>CM060901.1:1336909633-1341709633 GCA_030737815.1 Allium fistulosum | reverse complement strand
GAAATACAGCTATGTTAATGGTATCTATAATATCAGAAGTACTTGAATATGAAACAAATCACAGATTTCAAAACAGGATTTTCCATTACATTTCAAAACAGATGTTCCATATTCACATTACATAATCCCAAATGTTTCCCAGGCAATGATAAAATATACTTATTACAAAATACGCCAAGAGCGATATGAAGATGCCCCTTTGGATGATCAGAGTCACATAGTCATAATTGAATTAATACATACACAATGGAAATAAACACAAAATAAAGGACCGCAACTCCTAAATAGCTATCCGTTAGCCTCCTGCTCGCCTCCGGTAGCTTTATTCGTCATCCTACTAAAATCTAAAAGAACCTCAACCCTCAGCCCACTCAAATCAATTTTGAGCACCCGAGAGTTTGAAGGGAAAACATAAACTTAGAGTCAGACATAAAGCCTGGTGTGAATAATACTATACATCTCGGTTATTTGATATTAAGTGAGACCACGCCGCTTAGCAGAACGGGTTTCCCCTCACTAATATCCTTTTTAAAACATATCTTTTGCAAACCTTTATCCTGCAACCAAAACTGGATAAAACTGTAAAGCATCATTATATTATATAAACATACATATCAGGTAACAAATGGACTATCTGTCTGAACACTGTAGTTTTGTTTGGCTTACTATTAACCTTTAGCTGACTCTGGCTTACCAGACAATATAACAAAATAATCTAACATCTGTTAGACACCTCTTTTGGACGATCTGTCCTTAACTATCTATTAAATACTTCTCTTCTGGACAATCTTCCCTAACTAAACATCTCCCAGGGTCACCTAATCCTAATGGTTTTGCGTGCTCACCAATAACCTGCCTGTATAAAATCATATATTCCCTTCTGTGTGTAATCATAATTTTAGTCTTACCTGTGACAAAGCCCTACACATTGGAATTTTGGACTAGATTAGCTGGGACCAATAGCTAATGTATAGGGCGACCCTATATCAGTCCCATCTGGTATTCTAATACTTGAGTCATTTTTACTTAGGGATACCTTCCCAAAATTTTCCTTGAAAACCTTTTCATCTGAAATTGATTTAAAACCTTTTAAACCAAACTTAAACAAGGAAAACATTTATACTCTATGCTTTACTCAAAATCACCTTGTTATGCTATATATACTTTATTCAAATCTTTGTTGATGAAAACCTTTAAACATTTGAAAGTACCCATTTCGATCCTATTGAAAGTACTCCTTTCGAAACCATATAAAACACTTTCTTTTATCTAGGCCGAAGGGCCAAATCTTCCTTTTGAAAACATTCATTTAAACTCTTCAAAACCACTGAAATTCCTTTTCCTTTGAAAGCTAAAACCCTTAGACATCCCTCTTCAAAACCAATGAACATTGTCTTTCAAAACCATGGGAAAAACCTTTCCTTTAAACTTTTTCAAAACCATTGGAAAAACCTTTCCTTTAGACCTTTCGAAACTATAGGGGAACTACCCCTTCAAAACCTTCTTTAAAACCTTTCGATAACATCAAACTCAAACCTTTCGAAAGCACTTGGGTTTAATTTAAAACATGTGGAAAAACACCTTTCGAAACTATTTAAGTCCAAACCATTCTCTTTCGATATCATTGGGTTATTCTTTAAAAATCACTAAGGGTCACAAGCAACAGGGTCGAAAGCTTACCCTTTCGAAAGCTATAACTAAGTTGGGAAGTGATGTTGTCGAAACACCCCTTCTGAAAGTATTAGAGAAGTGGCAGGGTTTTTATAAAACAAAATAGCCCCCATTCGAAAGCTCTATTTCTAAAGGTAGAAGGTGGTAGTAAAGGCTTCAACATAGTCGAAAGCTATTTTTAAAAACAAAGGTGCAACTATTTCGAAACCAACCTTTAAAACCATTGACTTAGACGAAAGCACTAAGTCGAAAGCTGTTACTTAGAACAAAGGCACATCTTAAAACCTTTCTTTAAATCAATTGACTTAGTCGGAAGCCAATTAAGTCGAAAACATCTTAGTCAAAAGCAAGTAGGCTCTTATCTCATTTAAAACATAAAGGCGCTTCGACCCTTTCGGAACCCCTTGGTTTTGACTCTTACCTTCCACCTTTGTCCAATTCACTGTATACCGAAATTAGTACTATGTGCATTGGTTTGAGGAAGGAGGCGGAGGGTCTTAGTCGAAGGCTACCTGGGCAAAACCAAAAGTGGCGAAACATAATTTTAACATGAATTTCCGATTTTAAACCTTTTTAAGTAAACTTTTTAACCAACCTACCATGTTTGTCAAACTCTTATTGGTTGCTAATTTTTCTTCTCTAAAAGTACTACCATAATTTCTGAATTAATTAATTTAAATCATTTGCAAAATGCCTCTTCTCCTTAATTAGATATATAAAACATTTAAGTCTCATACCTTAAATAATTTTATATACTCATCAAAACACTTTGAAAAATTCTACAAAAATTCCACAAATTCCTTTTCAACATGTTTTCTAACATGTACAAATTTCAGACCCAAACTAATTATAATTTAATCATAAATTACTTATAACCCAATAAATTAGTTTCTTCACTAGAAATTAATATAAAATCCACATTAATTCAGGAAATTATGAAAATTGAAACCGATTCTAAAATAACATTTCTGGTCTATATCTAAAATCGCAAGGCATTTGGATGTCATTAAATAGGGTTTTCACATTAAAACATATCATAAAATCCATATGAACAAGCATAAATCATCAACATGTATATATAAACATTTTTCTCTTCAAAATCATGGCTAAATCATGCAAGATAAACTCTGGTTTCATCCTAAAACTGAAATCATTTAGAACACTTGAGATGTAGAAATTATTCACCTTAGCTTTGTGATTATGATGTGAGATTTGACCTTGATTAGTTGATTTGATTTTTCTCTTGAAATCCTAGCTTTTTCTTCTCTTGAAATTAAAAATGGTGGCCGGCCTTAGAGCATTCTTTTTTGAGAAAAATGAAATAAATGTGTGTTTGGTTTCCTAAGGGTTTAGGGTATAAGTTCATCTTATTTCCCATTTTTCCCTCCCTTATTTCCTAACACTTTTATTCATCTTATTTCCTTAGTTCATTATACATATAGGCATGGCTACCCTCTTAATTTAATCACAAATCTCAATCCATTAATCAACACATTATTTTGTTTAATTTAACTAATTAAATATCCTAAATAATGTTACTAAAAATATAGGGTGTTACATCTTGCAAGCGAACAAAAGATTGGATCGGGCATTATATATTATTTCGAATGATCTTTATTCATTGTAAAATTATTTATAGTATAGTATAGTTAAGATAGTTTGTGATAGTTCAAGGAAGGACTTTTCGACTAGTTTTGTGATGATTCGGATAATCTTCTAAGTGACGATATGATACTTGCCTAAGCAAGCATCACAGTACAGTTAGTATATTATCCTTATTATCATTGTGCGATTGAGGCAAGTTTAAGCCCAAGCGAGTCTTTTCATTTGTAGATTATCACTTGGTAATGGTTTGATAAGTAAAGTTTTCTCCTTTGGAGAATGTGTTTTCTTTGGAAGGAAAGGAAAGTTGACACTTATATTGCTAGGTTTATTCAAGAGTCTTGAGGAATAGTGATCCAACATATCATATAAGTTTTCCCTTTCTAAACGTGAGATGTTATTATAGACTCCTTTTGAATGATTGATTGTTTATTTTTGTTGATTGATTTTTGTTGCTTCTTGATTGCTTGTTAATTCTTGATTGTTAACTGATTGTTTTTTTGTTGCTTCTTGATTGCTTATTATTTATTGATTGTTATTTTTTTTGTGGCTTCTTGATTGCTCACCGTTGCTTTATTATTGACTGATTATTTATTTTTGTTGATTGATTTTTGTTGCTTCTTGATTTCTTGTTGTTGCTTGACTATTAATTGATTTTTTATTTTTATTGATTGATTTTTGTTGCTTATTGATTGCTCGGTATTGATTGTTACTACTAGCATATTGTGTTAATTTTCCTTTTCCGTATTACAAGTGCAAGATGTATTTTGTGAATTCTATTTGTATAAGCGATAAATTCTTGTTACATCATCGTGATGAGTCGACTAAAGAATGTTGATGCAATCCAAATGTGGCTTTAGACCTTCAAAGCCAATTTATATTTTTGAGAATAGGGCTATGTCGCTTCAGATAAATGGGGTTAAGCTTGTCCTTATTCGATGGAGCTTTTGTATTGGTATGTCTCCATTTTTTTAAGGGAATTTTTGTTTCCATTTTTGTTTGTTTTTTAATAAGTAAGAAATCATAGTGTAGAGATTGCTTTGTTGTTGCTTGTATTTTACAAGTGTGCTTACTTTTTTCGATTGTAACATATTTATCAGAGATGCCTGTTTCATTAGAGATGCTTATTGCATTAGAGATGCATGTTGCATAGTCTATTATAACATGTTTATTTGGTATGTTTGTTGCATTAGATGTGTTGTTGCATAGTTAGTTGTAACATATTTATTTGAGATGCTTGTTGCATAGTTTGATATAACATGTTTGTTTGAGATGATTGCTATATATAATTTAGTGTGCTTAAATACATAGTTTAATGTTGCAATTGTGTTTAATCCTCTTTGTTAAGTACATGATTAGGTATATAGAAGCAATTGTGCACTATTGGGAAGCTTATTCGCTTGGACTCCCATCCAAATGGCATGCTCTTGCTGTGAAAGAGGTACGTAAGATCTGTAGTGTTGATAATATAAATATATATGCTTGTATGTCCTCACAAATAAGGTGCCTCGGCTCTGAGATGTGTATGTGTGTGTTGTTTTGGGTTTTTTGGATCTAGCCGCGCAAAAGAGATGCTGCCAAATTTTTCCAAAATAAGAGGAGTTTTAGAATCCTAAGGGTTAGAAGGTATATTATGTGCTTTGAAAGTTCCCATGATGCTAACCGCATAAGGGAAAATTTACTGAAATTTATAGAAGTAGATTCTTGAAAATTTTGGCCAGTCGGTTTGCGTTATCATACTCATATGAATTTTAGGGGAAAAATTCTTTTAAGGAGGGTAGAATATTATAACCCATATTTTTAACATATGGATATTTAAATAATTAATTTAAATATTGAATTGTTAATGAATTAAAGGTCCAAAATTTGATTTTTTTTACACACGGTCAAATTAGAATTCAGGACTACTTCCAAACAGTACGGATTGACGTTGCAAATCAAATTGAGTAAAAATATCGCTATATTTAGAGTCATGATATTTTTATGATTTACCTATTGTTGTCACATACCGAAATTTTCGACTTTCGAAAATTCGACATCGATACTCACTTTATCGACTGCCGAGAAATCGAACGCCGGAAACTCGAATAGTGATGGTTTTAGAAAGAAGAGGTAGAAGA
The DNA here is from genome assembly GCA_030737815.1 of Allium fistulosum. Classification (NCBI taxonomy): domain Eukaryota; kingdom Viridiplantae; phylum Streptophyta; class Magnoliopsida; order Asparagales; family Amaryllidaceae; genus Allium; species Allium fistulosum. The sequence goes on along the minus strand of CM060901.1, from coordinate 1,341,704,240 downwards.
AAAAGAGAAGTAGAAGAAAGAGAGAAGAAGAAAAACAAAGGAGAACAACAGAACAACATCAGAATAGAAAACAATATCAGAATCTTACACATCGCAGCGGAACAATATATAATAGATAATCATTAGTCTTTTAAAACAAAGAACTATATCAGTTTATACATACATCAATCAGAGTCAATATACAACAATGGACAGTTATATAAACTTGTCCTCATACAGAATACACAGCGGAATAAATATATCAGATACAAATACTACGTCTCGTCATCCAGCTTATCTCCAAAGCTCCAGAATATCCTGATAACATAACTCTAGGCTGCCCGTGTGGAAATTGGTGGGCACCCAGAGTTTAGAAGGGAAACAATAAACTCCGAGTCAGTCATGGTGACTGGTGTGAGATCGTAAAACAGTTTATCTTTAAAATAAACAACAGGAAAACTTTAATGTCAATTCGCAATGCTTTTGGAAAATGAAACTACCATAAGACCTCCCACCACACAGACAATGCAAACGCAGACTTGGAGGAGATTTCTTCTTATGTTAGTCAAAGATGCTTACTACGCAAAAATCAAATTCTTTTTGATATTATTATTAGTGCATAGTGTAGAAAACATTTCGAAAGTATAATATAAATCTTAGCCAGCATAGGTACCATTATATTATGCCTGCTATAGCTGCCTCCTGAGGAGACAAGTTATACAATTGAAATCGTAAAGGCTCGTATTGTTTCTTTGGATTTCCAACAAATGGTCAGGCTAAGGAACTTCCTTTTCCACGATGGGTACGTCCCTGGAATAGACGACCCGAGAACCTAACCGGATCTCTGCCAACACAAGGCCGGGTTACCTCTGCAAAAATAGGTAACTACTGACACGCGTATGCCATCCCCCGATCGTCACCGATCTTCCCGAGGATCCCCGATTTCCAACAAACCACAAAGTAATAAATTTGCAGCAACCACAGAGGTTAAGTATCTGGGCTCCATACCATGATACCACCTTTATCCAGAAGGAATGACATACACTAAGGGGCGCTACTCCCTAGAACCTTGCTGCATCCTTCCTGTTTTGACCATTTCCGGGGTGTGAGGCTCGACGAAGTCTCGTCCACAAAGCTACGCTTTCTACAAAGCCCTGCTTCGGGTCAAACAAAATGATCAACCTATGATCACAAAGATATAAGATCAAACAAATGATCATATCACAAATGATCAAACACTGATCATTTCACAGCAACACTCAGTATGCCACGTTACCAAATTGGGATATATCGCTGATGAATTTCAACTACATAACCTCTGAGCTCGTACGTCTCAGAGAAGGGTGTTAAGCTAAGAGAATAAATTCTCCGCCACCAACAGAAATGTATTTGAAAGAAATCAGCTTTATATCTCAAATTGTAACGTCAGACACACAATCCATACAAGTCTGTTCCGGGATCGAACAGAACCGAAGGCACTTCTCACGAAGCCCTTGCATTTCCGGATAAATTTCTAATCACGTCCGGACTTCCCATCACTAAGGGTGATAAAACCTCTAAACCGGAGATCAGCCGATGTAGAGTAACTCGACGGTAATCCTTCCGTTTCAAAAATATCCGGTCTTCAACACCGGTCTTCGAATGCAATTCATAACGACGTATCACATATTCGGAATGGGTTATACGACCCCATGGTCCTTTCCCGGCTAACCCGAATAGTGAGCGTTTATTCAAAACAAGTGTGGCATTCAAATTCATCCAATTCACAACAAATACCTATCTAAAGGTAATTATTGATAGTCGGTTATTTAACTATCAATAAAGATGCGCAACATCATCAGATTCCAAATAATTTTCCAAATTATTTATCTTCAAAAATATCTTTACTAGATATAAAATTTCCACACTTAACCGTTTGAAAACAAATTTCAAATATTCACCTTTCAAATTATCTTTAAAAGATAAAGTTTCAAACCCTTCGTTTCATATTGGAAAAGCAATTCCATACTTATTTAAAATAAGTAATTCACAAAACTATTTATTTTCAACATTTGAAAATATTCAATATACTTAAATCAATATTAAGTATATATTCATTCTTTAAGGAAAACATTTGAGTCAAAACGAATGTTACGTAAAACATCGTTACGACGACTCAAAATCACTAGTATAGGGATTCAGATTTTAAGATAGATATATAAATCCCAATACTACATAAAACATTTCCTTTCGGAAATCATTTACTATAACAACAGTGTTATAGTCCACCATTTCCTTCTACTTCTCGAAACGTCTATTTCAACAATGAATGTTGAAATCTATGATTTCGATATTTAATCATTTTAAAACATCGTTAAAACAATTAACTTCATCTAAAATATTACTTTCCCAAAACCATATCCATTTTACTTAAAAATATATTCACTGTCCAAAATCGTGAATATACTTCACTAACCACATTTCAATCTTTTCTACACATTTATTTCAATAAAAATTCGCTATCCAAAATCGCGAACATATCTTCTTTAAAAATCTTCTATATTTAATTTATCAAATTCAATTGATTTTGAATTTATAACCACGTTTATAAATTCTATTTCTATTTTAATAACAACTTCGACTTGTAAATTTTTCTTTTATTTACTTCTATAATTTACTTATCAAAATCAGTGATTTCGGATTTATAAACAACGCTTATAAATCGCATTTATACTTTATAACGATTCCAACTTTAAAAAGAATCATTTATGAACAAATTCGATCAATATTTCATTTAAAGGCAAAAATCCAATTATAAGTAAATTACTTATAAATCCTTTATTCTACAACTTCATTCATTTTTAACTTCACAATATAAATCTATTAATTTCATTCACTTATGAAATCCATTTATACTTCCTTTTAACACTTATAAAAATTCGTTTTATAAGTCCAATATTTTGATTTATAAAATATCAATTTTATAAATCTTTTTATACAAATCGTTTATAGTTATTCAAAAATCCCTACTTAAACCATTTTATAAATAAATCAACTATTTATTTCAAACATTACACTTTGGTTAAATTTCACCAAAAATATTAACTTTTATACTTTAAATTTTTAAACGCTTATTTATTTGAAATAAATCAATTCAAAAAATTCAATAAAACGTATACTTTCAAATAATCACTTTGAAATCCTTTTAAAAATAATATTGTTATTTTTAACTTCAAAAATGGATCCGATGATGCTACAGCATCAAACAATCAATCACAACAATCAAATATCATATATCATCATATGATAACAGAATATATCACAATATCCGTAAATAATCAATACGGTGAGGAATCCAGTTGGATCCCTCCAACCTGTTTCCCTGCATCCAAAGACGTTAGCACAATACCAATTCCGCTCCAGTACGGAATTATCGCGGTATATGGGTTTTATAAAAAATAATCCGCTTACTAACGGCGCAATAGGGTCTCATCCGCTATACGAGGCGGGAAATCAATCAATCCAATATATACATATGCCAATATGTATATATTGCTATATATATATAGATATCCTACTATATCTAATATCACATCCAATAGCAATCAAATAAATAACTGAAAATTCCACTTTTCAATTCTTGAGTGAGAAGATCTCACCTTGATTTTAATTTTGATTTCAGCGTTTATTTCGAATAAAATTAAACGCGCGTTTAATTTTACCCGAAATTCAAACTAGCTCCAAACGACTTAAATCCAGTTGCATCGCGAAGTACACGTCGAGACGATTCCAACGCATTTTGTTTCGTCATTTTCTGATAACGTATGACAAAGTTATCGCATTTTAAACATTGTACAAATTTAAATATAAATAATTTACACTTTCTTTTAAAATTTTAAACCTAAATGAATCAGGGCCGCACATCTCATCATCTCCACATCAGGTAGCTTGCACGCACGTTCTTCCTCCCAGGTCATGAAATCACGACCATGAACCCAACGTTGCCGCCACTTAGGGTTTCACGCTGCTCCTCCTACGTTGCTTGAAACCCCATCATACTACCACCATTACGAAGCCAAAACCTAGCACCACCTCCACCATCGAACACGTGAAGCTCGGCTCAGCCTATACCTCGAAAAACGTGCCTAGAATGAGCATGAACGCGGCTCATTACCCCTCCCTCTGGTCGACGAAACAAGATCGCAACCGTATGGATCTGAAGCTCGTAGCGTGCTCTTCGATTTATTAGTTGATAACTTTTGCTAAAACGTGATGGATTGAGAGATCTGGAGGGAGAAAGGTTGATGAATTCTGGCCGTTCAGCATAGAAGTGGCGGCCACGAACGTATAAACTAGGGTTTCTCTTGAATGAAGGGGGTGGGTTGCTTTTATAGAGAACCGACGAACACTATTCACTCCTAAATTTCCGAACTCCGATTTACGCGCGGTCACTATCGTTTCTAGGGTTTATCCCGCGTTCCGAACGCAATGGAACGTGTTTCGGGAGCTAATTCGGACATCTGTGCGAGATACGGAGAAAAACGATCAAATTAAATTAAACCGATTTAAATCGATTTCGAGGCGTTTTGGTTTGCCCCGGACAAACGGTAAATCCAAAAATTACGAAATTTGAAATCTTACAATAATATCACATTATGGATCCGATGAAACTGGTTTCGTCGAAATCCGAGACTGTTCGAAAAATGACTATTTTAACTCGACGATTTAAAATTAAAACGATATCGATGCGTTTCGAGTTGCCACGGTCAAACGATAACTTCGATTGCTACGAAAATTGAAATCCGATAATAACTAACTATTACGGATCCAATGGAGCTGGTCTCGTTCAATTCTGAGACTGTTCGAAAATTGGCTATTTTTACAGTCGATAATTAAATATTAAAATATTCGATTTTCACAAATTAACTCCAAATTCGATTCTGAAAGTTCTAAAATATTTCTATAACTCCAGTATGATTAAATAAAATTTTACAAATCATTTTCAATCATTTTAAACTCGATTTTCAATTATCTCTGGAATTTCACTATTTAATTTATCGATTTAATTGACCAAATTAAATCCAATATCCTTTAAATAAATTATTCGACTTATTAAATTCATTTATTAATATTTAAAATCAATTAAATATTCAAATTTTAATTATCAAAAATTCTGGGTCGTTACAATTGTTATACATATTTTATAAAAATACATACGTAGTTGGGTCCAATGGATTCTCGACTGACGGTTTCTGTTACCGCGATGAGGACATCAATGTGAGACGTGCAGTTGAAGAATTTTTAGAACCAGGCAATCAGAGGGCCAAAACAACATCGAAATGCATGAGATTATCATCTTGAAGCATCATCTCAGATGGTGATGAAATTATACTATTGGGACCAGAAATTTGAGGCGATGTGCGTCGACGAGTTTCATGGCTTTCCGATGTGTTATGTGACCGTACGTGCTTAAAACGTGTAGCGATTTATTTAAGAAATAGACTAAATAATTAAACATATAATCCCCCTTGCTACACAGCGCTCTAGATAACATCTACTCCTCTTCCTCCTTCAGTAAACAAAATTGCTGCTTCTCCTTCTTCAATTAAATCATGAGCTACAGGCAATGCGAGAGGCCAAGGTTGGATCTGCTGAACTCGCGGTGAGGAGAGCTTCGCATTCATGTTGGTATTGGTGAGGCCAGCGATGCTTGGTTGAAATCGTTTATTCCTTACCATGATGGGGAAATGAGGTAGCAGAGATTAGGGCGGAGGTGGGTGAAACACAAGGCGCTATTGTGAAATTGGATCGAAGTGGAGTCAGTTGGCACCGGTTGGTGGAGCTATGGTCGAGCATGATGATTCGCGTTGTCTGGGGCCGCTAAGGCTAGAGCAGCAGTCGCACTTTTAAAGGGGTGCATATGTGGCCATTTGGACATCGTCATGATTGACATCTCTCAACTTAATGATCGGAGCAGGTTGTGGTCGATTTTATTGAACATAGCTCATGGGATGGAGGGAAGTGTGCACGACATTGATGGTTTTGTGCACGTTTAGTTTACAGGGAGTGATTGGGGGCAGATGGATTAAATGTTAATGAGGTTTTTAGTATTAATTTAAAATTATCAATAAACTCAATTATCTTATTTTGTATTTAATTTCATATATCTTGCATACGAGGTCCAATCGAGATGTGGTCTTCGCTGTTACACTCGTAGTGAGATTGCCTATGACATAGTATAGTTTTCACCGGATTCAGACAATTGAGAAATTTTAGCTCAGATGAGCAAAATCATAACTCTGAATTTATATTTTAGTATAAATTCCCATAATTTTATATATTGAAAAATATTACCTAGGAGAGGTAGAATAATATATGTAAGTAATTATTTCTCCATTTGATTGGATCTGTTTGACTAGATATTTTTGATTAAGATCTCGTATATATAGATATTGTGTCCTATTCGTATTGAATAGAGATAGATGGAGTTGATATTAATTTATAACATGGTTATGAATTAATTAAACTCTAATTTGTAGTTAGATCTATGATAGAAATATTATTACATACTTTATTGTTGATATTCAGGATAATTGATTGAGATCGTGTATATATAAATATTGTATTCTATTACATTAAATAGAATTAGACGGATTTGATATTAATTTATAACATTGTTATAAATTAATTAGAACTCTAAATTGTAGTTATATTAGTGATAGAAATATTATTATATATTTTATTACTGATTGGAAATTAAAAGTATGACCTTTAAAATAAGTCGTAAGGCTAAAATAATGACTTAGGTAGGTTAAGCTTGTATTAAAATGGCTTTGAAGTTTATATGGCATTGATATTGATTTATTATAGTGTAAATCAACAAATAACTAACTAGTGAATTTCTACAAAGGTGATTTTAGGAATAAGAAATTACAAAGAAGTATTGTACTATTTAATAAGGCTTTAATTAAGGTTACAAAATCTCGAATACTATAATAATGTGATTTATTAACTTTAAACCCTAGAAATGATTTGGGATATATGTGTATACATATATATAGAAATTATATACATGATATATATAATATTTTGAGGCCTTATTGATAGCTAAATTTAATTGAAATAGAAGAATTAAGTAAAAATAAGCTATAATATGATTGATAGGCAAGGGTATTATTATATAAAATAAATGTGAGACTTCTAACAAATAATAAAGAAGATATAATTGTTAGATTAGTGACATAAGTAAGATGCATTTTTGTTGAATTGTTTATATGATTGTATGTGTGAATTGTTATTGACATTGAGATGATAGATTTGTTACTTTGGTTGTGTATTGCCTTTGTGTATGTAAATGTGCACGATATGTGTTTATTAGTTCCATATAGTTGGACTGGTTATTTATACCTGCAAATAGTTGATGTGATTTATATATGTCTATATGTATAAAATAAATGGTACAATTGGACTGGTTATTTATTTCTGCATATAATTTATGTGATTTTTATGTCTATATAGTTGGATCATCGTTTATGTGGTTCCGGAGCAGAGGTGGAGAGAGATTGTGATGCCAATTGTAACGACCCGTAAATTTTAGAGGTTTTATTTATTAAATTAATTGAACTTTGTGAAATTTTAAATAATAAAATTTTGAAATTTAAATTTGATATTTGAAATGCGTCTATTTTAACATAGCAATTGGTAAATTTTCATCTGTTAATTTGGAAGTTTATTTTCTAGTATAATTTTATTCCAATTTATATCAGTTAAAAATTGATGATAATAAAAGTACTCCGAAACCTAAAGATGTCAACATGAGAAAATTTATTTAGAACACTCTGAACAAGACTGCGTAATCCGTTTCGTGAAATTCAGACATTTCTAGCTCCGTTTGGATTTTTCCATACGGAATAGCAGCATTTTCAGTACCGATTATCAACTTTTGATCCGATGGTCGTACCACTGACATCTGTATACCGTTTTGATTGCCTCGTCGTGCTGATATCTACGGTATATTCAAATTCTGTGCTTTGAAGCCCGATACGTAGTGGAATCTACGTAAACGGTAACCGTATCATTACCGTCTCTTGCCTTTTAGCTCAATATCTTTTCGTTTGTTTCCAGGAATAACCGAAGGCCACTAGCCTTTAATATTCTTGAAAATTTACGTTTGACTTTTGCAATTCACTGGTGAAATTTAATGCGGTGTCCTTTTGGTTTCTCATCCCTTCTCTATCACGTTATATTTCTTTCATCTTATAATTTATTATTTGCATAGCCTGAATATATGGAAGGCCACATCATTTTCTTTTCTTTTCTTCTGCAAACTGCCGAGATTCCACTCCCGACACTTAACCCACTCGGCAATCACCCATCACCACCGAGAGCCTCCATAGCAGCCAAAACCTTGTGCCGCCTCTACACATCAGCCGCATACCCACTCTGACCATCTCTCTCCCGTCATAGCTGCAAGCCATTACTTGAACGGATCTTCCTCCGTGCGAAATATTCCTCCGCTGTAGCAGTGACCGTGCACGAATCCTGGCACTCAACAATCTGCTGCTTCATTTCTTGATTGTCGAACTCGTGCCACACCTTTATACTCGAGCCTCCTTCTATCAATGTATGGTATATATGTTATAAATCTATTATATAATTGTTGCTTGTTCATATCTTATAGTATATATATTATTTTATAAAGAAGTATTGTATAGATTTTGTTTTACATATGTTTAGAAACTGATATTGATTTTAATATGTAAAGATATACATATATGTTTGACAAATTTTTGGTTAATAGTTTGATCTATATACTGTTTATAAATGAAAGCTACAAACATGTATATATATACAGTATTATATGTAAATTTTAGCACTGTGTTGTTATATATAGCATTATTTAGTTATATCATTTTATATATGACTTTTGTATACTATTTTAGCTGTACGTAAGTTTTATATACATGTTAGATTTAATATTTTTATATACATACAATATACTGTTCGAATGTAAGCTGTTCTAGCCCGGGTTTTTAAGTATGTGAATATGAAGTATATATGTATATAAGATATATTTATATATAAGTTTGTATAGGATTTGTATTAGTAGTTAAAGTTAATATATATGTCATATAACTTTTATGATGGGTTAGCTTATACATGTAAGCTATATAAGATGTTATATAATGTTTATATCTGGGATTTTGTCGCGATCTTTAAATTTATTTGTTTACAATTTTTCTCGACTTTTAGTTTTTATAATTTATAACTGTTGTTTTATTAATATATATAGGCTACGTATGTTAATATATTGTGATTTGTAAATGATATCATATGAGTGCTGTCTCGGTTGTTTGTATATATATAAATGTGGTTGCTTGTACATATAGATTATAACATCTATGTTTTTCAATTTGTTTGTATATATGTTTGATCAATAAGTTTTGTCTATATATTTATATAAGTGATGTTTTACGATTTCAGTTTAAGCCGGTACGCATAATTAAGGAATATACGTATAGATTTTTTAAGCGTTATCTTATATATGTATTACTAGTTATATAGTCTTTGGGTTTGGTTATATATTGATTGCATAGAATAGTTATATAGGTTGTTTACGTAATTGTTTGTAAGTATATATTCATTATTTTAATTTATATTATTCAGATACATTGTTTTATATGTGGTTATTTATATTCAAGATAACACGTGTTTAAATTAATATTGATTTCATGGAAAATAATAATAATAATAATAATAATGTTCTATCAAATTTATTCTGATTCGTTTCTCATCGATTCTTATTTATCAGCTTTGTCTGTCAAAGTCCGTTTTCAGCTTACTTCACTTTGAGACTGTTGTTTGGATTGTTCTATTTCCTAGAACGTGATCCAATTCGTAGCTGGTTGCGTTTCAAACTTCTCTAGCCTCGAAAGGTGAGCAATCACTCACGATTAACGTTTTTATATTTATTAAATTTGATTTCAATTGAAACGACAATTGAAATATGCTACTGTTAGATATTTACATTGCTATATATATGCCATTATCTATATCTGTTCACCTGTAACATCTGACACCATTATCTGTTATTTATCACTGATGATATATGCATGTTACTGTCGTTATGTTATTATCATATCTGTTATCACTTTGCAAGTTCCCTGTTAGTATAGAATTCACTATGGGTTGAAATGATACATACCCGAACGATCTGTAGAATAGGAGAAAATCGTTATGGGTTGAAATGATAAATCCAAGCGATTTTCATTGAATTGAATTTGGGATTTCGGGTTGAAAAGATATATACCCGAATATGTTTTAAATTGTGGATTGAAATGATAAATATCTGTATCACTTGACCATAGGATAGAAAAGTATATACAGACACCGTTGGTCTATATATAAATAATTTGAAAATGATTTCAATGGTTTTGAAAAGAAATATATGGTTTCAATCAATATTGATTTTAAAGATTAATTAAAGTTGATTTAATAAAGTTGATACATAATATGTTTAAGTATTTATTTAATATCCATATAAAGTTTATAATTGTAACAACCCGCATATCTATCGATTCTATATTTAAATATTTTATTTAAATATTTTATCGTTAGTCGGATGTTAGTCCGAAAAGCTACTTTTTGCATACGGTCAAATTAGGACTCGAGACCACCCCCATTGAGTTCAAAATGACGTTTGCGATCTTTTTGAGTGTAAACTTCGATATGTTTGGAGATAGTGAAATTTTCAACACTTTTTCCCGCCTTTGACTTTGGTTTGGACTGCACCCCTTTAGTTCAGCCCAACCATCTTCCTCACTCTATCAAAACACTTCAAGCTTTGTCAAAAATGGTGGTGGGAAGTGGAAATTAAAACTCCAAACACAAATTCCATTGCAAATCCGAGATTCAACATCAAATTCACGTGAAGACCATTGATTCAAGCTTGTTGGTGTTCTTGCTTTGCTCTCAAATCTCCATCTTCATCAAATTCCGTGAAAAGGTGAGATTTTTAATCTCACATCTTGCCTATATTGTCATTGGGTTGTTGGGAATGATTCCCCATCGCTTTAGCATGCATATTCGCTTTTGGTTTGGATTGAATTGGCGAGAAACCCAATTTTTCAGCATTTTTGGCAAAATCTGGGCTATAGGTCGTACTGCCTCAAAGCCTCTGTCTGCAGATTTTCGTTCTGGTGCTAGGTCGCTCACGAGTTAAGTGTTAGGTCGCTCACGAGTTAAGGACTTAGGTCGTTCGCGAGTTAGCACTTAGGTCGTTCTGGCCATTTTTAGCTCGCTCGGAGTTAGGTCGCTCGTCCTTAGGTCGTTAGGTCGTGTAGACCTTAGGTCGTGCACCTTTAGGTCGAAGCATTTTAGGTCGCTTCCCCTGGACCTCGTTAGGTCATTCACTTTAGGTCGCGCACCCTCCTTAGGTCGCAAGACCTTAGGTCGCGAACCAGTTAGGTCGCAAGACCTTAGGTCGCGAACCTGTTAGGTCGCACCATCCTTAGGTCGCGAACCTGTTAGGTCGCACCATCCTTAGGTCGCGAACCTGTTAGGTCGCACCATCCTTAGGTCGCGAACCTGTTAGGTCGCACCATCCTTAGGTCGCGAACCAGTTAGGTCGCGCACCCTCCTTAGGTCGCGAGTTTTAGGTCGAATACCCCTGTTAGGTCGCTCGCGAGTTAACCCTTAGGTCGCTCGACACTTCAGACAGTTAGGTCGTTCGCCTATCTTAGGTCGCGAACCCTGTTAGGTCGCGCATTTTCTTAGGTCGTGAACACTTAGGTCGCACCTCACTGTTAGGTCGCGCACTTCGTTAGGTCGCTCGCGAGTTAGTACTTGGTCGTTTAACATGTTCTTCTGCTAGGTCGCACGGCAGTCTTCCCTTAGGTCGTATGACCTACTTTTCCTTAGGTCGAACCCCGAATTACTCTGCGTAGGCAATCTTATCTGACAAAGCATTTATCAGAATTTCTACTTTGATGGTTTTGGGATTGACTTCTTTGGACTTTACTCACGTCTTCGAACGTGAATTGATTTATTTCTACAATCGTTTTATGACTTGTCACTTTAAAGATATATGAAGGTTTCAATACTAATAGCAAATATCAAAACTCTTTCATCAAAGCGATTTCAACACTATTTTAAATATCAAAAGTTCATTTTCTCAAACCGATTTTCAATCTACTAGTATATACAAGCCTTTACTTCACTCGAATGAGAAATCGACTTAAACGACTTAGTAAAACGGGTGGTATGAAACGCTTGCGTTCACTTCGTCGGTTAGCTCTTGGACTTGTTCGATTGAACCCTTTTTGTGACAATTTCCTAGTGAAGATTTACAGCTTGTTCGTAAATATTTAAGTTAAGCAAGTGGTTATGGGACATGAAGCTAAACTCATATATTTACTAGCTTGGTGTGATTGACACTTCCTTATGATCATGACGATCATTTTTGTGATTTAGACTAGCGATTGAGCGATGTCTCTTTGTCTACGTGGGAGACTATACCCCGATTATGTGATGTTTCGCCATCACATTTCCTACGGTCTTCGGGCCATTCCTGTGTGAAAATTTAATGGATAGCTTCCATGAGATATCATCTCGTCATGTGTTTACGCGTAGGTGAGTTTTCATGCTCCCATTCATGTGTTAGGCCTCCCCCCTTTATGTGTTTTCTGGATTTCTGATGATGATTTCTGGAATTTTGTGCTTCACCAATTTTCATGATTTTCATTGATATGATATCAGTTTTTTTTGTGCATTGGTGAATTCATGTGTTATTGACTTGTTATGAATACAAGTTTAGGGTATGATACCCTATTCTATCTTTGAGAAGATTCTTGTGATATTGATTAATCTTTTGTTGATTATCATTTACATACTTATAGTAGTATGTCGCTATGGTTATTACATGTTCATGTCATGCCTTTTACTGTATACCATATCATCTGATATTTATAGTTAGACTGATCCGTTTATTATTTTCTTATAAATAATACTCGGGTCAGACCGAGATGTTACAGGTGCTTCTGCTTGACTTCTCTTCAGGATTATTCTGACTTTTGGCTAACTACCTAGATTAGTAGTTTTTGGATGTACACCTTTGAGATATAGACTCTATGTTGTGTACTTATTCTTTTGTATAGCACGTGATGCTATTCTTTTGTATTATCGTGGATCTTTCCGACCACTACTCTGATGTACACTTTCATGTGTTATATATTTATTCATATCTTCTTCCGCCTTTGTGATATGGATGTCTGTGACTGATTTATGTTATGATTACTTCTATGTTTGTTTTCCGAAGAATATATATAGCCACCGTGTGATAGCTTTGTGTTTGTATCGGTATGTCGGATTTTCTATTATATCTGACGTATCGGTGCTCGCACAAAGAAGTTACATGAATGGTCGCTCCTCCACAGCCTTATTCTCCGTGCTAATTGACAGCACTACATCGTAGTGATCTTGGTTAGCGTGGGTATAGAGGTGGGGCGTCACAATAATGATTTGGAATTGGTTTGAAATTATATTTATTTAAGAATTTTACTTAAATAAGTTGATTTGAAATTTATAAAATTTGAAATTTTGAAGCTATTTATAACTTGTATTTGATTAAAAGTTATTTAAATGAATATTTCAAGTTTAAATAAATTGAAAGAAATATTTAGATTATTGTAATTTGGGGTTTATTTTAAATGATTTTGGATTTATTGAGTGAATATTTCAAAACTAAATAATAGTAAAGTGAATTTGATATATATATGGAATTATCGAATTTAGTTTTGAAATGTTGAATATTTAAAGATTTGAAGTATATTGAAATGGCTTGTTTTATGGTTAAAATATGTATTTGAAATCGATACTTTGAAATGGTTTATTTAGAAACTAAATTGAATTGAAATTGATGATTTGAAATTTGATTAAAATTGAAATTTGGAATTTGAGTTGATTTTGAATCAATTTGTGGAATTTGAGGAAGCTATTTTTATATAAAGTATTTTAAAACTATATCTAAAACTATTTATATTTTACTTTATAAATTATTTTAGTATAAACTATTTTAATATAAATCATTTTCAATATAAATTATTTTATTTTAAACTATTTTAACTTATGACTATTTTATATAAACTATTTTTATTTTATAAACTATTTTATTATATATATAATTTTAATATCTAAACTGTTTAAGAGGAAAGTGTTATGGATTCCAAAATGTATTGATTTCAAAGGGTTATGATTTCCAAAGTTATGAATTTCAAAGTATTATGATTTCAAAGTATTATGATTTCCAAAGTATTGTTATTATTTCAAATTGTTTTGGTTTCGAAAGTATTGTATCTTTGAAAGAACTATGATTTTGGAAGTGAATAATTTGAAATGGAAATGATATCATATTGATTTGGGTTTTGAAATGGAAATGATATTTTGGTTTTGAAGTATAAACTATTTTGAAATGACCTCGGTGTTATAATAACGGTTGGTTGTTAAAGAGACCAGGATCGGATATGGGCATACTCTCTGTCGATACCGAAAACCACTTTAACAACCGTGTACGCGGTGGAGATTCCAGAATGAAGTAGGATGGTGGCGACGATTCCTATTGAGGTATATACATGGACCCAACTCCCATGAGTTGGCATAAGGTGGCTAAAACAGGAGCGATTGATGGGCCAATGAGGTAGCACCTCTGATCGGAAGCATTTCTTCGATACCATTCTATTACTTTGTGATTGATTTGGTGGCCACCCTTCGATTTTGATTGGGAGTGTGTTCCGAGGTGGGTGGTAGTGGCTGCTATGCGTTTCCATCAGCCCGGATGCATAATTGGTATATCTACCCTAGCATTGCCTTGTTGTGCCGTGTCAGCTACTATATCGAGCTTTACTACGAGTTGAGATTTCTCCCGTAGCCTGTGGAGTATTGAGGGTAGCCCCCGATCTGGGAGTATGCTAATACTGGATAGACAACTCGGACTATTACACGTTAAGGTGGAAAATGTAAAGCCTTAACGCTATTTAAAAGTAAGTTGATTTTATATTAGACATTATTATAATAGCGTATATTACTACATAGTAGATAGTTTAATGGATCCTTAGAGGATGGTTATCCCAAACATCCTTTGAGTTACTTGTATTTTAGTTGATATTTCACTTGAGTTAGATTTATTGATATAAGAATGTTAATCCTGACTCAAGTGTTTTGTATTTTTCTTTACGCTCAGGTCAGACTGAGTGATACAACATTTGAGACTCACCTTTGGAGTTCGAGCTTCGCTTGGAGATCCAGCTATCTATCGATTCTGCTATCAGTTATTCAGTTTATTCCAGTGATGTATTCAGATCTTGTATTTTACTATTGTATTGAGACATCTATGTATTCGTGACTTTTGTTGTATCTTGTTTAACTCTGTTATATATATATATAGTAGCTTCATGAACTACTATTCTTTTGTTTCCGCTGCATTATTGTTATATTACTCTGTGTCTGTGATTCTGTGATTATTTATTTACTGTATATACTGAGTTTTGCCAAATTTTAATTACAATCTATTATTTTGAATTATTCAAGTCCGACATGTGTGGATTTATTATCGATTTGAATGGTCCAAAATAGTGGGTCGTTACATGTGGTATCAGAGCTCTGGTTTTAGGCAAACTTAGCATATGTAGTGAATTTAATTACAGAATTACTTTCGTTCGTGCTTGAATCTCTTTCTTTTTGGCTCGGTTACTTTTGAATTTTGGAACGTTCCCTTCGGTTCCAAAGTCCATTCTTGTCTCCCCTATCCGTGTCTTCTTGACTTTGGAGTACCTCATAACTCCACTTCGAATGATCTCTATAATAGATCGGCGGTCTCGCCAATCTCTGAATGATTTGTAAAAGAGTGAAGCTCCTTTACAATCGGTATTGATTAACCAGAGATTTCTGTATCCTTGGTTTACAATGCTACCTATCGTTTGCTATACCCGAATTCTATCCCTGTCGATCGGATGACGATTTGCCTTAGAATTCTGCATCGATCTTATTTATGAAGTCACGGTTGACCCGGTTAAGGTTGCCCGCGATTTGTATAAGTTTATCCACCTTCATGTTTGAAATTCAATCTTTTTATCTCCCTATCGAGCCTATCTTCTAGCTTGAATTATTTTGGTTGGTATCTCTCTAATTTGAATCTCTATCTTTGTTTTGGAATCCAATTCTGGAATCTTTGGGTGAGGGAGTGTATTTGTATTAATATTAAAATGTTTTATATATTGTGTTGTTTGAGTTGTTGATGTTGATTTGGGTTTTCGATCGATTCGTCTGATCAACGCTATCGATAGGAATTCCAAAACACTTGAACATAGCAAACTGACACAATATTATTTTCAAATTGGGTAAATGAAATAAATTTGTATGATTATATTATATATGTAAGTATGATTTTCTGGAATTTAATAAGTTTATTAAATTGGTTGTTTGAAATGATAATATTTGAGGATCATTTATTGTTCTATAAATGAATTTATAAACATGGTTTATAAATTGATTTGGGAACTGAAATGAATTTAAGTTAAGGATTTGAGAATTTAAATTCCGGTGATTTCAAACTTTGGTTTTAAAATTTTAAATTATATTATTAAAGGTATTTTCGAATAGAAACCGTTTTCAAAGAATTTTAAAATGTTGAAATCAGTGCTCTTCTCTTTGTCGCTGGAAAATAATTTCGGTGATGGCGGCTGCATCATCGACATTCATTTTCGAGTTTCGAAGTAGAGAGACCATTCTGTAGCTTTGCTACGGTTTTGTTTTGGAAAAATATTTTGATTTGAATTTCTTAAGTATGACTTGATTTATATATATATATATATATGGGTATATTATTTTAAATTTAATTTGATTTAATATATATAGTATATACATAATTATCTCTAAAGGGTTTGAAATTAAACAGAAATTTAGTTCTTAAAATTATGTTAAAGGATGTTTTCAATTATAAATAAAGCTAAATTTAGAATAAATATTTAACTGGGAATAACCGAATTGTAAAATTTTATTTGTATAATACTCAATTACATCTCAATATAACTTACCTAAATTTTTCAGAAGTTAAAAATGTAATTGGATAAATGACTTTATGAGGAAAGATTTGAGTGTTATAATAAATGTTATACACTTAAATTTTATTATAAAGATGTTAATAGAGATAAATAGAATAATAAATTAATTGAATAATAGATAAGACAAATAAATTTGTTTTGAAGGAATTAATAAATTGAAATTAGATCAACTGATGGAAATACCTTGAATTTAAAATCAATTATTGAATATTAATTAATTCAAATTGAAAGTAATATGGTTTAAATTAATTGTTTTATTTTGTTTTTCAATCTATTCTCTTTCTGGTTGTTTCCATTCTCCTACTTCCTTCCTTTTCGGGGACGAAAAGTTTTGAGTGAGGTAGAGTGTAACGACCCGTAAATTTTAGAGGTTTTATTTATTAAATTAATTGAAATTTGTGAAATTTTGAATAATAAAATTTTGAAATTTAAATTTGATATTTGAAATGCATCTGTTTTAACATAGCAATTGGTAAATTTTCATCTGTTAATTTGGAAGTTTATTTTCTAGTGTAATTTTATTACAATTTATATCAGTTAAAAATTGATGATAATAAAAGTGCTCCGAAACCTAAATATGTCAACATGAGAAAATTTATTTAGAACACTCTGAACAAGGCTGCGTAATCCGTTTCATGAAATTCGGACGTTTCTAGCTCCGTTTGGATTATTCCGTACGGAATAGCAGCATTTTCGGTACAGATTATCGACTTTTGATCCGATGATCGTACCATTGACATATGTATACCGTTTTGATCGCCTCGTCGTTCTGATCTCAACGGTATATTCAAATTCTGTGTTTTGAAGCCTGATACGCAGCGGAATCTGCGTAAATGGTAACCGTATCAGTACCGTCTCTTGTCTTTTAGCTCAGTATCTTTTCGTTTGTTTCCAGGAATAACCGAAGGCCACTAGCCTTTAATATTCTTGAAAATTTACATTTGACTTTTGCAATTCACTGGTGAAATTTAATGCAGTGTCCTTTTGGTTTCTCATCCCTTCTCTGTCACGTTATATTTCTTTCATCTTATAATTTATTATTTGCATAGCTTGAATATATGGAAGGCCACATCATTTTCTTTTCTTTTCTTCTGCAAACTGCCGAGCTACCACTCCTGACACTTAACCCACTCGGCAATCACCCATCACCACCGAGAGCCTCCATAGCTGTGACGCCCCACCTCTATACCCACGCTAGCCAAGAACACTACGGAGTAATGCTGTCAACTAGCCCGGAGAATAAGGCTGTTGAGGAGCGACCATCCATGTAACTTCTTTGTGCGAGCACCGATATGTCAAATAGTATGGCATGCATTTTATTTAAGGAGGAAAATCCGACATACCGATACAAACTCAAAGCTATCACACAGTGGCTATACATAATCTTCGGAAACAAATATAGAAATAAACATAACACAAATCAGTCACAGACATCCATATCACAAAGGCGGAAAAATATATGAATATAAATATAACACATGAAAGTGTACATCAGAGTAGTGGTCTGAAATATCCATGATAATACAAAAGAATAGCTACAAGCTACACAAAAGAATAAGTATACATCATAGAGTCTATATCTCAAATGTATACAACAAAAACTACTAAACTAAGTAGTTTACCAAAAGTCAGTGTAATCCAGAAGAGAAGTCAAGCAGAAGCACCTGTAACATCTCGGTCTGACCCGAGTATTATTTATAAGAAAATAATAAACGGATCAGTCTAGCTATAAATATCAGATAATATGATGTAGAATAAAAGACATGGCATTAACGCGTAATAACCATAATGGCATACTACTATAAGTATATAATTGAAAATCAACAAGAGATTAATCAATATCACAAGAATCTTCTCAAAGATAAAATGGGGTATCATACCCTAAACTTGTATTCATAACAAGTCAATGACACACGAATTCACCAATGCACAAAAATTGATAAAACTTATCAATGGAAATCATGAAAATTGGTGAAGCATAAATTCCAGAATTCAACACAAGAAATCCAGAAATCACAAAAAGGGGGAGGCCTATCACACGAACGGGAGCATGAAAGCTCACCAACATATGTATCACACAACGAGAAGCTATCTCATGGAAGCTATCCATTAATTTTTTAACACACAAACGGCCCGAAGACCATGGGTCGCTCCCCCACATATGTGAGTCGAAACATCACACAAACGGGGTTTAGTCTCCCTCGTAGACAAAGAGACATCGCACAATTGCTAGTCTAAATCACAAAAATGATCGTCAATGATCATCAAGAAGTGTCAATTACACTAAGCTAGTAAATATATGAGTTTAGCTTCATGTCCCATAACCACTAGCTTAACTTAAATATTTACGAACAAACTGTAGATCTTCACTAGGAAATTGTCACAAAATGTTCAGTCGAACAAGTCCAAGAATTAACCGACGAAGTAAACGCAAGCTTTTCATACCACCTGTTTTGCTAAGCCGTTTATTTAGATTTCTCATCCGAGTGAAGTAAAGGTTGTATATACTAATAGATTGGAAAACGGTTTAGAAAAAAGGGCTTTGTAATAAAATAGAGTTGAAATCGTCTTTGCAAAAGAGTTTGAATATTTACTACTAGTATAGAAAACCTTTATAATTTTAAAGTGACAAATCACAAAAACGATTGTAGAAACAATCAATCATAAAAATTCACATTCGAAGACGTGAATCAAATCCAATTAAACCGATAAAGAATCCATCGAAATGGATATTCAAAAATCCCGAAAAAAAGGAGTCATCAAAGTCATAATAAATGATAACAACAAATAGGATCATCACGAATCGATTCAAATTGGAAATTCAATCCCAAAAGGAAAAGTGGGCAGAAACAACAAATTCAGTTGACTGAACAGAGATTTTCAGTTGACTGAATTCTGCCTGGAAACTATCTGTTTCTAGGTTCAGTCGACCGAACAGAGATTTTAGTCGACTGAATCAGGCCTGGAAACTTTCTGTTTCCAGGTTCAGTCGACTGAACAGAGATTTTCAGTCGACTAAACCCTGCCTAGAAACTTTCGGGTTCCAGATTCAGTCGACTGAACAGAGATTTCAGTCGACTGAATCATGCCTGGGCTGTTTTTCAGCCTATCTAAATGAAGAGCAAACTCTTCCAAAATGCAACCGGACGAACATTGGCCCTAAGGGTTTATGCCAATCGGCAACCCGGCCTTATATGCTCCTCGATGCATCACCAAAAGCATGATCAAACATCCATAAAAGGATTTTAACACAAATTTGACTTACAAACCCAAAAATTAGAATATTCACAAAACCAATCCAAATCAAGAGCAAATGCACATGAAGAAGTGTTAGGAATTCATACCCAACAACCATAGATAATTATAGTCATAGATGTGAGTTAAAAATCTCACCTTTAAACCCAAAACAAATGAAGAAGAAGCTATAGAGCAATGGCAAGAGCAATCACACTTCAATTCCAACTTAACAACCTTGAATCTAGGCTAAAAAGAGAAACATTTCCTAAGTTAGGTTTAGGAATTTTCTGAAATTGATAAGAGAATGAGTTGGAGAAGAAGAAGAGGAGGCTTACCAAAGCTTCTACTATTAGTTTGGAGCTAGAACTTGATTTGCAAAAGAAAACTAGGGTTTGGAGTTTTAATTTCCCATTCCTCTCTCCGTTGTTGTAGAAGCTTGAGTATTAGGAAAAAGAAGTAAGGTAATGAAGAGAGGAGGGGTGAAGCTTGGGTCTAATGAGCTGAAACAAGACCAAAGCCCTAAGTGGAAAAGTAGCAAAATTCTATCATCTCCAAACATATCAAAGTTTATACTTAAAAAGATCGCAAATGGCGTTTTGAACTCAATGGTAGTGGTCTCGAGTCCTAATTCGACCTTATGCAAAAAGTAGCTTTTCGGACTATAATCCGACTAACGATAAAATATTTAAATACTCAATCGTAAAATAAGCGGGTTGTTACAGACTCCCCTCCTTAAGGAAATTGCGTCCTCGCAATATTTAAGAAGAAAATATATAGTAACAACCATGAAAGCATATTCAACACAAAAGAAATTTGAAATAAGAAGTTCACCTCAAAGAGCACGAGAAAGTAAGTCCGGATGTGTTCGCTCGATGAATTCTCTAGATTCCCAAAAGCAATCCTTAGGATTTAAGGACTATTGAACCTTCACAAGCTGAACATCTTTATTTCGAAGTCGTTTGACTTCTGAAGCAATAATTCTAATAGGATGCTGCTCATAAGTTAAATTAGGCGAAACTTCAATCTCTTCCACAACACCGGGCTCAAGAATAGATTCGGAATCCCGAAGACATTTCCGTAATTGAGAAACGTGAAACACGTCATGCATGGCAGAAAACTGAGCCGGTAATGAAAGGCGATAAGTCATGGAACCAATACGTTCGGTGATAGGAAATGGCCCAATATACCGAGGCGCTAACTTTCCCGATTGACTGAAACGTACAACACCCTTCATAGGGGAAACACGAATAAATACAAGATCTCCAACAGAAAATTCTAATTTCCTTCTTCAGTTATCGGCATAGGATTTTTGTCTACTCTGGGCTTCTTTCATCCTATGACGAATAAGTTCAATCTTTTCTGTGGAATCACGAATGAAATCTGGACCTAAAACCAGCTTCTCACCGGTCTCAAGCCAACAAGAAGGAGATCGGCATGGCCTTCCATAGAGTGCCTCGAAAGGTGCCATACCAATGCTAGCTTGGAAGCTGTTATTATAGGAAAATTCAACAAGCGAAATATGATCTTCCCAACTTCCACCGAAATCAAGCACACAAGAACGAAGAAGATCTTCAAGAGTTTGATTCACACGCTCAGTTTGTCCATCGGACCGGGGGTGATAAGCGGTGCTAAAATTAAGCTTCGTTCCCAAAGCTTTTTGAAGACTCTTCCAGAATCCACTAGTAAACAATGGATCATGATCACTAACAATGGAAGTAGGAACTCCATGTAATTTAACAATTTCTTTGATAAAGGGTTTGGCCAGAAGAGGAACGGTTTGGTTCGACCGAATGGGAATAAAATGGGCGGATTTAGTAAGTATATCAACGATCACCCATAAGCTATCATGACCCGAACGAGAACGGGGAAGGCCATCTATAAAATCCATGGAAATTTGATCCCACTTCCAAATCGGAATTTCCAATGGTTGCAATAACCCACCGGGCCTTTGATGTTCGGCCTTGACAAGTTGGCAAGTCATGCAACACTTAACAAAGTTAGCAATATTAAATTTCATCCCCTCCCAATAATAAAGTCGCTTCATATCCGCGTATATTTTACTACTACCGGAATGAATGGAATATTTGGAACGATGAGAATCTTCTAGAATATCTTTACGAAGATCACTAATATTTGGTACGATAAGTCTACCAAATTTTCGAATGCCGCCACGAGAATCAATATCGAAGTCTTTCAAACCTTCAATATCAACTTTATCCTCAATATTTTGGCCAAGAAGAGCCAATTCGGGATCTAGCCTTTGAGCTTCAAGAATGCGGTCTAGAAGAGAAGGATGAGCCTCAAGGCTACATAAAACCAGAGATGAACATAAATCTAAAACACGATCTTGAATTTCACAAGCGGATAAAACCTCGAGATCATTCCATTCGGATATCATCATAGAAACAACCGCTTGTTGCTTGCGACTAAGTGCATCGGCAACTCGATTTCCCTTCCCGGGAGTATAAAGAATATCAAGATCATAAGAGGTAAGGAATTCGAGCCAACACTGTTGATGCAAATTAAGTTCCTTTTGAGAAAATAAATATTTCAAAGACTTATGATCCGTATAAAGCATAAATTTCTCTCCCAAAAGATAATATCGCCAAATTCGAAGGGCGAAAACGACAGCCGCGAGTTCTAAATCATGTGTGGCATATCTAGTCTCAGCCGGCTTCAATTGCCTAGAAGCATAAGCAATAACACGTTCTTTTTGCATAAGAATGGCACCCAAACCAACGCGACTAGCATCGGTATAAACAACAAAATCTTGATTCCTTTCGGGAATAACAAGAATAGGAGCATCAGAAAGGAGTTCTTTTAATTTCTGAAAAGAAGTTTCACATTTGTCCGACAAAATGTATTTAACACCTTTCTTTATTAAGCCAGTAAGAGGCACGACAATTTTAGAAAAGTCTTTGATAAAACGACGGTAATAGCCCGCCAATCCGAGAAAGCTACGAATTTCTGTCACACTTTCCGGTCTCTTCCAATCTTGAATCGCTTCAATCTTTGAAGGATCCACTGATATTCCGGATTCGGAAATAATATGACCGAGAAACTTCACACTGGATTGCCAAAAGTGGCATTTAGAAAATTTTGCTTTTAATTGATTGCTCCTAAGAGTTTCTAATACAATCCGAAGATGCCTTTCATGTTCCTCCTCGGTTTTAGAATACACAAGAATATCATCAATAAAGATGAGAATGAATCGATCGAGAAAATCTTTATAAACTCGATTCATAAGGTCAACGAAATAAGCCGGAGCATTCGTTAAACCAAATGGCATAACAAGCCATTCATAAGATCCATAACGAGTACGGAACGAAGTCAAAGGAATACTATCCTCTGCAATACGAAGCTGATGAAAACCGGTAGCCAAGTCCAATTGTGAAAAGACTCTAGCACCACTAAGCTGATCAAATAGATCATCGATCCGAGGTAAAGGATATTTATTCTTAATAGTAAGATCATTAAGCCTGCGGTAGTCGACGCAAAGCCTAAGTGTACCATCGGATTTCTTTACGAAAATTGCTGAAGCTCCCCAAGGCGAGGAACTAGAGCGAATAAATTGCTTCGTCTCAAATTCAGATAATTGTTTGCGCATCTCTTCATTCTCCTTATTGGACATGCGATAAGGAGGACGAGTAATAGGTTGAGCTCCAGGTATAAGATTAATTCTGAACTCAATTGCTCGCTTAGGTGGTAATCCTAAAACGGGCTCAAATATGTCGAAAAATTCACGAACGACGTGAATACGAGAAATGACATCTTCCTCATCATCATTATCATCATCACGAGGATTTAAAGAATATAAAGATGCAGCCAAAGTGGAATCCGAATCTTTAAGAATAATAGAAATCTGCTTCACGGATTGTGGATGTCGGAGATAAATAGTCCGCTCAGGACATAGGATATGAGCTTCATAACGGTTAAGCCAATCCATACCCAAAATCATTCCAAAGCCTAAGTAACGCATAACATGCAAATCGGCTCGGAAAGAAAAATCACACAAAATAATCTCGACATCTTTACAAAGCAAACTAATTGTTGCGGATCCACCAACCGGATTCGCAATTCTCAAAGAAGTCATTAAACACAAAACATCCAAAGAAAATGTATCAACAAGTTCTTTTGATATAAAAGAATGGGACGCACCCGTATCAAAAAGAACTTTAATAGGTTGATCACGAAATATAATGATGCCATCAAGGACAGAATGAGACATACCTTGACCGCGAGATGTGTTGCCAGGGGCTTGAGCAATGTTTAACTTTCCCTCCTTGCCTTGAAGCCTAGGGCATAGATGCATATAATGATCTGGACTTTTACAATAGCGACAAGAATGGGGCTTTGAACACTTGTTCGCAAAGTGGCCCCTAGCACCACAGTTGAAGCATTTCCCATCACTAGGGGAAAGTGTCTTTGCAGCAGGAGTTGCTTGCTTACCCTTTTTGTTGGGATAAGGGCCTTTGAACTTGTTAGGCCTTTTCTTGTTGTTGAAGTTTGGTTTGGAACCCCCCACTTCAACATCACTTTCCCTATCCGCCTCTTCAAGACGAAGAGCGATATCAATGAGTTGGTCAAAAGGAACTTCTAATTTTAGAAGTAATGGCTTCTTGAGATTTTTGTTTAAGCCATAGACAAATCTTTGGTTCTTCTTCAATGGGGTGTTGATGTATTCAACCCCATATTTAAACAGTGACTCGAAGGATGCGACATAATCTGTCATAGAGGATTCACCTTGAACAAGGTCTATGAAACATCGAGCCAATGTCACTTTCTCTGCTTCTGGTACGAATTTTAATTCTAAGCATTCCCGGAATTGCTCCCAAGTGAGATCCGCTTCATTAATTTTAGAAATAAGAAGTTCGTACTAGTCCAATGCTCTTTCTTGGAGCATACTGGAGGCCACCTGAACACGGTGAAGATCGATAAGATTCATGCGAGAAAAGATTCGATCGCATGATCTTAACCAAGCCTGGACCTCAATAATAGTTTCGAAACCTTTGAATGGTTTCCCACCCAAGTTGGTATAATCGTTGCACAAGCGTGCAAATCCAGACTTAGGATGAGTAGGTTCCTGATTAGGACCAGCTGCTTGAGCATTCTTTACTAAATCAAGAAGCTATTGAGCAGTCATAAAAACTCCATCCTGGGGAGTAACAGTAGATGGTCCGGCTCTGGGACGGCCTGGTCTAGACATTCTATTCTTTAAGAAAAAGAGAAGAAGAAAATTTATTCTCCCAATAAATACCAAGCAAATCTTGATAGATAAAACAAGGATACATAAAAGGAAATAGGATAAATCGGTTCGAAGACTCGAATTAAGTCCTAAGGCACGACTCCTAAGTTGGACTTAGGACGATGATCCTTGTTAAGTTATTCTACATTGTTCCGAAGTATGGCTCTGATACCAAGCTGTGACGCCCCACCTCTATACCCACGCTAGCCAAGAACACTACGGAGTAATGCTGTCAACTAGCACGGAGAATAAGGCTGTTGAGGAGCGACCATCCATGTAACTTCTTTGTGCGAGCACCGATATGTCAGATAGTATGGCATGCATTTTATTTAAGGAGGAAAATCCGACATACCGATACAAACTCAAAGCTATCACACAGTGGCTATACATAATCTCCGGAAACAAATATAGAAATAAACATAACACAAATCAGTCACAGACATCCATATCACAAAGGCGGAAAAAGATATGATATAAATATAACACATGAAAGTGTACATCATAGTAGTGGTCTAAAATATCCATGATAATACAAAAGAATAGCTGCAAGCTACATAAAAGAATAAGTATACATCACAGAGTCTATATCTCAAATGTATACAACAAAAACTACTAAACTAAGTAGTTTGCCAAAAGTCAGTGTAATCCAGAAGAGAAGTCAAGCAGAAGCACCTGTAACATCTCGGTCTGACCCGAGTATTATTTATAAGAAAATAATAAACGGATCAGTCTAGCTATAAATATCAGATAATATGATGTAGAATAAAAGACATGGCATGAACGCGTAATAACCATAATGGCATACTACTATAAGTATATAATTGAAAATCAACAAGAGATTAATCAATATCACAAGAATCTTCTCAAAGATAAAATGGGGTATCATACCCTAAACTTGTATTCATAACAAGTCAATGACACACGAATTCACCAATGCACAAAAATTGATAAAACTTATCAATGGAAATCACGAAAATTGGTGAAGCACAAATTCCAGAATTCAACACACGAAATCCAGAAATCACAAAAAGGGGGAGGCCTATCACACGAACGGGAGCATGAAAGCTCACCAACATATGTATCACACGACGAGAAGCTATCTCATGGAAGCTATCCATTAATTTTTGAACACACGAACGGCCCGAAGACCATGGGTCGCTACCCCACATATGTGAGTCGAAACATCACACAAACGGGGTTTAGTCTCCCTCGCAAACAAAGAGACATCGCACAATTGCTAGTCTAAATCACAAAAATGATCGTCAATAATCATCAAGAAGTGTCAATTACACTAAGCTAGTAAATATATGAGTTTAGCTTCATGTCCCATAACCACTAGCTTAACTTAAATATTTACGAACAAACTGTAGATCTTCAGTAGGAAATTGTCACAAAATGTTCAGTCGAACGAGTCCAAGAATTAACCGACGAAGTAAACGCAAGCGTTTCATACCACCTGTTTTGCTAAGCCATTTAATTAGATTTCTCATCCGAGTGAAGTAAAGGCTTGTATATACTAATAGATTGGAAAACGGTTTAGGAAAAAGAGCTTTGTAATAAAATAGAGTTGAAATCGTCTTTGCAAAAGAGTTCGAATATTTACTACTAGTATAGAAAACCTTTATAATTTTAAAGTGACAAATCACAAAAACGATTGTAGAAACAATCAATCATAAAAATTCACATTCGAAGACGTGAATCAAATCCAATTAAACCGATAAAGAATCCATCGAAATGGATATTCAAAAATCCCGAAAAAAAGGAGTCATCAAAGTCATAATAAATGATAACAACAAATAGGATCATCACGAATCGATTCAAATTGGAAATTCAATCCCAAAAGGCAAAGTGGGCAGAAACAACAAATTCAGTTGACTGAACAGAGATTTTCAGTTAACTGGATTCTGCCTGGAAACTTTCTGTTTCCAGGTTCAGTTGACCGAACAGAGATTTCAGTCGACTGAATCAGGCCTAGAAACTTTCTGTTTCCAGGTTCAGTCGACCGAACAGAGATTTTCAATCGACTAAACCCTGCTTGGAAACTTTCGGGTTCCAGATTCAGTCGACTGAACAGAGATTTCAGTCGACTGAATCATGCCTGGGCTGTTTTTCAGCCTATCTAAATGAAGAGCAAACTCTTCCAAAATGCAACTAGACGAACATTGGCCCTAAGGGTTTATGCCAATCGGCAACCCGGCCTTATATGCTCCTCGATGCATCACCAAAAGCATGATCAAACATCCATAAAAGGATTTTAACACAAATTTGACTTACAAACCCAAAAATTGGAATATTCACAAAACCAATCCAAATCAAGAGCAAATGCACATGAAGAAGTGTTAGGAATTCATACCCAACAACCAAAGATAATTATAGTCATAGATGTGAGGTAAAAATCTCACCTTTAAACCCAAAACAAATGAAGAAGAAGCTATAGAGCAATGGCAAGAGCAATCACACTTCAATTCCAACTTAACAACCTTGAATCTAGGCTAAAAAGAGAAACATTTCCTAAGTTAGGTTTAGGAATTTTCTGAAATTGATAAGAGAATGAGTTGGAGAAGAAGAAGAGGAGGCTTACCAAAGCTTCTACTATTAGTTTGGAGCTAGAACTTGATGTGCAAAAGAAAACTAGGGTTTGGAGTTTTAATTTCCCATTCCTCTCTCCGTTGTTGTAGAAGCTTGAGTATTAGGAAAAAGAAGTAAGGTAATGAAGAGAGGAGGGGTGAAGCTTGGGTCTAATGAGCTGAAACAAGACCAAAGCCCTAAGTGGAAAAGTAGCAAAATTCTATCATCTCCAAACATATCAAAGTTTATACTTAAAAAGATCGCAAACGGCGTTTTGAACTCAATGGAAGTGGTCTCGAGTCCTAATTCGACCTTATCCAAAAAGTAGATTTTCGGACTATAATCCGACTAACGATAAAATATTTAAATACTCGATCGTAAAATATGCGGGTTGTTACAATAGCAACCAAAACCTTATGCCACCTCTACACATCAGCCGCATACCCACTCTGACCATCTATCTCCCATCATAGCTGCAAGCCATTGTTTGAACAGATCTTCCTCCACGCGAAATGTTCCTCCGTTGTAGCAGTGACCGTGCATGAATCCTTGCACTCGACAATCTGCTGCTTCACTTCTTGATTGTCGAACTCGTGCCACACCTTTCTACTCGAGCCTCCTTCTATCAATGTATGGTATGTATGTTATAAATTTATTATATAATTGTTGCTTGTTCATATCATATAGTATATATATTATTTTATAAAGAAGTATTGTATAGATTTTGTTTTACATATGTATAGAAACTGATATTGATTTTAATATGTAAAGATATACATATATGTTTCACACATTTTTGGTTAATAGTTAGATCTATATACTGTTTATAAATGAAAGCTACGAACAGGTATATATATACAGTATTGTATGTAAATTTTTGCACTATGTTGTTATATATAGCATTATTTAGTTATATCATTTTATATATGACTTTTGTATAATATTTTAGCTGTACGTAAGTTTTATATACATGTTAGATTTTATATTTTTATATACATACAGTATACTGTTCGAATGTAAGCTGTTCTAGTCTGGGTTTTTAAGTATATGAATACGAAGTATATATGTATATAAGATATATTTATATATAAGTTTGTATAGGATTTTTATTAGCAGTTAAAGTTAATATATATGTCATATAACTTTTATGATGGGTTAGCTTATATGTGTAAGCTATATAAGCTGTTATATAATGTTTATATCTGGGATTTTGTCATGATCTTTAAATTTATTTGTTTACAATTTTTCTCGACTTTTAGTTTTTATAATTTATAACTGTTGTTTTATTAATATATATAGGCTACATATGTTAATATATTATGATTTGTAAATGATATAATACGAGTGCTATCTCGGTTGTTTGTATATATATAAATGTGGTTGTTCGTACATATAGATTATAGCATCTATGTTTTTCAATTTGTTTGTATATATGTTTGATCAATAAGTTTTGTCTATATATTTTTATAAGTTATGTTATACGATTTCAGTTTAAGACGGTACGCATAATCAGGGAATATACGTATAGATATTTTAAGCGTTATCTTATATATGTATTACTAGTTATATAGTCTTTGGGTTTGGTTATATATTGATTGCATAGAATAGTTATATAGGTTGTTTACGTAATTGTTTGTAAGTATATATTCATTATTTTAATTTATATTATGCAGATACGTTGTTTTATATGTGTTTATTTATATTCAAGATAACACGTGTTTAAATTAATATTGATTTCATGGAAAATAATAATAATAATAATAATGCTGTTCTATCAAATTTATTCTGATTCGTTTCTCATCGATTCTTATCTATCAGCTTTGTCTGTCAAAGTCCGTTTTCAGCTTACTTCACTTTGAGACTGTTGTTTGGATTGTTCTATTTCCTATATCGTGATCCAATTCGTAGCTGGTTGCGTTTCAAACCTCTCTAGCCTCGAAAGGTGAGCAATCACTCACGATTAACGTTCTTATATTTATTAAATTTGATTTCAATTGAAACGACAATTGAAATATGTTGCTGCTAGATATTTACATTGCTATATATATGCCATTATCTGTATTTGTTCACCTGTGACATCTGACACCATTATCTGTTATTTATCACTGATGATATATGCCTGTTACTGTTGTTATGTTATTATCATATCTGTTATCACTCTGCAAGTTCCCTGTTAGTATAGAATTCACTATGGGTTGAAATGATACATACCCGAATGATCTGTAGAATAGGAGAAAATCGTTATGGGTTGAAATGATAAACCCAAGCGATTTTCATTGAATTGAATTTGGGATTTCGGGTTGAAAAGATATATACCCGAATATGTTTTAAATTGTGGATTGAAATGATAAATATCTGTATCACTTGACCATAGGATAGAAAAGTATATACAGACACCGTTGGTCTATATATAAATATTTTGAAAATGATCTCAATGGTTTTGAAAAGAAATATATGGTTTTAATCAATATTGATTTTAAAGATTTATTAAAGTTGATACATAATATGTTTAAGTATTTATTTAATATCTATATAGAGTTTATAATGATTTGGAATTGGTTTGAAATTATATTTATTTAAGAATTTTACTTAAATAAGTTGATTTGAAATTTATAAAATTTGAAATTTTGAAGCTATGATTTTATAACTTGTATTTGATTAAAAGTGATTTAAATGAATATTTCAAGTTTAAATAAATTGAAAGAAATATTTAGATTATTGTAATTTGGGGTTTATTTTAAATGATTTTGGATTTATTGAGTGAATATTTCAAAACTAAATAATTGTAAAGTGAATTTGATATATATATATGGAATTATCGAATTTAGTTTTGAAATGTTGAATATTTAAAGCTACGAAGTATATTGAAATTGAAATAGCTTGTTTTATGGTTAAAATATGTATTTGAAATAGATACTTTGAAATGGTTTATTTAGAAACTAAATCAAATTGAAATTGATGATTTGAAATTTGATTAAAATTGAAATTTGGTATTTGAGTTGATTTTGAATCAATTTATGGAATTTGAGGAAGCTATTTTTATATAAAGTATTTTAAAACTATATCTAAAACTATTTATATTTTACTTTATAAATTATTTTAATATAACTATTTTAATATAAATCATTTTCAATATAAATTATTTTATTTTAAACTATTTTAACTTATAACTATTTTATATAAACTATTTTTATTTTATAAACTATTTTATTATATATATAATTTTAATATCTAAACTGTTTAAGAGGAAAGTGTTATGGATTCCAAAATGTATTGATTTCAAAGGGTTATGATTTCCAAAGTTATGAATTTCAAAGTATTATGATTTAAAAGTATTATGATTTCCAAAGTATTGTATTATTTCAAATTGTTTTGGTTTCGAAAGTATTGTATCTTTGAAAGAACTATGATTTTGGAAGTGAATATTTTGAAATGGAAATGATATCGTATTGATTTGGGTTTTGAAATGGAAATGATATTTTGGTTTTGAAGTATAAACTATTTTGAAATGACCGCGGTGTTATAATAACGGTTGGTTGTTAAAGAGATCGGGAGCGGATATGGGCATACTCTCTGTCGATACCGAAAACCACTTTAACAACCGTGTACGCGGTGGAGATTTCAGAATGAAGTAGGATGGTGGCGACGATTCCTATTGAGGTATATACGTGGACCCAACTCCCGTGAGTTGGCATAAGGTGGCTAAAACAGGAGCGATTGACGGGCCAACGAGGTAGCACCTCTGATCGGACGCATTTCTTCGATACCATTCTATTACTTTGTGATTGATTTGGTGGCCACCCTTCGATTTTGATTGGGAGTGTGTTCCGAGGTGGGCGGTTGTGGTTGTTATGCGTTTCCACCATCCCGGATGCGTAATTGGTATATATACCCTGGCATTGCCTAGTTGTGCCGTGTCAGCTACTATATCGAGCTTTACTACGAGTTGAGATTTCTCCCGTAGCCTGTGGAGTATTGAGGGTAGCCCCCGATCTGGGAGTATGCTAATACTGGATAGACTACTCGGACTATTACGCGTTAAGGTGGAAAATGTAAAGCCTTAACGCTATTTAAAAGTAAGTTTATTTTATATTAGACATTATTATAATAGCGTATATTACTACATAGTAGATAGTTTAATGGATCCTTAGAGGATGGTTATCCCAAACATCCTTTGAGTTACTTGTATTTCAGTTGATATTTCACTTGAGTTGGATTTATTGATATAAGAATGTTAATCCTGACTCCAGTGTTTTGTGTTTTGCTTTACGCTCGGGTCAGACTGAGTGATACAGCATTTGAGACTCACCTTTGGAGTTCGAGCTTCGCTTGGAGATCCAGCTATCTATCGATTCTGCTATCAGTTATTCAGTTTATTCCAGTGATGTATTCAGATCTTGTATTTGACTATTGTATTGAGACATCTATGTATTCGTGACTTTTGTTGTATCTTGTTTAACTCTGTTATATATATATATAGTAGCTTCATGAACTACTATTCTTTTGTTTCCGCTGCATTATTGTTATATTACTATGTGTCTTTGATTCTGTGATTATTTATTTACTGTATATACCGAGTTTTGCCAAATTTTAATTACAATCTATTATTTTGAATTATTCAAGTCCGACTTGTGTGGATTTATTGTCGATTTGAATGGTCCAAAATAGTGGGTTGTTACACCAATCTAGAGTAGGTCATATATTGTTGCATTATACAGACGGGTGCTGCGATAGGACCTACATGCCAACTTCTTTTGAGATGTTGGTTTTCAGGGGAGTCCACAAGTTAGTTGTGGCTCTCGATAGGTCTCTTTGGTAGCTAATGACAATTCAACATGATTTATTGATATGCAAAGCGTATGTATAGTTCGGTATGCCCGACTTAGGATTATGTAATTATAGATTCATAGTTTGGGCGATTTATATATATTTGTTTTGGTATGACCAACTTTGGGCAACCGGGTAGTGCGAGGAACTTCAAGATCGAATCATGATCCACACGGGGACGACAATACTTCAGTGTTGTGTATACATGTGTGAAAGGTGTGATGACTCACCTCCTTGACCCTCATAAATCGATACTAATACATCCTCGGTATTCACATGCCGCAAATCCAAGCACCAAAGAGACAGATTATCATAGGGTGAAAGAAAACAAAGGTAGAAGATAAAAAAACAAAATCTCACATTGTATTCAACATTTAATTATACGTATGAGTAGTACATGCAATTAATTCAAATTACACCATTAGAGTTCTAGTAAGTACTAATCCATTCAGGATAGTTATAACTGGCTATCCTTATAACTGCTGGTAGATAAATAAGACATAATACAGTGGAAATAGAAACAGATGACTATCTACATAGGATCCAAAATGCTCCAAGCTTCTCCCAAAATACTCCATGCTACCTAACTACTTAGATGGCCGGAAAAAAAGGGCACCAAAGTTTAAGGGAAAAGAAAATAAACTCCGGGTCAGTCATGGGACTGGTGTGAGAAACTCAAAATACTGATATTTGAAAACAAAGGGTATCTCATAAGACTACGCCGCACATAAACATGGAATGGGGTTTTTACCTTATGATAAGCAAAACATTCGCTATGCAAAATCTGGGAATATTATTTTTAATAACATTCTTTTGAAAATAATTTTCAGGTAAATATCCATAATCTTAGCCGGAATTGTTACATTATTAAATTCCATCATACTAGACTCTACAATCAAGTCCAAAGGCACTTATTAAAGAATGGATTTCCATAAAAAGGTAGGTAAGGAACTACCTTCCTTTTAATACATCTCTAGAGGGATGTACCGAGGATTAACACCTTTGAAACCTCTACACCTGGCAAGACCGACCTACTCGCTGACCCCTTTAGTGGCGGATAGAACCGAATATGACATCACCCTGGTCGTAACCAACCTATCCAGGATCCTATAGCATACACAACATACTCGACATATAGAGAGTAATCTAGAAAAGTGATTACCATACTCTAATGGTTGCGGACCACATAGCCTTATGGCATAATTCCCTGTTTAAGCTATTTCCGGGTGATGAGGCCTGATGTAACGATTACCTTTCACATGGAACATTCCACTTTGAATGCCACATTTCCAATTCCATCACACACTATTGATTTTCACAAATGTACAACCTTTGAGCTCGTACATTTCAGAGAAGGGTTTAAGTATAGGAGAGTTATCTCCTACACCACCAAACAGATATACGTCTGTAAAAATCAATGTATGTGCATTTAAGAAATGCAATGTCAGACATTCGTCCATACAAGTTGTCTAGGAAAAGGACAAACCAAAGGAACTCTCCTACTACATCTTATCGGTAATCACCCCTAGTATTAGTAGCGAGCAGCCCTTACATCGAAGGTCAAATGAAGATACTACTGCCACCTATAAATGATAAGGGAAACTTCCCCTGAGGGTCAGTGACAATTGCCCTTCATTCCATTTATTATCATTCATGTCTTCAGTTCGAACTCCTAAATTGGTTCGAAGTGGTTTCCAGACACCCAAATCTGATCCCAGTTCCTACAAACTAATCATCGACAAAATGATGTTAAGTAAATAGGTGTTTATCATTTGATTAATTACTTTCTCTTTATCCAAAATATCTTCTAGAGATATATATTTTTAAAACACTTCTTTCTTGTATATATGGAATCATTAAACCTGTTTTTAACATTGGAAATATCAAATCATTTTCATAAGTCAAATTGGAAAACATTATTGAGTTAAAAAAAGGGTCGATAGAAACTATACCAATTCTACACAACATCAATTTCTGTATTCAACCTTTACTGTCTGTCAAATTACGGTGAAACCGCCTTATAAATTTACATGGATAGTATGGGTTCCCTTCGGAATTTAATACCAAGTATAAGAAGAAAATTTCTATACAATCCAAGTTGTATCAAATTTGGAAAAGTTAAATCTTTTATACTTGCCTCGTTTCCGACATTTGGACTTTATCTATTCCTCGCCCAGAAAAGAGGCCAGGTAAGCCAGGGCACTGGTTGCTCTTGAACATCTCCTTAGTTTAAGCACCTCATATTCGGATCTCACAAATAGAAAAATGTAGGCTACTCATTAGCTTTTAGAGCCAAGATTAAATCACTTGATTATAACATATTTTCTTTAAATCATTCATTAAAAATTTATAAAATAAATATAAAATCTCCAATTCATCTTTAAAAAACTTATTTATTTGTTGAAAACATTCATAAATTTTTTGGGAAAGAACACTTAAGTTTAAAGCCATATTTCAAAAGTTATTAAAAGTGCGGCAAAAAGTGCTGCGAATAGTGCTGCTAATACTGTTTTTAAGGCTTATTTGATCAAAACAACTTTTCAATCATTTAGAAATCAATTTTATAACTCAAATCTTTTTTACAACATTTTAATATATTTATAGAATATATTCCATATTTTTAAAGAATTAAAATATCAATTTTAAAGAATTTATCGCTTTGGTTTCCGAACTGCCAAACCACGACTATTTTAAAAACTTAATTTACTCTAATTCAAAATCTACTAAATGAAATCTTGATCCTTTTATTTTATTTTAAAACTATGATTATAAGAGTTCGGAAAATTCTTATTCTAAAGAATTCCGACTCTGATTCCATTCTATAAATGAATTTAAACTTTTACAAGGCGAAATTGCGAACTACCGTTACGCGACATGCCTATTTTTGACTCAATTTTCATAACTTGTCAAAACTTCATCAAATTGGATTTTAGTGTTTATAAAACATTTATAAACCATTTTAAGGAGGTTTAACAATCTCATATACACCATTTTATTTATTAAAGAAAAATGATTTTTTTGTGATATTCGACGTGTATTAAACGTGAATTGTTTATACATCCAAACAAACATACTATCATATCCAAACATGGTTCACAATCATCACAACCAAGCATAACCAAACATATATATCATCAATTATATCATAATATAAATAGAGTTTCTCACCTTCGATTTAATCGAACTAACTTTAAAACGACTATAGCTCTGCTATTCGGAAAATTTAGCTTGCTAAGCTTGCACTAAAGCTCATAGATGGGCTCGGCCTTGGAATTTAGTGGTAGGGTGCTCATGGCCTTGCTTGAAAGAGGGGAAAGGCTTGGCCTTTTGTGGTAGGAGGTGGTGGCTGTGAGTTGTAGAGGGGGAAAGGAGTGGATTTGATTTGGTTTTAAAAAGTTTTGATAATATATACTTGCTATTTAATTTTAATTTCTTTTTGCAATAAAATTTGACATTAATTTCTTTAGACAAGAAACCATTAAAGTATAGTATAATAAGTGAAGAAGCTTAAGAATTTATGAACAAATGAAGTGAACATGACTAGTGGTATTTATAGGCAAGAATGTGAATAAAAATATCATGATATTTACTTGCCATTTCATCACCATTGCCTCACCACCGACCCTCCTCTTACCTCATCATCCATAGTCTAACATCGCCCCATGTGTGTAGCCATGTGCTTGTGCTTAGGGTGTAAGAGGTTGACTTTGGGTTTACTTATGGATGAAGTTTTAGGAAAATATCTTAGATATTTTGTAATATGTATATATATATATATTTCTGTGTGTGTGTGTGTGTATTTGTATGTATATATGTATTCATGTGCATGTGAATGTGTTCATGTATATGTACATGTATGTGTGAATATGTATATCTCAAATGATTCACAACGTTGCATAACTTTTCTACGTTGAATCATTACAGATTCTGATTCCGATTTTCGATCATATTTTCACTTCTTATTTAATATATATATATATATATATATATATATATATATATATATTTGTAAACAAAATTTGAAAGTAATATTTCTATCATTATATAATAATAAAAATGGTTTATTTAATAATTAAAATAATTATTAAATCATTTAAACTCAATTTAAATTCAAAAACCATTTATTCCAAAATAGTGATATCATTAACGATGTTATAAAGAGATTTTACTTTTATAAA
Organism: Allium fistulosum; assembly: GCA_030737815.1. Lineage (NCBI taxonomy): Eukaryota > Viridiplantae > Streptophyta > Magnoliopsida > Asparagales > Amaryllidaceae > Allium > Allium fistulosum. The sequence goes on along the minus strand of CM060901.1, from coordinate 1,341,667,113 downwards.
AAAATAAATAATTTTATTACATATTCTCACTCATATAGATAAATGAGCGTATGTATCTGGCTCCATGCATGATGTCGGATGGTCTAAGAGTTTTTTGTTGATAAAACGCTTTTCGGTCATTTTATCGATATATCTTCCAAAGTATATATTTTGTAAATATTGATTCAAAATAAGATTACCACTATTATTTATTTTTCAAAAAATTATTATTTATGTTAAAAAATCTTATATTTGAATATTTTAAAATTTTGCCGAAGTGGTGAATTTGTGGGTCATTACAAAAGGTGTACATGGGGTAACTTCAATCCGGATTGTCTATCCATAAAAAATAGGATGATATCGGTTTTGTAAAATGAACTATCATACCATTGACATGCATGACCTACAAACGTGGTTCTGGAGCAGGGGTGGAAAGGGATTGGGACGCTAATCTAGAGTAGGTCATATACTATTGTGTTGTATAGACCGATACTACGATAGGGCGTATATGCCAATTTCTTTTGAGATGTTAGTTTTTGAGGGATTCCACAAGTTAGTTGTGGCTCTTCATTGGTCTCTTTGGTACCTAATAAAAATTCGACATGAGTATCGATTATAGATATTCATATTTCAGTTTTTGGTATGGGGATGCTATGTTAGTAGTATTGTTATATCGTTATATTTGTTTTGCATTTCAGATGCTTCGATAGGGATTGAGAGACCTATGACACCATTGTTTATGAAGTGTAGTATTACCCTACACTCGTTTTTTATGTTCACTAGCATGACTTATTATAGCGTGTACTGTTTTAATTAGAGAAACACTATTATATATCATCCTGACTTGTTGGTCTATGGGTAAAGTAGGGCGAAGCATGATTAATATTACACATTGATCCTTGCTCACGTTTATTAGAGTATATTTGTTGCTTGTATATATAGTATTTTGATACAGTTCCCCTCTCACCGGGGCTTTATGTCTGACTTATATTTTGTTTTTGTTTATTTATGTCATGACAACTCTCTGGTATTTGATTAAGTAGTTTGGGAGTCAGGTGCTTTTGGGGGCAGGCTTACAGGACAGCCGGAGTATTCTGTAGGCGTGAAGTCGATATATTGGATATGTATACTTGTTGGTGATGTAGAAAATAACAAACAAGCTATTTGGTGTATGCGACTTGTGATATCAGATACTATATTTAGAACTCCATATGAATGGAGTTATTGTATTCCGACTTTCTATATTAAGATTTATTTATCAGTTAGTTGCTTCCGCTGGTGTAGTCTCTTGTATATTGTTTATCCTATTATGTTCATGTATACTCACTATATTATATGTTATCTTCCTGTTGTGAGATTGTATCAATGTGCCTTGGTACAATGTTTTGTTTTAATATTTACCCCGATGGACTGTCTTTTGTGGTATTCACGAGTTAAACGTTACCATTCGACACAAAGTAATAAACAACTTACCTACCATACTAAGGAGTCAGATGTTGTGAGATTGTATCGATGCTAAAGTATTACTAGGTAATACTATCTTATAATACAGAGAATAAGGTGAAACTGGGCTATCACATGTGAATATTCCCTTGGGCTAAAACTGGTACATATTTCAAAATCGTAAACAACATACGTAACGTACTCGGTATCTAAATGCGTGTGTTTCCATGATAGAACAATTCACAATATAAATGAATAATAGAAAAACACATAGTCATAACGTAGCGATAATATATAATATAGGATATACCAAGTCTAAGTAGGTCAACAAAAACAAGTTAATTACCCACTATCGTTAAATACATACAAAGTACACGTCAATGCATACATCCTGACGCACAACATCCATATGTACATCAGAGGTTATATAAATACATATACAATATCTAGTCCAACAAATAAGCTAGCCTCTAAAACTAGCCCACCAACCACAAGCTGGTCTCATTGTCCCCGAATCCTGAAATGTAATGACCGGCCTAAGTATTATATAACAAAAAATGGGTCAGATTATGTCTAGAAGAAATGTCAGAATATAGCGGGTAGTACTTATATGGTAAATAAGATTTATAAGTCACATATGAGTATAATGGAAAGCCCATAATAGAGACTTATCATATGCATCCACCCCTCATCAACAATGAACGTATACTCGCATCAACAACATAATAAACTAGACGAGGTGTTAAATATAAGAGACCCTAAGTGAATATCATTTAGTCGAGCAACTATCACATATATGCAACAAACAACGATAAATATCTCGACCAATAGACCTAATAAGAGTCATGATTTTTTACTGTTTGGCTCTAGTAGATAAATAAGATATATGATATGCAAACTCTAAAACAATACACGAATCCCTCAACCGATGGCTCTACGAGAGAATGAAAGACAAGCACTGTAACGACCCCGAATTTTATATGAATTTAAATTGATAATTAATTAATTTTTGAATAAAATTTGTATAATAAATCGATAAAGTGATGCGAGTTTCCCCGAATTAAAATAAATTCTGTATAAATCATTTAGACTTTAAATATTGTATATATGTGTATATATGTGAATGTGTATATATTTGGGTATATATGAGTCAATTTGAAATTATAAATATATGTATATATATATATTTTGATTTGAATTTAAATTGTAAGTAAATGGTTTAAGAAATGAAAATATATAAGATATAAAAATATAAAGTAAATACATTGGGTAAAATCTAATAACAAATTAGAATCTAGAGGTTCACTTATATTACCAAATGAATATAAAAATAATTAGTATTAAATTTAGAAATAATTGAGATACAAAATAAATATAAAAATACATAAGATAAATTTATGGAAAATTTATATAGTAAATAAATTAGTTAAATTATAATAATGTATTAAATATGGAAGAGCATTCAAAAATAATAAAAGAAAATTAAAATAAAATACATTAAAGCACAAACAAGTAAAAATTATATATTCATGAACACTTGAAAGAAAAAGAAAGAAACAAAAGAAAATATGTATGCAAACAAAAGTAAGAAACAAAAACAAAAATACATGTATACAAGTTTACCAAAGAAGCCACATCAACATCTTCATATTTTGTACAGCCGAAGTCAACAAGTATTGCAAAGGAAGACATAAAGTACCAAGATAACTAATGCCTTAAGCATTAGTACACTGCAAAAAAATTATATCAGCCACCATAGAGTTAAAAAAATCTCTGGTCAAATTTGTACAAACAAATATATTACCCTGTACAAAACCTATCACCTGTAAACTCATCCTTTTATCAACCTCTCTTCATTTCAAATTCGTTCATTTCAAAACTGAGATAATATCACTTTGTAAACAATCAAACTTCAACTTAAAACAACAACAATCTGTTCTAATACAAACCAGAGATCAAAAGATTCTAGCTTGACTTTCAAAGCCAGTGTTAAAGAAAGCTCTGTTCTTCTTCTTCAAAACACTGTGAGTAAACATACTCTTTTTTTTACAGTTTAAACCTGTGATTATAATTAAATGCTTATGATAGAATTTGTGTGGCAATATTGTTTGTATATGTATCTGAATGTGAATGCATGTATGAATATAGGAAATGCCTATGAGTATATGAAGTTTGGTCTTTGTTATTTTTACAGGATTAAAATAAGCTCTTAACATTTTTATCTTCTCATGTATTCAATTTCAGATATTGATTTCTAAAAAGAAAATGTGTATAACAATGTGATATTAATTGTAAAAATGAACTCAGAAAGTTATATTATGTTTTTAACTCAAAATTTTATAAAATACAGTGAATATTAAAACATGGGATAAATTTTGATCGAGTTAAATTCAATTTATGGTTATAAAATCTGATTCATATAACAAAATGATGAATTATGATGGGAGTATCATGATTTTTAGTTGGGAAATTGGTGAGTTATCCTAAGTTGTTCGATTTTGGGTGTATCGGCAATTGCCGACGATCTGGGATGATTTGAGACTCGAGGTTAGGATTGGAGTTGGCTGAGTTGTCGATGAATGTAGGAAAATTATTGAGGCGATTTTCCGATGGACGTGATGGTCAGACACGGTTGAAATAGGGTTCGGTGGTTGTTTGGTTACGATGAGTTCGCAAGGCAATGGCGATGGCCATTGGGGATCGGAGTGAATCGCGGTGGTGGGGATGGTTGCTGGAAGGTGTGACGAGGCTGCGTTGAAGAGGTCAGGTGATCTTGAGGTCAGAGGCGAAGGGGATGAGTGGTTTTCCAGCAAGTAACATTCCTGATGGTCGAAATTTTTTGCTCGATTTTGTTTTAGTGGATTTTTGTGTGGGGTTCGCGCTTGGGGTCACGAGAATTCGTGTGATGGTCGAGGGTAGCTGTGATGACCACCGAAGTACGGCGACGTTGGTGCACGTGCACCGTGTACACGACGAATCTGGAACGTTGGGTTTTAGTGATTGGCTCGGGTGGTTCTCGTGTGAACGAAGGAAATGAATCGAAGCAGATGAAGAAGGGGAATGACTCGGAGCAGGCGCGGGTTGAATGTGGGTTTGACTCGAGATTGGATGTGGTAGGGTTAATCTGTTCAGTAAAGTAAAGTTTTGAAAGAAAATCAGTTTGAATTTTTAAAGGTCGGACTTTTTAAATAAATGGCAGACTTCGTTTAAGAGTGGTTAATATAATATATTTCAAGATTTTGAAATTAATTTTGTTTTATAACTTAAGTATTTAAAATAAGTTAAATATGCTAAAAAAATTGAAAAGAATAGTGATTTTAAACTCTTTAAAAAACTTTTCTTTATGACCAATCGTTATTTTAACATGTAAATTTAAAGTGTTAAGGAAATTTGCTTAAACTTTATTTAAAGTAAATAAGGATCTATTTCAAAATTTTAAATCTAAATTGGAAATAAAATGGAAATTTGAAACAATGTTTCAATATATGGTAATAATCATTAAATCATAAATATGGATGAGTTTACTTTAATTAATAAAGATTAATGAAATTTTAATGGTTAATTAATTTATAACCAATAATGATTAATACAAGGAATTTTCTTTAAAAGGTGATTAAAGAAATTTAATAGTTAATGAAATCATTAACTAAAATTATTTGAATAATTAATTAGTGTGATAAATTTTAACAATAAATTTAGATTGATTAAATTTATAATAATCAATTATGGAACTATTAAGTATAATTACTTAATGACAGTAATTGTGGAATTAATTATTCAGCATAATTTATCAAGTTAATCGAATCTGTTCAAAATTAAATTTCTTAAGTATAATTACGAATAATCACTTGATAACTTTGAAAGGTATAATTACTTAGAGAAGTAATTAACAGATAATTACTGAATGTAATTAATTGAATGATGATTTGAAATTTGAGTGAATCATTTGTTAATAAATTAAAGGATTAATTAATAATGGTGATTAATTAAGATTAATTTAATAATGAAAGATTAATTGATTCATTAATTAAAATTGATTAGTTAATAATTAAGGGTTAACTAATAAATTTGAAAGGAAGAATTTATTTCAAATAATTCGTAATTAACTTATGATAATTAACCCAGATTAATAATTGATACATCTGAATAAAATTTATCAGTTGATTAATAAATTCACTTGTGAATGTTTAGACTTGACTAAATGATTGAATTGTTTGATATTTTGATCTGTGATGCTGTGTGATATATATTCTGATTTGTGTGTGATCTTTACTGTAATTCATTTATCTGGGATGAATGAAAATTATTATCTGTAACTTATATATCTGTTGTGATCTGTAAATGAAAGATAAGCGTTATAGTTATACCGCTTATCACTTGTATGCTGTATTTTGATCTGTGATGATTGTTAGGAAATCAATTCTATGGTTTCGATAATAACAACTATACAATGGAAATCGAATGTACATATATATCTATATTTACAGATAGTTGATAGAGTAACATCACCAAAGAGACTAAAACAACACTCAAGAGAAGGATCAAAAGACATCTAATCAGTAGAAGTTGAAAAGAAATGGGACATGAACAAGATAAAGCAACATGCACACTTTCAGACGTCTGAGTGCACTACCCAGACGTCTGAATGATTCCTCTGGATCACAAGCTCAGAAGAAACCAGACGTCTGATCTAGAACTCAGACGTCTGACATACATCCAGACACAAAACAGAAGTAAAGACCAGACGTCTGGATTATAAACTCAGACGTCTGAAATGATACTCGACACAAAAAATATTTGAAGGCCAGACGTCTGAGGCTACTTTCCAGACGTCTGAAAATGGGCTCGACTGTGTAAATTCAAACACCAACTGTCACATCCGAAGAGACACATCCGCTCCTCTTCACTGCAACTCTTCATCACCAAAAGGAGCAACTATACAACGATTGTTAATGAAGGCAACTATACATAGAGACTCTTCATCACTATAAATAAAATCAGGAATTCAAGAGAAGAACACATCTACCTGACTTACTTGCGCTTTCTACTCTTATACTTTGATATAGTCTTGATCTCAAGCAAATCTATACTTGTATTCTACTCTTCCAAATATACAGTTCCTCATAGACAACACTCTCTAGATATATATTGGAAGTATTTGTACTCAATAGTCAACATCCGTGTTATAGAACACATTCTTGACAAAGAAACTCTGCTATTGTAAACCTGTTCCTCCGGGTCAAGTGAGGGTTAGTTGAAAGGAAATTCCGAAGAGGAGCTTCGGGACTGGACGTAGGATGGGAGGTCCGAACCAGTATAAAATACCGGTGTGATTAGTTTTATTTACTTTGTTACTATACTTTATAGTATTATATTATATAGCTAACTGTCTATACTTGCATATAATCTAGACGATCCACTCATATAGACTTTCAATTGGTATCAGAGCAAGGTTCGTTTAGAAAAACAGTAACACGTTTTTTTTAAATCATTATAATATGGCAAGTATTTTTCAAGAAGGAAAATCCACAGCACGACCCCCACTTTTTAATGGATCTAATTATTCATATTGGTCTACACGTATGAGAATTTTTATGGAAGCTAATGGTTTAGAAATTTGGTCAGCCACTCAAGATAAATATGAAGCTCCAACTACTGCTATGAACACATGGACCGATGCACAAAAAACCTTAGCATCAAATAATGCTAAAGCTATGAATGTCCTATTTTGCTCACTTGACAAAAATGAATTCTCACGTGTCATGTTATGCACTACTGCATTTGATATTTGGTGTACCTTACAAATCACACATGAAGGTACAACAAAGGTCAAACAAACTAAAATTTCAATTTTGCAAAATCAATTTTCATCATTTAAAATGAAACAAAATGAAACTATAGTAGACATGTATTCAAGATTTCAAACTATTCAACATGATCTTATGGCATTAGGAGTTAAGTTTACTGATTTTGATTTAGTATCACGAATACTCAACTTTTTAACACCTGATTGGGAAAGAAAAGTCTTAGCTATTGAAGAAGCTAATGATCTCTCTACTCTCAAAGTTGAAGAGTTGGTAGGAAATTTGATGTCCTATGAAGCTAATTTGCAGGCACGTAAAGAATTAAATTCAGAAACGAAGAACATAGCATTTCCATCAATAAAGAATGATGACTCAGATTTAGATGAAAATGAGATAGTATTCATTGCCAAAAACTATAATGGATTCAAGAAATTTAGAAAGATGACCAAGTTTCAAAAAGAAGGAAAAACCAATTCAACAAATCTATCTCAAATCAAGTGCTATGAATGTGATCAATACGGACACATGAAGAAGGATTGCCCAAAACTTAACAATGATAAAAAGAAGAGCAAATTTGAAAAACTCAAAAAGAAGAAAGCTTTCAAGGTAACGTGGGATGACTCCGAGTCTTCATCTTCAGAAAGTGATAGTGATAGCGATGGAGAACAAGCTAATGTGTGTTTTATGGCACAAAAAGATAAGGTACGTCCAGAACTTAACTATGAAGAATTACTTGAACTTAGCATAGAATTAGATGATAAATTTAGATAAATAAAAAAATTAAACAAAGAATATATAGTAAAAGTAAATAGATTAGAACTTGAAGTAGGAATGTTGAAAGATGAAAAAACTATTTTAGAAGAAGAACTTGAAATATCTCAAGAAAAATTAAGAAATATTGTGATAGAAAGTGAGAACATTACTCTAGAAAAAGAGAATTTGCTAAAAGAAAATATTGATTTTAAAGAGGATATTGAATTATTGACAACAGAAAATAGAGAGTTAAAAGAAAAATTAGATAAAATTACCAATAATGTGTCAAAATTTAACAAAGGGAAACAAGACTTGGAAAATCTTATCAAAACATCAAAACCATCAGGTAATAGAAATGGAATAGGATTTAAAAAAGGCTCTAAAAAAGGAGAAAATAAGGCTAAAAATATTAGTTATATAAAAACTAGAAGATTATCTAAACAAAAATTGAATACCAAAAATATGAAAATTTGGGTTCCTAAAACAAATAACAAATTGATTAGACAAAAACATATCAATAATTACTTAGAAAATGTAGTTTATAATAAAAATTATATTTATAAAGGTACCAAACCATCTTGGGTATGGCTACCTCTCTCTAACAATTAGGACCCTAATCAAATATGTGGGTACCAATTAATTTTTTTTTCTTGCAGGTACCCCAAAAAAAAAAGGAGAAATGGATACTAGATAGCGGATGCTCCAAACATATGACTGGAAATTCAAAATGTTATCGAATATAACATACATCGATGGTGGAACGGTAACATTTGGGGACAATTCAAAGGGATTTGTCATAAGCATTGGAGAAGTCATCAACTCTGGTATATCTAAATTTCCTATTATCACAAATGTTTTTACTAGTAGAAAATCTAAAACACAACTTGTTAAGCATTAGTCAATTGTATGATAAAGGTTTTTCAAATTGAATTAAAAACTAAATTTAGTTCACCTTTTTATTACCACAAATTATTGAATATTTTTTTAACCATTAAAATGTTAGAAGATTAGTTTTCCTATAAATAACCTTTTCAGCATATATAAATACCCATGGTTATATCACAAATATATACAAAGTATCAAATTCTTATAATTTATAAAAATAATGTCTTCTGAAAATTCCTATATATCTATTTCTGTCTCCACACCATCAACGGATAGCGCAGTAGATACACCGCAACGTCTTCCGACACCTACACCACAAGAACCACAAACAGGTGGTCCTCATATCATACGGGGTTTACTCCAGAGGCTAAAAAGACGAAAAGATCCTTGTTTACTTCTCCTAATACAAAGGAGAAAATTGATGAAATTCATCATTATCAAAAACAACAAATGGATCTTCAACGAGAACCCTATTTTGAACAGAAAGTTACAGCACGAAGGCTTAGTTTTCTGGAACAAGTGGCGATGAAGTTTTGTTCGTCCCGAAACAAAGATGTACTTGAACCACTACCAAAACCTTGTAGTTCATTAGATCCATCTTCTTCGTATCGTACTCCTTCTGATCCCTCTCCAAGACGATATTCGGGCTCCCCACGGACCCACGAACGAAGGAATATATGGTCTCCACTTAGACCATGGAAGGATAATGACTCAGGATATCAGAAAACACCGTCGCCTTCTAAATAAATAATATCAAAATTAAGTATTGTATACATTTTGTAAAGTTGTTATATATTTTTAATAATAAATTTTTATTGTCAATAATTGATAAATAAATAAAATCATCAATTTTATACTGTTTTTTAACAAAATTGATCTTTTCAGACATCTAACTATTGTCTTCAAACGTCTGATTCACTGATATATGTCACATTTTTAAGCACTGTGCATATGTCAGACGTCTGAAATAGTCCCCAAACGTCTAGAATGAAGCTCTGCCTTCTTCAAAACATATTTAGAATAATTCAGACGTTTGAACTAATTTTCAGACGTTTGGCTAACCTATCTGTTTCAGAAATAAACATAAAACAGACGTCTATGTTAATCTCTAGACGTCTGATTAGTCTCTCTGCCTCTAACTTTTTCAAACTTCATCAAATCAGATGTCTAACACATACCAAACAGACGTCTGTTCGCTTTATCTATACAATCTTTAGGGCAAACCAGACGTCTACTTTCAAAATCAGACGTCTGGAACTCAATCGACCGTTCTTATAACCCCAAAAATAATGACATTTACGATTCACTTTTTATATCTCTTATCGTATTTTCTCTCTACCGATTTCAAATTATACCAAACCCTAGATATTTTCAAACGGAATCAAGATGCCTCCTCGTACAAAAAATATCAAAACTTTGAAACGTAAACTAGATCAACAATCAACATCTTCGAATCCTCAAGTATGCTCCGACGAGCAGATTGAACGATGGATGCTCAAAGCCCCCCATTCGATAAAAAGGTATCAAGAAATTCAAAAGAAAAAGCTACATATAGGACCCTTCTATAATTTACTTAAGTTTCCCATGTACGACCTTGATGAACTTTGCGAAAATGCTGGATTGGATACTTTACTTTCTTTCACATCGAATGATGTTCAGATAGATCAACTTGCTATTTTCTTATTCTACGCCAATCTAGATAGCACTGCTGTTTGGAATACCGAAGACGAGGACAATTGGTTGTGGTCAAGTGTTTATGGAAATACCATACGTTTAACTCCAAGATTAATCGGAAGAACCTTGGGATGTTCCGACACTGGTGAAGATCTTCACAATATCCCAGATATGCGTTTTAAACCAAGGAATAACATCACCCATCAAATATGGGAGGATGAAATGCCAAAATTTGCTTCAAAATACTTGCGTCCTAAAGCTCGATTGCTCACAAGGATGATAATCAATACAATTATTCCACGGATGGGGAGTCACGAGCAAATCACGGAAATGGAGCACAAAGCACTTTATGCTCTTTTTAGTGGAACAAGGGTAAACTGGGCGAAATTCATATTTGACGAGCTCAAACAATTTTGGAATCGATCAAGACCATCGATTATCTATCCTACTTATATTATGAGGCTTCTTCATGCGCATAATATTTCGTCATATCTCTCAACGTTCGAAGAAATTTCCCCAAAATATGCTTCCACAAAATTCTTTTCTTTGATGCATTTACTTGAAATTCCTTCGGACTTCATGTCTTTTGAAGATTGGACGCATCATCGACAATCTAGAAGAACTGAAAATCCTCCTCAACCATCTGCTATTTCATCTCAACAGACAGAACAACATAGAGAAATCACTCCTCCTCCTCCTGCTCCATTTGATTATCCAGGACAAGAAGACGTTATAGAGACTCGACTAGAAACAAACCCTAATGAAAGTATTCGAGATCTTACACTCAGAAATCAACATATACTTTCTCAAAATCAAAAGTACTTGGCTAGGCGAATCGACAAATTTGAAACTTCATTTGCCACACGACTAGCCATAGTCGAAGAGTCTCTCTCCACTGTCCTATCAGTTCTGAAAGAGGTTCTACAGCGAGTTCGTGGTCCTTCACCACCGTCTGATGATTGGCCTACTCCTGTACCCTCTCCTCCTTCGAAACATTCCAAACTCTTTGACGATGATCCTTCAAAGGAAGCTTTGACATCTCCCTTAAAAGCCAGCACTTCTACAAAAGATGAGCAAAAGGAAGATAATACAAATCAAGCTTCACCAAAGGAAGGAGATCCAAAACAAGCTTCACCAAAACAAGACGATCCAAATCCGAAATATCACTAGAACTTAGGTCTTTTAGTTGTTTGTATTTTGTGTAAAATTCGTTGCATGTACTTCCTCTCCAGCTTTAATGAAAATTTCTTTTTGACTTGATCGTTTACGTATTCTTTTTGATAATGTCAAAGGGGGAGAAATATATATATATAATCTTATCAACAAAACTAAGCACATATTCAGGGGGAGATTTGAAATATATATATATATAAGTACATTGAATAGTTTTCATCATCAAAAAGGGGGAAATTGTTAGGAAATCAATTCTATGGTTTCGATAATAACAACTATACAATGGAAATCGAATGTAGATATATATCTATATTTACAAATAGTTGATAGAGTAACATCACCAAAGAGACTAAAACAACACTCAAGAGAAGGATCAAAAGACATCTAATCAGTAGAAGTTGAAAAGAAATGGGACATGAACAAGATAAAGCAACATGCACACTTTCAGACGTCTGAGTGCACTACCCAGACGTCTGAATGATTCTTCTGGATCACAATCTCAGAAGAAACCAGACGTATGATCTAGAACTCAGACGTCTGACATACATCCAGACACAAAACAGAAGTAAAGACCAGACGTCTGGATTATAAACTCAGACGTCTGAAATGATACTCGACACAAAAAATATATGAAGGCCAGACGTCTGAGGCTACTTTCCAGACGTCTGAAAATGGGCTCGACTGTGTAAATTCAAACACCAACTGTCACATCCGAAGAGACACATCCGCTCCTCTTCACTGCAACTCTTCATCACCAAAAGGAGCAACTATACAACGATTGTTAATGAAGGCAACTATACATAGAGACTCTTCATCACTATAAATAAAATCAGGAATTCAAGAGAAGAACCCACCTACCTGACTTACTTGCGCTTTCTACTCTTATACTTTGATATAGTCTTGATCTCAAGCAAATCTATACTTGTATTCTACTCTTCCAAATATACAGTTCCTCATAGACAACACTCTCTAGATATATATTGGAAGTATTTGTACTCAATAGTCAACATCCGTGTTATAGAACACATTCTTGACAAAGAAACTCTGCTATTATAAACTTGTTCCTCCGGGTCAAGTGAGGGTTAGTTGAAAGGAAATTCCGAAGAGGAGCTTCGGGACTGGACGTAGGACGGGAGGTCCGAACCAGTATAAAATACCGGTGTGATTAGTTTTATTTACTTTGTTACTATACTTTATAGTATTATATTATATAGCTAACTGTCTATACTTGCATATAATCTAGACGATCCACTCATATAGACTTTCAATTGGTATCAGAGCAAGGTTCGTTTAGAAAAATAGTAACACGTTTTTTTTAAATCATTATAATATGGCAAGTATTTTTCAAGAAGGACAATCCACAGCACGACCCCCACTTTTTAATGGATCTAATTATTCATATTGGTCTACACGTATGAGAATTTTTATGGAAGCTAATGGTTTAGAAATTTGGTCAGCCACTCAAGATAAATATGAAGCTCCAACTACTGCTATGAACACATGGACCGATGCACAAAAAACCTTAGCATCAAATAATGCTAAAGCTATGAATGTCCTGTTTTGCTCACTTGACAAAAATGAATTCTCACATGTCATGTTATGCACTACTGCATTTGATATTTGGCGTACCTTACAAATCACACATGAAGGTACAACAAAGGTCAAACAAACTAAAATTTCAATTTTGCAAAATCAATTTTCATCATTTAAAATGAAACAAAATGAAACTATAGTAGACATGTATTCAAGATTTCAAACTATTCAACATGATCTTATGGCATTAGGAGTTAAGTTTACTGATTTTGATTTAGTATCACGAATACTCAACTCTTTAACACCTGATTGGGAAAGAAAAGTCTTAGCTATTGAAGAAGCTAATGATCTCTCTACTCTCAAAGTTAAAGAGTTGGTAGGAAATTTGATGTCCTATGAAGCTAATTTGCAGGCACGTAAAGAATTAAATTCAGAAACGAAGAACATAGCATTTCCATCAATAAAGAATGATGACTCAGATTTAGATGAAAATGAGATAGTATTCATTGCCAAAAACTATAATAGATTCAAGAAATTTAGAAAGATGACCAAGTTTCAAAAAGAAGGAAAAACCAATTCAACAAATCTATCTCAAATCAAGTGCTATGAATGTGATCAATACGGACACATGAAGAAGGATTGCCCAAAACTTAACAATGATAAAAAGAAGAGCAAATTTGAAAAACTCAAAAAGAAGAAAGCTTTATAGGTATCGTGGGATGACTCCGAGTCTTCATCTTCAGAAAGTGATAGTGATAGCGATGGAGAACAAGCTAATGTGTGTTTTATGGCACAAAAAGATGAGGTACGTCCAGAACTTAACTATGAAGAATTACTTGAACTTAGCATAGAATTAGATGATAAATTTAGACAAATAAAAAAATTAAACAAAGAATATATAGTAAAAGTAAATAGATTAGAACTTGAAGTAGGAATGTTGAAAGATGAAAAAACTATTTTAGAAGAAGAACTTGAAATATCTTAAGAAAAATTAAGAAATATTGTGATAGAAAGTGAGAACATTACTCTAGAAAAAGAGAATTTGCTAAAAGAAAATATTGATTTTAAAGAGGATATTGAATAATTGACAACAGAAAATAGAGAGTTAAAAGAAAAATTAGATAAAATTACCAATAATGTGTCAAAATTTAACAAAGGGAAACAAGACTTGGAAAATCTTATCAAAACATCAAAACCATCAGGTAATAGAAATGGAATAGGATTTAAAAAAGGCTCTAAAAAAGGAGAAAGTAAGGCTAAAAATATTAGTTATATAAAAACTAGAAGATTATCTAAACAAAAATAGAATACCAAAAATATGAAAATTTGGGTTCCTAAAACAAATAACAAATTGATTAGACAAAAGCATATCAATAATTACTTAGAAAATGTAGTTTATAATAAAAATTATATTTATAAAGGTACCAAACCATCTTGGCTATGGCTACCTCTCTCTAACAATTAGGACCCTAATCAAATATGTGGGTACCAATTAAATTTTTTTTCTTGCAGGTACCCAAAATAAATAAAAAGGAGAAATGGATACTAGATAGCGGATGCTCCAAACATATGACTGGAAATTCAAAATGTTATCGAATATAACATACATCGATGGTGGAACGGTAACATTTGGGGACAATTCAAAGGGATTTGTCATAAGCATTGGAGAAGTCATCAACTCTGGTATATCTAAATTTCCTATTATCACAAATGTTTTTACTAGTAGAAAATCTAAAACACAACTTGTTAAGCATTGGTCAATTGTATGATAAAGGTTTTTCAAATTGAATTAAAAACTAAATTTAGTTCACCTTTTTATTACCACAAATTATTGAATATTTTTTTAACCATTAAAATGTTAGAAGATTAGTTTTCCTATAAATAACCTTTTCAGCATATATAAATACCCATGGTTATATCACAAATATATACAAAGTATCAAATTCTTATAATTTAGAAAAATAATGTCTTCTGAAAATTCCTATATATCTATTTCTGTCTCCACACCATCAACGGATAGCGCAGTAGATACACCACAACGTCTTCCGACACCTACACAACAAGAACCAACAAACAGGTGGTCCTCATATCATACGGGGTTTACTCCAGAGGCTAAAAAGACGAAAATATCCTTGTTTACTTCTCCTAATACAAAGGAGAAAATTGATGAAATTCATCATTATCAAAAACAACAAATGGATCTTCAACGAGAACTCTATTTTGAACAGAAAGTTACAGCACGAAGGCTTAGTTTTCTGGAACAAGTGGCGATGAAGTTTTGTTTGTCCCGAAAGAAAGATGTACTTGAACCACTACCAAAACCTTGTAGTTCATTAGATCCATCTTCTTCGTATCGTACTCTTTCTGATCCCTCTCCAAGACGATTTTCGGGCTCCCCACGGACCCACGAACGAAGGAATATATGGTCTCCACTTAGACCATGGAAGGATAATGACTCAGGATATCAGAAAACACCGTCGCCTTCTAAATAAATAATATCAAAATTAAGTATTGTATACATTTTGTAAAGTTGTTATATATTTTTTAATAATAAATTTTTATTGTCAATAATTGATAAATAAATAAAATCATCAATTTTATACTATTTTTTAACAAAATTGATCTTTTCAGACGTCTAACTATTGTCTTCAGACGTCTGATTCACTGATATATGTCACATTTTTAAGCACTGTGCATATGTCAGACGTCTGAAGTAGTCCCCAGACATCTGGAATGAAGCTCTGCCTTCTTCAAAACATATTTAGAATAATTCAGACGTTTGAACTAATTTTCAGACGTCTGGCTAACCTATCTGTTTCAGAAATAAACATAAAACAGACGTCTATGTTAATCTCTAGACGTCTGATTAGTCTCTCTGCCTCTAGCTTTTTCAAACTTCATCAAATCAGATGTCTAACACATACCAAACAGACGTCTGTTCGCTTTATCTGTACAATCTTTAGGGCAAACCAGACGTCTACTTTCAAAATCAGACGTCTGGAACTCAATCGACCGTTCTTATAACCCCAAAAATAACGACATTTACGATTTACTTTTTATATCTCTTATCGTATTTTCTCTCTACCGATTTCAAATTATACCAAACCCTAGATATTTTCAAATGGAATCAAGATGCCTCCTCGTACAAAAAATATCAAAACTTCGAAACGTAAATTAGATCAACAATCAACATCTTCGAATCCTCAAGTATGCTCCGACGAGCAGATTGAACGATGGATGCTCAAAGCCCCCCATTCGATAAAAAGGTATCAAGAAATTCAAAAGAAAAAGCTACATATAGGACCCTTCTATAATTTACTTAAGTTTCCCATGTACGACCTTGATGAACTTTGCGAAAATGCTGGATTGGATACTTTACTTTCTTTCACACCGAATGATGTTCAGATAGATCAACTTGCTATTTTCTTATTCTACGCCAATCTAGATAGCACTGCTGTCTGGAATACCGAAGACGAGGACAATTGGTTGTGGTCAAGTGTTTATGGAAATACCATACGTTTAACTCCAGGATTAATCGGAAGAACCTTAGGATGTTCCGACACTGGTGAAGATCTTCACAATATCCCATATATGCGTTTTAAACCAAGGAATAACATCACCCATCAAATATGGGAGGATGAAATGCCCAAATTTGCTTCAAAATACTTGCGTCCTAAAGCTCGATTGCTCACAAGGATGATAATCAATACAATTATTCCACGGATGGGGAGTCACGAGCAAATCACGGAAATGGAGCACAAAGCACTTTATGCTCTTTTTAGTGGAACAAGGGTAAACTGGGCGAAATTCATATTTGACGAGCTCAAACAATTTTGGAATCGATCAAGACCATCGATTATCTATCCTACTTATATTATGAGGCTTCTTCATGCGCATAATATTTCGTCATATCTCTCAACATTCGAAGAAATTTCCCCAAAATATGCTTCCACAAAATTCTTTTCTTTGATGCATTTACCTAAAATTCCTTCGGACTTCATGTCTTTTGAACATTGGACGCATCATCGACAATCTAGAAGAACTGAAAATCCTCCTCAACCATCTGCTATTTCATCTCAACAGACAGAACAACATAGAGAAATCACTCCTCCTCCTCCTGCTCCATTTGATTATCCAGGACAAGAAGACGTTATAGAGACTCGACTAGAAACAAACCCTAATGAAAGTATTCGAGATCTTACACTCAGAAATCAACATATACTTTCTCAAAATCAAAAGTACTTGGCTAGGTGAATCGACAAATTTGAAACTTCATTTGCCACACGACTAGCCACAGTCGAAGAGTCTCTCTCCACTGTCCTATCAGTTCTGAAAGAGGTTCTACAGCGAGTTCGTGGTCCTTCACCACCGTCTGATGATTGGCCTACTCCTGTACCCTCTCCTCCTTCGAAACATTCCAAACTCTTTGACGATGATCCTTCAAAGGAAGCTTTGACATCTCCCTTAAAAGCCAGCACTTCTACAAAAGATGAGCAAAAGGAAGATAATACAAATCAAGCTTCACCAAAGGAAGGAGATCCAAAACAAGCTTCACCAAAACAAGACGATCCAAATCCGAAATATCACTAGAACTTAGGTCTTTTAGTTGTTTGTATTTTGTGTAAAATTCGTTGCATGTACTTCCTCTCCAGCTTTAATGAAAATTTCTTTTTGACTTGATCGTTTACGTATTCTTTTTGATAATGTCAAAGGGGGAGAAATATATATATATATATAATCTTATCAACAAAACTAAGCACATATTCAGGGGGAGATTTGAAATATATATATAAGTACATTGAATAGTTGTCATCATCAAAAAGGGGGAGATTGTTAGGAAATCAATTCTATGGTTTCGATAATAACAACTATACAATGGAAATCGAATGTACATATATATCTATATTTACAGATAGTTGATAGAGTAACATCACCAAAGAGACTAAAACAACACTCAAGAGAAGGATCAAAAGACATCTAATCAGTAGAAGTTGAAAAGAAATGGGACATGAACAAGATAAAGCAACATGCACACTTTCAGACGTCTGAGTGCACTACCTAGACGTCTGAATGATTCCTCTAGATCACAATCTCAGAAGAAACCAGACGTCTGGTCTAGAACTCAGACGTCTGACATACATCCAGACACAAAATAGAAGTAAAGACCAGACGTCTGGATTATAAACTCAGACGTCTGAAATGATACTCGACACAAAAAATATATGATGGCCAGACATCTGAGGCTACTTTCCAGACGTCTGAAAATGGGCTCGACTGTGTAAATTCAAACACCAACTGTCACATCCGAAGAGACACATCCACTCCTCTTCACTGCAACTCTTCATCACCAAAAGGAGCAACTATACAACGATTGTTAATGAAGGCAACTATACATAGAGACTCTTCATCACTATAAATAAAATCAGGAATTCAATAGAAGAACACACCTACCTGACTTACTTGCGCTTTCTACTCTTATACTTTGATATAGTCTTGATCTCAAGCAAATCTATACTTGTATTCTACTCTTCCAAATATACAGTTCCTCATAGACAACACTCTCTAGATATATATTGGAAGTATTTGTACTCAATAGTCAACATCCGTGTTATTGAACACATTCTTGACAAAGAAACTCTGCTATTGTAAACCTGTTCCTCCGGGTCAAGTGAGGGTTAGTTGAAAGGAAATTCCAAAGAGGAGCTTCGGGACTGGATGTAGGACGGGAGGTCCGAACCAGTATAAAATACCGGTGTGATTAGTTTTATTTACTTTGTTACTATACTTTATAGTATTATATTATATAGCTAACTGTCTATACTTGCATATAATCTAGACGATCCACTCATATAGACTTTCAATGATTTATTGATGATGCACTATACTATGTGAAACCCCTGGACTACACCATACACACACAAATATGGATTTCACGTGGAAATCAGTTAAGTCACAGGTTTTTGACAATTTTAAAAGATTGAATTCCGGAATCTGCATAGTTTTGGAAATTGGAATTTAAGAGCTTTGTAAATGAATTTCAAATGTAAAGTTATTTTAAATAACTTAATAAGACTTGGTATCTTAACAATTTGGTTTAAATTTGAATTCAATACTTGAAATTGAATTCAATGATTTGAAAAACTAATTGTTTTCAACTGATAAAAGCTCTTATATAAGAAATGAATTTCCAATTTAAATTAAAGGAATTTCAAGTTAGAATTGAAAGTGGTTTTCCAAGTTACGCATAAATCTTTGGAAATGAATTTGAAAGCTATGAGTTAAATCTTTGATTTAAAAGATTAAATGAGTTAATCCAATTAAAATGGAAATTAATTTGGAAAATCTGTGAATGAATCTTTTGTTTAAAAGATTAAAGTGTGGAAATTATTTAAACCGTTGAAGGTTGTTAAAATGAATCTTTTGTTTTAAAGATTAAAATGGTAATGTGTTTAAACCATTTGAAAGAAAGGTTTTGGATAATAAATTGTGACTTAATTGGAATTCCATTATCCATATGTTTTTAAATATCGCGCTCATTATTCAATTTAGCCGGAAGAGGACCTTTGTGTCACATAACCCATTTCGAATAATGATACGTCGTATATGGATGGCATTTGAAGACCGGTGGTGAAGACCGGGTATTTGCGAGAACGATAGGATAACCTGTCGATTGTCTCTGACTGAGTCGCGCCAGTATAGAGATTTCCTAAGTGATGGGAAATCCGATCGGGATTGTGAATACCCGGATTGCAAGGGCTTCTTCGGAAGTGCCTTCGGTTCTGTTCGAACCCGGAACAGACTTGTATGGTTACATGTCTGACATTACATTTTGAGATATAAAGCTGATTTCTTTCAAATACATTTCTGTTGGTGGCAGAGATTTATTCTCTTAGCTTAACACCCTTCTCTGAGACGTACGAGCTCAGAGGTTATGTAGTTGAAGGTTATCAGCGATATACTCCCAATTTGGTAATGTGGCATGCTGAGTGTTGCTGTGTGTTGATCATTTATTGATCATTTGTGATCAAAGCATGGCTTTGTGAAAAAGCGTAGCTTTGTGGACGAGACCTCATCGAACCTCACAGACCGGAAATGGTCGAAACAGGAATGATGCGGCAAGGTTATGAGGGTCGTGCCCTTTAGGGTATGTCGTTTCCTTCTGGAAAAGGGTGGTATCATGGTATGGAGCACAGACACTTACTCATGTGGACACACTTTATTTATTATGTGTGATGTTGGTTATCGAGCGTTCGGATAAAGGTCCCAAAGGACTGGGGGGTGGCATATTCATGTAGTAGTTACCTAGTTACAGAGGTACAGAGGTAACCCGGCCTTGTGTTGGCAGAGAGCCAGGTTGGTTTCTCGGGACGTCCATCCAGAGGCGTACCCATTGACAGTGGGAAGTTCCTTAGCCCGACCATTTGTTGGAAATCCATCTTCCAATACGAACCTTGTACGATATTAGTTATAGAACCTGCTATTTACTTATGGTGGTCACCACTGTTTAGATGGTAGCTATAGTAGGCATAGTTTGGAATGTCTATGCTGGCTAAGATTAATATTATACTTTCGAGATATTTTCCACTATGCACTAATAATAATAATCCAATGATTTTGCGTAGTAAGCATGTTTGACTATCACAAGAAGAAATCTCCTCTAATTCTGCGTTTGCATTATGTGTGTGGCGGGAGGTCTTATGGTAGTTTCATTTTCCAAAAGCATTGCGGATTTCAATGTTTAAAGTTCTTTTGTTGTTTGTTTTAAAGATAAACTTTTTTTGTTACTCACACCAGTCCCACGACTGACTCGGAGTTTATTGTTGCCTTCCTAAACTCTGGGTGTCCACAATTTTCCACACGGGCAGTCTAGAGTTGAGTTTCTTTTCAGATAGTCAGGTTTAGTAGATTATCTGGAGCTAGTTCAGTTTTGGAGTTCATGGACAACACTTGCTTATCCTTGAGTTCGTGATGGTAGTTCTCGCTTGATGTTGGAGTGGTGGATTCATTCTTGTCTGAAGATCATTTGGAGTTATCACTTCTGTTATATTCCGCTGTAGCATTGTATCATATCTCTGATATTCGTGTATTATTGATATCATTATTGTATATTATTCTGGATATTGTATTCATTGGAGTTGTATATGATATCATTCATTTCTTTTATTCCACTATGTTGTTATACTTAATGGTGTTATAAGCTCCGGTGAACCAGATTTGGCGTTTGAATCTACGGCATTTTGAGTACAAGTGAAGTACGGGTGCCGATTTTCGAAGGCCGAGTTTTTGGATCATCGCAGTTGGTATCAGAGCTGAGGGTTAAACTTTAGCTCAGGAGTATAACACATTAAGTAGCTCATTAGAGATAGGGTGAAGTATACCCTACAATGAGTATTCCTCAGATATCCGTTCGAATGCCTCAGTAAATTCTCTTACTATTCACTGATAGTAAGTATGAGTGTAAGAAGAGGACGAGATAGGGGATAGGGGAATACGACTATAAATGGTCAATACCCTGCAACAGAGGAAACAAATTTTCTCTATCAATCTCTTTTATTCGTCATCTTTTCTCAATTCTTCGATGGTTCCTGGTAGTTCCAGGAAGGAAATTCGATATATTAATATGGGACATAAACTCAAGATAGGCCAAATTGTTTGTATGGATGAATTGGTTACTTTGTTTGTTATGGTTGATAGGTATACTTTAGTTTTAAAACTAAAAAGTTTTTAAATTGTATTTATATATCTGTTTATCCTTGGGTCCCGATATAATCTACGAATGGTTAGTTATCCCTTCGAACTGACCGATGCCACTGCATATTTCATAGATCTGGATAACCCGAGTATCTTGTAAAGTGGAAAAATTTAAACAGATTCGTTCTTGTATCTATTATTGATATTCTGATTTGGTAAGTCAAATACAGAATAGATGTTCAGTTTGAGTTGATGAAACATTCTTCATCTATCTTTGTGTCTCCTGTGCAATTTCGAGGATGAAATCTTTTTTAAGGGGGGAAGTCTGTAACGACCCCGAATTTTATATGAATTTAAATTGATAATTAATTAATTTTTGAATAAAAATTGTATAATAAATCGATAAAGTGATGCGAGTTTCCCCGAATTAAAATAAATTCTGTATAAATCATTTAGACTTTAAATATTGTATATATGTGTATATATGTGAATGTGTATATATTTGGGTATATATGAGTCAATTTGAAATTATAAATATATGTATATATATTTTGATTTGAATTTAAATTGTAAGTAAATGGTTTAAGAAATGAAAATATATAAGATATAAAAATATAAAGTAAATACATTGGGTAAAATCTAATAACAAATTAGAATCTAGAGATTCACTTATATTACCAAATAAATATAAAAATAATTAGTATTAAATTTAGAAATAATTGAGATACAAAATAAATATAAAAATACATAAGATAAATTTATGGAAAATTTATATAGTAAATAAATTAGTTAAATTATAATAATGTATTAAATATGGAAGAGCATTCAAAAATAATAAAAGAAAATTAAAATAAAATACATTAAAGCACAAACAAGTAAAAATTATATATTCATGAGCACTTGAAAGAAAAAGAAAGAAACAAAAGAAAATATGTATGCAAACAAAAGTAAGAAACAAAAACAAAAATACATGTATAAAAGTTTACCAAAGAAGCCACATCAACATCTTCATATTTTGTACAGCCGAAGTCAACAAGTATTGCAAAGGAAGACATAAAGTACCAAGTTAACTAATGCCTTAAGCATTAGTACACTACAAAAAAATTATATCAGCCACCATAGAGATAAAAAAATCTCTGGTCAAATTTGTACAAACAAATATATTACCCTGTACAAAACCTATCACCTGTAAACTCATCCTTTTATCAACCTCTCTTCATTTCAAATTCGTTCATTTCAAAACTGAGATAATATCACTTTGTAAACAATCAAACTTCAACTTAAAACAACAACAATCTGTTCTAATACAATCCAGAGATCAAAAGATTCTAGCTTGACTTTCAAAGCCAGTGTTAAAGAAAGCTCTGTTCTTCTTCTTCAAAACACTGTGAGTAAACATACTCTTTTTTTTACAGTTTAAACCTGTGATTATAATTAAATGCTTGTGATAGAATTTGTGTGGCAATATTGTTTGTATATGTATCTGAATGTGAATGCATGTATGAATATAGGAAATGCCTGTGAGTATATGAAGTTTGGTCTCTGTTATTTTTACAGGATTAAAATAAGCTCTTAACATTTTTATCTTCTCATGTATTCAATTTCAGATATTGATTTCTAAAAAGAAAATGTGTATAACAATGTGATATTAATTATAAAAATGAACTCAGAAAGTTATATTATGTTTTTATCTCAAAATTTTATAAAATACAGTGAATATTAAAACATGGGATAAATTTTGATCGAGTTAAATTCAATTTATGGTTATAAAATCTGATTCATATAACAAAATGATGAATTATGATGGGAGTATCATGATTTTTAGTTGGGAAATTGGTGAGTTATCCTGAGTTGTTCGATTTTGGGTGTATCGGCAATTGCCGACGATCTGGGATGATCTGAGACTCGAGGTTAGGATTGGAGTTGGCTGAGTTGTCGATGAATGTAGGAAAATTATTGAGGCGATTTTCCGATGGACGTGATGGTCAGACACGGTTGAAATAGGGTTCGGTGGTTGTTTGGTTACGATGAGTTCGCAAGGCAATGGCGATGGCCATTGGGGATCGAAGTGAATCGCGGTGGTGGGGATGGTTGCTGGAAGGTGTGACAAGGCTGCGGTGAAGAGGTCAGGTGATCTTGAGGTCAGAGGCGAAGGGGATGAGTGGTTTTCCGGCAAGTAACATTCCTGATGGTCGAGATTTTTTGCTCGATTTTGTTTTAGTGGATTTTTGTGTGATCTGGGTTCGCACTTGGGGTCGCGAGAATTCGTGTGATGGTCGAGGGTAGCTGTGATGACCACCGGAGTACGGCGACGTTGGTGCACGTGCACCGTGTACATGACGAATCTGGAACGTTGGGTTTTAGTGATTGGCTTGGGTGGTTCTCGTGTGAACGAAGGAAATGAATCGAAGCTGATGAAGAAGGGGAATGACTCGGAGCAGGCGCGGGTTGAATGTGGGTTTGACTCGAGATTGGATGTGGTAGGGTTAATCTGTTCAGTAAAGTAAAGTTTTGAAAGAAAATCAGTTTAAATTTTTAAAGGCCGGACTTTTTAAATAAATGGCAGACTTCGTTTAAGAGTGGTTAATACAATATATTTCAAGATTTTGAAATTAATTTTGTTTTATAACTTAAGTATTTAAAATAAGTTAAATATGCTAAAAAAATTGAAAAGAATAGTGATTTTAAACTCTTTAAAAAACTTTTCTTTATAACCAATCGTTATTTTAACATGTAAATTTAAAGTGTTAAGGAAATTTGTTTAAACTTTATTTAAAGTAAATAAGGATCTATTTCAAAATTTTAAATCTAAATTGGAAATAAAAAGGAAATTTGAAACAATGTTTCAATATATGGTAATAATCATTAAATCATATATATGGATGAGTTTACTTTAATTAATAAAGATTAATGAAATTTTAATAGTTAATTAATTTATAACCAATAATGATTAATACAAGGAATTTTCTTTAAAAGGTGATTAAAGAAATTTAATAGTTAATGAAATCATTAACTAAAATTATTTGAATAATTAATTAGTGTGATAAATTTTAACAATAAATTTAGATTGATTAAATTTATAATAATCAATTGTGGAACTATTAAGTATAATTACTTAATGACAGTAATTGTGGAATTAATTATTCAGCATAATTTATTGAGTTAATCAAATCTGTTCAAAATTAAATTTCTTAAGTATAATTCCGAATAATCACTTGATAACTTTGAAAGGTATAATTACTTAGAGAAGTAATTAACAGATAATTACTGAATGTAATTAATTGAATGATGATTTGAAATTTGAGTGAATCATTTGTTAATAAATTAAAGGATTAATTAATAATGGTGATTAATTAAGTTTAATTTAATAATTAAAGATTAATTGATTCATTAATTAAAATTGATTAGTTAATAATTAAGGGTTAACTAATAAATTTGAAAGGAAGAATTTATTTCAAATAATTCGTAATTAACTTATGATAATTAACCCAGATTAATAATTGATACATCTGAATAAAATTTATCAGTTGATTAATAAATTCACTTGTGAATGTTTAGACTTGACTAAATGATTGAATTATTTGATATTTTGATCTGTGATGCTGTGTGATATATATTCTGATTTGTGTGTGATCTTTACTGTAGTTCATTTATCTGGGATGAATGAAAATTATTATCTGTAACTTATATATCTGTTGTGATCTGTAAATGAAAGATAAGCGTTATAGTTATACCGCTTATCGCTTATCGATTGTATGCTGTATTTTGATCTGTGATGATTTATTGATGATGCACTATACTGTGTGAAACCCCTGGACTACACCATACACACACAAATATGGATTTCACGTGGAAATCAGTTAAGTCACAGATTTTTGACAATTTTAAAAGATTGAATTCCTGAATCTGCATAGTTTAGGAAATTGGAATTTAAGAGCTTTGTAAATGAATTTCAAATGTAAAGTTATTTTAAATAACTTAATAAAACTTGGTATCTTAACAATTTGGTTTAAATTTGAATTCAATACTTGAAATTGAATTCACTGATTTGAAAAACTAATTGTTTTCAACTAATAAAAGCTCTTATATAAGAAATGAATTTCCAATTTAAATTAAAGGAATTTCAAGTTAGAATTGAAAGTGGTTTTCCAAGTTACGTATAAATCTTTGGAAATGAATTTGAAAGCTATGAGTTAAATCTTTGATTTAAAAGATTAAATGAGTTAATCCAATTGAAATGGAAATTAATTTTGAAAATCTGTGAATGAATCTTTTGTTTAAAAGATTAAAGTGTGGAAATTATTTAAACCGTTGAAGGTTGTTAAAATGAATCTTTTGTTTTAAAGATTAAAATGGTAATGTATTTAAACCATTTGAAAGAAAGGTTTTGGATAATAAATTGTGACTTAATTGGAATTCCATTATCCATATGTTTTTAAATATTGCGCTCATTATTCGGTTTAGCCGGGAGAGGACCTTTGTGTCACATAACCCATTTCGAATAATGATACATCGTATATGGATGGCATTTGAAGACCGGTGGTGAAGACCGGGTATTTGCGAGAACGATAGGATAACCTGTCGATTGTCTTTGCACTGAGTCGCGCCGGTATAGAGATTTCCTAAGTGATGGGAAATCCGACCGGGATTGTGAATACCCGGATTGCAAGGGCTTCTTCGGAAGTGCCTTCGGTTCTGTTCGAACCCGGAACAGACTTGTATGGTTACATGTCTGACATTACATTTTGAGATATAAAGCTGATTTCTTTCAAATACATTTCTATTGGTGGCGGAGATTTATTCGCTTAGCTTAACACCCTTCTCTGAGACGTACGAGCTCAGAGGTTATGTAGTTGAAGGTTATCAACGATATACTCCCGATCTGGTAATGTGGCATGCTGAGTATTGCTGTGTTTTGATCATTTATTGATCATTTGTGATCAAAGCATGGCTTTGTGAAAAAGCGTAGCTTTTTGGACGAGACCTCATCGAACCTCACAGACCGGAAATGGTCGAAACAGGAATGATGCGGCAAGGTTATGAGGGTCGCGCCCTTTAGGGTATGTCATTTCCTTTTGGAAAAGGGTGGTATCATGGTATGGAGCCCAGATACTTACTCATGTGGACACACTTTATTTATTATGTGTGATGTTGGTTATCGAGCGCTCGGATAAAGGTCCCAAAGGACCGGGGGGTGGCATATTCGTGTAGTAGTTACGTAGTTACAGAGGTACAGAGGTAACCCGGCCTTGTGTTGGCAGAGAGCCAGGTTGGTTTCTCGGGACGTCCATCCAGAGGCGTACCCATTGACAGTGGGAAGTTCCTTAGCCCGACCATTTGTTGGAAATCCATCTTCCAATATGAACCTTGTACGATATTATTTGTAGAACCTTCCATTTACTTATGGTGGTCACCACTGTTTAGATGGTAGCTATAGTAGGCATAGTTCGGAATGTCTATGCTGGCTAAGATTAATATTATACTTTCGAGATGTTTTCCACTATGCACTAATAATAATAATCCAATGATTTTACGTAGTAAGCATGTTTGACTATCATAAGAAGAAATCTCCTCCAATTCTGCGTTTGCATTGTGTGTGTGGCGGGAGGTCTTATGGTAGTTTCATTTTCCAAAAGCATTGCGGATTTCAATGTTTAAAGTTCTTTTGTTGTTTGTTTTAAAGATAAAATATTTTTGTTACTCACACCAGTCCCACGACTGACTCGGAGTTTATTGTTCCCTTCCTAAACTCTGGGTGCCCATAATTTTCCACACGGGCAGTCTAGAGTTGGGTTTCTTTTCAGATAGTCAGGTTTAGTAGATTATCTGGAGCTAGTTCAGTTTTGGAGTTCACGGACAGCACTTGCTTATCCTTGAGTTCGTGATGGTAGTTCTCGCTTGATGTTGGAGTGGTGGATTCATTCTTGTCTGAAGATCATTTGGAGTTATCACTTCTGTTATATTCCGCTATAGCATTTTATCATATCTCTGATATTCGTGTATTATTGATATCATTATTGTATATTATTCTGGATATTGTATTCATTGGAGTTGTATATGATATCATTCATTTCTTTTATTCCGCTGTGTTGTTATACTTATGGTGTTATAAGCTCCGGTGAACCAGATTTGGCGTTTGAATCTACGGCATTTTGAGTATAAGTGAAGTACGGGTGCCGATTTTCGAAGGCCGAGTTTTTGGATTATCACAAGCATACATCAAGTCTCTAATGCTAAATAGAATAACGAGCACATAGCAAGTCAGGTAAAGACGAGCTTAAACCAAAACTTTGGGTTAGGTTATCCCAAGGACAGACGAGTACACAAGTCTTTAATGTCATATAATCATCGTCTAGTGGGAAATAACTTCCAATGTCTCATCAGAAATGAATCTACCTACATCATCAAGATAGGAGACTGACGTACTGCAGCACTGCTCCAGGAACTACTAAAGACCGATAGTACCTTAGTTACTCTTAGAATCATGACACCTATATCCATTTGCCTGTAATAAACATGTTGCACGACTATGTTATTCATTGGTCTCGAATCCTATTTATCCTTATGTAACGTGGGGGCATTGGCTCTAATGAGAGTAATATATCTCAGCCTCAAACTCACCAACTCATCCAATTGATATCACAGATATGGGGACAACCCTGTAATCAAAACCGCTGGGATGGATATTACCCTATCTGACGGGTTCTAATTATGTGCTCACCATAATGGCGTGAACTTAATGACGTAAATTCCCACTAAAAACCTTTGGCTGGATGAGTCCCATTTAGAGTAACAATAAGTACTCTCGACCCCATAAGTCATAATGAGAGCATCTCAACATAATAAATCCTCAACTACTAGCCCTAAGAGTAAATAATGTTCTTCGACTAGTTATTCCTCAAAGGGTGAATCCATAATTCCTAACATAACTCCAACTCGCAGCCTAAAACAACCCGTTATTTTCAAACCTCTGGTTTCAGACATGAAACAATATCTTTGACCAAAGAAGTCCAAAAACAATGGATTGTAAGGTGATTTATATAAGAAAACAAAATAGAAACTATATATTTTGTCTTTCAAAACTCGCAACGAAAGGTACATAAAATATAATATTCAAATAGTACTATGTCATTACCAAATCGATTCATACTTCGCTTTCACACATCATTGGTTTGTACAAGTATCTTACTTATACATATACATATCATCACACACATAACAGTATACATGAAAACACCTTCATCACCTGAACCTCCAACATCATCATAGTCCAACCTATCTCCATCAACCTATTAAATACCATAAATAAGGGAAACATGGTGGAGAGGGGGTCGGACACAATGTCTGGTGAGTGAATATTACTTGTTTCATAATAAAACATAATCAAAAATGATAAGCTACCATATCATTATACATTTTTAGCTCATATTCAATTCATATCAAATCCGTTATACAATTCATATTCATAGAGTTTCATATAGTCATGTTACTATATTCGTTCTAAAATGAGGTGACTAATTTCACACTCGTATGTACATAAGCTGTATAGTCGTATCATGGATAAATGAACAAACTGTGAACCTCGCTATACCCAATATCAATGTGTTGCAGCTAACCCGCAATATCTAGAATCATGATTCCCGCCAGTTTCATTACTATTCCTTTTCAATTACCAAACTAAATTGAATAACTTATCAACATCGCCTTATGAAAGCATGTGATATCCGTGCACTAACATGCATTGCCACTTTGGCTAGGGTGCATCATTTACCCCTTCACTCGTGCCAAACATACTAAAGGAACTAGCACGAGCCTTTAATTATATATTACAGCCTAAAATTAGGTCTAGGTTTAACTTTTGAATTTTATTTGGTGACCGGTGCGTCAGTATAGGCCACCGGTCCAACGGTGTACTACCCGAAGCCATTTTCTGATTTTTGTATATATATATATATTTCATTTTTAAATTCTTACTCCTATGATTTCTTAACTTCTTATTTTCATTCTCAGGCAACATATTTTCATAACATATCATATTATTTTCCCACAAAATTTTATCATCATTTGCTATTTTTAAATATTAATTTCTTTGACTTTCATATATCAATATGCAATGTATAAATTCATGTATATAGTTTAAATTAAAATAAAAAAATATTTCTTACTGGAATATATACTTATCAAACCTCTGGAACAAAATCTAGTTTTTTAAAGTATATTATATATATATATATAATACATATATACATACATTCAACATTTTGCACATTCCACTAAATAATTCATATCTATTAAAATATATTACTATAAATCCGAGATAAATTTTATAAATTCACATAAACATATAGTTTAACTTCATAAATCATTTCCATACCATTTTGTAATGACTTTATACACTAAATAATTATTATACAAATCCGGCTGGTTTTCATGTATTATGGAATCAAATCTATATAAATTCATATAAATCAAATTTAATTATATAATAATAATTTTTAGACCTGAAATCATCATTTAAAGTCTCAGCAAATAATTCCGTACCAATTTGATATATTTGAATGTCCAAAATTATTAAATTCATGATCTTGGACTGCTTTTGCATATATATGCAATATCATCATATTAATTCATATGAATTATATAGAAATGCACAAAAATTATATTTAGCTCTGTCAATATCATATTTCAACTCAAAAATTTATCTATATAAAATTTCCATCAATTCACTATGAATTTCCCAAATATAAGTCTTATTTCTACTTAGTTTTGCATATAAAATTCACATATACATTATATCATTCTACTCATCCATTTGATTAACAAAAATTAACTTATTAATCTGGTTAAGCAAGATTTTCAAAAATCGAAGGGCTAATTTCGAATTTAAATAATTTAATTACCAATTTTATCATATTAAACTATGAAATCAAGTGAGTAAGCATAGAATTTAGGTAAACTCACTCATCCTAGTCGATTCCTTCCAAATTCAAGCCTCTAGCCTCACTTTTCTCTACTATCCAAAGATAGAACACCCTTCAATTCGCTGGTCAAATACCGCTAGTGACTCTTGCATGCTTACCGTTGCTTCTCTCTTTGATTTGGGGTTTCAATTTCTTGGTTTGATTTTGAATTTAGGGATTTAGGATTAGTCAGTGTAATTGGGGAAAAAGAAGAAAGAAATGGGAAATTAGTTTCTGAAATAAAATGAGATATGCGTTTTCTTCTAGAGTCAAAATAGCTAGACAGCTTTTTGTCCGCTAAAAATTTAAATTTTGAATTCAAATTGCGTAGCATCCATTCGACTCGACGACTTTCCCAGTCGTATCTTCTTCATACAAACTCCAAATGACATAAATAAATATGTTGTGCGAATAAAAATACGAGACAGTTGTAATGGCATTGGTTTTGCCGCCAAATTCCAATGTTTATAAAAATAACTATTTTCCCCTCTTTCTAAAAAATGTCAAAATTGCCCTTATAATAAAATTTTAAATTTTCCAAGGTATTACATAGCCGTTAGTGAGTAATAGATTCTCAACTACTAATATCTATAAAAAGAGCCACCACTAGACGATGATATAAATTCCTAACCCCACATTACAAATGAGAGTGACATTTACTTACTAAAGTAAGCGAACCAATATCGCTTGAATGTCTTATGCCACTCAGTGTTACTCGATCGTTTACTAAATGCATGTAAATTACAATCAATACCAATGTACAATATTCTATACAATGCATCAAAGGAATAACCAAAATAATAACACCGAACATCACATACCACTCGAAATTACTAATTCATTTATTCGAAATTCTCATTGTATAAAACTATGCACCATTCAACCAATTATTGATTAAAAAAGGGGATGTTATTCTAAATTACTCATTCCCATAATTTCCATATTAAATTTCAAACATCAATATTAAAATTTCAAAGTGGTTTTAAATTATAAAATTCTCATTCTATCCAAAAATCTTTATTTAATTCCAATCTTTAATATTTTAAAACCTCTTATTTAATTAAAAAGAAAATATTCTTTTAAACTCTTATTTAATTTCAAAATTGCCAATTTACTTTTCAGAACAATTCATACAATATAAAACCAACTTTTAACACTTTAAAACATTTATAAAGGAGGTTTATAACATAAAAATCTCATTAAAACCCAAATTCAAATTATGTAATTGTTATTTTTTCCATAAAAAATTTGTAGTCCAAAAACATTTCCAAAACTCTAATATACAATTTTAAAAATCAATATTTAAAATATTTATTTACTTCCATACATTTTTTAATCGCTTTTGAAAAATAATTCATTAACCTAATATCTTATTTTCCTTATTTTGAAAGAATACCAAAAAGGACTTTTCCAAATGGAAATTCCTTACTATGACAAAAATCAAACTTCTTATATCCTTTTAAAATGGAATATTTTAATAAAATTCACCATACAATAAATACATCGCATTCGAAACTCATTACTTATCCTAAAATGTTATTTTACAATGTTTCATGCTTATTTTTTTGGGAGAAATGAGTGATTCTCTATTAAAAGAGGAGAGCACTCATGTATTTTATTCTACACTAGAAAAAGGACCTGTCAACATGCTTGAAAGGTAGTGATACCCATCCCGTACAATGTGAAAAAATGATAAAAAGAAACCTCGATCCTAGAGAGCTAAGATCTATAATAAAATAATACAAAACTATAATCGACTAAATAAGATGAATGATCATATCCTCAAAATCAATTGAATCTGTCTAGTCCAACGAGGATATCTAAAGCTGCAAAAAAGACTATAACAAAAGTGTAAGACTAATGCACGTCCACACACACACATATTTATATACATATATATGCTAAATAATAATATACTAGTCTAATAAAAAATAGAACAAGCAATATTATGATTAAAACCAAGTACGAAACAATAAAGGGTATAACACAATCTAATTACATAAAAACAAACAAATTAACAAGAATTCTGATTCAAGGCTAATATCCTAATAATAGTGAAGTGTCAAATGTATCATTGGTAAAGGTGTCCAAGGAAGCCAAATTTGGTTCGTTACTATTTTTTGTATTATTTAGAATAAATATTATAAGTTTTGAGATGAATGATATATTCAAAATTGCAACATTATAAAATCTAATTAATTTCCTAAATATAATATAGTGTCGGATTCATTGGTATACATGTCAATTAAAAATGTATTTAAAGTGCTATTGTTATTTAAATAACACATTTTTCTTAACTAAACTAATACGAGATTTAACCTTTTTAAGGTATTCATTAAAAGTACCATATTATCTTTATTATAACTAGGGTTTGGAATCCAATTAAAACAAAACAAAGCAATTATATATATTAAATTATCTGTTGGAGTATTCATATTATTATTAAAAAGCCTTTGATTCCTTTCAAACCATAATTACCAACATATTATAGTAAAAATAATATCAATTACTAATCTATGAAAAATATTATAACGAATCCTAAGCTTATTCCAAAATAATTCACAATTAATACCATAATTAATTATATTAAAATAAAACATGCTAAGACAATTTATAAGAATATAATTAATGATATGACACTCAAAATATAAATGGGAAATATTTTCCATTCCCATATTACAGAAAAACATTTATTACCAGTAACTATATTTTTCCATTTTAATAGTTCCATAGTATTTAATTCTTTATGTATATTAACTTTTCAAATATATTCGATTTTGGACTCGAAAAATTAAGAATATATAAAAAGTTTGCAATGTATTTTTTTATTATTATCCCAACACTATATTTTAGTGTCATTTTTTTATCAATGTTGTACAATTCTAATTTAGCATAAAGTAAGGATAACTTTAACAATATATTTCTAGCTAAAGTACGATTAAAAAAAATTCCAAGGAAAAATTAAATTTGGTTTGTGTATTTCTGAAATCAATGCATTTTTAAAATTACAAATTTTGTAAAGTTCATTAAATTCTACTTTAAAGGGAACTACCGGTATCCAACTATCATGCCAAAAGGAGGTATTATTCCTCGAATGTACCACATTATTAATTTCTAATTTATAAATATAATAATATTTTATTATTGATTTCCAAAAATGAGAGATATTATTTGTATTGTTAGTGGAAATATGTTGTATATTATAAGTACCATTATTTCGATATTATTTCTTTCCAAATTAAGTTCTCATTATTATTCATAAATTTCTATATCCATTTTTCTAATAAAGAAGTGTTTACATTATGTAAATTTATAATACCTAGCCCTCTTTCATCTTTAGATTTACATACTATTTTCCAATTAACTAAACATTTTGAGCTATTGTTAGGATTATCACCACTTCATAAAAAATCCCTCCTAATTTTATCTATTTTGTTGAGTACCCATTCTAGAAAGCAATGAAACAACAACCGGTAAATGAGTAATGCTAACAAAACAGAGTTAATAAGGACTATCCTACATGCCCTTGACAATAATCTATCATTCCATTTAGTTAATCTTTTGTTAATTTTATCTATTATTATTAACTAGTCATCATGTTTGAGTTTAGTTGATCTTATTAAAAATTCAAAATATTCTATGGAAAATTTCATAGTTTTACAATTTAATGTACGAGCGACTTGATTTTTTATCTTATTTATATCATTCAAAACTAACACGGAACTCTTATCAAAGTTAATCTTTAGTGCAAAGAGTAATTCAAAACTATATGAAATAAACTTAAGTGTTGTAATATGTCTAGGTGATTGTGGTGTCAAGACATGGTATCATTCGCAAATCGT
This sequence comes from Allium fistulosum, assembly GCA_030737815.1. Classification (NCBI taxonomy): domain Eukaryota; kingdom Viridiplantae; phylum Streptophyta; class Magnoliopsida; order Asparagales; family Amaryllidaceae; genus Allium; species Allium fistulosum. The sequence goes on along the minus strand of CM060901.1, from coordinate 1,341,632,376 downwards.
AGAATGGAAATGTCATCACTGTTAATTTCATTTCCAACCTTGTATAAAATTCCATTACTAATGGCTAGTTTGATAATTCTAGCAAAAACGTCCGTTGCTAAATTAAACAAAAGTGGTGACAATGGATCACCTTGCCTAAGTTCACGCCTCGATTGAATTTTATTTTCTAATATATCATTAACCATAATGCTTGAATTTCTAATTAAGTAAAGACATAATCTAGCCCACCCATATAAAACTGAAACTTCCAGCCAATAATAAATCCTTAAGAAAACATAATCAATTGAATCAAAATCTTTTTGCAAAATCAAGTTTTAAAAGTGCGCAAGTGGTACTATTTTTAACACAATGATTAATAAATTCTTGAACTACTGCAACCCCATCTGTAATATTTCTACCTTTGATAAATGCAGTTTGAGTATTGTCAATTAGTTCATTCATTTAGTGTTTAACCTATTAGCTAAAACCTTAGAAATTATTTTGAAAGAACGATTTAATAGTGAAGTAGGCTTGAAATCTTTTAACTCATTGCACCCATTTTCTTATGTAATAAGATTAGAAACCTACCTAATCGTAATGAACCATCATAAAATTCGTTAAAAATATTAATTAAATCATATTTTAAAACACACCAATTTTTTTTATAAAATAATATAGGAAACCAAATAGGGCCAGGTGATTTATCATTTGGCATATCTTTTATAGCCCTCAATATTTCCTCTTCCGTAAATGGAAAATCAAGTCCATCTAAATCAATCTTAGTGTCATTAGGATATAACTCATCCCAATTAGCTCTAATCCTATGTTTATTTTTAGTTCCAAAATTTTCTTTATAATAGTTAGTAATTGCCTCATTAATTATTTTTGATCAAAGATCTCAACATTATTAATTAAAAAAAATAATGGTGTTACTACATTTTCTACATTTGCTACTTTACGAAAAAAATAATATTCATATCACCATCATCCATTCATTGAACCTTAGATCTTTGTTTCTGTAACGATCCAAAATTTTAGTCATTTGAATTTGGAAATCTTAATTGATTTTTAATATTGAAAAGTTAATTTTATAAGTTAAATAACTTGAATTTCAAAAATAGCTATTTATTTGATAATTAAATTGTTGAATTTAATAATTGAAATTGTTTAAATAATTAAATCTTGGGTTTTAAGTTGGATAAAAATTATTTCAAAGTTTATTTAAATTCTATTTAATAAGAATGAAGATAATAAAACTTTTAATGTGGATTTAAAAGTGATCTATTTGGTTTTTAAAAATAATTCTTTTTAAATTAACATATAAAAATAGCCTTCCGGGGCACTATCTTGGATTTCGACGAAACCTGTGTCATTGGATCCGTAATAGTGAGTTATTATATGCCGTCAAATTTCATAACGATCAGATGAATCGTTTCGTCGTGGGAGATCGAAACGCGTAAAAATTAATTTCGGAGATTTAATATAATAATTGGGTTTGAAAAGTTATCTTCTGCATACGATCGGATTAGGGCTCGAGACTAGTTACGTTGTGTTCGAAATAGGGGTATTTCATATAAAATGTCAGGAAACACGTCTCAATTGGAGTGCAGAATTTTTGGACGTTTTGTAATTCGATATTTTAAATTGAAAATTATATATATACATACATATATATATATATGTATGTATATATAAATTGTTATATAATTGCCATTCCTCAACCCATACCCCATTAACTTTACAGCCCATACCAGGCCATACTCTTGCCATGTCAAACCCATGCCTTTCTCTCCTATAAATCACGTTCCAAAACCAGAGAAATGATTGGTTTCTTTTAAAAAAAAATTAAATTCAAATAAGCCTCATCCAACTATCCTCAGTGATTGGTGCCCATCCGAGCGTTGTTGGGGAAAGTCGTCAACTAGAAACTTGTAAGCAACGTCAAGACGAAGACATTTAATGGTTGGGTTGGGCTAGTTCATCGCGAGATGGCAAGAATTTGGAGATGAAAGGCGAAATGATTTTGGCCGATTGTGGTATTTCTATGGAATTAGGGTCGATGGGGACTGAAAAGAAAGTGTAGAGGAGGGCGAGAGCTAGCTTAGGCCAAAATTTGGTGGCGCGACATGGCTTGTGGCGGGGGCAGTTGGGAGAAAACACAGCGCGCGTTTGGGTTGGGTTTTTGAGGAGACGACGACGATGGGGAAGCTCATTCTGGTGGCATTAGATTCGACTTGGATGAGGGGTGGCGACGAAGTCGCGGCTGTCTAAGGTGGAGCACGGCAACGTTGAATGGTGGAAATCGAAGGTCGGCCTGGATGGATTCGTTCGCAAACAGGTAAAAAGATTTAGGGAGGGAGAAGATTAGAGGCAGATTAATATTTAAATAAGGTTAATTATTATTTTTATGTAATTAAGGTTTTTATTTTATTCGCTGAGTTTGTAAATAGAATATCTACGTTTTAGGGCCAAATCAAACGCGGTTAGTCGCGGTAGGATCGTATCCACAAATACTACGGTATGGAGTTGGTTTGACAACAATAGGAGCTTGTTGAATTTTACGCTGAATTCGAACGTCGTTCGAATTCAGACGGAATCCGGAGCGCCACGGCGATAATTGGAATAATGGCGAGTTAAACTCACCTTTTTGGTTAACTAGTATGATATATAGTTGATAAAAATTGTTGAATGATTGTTTGGGTGAATTACTATATTTATAGTTGGTTTGGATATATTCCCGCTCCTAGAGCAGATGATTGTACCCGTGTAAGAGCGGATGATCCTTTGTATATCCTGCCTCGAAGCGGTTGATTTATATTTTATGATTATACACTGTTGTGATGCAGTGGGACAGGTTGGAGGGATCCAACGGGATTCCTCGCTATTGTTGAGTTGTTTCCATAATATTTCTTTTATATTGATTATTGAAAAATTAATCTGATTGTGGACACTGTGGTTATAACACTGTTATACATTTGAAAACTAAAACCCAGTAGTGATAGAAAAGCAATATCGATATTGGTTAAGCGTTGGGTAGCTATTGGCCTTAAACTAGTATTTTGAAATATTATAAATTGCCATTGAGTTGGAATTGGTTTTGAGACGGGAAATGATTTTAATTCCGAAATCTAGGTTTGGAAAAATATTGTTTAAAGTTATTTAATTATAGAAATATTGTTTTAAAGTTATTTAATTATAGAAATTTATTTTTAAAGTTATTTAATTATATTAATATTGTTTAAAAGTTATTTATTCATAGTTAATATTGTTTTAAAGAATTTATCAAAATGTTAATATTTTGAAAGGTTAATTATTTCAAGAATAATTATGGTTTGAAACTAATAACAAGGATTATTAATAAGGTTTTGAAAATAAATTATTATTATTTATAAAAATGGTAAAGATTAGTTATTATTGTTTATTTAACAATATTTTGAAATTATTAATTATTATTTTCAAGATATTTTAAAGTTAATAATTTTCAATCATTTCCAATGTTTATTGTTAATAATTATTATTCTATAATGGTGATTTGAAGTAAAAGATTTTTAATTATTTATAAATGTTTCCAAGACCCATGAATAGAGTTGAAAGACTTGGATTTTATAAAAGAGTTTATAAAATGGTTTGAAGACTTAAGGGAAGAATATTTTTAAGGTGAAAGAGTTTTATAAATGGTTAGATATTTATCAATGAATTTTAGAAACGGGTTTATAGATTTATAAAGGAGTTCTATAAATGGTTTTATGGATTTATAAACGTTTTATAAATGATTTCTGAAATGTGCAAAGAATTTATAAGTGATTAAATTTTTATAAAGGGATGATAAATGGTTTTCAGAAATTTATAAAGTGGTTTATAAATGGTTTTGGAGAATTGTAAGTAATTTATAAATGATTTGAGAATTTAATAAAAAGAAAATCTTTTCTAATTTGTAAATATACTTATACCATAGAGATAAGTATATGAGTGTTTTTTTCCAAGATGCAAGGTGTAATATGTATAAATATACTTATACCGTTGAGATAAGTAAATGAATATTTTATAAGTATTGAAAATATAAGGATTTGTGGATATACCTATGTAAAAGTATTTTTGTACAAGTAATTTACAAAGTGTTTTTAAATGAATGAAAGATTTATTAAAAGGAGGCTAGAGGTTGCTTATGTGCTTAACCGATATTGTTTTTCCCTATGGAATAAATCTTTGTTTGAATGTGTGTTTGTTGATAGTTAAATAACCGACTACCAAATCTTGGCATAAATATGCAACCCTTTTTAATTTTGGTGGTATAGAAATAGTCCCTACTTAACACCGAAGGACTTTAACTCGACAAATATCTAGTAGAAACATGAGAATTATATGGTACAGTTACCATCGGTGGTGCTATACTGTACGTACAAAATCGTTTTGTCGTTCTAGGACAAATGATGAGGAGATCTGTCCACTTAAATGGTTAGGAGGTGATCCCTGCTCTTGTGTATTGTCTAATTATTTCTTAAAGAACCGGTATTAAGCATTTTGGAAAATCGACGATTGGTTTTTGGAGCACCAGGGAAACAGAAGAGTGTACTCATAAGAGATGACTCGAAAACCATAACCACTCTAAACCATATACAGTTTTATGGAGGAGTTTTCGTGATGTATGGAGATGTTGGGATCCATGCGTGGTTCCGAGAACCGTTGGGGTATGGGAATCCATGTGGGATTTTGTAATCTATTTGGTGGCGGTGCGTAAGCTGGAGTGCCGGACGTAGCCTCATCAGCGGTAATGGATAAAACTAGAGATAGGAGGCATGGCCAGTAGAGTTGGCAAACCCATAAGATGCAGTCGGCTCCTCCTAGACATTACTTATAGTTGTTACGCATGCATAGGGCGATGCATTCGATCTTAGCGAGACCAGCTATGGTTTTCCTTTGGTACATCACTAAGGATGTATGCTGCTTTGGAAGGATAAACCTGATCCTTGTGCAGGATGACCGTTCTCAAAGTACCGAGGGCACCGCCATGGAATCCTACACAATTAGCGAACGAGCCTTATCGGTTTTTGATTATATACCTAGTATTGTTGTGATGTACATGCACGAACATCACAGCTACTTAATTATTATTATTTTCAACCTTAGACATTATTATAATGGTAATGGATTTTCTATAGAAAAGGTTTTGGTTATCGTAAGCTAAAAATTCGTCCGTGTTTATATGCGGCGTGATCTTATGAAATACTTTTGATTTCAAGGATTTATATAACTTTAAAATCTAGTTGGTTGTGTTTTCTTATGCTGGTTTTCTAGGTTGACTTGGGTATTATTTTATTATAATGCTCGGGTTAGATCGAGTATATTTACAGATTAGTTTAGATGCTTTGGAGTTTCATGAGACGAGTTGGAGGCCCAGAGACGTATTCACGTATATGGTTATTTTCCGCTGTACTCATTGATGGTATTTATAAGCAATTATAAGGATGATTTATTATAACTGTCCAGGCTAAAATAGCTCAGTATACTCTGATTGATGTCTGTATATATATGTATATGTGTGTATATATATATTACAGTTTTGTTTTTGTGTAAAGATTTGTTGTATATTATGGATTATTCGTTCCGTTGTGAGATTCTTTGTTGTTTGTTTTTTCTTTCTTTCTTCCTTCCTTTTTCTTTTCCCCTAACTTTCGGGTTTTCCGGCATTCGATTACTCGGCATGCTATGCAGTGGAAATATTAGTGTCAATTGTTGAGGGTCGAAATCCCAGTTGGTACAGTTTCCATATTACTTCTTCTTGTGTTAGAATTTTACTTAATTCATCTTTTAAATTTGAAAGCACATTTTTTTCTAAAATATTTAAATTCCTAAGTTCTTCTATTTTATTTAGTTTTAGAATTTCATTTAGTAATTTATCCTTTTAATTCTAATATTACCAAAAACATCTTTATTACATTTCTTAAGAAAATTTCTTAAATCTCTAATTATACTTACAAATATATTAGCTATATTTCCTAAAAATTTATAATTATATTTACTCAAAGAAAATCATTTATTTGCTATTAATTCTAAAAAGTTATTTTCTAACAACTATATTTTTCCGAATCTAGATAATTTATTTCTATTATTTTGATTATTACAATATAAAATAATTGGATAATGATCCGAGTAAATACTCACAAGCCTAACCACCTTACAAATATGATATTTATCTTTCACTTCATCATTAATAAAAAACTATCTAAAAGAGCCATCGATGGGTCATCTCTTTTAGTCGACAAAATGGACTATCTATTGTTTAACCTTAGTTCAGTTAAATTACTATTAATAATGAATTGGTCAAATTCTTCCATAGTGGAGAAATCTCTTTCTCTAAGAGTTCATTCTCATAATAATTTAGTGACATTGAAGTCCCCACCCATCACTCAAGGACCTGGAGCGAGTGATTTAAACTCCAAACACTCATTCCGAAGAACCCTACGATCCAATTTAGAATTCGGTCCGTAAACATTAGTAACATTTAGAAATGAGCCATCACCAAGCTCGGAAAATTTTTAATGTGTGAATGAGTTTTAACAATAGATTGCAAAAGTTTAACATGGTTTTCTTTCCAACCCAACATTAATCCTCCAAAGCTACCCCTAGCAGGATGATGAACCCAATGACTAATATAAAGACCCACTAAACTCCTGTAAAATCTATAATCAGGGTGTTCTATTTTTGTTTCTTGTAATAAAACAATGTTAATATTATTATCTTTAAAAAATGACATAATTTTATTATGTTTTCGTAGATCATGTAAACCCCTAACATTCCAACTGATGTATCTTGTGATCCAAATGATCTAACTTGCTCTAATTCCTTACTCTTAATATACTCGGTATTTTTCTGAATATCATCAAAAAAGCCAAAACTTCTAGCTAAATACCGCATATCACTAGTAAATAAACTACTCAAAGTATAGTGACTATATGTACTATCCAAAAGAAAATCCATACTTGAGCTAGAGCAATCAAAAGCTCTAGTGGCTGCTCTATGAAGAAGAGTACTCCTCACTGATCTAGATGACTCGATCTAGATCCAGCCTCTATATGCACTGTAGAACCAACATCTGCGCTACTTATATCACTGTCCCTTGTTTGTCGCATTAAATTTGTACCTCTATGCACATGCACTGGAAACAAGTCGTTACTACATGTCAATGGATAACCGTGGACAATATTCATTTCTTTATAATATAGTGTCTTGTCAACCACATCTTTTTTATTGGTTAGAACTAATATCTTGTACATAGGCTATTGTATAGGCACAATGCACTCTCTTATCTACAAGTACCTCTCCAGCAATAACAACCATGCTTTCATGACATATAGTATCTTTACCATCAACTTGTGTGTGCACTGATTCGAAATTTTCTGACATAGCATTCGTGTTTATTTAAGTTCAATGAAAAAATCTCATTATTTTAACATAAAAATTTTAAATTCTCTTTATAACAGAAAAATCCTTCTAACATTTTTAAACCAAAAATAAAATAAATATCTTTCCATAAAATACACTTTTAAATATATTTTTCTTTTCTTTAATTCAAGCCAAAACAACTTAACACCTTAAAATAAAATAATTTATATAAATTATTGCATTTATACTTTTCCTCTTATGTTTATTTTAAACCAAAATAATTTTAAAATTATCACAATATCCTCTTTAAAATCCTTCCTCTTTTAAAACTCTTTTACATAATTAAATTCAGAAATCTCCTCTTTTAAAAATAATATATAGACTTCAAAAAAATTTATATAAATATTTGCAAAACATTTAAATCGATTTCCTACTTTTTAATCAATTTCGGGTGCAAATTTTGCTCTAATTTGTGCCACAAAACAATTAGGATATAGATATCAATACATCACCATCAATGTACAATTAAAAATTCAACCCAATAATGATAAAAGGGTAAGGAAGAGTGTGAGGCAAGACATGGGAATGGGTTTAGGCTTGATCAAATAAGATCTTTCTAGAATGATGGAGAGAGAGAGTAGGGTACTTTGTTCATTATTATGATTTCTTTCTTCATTTCATTCAATTTTTTTAATCAGGTCTTTAAGTAAATATGAATTTTAATTTTATCACTTTCAATTACAAATTAAATTTCTATATTCACATAAATAAACAATCTATGAAATGTTTCTAAATGTATTTTCAATCCAATTTAACTCGATATATTAACAAAAATATATTTTGATAAATTGCACAAGGTATTTAAATTCCATAATTATTTTATCATTGTTGATTTTACAAATATCAAATAAAATCTTCTCTTCATCTATTTCAATCATATGAAAATTATTTACGATATAAAAATATTTTAGGTTCATTATAAACAATTTATTCGAGTTCAATATTTATTCTAAAAGATTAATTAATTAATTCAATTTACTAAAATAAAATTATTTATCAAATAATCTTTAATTCAATAAAATATATTATTGAAAATAAAAATAATCCAAAATCTATCTCGAATATTTTATTTTGATTAAAATTATTTATTACGATAGTGTAGAAAATAGGGTTGTTACAAGTTTCCTTGGTTTGGCTAGCTACGATAAGAAGTTTATTTCACAATGATTTCTATGCCGCTAACACACTTTACCAAGAAGAATTTAGTTTTCTTAAGGAATTCAAAATGTGAGAAGGCTTTTATTGAACCAAAGGAGTTGTTTATCGCTCATAAATCCCTAAAGTATTAGTTGTTTTAACATCGCCAAAAGAGATAGATGATTTGGATTTCTTATGGATGCATGTCGTTGATCTAATATTTCGGGTAACGTTATGCCACATACGTTGCTTTTGGATTAGGAAATTGTAGGTACCAGGCAACTAGGTTGTTGTCTTATAGTTTCGTCCTATGGTGATATTTCTAAAGTATTGATACTTGAGTTGTCGTCGCAACTGCAAGCACATTTTTTGGGACTAAGATGACATGAGTTCCATTTCATGTTCACTATGCTAGGACGTCATCCATTTTAGATGATCCTAGAGGATTCTTGGGTACAGTACTTGTGACGCCCCACCTCAATACCCACGCTAGCCAAGGACACTACGATGTAGTGCTGTCAACTAGCGCGGAGAATAAGGCTGTTGAGGAGCGACCATCCATGTAATTGATTATCACACGGTGGCTATAAAATAATCTTCGGAAACAAACATAGAGATAAACATAACACAAAGCAGTCACAGACATCCATATCACAAAGGCGGAAGAAGATATGAATATATAACTAACACATGAAAGTGTACATCAGAGTAGTGGTCAAAAAGTTCCACAATAATACAAAAGAATAGCAACATGTGCTATACAAAAAGAATACAACTATGAGTCCATATCTCAAGTGTATACAACAAAAACTGCTAAACTAAATAGTCAGCCAAAAGTCAGAGTAGCAAATCCCGGAAGGAAGTCAAGCAGAAGCACCTGTAACATCTCGGTCTGACCCGAGTATTATTTAAGAAAATAATAAACGGATCAGTCTAACTATAAATATCAGATGACATGATATAGAATAAAAGATATGGCATAAACATAGAATATCCATACAGACATACTACTATAAGTATGAAAATGATGATCAACAGGAGATCAACCGATGAGAAATGATCAATATCACGAGAATCTTTTCAAAGATCCAAAGAGGGCATCATACCCTAAACTTGTACTCATAACAAGTCAATGACATAAAAATCCAGAAATCAAACAAGAAATCCAGAAATCATAAAAAGAGAAAGAGGCCTATCACATGATGGTCCGAAGACCATAGGGAGCTACCCCATATGTGTGAGTCGGAATCACACTGATTGAGGCCTAGGCTAACCAAAAAGCAAAAAGGTATGTGTGAATGGAATCACACAAGTGGTGTCTAGCCTAACCTCGCAAACAAAAAGATATGTGTGAGTCGGAATCACACTACTGCGGCCTAGACTAACCTTGCGGACAAAGAGATGTGTGTGAGTCGGAATCACACTACTGCGGTCTAGTCTTACCTTGCAAACAAAGAGACATCGCACAATTGCTAGTCTAAATCATAAAATGATCATCATGATCAGCGAGAAGTGTCAATCACACCAAGCTAGTAAATATATGAGTTTAGCTTCATGTCCCATAACCACTTGCTTAACTTAAATATTTACGAACAAGCTGTAAATCTTCACTAGGAAATTGTCACGAAAAGGGTTCAATCGAACAAGTCCAAGAGCTAACCGACGAAGTGAACGCAAGCGTTTCATACCACTCGTTTTACTAAGTCGTTTAAGTCGATTTCTCATTCGAGTGAAGTAAAGGCTTGTATATACTAGTAGATTGAAAATCGTTTTGAGAAAACGAACTTTAGATATTTAAAATAGTGTTGAAATCGCTTTGATGAAAGAGTTTTGATTTTACTATTAGTATTGAAACCTTCATATATCTTTAAAGTGACAAGTCATAAAACGATTGTAGAACAAATCAATTCATGTTCGAAGACGTGAGTAAAGTCCAAAGAAGTCAATCCCAAAACCATCAAAGTAGAAATTCTGATAAATGTTTTTCAGAAGAGATTGCCTACGCAGAGTAATACGGGGTTCGACCTGCCCGGTCAGGTCGCGGGGGTCCAGGGGGCAGCGCCCCGTCACGGTACGACCTAGTGAAGGCAAGCGGTCCAGCGACCTAAGGAAAAATAGGTCATACGACCTAAGGAAATCGCGAACTAAAAAGACCAAGTGTAAGGTCGGCGACGACCTACGACTTACAGAGTCCTGCGACCTAAGTGGGATGCGACTTAGTGGGGCATAGGTCGGAGACGACCTACGACTTAAGGTCAAGCGACCTAAGGTAAATGGTCCAATGACCTAACTCGAACGAACTAGAGGGTCGAACGACTTAACTGGAGGATAAGTCGGAGACGACCTACGAGATATACTGGCCGACCTAACTCGAGCGACTTAAAGACTTAGCAGGGTCGAGCGACTTAAAGACTTAGCAGGGTCGAGCGACTTACGAGCTACGACCTAAGGTGACGAGGGCGTTAGGTCGGAGACGACCTAACACTTGACTCGCGAACGACTTATGGAAAAGAAGCTTAGGTCGGAGACGACCTACGAGATAAGCCAGTGCGAGCGACCTAAAGTTTGCCTGGGGGATTATAGGTCGGCAACGACCTAACGTTTTGCTTGGAGATTATAGGTCGGCAACGACCTAACGTTTTGCCTGGGGATTTTAGGTCGGCAACGACCTAAGACTTAACAAAATTCGAGCGACTTAGTGGTTTGCCTTGGAATTTTAGGTCGGCAATGACCTAAGACTTAAAGCTGTTTCGACCTACGACTTATTTCCCTGCGACCTAAGCCAGAACGACCTAAGCACGCAAGCGACCTAAGTCCTAACTCGTGAACGACCTAAGAAAGTGGAGACTTTTCAACACGCGAGCTAGCAGCCTGGACGACCTAAGGAGGGCAGAACGACCTAGGGCCAGAATTTGCAAACAGCACTGAAACTTGAGTTTCTCACCAATTCAATCCAAACCAGTTGCAAACATTAATGCTAAAGTGATAGGAAGTCATTTCCAACAACCCAATGACAGTTATAGGCGAGATGTGAGATTAAAAATCTCACCTTTTCCACGAAATTGATGTTGGAGAGCTTAAGAGCAAAGCAAGAATCAACCCCTAGCTTGAATCTATGTTCTTCACCTTGAAGTCGGAGTTTGATGCTGAATTCACTAAAGATCTCGAGCTTGGAATTTTAATTTCTCTTTACCTCCACCATTTTTGAAGAAGCTTGAAGTATTTGATGAAGTGATGAAGAGAAGAGGGAGTTGGGCTGAGTTAAGAAGGTGCAGTCCCAACCAAAGTCACAAGTGGGAAAAGTGACGAAAATTTCACTATCTCCAAACATATCGAAGTTTACACTCAAAAAGATCGCAAACGTCATTATGAACTCAATGGGGGTGGTCTCGAGTCCTAATTTGACCGTATGCAAAAAGTAGCTTTTTGGACTAACATCCGACTAACGATAAAATATTTAAATATAAAATCGATAGATATGCGGGTTGTTACAGACTCCCCTCCTTAAAGAAATTGCGTCCTCGCAATATATATGGTGGAAATAAAAAGTAACAACCAAAATGCATATTAACACAAAAGAAATTGGAATTAAGAAGTTTACCTCAAAGAGCATGAGAAAGTAATTCCCAATGTGTACGCTCGATGAATTCTCTAGTTTCCCAAGAACAATCCTTAGGATTTGAGGACCATTGAACTTTAACAAGCGGAACATCTTTATTTCGAAGCCGTTTGATCTCCGAAGCAATAATTCGAACAGGATGCTGCTCATAAGTTAAATTAGGTGAAACTTCAATCTCTTCCACAACACCGGGCTCAAGTATCGAATCGGAATCCCGAAGGCACTTCCGTAATTGAGATACGTGGAACACGTCATGCATAGCAGAAAACTGAGCCGGTAAAGAAAGGCGATAAGCCATGGAACCAATACGTTCAGTGATAGGAAATGGCCCAATATATCGAGGCGCTAACTTTCCCGATCGACTGAAACGTACAACACCCTTCATTGGTGAAACACGAATAAAAACAAGATCACCAACAGAAAATTCTAATTTCCTTCTTCGGTTATCGGCATAGGATTTTTGTCTACTCTAGGCTTCTTTCATCCTATGTCGAATAAGCTCAATCTTTTCTGTGGAATCTCGAATAAAGTATGGTCCTAAAACCAGTTTCTCACCGGCCTCAAGCCAACAAGAAGGAGATCGGCATGGCCTTCCATAGAGTGCCTCGAAAGGAGCCATACCAATACTAGATTGGAAGCTGTTATTATAGGAAAATTCAACAAGTGAAATATGATCTTCCCAACTTCCACCGAAATCAAGCACACAAGAACGAAGAAGATCTTCAAGTGTTTGGTTCACACGCTCAGTTTGTCCATCGGACTGGGGGTGATAAGCGGTGCTAAAATTAAGCTTCGTTCCCAAAGCTTTTTGAAGACTCTTCCAGAATCCACTAGTAAACAATGGATCCCGATCACTAACAATGGAAGAAGGTACTCCATGCAGTTTAACAATTTCTTTAATAAAAAGTTTGGCCAGAAGAGGAACGGTTCGGTTCGACCGAACAGGAATAAAATGGGCAGACTTAGTAAGTCTATCAACAATCACCCATAAGCTATTATGACCCGAACGAGAACGGGGAAGGCCATCAATAAAATCCATGGAAATTTGATCCCACTTCCATACTGGAATTTCCAACGGTTGCAATAACCCACCGGGCCTTTGATGTTCAGCCTTAACAAGTTGGCAAGTCATGCAACACTTAACAAAGTTAGCGATATCAGATTTCATTCCCTCCCAATAATAAAGTCGCTTCATATCAGCGTACATTTTACTACTACCGGGATGAATGGAATACTTGGAACGATGAGAATCTTCTAGAACGTCTCTACGAAGATCACTAATATTTGGTACGATCAATCTACCAAATTTTCGAATGCCGCCACGAGAATCGATATCAAAGTCTTTCAAACCTTCAATATCGGTTTTATCCTTAAGATTTTGGCCAAGCAAAGCCAATTCGGGATCTAGCTGTTGAGCTTCAAGAATGCAGTCTAATAAAGAAGGACGAGCCTCAAGGCTACATAAAACAAGAGATGAACACAAATCGGAAACGCGATCTCGAATTTCACAAGTGGATAAAAGTTCGAGATCGTTCCATTCAGATATCATCATGGAAACAACCGCTTGTTGTTTTCGACTAAGTGCGTCGGCAACTCGATTCCCCTTTCTGGGAGTATAAAGAATGTCAAGATCATAAGAGGCAAGAAATTCGAGCCAACGCTGTTGACGCAAATTAAGTTCCTTTTGAGAAAACAAATATTTCAAAGACTTATGATCGGTATAAAGAATAAACTTTTCTCCCAAAAGATAATGTCGCCAAATTCGAAGGGCGAAAACGATAGCCGCGAGTTCTAAATCATGTGTGGCATATCTAGTCTCAGCCGGCTTCAATTGCCTAGAAGCATAAGCAATAACACGTTCTTTTTGCATAAGAACGGCACCCAAACCAACGCGACTAGCATCGGTGTAAACGACAAAGTCTTGATTCCCTTCGGGAATAATAAGAATAGGAGCATCTGAAAGGAGTTCTTTTAATTTCTGAAAAGAAGTTTCACATTTGTCTGACCAAATGTATTTAACACCTTTCTTTGTTAAGCCAGTAAGAGGTACGGCAATCTTAGAAAAGTCTTTTATAAAACGGCGGTAATAACCTGCCAATCCGAGAAAGCTACGGATTTCAGTCACGCTCTCCGGTCTCTTCCAATTTTGAATCACTTCAATCTTTGAAGGATCCACGGATATTCCGGATTCGGAAATGATATGACCGAGAAATTTCACACTAGATTGCCAAAAATGGCATTTAGAAAATTTTGCTTTTAGTTGATTGCTCCTAAGAGTTTCCAATACAATTTGAAGGTGCTTTTCGTGTTCCTCCTCGGTTTTAGAATACACAAGAATATCATCAATAAAGATGAGAACAAACCGATCGAGAAAATCTTTGAAAACTCTATTCATAAGGTCAACGAAATAAGCCGTAGCATTCGTTAAACCGAATGGCATAACTAGCCATTCATAAGATCCATAACGCGTACGGAACGAAGTCAAAGGAATACTATCCTCTACAATACGAAGCTGATGGAAACCGGTAGCCAAGTCCAGTTGTGAAAATACTCTAGCACCAGTGAGTTGATCAAACAGATCATCAATCCGAGGCAATGGATATTTATTCTTAATAGTAAGATCATTAAGCTTGCGGTAGTCGACGCAAAGCCTAAGTGTACCATCGGACTTACTTACGAAAATAGCTGAAGCTCCCCAAGGCGAGGAACTAGAGCGAATAAGTTGCTTCGTCTCCAACTCGGATAGTTGTTTGCGCATCTCTTCATTCTCCTTATTAGACATGCGATAAGGAGGACGAGTAATAGGTTGAGCTCCAGGTAAAAGATTAATTTTGAACTCAATTGCTCGTTTAGGTGGTAATCCTAAAACGGGCTCAAAGATGTCGGAAAATTCACGAACGATGCGAATACGAGAAATGACATCCTCCTCATCATCATTGTCATCGTCATGAGGATTTAAAGAATATAATGATGCAACTAAAGCGGAATCCGAATCTTTAAGAATAATAGAAATCTGATTAACAGATTGCGGATGACGGAGATAAATAGTCCGCTCAGGACATAGGATATGAGCCTCATAACGAGTAAGCCAATCCATACCCAAAATCATTCCAAAGCCTAAGTAACGCATGACATGCAAATCGGCTAGGAAAGAAAAATCACATAAAATAATCTCTACGTCTTTACAAAGTAAACTAAGAGTTGCGGATCCACCAACCGGATTCGCAATTCTTAATGAAGTCATTAAAGCAGTAACACTTAAAGAAAAAGTATCGACAAGTTCCTTTGATATAAAAGAATGGGATGCACCCGTATCAAAGAGAACTCTAATAGGTTGATCATGAAATAATATAATGCCATCAAGGACAGAATGTGAAATACCTTGGCCACGAGATGTGTTGCCAGGGGCTTTAGCCACATTCAACTTTCCCTCCTTCTTGCCTTCACGTTTGAGGCATTGATGTATAAAATGATCTGGGCTTTTACAATAGCGACAAGATTTGGGCTTTGAACACTTGTTCGCATAATGATCCCCAGATCCACAGTTGAAGCATCTCGCGTCATTAGGAGAAGGAGCCTTTGCAGGAGGAATCGCTTGCTTACCCTTTTTGTTGGGGTAAGGGCCTTTAAATTTGTTGGGCCTCTTTTTGTTGTTAAAGCTGGGTTTGGAAGCTACTACTTCAACATCACTTTCTCTATCAGCCTCTTCAAGGCGAAGAGCGATATCTACAATTTGGTCGAAAGAAACTTCTAACTTCAAAAGTAATGGCTTCTTGAGGCTTTTGTTTAAGCCATAAACGAACCTCTGGTTCTTCTTTAGTGGAGTATTTATATATTCGACCCCATATTTGGAAAGGGATTCGAATGATGCAACGTAGTCCGCCACAGAAGCCTGACCTTGAACAAGGTTAATAAATCGCCGAGCCAAAGTTACCTTTTCAGCCTCGGGTACGGATTTCGATTCGAAGCGTTCCCGGAAGTGCTCCCAGGTGAGGTCCGCTTCATTAATTTCGGATGTAAGGAGTTCATACCAATCCAATGCTCTCTCTTGGAGCATACTGGAAGCCACTTGAACACGGTGCAGATCGACAAGGTTCATGCGAGAGAAGATTCGATCACATGATTTTAACCAAGCTTGAACCTCGATAATAGGTTCGGAACCTTTGAAGGGCTTCCCACCCAAATTGGTGTAATCGCTGCACAACCGTGCAAATCCCGACTTTGGGTGAGTAGGTTCCGGGTTAGCTCCAGCTGCTTGTGCATTCGTCACTAATTCAAGAAGCTGTTGAGTTGTCATAAAAACTCCATCTCGAGGAGCAGCAGCAGATGTTCCAGCTCTGGGACGGCCTGGTCTTGACATCCTCTTCCTTTATAAAGAAAGAAGAGAAAGAAGAAGGTTATTCACCAATGAACATCAAGCAATCTTGAATGATGAAATAAGGAATCATAAAGAAAACAGGATAAGTCGGTTCGAAGACTCGAACTAAATCCTGAAACACAACTCCTAAGGTGGACTTAGGACGATGATCCTTGTTAAGTTATTCTACATTGTTCCGAAGTTTGGCTCTGATACCAAGCTGTGACGCCCCACCTCAATACCCACGCTAGCCAAGGACACTACGATGTAGTGCTGTCAACTAGCGCGGAGAATAAGGCTGTTGAGGAGCGACCATCCATGTAATTGATTATCACACGGTGGCTATAAAATAATCTTCGGAAACAAACATAGAGATAAACATAACACAAAGCAGTCACAGACATCCATATCACAAAGGCGGAAGAAGATATGAATATATAACTAACACATGAAAGTGTACATCAGAGTAGTGGTCAAAAAGTTCCACAATAATACAAAAGAATAGCAACATGTGCTATACAAAAAGAATACAACTATGAGTCCATATCTCAAGTGTATACAACAAAAACTGCTAAACTAAATAGTCAGCCAAAAGTCAGAGTAGCAAATCCCGGAAGGAAGTCAAGCAGAAGCACCTGTAACATCTCGGTCTGACCCGAGTATTATTTAAGAAAATAATAAACGGATCAGTCTAACTATAAATATCAGATGACATGATATAGAATAAAAGATATGGCATAAACATAGAATATCCATACAGACATACTACTATAAGTATGAAAATGATGATCAACAGGAGATCAACTGATGAGAAATGATCAATATCACGAGAATCTTCTCAAAGATCCAAAGAGGGCATCATACCCTAAACTTGTACTCATAACAAGTCAATGACATAAAAATCCAGAAATCAAACAAGAAATCCAGAAATCATAAAAAGAGAAAGAGGCCTATCACATGATGGTCCGAAGACCATGGGGAGCTACCCCATATGTGTGAGTCGGAATCACACTGATTGAGGCCTAGGCTAACCAAAAAGCAAAAAGGTATGTGTGAATGGAATCACACAAGTGGTGTCTAGCCTAACCTCGCAAACAAAAAGATATGTGTGAGTCGGAATCACACTACTGCGGCCTAGACTAACCTTGCAGACAAAGAGATGTGTGTGAGTCGGAATCACACTACTGCGGTCTAGTCTTACCTTGCAAACAAAGAGACATCGCACAATTGCTAGTCTAAATCATAAAATGATCATCATGATCAGCGAGAAGTGTCAATCACACCAAGCTAGTAAATATATGAGTTTAGCTTCATGTCCCATAACCACTTGCTTAACTTAAATATTTACGAACAAGCTGTAAATCTTCACTAGGAAATTGTCACGAAAAGGGTTCAATCGAACAAGTCCAAGAGCTAACCGACGAAGTGAACGCAAGCGTTTCATACCACTTGTTTTACTAAGTCGTTTAAGTCGATTTCTCATTCGAGTGAAGTAAAGGCTTGTATATACTAGTAGATTGAAAATCGGTTTGAGAAAACGAACTTTAGATATTTAAAATAGTGTTGAAATCGCTTTGATGAAAGAGTTTTGATATTTACTATTAGTATTGAAACCTTCATATATCTTTAAAGTGACAAGTCATAAAACGATTGTAGAACAAATCAATTCACGTTCGAAGACGTGAGTAAAGTCCAAAGAAGTCAATCCCAAAACCATCAAAGTAGAAATTCTGATAAATGTTTTTCAGAAGACATTGCCTACGCAGAGTAATACGGGGTTCGACCTGCCCGGTCAGGTCGCGGGGGTCCAGGGGGCAGCGCCCCGTCACGGTACGACCTAGTGAAGGCAAGCGGTCCAGCGACCTAAGGAAAAATAGGTCATACGACCTAAGGAAATCGCGAACTAAAAAGACCAAGTGTAAGGTCGGCGACGACCTACGACTTACAGAGTCCTGCGACCTAAGTGGGATGCGACTTAGTGGGGCATAGGTCGGAGACGACCTACGACTTAAGGTCAAGCGACCTAAGGTAAATGGTCCAACGACCTAACTCGAACGAACTAGAGGGTCGAACGACTTAACTGGAGGATAAGTCGGAGACGACCTACGAGATATACTAGCCGACCTAACTCGAGCGATTTAAAGACTTAGCAGGGTCGAGCGACTTAAAGACTTAGCAGGGTCGAGCGACTTACGAGCTACGACCTAAGGTGACGAGGGCGTTAGGTCAGAGACGACCTAACACTTGACTCGCGAATGACTTATGGAAAAGAAGCTTAGGTCGGAGACGACCTACGAGATAAGCCAGTGCGAGCGACCTAAAGTTTGCCTGGGGGATTATAGGTCGGCAACGACCTAACGTTTTGCTTGGAGATTATAGGTCGGCAACGACCTAACGTTTTGCCTGGGGATTTTAGGTCGGCAACGACCTAAGACTTAACAAAATTCGAGCGACTTAGTGGTTTGCCTTGGAATTTTAGGTCGGCAACGACCTAAGACTTAAAGCTGTTTCGACCTACGACTTATTTCCCTGCGACCTAAGCCAGAACGACCTAAGCATGCAAGCGACCTAAGTCCTAACTCGTGAACGACCTAAGAAAGTGGAGACTTTTCAACACGCGAGCTAGCAGCCTGGACGACCTAAGGAGGGCAGAACGACCTAGGGCCAGAATTTGCAAACAGCACTGAAACTTGAGTTTCTCATCAATTCAATCCAAACCAGTTGCAAACATTAATGCTAAAGTGATAGGAAGTCATTTCCAACAACCCAATGACAGTTATAGGCGAGATGTGAGATTAAAAATCTCACCTTTTCCACGAAATTGATGTTGGAGAGCTTAAGAGCAAAGCAAGAATCAACCCCTAGCTTGAATCTATGTTCTTCACCTTGAAGTCGGAGTTTGATGCTGAATTCACTAAAGATCTCGAGCTTGGAATTTTAATTTCTCTTTCCCTCCACCATTTTTGAAGAAGCTTGAAGTATTTGATGAAGTGATGAAGAGAAGAGGGAGTTGGGCTGAGTTAAGAAGGTGCAGTCCCAACCAAAGTCACAAGTGGGAAAAGTGACGAAAATTTCACTATCTCCAAACATATCGAAGTTTACACTCAAAAAGATCGCAAACGTCATTATGAACTCAATGGGGGTGGTCTCGAGTCCTAATTTGACCGTATGCAAAAAGTAGCTTTTTGGACTAACATCCGACTAACGATAAAATATTTAAATATAAAATCGATAGATATGCGGGTTGTTACAGTACTATTTAACTAATGAACATTATGTCTATTGGATTAATATGGCGATAAACCATTCCATATTGAGTTGTCTTGACCATAAATAATGGTAGTAAAATGGTGAGAAGTTATGTATAGGGAAGATCTAGTTAATTAGATTGCATTGAAGAATGGTAAAAATTTTGAAGTTAATATTGTAAAAGATATCCTATATGAAATTGCAAATATGGTTACACACGGAATGGCTAATTCAAAATTTTGAATTCTCATTATGGAAAGATATTACAATCTTCATGCATTGAGAGTGTGGAGGTGATTTTCATGGATATTTGGAATATTTTGAAGAAGATAGTAGGATTCCTTTCAATCATCCCCTGGATTAGAAGGAGACTGCCTATTTAACAAAGTTATCATAAATTATTGACTTGAAGGTACATAATTTGCGTTGCATAATAGTTGCACGTATATCACCCAGCCGATTACCGTTAATGCTAAAATAATTTTAGGTTAGAATTTCATTTAAATTTAGGACTCCACTTAGATTTAGGATTTTGGTTACTGCGTTTGAATGGACTAATTAATGGGGTTATCTTACATGAATGCTTGAATGATTACTACTTGTAGTCTAAAGAACTTAGGATAAAAATTCTTACAAATTGGAAATATGATATATTGGTATCGTAATTGTTGGAGGATTGGAGAAGCAAAATCATAATTGAAATAGAAAATAAATTACGATACTTTTGCTAATTCAAGGGATCACTAGACTTTTATGCCCTTAAGTGAAAAAGAAGAATAGTAATAAGTCAATTCATTTGATGCTAAGTGAGACACCATCCACTTTCAAGTTGTCTTGCCTTAGTATCGAAAGATGAAATGATCGATATACTACTGGGAAGATTTAAGTTATTATGTATGTGCATTTAAGACTACCATTAGGGCAAACTTATGCTCAAATAATCAGTTATGGTGCATATCGATATCATATTATCTGAGTTAGTGGCAGGGATTGCAGATGTTCACTTATGCATGTACATTTCTAGTTATTTTGATTGTAGTTATTTTATCTAGCCAAGAGTACTTGGGAGCCCAAGGAGAAAATCCGAGCTACCCATCCAAAGCTCTTTTTTTGTACATTTCCATTTAAGTTATTATAATTACATGCACACATAGTATTTAGTTTAGTATATCCCATAGATAGGAGTGTTTAGATGTTAGGCATGTTTGTGAACGTGTCACTAGGGCGTGTTTTGAATGACGGTTGCTAATGGATGTATTTTATTAGTTAGTATTGCACATGTAGGATGATATGTTTATGTTAACCTAAGACACACAATCACCTTGTAACAACCCAGATTTTTAAGTAATAATCAACTTAAGTTAATAATAGTAATTTTATTAAATAAATTGGATTTTGAAGATTTTTAGATAAAATGGTTTTTGGAATTGTTTAACAAACGGATTAAAATTATAAAAATAATATAATTGAATTTAAATAAGATTAAATATATATATATAATTAATTAATTAATATTTTATTTAAGTGATGTGTTTGTTATACATTATTGACTTGATCAAAAAGTAATTTTCCACAAATAAAGTGAATTTGTTAGTGTTTTATTGGAATAAAACATGTATTGTTATTTAATAGAGATTTCATAGTTATTAATATATATATATATATATATATTCGTAAAATCTTGATATAAACACTATCCGGGTTTTGATAATTCATATTTAACTTGAATATATGGAATTAATTTTGAATGTTTATTATTATTTAAAATAGTATTTCATCGGTAATAAATTATGAAGGAATGTCTCTATATGTAATATTTAGCTTTGTAAACTATTTTGTGAATTTTGGATAAGCTTTCTTATATTATTAATATATAATTAATAACCGATTAATTTTTAAGAACTTAGCCATCTATTGTAATTATTAAACCATAAACTGAATTTAGATAATTATTTAAATTATCCTACAATATGGAATTTATAACCTATCTCTTAACTTTTATTACGTTATATAAATTATATATGGTATTCATAGGTATTGAATTGTTGTTTTATTTATTATTTATATAATCTAATTTTATTATTATTAGTTTCTAATTTCCGATTTATTGTCTTCTTTATATTGATTCCGATGATATGAATGATTCACGGTTTATGTTGGTTTGATTGATGATTTAAGATGATACAGTGATGACATCCTTTCTGTTTGAGTTATTAATATTTATTTTGTGTGACGAGAAATCTGAATAAACGGATTAGTGATACCGTCTGGTATGGGACTTTCGGGAACACTTTTTCAATTATTCTTTGGACTCATTGTATAGAGTAAAGAAGAGCGAGTGTAATGTATGGGTATTGAATAAATGGACTAGTAACATGCGGTGGTATGGGACGTCGATGTGTTATTTATTCAGTTATTCTTTTTCTCTTGGATGACGCTCAATACGGAGAGTATGTGATACTCATTGCATTGAGTATACATAGAGCTATGTGTCGGCTATTATATGTATATATTCTATGTGTCTTCCTACCTTTGTCTAGCTTCTTTTATATTTTGGGAGTAAACCAGATTGGCCAGAATCCACTCTAGCGGGCTGATCGTGAGGTCGCGCCCTCGATCCACAACACCTTTGTTTGATATATTATATTTAGATGCGCATCATGTGATTTGGGTTTGGTGACCCATGGGGTAGGTGCCCCAACATTACGAAGTTTGGGTTAGGTGACCTGTACGGTAAGAGCTCTATGCCCATTTGTTATGTCTCACGGGCCAGCAGTCTGTTACCTATAGGGGCAAAGCAGGGTCGTGACCGTGGCTACGCGTAGACGAGCCATTGGTGGATATGGATCACGATGTCAATCGAGGTAACTGAAGACTGTAGAAGCAAATCCGATTATGTGACCTTAGGTTCCTAGATCAGGCATACGACCATCAGTCTCTCGTCTGGTTTTGATTCGCGTGAACTAATATTATAGAAACAGATCCGGCTATATAGTATACGCCATGGTAGACCCTGGGTTCTTGGAGCAGGCATACGACCATCAGTCTCTTGTGTGGGATTGGTTCACGTGTCGTAGAAAGGTATGTATGAGATAGGATTATACCTGAGACTATGTCCAGAGTATAGTCAACCCATATCCTTCTTAGTTAGACGGCTTATTCTTTACTGGCAGACAACCAACCTATTATTGACTATATTTGTATATAGTTATGAGCTGGCTTAGATATTTCTTATTGATTTTGATAATTTGACGATGATATTTTAGAATATGAGATTGATAGATAATTGGACATTTCTTCATGCTAGCCTAATATACCTAGTGATATCTCACTTAACGTAATTTTTTGGATTTATGCGTTGGTTTCTAGATATGTATTATTCACCCATTGTGTTGATTACATGATTGTAATGTGTTTTAAATGGGTGATGACATCTTTTAATATCCGGTGATTATGTTATATGGTTTTGAAGTATTTGGGTTATTTAATACCTTGGGGATTATTCTTTATTTATATGTATATACCCTGATATGTTGTTCGGGGTTTTGAGTTGTCTTTAGTAGTGATATCATGTTACTCTTCTTTATTTACACTATATCACCTTCTTATGATCCTTGATTAAACATAGTCTGACCCGTGTGTTATTTTATAATATTCGGGTCAATTCGAGACATTTCTGTTACAAGACAACACAACCAGCATTTGTTTAATGGGCTTATAGGAGTTACTTAGGGACTTGTTACATGATATAATATGACACTGAATCTCCATATGTATGTGTATAATTGACATTGATTTGTATTGTATTATTATAACATTATTGTATTTTATATTTTATATGTTATCGCTGCGATCGACTCCGTGTTCTTTATGATGTACTATATATTATGTATTGTTCTATCCTAGAGGCACACTTATCTATTGCTTTGTACCGATACTTAGTATGTATAAGTAAATTATATATATTTGGTGTTTTAATACGTACCAATGTTAGTTCAAGGGAGTAGTCACATGTGTACCCAATATAACCTCATTCTTCGTCTTATCTGATAGTATCACTCTGTAATACTCTTCGATAGTATGGGTATAGAGGTGGGGTGTTACAATTTGGCATCGGAACAGGTTCAGAACAATACATTGTACATAAGAGACATGAGTCGAGACCTTAGATGAGACATAGAAGTCCCTGTCCCTTAGGAGTATTGGGTAGTTTTCTATAATAAGTGATAGTATATTTTTAATTATATATATAAGATGATGCGGTGGAGTAATTATCATGGGACGTATTTGATATTTTGAAATTATATGGTTAGTTTCCAATTATTTCTTTTGAGTTTGTTATAAGGACGAAAGGAGTTAGTCCAACTAGTAGTATTTATAATTTTGGACGGCTTGATAACGCATTATAACGATAGATTTGATATTACAGTATTTATAATTTTGGATGGTTTGATAATGCATTATAATGGTAATTTGTTTTATCAGAGTGCGTAGCAGAAGTATTAGCATCTGCTGAGTGCCTTTATTTAGTTTCTTGTGGTTGTTTAATAATTTAAAGTTGAGAGAATTGAATTTGATTTTGGGATTTATGCATAATTAGTAAAGTTATAAAATGAATTTAATTATTTGGTTTACAGTTATAGTAATTAAATATAGGTAATGTTCATTTCTTATTTTAAGTTGCTTTTTGAAATGGTTTGTTGAGTAATATACTTATAAAAATGTGTATTTTAAAATTTGTTGAGAGTGTTTTAAAATTAGTAAATATTTGGGTAAAAGTGAAGGTTTATCGTATATAATATTGGTTATCGTTATTATTAAATGATTTAAAAGAGAAGTGAGCGTTTTAATTAGAAATCATTTGAAAAGTATATACTAGAATTAACGTATTAAATGGATATTTGGAAATTATTTTTGAAACTAGTATATCTAATATTTTATGGAAGTAATACTTATAGATATTTTTAGAAATGAAAATTACTTTAACTTGTTCGTTGAGTGTGTTAAGGATTTTGGTCGATGCGGGTGCACACTTATTCGATATAAATTCTTAAATGCTTAAATGAGACATTTGGACACTATGATTTAGAATGACATAAATAATTTATGGAAAAATAAAATATTTTAGAATAGAGTAAAATATTTGTGTAAGTTTATGAAAAGATTTTGCATGGTTGTATTTTGAATTTAATTTTGCGTTATGAGACGTTTGGAATTGAGAAATACATTGAAAATATATTACATTAAATTGAAGAATGGGATTTTATTGGAAAGTTATCAATAAGATTTTGGGTCTTATTAGAATTATTTAAAGTAATTTGGTGGAAAATTTTGAATTTGAATTATGTTTGAACAAAATAAAAAATGAAATCTTGGAAAGTTTATACTTAATGTTTAAAATGTAGGTTGTTTAAATAAAGAATTTTGTGATTTTGAAAAGTAAGTTTTATATTTGGTAAATCTTTCAGTATTTGAGATGAAGACTGTAACAACCCTGGTTTTGGTGATTGCATGTAAATATTAAATTATAACGATGTTTATAATTTAATATTGAGAATTAAAAATAAATTGGAGATTTTAATTGTTTGTTTGAAATATACAATGGATTTTGGAAAATAAAATGTGAAAATAAAGTTTTGGAACTTTATTTTGTTTATTTGTGATAAAAATGAGTGAAATATGATTTTATTTAGTGTAATGCAATAATTTTTGTAATTATTGCCAAATGCTTCTTTTAATAATTTTAAAGGAAGTATTTGTTTAAAAATGTGTTTTTTATAAATAAAAAGGTGGAATTTAATTAAAAATAAGTTATGGTTATAAAATTGAGTTTAAAATGGTTTGTTATATTTTATTTCACAAGAAAATGATTTTTATTCAATTTTTGGTGTTAAAAATGGAGTTTTATGTGAATATTGGTGAATAGTGGCTATTTATTTAAAACTGAGAGTTTTTAATAATAAAAATATTTTTATATACAAAAATTATCTTTTTATATGTTGCAAGATATTTTTATTTAACAAGAAGATATGTTTATATAATTTTATTTTGTTAAAACTTGTGTAAAAGTGTTGTTTTATTTAATTGCATATGTATATATTTGTTTAAGTGATAATTTGGTTACATAAGCTAATTAATTTTCTTTGGTTTGGGTCTTGGTCCATTAACAAAAAATAGCCTGAACTAAGAAAGTGAGAAAATTCTCACTGTACGTTCATTCTTCTTCTCCTGTAACCAAAATTCAGAAAGAAAGAAAAAGAAAACAAACTTTACCATTTTCTCAATCTAAAGCCAAAATCTCAGTTTCCCATCAATTAATTGTTGTGTTTAATCAAAATAAAAGAGAGTTCAACAGGTAATCTAATCCAAAACTGAATCTTTTCATCAAAAATCAATTTGAGAAGTTGGGTTCTTTGTTAACTATAGTTTTCTTCTTTGCATGTTTCTCTTTTGCTCATTTACAAGTTCTTGAAGCTAAATTTTGCACAAAGCTCTCAGCTTTCAGCTGAAATCCAGGTTTTTAATCTTCATTTGCAAGGTGAGTGTCAAAACTCACAAATCTAGCTGAAGCAAAGCTTCAAAAAGCCAAATCTGAGCAAAAACATAGTTTCTGTAAATTTTCTTGTAGTTATTGTTTCTGTTCAAACTGTATTTGGGTGCTACTTTGCATGACCATATCTTCTTATTCCTATGTCGAAATTCACTGATTTTTTTTATTTGAAAGTTTAAGTATTCTACTATGTTCATACCAATTTTCACTTCAATCTGATGTCGTTTGGTCCTCTGTTTCGTGCCTGAAAGTTGAACCCGAGATGGTTTTCAGGCCTATACATATCTCTGTTTTCTGAGCTGTTGCAAACATGGCCTGAGTCCATGTTTGAGATAGCGTCTCTCTTACATTTCCTGTCGGAATTCATTGATTCTTTTTTTATTTGAAAGTTAAAGTTTTCTACTATGTGCATACCAATTTTGAGTTCAATCTGAGGTGGTTAGTCCTCTGTTTCATGCCTGTAAGTTGAACCCGAGATGGTTTTCAGGCCTTTACACGTTTAAGCCACTGCCAACATGGCCTGAGTCTATGTTTGAGACGGCGTATCTTTTTCGTTTCCTATCGGAATTCATTCATTCTTTTTTTATTTGAAAGTTGAAGTTTTCTACTATGTGTATACTGAATTTTAGTTCAATGAGAGGTTGTTTGTTCACCTATCTCATGTCTGTAATTTGAACCTGAGAGGGTTTCCAGACCTGGGCAGAATTCAACATGGCCTAAGTCCATGTTTGAAATTTCATATCTTTACTATTTGATGTCGTAATTTAGTGAATCCTTTTCCAGTTCATAGATAAATTTTTCTACTTCATGTATATCATATTTTAGACCATTCAGAGGTCATTAAGCCATTCAAATTATGTCTGAAAGTTGAACCCGGAGAAGATTTTAGACCTTTGTATTGTTTTTGCCTGTGCATTTTGTGTTTTGCCTTCTTTTTCCGTCCGATTTCCGACTTCTGCATCTTGAATTTGTGATATTTCTAAGCTGTTTTGAAGGCTATGATGCCTATCATTAGGCTAGCCAAAATTTTGGAGAATTTGTGATTCAAAATGAATCGTTTTTTAGATGAATTCGAATGTCGGTTTTTAGGAATTTTCAATGTTTTTCCTTGATTTCGAGCACGGGTTTTTCTAAATAATTTTAAAATAATTTTTAAAATAAATTTTCTTTTAAAATATTTATTATATAATACTTTTGAATTATTTTCAAGCTATAAAATATATATATTCTCTATAATAAGGGAATTTTAAAGTTTGTTTTCCAAAAACGATTTTGATATTTTTTTTAAAAGCTTGTTTTCACAAACAAACTATTTTCTATATAAAATACATGTTTTTGCACTATTCGAGCGAATGAGAAGGAGAATTAAATGATTGGGTAAAATGTGTGGTATGGGACACGTGCGTTTATCTTTTCGGTTAATTCCTGACTTGTCCGTTTGATCGTTTTGACCTTCGGGTCGTATTTGCCGATGAGATGAGGCAAATATTTTTACTACTTTCTGGTGTGGAATTGGCTAAACTGATTAGTGAGAACGTGTGGGATGGAACACACTGTTAACACTTTTCGGGTTCCTATCTAAGAGTTTGTGACACATTTGTCTAAGAGACGTATTTGCCAGTACTGGACCTTCGGGTCAATCGTCCTTCGGGATGTTTGTCTAAGAGACGTATTTGTCCATTGAGACGTATTTGTCCTTCGGGATGTTGTCCTTTGGGACGTTTGTCTAAGAGACGTGGCGCCTTATTTTGAGAGAATGGTACTTGGCGGGCTTCGGCCATAAGCACGTGCTATATCTTTGAGATGATTTCATTGATTATTTGTGTTTTTCCAGGTGTGTCACTTATTTACATTTTTGGCCATTTGAGCCATTCGAGACATTACATATATGGCGATTACATCCTTGGAAATTTGAACTCCTTTGAGTTATATATTTGAGATTTGGGTTTGCCAACACTTGGCGTTTATTTGAGATTTGAGATTTTGCCATTCTTGGAATTTATTTACGATTTATACACTCCTTTTTGGGAGATATATGAGATTGCCATTTTTGGCTTATTTAGTGTTTTGAGATTTCTCTATTATGAGAATATATTTGAGATCGCCCTTTTACGGCGAGTTTGAGTTTGGAATTTCTCCTTTTTAGGAGTTATGTTTTCTCTAAATCCTTATAGTAGTTTTGGGATTATGCCGATGATATGAGGCATGTTTATACTTAGTTGCTTTTAATGTTGAGTTATCTCTTTCGATACTATATATGCTTAGTGATGCTAAATCACTTGAAGTAATGACATATGCTTACTTATGCTATTTCTCCTCATTTGAGAAGAGTTATCACCCTTTACCCTATGCTTCATATTATCACTTATCTTACTAAATTGATTATTTTAGCTAGACTGACCCGTGTATTTTATACTCGGATCAGACCGAGTTATTTCAGGTTAGATACCTGCTTTTGGACTTAGCTTCGCTTTGATGCTTCCGCTTGGATATCTGTTTATCCCTTTTTTTTTGTTTTGGTTTGACTCTGATATGTATATTTTTGACTCGTTGTATATAGTGTGGTCTTCAAACCACTTATGATGTATCATTTTGTATTGTACTGTGATGTATCTGTATATGTGTGTGTATATATATATATATGTTTATCATTTGTTCTGTGATGTGATGTACATTTAGTTGTTGTATTTTGTTCTGATGGATCTGTTATCTACCTGTAGTTTTGTATTAAGAATTTACTGAATATGTCGATCCACTTGAGATAGAAAAAAATTATAGCACTAATCGACTTATTTAGTAGATATTTAAGACGAAGCTATAGATGGTCGCTCCTAACCAGCCCTATTCTCCGTATTAGTAGACAGTATTACCCAGTAATACTCTTTGTTAATGTGGGTCTCGGGGTGGGGCATCACAGCTTTAATTTTTTTCTATCTCAAGTGGATTGACATATTCAGTAAATGTTTAATACAAAACTATAGGTGGCTAACGGATCTATCAAAACAAAATACAACAACTGAATGTACAAAACATCACAGAACAGCAAATAAACATATATATATATACATACACACTGATACATCTCGGTACAATACAAAATGATACATCATACGTGGTTCGAAGACCACACCATATACAACGAGTCAAAAATATACACCAGAGTCAAACAAAAAAGCTACAACTACACAAAAAGGGATAAGCTGATATCCATATGGAAGCATCAAAGCAAAGCTGAGTCCAAAAGCAGGTATCTAACCTGAAACAACTCGGTCTGACCTGAGTATAAAATACACGGGTCAGTCTAGCTAAAACAATCGGTTAAGTAAGATAAGTGATAATAGGAGGCAATAGGCAAAGGTGAGGTATCCTCTCAAATGAGAAGAAATAGCATAGTAAGTACATGTCACTACTTCAAAAGAGTTAATTCACTAAGAATATATAGTCTCGAAAGAGATAACTCAACATTAAAACAACTAAGCATAAACATGCCTCATATCATTGACATACTCCCAAAACAATTATAATGGTTTCGAGAAACCGTATCTCCTAAACAGGAGAATCCCAAATCTCAAACTCAAAAATCGCCATAATGGCAACCACAAATATATTTTCAAATAGAAAAGTCTCAAATCTCAAAATATGCCAAAATGGCAAACCCATACATATATCTCCAAAAAGGAGATTATAAATCTCATATATACACCAAAGATGGCATATGTTTAAGACAAAGCTATAGATGGTCGCTCCTAGCCAGCCCTATTTTCCGCATTAGCAGACAGTATTACCCAGTAATACTCTTTTTTAATGTGGGTCCCGGGGTGAGGCGTCACAAAGAGTTTTGAGAATTTGTAAAGTATTGTAACGATTTTCCTTTTTTACACCTAAGGGCAACACTTAATACATATTTGGTATTCATGTGTCGATCATTTAAGTGTCCAAAAGACAGGTGATTTGGGATGAAGAAAGAAGAAGACAGAACATAATCTCATATTGTGGCGAGCAATATATACTATACACAAAATCTTTACAAAAAGAATCATTTTTATTTATACACATCAAAGTACACTATTCTATTATCAGCTTGGAAAGTTATAACAGCCCGTCCTTACAAATGTTGATTAACACAAACAGAAAAGAGAGCAGCAGAAAAGTAAAAGATATGTGACTACGCCTTCGAGGCATCCAACTCATCTCCTGAAAGCTCTAAAGTATCCAGCTAAATCTGGAAATTATACTCAGGTTGAACCAAGCATTATAAGAAAATAACCTCCAGATCAGTCTGGTAATCCAGCGTGAGAAAACTAAATCAAGTCATATTGATTTCTACATTTGAAAACCTTTTTCAAAATGAAAGGTATCTCATAAGACCACGCTGCACATAAACACGAATGAGTTTTAACCGTATGATAACCAAACCATTTTTATTATAAAAATCCAATGATATTATAATAATGTCTATGGGTTTAAAATACCAATAATCAAGTAAATGTGATGTGTGTACATCATAACAATAATAGGTGGACAATCGAAAACCAAAGGCGCTTATTGGAGAATGGATTCTAACAAATGGCAAGGTAAGGGACTACCTTGCGAAAATAGTACACCTCTAGATAAAATGTACCTGAGGACGAAAACCTTTCGACCTCTGCCAACACAGAACCAACCTACTCCTTGTTGTACCAAATATGTCATCACCTCCGCTGTTCCCAACCTTTATAGAGAGCTCTCATGCATAACCAAATCCATAATATGATAATCTAGAAAGGTGATGACACACCTTTATGGGAGTGACCCACATAGCCCTGCTGCATCTACCATTTTTTAGCCATTATCGGGGTGTAAGGCTTGAGGCAACGATTTACCTTCTCTCTTAATAGACCATCTTAGAATGCTAACCCTGGCCTCCAGGCAGAAATGCAACGCCATCATCCGACCATACAAGTTCGTTTTGGGTCTAAATGAAACAAAAGGCACTACCTCTACTACATCCATCTTGGAATCACCCTCAGGATTAGTAGAAAGTAGCCCTTGCACTTCAAAAAGCATCGTCTTCAATCATCTTTAAGATGTCTTCCATTCGAACGCACATGTTGGTTCGAAGTGGTTTTCAGATAACAAATCTGATGCCGATCTCCCTAAACCAACAACTGATAATTTCCGGTTGACACATTCCCGGTTCTTTCAAAATTAAGCGGACTATACTAGAGTCCCAATGGGATCTCCAATATATCTCTTAAAGCTAGAGAGGTTTCACCAGAATGAGTTCTCCTAAGGGAACTCAATCCGTATGAACACGTGAAGCTCTTATTTTCTTCCTAAGTCAAAACTGGCCAAGATTTGATAGTCGGTTATTTAACTATCGAATACACAAATAAATAACAATTTAGAGATTTAATAACCCATAGCAAATACTAAGCCTCATTTACATAAACCATTAATTTATTAAATCCCTTTCCAAAAAATTATCAAAATATTCATATACTTATCTCACTGGCATAAGTATATTCACAAAACATTGTGAAAAAATTCTTATTCCAAAATTATATTAAAGGATCAAACAAAAGTTATATAAAAAGAATTGGAGATAATGATAACCCTAAACACTATTCCTTCGATGTTAAGTGTGGAACGAATGTTCCATACGACCATAATTAAGTAGGTCGGTTAAGGGAAATCTAAATCTAAGGTTTCTTTATAAATTTCTACTATAAATTCCTTTCACAAATTTCTTTCATTTATGCAAATCTCTTTTACTAAAATTCCGAATTCATTTATAAAACTCTTAATAAATTTCCATGTTTATTTATAAAATTCTTTTATAAATATCCCAAAATCATATATACATATCCCAAAATCATTTATAAAAATATTTCCCAAATTTCAAGATCACTTTTCAATTTATAAAACTCCTTTTATAAACTTACCTTTGTTAAAACAAAACTTCTTTAATAAGCTTTAATTAATAAAAGTTCCTTTGATATAATCAATTATTTAAACATCCTTTATTTAATCATCCTTAAATCTCATTAACAAAATAATTTTTTTAAACAATCATTTAAAAAGTATTAAATTAACTTTAAATATTCTAATAAAATAATTGCTTAATTATCCTTTAAATATCATATCTAAAAATAATAATAAACTTTAACCCATTTTCAAAATGGATAAAATTTAAATATTAGACTTCACAAGTTCGGAAAGAGGCTTAGCGACAATAAGGGTTCTCATTTAATTCATTTTAACTTTCCAGTTATAACATGGAAATTTACATAACAAGCAGATATGTAAAGGGAATCGATCAATCAATCAACATATAGGTAAATGCACAAATTAACATAATAGTAGAACCGGGTTTAATTTCTACTTAATATATGTCAAACATAATCTTTTTGGTAAATTATAGCATAACGGTGATTTGTTCTGCTAACGAATGCCGACTATAATTTAATTAGCAGAACGATGTTTTATTCTAGTAAACATATGCCATTGAGTTTCATATTCAATTGGGGTTACTTAAGAGTAGTCGACAAAGGAATCTCTTGGATTTAAAACATCCTTTTAAAAAACAGTTTGCTTTAAAACAAAAATTGACCTTCGAAAATAAGTGATTTAAAATCAAAAACCTTTATCCAGTAATTACATAGTAATTAAGCTCTTTATTTAATAATGATTGAACATTTAACCATAATTAACTTTAAATAAATAATTAAATAATAATTACCCTTTTAAATTAGTAATTAAATATTAATTAATCCCAATTAATAATTAAATAATACCGAAACCTCATTTTATAATCAAATTATACTTTAATATTTAATTAATAATTAAATAATAAGTTAAACCTTCATTTAATAATAATTGAATCTTAATTAAGTCTTAATTAAATCTTAACTTTAATTAGTAATTAAATAAATATTTAAAGCCTTTCTTAAATAATAAAATATTAATAATTTACATTTAATTATTAATTAAATAATACTTGATCCTTAAATAAATTATTAATTATTAATTAATCTTTAATAAATTAACTAATTATAATTAACTTTATTAATACTTAAGTACAAATTGCCTTTCTTAACTAATGGTTAAGTATTAATTACCTTTCTTAATTAATTAATTAAATAATCATTAAATAAATAAATAGTAATTACTTTTATATACTTATATTAAGTTTTGAAAACACTTTTCAAAAATTTCCTTATGTAAAAACATTTAAATTTGCAAAAAGAGTTCTTTTTACGAATTGCATTCATATCGACTATCGCTATATGAGTCATAATTTTCAAAACTTATTTTTTTTATATCAAATAAATTTAAATTTCTTAGCTTTCATATACTAACCACATTTATAACTTAACATAAGATTTTGGATAACAAAATTAAGGTTTTTAAATCTTTATATTCTAAAAAGTAAAGTTACCAAAGGATTTTGAAGTCGCAACTAACCATTTTAAACACTAACTTTCTTAGCTTAGCACATCCTAAGCAAGATCACAAACTTATATTCATGAATAAAATGTATAATCATGTCATCACAACATACCACAAGTTATGGACCTAACTTTAAACTTACTAACTAACTTACTTTTACTTTCTTTCATTCCAAGTTTATACAATCATAACCAAGTGTGTGTGTGTGTGTACACACACACATACAAATCCAAATCAACACTATATTCACCCATACAAGCAAAGATTTATCAACAATGTATACTTTGACATTAAAGTTAGGAACTTTAAGTAAAAGAGCTAGCTTTCTCACCTAAAAGCTAACTAAAACAACACGAACTCCCACTAACACTTGAATACGACCCTAGATCCTTGCTTCTACATAGTAAAGATGGGATTTTTGGAGGCTAAAAGCCAAAATGGGTTCGGCCAAATGGAGATGGGGGTTCAGCCATGCTTGCTTAAGGGTGGATGTGGTCCTATATTTGGTAAGGAGGAGTGTAGAAATAAAAGGGAAGGTTTTAAGCAAGGTTTTAGCAATTTAAATGGAAAAATCTAAGGTTTTTAACTTTGGAAATAAAAGTGGAGGCCATGAAAATGTTTAATAAAGCTTGGAGGAAGACTTTGCAAAGTGGAAATGAAATAAAAAATGAGAAAAATGTTAGGATTTGGTTTATATACAAGGTAGATTAACAAATTACCAAGATAGATTAAGAAACATTACCCTCTATTCATGCCATGCCACGTCAACACCATGTCCACCCTCCACATCATGTTGTTGCTCACACATGGATCTTGCCTCCTCCACCTCATGACTTGCCAACGTGAAATAAATGCACTTGTAACAACCCGCATATTTTAACGATTGAGTATTTAAATAATTTATTTAAGTATTTCATCGTTAATCGGATTAAAGTCCGAAAAGCTACTTTTTGCAAACTGTCGAATTGGGACTCGAGACCACTTCCATTGAGTCCAAAATGGCATTTGCGGCTCTTTTAAGTATAAACATTGATATATTTGGAGTAGGTCGAATTTTGCTATTTTCTATTGGGCTTTGGGATTGGGTTTCACCCTAACTAACTCTATAACCTAGTTCAGCCCTCCCCTCTCCTCTTCACTTCATTTCTATTTCTCTCAAACACTTAAGTAAAACTGAAAATGGGGAGAGGAATGAGAAATTAAAACTCCAAGCCCTAGTTTTCATTTGCAAATCCAAATTCTTGCTCCAAATCCAAAGAGAAGCTAAGGTATGCATCTCCATCTTCTTCTCCAACTCATTCTCTCTTTGATTTCAGAAAATTTCTAAACCTAATTTGGGAAGTGTTTCCTTTTTAAGCTTAGATTCAAGCTTCTTGTGTTGAGATTGAAGTGGTTGATCTTCCCTTGTCTTCAAGCTTCTCATTCATTGTTTTTGGGTTCAAAGGTGAGATTTTTATCTCACATCTATGACTATGACTATAACCATCTTTGATGTTGGGTATGAATTCCTAACACTATTTCATGTTCAATTGCTTTTGGTTTGAATTGATTTGGCGAACAATTTAATTTTTGATGTTTTGAAGTCAAAACTTTGAAACTCCTTGCTTTGAATTGTGAACATGTTTTTGGTTGTGAATCGGAGAGCCTATAGGGCCGAATTATCGATTGACAAAAGCCCCAAATTCCATTGCTCGACCGGGTGAAAGGAGTGGGAGATTGCTCTCCCACTTGGCTGAAAAACAATTTCAGCACGTCACCAGATGTCTACAGGTAAGCTCAGACGTCTGGGGTCTGTTTCAGGAAGTTCCTGAAACTTCCTGCAGACGTCTGAGTATTTACCTCAGACGTCTAGGGTATGTGACCTGCTCTGTTTTACCTGTTTTTGCCTATTTATCTCGGGATTTCAATTTTCCATCGATTTGAGGATTATCCGATTTGTCGTTATCATTTATTTTCTTCTTTGATTACTTTTTCAGGAGTTTTGAGAATTGTCCATTTTAATGGAATTGGTATCGATTTCTTTGGATTTGATTCATGTCTTCGAACGTAGATTTGGTGAATGATTGTTTTTACAATCATTTCGGTGATTTGTCACTTTAAAAATATATAGGTTTCTATACTAGTAGAAAATATTCAAACTCTTTTACAAAGATGATTTCAACTCTATTTTAAATAAAAAGCTTGTTTTCAAAACCGTTTTCCAATCTATTAGTATATACAAACCTTTACCTCATTCGTATGAGAAAGTATAATTAAACGGCTTAGCAAAACAAGTGGTATGAAACGCTTACGTTTACTTCGTCGGTTAATTTTTGGACTTGTTCGATTGAAACTTTTATGACAATTTTGTAGTGAAGATTCACAGCTTGTTCGTAAATATTTAAGTTAAGCAAGTGGTTATGGGACATGAAGCTAAACCATATATTTACTAGCTTGGTGTGATTGACACTTCTTGATGATCATGACGATCATTTTTGTGATTTGATTTAGACTAGCAATTGTGCGATGTCTCTTTGTCTACGAGGGAGACTAAACCCCGTTTGTGTGATGTTTCACCATCACATATGTGGGGTAGCGCCCCATGGTCTTCGGGCCAATCTTGTGGAGCTTTGGCTCAAAATTAATGGTTAGCTACCATGAGATAGCGTCTCATCTTGTGTTACACGTTTTGGTGAGTTTTCATACTCCCGTCTTGTGATAGGCCTCCCCCCTTCTTGTGATTTCTGGATTTCTTGTAATGATTTCTGGAATTTTGTGCTTCACCAATTTTCGTGATTTCTATTGATAAGTTTTATCAATTTTTGTCCATTGGTGAATTTGTGTGTCATTGACTTGTTATGAATACAAGTTTAGGGTATGATACCCTATTTTATCTTTGAGAAGATTCTTGTGATATTGATTAATCTCATGTTGATTTTCAATTACATACTTATAGTAGTATGCCATTATGGTTATTACATGTACATGCCATTTTTTTATTTTGTACCATATCATCCGATATTTATAGCTAGACTGGTCTGTTTTATATTTTCTTATAAATAATACTCGGGTCAGACCAAGATGTTACAGGTGCTTCTGCTTGACTTCTCTTTAGGATTATTCTGACTTTTGGCTAACTACATAGATTAGTAATTTTTGGATGTATACATTTGAGATATAGACTCTATGTTGTGTACTTATTCTTTTGTATAGCACGTGTTGCTATTCTTTTGTATTATCGTGGATCTTTCCGACCACTACTCTGATGTACACTTTCATGTGTTATATATATATATATATTCATATCTTTTTCCGCCTTTGTGATATGGATGTCTGTGACTGATTTATGTTATGTTTATTTCTATGTTTGTTTCCAAAGATTATATATAGCCACTGTGTGATAGCTTTGAGTTTGTATCGGTATGTCCGATTTCCTTCTTAAATGATGTACATGCTATACTATCTGACATATCGGTGCTGGCACAAAGAAGTTACATGGATGGTCGCTCCTCAACAGCCTTATTCTCCGTGCTAATTGACAGCACTACTCCGTAGTGTTCTTGGTTAGCGTGGGTATAGAGGTGGGGCGTCACAACACTAGTGTACTAATGTTTCAAATGTTTCTAGGTGAAGTGATAAATTAAGATTTCTTTTTTTCTTTTGTTTCTAACATCTTAGGAAAATGTCATATCACACTATTTAATTTAATTGAATATATATATATATATATTCTAACTAATTTGTAAATGTATTCGAATATATTTACAATAGAGTTCACAACGTTTTCGACAACTTTTAGCTAACGAAAAGTCGAAAATTTGAAAACTGATTTCCGATCACATTTTCCATTTTTCTTCGAACTAAATATACTCGTAAACTAATTTTGAAAACTAATTTACCATCACTAGTTATTATTTAAATGCGATTTATTTTCATTATAAAATATATTATTTGAATATTTA
Source organism: Allium fistulosum (assembly GCA_030737815.1). Taxonomy (NCBI): domain Eukaryota; kingdom Viridiplantae; phylum Streptophyta; class Magnoliopsida; order Asparagales; family Amaryllidaceae; genus Allium; species Allium fistulosum. The sequence continues at coordinate 1,341,594,670 of CM060901.1, read as the reverse complement.
AAATTAATTAAATATTCGCTAATCAAAGTGTAGAAATTCCGGGGCCTTCCAGCAATTTTCTTTGTGTAATATTTTGAAAAATAAATTTAAATAGTATATTTAAGTATAAGTGGTTTTATATGGATTTCCCCTTATTGAAATTACGAGGACACAATTTTGTTGGGGTGTGGGGAGTCTGTAACAACCTAGATTTTTAAGTAATAATTGACTTAAGTTAATAATTGTAATTTAATTAAATAAATTGGAATTTGGAGATTTTTGGAAAAAATGGGTTTTGGAATTGTTGAACAAAAGGATTAAAATTGTAAAAATAAGATAATTGAATTTAAATAATATTATATATATATATACATATATAATATTTTGTATAAGTGATGTGTTTGTTGTATATTGATTTGATGGAAAAGTAATTTTAGAGAGAAAATTGTATTTATTTAAATTGAATTGAATGTTGTTTTAAAAGAAAAGTAAAGTAACATATATATACACATATACATATATACATACACACACACACATATACATATACATACATACATACACTTGTGTTTGTTTGACCCAAAACCCTATAACCCAAACCCAAATTTATTTCTAGAATTTTCTTTCTCTCGATCTTTCTCTGTTCACTTATTTTAATTCACGTATACCTCCCTCTTGAATTATCTTCTTCTGGAAGCCAAAATGCTCCACTATATCATAACTTCAAAATTAAAAATTCATATCCAATAAACTACTATAAATCCATAGATTCAAGAATATGTATCTCAACACCAATGGATGCATACGGCGATAGCAAAACGAGTGTACCGACGAAAGATTGGGCATTATAGTATGCGATAGTGGAGTTGAGTTTGTGCATGTGTGTGTATGTAGAGGAAGAGCAAGAGCAAGAGCAAGAAGAAAACGTGATTTATAGGTGAGTATTGCACTCACGTAAACTATGTTTAATCTTGTAGTGATACACACACACCACAATATACATGAATTGGTTGTTGCTTCGCTTCAAAACACATCGAAGTAAAGTAGAATCGGTCGAGGAGGGAAGGGAGAATCGCCTTAAACAGGCGAATAGATGGCAATAATTTGCCAACAATCGGTCGACCGGTGGTGGTGACTAGTCAATCGGTGGTCAAGTCCCATTATCAGTTTATTTTCATGCATTATGCTGTGGCGAGTGTGTATTCATGAGCGTGCGTGTAGTGTCTTTGGTGCATGCGTGAGTGTCAGGGTATATGTGTGCATTCTTGTACATGAATCCCTATTGCTTGTTTCCTTTGTCACCCTATTTCTGAAATGAATTAGGTTGTATGCTTTAAGTTTTAATCATGTTTGCATACCTTAGTAATATTTCTAGTTGTAGTCCTCTTATGTATTATATTTACTTAACTGACTTAGATGGCGCTTCCAATTTATTCACATACTTATGAATACAAACATGTACTTGGCTTTGCAATGTTTCTTATTAACTAGTAAATAAGTTTTTCATTTTATTTATCTAACTATTTTGCTGTACAAGCTATAGATATTACATATTTTGTTCTTCCTTGATTGAATATCATTGTTTGCTAATCTTTATTGCACTACATATTTTCATTAATACAATATATATATATATATACATGTACACACTAAAGATAACCGAATTGTGATATCTGTATGTTGCGAATTAAAATGCTTTTTCCACAAATAAGTGAATTTATTAGTGTTTTATTGGAATAAAACATGTATTGTTATTTAATAGAGATTTTATGGTTGTTAATATACATATTCATAAAATCTTGATATAAACACTATTCAAGTTTTGATAATTCATACTTAACTTGAATATATGGAATTAATTTTGAATGTTTATTATTATTTAAAATAGTATTTCATTGTAATAAATTATGAAAGAATGTCTTTATATGTAATATTTAGCTTTATAAACTATTTTATGCATTGAAGATAAGCTTTCTTATATTATTAATATATATTTAATAATTGACTAATTTTAAGAAATTAATCATCTATTGTAATTTCTAAACCATAATTGGATTTAGATAATTATTTAAATTATCCTAGAATGGAATTTATTACCTATCTCTTAACTTTTATTACGTTATATAAAATATATATGGTATTTGTAAGTATTAATTTATTTATTATTTGTAATCTATTTTTATTATTATTAGTTTCTAATTTCTGATTTCTTGTCTTCTTTATATTGATTAGGACGATATGAATGATTCACCATTGATGTTGGTTTGATTGACGATTTTAAGATGATATGATGATGACATCCTTTCTATTTAAGTTGTTGATATTTATTCTGTATGACAAGAAATCTGAATAAACAGATTAGTGATACCGTCTAGTATGGGACTTTCGGCAAAACGTTTCTAGTTATTCTTTGGACCGTTATATAGAATAAAGAAGGGCGAGTGTAATGTATTAGTAATAAACAAATGAACTTGTAACACACAGTGGTATGGGACGTCGAAGTGTTATTTATTTAGTTATTCTTTCACTGGTGGATGATGCTCAATTCGATGATTATTATATGTGATGCTCATTGCATTGGGTATATGTATAGCCATGTATCGGCTATTGTATATATATATTCTATGTGTCTTCCTATCTTTTCTAGCTTCCTTTATGCTTCGTAAGCAAATCAAATTGGCTAGAATCCACCCTAGCGACCTGATAGCGGGGTCGCACCCCCGATTCGCGACTCCTTTGTTCGACACATTGTATTTAGATGCACATCAAGTGATTTGGGTTTGCTGACCCATGGGGTAGGTGCCCCAACATTACAAAGTTTGGGTTAGGTGACCCATAGGGTAGGAACCCTACGCCCCATTGTTATGTCACATCGGCAGTAGTCTGTTACATATAAGGACAAGGCAGGGTCATGACGGCGGCTACGCGTAGACAAGCCACCGGTTGATATGGGTCACGATGTCCATCGAGGTAACTGAAGACTGTAGGAGCAGATTCGGTTAGGTGACCTTAGGTTCCTGGAGCGAGCTTACGGCCTTTAGTCTCCCATCTGGTTTCGTTTCACATGAACTAATGTTATAGGAACAGATTCGGCTACATAGCATACGACATAGTACACCTTGGGTTCTTGGAGTAGGCATATGACCATCAGTCTCCTGTATGGGTTTGGTTCACATGCAGTAGAAAGTCATGTATGAGATAGGATTATATCTGAAACTATGTCCAGAGTATATTTAACCTTGTATCCTTCTTGGATAAATGGCTTATTCTTTACTGGCAGATAGCCTATATATTATTGATTATATTTGTAAATTGTTATGAGCTGGCTTAGATATTTCTTATTGATTTTGGTAATTTGATGATGATATTTTATAATATGAGATTGAGAGATAATTGGGCATTGCTTTGTGCTAGCCTAATATACTTAATGATATCTCATTTATCGTAATTTTCTGGATTTATACGTCGGATTCTAGATATGTATGATTTGCTCATTGCGTTGATTACGAGATTTCTGATTTAATGTGTTTAAATGGGTGATTGTAACATCCTCCACTTTAGGGCCTGAAACTAAGTGTTATGGATGCTAAAGGCATCCATAGTATTAATTTCCGATAACAAAATGTGGCTATGTTAATCATATCAATAATCAGAAGCACATGAATATGAAAATTTTCAAACACAATTTAATAACAATTTTTCAGATTACATTTCAGAAATAACATTTCATATTCATTACATAATCACTTTCGTAATCCCACATTCAAAAAAAAATATAATTATTACAAAACACTCCAAGAGCGACATATGAAGATTCTCCCTTGGCTGATTAGATTCTAATACTTCACAATTATACATCTTGCTATTACATCCATCTAGACAAAAACAAACAACGCAGCGGATTAAATAACAACTCCAAAATAGCTTGATTGCCTTTTGCACGTCTCCGGAAGCTCATTCGTCTTATTGGAAACCTAAAATCCCTTACTCCCGACCTACTTAAATGAGTATCCGAGAGCTTAAAGGAAAAAACAAAAACTTCGGCTCAAACAAACAGTCTGGTGTGAATAATAACCTACCATCTCGAACCAAAAGTAGATATCTAGTGAGACCACGCCGCTAAGCGGAATGGGTTTTCCCCTCACTAGTATCTTAATCAAAACACGTTAACTATATATTGTGCTCCTGCATCCACAATGATTAGAGCATAGAAAATAAGTACTTGCAATCATGCAACATATATTGGACTACCTATTCCAATTTATTAGACTATCCGTCTTAATTCTCATCTGGCTATCTATCTTAATTACAAATGACTATCTGTCTTATATTTATGTGGACTATCCATCTCACATGTAATCATTTGGACTACCCATCCCCTACCATATGGACTACGCAGCCCACATGGTTACATTATCAAAGTTATGTGGACTATCCATCTTTGGTATAATATGGGCTATCCATCATACATCCCATAGTTTTCCTAGGATAACTATACCCATCACTTGTCAATTTAATTCATATATAACCCAAATGTTCAACCTATGTCTGTTGGTGTCCTCAATTAGGTTGTATGCCCATTAACTTATAACATCTCAAAATGATGCAAATTGGCATCCACAATGATCTATATCAAAGTTATAGAATGAAATACATTGGTATCCCCAATGGTTAATGCCGAAATTCATAAAATAGATATATTGTTATCCCTAATGATCAATGTCGCATTCATAAAATAATGGAGTCTATATGATATATATTGGTATTCCCAATGGTCAATGTCAAATTTCTAAAGTATATAACACGTCGAAGTTAATCTACATTGGTATCCCCAATGAATGTCGAAACAAAACCTATGTCTCCTCACCGATAATACAGAAGATATACGGCTCGCATTATACAACACCGCACCTCTATCTAAGGTTAGGAACAAAAACTTAAAAAAATTTAAGTATAAAACTTTATGTCGAAAATGAGATTTTCGACAAACATATGATATAGGTTATCCACCTTTTAAAGTTAAACTTTTATTAACATAATAACAAGGCAATACAGCCTATAAAAAATCAATGGCAATATAGAAGAAATGCGACACCAATACCGCCTAGTAAGGTCATCGAAAACAAAAGATTATAGGATGTCAACGCTAATGAAAGGCGACATTGTTACTCTAAGTCAAAATAGTTACTTACGACATTGTTAAAGTAATAGGGAAAGCATAGTACTTCGGCCATTATGTCGCAAAACGTATAATGTCGACAATGATGACTTATGCCATTAAAGATTCACATAACCTTGAGATGCGCTATTTCCATAACAACAACGCCGCATGCATGGCCTAACGCATCCCATACTTATGATATAAGTATCACATGTGTTATTCCACATTGATGCCTCTTTTCATTACTGACGCCGAACAACATGGGAATGTCGCATATCAGTGGCATAGTTGTAGTTATCATAAAACCTGTTTTCATTCCTTTTAAACTAAATTCTTTTTACCTACTCCTAATTCTTGTCCAAATATGATTGGTCTAAAATAAAAATTTATATTTACTTTTCAGGTTTTCTGAAACAAAATTTACTTTCCAAAACATTCAGCAACTGGATTAATTGATTTACTTAATTAATTATTAGTTTAAAAATGCCTTCTAACATAGTAGGTCCATAATAATTCATAAGCACTTGGGAAAATCTTTAAAAATCACATAAATTCCAAATTATTATATTCTTTACCATATAAAAATTTCAAAGCCAAAAATATTAGTTAGTTATTTTTAATAATTAAGCCTAAATTAGACATAATTTCTACCTTAGGAAATTCATAAAATATTTATTTTAACTTGGAAAATTACGAAATTAAAAACCCATCTTCAAATTATTGTTTTATATATTGGAAAATCAAAGAAATGTAGATTAAAAACTTAGGTTTTTCCCGTAAAACCCATTCAAATATTTTTATAAAAATTCCATAAATCATTATTCTATCCAAAAAATGATTATACATCCATAACTTGGAAAAAACTATTAAAACAATTCGGATACTACCTATAGCCAAATTCTAGAATAAGAAATTGAGATGGTTTACTTATTATTCACCTTAGATTTGATGTTGGAATTGATATTTGATAAAGTCTTTAATTCCTTTGGTTTCCCATTTGATTTGCCTTAGTTTTCCTCTTCTAGTTTCCCTAGTAATGGCTGGCTTCTTCCCTTAGGTTTTAGATTGTTTTGATGTTGTAAAATGAGAATGAATGAGAGGGTGAGGGTTTTAGAGATAAAAGGTATATCTATTCTTAATATACCCTTCTCATTTATTCCTCCTTAGATTAAGTTTAAACAATCTTGCTTAATCGATTAATGATGGCTTGACCTTATAAATTTTCAAATCTCATCTCTATGTCCCACTACATTACTCTATTTAATCTATCTAATTAAATTTCCTGAATAATGTTAAACTAAAATTAGGGGTGTTACAGTGATGACATCTTTTAATATCAGATATGATTATGTTATATGGTTTTGACATATTTGGGTGATTTAATACCTTAGGAATTATTCTATATTTATATGTATATACCTGTATATGTCGTTTGGTGTTTTGAATTGTCTTTGGTAGTGATATCATGTTACTCTTCTTTATTTACACTGTGTCACCTTCTTATGATCCTTGGTTAAATATAGTCCAACTCATGTGTTATTTTATAATACTAGGTCAGTCCGAGACATTTCAAGTACATGGACAACACAACCAGCATTCATTTAGTGGGCTTAGAGGAGTTACTTAGGGACTTGTTATATGACATTAATATGACATTGAATCTCTATATGTATGTGTATAAGACATTGAGTTGTATTGTATTCTTATAACATTATTGTATTTTATATTTTATATGTTACCGCTACGATTGACTCTGTGTTCTCTGTGATGTACTATACATTATGTATTGTTCTATCCTGGAGTCACACATGTCTATTTCTTCGTACCAATACTGAGTACGTATAGGTATGTTATACATTTGGTGTTTTAAAATGTACCAGTGTTAGTCCAAAGGAATATTCATGTGTGTACCTCATTTAGCCTCATTCTCCGTATTATCTAGTAGTATTACTCTGTAATACTCTTGGTTAGTATGGGTATAGAGCTGGGGTGTTACACACCTTATCTGTTTTAGTTTATCGATTACATGCATAATAGTTATTCCATTTTAAATATGTATCGAATGGTTGCTAATCCATATAGAATTGCAAGTACATAATTTGTTAGATACATTTTGGATATATGGCATACGCACTTGCATTTCAGAAAGTAGACTAGTTTAGGAGACCGTCTAATTTTATTTTACCTATATGTTCATATGCATTATATACCTATATGTACAAGCTGCAACATAAATTTTAAACTAAGAACAATGTTTGCAAATGGTTGATGACTGAGTAGATGGTTGTAGGTGTTGGTTGTATGAGGCAGTTGCATTTTCTATCTGTTGAAACTTTGAGGACAGAATTCTTTTAGGAGGAGAGAATGTAATACTTGATAATTTTAATAAATAAATAAAAAAGGACATTTTGAAAATTTTATAAAAGGCTGAAAAACTGATTTTCAAATGAACGAATTTGGAAAATCCGACTTTTCCATCTCGTTAAGTTGATTTTTCTAGCCCAAATTCATATATAAAACTTCAGAAGAAGACACCGTGTAAGGAAATTACAGAACGTTTACATACCTTACATATCGGGTTTTGCGCCTATTTTGAGATTAGGTTTTAGAATTAATTGCAAGAATATCTTATATATTAAGTAAATAATTGAATATGTTCGAATTACTTTAAGAAGAGTATAATTGTTTTAATGTACATTAAAATAAAAGGATGAAAAATATTTACATGCATAGAGAGAAAGCATTAATTACCATGTTAATAGAATTTATTGCTATAGTTAATGAAAGTATATGTTACGCATATTAGAAATGGAATGTAACAATATATTTAAGAAAAGAATACTTTTAATGTTACATATTTTGATAAATGAAGATAACAATATATACATGGAAGGAAATCGTTATTTTAAAGGAAAGATATGGTACACAACCTCTTTATTAATAAAGGAAAAGGGGTAAATCCTTTTTTTAAACTTGGAAAGATTAATACCAATCAATTACAAATTGATTAGGTAATTGCTGATAAAAAGTAAGGTTTCTAATTATTGTAAATAAATATACATAAATGTATACATGTAAGTTTGAATATCAATAAATAATTCTCTACAATAGTCAATGATGCTAAATGTGTAGAATATAAATAAATGATATTGATTGCTCTGAATTATAATAAATGATATTTATTCAAATCATATTAATGACATTAATTGGAAGAATATAAATGTTATCTTCTTTAAAGGAAAAATGAAAGAAATTTTGCATATATTCAAGGATAAGTAATGTATGAATAAAAAATATAATTTTTCCTAAATCTAGACTTCACCTATAAATATAATGCCCTAACTTTCACTTCTCTTCATTCTAAGCCCTAGTCACTCCCTCTTAAATTTTGTACGTTCTTATCTCCTTCTTCCTCCTCCTCAAAACTTCTCAAATCCAAATATTTTCTATTATCTTCTCTAAATTTTCTTAATCAAAATGAAAATTAAACATATCAAATTAAAGGAGAGAGAGAGAATAAAATTAAAAGAGAAAAAGAGAATGAATGGAGAACAAATCAAGGCTTGGAGGTATAAGGAATAAGATTCGTAAAGATTAAAGAAGAGGGAAAGCTTTGAAAAGGTGAATGGATCTATTACGATGTGTGATGTTGTGAAACAAGTTGCTAAATTTCTCTTATACATCTACCTAAATTAAAAGGTGTGAATTTTCAATTTGAAATGATAATCTATATAGAAAATATATACCGATAGGAATTATGGAGAAAATCTTAGGTGATAATTTAATGATATAATTATTAAATCACATGGAGTGTAAACTATTGTAATTTACCTCTAAATATACAAGTCTGGTTTAGGTTAATTAATAAAATAAATCTATTTATGTATTCCCTCAATCACCCAGATTTTATTTGTTGGCGCTAAAATTGGTCACTAACACCCAAACGCCGTTAAAAGCACCAACCAACAATTATAGATAACAGATAGAATGTACGTAGAGAGTATAAATATGAAGAACGGTAAAAATTAAAAAGAAAGCAGTAATAACAGAGGATTTATAGTGGTTCGGCTGACTCCGGCCTACGTCCACTGCAGAAATTTCCTTTCTATTGATGTCAGAATCAAGTATAGCTACAATCCAGAGGTTTTAGAACAACAATGGCAGAGCAGCCTTAGTATAGAAGACGAAGGGAAACAGAATGAAGATCTTTTTTCTAAAGCCCTGCATGCTGTATTTATAGGTAAAATCCTAGTTTCTGGGCTTCCTGAGTGACATGGGCCCACTAGAACCATAGCCGAGCCCACACCCATTATCACGACCGATCCCAAGTTCTCAATAAGCCGACCCGAAGTAGCCAGGATACTGACCCGAAGTGACCCTAACCCTAACTCGAAGTAAAGTGCCCAGCGACTTGAAGCAGCTCCAACATGCTGATCCCTAGGAGTATTGCTACCTTGACCTTATGCCGACCCAAGTACCCGCTAGTGCCGATCCGAAGTCCATCTTGAAGCCAACCCAGAGCAAAGCTAATGATGAACCCAAGCTCCATATGTCGATCCGATCCCTTTTTCCTCAATGCCGACCCGGTGCTTCCAACATGCCGACCGACCCACTATGGCCGAACCACGTATGGCCGATCCACTCCAGTTCCGACCCACTCAAATGCCGATCCAATTTCCAAATGCCAACTCGAGTAAAATGGGGTGCTTACCCGGAGTTACGAACGTGTCGACCTGAAACACTCCACGAAGCCGATCCTCCTTTTGTCGATCCACGTATGGCCGAACGACATGGCCTTCCTTCCTTTATCCGACCGACCCTCCTTAACCGATCCACCTTGACTCATCTACCCTGACCGACCCTATATGACCGAGCGACACACACCGAACCATGCATGACCTCCTCTCCTCGACCGAGCCATGTACAACTGAGCCACCTTGATCGAGCGACCCACACAAAACCAGCCATGATTGATCGTCTATCCATCCTGTTGGCTCAAACCCATCGTGTTCCAGTCTAGACAAACGAGCAGTCGATTTTACTTAAATCCGCCTGTCTACGGCCTTGACAAAAGGTGGGTTAACATTTGCCCCCCAAAATATGCCTTGCTATTGGAAGGTGTGTTTTGAATAGCCTTATATCCGACATCCGAAGTCCATATGTCATCCATAGCCATACCTTCCGATTCATAATCCAATCCATTTTATCCAAGTGCCATTGCCGTATTCTTATCCAAATATACGACTGCTCCGAGTCGATATCTGATTCCTATCCAGCAACCAAATACTTATCCAATTCCACATCCATCCGAACCCGACAACTGAGTTCTAATCCATCTATATCCAATAACCAATAACCGAATCCATTACCTCTCCGGGTCGGTATCCAAATCCGGGACCTCTCTGGGTCCATGACCAAACCCTTAGCTATTCATAGCCAATATCCAAATTCATAACCTCTCCCGGTCTTACCAAGCGCAACCTGCACCTGACGACCTGTGTCAAGTAATGCCATGGTGTTCCTGGTTCAGTGTCTCTGAATGTTGAGTAATGTCGTGGCTGAAGTCATAAGCTGAATCCCGGTCGCTCCGGACCCTTGCCAAGCATAGTCCATACTCGACGACTTGAAATAGTAACCGATAGATATTATGGGGCCTAAGTCCTAGGCCGAATCCTGGTCTCTCCGGACCCTTACCGAGCATAATCCATGCTCGACGACCTTTTAGCCAAAAACCAGAGGAAAATCTAATCCGGAATCCAAATCAAACCAAAAATCCATGTCAAAAGTCCAAACCAAAAATCAAGCATTCAAACCAAAATCCAAACCAGGAAACCAACAAAACCGAGACTTCAAACCAAACTCCAAAATCAAAGCAGAAAAAGCAAGTGTCCAGGCCAAAAAGAAAAAACTGATTTCACAAACCAAAGCGTCACGATTGATCATCATCACGGAGCATGCCTAGGGGTTGTCTCCATCCCCGTACATGAGTAAGTGACTTAGCTGTCTACCCAGAGTTTTCTACTTATTCCAAACCATCATGATTAGTTGATGACCAACCTACCACCATTCCTGGGCCTTGCGCTATCATCGTCCAAGTTAGGCGGTGGCTGCTCCTGTTCCACCGCCGCATTCCGAGTTTCGACATATTGTCGCAACTGACCATTCCTTACATGCTCCTCGATTATATCCTTTAGATGTCGGCAGCTGTTAGTATCATGCCCGCCCAGGTCATGAAAGAGACAGTGCCTTCCTGATGCCCTTTCACGTTCTGAGGGTTCCCTTCTTGCCGGCCTTCGATAAGGAAGGCGATCCCGAGTATCCAAGTATATTCGCTCCAATGTTGCATTCAATTCTGTGTAAGTAGAGAATTTTGGTTCTCCCCAGCGCTTCCTCTTCCCTTTATCCTTGTCTTTACCCGAGCTTTCACCGGACGGTCCTCCATCCTTAACTATGTGTTATCCCGCCTTTTGGTAAGGCCGTGACACCAAGGAAGTGACTAAAAAACCAAGGACATTTCGTCTCGAAGATTGATTATACACAGGTTTACTATGGATGTTGATAAATTTTGTCCGGGACCAGATCGAGCTACAATTGACAAGATAAAACAAGCAAAGCTATGAAAGCCAACGTTCCAAATTTCAAGTCAATCCGAGTTTGTTTGCTCAAGATATGATCGATAAAAGTCTAGGAATTCAACACCATCGCATCCATCTATTCGTGTCCATCAAGTCTCGGCGTCATCTGTTGTTCGTATCCATCAGCGAGTATCTCTTCGTATCCATCAAGGTGCACTACTTCGTATCCATCGAGAGAATCAGCCTTATTCGTATCGATCCTGTTCGAATCCATCGGCATACAAGAGCACTTCGTATCGATCAGCAGCCAGAAAGAGTCTACTTCGTATCCATCAGGACCCTCCTACTTCGTATCCATCGACTGCGACACGAATATACATTTCGTATCGATTGGGCTTTAGACATGCTTCATATCGATCGACCACGGATCGATACGAAATTAAGACTTCCCATCAATACGAAGTGCAATTCAATCGATCGATACGAACAACAACAGTGCAGTCGATCGATATGAACAAAGCAATGCAGTTGACCGATACGAACAAAACGGTTACGATCGATACGAACAAGGCCAAGTCTGATCGATACGAACAGAACAACTAAGATCGACACAAATAGGGTCAAAATAGATCGATACGAACAAGGCGTAGACGTTGGATACGATGAAGGAAGCAGTCAACACGGCACAAAAAGTGGATCGATCCAAGAATTTAGAGCCACGTCAACTTACAGGCACGTGCTCGGACCAATACGAATAAGAGCGATACGAGGGGTATCAATACGAACGGCGCAGCCTAGAGAGAACACAAGTTTGCATCGATCATAACTCACAATCTACAAGTCCAAATGCTACGAAATTTTCACAGAAGCTTGTATACATCCTCAGCAACACTCACAATCGTTCCCGACCCAATTGGATGAATTTTCAATCGATACGAATCTCGTTCGTATCGATCCTAGATCGCGTGCAAATCACGTGGGATCGATCGCGTGGGCCCATCCACGTGCCAGAAGAGGTCTTCCGAGATCTGAGCAAGATATTTACAGCCTACGCCTATAAATAGCATCCCAGAGCTTACGGAAAAGGGATCTTTTTGCTCTCTGACATCCAGACTCTGCCGAATTCACTATTATACTCGAATTTCACTGTCATACTCGAGATTTACTATTTTAATCCGCTGTAACCAGCAAGAAAAAGTTAATAAAGATCAATCATTTCATAGTGGACGTAGGCAACACACCGAACCACTCTAAATCTCTGTGTTCTTTACTATTTTTTATGATTATTGTGTGCAGTGTTTGTTAGGTAATCCTCTTTTTACATTTATTTCTTTATTTTATCTCTTCAAACCCTCCCGAAGAGTGTTGTGCCCAATTTTGGTACAGACACTTTGGTGCTTTCACTGAGAAAACAGTTTTTTCTCCCACTCGTTGGATCTACTATCGATATCGGATTGCACAAATTTAAGAAGAAGATCCAGATCTCAAAGTTTAAAGTTCTTTCATCCTATTCAGATTTGCATCAAATCTAGGAAAGAGCTTCACTATTCATCATGGTTAACACAAGGACTACCTCAACTGCTGCAGAACCAGAAGGACGGGACAGACAGAATCCCGTACAACCACTTCCAACTGATCAGAATGCTGTCGGACCATAAGATCTGCAAGGCCCTGTCACCAGGGAAGAATTTCAGATGCTAATACAAGAATTGACTCAGAGCCGCCAACAGCTCCGTGCTAATGTGGAACTGACAAACCAATTGAAACATCAACGACGAAGGAGATCCAGAAGGGATCAGGCTTCCTATTCATCCACCGAAAGTTCGGCCTCTTCCGATTACCATCGTAGATCCACACGCCCACGATTGGACGGAAGTTACACACAGGCCACTAGGCATTAGCATACATTGAGTCTTGGGCAACCTAGAGTTGGCCCGTCAACCAGCCATAACACTGGACCCTCCTCCCAAGGAGGCGCTACCCCACACCATATTACTGATAACTGTACTGCAACAGCTACTGATTTGGGAGTTGACGCTCAGAACTGAACGGATCCGACCCACCATCAACGCAACGTCCCCGAGGACGTAGAACCAAGGAGGCGAGACATGGACCGTCGACAGCGACCGGCCCCTCCTCGCATTGTGGAACCCGACCACACCTTGGCCCAACATGCTTAAAATGTCCCGATGCCCGACCTACCGACAATGATCCGTCAAATGATCCATGAAAGTCAGGGTCATAGCAATGACGACTGGGGAATCTCCTGAAGTCATACTCCTTTTACTGATGAGATACTTTATGCTGAACCACCTCGGCGATTCAGGATGCCGACTTTACCCATTTATGAAGGGAGCTCAGATCCTAATCAACATATCTTGAAATATGAATGGTTGATGAATGCTGCACGAGTTGATGACGTAGTTAAGTGCCGAAGCTTCCCGATCTCTCTAGGGGGGCATAGCGACTATGTGGTTTACCCGACTGCCACCTCGATCTATCTCATGTTTTGATCAGTTGGCAACAAAGTTTATTGAGCAATTTCGTATGCATGTCGCAAGACCGAAGGATGTTAATACTTTATCTAGTGTCACTCAAGCTTCTGGAGAGACACTCAGGCGTTATTTAGAGAGATTTCATGCTGCATGCACTGAATCAGCAACCCAAATGATAACTCTATTCTTATGGCACTGACTAAGGGGATTGATCCTGATTCTGAGTTCGGTAACTGGTTGGCCGGAAAAACCCCTGCATCATTGGACCGTTTCTATTCCAAGGCAACCGAAGTCTTGAGAAGGGAGGATGCGAAACAGTCTAAGAAGGATGATGCGGGACCTAGTATGGAAGGAATTTAGAGTAATATTGCTGTTAAACAATCCAGGGAGAGCTCCGGGTAAGTGCAATTGAACATCTAGAATAAACTAAATCAGCAGAAAAGCAATGGTAACCAAAACAAGAAACGGGATCGGAGTCGTGGTCCACGACGTAGGGCTCCTATGTTTGATAACTACACTCCTTTGAATACGTCGCTGGAAAATGTGTACCTATAGACCTGCAATACTATTCAGTATAAAAAGCCTGCTCCAAAATAGTCATCGGAGAAACAGATCCGGACAGGAAAATTTTGTAGATTCCATGAAAGCTACGGCCATAACACAAATGAGTGTCGTCATTTGCAAGATCTCATTGAAAAGTTGATACGTGAAAGGAAGTTAGAACAGTTTGTGCAGGCGCCGCAATCTGGAGGTGCTGGCCCAATGAATCAGAACCATACACCGAATCAGGCAAGACAGGAGGAACCCGCTCGTACTGGCGGGAAGTTGGTGATAAATACCATTAGTGGTGGTCCTCATCCTGCAGATCGAAGTTGGAAGGAAATGGAGTCGTATGCTAGTTCTATCAGGCATGCGAGCTTCCAGTGTTGTAGTAGTTTGGAAGAGGAGGCTCCGGCCAAGCAACAAAAGATGATGACTGACGACATTGTCTTCCGAGACAGAGACGCCGATAGGATCGAAGCCCTAACCATCGATCCACTTGTCATATCAGCTCAAGTAGGTCCTGTTTGGATGAAGAGGATCTTGGTAGACAGTGGAAATTCTGTGAATATATTGTTCAAGCGAGCCTATGACCAGATGAAAATGGAGACTAAAGATTTGAAACCTTGTCAGTACCGTATCCATGGTTTCAATGGGAGTGCAACTATACCCACTGGAGTGATGGAATTGCCAGTGGAGTTAGGTATTGGAGAACGCCGGAGAGTCCGGATACTACAGTTTGTTGTTTTGGATATAGACTCGCCATATAGTGCTTACTTGGGCCAACCGGCCATAGCTGAGTTCAGGGCTGCCATTGCCCCATGGTGTTTGACTCTAAAGTTCCCCACCGATCATGGAGTTGGAGTCGTTCAAGGAGATCAGGCTGCTGGACGAGCCTGTTATGTTGCTCAGCTGCGTGAGGCGCAGCGAAAAGAGAAAGGAAAGGGCGTAGAGGAATCTCTCTGCGTCCGATTTGTTGATAATTGACAATTGACGCCTAGGCCTAGGCCTGAGCACCCCAACCAATTCCAAAGAGATCTTGACCCGAGAGACACCGAAAGTGAAGACGAAAGTAAAGACAGTCAAGCTTCTTCGGTCGAACTGACGATCGATGTTCCGATCGATGATAGCGATGATTCTAGAATGATAAAGATTGGATCTCAGTTAAGCCAACAAATGCAAGAGGAATTGGTTGAATTTCTCCGGGCAAACCTTGACATGTTTGCCTGGACGCATTCTGACATGTGTGGGATCTCGCCGGACATCGCGAGCCACGCATTGAACATTGACCCGCGGCACGTCCCGGTCAAACAAAAATGGCGTGGTATGGATCCAGAGAAATCTGCCGCCCTTAAGGAAGAAGTAGACAAGCTTAAATCGAATGGATTTATTCGAGATGCATTATATCCGGAATGGGTGTCAAATCCTGTACTTGTCCGAAAGCCAAATGGGAAATGGAGAACGTGCATCGATTACTCTGATCTGAATAAATCCTGCCCTAAAGACAGTTTTCCACTTCCCCGAATTGATCAACTCGTAGAATCAACGGCCGGACATGAACTCTTATCCTTCATGGATGCATACTCTGGCTATAATCAAATACCCATGCGTTTGCCTGACCAAGAGCACACCATCTTCGTAACCAATATAGGGCTCTATTGCTATAAAGTTATGCCTTTTGGACTCAAGAATGCTGGGGCAACTTATCAACGGTTAGTTAATCGAATGTTCGTTAACCAGATTGGAAAAACCATGGAGGTGTATGTGGACGCATGCTAGTCAAGTCATGATTTTCCACTGATCACATCAGATACTTGGAGTCAATGTTTAATATCCTTCGAGAATACAGAATGAAGCTCAACCCGTTGAAATGTCATTTTGGTGTCGCATTCGGAAAATTCCTTGGGTTTATCATCAATGCTCGAGGGATCAAAGCCAATCCCGAAAAGATCTGGGCGATCAGAAATCTTGAAACTCCGAGAAATATAAAACAAGTCCAGAGCCTCAACGGGAAAGTAGCAGCACTGAGCAGGTTCATTTCAAAGTCTACTGACAAATGCATTCCCTTCTTCGATCTGATCCAAAAAGGAAAATGAAACTTTGAATGGACAATGGAATGTAAGGGCGCATTCCGAGCACTAATTCAACATCTCTCCACACCACCAATTTTGTCAAAGCCTATCGATCACGAGAAATTTTACATTTATTTGGCGGTATTAGAAAATGCAATCAGTGCTGCCCTAATTCGAGAGGAAGACCGAATACAAAAGCCGGTCTATTATATTAGCAAACGGCTAACTGAAGTTGAGAGAAATTATCTGAAGCTTGAGAAGTTGGCTTATTGTCTTGTTATTGCCTCGAGGAAGCTCCGTCCGTATTTCCAGGCTCATCCGATCACCGTTTACACCGACCAGCCATTACGACAGGTCCTTACGCGGCCTGAGACGTCTGGTAGGTTACTCAAATGGAATATCGAGTTAAGTCAGTTTGACATTACTTACACTCCAAGGCGAGCCATTCAGGTACAAGTCCTAGTAGATTTTATAGCTGAATTTAACATCCCAGAGGACTTGCCCGAAACCAGTGAATCTCCCAAATATATCTAGAAACTACATACAGATGGTGCATCAAATGACCGTTATTCAGGTGCATGGATTGTGCTTGAAACTCCTGAAGGTCGATCTATATGCTATGCTTTAAAGTTTGATTTTCACGTGACCAACAATGAAGCTAATTATAAAGCCTTACTTGCCGGATTGAGGCTTGCCAGAGATTTGAAAATCATTGTTGTGGAGATTTATTGTGATTCGCAATTGGTCGTATGTCAAGTTCGGGGGGAATACCAGGCCAAGGACTGAAGACTGGCTGCTTACCTTGCTCGGGTTCAGGAAATATTAAATCAGTTCGATTACTATGCCATCTACTGCATACCCCGAGAGCATAATCAAAAGGCCGATTCATTCACGAAGTTAGCCAGCACAGGTGAGGTATAACAAATGGGACTTATTCCCGTGGAGACATTAGCTTCCCCGAGCATCGACCGAATGGAGACAGATTGGATATTTGATGTCATTTCCGAGAAGGAGTCGTGGACAACTCCGTTCCGAAATTATCTTGAGCACGGAACCCTGCCAGAGCGCAGAAGTGAAAAGAGACAGATTCTTTGAAAGGCTTCGCGGTTCACTATTCAGAACAGAGTCATGTATAAAAGGGGATAGTCTGTTCCCTTACTCCGGTGTATCGCTCATGATGAAATCAAATGCGTATTGTATGATGTGCATGAAGGAGAATGTGGCGATCACACCGAGGGGCAAGCTCTTGCCAAGAAAGTACTTCGATATGGATATTATTGGCCAACTGTAAATCGTGATGCATCGGATTATGCCAAGAGATGTGATAAGTGTCAGAAGCATGCTCGGATTCCTAGAGCCCCACCTAACGAGATAACACAGATGGTCAGTCCATGGCCATTCGCGGTATGGGGCATCGACATTATTGGCTCTTTACCTTTAGCCAAAGGTGGTGCGAAGTACGCCATCATAGCGGTTGATTACTTTACCAAGTGGGCGGAAGCCAAACCCCTTGCTACAATAACAACGAAGAAGGTGATAAACTTTGTAGTGCACAACATCATCTTCCGATTTGGTCTCCCACGTACTATCATCACTGAAAACGGGACCCATTTCGACAGTGTTGAATTTAAAGATTTCTGTCAACGATTTCACATTCAGAAGAAATTCTCCGCAGTTCCACACCCTCAAGCGAATGGACATGTCGAAGCTGTTAATAAAGTTATAAAGTCTATTCTGAAGAAACGACTGGAAAAGGCCGGGGGCAAATGGGTCAATGAACTTCCTATGGCCGTATGGGCTTACCGAACAACCCACAAGTCCGCAACTGGCCACACTCCGTTTCCTCTTTCTTATGGTTCAAAAGCTGTTATCCCAGTCGAATTAGAAGTGCCTTCTCATAGTGTGACATACTATAATCCGAAGACAAATGCTATATTACTTGCTGAATCCTTGGATTTATTGGATGAGAGGTGTGAAGAGGCTGATTTGAGGGCAGCCGCATACCGAAGTCGAGTCGCCCGGTTATATAATACCAAGGTCCGACCATGAACCTTTGAACTCGGCGATCTCGTCCTTAAGAGAATTTATCTGGTCCCTTCGCATATGAAGCCAACTTGGGAAGGGCCGTATGTTATTGAACGAAAGCTCGGAGATGGTACATTCAAATTATCGACCGTTGACGGTCTCACTCTTCCGAGAGCCTGGAACAGCAAAAGTCTTCGTCGCTACTAAACATGACAGGCTCTGTTTATTTATTCATTCTATTTTTCATTTGCAATTTGTTTCTGCATTTCAAAATTTGAATTTGTAATAAGGCAACTGATTTTGCCATATTTTCTTATTTCAGCAATAAAATGCAATCTCTTCGAGCTAGAGCTGTGATTTATAGAATGCATTGTACCTCTATCACTATGCACGGAGAGCTGAATTCCACTTGACGGTGGGATTTATTTAAATAGGGAGTGACTGTGATATGACCGATCACTCGCTAGATGATACCCAAGCTCGGGGGCAAGTCATCACACTGAAGTAAAAAAAAGGATTGATACACGACAATCCTTTAGCCAACTCCAGATTCCCAGAGTGTGAACTGGAGTATAAACTTACAAATACGATCTCAAAGAGGGTGGATCCGTCCACCTAAGGACTTCGCTCGTATCTTGACCAAGTTTGAGGATGATGGATCCGTCCATCTAACGACCTCGCTTGTTAACTCAGGGTGGATGTGAACCGACCATCCACAATCCTGATAGATCCGTCGTTCTCGGAGTACGAATGAAATCCTAAAGCCTGAACAAATGTGACTGACCAACTTTCGGCTAACTCCGATTTCCCAGAGCGCAAACTGGAGTATAAACATTAACTAACTCTGAATTCCCAGAGTGTGAGCCGGAGTGTCAACATAAACACCAACTCCAAATTCCCAGAGTGCAAATTGAAGTATAAACGTTGACTCAAAATCCTCGGAGAGTGGATTAGAGTTTGAACACAAACCGGATTGGGATTGACCGTCCGTAAAACAACTCCAAGTCCTTGGAGCGTGGTTAGAGTGTAAATGCAAATCGGGTGTGACTGACCACCCACGAATCCATCTAAAGTCCCCAGAGTACAAACATTAAGCGGGTATAACCGACCACCCGTGAAAATGACTTAAGTCCTCGGAGCGTGGACATATCCTTGAAACACAAATAGGCATGCTCGACCACCGACATACGAATCCAAATCCCCGGAGTGTGGATGCAATCGACGATAAATGATCGAGTGCGATTCGATCACTCGAATTTCTTTATTCCAGCATCAGTTCGACGACGTTACACTCGATGAGTTGAAAGCGGAGTGCAATTGCCACTTGGTCTTACAATTCGTCCCTGAAACTGGGGGCAGAACTTAAGCATCGATCACTGATTGAGACAGTGCAGCGTCAGAGTCCAGTTTGACATTCAGTCATCACTCATAGTCGTGATTTCAGGACTTGACGACTAAACTTGGGTCCAATCCAAAGGTCAAAACTCAACAAGTACACTGGACTGGAGATCAAATGCTGGAACACTTAAGCAAATAAACGAAAATTGAGTTAAAGACAAAATGGAATTTCATTTCAACTATTTGCAAAAGAAAACTAAGTACAAGTTTATCCAAAAAATTCTACTAGCAGGGGCCAACCTGCATCTATACATGGCCAACAAAAGATAAAGAAATTCCTATCTACTCAAAAATGAACCGAAGAGACGTGTCTATTCTTTTTTTTTCTTCGGTTTCCTCTTCGGTGTGGACCCGCTGGAGCCGTCGCTTGGTTTTCTCTTTGAGCCCTTACCTTTCGTCAGTCGATCTCCAATCGAGGGCATTATATCAACATCCTCCTCCGAACACAAATGTATTGGAATGCTTCCTGCAGGCGGAGTCAGAGCGACAGGATCAACAAAAGGAGGTGGGGCAGGTGCGCTCGTCTCAATGACCGTTCCTCCTAGAGATATCATCCGCAAAGGGGCTGGACCAGGTCCAGCCATTCCACCGCCAAAACTGCTGCCCCGCGCGGCTGCCTCCATCTCAGCATTGATTTCAGCTAGGATTTCCTCCTCATGAAGTGTTTTTGCATCGCTG
Source organism: Allium fistulosum (assembly GCA_030737815.1). Classification (NCBI taxonomy): domain Eukaryota; kingdom Viridiplantae; phylum Streptophyta; class Magnoliopsida; order Asparagales; family Amaryllidaceae; genus Allium; species Allium fistulosum. The sequence goes on along the minus strand of CM060901.1, from coordinate 1,341,573,747 downwards.
GAGACTCCCGTAGTTGGGGCCGAGGAACTTGTCATTGCAACGCTTCCACCCATGACAAACGGCAAGTCTGCAAAAGGGTCACTGTGATGATCGAGGAGTTTCTCCATCATCTGCTCATCAAAAATAAGTGCGCTCCCCTGCGCTCCATCGGTCGGTGCCGTGGTCGTTGTGGTGGTCACTTCAGTTATAATGGCCTCCTATATATGATGTGGTTCTTGAGTGGCAGGAGGCACGACTAGTGTAGCATCAATCACTGGATAAAAACAAAAGAAGAACTATTAATAATTACTTCAAGTGATGCTTCCGATTTCGGATAAGCATAGAGAATGTTCAGGGTTCCTTCCTCACTTTGGCTCGTAGGTGGCGGAACTGCCTTAGAGACTTGCTCGCGAGCTGGAGACATCTACGGTTGATCCAGATTATAAGCAGGAATGGGCTGAGGATCAACCGCAGGTGTGGATTCGGGCTGAGTCGACACAAGAGTTTCAGAACTTGTATCATGATGCTCGACGTCAGAACCCTCTCCAACTTCCAAATGCTGAGCGTCAAGCTTCTCCTTCTCATGTGAAATCATGGCATCGTGGAGAACTTTTTGCTCGTCTTCGCTCAACACCCAGTTCTCAAGCTCGAACTCGTCAATTGATTCAACTTGGTGGGCAGCCTTTTCATCTTCCACTAATCGGCCCCAGGCGTTGTATAGATGTGTCGGATAATTATCGAGCTAGGCTAGATTTCTATGGTTCAAGACGTTAGCATTATAAACAATGAGGAGATCTTCAATATCAGCTTCTAACCTAGACTCCGCGATTTGGACTTCCTCCTCGACCTTAGTCTCCACCTCCTGAACCTTAACCGTTGCCGCATCCCGCTCGCCCTGAAGCACTACGGCCTATTCACATGCTTCCTGAGATGCTCTATTCGCATCATCCTTCTCCTTGATGATTTCGGAAAATTTAGCTTTAAGCTCAGCGATTTCTTTCAAAGCAGCATATCGTTCAGCTGTGATAGTGGTTTTTCGGTGGCCCATCTGCTCCACCAAAGTGAAATGCATCTGCCTCATCCTCTCCATAGCCAAATTCGCCTCGTCGGCCTTTTTGCTGGCCTCTATTTTCGATTTCCGAGAGGATTCGGCTTCATCGAAAAGCACTTGAATGATTCGGTCTTTTTGAGCAAGTTCAATTTCTAGTTTCTCGACCGTTTTTGCCCGCTCAAAGGCCACCTTTGATGCTTTTTCTGCAGCTTTCACCCACTCTTTGTACTGGGTATAGATGTCATGAATGTAATCATGCATTGTGTTCTCTGCATCCGACGGAATTCTCTTTAAGTGAGGAGGGAAGATGTAGCCGTCAAAGCATATATTTGGAAAATCTTTCTTTAACTGAGAAATTCTAATAGCCCCTTCCCCAGTAGGCTCGGTGATAGCTTGTTCAGCGACGACTAGAGGCTCAACCTCAGTTTTGTGGCGTTGCGACTCAGACCTTGGAGCATGAGAAGATGGCTTTTGACGTGGAGGCTCCGGGGGATGTGTACCATGAGTAGAAGGTTGTGTAGGGAGTCAAGGGGGTGGAGAACGCGATCGGGATCGATATCTCTATTCTCTGTAATCTCTGTCTCTATCCCTCTCGTAGCGCTCCTGACTAGAATAACTGCTATTGCGGTTTCTATCATCCTCCCTTCGACGGGAATCATACTACGAGCTCGATGATTGGCGTACTGAACGAAGACTGCCGAGCATAGACTCTCGCCTATTCATCGTATCTGTAAAGTAAAAGAAGAACGGAGTTAGTGAATTCTTGAAGCAGGCAACTTAAGGCTGGAAACCGTGTAATGCCATGAAGTGTATATGTGTGTGCAACCCCCCGACCAACCAGTAATGTCGACCGCACTAATAGGTAGAGACTCGCTTAAATCTTGAGCACTTTGAAGCCCTTCCAATCTAGTGTCGTGTTGAAGTGGCACATAGTTCGGAATCGAAATATCAGCAAGTCCTTCAAAAGGATTCTCTACTGGCGAGGGAGGAGCCTTCGAAATTCTAACGTCGGAGGCTGGTAGGGATACAATAACAGATTTCCATCTCAAAGATTTATGACGTTTGTGTGCAACTGCCTTGCCTTTTCTCTTTCCCTCTGAACCCTGAAGACTGTCAGAAGGCCCGGCCACGGGTTCGTCATTCGTAGGTGTATGTTCTTCATCACCTTCCTTAGCAATTACAACCCCGGGCGCTTTGCGCTTTACCCGCTTCATTGGGGCCGCCCTCAGTGTTCCTTCAAGCCTTATGCTTTGGTTTCGCTCGATAAGCCCAACGATTCTCAAGTTTTGGTCAGTTAGCACCGAGTCTATGTCTCTCATTTCGCTTGGCACTTCTTGAAGGACCCGCACAATTTCTTTAAAATGCACGCCCTCAGGTCGTGGGATTACAACTGTAAAGGAAATAAGACATTAGTTTTAATATCAGCTATGATTATCTCGTTAACTACTGGAAAAGATTGCAACACTTACGTCTGACTAACCATCAGCTAGCAAATCCTGGAGGGCATCGGACATAGAACCACTCCGTTTTAAAGTAACTCAGTCTGGTCCAGAAGCCGGTCACAACTTGACAATTCCTGACTGCCTCTAGGAATGTGAACGAGGGACTATCTCCCTGACTCTTAACGTTAAATAAGTATCTAATTTTGATCGGGATCGGAGGTCGGAAAAGATGCTCCATAAATACAATGAATAGACTGTTGAGCAGAGCATATCCATTCAGGTGTAACTGTGATGAGACGATTCCAAATAAAGACATCACTTCTCTAATGTACTGATTAAAGGAGGAAGTGTTCCCGCTGTACATGCATGGCGATTAAAGGCCGTAAACCCCTCTGGGGGAGCATGCGGTCTATCATTCGGTCCTGGTAATAATACATCGTCCAACTGTAGATCATGCCTTAGACATATTCATCCCAGCATATCTTCGGAGACATTAGATGGCACAGAATCTTGTGGATTCATGATAAACCTAGCACCAGGCAGCTCGTCCGGAGCTGGATCTATAACTTCGGCCGCGATGGCCGGTATCTCAAGGACAAAAGGGGATGAAGTCTAAAGCTCCTACTGTTGAGAACTTATAGATTCCATAGCAAATCAACTTATTAAAAACCATCGTTAGATGATAATAAGCCCATGTGTTCCCCAGCGTTAAGTGCGTGGATGTGTTGTGTAGTGCAGTGCTACATAATACTTAAGAAATTCTGCAGAACTTGAGAAAGTTTTAAAATGACAAGACTTATTGATTCAACCAGAGTAACCGTCATCGCTAATCGTCACAACTGTGCCATCCAGATTTTGGAGATCAATTCAAGTTGAGGGTAATTAAATGTTGTCAAGTTATAGTTCCATCAACGAGCTTCAAAAGGTAGTCAAATATGCAGTGAAACAGTTAAGTCCGATTATGCAAGGCAGAAGCTCGTCGGAGTCAAGTATTTAAGTATGCGAGAGAGTTTACGTCGATTGAAAATTTGAATTCGAATCGATCACAGAAATTCCCTTCGTATCGATTCAGACACCATCGATTCGTATCGATCATAGTGCAACAGTTCGTATCGATCGCACCAGGTTATTTCATATCGATCAAAATCTCTTACCTCGTATCGATATGAAATAAGACTTTCCCATCGATACGAGATCACGCTGTACCAGGATCGATACGAACTTCCCCATGCCATCCATCAGTTCAAGAATCGATACGAATCCTTCGTCCCAGATCGATACGGGGGTATTTCTTCTTTCCTTCTCCCAATCGATGCGAGATCAAGGCAGAGCATCTCTTCCTTGAATACTTCGTATCCATCCATACTTTTCCTTCTCCAATCTACACAAACACCATTACCATTCCATTAACCTCACTCTAACCCAATTCCGGCATCGACGACACTGGAATCGACCACCATCGTGGATGGGGTGACGTCAAGTTTCAAGCCTCGTCATTTTAAGATGGATTTGGTTAGTTAATTACCTAGTTCGAATGGTTTGAGTTAAAGACTAAGCGCTGAATGCTTTGGGACGAAGGCAGTTATTGTTTCTCTTTTGCTCTGATCGATACGAAGGCAGACAACAGAATGGAAGCAAGTGTAAATTTTAGCTAAGTCCAACACGTATTTATATGATCTCATATCCAAGGAAGAAAACGATTCGCCTCCCAGTAATAGAAACCGATTGAAACAGTCGCGAGTTCTATCGACATGAAGAGACTCGTTCGCATCCATCAATCTAGAACAATACAATGGTTAACACTTCGTATCCATTAGCAAGTTACCCCTAGCTTTGTATCCCTCAATTCAAGTTTCACCGATATGAAACTCCCAACGAAGTCTTGCTTGAGTCACTGGATTTCATCGATACGAAGCGCTATTTCAAATCCATAAGCTTGGAGGCCTAAGCTTCATATCATCGATACGAAGTGACAACTTCGCGTCCATCATTTTGAGGACCGTCTGAATTCGTATCCATCGATACTAAATGATTCAAAGAACCGACTAACTCATATCGATTGCCATCGATACGAAGAACGACTTTTTTAACTCTTCACATCGATCTAGGAGAGGATCGATACGAAGGGACACTCCAAAACAACCGTCAAGCGTTGTTACAAATCGAATTTCACATTGATTCAGGAGAGTGTCAATACGGAATTCGATACAAAAAAAACTAAAAAAACTGACAACGACTCGTGAACGTGTGAACGTTAACGGGAGTCAGGCTAGCATATATTCATGTATAATGGACTAACATCCAATTTTTAAAATTTACAGGAATTGAATACTTGTTTGGTGACAACTACATCAACTAATCACTATCATACAACATTCAGTTACAACAGTACACAATACAACAATTGGCAGTCAAAAATTCATGTTACCGAAGATCAGCCAAAGGTAATATTTTCCGGAAAAGAGATAACAATCGTTCAACAAGTCAGATAGAACTTTTTAGAATAAAGATGACAACTTTTCAAAGCACTTCATGTTCTCACAAGGCATACTTTAGGGGGCAAATGTTATCCCGCCTTTTGGTAAGGCCATGACACCAAGGAAGTGAATAAAAAATCAAGGACAGTTCGTCCCGAAGATCGATTATACACAAGTTTACTATGGATGTTGATAAATTTTGTCTGAGACCGGATTGAGCTACAATTTACAAGACATGACAAGCAAAGCTATGAAAGCCAACGTTCCAAATTTCAAGTCAATCCGAGTTCGTATGCTCAAGATATGATCGATACAAGTCAAGGAATTCAACACCATCGCATCCATCTATTTGTGTCCATCAAGTCTCGGCATCATCTGTTGTTCGTATCCATCAGCGAGTATCTCTTTGTATCCATCAAGGTGCACTACTTCATATCCATTGAGAGAATCAGCCTTATTCGTATCGATCCTGTTTGAATCCATCGGCTTACAAGCGCACTTCGTATCGATCAGCAGCCAGAAAAAGTCTACTTCGTATCCATCAGGACCCTCCTACTTCATATCCATCGACTGCGACACGAATATACATTTCGTATCGATCGAGCTTCAGACATGCTTCGTATCGATCGACCACGGATCGATACGAAATCAAGGCTTCCCATCAATACGAAGTGCAATTCAATCGATCGATACGAACAAGAACAGTGCAGTCGATTAATACGAACAAAGCAATGCAGTTGACCGATACAAACAGAATGGTTACGATCGATACGAACATGGCCAAGTCTGATCGATACGAACAGAACAACTAAGATCGACACGAACAGGGTTGAAATAGATCGATACGAACAAGGCGTAGACGTTGGATACGATGAAGGAAGCAGTCAACATGGCACGAAAAGTGGATCGATCCAAGAATTTAGAGCCACGTCAACTTACAGGCACGTGATCGGACCGATACGAATAAGAGCGATACGAGGGGTATCGATACGAACGGCGCAGCCTAGAGAGAACACAAGTTTTCATCAATCATAACTCACAATCTACAAGTCCAAATGATACGAAATATTCACAGAAGCTGGCGTACATCCTCAGCAACACTCACAATCGATCCCGACCTAATTGGATGAATTTTCGATCGATACGAATCTCGTTCGTATCGATCTTAGATCGTGTGCAAATCACATGGGATCGATCGCGTGGGCTTATCCACATGCCGGAAGAAGTCTTCCGAGATCTGAGCGAGATATTTGCAGCATATGCCTATAAGTAGCATCCTAGAGCCTACAGAAATGGGATCTTTTTGCTCTCTAACGTCCAGACTCTTCCGAATTCACTGTTGTACTCGAATTTCACTCACTACGCCATAAATGGCCTACTGCAACACAAAAAAAATGTTGGCTCAGGCCCGAAAAATGTTGCCATAGGTCTATGGCAACACTTTTAGGGTGATGCAATTTTTGCCGTTGCCTTAGACCTCAAAGGCAACATTTTGACTATCTAAGGCAACATAAGTAATATTGTTGCAATAGAACCCTATTTGGGTCTATGGCAACACCCATAGGTATCTATAGCAACATTCCAAAATGTTGCTATAGATATGAACTTTTTGAATTTGTGGGGCCCACAATGTAGAGCATATTTGATTTTTTAATAAAAATAAATATTTATTTAATAAAATGCTATTACACAGAATTTGATATTTAAACAGTAATTTATTTAAATAAATATTTTATTTCAACATTTGAAATAGTACAAATTCCTGACTCCACTATTTTACAATTCAATGATATATAACACCGATATTCACATATACAGATATTCCTCACTACATCACTCAGTTCACTCATTACATATGTAGTTTCAATTTATACATACACCGACACTGACAAATATATGCCGAGCCGAAGGCGAGCCGAGTGCCGAGCCGAAGGCGAGCCGAGAAGCGGGTCCGGGCGCAGCGCCGGCGGGGGTCCGGGGCACCGCAGTCTCGGTTAGGTCGAACAAGTGGGCACCGCCCGATTCATCCGATTTTGGAAGATCGAGCCTTCTTTGAAACCTGTCTTCAGCTCATGCATTCATACACTCATGCACATTTGATTTGACTCTGTCTTCAAGCTTGTATCCAGCTGTCCAGTCTTCAATACCTGTCACATATAATTCAAAAGCAGTAATCTGGAAAATAATATTTAACTCAAACAGAAAATGAAAATATTTTTGTTATAATATTTGCCTCAGGTATTTGGGTTATTTCTTTTCATAAGTGCATAAGCCAAACATGAATGCAACACATGGATACAAGGACACGGCACAAGGTCAAACCCGAGTCATCGACTGGATTCAACTCAGGGCCAAGCAACCAACAAAACAAACAAGAACCAGGTTCAGCAAAATATAGACAAGCCAGTGCAAGAACACAGCAGTACACATAGGCAGCCCATCAAGCAAAAACAGTGAATGCATCAGGCATGTACAAGAGAAACATAGGCAGTAATATGATATACAGAGGACTTGGAGCACCAGTTCATGTTCTGGTTTAACAAATGCAGCAGAAAGGAGCTAACAAGCTCAGACCATACATCATCGCAATCCAACATACCAATACATCATCGCAATCCAACATACCAGATTTATCAAAGTCCAACAGAAAGATTAAACCCGAGATTATAGGAAATAAAGCCTATAAATAAATCCCAATTCATCATCGGCAAAAGCATGCGAGTGTAACCAAAATCGAGAATAATCAAGTAAACTAGAAGGCATAAAACATACCAAATAATATCACATCGCACCCGACAACGAAGTCAAAGCAATTCGAGCAATCAATCAAGGAATTGAAACTGGTTTTATGATTGCTGGCCAATTTGAAAATTTAAGCGGCATTCTCTCAAACAAGAAATCTGCATTTGACATCTTCCTTGAATCCGAAAATGGTACTTTTTGAAGCAATCGAGCAAAGCTTCATCAGAATCGAACTTCTTCTGAACATTGGCGAGAAAGATTCAAGCATCGGATCTGGTCGAAGTATCATAAATTGCCAACCCTGCCGTCACGAAACCACCAGATTCGAGGAACAACGGCTGAGCCACAACTATCGCCGACGTATCCTCCTCGATGGGTCCGTTAAGGCAGATGACGCGCTCTTTGAGAAGCCGGGAAAAGATATCGCAGGCACGCTGGCCACGGGATGTGTGCTCGATGACCATCGGAATCAGGCTGTAGAAACGGCGGTGGGGTAGTGGAGTTTTGTTGGGGGCTGCGGTTGGTAGGATTTGGGAGAGGTTGCGTATCGACATGTAGGCAACAGCAGCGAAATTGGGGGTGAGAACGAAATGGGAACGAAAATATGATTTGGAAATTAGGGATTTAGAAATTGGGGATTTGGATTTGGAAATTGGGGGTGAGAACGAAATGGTATGAACAGTAAAGCGGGAAAATGAAAATTTAGGGCAAAATGTAGCGGTGATCCATGTTAACAATCAGATTAAATGTAGACCGTTGGATCGTATTCACGCGGATTGCTAATTTTATTAATTTTTTAATTTGAAAACATCTATAGCAACACTATATAAAAATGTTGCTTCGTGTAACACTTGTTTAGCTAGAGCAACACATTTTTATGGCTAAGGTAACACTAAAAATACAACGTTGCAGTAGGACCAAAATTTTATAGCTATCGCAACATTTTAGCTGGCAACACCTTGCAAAAATGTTGCAGAAGGTCATTTATGGCGTAGTGACTATCGTACTCGAGATTTACTGTTATATTCCGCTGTAATCAGTAAGAAAAATTTAATAAAGATCAGTCATTTCATAGTGGACATAGGCAACACGTCGAACCACTGTAAATCTCTGCGTTCTTTACTGTTTTTTCTGATTATTGTGTGAAGTGTTTGTTAGATAATCCTCTTTTTACATTTATTTCTTCATTTTATCTCTTCAAACCCTCCCGAAGAGTGTTGTGCCCAATTTTGGTACAAACACTATTTTTACTTCCTTTGACTTCATATCCAAACATGCATCCTCTTGTCGAAGAAATCTCTTAGCTTCATGAAAGAATTCCCCGAGATCCATTGGTGGGTCCCGTATCAACGATACTTTGTAATCCGAATTATCCCTGACTCCTGATACTGCATCCATCAGAACCATTGATGGATCCGGCCGATCCACTGAAGCAACTGCTGCATTAAACCGAGTTAAGAAAGTCCTGAGCGATTCATCCGCCCTCTGCTTAACTGACGTTAGTGTCATCACATTCTTCGACCTTTCATGTGAACTCGAAGTTGTTTCAAAAATTTGTCCACCAGTTTTGTCCATGTTCCAATTGATCCATCTTCCAGCTGTCTGAAACACATAGCAGCTTTATCGGTCAAGTACAGGGAAAACACCGGGCCATAACCTCCTCTGATGCCCCCAGCACTTCCATATGCCTTGTGTACCTCATCAAGTGGTCAAAGGGATCCGTCTTACCGTTGTATACTTCCAGAGTGGGCAGCTTGAAATCGAGTGGATTCCTAGCCGTCCTGATGTTATGGGTAAACAGAATTTTGTTTACTCCCTCCAAATCCCTATTTGTCAGACCTCCGCGAATAGTTCGTCTAATAATGTCAGCTAACCCAGTGTTATCTACCAGGGATTGCCCCCCATCTCCATTTCCTAACTGCCCTCCAAGTGCTCGAGGGAATTCTAGTACATACTCCTCATCACGCACTCCTGTATTCCCGTTGGCGTCGGGCTGCACAATGTCATCTAGTATCCCTCCATGGATCGGTCCAGCATCACCTGGTGGCGTGCCCCCGAGTCTAGGTCCATCCAGATTGACAGTTGTTTGCTGATTGGGGCCTGCCCCCTGCTGAGCCGCTCCATCTGCTTGTCTGTGGAGTCCTTCTGATCTAACTCCATGGATCTGAACTCCTACAGCTCCTGCTGTTCCTGCCTATCCAAATTCTCTGAAAAGTGTCTGCATCATTTCTTCTTGCCTTTTCATCAACCGCTCCTGCATGGAATTCATCATAACCTGCATCTTGTCCCTAGTGATATAGATCGAGGCTTGATTAGCTCCAGAGGAAGCCTCCTGACTTCCCTCTTGCTGACTCTTCTCTGTCCTCTGTCTCCTTGTTGATTGCTTTGCCATAGTTTCCAGAATCCAAGTTCCCAAGCCTTTAAATCCAAAATCAAGCTTCAGAATCCCTGAGTGCTAGCTTTCTCACTGAAAGCACCAAAATGTTAGCGCCAAAATTGGTCACTAACACCCAAACGTCGTTGAAAGCACCAACCAGCAGTTATAGATAACAGATAGAATGTATGTAGAGAGTATAAATATGAAGAACAGTAAAAATTAAAAAGAAAGCAGTAATAACAGAGGATTTATAGTGGTTCGGCTGACTCTGGCCTATGTCCACTTCAAAATTTTCCTTTCTATTGATGTCAGAATCAATTATAGTTACAATCCAGAGTTTTTAGAACAACAATGGCAGAGCAGCCTTAGTATAGAAGACGAAGGGAAACAGAATGAAGATCTTTTTTCTAAAGCCCCGCATGCTGTATTTATAGGCAAAATCCTGGTTACTGGGCTTCCTGAATGACACGGGCCCACTAGAACCATAACCGAGCCCACACCCATTATCACGACCGATCCCAAGTTCTCAATAAGCCGACCCGAAGTAGCCAGGGTACAGACCCGAAGTGACCCTATCCCTGACTCGAAGTAAAGTGCCCGGCGACTCGAAGCAGCTCCAACATGCCGATCCCTAGGAGTATTGCTACCTTGACCCTATGTCGACCCAAGTACCCGCTAGTGCCAATCCGAAGTCCATCTCGAAGCCAACCCAGAGCAAAGCTAATGCCGAACCCAAGCTCCATATGCCGATCCGATCCCCTTTTCCTCAATGCCGACCGGGTGCTTCCAACAGATATGGCCGATCCACTATGGCCGAACCACGTATGGCCGATCCACTCCAGTGCCGACCCACTCAAATGCCGATCCAATTTCCAAATGCCAACTCGAGTAAAATAGGGTGCTTACCCGGAGTTACGAACGTGTCGACCTAAAGCACTCCACGAAGCCGATCCTCCTTTTGCCGATCCACGTATGGCCGAACGACATGGCCTTCCTTCCTTTGTCCGACCGACCCTCCTTAACCGATCCACTTTGACTCATCTACCCTAACCGACCCTATATGACCGAGCAACACACACCGAACCATGCATGACCTCCTCTCCTCGACCGAGCCATGTACAACTGAGCCACCTTGATCGAGCGACCCACACCAAACCATTCATGACTGATCGTCTATCCATCCAGCTGGCTCAAACCCATCATGTTCCAGTCTCGACAAACGAGCAGTCGATTTTAGTAAAATCCGTCTGTCTACGGCCTTGCCAAAAGGAGGGTTAACATGATTATACCCCTTTTTGGATAGGCTTGAATACAGAGAAATAAATGGATGAATGTGTGTACATAATCAAATAGAAAAAATGCACAAATCGAGTATAATTATGATTGAAATTTATTCAAAATAGTTGCAAAAAGTTGACCTTTCAGTTGTATATAAATCTAGAATAAAGAACAAAACAAAGAAGAAGATGAAAGTAAAACAATGAAAAATGTTGAAAATATGCAGGTCCTGCGTCTGAAAAATCGACCACACATCTGAATTAGTTTACATTGCGAAACAGAAAGGGATTTGGTCATTTCTGACCTGATTCAAACGTCCGAATTTATTTTCAAACATCTAAAATCAAAGTCAGATGTCTAAAAATAGGGACAAACATCTGAATACCTGTAGTCAGATTTTTTTTCTACAGGAGTTTAGACGTATGAATTAAAATTCAGACGTCTGAATGGCTGAAGCAAGCCCAGATCGAACCTGACTGGTGCAAGCAAAGTAGGATGAATCGGGGAAACTTATTCCCACTTTCTCTACTTTTAGGAGTTTACGTAGCTGCATGGAGTAATGCAACAGGTGGTATCAGTTCTACACTAGATCATTACCTAGGTCCACACTTCATGGCATGCATAGTGTGGAACTCGATAAGGTGTGCAATTGCAGCGCAACTAGAAGCTCTTTTTTTTACTGAGGCATACTCGGTCACATGTTTAACATGTTGGACAGTGGGAATAGGACATAAAGACATCCGCAATAGTAGGGCTATATAGCCGGATAGTGGTTGAAACTACGGGGGAATCGTTATAAGAAATTTCTTTAGCTTTAGTTTGAATGGTAAAGAGCATAACACACTTTACTATTGAGAATGTGATACGAATGCTTTGGCATGCCTAAAATTGTCAAGGTCGTATACTCGGCACATGCTTAGGCATTGCAATGTTCGCTCGGTGTGTATGTGCGATATAAGTGGTTCGTCGTTGAGAATATTAACTCAATGTTGGTTAGGCGGTTATTTATCAAGATTGTTACTAGGAATTGACCTATAGTTTTTTAGTTGTTGGTTGTTCAACCTTCGGGAGGAAACCTTTGCAAGTCATTGTTGATGTAGGTGTAACAAGGATCATACCATATAATATGTAAAGTAACCAAACCTTCATATGTGATACATGAACACAAATAGATACCATACGTTGTGTAGATTATAATTGCAATTAAATTATTTGTCCAAACCATACCATTAGCGATATGATTCATTCATCAAAATTTGTCTAGTCCCTCAATTTATTCTTCTTTATATCTACCACAGGTGGTCAAGTAGGTAGGTGTAGCAGGCAAGACAAAGCGCGTGGAGGAGATGACTTGATCTATTAGAGATTTATTTTACTTATAGTTACTCATCTATGTACTTATATTATGTTATCAATTAGGTACATATTACGTACTGTCATTCAGAGATTTTACCTCTTTCACACATTTTATGCTCCACATTTATTTTAACACTATATTTCTCCGGAATATTTTCATAAATTTTATATTAGTCTTCATATCATGGAACTCTTGAAAAATCGACGACTTGTACTCCTTGAACGCAACAAGTTCAAATGTCATTTTGAGTTTTGGATTGGTTTGTCTAGGGGACGAGTTGTAACATCAAATGCGTCTGGCTCACGTCAACATTCAGTGAGCATTTTTGTTTAGCAAACGACTACTCAACCTAAATCTGCTGCAATATCATCTTTGAGTAATCTGAACACCCTTATCCAATCAAACGAGAACCAGCTCTCCAAACCAAACTCAACCAAATCTTACACCATCAAAACTCGATCGTCGCCATCTCTACAGGCAGCGATTTTTAATACTGCAACTAATACATCCAGATTTACATTTAGACGAAGCATGATCAGGTCACCTCCTCACCATTAATTGGTCATGGCCATGTAACCATCACTAGCACCTCGATCAACAACAGTAACAAACACTGGTTCATCTTATTTCCAAAAACAATGCAATACTTATCGTACATACACCTTCAAGCACAGACGCAGCGACAATTAGGTAGTCAGTCTCCATCATGGTTTAACATCTCAGGCACATGAGTAATTCAATTTCAATCAAACAGCAACCCATCGTACCTTAACAGAAAGCTTCAATCTCGAGTTCATTAGCGATATTATTTCTAACGGTGACCCGAAACTCGAACAACAGTTCCTTCATCCTTTCGGGCAATCGCAACATCACATCTGGAACTTCGACATCAATGACACATCTCATCGATTCAGACTTTAACATCAAACAAAAAGCAACACCTACCCATAACAACTTAGTCAAAGGAAATCGTGATTCACGAAGACGATTGTGAGAGAAGCGTCAAATTTCAGTATCAAAAGGATGCAATTTCGATAACCTAGGGGCATAAGCGACGCACTCCCGAATCACCGACAAGCTGCGAACATTGAAGAGGAGGCATTCATTTTGGAGACACACGTATTGATTTGCTATTTTTATTTAGGAGGGAGACTATTAATCGAAGAGGAAGAAGTTTTTTCTCCTCTAAGTATTGACTTATCTTTAAAAGGAGAGCCGGGTATTACCAAAAGCCGGTTGATTTGGGCTTTTAAATTTTTGATTTCCAAACAAAAATAACGTTAATTTGAAAAATAAAATTAACATATAAAATGGAAAACAATTTCATTTACAAAAATAATAAAAGTATGAAAAACAATCCACCTCCTTCGGCGTATCTCTACCGTTCTATCCACACGTTTTGTATTTTGTAATGCATGTTGAAAATGCAAAACACAAAACTCAAAATAAAACTAAACAAGCTCTTAATTTTAGAAGCTTTAGACTATGCTATGAATAATCGAGATAAATGTTACACCAAATGTGAATAATGTTTCAATTTTACATGATTATGAACCATGTTTTACTTGTGAAACATGTCTCGAATGGTCAATAGCGATGCTCATAGTGTCCCTTTTGAGAGGAGTTATGAGGATTAGTAAGATAGGTAACCTACCACCTAGATTTATTGGATCATACGCATTATTTAACGGATTGGAAAAATTGCTTATAGAGTGTCACTTATTCGTCACTTTTCGGGTGTACATAGCGTATTTCATGTGTCATGGCTAAGGAAGTGCTCAAGGAATTCTGAGATTGTCATCGAGCCAAGACAAATGGAAGAGATTTTGAAAAGCATTGGTTAATTTGCACTTTTAACCAAGAAAGTGCAAGCTAGTTTACACTTTCTAATTCAAAAATATTCAGGCCGCCATGATTCCTTAATAAAATTAAGGTTAGGGTTATGTCATGAGAAATGAATAGCGGCTTGTTTTAGTTGACTGTATTTTGTTCGGTTTAGGTTGTTGGTAAGTGTGGAGTTCTGGGGTGGTTCTCTTGTAATTACTCATGGCCCATACTATAATCTTTTTAATCATTTTCAAAAAAACACTTTATACCAACGTTGAAAAAAAAACACTTTGTAAGTGTGGAGATTTGATATGTACATGAGACGCCAATATCGAGACCAGAGAATTTTCTTGCACATGAAGTAGTGAAACAAACGGTAGGAGTAAAGTAATCATGTGAAAATAAGAGGAATTGAATAAAGGACATTTTACTCTTTGGCCCCTTCTAACATGTCGCAATTGTAACGATTGAATATTTAAACAATTAATTTAAACATTTAGTCATTAATTAATGGAACACCCATTATACTCGATTTTTCAAAGACGGACGAATTGGGTCTTGAGACACCCGTAGCTGCGATCGCTTTTCCAACGCAAGGAAAATGAGTATAAACTTGGTTATATTTGGGATAAAGCTCATAAGCTAGCCTATAAGTTAGCTAAATCCCTTCATAATTCCCATTCTATGTTTACTTTCCACTTCTACTATAATTACTTCTCGAATTACCCCTTAATCATCTTGCCCTAAATCACTAATTCAACCTCAAATAAAATTCTATAAATAACAAAAAATAAATACAATTCCTCTCTTCCCATTCTCTACAAAACCTATGAAGGAATTAGCTTGAACCAAATTTTGGAGCTTCATCCAGGATTTAAAGAGAGCAAAATGATAGGTTTTAGTGATTTTGGGCTTGTTTTGGGGAAGAAGAGGTGAGTGCGATGATTCTCCTACTTAATTTACTTGTTAAACTTCATATATTTTCTTATTGATGATTATAGAGTTATACAGAATGATTTAGAGAATGTTTGTGTTGATTTGGGCTTATGTTCATGTTGTTAACATGATTATATTAATGCATTAATTGTTTAAGACCATAACTACCATGTTTAGAAAAGTTAGTAAGCCTAGAATTGATTTGGGGTTAATTGGATAATTTTTTGTGATGTTATTGTTTGGTTTGTGATTAATTAAGTAGTATAACAGTGTGCATGTCATAAGAAAATATTAATTCAATCATTTGAATCTATTTAAGGAAAATTAGTAAGCTAATTGAGTGAGTTAGGGGATCTACACTTATTATATAAAGTGATTAGAGGCCTAATAGAGCATGGTTAGTACTTATAAATAATATTTAAAGAAAAGGAATGATTTTTATAAGTGAATGGTTTATTTATAAATATTATTTATGCAAAGAAATAATTTTATAATGTAAAAGTGATATTTTATCAAATAAGTGATTTTATAAAGTAATATAAAAGTGATATTTTATAAATAAGTGATTTTATAAAATAGTATAAATATGACATTTTTATAAAATAAGTAATTTTGTAAAATAGTAAGAAAGTGATATTTTATAAAATAAGTGATCTTATAAAATAAAATAAAAATGACATTTTATAAAATAAGTGATTTTATAAAATAGTATAAAAATGATATTTTATAAAAGAGTGATTTTATAAAATAGTAAGAAAGTGATATTTTATAAAATAGTGATCTTATAAAATACTACGAATGAGGTATTTTATAAAGAGAATAAGTTTTTATAAAATAATATAAAGAAGTGATTTAGTATTTCAAAGGCTTAAATGAATTTATAAGCTAGAAATGTATTTTATAAAATGATATGAGATTTTATAAAGTAACATAAAAGGATGCGTTCTTTTGTTAAAAGGATTTAGTAAATAAAGATAAGTTTTGACTTAAGTAATAATTGAATCACTTACTGAATATACGTGAGCAGGTATACATATACGTGTATTTAAAGTAGTATAATAATCGAGATAATTCTTGTATTGTAACTAGAATTTTCGTATGTAGTCATGCATATGAATATATATATATATATATTGTGTGTGTGTGAATTATTGTATATATATGTATGTGTATATCTTTATTTGTATATAAACAAGTGGCGAGCGTCTCATGTAGCCATAGCGACTATCGCGAGCGCTAAGTTGCGTTAGAAGATATCAGATGAGTAATCGCTTGGGTGAAGTCTGAAACATGATTTATATAATTGAACTGTGTTTGTGTACACGTGTGTGTATTAATCTGCATAAATAAGTGTATTGTCACACGCATAGGCATCACATGATGCAGGTTGGTCAGTTGAGTTCAATTTGGCGTGTTAGACGAGACCGGGTCGAAAGAATCGCCTCGCGAAACTCTATGCATGAAAGAATAGTTTTCCATATCAAAATTGTTTTCAAATACAAAAGAAACTACTTCCAAAATATTAACCAATGGACTCAGAAAGAGGTCCGATGTGACAAAGTCAGTCTATCGGAGCTAGGCGACTCATCGGGGGAAGCGACGAAGAAGATGGAGCTCGAATCGGTGGCACGAATGCTTCCTACCTAGGATTTACTGCCCAGGAAAGGCAGCCACCAGTCGATTTATGGTAGACCATCGGTCCATCGGTGGTGTACTTGCCTGGGCAGTAAATCCCAAGCAGGTGCAATTTGATGGGGGTTTCTCCCCTGATTAAGATGCAATGCAAGGTGAGGCTTTGCCACAAATTTGGGAATGCTTCGGGCTACTCAAGAAAGTGGAATGCAAGGCGAAGCTTGGGATCGGATGCAATATATAGTGATACGTGTACAATCAATGATGATCGGACACGATATCGATGCAATGATTGGTTGCACGATCACGTCTGGCTAGCATGTACCATTGAGCGGAGTTAGTCTATGCCCCTAGGCTTCGACTTTAGGGTAGATATGTTTGATGCATGGCATTGGCCTAATATTAGTGGCTACCGATTATGGGTCTTATAATAGATGACATCCGTGTAGATAGACGATGATAAGATATTGGTCTTTGTTTGTGATTGACGTATTTGATTACGTGATATTATATTAGTTGCGTGCATTTATTTTTATGGCATTGGTGTTCTTTTGTGGTCCAGATAGCATATTAAAAGAGATGCGACTGTCGTTCCCTTTTTTGATAGAGGCGTGCCCAAGTTATTTGAGAAATCCATAATGACTAAAAAGGGGGAAATGATGACGATCATCTACGAGTGGACTAGATGTCACCAAAGCTCGATGTAGAGGGTATAGTGTGGTTCATATAGGATGACAATCATCTACAAGTGGACTAAATGTCACCAAAGCTCAATGTAGTGGGCGGGGTGTGGTTCACTTGGATTTCAAGTAAATAGAGTAGGACATATATCACCAAAGCTTGCTTCAGAGGGTATAGTGAGATCTGACTCTATTTATTTTGGACCCTCGAAGTGAATCATAGGATCGCAATAGATGTGTGCAGTTGACTTCAGCCATTAGTAATGATGGGTATTGTTTTGTATTCTTTGGTTGTCTTTCATTGTTACGTTGTATGTGTTATTAGTTGGCCGTTGTTGCTGCTGCTACATTTATTATATATCATTATGTACTTCGTGATAGACTCATATTATGATCGTCCTACTTTTGGATGTTGGGTATCATTATCATAGTATGTTGTTATGTTTCGGTCATATTATATTACTTATGATGACTCATTGATTATGAGAGAAGAGTGGGTTATGCTATGATTTCCTATATTTTGGATATGTTTACTTTACTTGTTTACGGATAGTTCGAATTACCCCTGAGCTACGATTGTGATGAGGACCGGCTAGGCCTTAATAGTTCTGTTTATTTGTATATAGTTTAATATATGGTATTTTGAGATAGTTTCCATCATACCAGTTACGTCTAATCCGCATTTTGTCTATGTCTGTTTATGTCATGACAACTCTTGGGTACTCAATTGAGTAGTTTGGGAGTCAAGTGCTTTGAGGGATAGCTTTTGGAACGGTGAAGCATTCTATGGAGGCGATGTCGATACTATATATATATACTTGATATTGTGGTTTTACATGATAGATATGTATTTATATATGAGACTTGATGTATCAGGTATTATATTCAAGACTCCGTCTGTATGGAGTTTGATGTATTTGCCTTTCTGTATTGATATTCATTTATCGGTTATTTCTATTAGTGTAGTCTCTTATATATTGTTATCATTTTCTGGACATGTATATTCAGCACCGTGCAGTTAATTCCCCGCTATTACCCCGCTACAACCCTGCTATATCTCATAGCAGATTTCTACCGCTACGATTTTTCCATATAGCCTTTCCGCTTTATGCCTCGCTATTTCCGCTATATCCCGTTATTCCCGCTATAATCCGTTATTTCCGCTATATCTTCTTCAAAAGAAATGAATTGAAAAATGATATTCATACATTATAAAAGTTATAAAATTAATTTATTTAATTGAATTTTTAATATATTTTCAGAAATGAAAATACTCTAATATTCAACTAAATTCAATTATGTTATATAATAGTTTTTCGTTTTTTATAGTATATTCACACATGTTTATTTAGAATTATTTATATATTAATTATAATTCAATTGAATGTTAATGTTTCATTTAATTACCATTTATATATCTGTAAAAACATTAAGTACGTGTTCTATATGCTATTTTAGAGTCATCCGCTATATCCTCGCTGTATCCCCGCTATGACTTTTTGCACCTCCGCCGCATTGAATCTGCTGAGCGCTTTAACTGCACAGATTCAACATAATATATACAGTCATTCCGGTGTGAGATTTTGTCGATATGCCTTAGTATAATGCTTATTTTAATTTTCTTTCACAATAATATGTCTTTTGCGGTATTCGAAAGTCAGACATTGTCAGTCGACGCTAATTTCAGTGTATTACGAAGGGCGGGTTGTTACATCTTCTAGTTGTATTACTCACTAGTTGCACGGCAATTGTTACGAAGGGCGGGCTGTATTATGGTCCCGGATCGTGAGTAATACACTGAAATCGCGAGTAATTCCGGGTTCGATCCCCCTTTCGGAGGCCTAGACGAAGGGCGGGTTGTTACAATAATATGTCTTTCAAAATAATATGTCATTTTCTACCGCTAGTTGTTAAGGTATCTTTGTCAGGCTATCAATATGAGCAGACGGAGTGTAGGAGTGGTTGGGGATTGGAAATCTGAGATGCCTAATTAGTTCAGAGACTATTTAGCTACCGCAAGGGATTTTCCACCACCCATGAGCATTACCAGCAGATGTGGTTGGCGTTAGAAGTGCTATGGCCCTTGGGGCACTGGTATTTCTAGCTCCATTAGCTTTAGACTCTTTGAAGCTATGCCAGAATTTCCTTAGCCTTGAAGGGAAGCCATATCTGAGTCCTGATACTATAGCTAGGACACAGCCTTGGACACGTGCATGGGAGGGCTTCTATCGATATAGGTCTGAAGAATTTTCCCATAGGGAAGATTGTTTCATGGAAATTGGAGAGGGAAGGCTTTGGCTAGGTAAGATGCAGTGTGTGTGTGGTTGATAGGCAGGCCCATGACCTGGGATGAACTCAGCCATCGTTTCGTTTCTCGATTCATTTCTGAGATCAAGAAGGGCATGTAGCTTAAGCATTCCGTCCAACTTGTGCATGGCAACTTTTCAATAAAGGAGTATGTTTACCAATTCAATCTTTTGTATTTGGGGATTGAGATGGTCGATACTCCGTTAGTGTAGGAAAAGGAGTTTGCCTTGGGTCTTAAAGCATCAACTGGGGATTCATTGCTTAGTCTTATCCCTATTTGGGGGCACTTTAGTAAGTCTCATTGGGATGGTTTTTCTCTATGAGAACACCTATGAGGTACAGTTGGAGGTAGCGAAAGTGGAAAGTAAACCGAAGCTCAAATCGAAGTGCAAAGACCAAGATATAAGGGAAAATCAGGCTTATAAAAAGAAGAGAGCTGGCCTAGCACGTCACTCCGGTGGCATATGAGGGCATCTCACTATGAAATGTCATCCAACTAAAGCAAAGAGTAAGTGCTTCAATTACGGATGGCTTGATCACCTGAAGAAGGATTTTCCTACGTTGTTGAGAGGTGGGTAAGTGATGATGACTTATGCCTTGCGAGCATTACCGGGTCCTAGCAGATATATTGCTCAGGGAAAAAGGAAAGAAGCTTATATAGCGAGGTATGCTCTATTTTTGGGGAACTCACTTCTGTTCTTTCCAATATTTGAGCGGCCTATTTATCTATTGCTAGATACTTGGTTGATAGGCTAAACTCAACACCTTTCATAGTAAGTCAATTCTTCGGTAAAGATAAACCTTGCATGAGTAAACTTAGTTGCAAACCTAAGGTGAAGCGACTGAGAGTACTACCATTCGAACTTGATGCATGAGCCTTCAAGTTGAGTGAGGTTGGTCAATGAAGTGTGACTTGGATTTGTATCCAAGTAGGGTTCGGTTGATGCCCAGTAATGAGCAAAAGACCGAGCGGATGAATTGTAGGCGCTTGCCTATAATCGTTCCTGTTAGAATTTTTTCTTTGTGTTAGTAAACTTTAGGTGATGGGAGTAATCCTATTTACCGAAAAGGATATTTTCTAAAGATTGATCCATTCACATACTAGTTCATAATCACTAGTTCGAGTGCAAGGTTTTTAGGTGATTTGCACCAGTTAGGAAAGGGTCGGTCACTCGATTCTTAAAGGCGATCACTTGAGTAAGATTCTTGAGGTGACTGAGGGATTTTCGACGACTCTAGTTGTGTAAGGAAATTTGAGTGGTCAAACCAAGGAACCGGATCGGAGTTCGCATGAGAAGGGTCGGGTGGCCAACCCTAATTTAACAAAGAAATCTTGCAAGAAAACGACGGGCATCGTGGCATTTTGGACGATCTTTAGTTATTGTAAATTTTGGTGCAGTATAGCTGAGGTTGCTTGGGGTGGTTGGGAGAGGATTTCTCGACTAGTTTTGTGGCGATTTGGATAATATTCCAAGTGAAAAGTTTGTACTTTGATAACCAAGCATCGTAGTGCAGTTAGTATATTATCCATATTGACATTGTGCGGTTAGGGTGAGTCTAAACCCGAGCAAACCCAATTATTTTTTGATCGTCATCCAATGATGATTTAACTTTTAGAATTTCCACCTTTGGAGAATGAGTTCTATTCAAAAGAGAAGGAAAGTGGAGACTTAGATTGCTGGATCTATTCAAGATTTTGAGACTCGAGGATCTAACATATCGAAGAAGCTTTCATTTTCATAACAGGAGGTGTAATATTATTTCGTGTATTATATTCACGAAAGGAGTTACACCACTTGAGCATTTTGTCCATCTTAGAAGTCGAGCAGGCTCATGGGAGTTTATAGTTTGACATGTACGCTTAGATTAATTATTGGTTATCGTGCGTGTCAGTATAGAATCAATTTGTATGCTAACCATTTGCTTATATTATGTTGTGCTTGATTGATTATTGATGTTTGTTATTGCTTGTTGATTGGTTGTTTGTATGTTAATAGTATAATGATTGTTTAGTGTTGTTTGTTGACGGTTGTTGTTGCTTGCCGTTGTTTTCCATTGCTCATGTTTGCTTGCTACTATTTGATGTTGTTTGATTTTGTTGTTGGATGACTTTTTTTATTATTATCGACTTTTTCTGATTGCTTGCATGTTTGATAGTTTGTATGCTAGTTATTGTTGCTTATCGATGTTCACTATTGATTGATTGTTGTTTGTTGCTTATTATTACTTGTTGATTATTTGTTGTTTGCTGTTGCTTACTATTATTGGATGACTGTTATGCTATTTTTTCGCATTAAAGTATATTCGGAGATTAATAGCGATAGTTATTTGAAATAGATCACGTCATCCAAGGCTATTTTAGATGTCAAGATGGGATCTATACGAATCTACTGCTTTTTGATGGGACTTGGAGTCTATGGTATATTTTGATACTGATTTATTTGAGTTTACTCTCTAATTGATTGTCATGTATGATTTTGGTAGTATCGATTGCTACTCTGAGGTTATACATGTTTGAATTCTGTATTGCTATTGTGTTGGTATACAATCCTCTTTGTATATTACAATTAGGTACTTAAGAGGCTTATTATATTTTATAAATGCATATTTGCCTTGATTTGCATTTAAAGGTGAGAAGCTTTCTTAAAAAGAGGTATGTAATTTTGGGAAATGTAGGATAATGTTGGTTATTGCATATTTCCTATTCATGTGATGCATTCTAATTTAATAGTTTCCATAATGCTGATAGCATAAGGTAAAGTACTGCTGAAATTTTGTGTAGTTGAGATCGGGAATATTGGTCATGTTACTTTCTCGTACTCGTAGAAATGTCGAAGACGAAATTCTTTTAAGTATGGAAGAACATTACACCATGCAATTGTAATGATCGAACATTTAAATAATTAATTTAAATATTTAATCATTAATTAATGGAACACCCATTATACTCGATTTTTCAAAGACTAATGAATTAGGTCTCAAGACACCCGTAGTTGAGACCGCTTTTCCGATGCGAGAAAAATAAGTATAAACTTAACTATGTTTGGAGTCGATAAATTTCAAAGATGAATAGTGTTGGATAGAGAGGATTTTGGCTAAAACCCATAAGCTAGCCTATTAGCTAGCTAAACCCGTTCATAATTCTAATTTGCTTTTCATTCTACGTTTCTTTTCCTCTTCTTCTTTAATTACTTCTCTAATTACCACTTAATCTTCTTGCCTTAAATCACTTATTTGTGCTCAAATAAAATTCTATAAATCCCGATAAAATAACTACAATTCCACTCTTCTCATTCTCTACAAAAACCCATAAAGGTATTGGCTCGAACTGAATTTAGAGCTTCATCCAAGATTTAAAGAGAACAAAAAGATAGGTTTGACGAGTTTGGCCTTGGGTTGGACAAGAAGAGGTGAGCATGATGATTCTCCTAGTTAATTTACTTGTTAAAGTTCACATATTTGCTTATTGATGATTATGGTGTTATATGAAATGATTTAGAGAATGTTTGTGGTGATTTGGGCTTATGTTCATGTTGTTAACATGATTATATTAACACATTAATAGTTTAAGATCTTAAATACCATGTTTAGAAAAGTTAGTAAGCCCTAGAATTAATTTGGGGTTAATTGGATGATTATTTGTGATGTTATTGTTTGATTTGTGATTGATTTAGTAGTATAATGATGTGATGTCATTAGAAAATATTAATTAAATCATTTGAGTTGATTTAAGGAGAGTTAGTAATCTAATTAAGTTAGTTAGGAGATTTACACTTATTATTTAAAGTGGTTAGAGGCCTAATAGAGCTTAGTTATTACTTATAAATAATATTTAAAGGAAAGGAATGACTTTTATAAGTGATTGTTATTTATAAATATTATTTATGTGAAGAATCAATTTTATAATATAGAAGTGATATTTTATGAAATAAGTGATTTTATAAAATAATATAAAAGTGGCATTTTATGAAGTAAGTGATTTTATAAAATAGTATAAAAGTGATATTTTATAAAAGACTGATTTTATAAAATAGTAAGAAAATGATATTTTATAAAATAAACGATTTGATAAAATAGTATAAAAAATAACATTTTATAAAATAAGTGATTTTGTAAAATAATATAAAAGTGATATTTTATAAAAATGAATTTAAACTAGTAAGAAAGTGATATTTCATGAAATAATGATTTTATAAAATAGTATGATGAGGTATTTTATAAAGAGAATAAGATTTCATAAAATAATATGAAGAAAATATTTTATAAGAGGGTTATAAGGCTTTATAAAATACTCATGAAAGGAATAATTAATTATTAATGGAGAGATTTAGTATTTCAAAGACTTAAATAAATTATATAAGCTAGTATTGTATTTTATAAAATGATGAGACGTACATCCGTGTAGGTAGACGATGATGAGATATCGATCTTTGTTTGTGATAGGCATATTTGATTATGCGATATTATATTTGTTATGTGCATATATTATACGGCATTGGCGTTCCTTCATGGTCCCAAAAGAATATTACACGAGACACTAGTGTCGATCTTTTTTTTATAGGCATACACAAGTTATTTAAGAATTCCATGATGACTAGAAAGGGAGAAATGATGCTGATCATCTATGAGTGGACTAGATGTCACCAAAGTTCGATATGGAGGGTACAGTGTGGTTCACTTCGATTTCAAGTAAATAAAGTAGGTCATATATCACCAAAGTTTGTTTTAGAGGGTAAAATGGGATCTGACTTTATTTGTTTTGTTACCCTCGAAGGGGATCAGAGGATCGCGAAAGATGTCCGTAGTTGACTTCACCTATCAGTAATGATGGGCGTTGATTTTTATTCTTCGGTTTCCATTCATTGTTCCGTTGTATGCGTTATTAGTTTGTTTTGGGTTACCTTTATCATAGTATGTTGTTACGTTTTTGTCATAATATATTACTTCTGCTGACTTGTTGATTACAAGAGAAGATTAGGTTATGGTATGATTTCTTATCGTTTGAATTAGTTTACTTTACTTGTTTATGGACAGTACGGCTTACCCCTGAACCACGATTTTGGAGAGGATCGACTGGGCCATGGTAGTTTATGTTTATTTGTACATAGTTTAATATACAGTAGTTTGAGATAATACCACACACCAGGCTTTATATTTGACACACGTTTTGTTTTTGTCTGTATATGTCCTCATAACTCTCGGGTATTCGATTGATTAGTTTGGAAGTTAAGTGCTTTTGGGTATACGCTTTTAGGACAACTGGAGCATTTTATAGAGGCGATGTCGATACTTCGTATATATATACTTGATATTTTAGTAGTACATGACATATATGTATTTATATATGAGACTTGATCTATCAGATATAATATTCAAGACTCCTCCTGTATGGAGTTTGATGGATTCTGACTTTCTATATTGATTTCCATTTATCAGTTATTTCTGTTAGTACAATATCTTATATATATTGTTATCCTATTATGTTCATGTATAATCAATATATTATATATTGTCATTCCGCTATTAGATTTCATCAATATGCCTTAGTATATTGTTTGTTTTAATTTTCTTTCTCGATGATCTGTCTTTTGTGGTATTTGGAAATTAGACATTATCATTTGATGCTAATTTTAGAGTATTACGATGGGCGGGTTGTTACACTCCTCAACTCTATATTTTTTAAAGCTAGGAATTCGTTTATTCTTTGGGGAAATTTTATTTATTATTGTTTTTTATTATGATCTCAAGATTTATATTTATTATTGTTTAGCGATCCTACTATTATGGTATTAAATCTAGGCAGAGTTACTAGACATGGGATAAATATAGTTATCTTAGCGAAAAGTCATGAGTTTATTGGTCTGCAAGCAATCAAAGTTGAGTAAATCTTTGCAATCTCTACGATTTGCATTATAGGTCTCTGTGCTTTATTTTATTCGCTAAAAATTTGAATTATCATATCCATCCCCTTTTGTGGTATATTTACGATCCTACAATATCCACCAACATAGTACAGTCGAGGCGTAATGCATTGCTTGAGGGTGCTCAACAACCATGCATGTGTCTTAGTACTCTACTTCCGCAAGTAAATGACAGAGGACAACTTTATTTTTAGATCTATAATCTTGAAATAATAACGAGTATTATTGACTATAAGGATTTATGGGTATTCTTAAATTCAATGACATCGATTGTCATTACACAAGCGCAATGTGAATTCATTAAATGCATAAGCCTTCTATGTCTAGTCCGGTTTTGCTTTTCTTTAATTTACGTAATAAAATCATATTTTCAAAAACCGCATTTTCTAATACATTTATATAAGATTAGCATATAATAGAATTTAAAATTTAATTTCTATCCTGTATGTATGTAGATATATTTTATTAATTAAACCCACCTAACTAGTACTACAACTCGTTATAACATTTAGAATTATAACTTTTATAATTCAAATGTTATATTTAAAAACACTTTTAAATCTTATATTTCAAACCTTTTGAATTTAACGTATTATCATATGAATCATACCATTTACAATTCACATGAATTTAAATTTTATTCAAAACAACTTTGAGTTTTAGCTATAACATTTAATTTTAATTTTAATTTAATAATTTTTTTAATTAATATTTGTAACCTTTGTAAATTTATAATTTATTCAAATATGATAGGAGTGGATACTTTATCTTATATGTAGACTTGAATTGTGAATAAAATGATAAAAATTATCGAGACAAGTTTCGAGGATGTTCATGGATTGTGATTTTAGAAGTTGGCGAAAGTGGATTAATTTTGAAAATAAAATTATCCCGCTAATTTTTATTTAACAAAAACCACACACCACTAGTGTAACATCCTCATTCTAACGCCTAAAGATGAAACCCTGATGTGCTGCAATCACATCAAAATGATATTTTCATGATAGAATAAGAACAACATAACTGGCCCGGTCTACAATGAGTAAAATGGGTGAATTTCAAAAAAAATGCCTAATTGGATCTTAGTAGGCTTATGAAGTCTAAAGGCTATATTAGATTCAACCTAGTTATTTTAAATAAAATCATAATTTATTTAATTTTCTTGGCTCAATTGACTAATGTATGTCAATTAAATTAACATTTATATTTTTGAGTATATCATTATATACTCATGTAGTCATGTGTATATAAAGGAGTATATTAATGTTTACATAAGTAGATATTGGGATTTAGAACCACCATATAAACATTATCCACACACTCATATATATATATATATATATATATATATTGTTATCCCACCTTTTGACAAAGTTGAGATACCCAAAAATTAACTGAAAATCAATGATTACTAGTCACAAATATCGATTATACGTTGTAGGTTCACTATGGATATCGATGAATTTTGTCCGAGTCCGGATCAAGCTACAATTGATAAGACACGACAAGCAAAGTCATGAAAGCCAAGGTTCCAAGTTTCAAGTCAATACGAGTTCGTACGCTCGAATTATGATCGATGCAAGTTAGTGAAAGATGTTGTTCGATTCCATCATGGAGCTTTGTTCGTATCCATAGGCGGAGCCTCTATTCGAATCCATCGGAGGAACCTCTGTTCATATCCATCGGCCACGTATCAATCAGAGCGGCGGCAACTTCGTACCCATCCTCATGCCTCAGTTCGACTCCATCTAGTCTGCACCCATCGGCGAGCAATAGTTCGAATCCATCCTGCTGCAACAGCTTCGTATCGATCGACTATAGCACATCACGATCGGTACGAACAAGCTTTTGTTCGAATCCATATGTGAATGAAGCCCTCGAATCCATTAGGTCAAAGTGGAGAAAATCATGGAGTCGACCCAGTCGACTCGGAGTGAAAAGCGGATCGACACGAAAAGCGCGCGCCACGTCAACTTCCTCACGCACTCCGTCATCGAGTCGAGGCTATCGATTCGAAGGAAATCGATTCGAACAGGGTAACCGCACCGGAAGTACAACTTCGTATCGACAATATCTGGAGATCTACAAGTCCAAATGTTACGAAATTTTCACAGAAGCTTACATACATGTGGGTGAGTGTTCTCACGAATTTTCAGCTCCATAGGATGAATTCTTGATCGATTCAAATGGAGTTCGAATCGATCCCGGAACGGGCCCCAATTTCCTAAGGCCGGGCATGTGGGCCCCCTCACGTGCCAGAAGGAGTCTCCCGAAATTTAGGCGAAATATCAGCCTCCTACACCTATAAATAGAGCCCCATGTCATTCAGAAAGGGGGATCGGGATTCAGAAGCGCCCAGACTCTATCGGATTCAATTCTACACTTCATTATCACTGTTAAACTCGAATTTCTTCATTGTAATCGCTGTAATCAACTGTACTCAACAAGGATAATCAATAAAAAGATAAGCCTTTGAAGTGGACGTAGGCCGGAGATAGCCGAACCACTATAAATCTTGTGTTATGTCTGTTATCCTTCATTTTATGATTATCTGCTTTACTTAGATCTGAGATCTGTGGTTATACGCTGTTGATTTGTGTTCATACACTGGTGCTTTCACGACATTCGGGGTTTGTGACCAATTTTGGCGCAAACACTTTGGTGCTTTCTTTGAGAACGACTAGTACCCACTACATCGGATTGAAGTTCAGATTTGGAAAGCGTGAAGAGTTGATATTTGAAAGACAATGACTCGACAAACAAGACAAAGAGCTGAGAGAAGCCAATAGGGAGGAAGTCAAGAGGCATCCTCTGATGCTGGAGAAGGACAAGCTTCGATTTACATCACTAGAGATGAAATGGAAGCTATAGCAAATTCATTGCAAGAGAGGATGATGAAGACTCAGCAAGAGATGCTGCAGAATTTCTTCGAACAGATGAGGGCAGCAAATGTGCAAAACGTTGGACCAACCACAGCAGCTGCAAGTGCGGGACATAGAGTCAGGATTGCGAAAACCAATGAAGGTCAGGTTCAAGGTCAGAATGCAGATCCAGAAGGCAATCAACAAGGACTTGGGGGCAGACCCTCAGGATCTGATGCTGGAAGGCCTACAGATGGAGCTCAACAAGCTGGAGCCAACGCTGATGCTAACGGGCCACACGAAGAGTACGTACTAAAATACCCTTCAAGACCAAGATGGCAACCCCATGATGGAGATGAAAAGATGGCTGGATTAGTCCGACGACTGATGAGAGGAGGATTGTCCAATGGAGGATTAGAGGAAGTTAGTCGGAGTCCATTCACCCTGAATATCAGGAATGCAAGGAACCCTCCAAAGTTTAAACTGCCTATGCTGGATCCTTATGACGTGAAGTCAGACCCAACTATGCATATTACTCGATACATCAGGCACATGTAAGTGTTGGGGGCATCCGAGGAAGTGATGGCTCGATGCTTCCCTCTATACTTGTCAGATTTGGCTACACTTTGGTTCAGGCAATTAGAAACCGAATTGATCAGAACATGGGGCGAGCTTGTAGATTGCTTCATGAGACAGTTTAGGGTCCACGTGACGCGACCCAAGAGTGTGATGACTTTGGCATCGATAAAACAAAGAACCGAAGAGTCCATAAAAGATTTTCTGCTACGATTTAATGCAACAGTGGCTTTTGTAGATCGCCCAGATCCGTCGATGATTTTGATGGCAGCAGTGGCAGGAGTTAGGGAAGGCACCGAATTCAAAGATTCTTTGGCGAGAGACCCACCGCAAGATCTTGGAGAGTTTTACCATGAAGCTGAAAGATTCATTCGATTAGAGGAATCACGAGCCGAGAGGCAGGAAATAAACGCTGTACAAGGCGAAGGAACCGCCAGGGAACAACCCAGGGTGGACAAAGGAAAGAGAAAGCAGGATGACGCACATGATGGTCCTGATAAACGGAAGAAATTCCGAGAGCCCAGATTCAGGCAATACACAGATTTGGCGGCAAGCCTGGAACGAATTTACACTGAAACTCGGGGGCAACTCCCCTATCAAAAACCACCCAGGAGAGATCCCATAGAGCGGGAGCGTAGAACTGGAAAATATTGCATATTCCATGAGCTGGATGGGCACACAACCGACGAATGCCGCCACCTAAAGGATGAGGTGGAAGAACATGCCATGAGTAGTAGATTGCCACAATATGCCAGAGAACGGGCAGCGGCGGTAAGGCCTGAACAACTACCGCCTCCACCTAACAGAAACGATCCTGGATCGGGATCACGACTCGTCATCAACTGATTAAGATGGCAAGGGCCAAGTTCAGGATTTGGACTTCGGTCAAATAATTTCATTAGATTTGTTTTCAGAATAAACGGCTACTCCACTTAATCATGTACGGGAACCGGAGAGATCCCTAGGCTTGCTCTGAGATGGAGACAGACCGATCTGCCCGGAGAGGCAATGTTTAGTTTTTTCCTGATGTTTGAGATTGAACATCTAGGACCTGAATTTAATAAATAAACTTGAATTTCTTGAAATAAACCTTTGACCAGAGAGTTAAAGGATGAGTATTAAATACCAATATAAAAATGATCACTTTATGACCCTACCCGGAGAGACGGGGTCCGGAGTGCAAGAAGTGAGTTGCTTCGCCGGAGAGCGACAGGATCGACTCATTTAAGCATCGTTTCCCATTCACTGGAAAGTGATTAGATCGGGATTCGATAAGAGCCCGAAGAGGCTATGATCGGCCCATGATTTATGCCATGGCATCGCTTAATGTTCAGATACACCGAACCGGAGTGCAAGAAGTGAGTCGCTTCGCCGAAGAGCGATAGGATCGACTCACTTAACGCCGTCTCCCCTTCACCAGAGAGTGACAGGATGGGATCCGGCAAGAGCCCGGAGAGGCTACGATCGGTCCAGAATGACCAAGACATCGCTATACGCCCTAGTTGGGGCCAGAGTGCAAGGGATAGAAAGCAACGCCAGAGTGCAATAGGATCTTTCTATTTAATCGCTAAGTCTGGAATGGGCTTGGCAAGGGTTCGGAGTAACCATTGATAGTCCGGAGAGATTATGGAAATTCATTCTAAACTTCCATTAGAAGAAATTGATAACGATTTGGCTTCGAACAGCCATGGACTTGATTTAAAATGCTATAAGCTCTGAATAAAACATGAACTCACTGCATTCAATTTGAGACTGGTCAAAACACACCTTTTACCAAAAGGCATGTTTTGGGGGGCAAAGTGTTATCCCACCTTTTGACAAAGCTGAGATACCCAAAAATTAACTGAAAATCAATGATTACTAGTCACACATATCAATTATACGTTGCAGGTTCACTATGGATATCGATGAATTTTTTCCGAGTCTGGATCAAGCTACAATTGATAAGACACGTCAAGCAAAGTCATGAAAGCCAAGGTTCCAAGTTTCAATTCAATAAGAGTTCGTACGCTCGAATTATGATCGATGCAAGTTAGTGAAAGATATTGTTCGAATCCATCATGGAGCTTTGTTTGTATCCATAGGCGGAGCCTCTATTCGAATCCATCGGAGGAACCTCTGTTCGTATCCATCGGCCACGTATCAATCAGAGCGGCGGCAACTTCGTACCCATCCTCATGCCTCAGTTCGATTCCATCTAGTCTGCACCCATCGGCGAGCAATAGTTCGAATCCATCCTGCTGCAACAGCTTCGTATCGATCGACTATAGCACATCACGATCGGTACGAACAAGCTTCTGTTCGAATCCATATGTGAATGAAGCCCTCGAATCCATTAGGTCAAAGTGGCAAAAATCATGGAGTCGACTCGGAGTGAAAAGCGGATCGACACGAAAAGCGCGCGCCATGTCAACTTCCTCACGCACTCCGTCATCGAGTCGAGGCTATCGATTCGAAGGAAATCGATTCGAACAGGGTAACCGCACTGGAAGTACAACTTCGTATCGACAATATCTGGAGATCTACAAGTCCAAATGATATGAAATTTTCATAGGAGCTTACATACATGTGGGTGAGTGTTCTCACGAATTTTCAGCTCCATCGGATGAATTCTTGATCGATTCGGATGGAGTTCGAATCGATCCCGGAACGGGCCCCAATTTCCTAAGGCTGGGCATGTGGGCCCCCTCACGTGCCAGAAGGAGTCTCCCGAAATTTAGGCGAAATATCAGCCTCCTACACTTATAAATAGAGCCCCATATCATTCAGAAAGGGGGATCGGGGGATCGGGATTCAGAAGCGCCCAAACTCTATCGGATTCAATTCTACACTTCGTCATCGGTGTTAAACTCGAATTTCTTCATTGTAATCGCTTTAATCAACTGTACTCAACAAGGATAATCAATAAAAAGATAAACCTTTGAAGTGGACGTAGGCCGGAGATAGCCGAACCACTATAAATCTTGTGTTATGTCTGTTATCCTTCATTTTATGATTATCTGCTTTACTTAGATCTGAGATCTGTGGTTATACGCTGTTGATTTGTGTTCATACACTGGTGCTTTCACGACATTCGGGGTTTGTGACCAATTTTGGCGCAAACATATATATATATATATATATATATATATATATATATATATATCTGTGTGTGTGTGTGTGTTAATTGTCTCAAAATATTGTTTATACATTTACAAAATATATAAATATAAATTTTGAAATTATTTGTATATAATAAAATATAAATATCTAGTCTGATTTTGGCTAAGTCAATAAATTTTAAATTCAAAACTTGCATTTAAAATATCTAATTAAGATTATTAAAACATTTTAAATTCAAAACTAGATCTTAAAATTATTAGTAAAAATATCTTTAGTAAATTTATATATTTATATTTATATGAAATTAATTATTACAAAAAAGATAATTTAATTAATTAATTAATTACTTAAAATCCATAACACTTTTTAATATGTATAAATAATACATATATATTTACCTATACTATAAAAATAAATATTTTAAAATTATATGTATGAAAATTTTATTTGGCCAGTAAGATTTTTTTTAATTTGAAAGCTAATTTTAATAACTGTAAATAAATAAATAAATATATATATATATATTATAACATTAAAAATGTACATTATATTAAATAATAATTAATATAAAAAATTAAATTAAATTTTAGGTAGAAACTTTCTTTTAAAATTTAATCGGCCAAAATTTATTTAAAAATAATTAATATATTTATATGTATTTTCAAATATGATTTAAATGACTTTTAGGTTTTAAAATAATAAATGATCATAAAAAAGTGACTAAAATTATTTATAATTATTAGAAAATTATAATATATATTAAAGTGTGTATATATGGCCAAATTATACTATTTACATACATATTTGATTTCTAACTTTGTATTAAATAAGTTGTTATATATAAAATTGTTGTTTAATGAGACCTAATGGGTTTATAATTAAGAGGAGACATTGACACATATAAAATCATTGTAAATGTAAATAGATAGCATATATAGTGAATATAGAATTTTCCTAAAGATATTGATACCTTAGACTCACACCTTGAACTATTGTCTCTTAGATCTTGTAGATATGCACCATTGTTGCTAGCGACCGATGTGGCATCACTTGAAATTGTAGTAGCTCCTTGTATTTGGACAAATGTGCTCAACAGTTGGCTAGTTAGGGTATTGTATTTATGACTGTTGAGAAGGTCTTTCCGCGCAGATCGGTTTGATTTTGATGGGTTTGGAGTTATTGTTGGCGAAATAGAGGCCATATGTGTTTAGATAGTATATGTAACTGTTATGGGCAAAACTGGACACACAACCTATAACTCAGCAAATTGAATATATAAATGTGACTATGAAACCCTAGATGTACTTCTATCTTCAGTTTTCTTCCTTAACCTCGAAATCAACCTAATTGCTCTCTACGGTGATTAACAAATTAATTAAAAAGTGATTAAAATTTAAAGTGTCAAAACCCTATTGAAATATATATGGATTCGAAGCTTTCAACGAGGCAAAGAGGGGTTGAGATTCGTTTTTCCATTCGATTTAAAATGTTAAGGAGGTCGAAAGAAGTCGATCTATGGTACCTGATCAAGCTAGATGTCTCTAGATTCACCAAAATTTGGCAATTAAGGCAACAGCTAGGGCATCAAATCAATGGCGGAGGAAGTGCCCGAAGGCGACGTCAAGTTCGACGAAGGTGGAGGTAGGTGCAACAGACCTGGAGGTGGGCTTGGATCAAGGTAATAATGCTTGTGGTGCTGGCGGCATTGAGTTGTGGCTTATGGGTTCGTAAAGGCGAATGTATTAGAACTGAACTAGTCGAAAGCGGGTAAAATAGGTAGATTTCAGAAAAATTCTACTTGGATCTATTGGGTCTATAGTCTAAGGGGTTATACTATATCTAGTCTAATTTTAAACAAAATCTAATTTTATTTAATTTCATTATACACACACACACATGTGTGTGTGTGTGTGTGTGTGTGTATTTGTTAATTAAACATGTTAACATTTTAATTAAATATTTTATTAGGTATGCATCAATATACATTCAACTGTATAACAACATAAATAAGCTAACACAAACATATGTGTGTGTAGACACACACACACTTCTAGGTATTGGGATCTATATTTATTTTTTACGTGTGTGTGTACACACACAAGCTTACATATACATGTTACATTCTCACATGCATATTAGTAATATAAATGCCTAAGTATATACATATGTTTGAGTATAATTTAATATATATTTATGGTTTGTACAAACATATTGACAGTACCACATATATATAGTTTAGATAAATAAATACATCTATGTAATCTTTATTCCCCCTTATATTTTATATTTACATATATAACAAGGTATGAAAATAACTCACATAAAGTAGACAATTATATAAGAGTAAATTAGAAGAATGAAGATGGAAAGGTAATTTATGTTGCAAGTAAGTCTTATCAAATCTATGTTAAAAAGGAAATAATCATGTAGTGTAATTCTATTTTCCTTTTCTTCTACAACCAACTAAACAATTAATTTAATACTATATGGAATTTCATACTAAATTACAGCAAATATCCTAACCATTTAAAACAAAAGAAGTTTATGTTACATCTAAATTTGAAAAGACATATAATTAACATAAAGAAAATTAAAAGTTTAATAAATTAATTTATTGACCTTAATAATATAATTAGATCTGAAAATAACTTTATATTTAGATACATACATATATTTAATGAACTAAAAATTAATTTGAAACATGAAATTGAATTAATCTAAAATAAGTCAACCAAGTAAAATTTAGTTTAATATTGGTTTACAATTTCAAGGTACAAAGAAGACTCGGTTAATTTATATACATACATGTGATATGCACACACATAATTTCATAATTCACTCTATAAATTTTCGACCCATGATTAAAAGGAATATGTGTGACAACAAGAGTAATTTATTAAAAACAAAAAAGATTTAAAACAACATACAATATGATAATAAGCAAGAGGATTTGTTTCGAATCTCAAATGAAATAAAACATAAATTATTTACAAATCATTAACCAATGGTGTGTGTGTGTATGTGTGTGTATACACACTCACACATATAACAACAAATCAGTTTTGGTATGGCTATTGATGCTCTGAATGACAACTTACTATTATGGAAGGTGTTAAAGAATGCTCTGAATTTCAAGGACAGACTGATCAATCTTGGTATGGCTATTGATGCAACATGTTATTTCTGCCACGACGAACATGAGACAAATCTCCACCTGTTTTTCAACTGCAAGGTTGTGCATTGCTTGTGGAAGAAAATTATGATAATCCTAGGCCATGGCAGTAGGTCTGGAATCAGCAATATTGAATGGTGCAACATATATAGGGCAACCAGATGGAAGAATGACACAAGCATGTTGATGTTGCTTGTACTCAAAAAGTTCATACGGGTGATATGGAGAGAAAGAAATGATAGAATCTTCAACAGAAAGAATAAAAATGAAATTGAGATGTGATATCCCGGAATTTTGAGCAATATCAATTTAATAATCTATATTAAATATTAAATTGATTTGATATATCTTTGTTAATAAGATATGAATTGATTTAATAATTTTCTTTTAAATAGATATTTAACTGATAATTTATCTTTTAAAAGCTAATAAATTGTTTTATATATATATATATATTTGTATATATTGTAAATAGTTAAGCTCTGTTTTAAATTTTAATAAATAAGGATATGTTTTCAAACTCTAAACTTTTTGGTAATTTGGAAATTTGATTAAATTCAATATTTAATAAATAACCATTTGGCTTTAAAATATACTCAGGATTAAAGTTAAAATTGTTTAAATGATTTTAGCTTAAATTTAAATTAAACAAAAGGTTTGTTGTTCTTTTTAAAGTATAGCTTGATAAAAATAAGTAATAAAGTGATAATCTCTTTTATAAATTATTTTAATGTAATAATGAGCTTTATTTATAATATAATGTCTATACAAGTAGATTTTTATTATAAATAAAAATTGTTATATATATTTTAAAAAGAAATTATGGTTTCAAAATTTATATAAATCTCTCAAAAAATATATATAATAAAATATAACTTATGAATATTTAAAGTAAGTATAAAATAAAATAATAATAGGTAATTTTATATTTGATAGTTTGAGTTTTTAAAATAAAAATAAATACACTTATGTTAGGAGTAGAATTAAATACTTAGGTTAAAATTTATAACCAATAAACATAACAACCTTTAAGCTAAAAACTTAAGTAAAATATTATACACTATAATCTTTAGAAAAATATGTTGCAGGCTAGAGAGAAATCACATAAGTACCTGGTAATAAGGTAAGGCAGGGAAAATTATATCAGTATATACGAATAAAATAGGGTAAGTATGCTAAGCTTCAGGCTAAACAAATAAACATATGTAAGTTTTGTACCTAAAAGAATAAAAAAAATGGCTGGTGTAAACTTGATAAGGAGCAAGCATTTAATGCTATATCACTAGTACACAAGACATTTCATTTCAACTTCCTTTTAGAAAAAATCTCTGAATTATTGTGTACCTGAACAGTAAACAAATTTGTATACTTGTTTTATTTATCAACTTACATCATTTCATTTCATATACAAAAGACTTAGCAATTCCAGTTTCTAAAAGTCTTAAACAAATACAAAACCTAAGAAAAAGAAAGAATAGAAGAAATATACAAACCTGGAAACTGAAATCTAAGGATCAATGCAAAGAATCAACAAGCAAGATTTTCTGCAATTCATGTTCAAGTTTCAAAGCTAGTTCAAAGTTTTCAAGGATCAAAACAACAAAAATATGCAAGTTTTCAAATTCCAGTTTCAAGCCTTCCTATTTTCAAACAAAAGATCAAGCTTTCTGTTTTAAAAGTCAGGTGAGTAAACTTTTAAACTAAAAACTTAAATAACCTGTGAATTTCTATGTTAATGTTTGTTTTATATGTATGTATATGTGCAAGTCTTTGTGAATTTTTTTGATGTGTGCATATCTACTTGTTTTAAATATCTCTGATCTAGACAAGTCTCTTCCTTTAATCTATAAACATGAGACCCTTTTTGTTTTGATGCATATGACATATGGCTGAAGTAATCTGGTGATGTATGTTTGAAAATGTGTTTGTATGATGGTTTTTAAGCCTCTATAAACTTGTGAGTATGTTTAGATAATTCTTGTGACATCTCTGTTTTAAACTCCAGAGATTTAAACTTAGATTCAACATCAAATTCTTCCCACTCTAATCTTCTTTAGGCTTAAGTATTTAAAACAAAGTTTGTTGTTTTAAACTAAACTAAGCTTTAAAAATATTTATAAGAATTATAGATAGAAATATTATCTGGAAAGAAATGAAAGCACAGAGGGGTTGAGATATGTTAAAAATCAAACCTTGAAATTGTTGATTCAATTATATATTTGGAATTGTCTCTAAAAGATAGGATTTTTAAAATCAAATTTACAATTTTTAATGTAATATTGAATGTGTTATTTGGTGATGTCTAGTAATTGGGTTTTCGAGTTTCTCTGGTGATCTGGTTGATCTGGAGAGTTGTAGTTCTTTCTGGAGATGGAAGGGCGATTGGGGACTTCGGCAAAATTGTCTGATGATGGTTCATGTCAATGGGGAAGTGGTGGTTGTTAGTTGAAGTCTAGAACTCTAGTTATACTAAGCTAAGTAAAATCGATCACCACGGTCCCTATTGTTGATCGAGTTCAACAAGGGTTTGGGAAATGGTAGTAGACGTGTAGAGGAGGTCGACGCCGGAGTTTCAGAACCTACGGTGGTCGAAGTTTGGAAGTCGAGGCGATTTCAGTTTTTGGGTTGGTGATGTCCAGTTAGTTCCAGGCTTTGGGAAGTGGTGCTCGATTTTGATTTCGGGGTGTTGGTCGCGATTTGATGATCGGGGTGAGTTGCAGAGTCGATCTCTGATGCGTTGCGATCACCGTTGGTGATCAATGGCGGCCGGAGCCACCGTGCATATGCACGGTGTATTTGTTTTTCCGGTGCAATGTTGGGTTGTAGCAGGAATGGTTACTCGAGTTTCTCGAGTCAATTGAAGAAGTGGCCCGAAGTTTTTGTGTGTTCGACTCGAAGTGAGATAGGGTAGACTCGAGTTATTTTGTTTGTTGCCAGTTTTTAAAGCCTGTCAGGCTTTAAGTTCTAAAATTTAAAGCAGGTTTTAAAACAAAGTTTAAAACCAAAAATTTAAGAGATGGATTCAAATTAACTTTTGTCTCCTAGTTTTAAATAAATATAAGCTTTATAAAAATAAAATGTTTTAACAACTTTAAAATGTTTAAAGTATATTTTAAAGTGTGTTTTAAATTTTGCTAAGTTAAATTTGTAGTTATTTTGAATCTAAATTTGAAATAGAATGTAAAAGTAAATTCAAAAGCAAAATGTCTCAAATGCATTTGTAAATGAGAATTTAATCATTAATAAGAAAATGTTTTATCCTTTAAATAATGAAGATTTAAGGATTTGTGATTACTAAGTTAATTAAAATGAAAAATTAACTAATTTAATTAATTAATGATTTGGATTAATTAATTTAGTAATTAAAAGTTAAATTAGTTAATTAAGGTTTAAGATAATTAATTTAGGATAAATAAATGGGTAATTAAGGATCATTAATTAAATAAAAATTGAATTTTAATTAATGATTAGTAATTAATTAATGAAGTAATTAAGGATTAATTAAGTTATATTGAGTACTTAATTAATTAAATAATTGAGGATTAATTAATGAGTTATTAAAGATAAAATTTAATTGTAATTAAAAATAAATCTTAATTTAGTTTCTTTAGAAAAGTAATTAAAGAAGTGTTAATAGTTAATGAAGGTTATTAACTAGGATTATAAAATAATGAATTAATATGATTAATCTTGATAATTAATTAGATTTATTAATTTAAGATAAACAATTGTGAATTAGTTAAGTATAATTACCTATGAAAGTAATTAAGAAATTAATTTCTCATTATAATTAATTAAGTTTAATGTGGATTGTTTAAGTTAATTAATTTAGTTTAATTAATTTAAATAACCATTTGATGATGTGGTAAGTATAATTACTTAAGGAAGTAATTAATTGGGGGATGATTTAATAATGAAAGTAATTTGAGTATAATTACTTTGTATAATTAATCAAGGGATTAATTAGAGATAATTAATTATGGAGTAATTAAATTATTTAATGAAGTAATTAAGGGTAGTTAATTACTGAATGGAGTTAATCAAGGTGATTAACTGTTGGGTTTAATTGAAGATAAATTGCTAAATGAAATAGATGTAATTAGAGATCATTAATTATTATAATCAATTATGTAATTTAGAATGGATTTATTTGGAAATAATTAATAAATGAAGGAATTCATTAATGTAATTAATTAAGAAGTAATGTAATTAATTTTTAGTAATTTAAAGGTTACTTTCTATATTTGGTATAAGATAATTAATTTGTAAAAATAATTAAAGGATAATTACTTAAATGTAATTAAAGATAATAAATCAAGGATGATTAATTAAGATGTAAGTAGAGAATGATTAATTAATTGACTTGTAATTAATTAATGGTTATGTAAGCAAGATTTATAATAATGAAGTAATTAATTTAATTTACTTTAAATTAATTAGAGATAAGTAATTAATTTAATTCATTTTAAATTAATTATAAATGGTGTGATTATTAATCCTTGTTTATATATGATGGATGATATTGATTTCCTTGATTGATTGTGATCTCAGATATGAGATGAGTTATATCTAGGTGATATGGATGCTTGTTTTAAGTATGATAATATTGATTATCTGTTTGAGTTGATAATATGGATTATCTGTTTAGGATGATAATGTGATTATCCATTGTTATATTGTGATTTATCTATCTGTGTGTATATAGATAATATTGAATTGAATTGTTTTAACTTTAAAACAACTTGGCCTTAAAAGATACGATTTGGATTTCGATGAGACCGGGATCGGGTTTCCAGATTTGGATATCTGAAAACCACATCGATCCAAATTAACAATAGGTCGTGAATCTCAAGTGAAGATTCAGAGTGCAAGGGTTATTGTCGTTAACTCTGAGGGTGATTCCAAAATGAGTGTAATGAGATAATGCCTTCGGTTTCGTTCGAACCCGGAACAAACTTGTATGGATTGAATGCTTTCACAACATCGTCAGGTGGACGATGAGCATTCTAAGAGAGGTGTTCTCTTAAGGTAATCGTAACCTTAAGCCTCATCAACCGAGAATGGCTAAAATAGGGGAGGTGCAGCAAGGTTAGTGGGTAGCACCCAAGTAGGACGAGATTACCCTTGTCTAGATGTCCCTTATTATTTCGGCTTAGTGTGCGGTTGGTCATGACAACCGTGGGGCGTCTTGTGCGGGAATTATCCAGTTAGGGATGGTTCCGACCTTGTGTTGCAGGGGACTTAGGGTGGGTCCTCGGTATGGTGATCTAGGCCACGCAATATGACGGGCGGTACCCCAGTAGCCCTGCCATTGTATGGAATCCAATCTCCAATAAGTGCCATCGGATTTGATTGTATTACCCACATGTTTGGCTAGTATGCTGGAATTTAATAGATGTAACAATTTCAGCTATTTCTTATTTACTTGAAAACCCTAGACCTATTATAATATCACTGAATTTCCTATCAAAGTTTTGGTTAGCATAAGGTAAAAACTTTTTCATGTTTATGTGTGGGAAGTCTTACGTGATACCTTTTGTTTTAAAGGATTTTCAAAGTTAAGCAGCTTTAACCGTTTACTCATACCTGACCCATGTATGACCCGGAGTTTATTTATGTTTTTCTTAAACTCTCGGGTACTCAAATTTTTACGAGTAGCCAAGGGTATCAGGTTAGCTTTGACAAATTCTGGAGGAGCAATGGAGCAGGAGGCTTCAGCGTATATATATATATATATATTGGTTCCACTGTGTTAGTGTTTATGTGTATTTCCGCTGTGTTGTATCTCTGTGATGTTTTGAGTTGTATAAAAGACAGGTGTTTATAACTTTCTAATTTGTGATGTATAAGCTGTGTATCTCTGATGTATATGATACTATGTAATAGTTATGTGATGTATTATATTTTGTTCCATTTCCGCTGTGAGATTCTAATGTTGTTTAGTTCCTTCTTCTCTATCTTTTCTCTTTTCTATCCCTTTCTTTCTTATTAATGATGCGACTTTCTAGTGTTAGATTGTCGGGTCGTCACAGTGGTATCAGAGCATAGGTTGAATGAATACCTAGGCTCTGGAGTGGTGTCTATCTTGAGAGAGCGTACTTGTATTTTGGATATATATATATTATTTCTACCTATTTGTTGGGTTACCTGTTCGGGTTTTCCAATATAAGTTATAAAGGTAGATAGGGTAGTGGTGTGTGTAACACGACTACCAATGGTCGGAAGTGTATCTGTCGAGACTGTAGACCTAATACCGTCTCGAGTAAGATTTGATGTGATAAAGGATTTCATCGATCTCTGAAGAAAATCTGTTAGGGTTCAAAGTTCATCTTTGGAGTATAGTTTGGATGAGCTAGAGTTTGGATCTGTCGGTTGAACAGAAGCTAGTGATGGTATCTTGATACCTCAGGGATTAGTAGCTGTGTGATGAGACACAGTGACTATGGATGTTTCCGAAGATGTTTCTTTGGAACAAGTTTTAAAGAAGTGTGTCTGCTTTGGTGTTGAGGCTGAGTTCAGCTGGGTGTTTGTGTTTGGCTTTGAGGCCTGAGTTTCTCGAGGAGTTTGGATTAGGAAGTTTTGGCTTTAGTGGCAGCGTCGCAGTTCAGATTGTTCTGTGTGTTGGCAAGGGAGCTTTCTAGCTTAGTAGTGGAGTTCAGAAGCAGCAGAGTGGTTCTATTTCTTCGTTGGATTGGCTGGTTAAGCATAAGCTATTCTGTTTGGTAAAGACAGAACAGTTTTCTTTGGAATTAGGTTGAGTTGATTGCAAAAGTGACTTGTGATAGTTGAGTGTTCTCTAGGGGTTTCAAAGATTTTTTCTGGATGTCTTCAGGGAGTCAGAGTTTTGTTAGCATCTGGAGATTGAGTTTGGTATCGACTGGATTCCAGAAGTGGTACCAATGGTTCAGCTTAGTAGTAGGATGGTTTCTGGAGGAAGATCTTAGTGAAACAGCTCAGGTTTTGGAGGAACTTCTGAGTTTTATTTTTGGATCTATTGAACCATATTTTTGGAATGTGTTGTCTAGTCTTTGCTTGTGTTCGTCATCGGCATTTTCATCTGCTCAGTCAGAGTTGCGCAGTGGAAGCATGGTGGCAGCTATTTTAGAGTGGAAGCAACTGGAAGTTGCAGTGTTTTGGATTAGAGAGTTTCTACAGGAAATTTTTCAGGATCTGAGGCCAGTTTGGCAAGTGCATCTGTTTTATCTCTCTCGGATAAGAGAAGGGAGATCTGTCTTCTGATTTTGGGATAAAGTGTGTGTTCTGAGTTTTGGTTGATCTTGGAAAGGTCAAATTGTTAGATTGTTTTGGTTCAGGTTGTTTCGAGAGTATTAGCAAAGGATAAGCTAATCGGGAAGGATGTAGGAGACCCAGGATTGTCCAAAGAATTTTGTGGATAAGAATCGGAGATTTGATTTTGGATAAGTGTATGGTCGTCAGGATTGAATTGTCAGTTTGGATAACTAGGATTCGTTGTTTTCACGTATCTCTGAGGGAGTACGTGTAAGATTCTATCTCTGGTTATAGAACCAGCAGTTCAGGGAGTTTTGGTTGTTGAGTCAGACTTGTCTGTAGTCTGATATCCTGTCTTGTTTTGTAGATCTAGATGTGTGTAGCTTAGTAGTATAGTTTTGTTTGGATTCTATAGAGCGAGTAACCCGGTATTTATACTCGGGGAAACTCGAGAGAATTCTATCCAGAATTTTGCCTAGATAGTTGGATTTGTTATTTGGATGATTGACTGCTATGGTTATTAGCATATATTGATGATATATGCTTGTGTTTTTAAAATTAAATCTTTAATGAGATTATTAAATTACCTTTGTTTTAAATTTCGGGGACGAAATTCTTTTAAGAGGGGAGGAATGTGATATCTCAGAATTTTGAGCAATATCAATTTAATAATCTATATTAAATATTAAATTGATTTGATATATCTTTGTTAATAAGATATGAATTGATTTAATAATTTTCTTTTAAATAGATATTTAACTGATAATTTATCTTTTAAAAGCTAATAAATTTTTTTCTATTTATATATATATATATATATATATTTGTATATATTACAAATAGTTAAGGTCTGTTTTAAATTTTAATAAATAAGGATATGTTTTCAAACTCTAAACTTTTTGGTAATTTGGAAATTTGATTAAATTCAATATTTAATAAATAACCATTTGGCTTTAAAATATACTCAGGATTAAAGTTAAAATTGTTTAAATGATTTTAGCTTAAATTTAAATTGAACAAAAGGTTTGTTGTTCTTTTTAAAGTATAGCTTGATAAAAATAAGTAATAAAGTGATAATCTCTTTTATAAATTATTTTAATGTAATAATGAGCTTTATTTATAATATAATGTCTATACAAGTAGATTTTTATTATAAATAAAAATTGTTATATATATTTTAAAAAGAAATTATGGTTTCAAAATTTATATAAATCTCTCAAAAA
The DNA here is from genome assembly GCA_030737815.1 of Allium fistulosum. Classification (NCBI taxonomy): domain Eukaryota; kingdom Viridiplantae; phylum Streptophyta; class Magnoliopsida; order Asparagales; family Amaryllidaceae; genus Allium; species Allium fistulosum. Next base: position 1,341,529,577 of record CM060901.1, on the reverse strand, counting down.
ATATATATATAATAAAATATACCTTATGAATATTTAAAGTAAGTATAAAATAAAATAATAATAGGTAATTTTATATTTGATAGTTTGAGTTTTTAAAATAAAAATAAATACACTTATGTTAGGAGTAGAATTAAATACTTAGGTTAAAATTTATAACCAATAACCATAACAACCTTTAAACTAAAAACTTAAGTAAAATATTATACACTATAATCTTTAGAAAAATATGTTGCAGGCTAGAGAGAAATCACATAAGTACCTGGTAATAAGGTAAGGCAGGGAAAATCATATCAGTATATATGAATAAAATAGGGTAAGTATGCTAAGCTTCAGGCTAAACAAATAAAAATATGTAAGTTTTGTACCTAAAAGAATAAAAAAATGGCTGGTGTAAACTTGATAAGGAGCAAGCATTTAATGCTATATCACTAGTACACAAGACATTTCATTTCAGCTTCCTTTTAGAAAAAATCTCTGAATTATTGTGTACCTGAACAGTAAACAAATTTGTATACTTGTTTTATTTATCAACTTACCTCATTTCATTTCGTATACAAAAGACTTAGCAATTCCAGTTTCTAAAAGTCTTAAACAAATACAAAACCTAAGAAAAAGAAAGAATAGAAGAAATATACAAACCTGGAAACTGAAATCTAAGGATCAATGCAAAGAATCAACAAGCAAGATTTTCTGCAATTCATGTTCAAGTTTCAAAGCTAGTTCAAAGTTTTCAAGGATCAAAACAACAAAAATATGCAAGTTTTCAAATTCCAGTTTCAAGCCTTCCTATTTTCAAACAAAAGATCAAGCATTCTGTTTTAAAAGTCAGGTGAGTAAACTTTTAAACTAAAAACTTAAATAACCTGTGAATTTCTGTGTTAATGTTTGTTTTATATGTATGTATATGTGCAAGTCTTTGTGAATTTTTTTGATGTGTGCATATCTACTTGTTTTAAATATCTCTGATCTAGACAAGTCTCTGCCTTTAATCTATAAACATGAGACCCTTTTTGTTTTGATGCATATGACATATGGCTGGAGTAATCTGGTGATGTATATTTGAAAATGTGTTTGTATGATGGTTTTTAAGCCTCTGTAAACTTGTGAGTATGTTTAGATAATTCTTGTGACATCTATGTTTTAAACTCCAGAGATTTAAACTTAGATTCAACATCAAATTCTTCCCACTCTAATCTTCTTTAGGCTTAAGTATTTAAAACAAAATTTTTTGTTTTAAACTAAACTAAGCTTTAAAAATATTTATAAGAATTGTAGATAGAAATATTATCTGGAAAGAAATGAAAGCACAGAGGGGTTGAGATATGTTAAAAATCAAACCTTGAAATTTGTTGATTCAATTATATATCTGGAATTGTCTCTAAAAGATAGGATTTTTAAAATCAAATTTACAATTTTTAATGTAATATTGAATGTGTTATTTGGTGATGTCTGGAAATTGGGTTTTCGAGTTTCTCTGGTGATCTGGTTGATCTGGAGAGTTGTAGTTCTTTCTGGAGATGGAAAGGTGATCGGGGACTTCGGCAAAATTGTCCGATGATGGTTCATGTCAGTGGGGAAGTGGTGGTTGTCAGTTGAAGTCTAGAACCCTAGTTATACTAAGCTAAGTAAAATCGATCACCACGGTCCCTATTGTTGATCGAGTTCAACAAGGGTTTGGGATATGGTAGTAGACGTGTAGAGGAAGTCGATGCCGGAGTTTCAGAACCTACGGTGGTCGGAGTTTGGAAGGCGAGGTGATTTCAGTTTTTGGGTTGGTGATGTCCAGTTAGTTCCAGGCTTTGGGAAGTGGCGCTCGATTTTGATTTCGGGGTGTTGGTCGCGATTTGATGATCGGGGTGAGTTGTAGAGTCACTCTCTGATGCGTTGCGATCACCGTTGGTGATCAATGGCGGCCGGAGCCACCGTGCATATGCACGGTGTATTTGTTTTTCCGGTGGAATTTTGGGTTGTAGCAGGAATGGTTACTTCAGTTTCTCGAGTCAATTGAAGAAGTGGCCCGAAGTTTTTGTGTGTTTGACTCGAAGTGAGATAGGGTAGACTCGAGTTATTTTGTTTGTTGCCAGTTTTTAAAGCCTGTCAGGCTTTAAGTTCTAAAATTTAAAGCAGGGTTTAAAACAAAGTTTAAAACCAAAAATTTAAGAGATGGATTCAAATTAACTTTTGTCTCCTAGTTTTAAATAAATATAAGTTTTATAAAAATAAAATGTTTTAACAACTTTAAAATGTTTAACGTATATTTTAAAGTGTGTTTTAAATTTTGCTAAGTTAAATTTGTAGTTATTTTTGAATCTAAATTTGAAATATAATGTAAAAGTAAATTCAAAAGCAAAATGTCTCAAATGCATTTGTAAATGAGAATTTGATCATTAATAAGAAAATGTATTATCCTTTAAATAATGAAGATTTAAGGATTTGTGATTATTAAGTTAATTAAAATGAAAAATTAACTAATTTAATTAATTAATGATTTGGATTAATTAATTTAGTAATTAAAAGTTAAATTAGTTAATTAAGGTTTAAGATAATTAATTTAGGATAAATAAATGGGTAATTAAGGATCATTAATTAAATAAGAATTGAATTTTAATTAATGATTAGTAATTAATTAATGAAGTAAGTAAGGATTAATTAAGTTATATTGAGAACTTAATTAATTAAATAATTGAGGATTAATTAATGAGTTATTAAAGATAAAATTTAATTGTAATTAAAAATAAATCTTAATTTAGTTACTTTAGAAAAGTAATTAAAGAAGTGTTAATAGTTAATGAAGGTTATTAACTAGGATTATAAAATAATGAATTAATATGATTAATCTTGATAATTAATTAGATTTTTTAATTTAAGATAAACAATTGTGAATTAGTTAAGTATAATTACCTATGAAAGTAATTAAGAAATTAATTTCTCATTATAATTAATTAAGTTTAATGTGGATTGTTTAAGTTAATTAATTTAGTTTAATTAATTTAAATAACCATTTGATGATGTGGTAAGTATAATTACTTAAGGAAGTAATTAATTGGGGGATGATTTAATAATGAAAGTAAATTGAGTATAATTACTTTGTATAATTAATCAAGGGATTAATTAGAGATAATTAATTATGGAGTAATTAAATTATTTAATGAAGTAATTAAGGGTAGTTAATTACTGAATGGAGTTAATCAAGGCGATTAACAGTTGGGTTTAATTGAAGATAAATTGCTAAATGAAATAGATGTAATTAGAGATCATTAATTATTATAATCAATGATGTAATTTAGAATGGATTTATTTGGAAATAACTAATAAATGAAGGAATTCATTAATGTAATTAATTAAGAAGTAATGTAATTAATTTTTAGTAATTTAAAGGTTACTTTCTATATTTGTATAAGATAATTAATTTGTAAAAATAATTAAAGGATAATTACTTAAATGTAATTAAAGATAATAAATCAAGGATGATTAATTAAGATGGAAGTAGAGAATGATTAATTAATTGACTTGTAATTAATTAATGGTTATGTAAGCAAAATTTATAATAATGAAGTAATTAATTTAATTTACTTTAAATTAATTAGAGATAAGTAATTAATTTAATTCATTTTAAATTAATTATAAATGGTGTGATTATTAATCCTTGTTTATATATGATGGATGATATTGATTTCCTTGATTGATTGTGATCTCAGATATGAGATGAGTTATATCTAGGTGATATGGATGCTTGTTTTAAATATGATAATATTGATTATCTGTTTGAGTTGATAATATGGATTATCTGTTTATGATAATGTGATTATCCATTGTTATATTGTGATTTATCTATCTGTGTGTATATAGATAATATCGAATTGAATTGTTTTAACTTTAAAATAACTTGGCCTTAAAAGATACGATTTGGATTTCGATGAGACCGGGATCGGGTTTCCAGATTTGGATATCCGAAAACCACATCAATCCAAATTAACGATAGGTCGTGAATCTCAAGTGAAGATGAAGATTCAGAGTGCAAGGGTTATTGTCGTTAACTCTGAGGGTGATTCCAAAATGAGTGTAACGAGATAATGCCTTCGGTTTCGTTCGAACCCGGAACGAACTTGTATGGATTGAATGCTTTCAAAACATCGTCAGGTGGACGATGAGCATTCTATGAGATTTGTTCTCTTAAGGTAATCGTAACCTTAAGCCTCATCAACCGGGAATGGCTAAAACAGGGGAGGTGCAGCAAGTTTAGTGGGTAGCACCCAAGTAGGACGAGATTACCCCTGTCTAGATGTCCCTTATTATTTCGGCTTAGTGTGCGGTTGGTCATGACAACCGTGGGGTGTCTTGTGCGGGAATTATCCAGTAAGGGATGGTTCCGACCTTGTGTTGTAGGGGACTTAGGGTGGGTCCTCGGTATGGTGATCTAGGCCACGTACTGTGATGGGCGGTACCCCAGTAGCCCTGCCATTGTATGGAATCCAATCTCCAATAAGTGCCATCGGATTTGATTATATTACCCACATGTTTTGCTAGTATGCTGGAATTTAATAGATGTAACAATTTCAGCTATTTCTTATTTACTTGAAAACCCTAGACCTATTATAATATCACTGAATTTCCTATCAAAGTTTTGGTTAGCGTAAGGTAAAAACTTTTTCATGTTTATGTGTGGGAAGTCTTACGTGATACCTTTTGTTTTAAAGGATTTTCAAAGTTAAGCAGCTTTAACCGTTTACTCATACCAGACCCATGTTTGACCCGGAGTTTATTTCTGTTTTTCTTAAACTCTCGGGTACTCAAATTTTTACGAGTAGCCAAGGGTATCAGGTTAGCTTTGACAAATTCTGGAGGAGCAATGGAGCAGGAGGCTTCAGTGTGTGTGTGTATATATATATATATATATATATTGGTTCCACTGTGTTAGTGTTTATGTGTATTTCCGCTGTGTTGTATCTCTGTGATGTTTTGAGTTGTATAAAAGACACGTGTTTATAACTTTCTAATTTATGATGTATAAGCTGTGTATCTCTGATGTATATGATACTATGTAATAGTTATGTGATGTATTATATTTTGTTCCGTTTCCGCTGTGAGATTCTGATGTTGTTTAGTTCCTTCGTCTCTATCTTTTCTCTTTTCTATCCCTTTCTTTCTTATTAATGATGCGACTTTCTAGTGTTAGATTGTCGGGTCGTCACATGAGATGTGGAATGAACTGGTTAATACTATCAGGGTTGGTGTGAGATTCAGCTCTTATAGTTATGGGAGTCTTATAACAGGGATGTGGTACTGATTTGCGGCCTTGTTGCCCTTTTGTTACTTTTCCTTGTTTTTGGCATTTTCATTTTCCTTTTCTTTGTGCCGTAGCTTGTTATGGTGCAAATTTCTTTTATTGTGTTTGCAATAAACTAGTAGGGGACCAGTCAAACCCGCTTAGCTTTGCTAAAAAAACAAACCAGTTCCAAAATAATTAGTTATTTCAGATCCAATTAAATCATAAAATTTAAAACCATATATAAATAGAACTTGCAATCAATCATAATACTAAAATAATTTTAAAACTGGTTTTAATAAATGGCTACAATTTACATATATGTGAAACTTTATTTTAAACGTCATGTATTAATTATAAACTTACCCAATAAACCTTGCCATTCATCATACCTTCATTTGTGGTTTCTCCTCGAATTTCAAATAAATCAGCATCCCACCTTGCAAGAGAAAGATGAACCACCTTTCTTTAATTTAATTTGATGTTGGTTCAAATTTGTTTTGTGATTTATTTATTTTTTTGGTAGAAATTTCCGCCATAAATGATAGAGAGGAGGAAGAACAGTTATGTTTTGTTAAAGAACTCAAATGAGGAGATTTTGTTTTAATAGAATTAAATGAACCTTTCTCATTCTTCTTATCAAAACTTTCTTCTTTAATTCCTTTTAAATTTCAATCAATTTAATTAATTGGTTTCCTCCTCTCAACATTATATGGTTTGTCTTAGCGCATTCTTAATGTGCAAATTTTCTAAACAAAAACCTTTATATGATTATTTTGTTATTTAAACCTCATTTAATATTGTACCAATACCGTATATCGATATATGCAAATATAACTTTTATATATGCATTTAAATAATTAACAACATCATTCAAAACATCAAATAAATTAATAATAATTAATATTTCATAAATATTAATCAATTAATAATATTTTACAAATTAATTAAATCGTATAGTTTTCGAAGAAATCACAAATGTGGTTGTGAAACACAAAGGTGTGGGTTCAATCAATGATAAATATTGAACAATTCAAATATCAATGTTCACACGTCACCTTGCTAGTGGTGTGATAGTTCGACCGAATTACATTGCTTACATGTCTTTTTTGAATAATCAAATCTCATAAACACTTAAGTTGTATCTTTTAGTAATGATAATTTACACCAATTCTCTTCGTTAAAACTATATCACATTAGCACTTACAAAAATAAAGTCCAACATCATCCACATTCAACTTTGTAATTCCAAACACAAAATCCTTGATTGAGTAATAACAATTATTATCAGCCTTACTACTCTTCCTAGAGACTTTAATTCTAAGTTGAGTAATAACCACAACTAATCACTAATCATCAGCCTCGACAGTTACAACAACATCTCCTCACAAATGCTGATAATTTCAACAACAATGCAGCGGAAAATAAACATATATGTGGAATACGACTTTAAGACCTCCAGCTCGTCTATTGAAGCTCTAAAGCACCAATCAGAATCTGTAAATATGCTTAGTCTAACCCAAGCATTGAAAGGGAAGAACGCCCGGATCGGTTTGGTAAAACAGCGTGAGAAAACAGATCTCAAATTTATTTTAAAGTTATGAAACTTTTCTTTATCAAATCAAAGGTATCTCATAGAACCATGCCGCATATAAACACGGATGGGTTTTTACCTTACGATAACAAAAACATTTCATATCAAATCATCTGATATTATACTAGTGTCCAATATACAAATAATAATTAATCATAGCTGAAATTGTTACCATTATTAAATTACAGAATATGTTAGGCTCTACAAGCAAAATGGCAGGCACGTATTGGAGAATGGATTCCATACAAATGACAAGGTAACGGACTAACTTCCGTACAGTACACCTCTAGAAAAATGTACCTAGGGTCCAAATACTGAACTTCTAAACCAACACAGAACCGGCCTACCCCTTTGTTGGATAGTACCAAATATGACATCACCTCGGTCGTTCCTTACCTATCCACGGCCACATCACACAAATACTCGACATATAGAGGATAATCTAGAAAGGTGATGACCATATCCTCATGGGAGCGACCCACATAGCCCTGCCGCTTCTGCCCTATTTCTGTCATTTCCGGGTGATGAGGCTAGAGGTAACGATTACCTTTCACATGGCACATTCCACTTTGAATGCCACCTTGCCATTACCACTATCACTCAACTAATTTCCTATAAACTTATAGCGTCTGAGCTCATACGTTTCAGGAAAGGGCGTTAAGCAAAGAGAAGTTTCCTTCTCCGCCACAAAACAGATGATACGTTCAAAGAGATCAATAAATGTAATTAGAAATGCAACGTCAGATATCATCCATACAAGTTGTCCAGGAACATGACAAACTGAAGGCACTCTCCGACAGCATCCTGTCGGGAATTACCCTTAAGATTAGTAGCGAGAAGTCCTTGCATATTGTAGATTTCATAACGAAACACTACTACCACCACAAATATATGATATGGTAAATTTCACCTCGAGGGACTAGTGGCAAGTAGCCCTGCATCATGAAGATCTCCATCTTCAAAAATCATCATCATAAACTTGCACTTTCAAACACATACATTGGTCCGAAGTGGTTTTCAGATAAATCCGAACCTGGTCTCTCCGAACCAACAACGAAAAAGAGGCTCCTTAACCTCATACAGAAAATAAGTCTCGTATCTTATCATGTTTCCAACTCTCAAGTTGTTATCCTTCGACCAAGAAGGAAGCCCTGTAGATTGGAGTACCTTAGACACTCCACATTACTTGAATTAACATCATTAATCTAAACGATAATCAAGCCTACTCAGCCGACTTCATGCTAAGTGCACGACTAATTAGTTCCCACATCAAGTCAAGGAACCAAAAATGGCCAAATTTGATAGTCGATTATTTAACTATCAAAGCAACAAACAATATCTAGCACAAAAGCAGTAACTAGGCCCTTTTAATTAATCTTTTATTAATTAAATCAGTTTCCAAATAATTACTTCAAATTATCTATTAAAAGATATATCTTCAAAACCATTTCAATCTTTCGATATTGGAAAACATTTCCAGATACTTATATCAATGGTATAAGCATCGTTAATAACACTACCATTTGGGAGAGACACCAAATAGATTTCTATAACCGTACAACTCCATAGTTCGTACGCCCCCGGATGGGTGTTAAGTATAGGATGCAATGCTCCTACACCACCAAGCCTTTAGAACGATCATAAGAACCAATTCGTGTATTTCACAATGGAAGGTCAAAACATCATATATTGGGTCAAAACAAATATTGCTTAAAACATCGTTACGACAACCCAAAACATTAGTATAGGGATTTGATTAATGATATATATATATGTGTGTGTGTGTGAGTGTGTGTGTGTGTGTGTATGTATATATATGTATGTATAAATCTCGTATACTATATAAAACATTTCCTTTCGGAAAATCATTTACTATAACAACAGTGTTATAGTCCATGCCTTCCATACTTTCCGAAAATGTCTACTACGACAATAAATGTTGAAATCTATGTTTCTGATACATATCACCTTTTAAATCATTTTTCCATCTATTAAATTTCATTTGGAATTATTACTTTCAAAACTTTATTTTTAAAGATTATCATTTTAAAAACCATTAACTTCATCCAAAAATATTACTTCCAAAACATTCCATTAAAAGCTTATTTAACTCTTACAAACTTGGATATATTTCCTTTACATAAAAATCCATATTTAAATCTCAACATAAATCATTTCCATATCTATAATACTATATTTATAAATCTCTTTTCGATTTTATAAAACTTTTATTTTATAAAATTCTATTTATAAATCATTCTTTTATTCATAAAATCCATTTCTTTATAAATCTAATTTATTTATAAAGGCCATTTATAAATTCATTTACCAAATCAATTTCAAATCCATTTACAAATTTTGATTATAAATCTATTTTATAATTATAAGATATCACTCTTAATAATCCATTTTATAAACTATTCGAAAATCTTTATTTAAAAATATTTCTCAAAACCATACTTTTTTAACATAAAAAATCATGCTTTTTAGTTGTTTAAAAACAAATTCATTTCTTTTAATAATTTAAAAATTATTAAAATATATATATATACTTCCAAAATCACCTTGAAAATCATTTCAATTCAAAACCACTATTTTATAGCATTTCAAAAATACTAAAAATATGGCCCAGTGCTACCATAGCACTAAATAAGAAAAAACAATCCATGTCATCAAATATGGCATCCAACACATCATATATCAAAATATATGAAAAGTAAAATCAACAATGTGAGGAATCCTGTTGGATCCTTCCAACATGTCTCCCTTGCATCAAATACAACATATAATCAAGTAATATAAAAATCAACCGCTTTGAGGAGGGATTCGTATATAAAGGGTCATCCACTCTTACACGGGAAGGTAATATGGTCTCATCCACTCAATAGGCAGGAATATATCCAAACCAACAAATAAATATAGTATATCATCCAAACAAGCAACAAACAACATAAATAAAATTATTCCCACTTATATAAAAATATAAGTGTAAGGACCCGATTCTTCGACTTCCGAAAATCGACATCAATATGTCCACTGTATCGACTGCCGAACAAACGAATGCCAGAAAACCGAATACTTAGGGTTTAAAAAGAAGAGGTAGAAGAAAAGATAGAAGAAAATGAGAAGAAGAACAACAGAACAATATCAGAAACGAAAACAATATCAGAATCTCACATATCGCAGCGGAACAATATATAATAAATAATCACTAGTCTTTTAAAACAAAGAACTATATCAGTTTATACATACATCAATCAGAGTCAATATACAACAATGGACAGTTATATAAACTTGTCCTTATACAGAATACATAGTGGAATAGATAATATCAGATACAAATACTACGTCTCGTCATCCAGCTTCTTTCCAAAGCTCCAGAATATCCAGAATATCCTGATAACATAACTCTAGACTGCCCGTGTGGAAATTGGTGGGCACCCAGAGTTTAGAAGGGAAACAATAAACTCCAGGTCAGTCATAGTGACTGGTGTGAGATCGTAAAACAGTTATTTTTCACAAAGAAAATAAAACAGATTCGCAATGCTTTTGGAAAATGAAACTACCATAAGACCTCCCGCCACACACACAATGCAAATGCAGAATTGGAGGAGATTTCTTCTTATGATAGTCAAAGATGCTTACTATGCAAAAATCATTGGATTATTATTATTTGTGCATAGTGGAAAACATTTTGAAAGTACAATATTAATCTTAGCCAGCATAGGTACCATTATACTATGCCTACTATAGCTGCTATGTTAAATAGCAGGTTCTACAACTAATACCGTACAAGGTTCGTATTGGAAAATAAATTTTCCAACAAATGGTCAGGCTAAGGAACTTCCTTTCCTACTGCCGAATGGGATCGCCTCTGGCTGGACGTCCCGAGAGACAAACTGCTCTCTGCCAAACAAGGCCGGGTTACCCCTATAACAGGTAACTCACGAATATGTCATCCCCCGGTCCTTTGGGACCTTTATCCGAGCGCTCGGTAACCAACATCACACATCATAAATAGAGTGTATCCACATTAGTAAGTATCTGGGCTCCATACCATGATACCACCCCTTTCCAGAAGGAAATGACATACCTTAAAGGGCGCGACCCTCATAACCTTGCCGCACATTCCTGTTTCGACCATTTCCAGGTTGTGAGGCCCTGACGAAGTCTCGTCCACAAAGCTACGCTTTTTCAAAAAGCCACGCTTTGGGTCAACAGATGATCAACCTGTGATCACAAAGATAAATGATCAAACAAATGATCATATCACAAATGATCAAACACTGATCATCACACAGCAACACTCAGCATGACACATTACCAAATTGGGAATATATCGCTGATAACTTCAATTACATAACCTCTGAGCTCATACGTCTCAGAGAAGGGTGTTAAGCTAAGAGAATAAATTCTCCACCACCAACAGATATGTATTTGAAAGAAATCAGCTTTATATCTCAATTTGTAACGTCAGACATACAATCCATACAAGTCTGTTCCGGGATCAAATAGAACCGAAGGCACTTCTCACGAAGCCCTTGCAAATCCGGATAATTTCCAATCACGTCCAGACTTCCCATCACTAAGGGTGATAAAACCTCTAAATCGGAGATCAACCGATGTAGAGTAACTCGACGGTAATCCTTCCGTTTTCAAAAATATCTGGTCTTCAACACCGGTCAACAAATGCAATTCATAACGACGTATCACATATTCGGAATGGGTTATACGACCCCATGGTCCTTTCCCGGCTAACCCGAATAGTGAGCGCTTATTCAAAAATAAGTGTGGCATTCAAATTCATCCAATTCACAACAAATACCCATTCAAGGTAATTATTGATAGTCGGTTATTTAACTATCAATAAAGATGCGCAACATCATCAGATTCCAAATAATTTTCCAAATTATTTATTTTCCAAAATATCTATACTAGATATAAAATTTCCACACTTCAAAAATAAATCAACGTTTATTTTTAAAACGAATTTCCATTTCTTTTATAAATTCCATAGTGAATTTATATTTTCAAAATATCCACTGATATACGATTTTCGAATCGATGTCAATATTCACTTTCGATTTATCTTTACAAAGATAAATTCTCAAAACGTTCATTTCATATTGGAAAAGTAATTCCATACTTATTTAAAAATAAGTGATTCACAAATCTATTTATTTTCAACATTTGAAAATATTCGATATACTTAAATAAAAATTAAGTATATATTTCATTCTTTAAGGAAATCATTTACTATAACAACATCTATTTGAGTCAAAACGAATGTTACGTAAAACATTGTTACGACGACTCAAAATCACTAGTATAGGGATTCGAAATTAAGATAGATATGTAAATCCCAATACTATATAAAAATATTTCCTTTCGGAAATCATTTACTATAACAACAGTGTTATAGTCCACCATTTCCTTCTTTCTCGAAAACGTCTATTTCAACAATAAATGTTGAAATCTATGATTTTGATATTAAACACTTTTGAAAACATCGTTAAAACAATTAACTTCATTTTTAATGTCACTTTCCCAAAACCATATCCATTTTACTTAAAAATATATTCACTGTCCAAAATCGTGAATATACTTCACTAACCAAATTTCAATAATCTCTACACATTTATATTTCAAGGATTATCCACTGTCCAAAATCGTAGATAAAATTCCCAACCAAACTCTTATTTTTACAACATTCAACTTAAAGGATAATTCGTTGTCCAAAATCACGAATATATCTCCTTTAATAACTTCTACGTTTTATTCATCAAATTAAATTGATTTCGAATTTACAAACAATGTTTATAAATTCCATTCCTATTTATAAAACTTCAACTTATAAATCTCCTTATTAACCAACTCCATTCTTATCTCAATTAAATGCCAAAATCCCATTTATAAGATTATTACTTATAAATCTTTTGTTTTACAAAATCTTTTCATTTTGTAACTCCGCAATTTATAAATCTATAAATTTCATTCACTTACGAATTCCATAAATATTTCATTTTTTTAACACTTATAAAAACTCGTTTTATAATTCCAATACTTTTAATTTCATAGATATCAACTTTATAAATCTTTTATATAGACCGTTTACAATATTCAAAAATCCAAACTTAAACCATTTTATAAATAAATCAACTTTTATTTCAAAAATCACACTTTGGTTATATTTCACCAAAAATCTTAACTTTTATAACTTTAAAATTTTAAACGTTTATTTATTTGAAATAAATCAATTCAAAAATTCAATAAAACGTCTACTTTCAAAAATCACTTTAAAATCCTTTTAAAGTAAAAGTCGTTATTTTTAAATTTCAAAACTGAATCCGATGATGCAACAGCACCAACTAGTCAATCACAACAACAAACATCATATATCAATATGATAACAGAATATACATCAATATTTGTAAATAAATAAATACTGGTGAGGAATCCAGTTGGATCCCTCCAACCTGTTTCCCTGCATCCACAGACGTTAGCACAATACCAATTCCACTTCGAGGTGGAATATCGTGGTATATGGGTTTTATAAAAATATCATTCGCTTACTAACGGCGCAATAGGGTCTCATCTGCTATACGAGGCGGGAAATCAATCAATCCAATATATACATATGCCAATATGTATATATTGCTATATATATATAGATATATCCTACTATATCTAATATCACATCCAAATAGCAATCAAATCAATCAATAACTGTAAAATCAAATTTTCCTTCGAGTGAGAAAATCTCACCTTTGCTTTATTTATTTTTGCAATCCAATCCAATCCTTCTTTTGTTTTCTTGATTTTTAACCTTGTATAAACAAGTTTATACGATTCATCAATATTTGAATTAATCGATCAATTAAACTTTTGTTTGGTAATTTTAATTATCCAATGACTTTATTTTCAACCGATCTCTTTAAAAAATTTCAAAAATCTTAATTTCAAAATAACTTTCCTTTATGGTATAATATATACACATATGTAAATCAACCTTTTACAAACTTACTGTATATATCCTATTTTGATTTCCTGTATATAACAACAGTAATTACTTTACTGTATATATGTTCATATATAAATAAATTGCCTTATAAACTTACGGCTATATTTTTCTCTAAAAATTATTCAAATTTTAAACTGCTGCATACGAAAATCTTATATATATATATATATATATATATATATATATATATTAAATTAAAAGCCACTGATATACCCACTGTATATTTTCTTCTGAAAATATCAAAACAAAAATTTCCTTCACTGAACATACAATGTTCATATACATCTTTGATCTGAAATCAAATTGGCATATGGGTCTTACTGTAAATTCGTATATTTATTTGTATTAAATCGAATTAAACCAGGTTGGTACCTTACTACGAATCGACGAGTGCTGCTCCTCCACTCGATTTGCCTTCTTCCAGAAATGACCAACACCAGAACGAGATTGCTCGACCACCACACTCGAACTTCCTTCAAAATTCCGACCACCATCACATGGCCGAATGCAACTCGAAAGCTACCTCAGAAATTCACCAACATCTCCATCCTATCGCGACTGATTACCTAGGCTTCGACCCTGCCCTTTCTCGCGAATCGAGTCTCCCTAGCTCGACAGTGAACCTCCCAATGCCTCGCGACTATCTCAACCATTCGAGCTTCCAGTCGAGTCCCACTTCCACCACCGTACCTTGCGTACCCCAAACTCCATCTCGCGCCACCGCACCCTCCTACGAACACGCCTCGCGAGCTTCGCCTCGATTTCAATTTGGAACGAAGGAGAGCTTCGTTCGTTTGCTTTCGAATGAACGAAGAAAAGATTTGGGGAAGAACGTAAGAAATTTGGTTCGGCCATTTTTAAACTGCTCGATTTTGTTTTCGTTTGTTTTTGGTTGTGAGGAGTGTGGATGGAACGAGATTTTCTTCTTTTAGGCTTCGGCCATTTATTTCGAACTGAAGTTTGATTTAGAAAGTGAGGGAGAGGACGTATTTAAAATTGATAGAGTATGGTTTGCACGATTATATTCGTGGTTGTAGGCGTAAATTTAGGCGCAATTGAAGGGAAGCTACAGCATTTTGCTGTTGACAAATTTTAAAGTTTAAATTTAAATTGAATTCAATTTAAAATTTCTACGCGTTTATCTATCGTACGGTCATACGGTAACTCCGTTCAATACGAAATTTGAAATCCGGCAATAATACAATATTACGGACCCAATGGAACTGGTTTCGTCAAATTCCGAGACTGTGCCTCGGACGGCTATTTTCAAATATCAATTCGAACGATAAAAATTCAAAACTATACAAAGCAGTTTCAAATTCAATTCTGAAGCTTCTATTTTCTTCAGTATCATCGATGTGAATTTTTCACGCCTTTGAAATATTTTTAATCGGCTTATATTTGAAGATTCAAATTTTTTTTATTCAACTTACAATAGATTAAATTTTATAATTTAATCGCCAAATTCAAGATTATATTGGGGATTCAAATTAAATTATCGTTCAAATATTTAAAATTAATTAAATATCTTCAATTTAATTTGTTTAAAATTCTGGGTCGTTACAATAAGCAGGCCGGAGAGGTGAGTTTACTCACAAAAAATGCCAAAATTCGCCAAAACGCTCCGGTTCGAATTTAAATTGAACGGTCATTCAATTTAACCCAAAATTCCTACTACCTTTGAATCCATCCAATTTAACTACATAGCGTAGTGCTCTCTGATATGAACGCAACACAACTTGTCGCGCTCGAAACCGACCTCGTATGAACAAGTTATGAAATAATTAACAAACGAATAATTAGTTTATAATTAACTTAAACAAATTAAAGTTTTAAATTATTAAACTTTCTTCCATCTTTCCTCATCGTTCACGATACCAAGCAACGCTCATCTTCCTTTTTTTATTATACGATCGATCGATTGCTGCGACCTGCACCAACGCGCCGCTGAACTCGCGCCACCATGCCATCCTCCGCCGTTGCCACCAACCACGCCACGCGTGCGCGTGTGAACGCGCGAAATCGACCAAAATGCAGATGCGAGCCTCCAACCGTCGTCGTTGTCCATTCGACCATCCACCCGTTGAATTGCTTCGTATCATCGTGCTCTACATTTTCCTAGTTGAAGTCGTGGCGTAATTCGGCCTCTAGAGGCTCCGATCTTTATCAGCCATGGATGGTTATGTTTTAATGGCTGCATAAATTGTTTTTAGGGTTAGGGTTTTGTAACGACCCGTACTTTTACGGATCGAAAATTTCGTCAAAATCTGGGATTCTTAGCGTTGTTGAGTCATTTCAGATTTTAGGCAAAATATTGTTAAAGTCCTAGGTCATACACGACCTAAGTGATAGGTTGTGACCGACTTATAGATTGGACGACCTAAGAGTTAGAACGTCGGAAGCTTAGGTCGTGTAGGAAGTAAGTCGTGAGTGGCTTAGGTCGAGTGACGACTTAGAGGTTAGGTCATCTTGGTTTAGGTTGTAGACGACCTAAGAGGTAGCACGACCTAAGTGATTGGAGAATTGAGGTTTTGAGCGACCTAGTGTGTGAGCGACCTAAGTTTGGGAGTTGAATTGTTAGGTCGTCTAGATGACTTAAGGAGGTTTTACGACCTAAGGAAGTGAACTGGTTTAGTGTTAGGTCGGTTGGAGCAACTTATAGGAGTTAGCGACCTATAGGAGTTAGCGACCTAAGGACAATGCGACCTAAGAGTTAGAGGTATGGGAAGCAGGGTAAGTTAGCGACCTAAGAAGGATAGGTCGGCAACGACCTAAGGAAGGAGTAGTTAGGTCGTATGACCTGTGTGTAGTTAGGTCGCTAGGCTATTAGTCAGTTAGGTCGCTTGTGTGTTAGGTCGCGTGGGATTGCTAAGCAGTTAGGTTGTGGCATTGATAGGTCGCGTGGGTCTAAGTGTTAGGTCGTAACACTGTTAGGTCACGTGGGTAACTCAGTAAGTCGTAGGTCGTGTAGCGTGAATAAGTTAGGTCGCGCGCATGTTAAGTCGTAGGTTGAGGGACTTTGATAGGTCGTTGAAGCACCTGGGTGTTAAGTCATAGAGACTTAGGTCGGTGGGGGTCTTAGGTCGTAGGTCGGAGACGACCTAATTCCGAGTTACGACTTAGGGAGATTTCGCCTATAAATAGAAGGGGGTTGGCTTCATTTTTTTGGGATCCGGATTTTGAAGCGATGAAGTGCTGCCATTTTATGAGCTCGACTTCTACACTTCTTCACTTCTTTTCTCAACTCTAATCTAGTGATTCTATCCATCCAAGTTGAAGATCAAATTGAAGATTTAAGAGCTTGGATTGAAGATCTTCATCCTTTGAAGTGAGATTTCTTCGTTTGAAGCGGATTCGTGATAGATCAAGCTTGATCCTTCGCTGTCCAGATCTGAAGCGTGTTGATTTGGGGTTGTTTAGGTGATTTGGTGAGTGGTGATTATCTCTCACACGGATCCAAAGGAGTATATCGGATTGTTGGCTCGATTTGGTGTTAAAATAGTGATTTCCATACATTTTCTTCATCCTAAGTGTAGATCCATATAGATCCATTGTTCATGATGATGTTACATCCATTTTACTAAGTGTTAACCTATGCAAGTTCTTTCATCAAGATTATAGAGATATTGTTCATGTTTTCATGCTTATTAGACTTTCAACTCTTTAAATACGAAATTGCCATTATTGTGATAATTGTCTACTTAGATCATATGTGAATGCTTGATTGCTTGGATTAATGTTTGATTTGGTTGATTGCTATGAATTAGATGATTGATGATTTGATTTAGATCAAGGATGATTCAAAAGCTAAGGGAAAGGCTCTTGAATTGGAAAAGCTGCTTGTGGCATATGTAGAGGATGGTGAAGCTCTTATGCATAGATTCGATGATGATGATGTTGAGATGAAGCTTTGCGAGGATGTGATGAAGCGAAGCATGATATGAGATAGTCTTGGTCTAATCCAGACGGGATCATTCCAAGCAGGTTGATAACTCGGTGGTATGGTTCGAGTTGAGGATAATGGATGCTCGAGAGGCGCTTGAGCTAGTATGGAGATAGTCGTCGAGGAGGATGACTAGAAGGCTGAGATCTCATCGTTGTTGAAGGTTCTAGCATGCTCAAAGCAAGAGTACATTGGGCAGATTCGATAGTCCCTGAAGGCTACTGATTGGGTAGTCAAGTACTCTAGGCAGATTCGATAGTCCTAGGCACGGGTCACGATGACGTGCGGGAGTTATGTCTAGAACCGGGGTTTCCATTAGCCCTTGACGGGCGGCTGAAAGAATGTGTCGGTCATTCAATTAACGGTGATATCGAAGCAATGATAACAGTGATAGCCAGAGTCATGGATGTTTGGTTGTATCGTCATTCGGTCTCAAGAGCAGTGTTTTCTGGGTGCTTATCTGATCTTGGTTTAGGCCTTGGGAGTTTGTGCTTGGAAAACATCGCCCTTGACTCGAGTGATAATTTCTTTACTTTACATTGTATGCTCTGCTATGTTTGCTTCTGCTTAGTGTGTGTCTGGGGCTATCACTGTAGAAAGAGGTTGGAGTGGGAGGGTTGTATTCCTATTCCTTTTCCTTTATGCTCTTTTGGTATGTTGTTAGTTAATTTACTGCTCACTAAGACTGTTGTCTGACTCAAGGCTTTATGTTTTTAACTCTTATTGCCTTGGGCTGTTCGTCCATTTTAGGACGGGCAGACTAGGTAGCAGGTGACAGGTGCTGTTCTCTTCTCACGATGCTGATATCGAAGACGAGTTGGAGGGTTGCATATTATCTTCTTATATGTACTGGATGTTCCGCTGTTTGTATAATCTCTGAGTGATATGTAGTGAGGCTTGATGTATTGACTATTTGGATGCTTGTATTCAACTATTATGGAGTTTTATATGATGGCATTTTATTCTGTAAAGCTTCACTATACATATGTTCTATTGTATTTTGTCCATGCGCTGTGAGTAATACGATAGATTCTGTTATTTTGATCTACCCTAACAATCGTCCATGGTCGTCTGGCACACTTTACAGCGCACTATCTCTAGATTCGGTGCAGGGGTCATGGGCGGTCGTCACATGTGGTATCAGAGCATTGGTTAATCGATTTTACCCAACGCTCGCTGACGTAACTACGTATGAGAGACGTAATTGTATTTTGATGGATGAATACTATATATAATATAGTAGCTTAGTAGAGTTTGAGTCCTTTATGTAGTTGTTTCTCTAGATGTTCTGATCATTCCTTTTTATAGATATTGAGAATGAGTCGAAGAGGGAGACCAGCTGCTAGGGAAGGCCGTGCTACTGAGGGAGCTGCGGATTATGCAGCTATGTTCGAAGCTATGATGACTTCGATCATGAGAAGGATACCAGTTCCGGGGGCAGTAGTAGATGTTGGGGTTCAAGTCCAAACTCCAAAGCCGGTGGATTTTGCTAAGCTGTGTAAGGACTACACTGCTCTTGGAGGAAAGGTTTTCTTGGGAACAGAATCAACCATTGAAGTCCAGAGGTGGATAGATGCTTGTAGAAGGATCTTTGGTGATTTGGGAATTGAGGATGCGACTAAGAGGAAGTTGGCATCGAGACAGCTTCAAGGGAGAACCTCTGATTGGTGGAACTCTATTACCATCAATACTCTGGAGGAAGAGATTACTTGGGAGCAATTCCAAGTCAGATTTGAGGCTAAGTTCATTTCTACAGCTCAGAAGTCTGTTCTGTTCAAGAAGTTTGTGGAGCTCAAGCAGGGTGGAAGACCAGTTCTTGAGTATGTTTCTGAGTTCGAAGCTTTGTCCAAGTATGCCCGGTCATATATAGAATCTGCATATCAGAAGAATGAGAAGTTTGTGACAGGCTTGGACAGTTATCTTGGGAGACAGTTGGTGGATCATTTGGACGATTCATTTGAGAAGCTTGTGGAGAAAGCTCTCAGGCATGAGAGTCTGTTTCCTAAGGAAGGATCTGTTGTTGCTGTAACCAGGGGAGAGTCTAAACCACAGCAGGGTGGAAACCAGAAGAGGAAGCAGCAGCAGCAGAAGGGTAAGGATAGCCAGAAGAGGCCGAAAGGCGAGGTGACTTGCTACAATTGTCAGCAGAAGGGCCATTTCTCGAAGGATTGTAAGAATCCGAAGGCACCGATGAAGTGTCACAACTGTGACAAGCCGGGGCATTTCAGGAAGAATTGTCCAGAACCGAGGAGGGACAAGCAGATTGTGCAAGCTTATGCTTTGGGAGCTGTTCCGTCGTCTTCGAAAGCTCCTACCGCTGAAGAGAAGGGAAAGAGTGTGGTGGTTCAAGGTACTCTTTTCCTATGTGGTGTTCCAGTGAGAGTTCTGTTTGATACTGGAGCGTCGCATTCGTTTGTTTGTAGTGAACTCGTAGGCCAGTTAGGTTTGGAACCGGATATTGTTGATAGGCCATTGGTTGTGACTAATCCAGTTGGGGGTTCGTCTTGTTTGTGTATGTTATGCCGTGGTCTGATTGTATCGAGTCATGGTTGCTCTTTTGTTTGTGATTGTTTTGTTCTGAATTTTACGGGGTTCGGAATTATTTTGGGTATGGACTGGCTTAGGAAGTATGCGGCTAAGGTTGATTGCGAAAGGTTGGAGGTGACAGTTGAGAATATGGAGGGGCGAAAGATTGTGATACGATGTAAGCATGAAGAAGGCGTCTTCATGAGCTTCATGTATTCGCTAGTTGTTCCACGGGATGGACTGTCATTAGTGCCAATCGCAAATGGATTCGAGGATGTCTTTGACGAAGTCAAAGGGTTGCCGCCGCATAGAGAGATTGAGTTTCGTATAGATCTAGTTGAAGGAGCCAGACCTGTTGTGATGCCTCTTAGGCGAATGGCACCTAGGGAACAGCAAGAGTTGAGGGTGCAAATTGATGATCTTTTGCAGAAAGGATTCATTCGGCGTAGTGTGTCCGAGTGGGGTGCACCAGTTGTGATTGCAACCAAGGCAGATGGGTCGTTGAGATTGTGCGTCGATTATCGTGAGCTGAATAAGGTGAATAAGAAGAACAAGTATCCATTGCTGAGAATAGATGACTTGTTTGATCAGCTCCACGAAGCCAAGGTGTTTTCTCAGATGGATTTGGCAACGGGATTTCACCAGTTGAGAGTGGCTAAGGATAGTGTGCCGAAGACTGCTTTTCGAACACCATCCGGTTTCTTTGAGTGGCTGGTAATGCCGTTTGGATTGACTAACGGACCAGCATATTTTGTGGATCTTCTGAATAGAGTGTTCAGGGATCAGTTGAACAAGTTTGTACTTGTGTTCGTGGATGATATTCTGATTTATTCCAGAACTGAAGAAGAGCACAAGACACACTTGCGTATTGTTTTGGAAATCTTACGGAAACATCAGCTGAAGGCTAAGTTTTCGAAGTGTCACTTCTGGAAGAGTGAAGTGAGGTTCTTAGGCCATGTGATTTCTGGAAATGGAATAGCGGTTGATCCCGCGAAGTTGGCAGCAATCCAGGATTGGGTTAGACCTAAGAATGCATCTGATGTGAGAAGTTTTCTTGGATTGGTAGGATATTATCGATGGTTTATTAAAGACTTCTCCAAGATAGCTGCACCGTTAACAGGATTGACGAAGAAGAACCAAGTGTTCAGATGGGAAGCTAAGTGTGAGCAAGCTTTCGGAATCCTGAAAGAGCGATTGATGAGTGCTCCTGTTTTGACTATTCCAAGTGGGAATGATAAGATGGTGGTTTACACCGACGCATGTGGTACTGGACTTGGAGCAGTGCTGATGCAGAGGGATAAAGTTGTTGCGTATGCTAGTCGACAACTGAAGCCACATGAAAGGAATTACCCGACTCATGATTTGGAGTTAGCGGCGATTGTTTTTGCTCTGAAGATGTGGAGACATTATCTACTGGGAGTTAGATTTGAGTTGTTTACAGATCATAAGTCGTTGAAGTATCTTTTCTCCCAAAAGGATTTGAATCTTCGGCAGCAACGTTAGCTAGAGTTTTTTGCATCATATGATTTTGGTATAGCTTATACTCCGGGAAAAGGTAACGCAGTGGCAGATGCGTTAAGTAGAAGACATGCAGGATTGGGAGCCATGTTTTCAGAATGGAAGAATCTCGAGTATTTAGCTGGATTGACTTCAGGCCTAGATGCGAATTGGAACCTGAGATGTTGGCAAACTTATCGATAAGACCGACTCTTGTGGAAAGGATTGGCGAGAGCCAAAAACGAGACGATAAGCTTGTCAAGATTATCCGTGATTTGGAATCTGGATTGGATCCAGAAAAGGATAAAGGATTTGAGGTCGATCGAGAGGGTTGGCTTTGGAAGCAAGGACGACTAGTTGTTCCCGATATAGATGAATTGAGGAGTGAAGTTCTGAAAGAAAGTCATCACTCGAAGTTGACAATTCATCCAGGTGGAAATAAGATGTATCGGGATATGAAGAGAACCTACTACTGGGAAGGTATGAAGAAGGATGTTGGAAATTTTATTTCCAAGTGTATGAACTGCCAGTTGGTAAAAGTCGAACAGAAGAAGCCAAGTGGATTGCTTCAGCCATTAGAAGTTCCTACATGGAAGTGGGAGCAAGTGTTGATGGATTTTATTGATGGATTACCTAGAACAAGAACGGGAAATGAAGGGATTTGGGTCATCATAGATCGTCTGACTAAGAGTGCAAGATTCATTCCTGTTCGATCGACTAGGACTGCATCAAAGTTGGCTGAGTTGTATGTGAAGTGGATAGTTCGATTCCATGGTATTCCGAAGAGTATAGTGAGCGATCGAGACCCACTTTTCACTAGTGGATTTTGGAAGAGCTTCCAGGAAGTCTTGGGAACCGAGTTGTGTTTGAGTACAGCTTATCACCCTCAAACAGATGGTCAGACCGAGAGAGTCAACCGAGTTTTGGAAGATCTTCTTAGAGCTTGTGTTTTGGATTTCGGAGGATCATGGGAAGATCACCTTCATTTGGTGGAGTTTGCATACAACAACAGTTACCAGTCAAGCATTGGTATGGCACCGTACGAGGCATTGTATGGAAGACCGTGTAACTCTCCGACATGTTGGTTAGAGACAGGAGAAAAGCTGATGCTTGGGCCAGAGATGATTCGACAGACTTCGGATTGCATAGAGATCATTCGGCAACGAATGAAGGCAACCCAAGACCGTCAGAAAAGTTATGCAGATAAGCGTCGTAAGGATTTGGAGTTCGACGTAGGTGATATGGTTTTTGTGAAGATTTCTCCACTGAAGAATGTTATTCGATTCGGGAAGAAAGGGAAATTGACTCCGAGATTTGTTGGACCATTCCCGATCATCGAGCGAATTGGAAAACTCGCTTATAGATTGGAGTTACCAGAGAAGATGTCGAGTGTGCACAATGTTTTTCATGTATCATATCTACGGGAGTATGTGCACGACTCGAACACACTGGTTTCTACTGATAGCTGTGGGGATTTCGAAGTTGGTCCAGTCGATAGAAGACCTCGTAAGCCGCTTCGTGTTGTGGGAACTGACACGAAACAGCTTAGGAGGAAGGTACTTAAGTTGCTCAAGATACAATGGAGTGATGATGATAATGACTGTACGTGGGAGGTGGAAGAGAGGATGAAGGCAGCTCATCCTGAACTCTTCAAGGTATGGCCCTAAGGTGTCGTGTCATCTAACGAAATTGTAACTTGTTCTAGTTTTAGAATTCTGCATGCTAAGCTAGAATTGGATGCATGGTTTGTTGATTGCTATGGATGGTAGGCGTGCAGAATAGCTTCGATTGCTTTGTTTGTTTGGAATTTCGGGGGCAAAATTCCTAAGGGGAGAGAATGTAACGACCCGTATTTTTACGGATCGAAAAGTTCGTCAAAATCTGGGATTCTTAGCGTTGTTGAGTCATTTCAGATTTTAGGCAAAATATTGTTAAAGTCCTAGGTCGTACACGACCTAAGTGATAGGTTGTGACCGACTTATAGATTGGACGACCTAAGAGTTAGAACGTTGGAAGCTTAGGTCGTGTAGGAAGTAAGTCGTGAGTGGCTTAGGTCGAGTGACGACTTAGAGGTTACGTCGTCTTGGTTTAGGTTGTAGACGACCTAAGAGGTAGCGCGACCTAAGTGATTGGAGACTTAAGGTTTTGAGCGACCTAGTGTGTGAGCGACCTAAGTTTGGGAGTTGAATTGTTAGGTCGTCTAGACGACTTAAGGAGGTTTTACGACCTAAGGAAGTGAACTGGTTTAGTGTTAGGTCGGTTGGAGCAACCTATAGGAGTTAGCGACCTATAGGAGTTAGCGACCTAAGGACCATGCGACCTAAGAGTTAGAGGTATAGGAAGCAGGGTAAGTTAGCGACCTAAGAAGGATAGGTCGGCAACGACCTAAGGAAGGAGTAGTTAGGTCGTATGACCTGTGTGTAGTTAGGTCGCTAGGCTATTAGTCAGTTAGGTCGCTTGTGTGTTAGGTCGCGTGGGATTGCTAAGCAGTTAGGTTGTGGCATTGATAGGTCGCGTGGGTCTAAGTGTTAGGTCGTAACACTGTTAGGTCGCGTGGGTAACTCAGTAAGTCGTAGGTCGTGTAGCGCGAATAAGTTAGGTCGCGCGCATGTTAAGTCGTAGGTTGAGGGACTTTGATAGGTCGTTGAAGCGCCTGGGTGTTAAGTCGTAGAGACTTAGGTCGGTGGGGGTCTTAGGTCGTAGGTCGGAGACGACCTAATTCCGAGTTACGACTTAGGGAGATTTCGCCTATAAATAGAAGGGGGTTGGCTTCATTTTTTGGGATCCGGATTTCGAAGCGACGAAGTGCTGCCATTTTGAGAGCTCGACTTCTACACTTCTTCACTTCTTTTCTCCACTCTAATCTAGTGATTCTATCCATCCAAGTTGAAGATCAAATTGAAGATTTAAGAGCTTGGATTGAAGATCTTCATCCTTTGAAGTGAGATTTCTTCGTTTGAAGCGGATTCGTGATAGATCAAGCTTGATCCTTCGCTGTCCAGATCTGAAGCGTGTTGATTTGGGGTTGTTTAGGTGATTTGGTGAGTGGTGATTATCTCTCACACGGATCCAAAGGAGTATATCGGATTGTTGGCTCGATTTGGTGTTAAAATAGTGATTTCCATACATTTTCTTCATCCTAAGTGTAGATCCATATAGATCCATTGTTCATGATGATGTTACATCTATTTTACTAAGTGTTAACCTATGCAAGTTCGTTCATCAAGATTATAGAGATATTGTTCATGTTTTCATGCTTATTAGACTTTCAACTCTTTAATTACGAAATTGCCATTATTGTGATAATTGTCTACTTAGATCATATGTGAATGCTTGATTTCTTGGATTAATGTTTGATTTGGTTGATTGCTATGAATTAGATGATTGATGATTTGATTTAGATCGAGGATGATTCAAAAGCTAAGGGAAAGGCTCTTGAATTGGAAAAGCTGCTTGTGGCATATGTAGCAGATGGTGAAGCTCTTATGCATAGATTCGATGATGATGATGTTGAGATGAAGCTTTGCGAGGATGTGATGAAGCGAAGCATGATATGAGATAGTCTTGGTCTAATCCAGACGGGATCATTCCAAGCAGGTTGATAACTCGGTGATATGGTTCGAGTTGAGGATAATGGATGCTCGAGAGGCGCTTGAGCTAGTATGGAGATAGTCGTCGAGGAGGATGACTAGAAGGCTGAGATCTCATCGTTGTTGAAGGTTCTAGCATGCTCAAAGCAAGAGTACGTTGGGCAGATTCGATAGTCCCTGAAGGCTACTGATTGGGTAGTCAAGTACTCTGGGCAGATTCGATAGTCCTAGGCACGGGTCACGATGACGTGCGGGAGTTATGTCTAGAACCGGGGTTTCCATTAGCCCTTGACGGGCGGCTGAAAGAATGTGCCGGTCATTTAGTTAACGGTGATATCGAAGCAATGATAACAGTGATAGCCAGAGTCATGGATGTTTGGTTGTATCGTCATTCGGTCTCAAGAGCAGTGTTTTCTGGGTGCTTATCTGATCTTGGTTTAGGCCTTGGGGGTTTGTGCTTGGAAAACATCGCCCTTGACTCGAGTGATAATTTCTTTACTTTACATTGTATGCTCTGCTATGTTTGCTTCTGCTTAGTGTGTGTCTGAGGCTATCACTGTAGAAAGAGGTTGGAGTGGGAGGGTTGTATTCCTATTCCTTTTCCTTTATGCTCTTTTGGTATGTTGTTAGTTAATTTACTGCTCACTAAGACTGTTGTCTGACTCAAGGCTTTATGTTTTTAACTCTTATTGCCTTGGGCTGTTCGTCCATTTTGGGACGGGCAGACTAGGTAGCAGGTGACAGGTGCTGTTCTCTTCTCACGATGCTGATATCGAAGACGAGTTGGAGGGTTGCATATTATCTTCTTATATGTACTGGATGTTCCGCTGTTTGTATAATCTCTGAGTGATATGTAGTGAGGCTTGATGTATTGACTATTTGGATGCTTGTATTCAACTATTATGGAGTTTTATATGATGGCATTTTATTCTGTAAAGTTTCACTATACATATGTTCTATTGTATTTTGTCCATGCGCTGTGAGTAATACGATAGATTCTGTTATTTTGATCTACCCTAACAATCATCCATGGTCGCCTGGCACACTTTACAGCGCACTATCTCTAGATTCGGTGCAGGGGTCATGGGCGGTCGCCAAGGTTTGCAAATGAAAGGAAATTGATGGCCTTATATAGAAAATTTTCCAAAGCAATATTCATCCATGAAAATTTCGAACTCCAAACAAAGTGTGCCGCCTGACGTTTTATATGTTATACCCCTATTCCGAACACAATGAAATATATATCGAGAGCCAATTCCATAATAATCAGAAGATAGCTTTTCGAAATCAAGTTATATAAATTAAAATTCCTTTAATTAATTTCTACGCGTTTCGTACTCGCATGACAACGAGACGTCCGATCGGCACGGAATTCGACGACATATAATAATTCACTATTACAATTCCAACAAAACTGGTTTCGTCGAAATCTGAGACAGTTGCCCAAAAAGCTATTTTTACACGTTAATTAAAATAAGTAATTTCCAAAATTAGTTTAAATAACTTTTAAGTCCAATTTAAAAGTTTACTATTCTTATTCTTATTCAAATAGATTTTAAAAACTTTAGAAATCATTTTCATTCATATTAAATTCAAGATTCAATTGTCAAATAAATCGCTCAATTTGAAATATAAGTTATTTAACTTATAAAATTAACTTTTCAATATTTAAAATCAATTAAATATTTCAAATTCAAATGACTAAAATTCTGGGTCATTACATTCTTCCCCTCCTTAAAAGAATTTCATACCCGAACAAATAAGAAAGATGTCACAAACCCATTAACTTTCAAAAAACAATTTGTTAAAATGGATTTCCAAATTCATTTAAACCTTTTAACTTTTCAAAATCAATTAGTTAAAACTTCTTATAAAAACTTTGTCTAAATCTTCAAATTCATTCATAGTTATTAACCAATACTATTCCAAAAATCAACTAATATCATTTCAAGTCATAAAATCAAAAATCAAATTTTAGTTATCAAAATTTTTTCCAACATTCTCAAAATTTTCTAACGCCTTAAATTTACCGAAAATTTCTCCCGCATCTCTTTTGCGCGGTTCGATCATAAAAAGTCTTAATATATATATAATTACAAATATACATCTCATCTTTGAGGATAAGGCATCCCGTAGGGAAAAAGTGTAAAAGTACGATATGTAATCCGAGATATGTACATTTTATATTTATTAGCAAGCATATACATTTAATATAGCACGAAAGTGAGCTCCAAATGCAAAGCATACGTTATTTGCACCTACTAATTACTCAACAATCAATGAAAACAAATATATAGAAAGTAATATCAGTATATAACATAACTACTACAATAACTATATCCAAATAAAACATATATAACAAGAGAAATCATCCAACAAATGACATCCATTCAATTAATTCATACCCATTTCAATTTGCATTTTGAATGCCAACTTTTAATTTATACTTTCGTTTACATCCAATTCATTTATACACAATTTACTTACGTTCGATTAATTTATATTACATTAATTTACATTCCAATTAAATCAATTGACTTACATTCAATTATTATCCTTCAATTCGTTAACTTTCAATTTCATTTACATTTATATTCGCTATTCACTTTTATCTAATTCACGTTTATTTACATTTACATTCATTCTTCACTTAGTATATTTCTTTAATACTAATAACAATTCTATAAAATTCTTTAATTAAGTTTATTTTAAACATTTTATACAACACAACTTATTTTCATTATCACTTCACAATTTAAGTTCATATTCAATTTTATTTAACTTAACTTAGATTTCATTTCATAGTTCAATTATCAAATTTACTTTTCTTAACATTTATATTCAAAAAATTTGTTTTAACTCACTAATTCTCAAATTTTATAAGTTATAAAATTTAGTTTCTTATGTTTCAACAAAATACCCAATTTATTATTTATTATTCAAATCATCTTGAAATCATATTATAAATAATTTCTTTGTATTTCAAATCATACTTTTGAAATTTAAACAAAATTTGTTTTACCAAAACATTTGAAAAACAATTTTTCAAACCAACGAGATTTAAATTGTCAAATTCTTAGCTTTTAAATCCATTTATTTATAAATCATACTTATAAATTTTCCTTATATATAATTTCACTTTGGTTATATAAAACCATTTCTTAATTTTTTATCTTTGTTTACATTATAATAACAATAACTTTTATTAGAACATAAACAACAAACAACAAATGATAATAATCAAATATTATTATTCACTAACAACCAAATACACCATATATAACTATAATAATTCCTGAAAAATTATTCCTTTATAGATAAAATATAATGTAGGTAAAATTATTTCATTTACCCAATTTCAAAACAATACTGTAAATTACTATGTTCGGCTGTTTAGAGATCCCAATTGATAACGTTAGCCAGACACATCGACCAGAAACCTAAGCCACTCAACAGAGCAACCAACACAATATAAAACATTTCTATATCACTAATAAATACGCACTCATATCTATAATACGCTCAAACTCATTCTAGGGTGCTACCAACCCTATATATAATGAGTACCCATCAAAGCCTAGGTGTATTGCTAAACCCAAGCTCCGATACCACGTGTGAAGGCCTGAAAATCTACTTCAAGCTGACAATAAACCGCAAATGTCTAGCTCAAACTGAATGAAAACCGTATCTTTATGGGAAAGAAAGAAGAAAGAAGAAAAGAAAAGAAGAAGAAGAGAGAAAGAAACTAAAACAAACACAAAATCTCACAATTGCAGCAGAACAGCATATAATATAATATCATTGAGCTTTACAAAAGAGAAACTGTAATCTTTAATATACATACATCAATCAGAGGACAACAACTAATCACTAATCATCAGCTTGGACAATTATAACAACATGTCCTCACAAATGTTGATAATATCAACAACAATGCAGTGGAAAATAAACATTCACATTGAATACAACCTGAAGACCTCCAGCTAGTCTGTTGAAGCTCCAAAGCACTAATCTGAATCTGTAAATATGCTCGGTCTGACCCCAAGCAAAAACCGTCCAGATCATTTGGTAAACCAGCGTGAGAAAACACATCTAAAATTTAGTTTAAAGTTATAAAACTTTTCTTTATCAAAACAAAGGTATCTCATAAGACCACGCCGCACATAAACATGGACAGGTTTTTACCTTACGATAACCAAAACATTTCATATAAAATCATTTGATATTATACTAATGTCTAGTATACAAATAATAATTAGTCATAGCTGAAATTATTATCATTATTAAATTCCAGAATATGTTAGGCTCTACAAAAAAATGGTAGGCACGTATTGGGGAATGGATTCCATACAAATGAAAAGATAAGGGACTACCTTCCGTACAGTACACCTCTAGAAAAATGTACATGCGGTCCAGATATTGAACTCTTAAACCAACACAGAACCATCCTACCCCTTCGCTGGATAGTACCGAACATGACATCATCCCGGTTGTTCCCAACCTATCCGTGGCCACAACATATAAATACTTGACATATAGTGGGTAATCTAGAAAGGTGATGACCATATCCTCTTAGGAGCGACCCACATAGCCCTATAGCTTCTACCATGTTTCTGTCATTTCCGAGTGATGAGGCTAGAGGTAACGATTACCTTTCACATAACACATATCACTTTGAATGCCACATTGCCATTCCCATAATCACACAACTGATTTTTTTATAAATATATAACTTCTGAGCTCATACGTCTTAAGAAAGCACTACAACAAAAGAAGACTTTTGCAGCGTTTTAGAATTGCTGTCATTATCATCCGCAGCATTTTGAAGAACGTTGTATTATGTCCTGCTGCAAAAGAGCACTAATATACCGCAACGTTTCTGAAAAGTTGCTAAAAACGAATAACCGCAGCGTTTCTGAAAGGTTGCTAAAAAGGATTATGAAGCTTTTATAAAAAGCCGCGAAAAGTTGTTAGTGCAGCGTGTTCTAAATATTGCAAATTCATTTAGCAGCATTTCGAAGAACGCAGTCAAAAAACATGCTTCAACATGTCGTTAATATAACATCATTTATAAAACGCTACAGTAATATATAATGCAGCATTTTTTATGTTTTGCAGCATTTTGCTATTTTATTTTGTAGCTGTTTAAAAACGCTGCTGTATATCAAAGTTTTGCTTCATTTTTTTCATTTGTTGCAACAGTTTTAAATCCATTATAGCTAATGAATTCAATAAAAAATTGCTCAATTTATAACACAATAATGGATATACTGTGATATAATAAACAACTATAAAGATTAAACATAATCAAAGCAACATCAATTTCATCAACTATAAGATTTAGTCATATACAAGATTATAAAAACCGTATTTTAACTTAAATGAGCGTGACATAAAATCTTACAGAAAAAGTTTGTTAAAATAGCATAATATAAATCAAGGAATCTCCAAGCTCTTCTCCTTCAAAAGTCCAATATTCCTACAAGAAAAAAAACAATTAGAGATAAACGGTGAAAGAATGTCATATAGTGCTTGGAAATGGTCATTCAACACACATAACAACAATGGTTATTCAAACAATAACGACCTGCATACCCATCTAGCCTGTATCAATCAGTGCATATAAAGCATCAGCATCAAATAAAACACAGTGAAAGTAAAGTACTACTACCAGTGACTAGCGAGGAAAAAAGATTCAGCAAAATAAATAAAAAAACAAATAAGCTGAAGATATGCACATAAAGACCGCTTTATTTTGTGCGATTTCAAGAGTATTTATATGAATTTATTGCAGACAGTTGGCAGGTGCACCAACTAAACAACAAGAAAATTACCATATTATGATGTAGGAGGCACATAACTTACCTAAAAGATATACTATATAACTTGGATGTGGTCAATTTCTAGTTAAAAATTTCTGAATTTTAAACCTTTATAATACTAAATGACCGAAATGAAGTGGAATCATAAGAAATGAAAGTAGTCATGCATGCTATTAAACTCATTTTTGAATCCATATTGAAATAAATACACGTGTACTTTCTTATTTTGGTGGCTTAATAGAGGTGAAATTGAACAAAATAGATAACTGAAATTGAACAGGTTTCAAAGTTGGATGATAGCATAGGCACAATGTTTTGGTTCTATGTTAGCATGCACCCATGTTAAGATTGGTTAAAAATTGCATTGGTATTGATGATGGCAGTATGTAGACCTCTCCTTTCTTCGTTTTTTAAGAGGAAGATGACCATAATATATTAAAAGTACGACACTAACCTACATTGCATTTGTCAAAATGTAATTACTAGGCAGATATTCCTCTGGGCTAAATAACAGGAAACCTTATATGTAATATATGACATGTCCTTGTGACATTTGTGTAATTGGTTAACAGCCAACAACATTGTTTTTTAATCAACCAAGAAAGGGAGGAGTTATCACCCTTCATGCAACAAAATTTCAACAATCGTGATGCACACAGTTGGTAGGTGCACCAACTAAAAAACAAGGCAAATAAACCGAAACATGGAAAAGTAAGAACCAAAATCCCAAAATTAAAATAAAAGGCAGTACTCTTCTTCTCTATAATTTGATTTTTTTACACGCAAGCAAACCTAACCAATTGGTATCTTAATAGTGATATTGAAGGACCATTTTATATGATTATGACAAAAACCTTTATTTCATTTGTAATATGCCTTAATAGTTTTAAAAGACTCCCTATTTATAATATATATACCTATATATATATATATATATATACATTATAAATAGAAAACATTGTTTTCAAATTATAATATATATGTATATATATATATTTATACATTATAAATATAAAACATTTATATATAAGTTTTAGAAAGATAAATCTTCCCAATTTAAAATTGTTAGAAAAGATATTCCCAAATTAAAAATGTTATTAGTTTTTAAAGAAATAAACTTGCCAATTAAAATGTTATTAACCTTTTAAAATGAATAAACTTGTCAATTTATAAAATAAATCAACAAATCAATTTAATTATTTATAAAGATTATTAAATTGATATTGCCAAAATTCCGGGATATCACATTTATGTGATTTGGGAACATGAACAAATGGAAAACAGTTGATGTTGATAGATGGGTCGCACAGAAACAGATATGTGCAATGAAACAGATTTGAGAAAATGAGCAACCACGACTTCTTTCTATGGTAGTATTTTGTTTCTTTAAAATCACTATATGCTCATACATAGAATTACTTAAGTGAGAGTTTGTCACACAATCGTTTAATAAAAAAAAACAGAACAGTTGATGATCAAATAGAATGGTAAGGCATGAAAAAAAGTTCCAAAATGCTTACCTCAAATGTATGGTGGGATAGTTGACTCAAGAGGAACCTGAAAACAACAACAAAAGAATAAACAGCTAATAAAATGAGATTAAACTTTAAACTTCCTTTGAATTAAACTTTGAACTTCTTTTAAATTATGCAAATAATTAGTATACAAATAATCATGAATTTAGTTATTTCAGTTTACAGGCAACTTATCACTCAACTGTATATACAAATAATGAGTATACAAATCTATGAATTTAGTTATCGCCGATTTTGAAGTTTAAAAAAATAAAATGAAAATTAAAACTGCTCTGTCCGAACATACAAAAATTTTAGATGATAGCAATTCGGTTCTGCGACCTAAAATTGCATGAAGACCATGGTCCATGTAGTTTAGTCATTCATCCTTAGATTTACTTTTATTATCTTTCAAATAAAATATAGACTGCAACTATAATAGAGGAAGCTTCTACTCACGTAAATAAAATTAAGGTTTTAGAGATGCTAAAAAAATTCATTCAGCATTATTCCCTAGTGTTAGCACATGACTAAACTACAATTAATTGTTGATTGAGTTTGGTGGACATAACATATCACACTATACTGCCCATGGTTTTATCAGTTGCAGCCTATGGGTCATCAATCAATAGTTTTTATACGGTCACTGTTTTTGAAATAAAAATAAAAAAAATGGTAGATTCAACAACCTTAACACTATTTGTATTTTAGAAGAAAGAAAACCAAACATTTACACTTACAGTTCAGTGGAGAACGCAAATATTCACACTTGCTGGGGCATGGATCCCTGTACAGTGGATGTAAGAGGTGGATGTACCCGAACTTTTTTCATGGAGCAAGCCTCACTTTTTCCTGGCAAATATTCCTCCCCAAAGGCCATCTTGGCCTCAAATCCAACTATGCAACAACATATAGAACAAAACAAAGTTACTTGAAGATTAAATGGGTTATTGAATATAATTACAAGGAATACAAAATCAAATTGTGCTAATTTATTTTAACAAAATTTCATGTAGTGCTAATTTATTTTAACAAGTTTATGGAAACAATATATACATGGTAGATGCCGTTACATTGTAGACTCAAAATTGTGGTTGCAGAATTGAACATAGGTAATCTAAGTGTCATATCCATATTAGTCATTCATATTTGTATGCGATAACATATATGAGAGTAATAAGATTAATACAAACCACACAACCTGTACGGGATAGTTTTTCAATCAAAAGTTAAAAATCATTGCTAAAACAAAAATTGTAGTGAATGCATGAATGTGTTCAAGGAGATGCTAGTCTAAAACGTTCATCATTAATAAACATTTCAAAATACATCAACCATGAAGAAGCACCATGCACAAATCATTATCATATGAGCATGTGTATGTGGTGGGATAAATAAATGTGAAAGAACATCAACTTTTCATCTGTATAAATTTACAAAAAACAAGCAAAAGTAGAGATTGTATTAGAATGTAATCAGGATAAAATAATATGTATGTAATTCTATCATAAACCAGATTAAAAAATTGTTGTTAAACTAAAATATGGAATAAGTGTACGGATACACAAGAAGGCGTTCTATAAGAAATGGAGAAAGTTACCTCTTAGACACGAAGCTACACTTCCATTAGCCATGTACGGATACACAAGAAGGCATTATGTAGGGGTCATACGAAATCCACGAAGACGGAGAAGGTTCCTGTGCACTGCCATATTGATCATCTCAACTTCTGTTTGAAACTGAAGTTCACCACCTGGTGATCGCTCTTCTTTTAGCCTCTTAACAGCTACTACTGTATTTTGGCATAGTTTAAAAGTTTACTGAAATGCACTGACTGCTGTGCCAAAAACCAGAGTAGGTGATCCAAATCTAAAGTAAATAACAAAATTTCTTACATTTTCTCTCCTTCCAATATTAGCCGTGCGACTCTGAGACCGCTTCAGCTCACCACTCCTAAACAACAAAGGAGATGAATGTAAGTTTATGACTAGTGGCCTAGTGTCAATTCTTGCCTTGTAGGTGATATTTTTCTTCTGCAACAAATGTATATAAATCAACTAGTTCAAGCTCACATGTAATGGTTTCCATGCACGTGCTGTCCTGGTCCAAGAAAATCTTTGTCTAGTAAACGCCTACTTAGATTTGCCTCCTCGAATAATAAGTCCTGACTGTATGTCTCAATACTCACATCTATTAGTGGAAATGATGTTAATGAAAGTAACCTGAGTTTGAGCTCAACTGCTTTTGCAATGGAATCAATGCTTTCATATTTCTGGCCCTCATTCAGAGCTTCACCATTTATTTTAGAATTCTCGGTACCATTACTTTTTTCATTGGTTGAGCAACCATTGCTAAGTTGCTATGTTATTGCCTTCCTTTCAGTATCTACCATGTCTGATTTTTTCAGTAGGTGGCATATTCCTTCTGCAATTTTTTTCAATAAAAGCCCATAACTAAACAATACTTTGTTACATTTTTAGTTCAAGAATATCAATATTATGTACCTGAAGGGGAGGCTGACTCAATCTACAGTACTGCAGCAATTACCATCGCAATGTGTTTGTGTTCAATCTTCATAAGTTCCTTTTCAGTTTCAGTCAATATTTGTTGAGTTCTGCATAGCTACTCCATCCATTTTTCTGATGTGTTAATATTTAGATATGAGAGTGAAACTAACACAAAAAACAACAACCAATATGGAATCTAGAAAATTGAGGTCTAACACTAACTTGTATTTGAAGCTGAGAAACTAGTATCTGATACAAGTTCTACAACAAAAGATGAAAGTTGTGACATTAATGCATTCGGTTCAATCCCAGAACTGATTATATCTCTTGTGCATGTCACTGCTTCTGTAAAGTTCCCTGAGAACGCCGCTTCTATCAAGTGAATCAGTTTCTTGTGTGAAACTAAACCTACTTGCATAGAGTTTTTATTTTTATTTTTAAACATATACAGTAAAGCTCACGCAGGCATTTAAGAATAAAAGTATTGATTTCTGATTTTAGGCATGTTTTTTACAATTAGCATGATAATAAAACACAGTTAAAGACTCACAAGCTGTTGAATTATGTCATTGTCACTTTCTGAGTCCAGGAGCTCAAGTTGCTGTAATAAGTTCTCAGCTTCTCGTAGATTTCCTTTTGCATTTTCAGCAATTAATTTCAAAGCATTGCTTGTGATTATGATTCTACCTTTTTCTGCTGTTCTTGATAGTTTAAGCATAACATCATCATCTTTTAGCCTTGCAAATCTGAATTTTGGGCAACCTTTATACACTTTTCCAAACCCACACCCCTACCAAGAATGTTCTTTTTGCTAAATACGTCAATTGTAACTTGGAGCTCTCATAGTGAAAACCTTTTAAGTTGGCCCAAATGGACCTTTGGATCTTCTTCAGCTATAAACATGAATGCAAATAACGATACTATATGATGCTAAG
Source organism: Allium fistulosum (assembly GCA_030737815.1). NCBI lineage: Eukaryota > Viridiplantae > Streptophyta > Magnoliopsida > Asparagales > Amaryllidaceae > Allium > Allium fistulosum. The sequence continues at coordinate 1,341,493,362 of CM060901.1, read as the reverse complement.
TCTTTGAGAGATCGTGAAAAAAAAAACTACAAAACCGATTTTTACTTTTATTTTTTACATGCATACTTACCAGGAACATCGAAGAAGTATCCTTGAGGCTTAGGACACCGCCAATATGCAAAGCCCATTGCAGGCACAGCAAATAGAAGAGCAGCACCAGCAGCAACTCCACCAGCATACATACTGAATGATGTCTACTCAAATCCAGGGTACTTAACGCTTACATGCATCTACCTAGTGATGGACCGTCTACAAAAATATTTTGGATTATCATGCTGCTAAAAAATCTTTGTTCTATATTTCTTTGTTTTACATGACTTCTATAAAAATTATTATTATTATTATTATTTAGTTATATTTTAATAATACTTAGTTAATTTTATAAACTTATTGAATTTTTATAAACTTAGTTGATTTATTATTATTATTATTATTATTATAGTAGAATCGTTTAATTATTATTATTATTATTATAGTAGAATCGTTTAATTATTATTATTATTATTATACATCTTAGTTAACTTATTATTATTATGAATCTTATTTAATTTTTATAAAATTATTTATTATTATTATTATACTTAGTTAAATTTTCATAAAATTTATTATTATTATTATTATTATTACTACTACTACTATCATTATTATTTAGTTCTATTTTTATAATACTTAGTTAATTTTTATAAACTTATTGAATTTTTATAAACTTATTGAATACTTAGTTAATTTTTATAATACTTAGTTTATGGGGTAATATAGAATGATGTGTCAATGCACGCACTACTGATACATCAAAATTTCCGAAGTAAAGAAGCATGAAATTGTGAGAAGAAATGCTAAGATGGATAAAAACATGCATGTATGTTGTTGGTGACGGACGACCATAGATCAATTCAGTTCATACATATTGAACTGGTTCATGTCCATCGTAGCAAATTGGGTGTAAATTTAGCCAGCTGATGCAAATTGCCTTTGGAAACGGAATGAAGTGAACATCCCATATGAAGCAAACTACAGTTGCATGGATAAACAAATGAAGTTAGTAGTAACTCAAACAATCATTTGCGATAGGGGCAGCTGAATCAACTAGAATTGAAGGTGGAGGTAGAGATTGAACCAAACAGAACTGCAGCAGGACTGAAGGCGGAACCGAATGATCTACACTAAACAGAACTGTGCAAAATTGAAACAGGGCTGAATCAAATGCTAAATGAAGTGATGATGTCTAATACAGGGAGGCTGGGTTCTGGAATGGATGGTAGATGGAGCAAAAATTTATAAACTAAAACAAGCATAGTTTGAAGCATAGTTTGTGCAAATTTATAAACCTATTTATGTAAACATGACAGAGTCCTTGTAATTTCGATAAGAATAAATAAAAATCACAAATTTAAATCGAAAGACAACAACGTCAAAAAATTAGTAAGAACAGGAAGGAATGTCATTTTGTAATAGAAGTTGATAAGATGATAAAATGAATATTATTTTCTTGTCCACCAATCTTTCCAAGCAACAATACATATCCACATGAAAATTAAGCTGATAAGATATGAACATTTGAGTCAACAACAAGAAGTAACGTAGCAATTCTGAGGGAAATTGACATCTCTGAGTTAAAATTAAGTTTCCACCCACAGATGCAGTGTTTCGCAAATTGAGAAGCGATTTTATTAATATGATCAGCTATTTTAGTAATCCCATTCTCATATCAGGAAGGATAAATCCACTTTTTCCTTCTTTTAAAACAGAGATTGCTCTTGAAATTGTTATGCCAGGACCAACTTCAAGGCCTTTGTTGTCCCATTTTATCACAGAAAGCTCCGGAATACCTCTGAGATCTATGTACTGTAAATGTAGGTCTTGTTCTTTATAAACTCCTACTCCGATGTTTCCAACAACCATTTTCACACTATTTTCGGAAAATTTGCTGGAATTTAACATATTATAAAGCTCCTCTATAGAAGTAGGAGTATACCACTGATTCTCTGCCAAATCGGACTTGATAACAGATTTTAAGAAATCAGGAAAAGTGCAAATTTCATTGCGCTTATAAGATGGTAGCTTCTTTATGTCAGCGTTTCCTTTTCTCCAAAATACATTGAGGCCTAAATCTTCTAAATCGACATCTAATGCGAAACTCTTGCAAACATCAAGGATGGGTCGATACCCTGTGCTCCTACATAAATGTCCAGATATTACCCTTTCTGCTTCGGATTCAGTAAGCTTTGAAAATCCTTTAGGCGGTTCGGGTCTTTCTTATTTATTTGCATTATTGATTGCTGAGAAAATAGACATGCCAGGAGTGCAAAAACCACATTGTGAAGCATGAAATCAAGAAAACCTTTGGTGGATTGAATGGAATCCTTCTTTAGTATTACTAAGTCCTTTAGTTGTAGTAATTGAGCATAGGTTTATACTACATAGAAGAGTTAGGCATGAACTAATTATGAAATCTTTAACTTTATCGGTCTGTGGATTGTATATTGATAACAGCACCACACAAGCTCCACATCCACCTATGTGAATAATATTGTAAAATAATGTTAGGAACTAGTGCCATAGATGCAAGTGTATATGTTTCATAATTTGGAAATATGATAATTTGCATTATTAAAATGATTTATTACAATAACCTACTGTAAGTCTTCATGTAATATAAAGCTTTGAATTCACTAGGGATTCCTGTATTGGAAGTTGCCATAGCTACACAAAGATCCTGGAAAATTTGTATACAGAAAGCTTTGAAACGGTTCATTTGCATTTTTGAAGCAAAAACATGAACTCGCAAACAGAACCGACTCCCGAGTATTTGCATGTTAACTTGATAATTAGTCTAACATTAGATATGCTCAGGTTTATTTAAAATCTACAAATATAAAGAAAATAATTTGAATTACATGCATGACAAATGACCAACATGGAGGAAATCATTGTTTCAGTGGGCAAATTTATCCAGAACTGCATCTGCAAACTCAAGAACTTTATTATATGTTGTATAAGAAAATGAACAGAAATAAATTAGTTTTATTTTGATGATCATTACCTACAAAATTTTCTTTGACTTGCATTGAATTGTCTTCAAGTGCATGTGGGTTGTCTTTGTTTTGAACATTGTTGTCTTCGGTATGCTTGTTCAGTACATTAGACTCCTTGAGTAATTCAGATTCTTTGGTTTTTTCATTTTCGAGTAATTCTCTTCATTTCCTGTATTAGACATTAAAAAGACAAACATGTATTAGATAATAAAAAACAGGTATAAGATACTTTGGTTGTTACTTGAAGTCCTACACATTAATATAAGTAACATAATCAAATATACAAAAATAAAATTCATTTTCAGCACTAAATTCACATGTTCTTTTTTAAACAGAAACTTTGCATGTTTAATCTTCTATGTTCGAAATTTCAGCAACTTCCTGTTTCGATTCAGAACCATGTTGCAACTATGACGCTGAATCAAATTATAAGCAACTATGATGCATTATGATGTTTGATTTAAAGGCATATGAAGAAATATCCATAAATTTTTTGTCCAAAGGTATTATTATCCACATTAAAAGCAATATCTATAAATAAACACAGTGCAACGGTGCATTGAGTTTAACTCAGCGCAGCTACACTGACTCGCTACCACGCTGAGTTTAACTTTGGGAAATCTATCTCGGATCATATTTGTGTCTTACGTTCTCATTCTATACCATTAATACAATTAAATAACTATATAAATTAAAATGATCAATGGAATGGATGATGGAAGGTAGACCACACATTATTCAGGAGGATGTGATCTCATTTGCATTTCTTGTTTGCATTGTGTATGCTTGTTTAAAGGCTGGACAAATCAAAATCCCGGGTTAACAATATAAACCTAAAATATAGGAATCTTTCTAGTTTGTAAAATTACTAATGTATTTCTAGCATATTTATCATGATTTAACCGTGGCGATTCAAGAACGTTCAAATGGTCAGATTTTATAGTTCAACCATACAAAAACACTATCAAATATGGCAAAATGCAATTCCATGTTTAAGTAGGTTCCCCCTCTTTGTAGACCTCAAAATGCAAGCAATAAACACTTCCATAAATTTTTAAAATAACGTCAAATACCTCTTCAGTGAATTAACTAACGAAAATCTTCAGCCTATATAAATTTCTTTCTTCTATTACATCCACTAAACTTCAATCTTTACAATAGTCAATTAACATCCATTAGGCCAAATTAACATGAATTAGATAATAATTAGAAAAGGGAGAAAAAATAATTAGAGTGAAAGTGTGTTGTTGTTCAGTTTTCCCATAGCTTTCTTTTAGAACCCTGCCAACAATTATCTTTCCAATAATCTTTGCATCGCCCACTATATTTTTGCATCCAAAATTTGTAATGTCAGGTTTGTTTTAAATTTTTCATTCATAAATGAAATCTGTTGTATAGGACAGGTTCTAGTTTCCATATTTTTGAAGTATTTTTCTCACGTAGTAGAAATAGTGTATTCGTTTGTTAATTTATCAGAAATGATAGTGTCTGTGATATATAAAAGGGTTTTAGACAATGATATGTTTATTTTTATTGTTTAAGCGTTCTTTATGGTTATGAGCTAGAAAAATATATTCTATATAAAACTTTATGTTCTACAAAGATATTGATTTTTTACTCATACACACATTTAATCAAACGGTTATCGTATTTTATCAATTTCGTCAATAGAGCATTTGATTATGAATTAACAAAAAGGAATTTGGTATATTAGAACAAATATGTATGAAAAAAATGAATAGCATGACCATAAACAAAAAATTTTGAATACATCCCTCCTTCTTGCTCGATATGCTATATTTTTGGACATAAAGATGCATGACAATCAAACATAACCTAGATGGATGCCTAAAAATGCAGGTACTACATCTGCTACTGAACCTAAAAAGGAAGAGAACAGAGAAGTGGATCATCAAAAATTCACCCAAACTACCCAACAGTACGATGAAGTACAATAATCTACTAACACCATTAGCCATAATAAAGAAGAACAAACAATAAAAGGAAAGGTGTCCAATTTCCAAATTCAGGAAATCTAACAGCAGCAAAAAACACAAAATCTGAGGATATTTCTTCCAACCAGTAACAAAATGAAAGTAATAAATTAGAGGAAAATAACTCACTCGAATTCTTTGATGTTGAATTACCTTCAGAGGTTCTTTCGAAAGATACTCCTAACAATGTTGCTGCTATTATTCACCTCAGCAAGGACTCGATAACTAGCCAAACGAGAGAAGAACAAGGGTTTCTAAAGATAGCATATTCTGAAGTCGACAGTGGAGAGAGGGAAAGAGATCGACGGCCGAGAGAGGGAGAGATTTCGACAGTTCTGAGAGTGAGCGCGTTAGAGAGTTTTAGGGATAGGAATAAGAATATGTGCGGAGAGAGGGGGAGAGAGGGAGAGAGGAAGAGAGGAAGAGAGGTCGATGTTGAGTGGTGAACAAGCGCGGCATATTTTTACTTTCCTAACTTTTTCACGTTGACCTAGAGCAGCGTTTTGGAGATTGTTTTTTTTTTTGTTTTTTGAATAATCCCACATAATAGCAACATTTTCATTAAAACGCTGCTTCATCGTGCTGCGAAAAATAGATTTTGTTATAGTAAAGGGTGTTAAGCTAAGAGAAGTTGTCTTTTCCACCACCAAATAGATGATGTGTTCATAGAGATAAATCAATGTACTTAGAAATGCAACGTCATACATTCATGCATACAAGTTGTCCATGAACAGGACAAACCGAAGGCACTCTCTTACAATATCCTGTCGGGAATTACCCCTAGGATTAGTAGCAAGAAGACCTTGCATATCGTAGATTTCAATAATGAACCACTACTGCCACCACAAATATATGATATGGTAAATTTCACCTCGAGGGACTAGGGGAAAGTAGCCCTGCATCATGAAGATCTCCGTCCTCAAAAATCATCATCATAAACCTGCACTTTCGAACGCATATATTGGTCCGATATGGTTCTCGGATAAATCCGACCCCGGTCTCTTCGGACCAACAACGAAAAAGGGGCTCCTTAACCTCATACAGAAACCAAGTCTCGTAGACTTATCACGTTTCCCACTCTCAGCTTTCTATCCTTCGGCCAAGAAGGAAGCACGATAGATTGGAGTACCTTAGACACTCTGCACTAATCGAATCAACATTCTTAATCCAAACGATAATCAAGCCAACTCAGTCGGCTTCGTGCTAAGTGCATCACTAATTAGTTCCCACATCAAATCAAGGAACCAAAAATGGCCAAATTTGATGGTCGATGATTTTACTATCAAAGCAACAAACAATATCTAGCACAAAGGCAGTCATTAGGCCTTTTAAGTACTCTTTTATTAATTAAATCAATTTTCAAATAATTACTTGAAATTATTTTTAAAAAGATATATCTTGAAAACCATTTCAACCTTTCGATATTGGAAAACATTTCCATATACTTATATCAATGGTATAAGCATATTTAATAACACTACCATTTTGGAGACACACCAAATAGATTTCTATAACCGTACAACTCCAGAGTTCGTACGCCTCTGGACGGGTGTTAAGTATAGGAAGCAATGATCCTACACCACCGAGCCTTTAGTACGATCATAAGAACCAATTCATGTATTTCAGAATGGAAGGTCAAAACATCATTTATTGGGTCAAAATGAATGTTGCGTAAAACATCGTTACGACAACCCAAAACATTAGTATAGAGATTTGATTAATGAGATATATATAAATCCCGTATACTATATAAAATATTTCCTTTTGGAAAATCATTTACTATAACAATAGTGTTATAGTCCATGCCTTCCATACTTCCCGAAAACGTCTATTACAACAATAAATGTTGAAATCTATGTTTTCAATACATATCACCTTTTAAATCATTTTTCCAACTATTAAATTTCATTTAAAATTATTACTTTCAAAACTTTATTTTTAAAGATTATCATTTTAAAAACCACTAACTTCATCCAAAAATATTACCTCCAAAACATTCATTTAAATGATTATTTAACTCTAACAAAGTGGAATATATTTCCTTTACATAAAAATCCATATTTATATCTCAACATAAATCATTTCCATATTTATAAAACTATGTTTATAAATCTCTTTTCGATTTTATAAAACTTCTATTTTATAAAATCTCATCTTTTATAACATTTTATAAATCATTCTTTTATTCATAAAATCTATTTTCTTTATAAATATAATTTATTTATAAAATCCATTTATAAATCCATTTACCAAATAAATTTCAAATCCCTTTACAAAATATTTACAAATTCTAATTACTATTTTATTATTTGTAAGGTAAATCCTTTTATAAACTATTCGGAATTTTCTATTTAAAAATATTTCTCAAAACCACACTTTTATAACATCAAAAACATACTTTTTATTTATTAAAAAACAAATTCATTTCTTTTAATAATTTAAAAATTATTACTATATATATGTACTTTCAAAATCACCTTGAAAATCATTTCAATTCAAAATCACTATTTTATAGTATTTCAAAAATACTAAAAATATGGCCCAATGCTACCATAGCACTAAATAAGCAAAAACAATCCATGTCATCAAATATGGCATCCAAAACATTATTTATCAAAATATATGAAAAGTAAAATCAACAGTGTGAGGAATTCTATTGGATCCCTCCAACCTGTCCTCTTGCATCAAATACAACATATAATCAAGTAATATAAATATCAACCGCTTCTAGGAAGTACTTGTATACAAATGGTCATCTGCTCTTACATGGGAACGTAAAAGGGTCTCATCCGCTCCAATATGCGAGAATATATCCAAACCAACTAATAAATATAGTATATCATCCAAACAAGCAACAAACAGAATAAAGAGAATTATTCTCACTTATATAAAAATATAAGCAGGCCAGAGAGGTGAGTTTACTCACAAAAAATGCCAGAAATTGCCAAAACGCTCTGGTTCGAATTAAATTTGAACGGTCGTTCAATTTAACCCAAAATTTCTACTAACTCTGAATCCATCCAATCCAACTCCATAGCATAGTGCTTGCCTTATCGGGCTCGAAACCGACCTCGTATAAACAAGTTATGAAATAATTAACAAACGAATAATTAGTTTATAATTAACTTAAATAAATTATAGTTTTAAATTATTAAACCTTTTTCCATCTTTCCTCATCGCTCACGATACCAGGCAATGCTCTTCTTCCTTCTTTTTTTATTATACGATCGATCGATTGCTGCGACCTGCACCAGCGCGCCGCCGACCTCGCGCCACCACACCATTCGCCGCCGCTTCCACCAACCACGCCACGTGCACGTGCTTGAACACGCGAAATCGAACAAAACGCGGATGCGAGCTGCTCGTGAACGCGAGCCTCCAGCCGTTGTTGTCATCGTCAATTCGATGATCCACCCTTTGAATTGCTTCGTACCGTCGTGCTCTACATTTTCCTAGTTGAAGCCGTGGCCTAATTCGACCTCTAGAGGCTTTGATCGTTATCGATCATTGGATGGTTATGTTTTAATGGTGGTGGAAATTGTTTTTAGGGTTAGGGTTTGCAAATGAAAGGAAGTTGATGGCGTTATATAGAAAATTTTCAAAAGCACCATTCATTCGTGAAAATTTCAAACTCCAAACGAAGCGTGCCGCCTAGCGTTTTATATGTTATACCCCTATTCCAAACACAATGGAATATATATCGAGAGCCAATTCCATCATATTCAGAAGATATCTTTTCAAAGTCAAGTTATATAAATTAAAATTCTCTTAATTAATTTCTACGCATTTCGAACTCGCACGACCAAACGAAATTCGACGACGTATAATAATTCACTATTACGAATACAACGATACTGCTTTCGTCGAAATCCGAGACACTATCCCAAAAAGCTATTTTTACACGTTAACTAAACGAGTAATTTCCAAAATCAGTTTAAATAACTTTTAAGTCCAATTTAAAAGTATACTATCCTTATTCTTATTCAAATTGATTTTAAATCAACTTTAGAAATCATTTTCATTCATATTAAATTCAAGATTCAATTATTTAAACAATTCCAAATATTAAATTTAATGATTTAATTATCAAATAAATTGCTAAATTTGAAATATAAGTTATTTAACTTATAAAATTAACTTTTCAATATTTAAAATCAATTGAATATTCCAAATTCAAATGACTGAAATTCTAGGTCATTACATGGCTTTTATAGAGAAAGTCAAATAGAACTATTCTCCTTAATTTTCTAATCCACTATTTACCAAATCCTATATCCAATGTTTAAAATTCAACCCCTCCTTGCTCCATTCTAGGCCGGCCACGTATATGGCAATATGGGCCCTTAAATATTCCTAACCTATTCAATAATTAATCAGATATAAATCCTATATAAATGCATATCGATATCTTATTTCGATTTGTATATCTATAACTTTTATATATGCACTAATTAAATGTTAATGGCATCTAGAAATTTATTAATGGCCCCGATACATTATATAGATAAATAATTAATATTTCATAAATATTAATTAATTTAATTAATTTAAAACAAATATAAATTTATTAAACCGTGTGGTATTTTAGAATATTCATTAATATGGTTGTGCGAGTCGCAGATGTAAATTCATTCATCGATTAATATCAAAAAAATTCTAATATTAAAATTTAGACGTCATTTTAGCTAGTGGTGCGATAGTTTGGTCGAATTTATAGTTTACACAACTATTTTGGTAAAATCCCATTTTACTATTTTAAGCGGTACCCATAATACACCAAAAAGTATTTTTACTAGCGCACGAAAACGCTCCATAATTTATGGTAACATTTTAGAAAACGACGTTATACAACATGCAACTAAAAATCCAAGACTCTCTATTGCATTTTGATAAACACTCCTATAACGTTTCTTATTGCAGCGACTTACAAATGCTACAACAAATCTTTATTGTAGCATTTCGAAAATTCACCAAATGGTACTATTTGACGCTACTACAAAATATTTTAGTAGCGTTTTTTAAACGCTGTTATAGTGGGTTTAGCTTAAACCCAAACCTTACAGCTGTGTTTGCTAAATGCCCCATATATATTTTGTAGTGTTTTTTTCTACCACCATATTTTTTAGAGTTTTTTTACTACATATAATTTCTATAGTGTTTGCTAGATACTGCTAATTTTTTTTTAAAGTTCTGTATGTATTTCCCTCGCTCTGCTAGCTCATTCACTATCAAATACACATTGTTCATAGCTTATATTATTGTAGTAATAATAAAGAGTTCAATATGAAACCAACAAACAATTATATGATTATAACATTCAACCAAAAATACATAAACAACTGAACTACCATAAACACAACTAGTTCATAACCGTATATAGACACTATAACGATCGGGAATTTCACTACTTTGATTTGCGAATATTTGATTAATTTTAAATGTTCAAATAATAGATTTTACAATTAAAATAAAACCTTTCTAAATAATGAATAATGATGATGAAATAATTTCCAAATTTGTTTAAAAAAATATATAGTTTGAAGAAAAATCGGAAATGTGACCAGAATTATTTTTCCGAATTTTCGACTTTTCGTCAGCTAAAAGTTGTCGGAAACGTTGTGAACTCTATTGTATAATACAACACATAAATTTATAATAAGTAAGATACTTATGTATTAGTTTGTATATATACATATACATACTTAAGTTAGTATATATGCATGATGTGAAATATAACCATATTTTTAAAGAAAAAACTTAAAATATAAGATTCCTTAAATAACATATGTGAGAACAAAGTACATTTGGCATTAAAAACATGTTGGCTAAGCAAAGGGAAGAGGGGACAAGCTTGTGGGCTGAGGTACATGAAGGTGAGGTGGCATGGTGATGTTGCAAGAGAAGGTGGAGGGTAAAAGACCAATGGCATTAAGGTAATTTACTTTGTTTCTTACTTATAAATACCCCTTTCATTTCTCTAAATTTTCCTTATCTTCCTTCTACCATATCTTTCTCATGTCTTATCCAAATGGAGGTTTTCTTTTTTTAGTACCGTATAAAATTCCAATGGCTACAACTTTCATGTGTACCACTTCAAATTTTAAGCTTAGCCATGTCCAAATCTCATTTCTTTCAGACTCATTTTTGGACCCAGATTTTCAAATCCGAAAATACCTCATCTTCTTTTGACCATATCTTCCACAAAATTGATGCAAATTGAGTGATTCTTTTATTGAAATTGTAGACAAAATAATTTTCAACAACCTTTATTTGACAATATTTCTAAATTCCATGAGTAACTTATCCAAAAATCAGTTGGAAAATGACCCATTTTGGGTTGATTTTTCTGATTTCGATGATGATCCGACGTCCCTCCACCTTTCAAGGCCGAGCTCCACCACCCTTGGGTCGTGTGCACCATACCTTGGCCGAACCATAAAGCCACCATAAGGCTACCAAATCTTGTTCTTGCCAAAGTCAAAGCTAGGATCTAGGTTGATTTAAAATTCTAGTGGAAGTTCGGAGTGGTTTGGTAGCTTTTGGGTAAGTATAGCTCACGAATTTATTTAAAAGTTCTAACTTTGAATTTGTTGTATATCTTGTTGCTAAATGATAGCTTGTTCTGGTAGGTTGCTTTGTTTGTACGCTTATGTGTTTGGATGTAATATTAACTTGTGAATGTTCGTTAGATATTAGGAAGGTTGAAAGCTAGAATTTTGATTAGTTGTATGTTGTGATGACATGTTTGAGTGTTATACCTATGCATATATTGTGTGTGTAAAAGAAAACGTTAGTATTTGGAGATATTTAGGTTGCAACATCGAAGTCCTTTGGATTAAAACTAGTTTACTCACTTTATGTTTTTGAAATCTTGTGCAATGTCTCGAAAATCTTACTTTGTTTTCCAAAATCTTTTACTATGTTTATAAAATGGTTAAAATATAAAAGTTAATAATTTTGAAACTATTTAACATAAAAATCAAGTTTTGAAATTTCGTGTCATATAGCGATAGTCGCTATAAGTGTAGTTCATAAAACGAACTAGTTTTGGAAAATCTAAAAAGTGTTTTTACTTAAGCATTCTTTTTGCAAAGTGTTTTCTAAACTTTAATTAAGTAATTTAAAAGTAATTATTTATTTATTTTTACGATTAATTAATTAATTAATTAAGATAATTAATACTTTATCATTCGTTTATAAAGGAATTTATCACTTAAGTGTCAATCAATTAAGTTAATTACTATTTAAATAATAATTAGGGATTAATTATTATTTAATTATTTATTTAAGATTAATTATAATTAATTATTTATAAAAGGGTTAAAATATTTAATTAATCACTAATTAAGCAAGATTATTTAAGACTTGATTAAGATTAATTTAATTATTAATGAAGGTTTAAATTATTATTTAATAATTAATTAGAGATTAATTATCGTTTAAATATTTATTTAAGGATTAAATATTATTTAATTATTTATATAAAGGATAATTATTATTTAATTATTTAATTAATAATTATTTAATTATTAATTAAAGATTTAATTATTATTAAGTAAAGAGTTTAACTGCTATTTAATTTTTAAATAAAAGTTTTAAAGTTTTAAACCACTTTATTTCTAAAGATTGGTTTTCTTTCAAAAAGAAATTCTCTTTTAAAGAATGTTTTAAATTCAAAGGATTTCTTTGTTGATTACCTTTAAGTAACCCCAATTGAATATGAAATCCAAGGATATATGTTTAGCAGAATAAAACACCGTTCTTCTAATTAAATTATAGTTGACATCTGTTTAGTAGAATAAATCACCATTCTGATAATTAATCCGTATTTGACTATTTGGTAGAATAAATCGTTGTTCTGCTATAGTTCACCAAGTAGATTATGTTGACATCTATTAGGCAAAATAAAAACCTACTCTACCATTATATTAATTTAGACATGTGTCTAACAGAAAATATCCTCCTCTTCTATTTTAGTAACTTTGACATTTACTTATATAATTAATTGTTATTGGCTAATTTCCTTATACATATTTGCTTGTAATGTAAATACCCATGTTATAACTTGAAAAGTAAACTTAATTAAAAGAGACCATTGTGGTCACTAAGCTTCTTCTGATTTTTAAGATCAATCATACTTCTAATAATGGTTTCAAGTTAAGTAATGATTTTAGTAAAGGTGTTTTAAATAATCATTTTGTTTATCAAAATGAGTTTACTAAAGGAGTTTACTAAAGGAGTTTTGTTTTAAATAAGGAATATTTACAAGAAAGTTTTATAAATGATTTTGGATATTTATAAAGGAAGTTTTATAAATAATTTTGGAGATTTATAAAAAGATATATAAATGGTTTTGATATTTATAAAAGAGTTTCGTAAATTTAACTTAATGATTTATAAAGAGTTTTATAAATGGGTTTTGGAATTTAAGTAAAGGAGATTCATGAATATAAGAGATTATTAAGAGGATTTACAGAAAGAAATTTATATAGAATTTGAGATTGGATTTCCTTTAACTGACCTTTTTAATTCTAGTGGCATGTACTGTAACGATACGACTTTTCGACGCTCGAAAGTCGACATTAATACGAACACTGTATCAAATGCCGCGCAATCGAATGCCGGAAAACCGAACCATTAGGGTTTAAAAGAAGAGGTAGAAGAAGACAGAAGAAAAGAAAGAACAGAAAAACAGAAACAGGAATAACATCAGAACTATATCTGTTTATACATTCATCAATCAGAGTCATTATACAACTCAATACAACAGTGGACAGTTATATAAACTTGTCCTCATACAGAATACACAGCGAAATAAATACACAAGTACGGGAGTACGTCTCGCCATCCAGCTCATCTCCAAAGCCCCAGAATATCCAAAATATCCTGATAACATAACTCTAGGCTGCCCGTGTGGAAAATTATGGGCACTCAGAGTTTAGAAAGGGAACAATAAACTCCGAGTCAGTCATGGTGACTGGTGTGAGATCGTAAAACCGTTATTTTCACAAAGAAAATAAAACAAATTCGCAATGCTTTTGGAAAATGAAACTACCATAAGGCCTCCCGCCACACACACAATGCAAACGCAGAATTGGAGGAGATTTCCCCTTATGATAGTCAAAAATGCTTACTACGCAAAATCAGTTGATATTATTATTAATGTCTAGTGTGGAAAACATTTCGAAAGTATAATATCAATCTTAGCCAACATACAACCATTATTGTATGCCTACTATAGCTACTACGTTCAATAGCAAGTTACCGCCACATTCCATAGCAGGTAATACAATTAAAACCGTACAGGGTTCGTATTGTTTCTTTGGATTTCCAACAAATGGTCAGGCAAAGGAACTTCCTTACCGAAATAGAAACGCCTCTGGAAAGATGCCCCGAGAACTTAACCGGATCTCTGCAAACACAAGGCCGACATTACCTCATGCTTTAACCAAGCTGTAACTAGGTAACTAACACACGAGCTATGCCATCCCCCGGTCGTTACCGACCTTTATCTGAGGATCCTAAACCACAAAGCAACAACCACAAAGTATAATAACTGTGCAGCATCAACATAGGTAAAATATTTGGGCTCCATACCATGATATCACTTTTTATCCAGAAGGAAATAGCATACCCTAGGGGCGCTACCCCTAAAAACCTTTGTCGCAACATTCCTGTTTCGACCATTACCGGGTTGTAAGGCTCGACAAAGTCTCGTCCACAATGCTACACTTTTTCACAAAGCCACGTATTTTCACAAAGCCACACTTTTCACAAAGCAATGCTTTTTCAAAAAGCAACGCTTTTTCACAAAGCAACGCTTTGACCAACAAATGATCAACAACACTTCGTATGCCACATTACCAAATTGGGAATGTATCACTAGTAACCATCAACTGCATAACCTCTGAGCTCATACATCTCAGAGAAGGGTGTTAAGCTAAGAGAATAAATTCTCCGCCACCAATAGAAATGTATTTGATAGAAACCAGCTTTACATCTCAAAGTGTAACGTCAGACACACATCCATATAAGTCCGTTTCGGGATCGAACGGAACTGAAGGCACTTCCAAAGAAGCCCTTGCAATCCGGATATTCACTAATCACGTCCGGACTTCCCATCACAAAAAGAGTGATATAAATCTCTATATCGGAGCAACTCGGTGCAGAGACATTCGACAGGTTGTCCTTTCATTTTCGAAAATATCCGGTCTTCACCACCGGTCTTCAATACGATTCATATCGTCGTATCACTAATTCGGAATGGGTTATATGACACAAAGTTCTTTTCCCGGCTAACCCGAATAGTGAGCGTTTGTTTTAAAAACAAATTCAAATGCCATTTCAAAGGCAAATATTGATAGTCGGTTATTTAACTATCAACAACATATCACAACAATCATCAGATTTAAATAATTTTTCCCAAATTATTAAATTTCAAAATATCTTCACAAGATATATATTTCTCCACACTACATATTTGAAAACCAATTTCAAATCACATTTTCACCCTTCATCACAAAATGGTCCATTTAAACCAATTAAATAAATCCTTATCGATTTATTTCA
Organism: Allium fistulosum; assembly: GCA_030737815.1. Taxonomy (NCBI): domain Eukaryota; kingdom Viridiplantae; phylum Streptophyta; class Magnoliopsida; order Asparagales; family Amaryllidaceae; genus Allium; species Allium fistulosum. Next base: position 1,341,477,764 of record CM060901.1, on the reverse strand, counting down.
AATTTACATTCCAAATTTATAAATTTATTTCCACACTTCAAAAATAAATCGATGTTTATTTTTAAAACAAATTTCCCTTTCCTTTATAAATTCTATTCTGAATTTACATTTTCAAATATTAACTTTTAACACCAAATCAACTTTAAAATTGATTTCTCAATTTTATTTCAAACCCCAAATCAAATTCCAAATTGATTTCTAAATTTACTTCAACACCGAATCAAATTTCAAATTGATTCTAATTTTAATCCCAAATACCAAATCATTTTACAAATCGATTTCCAAATTTATTCTCAACACAAATCAATTTTTTTCATTCAACATCAAATAAATTTTCATATCGATTTCCCAAAGATTTATTTCCCAAAGGTTTTAAAATTCCACTTTCTATAAAATCTTTAACTTTCGAATAATACTATTCAAAATCCATTTATAAATATCTTTTCTTATATTTTGGAAACAATTCGATAAGATTACAAAAAAATCAATTTTTCTTTTAAATTCCTTCTTTTAAATTTATTCAATTCTTTCAAAAAGAATTTACTAAAAATTCCAGCTTTAATTTCAAAAATCCAATTTCATTTATTTTTGGTATCCAACGATACCAAAAATACATTCGGCTAAATTATAGCCTTCAACACATTCAATCACAGATATAATCATTCACAGATTATAAATAAATAATCACACAACATATGAAATAAATTCATACAATATATGAAAACAAATTCATACAACATATGAAACAAACTTATATAATTTGAGGAATCCAGTTGGATCCCTCCAACCTGTTTCCATACATCCACAGATGTTAGCACAATACCAATTCCGCTTCGAGGTGGAATATCGCGGTATATGGGATTTATAAAATATCATCCGCTATTATGCGGCGCAATAGGGTCTCATCCGCTATATAATGCGGGAAATATCAACAACTCCAATATATACATATTCCAATATATATATATATATTGTTATATATATAGATATATCCTACTATATATACTATCACATCCAAATAGTCAATCAACCAATAACTGCAAATCCAACTTTCAATTTGAGTGAGAAGATCTCACCTTTGCTTTTATTTTGCAATCCATTTTCAATTCCCGTTTGTTTTCTTTGTGATTTTGACCTTGTATAACAATTATACGATTTATTAATACTTTGAAATAAGTTGAACAATTTATTACTACTTATTTATTTAATTTAAACTAAATTTTACTTTAAAAATTTCTTAGTAAATAAATTAAACAAATTTATCTTCTGAATATTTTCTAAAAGAACAGTAGGCTAAAACATGTATATCTATTTTTTTCTTTCTTTCATTTTAGAACTACATATATATATATTTATAAAATAACTTGTATAAGCCAAAAGTCAAATTTTTAATATAAACTATTCAAATCAAAATGTTTTAAAATTCCTGTTTCAACCCTATATATTTCTCAGTAAATAAATTTAATTTTTTTTCTTGTTCACTGTATATATTGAGACATGTGTATTATTAATTTTAAATTTGAACGAAAGTAAATCGAATGGTACCTCACTGACAATCGACGAACCCAGGCTCTGGCAAACCTTCGTCACCATCGCCACAGTCGCATCGCCGCCGCCTCGCGACACCCCAAGCTTCCAGTTCACCTCGCGATGATGCCGTGATTGAAACCCACACGCCTTCGCACTCTGATATCGCGATGAACCCCAGCCTTGCGACCATCACCACTGCATCGCGCCTAAGCTTCAACGCACCATCGCCAGAATTCGTGAATGCCAGCACCTCCTCCCACCTTGACCGACTGCGTCGCGCTCACCAAAACCCCAGTCTATTTCGAACTTGTGCACGGCTTGCCTCGAAGCCATCGTCGATCCCAACGTAGTGCTCGCGTGTTCGAATCTCGGGTTTGAAGTTCCAAAACCCCTTTGTTTTGTTTTTTTTTCTTTCTCTCACGAAATCGAATAGACGAACCCAAGAGGAGAAGGATCTCGCAATTTGCTTTGAAGAGGAAAAAAATGGAACTGAAAAATTGGGGATAGGCGTTCGCCATTTTTAAATTTTGAACGAAGAAAAATATTTCGCTTTGATTTGTTCTAAAAAAAATGCTCGGCTGTGAGATGAAATAAAGGGGAAGAGCTGTCTGCGTAGAGAAGCTATTTTTTCAGAGCTACAGTGTTTCGAAATGAAATGGAAAAAGTAACGACGTGAAAGAAATACGGCTGAGAGTTGACTAGTATAAATATCCCATTCAAATTCAAATTCAAATCGTCACGAATTTGCAAAAAAAAAATTCGATATCCTATCGAAGCGTGCCATCTGGCGTTTGTAATGTTATATGCCTATTCCGAACACAATGGAAAAGGTTTCAAGTCCAAATTCGATCGTATGGAAAAGATAGCTTTTTGGACCAGTTATTAAATTAAATTTTCGATTTAATTTCAGCGCGCTTGCTTATCGTACGGCCAAACGATCACTCCAAACATTACGAAAATTGAAATCCGGTAATAATACAATATTACGGATCCAATGAAACTAGTTTCGTCAAATTCCGAGACCGTGCCCCGGAACGCTATTTTTAAATTCAATTTAAACGATATAATTTCAAAACCGAACAAAACAGTTTTAAATTCAATTTTGAAAGTTCCAATACCTTCAGAATTATCAATATGAATTTTCTAAGCCTTTGCAATATTTTTAACTGGCTTAAAACTGAAGATACAATTTTTTTTACCCAGTTTCAATAATTAAATTCAATAATTTAATCGCCAAATTCATTCTGATATTTTGGATTTCAAATTAAACTATCTTCCAGATATTTAAAAATCAATTAAATATCCTGATTTCCAATGTCAAAAATTCAGGGTCGTTACATGTACATTCGTTCCACACTTAACACCGAAGGAATATTGTTTAAAGTTATCCTTATCTATAATTTGAATAACATTTTGTTTTGATCCCTTGTTTTGATTTGGAAATGAGAAATCTTTCACAAATGTTTTGTGAATACACTTATGTCAGTGAGATAAATACATAAAAGTTTTTGATAAAGACTTTTGAAAAGGGTTTTAATAAATGAAAGATTTAGTTTGAGGCTAAGTGGTTGCTATGGGTAATTAAATCTCTGAATTTGTTGTTGTTTGTTTAGTTGATACTTAAATAATCTATTATCAAATCTAGACCAGAATATAACTTCTGAAATACTAGGAGAAACACGTGAGTTATATAGCACAGTCATCTTCGATGATGGCGTACTGTGCATATAAATGTTGTTTTTCTCTCCTAGGACAAATGATAGGGAGATCCATCCACTTAAACAATTAGGGGTGATCCCTACTCCTACGTATTGTCTAATTATTTCCAAAAGAATCGAGGTTGATTTTACTGAAACTATCGAATGTTGTTTCGATGAGACTAGGGTTGAATTTGCTTTGGCACGGGGTGCAGCATGATAAGGGTTCTCGCTTTGTGTTTGGTGTCGAGTAGGAGACTCTTACTCCTTTATGTCCATCGGGTTGGTGTAGTTAAGAGGCTGGCCGTAAAAGCAAATGGCGAGGTACCAATGTAAGCCACGATGGTTGTACCACTAACTGGAAGGCCAAAGGCCGATTCGTTACACTTGATATTAGAGCTTAGGTTGAACGAACACCTAGGCTTTGGTGGGGTAAATTCATTTGAGATAGGGTAAGGAGACCCTAGAATGAGTTTGATTGTATATATTATGTGTGTATTTGATAGTGCTATAAAAATGTTTTATATTGTGTTGATTTACCAGTTGAGTGATTTATGGATTATGGTCGAGACATGAGGCACCGTTGTGTTGATAGGGGTTTCTAAATACTTAAGCCAGGCAAATCAACATTGTATCGTTTTAAAATTTGGTAAATGAAATAATTTTGCCTAGGAATATATTTTATACATAAAGAAATTTTTTTCAAAAATAAAGTATAGTTACATATGATGTGACTGTTAGGAGATGATAATATTTTATTATTATCATAAAGGGTTTGATTAGCCATGCTCATCCAATTTTGAGCATTGACTATTATCTTATTTATTGATAGTTTTTCTTTTTCCATTATAGGTTAGGTTAATAGAACTTGTGGGAATATTGAAACAAACACCTTGTGAATTAAGTTTCATAGTATGACTATAAGGCGTTCGATGATAATGTTGGGTTGAATTGGATTTTAATAAAAGGGCGTTTATTAAAAATAAAGGAAACATATTTTAAAAATGAATATTTGAGGAAAGATTTTGTATATAGTGATTTATAAATCAGAATTATAAAATATATTTTGAAAATAAGATGGATTTTCAAAGAATTTAAATTCCGGTGACTTTGATAATTTTTCAAGTGAAATTATGGGAAAGTAGTGGTAATTTTACTTAAAAATACTTTGAAAAGAAAATTTTATTGAAAGATGTGTTTTCTTTGGTTTGGTAAAAGGGAATGAGTCCCGATTTATTTTGTGATGATTGGAATAATTTTCTAAGTGACGATCAGATGTTTGCCTAAGCGAACGTTGTAGTGCACTTAGTAAATTATTCTCTTTATCACTTTAACATCGGAACGAGTTCAAATCTGAACGAATCCAAAATAAATTTGAATTAGATATTCCGTTGCAATTATTTAGCTGGAAATATATATAGTAATGTTTCAAAAGGGGTATTTGAAAATAGGAAATATTTTTAGAATTAACTAGTTCGAGTGCCTCGAAAGTGACTAAAATTGGGTAGGCCATGTGTTCGGATGGTAAACGCTTCTCTTAAATATTACCCTTCTTAGTTAAGGGATTAATGATACTATCCGGTAGTACCCAGTTCCTTGATATCACTTTGGAGTTACTTGGACTATATATATGTTCTAAGGGTAAAAAATAAAGTATCATTTACAAAACAAATTTGAAATAAAACCCAGGTATTTGGCTCCTAAAGTTTCAAAATAATGAGGTATTTTGATTAAAGAATTGGTAAATAAATGAAGTTTTAAAATTGAATTAATTTAATAAAAAGGTTTAATAAACTTGGTTTTATTAAACTATCTCTTTTGATTTCAACATCTAGGAAGTGAAAATAATTTGATGTTATTGGGTCGGCTAATAAACGTTTTTACCTAAGAGATGTCTAAGAAAAAGTAGATTCCAGAACGGAGTATGGATACCAGCATCCTACTCTTCTTAGCTACTTACCAAACCAATTAGGTAAAGAGGTTGGATTGGTCGACTCGGTTTTAAGACCCGAGATTTATTTTGGGCCTTACATCTAAATAGAATAAGGTAAATAAAATTAAAATCATATGTTTTGCATATACTCTTAGGGTGTAGGAGAGTATTATACAAGTTAATAAATTAAAATGATTTTATGAAAAGGTTTCATAAATAAGTTGTACCATTTAAACTGTTTGAACCTAAGTTGGAATTGTTATGAAATGTTTTTGTAAATATTTTTTTGGCAAGGTTAACAGTACTTCGATTAATAAAGAACCTTTAGATGAGTCACTATGCCACAAAGTGAATCAGACAACAATGATCACACAATATAAGGTAGATTTTCTATTATCACACTTTTTCACACAACACATAAAAAATCAATCGTTGTCTGAAGAGCATATGAAATCTTTAAACCGTTGTCTGAATAGCCCATGAAATCTTTATGAAAATGCTTGTCATTCAAATAACATTTTATCCGTCATCTGATTTAAGTTATCAAATTTTTTAGTTTTGGCTCCATCTTTTCCCTTTTAATTATTTCATGGCCGCTTTTTATTTTTGTTTCCCTCTTTATAATTTTGTTCCTCCTTTTTATTTTTGTTTCCCTCTTTATAATTTTGTTCCTCCTTTTTATTTTTATTCAGTCCATATCTCGATACAATGCAAATGCCCATCTCCTTCTCATCTTCAACTTAGGGTTTTATGAAATTGAAGCTGTCTCGTTCTCATCTTCTCATTACCGTGCAAATCCGATACTCTCTCACTCTCAATTTGGGTTCTCTCGCGTCTCCTGGAATTAGGGTTCCTAATCGAACTCGGTTGCTACTGATTGGTACATGATTTTTTATTATCTTTTGATTTTGCTGGAACTCGATCAACAATTATGCCGATGATTATATGGGTGCTTATATAGGATTTGATTTCCTATAATTTCATTTTGAGATTTTGATTTGAAATGGTTCTTATGCTTTACTGACTTGTTCTTCAAATATATGCTTCAAAATTTTGAACATGGACTGCACTTTGGTTGTTGATATGTGTATTGATCTTTACTTTAGCTATGGATTTCTCTATTGTTTTGACTTTCTTATTCATTTTGGTATGATTTATGGCACTGCCTTGTTCAATTTGTGGCATTTGTTGTTTTAATTTGGGAAACTTGCTTGTTTCAATTTGTGGCAAGCCAGTGCTCTACCATGACAAGGCAGTGCACAACACTGCCTTGTCAAAGCGGTGCATACTAGTGGTGCCTTGTTTGTGCAATTTGATGATTCATGTTGCTTTTGCTATGATGGTCCATATTGCTTTTGCTAGTCCATGTTGCTTTTATTGTTGCTTAAGTTGTTCCAGTTCCTTTTGCTGGTTTCTTGTTATGCTGCCTTGGTTCATCCATACATGCTGTTGGTTTGTGAGTTGTTTGTATATACTTGTATACACTTGTATATACTTGAGCTTGAACCAATTCAGTTTTGAACCATTTTGAGTTTCTGAACCATGCTGTTGAGTTGCCTTTCTACTCACTATGTACATATATACATGTATATACATATGTGTATATAAGTATATTAGTGTGCCTAGTTATTCGTTTGTATATTTGACTTTGAAATATTCAATCTTTTCTCTTGATCTGCCACATGCTTAAACTTTTTTGAGATATATGTGCATATATGTACATGTATGTACTTTATTTGATAGATCATGTGTACACTTAAGTTCCACTTGCATTACCATGCCTTTGTTCATGTGTACACTTGAGTTCATGTCCGAGTTAGTGTACACTTAAGTTCATGTGTACACTTGTCACTGCCTTGTACTTGTTGTATTCTCGATGGTTTGAACTTCCATGTATATACATACATATGCATATATGTATATATGTGCGAATGTTTGTGCCACTGCCTTGTTTTAATTTATGGCACTTGCTTGTTTTAATTCGTAACGAGCCAATGCACTGCCTTGACAAGGCAGTGCACAACACTGCCTTTTCAAGGTAGTGCACACTAGTGATGCCTTGTTTATGCACTTTGATGGTCCATGTTGCTTTTACTATTGCTTTTGTTGGTCCATGTTGCTTTTGCTGATCCAGTTGCTTTTGCTAGTTTCTTGTTATGCTGTCTTGGTTCATCCATACATGCTGTTGGTTTGTGCGTTGTTTGTATACACTTGTACTTGAGCTTGAACCAATTTGAGTTTCTGAACCATTTTGAGTTTCTGTTGCTTTTGTTGGTATAGTTCTGTATACACTTGTATATCCTTGAACTTGTATATTACACTGGTTCATGTTGTACTTGAACTTGTATAATTGTCCAGTTCTGTATATACTTGTATACACTTATATATACTTGAACTTGTATATTACACTGGTCCATGTTGCTTTTGCTGGTCCAGTTCTGAACCACTTTGAGTTTCTGAACCATTTTATGTGCATTTGCACTTGTTGTTTTGCCTGAGCTTATTTATGTGCACTATCTTGAATTCAGTTCTGAACCATTTTGAGTTTCTAAACCATTTTATGTGCATTTGCACTTGTTATTTTAACTGAGTTTGTTTACATGCACTATCTTGAATTCAATTCTGAACCATTTTGAATTTTTGAATCATATTATATGCATTTGCACTTGTTGTTTTTCCTAAGCTTGTTTATGTGCACTATATTGAATTCTTGCCTAGTTGTCTTGTTTGCATTTCCTGGATGTGCAAGTGTGCATTTTCATGTATATACATACATACATATGTATGTATGTATATATATGTGTGAATGTTTGCTAATTCGATTGCTATGTGTGTAGGCACATTGTTGGTTGAATCCCTTGCGACTGGTTTGTGCTTGTACTTGTATATGTGCCTAGTTTGTTTTGATTGTTTTGCTACCTGGTTCAAGGTATTGTTGACATACTTTTGATTGTTTTTCTACCTGGTTTGTACTTGTATATATGTGCACCTAAGTTGAGCCTGAGGAGGCTTGGGCTTGACCATATGCACGTTTGCACCATGTTGAGCCTTAGGGCTTGACTTTTGCAACAATCCGTGAGATTTAATCGATGTATGGCATTGTGATATTCATAGTGATACACTATGCATATCATAAGTTGTCCGCGCATAGATATATATATCCCTATCTAAAACATGAAGAGAAAACAAACCCATAAACCGAGGCAATATTAGTATTCAAATTCAATTTTATTTTTGCAATTTTGGTTTGTTTCCTTTTCCATTTTACAATGTTGGTTATTTATCAGGTATAGGAGATGGCTGGACATCAGTTGGAGCAAGCAAATCAAGATCAACATTAAAAACAAACTCGAGTGAGTGTGAGTAAAAAAATGTTATATATGAGAGTGTAGAGAAATGTTGTATACATGAGAGTGATAGTGAAAGTTGTATTGTATTTGAAACTTAAGTAGAGTGATAAAGAAAGTTGTATTGTATTTGAATATGATTTGAAATAAAATATTTGTTTAAATAAAATTACGATTCATTTATTTCATTCTACAAATATATACTTCAATATGTTAACAATTATTCATATCAGCCAATATTTATATGTTGTATAATAGGAAATTCTAGAAATGATACTATACGATCAGACAAGATATGTTTTTTTGTTATGTCAGTGCATATCAGACGACGAGGCATATATGTGGTCTGATGTGCAAGGAGATGGCATGGGACTTAACGACAGATAGATATCAACCAGACAACGGAGTATTCCTATCGTCTGATGCGTTTTTTCCCATAGTGAGTACATGGGTTCTACGCAGATCATCTCCCCATTTCATATAGTTCTCGATATAAGATTCGAGTACATGACTTGAGGTGTTTTACCTCGTTTTGAAGAAGGATTTATCACTCGATTTTTGTTGGCGAACACTTGGTGAGGTTCCTAATTCAAAACCAAAGTTTTCTATCATAGTATATGGCTATTTAAGAAGAACATAGGTTTCTCATTGAGAAGCCTGATCGGAGTCCGCACTAGGAAATTAAGCGAGTGATACTAGTTCAGAAGTAATGCTCTGTATTCAAGTGAGGGGTTGAATCAGATTTTTCATAGGGATGCTCAATGTACATCATATGGGCTGATGAGCAGTGTTAAGTGTTTCTGAGTTTAAGGCTATGGCAAAATTTTAGGGTCGAAATCCTTTTGTGGAGGAGACTATAACAACCGGAAATTTCACCGCTTTGATTTGCTAATAATTAATTAATTAAAAATATTCAAATAATAGTTTTTATAATTAAAATAAAACCATATTAAATAATGAATAATGATGCTGAAATAATTTTCAAAATTTTATTTACAAAAGTATATAGTTCGAAGGAAAATCGAAAATGTGACCGGAATTCGTTTTCCGAAATTTTTGACTTTTCGTCGACTAAAAGTTGTCGGAAATGTTGTGAACTCTATTGATTAATATAACACATACATTTATAATAAGTAGGATACTTATGTATCAGTGTGTGTGTATACTTAAGTTAGGATATATGCATGATGTGAAATATAACCATATTTTTAAAAAAAACTTAGAATATAAGATTCCTTAAGTAACATATGTAAGCACAAAGTACATTTGGCATTAAAAACATCTTGTCTAAGCAAAGAGAAGAGGGGACAAGCTTATGGCCTGAGATACATGATGGTGAGGTGGCATGGTGATGTGTCAAGCAGAGGTGGAGGGTAAATGACCAAAGGCATTAAGGTAATTTACTTTGTTTCTTGCTTATAAATACCCCTTTCATTTTTTAAATTTTGCCTCCTCTTCCTTCTACCATAACTTTCTCATATCTTATCCAACTGGAGGATTTCTTTTTTAAGAACCGTTTAAAATTCTAGTTGCTACAACTTTCATGTGTACCAATTCTTCAAATTTTGAGGCTAACCATGTCCAAATCTCATTTCTTTCAGACTCGTTTTCAGACCCAGATTTTCAAATCTGAAAATACCTTTTCTTCTTTTGACCATATCTTCCTAATAACAGATACAAATTGAGTTAATTTTTTGTGAAATTGTAAAGAAAATAATTTCCAAGAACTTTTTATTTGACAGCATTTCCAAATTCCATGAATAACTTATTAATGTGTACAAAAATTTCGTGAGTAACTTTTTAATGAAGATAGATACTCTTATTTTGTAATAGATGAGTATATTCTTAATTTTTGGTTATTGGTTAAGGGAGTTAATTAATTATTCCAACTAGTTTCACAAAGATAAAATTTTCAGACCGTTGCGTTTGAGAGAACAAAAAAGACACCAATTCAAAACAACAATGAAAGTTTACGATAAGCTAATAGCTAGCATCCCCGTGAAAAGCTAATTAATAGCATAGTTTATTCTTAATGATGTATTTAAGAGACTAATTATTTGATTAAAAATGTATTATTATAGTAAATTAAAGCTTAGATGAACTGTGGGCAGTCCAAGGCCTACATAACTGCTTGTAAAATACCAAGCAACCGATTGTATGACTCTTTGTTTTTTATAACTTTTACATGAAAGTCTTGTATTATTGTGTTTACTAATTATACATTTCCATCATTCTATCCCTCCAACCCATTGTATTAGTAGCTTCAAATTTCAACTTGCTTTTATTGGCCTGGCACTTGGATGGTTTCTTAATTTGAAATTCTATTTCATGCAAAAAAAACTCATTTTGGAATTCCATTAAAAACTTGTGATTGTTAGAAGCACAATAAGTATAATAATAAACAATAGTTTTCTTGCGCAAAATTTATTGATATTTTATTTCATTGCACTGTGAAACTGGTGGAGAATGAAAAATTATAATTATAAATAAATCCTTGCATTTCCAAAGTTTCACCAATCTAAAACAAGATATTAAGTAATGAAATTAAGAAAAAAGATACTACTTAAAACTTATCAAACATAAGATAGTCATGAAACATAAATTGGATACAATCAAAGAAAATATATCACACTAATAGAATATAGGAAATGACTAGAATATAAGTAAAATTTAGAAACTCTTTTGTCTCATATAGAATCATATAAAATCAACCATACAAGTTAGGGTTTATTCCAATTAGGGTTAAATCAACTATTCCAGTTAGGATTTATACAGAAATTTGAAAATAAGATGCATACAAATTCATATAAAATCCAAATAGAATCACAAAATCAATTTATAAAATTCATACTTAAATATACTTATTTAGGGTACCTCAAGGAGAAATTCTTGCTGGAGGGCTACCAAGATGATGTAGAGAGAAGTAGAATGACGCAGTGTTATAACGACGATGTAAATGAAGGAATGCACTACAACAAAACAGGCTTTTTACAACGGGCAATGCCCGTTGTAATATGTGTTCCACAACGGGCAGCGGACCGCTGTAATAGGCGATGTTGTAATAGGTCATCCATATTTTACAACGGGCAATGCCCGTTGTAATACACCTTTTTACAACGGGCAATGCCCGTTGTAATACACCTTTTTACAACGGGCAATGCCCGTTGTAATATGGAATATTGCAACGGTTTCTGACCGTTGCAAAATAAATGCAAATTTTAAAAAAAATTACAACAGCATACCTTCATACCAATAATGAATAATTTAACGAGTAATAAATATTATCATAAAACAACCAAAATCACATACGAAAAGACTAAAAGATAGAGTAATAAAATTCCAACACATTCCAAAAAGTTAGATAAGTTTACATCGACATAATTCTAATATACACATGACAACTAGTTTCTGATCTTGAACCTACCTACAATCGAAGCAATTTAATCCACGAATATCTCCTCACCGGATCGAGCAATAGCGACCGCTACCGCCCTAACCGCCATCCAAACTGTGCAAACTTCTCCCCTCATCGCCATCCAAACTGTGCAAACCTCACTTCATCACAGTCTGCAAAACCATCTCTATATCCACAATTTGCCACCAACATAACTACTGACCACCATAAATCCACCATCACAGTCCATCCCCTTAATACATACACACTGGCATTACAACCTTCCACTTCATACGACAAGCATCAAAACCAAGACTGCTGTTACACGTACAAGCCTGCGAACATACAAACAACTTCCAACCATCATCTAATCCCCTGCCTGCTGACTGCTGTAAATAACAATCAAACAGCATCTCCACAACACTCCATTGTTGCTTACTTATTCCCCTGACATCTCCTCATTACATCTTTCAGGTTCAGAAGATGGAGGATCTAGTTTAGTTATTTCTCCTTCCTGATCAAAATTAAATTAAGTATCATATCAACACAACTCACAAACATTAAGTAGCAGCAACTAAAAGAAAACTTCATTTTTAAACTAATTTTAATTAAAAACTAGAGGTCAATTAATAAAGAAATAGAGCTCACATCTGGTACAGATTGCAATATAATGACGGTTTACTTCATTATCGAATAAAAATATGTTTGAACGAACAAACAAGGTCATCTACCGAATAAAGCAAATCAGTTTGAACGAAGCAGTTATAATTACTTCAAACAAAAATAAAATGCATAATATATCCATTATCCAGTATAGTTAATTACAACTTGGTTTGCATGCAAGAATGCATGATTGGTTTTTCATTATCTTGTGACTACAAAACTTAGGTGCCAAGACATGGTATGCGGCTATGATCAGGACATACAGGTCAACTATAGCATGTTTCGTTGTTATATAATAATATATGATTATAGTACTTAATAAAAAAAATAAACTATGTATAATTTGTTCAAAATTAATCTGAGTATTTAGTTTACCAGTGTTGTAGACAATATCATACTGTTATCAGTTGTGTATTCTATAATAAAAGTGTTGTTAAGCATCCTATGGCATCAATATTAAGCTTTTTTCTTACCATGCATGATGTTACTGCATGTATACTTTTATTTTGAATTGGGACATAGTAGATATATTATGATTGTAAGCAAGTAAATAATCTGCAAAAATGTAGTTTAAAACAGTCAACAGACAGTAGTGTTAAATGTTGAATGTAGATAGTTGCTGATTAGATCAACTACCCATTAACATGGCCATAAGAGAATAAAGTCATATCTCATATGTTTACAAGAGGGACGGTGATAAAACAAATAGGATGTAGAGTCACCCTTTATTTAGTTGCATAAGAAAAAGTGATAATGTACAAGTATTTTTGCATAGGAAGAACCCAAACCATATAGACAGTGGTGAAGCTAAAAGTTTAGCTAAGAGATGTCGAAAAAATTACAATTAAACCTATAAGTGATTAGGATAACTTGGTGCACGAACAATATGTTATGGGTTATATTCTTATAACTAAACTTGTTGCATGAGCAAATATGTTTATCTAAACTGAGCATATGTTCAATTATATAAACCAAGCACAGCTTAGTTCTTTGCAAATTGGGCACAACTTAGTTTTGTGCAAATTGGGTACATCGCAATTTAGGAAACTGGGCACACGACTCAGTTTAAGGAACCAGGCACGGCTCAGTTTAGGAAACCGGGCACAGCTCAGTTATGCAAACTGGGCACAGCCCAGTTTTATGCATACTGGGCACATTCTCAGTTTAGAAAACTGGGCGCATACTTTGTTTAGCAAATAGGCACAGGCACAGACATAGCTCACTTGTGTAAACTAGTTAAAATCACATAAGCAGTTAATTATGTCTATCACATGAAATACCTGATGGTTAAAATCACATACTCGTAAATTTAGTCCAAGAAAAAGACAAGCCATCAAGTATATCAAATTATAGACCAATAGCCTATTGCAATATGCTATATAAAATCATCTCAAAAGTCATCTGCAACAGCTAAAGGGATTAAGAAATTCTACATTATGTGTCAAAGTAGATCTACATAATGCTTTTGACATAATTAATAGAAGATTTGGCACGGTATACATTTTCAATTAATAACATAACATAACATCCATTAATTTAATACATTTTATGCTTAATATCTTCATCGCATGCATTTTCAATTGTTTAAATTAATAAATTAAGCCCTGAAGAAATGCAAGACCAGAAACCCATGTATGTATGTGTGCATCATTTAATATGCAGACTTACAAAACAAGAATAACCATAATAAAATTCTTTGGTACTCACCGCAAATCTTAAAAGAAGACAAGATTTACTAACACCAGAGTCCCCAATAAGCAAAAGCTTGAACAAATAATCACTGTAACAAAGAGAGCTTGTAAGGATCTTCCATGATTAAAATGTCAAATATAGTATTATAATGCTCAGGATGGGGATGGGTTCATTTGAGCCTGACAATTTCATAAGAGTAAATATCAATCATTCCATAAATTCACCTTGAATATCATAGCAAAATATCAAAATGTTTCTACCCAAAAAGAAATAAAATAATTATAATAATCAAGTATTGATATTTTTGACTCCTTTTTCACCAATCTAAATTAAACAAGACATATAACTTGAAATAAAATAACATTAACACAACAATTATATAATTATCTTTGGCATAGCCTAAAATTCCCCTTGGTCAGTTTTTATCCGAACATAATTTTCTAAATACAAATTAGAAAGAAAAGCATACAGAACTCATGAATAATAATTTAGTATCAGTTAACAATTAGTACGACACTTAATGACCAAATTATACTCAAGCATTTATACCTTTCAATCCATTTACTCTTAATATCAAACTTTAAAAATGTCATGATCACAGAAATAAAGTAAATGCATCTCATTTTACACACGTGTCCACTGCATACTAGATTTTTGCAGCAATGTTCAAATACACATCAATATGCATATTAGCTCTTTTGCACCTGGATTTTTAGTATTTATTATGGATGATATAATTATAGTATATTGATATTTTTATAGCTGCAAAGAAATTACATATTTCCAACTCCATAGTTGATTACAAAAAAGTAGGATATGAAATTTAAATTCTGCTCATATCATAACAGAATGTATAATACACTTGCAATTTATACACAGGCATTGGCACGCTACATTTTGTAAATTATCATGTCAAGTCCAAGATGCGATACTACTATTATATATCTAATGTTAACTACTTGGATTCAAGTGGTTTCCATAAATAATATTAGCATACAACTCTGACATCCAATAAAAAAAGAACGATAATTATGGTTTGATTTTTTATTTTATTTATAGCACTTACCAACTGCCAAAGCTTCAAGTTTAGGATCCAGTAGTGGTGGATATGTCAATCCTATGGAATGATAGAGCTTGAATAGAACAAAACTTAGATGTGCCTACATAAATGGAAATAATATAGATTAAAAAACAAAAAATATATAACATGCTGCACCCCCAAAACAGGCACTGAATACGTAACCTCGCTAATTTTACAAATAATTAATAAAATTAAGCATTGCACCACTAGAAAAAGGAATCATCAAAATTACATAACATGCTGAATTTCATCAAGCAAACACATTTTAGTGACAAGCAATAAATTAGAATACTTCACAAACATCAACGGTTCAAACAACATGTAAAAAACTACCAAACAAATGCTCTAGAATCAAAAAATGGGAAGAGATCAAAATGATTAAAAATCAGCCCTTTTTGACTCTGAAACATGCGGTTGCCAGTTGTTTGGACCGTTGATGTTTGCCAGATTACTATGATTCCTTAAAGCTAAACCATTGAATCATATACTGCAATATTAACTCAGTTACAGTTTCTCGTAACTCTCTAGTGTCAAATATAAATAACTAAAACCCTTGATTTCAACTACTCTACGCTACTGCTTCTCGCATTATTATGCTATGATTGATGAAACTTTATAATAAAAATCCAAAGAGAATCCGAAGCGAATCTAATACCTCAACATCAAAGCGAATGATTGCAGCGAAGCGAATGATAGTCTTCGATTTTTGGAATGTCCAGACCTTTCGAATTTGGATAGTCTTCGATTTTGAGAACAAGCGAAGCGAATGATTGCAGGGATAGGGTTAGTCGATTTGGGGTTTGGCGTTCAAATTTGGGGAAAGGCGGAGTGAAAGGGAAAAGCTGAATATGTTTACGTGTTTAGATGAGCAGGTATTGAAAAACCCTTTGACATTATACAACGGGCAATTTAGGCCCGTTGTGAAAATGAACCATATTACAAGGGGCATAGAAAGGCCGTTGTAAAATATTCACCTATTACAACGGCCAGCAGAGGACCGTTGTAAAAGACCCAATATAAAATCACTTTTACAACGTTCAAAAATGGACCGTTGTAATAAAGATATATTACAAGGGGCAAAAATGGACCGTTGTAAAAATAACGTTGTAATATATTTTTGTTGTAGTGCTATTATAACGGTCCACTCAGGACCGTTGTAATAGAGTTCTATTACAACGGGCAAGAAATGCCCGTTGTAAAAAGGGTGTTTATAGGGCATCTATTACAACGGTCTCGGATGGACCGTTGTAATAGTGCTCTATTACAACGGGCGGAAAATGCCCGTTGTAAAAAAGGCGTTGTAATAGGGTATTTTTGTTGTAGTGATGGTTGAATCGAAAATGGAGGGCGAGGTGGATTTTGTTGAAGCGAAAGGAGAAATTTTTTTGTTACGTTTATTAGGTTACGAGAGGCAGAGAAGAAATTTTTCTATGTAACAGATGAATAATGAAAGGACAAATTTTTTGTTACGTTCATTAGGTTAAGGCGGAAAATTTTTAGACAACGCAGGATAGTGTCAATTTTTTGTTATGTTTATAATATAGGATGAAATATTATTAATTGCACTTACAGATCAAACACCATAAATTTCTACAACCAAAGGCTGATTTTCCTATAGTTCTAGTAGTAACGATTATTTACGTCAATTCTCTTCATCAAAACTATATCACTTTAGGACTTATGGAATTTGGTTATAGTCAAAATTCCAATATCGTCCTCATTAAACCCGTCTAATCCAACCATTAATTCCTTAGTTCGATAATAACAATTTATTATTAACTAAACTACTTTGGTTAGAGACTTCGACATTAATTTGACTACAGTTGACCGTGATACTAATCTCATATAACCGAAGAGACGAATTCTCTATTGAATAGAGTTTCACTTCCAATGCTTCAAATCAGACATAACTATAGTCGTTCGATGAACGCTGTGCCATGATTAACTATAGTCAAAGTGAAGTGTCCACACTGAAGTTCAACGGTATTCTCAAGTCGAAAGAACTATGTAATATCATCACTTCGAGTGTAACGACCCAGAATTTCACTACATTAATTTCAGAATATTTAATTAATTTTAAATATTCAAATAATAGGTTTATAATTAAAATAAAAACACTTTTAAATAATAAATATTGAAGGTGAAATAGTTTTCAGATTTAGTTTACAAAAATATTTAGTTCGATGAAAATAGAAAATGTGACCGGAAACTGTTTTCCGAATTTTTGACGTTTCATCGTATAAAAGTTATTTGAAATGTTGTGCACACTTTCTTATATATATGCACACATAGACTAATTATATAATATGGGTTCAGATAGTATAATTAGGTATAATTAAGTTAATTAGCTTAAGCTAATGATGATATGATACTTTAGCAACTAAATAAAAAATAAATAGAAAATAGTCACATCAAGGGAGACAAGATTTGACACTTTGGCAACTCAAAGTACGAACATGTTTAAACATGTTTCTTAGCATGTGTAAAAGTAGGGAGGCTTGGTGATGAGGTGGAAGCATATGAATGGAGGTCATAGGACAAGGGTATAATGGTAATTTCTTTTATGCATTTTGTATAAAAGCTTTTCTCCATTTTCTTTAACCTTATTCTTTTCACTTTTTCCATTTTTTTTTTCAAAAGTCTTCATCTTCCTAAAAGCTTCATGAAACATATTAATGGCTTCCATTAGTAATTTGAAGGTTTAAGAAAAATCTCCATTTTACTCCCACTTCATTTGGCCGTAACGTCCTCCAAACTAATCCAATTCAAGTTTTACTTTTTTTTAACCATGTATATTTCCAGTGGCTACAACTTTGTAGTTTACCACTTTTACTAATTTCGAGCTTAGATGCTCCAAAAATTCATTTTTTTACAAGAGTGTTTTTGAACCTAGATTTTTATGTCCGACAATACCCCTCACTGTTTTGGCCATAACATCCTCAAAATTTAACCTTTTTGGGTAATTATTTTTTAAATGGTAGAGGAAAGAATTTCCTAAAACTTTTCTTTTAACCACTTTACTAAATTCTGAGTGTAACATGTCTAAAAACCAAGGAAAATATGACCCTTTTCGAGTTGATTTTTGGTGGTTTCCAAGCTCTACAAGTTTAAAGTTTATGTCAAGTTTGGATGGCTTTCGGTGAGTAAAACTCTTAACTATTTTTTGGGAAATATTTTACTTTAGTCATTGTAATATATATTGCTTGCTTGGTTTGGATATGACGTGAAATTGTTCATGTTTGGTTTAGATATGTATATGTGTGATGGATGCAAACATGTTAAGTAAATGTTAGTTTGCAAACTAGTTAGTAAGTAAAATTTCACCCTAAAAAACCAAAGCTTTAAAACTATATTCATGTTCATATTTATTGCCTATGACTGCTTGTTTTATGTATGCTTAAACCATTGCTATGTGATGTTTGGTTGTGTTGATAATATTATAAACTTGTTTGCTGAACTGCCCGTATAGCGATAGTCGCTATATCGGCACTTTCGGAAAATCACTTCTAATCAAACCATTTGGTGTAACGACCCGACTTTCTATGCCCAGAAAGTCGTATCGCTAATAAGAAAGAAAGGGATAGAAAAGAGAAAAGAAGAGAAAGAACTAAACAATATCAGAATCTCACAGCGGAACGAAACAAAATATAATATATCACATAACTATTACATAGTCTTTACATAATCAGAGTTACACAACTTATACTACAAAATAGACAGTTATAATTTCCATCTATTATACAACTCAAGATACAATTCAAACAAAAGACTCAGATCAACCAACACAGCGGAATACTATCTATCTACGAATGCTGAAGCCTCCTGCTCCATATCTCCTCCATAGATTCGTCAAAGCTAACCTGAATCCCTTGGCTACTCGTAAAAATTTGAGTACCCAAGAGTTTAATAAAACAGAAAATAAACACTTGGGTCAGACATGGGTCTGGTGTGAGTAAACGGGTTAAAATTGTTTAACTTCAAAACCTTTTGAAAACAAAGGTATCACGTAAGACTTCCCACACATAAACATGGAAAAGTTTTTACCTTACGCTAACCAAAACATTTGATAGGAAATCCAGTTATATTATAATAGGGTCTAGGGTTTTCAAGTAAAATACAGAAATAGCTGAAATGCTTACATCTCACATTCCAACATAGTTGGGCACAACTAATACGTACGGCACTTATTGGAGTTTGGATTCCATACAATGGCAGGGCTACTGGGGTACCGCCCGTCACAGTACGTGGCCTAGATCACCGTACCGAGGATCACTCCCAATCCCCTGCAACACAAAGCCGGAACCATCCCTTACTGGATAATTCCGAACAAGATAATCCCGTAGTTGGCGCGACCAACCACACACTAAGCCGAATAAAAGAAAAGGGACCTCTAGACAGGGATCTATCTTGCTCTCAGTGGGTGCTACCCACGAAACCTTGCTGCACCTCCCCTGTTTTAGCCATTCCCGGTTGATGAGGCTTGAGGTTACGATTACCTTTAATCAGAACATATCACTTAGAATGCTCATCGTCCGCCTGACGATGTGCTGAAAGCATTCAATCCATACAAGTTCGTTCCGGGTTCGAACGAAACCGAAGGCATTATCTCGTTACACTCGTTTTGGAATCACCCTCAGAGTTAACGACAATAACCCTTGCACTCTGAATCTTCATCTTCACTTGAGATTCACGACCTATCGTAAATTTGTATCGATGTGGTATTCGGGTCTCCAGACCTGGAATACCGGTATACGGAAACCCGATCCCGGTCTCATCGAAATCCAAAACGTATCTTTTAGGTCCAAGTTGTTTAAAGGTTTAAACAATTCAATTCAATTCGATACTTGAATTCACACAGCATTTAACATAGATAAATATCACACATTTATCACATATATATCCAATATCATATCACAGCATATCATCCAATAGGTATCAACCAATCGGATATTCTACACAACAATCATATATAAGCAACAATTATTAACCCTATGTTATAATTAATTTAATTAACTTAAATTAAATTAATTACTTAAGAATTAATCATCTAACCTTGCTTAATCAATCATTAATTAATTTCAACCTTTAATTAATTAATTATTCCTTAAATATTAATCATCCTTGATTAATTATTAATTACATAAAGTAATTATCCTTTAATTAATTTCACAATTTAATTATTCTTAACCATTAATAGTAATTAACCTTTAATTACTTTTCATTAATTACATTAATTAATAATCCTTAATTAATTACTTCCATTAATTAATTACATTGACCCTTAATTTAATTACATTAATTAATTAAACTTTAATTAATCACTTCTATTAATTCACCTTAATTAATCATAAACAGTAATTATCATCCTATAATTACGTACCCTAATTAATTAACTCCTTAATTAATTATATTAATCCTTCAAATAATTAATCCTTAATTACTTCTTATTAAGTAATTATCCTTTTTAAGGTAAACCATTATCTTAATTAATACTTAATTATCATTAAAAACATTTTTATCTTTAAAATTAACTTCCTTAATTAAATCATTTAATTAGGTTTTGAAATAAAATAACATTTAACAAATTAAAGTTTAACAATTTATACTTACCCTTAAATGCTTTAAAGGTTATCAAGTAATAGTTTTAAAACTATTTCAATTTAAATTTTCAAAAATCTTTGTTTTAAAAACCCTTTTTAAACTATTAGCACTTGCTTCGGGTCAAACCCGAAGACCACTCGGTATCAAACCGAGACAAAACCCAAAATACTCGAGCCTATTCTCGAGTAACTTCCTTCTTCTTCTTTTCCTTTTTCTTTTTAACTTCATTTTGATTTCACTCGTGAATTACCCGTGTGCTAACTCGAACCAAACCCAGATTTCCCCGAACAAAACTCGAGACAGTCACCTTCTTCTCCAAATGTTCGAAACAACGTATCAACATCTGATACCACGGATACGCGTGCACGTGCACTCGAGTTCGCCGCCGCTCCGGTCATCACTGCCATCGCTGGCAAGTCGACCACAACCTCCCCCTTCGATTTCGACCATCTTAACTCGAAAACAAACTTGAAATCGAAATCGAGCTACTTGGAGCTCCACTGGAACAAACCCGAACACCCAAAACCACCTCGAGTTGCCACCTCCGATCACTAGAAGTATCGACTCTCCGACCCAAAGCTTCGTCGTAGACCCACGCTTCCATTCCCCCTACTCCGGTCGAGTCCGGTGCTTCGACGTTGACGAACTAGCCTCGAAACCCACATCGACCAAAACAGCTCCTAAAACCCTACAACGATGCCGTATCGCCGCCACGATGATCAGAAAAATACTCCAACATTTTTCCTGTGACCACCCACCCACCATCCTCCTTCGACCACAAAATCGACGCCGTCCACCACGTCGATCGCCAGAAAAAGCTCAAAAGCCATTTTCCGTTCAACACTCGAATTCTCTCGAATTACACACTTAAAATTTATGATTCCTCTCTTGAAATTCCTAGTTTTTGAAGACAAACCAGATTATAATCATGAATTTACCAATTGGTCAAGTCGAAATTATGACATTTTTAAGTTCCATTGTAATATTTACATTTTGGTTAAAATTGTGTTCAGTTCCTATTAAAAATATTTTTAACACTTAAACCTTGTTGTAATAAACAATTTTTGTTTATACATCATACCATATAACAGATCAAAGGATGAGCAATTTATTTTTAAACCAAGATTATATTCTGAAGAATAAGAACAGAGCATATTAACTATTTAACAACCATGCACACATGTATATCCATATATACATACATTCATACATAGTAAACAACTTGCAAAACATAATTTATTCCAGGAATCACATGCACAAATTTTAATAGACTTAAGCTTTTTAATAAAAATGTTTACTCACCATTTGAAATGCAGAGACTTGAAAACTGAGATTTGAAAACTAAATCTCTTGACAAATTTGAAAACTTTGAATTGCTTTGATCCCTTTTTGAAACTGAAAAGCTTTGATTTGCAGAGACTATAATTTAAGACTTTGATTACTGGTTGCTTGCTTTTTGAAATTGGGTTTGCATGTTTGAAACAGAAACAGGCCTTTGATTTGAACTGGAAAGAATTTGCTTTTGATCTCTGAAATGCTTTGAAACTGGAAGCATGTTGTAGAGATGACTTAACTTTGAAACTGAGATGTTCTTGTTTTTGATTACAGGCTGAAACTTGTTTGATTGCTCTACAGGTTTTGATCTTTATTTGAGTAATTTGGGAAAAATGTTTACAGGGTTTTGAAAACTGCTTACAGGTTGTTTTGAGGAAAAGATTTCAGGTTTTGGATTTGTTTTAAAATCTAGAGTTTGTTTTGGAAATGTTTTCAGGTTTTGGGTATTCTCTCTGATTTAAAACGTGGCTGCAGTTTGATTTTAAAGAAAATGTGATAGAAAAAGTGAATGAAGAATAAGAAATGGTGTTATATAGATTTAGTTTTTGATTTATTAAAATTAAAGAAATAAAAATAAAATTTTGACACTTGTCACCTACCATACTTAATTATCTTACACATGGTTTTTAAGAGATTATTAGATTAACACATGTAATTTTACATGCACAATTAAATTTTAAGTGATTTTCTTAAAGCTTTTAAATTACATTTTCTAAATAGATAAATACATATCTTATTTTATAAATGCTTTTCTTAATTTATAAAAATAAACTTTTTAAAAGAAAATAAAATAAAAACCAATTAGATTTTAACTAAATCATATATAGTATATTTAATCCATTTTAAATGCTAATATAAAACTTTTATATTTATCTACTATCAACTAAATACTTTATAAATTCATATAAATAAATTCCTTTAAGGAAAATGATATAAAAGAAATCTTATTTTTAAATAAAAACTTTATTCGTATATTTTTAAATCCAAACTATATTATTTCATTTTAAGATATATATACATTTTTAAATTCAAGTTTAAATCCAAAATATTTAAAATCATTATCTTTAAAGATTCAAATTTAAATTTAATTAAAAAATCCAATTTAAAATCAACTCATACATATATAAAATTAAATAAACACATTATTACCTTGAAAATAATAATTCTATTTTAAAACCCACTTATATCTATATTTATAAACATTTCTTTATTATTATTTATTATTGTTTGAAAATAACAAACTTTACCAATATTAATAAATTAATTTAAAAGATTATCACATTTTAAATTCCCTGAAATCCCGGGATATCACATTCCTTCCCCCTTAAAAGAATTTCGTCCTCGAAATTTAAAACGAAAGATAATCCAAAGTTTTTATTTTATTTCAATCAATCTAAAAATACCTATCAGCCAACATAAATAAACAACCAATTTTATCCAAACAAACAATTCAAATTAAATAATCAATATTAGTTATCCGGACACAGACCCGGATAAGCTTCCTAAACTTCCACGAGTTTCCCCAAGTATATATATATACCGGGAGACTCGTTCTACAAACAATCTAAACTGCGAAGCTACAGAGCTCCTACTCATCTAGATCTACAAAGCTAAACAGGATATCAGACTACAGACAAGTCTGACTCAACAACCAAATCCTTCCCGAACTACTGGTTCCAAAACCAGAGATAGATCAAACACGTACTTCCTCAAAGATACGCAATATACTCCGAATCCTAGTTATCCAAACTGGCAATTCAAATCTTATAAGCCAAACACTTATCCTTACAATACTCAAGAAGAATCCAATATACAACGGAGCTAACTTCCTGGTCTTACCCAATCTTATTGCTCCCTTTACCGGAGAAAATCTCAACAATAACAAAGTCTCCAACTTTGAATTCCAAATTCCTCCGTTTCTTATTCACAGAACTCTTTTGACGATCCTGGGCTGCCTACATCCATTTCGATCAGCTCAACCTTTGCTGATGCTTCTTGAAACAACTGGATCATAAACAATCCAACAAAATGATCCTTTCAAGATCTACCCAAAATCCAAAATACAACTCTACTCCACCATCATCAATAGACTACAACTTACTTCTCTTATCCAGAAAACCAAAATAGATGCACTTACCAATCTGAACTCAAATCCAGAGAAATTTCCTATAGAAATCCTCCAATCCAAACACTGCAACTTCCAGGCTCTTCCAGCTGACACCTTGCTTCCGCTGCGCCACTCTGATCTAGAGAAGATGAGAATGCCGTCGATGAACTCGAGCACAAACTAGACAACACATCCTGGAGATAAGGTTCAACAGATCCATAAAAAGAAAACTCAGAAGTTCTAAGAAATACTGAGCTGCTTCACCAAATCCTTTCCCTAGGAATCAACCTTCAACTAGCTGAACCACCGGTATTAATCCTGAAATCAAGTTGATACGGAACTCAATCTCAAATGCAGACAAACTTCTGACTTCGCTGAGACATCCAGAAAATCTCTGATAACCCAAGAGAACACTCAGCAATCGCAAGTCACTTTTGCGATCAACCCAGCCCAATTCCAAATAAACTACTCTCTCTTAACCAATCAGAACAGCTTATACTTAACTATCCAATTTATCGAAGAAATGGATCCACTCTGCTGCTTCTGAACTCCTTCTTCAGAAAACTGCTCATCCAGGAAAACTTACTGCCAACACACAGAATACTCCGAGCTGCACCGCTGCCACAGATGCCAAAGACTTCCTTACCAAAGCTTTTCGAGAAACTCGAACTTCAAACCAAACAGAATCACCATGCTGAACTCAGCCACAACACCGAAGCAGACACACTTCCACAACTTGTTCCAAAGAAAACATCTTCGGGAACATCCATAGTCACTGCGTCTCATCACACAGCTACTATTACCTGAGGTATCAAGATACCATCACTCGCTTCTGCCCAACAGACAGATCCAAACTTCAAAAATAAACTCCGAACCTTAACAGGTTTCCTTCAGAGATTGTGAAATCCTTACAATTGCAAAGTTCACTCGAGATGGTATTAGGTCTACAGTCTCGACAAATACACTTCCAACCTCAACATTCAGACTCCTAATCCTAGATGATAAATTATTATCATCTCAACCAAATACCATATACATTTAAAATGATACTTTTTATATAGAAATTATTTCTGGGTAAAATTATTTCATTTACCTCTTTAAAACAAAATTGTGTCCGTTGGCCTGGTTCAAGTGTTTAGAGATCCCTATCAATAACGTTAGCTACTCGTATTGACCAGAATCCATATACCACTCAACCGATCAATTAACACAATATAAAACCATTTTATATAACTAACAAATACGCGCTCTCATATATATATATACACTCAAACAGGTTGCTACAGATCCTATCTCTAATGAACAACCCTTCCGAACCTAGGTATTCACTCAACCTAGTGTTCTGATATTCACTTAACCAAAAGCTTAGGCATTCGCTCAACCTAAGCTCTGATACCATATGTAACGACCCGACTTTCTATGCCCAGAAAGTCGTATCGCTAATAAGAAAGAAAGGGATAGAAAAGAGAAAAGAAGAGAAAGAACTAAACAATATCAGAATCTCACAGCGGAACGAAACAAAATATAATATATCACATAACTATTACATAGTCTTTACATAATCAGAGTTACACAACTTATACTACAAAATAGACAGTTATAATTTCCGTCTATTATACAACTCAAGATACAATTCAAACAAAAGACTCAGATCAACCAACACAGCGGAATACTATCTATCTACGAATGCTGAAGCCTCCTGCTCCATATCTCCTCCATAGATTCGTCAAAGCTAACCTGAATCCCTTGGCTACTCGTAAAAATTTGAGTACCCAAGAGTTTAATAAAACAGAAAATAAACACTTGGGTCAGACATGGGTCTGGTGTGAGTAAACGGGTTAAAATTGTTTAATTTCAAAACCTTTTGAAAACAAAGGTATCACGTAAGACTTCCCACACATAAACATGGAAAAGTTTTTACCTTACGCTAACCAAAACATTTGATAGGAAATCCAGTTATATTATAATAGGGTCTAGGGTTTTCAAGTAAAATACAGAAATAGCTGAAATGCTTACATCTCACATTCCAACATAGTTGGGCACAACTAATACGTACGGCACTTATTGGAGTTTGGATTCCATACAATGGCAGGGCTACTGGGGTACCGCCCGTCACAGTACGTGGCCTAGATCACCGTACCGAGGATCACTCCCAATCCCCTGCAACACAAAGCCGGAACCATCCCTTACTGGATAATTCCGAACAAGATAATCCCGTAGTTGGCGCGACCAACCACACACTAAGCCGAATAAAAGAAAAGGGACCTCTAGACAGGGATCTATCTTGCTCTCAGTGGGTGCTACCCACGAAACCTTGCTGCACCTCCCCTGTTTTAGCCATTCCCGGTTGATGAGGCTTGAGGTTACGATTACCTTTAATCAGAACATATCACTTAGAATGCTCATCGTCCGCCTGACGATGTGCTGAAAGCATTCAATCCATACAAGTTCGTTCCGGGTTCGAACGAAACCGAAGGCATTATCTCGTTACACTCGTTTTGGAATCACCCTCAGAGTTAACGACAATAACCCTTGCACTCTGAATCTTCATCTTCACTTGAGATTCACGACCTATCGTAAATTTGTATCGATGTGGTATTCGGGTCTCCAGACCTGGAATACCGGTATACGGAAACCCGATCCCGGTCTCATCGAAATCCAAAACGTATCTTTTAGGTCCAAGTTGTTTAAAGGTTTAAACAATTCAATTCAATTCGATACTTGAATTCACACAGCATTTAACATAGATAAATATCACACATTTATCACATATATATCCAATATCATATCACAGCATATCATCCAATAGGTATCAACCAATCGGATATTCTACACAACAATCATATATAAGCAACAATTATTAACCCTATGTTATAATTAATTTAATTAACTTAAATTAAATTAATTACTTAAGAATTAATCATCTAACCTTGCTTAATCAATCATTAATTAATTTCAACCTTTAATTAATTAATTATTCCTTAAATATTAATCATCCTTGATTAATTATTAATTACATAAAGTAATTATCCTTTAATTAATTTCACAATTTAATTATTCTTAACCATTAATAGTAATTAACCTTTAATTACTTTTCATTAATTACATTAATTAATAATCCTTAATTAATTACTTCCATTAATTAATTACATTGACCCTTAATTTAATTACATTAATTAATTAAACTTTAATTAATCACTTCTATTAATTCACCTTAATTAATCATAAACAGTAATTATCATCCTATAATTACGTACCCTAATTAATTAACTCCTTAATTAATTATATTAATCCTTCAAATAATTAATCCTTAATTACTTCTTATTAAGTAATTATCCTTTTTAAGGTAAACCATTATCTTAATTAATACTTAATTATCATTAAAAACATTTTTATCTTTAAAATTAACTTCCTTAATTAAATCATTTAATTAGGTTTTGAAATAAAATAACATTTAACAAATTAAAGTTTAACAATTTATACTTACCCTTAAATGCTTTAAAGGTTATCAAGTAATAGTTTTAAAACTATTTCAATTTAAATTTTCAAAAATCTTTGTTTTAAAAACCCTTTTTAAACTATTAGCACTTGCTTCGGGTCAAACCCGAAGACCACTCGGTATCAAACCGAGACAAAACCCAAAATACTCGAGCCTATTCTCGAGTAACTTCCTTCTTCTTCTTTTCCTTTTTCTTTTTAACTTCATTTTGATTTCACTCGTGAATTACCCGTGTGCTAACTCGAACCAAACCCAGATTTCCCCGAACAAAACTCGAGACAGTCACCTTCTTCTCCAAATGTTCGAAACAACGTATCAACATCTGATACCACGGATACGCGTGCACGTGCACTCGAGTTCGCCGCCGCTCCGGTCATCACTGCCATCGCTGGCAAGTCGACCACAACCTCCCCCTTCGATTTCGACCATCTTAACTCGAAAACAAACTTGAAATCGAAATCGAGCTACTTGGAGCTCCACTGGAACAAACCCGAACACCCAAAACCACCTCGAGTTGCCACCTCCGATCACTAGAAGTATCGACTCTCCGACCCAAAGCTTCGTCGTAGACCCACGCTTCCATTCCCCCTACTCCGGTCGAGTCCGGTGCTTCGACGTTGACGAACTAGCCTCGAAACCCACATCGACCAAAACAGCTCCTAAAACCCTACAACGATGCCGTATCGCCGCCACGATGATCAGAAAAATACTCCAACATTTTTCCTGTGACCACCCACCCACCATCCTCCTTCGACCACAAAATCGACGCCGTCCACCACGTCGATCGCCAGAAAAAGCTCAAAAGCCATTTTCCGTTCAACACTCGAATTCTCTCGAATTACACACTTAAAATTTATGATTCCTCTCTTGAAATTCCTAGTTTTTGAAGACAAACCAGATTATAATCATGAATTTACCAATTGGTCAAGTCGAAATTATGACATTTTTAAGTTCCATTGTAATATTTACATTTTGGTTAAAATTGTGTTCAGTTCCTATTAAAAATATTTTTAACACTTAAACCTTGTTGTAATAAACAATTTTTGTTTATACATCATACCATATAACAGATCAAAGGATGAGCAATTTATTTTTAAACCAAGATTATATTCTGAAGAATAAGAACAGAGCATATTAACTATTTAACAACCATGCACACATGTATATCCATATATACATACATTCATACATAGTAAACAACTTGCAAAACATAATTTATTCCAGGAATCACATGCACAAATTTTAATAGACTTAAGCTTTTTAATAAAAATGTTTACTCACCATTTGAAATGCAGAGACTTGAAAACTGAGATTTGAAAACTAAATCTCTTGACAAATTTGAAAACTTTGAATTGCTTTGATCCCTTTTTGAAACTGAAAAGCTTTGATTTGCAGAGACTATAATTTAAGACTTTGATTACTGGTTGCTTGCTTTTTGAAATTGGGTTTGCATGTTTGAAACAGAAACAGGCCTTTGATTTGAACTGGAAAGAATTTGCTTTTGATCTCTGAAATGCTTTGAAACTGGAAGCATGTTGTAGAGATGACTTAACTTTGAAACTGAGATGTTCTTGTTTTTGATTACAGGCTGAAACTTGTTTGATTGCTCTACAGGTTTTGATCTTTATTTGAGTAATTTGGGAAAAATGTTTACAGGGTTTTGAAAACTGCTTACAGGTTGTTTTGAGGAAAAGATTTCAGGTTTTGGATTTGTTTTAAAATCTAGAGTTTGTTTTGGAAATGTTTTCAGGTTTTGGGTATTCTCTCTGATTTAAAACGTGGCTGCAGTTTGATTTTAAAGAAAATGTGATAGAAAAAGTGAATGAAGAATAAGAAATGGTGTTATATAGATTTAGTTTTTGATTTATTAAAATTAAAGAAATAAAAATAAAATTTTGACACTTGTCACCTACCATACTTAATTATCTTACACATGGTTTTTAAGAGATTATTAGATTAACACATGTAATTTTACATGCACAATTAAATTTTAAGTGATTTTCTTAAAGCTTTTAAATTACATTTTCTAAATAGATAAATACATATCTTATTTTATAAATGCTTTTCTTAATTTATAAAAATAAACTTTTTAAAAGAAAATAAAATAAAAACCAATTAGATTTTAACTAAATCATATATAGTATATTTAATCCATTTTAAATGCTAATATAAAACTTTTATATTTATCTACTATCAACTAAATACTTTATAAATTCATATAAATAAATTCCTTTAAGGAAAATGATATAAAAGAAATCTTATTTTTAAATAAAAACTTTATTCGTATATTTTTAAATCCAAACTATATTATTTCATTTTAAGATATATATACATTTTTAAATTCAAGTTTAAATCCAAAATATTTAAAATCATTATCTTTAAAGATTCAAATTTAAATTTAATTAAAAAATCCAATTTAAAATCAACTCATACATATATAAAATTAAATAAACACATTATTACCTTGAAAATAATAATTCTATTTTAAAACCCACTTATATCTATATTTATAAACATTTCTTTATTATTATTTATTATTGTTTGAAAATAACAAACTTTACCAATATTAATAAATTAATTTAAAAGATTATCACATTTTAAATTCCCTGAAATCCCGGGATATCACATTTGGTTTCATCTTCGTGCTTGGAATTGTTTTACAAGTTAAGCAAGGTTTTGATTAATGATGTTTCCAAAAATAATTAATTATTTTAACAATGATTATTTAATTTAATTAATAAGGATTAAGGTTAACTAATTAACTTATTAATGATGTGTTTTAAATTTAACTAATTACTTAGTTAATGATGTTTTAAATTTAATTAATCATTTTATATAATGATGTTTAAGGCTACTTAATGTTTTGAAAATGATGGATTAAAATTAATTAATCAACTAATTAATGATGTTTTAAAATTAATTAAATTTTTTTAATTAATGACTTTTAAAAGGAAATCAACTTGTTTTAACTTTAATTAATCTTTCCTTAATAACGATTTAAATTTATTAATCATCTTAAAATAATGATATTTAATTATTATTTAACTATTTAATTAATTAACTAAATTAATGATGTTTTAGAGGTTATTTACCCTTTTTAATTAAAGGTTATTGGGGTTAATTAATCCACTTAATTTATGAAGTTTCAAAGTGAATTTATCAAAGTAACAAGTATGTTTTGACTTTGTTATTCATTTTAAACAGTGATAACTAATTATTCATTAATTTAATTAATTATATTTTACAAACTTATTGAATTAATAAGGTTTAAAGTGGTTTACCCTTTTTATTATTTAAAGTAATAAAGATGTTTTAAGTTATTAAATCCTTTTTAAATTGATGTTTTGAAGCTAGTGAACTCTTTTAACAAGTGTTTTAAAGTTAATACTTGTAATATGAGGCCAAGCACGAATTCAGGTTTTAAAAGAAAAAAAAAGTTTGATTCGTTTATGGAAATGAATTAATTTCCATAAAGCGATTCACTTGAATGGGAATGATTTATTTGTATACTTAGCACTAAACGACGAAGTAGTATACTTGTCGCTATTTCGAAAGATTATAATAATCGTGAGACTTGACTTTGAGGTAACACTACCTAACTTGTCCGGTACTATTGTTAACCAAGAAATAATACATGTTTGAATTCGATGATGGTGATAAGTATACACGACTTAATTCCCATATATGATCGTTTTATATCCTCGATAGTTGGTTTTTCAGCTATCGGTTACTTCAGCTTTATTTTATTATCGTCATTCTAAGACGATTTGCTGCTCTTTTGAGTTATGTTATCCTTTATCGGAAATGACTAAACCAAAAGAACGAGAGGAAGCCAAGCTATGTGGGGTTGCTCCATTAGGGTGTTTTCTCATCTCATCTTGATTTCTATGTACCATCACGTGAAAAACGATTAAGATTTAGATGTGAAATATTCGGATACTCGATAAGGTTGGCGGGGTCCGGCTTGTTATTGTTTGAGAAGTGTCACAGTGTAAATGAGCTTTTCAGAAGTATACTACTAGAGGTATACTTCAAGGGAGGTGCACCTTCGTAGTAATTGTTGGAAAAATTTCCTTTCCTTATTCGATTCGAACCTACAAATTGTTTTTTTGTAATTGCAATGGGAAGCGTCAACCACTCTTCACGATGTTTAATTATAGGTTTTGTCCATTCTATCAGGTTTGGACTGTTATCTTGTTTTATCCATTCTGTCCAGTTTGGATTTTCTTCAGACTATTTACATTCTTTCAAGTATGGATCTTCGTACTATTTTTGCCCATCATCTATGTTTGGATTTTTTTTCCTATTGTTCTTTTTCGTTCTTATGTTTGGTTGTTGTTTATGTGGGAGAAAACCCGTTCCGCGTTAGCGGAGTGGTCCCACATATTATTGTTAAATATATTTCCTTTTGTTCCAAAGTTTTACTCATACCAGACATTTTTCACTGACCCGAGTTGTTTATTTTCCTACACTCTCGGGTACTCGATTATATTTGGGTAGCCTGACAATAGCAGGTTTTCTTGGGAGCTTTTTGAAGAGGGTGATCGAGTAAGCGGCTCCTTAGTTATCTAGTTTTTTTATTTCCGTTGTATGATTATGTTGGTATATTTGGTATCTAAAACAAAATGTAAAGTCAGAATGTATAGCTGCAAATCTATTAGATGTCGTACTTTTGTTTAACTCTGATAGCTCCATGTAAGGTGTAACCTTTTGTACTATATCATTTTGTATTATATGTAACCATTCCGTTGTGAGGTATTTTTATTATGTCTTGTTCTTCTATATTTTACCCCAAGACAACTTATCTTTCGGATGCTTGGGCAACGGCACACGAATGCCGAGGATGTATTAAGTGCCGTTCCCAGGGGTCAGAAAGGTGGGTCATCACAGATGGTATCAGAGCTTAGGTTTAGCGAACCCCTAAGCCCTGGTGGGGTAAACTCTCTAGGGGTAGGATTAGTAATATCCTAGGATAAGTCTGAGAGTATAAATATATATTGAGTGTGCATTTGTTAGTGTTATTAAAATGTTTTATGTTATGTTGTTTGATTAATTGAGTAGTATATGAATTCTGGTCGATGCGTCTGATCAGCGTTGTCGATAGACATTCCTAAGCACTTGAATAGATCTACCAATACAATATTGTTTTTAAACTGTAAATGAAATAATTTTACCTAGGAATATATTTTATATATAAGAATGATTTTCAAAATTAATATAGTTGTATAGTTGAGTTGATTGTCTAGAAATGATAATATTTTATTGTTATCATTTAGGATTTGTTTAGTTATGCTTGTCCAGTTTCAGCATTAACTATTGTTGAATAGTTCAGAAGGAATTTTCTTTAGTAAAATATAGGTCAAGTAAATGGGAATTATGGAATACTGGAACGAACGCCTTGTGAATTAAGTTTCACAGTTTGATTATAAGGTGTTCGGTGAAAGGGTTAAGTTAAAAGTCAACTTTTAATAATGTTAACCTAAAAGTAAAGTTGTAATAAAAAGTTGTCTAACATAATCTAAATGTTAGAAAAATATATATTAATATTAATAAATTAAATTAAATTAAAATAAAATACAATTTTAGAGGATAAATATTTGAGAAAATTTAATTATAATAAAGGAGAATCATTTAAATGTAAGTTTAACTCACATCCAAATTTGCTATATCATATCTATGATGTTATAAACTATTTTTAATTTCTTGGATGATATTTAGATTTTTTTAATTAATTAATTGAAATTAATCTGGACATTCCATTTAAACTATTTAAGTGCCGTTATAAAAATTTCTGCTATACCGTCATTTATTAAATATCATCCCCTAAACCCTTATGTGTATTTGAAATTGAGCTTGTGTTTCCTCAAAAGTATATGTTAAAATTCATTAATCATTTTGATTAATGATATTTTAAATTATTTAAACATTTTAACTAATGATGTTTAAAATTAATTAACCTTTT
This sequence comes from Allium fistulosum, assembly GCA_030737815.1. Lineage (NCBI taxonomy): Eukaryota > Viridiplantae > Streptophyta > Magnoliopsida > Asparagales > Amaryllidaceae > Allium > Allium fistulosum. The sequence continues at coordinate 1,341,443,923 of CM060901.1, read as the reverse complement.
TGATTAAAGAGATTTGGATTTAATTAATCATTTTAAGTAATGATATTTGAATTCAATTAATTATTTTAGTTATTGATATTTGAAAATTAATAATTATTTTAATTAATGATATTTAAAAGTTATTATTCATTTTAATTAATGATTATTTGAATTTAATAAATCATTTGATAAATAATATTTTAAGTTGGTTAATGGATTTAATAAGTGAGTTTAAAATAAATTAATTGTTTTAATGAAAGTGTTTTGGAAGTAATTAACTATTTTATTAAAGATAATTGATTTGTTTATTAGAGAAAATTGTAAATTTGATTAATTATCTTTTGGGATAGTTAATATTTTTTTAGATTTTCAAAAGAGATTATGAATGTGATTTGTTATCTTTTAGGATAATTAATGTTATTTTAAATTTAATAAAAGAACTTAAATGATTTATTTTCTTTGGAAAATTTATACGGCTTTAAGGTTTAAAAAAAGAATATTATAAATCATCCCCGAAGACGATTAACATTGTTTTAAATTTATAAAAGGTATTTAAATTGTATTATTATCTTTTGGGGATAATAAATATTGTTATAAATTTATAAATGGTGGTTTTAAATGAGAGAACTTTTAAATAGAGTTGTTTATGAATAAAACTAAGTGTAAAATGTTTTGGGTTTATAGTAAACCATGTTGTAAATGACATTTATTTTTGACCCTTGTTTTAATACACTTAGTATTATAAATTTATCTTTCCAAATAACATCTAAAGAGTTTTTGGAAAATTTAAATTATGGAATTGTTTAAAACGATTTCGAAAGATTTTGAGAAAAGTAATAGCGATATTATTTGGAAATATTTCTAAAGTACAAATATTTTGGAAAAGGAATTTTAAGTAGAATGCTTTTTCTTTGGATAATCCAGAGTAAAACATTTCGGTTAGTTTTGTGGTAATCTGAATAATCTTCTAAGTGACTATTAGATGTTGCTTAGGTGATTGATGTGGAGTACTTAGTCAATTATTCTCTTTATCATTGTACCGTTGAAATGAATTCAAATTCGAACGAACCCAAAGTGAGTTCTAATAAACAAATTGTTTGAAGTTATTTCAAAAAAAACATGTAGTGTGCTTTCAAAGATGAGTTTGAAATTTATAACAGGGTATTTAATCTTTAAGTTACCTAAAAGGGAATTGGTTTCCAAAATAAAAAGTATTTTTAATAAGAGATTGTTTGATAAATGAATTTAACGCTTAAATAATATACGAGGTAATTTAACACTAATTTAGATGGGTTAGATTGGATATGAAGGTTTTGATAACGTTGTTTTATCAAAACCATATATGTTATTTAAGTACCTAAGCAGTGTAAACTAATTGGTGTTATTGGCTCAGTCCATAAACATGATTCATTATAACACCTTAATGTGAAAAGGTAGGATAGTTTTGATAGACATTGTTTTATTGAAACCCTAGTTTTTGTTTAAAACATATAATTTGTAAAACTATTTGTTGTTTTGGGTCAACCCATAAACATCGTCCATTTTAACACTCTAAGTTAAAGAGGTCGAGAGGTTGACTCAGTTTTAAATGACCCAAATTTTGATTTGATCTTCACCTAAATTGTGAAAAGCAAAATAAATTTGTGTTTTGTATATACTCTTAGGATTTAGAAGGGTATTATACAAGTAAATAAAGTGGAATAAGTATTTATTTGGTGTTTTATAAAGAAATGACTTTATAAAATATTTTTAACTAGATGAAAATTATGAAATAATTCATAAACAAATTTAGTATTGAATAAAATATTAAATACAAATTTATGTGATTTAGAAAATTGGTGTAGTCAAAAAACCAATAATTTTAGAGTATGACTTTCAATTTTGTCCGAGTTAGTTCGGATAATCTTTTAAGCAATAACCAAAGGCTATAGAGCAAACAATGGTATGCTTAGATAGTAATCTATATTTTGGGCAATCAAGAAAGTTTTGAACCTAAGTTAGGAGTTTGTTGTTAACCTTTTGATATTTTAAATAATGTTGAGTGTTAGATTTTTCCTTATGGAATTTGAATGATTGATAGTGTTAGTGTATTCCTTAACTGAATTTGATTGATTGATTGTGTGGTCTAATATACCATAGTATATAAAGTTAATTTTTTTTATAAACCAAGGTTTTTGAATTATAATTTATTAGGACTTAAATCCTAGTGCTTTTGAAAATGTGATTTTGGAAAAAGAAATTTATGGGAAAGAGATAATAATTGTTCACTCTAGTTGTTGTATTTGGAGGAACCGGAATACCACTAGATGCTCCATGTTGTTTTGATTCTAGAGTTTTACATGTTTCGCTAGGAGGAACCCCTCTTGTTTATTTTTTGTTTTGGTTTTAATATATTTCTTTTTGAAGAAATTTGAAAATAAATTTTTCAATATAAGAGCCTAGGCATTTAGTTCTAAATTTATCTTTTGATATGATTGTATGCTTAGTATTTCATTTTATAGTATTCATCGAATTTGGTTGCATATAGATTTATATCATACTAGTTTTTGCTGGATAAGTTACATCTGATTAACGTGTTAGGTATTTCTAGGATAATCTGTTTTCAGGGATAGGATTGAGGTAATTTCGGAGATGAAATTCTTTTAAGGGGAGGAGACTGTAATGAAAAGGATTTTCACCGCATTTATTTATGAATATTTAATTAATTTTAAATATTCAAATAATAGGTTTTATAATTAAAATAAAAAAACTTTTAAATAATAAATATTGAAGATAAAATAGTTTTCAATTTTAGTTTATAAAAATTTTAGTTTGATGAAAAACAGAATATGTGATCGAAAACTGTTTTCCGAATTTTCGACGTTTCATCGTATAAAAGTTATTTGAAATGTCATGCGCACTTTCTTATATATATGCACACATAGACTAATTATATAATATGGGTTTAGATAGTATAATTAGGTTTAATTAAGTTAATTAACTTAAGCTAATGATGATGTGACACTTTGGCAACTAAATAAATAATAAATAGAAAATTGTCAAATCATGGGAGATAAGATTTGACACTTTGGCAACTCAAAGTACAAACATGTTTAAACATGTTTCTTAGCATGTGTAAAAGGCGGGAGGCCTGGTGATGAGGTGGAAGCATATGAATGGAGGGCATAGGACAAGGGTATAATGGTAATTTCCTTTATGCATTTTGTATAAAAGCTTTTCTCCATTTTCTTTTCCCTTACAAATTTCACTTTTTCCATTTTTTTTCAAAAGTCTTCATCTTCCTAAAAGCTTCATGAAACATTTTAATGGCTTTCATTAATAATTTTAAGTTTTAAAAAATCCAAGTTTAAACTTTTAAAATAATTTCAAACTTGTTAAATCTCCTCCTTTTCATTTTAAAAACATCTCCATTTTACTCCCACTTCATTCGGCCTTAACTTCCTCCAAACTATGCCAAATCAAGTTTTCATTTTTTTAACCATGTATATTTCCAGTGGCTACAACTTTGTAGTTTACCACTTTTTCGGATTTCGAGCTCTCCAAAAATTCATTTTTTTGCAAGAGTGTTTTTGAACCTAGATTTTTTGTCCAAAAATACCCCTCACTGTTTTGGTCATAACTTCCTCAAATTTAACCTTTTTGAGTAATTCTTTTTTTTATATGATAGAGGAAATAATTTACTAAAACTTTTCTTTTAACCACTTTACCGAATTCCGAGTGTAACATGTCTATAAACCGAGGAGAATATGACCCTTTTTGAGTTGATTTTTGGTGGTTTCCAAGCTCTACAAGTTTAAAGTTTATTTCAAGTTTGGATAGCTTTCGGTTAGTAAAAATCTTAACTTTTTTTTAGGAAATATTTTACTTTAGTTACATTCTAATATATATTGCTTTCTTGGTTTGGATATGATGTGAATTTGTTCATGTTTGGTTTGGAAATGTATATGTGTGATGGATGCAAACATGTTAAGTAAATGTTAGTTAGAAAACTAGTTAGTAAGTAAAATTTACTTTCAAAACCAAAGTTTTAAAATTATATTAATGTTTATATTTATTGCCTATGAATGCTTTTTTTATGTATGTTTAAACCATTGCTATGTGATGTTTGGTTGTGTTGATAATATTATAAACTTGTTTGTCGAACTGCCCGTATAGCGATAGTCGCTGTATCGGCACTTTCGGAAAATCAGTTCTTATCAAACCATTTGGTTTCATCTTCATGCTTGGAATTGTTTTACAAGTTAAGCAAGGTTTTGATTAATGATGTTTCCAAAAATAATTAATTATTTTAAGAATGATTATTTAATTTAATTAATTATTTAATTAATAAGGATTAAGTTAACTAATTAACTTATTAATGATGTGTTTTAAATTTAGCTAATTACGTAGTTAATTATGTTTTAAATTTAATTAATCATTTTATTTAATGATTTTTAAGGCTAATTAATCTTTTTAAAATGATGGATTAAAATTTACCAATCAATGAATTAATGATGTTTTAAAATTAATTAATCTTTTTAATTAATGACTTTTAAAAGGAAATCAACTTGTTTTAACTTTAATTAATCTTTCCTTAATGATGATTTAAATTTATTAATCACTTTAAAATAATTATATTTAATTATTAATTAACTAATTTAATTAATTATAATTAATTAATTGAATTAATGATGTTTTAGAGGTTATTTACCCTTTTAATTAAAGGTTATTGGGGTTAATTAATCAACTTAATTTATGAAGTTTCAAAGTGAATTTATCAAAGTAACAAGTATGTTTTGACTTTGTTATTCATTTTAAATAATGATAACTAATTATTGATTAATTTAATTAATTATATTTTACTGATTAATTGAATTAATAAGGTTTAAAGTGGTTTACGCTTTTTATTATTTAAAGTCATTTGAAGTTCAAAAATCGAAATGTGTGATGAAGTTTAAAGTTAATTAATCAATGTAATAAAGATGTTTTAAGTTATTAAATCCTTTTTAAATTGATGTTTTGAAGTTAGTGAACTCTTTTAACAAAGTGTTTTAAAGCTTATACTTGTAATGTGATGCCAAACACGAATTCGGGTTTTAAAAGAAAAAAAAGTTTGATTCATTTATGGAAATGAATTAATTTCCATAAAGCGATTCACTTGTATGGGAACGATTTATTTGTATATTTAGCACTAAACGACGAAGAAGTAGACTTGTCGCTATTTTGAAAGATAAGAATAATCATGGGACATGACTTTAAGGTAACACTACCTTAACTTGTCCGGTATTACTGTTAACCAAGAAATAATACAAGCTTGAATTCGATGAGTGGTGATAAGTACACAGGACTTAATTCCCATATACGATCGTTTTATATCCTCGATAGTTGGTATTTCAGCTATCGGTTACTTCAACTTTTTCTTTATCGTCATTCTAAGACGATTTGCTGCTCTATTGAGCTTTGTTATCCTTTATCGGAAATGACTAAACCAAAAGCGCGAGAGGAAGCCAAGCGTTGTGGGGTCGTTCCCATTAGGGTATTTTCTCATCTCATCTAGATTTTTGTGTACCGTCACATGAAAAAGGATTAAGATTTAGATGTGAAATATTCTGATACTCGATAAGGTTGGCGAGATCCGGCTTGGTATTGTCCGAGAAGTTTCATAGAGTAAGTGAGCTTCTCAGAAGTATATTACTAGAGGTATACTTCAAGGGGGGTGCACCTTCCTAGTCATTGTTGGAAAATTTTCCTTTCCTTATTCGATTGGAACCTTCAAATTGTTTTTCTTTAATTGCAATGGGAATAGTCAACCACTCTTCACGATGTTTAATTATAGGTTTTGTCCATTCTATCAAGTTTGGACCGTTATCTTGTTTAATCCATTCTGTCCAGTTTGGATTTCTTCAGACTATTTCCATTCTTTCAAGCATGGGTCTTCATACTATTTTTGCCCATCATCTATGTTTGGATTTGTTTCTTATTGTTCTTTTCCGTTCTTTTGTTTGGTTGTTGTTATGTGGGAGAAAACTCGTTCCGCATTAGCGGCTTGGTCCCACATTTTATTGTTAAATACATTTCCTTTTGTTCCATTGTTTTACTAATACCAAACATTTTGTTTGACCCGAGTTGTTTATTTTCCCAAAACTCTTGGGTACTCAATTATATTTGGGTAGCCCGAGAATAGCAGGTTTTCTTTGGAGCTCTTTGAAGAGGGTGATCGAGCAGGCGGCTCCTTAGTTATCTAGTTATTTATTTCCGCTGTAATTATGTTGGAATATTTAGTATCTGAATAAAAAAATGTAAATTCAGAATGTATAGCTGCAAATCTGTTAGATGTAGTACTTTTGTTTAACTTTGATAGCTCCATGTAAGGTGTAACCATTTGTACTATATCATTTTGTATTATATGTAACCATTCCGTTGTGAGGTATTTCTATTCTGTTCTTTATTTTACCCCAAGAAAGCTTATCTTTCGGATTCTTGGGCAATGACACACGAATACCGATGATGTATTAAGTGTCGTTCCTTGGGGTCAGAAAGGTGGGTCGTCACATCGAGGTTCTCTATTTGACCTTAATTGTATTAACCAACAGAAAACTCTCGATTGAGTCATTCCATAATTATTTGATAACCATTAGCATGTAACCACTTGGTGTCCCTAGCATCCCTAGCATCCTTGAGTAAAATACACTATCCGACATTTGAAGAGCATTACGTATTCTTGTCTCAATGGATGTATCAATTTTCTATCTCGAAACATCTTGACAGTGAATATTTAAAGTAATATGTTATTTTTAATGTGATAAATTTCTCATGATTATAAAATATTGTAATTACTATCACATAAAATATAATTTAAGGATTTTCTACTAAATATATACGTAAATTAAATAATTAATTAACACATTAGATATAATAAGTATATAACTGGAATAAAAACATCTTTTATTTCAAACGAGATTTTACCATAGTTAATAATTTACAATAAATCATAGAATTTCTCCAAGGGCATACCCCTAACTCTATCACTCTAGTAGGAAGAATTGTATAACATCGTCACTCCAAGAATTCCAGTTTGACTCTAGTTGTTATTAACCAACAAGAAACTCTCGGATGAGTCATTCCACGGTTAACCAATAACTATCAGTACGTAACCACTTGGTGCCCTTAGCAGCTACGAGTAATATAATGCCCAACTTTTGAAGAGTATTACATACTCTGGTCTCAACGAATATATCAATATCCACTACTACAAAACAGGCCATTTGCATCGCCTCATTTGAATCGGTAGAAGTAAAAACTGATGCAAATAGAACTATTTGCATCAGTTCTGTCTTAATAACCGATGCAACTGGCACGTGGAAAGCAATAAGTAATAAAAAATCAAATTTGCATCAGTTGTCACCAACAACCGATGCAAATACGTCGATGCAAATAGTTTTAGTCGCATCGGTTTTAAAGTGAACCGATGCAACTACGTCCAAAATAATAATTTTCGCATCGCTTCCCTAGCGGAGGCGATGCTATTGCAAATTATTTAGGGTATTCGTTGCTCACCTGTTACATCCCGCTTTTCTAAATTTTTTTTGCCGCTCCCATTCTTTTCCCCAAATAATTCGCCTGCTTCAAAACAAAAAAAAACCCTAAAATTACACGGCGCAAATCCCTCTTTTGATCTATGTGCTCATCCATAAATATTGATGAATTTACAGGGCGATCGATTCATACCTGCTCGTTCTTCAATGGACATGGATTTCGCTCAGTACTATTTAACAGGACTTGATTTATATCCCAAATATTTTTCCCTTCATTCTTAGATTGAACAACTTGGATTCCACTTCTACCAGAAGATCTCATTTGAGATTTCGCAGTTCAATTGCTGTATTGGATTTCCAGGTATTTCTATCTTTAAACCTAATTAATTATACGGACTGAATATTCAAATTTTCAACTTTTCCTCTATGTCGCTTCAAATCTACCACTGTTATTTTCCCTATTTTCCTACAATTACTGCCATATAGATAATTTTCCAAAATTCTTTTGCATAATTCTTTTGATTCGTCTAATTTAATGCATCATTTGGTCTTAAATTTTCTGAACTTTAGGTCAATTGCTATTATGTTACAATTTGCTGCTTAGTCTATGATCCATATACTATTATTGACCGTATATAGAGGATGTTTTTATTTTTGGGTTTTAATATTATTTAATTTAACTGTTGAGCCATCAAATTGAGTTTTGTTTGTACATTGTTGTATATCATATTTGTTTACCATGGTAGGTTCTATTACTAAAATTCTGGTGTTGAGGTTTTTCTCATAGATTATCTATTCTATGAATGAATGCTCTAATATATAATCAGTTTAGTAATATCTTCATATGCACTTGAGACCGGAGTGTAGATGGGTTTAATCATCCTTGCAGGTGCTTTACTATTACACCGGAATAAAACTATAACCCCTTCATCCTTGTAGGATTTTGTATTGATATTGGTTAGTGGTATATTACAAACTTTATTAAACATTTATTTACAAAACTTGAATTTTAAATAGTATCTTAACGCACTTTATTTTAGCTTGCACTTGAATGTGGCCTTACAATAGCCCTGCCATTTTAATATATTTTAGCACTGGGTTATATTCAAGGGCACTTTATTTAAGCTTGCACTTGAGTTTGATAGTAAAGTATTCTCAAAACAGTTAGTAAAACTCTATGTGGAAATGATTCAAACTTATTCCTATCATTTTAATATATTTTAGCATTGGGTTACAAGATTTTGATATTTTACACCATTACACTTAGATGCTTAAATTTATGTTGTAATATTTTTGCAGGTATTTCTTGCACTGTTGACATTATAAGTTGTACTAAATATAGGCAGCTTTTTTTGGCAGTTCATTAATTCACTGCGCTATACATGGTCAATTTATTTGTTATTATCATTTTGGCCCCCTTTTTTTGATGGTATGTTGTAGTATTGTAATATTATTACTAGTATACTTATCAAGGTCCATGTTGTGCTGTATAATACTGATGCTGATTTTCCTAATAATATAAACCAATTACAACCAAACTGCAGTTTACTGAAGATAATATATCGCGTTGAGAAAATTTATGCTCAAAAGTTAAGATATCATACCAATGAAATCCATTACATAAAAATACGCTCTTTTTATCGTAAACTTTCACTACACAAATTCCTTTAGCTATTTCATTTTTTAGTACACAAATGCAAATTATTGAGGGAGCTTTTACTTTGGTTTTAACCAGCGCATATATGTTAACGTTATTTTGTGTATAGTATAAGGAAGCACCAATCAAGTAGCTCTAACAATGCATTGCACGAGTTGTTATGTGTTAATGTATGTATGTATTATATGTATTAAAATATATGTCCTGCCAGCCACCTAATTTTTGCACTGATAATTCATTTGATGCAACAGTTTTCAAAGTTGTAATACAACGGGTTCCACAACCACTATTACAAATAAAACCAATTCGTGCGGACTTAACTTGATACGACTGAGATCTATTCATAGTTTTCCTTTTATTTTATTTTTACCTTGATACGACTGAGATTTATCGCAAGCAGACTTGATGGTTGTCCAATTTAATTTTAAAATCTTCTATCTACTAACTGTATTTTGGGTATTATTTATTTGATTTCAGTTATTTCAATGTATGCGTTTTATAGGTTTGTTCTCCAAAAGGGCTGGATTTGTCTCAGATTGGAGTTCTTCCGTTACTTTTTGCAATCTATTGCTATATTCCTTCGGTAAGTTATTTTGACATCCATACATTATTTTGCTAGATAAACTGTTATTACTTAGTACGACTGCAACAACTTATATGAGTTCATGTAAACGATAAGAAGTCGTTTTACAAAATTAGAGAAGGAAAAGGAAAAAGAAAAAAAAAGAATAATGCAGTAGAAAGAATGTATGTAGATTACATTAGAAACAAGGATTAAAAATAAGAAAATGCTTTCGTGTTGTGATGCCAGCGATCACCGTGCAAATTCGATGTATGCTTTTAGCAGGTTAACAACATATGATGACAGATTTAGCTAACTTAGCCGGCTGTTACTGTGAGCGTAAATGTGCCATTATTGTACAGCCTTCTTCTTCCACCTAATTACCCAACCGCCTTTTTTCACCTGTGTCAATGACCACCTTTATACCTCTTATCCATTTCTAAACTTCTGAGTCTTCTACATGTATGCAAACCTATTACAATCGAACTGCAGTATTCTGAAGAGAATATAACACATTGAGAAAGTTTATGCTCAATGGTTAACATATCGTATACACGAAATCCTGTACGCGTTAGAAATTTAAAAAAAAAAATAAGTTAGTTGCAAGCTCCTACAACTGAGCAATAATTACCGTACACTAACACTACAGTACTCTGATTGTTTCGATTTTTTAGCTTGTATACGAAATTACTTTGAGTTAAAACTTATTGTATTTTATATGGTTTAGCTTATATACGAAATTAAGTTTGTTCTTTTTTCTTTGGTTTGAAGATTTGCAGTGGCGTGGTGATTGTTGGATTGGATGAAGTGCTGTGTTGAATTAGAGAAAGGCAGTTAGGTGGTTTGCTGCTAGTAGAGGATGGTGGTGTGGTTCTAGGAGGAGGATGTGTGCAATATTAAATGTGCAGGAGGGTGATGGATGAGATGAGATGCTGCCAGTTAAGTGGTGGAGGAGTTGCAATTTAATTGTGGGTAGTTGGTTGTAGTTCAGTTGGTATGGGGATATGCTGGTGAGGTGATTGACCGTGGTTTGTAACTTAGTGTGTGAAGTTTAAGTGGAGTTCTGGTTGTGGGTTGTTATGATGATGGACGGTCGCAGTTGGAAGGATTTGTTGGTGAATTGGTTTTGGTGAGGACTTTGAATGGAGATTAGGGAGATAGTTGCTTATGTTGCAGGTTGTTATTGGAGAGGGAAGATGAAGTGTTGTGGTGGACAGTGGGTTGTGGGTTGAGTTTGTGAAGGAATGAATGATTTTGGTTATGCTGTTGCAACAGTGATGATGGAAGTTGAAATGAGGTGAGGTGTAGATGGTGCAGGCAGTAGTTTTATGGATGTGTGTATTTATAGGTAGGTTCAGTGGAGTTGCAGACAGTTGTGTTGTTCGATAAAGGAAAGGTAGTTGGAAGGAGGATGGTGACAGTGGCAGTAGTGGATGAATTGGAGCATAGGTTGGTGATGTATGGTAGAAGTGGATGAATTGGAAGGTGATGAAGGAGGAAGGACGATAGTAGGAGCAGGTTGTAACTGTAATGGTGTGGCTGTAGGTTGTAGGGGATGCAAGTGGTTGTATGTATGTATGACAGTGATATACTAAAAATATTGTTTTTCATTCTTTTATAGAATTATTAAATCTGATTATGTATTTGCCATCAAATTTAATTTTGAATGATTGTAATATTGCATGCAATAATTGTTTGTTATAATCAATAATATATATATAGTCTATTTGAGTGCTGTAATAATGGTTTCTGAGAATGGCTTTTTTGCATCGGTTTTCAATAACAACCTATGCAACAAGTTCCCTTGTTGCATCGGTTTTCATTACAACCGATGCAACATGGGGGCTGTGTCCAAGCAACCAACCATGATATTTTGCATCAGTTGTTAGTAACAACCGATGCAAAAAGGACCTTTTTGCATCGGTTTCAGAACTGATGCAAAAGTGTTAAGCCTGTTGCATCGGTTGCATATGCATCGGTTGTTGAACTGATGCAAAAGGGGGGTAAACAACCGATGCAAATGGCCTATTTTGTAGTAGTGATCATTTCTCAAAACATTTTGAAAATGAATATTTAAATGAATATGTTATTTTTTATGGTAATTTTCTCATGATTACAACTTGTTGTAATTATTATCACATAATTATCATTTAAGAATTTTCTATTTAATATACTTTAAATTAATTACTTAATTAATTACGTCACTGTATAAAAAAGTATATAATAAAAATCAAATACCTATATTACCAACAAGATTGGTTATAGAGTTAGATATTTGTAACAACTTACATAAATACCCTTAGGGCATACCCTTAACTTTCATATATATGTGTGTATATATATACACATATATGTATATGTATGTATGTGTGTCTGTATGTATAACAGTTTAAATAAATGGAGCAACTAAATACAATTCATTATACATAATAGTCTTTACACATTTATTTCGTAATTCCCAAATCGTGCCCATGCGGGGTAAACTATAAATGATTACATAGTAGCATCAAAGATTCGACATATGATAATGTCGAACCCTTGTAGCGCCTTGGGAACAAATATTAACATTACAAGGAAGAATTAAATCTATTACATTCGATGATGATAATAATAATAATAAGTTCTCCTACTCGTCTTAGTCTTCAACGTAGTCTTGGAAAAAGCCATACCTTCGACTAATATTAGAAATACGAAATTCTATATACTCAACCTACTCAAGTGAGTACCCATGAGTATATAGAGGAAAGACAATAAACACATAGGTCATACGTAAGTCTGGTTTGAACAATATTATTTTCCATCTAAGTACCTCCATTAGTGTGACCGTGTCGCTAAAGCATGGACAAGTTTTCCACCACACTAGCCTTGGTTAAAGAATTCACATAAGGTTATCATAATCATAAGTCTTAGTAAAATATACATGTTATCATAAACACATAAGACGAGTCTCAATAAAACTATACTCGAAATTTATTAGGTTTAGGGTCTCTAAAAACACCATACTGGCTCTACGATCATTTTCAGGTTTCGACAACACTATTTTTGAAACTGTCATTGGCTTCATGCATTATATCTCTTATACTATAAGATACAACCCCAAACGGTCTTAGTTATTATTTTATTAGCTCTATAGCTTTATCGTACATCCCCTCCCTTCATTTATTAGTTTTATACTGTGATGTACATCCCAAAGTAGTCTCGGTTGCTTTTTAACTTTCGTTTATTCTACTAGGTTCAACCTCAAGCAGTTTCTTTATCTTTATACCGCAAAGTACATCCCTAAGAAGTTTCTTTATCTTTATCTTTACATTATAAAGTACAACCCTAAGAAGTCTCGGTAAACATCACAAGAGAGTTACATCACTCTTGCCAAAGCATACAACCTGCCTAGATGTCCCACGTTCCTTCAAAAGTCGAATGTCGAACCATACCCCTTAATGTAGGCGCATTCAAAGTGAGATCCCCACTAAGGGTCAATATCCTTTTTCGGACTTGAATTAGTTAATATGTTCTTATTTATCTTTTAGTTATCTTTAATGTTCAATACTTTGCCTAATTATTCATTGATTAAGTCTCGCTATCAGCCAGCTTCATTGGGCTTCTAGCCTGTCTATAGCTATTGTAAGTCTTAGAACTACTCTCGCATCGCATTATACTTTAGAAAAATCTAAGTAGAACCTTCGACCATCTTAATCCTTGGGTTTCTATATTAGCTCCGAAAGCTAATTTGTCTCAGTATTGACTCTCCTTGAAAGTCAAAAGGTCCGGGCTATCAAATCACTACTCTCAGGTTTTGTTTTATGGGAGCCTTATTTATACACCTACGTTGGGAATGCCCTCGGCAATCCTCCTTTACGGTCGCTTCGTCTAGAACCCTCATCTGGAACCTTCGGCTATGCTCTTACTTAGTTCATTTACTTAGAACTTCTCTTAGTATTTATTAATCCATTTTAGGGTTTCAGATGTTATACTCTGGTCAGCACATTCAGCTTGGCCTCTCCTTTCGGTACGCGTAATAAAGCTTGCATAACCACCTACATCTACAAATTCGAACATGCATGCGGGTATCATTCCACGTGTTGCCTCCTTGCTCGTTCTACCTCCACTTTTAGTTAGTGGCCATGTCCTTTATATTAATTTTACAACGCTTTTTATAGAATGTTGTCCCTTTATTACTAAATCATGAAATTTACATGCATAATTTTGTCTTGGTTGTCTTATTATCTGGTTTCAACATTAAAATCAAGATTTTCGAAATGGTTTCTTAGGACTGCTAAAATACATATAAATTCCAGAAATTTGTAAATAAATATTATGCATATATTTAGCAACATTTCCTATTGTTAAGACATTTTCCCTTATTAATTTAATACATAAATTCCTTAAAAAGTTCATAACTAAATATTTTGACATGGGAAAATCTTTTAACTTAAAATTCATCTCTAGAAACATGTTTTATTCATTATATTCACATTTCATGGTATTTTGAATTCATTAGAGTAGGGAATCATATTGATACAACCGCTAATAAAGCCATTTCAACCCAAAACATTCATTAAAATTTCATCCACCATTTATTAATGCATAATATATATGAACTCTATCTTATTAATCAAAACCATATTCAACATAGATGGATAAGATGAAAATGAAAGTGATATTACTCATTTAAACCTTTGATCTTTAAGTTTCCCTTAGATTTTAATCTTCTTCTATTCTTAGCAATGGTGGTCGACCATGGATTGTGGCGTTTTGTTTTGTCTTTAAATACAGAGAAGATTAATGAATGAATAGAAGGATATGCTTTAGGGTATGTATGTTGATTTTGGTTTGGGAATCCTTTCTTGCCTAATTTTTATCAAATATTTCCCTTAATACAAGACCTTATTCATTCAAATAGTAAATTGATCTCTTATACATACCCGAATTTAATTATCCCAATTACTATTAGTCTATTTAGTTAACCATATTTAAGTGTCCAATGCTTAATTAATCAAACTTTCCTTAAGTAATTCTTTTAATTAGATTTACTTAATTAACATTTAATAATTTATTATTATCAACCTATTTCAATATCTTAGTACTCCAAATAACGTTACCCTAATGTTTATTTTTCTTAATTCCCATGTTTCCTTATTTAATTCCATAATTAAATCAATTGAACCTTTATTTTCTTAATTAATTATTCGTTAATTTATGGGTTGTTACAAATTACAAGTTTCCCTCCTATAGGAATTTTTTTCACAAATTCAAATAAAGTACAGTAGTGATTACCAATCCATATAATTCCCACTCTAGCATGAAAACATAAGTTCCTAACCTATGTGTCATCAACAAAATGTAATACTGCATCTACTAATACATAACAAAATAAACCATAATAACACTTGTGTATATATGCCCTATGACAAAACATAGCAAACATATATGCTAAGTCTAAACAAACAACTCAAGATAGGTCCTTCTGACTTTATCTTTTGTTTTCCAAGTATAGTCATCGTGGTCCTCACTCCATTGGACCCGTACAAGCTTTAAAATTTTATTTTGAGTCTTCATTTTGTCTTGATCTACCATCCAAAATGTTGCCCTTACATAAGTCGAGTTTGGTTAAACAACCAAGTCGTCCATAGCTCTCAGGCTTACTATGTCTTTCAAGTCCTGAATATACTTCCTTAAATGTGATACATGAAGCACAATATGGAACCCAACAAAAGTACTCAGCAACTCAACTTTATAGGCTACTTTCCCAATTCTCTTTAGTATTTGAAATAAGCCAATATATCTTAGTGCTAACTTTCCAAACTTTCGGAACCTTATGGTGCCTGTAATCGGCGAAACATTTACAAACACATGATCTCCCAAATCTAACTCTAAATCATTCCCCTCCAATTGGCAAGTTCTTCTGACTAAATTGAGCTTCCTTCATTCTTTGTCGAATCAATCAAACCTTTTCTAAAGCTTCGCTTATAAGATCAGGTCCTAACACGAACAAATCTCGTGACTCACGCCAACATACTGGTGACTTACAAGGTTTCCATACAATGCCTCGAAAGGTGTCATTCCAATACTGGATTGGTAATGTATTTGTATGAAAATTCCACTACATGGAGGTAATCTTCCAAATATCGGTCGAAATCTAATATAGAAGATTGCATCAAGTCCTCTAGCACTTAGTTGAACCTAAAAAACACTATAGGCTTCGCCAAAACTCAATTGAAAAAATGGGTCTCAATCACTAACTGTTGTAGGTACTCCATCCAGTCTTATTACAGTCTTCACGTACATCTCGGCTAACTTTGATATCATCCTTGTAAAACTCACTGGGTTAAAATTAGTACTCTTAGTCAATCTATTTGTTATGACATGTATGCTCTTATTCCCTGCCCTTGATCTTGGCAAGCCAACTATGAAATCCATCGAAACAGAGTCTCATTTCCACACTAGAACTTCCAATGACTATAAAAGTCCACTCGGCTTTTGATGTTCATCCTTAACTTATTGACATGTAAAACATCTTTTCACACATTCTCCAACATCCCTTTTTATTCCTTATTAGAAGAAACTTCTCTTCGTATCTTAGCACGTCTCAGTACCTCCTGGGTGAATAGCAAACTTTGAACGATGGCATTCGTTCAAGACTTCTTACTGAAGGCCATATATTTTCGAAATGTACATTCTTCTCTTATTTTGAAGCTAACCTCTTTTATCGACTTCGAAGTCCCTTAACTCTTCAGTCTCAACACTAGTCCTTAGGCACCTAATGTATTGACCCAGAAATTTAACGATGATGATATTTAATTAATTAAAATAGATCTTTAATTAAAAGGTGAATTAGGTATCATGTTCATAACCATTGTGAAGGTCTGATCAGTTTGATATACAATTTTGATGGATTTGGAGTTATCATTTAGAGGATATTGACTTTATAATTCTAAAAGATTTTCATTCTGGCGAATAGTTTTCAATGTTCTAAATTCAAAAACAAAAGTATGTTTGGTGTAATTGGTTAAGAGAGAGTAGACTTCGCTTAGAGAGGTCGCGGGTTCAATCCAAGATAGTAACACATTTTCTAAATTTTTATGGAAAACTAACAAAAGGTTACATACGAGAGAGTGATATGAAAGAAAATGCATCGTCAAAATATACATATACTTATGTAAGAAAAAAATCATGCATGTATGTGCTCCTATATATGTGTAGTAAATCTGATATAGAGGAATATAAATTTGGTGACTAAGAGCCAATTTAAGTTGTATGATTATGGATATATAGATATGCGTATATTCAATGCGATGAATTTATTACATATATCCTAATAGTTGAACATAAATATAATTAGTTGTATATTAATTTCATATACTATGGGAAATTAACTGAGCAGACTTGTACGTAATTGTGCACTAATTGACATATATCCTAATTTTTGGATCAATATATATAATTTGTGTATGCATTATTTTCATGTGTTGTAGGTAAGTAACAAATATGATTGTAGCATCAAATTCTATGTAAAGACCCATCTTTTCAACCATCGAAAGTCGGCACCAAGTACATCCACTTATTCAAATGATGAACATCTAATCACCAAAAAGGTAGATTGTTAGGGTAAAATAAAATAAAATGAACAGGAGAAACATAATCTCACAACTGAATGATTACATATAATATTACAAAAGATAGTAAAAGCTGTCACTATAAAATACATAGAATATCAGAGTTAATAACAAACCTCATCAGTCCGAGAAATTATAACTTCCCGACCTTACAATTGTTGATCGATATACATAATAATAATACAGTAGAAATAAAAATATTATGGTAGGTGAACATCCAGCTCTACTCCATGAGCTCCATGACAAATCTACGATAACCTGAAATAAAATACTCGGTCTGACCCAAGCATTATAATAAAATAACACTCAGATTAGTCTAGAAAACCAGCATGAGAAAACTCAAGAGATATGGAGAACATATTATAATTCTGTGAGACCACGCTGGTAAATACAGAACGGGTTTTTACCTCACAACAACAACATCCATACATGAAATAATGAAATTTT
The DNA here is from genome assembly GCA_030737815.1 of Allium fistulosum. Taxonomy (NCBI): domain Eukaryota; kingdom Viridiplantae; phylum Streptophyta; class Magnoliopsida; order Asparagales; family Amaryllidaceae; genus Allium; species Allium fistulosum. The sequence continues at coordinate 1,341,426,151 of CM060901.1, read as the reverse complement.
TTTTATCCAAAACCCAAAATTTGATGAATGGGCATATACAAGATCAAAATCCAAACTTAAGGAATCGACAAAAATATTTAAACATCGGGGAGACTTCTAGACACTTCTTGATGAAATTAAGAAAGAAATTCAAACATTTGACCAACAATAAGGAAAAGGAAGTTTTCCAACAATTAGGAGGGTGCACCCCCCTCACCGAAAGTATACCTCTAGAAAATATATTTGTGAGAGTCATATACTCTGGAACTCTCTTGGGAACTCTAAGCTAGACCCCGCCAACCTTACCGAGAATCTGAATATTTCACATCTCTGCATGCATGCCACCAAAACCAATCTAGAGTAGATGTGAAAATACCCTACTTGGAGCAACCCCACATAGCTTAGCCCCCATTTGCGCTTTGGTTTTAGTCATTTCTGACAAAAGACATCAACGGTCAAATGAGCAACAAATCATCTTAAATTGACGATACACAAAGAAGAAAGTTGAGTCGATAGTAATAAATTAACTATTGGGAATAGTCAAAATGATCGTATATGGAAATTAAATCTCATACCCTTACTACTACTCATCAATTTCAAACTTGTACTATCCCTTGGTTGAAAACAAAGTTTCGGTTTGGTCTAAAATCAAACGATGTTCGATTTTTAGGCCAAAATTCAACTAGCTCCAAATTCAATGAATCCAATTCCATTGCATAGATAGCGTCGATACGAGTCCAACGCAACCGACCGCATCCAAATCCTATCTCATACGAGCAAGATATCGATTTTATAAGATTTGGAATTAATTGAACAAAATAATTATAATTATTATTATTAATTAACCCTAAACACGATTATGCTTAAATCATACTTCTTCCCTAAAATTATTGGCCATGCATACTGATAACCTGTATAAGCTCCAACCCACCATTCGATCCTCCTCTCTCCTCTTATCTCTCTCGTTTCTCAATGGGATCAACTCCCGTTAATTCCTAACTCCTTCTCTTTGCATGCTCTATGCACCGAACATGACCAATCAAAACTCAAACGAACCCGAACAATCACGACCTGGGGACCAACCCTCACACACATACAAAGTCGCTTATCTTTACACATGATTGGACTCATCAAAATTAGGTGAGGATGCGTGCTTCGCGAAGAGAAACGCAACCACGCCTTCGCCTAATTCACCTTCCATCACTTGGAAAATGAAACCTTAGTTACAATGGCCACTGTCGAACAACCCAAGCTAATGCCGCAACCTCAAAGAGCACACCAACATGTAGATCTAGTCTACACGAGCTCAAAGATATAAGTTTTACAATTTTTAGTTGTGTTTTTGATATGATTTAAAATTTTGAATTCAAATTGCTTACTTTCTTTGTTTACTCGAAGAGATAAAAAGAAAAGTGATAGAGAAAAGAAAGGTGAAAGCGTGTTGAACAATCGAAGTGTGTTTATTTATAAATTTTCGGCATCACGTTGCATAGAATTTCGTTCACATGCGAATCACGAACGAAATAACAAAAATACAATCGTGGCTAGATATGTGATAATATCTCAAAACAAAATAAAATATGTTGGTTATCTTATTCTATAAAATCACAAAATACCATCGTTTGCCCAAAAATCATCAAACGACGATTCAAATATTTTCAAATTAAAAATTATGGATAAATCCTATAAATTCAATTAAAAATACTATAATAAAAATCAAGTTATTTTATTAAAAATTTATTTTCTTCTTATTTATTCGAACTATTTATTATTGTTAATAAATTTGCAAAATGAGTTCGCGATTATTATTTATTAGTTAGAAGGAGTTAAATAAGGCTATTAAATCCATTTAATTAATATTTAATTCACCATTCAAATACATAAATAATCCTTATATTTGAATATAAGTTATTTTTATTTTAAAACACCGATTTAGATATTTAAAATTAATTAAATATTCAAAATCAAAGTGTTAAAATTCCGAGATGTTATATTATATATCTAAAGTTTGCACTTATGGGGCTAATATGTATGTATATTCATTGTAAAAATGTACATATATGTTTATACTTTCTATATCTTGATTTTTGAATTTTATTCGAAATTCGAAATTTGAATATATATATATATATGTATGTTTACTAAATAACCATTATAGGAAACTAATTGTTTGGGTATCAATTAATTTTACGTTGGTGGAAGTTACTCTATTTATTCTATTGTTATTGGAAGTAAAAAGCAAAAAACCAAAATAAAATTAAAACATATTCCTTCCTTCCTCTTTCCTTTACCTTCCTCCTTAGATTACTATATGTCTATCATTATAAATATTTACAAATATGAAAACAAAAGGGGGAGGAGTAATGAAGTTATAGACAAAGAGAAAGAAAGGAATGAAAATAATATTAATAACGAAGGTTAATTCTATTCATACATCAATAATATCTTAATATACACCTTAGAACGTGATAAACTAATATACACTTGAAATGACTTTGCATACACCATCCTTCTACAAAATTTTAATTGTTTTCATCTTCGTCGCCTTTCTCTTTAAAATGTAAACTCATTTACACAAAGGTAGTAATTTTTAGCACTAATTTAAGTTAGAATTAAATAAAATAAAATTTAAATTTTGGTATTGATTTTGCTATTTCTTTAATTCTTTAAAGAAAAAGGTCTCAATTTCAACAAAACCAACTTTAATTTTTAGAAAAAATAGTAAGTAGTTTTAAATTAAGATAGATATTTATGAAAATGTCTTCATTGATATTTTAGGTTTCATGGTTAAAATTCATTAACTTCTCCATAAAAAATGCATATATTTAATCAAATATCAGTAATTTTAACGTTCTTAATGGGTTATAAGAAAAAGACTAAAAATGCAATTAAAAGAAAAAGGGTAATTTAGCAATATTTTTTAGCAAAAGTAATGATGTATGTTAGGTGATTTTTGGTGTATGAATAAAATTTGATGATAATGAAATGAATCTCAAATGAATAGAGGTATATAACTTAAGGCAAAAGTAACGAAAAGAGAATTTAACAATAAATTCAAGACTAATCTATTCAAGATTTGGGTGGGACTTTGGTTAGGATTGAGGAAGGTGCTACCATTCATTTATTTGCAGTTGATTTAGGTAAATCTTCTTTTGAGGTAAGTAGTTTTATACTTCTCAAATGCGACTTTTTTAAATTAATATTATTGGACGATTATATTATTTGTTATTTGAGGATGTTGGAATGTTTGATTTATAATAATTGGGTTGAATGGTACATTAGTCTAATCATTACATTATTCTGACATGTTATTTCCATATTATTTTATGTCATTAGTTTGTGGTGAAATGTTGAATATTTCAGTATTTTTGGATGTATATTATCAATTATGATTTTCTAACAATTTCACAAGTGATAATTATTGGATAATTAAAGTGTGAAATATTTTCAAATATAATTGTGGTAAAATGTTTTATGTTTATTTTAAATGCAAGTTTAAAAATGGTATGTTTAAATAAATAACGGTGAAACATATTTAAGTCAACTAAATTAGTCATCATTGTAATAAATTGTTTCAAAAGTTAATAAATGCATTTTAAAGATAAATTTATATTTAAAATAAATAACAAGGATATATACTAAAGTTAATTATGTGGTTTTTGATATTGTTTTAAGACAATTTACATATATGGCAGTTTAAGGATTTTAAGGTGTTCTAATATCTTTTGATGAAAATAAGAATAACTTAACTTTCAAATATATATGGTAAAATATTATTGTTTTTGTTTTGTTATTATTATTATGAATATTTCGAGTTCAGTAATAAAATTGTTTAAATAAGAGTCTAACCTTAGATGTTTGAATAAACAGTAGTTATTTTTGTGAAAAGCTTTATACGTATGGAGGATAATAATAATAATAATAATAAATGGATTTTGAGATTTAATGTAAAATATGTTTATTTTTGGGTTAAAGAATAATAAAGTGATGAACAATAATAAGATGATTTGAAATATTATTATTGTTTTGGTGTGTTGTAGTAATATAATTGTTTTGAAAGTGATTAGACATAAATTGTTTTTTAAAATTGAAAAATGATGCCTTAAGGTATTTAAAGTATTTTTTGGAAAATTAAGGACTTTAAAAGTATATTATCATTTTAAGAAACTATTATTGTTTTAAGTTAAATTAATAAATGCTTTTAGAATATACAATAATAAAATGTACTTGAGGGAAAAACAATAGTCATAAATACAATTGTTTGGTCGGATGTAGTATGTGATAAATTATTCATTTGCATTATTATATGTTTGTTTTACAATGATGGAATTCCATTAGGTTATGGTTGTGATATTTTACCATTTTTTACTACTAGACGAGGGTAGTTAATTATGGCTATTTGATAATGGATGTTTTGCTACTAGTATTGATTGGATTAGCACACATTTGAGGATATTGATGATTGTGTTACTATTGTTGAGTGATTAGTATGCACTGAATGATTTATGCTTACATTAAAAATGTATTATTATAGTTGATAATTAACAATGTATGTAAGTATATATATGTTTTATAATTTAATGATTTGGTGTAGTCATTGGATATTGTTGGTGTTTGATAGTTGTGTGCTATTATTGTTATGTTTACCCCATATGATGATTGTTGAGATGGATGAGTAGTACTTTGCATTGGTTGCATTAGTTACATTGATTTCTTTGGTTGCAATGGTTGTAATAGTTGAATGGATGTTATGATTGCAATGTACGATCAAGTATTTGGATGTAGGAAAAGAGCACGAAATATAACTACGTAGGCATGATCCCCAAAAGGAGTGTGTACACAGTCTTTTGCAATGCAATAGTTATCGAGCTAATGGCCATAATGTATACGATTAGGTGTGTAACGACCCACCTTTTTAGACGGTTTAAATCGACAATAAACCACACATGTCTAATTCAAAACATTTAAAATGTAGGATTATTAATGGGGTAAATAAGAAAATAAAATAAAAGAAATAAAAACAAAACACAGAATCTCGCAGCGGAATGACAAAATATAATATTCAAATAAACAGTTCATGAAGCTGTTTTACAAATAACATTTGATTACACTTTTACAATTCAAATCAGAGTTATACATATAGTAGGAATAAACAAACAATGCATCGGAACACATGATGCAGTGGAATAAGTATAATAAATAGTAATAATATACCGAATCTTCGTATTCTCCTCCAGAAAATAGTCTTCAATACACTGAAAAGCTCAGACTGACTCGAGCGTAATGAAAACAAAACACTCGAGTTAGAACTAAAAGATCTTGTGCAAGTCAAATTAATCTAATAAAATACGAGTGTAATGGCTTCAGAGATGTTACAGGATTTTCCATCTCCTATCAAGTGTACAATGTGAATATAATTATTAATAGATTTCAAATAATTCAAGGTATCAATTTTAGCCACTTTAATAAAAAAAATTCGAAGTTTAACTTAAACCTTTTAAATAATTCAATTCCAATACATAATCCAAATTCAAGAAATTGTATGGATATATATATATATATATATATATATATATATCATTTCAACTAGTATCTAAAATCAAAATTTTCAAATCAATAAAAACCGCTCGGGTTTATCATTTCAACCCATAACGATTTCTCTAATCTATAAGATCATTCGGGTATGTATCATTTCAACCCATAGTGATAATAGAGATATAGGCATAAATAAATATCCAATCATCCAAAATTTCAACCAATAACATCCATCATAATCAACATCCAAATCAGCAAATAAATCACAACAATTAATTGGTTATCATTGTCATGTGTTTAAATAGAAATTATATTCAATATTAATTACATGGCAATTAAATTCAATATCAATTCAAATTAAATCTAAATGACAAATTAAAATACCAAACATCAATTATAAACTTCTAATCACATCATAAATCTAATTTAACAAAAATAAGATAATTTAGTAGTTGTGAGTGGTTTAAAACACTCACCTTTGATTTGTCGACGATTTAAAATCCAATTAAAGGCCCAAATTTGAACAGCGGGCAAACCTGAAACTATGTCATCTTTAGGAAAATATATGGACCAGCATATTACTGAATCTTCAAAAGTGACTAACTAGAAAGTTGTTGCAAATTCTTTTCTCTCCACTTTCAAAAAATAATTACTCAAAAATCTTCTGTCTTGAGGAAGTTATGGTCAAAACAAATAGAGGTGTTTTCTGAGTGAAAATCTAAGTTCAAAAATACTTCGAAAAGACTTGAGATTTTGGCATAGCAAATTAAGGAATTTGAAGAACTAATATAAAAGAAAGTTGAAACCACTGGAAAAATAAATGGTTTGAAAAGAGAATCATATAATTTGGTTCTTTCTTGAAGGAGATATGATTGATACAATATGGGGTATTTTCGGCCAACACTGGACTGGGGAAAGGACTTGAAAAATGGAGTTTTTGATATAGAAATATTCAGAATAGGAAGAAGGTTTCAACAATAAAGTTGTTGCCATTGAAATTATACTCGGTTTCAAAAAAAGAATTATTTTATTTGAAGTAGTTTAGTTGAATATAGAAGCCATGGAAATAAGGGGAAGGAAGAGGGAAAAATGGAAAAGAAGGGAAAATGAGAAAGAAGAGAAGAGGGAAGGTGGGGCTTTGGCCATGGGTTACTACCGTGGGTTGTGAGTGGTGATGGAAGTGGGTGGCCGCAAGAGGAGAGAGGTAGGCTAGGGTTTTGAAGGAGGAGGATAGAATTTGATTTGGAGATTTAGGATTTTTGGGGTTTGGAGTTTTCTGTAGATTTGAGGAAGAAGAAGAGACAAAAATAAATATCACGTTTTATTTTGAAAGATTCAGGCATTAATAAGGCATAAAGAATTGTGCGTAGGAATGGAAAAGTTTGTAAACCAAAGGAAAGTGAAATTTTGTATACCTGAAAATGAGGTGGCAAGAATTAAATACAACCTAAAAGTCTAGGCTCATGTATTAAACAGAAGGAGAAATGAACGGATCAAGTATTAATAATAAGATAACTATTTTAAACATACATGCAACAATTATTAACAAAAGAAATGAAGGAACCATGTACATCTCACAATCTTTTTGAAATTCAATTTGTGAGACATAACCAAATTAACTTCATTAACTCAAACAATATTCAAATTTGTACGCATTTAGTTTTTTATCTACACATAATAAATAAAATTACTTACCTTAAAATGAAAAAGTTCAATTTGGTTTTCCCAAAATGATCTTTTATTTCCATTAAAACATACTTTCTGTTTAACACAAAAGGTGCGTTTCTTTTATTAAATCTATTAATTGCAATCAACCTTTTCTTCCTTTCTAATTGAAATATTTGAATTGCATTAATTGCAATAACTTACAAAGTTAAATTTCAAAACAAACAACTAAAATGGATGAAAAATAGAATAATTGTTTCCTTTAGTCATTTAAACACGTTTATAAATTTGTTGTTTATACAGCAGAATAATAGATAACTTACTTAAATAAATTATTTTCCTACTCTTGTAATCCATCTGTATGCTAAAACACAGTTCAACTATACATATATTTCTTCCTTTAAATCAATCAATTTATTCTTTATTTTAATGAAATTAAACCTACATTCACAAATGAAACATTCATTTTATTTGGGATAAATGTTCTTTTCATTAAATCAACTTTCCTTATATTTACACAAAACATAAGCTACGTTTAATTACACCTATTAATTTATAATTTGGTGTCCTCTCTACCATTAATTGAAATTATTCAATTACATTAATTTCAACTGTTTACAAAGATGAATTTCAAAATGGATAAAATAAATGTAATAAGAAATAGAACAATTATTTCATATCTAATAGTAATTTAAACATATTTATACACTATTGGATACAAACAGGAATTATACATTTCTTACCAAATAATAGTTTCCCGTCTCTACAGTCAGTCTTTCAGCTACCAAACATTTCAAACAAATAAACATATGATTTCTTCTTTAATAAAGAAACATTTATTATTCCTTATTAACATTTATTATTCTAATCAATTGGAAATTTATATTTAGACAATTGTTAATTTCATTCAAACCAATGTTATTAAAATACACACTAACATTTATTATCATGCTTATATTATTGCATACCTATGTCATTAATAGAAATTTTAATTAAGCTCATAACTTGTATTATAATTTAATTTATATCAATAAAATCTTGCTTTTTTTTATTCCTAACAATTTTACTCAAAAATCTTATTTAATTTAAAATTTTAAATGTTTAAAAAATACGAGTCCTTACAAGGTGCAGTCCAAACATAGTTAAAACATTTTCCTTTTTTATCATATAGACATCTCTATAGGTGTGAAGTTTTAGGTAGGAGCAAAAGAGAAAATGGAAAGGTGGATGAAGGCTATATCGTAAATAGATGATTTTGTATATTCTTTGCTTATATCATTTATGATTTAATAATAATTGATGTACTGAAATATGAATTGATGTGAAAATGTTGTAAAGTAATTGTATTATTAAGATAACGTTCATCTCTATCAATGTCTGATTCCACTGTGATGTTTTCTCCTTTGTATTTATTGATTTAGAATTTTTAATTTTTATCTACCCATGGTCCACTTCTTTTAATATCTAAATTAGTTGTAAGTGTATTTGACATTATTTATGTTTGCTTTTAGATTTTTAAGAGTAGTAGATCGTCACTGTTGGTATGAAAGCTTAGGTTTAGCAATTCCTTAAGCCTTGAGTAGGTTTAAATCGATTAGGGTAGTTTATTTTATACCTTAAATTGGGTTAGAATATAAACGACGGAGCGTTTGATTGATACTTGTATGCTTTGTTTGTATTGGGTGGTTTTTTTTAACCGATGTTACCTTACCCACAAATGATGTTTATTTATGATGACCTTTTATGTAAAACAATAAAGTAAGCGTGGGTTAGGATGAACACTTACAAGAGGGGTTAAGTTTGGTTAAAACCCAAGTGACACACACCTGATGCTAGATTAATCGAAAACCGACCTTAATAAGATGAAATCACTTTTATTTTGAAAGAATAATATTTGTTTGATAACTTTATAAAGTATACAGTTCTGATTTTAAAGGAAAATTGTTTAATTTTGGTCACAAAGTGGTTTGTTTAAATTTTTGATGGGAATAATTTATTTAATTTCGGAAATATTTTTTATTTTACAAAGGATTTTTCAAAAGGAAAAGTGAACGTAGTAAAATTTTTATTTAAGCATGTTTTTATGATAGGATGTTTTGGTTTAAAATATTTTATCATGGTAGAATTATTTTTACGAGAATCCTTATTAAAAAAGATTATTTTGTTGAAAATAGTATTTACAATGAATATTATATAATATGGAGAAAATTTATTTTAAAGACTTCACATGAATGTTATTTTCACAAAAAGATGTTTTATTTTGAAGGAAATATTTTCTCAAAAGAAGTATTTGAAAATTATATAGTGGAAATATTTTTAGCTGAGAAATTATATTATTAGTGAAAATATTTAAAAATGGTTTAATAAAGGTTGATTTTTTTGAGAAGTATCTTTTTGGGTAAAGAATATAGTATAATATCTATTTGAGAAGAAGAGAAAAGTTTTATAAAAGGAATGCGTTTGATTTCTAAAAAACTTTCATCCGAAAATTGGTTTTTGTTAAAAAGATTTTTACATAAAAAGGTAGTCTTTGATAGATGATTTTTCGAAAAAGAAATATGGGTAAGGAATTTTGGTTGAAAGAGGCCTAATTTGAAAATTGTTTATTTGAGAATATATTTAGAGATATATTTTTAAGAAATGATGTATTAATCTAGTTTTTCAATGCCTTGAGAAAATATTTTAGTAAGATAAAAATGAACTGATTTGAAAAGTAAATGGTTGAAAAAGTAAAATATTTAATTGAGTAACAAACTCCGGAGGTGCTTGTTTAAAAAGTATCTTATTAAAAAGAAGGTTTATTTGGGAATTTTAACCGAGTACTATAAAATCGGACTTTGTAACATGGGGTGATGATGTTACTTTTATGACTATTATATGTGATTTTCTCTAATGAGATATAGTGACATCAAATTATTCCTTTCCATGGGGGAGTTGGGATATGAAGAAGGGACTGCCCATTTCGATGTTTAGGATAGTTACCTTGTTGGTTATATTCGTTTATTTGTATATCATTTTTGTTTGTTAAATTGATTGCAATTAAGAAAATTTATTTACTTATTAATTTAAGTTGTGCTCGTTTGAATTAATTTCTTATGGTTGTATCATGCTGTTGATAATCCATTTTACTATGATTGGGTTTAATTGTTACTTATTGAATGTTTATTTAATTAGTCTATGTCATGCTTGTCTAAATTAATTTTCTTAATTACATTATGTTATTAATTGTTTGTAATACAATAACTAATTTTTAATTATTTATTGGCTTACTTGTTTGTTTGATATTTACCTATTAATTCATGTCATGCTTGTCTGATTTAATATCTTTTGCTTGTATTGGTTGTTGTTTTTTAGTTTGTTAAGATTATTTGTTTGTTAGTTTGTCGTTTTTTTGATTGGTTGTTGTTTGTTTGGTTATTTATGTAGGACTTACCCACAAGCCCATATGTAGGCCATGTGAGTAATTAACTGGCCCAAGTGAAAAGCACCAAATTAGGTTTAATAAACTAAAGAGAATAATTCCTATTGGTGGATAAAAAGGTAATTTTCTACTAACACCTTGATGGTAGGTGTATATAAAGAATAGAAAACCCTATTAGGATTGGTTCTCTCTCTACCCACTCATCTAGTTTTCCTCTCTATCAAGAAAGTATGTCAAACTAAAGGGGTCAAGAGAAAGGAATGCAATCCTAGGCAATTATTCACTAGAAATTATTATTTTTTACTATAAATCAAGGTACGCTCTCTTAATCTATTATGTGGTTGTGAAAATCATTTCGTTCAAAGATCTAGCCTATTATGATTTGGATCTAGCCTATCATGAATTAAATCTAGCCTATTATGATTTATGCAAAAATTAGTTTATCTTTTTATTGATCTAAAGATTAAGAATTTATATGTGGTATCGGAGCAAGTTTGAGAACTCAATGATTTTCCATGAATGATTTATTTTGTTTTTTCCGTTGTGGTATATTTTAAACTTATCAAAATATGCTATATTATTGTACATGCCGATTAATGTTCGTTTTTCTTTATCATTCTTTGTTTACAATTTTTTTAATGTTAATCAATGATATATATGTATGTATGTATGTACGTATATGTGAATCAAGCTCTCAAACTTTCCGTAGCTATAATTAATGACTTAACTTTAAAGTTTTGAATGTTGCATGAATGCTTGCTTCTGTCTCAAATAATGAAAGAGTGTATTGTTTTATTGCTATAAAAATTTCGGCTTGTATGTAATGTTTTAGATTATGGCATAATGCTGTAAATCATATATATATATCTGTGTGTGTGTGTGTGTGTGAATTATATATGTCTTATGATTATGTTCACAATACACGTACACTATCATTTGAATTAAAGCATATTAGTATACTATTTGAATTAAAGTGATTATAATGTATGTTTTAGTCACCAAAGTGATCAAAAATTAAGGATTTATGCGTATGAATTGTGTAATAATAATTTAAGTTGATATTTATATTATGTGTAATTTGTTAGTCACCAAAGTAGCCAAAATAGAAAGGTATAATGTAAAATTAAAGGAAATTCATTTACTCGTGTTTATGTGATGCTTATGATTGAATGACATTGTGGTTTAGGTATAATTTTAAAGATCTATCATGAGTATATCGAGTTCATAGTCATAAAATGTTTCGGATTGCCCAAAGGTTGATCACTTATTTTATAACGTATAAATATTACCATGGTATATTGATGTGCTTGGTTAGGTATGTTTTGTATATTCAAAGATAGCAAACACATCTAACTGGAGCATGTTAATTGCCAATTATGTGAAATTTTATTGAGCATCAAATATGTTTGTTTATTGCATATTGTTGTATCACCCAAAGGAAAACTTCAAAATATACCTTATGTTTGTTGGCTGAATCTGAATCCATATTATAGATTTAAGTTTATTACTCAAAGCATTAATGTGTGAGCATATTTTATATATTTTTGCAGCATCTATTCCAGTTTCTCTACATTTACAAGCCACGTCTGTTATTAAGTTTAATGGGCTTAATTTCTCTAAATGGTCTTAACAGTTCAGTTTCACCTTGGTGTTCTGGATCTTGATTTGGCATTTCAGAAATTAATGAATTTTTTGTTTTACAATAAATTCATTAAAAGAATAATTAGTTGAAATGAAAGGGTATAATGACTAATCATGAGTGACTCTCTTAAGTGAGAAACCAGCTGCAGTTACTGCTATTAGTAGTGTTGAACAGAGATCTTCCTATAAAGTTTGGGAAAGATCTAACAGACTGAGCTTAATGTTTATACGAATGATTGTAGAAAACAATATCAAGTCCACAATTAAGAAAACTGAAAGTGCTAAGGAATTTGAGAAGTTTGAGGAAGAATGCTCCCAGTTTGAGTCTGTTGATAAGTCGCTCACTGGGACATCAATGTGTACCTTAACCACCATTATGACAGTTCTCTTATTATGCATGAGCATATCGTTGAAATGATGAATATAGCAGCAAAATTAAAGACTATGGGAATGGAAGTGAATGAAAATTTCTTAGTAACATTCATTCTTAACCCCTTACTTCTTGAGAATGGTCCATTTCATATGAACTATAATACTCTGAAGGATAAATGGATTGTGAATGAATTGCAAAGTATTCTCATTCAAGAGGAAGCAAGGCTTATGAAATTAGAAATTCATTCAGCAAATCTCATAGGTCAAAAATGAGCTGGAAAGAAATCGAGAAAGAATGTTGGAAAAGGCAAGAAAGGACTATCAAAGTTAAATCAGTCATCTGCCCAAATCCATAAGAAGGAACCAAGCAAGGATAATTATGTTTCTATGAAAAAACCAGACACTATCAGAAAGATTGCCTGAAACGTAAAGCATGGTTTGAAGGGAAAGAGATTCCTACAACCCAAATCATAAGCCAATTTTTTTTATCTTTATGTGAAACCGAGTCAAAGTTCCAATTGAAACCGTTGGAACATATCGTTTAATTTTAGACACTAGATATCATTTATATCCTTTTCAGGCTTTTTATGTTCATTTTGTTTCTTGCAATTTGATTCCCTTGTCTAAACTTGATACTGCTGGATACTCTTTTAAATTTGGGAATAGTTATTTCAGTTTGTTTAAACAAAATATTTTTATTGGTTCAGGCATTCTTTATGGTTGTACAAATTAAAGCTTGATACTCCATTTGCTGAAGCTATATTAACCTTGCATCATAATGTTGGTACTAAACATAGTTTAATTAATGAATCACTAGCTTACTAGTGGCATAAATGTTTGGTCCATATATCCTAAGAAAGAATCGGAAGATTTGTAAAGAATGAAATCCTACCTGATTTGGATTTTACTGTTCTTGGAATTTGTGTGGAATGTGTTAAGGGAAAACACACAAGACATATAGTTAAGAAAACGATCACAAGAAGCACACGGTGTCTTGAAATAATACATATGGATATATGTGGGCCTTTTGATGTTCCATCTCTTGGTGGATAAAAGTTTTTTGTCACCTTTATTGATGATTTTTCACGTAATGGATATGTCTATTTGTTGCATGAAAACTCACAATCAGCAAACACCCTGGAGTTGTTTATCAATGAAGTTGAAAGGCGATTAGATATTAAGGTGAAAATTGTCAAATCTGATAGAGGTGGTAAATATTATGGAAAGTATGATGAAAGTGGACAGTGCTCTGGTCCATTTTCTAAATTTCTAGAATGTCATGGCATATGTGCTTAATACACAATGCCAAGAACACCACAACAAAATGATGTCTTGAAAAGGTACAATCGTATTTTAATGGATATGGTTAGAAGTATGTTAACCAATTAATCTTTACTTAAAACATTGTGGATGCATGCTTTAAAGGCCATTGTATATTTGTTTAACAGGGTTCCTAGCAAGGCAGTTCCAAAGACACATTTTGAAATGTGGATAGAAAAGAAATCCAGTTTAAGGCACCTGCAAATTTGGAGTTGCTCAACGGAAGTAAGAATTTATAATCCACAAGAAAAGAAACCGAATTCAAGAACAATCAGTGGTTCTTCATCAGTTTTCAAGAAAAATCTAAAGGGTGTCGATTTTATTGTCCTAACCATAGTACAAGAATTATTAAAATGGGAAATACTAGGTTCATTGAGAATGGTGAAGTTAGTGGGAGTTTGGAACCACGTAAAGTGAAAATTCAAGAAGTTAGAGTGCAAATTCCTTTGCATGTAGCTTCTTCTCAAGTTTTTATTCCTCTACATGTTGGTCATGTTAAATGATTTGCAAAAACAAAAAATTAATAATCAAACACCGTAGAATGAAGTTGTCATGAATGAGCCTATGATAGATGAACCATAAAATATCGCATTAAGAAGATCTGATAGGCAAAGAAGATCTGCTATTTCATATGATTATGTGGTTTATCTACAAGAGTTAAAATTTGACTTAGGGATCGATGATGATCTAGTTTCGTTTTCACATGCTATAGAAAGTGATTGTTTTGCGAAATGGTTAAATGCCTTGAAAGAAGAGCTAAAAGCAATGGATCACAATGAAGTTTGGGACCATGTTGAATTGCCAAAAAGTTGTAAAAGAGTTTGGGGTAAATGAGTCTTCAAGATCAAGCATGACTGAAATGGCAATATTGAACATCACAAGACCGCACTCGTTGCCAAAGGTTTTACTCGGAAAAATGGTGTTAACTATAAAGAAATTTTTTCCCCTCTGTAAAAAGGACTCCTTAAGAATTATTATGGAAATGTTAGCTCGTTATGATTTAGTGCTCCATCAAGTGGATGTAAAAACAGCCTTTCTGAATGGGAATTTAGATGAAGAATTTTTTATGGATCAACCTGAAGGTTTTTTTGGAAGGAAAGCAGGGTTTGTAAGGAGGACCCTTACCTTCATTTTATTAAAACATAAAAGAAGTTATAGGGATTACATAGGAAAGAGAACAGAAGGAAAAAAACAATAGAACAAGAAAAGAAAAACCCAAAAGAAACAAAAGGAACAACACGCTATATACTAATAGCATGCACTCTCTCATAAATCATCCAGTCCGAATTTGATATGAGACTAGCAGTTCCCCAAGCCATAATTCTTTTCCTGAATATCCTTATAATGTCAAAAGTTAGCTTTTTAGTTGATCCCTTATCTGTCTCAAATAGTCTTTTATTCCTCTCCCTCCAAATTTCAAACATTGTTACTTCCGAAATCCAAAGGTTTTTTGGTTGAAGGAAAAGAACATATAGTGCGTAAACTTGAGAAATCAATACATGGACTTAAACAAGCCTCTTGACAATGGTATCTTAAGTTCAATGATACCATCTGTTTGTACCAAAATTGGGCACAACACTCTTCGGAAGTTTTTGAAGAGATAAAATGAAGAAATTAAATGTAAACAGAGGATTATCTAACAAAAACTCCACAGATATATAAATAATAAAAACGCACAGAAACACGAGAATTTAGAGTGGTTCGGCGATTTTCCTACGTCCACTATGAAATTGATCACTTTATTGATGTTTCTTTGATGATTACAATCGATTGCCGTAGATTACAGCAAGTTAAAGCTATGAAATTCGAGTACAGCAGCAGTTATGGAGTATGGAATCAGATCCGGCAGAGTCTGGGCATTGGGGCGTCCAAAGATCCTTTCTCTATAGACCCTGGGGGTCTATTTATAGGTGTAGGAGACTGATATTTCGCTTAGATCTCGGGAGACTTCTTCTAGCACGTGAGCGGGCTCGCGCGACCAAGCCCATGAAGTTTCGGCCCGATTCGTGATCGATACGAACGAATTTCATATCGATCAAGATTGTGTCTAATGGAGTCGAAATTTGGTGTGAACATTCTTTAGCATGCACGTAAGCTTCTGTGAAAATTTCATAGCATTTGGACTTGTGGCTCTCGAGTTATGATCGATTCGAATTGGGTTACTCGGCAGGTTGTTTCTTTCGAATCGATCATTTCGACTCGATCATTTCGAATCGATGGTTGCGCGTGATCAGGTGGTGATGTGGCGCGCATTCTTCGTATCGATCCACATTCTTCGTTGAGTTGATCGAGTTGTTCCGGACTTTTCGCCGCAACCATATCGATGCCATCGTCTCGTTCGAATCAATCATTAGTGCGCTCTTCGCATCGATCTGTAGCATACTCAGTTTGAATCGCTGAAGACAGTCTAGTTCATATCGATGGAGGTTGGCTTGTTCGTATCGATGGAGGTTGGCTTGTTTGTATCGATAAAAGTGATACGTAGTGAGGCTCGATAATGGATACGAATAAGGCCTATTCGAACTGAAGAGCGAAGCCAGTTATGGAGCTGCTGCCATTCTGATCAATACGAAGACGATGGATTCGAACTAGATGGATGCAAAGAACTACAAGCCGATGGATTCGAAGTAGATGGATGTGAAGACGTCGCCGCTCTGATCGATACGAAGCTGATGGATTCGAACAGAGGCTTATCGATGGATGCGAAGTTGACACTGGCTGATCGATATGAAGTGCACTAAAGTCGATCGATACGAAGTAGACTCTGGTGATGGATACGAAGTCGATCGATACGAAGTAAACTCTGGTGATGGACACGTCGTCGGTCGATACGAAGTAGACTCTGGTGATGGATACGAAACTGGGGCTATTTCCTCCAACTTGCATCGATCATAACTTGAGCATACGAACTCGGATTGACTTGAAATTTGGAACGTTGACTTTCATTTCTTCGCTCGTCGTGTCATACGAATTGTAGCTCGATCCGGAATCAGACAAAAATCGTCGATATCCATAGTGAGCCTGCGCATAACCGATCTCCAAGGCGAACCGTCATTGGTTTCTAGTCAGTTCCTTGGTGTCACGGCCTTGCCAAAAGGCGGGATAACATTTTCCCCCCAAAGTATGTCTTGTGGAAACATGATGTTCTTTGAAATGCTGCAATCTTCATTCTGAACAGTTATCCCCTTTTTTGTTGAAAAGCTATAATCTTTGACTGGTTCCCTCGGTAATGTGAACCATTGATTGTCAACTGTTGTATCCTGTATTGTTGTAACTGATTGCTGCTTGATTGAGATTAGCTGTTCGTTGTTGTAATCGTTATCAAACGGGTATCCAATTCCTGTGGATGTTGAAATTCGAATATTAGTCTGACATATATGCATATATGTTTAATCCGACTCTCGTTGACGTTGCTAGTCCGCGAGTCGTTATCTGTTTACCTCGTATCGAATTCCGTATCGATCCTCTCCTGAACTGATGTGAAATTCGAATTGTAACAACGCTTGATGGTTGTTTTTGAATGTTCCTTCGTATCGATCCTCTCCTGAATCGATGTAAAAGGTTGAAACATTGTCTTTGCATCAGTATACATCGTATTGATGGATACAAAATGAACACTTCGCATCGATGAATATAAGATTCGATGGATGCGAAATTAACTTTCGTATCGACAGTTTCTCATAGCTCCAGCAGGTCTTTGTAATGCCCTTCGCATCGATGAAGCATTGAGCCATTGGATTCGACTAGCCAGTTCGTACCGATGGGTACTGTAACATTCCCCCTTCTGACCGCCCCTAGTCGGTAATTAAACCAACTCGAAATGTTCAAAAAGACGGATTGTTATTTAGTTTATAGAATTTAAACAGAATCAGCCACAGAAACACAGAATAATAATCTTTCATTACTATAAATTTTCTTTTACATACATCAGAGTTTATACAATGTATTAAATTGATACAGTGGAATATCTTAAAATACAAATTTTCCTGAACTACTGAAGTGAGCGTTTTACCCTCTCTCTCTAACTTCGTTGCTCGAAAATCTTCAAGCTGTAAAAATACTCGGTCTGACCCGAGTATTACATTCAAAAGAAAATAATACACAGGCCAGTCTAATTCAAACCAGTTATTAGTGCGTAGAGGCAATAATAATCAAATAGACGACAGTCAAAATAATCTCCGTCTATCCAACCCTTTTAACAAAGGAATCGGATAACGAAAATTATAACACTTAACAGTGTTAAACAATAAATCAGCAGATTTAAAAATTAGCAGAGATAAATAAAAATGATCTTTAAAATGAAGATGATTTTGAAAAGAACAGAATTTCCGAAACGGCGATTAACTACAAAAATCATCAAATCAAAACCCAAATCAAACTCTGATTCCAAATATATCAAATTTGAAACATAAACAATTTCACAAAAGATCTACGCATCAAAAGCAAAAGAAATACCAATAAAATCAAGGCGGTGTGGCTGCAGAACACACGTATATACATGTGCACTACCTCGCCAACTCGAGTGCACAAGGTCAAATCAAAATCAGATTCAACACAAGTGCAAATAGCCTTGATCAAAATCATGTAATGTACACATAAATGCTATAACTCAACTGCAACACCACTGAATCAGCAAACCAAATCAACAAGATCAAAGAAAGCAAAATGTCCAGAACAAATCATGCAGTGAATCATCTGCATGGATGCAAGCATGTACGATTCAATATGAAGAAGACAAAATGTGGACAACAGAGATCAGGCTCAGTGCCACAGTGGTCAAAAGCAAGGAGGTATCAACATATCAATGTCAAAGCCATGGTCAACAACCAGTTCAACAAGTATAACAGTGTACATCACAAGGTCAAGAACACTGTACAATGACTACAGAAATAAAACCAAGGTTAAGATTACTCAAGTTCAAAAACAAGCATCAATGTACACTGGAATGAATGCAATGAGGTATGCAACCCAGTGTCGACAACAGTGCAACAGGTGAAACAATGATGCAGGCCAAAAGGCATGGAACAACGACTAACTCAAATGAATACAGAATCGTAAACCTATATGCAAATTCTAACATACATATATACATATCAAATGATGTATATACATACATGACTGCATACATATATATGAAGACTAAAATGCAACTGGATGCAAACAGTCCCCAAAACATGAATGTACGAATTGTAAACTTATATATAATACTGTAACTGGACAGTATTAACTTCATAGTCTAGAACCAAAGCAAGTGCTACTAAACTAAAGCAAATATGATCAAAGCAACTATGTACATGAAAAACAACATATACAGGTCAGGGGTGAATCCAACAGCAGAGTTTACAAATCAGAGAAGAAGCTCACTATTACAAAAACAGTAACAAGTGATTTGTATACATGACTAACAACGGGTCACAAGTGCACAAGTATATATATGAATGGGCAGACTCAAGTCTACAAGCTATAGAATGCAGAGACAACCACTGAAATGAATGCATAGTGAATACATGAACATCAGATGCTCAAGTAAAATTCAGGCAATACATCAAAACAACAATGTCCAGATGAACAAATACAAACAGTGGAAACATGATAGCAGTATACACAGGGAGGCAGAAAACCCAGACAAAACTGCAGAGGAGTCACAGAATTCACAGTGAAGTCTAAAAGGAAAAAGAAGATATCACAGCAGCAAACAAAGCACAGATGATAAGAAACAAAATTTGACAAAGCCAAAATCATATGTTTGAAAAACAGGAAAGTTTTTTTTAAAAAAAAGTCATTGAAACAGAATTTTTTTTTAAAATCAGGAAAGTATCAGAAAACAGGAGATTCGACTGTTAAAATACTTCAAATCAGAGATTGAATGATACAAAGTCAAAGCCGAGTTTGACAGTGTCAAACGTCGAAGTGAAGAACTTATAACGCGAACCACCTCAAGTTCATAGGGACATGATTAAGACAGTGGCCAAGGCAATCAATCGAGACCGAGAACATCTGCAGTGGTAATACTCAAGTGTTTACCAGAAGTCAAGACCGAAGTCACAAAAGGAATCAAAGTTGAGGTAAAAAACACTCGATAATTTCAAACAAAACACAACAAGCGGTTCAACAAATCAAAGTGACCAAGTCAGAAATCAATGCCGAGAATATCAGGTTACAAAATCAACATCGATAAAAATCAAGTCGAAGCCGAGATCACGAAAACAGTAAAAGCAAACAAGGTCGAACAAATTCGAATTAGATGTGAGAAATATAAATTACTCACCTTCGTTTTCCAGAGTACGCATCAAAGAATCGATCGAAGAAAAATCGAAGCCCTAAATTCCAAAACCCTAAATCTCGTAAGCCTTAACGAGCAAGCGAAGAAGACAATGCCGCCCCTTTTTTTTCGAGGAACGAATGAGGTAGAACGAGCCAGATTCGCAAGAAAATCAAAGAATCGCCGAAGCCCTAAATTTCGAGCGAACGAAGAATCGTGGCCGCCGTTTATTTTCTTTTCGTTATTTCATTTCTAGGGTTTGGAATGAATGGGTAAAGGGAAACGGGTTTGGATTTATCACGGTATCAAAGAAAATGAGGGCAGTATTGTTTTTTTTTCTCAAAGCCCACCAACACTTCACAAAAATTTTTTTTCCCAAAAGAATTTTAACCGATTCAAAAATTCCAACAACAATTTTTATTAAACGAATTCCAATTCGAATCGAAACTCCTATAAGCAATTAGCTAGCCGAGAAATCGTTTAGTTGATATCAAATCGATGCAAAAACCCCGGTTGTTACTGAAATTCAAATTGAATACGATTTAAATCTTTACACGTTTATACGTCGTGTGTTCACACAACAATTCTGATAAATACGAAATTTTAAATCCGGTAATAATTCAATATTACGGACCCAATGGAGTTGGTTTCGTCAAATTCCGAGACTGTGCCTCGGAAGGATATTTTTAAATTCAATTTAAACGATACAATTTCAAAACTGAACAAATCGCTTTCAAATTCAATTCTGAAACTTCTGTTATCTTCAGTATTATCAATATGAATTTTCTAAGCCTTTAAATTATTTTTAACCGGCTTAAAATTGAAGATTCAAATTTTATTCAATTTTCAATAGATTAAATTCAAAAATTTAATCGCCAATTTATTCTGATAATTTGAAATTCAAGTCAAATCATCATTCAAATATTTAAAATTAATTAAATATTCTCAATTTAAATTGTTCAAAATTCAGGGTCGTTACAATCTTCCCTCCTTAAAAACTTTTCGTCCTCGAAAAGGAAAGGTTGTTAAAATTTCACCGATATTTATACCCTTCACAATTTTAGTAAGCTCGATATTTATTTAAAATAAATAAATATAGAGTTCATTCCATTTGTTTTAATCTCACTAGCTTTTTTCATTATCTTCTTTGTTCATTGATTTCTACAATCAAAACGCAAAAGTGTTTTACCAAATTTTCGACTTACAAAACTCAGATTTACCTGAGATTCTTCTTTTTAGAGATTTGTATGATATATCTCTTCCAAAACTATGGACTTTCCAAAACATTTCAAAGATCTTCTTCCTTAGTTCATTAAGTTGGAATTATGAAATTTTAAAGTTCAGGCTATTGATTTGCTATTTAAAGTTTGAAAATACTTGCTAACTCGAAATTTAACAAGTCTATCGTCGTTCTTACAAACATTAGGCATACGCTGGCCAGGAGCAGGACTAAAAATCTCCAAGTACTAAATATACTTGCTTCAACTCCCAGTGAAAATACTTTAAAAATTCTTTTTCAAAAATGGATATGGAAAGCACGTTCCCCCATGGATTACAGTTACCCGGCGGTTACGCTACTATCCCAGTAGAGTCGCTCGTAATCTGTAGATTTCTCATCTCTTAAATTTCGCCATGGTTGTCGCCATAGATCGCAGTTCACACGGTGGTTACGCTACTATCCCAGTAGAATCGCTTGTGACTGTAGGCATCACGCCCCACAAATTTCGCTTTGGCATCTAGATTGCAGTTTACCCGGCGGTTGCGCCACTATCCCAGTGGAATCGCTTGTAACTGTGGGCATCTCGCCCCTCAAATTACGCTAGCATACATCATAATCAACATGATCCCATCACGAGGGATTCTAGTCCAAATGGACATTCCAACTTATGGAAAATTCTACGTAGCTCCGAATTTCAAATGGAACTCGTCGAGAGTTCCAAAACCTTCACAAATAATAAATGGAAGGTACTTTTCCATATCCTCAGTTTGGAAAACATAATATCATATATATGCAGTACTACATTTCACATTTCGTACATATCATATCCATGTAAACTTACATAAGCTTTCCATAACAATTACTTTCCAAACAGACGGTTTTCAATTTACCGCATTCATATATATAAGTTCTGGAAACCTACATATCCTATATCCATAACAAATAGAGGATTTCAAAAAATTTCCTCTAAGTCGATTTAGAAATTTAAGGTTATCTCAAACCTAATTCATATTCATAATTCCATTTATTATCGACTTTCACATTCGATTTGGATTTCACGTTACATCGTCAATTCTCAACACAGAATTGATGTCTACCAATATATAACCTCTGTGCTCGTACGTCTTAGAGAAGGGTATTAAGCTAAGAGAATAAATTCTCCACCACCAACAGATATATATTTAATAGAGATCAATTGCTATGTCATCAATTCACAATGTTAGACATACAATCCAAACCATCATCTGAAATTCAAAACTCAACTTATATTGTCTTTGGTGTCGAAGTTAAACTCAATTTAACTCAACGATTCAATCTTTTTGAAAAATTTCAAATTGAACAAATTGTTCAAATTTCTCATTTATCATTTCAACTTCGACTTCGAAAATGAATTTCAAATCATTTATCACTCACGGGATATATTCACAACATTTCATTTCATATTGGAAAAACATTTCCATACTTATTTAAAATAAGTAATTCACAAATCTTATTTATTTTCAACATTTGAAAATATTCGATATACTTAAATCAAAATTAAGTATATATTTCATCTTTAAGGAAATCATTTTCTTTCACATATTTATTTGAGTTAAAACGAATGTTACGTAAAACATCGTTACGACAACTCAAAATCACTAGTATAGGGATTCAAAATTTAGATAGATGGATAAATCCCAATACTATACAAAACATTTCCTTTCGGAAATCATTTACTATAACAATAGTGTTATAGTCCACTATTTCCTTTTATTCGAAAACGTCTATTTCAACAATGAATGTTGAAATCTATGGTTTCGATATTCAATGCCTTTTAAAACATCTTTTAAAACAATTAATCTTCGTTTTAAAATATCGACTTCCCCAAACATGTCCATTTTATTCAATAATATATTCACTGTCCAAAATCGTGAATATACTTCATTTAACAAGCTATAAAGATTTACTTATCAAAATAAGTCATTTTCGGATTTATAAACATCGTTTATAAATTCTATTCCTATTTATAAAGACTTCAATTTATAGTTTGAATTCCGCATACTTTTCACAATATTGGTTTTAAACCAACTTCAAATTTTTCAATACTAAGTTTTCCACTTAACTTAATTCTCTGCAAGTTCAAATTTAAATTCATCACTGAATCTATTAAATTTATTATGGATTGTTATGTTGACAACTTCAAAATTTTCAAATCTAATTCCCATTTGAACTTTGCATCTGCTTTCTATTTCCAAAATAATCAACTAGTTCTTTAGTAAGCCATTCATTGAATTGATTTTCAATTTAATCACATTCGATTCATTCACATTAGATTTTTACTAACATTCATTCATATTCAATTAGTTCACTTTCACTAATTTATATTCAAGTTAGTTTGCTTTCAATTCAAATCAAATTTGATTCTATTTAGATTTACTTATCTTTCAATTTGAATTCAGTTTCTTAACTTCCAATTTCCATTAATTCAATTTCATTAACACTTGGTGAATTTCTATACAATCAACTAGCAAAACCAAATTTATTTACTTTGCTTACATTCAATTTGGTTTAACACATTTAATTTCAATTGGTTTATATTCTAATTCAGATTGAATTCTTATACTCACCATATTCACAACTTCTTAACTTAAGTTTTTATTCAACTCTTAACAACAATATTTCTAATCCATGTTTATTCAGTGATTCACTTTTACAATTGAAGTTGAATTTCCTTTATATAACTCAAATTCATATTCATCACTTCACTTTATTAATTCATTTTGACATCAAATTCAACCTCATTCATCATTACTTAAGCTATGTTTCATTTCTAAAGTCATTTTATTTAACTTTTTCTAAAGTCAATTTCATATCACTATCCAAAATTCAGATTTTGTTTTACTTAACAAAACTGTTTAACCATTTTAACAGTTGGTTTTACTTAAATTTTCTCATTTTATAAGTTATACAACTTATTAATTTAAACTTCCCAATTCATATTATATAATCACTTATCTTTTAAGTTTAAATTTCCATTTCAATAATTTATCTAATCCAGTTCAATTTATTTAACTTTCCTTCAGTTAAATTTCAAATCATATATTTATTAATACTAATTCAATTCAATTTAACTTTTCTTAAGTTAAAAATCTTTATTTTCAAAAACAATTTTATACTTCTTTAGATTTGAAAAACATTTTCTTTTAAAGTGTTTCTAGTAACTATTCATATTAAGCACCATAAACTAAGCTTTGTGTAAACCAAAGCTCCGATACCACTCTGTAACATTCCCCCTTCTGACCGCCCCTAGTCAGTAATTAAACCAACTCGAAACGTTCAAAAAGACGGATTGTTATTTAGTTTATAGAATTTAAACAGAATCAGCCACAGAAACACAGAATAATAATCTTTCATTACTATAAATTTTCTTTTACATACATCAGAGTTTATACAATGTATTAAATTGATACAGCGGAATATCTTAAAATACAAATTTTCCTGAACTACTGAAGTGAGCGTTTTACCCTCTCTCTCTAACTTCGCTGCTCGAAAATCTTCAAGCTGTAAAAATACTCGGTCTGACCCGAGTATTACATTCAAAAGAAAATAATACACAGGTCAGTCTAATTCAAACCAGTTATTGGTGCGTAGAGGCAATAATAATCAAATAGACGACAGTCAAAATAATCCCCATCTATCCAACCCTTTTAACAAAGGAATCGGATAACGAAAATTATAACACTTAACAGTGTTAAACAATAAATCAGCAGATTTAAAAATCAGCAGAGATAAATAAAAATGATCTTTAAAATGAAGATGATTTTGAAAAGAACAGAATTGCCGAAACGGCGATTAACTACAAAAATCATCAAATCAAAACCCAAATCAAATTCTGATTCCAAATATATCAAATTTGAAACATAAACAATTTCACAAAAGATCTACGCATCAAAAGCAAAAGAAATACCAATAAAATCAAGGCGGTGTGGCTGTAGAACACACGTATATACATGTGCACTACCTCGCCAACTCGAGTGCACAAGGTCAAATCAAAATCAGATTCAACACAAGTGCAAATGGCCTTGATCAAAATCAAGTAATGTACACATAAATGCTATAACTCAACTGCAACACCACTGAATCAGCAAACCAAATCAACAAGATCAAAGAAAGCAAAATGTCCAGAACAAATCATGCAGTGAATCATCTGCATGGATGCAAGCATGTACGATTCAATATGAACAAGACAAAATGTGGACAACAGAGATCAGGCTCAGTGCCACAGTAGTCAAAAGCAAGGAGGTATCAACATATCAATGACAAAGCCATGGTCAACAACCAGTTCAACAAGTATAACAGTGTACATCACAAGGTCAAGAACACTGTACAATGACTACAGAAATAAAACCAAGGTTAAGACTACTCAAGTTCAAAAACAAGCATCAATGTACACTGGAATGAATGCAATGAGGTATGCAATCCAGTGTCGACAACAGTGCAACAGGTGAAACAATGATGCAGACCAAAAGGCATGGAACAACGACTAACTCAAATGAATACAGAACCGTAAACCTATATGCACATTCTAACATACATATATACATATCAAATGATGTATATACATACATGACTACATACATATATATGAAGACTAAAATGCAACTGGATGCAAACAGTCCCCAAAACATGAATGTACGAATTGTAAACTTATATATAATACTGTAACTGGACAGTATTAACTTCATAGTCTAGAACCAAAGCAAGTGCTACTAAACTAAAGCAAATATGATCAAAGCAACTATGTACATGACAAACAACATATACAGGTCAGGGGTGAATCCAACAGCAGAGTTTACAAATCAGAGAAGAAGCTCACTATTACAAAAACAGTAACAAGTGATTTGTATACATGACTAACAACGGGTCACAAGTGCACAAGTATATATATGAATGGGCAGACTCAAGTCTACAAGCTATAGAATGCAGAGACAACCACTGAAATGAATGCATAGTGAATACATGAACATCAGATGCTCAAGTAAAATTCAGGCAATACATCAAAACAACAATGTCCAGATGAACAAATACAAACAGTGGAAACATGATAGCAGTATACACAGGGAGGCAGAAAACCCAGACAAAACTGCAGAGGAGTCATAGAATTCACAGTGAAGTCTAAAAGGAAAAAGAAGATATCACAGCAGCAAACAAAGCACAGATGATAAGAAACAAAATTTGACAAAGCCGAAATCATATGTTTGAAAAACAGGAAAGTTTATTTTTTAAAGGCATTGAAACAGAATTTTTTTTTAAAATCAGGAAAGTATCAGAAAACAGGAGATTCGACTGTTAAAATACTTCAAATCAGAGATTGAACGATACAAAGTCAAAGCCGAGTTTGACAGTGTCAAACGTCGAAGTGAAGAACTTATAACGCGAACCACCTCAAGTTCATAGGGACATGATTAAGACAGTGGCCAAGGTAATTAATCGAGACCGAGAACATCTGTAGTGGTAATACTCAAGTGTTTACCAGAAGTCAAGACCGAAGTCACAAAAGGAATCAAAGTTGAGGTCAAAAACACTCGACAATTTCAAACAAAACACAACAAGCGGTTCAACAAATCAAAGTGACCAAGTCAGAAATCAATGCCGAGAATATCAGGTTACAAAATCAACATCGATAAAAATCAAGTCGAAGCCGAGATCACGAAAACAGTAAAAGAAAACAAGGTCGAACAAATTCGAATTAGATGTGAGCAATATAAATTACTCACCTTCGTTTTCCAAAGTACGCATAAAAGAATCGATCGAAGAAAAATCGAAGCCCTAAATTCCAAAACCCTAAATCTCGTAAGCCTCAACGAGCAAGCGAAGAAGACGATGCCGCCCTTTTTTTTCGAGGAACGAATGAGGTAGAACGAGCCAGATTCGCAAGAGAATCAAAGAATCGCCGAAGCCCTAAATTTCGAGCGAACGAAGAATCGTGGCCGCCATTTATTTTCTTTTCGTTATTTCGTTTCTAGGGTTTTGAATGAATGGGTAAAGGGAAACGGGTTTGGATTTATCACGGTATCAAAGAAAATGAGGGCAGTATTGTTTTTTTTTCTCAAAGCCCACCAACACTTCACAAATTTTTTTTCCCAAAAGAATTTTAACCGATTCAAAAATTCCAACAACAATTTTTATTAAACGAATTCCAATTCGAATCGAAACTCCTATAAGCAATTAGCTAGCAGAGAAATCGTTTAACGATGATATCAAATCGATGCAAAAACCCCGGTTGTTACCGAAATTCAAATTGAATTCGATTTAAATCTTTACACGTTTATACGTCGTGTGTTCACACAACAATTCTGATAAATACGAAATTTTAAATCCGATAATAATTCAATATTACGGACCCAATGGAGTTGGTTTCGTCAAATTCCGAGACTGTGCCTCGGAAGGCTATTTTTAAATTCAATTTAAACGATACAATTTCAAAACTGAACAAATCGCTTTCAAATTCAATTCTGAAACTTCTATTATCTTCAGTATTATCAATATGAATTTTCTAAGCCTTTAAATTATTTTTAACCGGCTTAAAATTGAAGATTCAAATTTTATTCAATTTTCAATAGATTAAATTCAAAAATTTAATCGCCAATTTATTCTGATAATTTGAAATTCAAGTTAAATCATCATTCAAATATTTAAAATTAATTAAATATTCTCAATTTAAATTGTTCAAAATTCAGGGTCGTTACAGGTACAAGTGTTTGGGGGTTGTGAGTCGATGGATTCGAACGGTGTAGTTCGCATCGACGAACCGTGTGTGGAGCCGCAAAATCGTCGCTGCGAATAAAGGTTTCGTATCGATGGAGCTCAAAGCCTTCAGAATTGTCTCCATCGTGTATTTCGAATCGATGGGCCTTGTGTCGTTGGATACGAATAGACAATTCGTATCGATGGGTATTAGAGGTAGTCGAAAATGATCGATACGAATAACAACTTCGTATCGATGGATTTGGGTGACTCTGACAGGCCTCCGTTGGCAACTTCATTTTGATAAAGGCTTGAGTTGATGGATTCGAATGGCTCGTTCGAATCAATTCAATGGTGACATTTTGTAACCAGTCGAGTTCACTGGGATGCGAATCGTTTTTTACCTTCACACTCGAGTCCATATAAATAAAGTGGACTTAGCCATTTTTCACTTTTTACTTTTTACTCTTGCGCTTTGCTTTCATATCGCTCCAGAGACTTGGAAAAAGAAAACTGTTCTTGCCTTCAAATCGATTCGAACCTCCAACCCCTTGAACTAATCGTTGAAATCAGGTAAAGGCATGGCTAACCCACGTTGTAGCGATGATTTTCGAAATCAATTGCCAATCTAATTACATATATAATCGATCTCTGGTGATTCTAAGGCCAGAGTCGGCTATTCGAAAATCTCCATGGTTTTAGAACAGTTTGGGGAAGAAGATATTGTGCGAGGTCGAGGAAGGAGAAGATGGAGTTCGAATCGATCTGGGGAAGAAGGAATTTGGGAACCATCGTATCGAGGATGGATAAGAGATGAGTTCATATCGATCTTGACAAAACATGTCCTCGCATCAACTGACGATGGGGCTTTCGTATCGATGCAAGACAACTGATACGAAGGCCATAGGTTTGTTGATCGATTCGAATAAGTCACGTTTTATCACTACGAACTCCACTGTCTCCGATTGATACGAACTACGTGCCATGGGATCGATACGAAAGTGTCTTTGAAGATCGATACGAATTCGAATCCGTATCCCTGATGGATACGAACAGCTACACAGTTCGATGTGAACTCGAACTTTGATGATTGACAATGAGCCTAACTTTGATGATCTTGAAAACTCTTGTGCATTTGAACCTCTAACTCCGACGAGCTTCATTTTGGCATAATTGGACTTGACCGTTGGACTGCATATTTGACTTCCCTTCGAAGCTCGTCGATGACACTATAACTTAACAAAACTTTCACAAACTTTAACTCGTATGGGTCCTTAAATTTTGGATGGCATGGTTGTGACGATCAGCGATGACGGTCACTCCAGCAAGTTTTCGAAGTCTCGTCGTTTACATGCTTTCCTTAACTCAGTAGAACTTTTCAAGTGATATACAACACTGCACTGCACAACATATTCACACACTTCACACTGCGGGGTGCACGGGTTTATTATCTGTTTAACGATGATTTTTCATAGGCTAGTTAGTCATGGAACCTTCAAGTTCACAACAGCAAGAAGTTCAAGGTTCAATCCCTCCAATAATCGAGATCTTGGCCATCGAGGCCGAAGTCATAGATCCGGCTCCGGATGAGTTTCCAGGCGCCCGGTTCATTTTCAATCCACAAGACTCTATGCCGTCCACCGTTTCCGAAGATATGCTGGGACAGATTTGTTTAAGGCATGGCTTGTCGCTTGACGACGTGCTACTGCCAGGGCCAAATGATAGACCGCATGCACCCCTGGAGGGGTTTACTGTTTTCAATCGTCATGCTTGCGCAGCGGGGACAATTCCTCCATTTAATCAGTTTATAAGGGAAATGTTGTCATTCCTTGGAATTGCTCCATCCCAGCTACACCCTAATGGATACGCTTTGCTAAATAGCACTTTCATTGTTTTTATGGAAATTCTCTTTCGACCACCAAAGCCGATCGAGATTAGATATCTCTTCAACATCAAGAGCCGGGGAGATAGCCCCTCTTTACATTCTTGGAAGCGGTTAGGAACTTTCAAATAGTAACGGGGTCCTGGGGAAGGCTGAGTTACTTTAAAACGGAATGGTTCTACGTTCGATGCCCCCCTGGATTCGCTAGGCGATGGTTGGATAGACGTAAGCGTTGCAGTCTTTCTCATGAATTATCGAGATAATAATAATAATTTTCAAAACTGACATACTTCACTTCTTTTACAGCCGCATTCTCACGACCTAACGGTGGGTATTTCAGAGAGTTAGTTCGGATCCTCCAAGCGGTTCCGGGTAAAGAGAGGAACATTGACTTGGTTCTAACCGACAGAAACTTGAGAATTGCAGTGCTGATTGAACGGAGGCAAAGCATAAGGCTAGTAGGGACACTTAGGGCGGTCTCAAAGAAACGGACGAAACCCAAAGCGCTCGGTGTCGTAATAGCTGAAGAGGTTGATTCGGAGAGAACGCCCACTGATAACGAACTCCAAGCTGGGCCTTCTTCCATTGTTCAGGATTCAGGAGGAAGGAGAAAAGGCAAGGCAGTTACTCATAAGCGTTCTAAATCCATGAGATTGAAATCCGTGGTTATGTCTTTGCCTGTTCCTGGAATTAGAATTTCGGAGGCTCCTCCCCTGCAAGTAGAGAATCCTTTCGAAGGGCTTGCTGATATTCCGATTCCGGATTATGTGTCGTTTCAACACGACACCGGGATGGAGGAGCTTGACAGTGCTCTTGATCTGAGCGAGTCGCTTGCTATGAGTGCGGCCGATATTTCCGGTTGGTCGAGGGGTTGCACATACATACACTTCACTACGCTGCATGATTCATAATCGTAAATCGTCTAATCCAAGAGATCACTAACTTTTCTTTCGTTTATCATTTTCAGGTACGATGTCCGGGAGAGGATCAATGCTTGGGAGCCTTCGCTCAGTTCAAAAGTCTTCTTCTTCTTATTATGATTCTCGCAGGAGAGATTCGGATAAAGACCGCGATCGCGGGTACTCTAACTAAGAGAGGTACGAGTGGGACAAGGACAAAGAATATAGACACCGATCTAGGTCTCTCTCTCCACCTCCTAGAATCCCATCTCCACCTCCTGTTCAGACTTCACATCCACCGGAGCCTCCACGACACCGTCCATCTTCTCACATTTCTAGGTCCGAAACTCATCACCAGCAAGTTGAGACCGTGGCCTCCATAATTGCAGAGCAGGCCATCACTGAGCCCACTGGGGAAGGGGCTATTAAAATTGCTCAACTGAGGAAGGAGTTCCCGAAGATATGCTTCGACGGCTATGTCTTTCCTCCTCACTTAAAGAGAATCCCTTCGGAAGCCGAAAATAAAATGCATGACTACATTCATGATATATACTCCCAGTATAGAGAGTGGGTAAAGGCTGCAGATAAAGCTTCCAATTTGGCCTTTGAGCGAGCCAAAGCGATTGAGAAAATAGAGTCCGAACTCGCTCAAAAGGACCGAATCATACAAGTGCTCATACCGAGGCCGAGTCTTTTCGGAAATCTGAAATTGAGGCCACCAAAAAAGCTGATGAAGTAAATGTAGCGATGGAGAGGTTGAGGCAGACATACGTTGCCATGGTGGAGGAGATGGGCCACCGAAATACTACAGTCACCGCCGAACGGGATGCGGCGGTCAACGAACTCAACGAGCTCAAGGCCAAATTCTCTGACATGGCCAAGGAAAAGGATGATGCGAATAACGCAGCCCAGGAGGCGTGCGAGCAGGCTGTCTTGCTCCATGGTGAATGGGATGCGGCCATGGATAAGGTTTGCGAGGTGGAGACTGAGGTTGAGGAGAGGGTGAAATCGGCCGAGTCCAGGCTAGAAGCCGATATTGAAGACCTTCTCGTTGTTTACAACGCTAATGTGCTAAGGCACAGGGGTCTAGCCTGGCTCGATGATTTTCCGGCACATCTATACAACACCTAGGGCCGATTGGTTGAGGAGGAGAAGGCGGTGCATCTGGGTGAGTCTATTGATGAGTTTGAGCTCGAGAATCGCCTGCTGAACGAAGATGAAAGGAAGATTCTCCACGAGTCAATGATTTCTTATGAGAAGGAGAGACTCAGCACCCAACACCTGGAAATAGGAGAGAGCTCTGGGGTTGAACACCATGATGCGAGTCTTGAACTTCTAGCGTCAACCCAGCTTGAATCCTTGCCTACGGTCGAGCCCTAAGCTGTTCCTGCCTATAATACGGATTAGCCGCAGATGTCTCCGGCTACAGAGCAAGTTGTTGAAGCCGTTCAGCCGCCTACAAGTCAAACTGAGGAAGGTACTCTGAACATTCCACATATCTGCCTTAAGTCGGAATCTTCACTCGAATTAAGTTCTAACAGTTCTCTTATTTTTTGTCCAGTGATTGATGCTACACTGGTCGTGCTTCCTATCACTCAAGAATCATATCAGACACAGGAGGCTATCGTTACCGAAGCGACCATTGTAACCACAACTGCGCCACTTGACGAAATGCAGGGAAGCTCACTTGTTTTTTATGAGCAGCTGATGGAGGAACTTTTTTGCCGTCATGGCGATCCTTTTGTTGACCTGCCATTTGTTATGTATGGAGGCGCTACTGGTACAAATTCTTCGATGCCAACTACTGATGCTCCCAGCGAGGCTCGAACGATTACTGAAGAGGAGATATTGGCCGAAATCGACGATGAAATAGAAGCAGCGGGTCACGGTGGCAGTTTTGGAGGTGGAATGGCGGCACCTAGCCCAGCTCTGCTTAGAATGATATCGCCTGGCGGTATAGTTTTCGACACCAGTGTGTCCATCCCGCCTCCTACAGTTGATCCTCCTCCGACTCCACCCGCAGGAAGCATCCCTATACATTCGAGCTCGGAGGAGGATGTCGAGATCATGCCCCCGCCTGGAGACCATCCACCGAAAAGTAAAGGCTCAAAGAGGAAAGGTAGTGGCGGCTCCAATGGGTCTACACCGAAAAGGAAGCCAAAGAAGAAATAAGAGTAGACATGCTTCCTCGGTTTATTTTGATTTTCATATTGTTGGTCGTGTATAGATGCAGGTTTGGCCCCTGCAAGTATGAATTTTTTGGAACAAACTTGTACATGAATTTCTTTCATAAACAGTAGAAATGAAACTTTTCTTTTTTTGGCTTCTTCTCAGTTATTGTGTATTTGCCTAAGTGTTTCAATGTCTGAAGTGCACTTGTGAAGTTTCAGGTTCCAAGTCAAGTTTGTTTTTTGTTTGCTAGGTCCGGAAACTGTGGACATGGTTTACAACCGGGAAGCGAGTCGAATTTTGACGTCACACCGCTTCAGTCAATGGTTGATGCTTAAGTCCTACCCCCCTGTCTTGGGGGTGAGTTGTAGAACATCAGTAAGCGATCGCTTCTCACATATAACATGTTGAGTCTAGTGCCACTGAATGGATGTTTGAGACAAGAGGAGATTGAGTGGTTCATCCATACTTGTTCGATTATCGGTGATCATATCCGCACTCCGGGGATTCTCATTTGCTTACTGGCGGTCGGTCACGCCGGCTTAAGTTTTAATTATACGTCCGCGCTCTGGGGACTTGGAATCGACATTTATACTCCGACTCGCACTCTGGGAGTTCGGAGTTGGCATTTATACTCCGTTTCGCACTCTAGGAATTCGGAGTTAATGTTTATATTCCAATTCGCACTCTGGGAATTCGGAGTTGATGTTTATACTCCGTTTCACGCTCTGGGAATCCGGAGTTAATGTTTATACTCCGACTCACACTCTGAGAGTTCGGAGTTGATGTTTATACTCCGTTTTGCGCTCTGGGAATCCGGAGTTGATGTTTATACTCCGACTCGCACTTTGGGAGTTCGGAGTTGATAAACAGATGGTCAGTCACATCTGCTGTATGTTTTTGTATTTCGCTCGCACTCTGGGAACAAAAGGTGTATCAGGATCATGGATGGTCGGATCACATCCACACTGGGTCAACAAACGAGGTCGTTAGATGGACGGGTCCACCCTCCTCAACTTGCTTCAGATACGGACGAAGTCGTAAGGCGGATGGATCCACCCTCTTCGTAGATGTATTTTTATACTCCAGTTCGCACTCTGGGAATCTGGAGTTAAGTGAAGGATTGTCGTGTACCAATCCTTTTTTGACTTTGGTGTGATGGCTTGTCCCCGAGCTCGGGTTTCACTTATCGAGTGACCGGTTGCATCACAGTCGCTCCCTATTTGAATAAATTCCACCGTATGGTGAAACTTAGCTCTCCATGCATGGTGATGTTCATATGATGTATTTCAAGTAAATCACAGCTCTAGCTCGAAGAGATTGCATTTTATTGCTGAAATAAGAAAATATGGCAAAGTCAGTTGCCTTATTACAAATTCTAATTTTGAAATGCAGAAACAAATTGCGAAATGGAAAATAAACTAAATGAATAAACATAGCCTGTTATGTGTAGTAGCGACGAAGACTCTCGTTGTTCCATGCTCTTGGCAGAGTAAGACCGTCGACGGTCGATAATTTGAATGTGCCATCTCCGAGCTTTCGTTCAATGACATACGGTCCTTCCTATGTCGGCTTCATATGCGAAGGTACTGGATAGATTCTTTTCAGGACGAGATTGCCTAGTTCAAAGGTTCGCGGGCGGACCTTGGCGTTGTACGATCGGGCGACTCGACTTCGATACGCGGCTGCCCTCAAATCAACCTCTTCACGCTTCTCATCTAGTAAATCGAGAGATTCAGCAAGTAATATAGCATTTGTCTTTGGATCATAGTATATCACACGATGAGAAGGTACTTCTAGCTCGACTGGAATAACAGCTTCTGAACCATAAGAGAGAGAGAATGGAGTGTGACCGGTCGCGGACTTGTGGGTTGTTCGGTAAGCCCATAAAAACATAGGAAGTTCATCGACCCACTTGCCCCGACCTTTTCCAGTCGTTTTTTCAGAATGGACTTTATAACTTTATTGACTACCTCGACCAGTCCGTTCGCTTGAGGGTGTGCAACTGCAGAGAATTTCTTTTGAATGTGAAACCGTTTACAGAAATCTTTAAATTCAACACTGTCGAATTGGGTCCCGTTGTCAGTAATAATGGTGTGTGGGAGACCGAATCGACAGATAATGTTGCGGACTACAAAGTTGATTACTTTTTTCGTCATTATGGTGGCAAGAGGTTCAGCTTCAGCCCACTTTTTAAAGTAATCAACTGCGACGATGGCGTATTTCGCACCACGATTTTCCAGAGGTAAAGTACCAATGATGTCGATGCCCCACATTGCAAACGACCATAGGCTAACCATTTGCATTATCTCGGTAGGTGGGGCTCTAGGAATTCGAGCATGCTTTTGACATTTATTGCACTTCTTTGCATAATCTGACACGTCGCGATTCACAGTCGGCCAATAATATCCATATCGAAGTATTTTCTTAGCCAGTGCTTGCCCCCTAGTGTGATCGCCACATTCTCCCTCGTGTACATCGTGTAATACTCATTTAATTTCATCGTGCGCGATACACCGGAGTAAAGGAACAGAGTACCCTCTTATGTACATGATTCCATTCTGGATGGTTAATCGTGAGGCCTTCCGAAGGACTTGTCTATTTTCACTCCTGCGCTCCGGTAGGGTTCCGTGCTCAAGGTATTTCTAAATGGAGTCATCCATGACTCCTTATCGGGAATGGTTTCGCAGACCCAGTTTGTTTCTGCACGGTCAATACTCGGGAAAGTTAACGTCTCTACGGGAACGAGTCCCATTTGCTGAGCTTCACCTGTGCTGGCTAACTTCGCCAATGAATCGGCTTTCTGATTGCATTCTCGAGGTATACAATAAATGGCATAATAATCAAACTGATTCAGTATTTCCTGAACTCGAGCTAAGTAGGCAGCCAGCCTTCGATCTCTCGCTTGATATTCTCCCCGAACCTGACACACAACTAATTGTGAATCACAATAAATTTCCACAACGATAATTCTCAAATCTCTGGCAAGTCTTAGTCCAGCTAAGAGGGCTTCATATTCAGCTTCATTATTGGTTGCATTAAAATCAAACTTTAAAGCATAACATATAGATCGGCCTTTGGGGGTTTCGAGTACAACTCCAGCGCCCCACATCGATCGTTTGATGCACCATCAGTATACAGCTTCCAGACGTATTCGGGAGATTCACTGGTTTTGGGCAAGTCCTCTAGAACGGTAAATTTAGCTATGAAATCAGCTAGGACTTGTCCTTGAATGGCTCATCTCGGAGTGTAAGTGATATCAAACTGGCTCAGTTCGATGTTCCACTTGAGTAACCTACCAGACGTCTCAGGCCACGTAAGGACCTGTCGTAACGGCTGGTCGGTGTAAACAATAATAGGATGTGCCTGGAAATATGGTCAGAGCTTCCTTGATGCAATAACAAGGCAATAAGCCAACTTCTCTAGTTTCGGATAATTCCTCTCAGCTCTAGTCAATCGTTTGCTGACGTAGTATACTGGTTACTATGTCCTGTCTTCTTCTCGAATTAAGGCAGCGCTGATAGCGTTTTCTGATATCGCCAAGTATACGTACAACTTCTCAAGATCAATAGGATTTGACAGGATAGGTGGTGTTGATAGATGCTGAATTAGCGCTTAGAAAGCGCCCTCACACTCTGTGGTCCATTCAAAGTTTCGTTTTCCTTGTCGGATCAGATCGAAGAAGGGAATGCATTTGTCAGTGGACTTTGAAATGAACTTGCTCAATGCTGCTACTTTCCCATTGAGACTCTGGACTTACTTTATAATTGCCCAAATCTTTTCAGGATTAGCTTCGATCCCCCGAGCATTGACGATAAACCCGAGGAATTTTCCGGATGCAACTCCAAAATGACATTTCAGTGGATTGAGCTTCATTCTGTATTCTCGAAGTATGTTGAACATAGTTTCCAAGTCCTTAATATGGTCAGTGGAAAATCGTGACTTCACAAGCATGTCGTCTACATATACTTCCATGGTTTTCCCGATTTGATTGGCAAACATCTGATTGACCAATCGTTGATAAGTAGCCCCAGCAATCTTAAGTCCGAACGGCATAACTTTGTAACAATAAAGTCCTAGATTGGTTACGAAGCTGGTATGTTCTTGATCAGGTAAATGCATTGGTATCTGATTGTAGCCAAAATATGCATCCATGAAGGATAAGAGCTCATGCCCAGCTGTTGAATCTACTAGCTGATCAATACTGGGAAGTGGGAAACTGTCTTTGGGATAAGCTTTATTCAGATCAGAGTAATCGACACATGTTCTCCATTTTTCGTTTGACTTTCGGACGAGCACGGGATTCGACACCCATTTAGGATATAGTGCATCTCGAATGAACCCATTCGCTTTAAGCTTTTCTACTTCTTCTTTAAGGGCGGCAGATCTCTCTGGATCCATACCACGCCTTTTCTGTTTGACCGGGACATGCCGCGGATCAATATTCAAAGTGTGGCTCACGATGTCTGGCGAGATCCCACACATGTCAGAATGCGTCCAGGCGAATACGTCAAGATTCGCCCGTAAAAACTCAACCAATTCCTCTTGAGTCTGTTGGCTTAGCTGAGAACCAATCTTTATCATCTTTGAATCATCATCATCATCAATTGGGACATTAATCGTCATTCGACCGAGGATGCTTGACTTTCTTTAGATTCTCCTTCATCTTCGGTTTCTCTTGGGTCAAGATCCCTTTGGAATTGGCTGGGGTGCCCGGGCCTAGGCCCAGGCGTTAATTGTCAATTATCAGCAAAACGGACGTAGAGAGATTCCTCTACGCCCTTTCCTTTCTCCTTTCGCTGCACCTCCCGTAGCTTGGCAACATAATAGGCTCTCCCAGCAGCCTGATCTCCTTGAATGATTCCCACTCCACGATCGGTGGGAAACTTTAGAGTCAAACACCATGGGGCAATGGCTGCCCTGAATTCAGCGAGGGCCGGTCGGCCCAAGAAAGCATTATAAGGGGAGTCTATGTCCAACACAACGAACTGCAATATCCGCACTCTCCGGTGTTCTCCAACTCCCAACTCCACTGGCAGTTCCACTACTCCAGTGGGTATAGTAGCACTCCCATTTAAACCATGGATTCGAGATTGACAAGGTTTCAAATCTTTGGCTTCCATTCTCATTTGATCATAAGCTCGTTTAAACATAATATTCACTGAGCTTCCACTGTCAACTAAGATCCTCTTCACCCAAGTAGGACCTACTTGAGCTGAGATGACCAGTGGATCGATGGTGGGGGCTTCGACTTTATCAGCGTCTCTGTTTCTGAACACGATGTCATCTGTCATCGTCTTCTGTTGTTTGGCCGGAGCCCCTTCATCAAAACTACTATAACATTTGAAGTCCGCATGCCTAATAGAGCTGGCATACGACTCCATTTCCTTCCAGCTTCGGTCTGCTGGATGAGGACCGCCACTTATTGTATTAATAACCAACCTCCCGCCAGTTCGAGCGGGTTCCTCTTGCCTTTCTTGGTTTGGTGCACGATACTGATTCGATGGGCCCACACCTCCTGACTGCGGTGCCCGCACATACTGATCCAACTTTCGTTCACGTATCAATTTCTCAATGAGATCTTGTAAATGACGACACTCATTTGCATTATGGTCGTAACTTTCATGGAATCTGCAAAACTTTCCTGTTTGGACTTGTCTTTCCATTGACGGCTTCGGGGCAGGCTTCTTGTATTGCATGGTATTACAGGTCTGCAAATACACATTTTCCAGCGACGTATTCAATGGAGTATAATTGTCAAACATGGGAGCTCTACGTCATGGACCACGACTTTGATCTCGCTTTTTACCTTGATTTCCTCTGTCCCTCTGCTGATTCTGTTTATTTTGTATATTCAACTGAACTTTTCCGGAACTCTCCCCGGATTGTTTAACGGCGATGTTACTCTCAATTCCTTCGATGTTGGGCCTTGCATCATCCTGCTTCCTAGACTGTTTTGCATCCTCCCTTCTCAAGAATTGGGCTGCCTTGGAATACGGTCCAATGACGTAGGCGGCTTCCCAGCTAACCAATTTCCGAACTCGGAATCAGGATCAATCTCATTAGTCAATGCCATCAGGATAGAATTGTCATTAGGATTGCTTATTTCTGCACACGCAGCATGGAATCGCTCCAAGTAACGTCTAAGTGTTTCTCCGGGAGCTTGAGTAACACTAGACGGAGTGTTAACATCTTTAGGTCTCGCTACGTGCATGCAAAATTGTTCAACAAACTTGGTGCCCATCCGGTCGAAATTAGAGATAGATCACGGTGGTAAACGAGTAAACCACATAGTTGCAATGCCCCTAGGGAAACGGGGAAACTACGGCATTTTATTGCATCATCAGCTCTCGCAGCATTCATTAGCCATTCATACTTCAGGATGTGTTGATTGGGATCAGAACTTCCTTCATAGACTGGCAAAGTTGGCATCCTGAAGCACCGAGGTGGTTCAGCATATAATATGTCATCAGTGAAAGGGGTATGACTCCGGGAGATTCCCCAGTCGTCATTAGTGAGACCCTGACTTTCACGGATCATTTGACGAATCATCGTTGGTATATCCGACATCCGGATATTAGGTGCATGCTATGCCAAGGTGTGGTCGGGTTCCACAGCGCGAGTCTGGACCGGACGTGGTCGACGGTCTGTGCCTCGCCTCCTTGGTTCAACATTTTCTAGGACATAAGGCTCTAGAGTGTGCTCTCGCTGGTTATGATGAGGATCAGCTTGATTTCTAGCATCAACCCCTTGTTCAGTAGTGGTGGTGGTAGCAAGGTTGCATGTGACATGGTAACGAGAAGCACCTCCTCGGGATGAAGGTCCGGTATGATGACTAGTGGATGGTCCAATTCTAGGTTGTCTAAGATTCAAGACAGGTTGGTGTCCTATGGCCTAGGTGTAGCTTACATCCAGCCGTGGGTGTGTGGATCAGTGATGATCATCAGATGAGGCTGAACTCTCCATGGAAGAATAAGAACCTTGATCTCTTCTGGATCTTTTGCACCTTTGGTGATCCAGTTGGTTGGTCAACTCTGTGTTGGTGCGTAGTTGTTTAGTAAGCTGTTGCCGACTCTGGGTCAACTCTTGAATCAGCATCTGGAATTCTTGTCTGGTAACCGGGCCCGATGGATCTGAAGGTCCGGCAGCATCTTGGTTAGATGGAGGCAATTGCACGGGATTTTGTATGTCCCGTCCTTCTTGATCAGCAGCTGTAGAAGCAGTTCATGTGCTTACCATGATGAATTGATGAAGTCCTTTTCCTAGATCTGATGCAAATCTAAATAGAATGGAAGGGCTTCAAGGTCTGAGATCTGGATCTTCTTCTTGGATTTTTGCAATCCGGTATCGATAGGAGATCCAAAGAGCAGGAGAAAAACTGGGTTTTTTCTCAGTGAAAGCACCAAAGTGTTTGTACCAAAATTGGGCACAACACTCTTCGAAATTTTTTGAAGAGATAAAATGAAGAAATTAAATGGAAAAAGAGGATTATCTAACAAAAACTCCAGAAAACAGATATATAAATAATAAAAATGCACAGAAACACGAGAATTTAGAGTGGTTTGATGATTTGCCTACGTCCACTATGAAATTGATCACTTTATTAATGTTTCTTTGATGATTACAATCGATTGCCACAGATTACAGCAAGTTAAAGCTATGAAATTCGAGTACAGCAACAGTTATGGAGTATGGAATTGGATCCGGCAGAGTCTGGGCATTGAAGCGTCCAAAGATCCTTTCTCTGTAGACCCTGGGGGTCTATTTATAGGTTCAGGAGGCTGATATTTCACTCAGATCTCGGGAGACTTCTTTTGGCATGTGAGCGGGCCCGCGCGACCAAGCCCGTGAAGTTTCGGCCTGATCCGTGATCGATACGAACGAATTTCGTATCGATCAAGATTGCGTCCAATGGAGTCAAAATTTGGTGTGAACATTCTTTAGCATGCACGTAAGCTTCTGTGAAAATTTCATAGCATTTTTACTTGTGGCTCTCGAGTTATGATCGATTCGAATTGGAGTTACTCGGTAGGCTATTTCGTTCGAATCGATCATTTCGACTCGATCATTTTGAATCGATGGTTGCGTGTGATCAGGTGGTGACGTGGCGCGCATTCTTCATATCGATCCACATTCTTCGCTTAGTTGATCGAGTCGTTCTGGAGTTTTCGCCGCAACCATATCGATGCCATTGTCTCGTTCGAATAGATCATTAGTGCGCTCTTCGCATCGATCTGTAGCATACTCAGTTTGAATCGATGAAGACAGTCTAGTTCGTATCGATGGAGGTTGGCTTGTTCGTATCGATGGAGGTTGGCTTGTTCGTATCAATAAAAGCGA
The DNA here is from genome assembly GCA_030737815.1 of Allium fistulosum. NCBI lineage: Eukaryota > Viridiplantae > Streptophyta > Magnoliopsida > Asparagales > Amaryllidaceae > Allium > Allium fistulosum. The sequence continues at coordinate 1,341,384,721 of CM060901.1, read as the reverse complement.
TACGTAGTAAGGCTCGATAATGTATATGAATAAGGCCTATTCGTACTGAAGAGCGAAGCCGGTTATGGAGTTGCTGCCATTATGATCAATACGAAGACGATGGATTCGAACTAGATGGATGCGAAGAACTACAAGCCGATGAATTCGAAGTAGATGGATGCGAAGACGTCGCCGCTCTGATCGATACGAAGCTGATGGATTCGAACAGAGGCTTATCGATGGATGCGAAGTTGACACTGGCTGACCGATACGAAGTGCACTATCTCTTGATGGATACGAAGTCGATCGATACGAAGTAGACTCTGGTGATGGATACGAAGTCGATCGATACAAAGTAAACTCTGGTGATGGACACGTCGTCGATCGATACGAAGTAGACTCTGGTGATGGATACAAAACTAGGGCTATTTCCTCCAACTTGCATCGACCATAACTTGAGCATACGAACTCGGATTGACTTAAAATTTGGAACGTTGACTTTCATTGCTTTGCTCGTCGTGTCATACCAATTGTAGCTTTATCCGAAATTGGCCAAAACTCATCGATATCCATAGTGAGCCTGCGCATAACCGATCTCCAAGGCAAACCGTCATTGGTTTCTAGTCAGTTCCTTGGTGTCACGGCCTTGCCAAAAGGCGGGATAACACCATCGCATCTTTTAGATTTAAGGAAAACATCATTGATCGATGTATATATATGAAGGCAGTGGGATTAAGTTTATAATTTCTAATTTTGTACGTTGATACATTTTCCTTGCTACAAGTGATCTTGGTTTATTCATCAAACAAAGGAATTTCTCTCCAAGAACTTTGAAATGAAATACATGGGTAAGGCATCCTATATGATTGGTATAGAAATATTTCATGATAGATCACAAGTATTGTTGGGATTGTCTTAGAAAGCATATATTAATAAAGTTTTAGAGAGATTCATGATGGAAAAATGCTCTGCAAATGTCTTTCTAATTTAGAAAGGAGGTAAATTTAGTTTCAAGCAATGTCCAAAAAATAAATTAGAACGCGGTCAAATGGAACACGTCCCTTATGTATCTATTGTTGAAAGCTTAATGTACGCTCAAACTTGTACCAGACCAGACATCAGTTTTGTTGTTGGAATGCTGGGCAGGTATCAAAGTAATCAAGAAGTAAATCATAAGAAAGATGCAAAGGAAGTGTTAAGGTGACTTCAAGGAACGAAAGATCATATGCTCACTTATAGGAGATCTGATCATCTCACGGTGATTGGATACTCAAATTTAGATTTTGCTAGATTTGTGGATACCAGAATATCCGTATTTGGCTATTTATTCCATGCTAGAGGAGCAATTTCATGGAAGAGTGTGAAGTAGTTTGTCATTGCAGCATCCACTATGGAAGCTGATTTGTGGCATGCTTTGAGGCCACAGTTCATGGGTTATGGCTTGGGATATTCATTTCAAGATTTGGAATCGTCGACACTATTGTCAAGCTGCTGAAAATTTATTATGACAACTCTGTAGTAGTCTTCTTTTCTAAAAAGAACAAGTATTTTAAAAGTGCTAAGCATATGGAATTAAAATACTTTTCCATTAAAGAAGAAGTTTAGAGACAAAGAGTGATAATCGAACACATTAGCATAAACCTTATGGTTGCGGATCCACCGACGGAAGATTGCCCCTAAAGACATTTAATGAACATGTCGAAAGAATGAGCATTATGTTATATTTTGTTTTATGTTATTATGAATTTAACACTTCGAGCTTGTTTATTTATTATTTATGATATGAATTTATGAATCATGTTTCATATGATTGGTATATATACATGAATACATTATGTAATTTAAACCGAATTTTATCTCTGACAAAAACATTACTGTTGAACTATTATTGAATACCTTATTATGTGTCACGTTATATGGAAGACTAATATTGTGATACATGGAAGGGACTATGTAGATAAATTGATGTGCGTCCACTATCCCTTGTTAGTTTTCTATTTAATAATAACTTTATGATGTACCCAATATGAGGATAGATTTATTTCTTTCACTATGCACATTATGCTTTATTATCAAACCATTAAAGTACATAATGTTACATGAGCCAAGTGGGAGAATGTTGGACTTACCCCCAAGCTCATATTTAGGCCAAGTGGGTAATTAACTGACCCAAGTGAAAAGTACCAAATTCAGTTTAATAAAATAAAGAGAATAATTCCTATTGGTGGATAAAAAGGTAATTTCCTATTAACACCTTGATGGTAGGTGTATATAAAGAATAGAAAACCATAATAGGATTGGTCCTCTCTCTACCTACACGTCTAGTTTTCCTCTCCATCAAGAAGCTTGTCAAACTAAAGGAGTCAAGAGGGAGAAATACAATCCTAGGTAATTATTCACTAGAAATTAATTATTTTTACTATGAATCAAGGTACGCTCTCTTAATCTATTCTATCATTATGAAAATCATTTTATTCAAATATCTAACCTATTATGATTTAGATACAGCCGATTATGATTTAGATATAACCTATTATGATTTATAATTTTTTTTCCTTTTATTGATTTAAAGATTATGAACTTACAGTTTACTTGTTCACTTGGTTGCTTATTATTTGACATATTGTAATTGTATATACCTTGTTCAACTAAGAAATGTAAAGAGGTTCCATAAAGGTGAGTAATAGTGGTTAGAGGATTTTAGTGACTAAAGGCTTGATGGATGCCATTGAGCAATAAAGGATAGGACGAGGGTTCCATTATATTAGAAATGCATTTTAAAAATCTATTTTTGGCTTCCATAAATATTTTGAAACAAAAAGTTTATATTTCAAAGGACGATTTGATTTTTTATATAAGACAATGTTTGCTCAAAATTATTTTTAATTGGTTTAAAATGATAGAAATTATTTTGAGAAATCAATCTATAAATTAATAGTGTATTTTTAGAAAAAAAGAGAGATCTTTTGTATTAAAGGAAGATGGAAGCTGTGATTGAAAATAAAAATGTTTTGGTAAATGTTTTGCTTTTAAGGTGTATTGGAACTCTCCTTGCTAACAGGTCTATCTTTGTTATTATGGGTGGGTTATCCTAGTCATTAGATAGAGAAATCACCGACGAAGATGGAATAAGGACGAGTTCAAGAAATGGAGCTTGTGAGTAGACAAAGGAAGAGTTCTACTTATGGAAAATGAAATGAGAGGAAGGGAGCTCATGGATAGAACGAGGAAAGGTTTGACTATAAAAAGTGGAACGAGGAAGAGTTCTACTATGAAAAATAGAATGAGGAATTGGTCTATTATGTTAAATGGAATCAAATGGAGTGAGGAAGGCCTCAGATACGTGTGCGAAAGGATCGTTGATACGCGGAGTGCTTTCTAGTGTACTCGTAAGCATGTGTATTGTGAGGAAACTCATTGGGTACTTGGAATGGCTACCCCTGATCGGAGTAATGGGTCCATATACCATGGATCAGTGGAATGGATCTATTGTCAGCTTTGAGTTAGTGTTTGGGTACACAGAAAACCATAATTTTTCCAATAATCTCTGGCAGATGAATGGTTATACGAGTTATCATATATCCAAACCACCCAAGTGATGCAAGGATCGATGCAGTTACAGTACAAGTGGATGATCAAATCATTTGAAGAGTGTGGCCATGACCATGCACATACTATTTTGAGGATTTGACCATAAGTAGGTGCACATGGTATTTCGATGGTATAGATGTGATATGGTATACTAGTTATCTCAAGGATGAGATTATGAAGAAGTTCATCGACAGTTTTGATGATATGCATACTACGAAGAATGTGAAGTCAACCTACGAATTAAAACACATATGTTTTTGGTTGATAGGTTAATGTGGTTATAGTACCATATTATTCTGAATGTGTGCTTTATTTTTTAGTTATGATGACTGGTGATTTATGTTCATTTAATTGTACATGCACGTTTGGATCAACCTATGTTTTGTTATGGACTTTATAGTCAATTATGGTTGAATTATTGAAATTCATGAGTTGATTTAATCTATGATTGATACCATTTCACCCTTATTAATGAAGTGTAATTTTACATACTATAGTTTGGATTGTATGGTAGAGAGAGTATATGTATTACTATAGTGTGTGTGTGGAAATTTGAATTTCGTTTATGGATGAATTTGACTGTAACATGTCAATATTATACGGTTGGTATATACTTTGTAAGTAATTAACTTGCGGTTGATTTATTTCCCAAAATTTTATGATTAGAGAAATAATTTATTAATTTTGATTGAAAGTTGTATTTGAGGAATTATGGGTGCGTAATTCTTTTAAGCGGGGAAGAATGTAACAACCCGAAAATTTGAGGATGTTAAAATTAAATTAATTAAAACATATATTTAATTAAAAGGTGAATTGTGTATCGTGTTTATAACCATTGCGAAGATCTTTCCGAGTTGATCAGTTTGGTATATAAATTCGATGGATTTGGAGTTACTGTTTAGAAGTTACCGATTTTGTAAGTCTAAAAGATTTGCACCTATGACCAATAATTTTCAATATTCTAGATTTAAGAACAAAAGTATGTTTAGTGCAGTTGGTTAAGAGAGTAGACTTCACTTAGGGAGGTTATGGGTTCAATTTTGGCTGGTAGCGCATTTTTGAATTTTTATTGAAACTAACAAATGGGTACATATGTGAGAGAGATAGAAAGAAAAAGTATAGTAGAAATACATGGTCAATATATATATATATATATAATATGAAAAATACGTATGTTTGTGCTCCTATAAATATGTGTGTGTAGTAAATCTAATGTAAAGGAATATAAATTTGGTAATGAAATGCCAATTTAAATTTAAATTGTATAAAATTATGGATATATAGATTTGCATATATCCAATGCAATGGAATTATTCCATATATCCTGATTGTTGAACACAAATAATTGGTTGTATATTAATTTCATATATTATGGGAAATTAATTGAGCAGACTAGCAATTAATTGCACACTAAATGACATATATCCTAATTTTTGGATTTAATACAAATTTGTTTATGCATTGATTTTATATGTTGTGGGAAACTAGCAAATATGATTCTAGGCATCAAATTCTATATCTAGAGTTTCCACTTATGAGCTAATATGTATGTATATATTCATTGTAAAAATATACATATATGTTTATATTATCTGTATCTTGATTATGAAATTTTATTCAAAATTCAAATTTTGAATATATATATTGTTTACCAAATAAGCATTGTGGGAAATTAATTGTTTTGCTTATAAATTAATTTTTCATTGATTTGCATTAGTGGAAGTTACTCTATTTATTCTATAATTATTGGAAATAAAAAGGAAAAGAATCAAAATAAAAACAAAAACATACCCCCTTCCTTCTTCTTCCTTCCTTCTTACATTATTATCATTATAAATATTACAAATATGAAAACAAACGGGGAGGAGGAATAGTGAAGTTATAGAAAAAGAGAAAGAAAAGAATGAAAATAGTATTGATAATGAAATGAATCTCGAAGGAATAGAGGAATATAACTTGTGAAAGGCAAAAGTAAGGAAAACCTAGAGAATTAAACAAACAAATTCAACACTAATCTATTCTAGATTTCGGAGGGATTTTGTAATACCCTGTAATTTGGCATTAGCTATTTAATTAGTTAGTTAATTAATTTAGCTCCAAAAATATAATTTGTGCAACGATGCAATTTAACCACAAAATTGCACCATTGTGTTCATGGCAAAATTCTGAGCAACTTTCAATTTTGGAGTTTTGCGATCGGGTTCCAAATGAAGAAGTTACAGATGAAAAATGAATTCGAAACGGAAATAATTCATTTAGAATTAATTAACGTTTATAACCCGGGCCCACAGGTGGACTCGCCACTATGAGCGTTTGACCAGGGGCAGTCAATCCCTAGATTGGGGGCGGTCAACCGCTCCTTGTGTGGCGGCTAGGATTAACTTAGGCCCAACGGCCTGGATTTGATATATTTTGATCTAACGGTTCTGGTTGATTCTAGCGCCTATAAATACAGGCCTAACCCTTCCTTCTCTTTTCATATTTTTCTGAATAGAGCAATGAAGCTCTACCACTTCTTCGTCTCCACTTTCTTTCTAAATTATAAAAATTAGATACTTATATCTATATTTATACAAATTGGAGAAGAATAGAAATCTAATAAAAAGGAAAAGAGAAGAGAATCAACAATACGCGTATTCGAGGTAATTTATATATGTTTATATATTTATATATATTTTCTCTCCCAATCCTAAATCTGCTCTCAGAGCTGTAATTCTAATATATGTATATTCCCTTTTTATACATATTTATTGGATTAAAAAGGATTTGGAGATGAATTTAAGGTTCTACTTCAGATCTGGAGATATGAATCGATTTTAAAAGGTGAGTGGGAAATTTTATAAATTGTTTATGATTTTAAATCTATTTCGTTGGCATACATTTGATTTTTATGCCTAAATCAATTTTATTTGTCAATTATAGGCTTGAATTAGTGTAGAAAACCATTCACTACATATTCTGGTTTTAGATCTAATTTGAAATATGTTTACACCTAGATCTGGAAATCAGTCCCAAAGATTTTAGAATTTGAATGTTGTATATTTTTAGTCCAGATCTATACTTGGGTGTTAAATATGATTTTTGGATTATTGCCCAATTTGTTCTATGTTGTTGATTTTCCATATTTTAATTTGTGGAAAGAACATCCGTTTGATTTTTATAAATTTGTTTACTTTTTCCACTTTTTGTTCAAATGTGTGACGTTCAATTTAACAAGGAAAACCCACAAATAAAAAGGAAAGAGATGTGTAGAGTACCGATTTATTCTCCGTAATTTACACTATCTATTCCAATTAAAAAGTAATTATCCATTCCTTGTATTCTCAAATGGAGCCAATCTTTCCTTTTTGTGTTAAACTAATTTATGGAAATCATAGCAGAAAATCTTCCTAAGGAATTTAATTCCAGCAAATTAATTGAAAGCATACTCTAGTTACATATTTATGATTAGAATATATTATTTACGAGTAGGTATTTTTATTAGGCAGTTTATACGTATTTATTGCGTTAATAAAGAAGAATAGCGTTTATTCATGCATTATTTATGCGTAACCTTCGTTAGTTATTATTATATTTAGGCAAGCAAATAGTAAGTTTTAGAAAAGGTAATAATTCATATTAATGGGAAATAAATTAGGAATTCCTATTAATTAATTAATAGGAAATGAAAGATTGTAACCTAAATTAATGGGCAATTAATGAAAAATAATGGATAGTATTAACTTAAGGGTTACAATTAATAGAGAAAATGAACTAATGGTACTGATAAAAATGGAATAGATATAAAAAGGTTACTAATTTGAAATTAGTAATCATACATAAATGTCTAAGGAAATGTTCTTTAGGATTTTATGGACAAATTGACATTTATGAGCATTAAAAGGGGATTTATAGTTAGATAAGTATTTAAGGTAAATCTTATTGCCTTAAATAAAAAGGGAATAAGTAAGCTAAGTCCAATGTCAACCTAAGATAGCATAAGTAAAGACATAGAAAGTTAATTGGACTTAGTAGGTTAGTGATGCAAGATCAGTAGAGTCATTCAATGGAAGATTGTCCTTCACTTTGAGGCTACCAGCAATCGGGTGCACTTATTACTGATGTGAGATATAACTAGTCCTAAGACATGTGATGACATGAAAGATTGGACCTTCTTTCTTAATTGAAAAGTATTAAATAGTCCAAATCTGGAATTAGGAAGCGATGACGGATATCTCTAAAAGGATTGTTTTTGTGTTGAGGTATTAAGTGGCTATCTTAGGACCCGCCTCACTATCGAAAGAAATAACCTAATGAGATTCCATATTTATAATTAAGAGTGATGATGGATACCTCTGGAAGGATTTGCTTCGGGTTTGAAGTACTAAATGACTTATCTACGGTTCGCCTCTCTCCTATAAAAGAAGTACTAAGTAGCCTAATGAGATTTCCAAGCAATGTCAGCTAGATACTACCAGTGAGGAGTCTACCTTGGGGTTAGGTATTAATTAGCAAAGGCCTTCCTATAAATAGGTGTTAAATGGTCAGAGACCTGCCAAGTCCTTATTAATGAGGTATTAAATGGCTTTGGTACAGTCTCTCACATTGCTAAGACTTTAATAATGATAGAGGCGCTAGTGGTATGGCTATTATAAATTATAAGGCTATATATAGTGGTCTAAGTTCTTTATAGTTAGGACCAATACATCAATTATGACGATGCTAGAAGCTCACCTTGGGAATATGTCTTAATTGATGGAGTCTACCTCGATTGAGGTCCTAAATGGCAAAGTCTGCCTATTTCTCTTTTAAAAGTATTATGTGGTGATAGTAGAAGCCTGCTTCATATTTAGAAGTATCAGGTGGCTAATGAGTATGGAAATATTGGGTGGTTGATAAGGCTTTATCAGTATTTCGTACCTTTAGAATGGGTAGGTAAGTAATCGTGTGTGTAATGCAAGTTAAATTGGTATTGGTAACCTTAATAGACATAATAATTAAATGGAAATCAATTGCTATAAATTTATATTATGTACAGTTTATAGATTTTCCAGTCACTAGAACGTTGTTTTGACTCCCTCCTCATTACAACCCATAAGATAGATTTAGAGGAACATGTCACTGGAGCTGGATGTATTAGTTGTTGGAGAAGTCTTCTTTTCTATCATGCTCGATATTGATGTGACAATCTGCTATCTAAGGAAAACCATTAATTCCAAAGTAGTAGTCATAATCAGTATTCTTATCCTATTTTTGTTTCCGCTATGAGTTTAGATTTCTATTAATATATGATAATGCTCATGCTTATTTGTAGGTACCAAATCCAACGATCTATGCTTTGATAGACTTGGATTTCGATTTTTTTCGAAATTAAGGCCCATTATGGTACGGGTTGTTACATTTGGTATTAGAGCCTAGGTTAGTAGATTAGAGGAATTAGGATAAACTGAGAGAACGTATTCATACTTTCCTATCTAGTATTATTATATTTTTACGCTAGATTCTAAGAATTATGACTGTAGAAATAGTTGTAGTTTCACTCTAAAGGAATGAGCAAAGCATAAGGCGCCATTGATGAAGAGAATGAGTACGACATATGGTAGAATCCCGGAGACTGGAGGTGTTTGACTTGATGTTGAGATCTAGGTACCTTATGATTTTGGATTTTGATGACACACTAGATATTTGGAAAATTAATTTTAATTCCTTGATCTAAAACCTGTGAGAGAATTTTTATAAAGTATATTTTGGAAATGCCTTAGATTTTGAAAACAGGGTTCTCAAAGGATTTCTTTTCCCAAGGATTTATTTTGATAATTTTGTTTTAGGTAAGTTTTGAAATTTTAATTTTCAAAGAAACATATACCACTAAGTTGGTCGTGTTAAGAAATTTTTAGTTTATAAAGGATTAATTCTTGAAATCTTTGAATATTTATATGTATATATCGGTAAAGGCTTGATTTTAATTTTTAGCAAGGAAATAGTTTTCCAATTTTGGAAATTTGTGTTTTAAAAAGGTTTATGGAAACCCATGAAATATATATATAGATAAATATATATATATATATATATATGTTTTTGGAAACCCTGAAATATATATATTTATATCTGTATGTGTGTATGTTTTTGGAAACCTTGAAATATATATATATATAAGTTTGATTTTTTAGGGAAATTTTGGTATGAAATAGTTTCTATTATTTAGAAACAAGTATAAAGGAGCATATATTTAGCACTGTGATTTTTTGGTTTATAAAATCGAGGATTTTAAAATCTTCTCTCTTTAAGGTACATACAAAATAGGAATGACATTGAATTTTATTGGGATATGTAGTTTGAAGTGTTATTGCACCACTAGCTATTGGAAAAAATATTTCTGCGCGAAGTGGGCAGGAAATAGTAGCTAAAATATTTTCAGGTTTTTGGAATTATTTTGGTCGTAGCAGTTTTGTTGCGACTACTGTGAATTGTTGGAGCATGGTTCAGGACTAGGCAGTAGGCTTTAATGCCGCCCTGATGAGGACAGGAATTTTTCGGATCGTGTTGAATCAAATGAGACAGCGCGAAATGATTATTATTATTTAATCCGACCCTAATTGGGTCTAGGTTCAATTAACGTCCAAAGCCCGTCTAGCGGTTGACCACCTAGCGGTAAATCTAGAGTGGTCTACCAGTTAACGAGTTTTGACACAAATTGAACCTGGAATGAGACTATAAAAATCGCATCCGAATTCCCCCAGTTGCCTTCTTTTGTTCCTCCTTCCTCAACAAGCCAAACCCAATCTCCATCCTCCTCCTCCTCCTCCAAGTATTAGCCTCTCTCTTCTGTTCATCCCCTAGACGATGCCGCATTCCCATAGGAGCAGCAGCCTCACCTCCCCATCATGTTGGTTTTGCATGTTAGACCTCACCCCACCACCACTCCAGATCTAAATCCTATTTCCTCCCTCTGACACTTCTTAGCCCAAGACACCTTTCTGCACTATCGGTTTTTTCTCCCACCACTATGATCTCAACCCTCAAGAGACCACTTGGCTGGACCGGAATGACAAAAGTTTCCGCTACTTTTGGGCTAGAAGAGCTATTCGTCGCTGTAGGATTTGATCCGATCCTCTGCTTCGAGACCTTTGAGCGGGAATTTTACCCATGTTGCATCTGCCTTTTCGATATCTTGTTGGTGCACAATTTTGATGGAGGCAACAGTTTGAGTCTTTTGAAGGTGAAGGGTGTTTTGGTTGAGTTGACAAATGATGATCTCATTGAGATTTTGGAGGCATCCGTGAAGGACGTGGACTTCAATGATTTGAACCGACGGACTAAAAGTTTTTACAGCAGATCTTTTCCCAGGATGTCGGTGTTTGGAAGATGGATAATCTACGTCTGATTGTTTGTTAGGTTGTGTGCATCATTCAGCATAACGTCATCCCTAAGACAAGAAGTTACAACTGGATTTATCCCATGCTACGGAAGACCACCTATGCTAGTATTGGCGGCATCGCCATCAATTGGACCCGCACCCATATAATGCAATTTATTAATCAAGGAATAGCACTCCATAGAGTCACTTTTCGTATTTTCACCCAGCCACTCTCATCTTTAGGTAATACGGGTGAATCTTTATGGAGAGGCAGTTTAGTAGAAGGTTCCTTCTTCCATCGTTAGATCTTCCCTTAGGAAGATGTAAATTCCGAAGTTGTCGGCAACACTAGCAGCGCCAGCGTGGACTTGAATGATTTTGAATCGATGGACTAAAAGTTTTTGCAGTAGATCTTTTCCCAGGATGTCGGTGTTTGGAAGATGGATAATCTACGTCTGATTGTTTGTTAGGTTGTGTGCATCATTCAGCATAACGTTATCCCTAAGACAAGAAGTTACAACTAGATTTATCCCATGGTATGGAAGACCACCTATGCTAGTATTGGCGGCATCGCCGTCAATTAGACCCACACCCATATAATGCAATTTATTAATCAAGGATTAGCACTCCATAGAGTCACTTTTTGTATTTTCACCTAGCCACTCTCATCTTTAGGTAATACGGGCGAATCTTTATGGAGAGGCAGTTTAGTAGAAGGTTCCTTCTGCCATCATTAGATCTTCCCTTAGGAAGATGGAAATTCTGAAGCTGTCGGCAACACTAGCAGCGCTAGCGACACGAGATTGAGTGTATAGCCACCATTTTACGACCATTCAAGGATCAAAGCAATAGATCGAGCTCCAACCACGGAACAAGGCATTGTAGTCTATAAGCATTATTTTAGAATTTATGGTGTTGTTATCTTTTCCCTTCCAGCATTTGTTCTTTTCTTTAAGTTGTTTGGGTTGTAACTGTTATTTGTCACCTGTAAAAGGCACGCATGATATTATGAGTTCCTATTTATTTACCGAATTATTTTTTCTAGACACACAAACCGCTCTTATATATGCATAGTGAAGAAGCAGTATAAATATGGAAATCTCATAAAAGACACTTAACTAACAGTAAATGCAATATAAGACTAGAAGTTTAGAATGGTTGAAATTTTTTAGCGAAGGACATGATAAAGTTATTTTCGTATCATGGGTCATTGCTCATGTTCCTTACAAGCTAAAATTTCTAGGTAATTGGGCATGATGACATTTTAAAATAAAATGTTAAGTTTTATGGGTAAAGGTTAATTATAGAATTTGGTTTATGCGTTTAGCGCATAACCGACTTTCGACTATGCTGAAATTGTGGTTTAATTTATCAAAAAATTTTAAAAGGAAATATTTTGAAAAGTTTCACTTTTGAAAAAAGTTTTTAGGTTTTAGTGATTTTTGTCTCTAAAATTATTTTTAGAATTTTTGTCCAAAAATTCGATTTCAAGGGAAAATGTAAGTCTAAATAATTTAGAATTTTATTTTTCAAATGACGTACAAATTTGAAATGTGAGAAAGATTTTTATGAAATATTTGATTTTGAAGACCATATATTAAGCATAAGGAAGGCAAATAGAGTTAGTATTTGCGGATTTAGTAGTGCATTAGGATTGACGATGCGATAAATGCAAGTGATAACAAGGGAAAAACTGTTTTAGACTTGGAATTTCTATATCCATACCTTGTCGACGACATGCGCGAGTCTATTTTTAGACTTAATTCCTTTTTAGAGCTTGATATAAGCCTCCTTATGCATTTTGTGCGTGCAAAATTTGCAGTAAATCTGGGGCAGTGAGGAAATTTCCACTGTACTATGGGAATAGGAAGGTTATAGAGTGGTAAGATATTAAATTCTCCACCTAAATTCCTATTTCCGACATAGGAGTAAAGTTTAGAAAGTGATTTTTCGATGCGTTAGATTTTTAGATGGTAGGAATTAGATGCAAAAGTGGTCGCTTCATACTTTTATTCGTAGAGTATGAGCGTTTTGGTTGGAAAGATCTTTCAAAAAGTTGCATACATATAGAACTGTCAGTATATACATAGGTTGCTTGCATCATATTTCCAAATATGTTTTCAAAGAAATACATTCATATAGGAGGATCTGATTTAGAACTATTCTGCGTACATATTTATTTATGGTGATATAGTAATACACCATGTACTTGTGCACGTTTGGTTGCAAAATTGGTTGTACACTTATTAGTCGTATAGTTTAGGATAATTAGGAGCCAAAATCATGACTTAGTCATTTGTGAAATTTCAAGGACAAATTCTTTTTAAGGGCGGAATAATGTAGCACTCCATAATTTGACATTAGTTATTTAATTAGTTAATTAATTTAGCTCCAAAATTAGAATTTGTGCAAACGATGGAATTTGACCATGAAACTTGCACCATTTCGTTCATTGAAAAATTATGTGGAACTTTCATATTTAGAGTTTTGCGATCGGAGTCCAAACAAATAAGTTACGGACGAAAAAAAATTTGGAACGGAAATAACTCGATTAGAATTAATTAACGATTTGTAACCCGGGCCCACAGGTCAACCAGCCACTATGAGCTGTCGACCCTTAGGTAAGGGGCAGTCGACTGCTCTCTGTGTGGCGGCTAGGGTTAGCCTAGGCCCGAAGGCCCGGATTTAATATATTTTGATCTAATGGTTCTGTTTGATTCTAGCGCCTATAAATACAAGTCTAACCCCTCCTTCTCTTCTCATATTTCTCTAAGTACAGCAATGAAGCTCTACCATTTCTTCTTCTCCGCTTTCTTTCTAAATTATAAAAATAAGGCATTCATATCTCTATTCATACAAATTGGAGAAGAATAGAAATGTAATAAAAATAAGAAGAGAAGAGAATCAACTATATGTGTATTCGAGGTAATTTATATAATTATGTCTATTTTCTCTCTCAATCCCAAATCTCTTCTCAAATCTATAATTCTAATGTATGTATATACCCTTTATATATATATTTCTTAGATTAAAAATGATTTGGAGATGAATTTAAGGTTCTACTTCAGATCTTGAGATTTGGATCGTTTTTAAAATGTTAGTGGTAAATTTTATATATCATTCATGATTTTAAATCTATTCCATTGGTATATGTTTGATTTTTATGCCTAAATCAATTTTATTTGTGAATTGTAGACTTAAATTAGTGTAGAAAACTATTGCCTAGATATTCTTGTTTTAGATTTAATTTTAAAAATGTTTACACCAAGATCTAAAATCAGTCCCAAAGAGTTTAGACTTTCAATGTTTTATATTTTTATTCCAGATCTATAATTGGGTGCACATGTCAAACTTCAACAATCTGAAACGAAGATAATCAATGGGGTTCATTAAGAAAATAATAAAAGAAGAAGAAAACAAACACAAAATCTCACAGCGGAACGATAAATTATAATAATCAAATAAACAGTTCATGAAGTTGTTTACTAAACATTTAATTATAATCTATACACATTTATCAGAGTAATATATATACATCAAGGATAAATTATCAATAAAGCAGAATAGCATGATGCAAGGGATAATAATAATAGTAATATGCCAAATCTTCATCTTCGTCCTGCAGAAAATAACCTTCAATACCCTGAAAACTCAGGACTGACCCGAGCGTAATGAAAAGACAAAACACTCGAGTTAGGACTAAAATACTCTTATGTAAGTCAAATCAATATCACGAAATATGAGTCCAATAACTTAAGAGATGTTACGGGATTTTCCATCTCCTAAGGATCCGTTAAACTATTTATATATAATAGTATACGCTATAATAGATAATGTATATCAGTAAAATAAATATCAAAATAGCGTAAAGGCTTTACATTGATCCACCGTAACACATTTGTACTGTTCTAAACCAAAGTCGTGATGGGCTCGTATAGGGATAAATATGACAAGGCACATGAGGCAATGCCCAACATAGGATTCTACCAGTTTACCCTTTCTGGCTGGTCGTAACCCATCAGTGGCCGACCTTGACAATCAATCCAAACGAAAAGGGTGCACCCATCGAATATGAAACCACAATAGTAATACTAGGGATCAACGTCGCTAGAGGCAGCTAACCTTATTGGCCAGATATAGGCTCCTGTTTTAGTCATTTTAATTATGACACGAGTATGAAAGCTATCCATCATCGTTCTCTTACTTCATTCCAGTAAACATGGCCAATTTAACCACTACATTATGGATATCATCCACCGCGTACACAGTTGTCAAAGTGGTTCCAATATTAATAGAGAGTATGCCAATAAGAGGCCCCGGTCTCTTTAACAACCAATCGTCATTTTACACACTGGTTGGTACTTTTATATTTCGAAAACAATTTGTACTTGATATCAAAATATCATATTCGCTTCAAAACCAAATCCATTTCAAAATCATCATACTTGCTTCATAAATCATATTTTACTTCAAAATTGTCAGTTTAGTTCTATATATCGGTTTCACTTTAAAATTTGATTCGAATTACAATTTAGGTTATAACTTCACTTAAACCCTATTCACATTTAAATCCAAGATTTAAATATAAACATTCCACCCATTGACCAGTTTAAAATTTTAAAAAATAGTTTTAAAATAGTTAAATAGTTAAAATAGTTTAATATAAAATAGTTTGAGTGTTAAAAATGGTTTATATAGTAAAATAGTTTGGAAATTCAAAATAATTTGAATATTTAAAGAATATAGATTTTAAACCGTTTATACTAAAATAATTCATTTAAAAATAGTTTCAAAGTCAAACCCGTTCACTTTTCAAATTTTCCAATTCAAATCAGTTCTGATTTCCATTACGATTTAATCGATTCAATTCGTCGAATTTTTACTTCGATTCCAAATTATTCAATTCCAATTCCAAATTAATTCAATTCCAATTCCAAATTAATTCAAATCCCAGTTTAAATTAATTTCAACTCCAATTCCAAATTAATTTAAATTCTAGTTTCAAATTAATTTCAACTCCAATTCCAAATTAATTTAAATTCCAATTTCAAATTAATTTCAACTCCAATTCCAAATTTAGACCATTTCGATTTATATCAATCCGAGTTCGATTTTCAAAATATCGATTCAAAACACTTAAATCAAATTTCCTTCAATATCCAATTTAAAATCCAAACCTTCAAATATAAATAAATTCCGAGCTCAATTCTAAAATATCGTTTTATATCACTTTTACTTAGAAATATCTAAAGTTCGAATAAAAGTCCCATCTTTTAAAACAAATCAATTTTTTGAAATTCACATCATATTTCGATTATAAATTATCACAACTTCGATTATTTAAAAAATTTCGTTTACCAATTTAAATTTCAACATTTCGAGCTCTAGTTCGAAAATTATTCGATTTCCATAAATTCGATTTTTATTTCTTAAAACCAAATCATTTAAATAATTTCATATCAAAATTTTAAAATTATTTAATTTAATCAATCCGGTGTCCGTACATAATTCTCTATCTTATGGCCAAGTGAATCAAATATTTCAATTTAATTCCAGGGACGGATATATATCATTCAATCCAAAATAAGTGCCATAGGTATATATCATTTCAACATATTTCTTAATTTATTCGAAATAATTCAATTTACAGTTTTATATACTGTAAATTATATACAGGAGATAACATGATATATCAAAATAAATAAACATCCAAATATCAACCAAAAGCATCCATCGCAACCAATCATCCAAACAGTCAATAATCACAACAATTTACCAATTATCAAAAATCGAGAATTTTACTAATGATTTAATTCTAATTCAATTTAACTATCAATTCAAATTCTATTAATTAATTCAGATGTCAATTTAAATGTCAATTAAATTTATCAAATAACTATCAATAAATTTAAATCACTACACGATATAAATTTAATTACATAAAAAAATATTTTAGTACTTGTGAGCGTATAAACACTCACCTTTTTTATTTGAAACTGAAAAAAATATTTTCAGCTTCAAATAAATCTCACTTCAATCCCAAGCCGTAGACGACATCGACACGATCGCACTACGATTTGTTTCGTCCGAAACAGACCTCGCACGCAAAAGTAACAATTGTACTAATATATGATTTTAATTAATATCAAATTAACAAAAATTAACTAAAAAATATCCTTTACCTCACTACTAACTCACGCGTTCCCTCTTCTCTCACGCGACTTCGTCTTCCTCCCCAAACCGCTCGCGACAGACTGCCATCATCATTTTCATTTTTTTAGACAAATTGCGATCGCCAATCACTCCATGGCCGTTCCCAGCCTCGCGCTCGTCGTCGCCAGCCACATCGTCATGAAAAAAATCTAAACCCTAAACTGTGCCGTGAACGAGAACCCAACCCATGAATGGAAGCTTCGATGCGCGCACCCTCGGACGTCTGAACTTTGATCGAGATCTTCCTTCATTTTTTCTTTCTTCGATTCATTTTTTTTCTGAAGGCCGTGATTCGAATTTAAAGGGAAAAAGGGAAACGAGAGAGAAAGGTGTGCGGCATACACAACTTGACTTTTATATATAATATTTTTTAATTTAGAAAATATCTAGTTTAAGTCGTCAGAATTTTTCTCGAGCTCTAAACAAAGCATGCCGCCAGGCATTTATAATGTTTTACCCTCATTCCAAACACAATGAAACTAGTTTCAAGGCCTAATTCGATCGTATGCAGAAATAGCTTTTCAAAATCGATTATTTAAATTAAATTCTGAAATTAAATTATATGTGTTTTAAGCTCGCACGACCAAACGACAAGTCCGATCACTACGAAACTTGAAATCCTACAATAATTCACTATACGGATCCGATGAAACTGGTTTCGTCGAAATCCAAGACAATGGCCAAAATGGCTATTTTTACTCGTCAATTAAAACAAGTAATTCCCAGAAATTTATTTAATCACTTAAATTCGATTTTTAAGTATTAACAATCTTCATTGTTGTTTAAATAAAATTTAAATCAACTTCCAATACAATTCTCATTCATATTAAATTTAGAATTCAATTATTTATACAGTTTCTAATATTAAATCCAAACAATTAAATTTTTCAATAATTCATTTTAAAAAATCATTATAATTCAAATAAATTTTAATTATCAACAAATAATTCCTTTTCATCTAAATAATTTAACCATTTTTATTCCATAATCACATTAAATTTATTAATTTAAAAATAGCTAAAAATATGGGTCGTTACATACTCCCCCACTCAAAACTTTTCGTCCTCGAAAAGGCGTTAATTACATAATTTAACATACAATATATTTTCTCAAAATAATTTACTTATAAACATAAACATCTTATTTGCAAAACTATTAATACGCTTCTACTACGCCACTCCGATATCGGTTTTACAGAAAATATAATTTATATATAAAACAAGTTATAAATTTTTTAAAACTTCAAAAAAAAATTAACTCCCGGATTTACGAAAAATTTCGGTAGAGTCTCCTTTGCGCGCTCGATCGTAAAAATTTACAATATCAATATAATAATATAATATACATCTCATCTCAATGATGAGGCATCCCAATCATGGGGAAACAATATATAATATCAAAATACGGTATATAGTCCGAGATGTGTACCTTTTATTAGCATTATAAGCAGGTTAGCTTATATTTAAGCGAGAAAAAGCAATTACATGCAAGCGAGCTCCAAAAGCTAGCATACATCCTCCCGTACCTACTAAACACTCAATAATAGATGAGAATATGCATAAAACAAGAAATACCAATATATATAACATAAACCTAAACTATAATCCTACTCACTCTTTCCAAAACCATTACTTGATTAAAATATTAACAATTGTTATTCACTAACTTTCAACATTCAAATGTTATTAAGAGAACCATTGATTTTCAAATGATATGTTCAAATATATACATGGAGAAAGTAAATTACTAAAACCCAAGAAGACATCAACAACGGAATAAAATACATGAAGTAGACAATGTTTTTCAAAATCTAAACTAGCATGGCTCTAGGTCAAATCAGTTTGCATTGGTTTGAATAATAATATTGTAATACAAATTAATGTTGATATTTTTCATTTTTGTTATAGGGTCCTTTGAGTAAGTTGGGTTTTCGGATTTGATTGAGTCTTAATGTTATTATGTGTTACCCCTACTTAATCCAAGAACTTACAGGTCCAGACTTAAGAGTTCTCACATTGCAAGTAAAAGTCAAACTGGGTCTTAATTTTTCAAACTGACCTAAAGATGTTATTTATATAGCAGCATAACTTGACTATAAATGCACAAACATGGATGAATTTTTCAAAAAATCAATCGGTATCAGACAAACAAAGCTGTACACTTACAGGTACATAGTACACATATCCAAAAGTTCAGTAGCATTTTTACTTGTTTGAATCTATTTAACAATAGCTACTTTCGATAAAACTAAATGGATTATGATTATCACCGAAGATCGTAAAGTTATAGAGGCCTTCCTGACCAAGTTGATAGTGCTGTTGTCTTTCATAATGCCAGCACATGATTCTGTGATGGTGCTCGATTTGGGCTTGGTCCATAGTTTGGCATCAGTACAAGTAGAATACATGCTCATGGTCCTATAGGTGTTGAAGGTCTTCTAACAACAAAATGGGTTCTAAGAGAACATGGGCAGATTGTGGATGGTGATAAAGGTGTCATTTACACACACAAAAATATTCCACTGGATTAACTATCTTTTTTTCTATTTATTATAGATCAATGGTTATAAGCATGGCTGTTCAAGAGCTTTTACTCAATTGTTCAGCATGCATCATAGTTAAGTATTTTTGAAGCAGGCAATTTTTTTTAGAGGAGAAGATTGAGAAGAAGAGAAACTCCCTGAACTTTTGTTTTGAGTTTTTATTGGGTATCACAAACCAAGCTTAGTTAAACATTACAATTTTATTGTTCCTTTTTAAAAAAACGGATTATGATTACATAACACATTAGGTTCCAACATCATAAATTTTTTCTTTGGCCAGTTTAAGGCACAATGAAAAAAATTAAAATAATATATACTATCAGACAATATAGCAACATTGTTTAAGCAATTGACAGTAAAATGAAATGGTCTGCTGAAATCATGAGGCTCATATCAAAACCTAGTTCATTTATAGATTCAATACATTTGTACTAGCCTATTTATAATGTATATGAAATCAAATATTTTAACTCTTTTAATTTTTCATTCTTTAAAATTTCTACACTATTATAACTGCCTAGGGTGAATTATGTTTTAGTGATCTACATCCTAGCTCCATCTCTGAACAACCCATACTGAGAAAAACAACAAATTAGATTTTGGTAATTGAAAATTCTGTGCCAAAATCAATAGCATCTGTCATAGAAACAAATGAACTTAATAATTCTACGTATAAAATTAAATAATCATATACAAAATACAAAATAACAACTAAGTGGAATAAATTTATAAAGAAACTCACTCCACTTGCATTTAATTTATTTATATCCAATTTAGATTAAATTCAATTAACCATATTAGTTTTACTTACGTTCATTTATTTTATTCAATTTATTACACACTCAAATTACATTTCATTTTAAAAATTCAAGTTTGTATTCATTTTATTAATTCATTTTATAGTTTAAGTGGAATTAATTCACTTTACTAATTATTTAGTTTCAATTCAAATACAACTCAACTGATTTAATCTTTATTAAGTGAATTTCTATTTCATTTAATCCATTTCTTATTTTATTTCACTCTCTTTTAAATATTTTCTTCTTATCATTCACATTCAACTAAATTTAAAATTTGTTTTTAGCTTAATATTCTCAAATCTATGAATTATACAATTTTATTCATTTAAATTTTCATTTTATTATTTTATCTAATTCATTTCAATTACATTTCATTTTATTTAAGCTTCTTAAGTTAGACTTCATTTTATTTACTTAATTTCTCAAATTCAAAGTTTATTTTGTTTGCTTAACCAAAAATATTCAATAGTTTTAAAATTAAATTTTACTTTCCTGTTCAAACCTATTAGTTATAAACTTATTTCTTATATATACGACTTCCAAATGTTCAAAACTATTTCCATATATTTATTGAATCATACTAAAAATATATTTTCTTTCTTAATCAAAACTTGTTTTAATCAAAAATAAGTTTCTTTTGGTAGCAATTCTCACTCAGAAACTCGAAAATAAATAATGGCGATGCTGCAGTCATCCCCAGAATTATTTCCCAGTGACCAAAGCGAGTTTAATGCTTTTATTTTCTTCCAAAAATCTTGTCAAAGTTTTTTTCTAGTTAAACTCTTTCAAATAATATTAATATAAATTTTGAAGGCTTCGAAAACAATTTTGCAAACAAAAGGATTTTAAATTCTCAAATTTTCTTTTCTTTTATCATTTCTATACAAATTTCCTTGCCTTATTACCAAACTAGTTCATGAATTTACAACTTGGTCATTTTAACCAATTCTTATTTTAACTGATTTCAATTTAATTTAATGTTCGAATGCTTCATAAAATAAAATTTACAAAGTATCCATTTTATTTTAATTAAACCAATAATTGATGATTACTAAATGTTATCATCTCCTAACAACTTCATTAATAATTATATAGGCTTATGAAATTATAAAATTTATATATAAAATAAAATTTAGGTAAAATTATTTCATTCACCCGATTTAAAACAATATTATGTCGACTTGCCTCGTTTAAGTGTTTAGAAACCACTATCGATAACACGGCATCCCGCGCATCGACTAGAATTCATAAACAACTCAACAGATAAGTAAACACAATATAAAACATTTTATTACACTAACAAGTACGCTCTCTCATGTATATATATACTCAAACAGAGTCATTCTAGGGTATTACTACCCTATCTCAAATGAGTCAAACCCCCCAAAGCTAAGTTTATTGCTAAACCTTCGCTCTGATACCAACTATGACGACCCACATTTAGGAAGGTTTAAATCGACAATAATCCACACATGTCAAACTTAAACAATCTGGAACATAGATAATTAATGGGGTTAATTAAGCAAAATAAGAAAAGAAGAAGAAAACAAACACATAATCTCACAGCGGAACGATAAAATGTAATAATCAAATAAACAGTTCATGAAGCTGTTTACTAAACATTTAATTATAATCTATAACAACCCTATATTTTAGAAATTTTCTTAAATTGATTTTTTCCATATTCAAAAGCTTTATTTATGAAAAAGAATAAATTTTGTTATTTTAAATATAAACTTTGACTTTGATGTGGATTAGAATTCCAAATATGACTAAATTTAGTATTTCCTGAAAATGTGAATTTTGGTCAATAGTCAAACTTTGACTTTAAAGTTTAAATTTTAAATAGTTTGAAATTATAAATTTTATCTTTTATTATGAAAATAGATTTAATAACTTGAACACTACTTTTCGTTTCGTTGAAAACGGAGTTAAAATGTAAAAGTTATGTACATTTCAATTTTTAGTATAATTTGTTTTATTGTGCATTTTTGCCTATTTTAAATTTTATAAATTTTATTTTCTTGTCATATTTTATTTTAATATATGTTAATATGTTATTTTATGTATATTTTTGTCTTTTATTATTTTTTAAAGTGAAGTAGACATTTTTCTAGAGTCAATGGTAATTTATGTGAAATTTTCATGTCCTGTCTGCTATTTTTAAACAATTTCTTCAATTCTTTTGCTATTTTCTCTGAATTTAATTATTTATTTCACTTTGAAAATGTTTTAAAAGTCATTTTTATTCCAAATTTTGCTTTATAATATTTTTAAATTAAAGTTAATAATTTTCCAAAGTCAATGGTGATTTATTTGTAATTTCTGGACACTGTTTTGTATTTTAAGCAATTTCTTTTATTATTTTTTCTAATTTCTTTAAATTTTATTATTAATTTTCTTATATCTTTACTTAGTTTCGGTTTGTATAGTATTTTACTGAAATATTTTGTTTATATAAAGATTTATAAGGAAAGAAATGTGAAGGGTTGTGTAACGCTTTGAAACGGAAGCCCTTTTATTTACCAAATCCTTTAATTCCTTTAACTCCTCAAAATTAATTGCCTAGCCATGTAAAACCCTAGTGTAGCCGTCATCTCATTTGGCATTCAAATGAAAAAATATCCCATCTTCAATTGTTTCTCACGGCTAGAGAAAATTAGGTAATGGCCTCCATCTCTTTCTTCCTACTTTTCTTCTTTTTCTATGCTATTTTGCTTGCCTTCTTCCCTGATTGAGATCGGCCTCTACCCCTATTCCTCTGCCACCACCTCCTTCCATCTCTTCCCGACCACCACCAGCCCCCACTCCACCAGATCTGACCATAGACGAACCATTTTGATGGTAAAACCCCCCAAATTTCAACCTAGATGCCTAAAAACCATGTTTATTGACCTCTACATGCTCACCCACCTCAACCACCACCCAAACCACCACCATAGCCACCACCACCTCCCTGACCTGACCACAACACACCCCTCCCCACCTCTGTCCAGATCTGAACTTGAATGGCCAAGCCCAAACTCCTATGGCTGAGCCCTTTTGTTGACCAAAAACCACGCTAGTGTGCCTAAAACTCTTCACATACCTATGTTATAACTTCCCCATCATCTCTAGCTTGTAGCCGTGTATCCCTTGGTCCAAACCAGACCCAAAACCATTGCCTTAGACTTGTAGTTTCCCTCATGGCTAAGAAATGAACCCCTTGTTCGAGATTTTGAATGGTTAAAGCATGGTCAAGTAATCTATTCCGTTGTTGCTTCTTATCTGCATTGTTTCAACATTGTTTTGCGTTGAATATTTATGTGTATATTGTCTTGTTTTGTTTGAATGTTTTCAAGAAGATTTATCTTTGGCTCTCTCAATATCCAATCTTATTCGTGCTTTCGTGCCTTCGAAGATCTCAGTTTGTGCATTTGATAGCAATCTCCAGCACAAAGAGGTGAGTTATTCTCACCAGACAATATGTACCTATATAACAAGTAAATTGACACCCTGCGAATCTGTAGAAATATATTATCATGTTATATATGCTTATATTATTATCATATGATGTTCACACCTGTTATTACACCTGTTATATCATATGTTACTGTTATTTAATGTTATTCTGTTATTTATATCTGTTATCACCATTGCAAGTTCCCTGTAGACTAGAATCACTATGGGTTGAAATGATACATACCCGAACGGACTTTAAATAGGGAAAAATCGTTATGGGCTGAAATGATAGGCCTGAACGATTTTTATTTAATTTATTTTAACTTGGGATTGCGGGTTTGAAATGATAGAACCCGGATTTTTCTTTTTTTAACTGCGGATTGAAATGATACATATCCGTATCACTTGACCTAGGTTAGAAAATTATATACAGGCCCGTGGTTATTTTATAAAGTGCTTTGGATATTTTTAAGTAATTTAAAAATTATAAATTTATGAAATTTGATTTAGATAGATTTTGAAATGTTTTAAAATAAAGAAATTATGATTTTTCTATATGTTAAAAATGTAATTAAAAGGTTTAACTGGATTTTTGAAATATAACTTAAGTTGGAAATTTGGAATTTTGGTTAAAATGATATTTAAGTTATATAAATAAAATGGATATTAAATTTTATTTGGAAATGGTAAATATGATAATTTGATTAAATTTGAATTTAAGTGATTTATTAAAGTATTATTGATTTTTCTATGAATTTAAGTGGTTAAATAAATGAATGTTTAAAAGTGATCTTTTAAAATATAACTTGACTAGGAAATGTGAAATTTGGTTTTAATTAAAGGTTTAATTTAATTAAATAAAATTGGAAATTTTGTTCAATTGTGAAATGGTAATTTAAATTTGAAGTGTTAAGTCTATTTGTTGAAATGTGAAGAATTGGAACTTTTACACTTAAACTTATTAAGTAAATTGTTGAAAATTGGATTTAATTATAAGAAATTTATTGTAAAAAAGATATATGTTAAATGATATGTAAATGAACATTTTAAATGTTAAAATATGATTTTTAAAATGTTTATGTGTTTTAAATTAAAGTTATTTAATTGCTGGAAATACACTAACACCTGAACTTTACTTTTAATAGCATTCAGAAATGCATAGATTCTGTTTTGAACTAAAATTGTGTAAAAAGAGCTATTACAGCATTTCTGAAATGATGTAGTTGCTGTAATTGAACTTATAGGCTAATATTGAACTCAGGTCTATTATAGCATTCTCTGGAAATGCTATAATGGTCTGCAGTCTTTGCTGAAACCAAATTTAACCCTTGTTTTGAAATCTGAACTACCGCAGCACTTCTGATATGCTGTCTTTTCTGTTTTGAACTATAATTCAACTAAAACTGAGTTTTAACAGCAGTTTAAGTGCTGTCTTTGCTGAATTAAAAATGTTTTCAAATATAACCTATAGCAGTTGTTTTTAAATGCTGTGAAATGCTGAAATTTTAATAATTAGGGTTTTTGACTTAGTAAACGAACTCAGAATGGTTTGAAACTTTGGAAATTGAATACTTGATTTGAAAGTATAATAATTACACTTTTAAAAGGTTTAAATGAATTATTTGATTGGAATATAAACTATTTAAAAGGTGATTTGAAATGATAATAAATTAAGTATACCTTTAATTTAAAAGGTATTTAAAGTTGAATATTTAGATTTGAACTCAAATGATATTTGGAATATTAAAATGATTTGAAATGAAGTTTTGAAATGATATGATATTTTAAAAATATGGAAATGGTTTGGAATTGATTTAATCTTTATTTTGATAAAGATTTGGATTTGAAATGATATTCTATTTTGAAGTATAAACTGTTTTTAAACTTATAACCACGGGTTATAATAACGTTGGGTTGTTAAAGAGACCGGGATCGGATATGGACATAATCTCTGTCTTACCGAAAACCACTTTGGCAACCGTGTACGCGGTGGAGATTCCAGAATGAAGTAGGATGGTGGCGACATTCTTAAGGTATGTTACGTGGACCCAACTCCCGTGAGTTGGCATAAGGTGGCTAAAACAGGAGCGATCTCAGACCAGTGAGGTAGCACCTCTTCTCGGACACATTTCTTCGATATTATACTCTTACTTGTGATTGATTAGATGGCCATCCTCCGATTTGGGAGTGTTGTTCGAGGTGGAACGGTAGTGGCTGCTATGCGTATCCATCAGTCCGTGTGCGTAATTGGTATATCTACCCTGGCATTGCCTAGTTGTGCCGTGTCACCTACCATATCGAGCTTTACTACGATTATGATTTTAAGATCCGACCACGTTAAGGTTCTCCATCCCCTTAACGCTATTTTCTATATAATTATACTTTACTTATTTAGACACTATTATAATATCGAATATTACTACATAGTAGATATTTTAACGGATCCTTAGAGGATGGGCGGTCCCAAACATCTTCTAAGTTACTTGTACCCTTATTACAGTTCGCTTGAGTTGGTTTACATTATATAAGTATATATTGTCCTGACTCGAGTGTTTTGTGTTTTGCTTTACGCTCGGGTCAGCCTGAGTTATTCACAGATTTGGATTTCCACTCGCTTGGAGATTTGAATCGCTGGAGATTATCTGCTTGTCTTGTCCTATCTATTTCAGTTCCGTTGTTCTACTCAGCTTGTACTTGGTTATTTTATTAAGACTTTTGTTGTACTCTATTTCTTCTGTTGTATCTTATGTAACTCTGACATATTTAGATAGTAGCTTCATGAACTACTATTTCTTTTACTTCCGCTGCATTATTTTACTCTGTGTCTGTGATCTGTGATTATATTTATTAACTGTATATTCTGAGATTTGCCAAATTTTAATTACAACGCGGTATTTTGAGCAACTCAACTCCGGCATGAGTGTCTACCTATACACTTATAATGGATGCGAATGGTTGAAAATATCGGGTCGTTACAGTTGGTATCAGAGCTTTGGCTTTGAGGCAAAACTCAACATATGGAGTAGATTTATTTACAGAATCACTTTCGTTCGAGTTTGAATCTTTTCCTCTTGATTCGAATTTCCTTTGAATTTTTGGAACGTTCCCTGCGGTTCCAAAATTCATTCTTGTCCCTCACTATTCATCTTCTTTTGATTTTGGAGTATCACATAACTCCACTTCGAATGATCTTTATAGTGAATTGGCTGTCTCGCCAATATTCTAATTTTCTGGTAAAGGGGAAAACTCCTTTACAAATTTGTATCGATTCACCATAAATTTATATCTATCCTTGGTTTAGATGCTAATGTCTTTTGTTATTCCAAACTCTATCTCTTGAGATCGGATGTAGATTTACCCTAGAAAAAAATACACATTTGATCTTATTCATTAAGTCACGGTTGACCCGATTAAGGTTGCCGGCAATTTATTTAAGCTTACCCATCTCCCTATTTTGTTATTTAATCATCTTGTCTTTTGTTCCAAACTGTAACGACCCAGAATTTTTGATAATTAAAATTCGAATATTTAATTGATTTTAAATATTAATAAATGGAATTTAGAAGTCGAAGGATTTATTTTTCGAATATTGGATTTAATTTGATGATTAAATCGATAAATTAATGATTGAAATTCCAGAGATAATTGAAAATCGAGTTTAAAATGATTTAAAATGATTTGTAAAATTTTATTTAATCATACTGGAGTTATAGAGATGTTAAAGGACTTTTAAAACTGAATTTAAAGTTAATCTGTGAAAATGGAATATTTTAATATTTAATTATCGACTGAACATTAGCCATTTTTCGAACAGTCTCAGAATTGAACGAGACCAGTTCCATTGGATCCGTAATAGTTAGTTATTATCGGATTTCAATTTTTGTATCCATCGGAGTTGTCGTTTGACCGTGGCAACTCGAAACGCATCGATATCGTTTTAATTTTAAATCGTCGAGTTAAAATAGTCATTTTTCAAAAAGTCTCGGATTTCGACGAAACCAGTTTCATCGGATCCGTAATGTGATATTATTGCATGATTTCAAATTTTGTAATTTTTGGATTTACCGTTTGTCCGGTACAAATTAAAACGCCTCGAAATCGATTTAAATCGATTTAATTTAAATTGATCGTTTATTGTCATATCTCACACAGACGATCGAATTAGCTTCCGAAACCTGTTCCATTGCGTTCGGAACGCGGGATAAACCCCAGAAACGTCAGTTACCGCGCGTAAATCGGAGTTTGGAAATTCCGGATGAATAGTGAATTGAGAATTTTTCTATAAAAAGGAACCATCTTCTTCAATTTGGCAAAACCCTAGTTCTAAGCAGCAGCCGCCATTTTTGAAATCAATGGCCAGGAAGTCACCGACTTCACCTCGTTTTTTCTTCAAATCCACTAACCAATTCAAGAAATTATCAACACGAAAGTTCTAGAGCTCGGGAAGTACTTCAAATCCGTACGGTTATGATTGTAAATGGAGATGTGGATCGATGGCTTTTGGGTCATGAACTCTACACGTTTCCTCGCGTTTTTCTTCGTCCACACATGACCGAGTTTCACGAAATTCCAGGCAGGGGTAGGCGAGGCGACGAGCTTGCAAATGGTGGCCTCCGATCAAAATTCCGATCGAGTTAAGTGAGGGAGCGACGTTCGATTTCGAACGTGAGTTTGGGTTTGATACGTGAGTTCACGCGAACGAAGGAGGAACCAGGAAGAAGCTTCGCGTGCAAGGGCAGGGATGTAGGGCTTTGAAACGAACGGCTCTGATTAGTTTGGTATAAAATTAAAAATAGAAATTGTAATTTAATTATATTTAAATTTGTACGAACTTTAAAATTGCATATCTCTTTCATGCGAGATCGGAATTCGACGAAACTTCTTGCGTTGCGTTCGTTTCGTTGAGCACTTCGCTATGGAACTGAATTGGAGCCATTTGGAGCTAGTTTGAATTTCGGGTAAAATTAAACGCTCGTTTAATTTTATTCGAAAATAAACGCTGGAATCAGAATTAAAATCACGGTGAGATTTTCTCACTCAAATTGAAAAGTGGAATTTTCAGTTATTGTTTGATTGTCTATTTGGATTGTTGATATTAGATATTTTAGGATATATCTATATATAGCAATATATACATATTGGCATATGTATATATTGGATTGATGATTTCCCGCCTCGTATAGCGGATGAGACCCTATTGCGCCGTTAGTAAGCGGATTTTTATAAAACCCATATACCGCGATAATTCCGTACTGGAGCGGAATTGGTATTGTGCTAACGTCTTTGGATGCAGGGAAACAGGTTGGAGGGATCCGACTGGATTCCTCACCAGTATTTATTTATTTACAGATATATTGATATAGATCTGTTATCATATTGATATATGATATTGACTGTTGTGATGGACTAATTGATGTGTTGCATCATCGAATTCAAGTTTTAAAAATAACGACCTTTAATTTAAAAGGATTTTTAAAGTGATCTTTGAAATTATACGTTTTATTGAATTGTTGAATTGATTTATTTTAAATAAATAAACGTTTAAAATTTTGAAGTTATAAAAGTTAAGATTTTTGTGAATTATGACCGTAAGGTGATTTTTGAAATAAATAGTTTAAGCAATTTATAAAATGGTTTGAACTGAGATTTTCGAATATTTGTGAACAGTTTATTTAAAAGATTTAAAAAGTTGATATTTATAAATTTAAAATATTGGAATTTTAAAATGAGATGATAAGTGTAAAAAATGAAATTTATAGAATTTTAAATCGTGAAGATATGGGATTTATAGATTTATAAATTGTGAAGTTATAAAATGGATGAAACTGTAGAATAAAAGATTTATAAGAGATTAACTTATAAATTGGATTTTTGCCTTTAAATGGAATATTGATCGAGTTATTAATAAAGAAGATTTATTAAATTGAAGTCGTTAGAAAATAGAAATAGAATTTATAAACGTTGTTTTATAAATTCGAAATCAATTGGATTTGATAAATTAAAATGTTAAAGGAGACATATTCGTGATTTTGGATAGCGAATTATTATTGAAATAAATGTGTAGAAAATAGTGAAATGTAATTAGTGAAGTATATTCACGATTTTGGACAGTGAATATATTATTAAATTAAATGGATATGTTTTGGGAAAGCGATATTATAAAATGAAGTAATTGTTTTAAAAAGATGTTTTAAAACGTGTGAATTATCGAAATCATAGATTTCAACATTTATTGTTGAAATAGACGTTTTCGAAAAATAAGGAAATGATGGACTATAACACTGTTGTTATAGTAAATGATTTCCGAAAGGAAATGTTTTTATGTAGTATTGGGATTTATATACCTATCTTAATTTCGAATCCCTATACTAGTGATTTTGAGTCGTCGTAACGATGTTTTACGTAACATTCGTTTTGACTCAAATAAATGTGTTTAAAGAGTGATTTCCTTAAAGTATGAATATGTACTTAATATTGATTTAAGTATATCGAATATTTTCAAATGTTGAAAATAAATGATTTGTGAAATACTTATTTTTAAATAAGTATGGAATTGCTTTTCCAATATGAAACGAAGGGTTTGAAACTTTATCTTTTAAAGATAATTTGGAAGGTGGATATTTGAAATTTGTTTTCAAACGGTTAAGTGTGGAAATTTTATATCTAGTAAAGATATTTTGGAAGATAAAATAATTTGGAAAATTATTTGGAATCTGATGATGTTGCGCATCTTTATTGATAGTTAAATAACCGACTATCAATGATTACCTTGAGTAGGTATTTGTTGTGAATTGGATGAATTTGAATGCCACACTTATTTTTAAATAAACGCTCACTATTCGGGTTAGCCGGGAAAGGACCATGGGGTCGTATAACCCATTCCGAATATGTGATACGTTGTTATGAATCGCATTTGAAGACCGGATATTTTTGAAAACGGAAGGATTACCGTCGAGTTACTCTACATCGACTGATCTTCGATTTAGAGGTTTTATCACCCTTAGTGACGGGAAGTCCTGACGTGATTGAAATTATCCGGAAATGCAAGGGC
Organism: Allium fistulosum; assembly: GCA_030737815.1. Classification (NCBI taxonomy): domain Eukaryota; kingdom Viridiplantae; phylum Streptophyta; class Magnoliopsida; order Asparagales; family Amaryllidaceae; genus Allium; species Allium fistulosum. Next base: position 1,341,353,768 of record CM060901.1, on the reverse strand, counting down.
TTCGTGAGAAGTGCCTTCAGTTCTGTTCGATCCCGGAACAGACTTGTATGGATTGTGTGTCTGACGTTACAATTTGAGATATAAAGCTGATTTCTTTCAAATACATTTCTGTTGGTGGCGGAGAATTTATTCTCTTAGCTTAAAACCCTTCTCTGAGACGTACGAGCTCAGAGGTTATGTAGTTGAAATTTATCAGCGATATATCCCAATTTGGTAACGTGGCATACTGAGTGTTGCTGTGAAATGATCAGTGTTTGATCATTTGTGATATGATCATTTGTTTGATCTTATATCTTGGTGATCATAGGTTGATCATTTTGTTTGACCCGAAGCAGGGCTCTTTTTGAGAAAGCGTAGCTTTGTGGACGAGACTTCGTCGAGCCTCACACCCCGGAAATGGTCGAAACAGGAAGGATGCGGCAAGGTTCTAGGGAGTAGCGCCCCTTAGTGTATGTCATTCCTTCTGGATAAAGGTGGTATCATGGTATGGAGCCCAGATACTTAACCTCTGTGGTTGCTGCAAAATTTATTTCTTTATGGTTGTTGGAAATCGGGGATCCTCGGGAAGATCGGTTACGATCGGGGGATGGCATACGCGTGTCAGTAGTTACCTATTTTTGCAGAGGTAACCCGGCCTTGTGTTGGCAGAGATCCGGTTAGGTTCTCGGGTCGTCTATTCCAGGGACGTACCCATCGTGGATAGGAAGTTCCTTAGCCTGACCATTTGTTGGAAATCCAAAGAAACAATACGCGACGTGTACGGTTTTAGTTGTATTACCTGCTATGGAATGTGGCGGTAACCTGCTATTGAACATAGTAGCTATAGTAGGCATACGATACTGGTCGTATGTTGGCTAAGATTAATATTTTACTTTCGAAATGTTTTCTACACTATGCACTAATAATAATATCAAAAAGAATTTTATTTTGCGTAGTAAGCATCTTTGACTATCATAAGAAGAAATCTCCTCCAATTCTGCGTTTGCATTGTGTGTGTGGCGGGAGGTCTTATGGTAGTTTCATTTTCCAAAAGCATTGCAAATTGACTTTAAAATTCTCTGCTATTTATTTTTAAAAGAATAACTGTTTTACGATCTCACACCAGTCACCATGACTGACTCGGAGTTTATTGTTCCCTTCTAAACTCTGGGTGCCCACAAATTTTCCACACGGGCAGCCTAGAGTTATGTTATCAGGATATTCTGGATATTCTGGAGCTTTGGAGATAAGCTGGAGGACGAGACGTAGTATTTGTATCTGGTATTATTTATTCCGCTGTGTATTCTGTATGAGGACAAGTTATATAACTGTCCATTGATGTGCTGTGTTGTATTGATTCGTATATTGACTCTGATTGATGTATGTATAAAATGATATAGTTCTTTGTTTAAATGATATTCATTTATCTATTATATATTGTTCCGCTGCGATATGTGAGATTCTGATATTGTTTTCTGTTCTGATGTTGTTCTGTTCTTCTTCTTTCTTTCTCTTCTATCTTTTCTTCTTCTTTTTCTTTATCTAAAACCCTCACTATTGGAGTTTCCGGCACTCGATTTCTCGGCAGTCGATAAAGTGAGTATCGATGTCGAATTTTCGAAAGTCGAAAATTTCGGTATGTGACAAAGTGGTATCAAAGCATATGGTTAAGCGACAACCCTGCTCTGTTGGGTGTTACTCATTAGAGATAGAGTCAGCAGTACTCTAGAATGAGTTGAGTGTAATAATAGATACGAGTGCGTATTTGTTAGTGAATATAAAATTGTTTTATATTGTGATGATTGGTTTGTTGAGTGGTATATGGATTCTGGTCGGTATTGTCCGTACAACTCTATCGATAGGGATCTCTAAACACTTGAATAGAGCAATTCGGCACAGTATTGTTTTTAAATAGGGTAAATGAGATAATTTTGCCCAAAACTATTTTTGTATAGAAAATAAATGTTTTTCTATAAAGTACAATAGTATATGGTTGCATGGATGTTAGGAAGTAATAATGGTGAATTATCATCATTGAAATTGAATAAGAAATTGAAATCATAACTCCAAAGTTAAGAGATAAATCCATATACTAATGAAATTTAAAGAATGTAAACTGTAAATGTGAATTGTAATTTAAAATGGGATTCCAGAGAAGTTTTTGGAAATGTTTTGAAAAGAATTTGTAAATTTTGGAGATTTGGAAAGTTTAAATCTTTTTGATTTGAAAATGAATTTCAAGGGTTTTGAAAAATGTTTTGACGGAATGAAAAGCTCTAAACTCTTTTCGGTCGCTGGAAAATAATTCCGATGATGATCGCGACATCACCGGTGTTCATTTTCGGGTTTCCAAAAGAGGAATTGCTGCCAAATTGTTTAAATGGAAGTTGTTTGGAAAATTTGGATTTTGTTTTGGAAATTCAAAGGATAATTTGAATTGTTTTCAAAAATGGTTTTGGAAAGGTTGAAAAGACTCTGGAATTGTGAATGGGAATGTATAAATGATTGTATAAATCAAAATGTAAATAAGTTGATAACTTATAGAATATTTGAAATCTGATTGGAATGAGATTCAAATTGAAAACGAATGAATTAGGGAATGAACAAATAAAATTGCAATTGTAAGTGCAAGAGAATAAAATTGAAATGTTAAAATTCATTTTGAATTTGTAAGAAAGTAAGACTGAATTTGAATTTGATTGTGAAGGATTAAACTAAAATTAGTAAGTGAAGCTAATTGAACGAAAGAATAAACTGGAATTGAAACTGAATGTTGAAAACAAATTTGAATAAAGTAAATTGGAATTTGTAATGAATTAGTAATTGGAACTAATTTAAAATAGTGCAGTTATGAATGAAAGTTGATAAAAATTCAATATTTCAGAATTGAAGATGAATTGAATTTAAATAGATAGGCAATTGTGAATTGAATTCAAATGAAATTGAAATGTAAAGATTGAACGAAATTGAATAGATATAACTTCAACAGTGAAGTAAGAAAGTATAAGAAGTATATATTGAAAATTTTGTAATTGAATGTACGAAATGGTTTGAATATATGCAACTAGATATTATGGCTAGTAGGATATACAGGTATAAAGGAATTGGAATTTAATTTCGAAGATAAATTTGATTTGCTCGACAAAAGGTATGTATTTAAATATCTATATGAGATTTGATGATTTTCTGGTCTAGCCGCTTGGCTTTTTCTTTTTCTTTTTGAAATCTGAGAGTCCGTAGGGACGTTTTGTAGTCGTGCCATATTAGCCGCGCAAAGGAGACGCTGGCGAAATTTTTCAAAAATTTCGAGTGTTAGAAAATTTTTGAGAAATTTTGAAAGTTTAAAATTTGAATTTAAACTCGAATTTGAATTTTGAAGTAAACAATGTTGTTTGAAACTTATAATTGAAGTTAGAAAGCTAGTTGAATGATAACGAATCTTTAATAGAAAGATTTGTTTTGATGAATTGAAAATTGATAAAACTATTTGAATTTGAGAAAATAGTAGACGAGTTAAGGACCTTTCTTCCTGACTTGTAATTTCGAGGACGAAATTCTTTTAAGGGGGGAAGTTTGTAACGACCCAGAATTTTTGATAATTAAAATTCGAATATTTAATTGATTTTAAATATTAATAAATGGAATTTAGAAGTCGAAGGATTTATTTTTCGAATATTGGATTTAATTTGATGATTAAATCGATAAATTAATGATTGAAATTCCAGAGATAATTGAAAATCGAGTTTAAAATGATTTAAAATGATTTGTAAAATTTTATTTAATCATACTGGAGTTATAGAGATGTTAAAGGACTTTTAAAACTGAATTTAAAGTTAATCTGTGAAAATGGAATATTTTAATATTTAATTATCGACTGAACATTAGCCATTTTTCGAACAGTCTCAGAATTGAACGAGACTAGTTCCATTGGATCCGTAATAGTTAGTTATTATCGGATTTCAATTTTTGTATCCATCGGAGTTGTCGTTTGACCGTGGCAACTCGAAACGCATCGATATCGTTTTAATTTTAAATCGTCGAGTTAAAATAGTCATTTTTCAAAAAGTCTCGGATTTCGACGAAACCAGTTTCATCGGATCCGTAATGTGATATTATTGCATGATTTCAAATTTTGTAATTTTTGGATTTACCGTTTGTCCGGTACAAATTAAAACGCCTCGAAATCGATTTAAATCGATTTAATTTAAATTGATCGTTTATTGTCATATCTCACACAGACGATCGAATTAGCTTCCGAAACCTGTTCCATTGCGTTCGGAACGCGGGATAAACCCCAGAAACGTCAGTTACCGCGCGTAAATCGGAGTTTGGAAATTCCGGATGAATAGTGAATTGAGAATTTTTCTATAAAAAGGAACCATCTTCTTCAATTTGGCAAAACCCTAGTTCTAAGCAGCAGCCGCCATTTTTGAAATCAATGGCCAAGAAGTCACCGACTTCACCTCGTTTTTTCTTCAAATCCACTAACCAATTCAAGAAATTATCAACACGAAAGTTCTAGAGCTCGGGAAGTACTTCAAATCCGTACGGTTATGATTGTAAATGGAGATGTGGATCGATGGCTTTTGGGTCACGAACTCTACACGTTTCCTCGCGTTTTTCTTCGTCCACACATGATCGAGTTTCACGAAATTCCAGGCAGGGGTAGGCGAGGTGACGAGCTTGCAAATGGTGGCCTCCGATCAAAATTCCGATCGAGTTAAGTGAGGGAGCGACGTTCGATTTCGAACGTGAGTTTGGGTTTGATACGTGAGTTCACGCGAACGAAGGAGGAACCAGGAAGAAGCTTCGCGTGCAAGGGCAGGGATGTAGGGCTTTGAAACGAACGGCTCTGATTAGTTTGGTATAAAATTAAAAATAGAAATTGTAATTTAATTATATTTAAATTTGTACGAACTTTAAAATTGCATATCTCTTTCATGCGAGATCGGAATTCGACGAAACTTCTTGCGTTGCGTTCGTTTCGTTGAGCACTTCGCTATGGAACTGAATTGGAGCCATTTGGAGCTAGTTTGAATTTCGGGTAAAATTAAACGCTCGTTTAATTTTATTCGAAAATAAACGCTGGAATCAGAATTAAAATCACGGTGAGATTTTCTCACTCAAATTGAAAAGTGGAATTTTCAGTTATTGTTTGATTGTCTATTTGGATTGTTGATATTAGATATTTTAGGATATATCTATATATAGCAATATATACATATTGGCATATGTATATATTGGATTGATGATTTCCCGCCTCGTATAGCGGATGAGACCCTATTGCGCCGTTAGTAAGCGGATTTTTATAAAACCCATATACCGCGATAATTCCGTACTGGAGCGGAATTGGTATTGTGCTAACGTCTTTGGATGCAGGGAAACAGGTTGGAGGGATCCGACTGGATTCCTCACCAGTATTTATTTATTTACAGATATATTGATATAGATCTGTTATCATATTGATATATGATATTGACTGTTGTGATGGACTAATTGATGTGTTGCATCATCGAATTCAAGTTTTAAAAATAACGACCTTTAATTTAAAAGGATTTTTAAAGTGATCTTTGAAATTATACGTTTTATTGAATTGTTGAATTGATTTATTTTAAACAAATAAACGTTTAAAATTTTGAAGTTATAAAAGTTAAGATTTTTGTGAATTATGACCGTAAGGTGATTTTTGAAATAAATAGTTTAAGCAATTTATAAAATGGTTTGAACTGAGATTTTCGAATATTTGTGAACAGTTTATTTAAAAGATTTAAAAAGTTGATATTTATAAATTTAAAATATTGGAATTTTAAAATGAGATGATAAGTGTAAAAAAATGAAATTTATAGAATTTTAAATCGTGAAGATATGGGATTTATAGATTTATAAATTGTGAAGTTATAAAATGGATGAAACTGTAGAATAAAAGATTTATAAGAGATTAACTTATAAATTGGATTTTTGCCTTTAAATGGAATATTGATCGAGTTATTAATAAAGAAGATTTATTAAATTGAAGTCGTTAGAAAATAGAAATAGAATTTATAAACGTTGTTTTATAAATTCGAAATCAATTGGATTTGATAAATTAAAATGTTAAAGGAGACATATTCGCGATTTTGGATAGCGGATTATTATTGAAATAAATGTGTAGAAAATAGTGAAATGTAATTAGTGAAGTATATTCACGATTTTGGACAGTGAATATATTATTAAATTAAATGGATATGTTTTGGGAAAGCGATATTATAAAATGAAGTAATTGTTTTAAAAAGATGTTTTAAAACGTGTGAATTATCGAAATCATAGATTTCAACATTTATTGTTGAAATAGACGTTTTCGAAAAATAAGGAAATGATGGACTATAACACTGTTGTTATAGTAAATGATTTCCGAAAGGAAATGTTTTTATGTAGTATTGGGATTTATATACCTATCTTAATTTCGAATCCCTATACTAGTGATTTTGAGTCGTCGTAACGATGTTTTACGTAACATTCGTTTTGACTCAAATAAATGTGTTTAAAGAGTGATTTCCTTAAAGTATGAATATGTACTTAATATTGATTTAAGTATATCGAATATTTTCAAATGTTGAAAATAAATGATTTGTGAAATACTTATTTTTAAATAAGTATGGAATTGCTTTTCCAATATGAAACGAAGGGTTTGAAACTTTATCTTTTAAAGATAATTTGGAAGGTGGATATTTGAAATTTGTTTTCAAACGGTTAAGTGTGGAAATTTTATATCTAGTAAAGATATTTTGGAAGATAAAATAATTTGGAAAATAATTTGGAATCTGATGATGTTGCGCATCTTTATTGATAGTTAAATAACCGACTATCAATGATTACCTTGAGTAGGTATTTGTTGTGAATTGGATGAATTTGAATGCCACACTTATTTTTAAATAAACGCTCACTATTCGGGTTAGCCGGGAAAGGACCATGGGGTCGTATAACCCATTCCGAATATGTGATACGTCGTTATGAATCGCATTTGAAGACCGGATATTTTTGAAAACGGAAGGATTACCGTCGAGTTACTCTACATCGACTGATCTTCGATTTAGAGGTTTTATCACCCTTAGTGACGGGAAGTCCTGACGTGATTGAAATTATCCGGAAATGCAAGGGCTTCGTGAGAAGTGCCTTCGGTTCTGTTCGATCCCGGAACAGACTTGTATGGATTGTGTGTCTGACGTTACAATTTGAGATATAAAGCTGATTTCTTTCAAATACATTTCTGTTGGTGGCGGAGAATTTATTCTCTTAGCTTAACACCCTTCTTTGAGACGTACGAGCTCAGAGGTTATGTAGTTGAAATTTATCAGCGATATATCCCAATTTGGTAACGTGGCATACTGAGTGTTGCTGTGAAATGATCAGTGTTTGATCATTTGTGATATGATCATTTGTTTGATCTTATATCTTGGTGATCATAGGTTGATCATTTTGTTTGACCCGAAGCAGGGCTCTTTTTGAGAAAGCGTAGCTTTGTGGACGAGACTTCGTCGAGCCTCACACCCCGGAAATGGTCGAAACAGGAAGGATGCGGCAAGGTTCTAGGGAGTAGCGCCCCTTAGTGTATGTCATTCCTTCTGGATAAAGGTGGTATCATGGTATGGAGCCCAGATACTTAACCTCTGTGGTTGCTGCAAAATTTATTTCTTTGTGGTTGTTGGAAATCGGGGATCCTCGGGAAGATCGGTTACGATCGGGGGATGGCATACGCGTGTCAGTAGTTACCTATTTTTGCAGAGGTAACCCGGCCTTGTGTTGGCAGAGATCCGGTTAGGTTCTCGGGTCGTCTATTCTAGGGACGTACCCATCGTGGATAGGAAGTTCCTTAGCCTGACCATTTGTTGGAAATCCAAAGAAACAATACGCGACGTGTACGGTTTTAGTTGTATTACCTGCTATGGAATGTGGCGGTAACCTGCTATTGAACATAGTAGCTATAGTAGACATACGATACTGGTCGTATGTTGGCTAAGATTAATATTTTACTTTCGAAATGTTTTCTACACTATGCACTAATAATAATATAAAAAAGAATTTGATTTTGCGTAGTAAGCATCTTTGACTATCATAAGAAGAAATCTCCTCCAATTCTGCGTTTTCATTGTGTGTGTGGCGGGAGGTCTTATGGTAGTTTCATTTTCCAAAAGCATTGCGAATTGACTTTAAAATTCTCTGCTATTTATTTTTAAAAGAATAACTGTTTTACGATCTCACACCAGTCACCATGACTGACTCGGAGTTTATTGTTCCCTTCTAAACTCTGGGTGCCCACAAATTTTCCACACGGGCAGCCTAGAGTTATGTTATCAGGATATTCTGGATATTCTGGAGCTTTGGAGATAAGCTGGAGGACGAGACGTAGTATTTGTATCTGGTATTATTTATTCCGCTGTGTATTCTGTATGAGGACAAGTTATATAACTGTCCATTGATGTGCTGTGTTGTATTGATTCGTATATTGACTCTGATTGATGTATGTATAAAATGATATAGTTCTTTGTTTAAATGATATTCATTTATCTATTATATATTGTTCCGCTGCGATATGTGAGATTCTGATATTGTTTTCTGTTCTGATGTTGTTCTGTTCTTCTTCTTTCTTTCTCTTCTATCTTTTCTTCTTCTTTTTCTTTATCTAAAACCCTCACTATTGGAGTTTCCGGCACTCGATTTCTCGGCAGTCGATAAAGTGAGTATCGATGTCGAATTTTCGAAAGTCGAAAATTTCGGTATGTGACACAAACTATCTCCAAACATTTTTAAATTGTACTTGCAAATCTATGTTTTGTTTTATATATTGTGTTGTTTGAGTTGTTGATGTTGATTTGGGCTTCCGATCGATTCGTCTGATCAACGCTATCGATAAGATTTCTAAAACACTTTGACAGAACAAACTGACACAATATTATTTAAAAAAAAATTGTTTAATGAAATAAATTTTGATATAAGTAAATATTATGGAACTTAATAAATTGATTTAAATTGATTATTTGAAATGATAATACTTGATTTATCATTCTATAAATGAATTTATAAATAGATGTTTATAAATTGATTTTGGAAACTGAAATGAATTTAAATCAAGAATTTGAGAATTTAATTTCTGATGGTTTCAAACCTTGTGTTTAAGTTTTAAAAGGATATATTATTTAAAGTATTTTTGAATAAAAATTTGTCTCTAAAGGATTTTAAAGTTTAAAATTAAGTGCTCTTCTCTTTGTCGCTGGAAAATAATTTCGGTGATGACTGCAGCATCATCGACGTTCATTTTCGAGTTTCGAAGTGAAGAGACCGTTCTGTAGTCTTGCTACAGCTTTGTTTTGGAAAACCTAATTGATTTGAATTTCTAAAATATGACTGGATTATAATATATATAGATATATGATTTAAAATTTGATTTGACATATTATGTATGTATAATAATTACTTATCGCTAAATGGTTTGAAAGGAATCGGAAGTTTAATTCTTAAATTTTATTTTAAAGAATAATTTCAGTTATAAGAAGAAAATAAAAAATTTGAATAAATGATTCAAACTTGAGATAATTGAATTGGAAAGTTTTACTTGTATAACACACAATTTCATTCCAATATAACTTACCTAAATTACACAGAAGTTGAATATAGAATTGGATAATATACAATATAAAAAGGATTTTATAAATAAAATTTGAGTGGTTATAATAAATTTTATACACTTAAATTTTAGTTTTAAAAGATTAACAGAGGTAAATAGTGAAAAAGGAATTTAAAGAGATTTTATTTAAATAACTTAATAATCAATTTGATTTAAAATGGAACCTTAAGTCTAACCTAGGAATTTTAATAAAGGTTATTTCCTGAAATGAATATGTTGTATAATAAATAATGTATCTTTGAATAGATAAAATAAAATACATTTGAATTGGACATTTTGTAATAAAGTTTATTTAACTTGAATTCATAGTTTAATTGATGTCTAAATGAATAAATGTGTAAAGAAATTTGATTGTTATATTTGCTATATAAATATTTTATTTATGAAATAGATATGTCTTGAAAATTGAATGATTATAATTTAAATAGTTAAAATGTATTTTAACATCACTAAAAATTGATAATTGAGAATTTGGTTTTCAAATGGAATTTTAAGTGTAACTTATTAAAGGAATATCTATTTGGGAAATGGGTATTTCAAATAAAGTGTTAGGTTATGTGTTAAATTAAGAGCTAACTAAAATAGAGAACTTTTAAACTTAATAAATGAAGTATAGTTTGATTTGAATTGTGACGACCCGCCCTTCTCGAACCTCGAAAATCGACACAAAATACTCAACAGTATAATATGCCGACGATCGAATGCCGGAAAAGACAGATTGTAAAAGAATAAGAAAGTATATAGAAGAAGAAAGAACTAAACAAAATCAGAACCTCACAGTCGCAGCGGATAAAATATAATATATAGAACAGATCTTTACACAAAATGAAAAATATATCTGTTTATATACAATACATCATCATCAGAGTATGTCATAATACAATCATCAATATCCAGTCAATCAGTCAATACAACAATCACAGCAGCGGAATAATACAAGTACGAGAAATACGTCTCGAACTCCAGCTCCTCTCCTGAGCTCCATAGCATCCTATACTGTAAATATACTCGGTCTGACCCGAGCATTATAATAAAATAACACCCGAGTCAGTCTGGAATACCAGCGCATCATAAATACACCCAATTGATTATTAAAGTTTCAAAAATCCTTTGAAAATCAAAAGCATCTCGTAAGACCACGCCACAAATAAACATGTCGGGTTTTTACCTTACGATAGCTAAAACACTTTTTATAAAAATCCTCTGATATTATAATAGGGTCTATTCACAAATACTTATAAAATAGCCGAAATTGTTACATCTATTAAATTCCGGCATACTAGCCACAACGTGGGTAATACAAACAAAACTCGTACAAGGCACGTAGGGAGAATGGATTTCCAACGAATGACTAGGCACTGGGGTACCACCTGTCACAGTACGTGGCCTAGATCACAGTACCGAGGAGTACGCCCGCTCCCCTGCAACACAAGGCCGGAATCATCCCTTACTGGATAATTCCAAGTAAAATCACCCCACGGTTGTGATCAGCAACCGCACTACTAAGCCGAAATAAAAGGGACATCTAGACAGGGATGACCTTACTCTCAAGTGGGGGCTACCCACGAAGCCTTGCTGCATATCCCCTGATTTTCAGTCATTCCCGGTTGATGAGGCTTGAGGCTTAGCGTTACCTTTACAGAACATTTCACTTTGAATGCCCATCGTCCACCTGACGATGTCCCGAAAGCATTCGTCCATACAAGTCTGTCCCGGGTCCGAACGGAACCGAAGGCACTACTCCTACTACATCCATTTTGGAAATATCCTCAGGATTAGTAGCGACTAGCCCTTGCACTTCACAGCTCCATCTTCGACTCTGAACACGATACACGAAACGTACAAACCGGATCGAAGTGGTATCGAGTCTCCAGACCTAGAATCCCGGTATACGGAAACCCGATCCCGGTCTCTTCGAAACGATCAGCGCATTTGGCCAATATTGATAGTCGGTGATTTAACTATCAATTAATGTTCACAAACATCCATACACATCCATCACACAATAAATAATCTCCATATTATTTATTTTCTTCTAATATCTTTCAAAGATATATTTTCACATTTTCAAACTCATTTGAAAACAATTTTCCAAACTCTTCCTTTACAAGGTAAATCTTTTACCCTTTATTCCCATCGGGAATAACCAAGTATAAAACAATTTGCATTAAAACAGCTAAAATACTTTATACTGAAATATACTTTAAATATGAAAATTACTTCTATTTATTTACTCAAAATATAAATTTAAAATGTGTGAAAAAAACTAGTTATTAACACATAAACTTTGATTTAAAGATAAGGGTCTTAGTTTAACTAAATTCAAAATAGCATTATAAGAAGAAAAATACTAATTTTAACAGCTTAAGCTAAAACCAACTTTTAAATAAATCCATTTGTAAAAATAATTGCTAATATACTCCCAAATTATTATGGTATTAAAAATTATTAATTTATTTCTTTAAAAATAACGATTTCTTAAAAATACTTTTTAAAACGATTTAAAACTTAACCTTTAGTTAAATAAAATCTTTTTATAAACATTTACTTGGTTTTCCCAGGGAAACACTTTCCCGTTTCTATACATTCCAAAGTACCCTTTCATATAAATCCACTGATTTATTTCAAGTCAATTTATGATTTCAACATAAATCCCAAATCCCATATTTAACTATGACTTCATCCGAAGTTCACACCCAATTTCCCATATTCGGAAATTCATTTTTAAATCATAGTTTAAAACATTTTAAATTAAACATTTTTGGTGAATTTCCCATGGAAGCCAAATTTCCAATTCACTTAATTAAATTCCAATGAAATACGGCATTTCAAAACATTCTATTTTTTTATTTGAACTTGTTAATTTATAGTTGGAAACTCCATTTAACATATTTTTAATTTCCGGATAACACTAGCCATTATTAAAATAAACATCGTTATTTTAAAAAATTTATAATTTCATAAATTTAATTTCCAAAAAACTATACTTTCCATTTACCCATTTCATAAACTTCCCATTATATTCAAAATCCCAATTTGACCCAATTTACATTTTTCTTTTCAAATCCGATTTCAAAATTTATTCTTTGAAATTCTAAATTTAACAATTCATTTCATTTCGTAAGAACACAATTTATCCATTTATAATTAAATTCTGTGATTATACTTTATACAACAATTTCACAGTACAATTAAACTTCCAGATTTATCAATCACAACATATAAATAATTGCTACATTTTGAGGAATCCAGTTGGATCCCCCCAACCTGTTTCTTCCGGCATCACAAATGTTAGCACATCACAATATAAATATCAATCCAGACAAATAAACACAAATATAGACAATCAACCACACAGATATTTAAATATCAATTATTTATAATGTCTAGCATCCAGATGTGAGTGAGAATAACTCACCTTGAGTTTCGGCGAGCGTTCGAAATTTTGAATTAAACCGGACGACGTCCGATTTAACCCAAATTTTCTACTTGCCCGGAATGAATCCGGATCTGCACCAGCGCATAGTATTCTTTTCTGCGATTCCAACACTTCCAGTTTCGTTAAAATCTGAGATCGTAAGAGTTCGTTACGATATTATAAAGTTTGAAATAAATTTATAAATCAAATACTCGTTTTTTTATACCATCTTAGCCGTTCATTCAAAATCAAGGCCGGAGATGCTATCTTCTCCAACGCGTTCACGTACAGGCTATCACGAACCCATCGTCACCATTTAGGGCTCGAAATCGCCGTCACCACCCTCGTCGAGACGACGATCAGCTGCCACCATTCCATTCGCCTCCTCGAGCTACACCTTCACCTAGATCCTAGTCGAACTCGGTCCTCCCCACGTCGCACGCCACGCGATTTAAACGACGACGCACGCAGGCCTCCCGCTTCCCCTACGCTACACCACAACTCATCACTACCGTACAACTCGTAGAGCTCGGTGAGCTCTTCATCTTTGTAGTTGGGAACGTTCGACGAAAAAGCCTGGATCGACAGAAATCGGGGGAAAACGAAAACAAACCTCGGCCATTGATTACAAGAGAGGCGGCCGGTGATAAAGTGATTAGGGTTTAGAGATTTTAATATATATAATAGTTTTAATATTATCTAATTTATATAATCTCTCAATTTAACCGTTAAGCAAACGACCTCCAATTCTCACATTCCGACAGGCTATCCTGGGGTTTTTTCGCATTCCGGACACAATGGAACAGGTTTCGTAAGCTAATTTGATCGTATGCGCAAGATACAGAATTAAACGGTCAATTTAAAATTAAATCGATTAAATCGATTTCGATGCGTTTCGAGCTGCCACGGTCAAACGACAACTCCGATAGCTACGAAAATTGAAATCCGATAATAACTAACTATTACGGATCCAATGGAACTGGTTTCGTCGAATTCCGAGACTGTGCCCTAGAAGGCTATTTTAACTCGTCTATTAAATCAGGCGATTTTCAAAATTAACGAAAACGCTTAAAATTTCACTTTTTAAAATTTTATTAACTTAACAATAAACCATATAGAATTTATAAACACGTTAAAAATCATTCTGGCTCATTCCGGACCAAAATCTGATTAATTTGCATTTTAATAATATTAAATTCATTTTTAAATTAATATAAAATTCCAAATAATAATTTATCAACTTTAAAATTCATCTAAAAATCCAATAATATTATTTATAACCAATTGAGCTTAGAAATACATTTAAACACCACTTTTATAATCATTTACCCCAAATTCACCTTTTTATCCCAATTTCGAATATTTACTTATTATTTTTCCATAAATCAAATTCAACCCGAAATTACTATAATTAAAAATTACAGCTTATTTCATTGATTGAATCTGAATCTATTCATTTTAAAATCAATTAAGAATCCACACTAACATTTAAAACGAATTAAATGTTCGCATTCAATGGCTTAAAAATACGGGATGTTACATGAATATTCCATTCATAAAAGTTTGTTTTAATAAGTCATAAGTTAAATGATATCCAAATGAATATTTCTGGAATTAAACTGATTTGAATTACTAATATACCTACTGTAGCATTTTATAAGTGATGCTGTTTTGAAAATACAGTGTTTTGGAAATTTTTAAAATTGAATGAACTTAGAAATGTTACAACTTTAACATGAATATTGTTTGATCTTGGATTAAAATGGTTTAAATGAAGATTATTTTTAAAAGGTGTTATGATTTTCTAAGTATTATGTTCTTTTTTAAGAATACCATTTCCAAAGTGTTATGATCTTAGTAGTATGATTTCCAAATGATAAACATCCCTAAATTGTTATGATTTCAAAGCATTATGGTTTCAAATTATTATCTTATTTAGTTTTTCAAACCATCTTTTGGTTGTCCTTATTTTCCCTCATCTTGCTACAGGCTGGTATAAGCATCTTTCTATAATCTTTCTGTTTAGAAATCTTTCTGTAATCTTTGATAATCTTTGTTACTCATCCAGATTTGAACACTATTTTCCATTCATAGACCATCGGTCAAGTGAAAAGGGAGATTCAGACTCTAGAGGATTTTTCGTGCTTATATTCTTGATTTGATCACCTCCATCTTGTTAAACTTACCTATAACAATAGTTATCAGGTGTAATTCCAATCTTCTTATCATCTTGTCTTAATTCTATTTCATTCTATCTTTTTCTGTGCTTTCCCGTACCTCGTTCCTTTTCGGGGACGAAAAGTTTTGAGTGGGGGAGAGTGTAACAACCCTATATTTTAGAAATTTTCTTAAATTGATTTTTTCCAGATTCAAAAGCTTTATTTATGAAAAAGAATAAATTTTGTTATTTTAAATATAAACTTTGACTTTGATGTGGATTAGAATTCCAAATATGACTAAATTTAATATTTCCTGAAAATGTGAATTTTGGTCAATAGTCAAACTTTTACTTTTAAGTTTAAATTTTAAATAGTTTGAAATTATAAATTTTATCTTTTATTATGAAAATAGATTTAATAACTTGAACACTACTTTTTGTTTCGTTGAAAACGGAGTTAAAATGTAAAAGTTATGTACATTTCAATTTTTAGTATAATTTGTTTTATTGTGCATTTTTGCCTATTTTAAATTTTATAAATTTTATTTTATTTGTCATATTTTATTTTAATATGTTATTTTATGTATATTTTTGTCTTTTATTATTTTTAAAGTGAAGTAGACATTTTTCTAGAGTCAATGGTAATTTATGTGAAATTTTCATGTCATGTTTGCTATTTTTAAACAATTTCTTCAATTCTTTTGCTATTTTCTCTGAATTTAATTATTTATTTCACTTTGAAAATGTTTTTAAAGTCATTTTTATTTCAAATTTTGCTTTATAATATTTTTAAATTAAAGTTGATAATTTTCCAAAGTCAATGGTGATTTATTTGTAATTTCTGGACACTGTTTTGTATTTTAAGCAATTTCTTTTATTATTTTTTCTAATTTCTTTAAATTTTATTATTTATTTTCTTATATCTTTACTTAGTTTCGGTTTGTATAGTATTTTTCTGAAATATTTTGTTTATATAAAGATTTATAAGGAAAGAAATGTGAAGGGTTGTGTAACGCTTTGAAACGGAAGCCTTTTTATTTACCAAATCCTTTAATTCCTTTAACTCCTCAAAATTAATTGCCTAGACATGTAAAACCCTAGTGTAGCCGTCATCTCATTTGGCATTCACATGAAAAAATATCCCATCTTCAATCGTTTCTCACGGCTAGAGAAAATTAGGTAATGGCCTCCATCTCTTTCTTCCTACTTTTCTTCTTTTTCTATGCTATTTTGCTTGCCTTCTTCCCTGATTGAGATAGGCCTCTACCCCTATTCCTCTGCCACCACCTCCTTCCATCTCTTCCCGACCACCACCAGCCCCCACTCCACCAGATCTGACCATAGCCGAACCATTTTGATGGTAAAACCCCCCAAATTTCAACCTAGATGCTTAAAAACCATGTTTATTGACCTCTACATGCTCACCCACCTCAACCACCACCCAAACCACCACCATAGCCACCACCACCTCCCTGACCTGACCACAACACACCCCTCCCCACCTCTGTCCAGATCTGAACTTGAATGGCCAAGCCCAAACTCCTATGGCTGAGCCCTTTTGTTGACCAAAAACCACGCTAGTGTGCCTAAAACTCTTCACGTACCTATGTTATAACTTCCCCATCATCTCTAGCTTGTAGCCGTGTATCCCTTGGTCCAAACCAAACCCAAAACCATTGCCTTAGACCTATAGTTTCCCTCATGGCTGAGAAATGAACCCCTTGTTCGAGCTTTTGAATGGTTAAAGCATGGTGAAGTAATCTATTCCGTTGTTGATTCTTATCTGCATTGTTTCAACATTGTTTTGCTTTGAATATTTATGTGTATATTGTCTTGTTTTGTTTGAATGTTTTCAAGGAGATTTATCTTTGGCTCTCTCAATATCCAATCTTATTCGTGCTTTCGTGCCTTCGAAGATCTCAGTTTGTGCATTTGATAGCAATCTCCAGCACAAAGAGGTGAGTTATTCTCACCAGACAATATGTACCTATATAACAAGTAAATTGACACCCTGCGAATCTGTAGAAATATATTATCATGTTATATATGCTTATATTCATATGATGTTCACACCTGTTATTACACCTGTTATATCATATGTTACTGTTATTTAATGTTATTCTGTTATTTATATCTGTTATCACCATTGCAAGTTCCCTGTAGACTAGAATCACTATGGGTTGAAATGATACATACCCGAACGGACTTTAGAATAGGGAAAAATCGTTATGGGCTGAAATGATAGGCCTGAACGATTTTTATTTAATTTATTTTAACTTGGGATTGCGGGTTTGAAATGATAGAACCCGGATTTTTCTTTTTTTAACTGCGGATTGAAATGATACATATCCGTATCACTTGACCTAGGTTAGAAAATTATATACAGGCCCGTGGTTATTTTATAAAGTGCTTTGGATATTTTTAAGTAATTTAAAAATTATAAATTTATGAAATTTGATTTAGATAGATTTTGAAATGTTTTTAAATAAAGAAATTATGATTTTTCTATATGTTACAAATGTAATTAATGAAGGTTTAACTGGATTTTTGAAATATAACTTAAGTTGGAAATTTGGAATTTTGGTTAAAATGATATTTAAGTTATATAAATAAAATGGATATTAAATTTTATTTGGAAATGGTAAATATGATAATTTGATTAAATTTGAATTTAAGTGATTTATTAAAGTATTATTGATTTTTCTATGAATTTAAGTGGTTAAATAAATGAATGTTTAAAAGTGATCTTTAAAATATAACTTGACTAGGAAATGTGAAATTTGGTTTTAATTAAAGGTTTAAGTTAATTAAATAAAATTGGAAATTTTGTTCAATTGTGAAATGGTAATTTAAATTTGAAGTGTTAAGTCTATTTGTTGAAATGTGAAGAATTGGAACTTTTACACTTAAACTTATTAAGTAAATTGTTGAAAATTGGATTTAATTATAAGAAATTTATTGTAAAAAAGATATATGTTAAATGATATGTAAATGAACAGTTTAAATGTTAAAATATGATTTTTAAAATGTTTATGTGTTTTAAATTAAAGTTATTTAATTGCTGCAAATACACTAACACCTGAAATTTACTTTTAATAGCATTCAGAAATGCTATAGATTCTGTTTTGAACTAAAATTATGTAAAAAGAGCTATTACTGCATTTCTGAAATGATGTAGTTGCTGTAATTGAACTTATAGGCTAATATTGAACTCAGGTCTATTATAGCATTCTCTGGAAATGTTATAATGGTCTGCAGTCTTTGCTGAAACCAAATTTAACCCTTGTTTTGAAATCTGAACTACCGCAGCACTTCTGATATGTTGTCTTTTCTGTTTTGAACTATAATTCAACTAAAACTGAGTTTTAACAGCAGTTTAAGTGCTGTCTTTGCTGAATTAAAAATGTTTTCAAATATAACCTATAGCAGTTGTTTTTAAATGCTGTGAAATGCTGAAATTTTAATAATTAGGGTTTTTGACTTAGTAAACGAACTCAGAATGGTTTGAAACTTTGGAAATTGAATACTTGATTTGAAAATATAATAATTACACTTTTAAAAGGTTTAAATGAATTATTTGATTGGAATATAAACTATTTAAAAGGTGATTTGAAATGATAATAAATTAAGTATACCTTTAAATTTAAAAGGTATTTAAAGTTGAATATTTAGATTTGAACTCAAATGATATTTGGAATATTAAAATGATTTGAAATGAAGTTTTGAAATGATATGATATTTTAAAAATATGGAAATGGTTTGGAATTGATTTAATCTTTATTTTGATAAAGATTTGGATTTGAAATGATATTCTATTTTGAAGTATAAACTGTTTTTAAACTTATAACCACGGGTTATAATAACGTTGGGTTGTTAAAGAGACCGGGATTGGATATGGACATACTCTCTGTCTTACCGAAAACCACTTTGGCAACCGTGTACGTGGTGGAGATTCCAGAATGAAGTAGGATGGTGGCGACGTTCTTAAGGTATGTTACGTGGACCCAACTCCCATGAGTTGGCATAAGGTGGCTAAAACAGGAGCGATCTCGGACCAGTGAGGTAGCACCTCTTCTCGGACACATTTCTTCGATATTATACTCTTACTTGTGACTGATTAGATGGCCATCCTCCGATTTGGGAGTGTTGTTCGAGGTGGAATGGTAGTGGCTGCTATGCGTATCCATCAGTCCGTGTGCGTAATTGGTATATCTACCCTGGCATTGCCTAGTTGTGCCGTGTCACCTACCATATCGAGCTTTACTACGATTATGATTTTAAGATCCGACCGCGTTAAGGTTCTCCATCCCCTTAACGCTATTTTCTATATGATTATACTTTACTTATTTAGACACTATTATAATATCGAATATTACTACATAGTAGATGTTTTAACGGATCCTTAGAGGTTGGGCGGTCCCAAGCATCTTCTAAGTTACTTGTACCCTTATTACAGTTTGCTTGAGTTGGTTTACATTATATAAGTATATATTGTCCTGACTCGAGTGTTTTGTGTTTTGCTTTACGCTCGGGACCGAATCTAGTGACGACCGCCCATGACCCCTGCACCGAATCTAGTGATAGTGCGCTGTAAAGTGTGCCAGACGACCATGGACGATTGTCAGGGTAGTTTAAAACAACAGAATCTATCGTATTACTCACAGCACATGGTCAAAATACAATAGAACATATACATAGTGAAGCTTTACAGAATAAAATGCCGTCATATAAAACTTCATAATAGTTGAATACAAGCATCCAAATAGCCAATACATCAAGCCTCACTACATAACACTCAGAGAATACAAAACAGCGGAACATCCAGTACATATAATAAGAAGATAATATGCAACCCTCCAGCTCGTCTTCGATATCAGCATCGTGAGAAGAGAACAGCACCTGTCACCTGCTACCTAGTCTGCCCGTCCCAAAAATGGACGAACAGCCCAAGGCAATAAGGATTAAAAACATAAAGCCTTGAGTCAGACAACAGTCTTAGTGAGCAGTAAATTAACTAACAACATACCAAAAGAGCATAAAGGAAAAGGAATAGGAATACAACCCTCCCACTCCACCTATTTCTACAGTGATAGCCCCCAGACACACACTAAGCAGAAGCAACATAGCAGAGCATACAATTTAAAGTAAAGTAATAATCATTCGAGTCAAGGGCGATGTTTTCCAAGTACCAAGGCCTAAATCAGATAAGCACCCAGAAAATACCGCTCTTGAGTCCGAACGACGATACAACCAAACATCCATGACTCCGGCTATCACTGTTATCACTGCTTCGATATCAACGTTAATTGAATGACCGGCACATTCTTTCAGCCGTCCGTCAAGGGCTAATGGAAACCCCGGTTCTAGACATAACTCCCGCACGTCGTCGCAGCCCGTGCCTAGGACTATCGAATCTGCCCAGAGTACTCGACCATCAACAGTTGGCCGTTGGGACTATCGAATCTGCCCAAACGTACACTTGCTTAGAGCATGCTAGAACCTTCAACAACGATGCTATCCAAGCGTCCTAGTCATCCTCCTCGACGACTATTCTCATATCCATTCATTATCCTCAACTCGAATCATATCACCGAGTTATCAACATGCTTGGAATGATCCCGTCTGGATCAGACCAAGTCTTCATCACATGATTGCCTCGCTTCATCACATCCTCGCAAAGCCTCATCTCAACATCACATCATCAAATCTACGCATAAGAGCTTCATCATCCCGCTACATATGCCACGAGCAGCTTACCCAATTCAAGAGCCTTTCTCTTAGCTCTTGAATCATCTTCGGTCTAAATCAAACCATCAATCATCTAATTCATAACAATCAATCAAACCAAACATTAATCCAAGCAATCAAGCATTCAAATATGATCTAAGTAGATAATTATAACAATAATGGCATTTTCGTAATTAAAGAGTTGAAAGTCTAACATGCATGAAATCATAAGAAATATCTCTACAATCTTGATGAATGAACTTGCATAGGTTAACACTTAGTAAAATGGTTGTCAAATTATCATAAGCAATGGATCTACATGGATCTACACTTAGGATGAAGAAAATGCATGGAAATCACTATTTTAACACCAAATCGAGCCAACAATCCGATATACTCCTTTGGATCCGTGTGAGAGATAATCACCACTCACCAAATCACCTAAACAACCTCAAATCAACACGCTTCAGATCTGGACAGCGAAGGATCAAGCTTGATCTACCACGAATCCGCCTCAAACGAAGAAATCTCACTTCAAAGGATGAAGATCTTCAATCTAAGCTCTTGAATCTTCAATTTGATCTTCAACTTGGATGGATGGAAGCACTAGATTAGAGTGGAGGAAAGAAGTGAAGAAGTGTAGAAGTCGAGCTCTCAAAATGGCAGCACTTCGTCGCTTCAAAATCCGGATCCCAAAAATGAAGCCAACCCCCTCTATTTATAGGCAGAAAATTCCTTAAGTCGTAACTCGTCCGCCTCTATAAGTCGTCTCCGACTTATAACCTTCGACTTAACAAAGCCTTCAACCTAACAGACTACGACTTAGGGATCTATCGACTTAAGACTTAGCAGCTAACCTCTAAGTCGGTTGCGACTTAACACCTACGTCTATACGACTTAACGACTCAACCACTTGCGCGAGTTAACACATACGCGCGACTTAACCGGGATATGCCTTAGCGACTTAACAGCTCTACAACTCATCAACCTCACGACTTAGCTAGGTTACGACTTAACTGGTCAGACGACTTAACGAGATAACCCATCCTACGACTTAACAGTGTTACGACCTAACACTTAAGAGGATACGACTTAAAGATTTCAGCTACTCTATGACTTAACAACAAACACCTAAGTCGTCTACGACTTAACACATAGGCTACGACTTAACTATAAGGCTGCCTATCTCCTAAGTCGCTAGCCTCTATAAGTCGGTCACGACTTATCTCTTAGGTCGTTTACAACATAGGACTTAAACAAATATGACCGAAAAGACAAACATACTAGGTCGTCCACGACTTACCACCTTAACTCGCTAACTCGCTGATCCCTTAACTCGGTAACAACTTAACTCACCTATATCCTTAAGTCGCTTACAACCATAAGTCGGTCAACTCGCTAACTCGTCCAACCGACCTAACTTCTCTACGCTCTAAGTCGTTGCCGACCTAACTGCCTTAACTCGCCATCCACCTGGGTATCTCCAATCCCCTAAGTCGTATACGACTTACGACTTATACTAAGTCGTGAACGACTTAGGACTTAGCCATATTTTTGCCTAAAATCTGAAATGGCTCAAAAATGCTAAAATTCCAGATTTTGACAAACTTTTCGATCTGTAAAAATACGGGTCGTTACATTCTCTCCCCCTTAGGAATTTCGCCCCCGAAATTCCAAGCAAACAAAGCAATCAAAGACTATTCTATACGCCTATCATCCATAACAATCAACAAACCATGCATCCAATTCTAGCTTAGCGTACAGAATTCTAACACTAGAACAAGTTACAATATCGTGAGATGACACGACACCTTAGGGTCATACCTTGAAGAGTTCAGGATGAGCTGCCTTCATCCTCTCTTCCACCTCCCACGTACAGTCGTTATCATCATCACTCCATTGTATCTTGATCAACTTAACTACCTTCCTCCTAAGCTGTTTCGTGTCGGTTTCAACAACACGAAGCGGCTTACGAGGTCTTCTATCGACTGGATCAACTTCGAAATCTTCACAGCTATCAGCAGAAACCACTGTATTTGAGTCGTGCACATACTTCCGTAGATATGATACATGAAAAACATTGTGCACACTCGACATCTTCTCTGGTAACTCCAATCTATAAGCGAGCTTTCCAATTCGCTCGGTAATCGGGAATGGTCCAACAAATCTCGGAGTCAATTTTCCTTTCTTCCCGAATCGAATAACATTCTTCAGTGGAGAAATCTTCACAAAAACCATATCTCCTACGTCGAATTCCAAATCCTTTCGACGCTTATCAGCATAACTCTTCTGACGGTCTTGGGCTGCCTTTATTCATTGCCGAATGATCTCTATACAATCTGAAGTCTGCCGAATCATCTCTGGCCCAAGTATCAGCTTTTCTCCAGTTTCCAACCAACATGTCGGAGAGTTACACGGTCTTCCATAAAACGCCTCATACGGTGCCATACCAATGCTTGACTGGTAACTGTTGTTGTATGAAAACTCTACCAAATGAAGGTGATCTTCCCATGATCCTCCGAAGTCCAAAACACAAGCTCTAAGAAGATCTTCCAAAACTCGGTTGACTCTCTCGGTCTGACCATCTGTTTGAGGGTGATAAGCTGTACTCAAACACAACTCGGTTCCCAAAACTTCCTGGAAGCTCTTCCAAAATCCACTAGTGAACAATCGGTCTCGATCGCTCACTATACTCTTCGGAATACCATGGAATTTTTAACAACCCGTATATTTGGACCATTTAAATTGACAATAATCCACACATGTCAACTTAAATAGTGCAAAACACGAATCATTAATGGAGTATATGTATATAAATGAGAATCATCACAGAATCACAGAAAATACAACATAACAGAATAGTGCAGCGGAATTACAACAATGTCATAATAGTAGTTCATGAAGCTACTAAGTAAATACAACAATGTCACAAGCAGATAGTGAAAAGAAATACATAGATGTCTGATACAATAACAAAATAGAATGGAGCAATACTGATAAAGATAAATGATGGTCTTCAAGTCTTCAGCTCCAAATAAGCAGCAGCAGCAATCCTCAGTCTGATCCGAGCATATGCACAAACAAACACTTGAATCAGGACATATATTCTTATACAGATAATATGGTTAAAAATTTGAAATAACAATAACTCAAAGATGATTGGAATAAGCATCTTTCAGGATCCGATAAACTATCTATATATAGTAGAGTACGATAAGTAGATAATGTCTATCAATAATATAAAGATATAAAAAATAGTGTTAAGTCATGGCCCATTCCACCCTTAACACATTTTTATTCCCAAAAGCATATACAAGACCGTAGTTTCCCCAAAACCGGAAGTCACCAGAGGGCAATCCATATACTAAAGGTACAAATCAAAATCGTAGTGGTCGCGCATAAATGGAATACAAGTATGACAAGGCACATGAGGCTATACCCAAGGTAGTGATACTACCGTTCGCCTGATCCGGACTGGTGAGAACGCAACGCCGCAGCGCCCGCAACACCGTGAAACAACACTCCCAAATCAAGGGTGCGCACCAATCAATCACAAAGTAAAAGAATAGTTTACGAAGAAGTGTGTCCACTTGAGGTAGCTAATCCTCCATTGGCCCGGCACAGCTCCTGTTTTAGTCATTTCCAATTTGACACAAGTGTCAAGGTTATCCATTATCGTTCCCTTTCTTCAATCATCAACGTTCGCCAATCCAACCACTTCATTCTGGATCATCACTTCGCGTATAGTTATTAAAGTGGTTTCCGGTTTAGACAGCGAGTATGCCCCAAACCGGCTCCGGTTCCTTTAATAACCTTTCGTGATTATAACACCGATTGGTCGTTAATATATTTCAAAATCAAAACGATTTCAATTTCAATTGAAATTCGCAAATCGACAATTCGTTAGCCTTTCGAAATCAATTTCCAAAATTACGTTTCAATCTTTCCAATTTCAATTTCAACATTTCCATAATTCAATTTCAAACTTTCAATTAAACAATTCGAATATTCATTGCATTTTGTATATAAGTTCATTCCAAAATCATTTAACTAAATTTACGTTCAAAACGATTTAAATCAATTATCACTTCCATTCGATATTCATTAAATTTATTTATCATTAAGCAATTTCAATTTAATTTCCAATTCATTACGTTACTTCTTAAGTTCATTTTCATTATCAAAGTTTCAACTTATCTACAATTACATTTGTCGAATCCAATTCCTTTTTAATTTCAAGTCTTTCATTTGTTTCGATAAAACGCATTATATTTCTTATCAAAGATATTCCTTCCAAATTTCAAACTTAGTTAAAACTTATTTTCACTTGTTCAAAAATTCAATTACTCTTAATAAAGATATTCAATTCAATTTTTTGAATTCGATCTCATCAAATTTCAATAATTTCAAATCTTAATTATTTATTATTCAAACTCATTCATTAATGATTCCAAACTTAATTATTCATAAATTCAAAATTTAATTATTAATTATTTCAAACCTCGTTATTAATAATTTCACACTTAACTATTTATAATTTTCAAAACTCTTATTAATTATTTCAAAAATTAATCACCAAATAATTCTAAGTTTAATTATTAAATAATTAAATTTTTAAACAATATTCTTTTGTCAATTACTACTTTAATATTCGTTCTAAATTCAAATATTCACATTTACATTCATTTCAATTTAAATTCCAAATTATTCAAAACTTTGTTATTCGTCAAATAAAACTTTATTTTTATTTAAATCAAAACATTTGGCCAATCGGGTTTTATTTTCATTTTCTATCCTAAGTCAAAATTGTTTGGGTATTTATCATTTCAACCCGATTCCATTTAAATTCAAAATCAAAACATACAAAGGGAACTTGCAGTGTGATAGCTGTGATGGTGTCAAAGTAAATAAACAAGCAATACCATCCATTCACAACAATTCAACAATTTCAAATAACCCCGAAATAATCGTATTTATTTACGCCAATTAATATAACTATTTCTAGAATCTACTCTATCATTTCAAGTAGATTAAAGATTATAACAATTCGGTTTCACTTGTCATTCAATTTCAATTACAACAGTTAATTCAATACGTTCAAGAGTCCAAAGTGAAATTTATCAATTTCTACGTGTCAATTAACTTAACAATTTAAAGGTTCAATTTAACTAATCAATATTTATCATATAAAGGTGTCAAGTTAACAATCAAAATTTGACATATATAATTCATTTTAAATCGTTAACCATCCTATATCCAATTTTAACTTGCAATTAATTTATCACTTAACAATAACAATTTACATCCAATTCAACATCGCATAGCAATCATTTATCAATTCAAACTTGTATAAGAATATAGTCGTGAAAATTAATTCACCTTTCGTGGATAAGAAATTTGACGGCGAAGCACGAAGAAATAAGAACAGAGTCGGTATAGCACGAACAACGAACACGAAGACGGAGGAAAAGAACGGAGCTGAAAATTTGCGCTGCGAAAGAAGTTCAGTCGGTTGCTGCAACAATAGAGGAAAAATTTGGTTACTATTTTGCAACCAAAATAGATACTGGCGAAAAATATTTTACTGCAATATTTAGAGTACGCATAACTCAATTCATGTATATGCACTAAATCCACCACTTATTATAATCACAACCACCACATATCACTTCTCTTTATACAGCACATCAACGCACATGCTTAATTTCCTTTTTTTTTCAAGTTGAGATTAAAATTTACATCAACACATTCCCATCCACTCACGTATATTAAATTCATGCTTGCCCTTCTCTTTTAAAACACACCCACATCCACACGTGTCAACCTATACACACACACGCTCAACTACTCAACAACACTCACGCACGCACAGAGGGAAGTGATGGGCTGCTGGCGTAGTGACGTGTGGACGTGGGTTGCTGGCTAGTGGTGGTGGACTGGGAGGTGGGTTGAGGCGAGAGCGACTTGGGTTGTGGGTGAGGCCAGCGGCGTCTGGGCGGAGCACGGGTTCGTGGTGGGTGGGCAGTGTGGTCGTGGGGTTGCTGGTAGGTGTTGGCTGCGACAGTAGAGAGGGGAGCTGGCGGTGGCGGAAGTCATTGGAGATTGGGAGGTGGTGAACGTGGTAGGGGCGGGCTGGGTCAGGAAGTGGCGGAGCGGGGTTTGGCAGAGAGGAGGCATGGACGTGATGGGTTAGAGGCTGGCGGTGGTTGGTGCTCTCGCACGCACGGCGGAGGGCAGTGGAGGTTGAGTCGGTGGGATGGTGAACTGGAGGGTGGCGCGGAGGCAGTTGAGATGGGGTTGGGTGCTGGTGGCGTGTGGACTGGGGACGTGGGAGGTGGTGCGTTTCAGGGGTCGGTGTTGGAGACAGGGTGGCGGGTTGTTGCTTGGCACGGTGGAGGGTGTGCTCGTACGTGACTGAAGTAGGAGTGAATAGGAAAGAAAAGAGAAAAATGTTTGGACTATCATCTCGTTTGCAGAAAAAAATAATAGGAAGAAGAATGAGAGAGATAAATTTTGATTACCTATAGCTTGCAAATGAGAATGGGGATAGTGAACAGAAGTGAAATGTTGCTTATTTTCACAAATTAAGTAACAGTGGAATTTGCATTGAGTTCCTAAAAGGTCACGCTCATTCCCATTCCCTACCTATCCACTAGTACTAGCTACCCACTACCTCATTAATTACCAGTCGATTCATGATTCAAAATTTCTTTTGTAAACGGCTGACAAAATTTTGGGCTGCCCATTTTTATTTAACCGGTCCGACCGGAACCGATAAATTGACACGACGGATGATGTCGGACTTCAATTCGCGCAAATAAATATACCGTTATGATCAGTGTGACGATGCGCTTCCAACGGTACACAGATTATTGCGATACGATGATTTTATAAAATTTGCATTTACGCCGCTTAAATTGTACGATTTGCAAAACAATTTAAATGGAGCAGGCGATGACAGTTTTAGATGAAACGAATTACAAAATCTTGATCAGAATAATTTTTACAACATAACTGTGTAAAAATATTTGGGTTTGGAAGATAAATTTTACGCAGCTTTATATGGACTGATATACAGTAAAACGCGAACGGACTTTACTGTAATATTTTTCAACGAAACTTTTTCTATGTCCATATCTAACTAGACGTATGTCACAAATACAGTTTGGGCGTAAACTGAGATCGTTATAAATTCAAAATTTTTATTGAAACGATGAATTCTAAATTTTAAATTTGGTCGAAAATTTAGGGTCGTTACAATCTCCCCCACTCAAAACTTTTCGTCCTCGAAAAGGAACGAGATGAGTGAAGTAGAAATGAAATAAGTAGAAAAGTCAAGATAGATTTCGAGAATTTTGGATGATACCTGAAATTAATAGTTCGGGGTTTGAATCCCGAATACTATCCTCAGTTTCCCATATGCAATCTCGCTTATCTGTGCTCCACTGTACTTTTACGAGATTTACCGACTTCCTTCTGAGTTGCTTTGTCTCACGATCAACTATCCGAAGTGGCTTCCGCTCAATAGTCAAGTCTGGCTCAATAACTATCTCATCCAACTGAGCAGTAGGAATGGTCATAGATGGATCGTGTACAACCTTGCGAAGATGTGAGACGTGGAACACGTTGTGCACACCGGGGAACTTCTCTGGTAATGCAACTCTATAGGCCAAAGTTCCAACCCTTTCCGTAATCTCAAATGGGCCAACAAATCTAGGGGCAAGCTTTCCCTTCCTCCCAAATCGAATAACATTCTTCAAAGGCGACACTTTAAGAAATACTTTGTCTCCTACACTGAATTCGAGATCTCTTCTCCTTTTGTCAGCATAGCTCTTTTGTCTATCCTGTGCCGTCTTTATCTTCTCCCTGATTTCTTCGACTTTTTCAGAAGCTTCCATAATCATTTCTGGTCCAAGCACTAATCGATCTCCAGACTCAATCCAACAAGCTGGCGACTTGCACGGCCGTCCATATAAGGCTTCGAACGGTGCCATACCAATGCTTGCCTGGTTTATAAAGGATAATTAATTTAAATTCAAATATACTTATTCAAATTTGAAATTCAAATTCTTTACCTGGTAACTATTATTATAAGTGAATTCAACCAAGTGAAGATGGTCTTCCCAAGATCCACCAAAGTCAATAATACAAGCCCGGAGAAGGTCTTCCAAAATCTGATTCACCCTCTCAGTTTGGCCATCTGTCTGAGGATGATATGCTGTGCTCAGATTCAGTTTGGTGCCCAAAGTATCCTGAAATGCCTTCCAGAATTTACTGGTAAAAATAGGATCTCGATCGCATACAATACTAGATGGTACACCATGAAGTTTAACAACTTCTCTCATGTATATCTCGGCCAAGCTCGAAGCTGTACGAGTGGTCTTAACTGGAATAAAGTGTGCGGACTTCGTCAGTCTGTCGACAATCACCCATATGCTTTCGTTACCCTTTCTAGTCCTTGGCAGCCCATCAATAAAGTCCATAGAAATCTGCTCCCATTTCCAACCTGGAATCTCTAGCGGTTGGAGCAATCCTGCTGTCTTTCTGTGATCAGCTTTAACTTGTTGGCAAGTGGTGCACCTGCTAACATAGGTAGAAATATCGCGCTTCATCCCACTCCACCAATATAACTTCTTCATATTCTGGTACATTTTAGTGACACCGGGATGAAATGAAAGTGAAGACTTATGATTTTCTCTCAGCACTTCCTGTCTAAGACCATCAACATTAGGAACACAAATTCGATTATCAATCCTCAAGATTCCATTACTATCAACATGTGCACCCACTTTATTATCAGCATTTTCAACTCTGCCAAGAACTATTTCTTTGATGCGATAAAGCAAAGTGTCCTTATATTGTTTGGCTATAATACGATCTATAAGAGCTGGGGAGACGGAAAGCTGGAATAACATTCCTTCAACAAGATTACAACATATCATAGCTTGGTTTCTACTCAAAGCATCGGCTACGGCATTTGCTTTCCCCGGAGTGTAGTTAATATCAAGATCATATGCAGCTAGAAATTCGAGCCATCAGACTTGTCTCTGATTCAAATCCTTTTGCGAGAAGATATATCTCAATGACTTATGGTCAGTGAATAACTCGAATTTTGCTCCCAATATATAGTGCCTCCATAGCTTAAGAGCAAATACAACCGCAAGAAGCTCTAAATCGTGGGTTGCGTAGTTTGTCTCATGGGTCTTTAACTGACGACCAGCATAGGCAATAACTTTTCCTTTCTGCATTAAAACAGCTCCAAGTCCATCTCGACAAGCATCTGTATATACAGTCAATCCTTCGCTACCATCAATAACTGTAAGAACCGGGGCAGAGGTCAACTTCCGCTTCATCTCATTGAAAGCTGCTTCGCACTTTTCGCTCCAAATAAATTTCACATTCTTTCTGGTCAGTGCGGTAAGTGGTGCGGCAATACGGGCAAAGTTTTCTATAAATCTGCGGTAATAGCCGGCCAAACCCAAGAAACTGCGGATGTCTGTAGGAGTTTTGGGAGTCTCCCAATCCTGTAAATTCCAAAGATTCGAATTAAGAAATTGATAAGTTGGTTTGATAGAATTGACAAGTATGAATGGAACTTACATTGATTACGGCGATCTTAGCTGGATCGACCGAAATCCCATTCTCTGAAACAATATGGCCAAGAAATCGAACTTCATCTTTCCAAAAATGGCATTTTGAAAACTTGGCTTTAAGCTGATGGCTGCGTAGAGTTTCGAGAACAAAAACCAAATGCGACCTATGCTCTTCCTCATCCTTAGAGAAGACGAGAATGTCATCGATGAAAACAAGAACAAACTTGTTAAGAACATCCCGGAAAACTCTATTCATCAAATCGACGAAATAAGCTGGAGCATTAGTAAGACCGAACGGCATAACCAGCCATTCAAAGAAACCAGTCTCAGTGCGGAATGCTGTCTTAGGAATACTCTCCTCGGCAATTCTGAGTTGGTGAAAGCCAGTAGCCAGATCGAGTTGAGAGAATACTTTAGCTCCATAGAGCTGGTCGAAGAGATCGTTGATGCGGGGCATCGGATATCTATTCTTGTGGGTGAGCTTGTTCAGCTCTCTATAGTCCACACACATTCTGAGTGAACCATCAGTTTTTGTGACGAATACCACTGCAGCACCCCATTCTGAATGACTTCGCCGAATCAAGCCTTTAGAAAATAAATCTTCAATTTGAACATTCAACTCTGCCTTTTCTTTAGGAGCCATTCTCCAAGGAGGGAGAATTACTGGTCGGGCACCAGGAATAAGGTCAATGCGGAATTCGATTTCCCGCGGTGGTGGTAGAGAATTGACTTCTCCAAATACATCAGAAAAGAATTGAACAACTGGAGTAGAGCTTAGTTCATTTGGATGGGAGTCAAGTGAAAATATAAAACTCCCAGCATATTCTTGAGGTGATTTTCCTTCTATAACCAAAGGCATGCTCTTGTCATCGATGAGAGAGACTGTACGAGCTTTACATGAGATATTGGCTTCGAACTTCCGTAGCCAATCAATGCCTAATAGTATATCGAATGCTTCAAACCCGAGGACATAGAAATCCCAAGTGAAGTGGTGAATGCCATGCATAAGAGTGACATATTTACAAACCCTTTTAAGGTTAGCGGGTCCTCCAATAGGATTTGATACACATAAGAAGGTAGATGAAAGAATGGGTTCCAAACCAAGTTTATTGCACAAATCAATAGATATGAAACTATGTGTTGCTCCGGTATCAAATAGAACTTTAATTGGTAAAGTATGCAACATAAAAATACCCTGTAAAGTACCTTGGTTATCAGTAGGAGCAGGTGGGGTAGGTGGATCATGGGCTGAAGAAGTCATAGCAAATACCCCGGCCGTCTTTCCCTTTTTGTACATAGGACAATCCCTCTTGAAATGGCCTGGCTGTAGACATACGTGACAGAGGTCGTTCCTGGTATTCTGAGGAGGCGGAACAGCGGCACTAGAGGAGGTTGGACAACTGCTGGCATAGTGACCCCTCTGGTCGCATTTGAAACAAGTGATAGAGGATAAGTCAATAGGCTTTTTCTGAGAATAGCCAAGCCCAGATTTCTGTTGCCAATTCTTCTTCTGTTGCTCGAAATTTTGCTTCCTCTTTCCCGACTGATTAGCTGGTGTCTGAGTAACTGGGGCTTTGGGGACAGATGTTCCCTTGGGCTTTCCCTCGTATCGAAGAGCAAAATCCATCAACTCAGTGAAAGTTCCATGGACATGAGCGGTGAGGAGCTCGTAATACTCTGGGCGTGTACCATGTATGAACTTCTCGTTCTTGAGCAGAGGAGTGTCGATCAAACCAGGTCCGAACTTGGAGAGTTCGTTAAACCTCCTTTCGTACTCAGTAAAGGTCATGCTGCCCTGCTTGAGATCCATGAAAGACCGATAGAGTTGGGCCTTCCCAGCAGCTGGCATCCACTGAGCCATAAAGGACTCCCTATTACAAGTGATATGAAACGAATCAAAATTATGACGAGATAAAATAGAAATTTATTTAGTTGGAATTTAGATAGATTTCTACCTAAACTGGACCCATGTGATAGTTTCCTCATCAGTTCGAGAAGTGACTGATTCCCACCAATCTTGTGCAGCATCCTGAAGCTGCCAAGCGGCCAACTTGCGCTTCTGAGCATCTGCAATCTCTAAGCCAGAAAAGATCCTTTCCAAACTCTTTAGCCATTGTTGTGCTTCGATAATACTCTCGGAGCCAGTAAATTTGACTCCTCCAAGCTGAGTATACTCCTTGCTAAGAGTGGAGAATCGGACTGCGGGAGCTGGAGCATGTGGACCAGGAGCATTTCCACCCCTGCCTCTAACATTTCTTCTGGTATCCATCCTGGAATACCAAAAGTGATTTAGAATCAAAGATAGAAATTTATAGAACTTAAGGAAATTCTATTCAACGAATTCAAATAAAAAGATGAATCAAAGGAGGTGGATTCTGCAATGATTCTCCTCATTCTAGGGTATGTTCACCCTATCTCTAATGAGCTTTAAACTCCACAGGCTAAGGTTATCGGGAACCAAAGCTCTGATACCAACTGTAACAACCCGTATATTTGGACCATTTAAATTGACAATAATCCACACATGTCAACTTAAATAGTGCAAAACACGAATCATTAATGGAGTATATGTATATAAATGAGAATCATCACAGAATCACAGAAAATACAACATAACAGAATAGTGCAGCGGAATTACAACAATGTCATAATAGTAGTTCATGAAGCTACTAAGTAAATACAACAATGTCACAAGCAGATAGTGAAAAGAAATACATAGATGTCCGATACAATAACAAAATAGAATGGAGCAATACTGATAAAGATAAATGATGGTCTTCAAGTCTTCAGCTCCAAATAAGCAGCAGCAGCAATCCTCAGTCTGATCCGAGCATATGCACAAACAAACACTCGAATCAGGACATATATTCTTATACAGATAATATGGTTAAAAATTTGAAATAACAATAACTCAAAGATGATTGGAATAAGCATCTTTCAGGATCCGATAAACTATCTATATATAGTAGAGTACGATATGTAGATAATGTCTATCAATAATATAAAGATATCAAAAATAGTGTTAAGTCATGGCCCATTCCACCCTTAACACATTTTTATTCCCAAAAGCATATACAAGACCGTAGTTTCCCCAAAACCGGAAGTCACCAGAGGGCAATCCATATACTAAAGGTACAAATCAAAATCGTAGTGGTCGCGCATAAATGGAATACAAGTATGACAAGGCACATGAGGCTATACCCAAGGTAGTGATACTACCGTTCGCCTGATCCGGACTGGTGAGAACGCAACGCCGCAGCGCCCGCAACACCGTGAAACAACACTCCCAAATCAAGGGTGCGCACCAATCAATCACAAAGTAAAAGAATAGTTTACGAAGAAGTGTGTCCACTTGAGGTAGCTAATCCTCCATTGGCCCGGCATAGCTCCTGTTTTAGTCATTTCCAATTTGACACAAGTGTCAAGGTTATCCATTATCGTTCCCTTTCTTCAATCATCAACGTTCGCCAATCCAACCACTTCATTCTGGATCATCACTTCGCGTATAGTTATTAAAGTGGTTTCCGGTTTAGACAGCGAGTATGCCCCAAACCGACTCCGGTTCCTTTAATAACCTTTCGTGATTATAACACCGATTGGTCGTTAATATATTTCAAAATCAAAACGATTTCAATTTCAATTGAAATTCGCAAATCGACAATTCGTTAGCCTTTCGAAATCAATTTCCAAAATTACGTTTCAATCTTTCCAATTTCAATTTCAACATTTCCATAATTCAATTTCAAACTTTCAATTAAACAATTCGAATATTCATTGCATTTTGTATATAAGTTCATTCCAAAATCATTTAACTAAATTTACGTTCAAAACGATTTAAATCAATTATCGCTTCCATTCGATATTCATTAAATTTATTTATCATTAAGCAATTTCAATTTAATTTCCAATTCATTACGTTACTTCTTAAGTTCATTTTCATTATCAAAGTTTCAACTTATCTACAATTACATTTGTCGAATCCAATTCCTTTTTAATTTCAAGTCTTTCATTTGTTTCGATAAAATGCATTCTATTTCTTATCAAAGATATTCCTTCCAAATTTCAAACTTAGTTAAAACTTATTTTCACTTGTTCAAAAATTCAATTACTCTTAATAAAGATATTCAATTCAATTTTTTGAATTCGATCTCATCAAATTTCAATAATTTCAAATCTTAATTATTTATTATTCAAACTCATTCATTAATGATTCCAAACTTAATTATTCATAAATTCAAAATTTAATTATTAATTATTTCAAACCTCGTTATTAATAATTTCACACTTAACTATTTATAATTTTCAAAACTCTTATTAATTATTTCAAAAATTAATCACCAAATAATTCTAAGTTTAATTATTAAATAATTAAATTTTTAAACAATATTCTTTTGTCAATTACTACTTGAATATTCGTTCTAAATTCAAATATTCACATTTACATTCATTTCAATTTAAATTCCAAATTATTCAAAACTTTGTTATTCGTCAAATAAAACTTTATTTTTATTTAAATCAAAACATTTGGCCAATCGGGTTTTATTTTCATTTTCTATCCTAAGTCAAAATTGTTTTGGTATTTATCATTTCAACCCGATTCCATTTAAATTCAAAATCAAAACATACAAAGGGAACTTGCAGTGTGATAGCTGTGATGGTGTCAAAGTAAATAAACAAGCAATAGCATCCATTCACAACAATTCAACAATTTCAAATAACCCCGAAATAATCGTATTCATTTACGCCAATTAATATAACTATTTCTAGAATCTACTCTATCATTTCAAGTAGATTAAAGATTATAACAATTCGGTTTCACTTGTCGTTCAATTTCAATTACAACAGTTAATTCAATACGTTCAAGAGTCCAAAGTGAAATTTATCAATTTCTACGTGTCAATTAACTTAACAATTTAAAGGTTCAATTTAACTAATCAATATTTATCATATAAAGGTGTCAAGTTAACAATCAAAATTTGACATATATAATTCATTTCAAATCGTTAACCATCCTATATCCAATTTTAACTTGCAATTAATTTATCACTTAACAATAACAATTTACATCCAATTCAACATCGCATAGCAATCATTTATCAATTCAAACTTGTATAAGAATATAGTCGTGAAAATTAATTCACCTTTCGTGGATAAGAAATTTGACGGCGAAGCACGAAGAAATAAGAACAGAGTCGGTATAGCACGAACAACGAACACGAAGACGGAGGAAAAGAACGGAGCTGAAAATTTGCGCTGCGAAAGAAGTTCAGTCGGTTGCTGCAACAATAGAGGAAAAATTTGGTTACTATTTTGCAACCAAAATAGATACTGGCAAAAAATATTTTACTGCAATATTTAGAGTACGCATAACTCAATTCATGTATATGCACTAAATCCACCACTTATTATAATCACAACCACCACATATCACTTCTCTTTATACAGCACATCAACGCACATGCTTAATTTCCTTTTTTTTTCAAGCTGAGACTAAAATTTACATCAACACATTCCCATCCACTCACGTATATTAAATTCATGCTTGCTCTTCTCTTTTAAAACACACCCACATCCACACGTGTCAACCCATACACACACACGCTCAACTACTCAACAACACTCACGCACGCACAGAGGGAAGTGATGGGCTGCTGGCGTAGTGACGTGTGGACGTGGGTTGCTGGCCAGTGGTGGTGGACTGGGAGGTGGGTTGAGGCGAGAGCGACTTGGGTTGTGGGTGAGGCCAGCGGCGTCTGGGCGGAGCACGGGTTCGTGGTGGGTGGGCAGTGTGGTCGTGGGGTTGCTGGTAGGTGTTGGCTGCGACAATAGAGAGGGGAGCTGGCGGTGGCGGAAGTCATTGGAGATTGGGAGGTGGTGAACGTGGTAGGGGCGGGCTGGGTCAGGAAGTGGCGGAGCGGGGTTTGGCAGAGAGGAGGCATGGACGTGATGGGTTAGAGGCTGGCGGTGGTTGGTGCTCTCGCACGCACGGCGAAGGGCAGTGGAGGTTGAGTTGGTGGGATGGTGAACTGGAGGGTGGCGCGGAGGCAGTTGAGATGGGGTTAGGTGCTGGTGGCGTGTGGACTGGGGACGTGGGAGGTGGTGCGTTTCAGGGGTCGGCGTTGGAGACAGGGTGGCGGGTTGTTGCTTGGCACGGTGGAGGGTGTGCTCGTACGTGACTGAAGTAGGAGTGAATAGGAAAGAAAAGAGAAAAATGTTTGGACTATCATCTCGTTTGCAGAAAAAAATAATAGGAAGAAGAATGGGAGAGATAAATTTTGATTACCTGTAGCTTGCAAATGAGAATGGGGATAGTGAACAGAAGTGAAATGTTGCTTATTTTCACAAATTAAGTAACAGTGGAATTTGCATTGAGTTCCTAAAAGGTCACGCTCATTCCTATTCCCTACCTATCCACTAGTACTAGCTACCCACTACCTCATTAATTACCAGCCGATTCATGATTCAAAATTTCTTTTGTAAACGGCTGACAAAATTTTGGGCTGCCCATTTTTATTTAACCGGTCCGAACGGAACCGATAAATTGACACGACGGATGATGTCGGACTTCAATTCGCGCAAATAAATATACCGTTATGATCAGTGTGACGATGCGCTTCCAACGGTACACAGATTATTGCGATACGATGATTTTATAAAATTTGCATTTACGCCGCTTAAATTGTACGATTTGCAAAACAAATTAAATGGAGCAGGCGATGACAGTTTTAGATGAAACGAATTACAAAATCTTGATCAGAATAATTTTTACAACATAACTGTGTAAAAATATTTGGGTTTGGAAGATAAATTTTACGCAGCTTTATATGGACTGATATACAGTAAAACGCGAACGGACTTTACTGTAATATTTTTCAACGAAACTTTTTCTATGTCCATATCTAACTAGACGTATGTCACAAATACAGTTTGGGCGTAAACTGAGATCGTTATAATTTCAAAATTTTTATTGAAACGATGAATTCTAAATTTTAAATTTGGTCGAAAATTTAGGGTCGTTACAGAATCGAACTATCCACTTAACATACAACTCAGCCAACTTTGATGCAGTCCTAGTCGATCGAACAGGAATGAACCTCGCACTCTTGGTCAGACGATCTACAATGACCCAAATCCCTTCATTTCCCGTTCTTGTTCTAGGCAATCCATCGATAAAATCCATTGACACTTGTTCCCACTTCCATGCAGGAACTTCTAATGGCTGAAGCAATCCATTAGGCTTCTTTTGTTCGGCTTTTACCAATTGGCAGTTCATACACTTGGAAATAAAATTTCCAACATCCTTCTTCATGCCTTCCAGTAGTAGGTTCTCTTCATATCCCGATACATCTTATTTCCACCTGGATGAATTGTCAGCTTCGAGTGATGACTTTCCTTCAGAACTTCACTTCTCAATTCATCTATATCGGGAACAACTAATCGTCCTTGCTTCCGAAGCCAACCCTCTCGATCGACCTCGAATCCTTTATCCTTTTCTGGATCTAATCCAGATTCCAATTCACGGATAATCTTGACAAGCTTATCGTCTTGCTTTTGCCCTCGCCAATCCTTTCCACAAGAGTGGGTCTTATCGATAAGTTTGCCAACATTTCAGGTTCCAATTCACATCTAGGCCTGAAGTCAAATCCAGCTAAATACTCGAGACTCTTCCATTCTGAAAACATGGCTCCCAATCCTGCATGTCTTCGACTCAACGCATCTGCCACTGCGTTACCTTTTCCCGGAGTATAAGTTATACCAAAATCATATGATGCCAAAAACTCTAGCCAACGTTGCTGCCGATGATTCAAATCCTTTTGGGAGAAAAGATACTTCAACGACTTATGATCCGTAAACAACTCGAATCGAACTCCCAACAGATAATGTCTCCACATCTTCAGAGCAAATACAATCGCCGCTAACTCCAAATCATGAGTCGGGTAATTCCTTTCATGCGGCTTCAGTTGTCGACTTGCATACGCAACAACTTTATCTCTCTGCATCAGCACTGCTCCAAGTCCAGTACCACATGCGTCGGTGTAAACCACCATCTCATCATTCCCACTTGGAATAGTCAAAACAGGAGCACTTGTCAATCTCCCTTTTAGGATTCCGAAAGCTTGCTCACACTTAGCATCCCAACTGAACACTTGGTTCTTTTTCGTCAATCCTGTTAACGGTGCGGCTACCTTGGAGAAGTCTTTGATAAACCGTCGATAATATCCTGCTAATCCAAGAAAACTTCTCACATCAGATGCATTCTTAGGTCTAACCCAATCCTGGATTGCTGCCACCTTAGCGGGATCAACCGCTATCCCATTTCCAGAAATCACATGGCCTAAGAACCTCACTTCACTCTTCCAGAAGTGACACTTCGAAAACTTAGCCTTCAGCTGATGTTTCCGTAAGATTTCCAAAACAATACGCAAGTGCGTCTTGTGCTCTTCCTCAGTTCTGGAATAAATCAGAATATCATCCACGAACACAAGTACGAACTTGTTCAACTGATCTCTGAACACTCTATTCATAAGATCCACAAAATATGCTGGCGCGTTAGTCAACCCAAACGGCATTACCAGCCACTCAAAGAAACCGGATGGTGTCCTAAAAGCAGTCTTCGGCACACTATCCTTAGCCACTCTCAACTGGTGAAATCCCGTTGCCAAATCCATCTTAGAAAACACCTTAGCTTCGTGAAGCTGATCAAACAAGTCATCTATTCTCGGCAATGGATACTTGTTCTTCTTAGTCACCTTATTCAGCTCACGATAGTCGACGCACAATCTCAACGACCCATCTGCCTTGGTTGCAAACACAACTGGTGCACCCCACTCGGACACACTACGCCGAATGAATTCTTTCTGCAAAAGATCATCAACTTGCACCCTCAACTCCTGCTGTTCCCTAGGCGCCATCCGCCTAAGAGGCATCACAACAGATCTGGATCCTTCAACTAGATCTATACGAAACTCGATCTCTCTATGCGGCGGCAACCCTTTGACTTCGTCAAAGACATCCTCGAATCCATTCGCGATTGGCACTAATGACAGTCCATCCCGTGGAACAACTAGCGAATACATGAAGCTCATGAAGACGCCTTCCTCATGCTTACATCGTATCACAATCTTTCGCCCCTCCACATTCTCGACTGTCACTTCCAACCTTTCGCAATCAACCTTAGCCGCATACTTCCTAAGCCAGTCCATACCCAAAATAATTCCGAACCCCGCAAAGTTCAGAACAAAACAATCACAAACAAAAGAGCACCCATGACTCGACACAATCAGACCTCGGCATAACATACACAAACAAGACGAACCCCCAACTGGATTAGTCGCAACCAATGGCCTATCAACAATATCCGGTTCCAAACCTAACCGGCCTACGAGTTCACTACAAACAAATGAATGCGACGCTCCAGTATCAAACAGAACTCTAACTGGAACACCACATAGGAAAAGAGTACCTTGAACCACCACACTCTTTCCCTTCTCTTCAGCGGTAGGAGCTTTTGAGGACGAAGGAACAGCTCCCAAAGCATAAGCTTGCACAATCTGCTTGTCCTTCCTCGGTTCTGGACAATTCTTCCTGATGTGCCCTGGCTTGTCACAGTTGTGACACTTCATCGGTGCCTTCGAATTCTTACAATCCTTAAAGAAATGGCCCTTCTGCTGACAGTTGTAGCAAATCACCTCGCCTTTCGGCTTCTTCTGGCCATCCCTTCCCTTCTGCTGCTGCTGCTTCCTCTTCTTGTTTCCACCCTGCTGGGGTTTAGACTCTTCCCTGGTCACAGCAACAACAGATCCTTCCTTAGGAAACAGACTCTCATGCCTGAGAGCTTTCTCCACAAGCTTCTCAAATGAATCGTCCAAATGATCCACCAACTGTCTTCCTAGATAACTGTCCAAGCCTGTCACAAACTTCTCATTCTTCTGATAAGCTGATTCAATATATGACCGGGCATACTTGGACAAAGCTTCAAACTCAGAAACATACTCAAGAACTGGTCTTCCTCCCTGCTTTAGCTCTACAAACCTCTTGAACAGAACTGACTTCTGAGCTGTAGAAATGAACTTAGCTTCAAATCTAGCTTGGAATTGCTCCCAAGTAATCTCTTCCTCCGCAGTATTGATGGTAATAGAGTTCCACCAATCAGAGGCTCTCCCTTGAAGCTGCCTTGATGCCAACTTCCTCTTAGTTGCATCATCAATTCCCAAATCACCAAAGATCCTTCTACAAGCATCTATCCATCTCTGGACTTCGATAGTTGATTCTGTTCCCAAGAAAACCTTCCCTCCAAGAGCAGTATAATCCTTGCACAACTTAGCAAAATCCACTGGTTTCGGAGTTTGGACTTGAACTCCAACATCTACTGCTGCCCCTGGAACTGGTATCCTTCTTATGATCGAAGTCATCATAGCTTCGAACATAGCTGCATAATCAGTAGTCCCCTCAGTAGCACGGCCTTCCCTAGCAGCTGGTCTCCCTCTTCGACTCATTCTCAATATCTATAAAAAGGAATGATCAGAACATCTAGAGAAACAACTGCATAAAGGACTAACTTACTGCTAAACTACTATATTATATATAGTAATCATCCATCAAAATACAATTACGTCTCTCATACGTAGTTACGTCAGCGAGCGTTGGGTAAAATCGATTAACCAATGCTCTGATACCAAATGTGACGACCGCCCATGACCCCTGCACCGAATCTAGTGATAGTGCGCTGTAAAGTGTGCCAGACGACCATGGACGATTGTCAGGGTAGTTTAAAACAACAGAATCTATCGTATTACTCACAGTGCATGGACAAAATACAATAGAACATATACATAGTGAAGCTTTACAGAATAAAATGCCGTCATATAAAACTTCATAATAGTTGAATACAAGCATCCAAATAGCCAATACATTAAGCCTCACTACATAACACTTAGAGA
Organism: Allium fistulosum; assembly: GCA_030737815.1. NCBI lineage: Eukaryota > Viridiplantae > Streptophyta > Magnoliopsida > Asparagales > Amaryllidaceae > Allium > Allium fistulosum. The sequence goes on along the minus strand of CM060901.1, from coordinate 1,341,312,292 downwards.
ATACAAAACAGCGGAACATCCAGTACATATAATAAGAAGATAATATGCAACCCTCCAGCTCATCTGCGATATCAGCATCGTGAGAAGAGAACAGCACCTGTCACCTGCTACCTAGTCTGCCCGTCCCAAAAATGGACGAACAGCTCAAGGCAATAAGGATTAAAAACATAAAGCCTTGAGTCAGACAATAGTCTTAGTGAGCAGTAAATTAACTAACAACATACCAAAAGAGCATAAAGGAAAAGGAATAGGAATACAACCCTCCCACTCCACCTCTTTCTACAGTGATAGCCCCCAGACACACACTAAGCAGAAGCAACATAGCAGAGCATACAATTTAAAGTAAAGTAATAATCATTCGAGTCAAGGGCGATGTTTTCCAAGTACCAAGGCCTAAATCAGATAAGCACCCAGAAAATACCGCTCTTGAGTCCGAACGACGATACAACCAAACATCCATGACTCCGGCTATCACTGTTATCACTGCTTCGATATCACCGTTAATTGAATGACCGGCACATTCTTTCAGCCGTCCGTCAAGGGCTAATGGAAACCCCGGTTCTAGACATAACTCCCGCACGTCGTCGCGGCCCGTGCCTAGGACTATCGAATCTGCCCAGAGTACTCGACCATCAACAGTTGGCCGTTGGGACTATCGAATCTACCCAAACATACTCTTGCTTAGAGCATGCTAGAACCTTCAACAACGATGCTATCCAAGCCTCCTAGTCATCCTCCTCGACGACTATTCTCATATCCATTCATTATCCTCAACTCGAATCATATCACCGAGTTATCAACATGCTTGGAATGATCCCGTCTGGATTAGACCAAGTCTTCATCACATGATTGCCTCGCTTCATCACATCCTCGCAAAGCCTCATCTCAACATCACATCATCAAATCTACGCATAAGAGCTTCATCATCCCGCTACATATGCCACGAGCAGCTTACCCAATTCAAGAGCCTTTCTCTTAGCTCTTGAATCATCTTCGGTCTAAATCAAACCATCAATCATCTAATTCATAACAATCAATCAAACCAAACATTAATCCAAGCAATCAAGCATTCAAATATGATCTAAGTAGATAATTATAACAATAATGGCATTTTCGTAATTAAAGAGTTGAAAGTCTAACATGCATGAAATCATAAGAAATATCTCTACAATCTTGATGAATGAACTTGCATAGGTTAACACTTAGTAAAATGGTTGTCAAATTATCATAAACAATGGATCTACATGGACCTACACTTAGGATGAAGAAAATGCATGGAAATCACTATTTTAACACCAAATCAAGCCAACAATCCGATATACTCCTTTGGATCCGTGTGAGAGATAATCACCACTCACCAAATCACCTAAACAACCTCAAATCAACACGCTTCAGATCTGGACAGCGAAGGATCAAGCTTGATCTACCATGAATCCGCCTCAAACAAAGAAATCTCACTTCAAAGGATGAAGATCTTCAATCTAAGCTCTTGAATCTTCAATTTGATCTTCAACTTGGATGGATGGAAGCACTAGAATAGAGTGGAGGAAAGAAGTGAAAAAGTGTAGAAGTCGAGCTCTCAAAATGGCAGCACTTCGTCGCTTCAAAATCCGGATCCCAAAAATGAAGCCAACCCCCTCTATTTATAGGCAGAAAATTCCTTAAGTCGTAACTCGTCCGCCTCTATAAGTCGCTCCGACTTATAACCTTCGACTTAACAAAGCCTTCAACCTAACAGACTATGACTTAGGGATCTCTCGACTTAAGACTTAGCAGCTAACCTCTAAGTCGGTTGCGACTTAACACCTACGTCTATACGACTTAACGACTCAACCACTTGCGCGAGTTAACACATACGCGCGACTTAACCAGGATATGCCTTAGCGACTTAACAGCTCTACAACTCATCAACCTCACGACTTAGCTAGGTTACGACTTAACTGGTCAGACGACTTAACGAGATAACCCATCCTACGACTTAACAGTGTTACGACCTAACACTTAAGAGGATACGACTTAAAGATTTCAGCTACTCTATGACTTAACAACAAACACCTAATTCGTCTACGACTTAACACATAGGCTACGACTTAACTATAAGGCTGCCTATCTCCTAAGTCGCTAGCCTCTATAAGTCGGTCACGACTTATCTCTTAGGTCGTTTACGACATAGGACTTAAACAAATATGACCGAAAAGACAAACATACTAGGTCGTCCACGACTTACCACCTTAACTCGCTAACTCGCTGATCCCTTAACTCAGTAACAACTTAACTCACCTCTATCCTTAAGTCGCTTACAACCATAAGTCGGTCAACTCGCTAACTCGTCCAACCGACCTAACTTCTCTACGCTCTAAGTCGTTGCTGACCTAACTGCCTTAACTCGCCATCCACCTGGGTATCTCCAATCCCCTAAGTCGTATACGACTTACGACTTATACTAAGTCGTGAACGACTTAGGACTTAGCCATATTTTTGCCTAAAATCTGAAATGGCTCAAAAATGCTAAAATTCCAGATTTTGACAAACTTTTCGATTTGTAAAAATACGGGTCGTTACATTACAGTTCGCTTGAGTTGGTTTACATTATATAAGTATATATTGTCCTGACTCGAGTGTTTTGTGTTTTGCTTTACGCTCGGGTCAGCCTGAGTTATTCATAGATTTGGATTTCCACTCGCTTGGAGATTTGAATCGCTGGAGATTATCTACTTGTCTTGTCCTATCTATTTCAGTTCCGTTGTTCTACTCAGCTTGTACTTGGTTATTTTATTGAGACTTTTGTTGTACTCTATTTCTTCTGTTGTATCTTATGTAACTCTGACATATTTAGATAATAACTTCATGAACTACTATTTCTTTTACTTCCGCTGCATTATTTTACTCTGTGTCTGTGATCTGTGATTATATTTATTTACTGTATATTCTGAGATTTGCCAAATTTTAATTACAACGCGGTATTTTGAGCAATTCAACTCCGGCATGAGTGTCTACCTATACACTTATAATGGATGTGAATGGTTGAAAATATCGGGTCGTTACATAATCTATACACGTTTATCAGAGTTATATATATACAGCAGGGATAAATAATCAATACAGTAGAATAACATGATGCAGGGGATAATAATAATAGTAATATACCAAATCTTCATCTTCGACCTCCAGAAAAACAATCATCAATACGCTGAAAACTCAGGACTGACCCGAGCGTAATGAAAAGACAAAACACTCGAGTCAGGACTAAAATACTCTTATGTAAGTCAAATCAATATCATGAAATATGAGTGTAATAACTTAAGAGATGTTACAGAATTTTCCATCTCCTAAGGATCCATTAAACTATTTATATATAATAGTATATGCTATAATAGATAATGTCTATTAGTAAAATAAATATCAAAGTAGCGTTAAGGCTTTACATTGATCCACCTTAACACATTTGTACGGTTCTAAACCAAAATCGTAATGGGCTCGTATAGGGATAAATATGACAACGCACGTGAGGCAATGCCCAAGGTAGGATTCTACTAGTTTACCCTTTCTGGCTGGTCGTAACCCATCTATGGCCGACCGCAACAATCAATCCAAACGAAAAAGGTGCACCCATCGAATACGAAACCACAATAGTAATACGAGGGATCAATGTCGCTAGAGGCAGCTAACCTCATTGGCCAGACATAGGCTCCTACTTTAGTCATTTTAATTATGACACGAGTGTCAAAGCTATCCATCATCGTTCTCTTACTTCATACCAGTAAACGTCGCCAATTCAACCACTACATTCTGGATATCATCCACCACGTACACAGTTGTCAAAATAGTTCCAATATTAACAGAGATTATGCCAATAAGAGGCCTCGGTATCTTTAACAACCAATAGTCATTTTACACACTGGTTGGTACTTTTATATTTCGAAAACAATTCGTACTTGATGTCAAAATATCATATTCGCTTCAAAATCAAATCTATTTCGAAATCATCATATTCGCTTCACAAATCATATTTTACTTCAAATTGGTCAATTCAGTTCTATATATCAGTTTCACTTCAAAATTTGATTTGAATTACAATTTAGGTTATAACTTCACTTTAACCCAATTCGCATTTAAATCCAAGATTTAAATATAAACATTCCACCCTTTGACTAGTTTGAAATTTTAGAAAATAGTATAAACAGTTTTAAAATAGTTAAAATAGTTTAATATAAAATAGTTTGAGTATTAAAAATGGTTTATATAGTAAAATAGTTTGGAAAATCAAAATAATTTAAATAAATAAATAATGTAGATTTTAAACCGTTTATACTAAAATAATTCTTTTAAAAATAGTTTCAAAATCAATCTGGTTCACTTTCCAAATTTTCCAATTCAAATCAGTTCCAATTTCCATTCCGATTTAATCTATTCAATTCTGATTTCAAGTCAAATTTTTTACTTCGATTCCAAATTAATTTCAACTCCAGTTGCAAATTAATTTAAATTCAAGTTGCAAATTAATTTCAACTCCAATTCCAAATTAATTTAAACTCCAATTTCAAATTAATTTCAATTCCAATTCCAAATTAATTTAAATTCCAGTTTCAAATTAATTTCAACTCCAATTCCAAATTAATTTAAATTCCAGTTTAAAATTAATTTCAACTCCAATTCCAAATTTAGACCATTTCGATTTATATGAATTTCGAGTTCAATTTTCAAAATATCGATTCAAAACACTTAAATCAAATTTCCTTCAATATCCAATTTAAAATCCAAACCTTCAAATATAAATAAATTTTGAGCTCAACTCCGAAATATCGTTTTATATCACTTTTACGTAGCAATATCTAAAGTTCGAATAAAAGTCCCATCTTTTAAAACAAATCAATTTTCTGAAATTCACATCATATTTCGATTATAACTTTAAAAATCTCAACTTCGATTATTTAAACAATTTCGTTTACCAATTTAAATTTCAACATTTCGAGCTCCAGTTCAAAAATTATTCGATTTCCATAAATTCGATTTTTATTTCTTAAAACCAAATCATTTAAATAATTTCAAATCAAAATTTTAAAATCATTTAATTTTAATCAATCCGGTGTCTTTATATAATTCTCTATCCTATGGCCAAGTGAATCAATTATTTCAATTTAATTCCAGGGATGGATATATATCATTTTAATCCAAAATAAGTGCCATAGGTATATATCATTTCAACCTATTTCTTAATTTATTTGAAATAATTCAATTTACAGTTTTATATACTGTAAATTATATACAGGAGATAGCATGATATATCAAAATAAACAAACATCCAAATATCAACCAATAGCATCCATCACAATGAATCATTCAAAGATTCAATAATCACAAAAATTTACCAATTATAAAAAATCAGGAATTTTACTAACGGTTTAATTCTAATTCAATTTAACTGTCAATTCAATTAACTGTCAATTCAAATTCTAATAATTAATTCAAATGTCAATTTAAATGTCAATTAAATTTATCAAATAACTATCAATAAATTTAAATCACTACACGCTATAAATTTAACTATATAAAAAAAATTTAGTACTTGTGAACGTATAAACACTCACCTTTTTTATTTGATACTGAAAAAAGTATTTTCAGCTTCAAATAAATCTCACTTAAATTCCGAGCCGTAGATGACGTCGACACGATCGCACTGTGATTTGTTCCATCTGAAATGGACCTCGCACGCAAAGTAACAATTGTACCAATATACGATTTTAATTAATATCAAAATTAACTAAAAAAATATACTTTACCTTACTGCTAACTCACGCGTTCCCTCTTCTCTCACGCGACTTCGTCTTCCTCCCAAAACCGCTCGCGACCCACTGCCATCATCATTTTCATTTTTTAAGGCAAATTGCGATCACCAACCACTCCCTGGCCGTTCCCAGCCTCGCGCTCGCCGCCGCCAGCCAAATCATCGCGAAAAAGAAATCAGAACCCTAAACTGCACCGCGAACGAGAACCTAACCCATGAATGGAAGCTTCGATGCGCGCGCCCATGGACATCTGAAGTTCGATCGAGATCTTCCTTCTTTTTTTCTTTCTTCGATTCATTTTTTTTATTCTTCGATTCATTTGTTTTTTTCTTCTGAAGGCCATGATTCGAATTTAAAGGGAAAAGGGGAAACGAGAAAGAAAGGGGTGCGACATACACAACCTGACTTATATATATAATATTTTTTTAATTTAGAAAATATCTAGTTTAAGTCGTCAGAAATTTTCTCAAGCTCCAAACAAAGCATGCCGCCAGGCATTCATAATGTTTTACCTCCATTCCAAACACAATGGAACTAGTTTCAAGGCCTAATCCGATCGTATGCAGAAGATAGCTTTTCAAAATCGATTATTTAAATTAAATTCTAAAATTAAATTATATGCGTTTCAAGCTCGCACGGCCAAACGACAAGTCCGATCGCTACAAAACATGAAATCCCACAATAGTTCACTACTACGGATTCGATTAAACTGGTTTCGTCAAAATCCGAGATGGTGGCCAAAATGGCTATTTTTACTCGTCAATTAAAACAAGTAATTCCCAGAAATTTATTTTTTCACTTAAATTCGATTTTTAAGTATTAACAATCTTCGTTGTTGTTTAAGTAAAATTTAAGTCAACCTCTGATACCATTCTCATTCATATTAAATTTAGAATTCAATTATTTATACAGTTTCTAATATTAAATCCAAACGATTAAATTTTTCAACAATTCATATTAACAAATCATTATAATTCAAATAAATTTTAGTTATCAAAAAATAATTCATTTTCATCTAAATAATTTAATCATTTTTATTCAATAATCACATTAAATTTATTAATTTAAAATAGCTAAAAATACGGGTCGTTACATTTATGCTATGTTATAGACTTTCCACAGTTTAATTTGTGGGAAGAACATCCGTTTGATTTTTGTAAATTTGTTTACTTTTTCCACTCTTTATTCAAAAGGGCGACGTTTGATTTAATAAGGAATACCCCCAAACAAAAAGGGAAGAAATGTGTATAGTATTGATATATTCTCTATAGTTTACAATGTCTATGCCAATTAAAAAGAAATCATCTATTCCTTGTAATTTCAAACAGAGTCAATCTTTTCATTTCATGTTAAACTAATTTATGGATATCGTAGTGGAAAATTTTCCTATTAATTCCAGCAAATTAAATATGAAAAGCATATTCTAGTTATATATTTATGATTGGAATATATTTGGTTACGAATAGGTAGTTAATATGCATTTATTGCGTTAATAAAGAAGAACAACGTTTATTCGTGCGTTATTTATGCGTAACGTTCGTTAGTTACTATTATATTTAGAGAAGTGAATAGTTAGAATTAGAAAAGATAGTAATTCATATTAATGGAAAAATAAATTAGGAATTTCTATTAATCAATAGGAAATGAAAGATTGTAACCTAAATTAATGGGCAACTAATGAGAAATAATGGATAGTATTAAATTTAGGGTCACAATTAATAGAGACAAATGGACTAATGAGACTGATAAAAATGGAATAGATATAAAAAGATTCTTAATTTGAAATTAGTAATCATGCATAAATGTCTTAGGAAATGTCTGTTAGGATTTTAAGGATAAATTGACATTTGTGAGCATTAAAAGGGAATTTATGGGCAGATAAGTATTTAAGATAAATCTTATTGCCTTAATAAAAAAGAAAATTTGTAAGCTAAGTCCAATGTCAACCAAAGATAGTGTAAGTAAAGACTTAGGATGGTTAATTGGACTTAGTATGCTAGTGAAGCGAAGTCACTAGAGTCACTCGACAGAAGACTGCCCTTCACTTTGAGTTTGCCAACAGTCGAGTGCACTTGCTAATGATGCGAGATGTCACTAATCCGAGGACCTGTGACGGCATGAGAGACTTGTCCAACTTTCTTAATTGAAAAGTATTAAATGGTCCAAATAAGAAATTAGGAAGCAATGCGGGATATCTCTAAAACGGTTTACTTCAGTGTTGGGGTATTAAGTGGCTATCTTAGGGCTGTCTCCCTACCAAAAGAAGTAACCTAATGAGATTCCATACTTATAATTAAGAGTGATGATGGATATCTCGGGAAGGGTTCGCTTTGGGTTTGATGTACTAAGTGACTGATATATGGTTCGATACTCTCCTATAAAAGAAGTACTAAGTAGCCTAATGAGATTTCCAAGCAATATCGGCTAGATAGTACCAGTGAGGAGTCCGTCCTGGGGTTAGGTATTGTTAACCGGTTATTTGGCCCGGTAACGAGAGGCTCGGCACAGAGTTCCCATTTGGCATTCATGGTTCGGCACACAGATGTTACTTGTTTTGGGCCGAGGTATCTTGCCACTAGGCCCACCAGGGAAGTCCAACCCATCTTCGTCTATAAATAGAGAGGCAGGGGCACAGTGAAATGGACCTTTTTTGGGAGAACACTGGGGAGACTCTGCCACTTTTAAGACTTATTATTTTCAGTTCAAACTTGTATTCAAGTCATTAATATATGGATTGTATCTGTATTCAACTACTTGTGAAAGTAATGAAGATCAAAACTGAAGTGGACGTAGGCAGTTACGCCGAACCACTATAAATCTGGTGTTCTCGTTTTTTGTTGTTCTTTTGGCATTGAATTACACTATTTTTTAGTTCTAATTTATCTTCTTCATTAATCTCTCTACATAATCTTTCTCAATGAGGTTAGTGACCAATTTTGGTGCTAACACTTTGGTGCTTTCACTGAGAATTGAATTCTCAGCTTGATTGGATCTCATCGTCTACTAGTGAATTTCCATATTCGCGAGATAGATCTAGTTGTTACTAGAAAACTTCCTATTCTACTCAGATTTGAAAGAAATCTAAAGGAAGCTGATAGTCGTAGATTGGATTCATTGATGTACGCAAGATCTGGGGATTGGACGTTGAAGTTTGCACTCAAGTTGAATGAAGGCCGACCCTCCTCTGAAGGCAATTCGGCCGATCGCTCCAGAAAAGGCGTATGCCGATCGTCCTAGAAAAGGCTTATGTCGATCACCCCAGAAAAGGCTTATGCCGATCGCCCTAGAAAAGGCGTATGCCGAACGCCCCAGAAAAGGCGTATGCTGAACGCTCCAGAAAAGGTGTATGCCGATCGCCCCAGAAAAGCCGAGCGACTCCATGCCGATCCACTCCAGCTCCATGCCGAGCTGCTCCAGCTCCATGCCGGGCAGAACCATGCCGAACGACTCAGTGTAGGCCGAGCAGAACCATGCCGAACGACTCAATGTAGGCCGAGCAGAACCATGCCGAACGACTCAGTGTATGCCGAGCAGAACCATGCCGAACGACTCAGTGTAGGCCGAGCAGAATCATGCCGAACGACTCAGTGTATGCCGAGCAGAACCATGCCGAACGACTCAGTGTATGCCGAGTAGAATCATGCCGAACGACTCAGTGTATGCCGAGCAGAATCATGCTGAACGACTCAGTGTATGCCGAGCAGAATCATGCCGAACGACTCAGTGTATGCCGAATGACCCAGTGTATGCCGAGCGACCCAGTGTATACCGATCCCTCTCTCAAAAAACAATCTGACCGGTCCCTACTCCAAAAAAAATATGGATCGGGTACGACCCCTATTTTAAAAAAAAATATAATTTCGGGTACGACCCAAATTTCCGAAAAAGAGGCTAAATTATTTTTTTTCCACTTACTTAAAAAAGGCAGCGCAATGCCTCCGGATAGTGAATTCAAAGCTTAAATTAAAAAAAACATTCTATCCACCTCCCTGACATCCCATGATCGACCAGAGCATAGAGGATCTAGCGGTAGCTTATAAACGACAACAAGGGAACGGACAAGCAACAACTATTCAAACGGTACTTCCAAAGGTTGGAGAACATAGATGATATGACTCTAGCAAACGCCAAGATGACTCCAAGCACCATTCTTCGCTGACCCTGCACTTCGAATTTAGTGACTCCGAGCAAACCGATGTTTGGCTCTAAGCAATTTATTCCAAATACTAACAAGGATATCATACTGATCGCGTTTGAGGAGAGTCGACCTCCAGATATATTTTGGCAGCTTGTTAGCTGAAGAGCCTCCTACGACTATGGATCGTTTCTTTTACAAAATGAATCAGAACCGATGTGAGGAGGAGTGGAGCAGACTAGGAAAAATAACATTGCAAGCCCGTCGGCTAAGGACACTGATTCTAGTAGACAAAAGCAAGATCTCAAAATTCGACTCATATACTCTTTGGTAGATTCAATCGATAGCCTCTACTTGGAAGCTCACGACTCAGAGTGGTACTGAAAACCAACCTCGAGAGAATCCACCAAAGTCCAAAGAAAATCAGGGGAATGTTGTATATTCCAAGATGCACACTGATCCTAACACTAGCGATTACAAACACCTCCGAGGTGTGATCGAAAAGCTTTTTCGGAAAGGAAAGCTTCAATAGTACGTGCAACCCTTCTACATGGGCGAGCCAGGAACTGCGGGTGCCCATCAATAAAGAACTCTAATTACTAATTGAACTGTTGGTAGTCGACATCCCGCTAGAAGGGGCTATTGGCAAAGTTGAAAAGCACACAATGCTGCTCCACTTATCAACGAGATTTATACCAATCTTCTTCGGATTATATCTATTTCAATTTCAATTGTGCTTTAAATTATGACCAACTTAAACTAAACTTCTTTCAAAACGATGCAGGTGACTAAGTACTCAGAGTTGGCCGCCAACCAATCCACGCAAACCTTAATCGGATTTGTGGAGTTTCATCAGGACGAGCAAGATTTGATCGCCCATTATCAACCATGCGCCTTTGATTTAGGGCCAAGGACTAGAGATTGAAAAGCTCATCATGGTCAGAGCCCAATACAAAGCCAATATGATCAACCATCCATTCATCGACCTCCACATTTACCTTGCAGACCTAAACGAGGCTTGGAATGAATGTGGCCCCATCATCCAATCCTTGGGTCATAAAGTAAAGTTCGATAAAATACAGATGCCTCTCGTGAAGCTCAGCGATACTGGGATCTAACTAGAGTGGACATGATTTGATCATCTACACATCAAATCCTACCTTGAACACGAAAGGTGGTTCGAAAGCTCGACTTGAAGTAGCTATGATAGACCGCCTACTCGTTAACCATCGCTCTCAATACATGGACGCGACTGCACCTTGAAACATATGCAACTTACTTTGTCTACCTAGTAATCCATCATCCTCGTTTTCTAGAAAGAGATACGAAGCAAATTGTGCGAGACTTGATTATCCAACCCCAGCATGGATGTGATCCAACCATCTATCATATACCTCCTTCCTTGACTTGATTGGATGAGCTATAATCACCAAGCGGATAGAATCAATCTTCTATTTTTCAAGTTTCATCTTTGATGCTGGGGGCAAAGTCCCATTCCATGAGCAAACGCGGTTCGACCGTTCATTCGATAACATTACCCTCGATACGGTAAATGAAATACAAATCAAACGGGTGGAAATACGACTGCTCTCAATAAAAATCTCTAAGTTCCCAGAGTGCGGACTAGAGTACTCTGAGTCCCCAGAGCGCGGACTAGAGTATAAACGACTTGAAAATCTCCAAGTCCCCAGAGTGTGGACTAGAGTACTCTGAGTCCCCAGAGTGCTGGCTGGATTATAAACGACTTCAGAAAAATCTCTAAGTCCCCAGAGTGCGGACTAGAGTACTCTGAGTCCCCAGAGTGCGGACTGGAGTATAAACGACTTAAAATCTCCAAGTCCCCAGAGTGCGGACTGGAGTACTCTAAGTCCCCAGAGCGCGGACTAGAGTATAAACGACTTCAGAAAAATATCTAAGTCCCTGAAGCGGACTAGAGTACTCTGAGTTCCCAGAGCGCGGACTAGAGTATAAACGACTTCAGAAAAATCTCTATGTCCCTGAAGCGGACTAGAGTACTCTGAGTCCCCAGAGCGCGGACTAGAGTATAAACGACTTCAGAAAAATCTCTAAGTCCCTGAAGCGGACTAGAGTACTCTAAGTCCCCAGAGCGCGGACTAGAGTATAAATGACTTCAGAAAAATCTCTATGTCCCTGAAGCGGACAAGAGTACTCTGAGTCCCCAGAGCGCGGACTAGAGTATAAACGACTTCAAAAAAATCTCTATGTCCCTGAAGCGGACTAGAGTACTCTGAGTCCCCAGAGCGCGGACTAGAGTATAAACGACTTCAGAAAAATCTCTATGTCCCTGAAGCGGACTAGAGTACTCTGAGTCCCCAGAGCGCGGACTAGAGTATAAATGACTTCAGAAATATCTCTAAGTCCCAGAAGCGGACTAGAGTACTATTAGTCCCCAGAGCACGGACTAGAGTATAAACGACTTCAAAAAAATCTCTATGTCCCTGAAGCGGACTAGAGTACTCTGAGTCCCCAGAGCGCGGACTAGAGTATAAACGACTTCAGAAAAATCTCTATGTCCATGAAGCGGACTAGAGTACTCTGAGTCCCCAGAGCGCGGACTAGAGTATAAACGACTTGAGAAAAATCTCTATGTCCCTGAAGCGGACTAGAGTACTCTGAGTCCCCAAAGCACGGACTAGATTATAAACGACTTGAGAAAAATATCTATGTCCCTGAAGCGGACTAGAGTACTCTAAGTCCCCAGAGCGCGGACTAGAGTATAAACGACTTGAGAAAAATCTCTAATTCCCTGAAGCGGACTAGAGTATAAATGGCTTGAGAAAAATCTCTAAGTTCTTGAAGCAGACTAGAGTACTCTAAGTCCCCGGAGTGCGAACTAGAGTATAAATGACTTGACAAAAATCTCTTCGTCCTGAACTGTGGACTAGAGCATAAACCATTCGACAAATCTCTACGTCCCCGGAGCATGGACCAAAGCATGAACACAAATTGGGCACGAGCCGACCGGGGAAGAATAACTCTAAGTCACTAGAATGCAGAGTGGCGGATAAACTTTGATAAATAGATGAGTGGATTCCGACCGTTCTCTATTCTGCAAACTTCGGCCTAAAATCGACAGGAGGAGTGTAAACTCGCTAGGGATGGAGTTCGACCATCCGACTTGTTGCCTGGCCAAATCAATGTATGAAGCAAGAGTACAAATCACTAAAAGCTGAATACGACAGCTCATTGTAGCTCTAGTTTGGCGTTCTTTACAACTTAAGGCAACAACTGCAAGGAAACCTAATACAAAGCCAATCGGAACGGCATCCAAAGCTACGAACGACCGACTATATCATACCTCAGATTGATGGTCAATATCGATCCACACCAAGCACATACGAATGTGATTCGAATGTCCCTTGAAAATATTTGACCACCAGAGTGTGGAAAATAGAGTAAACCATGAAGACTTGGTCATTAATTCTCCAGCACCCTTCTTCGATCCACCAGGAGGAGTATGAAACTGGATGAGCATGACCCGACTGCTCTTGAGGCAACTTTACCCCAAGATCTGATTACAGAACATGAACCAAAGTGGACGTGGCTGACCGTCCAGTATCCAACTTATGCCCATACACTGACAACGCATCGGAGTATTCCCCTCGGAATGAAAAACCACAATACAATCCAGGATAGGAGAGACTCACCCTTTCATCAATTGACCTGATCCCACAATTCAAGGGGAAAGAGAGTAAAGCTAAAGAGGGCATGGTTGGCCTTCCTACTTATCGGTATGTACCCCAGGCTTAGGGGCACGAGTGAGAAGTAGGATGAATGTGAACCGACTATTCACCGATCAACTCTGTGTTTTAGGAGTTTAGGTGGGAATATAAACATAGCTAGGGCGAGACTCAACCGTCCACGCAGCACATTTGTCAACCCGAAACTGGGAGCAGAAGCGTGATCATCCAAAGCTTAGCTACTATAGCTCAATATTGAAACTTATATATAGTGCTTACAGTTACTCAAGGCTACGACCAAAAGAATGCCTAGAGATAGAATCATTAAATCGATGCCAAAGCTCGTAGGCAACTGACTGTCACTCCAACCCGAAGGGCGAGTGAAGGATCATGAATGCATTGAATAGAAAATGTGTTACTCGAATGTACAAGCAAATTCAAACTCACACCAAGATCCAGCTATGCAGTTGCACGCTACTCGAGGCGGACCCCTACTTGACATTTCCTTCAACGTGCTTTTAAGCCTGATCTTTGGCCATTTGCAGATAATCAATTAGAGCATTCAGAGCCCTTCATTATTAGACTTAACAACTCATGACAAGACTCTAGGGTTCGACCAGAGTAACCATCAACGTCTATGCCTACCAGCCATTACGACAGGGAATACAATAACCTGAGACGTCTAAAAGACTACATAAATAGAATATCGAACTAAGCCAATTCGATATCACTTGTTTCCTTCGAAGCGCTATCCAAGGACGGAAATTAGCAGACCTCATACCCGAATTCACTGCATCAAATGACTACTCGATGAGTAGTAGAGAGCCAACCAACAGATGAAAAATGTACGCAGATGGAGCATCCAGTGATTAGTGTTTTGGCGCAGAAGTCATGTTAATGACTCTTGAGGAACGATCGATCTGCTACGTCCTGAAACTCGATTTCCCTGTAACGAACAACGATGCTTAGTATGAAGCCTCGACCACCAACCTCAAACTTGCTAGAGGACTTGGAGTGGAAATTTTATATATCTTTTGTGATTCCTGCTTAGTAGTATGAAAAGTTAAGGAAGTTGATCTTGCTAGGGGGCATTGTCTTGCTCTTTATCTCGACCAGGTCCAAGAGCTACTAGCCGACTTCACGTATTACATCATTACACATATCCTCAGCGATTGAAATGAAAAGATTCAAGTCACTGGCCATGTTAGCTAGTTTTAGGGATGCGCAACGGACATACTTTGTTTCGATTGAAATACTTAATATTCCAAGCATTGACGAATAGAGATCGGCTAGATCTTGGAGACAGAGCCAGAAAAGGGGTCATGGTTGACCCTATCAAAGACTATCTACAATGAGAAATTCTTACTGAATGGAGGAATGGAAAACGACAGATCCTCCTAAAAGCTTCATGCTAAATCATCCAAGAAGAAGTCATGTGTAGAAATAAGTTTATCCATTCCCATGCTTTGGTATATCACCCATAATGATATCAAATGAGTCTTGAGCAAAGTATATGAAGAAGAATGCGGCGAGCACATCAGGGGGCAAACCCTAACAAAGAAAATACTCCGCCACGGGTATTACTGGCCAACTATCAATCAAAATGCGGTTGATCATGCTAGACAATGCGATGAGTGCAAGATGTTTGCAAAAACTCTGGGAACCCCGCCGATGGAAATTACTCAAATGGCTGGTCCATAGCCGTTTGCCACTTGGGGGCATTGACATCATCGTCTTCTTTCTGATCCTAAAGGTGGTGTGGAATACGCCATCATAGCGGTTGATTACTTTACCAAATGGGCAGATGAAGACCTATTAACCACGACCAAGATGAAGAAAATAATCAACTTCATTGTCCTTAATGTCATCTGTCCTTATGACCTTCCATGATCCATTATAATTGGTTGAAGCTATGAACAAAATCATCATAAAGTGTATTCTGAAGAGAGGTTTGGAAAAGGCTAGAGATAAATGGGTGTATGAATTCTCAACAGCATTATGGGCTTGTAGAACTACCCATGAGTTCGCGACTGGCCATACTCCATTCGCCCTTACTTATGGCTCCAAGGCCATCATCTATGTAGAACTTGAAGTCCCCTCTCATCGAGTGGCTGATGACAACCAATATTACAAATATATATATATATATATATATATAAACAAGGAATTGCAATTGAATTGCAATTAAACTAGAAGGAATTGGTGATAACTCACGAAAATATAAAACGCATCCAGGAGCCAATGGCAAGAACATGTACCTGAATGTGCACGTTTATAGTAATAAAATTCGACTTCTTGAAATCAACAGAATTTGGATTTTCACATAGGGTTATTAAGAAAAGACTGGATTAGATAGCCGAAGTTTACTAGCCCTAAAATACCAGACACAGATGGCCACTAATGAACTACAATCCTGAATTTATACTATTGGAAATCGACTAAACGTTGGGACGACTAAAGAAGGATACGACACTTTAGGAAAATAAAATTGAAGAATAATGAATATTAAGAAAATATGATGGGTTTCTTTCTATAGACTCTAACTTGCTTCGATTCAAAGCACGTCATGTATGCAACAAGACGTACTTTGGGGGGCAAATTCTTAACCGGTTATTTGGCCCAGTAACGAGATGCTCGGCACAGAGTTCCCATTTGGCATTCATGGTTCGGCACACAGATGTTACTTGTTTTGGGCCGAGGTATCTTGCCACTAGGCCCACCAAGGAAGTCCAACTCATCTTCGTCTATAAATAGAGAGGCAGGGGCACAATGAAATGAACCTTTTTTGGGAGAACACTGGGGAGACTCTGCCACTTTCAAGACTTATTATTTTCAGTTCAAACTTGTATTCAAGTCATAAATATATGGATTGTATCTGTATTCAACTACTTGTGAAAGTAATAAAGATCAAAACTGAAGTGGACGTAGGCAGTTACGCCGAACCACTATAAATCTGGTGTTCTCGTTTTTTGTTGATCTTTTGGCATTGAATTACACTATTTTTCAGTTCTAATTTATCTTCTTCATTAATCTCTCTACATAATCTTTCTCAATGAGGTTAGTGACCAATTTTGGTGCTAACAGGTATTAAATGGTAAAGGCCTACCTATAAATAGGTGTTAAATGTTCAAAGGCCTGACTAGTCCTTATTAATGAAGTATTAAGTGGCTTGGGCATAATTTCTCACATTCTTAAGACTTTAATAACGATTGATGTGCTAGTGGTATGGCTATTATAAATTATAAGGCGATATATAATGGTCAAAGGTCTTTGTAGTTAGGGCCAATAGACCAATAATGACGACGCTAGAAGTCGACCTTAGGAATAAGTCTTAATTGATGGAGTCTACCTCGATTGAGGTCTTAAATGACAAAGTCTGCCTATTTAAATAATAAAGAGCTTCCGGTTAATAGAAACTGAGGAGATTGACTCGGAAACAGATTTTGTTGAGAGCTCCACTACAGAGTTCAAGCCTAATCATTAATGGAGAAACTATAGGAATGACGAAACCTATGACTATATAGGATTCTATTTAAAAGAATCCAAATGATTGAGCAGGAGGGATGGCGAAATGAACCAAGAACAATTTGTTTTTACTCGTAAAGGTTATGGATTGATCCTATGAATAAAGCAGGAAAAGGAAAGAGTTAATATTCACCCGTGAAACCCTCATTTCTTATTTAGTGGATGTGGTCGGACTCTATTATGGAATTCTGACCACATTTTCCATAGGGCCCTCTTATCTCTTCCTTCCCCGAGCTCGGTTTATGGAAGAAGGAACTGAGAAGGAGATATCAGCAACAATATATGGTGATAGTAGAATCCCGCTTCATATTTAATAGTATCGAGTGACTAATGGGTATGGAAGTATTGGGTGGTTGATAAGGCTTCGTCGGTATTTCGTATCTTGGGAATGGGTAGGTAAGTAATCGTGTGTGCAATGCAAGGTTAGATTAGACTTGCTAATCTTAATAGACATAACAATTAAATGGAAACCAATCGGTGTAAATATACTTTGTGGACAGTATATAGATTTTCCAGTGACTAGAACATTGTTCTAACTTCCTCCTCTTTAAAACCCACATGATAGATTTAGAGGAGCAGGTTACTGGAGCTGGATGTGTTAGTTGTTGGAGAAGTCTTCTTTTCTCTCATGCTCGATGCTGATTTGACAATCCACTATCCAAGGAATACTATTAATTCCAAGGTAGTAGTCATAATTAGTATTCTTATACCATTATATTTTCCGGTGCGAGTTTAGATTTCTATCAATAACTGATAATGCTCATACTTACTTGCAACTACCAAATCCAACGATCTGTGCTTTAATAGACTTGGATTTCGATTTTTATCAAAATTTAGGTCCATTATGGTATAGATTATTGCATATTTTGGTTAATATTGTAGAAGACACTACGGTTCATTTATTTATAATTGATTTGGGTAAATCTTCTTTTGAGGTAAGTTGTTCTATACTTCTAAAATTTGACTTTTTTTAATTAATATTGTTGGATGATTATATTATTTGTTATTTGAGGATGATAGCATGTTTGATTTATAGTGATTTGGTTGAATTGTACATTGGTCTAATTATTACATTATTATGACATGTTATTTCCGTATTATTTTGTGTTGTTGATTTGTGGTGAAATATTGAATATTTTAGTGTTATTGGATTTATATTATAAATTATGATTTAGTAACAAATTCAAAAGTGATAATTAAATTGTGAAAAAATTTCAAACATAATTGTGGTAAAATGTTTTATGTTTAGTTTAAATGCAAGCTTTAAAAAAACAGTAAGTTTAAATAAGTAATGGTGAAACATATTTAAGTCAACTAAATGAGTCATCATTGTAATAAATTGTTTCAAAAGTTAATAAATGCATTTCGAGGATGAATTATTTATTAAAAAATAGAAGAGATTAGTATGTTTAAAATGAATAATGAGGATATATACTAAAGTTAATTATGTGGTGTTTCATATTTATTAAGATAAATTACATATATGGTATTTTAAGGATTTTAAGGTGTGCTAAGAATTCTTGATGAAAATAATAATAATGCCACTTTCAAATATTTATGGTCAAATATTATTGGTTTTATTTTGTTGTTATTGTTATTATTACTATTTTGTGGTCAGTAATAAAGTAGTTTTAAGAAGAGTTTAATCTTAGATTTTTGAACAAATATTAAGTATTTTTCGGAAAAACTTTATTACATACGGAGGAGGATAATAATAATAATAATAATAAATGCATTTTTAGATTTGATGTAAAATATGTTCATATTTGGGTTAAAGAATAATAAAGTGATGAACAATGATAAGATGATTTGAAATATTATTACTGTTTTGGTGTGTAGTAATAACATCATTATTTTGAACGTAATTGGGCGCAAATTGTTTTTTTAATTGAGTAATGATGTCTTGAGATATTTAAAGTAATATTTTGAAACACTAAGGATTTTTAAAGTATAGTATCGTTATGGGAAAGTGTTATTTTTTGGGGGTCGAATAAACAAATACTTATATAATAAACAATAATAAAATGAAACTGAGAGAAAAACAATGGTTATAAATACAATGTTTTGGATTGATGTAGTATGTGATAAATTATTCATTTACATTATTGTATGTTTGTTTTGCAAAGATGGAATCACATTTGGATGTGGATGCGATATTTTACCCTCTCTACTACTAGACGATGGGTGGTTAATTATTGTTATTTGATGATGGATGTTGTGTTATTAATATTGATTGGATATCACACATTTGATAATATTGATGATTGTTTTACTATTGTAGTGTGAGTATTATACATTGCATGATTTATACTTACATTGACAATGTATTATTATAGTAGATAATCAATAATGTATGTAAGTATATTTATGTTGTGGTTTTCTTAGTTGATGGGTTGTGGTTGTCATTGGATATCGTTGGTGTTTTATGACCGTGTGCTATTATTGTTGTGGTTGGCCCATATGATGATTTGCTGAGATGGATGAGTAGTAATACTATTTTCTGCTTTTTCTATTTGCATTAGTTGCATTAGTTTTGATTGTTGTAGTGGTTGCATTAATTGCATTGGTTATGATAGTTGCAACGGTTGCATGGATGCTAACAAGTAATTGGATGCAGGAGAAGAGGAGGAAATATAACTACGTGAGCTTGATCTCCAAAAGAGGTATGTTGGCAATTTTTTTCCTATGTAATAGCTATCGAGCCTATCACCGTAGTTTATAAGTTATGTGCAGTCCAAGAACAGTTGAAACCTTTTACGTTTTTTATATAGATATTTGTATAGGTGTGAAGTTTCAGGTAGGAGAAAAGGAGGGAATGGAAAGGTGGATGAAGGCTATATCACGGATAGTTGATTTGGTATATTCTTTGGTTATTTCATGTATGAATTTATAATAATTGATGTACTGAAATATAAATTGAAGATAAAATGTTGTAAAGCAATTGTATTATTGAGATAGTGTTCATCCATATTAATGTTTGATTTCGCCATGATGTTTCCCTTTCTTATTCATTTCTTTAGAATTTTTAATTTTTATTTACCTACTATCCACTGTTTTTATTATCAGAAATTAGTTGTAAGTGTATTTGACGTCGTTTATAATTGATTTTAGATTTTTAAAAGTGGATCATCACATCTAACCCTTTTAGCACAAAGTGGATCTTCTCTTTCCTTCTCAGCAATCCTTTCCACGATAGTGTCCCAGAAACTCTACTTGATCTAGCACTGGACCATAAGTGAATGTTGCAAGAAGCTAAAATCTCTAAAACTTTCCACTGTTCAACCATATCCAAAAAACAACTATGTTCCCTCCAGCTCAAGGCATCAGAAACTTTATTTTCTTTGCTTGGGGTATACTTTATCTTAGAATCATAAGATGCCAGAAACTATAACCACCTCTGATGTCTCATGTTCAACTCCTTCCGAGAGAACAAGTATCTCAAGGACCCGTGGTTAGTAAATAATTCAAACCTTCCTCCTAAAACGTTATGTCTGAAAATATTCAGTGCGAAGATAATTGTTGCAAACTCCAAGTCATTTTTCGGATATCAAACCTCATGGGGTCGCAACTGGCAAGATGCATAAGTTATTACGTTTTCTCTTTGCATCAACACTGCATTTAACTCCGAACTTGAAGCATCGGTACAAACAATCATATCTCCATAACCTTCGGGACAACTAAAATTTGAGCATTCGTCAACTAAAGCTTCAATTCTTGGAATGACATCTCACACTCCTTTATCCATACTTACTTCTAGTTCTTTCGTGTAAGTCTCGTTATTGGCGCTGCTATACAAGAGAAATCCATAATGGATCTTCGATTACAACCTATCAATCCAAAAAAACTCTGAACCTCTGTAATAGTCACGGTCTCTTCCAACCATTTATAGCCTCAACTTTCAAAGGGTCTACAGCCAAACCTATCTTCGAAACCACATGGCCTAGAAACTTTACTTACTTTCTCAAAAACTGATTGAAACAATTTCCTTTAACTCATGTTGTCTCAACGCCTCCAATACAAGCCTTAGGTGAATCTCATTACCTTTATTATTTTTTGAGTACACTAAAATGTCATCAATAAACTCCAATGCATATTGGTTTACCTCATCTCAAAATATCTGATTCATCAAGTCCACAAAGAATGTAGGTTCATTAGTTAGTCCAACTACATTACTAACTACTTATACGAACCATACTTTTTTCTAAAAGTAGTCAAAGGAACATTCTTCTCTAAAATGCTTTATTGATGGAAACCCAACGCAAAATCTAACTATGAGAATATCTTATCTCCATTCAATTAATCTAACAATCATCGACCTTGTAAAGGATATTTGGTCTTCACCATCGTCTCAGTCAGCTTCCAATAGTCATGACATAGTCTCGATGAACCATCAGACATTTTTTACAAACAACGTCGAAGCTCCCATGGTGAGCTTGCAAAGCTCTTGCTTTTTAATTCTACCAGTTGTTTCTTCAATTCCATCTCTTTTGGCGGCATTCTATAAGGAGGTCGGCTAAATGGCTTGAATCCCGATATCAACTCAGTTCAAAATTCAACAGCCCTCGGGGGTGGCAACCTTGAATTGTTTTAAACACATTAAGGAAGTCTTTTAACTACTCGCACTTCTCTGATACCTTCTTCCTCCAAGAAAAAGAAAATAATACACCTTTGCATATAGGTTTATGCTTTCCAATACTATAAGTACTTATGTGTTTCAATCTGGGTGATTCAGTCCTATAATCCTTTTGGCATAATATAGTCTACCACCATAACACTCCAACCAATCCATCCCTAAAATAACTTTGAAAGCAGTGAAGTCAAACATATAGGGATTACACACAAACTTACATCCATCTAACTCAATCTCTAAGTTAGTGCATGTAACACCCCTCCTCTCTACCCATACTATTCAAGAGTATTACATAGTGGTAATGTCAGATAATATGGAGAATTAGGCTATATGGGGTACACACGTGAATATTCCCTTGGGCTAACACTGGCACATATCTAAACATCATGTATAACTCACCAACAAACGTACATAGTATCGACACAAAGCAATAAACATGTATGCCTCCAAGACAGAACAATACATAATATACAGTAAATAAAAGAGATCACAGAGTCAATCGCAACGTTAATATATAATATAAAATATGCAATATAGGTACAGTACAAATTTTGACAACATACACATAAGTGATTATACAATACGTAATGCTAATATAAAATACAAAATATCTAGTCTCCTCTATGCCTACAAAATACAAGCTAGTATCCATGAACCTGTAATGTTTCGGACTGACCCGAGTATTATATCAATAGTAAACGGGTCAGACTATATCTAGATCCAAGGTTAATAAGCATATGGAACTCTTTATATGTTGGGTATGAATATAACAATATTATCTCAAATAGTCCAACATCATATAATGTAAACACACCATAAATCCTAGTTGTGATGACCCGCCCTTTCGGCCCTCGAAAATCGACATGAATATTCTTATTGTATAACGTGTCGAACGATTCAGTGTCGGAAAGACAGATTGTTGAGGGGAAAGAAAGAAGGTAGAAGAAGAAGAAACTAAACCAAACAGAATCTCACAGCGGACTGAATAACATATAATATAAATAGTTCGTTACACAAATCAAAACAGTAATATACATCTCACATCGAAGTACACAAATCAATAATTACCAGCCTGGACAGTTATAACAACCTGCCCTCACAATTGCTGGTAAATTCAACAAGAAACACTGCAGCGGAATAAACAAGTACGAGAATACGTCTCGGCCTCCAGCTCTTCTCCTCAGCTCCATAGCATCCTAACCTGAACCTGTAATACTCAGTCTGACCCGAGCATTATAATAAAATAACACCCGAGTCAGTCTGGAAAACCAGCGTGAGAAAACACACTCAATTTGAATTATTAAAGTTTTCAAAATCCTTTGAAAATCAAAGGTATCTCGTAAGACCACGCAACACATAAACACGATGGGTTTTTACCTTACGATAACCAAAACACTTCATATCAAATCCTCTGATATTATAATAGTGCCTAAGTACAAATACTTATTCAAATAGCTGAAATTGTTACATTAATTAAATTCCAGCATATTAGGCTCTACAGTCAAAACCGTCAAGGGTCGTATTAGGGAATGGATTCCATACGAATGACTAGGCACTGGGGTACCACCTGTCACAGTACACGTCTAGAAACAGCGTACCGAGGACCATGCTAGGATCCCCTGCAACACAAGACCGGACTATCCCTAACTTGGATAGACCGAAAATGTTATCACCATGGGTGTTCCCATCCTCTCTCGAGCTCCTTCCATATACCGTAGTAATAAATAATATCCGAGGTTATCTAGAAAGGTGATAAACATAACCTAATTGGGTGCGACCCACTTAGCCTTGCTACATTTCCCCTGATTATCAGTCATTCCCGGTTGATGAGGCTAGAGGCTACGATTACCTTTTAAGGAATTTTCACTTAGAATGCACATTGCTCCAATGATAATGTACTGATAGCATTCATCCAAACAAGTCTGTTCTGGGTCCGAACGGAACCGAAGGCACTATTCCTACTACATCCATTTTGGAAAAATCCTCAAGATTAATAGCGATTGGCCCTTGCACTTCACTACTCCATCTTCGACTCCATGCTCTTTTTTTCCTTTCGAAACGTACTTGTTTGATCGAAGTGGTTTTCGGAAAACTTTTCCGATCCCGGTCTCTTCGAAACAACGTTCGATATTTTTCGGTAAACTCAACCTCGGTTCTTTAGGAAATAAACAGACGAAATAAGATCAAAGATCACCTCCTAACCGTTAGTGGACGGATTTCCTTATAAACGCCCTAGGAGAATGAAACGAGTTTATACGTATAGTATAACACCTCGAATGGCAACTGTACCATATAATTATCGTATTCCTCCTAGATATTCCCAAAGTTATATTTTGGGTCCAGATTTTGATAGTCGGTTATTTAACTATAAAATAAACAAGCATTCAACCAAATATTCCATTTTCCACTATATAACCCCAAACCTCTTTTAATTTAACTTTAATAAATTTAATCTCGTTATCCAAACTATGTGTACTTGTCTTACCGAATTCAATAAATTCACAAACTATCCTTCAAAATATTTGAAACCCTTTTTGAAAATAATATGGAAAGTACCATTTCGGTATTAACCATGGATTCACAGCTTAATGGTTACGTCTCTATCCCATAGAAATCCAAGACTTAAGTGCAGGCACTCACTGCCTCCGATTTCGCCATGCGGGTATACCATTACTTCTCGAAAAACTTTATTTAAAAATTATCTCAAAATAATGCTTATAAGTTTCTAAAATAAATTTCCAAGTTTAATTTAGGCAAATATACTTCAATAAAAGTTATAATGCAAAGACATATTAATATGTAATAATTTATCTTTTAAAATAATAATGCTGACTAATTCTTAAATAACAATAAATCTTTAACAATCTTTATAAGATAACTGATTAATAATTAAACATGCTTTAAACAATCTAAAATAAGTAAATAATTAATTTCTGAATATTTTTAACACTTTAAAGTCCCCTAGTTAATAATTAAAAATCCTCTTTTTAAAACAAGCCCAATTTATCGATTCTAATTTCATTTCGTAAATTTGGAAGTCTTACTTAAGCTATAGTATAACCAATTTTATACTTATTTCCAAATTCACTTCTATCCTTCCAATCTATTAAAAATCTCGATTTTAAAACCTTTTTATTTAAACGAGTACCACTTAAGAATTTATTATTTAAAATCCTTTTATATACTTTATCCCAAAATCTCTATTACAATATCCCGAATTTGTTAAGTACAAATTTCAAAACTATTATTTTATCAAATCAATTAACCCAAATTTCCATGTAAATATTTTACTTCAAAGACCCCTTTAAGATTCTTTTTTCAATTCTAACCATATATTATTGGTATTTTAAAATACCAAAAACTAGGCCAAAACTACCATAGCATCCAATCAATTCAAATCACCTAAAAATCTATCACAGATTACTCCAACAAAACATATATCACTATATATGAAATTAAAATTCAACACTTTTGAGGAATCCAGTTGGATCCTTCCAACCTGTTTTCCCTACATCCACAGATATTAATACAAAATAAAAATACCAATTCCGCCTCGAGACGGAATATCGCGGTATATAGGGTCATCCGCTATTATTCGGGGCGCATAGGGTCTCATCTGCTATATATATGTGGGAATATTAATCACTCCAATATATATAATATCACATTCAACTGATAAAAATATATCAACCCAACCAATCAATCAATAATAAATTTTAACTACTTAAAATTAATTGCAGTAGTCCAAAATTGAGTGAGATTAACTCACCTTGAGTTTTAATTTCGCCAAACGCTCGAATTTTAAATTAAATCGAACACGTTCGATTTAACCTAAAATTTTAACTAGCTCCGATCGACTCCAAATCTGTTCCAGCGCGTAGTGCTCGTCGTCACGATTCCGTCGCCAATTGTTTCGTCCAATTTTGACAACGTATGAACAAGATACGCATTTTTAAAGTTTACATGAATTAATTTATAGTTTAATTTACAAATTAATTTAATAAATAACCTTAAACCAATCTCAGCCGTTGATTTAAAATTTCAAAATCCAGGCTGCGATTTCCTTCTTCCCTCACGTTCGAACGCTTCCTATAACCAACAAACCCATATGCCATCGTTCATCCTTCCATTGTCGCCACCTCCTCGCTCAATACGAAGACGATCCAACACCTCCACCACGACACCCATCCTCCACCTCACCAACGCCTGGAACGACATCGAACTCGGTGCTCCATCTTGCTCGAAAAACAAGAACGAACGTAGACCCGAACGGGCTCGATTTTGGCAATCTCGTCGAACTTCGCGACGCTTCACGTATGGATGTGTATATCTCACTGCCTTTTACACTTACCTAGTTGGAAGTTTTTGATAATATTGCATAGATCGAGAGAAATCGAGGGGGAAAGGTTTGATGATTTTGGCGCTGCATGAATTTTTTTGCTAGGGCTTACTATTTCACGTATATATATATATACATACATATATATATATATACATATATATATATATATATATATAATTTTAATATTATTTTCAAAATTTACATGCTTTTCCGAACGAACTCCAATCGAGATGTGCCGCCTGCCGTTTTTAATGTTTTACCCCTATTTCGAACACAATGGAATATGTTTCGGGGCCTAATTCGATCGTATGTGGAAGATAGCTTTTCGAATCGAATTAAAATAATAAATTTTCAATATTTATTTCAACGCGTTTCTATTCCGTACGACCAAACAGTAACTCCAAATGCTACGAAATTTGAAATCCGATAATAATACACTATTACGGATCTAATGGAGCTGGTTTCATCGAATTCGAGACTATGCCCTGGAAGGCTATTTTAACGCGTCGATTAAATCGAGCGATTTTCAAAATCGACGGAATTACTTGAAATTCAAATTTTAAAAACTTATCAACTCAATTATAATTCAAATAGAATTTATATCCATATTAGAAATTATTCCGATTTATATTAAATCAAAATACAATTATTTACACTGTTACAATATATTAAATTTAAATATTAAAGTAATATATAAAATTCCAAATTCTAACTTATCGACTTTTAATCCCATTCCAAAAGCCCACTATCATCACTCTAATTCAAATAGAGTTTTAAATCAACCTAGAAATCATTCTTATTCACATCTAACTCCAGATTCCCATATTTACCCAATTTCAAATATTAATTAAATTTATTTTTACTAAATCCAATTAATCGCTATATTTGAAACTTTAAACCATTTCACTAATTCTTCCATATTCAAAATCAATAGATATTTCTAATTCAATCTTTAAAAATGAATTAAACGTTCAAAATCAAACGATCAAAATTCCAGGTCGTTACGTTCCTCCCTCCTTATAAGAATTTCGTCTCTGAAATTGCTAAGGTCAGAAAAATGCTCCCAAACCCATTAACTTATCCAAAACCCCTTTACTTAAAATCCTACATTCATTTTTCTAAACCCTTTTTGTTTTATCCAAAACAATTTGTTTCCATTTCTGACTCAAAAACCTTGATTTCTAATATAGTTCAAAAATCAACTTTTCTAGTTAACAAAATTCCAAAAAAATTCAAAATTTTTCTAACACCCTAAATTTCCGAATTTTTTTGACAAAGTCTCCTTTGTACGGAGAGCCTTTTACAATATGACAAGAGAGCTAAAAATATATATATATCGACCCACATGGTCGGAAAACAAAATATATATCAATATATTATCATTTCTTTATTTTATTGCGTAGGCATACCTCATATTATCGTTATTAAGCGAGCGGCTTATTTTATATGCATTTTTGCAACCCAAAACTATCCCAACAACTCCCTGTACCTATACTTACTCAAAATAAGCACATAAGTTTCATAAACATGAAATTTTAATAACATTTCATTCCTTTTACTAGCTAAGCACATAAACTTCATAACCCGAACATGCCAATCATATATTACAAGCAATTATCAAGTTCCAACACTAATTTAATTTCTTTCCATGGATCCATATATCTTTTCATTCAATTCAAAATGATTTACAATCAAATTTATTGCATTCAATTTATATTTACAACAAACAAATTCATATCTATTCCAATTGATTTGTATGCGCTTTAATTGCATAAATTCACTTCTATTCAATTTCAAATTGATTCACAATCAATTTATTTGCATTCCATTTATATTCACTTCCATTATATGCAAATCCATCTTATTAAACTTCAATTTAATCCTTTTTAAATTGACTCTAAATCAGTCTTTTCTATATTCCATTTGATTCCTATTTATGCAATTCACCAAACCTTGTTTGCTTCATGTTGCATTAAACAACATTCCAATCCATGTTAATTTTATTGATGAATTCATTTCATAAATAATCACTTAAGTTATGTTTCCATTTCAGTCAAGTTCTAATTCGTTTTAAATTGATCTCATTCAATTTATTCGCTTCCATTTATTTAGTATGTCCAATTTATACTATCTCACTGGGGAAAACATTAAATATAAATCGATTCTCGAACAATTTATTATATCACAACATGGTTCCTGCACTTGCATTCCTATTTATTTCACTTTCGACTTATATTACATTTTTTCCATTCACTTTCATTAAATTCACATAGTGTTATTCACTTCATTTTTATAGTGAATGGCATTTCATTTTAAGCTAATTTATTTATAAACCATTACATAAAGTTATCTCTAAGGTTTATTGTAAACATTCCATATTGCTACTTAAGTTCATATTCGGTTTTATTACTTAAGTTCATACCCAACCTTAACCACTCTATATTCCAATATCATATTCAGTTCATTTACTCTTAAATTGAATTCATTTCTTGTTATCAATTGCTTAACCTTTTAACTTGGTTGTACTTTTCCACTTCCTCAGTTTAATAAGTTATACAACTTATTTATTCAAAATTCCCTGAATTTCCACTTAAGTTTACTTACATTCAATATTTATACATATAGTTATATAATCACTTCACAATTCATGTTTACATTCAATTTACTAATTTCAATCCACCCTCTATTTAAAAATTAAAATTTTGAATTTCCATTCTTTTAAAATAATACCAAACCATTTTCATTTTTGTTCTACAATTGCATTACTCAATTCATAAGTTCAAAAACTTACTTACTTAAAATCTCAAATTGCTTACCTGAGTCTATTTAAATCTTATTATCATAACTCTGGATCATATATATATCACTTAATAGCTTAAGTGTATCCATTCTATTCAATAATTATAACTTATAATTACATAATCATTCTACATTTAAAAATTGATATTCAATTCAAATCAATCCCATACAATTTTATTTAACTTATCTTAAGTTAAATTTCAATTCATAATATTCATTTTAACTTACTCAAGTTAAACTTTAATTCCAGGATTAAAATTCACACTTTCCTTTTTCTTATCTATATCAACTCCAATTTATAAGTACAATAACTGATTCTCTCTGACTTTACAAATCATTTAAATGGAAATCGCAGAATCCAACCACCCGGTTTTATTCCAAAACATTTCAAAATAAAAAACATACATATATCCTCTGGGTATATCTAATCATACTTTTGAAATCTCAAAACCACTTGGTTTTTCCCAAAACAGTTCCCTTTTGAAATTTCTAAAATGAACTTGTTTATCAAACAAGTCCAAACAAATAATCACAGTCAATCACTACAGTAGCAATCTATCAGTTAGAAACTCGAAAATGAATACTGATGATGCGGCTGTCATCACCAGAATTATTTTCCAACGACCAAAATGAGTTCAGTGCTTCCTACTTCCAAAATACATTTAAAAACAATTTCTATTCAGAAATATCTCTAAAATACTATTACTATTATTCCTTTCAAACCACTTTGGAAGACATTTCCAAAAGCTCTAAGATTTAAAATTTCTCAAACATTTAGTTCAAACCCAATTTAAAAAAAATTCCAAAATTTCCGGATTTTCAATTCTGGTTTAAATCAAATTTTAGTTATAATCCTTTTGTATAAATCATACTTATAAAATTTCTATTTGGTTATATATAAAACCATTCCAAATTTTATAATCTATTCTGATTATATAATATTAACAACCAAACATTCCAAACATATACACTAATAATTTCGAAAAATTATTTCATTTATAACAAAATATAGTTTGAGTAAAATTATTTCATTCGCCCACTTCAAAACAATACTATGTTAGTTTACCTTGTTTAAGAGTTTAGAAACCTCCATCGATACGGTTGTACTTCCTATACCGACCAGAATTCATAAACACTCAACCGATAAGTCCACACAATATAAAAACATTTTATATTCACTAACAATTACGCGCTCATATTTATTAATACACTCAACTAATTCCAGAGTGCTACCGACTCTATCTCTAATGAGTAATCCCCACCAAAGCCTAGTTATATCGCCAACCTAAGCTTTGATACCAACTGTGACGACCCGCCCTTTCGACCCTCGAAAATCGACATGAATACGCTCATTGTATAACATGTTGAACGATCGAGTGCCGGAAAGACAGATTGTTGAGGGGAAAGAAAGTAGTTAGAAGAAAGAAGAAACTAAACCAAACAGAATCTCATAGCAGACTGAATAACATATAATTAAATAGTTCTTTACAAAAATCAAAACTGTAATATACATATCTCATATCGGAGTACACAAATCAATAATTACCAGCCTGGACAGTTATAACAACGTGCCCTCACAATTGCTGGTAAATTCAACAAGAAACACTACAGCAGAATAAAAAAGTACGAGAATACGTCTCGGCCTCCAGCTCGTCTCCTGAGCTCCATAGCATCCTAACCTGAACATGTAATACTCGGTCTGACCCGAGGATTATAATAAAATAACACCTGAGTCGGTCTGGAAAACCAGCGTGAGAAATACACTCAATTTGAATTATTAGAGTTTTCAAATTCCTTTGAAAATCAAATGTATCTCGAAAGACCACGCCACACATAAACACGACGGGTTTTTACCTTACGATAACCAAAACACTTCATATCAAATCCTCTGATATTATAATAGTGTCTAAGTACAAATACTTATTCAAATAGCTGAAATCGTTACATTAATTAAATTCCAGCATACTAGGCTCTACAGTCAAAACCGTCAAGGGTCATATTAGGGAATGGATTCCATACGAATGACTAGGCACTCGGGTACAACCTGTCACAGTACACGTCTAGAAACAGCGTACCGAGGACCACGCCAGGATCCCCTGTAACACAAGACCAGACTATCCCTAACCTGGATAGACTGAATATGCTATCACCCTGGGTGTTCCCATCCTCTCTCGAGCTCCTTCCATATACCGTAGTAAATAATATCCGAGGTTATCTAGAAAGGTGATAAACATACCCTAATTGGGTGCGACCCACTTAGCCTTGCTGCATCTCCCCTGATTTTTAGTCATTCCCGGTTGATGAGGCTAGAGGCTACGATTACCTTTTAAGGAATTTTCACTTAGAATGCTCATTGTCCTCCAATGACAATGTATTGATAGCATTCATCCAAACAAGTCCATTCTGGGTCCAAAGGAACCGAAGGCACTATTCCTACTACATCCATTTTGGAAAAATCCTCAGGATTAGTAGCTATTAGCCCTTGCACTTCACTGCTCCGTCTTCGACTCCATGCTCTTGTTTTCCTTCTGAAAACGTACTCGTTGGATCGAAGTGGTTTTCGGATAACTTATCCGATCCCGGTCTCTTCGAAACAACGTTCGATATTTTCCGGTAAACTCAACCCGGTTCTATAGGAAATAAACAGATGAAATAAGATCGGAGATTACCTCCTAACCGTTAGTGGACGGATTTCCTTATAAACGTCCTAGGAGAACGAAATGAGTTTATACGTATAGTATAGCACCTCGAACGGCAACTGTACCATATAATTCCCGTATTCCTCGTAGATATTCCTAAAATTATATTTTGGGTCCAGATTTTGATAGTCGGTTATTTAACTATCAAATAAACAATCATTCAACCAAATATTCCATTTTCCACTAAAAAACCCCAAGTCTCTTTTAATTTAACTTTTATAAATTTAATCTCTTTATCCAAACTATGTGTACTTATCTTATCGAATTCAATAATTTCACAAACTATCCTTCAAAATATTTGAAACCATTTTTGAAAATAATGTGGAAAGTACCACTTCGGTATCAACCATGGATTCACAGCTCAATGGTTACGTCTCTATCCTAGAGAAATCCAAGACTTAACTGCAGGCACTCACTGCCTCCGATTTCGCCATGCAGGTATACCATTACTTCCCGGAAAACTTTATTTAAAAATTATCTCAAAATAATGCTTATAAGTTTCTAAAATAAATTTCCAAGTTTAATCTAGGCATATATACTTCAATAAAAGTTACTATGCAAAGCCATATTAATATTTAATAATTTATCTTTTAAAATAATAATGCTGACTAATTCTTAAATAATAGTAAATCTTTAACAATCTTTATAAGGTAAATAATTAATAATTAAATATGCTTAAAATAATCTAAATAATTAAATAACTAATTTCTAGAATATTTTTAACACTTTAAAGTTACCTAGTTAATAATTAAAATCCTCTTTTTAAAACAAGCCCAATTTCTCGATTTTAATTTCATTTCGTAAATTTGGAAGTCTTACTTGAGCTCCAGTATAACCAATTTTATACTTATTTCCAAATTCACTTCTATCCTTCCAATCTATTAGAAATCTCGATTTTAAAACCTTTTTTATTTAAACGAGTACCACTTAAGAATTTATTATTTAAAACCTTTTGTATACTTTATCCCAATATCTCTATTAAAATATCCTGAATTTGTTAAGTACAAATTTCAAAACTATTATATTATCAAATCAATTAACCCAAATTTCAATGTAAATATTATACTTCAAAGATCCCTTTAAGATTCTTTTTTTTCAATCAAACTATATATTATTGGTATTTAAAAATACCTAAACTGCCATAGCATCCAATCAATTCAAATCACTCAAAAATCTATCACAGATTACTCCAACAAAACATATATCACTATATATGAAATTAAAATTCAACAATTTTGAGGAATCCAGTTGGATCCCTCCAACCTGTTTTCCATGCATCTACAGATGTTAATACAACATAAAAATACCAATTTCGCTTCGAGGTGGAATATCGCGGTATATAGGATCATCCGCTATTATGCGGGGCGCATAGGGTCTCATCTGCTATATATATGCGGGAATATAAATCACTCCAATATATATATATATATATATATATATATATATACTACTGTATATATAATATCACATTCAACTGATAAACCCAACCAATCAATCAATAATAAATTTTAACTACTTAAAATTAACTGCAGTCGTCCAAAATTGAGTGAGATTAACTCACCTTGAGTTTTAATTTCGCCAAACGCTCCAATTTTAAATTAAATCAAACACGTTTTGATTTAACCTAAAATTTTAGTTAGCTCTGATGGACTCCTAATCTTTTCCAAAATGTAGTGCTCGTCGCCACGGTTCTGTAGCCGCTTTTTTCGTCCAATTCTGACAAAGTATGAACAAGATACACATTTTTAAAGTTTACATGAATTAATTTATAGTTTAATTTACAAATTAATTTAATAAATAACCTTAAACCAATCTCAGCCGTTGATTTCAAATTTCAAAATCCAGGCCGCGATTTCCTTCTTCCCTTATGTTCAAACGCTTCCTGTAACCAATGAACCCATACGCCGTCGTTCGTCCTTCCATCGTCGCCGCCTCCTCGCTCAATACGAAGACGATCCAACACCTCCACCACGACGCCCAGCCTCCACCTCACCAATGCCTGGAACCACGTCGAACTCGGCACTCCATCTTGCTCAAAAAACGAGCATGAACGTAGACCCTAAAGGGCTCATTTCTAGCCATCTCGTCAAACTTCGCGACGCTCCACCGTATGGATGTGTAGATCTCACTACCCTCTACGCTTTCCTAGTTTGAAGTTTTCGATAATATTGCATAGATCGAGAGAAATCGAGGTGGAAAGGTTTGATGATTTCGGCCATTGATTTCATTAGAGGCGGTTGCATGAATTGTTTTGCTAGGGCTTACGGTTTCACGTATATATAGGCATATATATATATATATATATATATATATATATTATTTTAATATTATTTTCAAAATTTACATGCTTTTCCGAACGAACTCCAATCGAGTCGTGCTGCCTGGTGTTTATAATGTTTACCCCTGTTCCGAACACAATGGGATATGTTTTGGGGTCTAATTCGATCGTATGTGGAAGATAGCTTTTCGAATCGAATTAAAATATTAAATTTTCGATATTTATTTCAACGTGTTTCTATTTCGTACAACCAAACGGTAACTCCAAACACTACGAAATTTGAAATCCAATAATAATTCACTATTATGGATCCAATGAAATAGGTTTCGTTGAATTCTAAGACTATGCCCCGGAAGGCTATTTTAACATGTCGATTAAATCGAGCGATTTTCAAAATCGATGGAATTACTTTAAATTCAAATTTTAAAAACTTATCAACTCAATTATAATTCAAATAGAATCTATATCCATATTAGAAGTCATTCCAATTTATATTAAATCAAAATTCAATTATTTACACTGTTACCATATATTAAATTTCACTATTAAATTAATATATAAATTCCAAATTCTAATCTATCGACTTTTAATCCTATTCCAAAATTCCACTATCATCACTCTAATTCAAATAGTGTTTTAAATCAACCTAGAAATCTTTCCTATTCACATCTAACTCTGGATTCCCATATTTACCCAATTTCAAATATTAATTAAATTTATATTTACCAAATCCAATTAATCGCTATATTCTAAACTTTAAACCATTTCACTAATTCTTCCATAATCAAAATCAATAGATATTTCTAATTCAATCTTTAAAAATGAATTAAACGTTCAAAATCAAACGACCAAAATTTCGGGTCGTTGCACTAGTATAAAAATATCATCACCCATATAAAAACTCATCAAATGAGAAATCACGAAACAACATTAAAGGGGTGAATCATCCATAACCAGAAATCATATCTAAATAAATATATAATGTGAGATAGCCTATCAATTCATCCAAACTATATCCAACATCATACATAAACCATAAATATAAATCATCCACAAACTAAAATACAAATAATAAAGCAAGGCTATCTCGGAATACCAAATCATCACAGAGTATGGACATACGAGAACTGACTACACTTTAGACTCAACCAATCTCTAGTCTGGTCAACTCATTATATGAAAGAGACATATAAGCTAATCCATAACATAAACATATACCTTGAATCTAACGAGAGCCTAATAGCCACCTTTCGCAAACCTGCTCTAGGAACACAGGTCTACTCGCCGACCACAGAATAATCGTCTATTCCTGTAGTCTTCGAGGTATATTTCAATATACTATACACACATACCCTGAACTAGATAGGAAGACTGACAACCGCCTACCGCAAGCCTGCTCCAGGAACCCGGGTCTACTCGCCTACCGTAGAGTATCGTCTATTCCTACAGTCTTCAGTTACCTCGACGGACATCGTGACTCTTTCCACCAATGGCTCATATACGCATAGCCCTGGTCACGACCCAGCTTTGCTCCTAATGGTAACAGACTATTGGCCTAAGCGACACAAGGGGCTATGGGCAACAACCCATCTACTACTACCAATAGTGTGATGCGCATCAAAGGGATATGTAACTACGGTGTCGCGGATCTAGGGCGTGACCCCATGGTAAGGCCGCTAGGGTGGATACTCACCAATCTGCTTTACTCCTGAATAATAAAGAGAGTTGACACTATGTGATGGTCATATAGTACCCATAACCCATAGCTATATATATCTCTAACATAGCCTATAAGCGGCTCTCATAAGACAATATCTAATAATATAATTCTCCTCACCGAGTATAACATATACACATGAGTGAAATCCTCGTTTGATTGATATTTACTTACAATAAATAATCAAACGAATAACGTAACGGAGTCTCATATCACCACATGTTACTTGGATAATTATTGAAAGCTCATAAACTATACTCAATCCATACTAGATATCTCTATAGGACTAGTCCAATGAATAACCGAAAAAGTATTACCGATGCCCCATTCCAAATGGTATTACTAATCTGTATATTCAGATTTCTTATCACACAGAAATGAAATATAATACAATCTTATCAAGGATGTCATCACCATATCATAATAAATTCATCAATAAAATCAAATCAAGATGAATCATTCATAATATCAAAATCTGTATAAGGTATGAGAAATCAGAAGATATAGAAATCAAACTTAAATCCCAATTTCAATTCAAACATTGCAATAATAATAAAGCTCATTGAAATAATTCTTTAAATAATTAAAACAAACAGTCAAATATTTATATAAAATATTTAAAGATCGATTCATAAATCAAATATTCTAATAGGAGTTTTCCCATAATTTTCTGCAATTAATTATTATTTCATAATATACATGTATATAAACTTTAAAATATATTATACTTATTTCTAATCGTAAATATAGTTCAAAGTCCTCACTTACTATCCAACCAGTCAAGAGTATAACAATTTATTTTGAATTGTTCAAGATAAGAAAATTCTCATATTATAAAAGAGACTTTCACTAAATAACCTTTATAATAAAAACCACTTAAAACAATATTATTATTTCCATAATATATTTTATAAAATATCTATATGCTACATTTTCCTATATAACAAATTCAAATTTATAAGTTATTATAATATTGGTTTAAAAAGAGTTTTATAACCGAAAGAAATCTATATTCATAATTTTAATTAAATGTATCTAGATTATTTATAATTTAATAAAATATTCATAAAATACTTTTAATGAGATTTTAAAACTCTTAAGTAATACTTCTAAGCTTTTCAAACATTTTTAAAAGCAAGAAATAAATAAATATCTATATATAAATATCATAGAGTGAAATTACTTCACAAATATATCAACAAACATCACTATCTATATAGCATGACCCGAATCGAGTTTCGTCGAACTCCCGTCGTTTATAAAATATACATGTCCACAAACAATTAAATATATAGTTTAATTCACAAACGGACAGAATTCCGTTTGCAAATTGACACGTCCAACCAACACAAACCAATAATTATCTGAATATCATCCAATTTCAAACTTATATATATATATCAACAATCTAAATACAAACAATCCTAAACAATCAACTAAACCAAATGATTCAACCAATCAATTCAACAATATATCATGCGATTTCATTCAACTATGCAATTTAAGTAATATTGGGGATAATTATATATAAAATAATGGATTATAGAAATAGTTGTGAGTATATTACTCACCAAAATTCCAAGCGAGAATGACCGCAACTACTTTGCTACCCTTCATCATCGCACAACAATCAACATCGTCCGCAGCCACGCTCCAACCAACCGCCACTACAGCCATCCCCACGTTGACCAGCTTTGGCTTCAACCTCCACCATGACCTAACGCAACCATTGCACTACCATCACTTACATTACTGCCTTTCAGTCACGCACGAACATAGTTTGGTAGAGGTTTCCATCTCGAGCGAAAAATTCTCCTCATTGCTGCTTTCAAGTCATTTGTCGCTAGCCAACTCTTCCATTAGGACACAGCTCCTATTTGCACATGAGCTTCCCAAATGGATCGCAACTATAACGACCCGAAATTTCACCGCTTTGATTTGAGAATATTTGATTAATTTTAAATATTCAAATAATAGATCTTATAATTAAAATAAAATCTCTTATAAATAATAAATGATGATTGTGAAATAGTTTTCAAAATTTGTTTACAAAAATATGTAGTTCAATGAAAAACAGAAAATGTGATCGGAAACCGTTTTTCAAAATTTTTGACATTTCATCGAATAAAAGTTGTTTAAAATTTTGCGACCCTAGTTTATATTTGGAAACAACATTTAAATATTTGTAAACATTCATACTTAAGATAAAATAAGGTTTAGGATAATATATATGTAAATATACAAGTTAATTAAGTTTAGAAAATAAATATAAAATGCCACATCACGAAGACAAGATGTGACATATTGGCAACTTAAAAGGGGGACATGAGTACATTGGCCATCTTTTCATGTTTTTTCACGAAAATTTTGAAATTTGGGAGGAGAAACAAGGATAAGATGTTAAGTTGAGGTGGCAAGCAAAGATAGGAGGGCAAAGTACAAGGGTGTTTAGGTAATTTTAGGATTTCACGTTATATAAAAAACCAAATTCCTAACCATCCCTTCACCTTTTCAATTCATTCCTTCTTGTAGAAAAATTTTTTCAACAAGCTTTCATGTGGAATTTTTAATGGCTTCCATGAGTTTACAAAGTTTAAAAATCTTATTTCTGTTTACCTTAAATTACTAAAACTTTATTTAAGCGCCTTCTACACCTCCTCCTTCCATGCTCAAGCCTCCACCTCCCTTTAATCTTCATGGCTAAACCTAAATGCTTTAGGGCTGAACCATCTTGCCACTTAAAGACCACCAAAAACTCCTTCTTTCCAAGGTAAAAAGAAAGCTTTAGGGTAGTTTCAAGTTCTAGTGGAAGTTTGGAGTGTATTGGATAGCTGTAGGTGAGAAAACTCTCACCTTTTTCTTAAAAGTTTTGAACTTCAAATATGATGCTTACTTTGATAATAAATATTGTTATTTAGTTGTTAAGTATATTGGATGTTTGTTTTAAAAAATGTTGTAGTGGTTTTGCTCATGTATGCATATGGATGTGCTTGGATGTGGTATAGTAAACTTGAAAGAGAAAGTTAGTTAATTAATAGCAAGTTAACGCATTTGCTTGTGTATGTTGATTATGTCATGGATATACGTTGGTACACTTGCTTATGATGTTGTATATTAAGAAAAGTTAATAATTGAATTTGTAAGGCAACGACATGGAAATCCTTTGTTTTGAAAACTAGTTTTCCTTAAGAATTATTTTTGAAAAGTTACAAGTTTTAAAACTTTGATTTAGTATCCAAAACCTTACTTTTGTTTTCAAAATATTATATTAAGTTATAAAAGTGTTTAGTGTGTAAAAGCTAAGAAGTTTAAAGTAAATTTTTGTATTAAACAAGTTTTGGAAATTTCAAGTCGATAGCGATAGTCGCTATAAACGCTGTTCATGAAAACGAACTCTTTTTGAAATTTAGACCTTGTTTCATCTTAAGTATATTTTGAAAAGTGTTTTCAAACATATTTTAATAATTTTAAATAATAATAATAATTTTATTAATTAATTATTTATTTATTCAATGATTATTTGATTAATAAATTAAGTAAGTTAGTTAGTACTTAATCATTTGTTAGTAGGGAAATTAGTACTTAAGTATTAATCAAGTAAGTTAATTATAATTAGTTAATTAATAATAGGTTAATTTTTAATTAATTAATTATTTAAGAATTAATTATTATTTTTAATTAATTATTATTTATTTATTTATTTGTAAAAAGTTTAATTATTAATTAATTACTAATCAAGTTAAATTTAAGTTAAGATTTAATTATTTTCAAATAAAGGTTTAATTTATCATTTAAGTTTTAATTAAGAAATATTTATTTAATTAATTGAGATTAATAAATGTTTAATTATTAATTAAAGTTTTAAATTATTATTTAATAATTAATCAAAGATAAATTAGGGTTTAATTATTTAAATTATTATTAAATAAAGGTTTAAATGTTATTTAATTTTTAAAGAAAAGTTTTAAACCACTTTAATTCTGAAGATCGGTTTTGTTTTAAAGTAACTTTCTTCTAAAAGAATATTTTAAATCTAAGGGATTTCTTTGTCGATTACCCTTAAGTAACCCAATTGAATATGAAACCCAATGACATCTGTTTAGCAGAATAAAACACCGTTCTGCTAATTAAGTTATATTGGACATTTGTTTGGTAGTATAAATCACAGTTCTATCATAATTTCCCAAGTAGATTATGTTGACATCTATTAAGCAGAATAAAAACCGATTCTGGTATTATAATAACTTGGACATGTGTTTAGCATCCCCGTCTGCTATTATAGTAACTTGGACATCTTACCTATATGTTGATTTGTTTGTAGTTAGCTGATTCCCTTATACATATCTACTTGTAATGTAAACACTCATGCTATAACTTGAAAAGTAAACTTAATTAAAAGAGAATCATTGCGGTCTCTAAGCTTCTTTCTAATTTTTAAGGCCAATCATACTTTTAATAATGGTTCAAGTTAAGTAATGATGTTATTAAAGATTGTGATGACCCGTAAATCTGTACCCCTTTGAGCCAACAATATTCCATATCAACTCAACTCAAAGTGGATGGTAATACAAGTCTTCAAGGTTAAAGAAGAAAGAGGTAGAAGAAGAAGGAGAAAATAACAACATCAGAGTCTCACAATCGTAGCGGAACAAAATACAATATATAACAACATCTTTTAAATACAAAGAAATCTGTACTATTATATATACATACCATAATCAGAGTACAACAATCATCTATCACTTTGGACAGCTTATTATCTGTCCTTACACAGCGGAAATAATAATTCAAGTACGGAGATACGTCTCTGTCATCCAGCTCGTCTCTTGAGCTCCATAGCACATTATCCTAAATCTGTACAACTCGGTCTGACCCGAGCATCATAATAAAACAACACCTGATTCAGTCTGGAAAACCAGCATGAGAAAATCACACTCAATTGGATTATTATATTTTTGAAAATCCTTTGAAAACAAAGGTATCTCGTAAGACCACGCCACAAATAAATATGTCGGGTTTTTACCTTACTATAACCAAAACATTTTATCAAATCTGTTTGATATTATATTAGTGTCTATAGAAAGTAAATAGAATCTAGCTGAAATGCTTACATCTCACGTTCTAGCATAGTTGGGCACAATCAAAACCTTACGGGCGCTTATTGGAGATTTGGTTCCATACAATGGCAGGGCTACTGGGGCACCGCCCGTCATAGTACATGGCCTAGATCAGCGTACCGAGGACCACTCCCGATCCCCTGCAACACAAGACTGGAGCTACCCCTTACTGGATAGTCCGAATAAGATCACCCCGCGGTTGGAGCTAACAACCGCCACACAGCCGAAATAAAGGGACTCTAGATAGGGATGACCTTACCCTACTTGGGTGCTACCCACTTAGCCTTGCTGCACCTCCCCTGTTTTAGCCATTCCCGGGTGATGAGGCTTGAGGTTAAGCGTTACCTTTTTAGCATACATCCACTTAGAATGCTCATCGTCCTCCAATGACGATGGTCTGATAGCATTCATCCATACAAGTTGCCCTGGGTCCGGACAAACCGAATCACCGCCTTCATCATCTTCACGGTAATCCTTCGTAATGTTCAAACCGGATCGAAGTGGTTTTCGGATAATTAAATCTGATCCCGATCTCTTCGAAACGAT
Organism: Allium fistulosum; assembly: GCA_030737815.1. NCBI lineage: Eukaryota > Viridiplantae > Streptophyta > Magnoliopsida > Asparagales > Amaryllidaceae > Allium > Allium fistulosum. Next base: position 1,341,271,017 of record CM060901.1, on the reverse strand, counting down.
CAGCGCACTGGCCAATATTGATAGTCGATTATTTAACTATCATATAACATCCACAAGCAACCATCAGGCCTTAAATAATTTCCCAAATTATTTATTTCAAAATATCTACTCAAGATATTATTTCCATACTTTGAAAATAGTTTTCAAATCCCTTTAATTCCTCCGGAACAAATTTCAACCCTTACCCAATACTTAGAATATTTTTTCCACTTCATTAGTTACTCAACACTTGGAAAATATTCGTTTTATTCCCTATTTCTTTTCTCAAAAATCATTTACAACTTTATTTGTAAATTCCCAACTCATTTCGCACATGTTCTATAAATCCAAAGTTCCTTAGTCAATTTCCTTTAATATTTCCAAAGCCATTTATGCTCATTTAAAATTCCAGTTTCACTTCTTCTTTCCTTGTGAATTTTATTTCCTTTCGAAGTTCGCTTATCTTATGCTTTAAAAATTTATTTAGATTTCCATAATACCATTATAAGATCTTTCCCCTAAAATCTTATTCAATTTTAATTAACTTCGCTTCCCATCTCGAGAGGATTCATAATTGAACTTTAAGACATTTAAAATTATATATATGAAATAAGAAAAATGGTTTACTTTTAAAAATATGTATTAAAATAAATAGCTTCAGGATATTCTAAATCTAGATAATAGTTTTAAAAGTTATATAGTATGGTAATTTAAAATCCCGTTTAAAACAATTTCAGTTTACTCAACAAAAGTCTATTTTTAGAAAATCCAATATTTACCAATTCAATTCATAGATTCCTCTTGATTCGTATCACACCGACCATATCACCATTTCTCATATTCGAAATATATTCCACTATTTCTTTCAAAAAAATTTCCATAACTCTATATAAGTTCACGCCATAACTTATGTTTTAACATATCCACTGATATCAATCTATCTCATTTATAAACCCCGTTTATAAATTTATAAACTCCCCTGAGTTTTCCATCTATTTATAAAAATAGATTCTATTTAAAAGTCTGATTTTAATTTCTTTCCTTAATAAATTCCAACTTATTTCAAATCTATGTTCAATTATTGCTTAAGTTGTTTTCCATAATTTCAAAATATCCTTCAAGTTCTTTTATATAATTTATTTCAAAAATCTCTACTTAAATCAATTTTACGAATGGTAAAGTATAGCCCAAATTAGTTAATATATTTTTATCCCACTTAGCTTTCCTTTAGAATAAACCCAATAAATATTTACCATTCAAATTTCTTTTTAAATTCCTTCAAATTAATTATCTATGGTATTTAAAATGCCCATTTTACTTCCCATGCCATTTAACATTTAATAATCCAATTCACACACAATCCATATCAATTTGTCCACCATAACATATATCAATATATATATGAACAATAAATATTTTTGAGGAATCCTGTTGGATCACTCCAACCTGTTTTCCTGGCATCCACAGATGTTAGTCAACAAATAAAATACCAATCCCACTTCGAGGGGGATATCGCGGTATATAGGGTCATCCGCTATTATGCAGGGCGCATAAGGTCTCATCCGCTATATAATGCGGGAATATCAATCACTCCAATACTAATATATACTACTATATATATAACATCCAACAGATAATTATAGATCTATCAATCTCATCAACATCCAATAATTTAAATTTGAACGGTTATCCAAATGAGTGAGAAAATCTCACCTTTATTTTTATTTTTTGGAATCCACTTCAATCTCGCTTGATTTCACGATGACTTTAGACCTTGTATAAAAATTTTACGATTTATTAACATTTTGAAATAAATTGGACAATCAATTTCCATTTAATAAATTTAATTAACTAATAATTTAGTTTAACTAATAATTTTCCATTTTAAAAATCTTTTAGTAACTAAAATAAGTTAAATAAGTTAATTGAACAAATTAATCACCAAATCCATTATTTAAAATAAACTAGTAAATTTAAAATGTATATACATATATTTATTTTTCCCTTGAAACTACATATATATACTTATAAAAATAATCTATATACGTTTTAAAAAACTAATTTTTATATAAACTTTCAAACATTTTAAAATTCCTATATTTTCCAAAACCTTATCTATATAAAATAATTTGTTTTCCTATATATATTAAAACATGTGTGTGTATACAGATATATATTTATTTTTGTATTATACTTTTCTTTACTGTATATATTTACAGATACACATATAAACCTTGAAACTGAAAAATAAATAGCATATATATCTCACTGTGAATATTTTCTTTAAAATGGTTTATAGTTGAAGTATATTTTTTTTTCTAAATCCTATATGTGTGTATATATATATATATATATATTAATCTTTTAAAAAAATAAAACACCTATACCTCACTGCCTCCCCTCATCGATTGCCAATCTACCCTTCTGCCAGTGATCTACCACCAGTCACCGCCAATGACCCATCAGCATCCCCCTCCCTAAAGCTCGACTTCGAGATTCTTCCAGAAATAGACAATGCGACACCTTACTTGACTGCTGCCATATCCCACGCGAACGACCCCCAACTGCAAGCCCTATCGGCTGAACACGGCTAACCCATCGCACTCTTCCCCTTCACTCTCGTGCCCTGCCCTCTGTGCCGCTTGCCCCTTTCAATTCGAATCGAACTCGATCTTCGGTTCCCCTCTTTTTTTTGTATACGAACGAATTCGTTTCAGTTCGAGCGAAAGAGCAGGAAGCCCGATTTTTGATATGAATCGAGAGAAGATGCATATGAAAAGAATGCGCGATTTTCCCTTTCATGAATGTTGTTTGATTCCTTTATTCTTTTTTTTTGAACAGTTTTCGTTCGAATGACAAATTAAGGAAGAAAGAAAAGAAAACTATCGCGACTTCGTTCGATTTTGTTTTCAACGAAGACATGCCCAAGATTTATTCGAACAAGGGAGAACGAAGATTTCAACTTCGTTCGTATATATAGTTTTTAAATCTCGAACAGAAGAAATTTTAAAAAGGAGATAAGAGAAGAATGAGATTTTGACTTTTGATTTTTTTTTCGTTTCTGGCTTTAGAAATGAAGAAGGAAACAAGGTCGGGATATTTGAATATACCGTTGAACTGATTGAGTGAAAGAAAGGGAATGTTGCATGTTGGGTTATACTTGCTACAGTGACTTCAAAAAGAGGTGAAAAAGTATCAATGTGAAGTTTATTTGACCAGTCAAACAAAGTATATATTATATTTAAATTTAAATTTAAATCGTCTCGAATTTTGCAACTCAAAATCTCGACCTCTTATCGAAGCGTGCCGCTAGGCGTTTACAATGTTATACCCCTATTCCGAACGCAATTGAAAAGGTTTCGAGTCCTAAATCGATCATATGGAGAAGATAGCTTTTTGGATCCTGTTATTATATTGAATTTCGAGATTAATTTTAGCGCGTTTACATCTCGTACGGCCACACAATAACTCTGAAAGCTACGAAATTTGAAATCCGATAATAATACAATATTACGGACCAATGAAACTGGTTTCATCGAATTCCGAGACAGTGCCTCGAAAGGCTATTTTTAAAAGTCGATTTAAACAATATATTTTTAAATTGAACCAATCATCTTTAAATTTAAATTTAGAATTTTTATTATCTTCCTTGTTATCAATATAAATTTTATTAGCCTTCAAATTATTTTTATCAAGCTTAAAACTCCAGATTCACTATTTTAACCAATATTCAATTATAAAATTTAAATAATTAAATTATCAATAAATGGCTATATTTAAATTCTGAATCTATTTTATAAACAAAAACAAACTCTTTCATATCCAGAAATCAATTTATAATTCAAATTAAATATTTAAAACCATTTAAATATTCCAAATCCAACGTTGAAAAATCTGGGTCGTTACATTCCTCCCCCATTAAAAGAATTTCGTCCTCGAAATTACTAAGGCAGAAGAATGCTCCAAACCCATAACTTACTAAAACTCATGTAGTGAAAATCCCATATTCACTTTTCTAATCCTTAAGTTCCAACTAAATAATTATTTTCAATTCCAATTCCAAAATCCCTTTGTTTCAATTCTGATTTGAAATCAATTCGTCGTTAACAAAAAAATTCCAAACATTTTCAAAAAATTTCTAACTCCCAAAATTTCCGGAAAGTTTTGGCAGAGTCTCCCTTATACGGAGGAGCTTTTGCAATTTGACAAGAGAGATAAATATATATACATCGACCCACACGGCGGAAAACAAAAACAAACAACAATATTTATATTTTTATTCCTTTATTGCGTAGGGAGTACCTCTATTTAGCGTTTTTATGCAAGCGGCTTATTCATTTAGCAATTAGCGTGACCAATTCCAGCCAAACGGCCCCCAGGTACCTGTACTTACTCAATTTAAACATGTAAGTACCAAATTATGTAACTTAATAACATTTTACTTATTTGCAATAGCTAAACACAAGGATTTTTATAAGCAATGAAAATTAAACAATATTTATAAGAAACCTATATGACTTCAACACTTATTTAATTGTTTCAATCAACTCATATACTATTTTCACTCAATTTAAATGGTTTACAACTCAATCGATTTCATTCAATTTATTTTTAAACCAAACAAACTCATATTCATTCCAATTGATTCCAACTCAATTTATATTTAATTCCATTCCATTTTAATTTTATTCACAATCCTTTCATTGCATTTTATTTCTTATCCAAATAGGTTTCATTCAAAACCATTTTATTAAACCCGAAAACATTCAATATTAATATGTATTAAATAAGCATTCCGCAAATAATTTAAGCCAAGCTTCTTTTAATATTAACTTAAGTTATTTATTTTCTTCAAATTATTTCACTTCATAACTTAAGTTTATTTTTCTTATAACCAACTTCCAATTTAAATCCTTGATTTGATTTTTATTTAATCAATTCCCATCCATTTTATTAATTTATTTGATTAGTTTATTCACTTATTCCACTTCACAATTTTAACTTTCAAACTTAATTCATTCCCGAGCTCATTTAAATTAATATCAAGGCTATTTTCAATTATTTTGCATTCTAATTAGATTTGTTTGCTACTCAAACCATTTCTATTTTAATCCAATTTCGTTTCATTTGACAACATTCCCACTTATATTTAATTCACTAACAATCCAAGTTGAATTTTATTTATAACTCGAGTTCGTTTCCAAACTCCATTATTAACTCACGCTTCAACCTCTATTTAATTAAATTAGGTTCCATTTTCATATTTCATTAACTAGTTAGTTATCTAATTAGTCCAATTCCAATTCTTAGATCAATATTTAATCAAGCACATTCTCATTTCATTATTAACTCAAGACTATACATTTATTTATAGCCCAAGCATATCTTTATTCAATCCATCTTTTAAGAGCTATTCCAATTCATTTATTCCAATCCAATTCTTATTCAACTTACTTTTATTTATTTAAGTAAGAATTTAATTTCATTCAATATCATCTATAACTCAACTGAATTTTATTTCAATTTAATTCTATTTCAAATTTACTTCATTTAGCTTAAGTTAATTTCAATTCAATTCCATTTCTCAAATCCAACTTAATTTTTATTTTTCCAATTCAATTACATCCAAAATTAATCCACTTAACTAATCTACTTCACTAATTTATTTCTTTCAAATCACCATTAATTTAATTTCAAAATTTTAATTTCTTCTACTTAATCCAAGTTAAATTTCATTTTTTTCTCTTGTATAATTTATACTTATACAATTTCTCATATTAGTTATATGAACTATTTCAACTTTTATAATCTTGTTTGACTATAATATTATCATCCAAACACTCCAATTATATATGTAATAATTCCAAAAAATTATTTCCTTTATATCATAATATATTTCGGGTAAAATTATTTCATTTACCCACTTCTGAAAACAATACTGTGTCGGTTTGCCTAGTTTAAGAGTTTAGAAATCCCTATCGATATAGTTGTTTCGACTGTACCGATCAGAATTTATAAACACTCAACCAGTAAGTCAACACAATATTAAAACAATTTATATTCACTAATAAATACGAGCTCATATCTATTAATACGCTCAAACTCATTCTAGAGTACTACTGACTCTATCTCTAATGAGTAATCCCCACCAGAGCCAAGGTTCTCGCTTAACCTTCAGCTCTAATACCAAGTGTGATGACCCGCAAATCCGTACCCCTTTGAGCCGACAATATTCCACATCAATTCAACTCAAAGTGGATGGAAATACAAGTCTTCAGGGTTAAAGAAGAAAGAGGTATAGAAGAAGAAGGAGAAAATAACAACATCGGAGTCTCACAATCGCAGCGGAACAAAATACAATATATAACAACAGCTTTTAAATACAAAGAAATCTGTACTGTTATATATACATACCATTATCAAAGTACAACAATCATCTATCCCTTTGGACAGCTTATTATCTTTCCTTACACAGCGGAAATAATAATTCAAGTACGGAGATACGTCTCTGTCATCCAGCTCATCTCTTGAGCTCCATAGCACATTATCCTGAATATGTACAACTCGGTCTGACCCGAGCATCATAATAAAACAACACCCAAGTCAGTCTGGAAAACCAGCGTGAGAAGATCACACTCAATTGGATTATTATATTTTCGAAAATCCTTTGAAAACAAAGGTCTCTCGTAAGACCACGCCACAAATAAATATGTCGGGTTTTTACCTTACGATAACCAAAACATTTTACCAAATCTGTCTGATATTATAATAGTGTCTATAGAAAGTAAATAGAATCTAGCTGAAATGCTTACATCTCATGTTCCAGCATAGTTGGGCACAATCAAAACCGTATGGGCGCTTATTGGAGATTGGGTTCCATACAATGGCAGGGCTACTGGGGTAACTCCCGTCACAGTACCTGGCCTAGATCAACGTACCGAGGACCACTCCCGATCCCCTGCAACACAAGACTGGAGCTACCCCTTACTGGATAGTCCGAATAAGATCACCCCGCGGTTGGAGCTAACAACCGCCACAAAGCCGAAATAAAGGGACTCTAGGCAGGGATGACCTTACCCTATTTGGATGCTACCCACTTAGCCTTGCTGCACCTCCCCTGTTTTAGCCATTCCCTGTTGATGAGCCTTGAGTTAAGCGATACCTTTTTAGCATACATCCAATTAGAATGCTCATCGTCCTCCAATGACGATGGTCTGATAGCATTCGTCCATACAAGTTGCCCTGGGTCTGGACAAACCGAATCACTGCCTTCATCATCTTCATGGTATTCCTTCGTAACGTTCAAACCAGATCGAAGTGGTTTTCGGATAATTAAATCTGATCCTGGTCTCTTTGAAACGATCAGCACATTGGTCAATATTGATAGTCGGTTATTTAACTATCATATAACATCCACAAGCAACCATCAGGCCTTAAATAATTTCCCAAATTATTTATTTCAAAATATCTACTCAAGATATTATTTCCATACTTTGAAAATAGTTTTCAAATCCCTTTTATTCCCCCGGAACAAATTTCAACCCTTACCCAATACTTAGAATATTTTTCCCACTTCATTAGTTACTCAACACTTGGAAAATATTCGTTTTATTCTCTATTTCTTTTCTCAAAAATCATTTTCAACTTTATTTGTAAATTCCCAACTCATTTCGCACGTGTTCTATAAATCCAAAGTTCCTTAGTCAATTTCCTTTAATATTTCCAAAGCCATTTATGCTCATTTAAAATTCCAGTTTCACTTCTTCTTCCCTTGTGAATTTTATTTCCTTTCGAAGTTCTCTTATCTTATGCTTTAGAAATTTATTTAGATTTCGATAATACCATTATAAGATCTTTCCCCTAAAATCTTATTCAATTTTAATTAACTTCGCTTCCCATCTCGAAAGGATTCATAATTGAATTTTAAGACATTTAAAATTATATATATGAAATAAGAAAAATGGGTTAATTTTAAAAATATGTATTAAAATAACTAACTTCGGGATATTCTAAATCCAGATAATAGTTTTAAAAGTTATATAGTATGGTAATTTAAAATCCCGTTTAAAACAATTTCAGTTTACTCAACAAAAGTCTATTTTTAGAAAATCCAATATTTACCAATTCAATTCATAGATTCCTCTTGATTCGTATCACCCCGACCATATCACCATTTCTCACATTCAAAATATATTCCACTATTTCTTTCAAAACAATTTTTCATAACTCTATATAAGTTCATGCCATAACTTATGTTTTAGCATATCCACTGATATCAATCTATCTCATTTATAAACCCTGTTTATAAATTTATAAACTCCCCTGAGTTTTCCATCTATTTATAAAAACGGATTTAATTTAAAAGTCTGATTTTAATCCCTTTCCTTAATAAATTCCAACTTATTTCAAATCTATGTTCAATTATTGCTTAAGTTCTTTTCCATAATTTCAAAATATCCTTCAAGTTCTTTTATATAATTTATTAAAAATCTCTACTTAAATCAATTTTACGAATGGTCAAGTATAGCCCAAATTAGTTAATATATTTTTATCCCACTTAGTTTTCCTTTAGAATAAACCCAGTAAATATTTACCATTCAAATTTCTTTTTAAATTCCTTCAAATTAATTATCTATGGTATTTAAAATGCCCATTTTACTTCTCATGCCATTTAACATTTAATAATCCAATTCACACACGATCTATACCAATCTGTCCACCATATCATATATCAATATATATATATATATGAACAATAAATATTTTTGAGGAATCATGTTGGATCCCTCCAACCTGTTTTCCCTGCATCCACAGATGTTAGTCAACAAAAAAAATACCAATCCCACTTTGAGGGGGATATCGCGGTATTTTAGGGTCATCCGCTATTATGCGGGGCGTATAGGGTCTCATCCGCTATATAATGCGGGAATATCAATCACTCCAATACAAATATATACTACTATATATATAACATCCAACAGATAATTATAGATCTATCAATCTCATCAACATCAAATAATTTAAATTTAAGCATTTAAATTTGAACGGTTATCCAAATGAGTGAGAAAATCTCACCTTTATTTTTTTTTTGCAATCCACTTCAATCTCGCTTGATTTCACGATGACTTTACACCTTGTATAAACAATTTACGATTTATTAACATTTTGAAATAAATCGGACAATCAATTTCCATTTAATAAATTTAATTAACTAATAATTTTCCTTTTTAAAAATCTTTTAGTAACTAAAATAAGTTAAATAAGTTAATTGAACAAATTAATCACCAAATCCATTATTTAAAATAAACTAGTAAATTTAAAATGTATATATGTATATTTATTTTAAACTACATATATATACTTATAAAAATAATCTATATAGGTTTTAAAAATCTAATTTTTATATAAACTTTCAAAGATTTTAAAATTCCTATATTTTCCAAAACCATATCTATATAAAATAATTTTTTGTTTTCCTATATATATTAAAACATGTGTGTGTATATAGATATATATTTATTTTTGTATCATACTTTTCTTTACTGTATATATTTACATATACACATACAAACCTTTAAACTGGAAAATAAACAACATATATATCTCACTGTGAAGACTTTCTTTAAAACGGTTTATAGTTGAAGTATATATTTTTTTTCTAAATCCTATATGTGCATATATATATTTATTAATCTTTTTAAAAAAATAAAACACCTATACCTCACTGCCTCCCCTCATCGATTGCCGATCTACCCTTCTTCCAGTGACCTACCACCAGTCACCGCTAATGACCCATCAGCGTCCCCCTCCCTAAAGCTCGACTTTGAGATTCTTCCACAAATAGACAATGCGACACCTTACTCGACTGCTGCCATATCCCATGCAAACGACCCCCAACTGCAAGCCCTATCGGCCAAACGCGACTAACCTATCGCACTCCTCCCCTTCGCTCTCGGGCCCTGCCCTCTGTGTCACCTGCCCCTTTCGATTCGAATCAAACTCGATTTTCGGTTCCCTTCTTTTTTTTGTATACGAACGAATTCGTTTCAATTCGAGCGAAAGAGCAGGAGGCTCGATTTTTGATTTGAATCGGGAGAAGCTGCGTATGAAAAGAATGCGTGATTTTCCCTTTCATAAATGCTGTTCAATTACTTTATTCTTTTTTTTGAACAGTTTTCGTTCGAATGACAAATTGAGGAAGAAAGAAAAGAAAACGATCACGACTTCGTTTGATTTTGTTTTCAACGAAGACATGCCCCAGATTTATTCGAACGAGGGAGAACGAAGATTTCGACTTCGTTTGTATATATAATTTTTCAATCTCGAACAGAAGAAATTTTAAAAAGGAGAGAAGAGAAGAACGAGATTTTGACTTTTGATTTTTTTTCGTTTCTGGCTTTAGAAATGAAGAAGGAAACAAGGTCGGGATATTTGAATAAACTGTTGAACAGATTGAGTGAAAGAAAGGGAATGTTACGTGTTGGGTTATACATGCTATAGTGATTTCAAAAGGAGGTGAAAAAGTATCGATGTGAAGTTTATTTGACCAATCAAACAAAGTATATATTATATTTAAATTTAAATCGTCTCAAATTTTGCAACTCAAAATCTCGACCTCCTATCGAGGCATGCCACTAGGCATTTATAATGTTATACCCCTATTCCGAATGCGATGGAAAAGGTTTTGAGTCCTAACTCGATCATATGGAGTAGCCTTTTGGACCCAGTTATTATATTGAATTTCGATATTAATTTCAGCGCGTTTACATCTCGTACGGCCACACGATAACTCCGAAAGCTACGAAATTTTAAATTCGATAATAATGCAATATTACGGATCTAATGAAACTGGTTTCTTCGAATTCCGAGACTGTGCCTCGGAAGGCTATTTTTAAAAGTCGATTTAAACGATATATTTTTAAATTGAACAAATCATCTTTAAATTCAAATTTATAATTTTTATTATCTTTCTTGTTATCAATATAAATTTTATAAGCCTTCAAATTATTTTTATCAAGCTTAAAACTCGAGATTCATTATTTTAACTAATATTCAATTATAAAATTTAAATTATTAAATTATCAATAAATGGCTATATTTAAATTCTAAATCTATTTTATAAACAAAAACCAACTCTTTCATATCCAAAAATCAATTTATAATTCAAATTAAATATTTAAAACCATTTAAATATTCCAAATCCAACGTCGAAAAATCCGGGTCGTTACAAAGATGGTTTAAATAATCGTTTTGTTTATCAAAAGGACTTTATTAAATGAGTTTATTTAAGGAGTTTTGTTTTAAATAAGGAATGTTTATATGAAAGTTTTATAAATGATTTTGGAGATTTATAAAGAGATATATAAATGGTTTTGATATTTATAAAAGAGTTTTGTAAATTTAACTTGGTGATTTATAATGAGTTTTGTAAATGGGTTTGGAATTTAAGTAAAAAGGAACCATAAATAAAAGAGATTTATAGAAGGAAATTTATTAAAGGATTTGAGATTGGATTTCCTTTAACTGACCTTCTTAATTCTGGTGGAATGGACATTCGTTCCACACTTAACACCAAAGGGATATTGTTTAAGGTTATCTTTATTTCTTTAAATAACATTTTGTTTTGATCCTCTTATATGAGTTGAAAATGAGGAATCTTTCACAGATGTTTTGTGAATATACTTATGTCAGTGAGATAAGTATATGAATGTTTTTGATAAACACTTTTGAAAAGAGTTTTGGCAAATGAAAGATTTATTTGAGGCTTAGTGGTTGCTATCGGTAATTAAATCTTCAAATTTGTGATGTTTGTTTATTTGATAGTTAATTAACCGAGTATCAAATATGGACCAAAATATAACTCCGGAAATATCTAGGAGAAACACGTGAGTTATATGGCACGTTCATCTTCTATGATGTTGTACTATGCATATAAATCTCGTTTCGTTCTCCTAGGACAAATGGTAGGGAGATCCGTCTATTTAAACGGTTAGGGGGTGATCCCTGCTCCTATGTATTGTCTGATTATTCCAAAAGAACCGGAGTTGAGTTTACTGAAACTATCGAATGTTGTTTCGAAGGGACCGGGATCAGATAAGTATAAAGTATCCGAAAACCACTTCGATCCAACCCAAGCGTATCGAAATGAAGACATGGTGAAGATAATTGAAGGTGGTGCTTTTGAAGTGCAAGGGCTACTTTTTACTAATCCTGAAGGTGATTCCAAAATGGATGTAGTAGAGGTAGTGCCTACGGTTTCGTTTAGACCCAGAACAAACTTGTATGGATGAATGCTGGCAGTGCATTGCTAATTGGAGGACAGTGTTAGCATTCCAAGATGGTTGCTATATAAAAAGGTAATCGTAGCCTCAAGCCTCATCAACCGAGAAAATGACTAAAGCAGGGACTTGCAGTAGGGCTATATGGGTCGCGCCCATTAAGGTATGATCATCCCAAGATCTAGTGTCGATATCTCTATGTTTGCTTTAGGGCCCATTATGGTTGTTTGATCGCAACCAAGGAGTGATCATATTCGGCGCTATCCAGTGAGGGGTAGACCCGGTCCTGAGTAGCAAAGGTGTAATGCGTTGTGACCTCCCGTACATTTTATCTAAAGGTGTACGGTTTCGGTGGGTAGACCCTTACCCTTTCATAGTAGGAATCCATTCTCCAATGAGTGCCTTCGGACTTGATTTTATTACTATTATGCTATAATTGAATAATGTAACAATTTCGGCTATGACTAATGTAACGACCCATAAAATTTCGTGGTTTTATTTATTTAATTAATTGAAATTTTGTGAAATTTTAAACAATAAAATTTTGAAATATAAATTTGATATTTGGATTATGCCTAATTAAACATAGCAAATGGTACATTTTCATCAGATAATATGGAAGTTTATTTCTAGTGTAATTTTATTTCAATTTATATCAGCTAAAAATTGATGATAATAAAATGTTTTCCAAACCTGAATATGTCTATACAATAAATTTGTAAATCATCTTCTGAGTGAGACGTTATCTTTCGTTTCCCCAAATTTGGTCTGCTATTTCTCCGTTTATCTTATTTCTGGCAAAGTAGCAGCATTTTCGGTACCGAATATTGACTTTTGATCGGATGATCCTATCACCGATATCTGCGTACCTTTTTGATCGTCGCGGCGTGCTGATCTCCGTAGTATATCCATTTGTATAGTTCGGGGTCTGGTACACCATGAAATCAGTAAAACAATTACCGTATCGATAACCATTTTCGAACCTTTTGACTTCCGTGGTCTTTCATTTAACCAACGTGTAAAACTAGATGGCCACTTACCTTTTTATAATTCCTGAATACAATTGGCATGGCTTTTGTTATTCCTTTGTTCAACACATTTATGGATCGGTTACTTTTGAAAATATATCATTTATACAAACTTTATTCCTTTGCCTATTCATTTATTTTCCACCTTTTCCCTTTGCCTGTTCGTGAGAATGGAACTCACCTTTTCAATCTGCCCTTCCTCTCTCTCTTCTGCCACCTCACGTCTACCCAGCAATTGTCGCCAAAATCCAAGCTTCCCCTCCACCTATTTTCCCTCACCCCGACCGCATCTCCTTCCCCTGTCGAAAATCACTATGCTTCGCCAAAACCTTGAAAAACATCTGCCGACTTCCCTTCCAATCTCCCCTACTCCGACCGAACCACCTTCCACCATAGCCATAGTCGCAAGCACCACCGTGGTTGCCGAAGCAACCTATCAACCCTCCTCCATGATAACTCAGGCAGCCTTCTTCCCGTTCGGTGTGAATTGGTCTATATATTAAGGTATATATATATGTGTGTAAAGTTTTCCTTTCAAAAAGTTTGCAGTTATATTTTTTTTTAGAGATGTTATACGTTTATAAAAGTTGTATGCAAGCTCTGTTATATGTTATATAAACTATGTTACGTTCGTTTATACAGTGTACGTTTATCTTAGATTAAAATTTAGATGCTTATATATATTAGCTATATATTACTGTATGATATATATATATATATATATGTATATATGTGTATGTGTGTGTCAGCCTGCATACTTTTATATTAGAGTATATATATATATATATCGATTTCAATAAAATGCTAATTTTATAATAGAATGACTTCTTTATACTTTCGAATTGTATATACATATGTATTTGGATTCATTTGTTTATATAAATAATTTACAACCTTAGTTGCATATATTTATGTTTATATATAATCAAAATCTGCATAGTGGTAACTTACATATGTTTTATTTACAGTATGATTACTTAAAAATATTTGTTTATGAACTGCAGGTATATGAACTGCAATCTTTTGTGTGTATATATATATGGATATAAAGATGTATGTCATTTATTGATATAAATTATCAGTCTATTTAGGTATATATGTGTAGGTGATACGTCGGTCATATAATAGTTATACCAAAGTATACATGAGTCTATATATTGGTTTGTATATAAAATATAGGCTATGTATATATGTTAGTTGTCGCATTTGATTTGTTTCATATACAAAATGTCTGCATGTGTATTTGACTGTACATACAATTTAAATGTGTACAAATTCTATTTACAGATTATCGAGTTGTGCACTATTGTATATATATATAGTGTAAGTTTATATATGTATGGTTATATATATTAGTTTATATGCATATGAGTTTAGTTTTGTATATATAGGTATGGAAGTTTATAATTTAAAGTATGTAAAGTATAAAAGTTTATATGGGTGGTATTTGATATATTGCAATGAACATACATTATATATGTAAGTATTTTGTATTTTAACAAGTATATATATATATATACTTATTTATTTCAAATTTTATATGGTATATATGTTTGATTTTTATATAGGTGTTTTAATTTAATACCAATGATTTTGATTTAATTATTAGAATATGTCTTGATATATATATATATATATACAGTTATATATGTATTTGATTTCGTTATTCCAGCCTTACTTTGATCATCAAATTCGTGCCAATATCACTTTGCTTTGGAATTCGTGCTTGAATTCATAACTCATATCATTCTCGTGCTTCTCTCTAACCTCGAAAGGTAAGCAATCACTCACGATTAACGTTCTTATATTTATTAAATTTGATTTCAATTGAAACGTCAATTGAAATATGCTGTTGTTAGTTATTTACATTGTTATATATGTTATTATCTATATCTGTTCACCTGTGACATCTGACACCATTATCTGTTATTTATATTGATGATATATGCTTGTTATATTATTATCATATCTGTCATCACTCTGCAAGTTCCCTGTTAGTATAGAATTCACTATGGGTTGAAATGATACATACCCGAACGATTTGTAGAATAGGAGGAAATCGTTATGGGTTGAAATGATAAACCCAAGTGATTTTCATTGACATTGAATTTGGGATTGCGGGTTGAAAAGATATATACCATATATATTTAAATTACGGATTGAAATGATAAATATCTGTATCACTAGTCCATAGGATAGAAAATTATATACAGACACTGTTCGTCTATATATATAAATATTTTGAAAAATGATTTCTATGGTTTTGGAAAGAAATATATGGTTTTAAATATTATTGATTCCAAGATTTGTTAAAGTTGATTTAATAAAGAATATTTAATCAATATAAAATATGTTTAAGTATTTATTTAAAATTTATATTTACAAATATAGAGTTTATAATGATTTTTATAAATTCAGGTTGGAAATTGGTTTGAAATTATATTTATTTAAGAATTTTACTTAAATAAGTTTGATTTGATTTATTAAATTTGAAATTTAAAAGATATGATTTTATAACTTGGATTTGATCAAAAGTGATTTAAATGAATATTTCAAACTTATATAAATTTAAATGGGATATTTTGTTTATTTAAATTTGCAAATTGAAGTTGTATTTAGATGTTATTGAAATGATTAAGTAAATATTTCAAAACTAAATAATAGTAAAGTGAATTTGATATATATATATATATATATATATATATGAAATTATCGAATTTAGTTTTGAAATGTTGAATATATTAAGCTTTGAAATATATTGAAATTGAAATGGCTTATTCTATGGTTCAAATATGTATTTGAAATCGATAATTTGAAATGTTTTATTGAGAAACTGAATCGAATTGAAATTGATGATTTGAGATTTGATTAAAATTGAATTTTGAAATTCTAGTTGATTTTGAATCGATTTGTGAAATTTGAGGAAGCTATTTTATTTTATAAAGTAATTTAAATTTTATTTAAAACTATTTTATATTTTACTTTATAAATCATTTTAATATAAACTATTTTAATATACTAATTGTTTTATTTTAAACTATTTTAACTTATAACTATTTTTGAAAAACTATTTTATTGTATAAACTATTTTACTTTATAAACTATTTATTTTATATACTATTATTAATATCTAAACTGTTTAAAGGAAAGTGTTATGAATTTCAAGGTTTTGATTTCCAAAGTGTTTGATTTTAAAAGACTTATGATTTCGAAAGCCTTATAACTTTGGAAAGTGATGTGATTTTTGGAAATGGATTTATTTGAAGTGAAATGATATCGTTTTGATATGGTTTTAAATGGAAATGATATTTTGTTTTTGAAGTATAAACTATTTTGAAATAACCGCGGTGTTATAATAACGTTTGGTTGTTAAAGAGACCGGGATTGGATATGGGCATACTCTCTGTCGATACCGAAAACCACTTTAACAACTGTCTACGCGGTGGAGATTCCAGAATGAAGTAGGATGGTGGCGACGATTCTATATGAGGTATATACGTGGATCCAGCACCCGTGAGTTGGCATAAGGTGGCTAAAATAGGAGCAATCGACGGGCTAATGAGGTAGCACATCTGATCGGACACACTCCATCGTATGCCATTCTATTACTTGTGATTGATTTGGTGCGCACCCTTGATTCGGGAATGTGGCTCGAGGTGGGCGATTGCTGCGGCTCTGCGTTACCACCGGCCTGGAAGTGTAATTGGTATATCTACCCTGGCATCGCCTAGTTGTGCCGTGTCACCTACCCTAGCGCGCCTTCTACGAGTTTGTTTTGTACCATACCTTTGGAGTGCCCTCTGAAAACGCCCATTACGGGGGAGATTACGGTACTGTATAGACTATGGGAATATATAAAATGTGTTAAGAGGGATATGGGTAACGCCTTAACGCTATTTTAATAGTTTACTTTACTATAAACATTACTATAATAGCGTATATTACTACATAGTTGATAGTTTAACGGATCCTTAGAGGATGGTTATCCCAAATATCCTTTGAGTTACTTGTATTTCAGTTGATATTTCACTTGAGTTGGATTTATTGATATAAGAATGTTAATCCCGACTGAGTGTTTTGTGTTTTGCTTTACGCTTGGGTCAGACTGAGTGATTCAGTGTTCGAGACTCACCTTTGGAGTTGGAGCTTCACTTGGAGATCCAACTATATCCATTCAGCTTGAAGTTATTCAGTTGATTCCAGTGATGTATTCTGATCTTGTATTTGACTTTGTATTGGGACTTCTATGTATTCGAGACTCCTATTGTATCTTGTTTAACTCTGTTATATATATAGTAGCTTCATGAACTACTATTCTTTTGTTTCCGCTGCTTATTGTTATATTACTCTGTGTCTATGATTCTGTGATTATTTTATTTACTGTATATGCTGAGTTTTGCCAAATATAAAAATTAACAATCTGATATTTTGAGCAATTCAAGTTCGACATGTTTGGATGTGAATGGTTGAAAATTTCAAGATGTTACAACTAATATGTATTTGTATTCTAGACATTACCATAATATAACTGGATTTTCTATAAAAATGTTTTGGTTGTCGTAAGGTAAAAACCCGTCCGTGTTTATGTGCGGCGTGGTCTTACGAGATACCTTTGATGTTAAAGATTTTACAAGTTATAATAAATTAATTCCTTGTGATTTGAGTTTCTCACGCTGGTTTTACCAGACTGATCCAAGCATTATTTTTCTTATAATGCTCAGGTAAACCCAAGCATATTTTCTAGATTGAGCTGGACAATTTGGAGCTTTCAGGAGATGAGCTGGATTCTCCAAGACGTACTCACGTATCTTATATTCTTTCATTGTTTAGTTTTTCTATTTGTTTTGTTTTTGTCTGTATTTATCAGTGATTGTAAGGACAGGCTGTTGTAACTGTCTAGGATGATAATAGGTTAAT
The DNA here is from genome assembly GCA_030737815.1 of Allium fistulosum. Taxonomy (NCBI): domain Eukaryota; kingdom Viridiplantae; phylum Streptophyta; class Magnoliopsida; order Asparagales; family Amaryllidaceae; genus Allium; species Allium fistulosum. The sequence continues at coordinate 1,341,252,815 of CM060901.1, read as the reverse complement.
GTACTCTGATGTTATGTATAATAAAGATGATTTCTTTTTGTAAACACTTGTTTATATTATATATTACTCGTCACGTTTTGTGAGATACTGTCTTGTCTTTTCTTTCTTTCACCCTTAATGATATGTCTTTTAGACACTTAAATGATCGGCACATGAATATCATGGGTGTATTAAGTGTCGTCTTTAGATGTAAGAAAGGTAGATCGTTACAACGTGGTATCAGAGCTTAGGTTGAGCGAACACCTAGGCTTTGGTGGAGTAAACTCATTTGAGAAAGGGTAAGCGAGACCCTAGAATGAGTATGAGTGTATATATTGAGTGCGTATTTGTTAGTTCTATAAAAATGTTTTATATTATGTTGATTTATCGGTTAAGTGGTTTATGAATTCTGGTCGAGACGTGGGGCACCACGGTGTTGATAGGGGTTTCTAAACACTTAAACTAGGCAAATCAACATAGCATCATTTCAAATTGGTAAATGAAATAATTTTACCTAAATTATATTTTATATATAAAAGAATAATTTTCAGAAATAAAATGTAGTTATATATAATGTGATTGTTGTTAGGAGTTGATAATATTTAATTATTATCATATAGAATTTGACTAGTCATGCTCGTCCATTTTTGAGCATTGACTATTTTCTAATCTATTAGTAGTTTTTCCTTTTAAGTATAGGTTGGGTAGATAGAGTTATGGGAACATTGAATCAAACACCATGTGAATTAAGTTTCACCGTTTGACTATAAGGCATTCGATGATAATGTTCGGTTAACAATTCGATTTTAATAAAAGGTGTTTATTAAAAGAAATATTTCAGATGATTTTATAAAAGTTGAATTTTATAAATCAGAATTATAAAATATGTTTTGGGAATAAGGTGAATTTTTAGGAAATTCAAATCCCGGTGGATTTGATAAAGTTTTCAAACGATTCTAGGAAAAGTAGTACTAATTTTATTTAAAAATTGTTTAAGGTATAAATATTTTGAAAGGAAATTTAAGAGTAAGATTTTTATTTGGAGAGTTCAAGAAATGAGTCTCGATCTGTTTTATGATGATCTGAATAATCTTCTAAGTGACCTAAGCAGACGTGATGGGGCACTTAGTAAATTATTCTCTTTATCATTGTATGATCGAAACAAGTTCAAATCCGAATGAATCCAAAGCAAGTGGATGTTAAATATTTTGTTAAAATTTATTTAGCTGGAAATATACAAAGTATTGTTTCAAAAAGGGATTTTGAAAAAAGAAATATTTTATGATTAACTAGTTCAAGTAGCTCAAAAAGAAACTAAAAATGGAAAAGGGATATGTTCGGATGGTCTTGAGTATTACCTTTCCTGGATGGGGATATATGATACTATTGGTAGTACCTAATTTCTTGATATCATTTTGGAGTTACTCAGGCGATATGTAGGTTTTCTAAGGATTAAATATAAAGTATCATTCAAAAAGATTTTTGAAATAAAACCTGGGTATTTGGCTCCTAGGTTTCAAAATAATAAGGTAATTTGATTAAAGAGTGGATAAATCAATGAAATTAAAATTAAAATTAATATAATAATATGGTTTAATAAACTTGGTTTCATTAAAACGTGTCTTTTGATTATAACATTTAGAAGTAAAATATTATTTTATGTTATTGGGACAGCTAATAAACATTTTTACCTAAGAGTTGTCTAATAAAAAGTAGACTCTTGGATGGAGTTTGGATACCAGCATCCTACTCTTCTTAGCTACTTAACAGACCAATCGGGTAAAGAGGTTGGATTGGTCGACTCAGTTTTAAGACCAAGTTATTTTGGGCCTACATCTGAATAAAATATATAAATAACGTTTAAAATCAGATGTTTTAGCATATACTCTTAGGATGTATGAGAGTATTATACAAAGTTAATAAGTTAAAATGATTTTATGAGAGGTTTCACAAATAAGTTGTATCATTTATAATTGTCTGTACCTAAGTTAGAATTGTTATGAAATGTTTTCATAAATATTATGGAAGGGTAGAAAGTATTTGGGTAGTAAGAACCTTTAGATCAGTATGTAGGTTGTACGTAGATCATTTTTCTTTTTACATAATTCTTGATCCAAGATTCGAGTACATGACTTGAGGTGTTTCACACCATTTCGAAGAAGAATTTATCACTCAATTTTTAATGCCGAACACTTGGTGAGGGGTCTTAATCTCGAACCAAAGTTTTCCATCATAGTATATGGCTATGTAAGGAGAACAGATGTTTCTAATTGAGAAGTCTGATCGGAGTCCGCACTAGAGAATCGAGTGAGCGATGCTAGTTCGGAAGTAAAGCTATATATTCGAGTGAATGATCGAATTAGATTTGCATGGGAATGATCTATGTACATCCCATAGATTGATGAGTGGTGTTAAGTATTTCCAGGTTAGGGCTGTGGAAAAATTTTGGGGTCGAAATTCTTTTAAGGGGGGAGAGTGTAACGACCCAGAAAATCAAAGCGGTGAAATTCTTTTACGGGGGAAGAGTGTAACGACCCAGAATTTTACCACTTTGATTTGAGAATATTTAATTAATTTTAAATATTCAAATAATAGATGTTATAATTAAAATAAAATCTCTTTTAATTAATAAATAATGATTGTGAAATAGTTTTCAAAAATTTGTTAACAAAAATATATAGTTCAATGAAAAACAGAAAATGTGACCGGAAACCGTTTTTCGAATTTTTAACGTTTCATCATATAAAAGTTGTTTAAAATATTGTGACCCTAGTTTATATTTGGAAACAACATTTAAATATTTGTAAACATTCATAGTTAAGAGAAAATAAGGTTTATGATATTATATATGTAAATATAAAAGTTAATTAAGTTTAGAAAATAAATATAAAATGTCACATCAGGGAGACAAGACATGACATATTGGAAACTAAAAGGGGGACATGAGTATATTGGCCATATTTTCATGTTTGTGCATGAAAATTTTGAAATTTCGGAGGGGAAACAAGGATAAGATGTTAAGGTGAGGTGGCAAGCAAAGATAGGAGGGAAAAGTAGAAGGGTGTTTAGATAATTTTAGGATTTCATGTTATATAAAAAAACAAATTCCTAACAATCCCTTCACTTTAAAAACAAGTACTAGAAAAGAGCATAAGTGGTTACTCATCGAAACAGACAGCAAGATACTTCTTCAAAAATAAAAAATAATTTAATGGCGTCTACCACTACCCTGCCCTCTGCCCTCAACACCCCCTCCTCCCCTCATCCTCCTCCAATTTCCTTTGTTCCGCCCAGATATGCTCTACACTTCCAGCATCCTGCCTCTACCCAACCCCCCATCCACCCTACCCCACCATTGTTTGCCTCCCCCCCCCGACAACCTGATACCTGCCTCGCCAGAGGTGTCCCATTGCTATGCCAGCAAATACCCCACATACCAAAAAGGCGGCCCCAGCTTCGCCCAAGTCGTGTTATCCCATCAACCTCCGCCTCTCCTTCCCAAACCCAAACGTCCCAAACTCGTCCCAAATTTCAAATCCACGCGGGAAACGGTCAATTTCCTGTGTTCCAGAGGGCGGTGCCTGAAATGTGCAGGCATTGGACACGTGGCAAAATCATGCAGAAATGGAAAGATTTGCTATTATTGCGGATTCTTTGGTCACTTTTCATCCACCTGCCCCTTGAAGAGACAGGCTTCGTTCCATGTGCAGCCCGTCCTCTCATCTTCCAAGACTAATAATGCCAAAAAACTCTCTCCTCCAAATAATTATCCCCATTCTGCACCCAAAACCCGATTTCCCAGACCTAATCCTTCCCCTGGACCCACAGAAGCAAGGGCCCCGCAACCTGATTCAAATTCGATTCACATCCCATCGTCATCATCAGCCCTTTCTCCACTTTCCAATATCAACCTAAGCCCTCCCTCTCCTAAATCCTCCCCACAAAACCCATTAGCTCCTCTCTTCGCAAAAAAATTTCCAAGCCCTCAATTTCTCATGGAGAACTCAGCCCGCTACCTCATTGCCACAATAACCCAAGGTTTCTGGAGTATTCTAGACATCCAAGCTGCCCTTAACCAACATGGGCATCGAGAAAGACCAATTTGGATGTTGACCAATAACAGCTTTCTCATCTACTGTGACTCTGGGATAGAGAGAAATGTCTTCGTCACGACTGGTTCCTTAGCCAAACCAGGTGGCACTATTTTCCTGAGACCCTGGACTGATCATGATAACTTCTCCGCCCCCTCCCTCGAACCTGAATCATGGGCGAAAGTTGAAGGTTTCCCCGAACTGCTCAAGGATAACCCAGATGCCATTGGAGAAGCCTTAAAACCCATGGACAGACTCATTGCTTTGGATGACTGCGACTGGGCCTTCATTGACCACAGGTTTCTCTATGCTAAATTCCAATTCTTCGAGGGCATCTCCACTCCCTGTTCCTTCGTGGCATCTCTCAACAACACCGACTTCCTCCTAACCATCAACCGCTGGCAACACTCTCATCCGAACCGTGCCCCTGATACCACCTACCTTGGCCTAGATTACAACCTTGAACAAAATTTCAACTTTCTTGACCAGAAATGGTCTACCCCTGAAATACTCTTAGACCAAGATGACTTCTTTGATGCCATGTTTCACGAAGCCACCTTGCCACCCCCTACCCTTCCTGTTTTGCCACTACAAGATACCTCCTTTGAAGTATCAGGTCCCAGAAGAGGGATCCCAGCCCAACTCGATAGATGGGACCCAATGCTGGACCTCGATCTTTCCATTCCTCTCTACCAACAACCTATCCAGTCTCCCGAACCTGGTTTCGCCCCCTCCAACCTCATCCTCCCTGACTTCCCCATTATCACAGCCCCTGTCCTAGCCGACGCCCACCCCGTTGACGTCTCCTCCCCCATAAATGTGGCCCCTCCACTTGAACTCAATCTGGACGCGGTAGTTCAGACTCCCCAGCTCGACGCAGCAAAATTCCTCTCCCCAGCACTGGTTAGGCGTAGCTCCAGATTGGTTGGAGCAGCTTCAGATCCTGGACAACCTGGTAGTTTTTTAATGCCTGTTGTTTTTTCATCCGCAAATAAAAGGCTTAATAAAATTTTATCTCGTTGCGTGGGCGTGAGTTTGCACGATGAACACTACACATGCATGCAAACTCTAGAACAAGAGCGTATTTCCCAATCCCAATGAAACTCATCACTTGGAATGTACGGGGGTTGGGGGACCCATCTAAGCGCTATGCAGTAAACACAATCTTGTCCCCCCACAAAATTGATATTTTAATGCTTCAAGAAACTAAGTTAGCCGACCCCACACAATCTCACTTGACACAAACTGTTGGTACACTCTTATCTGGGTGGGCCCACATTGATGCCATTGGATCCTGTGGTGGGATCATAACAGCATGGAATGAAAATAAATGGTCCCTACATCAAATCATCAAATTCTTCTCATTACTTAATGTCGCTCTGCGAAACTCTGAATCTGGCATAATCTACTTTTTCTCGAATGTGTATGGTCCCTCCGACTCACAAGGCAGGGCTGTCTTGTGGGACCATTGCATAGACTTCGCAGCCCGAATAAATGGCCCATGGATTATTGCCGGAGATTTTAACACCACTAGACACCCCTCTGAAAGAAACTCTGGTAACCTTTCCCATGACTCAACCGCCTTCAACAACTTCATCAATTCTTGTGTGCTAATTGATCCTCCCATCAGTAACCGCCTCTTTACCTGGTCTAACCGTAGAGACAACCCATCCCTGGCCAAATTAGATAGATTTCTTTTCAACACAACCTGGGAAGACCAACATCCCCTCTCATCTGTCTCGGGCCTGGCAACCACGATCTCAGACCATTGCCCCCTCCTGTTTGACTCTGGCTCTCTGAACACCACCCACAAACCATTTAGATTCGAACAACTCTGGCTTCTAGAACCATCTTTTGATGACTTTGTCAAGTTGGCCTGGTCTCAACCCACCAATCTAGAATCTCCTACTGCTCGTATTGTGGCCAAGCTCCGTTCACTCAGAAAATTGATAAGACCTAGGGCCAAATACATCTGGGGCTCCCTTAAATATCGGATCTCACATGTCCAAGACGAAATCCTCAACCTTAATATCCTAGCTGAATCCCAACCCCTAACTGAACCAGAAACACATCAGTTGAACCTCCTCGAAATGGAATTGGACAGGCTCCTTAAACAGGAAGAAATCGGTTGGAAACAACGCTCCAGAGCAAAGTGGTTGGAAGAAGGAGATAGAAACACGGCCTACTTCCACAGGTTAGCAAATGGACGACGCAGATCCTCGACCATCTCTAACATTCAACATAACAACATCACCTACTCTGACCAATCTGATCTCCTCCGCCTCTTCACCAACCATCACCGCAACATCCTTGGCAAACCTTCCCCCCCTCTACCAGACATAGACTGGAGTCTCCTTTACCCTGACCCTCAAAGTTTGCAAGTAGATCACCCCTTCTCGGAACAAGAAATCTGGAATGCAGTTAAAGATATGTCAAACAATAAAGCTCCTGGACCTGACGGCTTTGGCCCCCTTTTCTTCAAACACTTCTGGAATATAGTGAAATCTGACATTATGGACATGTGCCTCGAATTTCAAAATGATCCCAGCTCGGTTACACGAATCAACTACGCCATCATTTCCCTCATCCCAAAATCTGATGACCCCTCCTCCCTTGATTCCTTTCGACCTATCAGCCTCCTCAACACCACCTTCAAAATCATTACAAAAATCCTTGCAAACCGACTTCAAGCGGTAATATCCCCTCTAGTTGGCCTGGAGCAATCGGCCTTCATACTCGGGCGCAATATCCTAGACTGTGTGGCCGCCACTCAAGAAGTGGTGTCTTTCTGCCACAGAACCAACACCCCAGGAATCCTACTTAAGCTTGACTTCTCCAAAGCCTTTGACTCAGTCAACTGGAACTTCATTTTCGCTCTACTACGACATAGAGGCTTCCCACCGAGATGGTGCTCCTGGATATCCTCTATCCTGAACTCCAGCATGTCTTCTGTATCAGTCAATGGAGAACTTGGCGGTCTGATCAAATCTATGAGAGGCCTACGTCAAGGAGACCCCCTCTCCCCCCTAATTTTTGTTCTTATTGCAGATGTCTTCAACCGCATGATTAAACTGTCCATCTCCAACAGCCACTTAGCCGGAATCAGCATCCCTACAGCTAACCTTCAAATTTCCAACCTACAATTTGCTGACGATACCATCCTCTTTGCCTCACCCAATCCTAATCACCTACACTGCCTCAAAGTTCTCCTCTACGTTTTCGAATTAATCTCTGGCCTTTCCATCAACTTCCACAAAAGCTCCCTTATCATGCTTGGCAATACCAACCACCTTGGTCCCGCAACCGCTGCCATTCTCAACTGCAAACTTTCCCAGTTTCCAATTTCCTACCTGGGCCTACCTATTCGGCCCACCAGACTCACGCGTCCTGACTGGTTACCCCTCATCAACAAAATTGAATCCCGCCTCGCATCCTGGAAAGCCGCTTCCCTCTCGACAGCTGGTAGAGTAATCCTAGTTAAATCGGTCCTCTCTACCATCCCCTCCTACTGGATCTCCTTCCACAAACTCCCCTCTTGGGTCTCCAATAAAATTAACAAATCCCGCAGGACCTTCTTATGGAATGGTTCCAAAGCAAAATGCCTTATCAACTGGCGCTCAGTCTGCCTCCCAAAATGCCATGGTGGCCTTGGTGTCCCGGATCTCTCCTCGCTCAACACTGCCCTTTTAACAAAATGGCTCTGGCGTTTTCTCTCTCCCGAAAATTTCCTCTGGAAGGATTGGATCCTTCACTCATATCACTACTCTAATCCACACCTAGCTCTACACCTCCCCCCCAGTTGCAGACCTTCTCCATTCTGGTCCAATGTCCTCCACACCATCCCCCGAGTCAAATCCCTCTTTCATGTTTTAATAGGCAATGGCAACAACTGCCTTTTTTGGCATGACACGTGGGTAGCCTCTTTCCCCCTAGCCAAAACACTACCTAACCTCTTCTCCTCCGCAAATCTACAACTGGCCACCACTTCTACCCTGTGTCACCTGGGCCCCAGTAGCCTTCATCCCCCCTCCCTTTTTTCCATCGAAACTTTCAATGAACTTCTCATAGCCTCGAAAATCCTACAATCCCTTCGCCTGTCCCACTCACCAGACCGCTTCACCTGGGCACTTAACCCATCCAAAGGCTTCTCTGTATCATCTTGCTACTCTTTCCTCATCCACCCTGGCCGCCTTTTCCCCTACAGCAGGATCTGGAACTGCCATTCACACCCTAGATTTCTCTTCTTCCAATGGTGCCTCATTCGTAACCGCATCAACACCAAAGACAGACTTATTCGCTTAAACATCCCCACTGATCCCTTCTGCGTTCTTTGCTCCTCTCAAGACGAAACAATTACCCACCTTTTCTTAGACTGCGATTTCTCTTTTGCAATTTGGGCCCCAACCAGTGCACATCTTTTGGGTTACATTCCGGAGTGCATTTCATTTTTTGAATACTGGCAGCAAGACCTTGGAAACCACAATCTCGACATCTTTATCACCATTTACTGTTGGTGCATCTGGAAAGAACGAAATGCTTTTGTCTTCAACAAACCTAGATCTTCATCCACGGCCATCTGTAGTAGAATCTCACAACTTTTCTACTACTGACAGGTACCAGCTCGGCCCCCTTCAGATTTAGGCTGAGGTCCGCTCCTGCTGACTCGGCAGAATCAATGGCCAGTACCAGTGCCACCCCGCGGTAGCAGCTCCGACGCGATTCTGTCTGCCCCCATTTTGTTTGTTGAATCATCGATTTCGGAGATTTTGTCCCATTCTGTACTCCATTAGCTCTTATGTACATTTCTATGTTGGCTAACTTAGCCTATTTTTTTGGCCACCGGTTGGGCTTGTCAACCGGTCTTTACTTCATATTATTCTAATATTATTATTAACCGGCTGTGTAGTCTATCACTACACAACCGTCTTTCTCAAACAAAACAATCCCTTCACTTTTTCAATTCATTCCTTCTTTTAAAAAAAACTTTCTCCAAGCTTTCATGTGAAATATTTAATGGCTTCCATGAGTTTACAAAGTTTAAAAATTATTCACCTTAAATTACTAAAACTTTGTTTAAGCACCTTATACACCTCCTCCTTCCATGCTCAAGCCTCCACTTTCCTTTAATCTTCTTGGCCGAAGCCTCTTGCCACTTAAAGCCCACCAAAAACTCCTTCTTTCCAAGGTAAAAAGAAAGCTTTAGGGTAGTTTCAAGTTCTAGTGGAAGTTTGGAGTGTATTGGATAGCTTTAGGTGAGAAAAAGCTCACCTTTTTCTTAAAAGTTTTGAACTTTAAATATGATGCTTACTTTGATAATAAATATTGTTATGTGGTTGTTAAGTATGCTGGATGTTTGTTTTAAACAATGTTGTAGTGGTTTTGCTCATGTATGCATATGGATGTGCTTGGATGTGGTGTAGTAAACTTGAAAGAGAAAGTTAGTTAATTAATAGCAAGTTAATGCATTTGCTTGTGTATGTTGATTATGTCATGGATATATGTTGGTACACTTGCTTATGATGTTGTGTATTAAGAAAAGTTAATAATTGAATTTGAAAGGCAGCAAGATGGAAATCCTTTGTTTTGAAAACTAGTTTTACTTACGAATTGTTTTTGAAAAGTTACAAGTTTTAAAACTTTGATTTAGTTTCCAAAACCTTACTTTTGTTTTCAAAATATTATACTAAGTTATAAAAGTGTTTAGTGTGTGAAAGCTAAGAAGTTTAAAGAAATTTTTTGTGTTAAACAAGTTTTGGAAATTTCTGGTCGTATAGTGATAATCGCTATAAACGTAGTTCATGAAAACGAACTCATTTTGAAATTTAGAACTTGTTTCATCTTGAGTATATTTTGAAAAGTGTTTTCAAACATATTTTAAGAATTTTAAATAATAATAAGAATTTATTAATTAATTAATTATTCAATGATTATTTGATTAATAAATTAAGTAAGTTAGTTAGTACTAATCATTAGTTAAAAGGGTAATTAGTACTTAAGTATTAATCAAGTAAGTTAATTATAATTAGTTAATTAATAAAGGGTTAGATATTAATTAATTATTTATTTAAGAATTAATTATTATTTTTAATTAATTATTATTTATTTATTTATTTGTAAAAGGTTTAATTATTAATAAATTACTAATCAAGTTAAATTGAAGTTAAGATTTAATTATTTTTAAATAAAGGTTTAATTTATCATTTAAGTTTTAATTAAGACATATTTAATTAATTAATTGAGATTAATTAATGTTTAATTATTAATTAAAAGTTTAAATTATTATTTAATAATTAATTAAAGATTAACTAGGGTTAAATTATTTATTTAATAGTTAATTATTATTTAATTATTAATTAAAGGTTATATTATTATTAAATAAACGTTTAAATGCTATTTAATTTTTAAATAAAAGTTTTAAACCACTTTAATTCTGAAGATCGGTTTTATTTTAAAGTAACTTTCTTTTAAAAGAATATTTTAAATCTAAGGGATTTCTTTGTCGATTACCCTTAAGTAACCCAATTGAATATGAAACCCAATGACATCTGTTTAGTAGAATAAAACACCATTCTACTAATTAAGTTATATTGGACATTTGTTTGGTAGTATAAATCACAATTATATAATTTCCCAAGTAGATTATGTTGACATCTATTAAGCAGAATAAAACCCTATTCTGCTATTATAATAACTTGGAGATGTGTTTAGCAGAACAAATCCCCATCTGCTATTATAGTAACTTGGACATCTTACCTATATGTTGATTTGTCTGTTGTTAGCTAATTCCCTTATACATATCTGCTTGTTATGTAAATACCCATGATATAACTTGAAAAGTAAACTTAATTAAAAGAGAACCATTGCGGTCACGAAGCTTCTTTCTAATTTTTAAGGTCAATCATACTTTTAATAATGGTTCAAGTTAAGTAATGATTTTAGTAAAAAAAATTTAAATAATCATTTTTTTATCAAAAGGACTTTATTAAATGAGTTTATTTAAGGAGTTTTGTTTTAAATAAGGAATATTTATAAGAGAGTTTTAAAAATGATTTTGGAGATTTATAAAGAGATATATAAATGGTTTTGATATTTATAAAAGAGTTTTGTAAATTTAACATGGTGATTTATAATGTGTTTTGTAAATGGGTTTGGAATTTAAGTAAAGAGGAGCCATAAATAAAAGAGATTTATTAAGAGGATTTATACAAGGAAATTTATAAAAGGATTTGAGATTGGATTTCCTTTAACTGACCTTCTTAATTCTAGTGGAATGGACATTCGTTCCACACTTAACACCAAAGGGATATTGTTTGAGGCTATCTTTATCTTCTTTAAATAACATTTTGTTTTGATCCTTTTATATGAGTTGGAAATGAGAAATCTTTCACAGATGTTTTGTGAATATACTTATGTCAGTGAGATAAATATATGAATGTTTTTTATAAACACTTTTGAAAAGAGTTTTAGGAAATTAAAGATTTAGTTTGAGGCTTAGTGGTTACTATGGGTAATTAAATCTTTGAATTTGTTGTGTTTGTTTATTTGATAGTGAAATAACTGACTATCAAATATGGACCAAAATATAACTTCGGAAATATCTTGGAGAAACACGTGAGTTATATGGCACAGTCATCTTCTATGATGTTGTACTGTGCGTATAAATATCGTTTCGTTCACCTAGGACAAATGATAGGGAGATCCGTCTATTTAAACGATTAGTGGGTGATCCCTACTCCTATGTATTATCTGATTATTTCCAAAAGAACCGGTGTTGAGTTCACCGGAACTATCGAATGTTATTTCAAAGAGATCGGGATCAGATAAGTATAAAGTATCTGAAAACCACTTCGATCCAACTCAAGCGTTTCGCAATGAAGACATTGTGAAGATGATTGAAGATGGAGCTTTTGAAGTGCAAGGGCTACATGCTACTAATCCCTCGGGTGATTCCAAAATGGATTTAGTAGAGGTAGTGCCTTCGGTTTCATTCAGACCTAGAACGAACTTGTATGGATGAATGCTGGCACTGCATTATTGCCATAAGGGCAGTGTTAGCATTCCAAGATGGTTGCTATATAAAAAGGTAATCGTAGCCTCAAGCCTCATCCATCGAGAAAATGACTAAAGCAGGGACGTGCAGCAGGGCTATGTGGGTCGACCCCATTAGGGTATAATCATCCCAAGATCTAGTGTCGATATCTCTATGTATGCTTTGGGGCCCATTATGGTTGTTTGATCGTAACTAAGGGGTGATCATATTCGGTGTTATCCAGTAAGGGATAGAGCCTGTCCTGAGTAGCAGAGGTGCAATGCGTCGTGACCTCCCGTACATTTTATCTAGAGGTGTACTGTTTCGGTGGGTAGACCCCTACCCTTTCATAGTTAGAATCCATTCTCCAGTGAGTGCTTTCCGACTTGATTGTTTATCTATTATGCTGGAATTTAAATAATGTAACAATTTTGGCTATGATTAATATGTATTTGTATTCTAGACATTATCATAATATAACTGGATTTTCTATAAAATGTTTTGGTTGTCGTAAGGTTAAAACCCATCCATGTTTATGTGTGGCGTGGTCTTACGAGATATCTTTGATGTTAAAAGATTTTACAAGTTATAATAAATTAATTCCTTATGATTTTAGTTTCTCACGCTGGTTTTACCAGACTAATCCGGGCGTTATTTTTCTTATAATTCTCGGGTCAGCCCGAGCATATTTTCTAGATTGAGCTAGACACTTTGGAGCTTTCAGGAGACAAACTGGATTCTCTAAGACGTACTCACGTATCTTATATTCTTCCACTGTTTAGTTTTTCTATTTGTTTTTTTGTCTGTATTTATCAGCAATTGTAAGGACATGATGTTATAATTGTCCAGGCTGATAATAGGTTAATGTACTCTGATGTTATGTATAATAAAGATAATTCCTTTTTGTAAAGACTTGTTTATATTATATATTACTCATAACGTTTTGTGAGATTCTATCTTGTCTTTTCTTTCTTTCACCCCTAATGACCTTTCTTTCGGACACTTAAATGATCGGCACACGAATACTATGGATGTATTAAATGTCGTCTTTAGGTGTAAGAAAGGCAGATCGTTACAGCAACCTCCATTTTCTGGTGTTCGGTTGCACGCTCCAGCAACTGTGACCACGACAACACCCTACATGACTGCTCTCATAGGCGTGCTGAGCCTCGACGTCAAGGTCCAAGCGGTTGTCTCCAGGCCCTACATGCGTTCGTTAATCTATTTTTTTATTGAAGTGTAAATCACGATTTTGAAATTAGGGCTCCCTCTCCAAAAAAATGAGGAATAGGTTTGGGTAATAACTTGAAGAAGTAGGGAGGGATTCTAGAAATAAGAAGAAAGAAATGGTTAAAATGAGTTTAGGCTTAGGCTTTGTTGATTTTGTGCAAATTATAATTAATTTACTTTGCTCATTTATTCACTCTTTTATTTCAACAATTCATTTAACTTATTTTGAAAATTTATTTCAATTTAATCTTAATCGATATATACCTCATTCTGCAAATTATATTCCAATAATTACACAATTTCATTTTATTTCAATACTAGTTTAATTTAATTTCCATTATTTTGATCACATAATAGTTTATTCGATTTCAATATATTAATAAAAAAGAATTTATTGATTTAATTCAATTTATTTAAAAATAAAATATTTTATTAATACCTTTTAGTTAAATAATTATTCATATTAAAAAATAATAATTATCAAATATCAAATTGGAAAAAAACTAATATTTTTATTAAATTTATTTAGTTATACAGCGCACAAAGCAGAGTTGTTACAGACTCCCCTCCTTACAAAAATTGCATCCTCACAATTTCTTATAGGGAGATGCCATATCAACTTATACCTTGACTTTTTATTCTTCACATGTGATAAATTTTTATAAAAAAATTATGAAAAGTTTTCTAACTTCCGAAATTTTGGCAAAGTCTCCTTTGTATAGAGGGACTTTTGCAATTTTCCAAATATGTTTTGTATAATATACATCGACCACACGGTCGGAAACACAATATTTATAAATATTTCTAACATTTTATAAAACGGTAGGCGTACCTTTTAAATAAAATTTAAGCAAGTTTGCTTATTATTAAGCGAACATAAGCGAGCAACATCGTCATTAGTAATCCAAAGAAGCATCTTCAGTACCTATCTCAACTCAAATTCAAATATTAGCTTCATATATAGAAGTATAATAAGCATGTACTTGAATATATAAAAGAAATGCAACTTTACCTTTTAACCACTTTCCGACAAGTTTTCAAGTGGAAAAATCACTAAATCAAGTTATGGTTTCTAAAAGAAAATCGTCATATAGCGTGTCAGCTTTCCAAAAAAAATTTCAAATTACAAAAATACCAAGTATTTTTATTTGTACATCCATCATTCCCTATGCTGCCTTAGAAAAATTGCATTATCATGAGATAATTCAGAGACGCTTAATTAGAAAGATCAAGTGCATTTATATTAAAGCAGGCTTTGATTATGTTAGTGTTATTACTTAATACTTACTTGAATGAGAAATGATGTTGTTATCCCCTTATATAAACAATGTCAAGTGGTGCTAAATTATCTACATTTTTTAATTGATGTAATTAACAAGCATTACAATGCAACTGCCAATATGTTCTCAGTGAATATATGTGTAAATACAAGTCCAAACAAGCAACCTAAATAATAACATAGAGGACCTGAACTGTATCATATACATGCAGTCACAAATTTTATACACTTGTACAATTTGAAAAGCCAGAATACAAGGCAACAAAGGTAATAATTTACAGGTGGGCTCATTAACAAGAAGTTACTACAAAACCAATGTTGCAATATTCTGGGTGAACAACTACAGGTATTCTAGTTTCTGTTGTTACTAGCTATAATTTTTTATCAACATAACAACAACAACAATTATATTAAGATTAATACTATTTACACATATTATTATTATTATGCCTCCAAAATATTTTAGGAAGGTACATGGTATAAGTTTATTCGACTCCATCATGTTTTAGTCATGATTAAATTTAAAGAAATAAAATTCATATGTTTTCATATTTTAGTTGCTACAAATAGTTTTCTAATAAATTTTCATCCTTATGTTTGAGTACTATTTGCAAAGGTTGGAAAAACATCTTCCTATATTAATCCAAAACTTCATTTTTTTATTGTAATAGTTTAGAGTAAGGATTATCTTGAACTAAGAATATTTAACTATTTCAGCTAACCTAATGACCCAGGTGTTGAAAGAAGCATGCTCATATTAGCACTTCTAGGATTTTAGCACTATCTAAAAATATTTGCACAATTATTAAGTGAGAATAACTCATATGCACACACTCAAGCATACATACATACAAACGTACAAATATAAACAACAACCTTCGGCTTTTTTTCTTCAGAATTAGTAATAATGGAGAGGAACCACATAAAGTAATCCAACATGACCACATGCAAATTTCTACATTACAGAGAAAGTAACAAAAGTAAACTAACAGTATTTTAGTCACAAAATTGGTTAAGTTAAACACATTAGCAAAGGTTGTATGCCACTATCAATAAGTGCATGTGTGCATATATATATATATATATATATATATATATATATATATATATATCTGTGTGTGTGTGTGTTTTTGTTCCATATATAAGGTGAGGTGGCATGTTTATATTTTTGCATTATGTGTATGAGATATACGTATATCTTATACCATTATCAGATGATGCGGGTGTGTAATACTTGGGCCAAACCGCAGCCCACTAAAGCATTTATTTCATTATAAATAAGAAGCAATGATGTATCAGCCGAAGTATCAATGTATTCTTTCAAGCAATAATATTCTTGCTATTTCTTTCATGGTATCAAAGCCACCAGTTGCTTAATAGTAAGTGCCTCGCCAAAATTCTCATCAGCAAGTTCTTATCATTTGAGAATTGGCTACACTATTTTTGGCCTCATCAGATAGTTGTCATCATTTGAGTAGCTAGAAAACATAGATCATCAAAATCTATGTTCAAGAAATCTTGAAAAGAAAATCTGATCTCCTTCATCGTTAGATTGCAGTGCCACGCTAGTCAGGGTGTGTTAGCAGATCATCATCCATCACCCCAACTGGCTGCATCAGAAATATCATAAATTTAAGTTTAGTAAAATTACATGATATGAAGTTGCAAGAATGGTGAAACGAAGAATCCTCATCATTTATCACCCATCAAGTAGCCTTATTCTCTTACCCATCATCCATTTTTGGTTCTTGACATCTGAAGTTACATCATGGCCGAAAAAGATAATGCTTTGTCTCCTTCTTCTGTATCAATAACCACCCAAACTCAATCTAATGTCACCAAAGAACTCATCAAATCCATTATTAAGCCACAAAGCCAAGTCATTACCATTCAATTAGAGGAATCTAATTATTTTCTCTATAAATTCCAAATCGAAACTACAATCAAAGGCTATGGGCTGAAGGAGTATGTTCTTGTTACATTGATCACTCCATCAAGATATATTGCAAACATTGAAGGGAAATTAGTGAGTAATAAAGACTATGTAGCACACCAAAGACAAGACCGCTTGATCAGCTCATGGTTACTTTCCTCAATCAGTGCAAACTTATTGCCACAATTGATAGGATGTAAAACAACTCACGAATATCACATACAATTGAAGAAATTTTTAGTTCTCAATCTATAGCAAGAATCATGTAGTACAAAAGGTATCTACAGAATTTAAGAAAAGATAGCATACAATGAGGGAATACTTATCAAAAGCCAAGACATTATGTGATCAATTAGCTTCAACTGGGCATAAAGTATCTGATATTGAACCAATTTTATCAGTATTGAGTGGTCTAGATGAAGATTATGAGGCTGTAGTGGTAGTAATATCCTCTAATGAAACACTGCCATCACTATAATATGTTCATTCCATGCTTCTTGCTCATGAAGGGAGATTAGAGCAAAAAAAATCAGTCAATGTTGAATACCCTGTCAAATATGTTACAAACAACAAGAACAAGAATTAAGAAAGAAACTATGGCAACAGAAATCAGTCAAGCAGTATTCAAAGGGGTAGACAATCCAACAGATCCAGAGGTAGAGGTAGTAGATGGAACTACAACAATAGACCAAGATGTCAAATATGTGAAAAATATGGATGCATGGCAAGCAAATGTATTTTCAGATTTGATGCAAACTTCACACCAGCACAACAGAGTAATAACAGTTCAAGAATGCAAAATCCTAGTGCAATTATGGTTAATACACAACCAAAGGTCAAATTAGAAGGTACAAGCAATGATATGGCTAAACTTGAGGACATACATGATGAAAGCTGGTACCCGGATTATGGAGCAACCAATCATGTGACTAACGACTTAAGTAATCTGAATCTTGGCAATAAATAGTACAAAGGTAAACAATTGCTATATTTGGGTAATGGTAAGTCTGTTCATATTTCTCATACTGGAAATGCAGGCATAAAAGGCGCAAGACAACTTTATTTCAATAACTTGTTGAGAGTGCCATTTATTACAAAAAAAAACATAATGAGTGCATCTCAATTTGCAAAGGACAATAATGTATATTTTGAATTTTATTCAAAGTACTGTTTAGTAAAAGATGTTCTAACAAAAGAAATTCTTTCGCAGGTTAGAGAATGTAAGGGGTTATACAAATTTGATGTTACAAAATCAATCAATTATGTATGTAAAGAAAACTGGTATAACATTTTTGAAATGAAATTGATGAAAATTGATGAAAATTGTAAGATGTATGATATTTGGCACTGTAAACTGGGATATCCCAATGCAAACATTTTAAAACATGTTCTAAGTAGTAGTGATAATACTTTTGTTGATAAAATTCCAAATCTTATACTTGCACATATTGCCAAATGGGAAAAAGTCACAAACTTGCATTTCCAGATTCAGAGACTGTATATTGCAAACCCTTAAAACTCATTGCTAATGATTTATGGGTACAGGCCCCAATAAGCACTGATTATGGTTACAAATATTAAATTTCATTTATTGATGCTTATTCTAGACATGTATGGATATACCTTTTAAAGTCAAAAACTGAAACTAACAATGCGGTAATGTAGTTCATAGCAAATGCAAGAAAGACAAACAAATTGTCAAGTGAAAATTATTTAGACAGATGGTGGAAAAGAATTTCTACCATTGAAAGATTATTTTCAAAAAAAGGGAATCACTCAAAGGACAACATGTTCTTATACTTCAGAACAAAATGGTCTTATTGAAAGGAAGTATAGACATTTGTAGAAACTGGTCTGACTTTATTGGCACAAGAATCTTTACCATTAAAATTTTAGCCAGATGCTTTCTCCACAGCAATCTATTTAATCAATAGACTGTCTACAAAAGTTCTAAAATACAAAAGTCCAATAGAAATATTAACCAAAATCAGACCAGACTATCAAAATTTAAAAGTTTTTGGATGTTTATGCTACTCTTATCTAAGCCATACAATACACATAAGTTAGAATTTAGATCTTCTCCATGCATTTTTTAGGATATGCAGCAAATCAAAAAGGGTACAAGTGCCTTGACAACAAGGGAAGAGTGTACATATCAAGACGTATGGTATTTAATGAGCAACAATTTCCTTTCAGCAATGCAGGAATCAAAACTACTCAAAAAGTATACAATTCAATATACTCATTACCTCCAATACCTTCCTCTCCAGAAGTGATTATACAATTCAAGATAATGATAATCAGGAAAGAGCTAACTCCAGCCCACAACACACTATGTCCACAAGTGAACCAGGTCATGAGCAAAATGAAGCACCTAAAAGCTCAGGTCAAGTATCACAATCAAGCACCAGTCAACATTCCAATCCATGTCGAATATTGGATAACCTTCAGTCACCCAATACTCAACAAGAGACCACTATGGATGATGACAATCAGTCTTCCACACCTGCAAACACTGGTCATCACATGATAACAAGGGGAAAATGTGGTATATTCAAGCTAAAAATATACAATGTTGAGACTGAGTTTATTGAGCCAAGTACATATCAGCAGGCAATATAGAATGTCAAGTGGAAAACATCCATGAAAGAAGAATATGATACATTGATAAAGAACAAGACTTGGGATCTTGTACCTTTGCCAATGCATAAGAATGTTATAGGATGTAAATGGACATATAGACTGAAAAAGAATCCTGATGGTTCAATTCTTAAGTACAAAGAAAGATTAGTGGAAAAAGGGTAGTCACAACAGAATGGTTTTGATTTCAATGATACATTTTCTCATGTTGTAAAACCCTCTTCTATTAGAATTATATTAACCATTGCTTTGCACAAAAATTGGACTATCAAACAACTAGATGTAAATAATGCCTTCTTAAATGGTGTTTTGCAGGAGGATGGCTATATGGAGCAACCATACGGATTTATAAATAAAGGCAGTGAAGAACTTATGTATAAGCTAAATAAAGCAATTTATGGTCTCAAGCAAGCACCAAGAGGTTGGTTTGACAAACCGAAATCAACAATAAAAGGACTTCGATACAACTCAACAAAATCAGACAGCTCACTTTTTGTTCAATTTCTAATAACACTATCACTTATATACTAATTTATGTTGATGATTTCATTATTACAAGTAACAATGAATCAGAGATCAACAACATTACACAATGTCTGAATAAAGAATTCTCTATCAAAGACCTGGTGGACTTAAAATACTTCCTTGGCATTAAAGTTAAAAGGGTGTCAAGCACAAAATGCATCTAAATCAGAGAAAATATATTTCTGAAATATTAGTGAAAGCAAAAGTGGACAAAGCAAATCCACTTCCTACTCCAATGGCAACCAATTTACATCTATCAAAGAATAGAGGTGAACCAATAATTAATGACAAGCAATATAAAAGTATAGTTGGAGCATTACAATATGTCACAATAACTAGACCAGACATCTCATTTTGTGTGAATAAAGTAAGTCAATTCATGCAAAGGCCACTTGATGAACATTGGAAAGCAGTTAAGCGAATTCTAAGATATCTTAAAGGAATAATGGATCAAGGGCTAATTATACAATCAAGCAGATCACTGAATATTAATGCATATGCTGATGCTGACTGAGCAACTGATCGGGATGATAGAAGGTCAACAACTGGTTACTGTATTTTTCTAGAAAAAATTCCAATATCATGGTGTGCAAAGAAATAGCCAACAATATTTAGATCGAGCATTGAAGCTAAATATAGAAGCATAGCTAGTACAACAGCTGAAGTTATGTGGATACAATCTCTATTAAAAGAATTACAAATTAACACTGGCACCAAAGCAACTATATGGTGTGACAATCTTAATGCTATATCACTCACTGCTAATCTAGTATTACATTCACGGACTAAACACATGGAACTGGATCTCTATTTCGTTAGAGAACAAGTTATGAAAGGCAAACTTAAAGTAAATTACATACCTTCAACTTACTTGTAACAGCCCGGAATTTCACTACTTTAATTTACGAATATTTAATTAATTTTAAATATTCCATATATATATTTGATAATGAAACTAAAACTCTTTTAATAATAAATAATAATGGTGAAATAGTTTTTAAATTTTGTTTACAGAAGTATATAGTTCGATGAAAAACGGAAAATATGATCGGAAACTATTTTCCGAATTTTTGATGTTTCATCGTGTAAAAGTTGTTTGAAACATTGTGCACACTTTCTTATATATATGCACACATAGACTAAGTATATAATATGGTTTAGGATAATATAATTAGGTTTAATTAAGTAAATTAAGTTAATTTAATTAAGATAATCATGATGTGACACTTTAGCAACTAAATAAAAAAATAAATAGAAAATAGTCACATCAAAGGGAACATGATTTGACACTTCGAGGGCTAGGGTACAAAGCATTTAATGTAGGTTGTTAAGGATGGGGCATAGGTGGTGAGGTGACGTTCAAGGAGTGGAGGGCAAAGGACATGGGCGTTTGGATAATTTTGCATTTACATTTTATATAAAAACATTTTTCCTTTTCTTTTTTTCCTTTTCCTATTTTTCCTAAGCTTTCTTCTTCCTTCTCTAAAGCACTTTAATGTCTTCCTTTAACATTTTCAAGTTTTATATTTTCAAATTTTAAACTTTTTAAAATGATTTAAACTTAGCTTCAACTCCTCCTTTCCACTTCAAAATTCTACAATTTTACCTGAAATGGTTTTGGCCATAATTCCTTTCATTCTACCCAAAATTTAGATTTTATTTTCTTCAAACCATTTATAATTTCAGTGGTTACAACTTTTTAATGTACCACATTTTCTGATTTCGAGCTTAAATACTCCAAAAATCCATATTTTTAAAGAGTGTTTTTGAACCTAGATTTTGAAGCCCGAAAATACCCTTTACTGTTTTGACCATAACTCCCTAAAAAATTATCCAAATTGAGAAATTATTTTATTTAAATGATAGAGGAAATAATTATCTAAAACTTTTCTTTTAACAACTTTTTAAAATTCCTAGAGAAAAAGGTCCAAAATCGAGAACAATATGACATATTTTTGAGTGGATTTCCTTGTTTTCCAAGCCGTTTTCCAAGTCTCCCGAGTTTCAAATAATTTCAAATTTTTCAAAATTTACGATGAGTAAATTCATTAAATTTTTAGGAAAGAATTTACCTTTATATGTATGGTTGTTTATGTGATGATATAGTTGGATTATCTTATGGTTGTTATGGTAATATATGTGTGTATGTGATGTGAATCTTAGAATTTGAAATCAAAGTCTAAGTATTATGTTTGGTTCGAAAGAAATGTGCTTATTTATGCGATGGTTATGGTTCATAGACTTTGGGTTGTTTGTGATATAGAAGTAGAAAACAAGTGGGAAATTACGGGTATCCATAGCGATAGTCGCTATGGATGCAGTTCGCTTAAAAGTTTGATTTTTGAAAAAATTTGGTTTCAAAAACTTAAAAGTGTTTTTGTAAATGTTTTATAAACTTAATAATAATGTTTTAGGAAGTTAATTAATTTTTAATTAATTAATTTTTTAATAATTAATAACTAATTAAGGATTAAATAAGGTTTAATAATTATAATTAAGTGAAGATTAGTTATTAATTAATTATCTTTTAAAGTTAAGATCTATTTTAATTAATTATTAATTAAGTTAATTAAGTATGAGATAAGTAAATTATTTATATTTAATGTTTCATTAGTTAAATATAGGATTAATTATTAATTAATTGTTAACCAAGTGTTAATTATTTTAATTATAAATCATTAAAAGATTTAATTTATAATAAATTATTTATTAAAGGTTTAATTTATTATTTAAGTTTAACTAAAGATTATTTAATTAATTAATTGAGATTAATTAATATTTAATTATTAATGAAGGTTTAATTAATTATTTAATAATTAATAAATGACTAATTTGGTTTAATTAATAGTTAATTATTGTTTAATTATTTAATTAAATTAAGTTAAGATTAAATTAAGATTAGTTATGATTTAAACAAGGATTTAACTTATAACTAATTTTTTTAAAAAGAGTTTTAAAAGTTTTATATCCCGTGTTTTCTAAAAGTAAAAGTGTTTTAACAAAACTTTTTCAAAGATGGTTTTGAATACAAGTGATTCAAGTGTCGATACTATTAAGGAACCATGTAACTGTGAATGAGTTATAATGTAGATTGTTGGGTTGCTTGGACATGTGTTAGCAAAGTAAATCCTCGTTCTGCTATAAATTGATTATTTGTTTGTTTGTATGGACATGTGTTAGTAGAATAAATCCCCATTCTGCTATAAATTGTTTGGTTATTTGATTGCTAGTTTGTTCGTGTGAACATGTGTTAGCAGAATAAATGTCGTTCTGCTATAAATTGATTGAATTGTTTGGACATCTGTTTAGCAAGACAAATCACCATCCCGCTATTATGTTATTTGAACATGTATATGCTAGTTAGTTCATATTGGCATGTTATTCCCTGATTTGAATATGAGTTTTATTTACATATATGTTGACTTATGTAAATAACTGTTAAGTGAATTGAAATCGAAATTGAATGGTAACTTAAATTAGTACCATTGGGATTGCTAACCCTCTTTTCGAATTACTAAAGTATGTTTTTGAATTAACTTTAATTCTTAAATCGATTAGGTTTAAAGGTTATAAATGGTTTTCAAATTTTATTATTATTTTATAAAGTTATTTTTAAATAATATCTTGTTTTTAAAAAGGAGTTTATTAAATAAAAGGTTTTACCTAAAGTGATTTACAAATGATATCTTGAAAATGATATTTTATAAAGGAGATTCTATAAAGGAATTATGAAGGAAGATTTTTTAAATAGTTGTAAAACCAGAAAGAGATTTTATAAATCATTTTAGATATTTTTGAAAGATGTTTTAAATCAAGTTTGAAAAAGTGTAAAGAGGTTTGAAATGTGAAGTGAACTTATAAAAGAATTTTTGTAAGGAATAAGTGAACGGGTTTTATAAAGTGAACAAGTTTTACCGTAAGTATGTTTTGAAAGGGAATGGTTTGGCCATTTAATATGGAATGTGAGAAGAGAGAATTTTCCAAACGTTTTTGGTAAATGTTTGTATTTTTTTCCAAGTAAAGGGGATGTAAGTGGTTTGGGAAAAGTGTTTTAGAAAATATCCTTTGACAAAGTTTTATAAAGTGATTTTATTAATTAAAGATTAATTAATAAAGGCTTAGAGGATCCTATATGGAATTTAATCAATGTTTGATTGTTTGTTTATTTGATAGTTAAATAACCGACTATCAAATCTGGAACATAACGTAACTTTGGAAATATCTTGGAGAAACATAGAAATTATATAGTATAGTTACCTTCGGCGGTGCTATATTGTACGTATAAATCTGTTTCGTTCTTTTAGGATAAATGATAAGGAAATCCGTCCACTAACAGTTAGGAGATGAACTCCGCTCTTATCTTTTATCTGCTTATTTCCTAAAGAATCGGGGTTGAATTTACCGAAAATTATCGGAAGTTGTTTCGAAGAGACCGGGATTGGATCTGTTATCCGAAAACTACTTTGATCCAACTCAACCGTTTCGAACTGAAAATATCTTGAAGAATATGGAATCGAAAATGGAGCATTGAAGTGCAAGGGCTGCTTGCTACTAGTCTTGAGGGTGATTCCAAAAAGGATGTAGTAGAAGTAGTGCCTTCGGTTTGTCCTTATCCTGGACAACTTGTATGGATGAATGTTGGCACTGCATTACTGCCTAGAGGGCAGTGTTAGCATTCCAAGTTGGTTTGCTATATAAAAGGTAAAACGTAGCCTCAAGCCTCATCAACCAAGAAATGCCTAAAACAAGGCATGCAGCAGGGCTAAGTGGGTCGCTTCCATCAGGGTATGTCAATCTTTCTACATTACCCTATTATTATGGATTGGTATGTGCATGAGAGATCTCGATTAAGGTTGGAAGACCGGGGTAATGACATATTCGGTACTACTAGTCAAGTGGTAGGTCGGTTCTGTGTGGCAGGGTACAAGATGATTTTGTCAAACCCAGGTGCATTTTTCTAGAGATGTATCCATCGGAGGTAGTTCCTTACCTGGTCATAGTATGAAATCCATTCTCAAACACGTGCCTTTACGGTTTTGATTGTAGAACCTAGTACGCTGGAATTTAATTAATGTAACAATTTCGGCTACTTTAATAAGTATTTGTACTTTAGACATTATTATAATATCACTGGATTTTAAAGTGTTTTGATTATCGTAAGGTAAAAACTCGTCCGTGTTTATGTACGACATGGTCTTGCGAGATACATTTGATTTCAAGGGAATTTTAAAAGTAATAATTAAGTTGTTTGAGTTTACTCACACCAGACTCATGTCTGACCCGAAGTTTTATTTTCTTTCCTTAAAACTCTTGGGTGCTCAAATTTGTACGAGCAGCCAAGTAGTTCAGGTTTTTTCCACGGATGCATTTTGGAGGAGCTCGGAGCAGGAGGCTTCATCGATAGCTAGTTATTATCTTGATTCCGCTGTATATTATGTACTCTATATCGATGTATAAGGACAGACAGTTATAATTGTCCTAGGTTAGAAATTGTATTAGTATAACTCTAATGTATCATTTTTGAAATGACTTTTTAAAGAATTATGTTGATTAATATATTTTATTCCCTTGCGTTGTGAGACTTTGTGTTTGTTTTTTAGTTTCTTCTATCTTCTATCTCCTTTCATTCCCCTAACAATCCATCTTTTTGTTCAATTTGAATTGACATATGTGGTTTATTGCCAACTTAAAATGTACAGAAAAGTGGGTCGTTACATTACAAAATGGCAGATGTCCTCACAAAATCTCTATCAAGACAAAACTTTATCAGATTCAAGCATGAGATGAACATGGATGCAGCAGATGTAAATCAGAGATCTCATGCTCTAATTTACATGCCAGAGCCTATTCAAGTGCTTAAGAAGGCAGAAGATCGCCACCGGAATCTCAAATTGGAGCAGCGGAAGTATTTATAGTCTTGGAACTGCAACCTACAAATTGACCTTGAAAGCTGAAGAGTCATTAAAATTGTCTTCAGATTAAAGATCACTTTTTTGATTCGAGTAGATTTAGCAAGAAGATAAAAGTCGGTTATTTTTGGGAATTTCTTTTGCAAACCCTAACCCGTGTTGGGGGGGGGGGGGGGTATGAGATATACGTATATCTTATACCATTATCAGATGATGCAGGTGCGTAATACTTGGACCAACCCGCAGCGCACTAAAGCATTTATTTCATTATAAATAAGGAGCAATGATGCATGAGCTGAAGTATCAATGTTTTTTTTGTTTTTTTGTTTTTTTACCAAACAGATTATACTTCATTAACATATAGGCTCATATAACAAAATATGACACACAAGTACACCTCATCCTCATCCAAAACAAATAAATCAAATATAAAACAGCACCAAACTTACAAAACTACAACAAGTACCAAGAAGCTCTCAGACATCTTCAAAAGGCAACCAACCCTTCTTAACGTTCTGCTCATGCCCAACCTTATTAGAAGAAGAAGAAGAAGAACCTCCAGCACCATCAACATAAACATAAAACCTCATAACAAAAGCAAGGACCAAAGCAACCCATTCAAAGACAAACATAACCGACCCCAAAACGCCGACCATCCTCAATATAACAACGCCATCGTCTTCCTGGACATAAGACCTCATCTTCTGAAGAAACCCACTCGTATTGGAAAACACAAGCAAAGCAACCGCGCCTTGAAATAGGGCGATGAAGACTGTGGCCGCCATGTTTAAGGCATGGCATCTAGCAGATGAGGAGGAGGAGGAGGAAGAGGAGGAGGAGCAGGAGAAGATGGAGAGGATGATGGTGAGGAGGTGGAGGAAGATGAGGAAGAAGCCGATGAGGGAAGGGATTAGACGGAGGGAGAGGGTTAAGAAGATGCAGGATGTGGCTGCGCCGATTAAGATGTAGTTGGTGAGGAGAAAGAATTTGTGGGTGTGGGTTGGAGAGTTTGATATGCTTCCCATTGTTATTGTTTTTCCCATTTGTAAACAGTTAGTGTGTAATTGAGAGAGAGAAAGAAGAGTGAACTGTCTGCTGAAGTATCAATGTATTCATTTTTTCAAGCAATAATATTGTTGCTATTTCTTTCATAGTGCTACTTTTGAAACCCACATACATGCTTTCCATAAAGCGTATAAATGTTTGTTCATTTTGCTTTCTTCTCTTTTTTCCAGAAATGAATACAAAAATACATGAACAAATTCCACCGTGGGTTGACTTATTTAAGGATATCGTACCTGATATGATATGCAAACCTACCTATACATGAAGTAAAACACCTAGCTAATGAATTTATCAAATGTGAAGCCATGTTTGAAGGCTATTACAATAATTTAATTTGTATTAGGGGACAGTATGCTAGTATTCCTTGAACCATCTAGCGCAAAAAAATGAAGCTCACTTTGGCCAAAACAACAAGGTGTTTAAATTATGAAAATACTATGCACTTATTTTCCCCAAACAAACATAAAGGTTTCTTTTAAAATATTTCAGGTCACAGCCTTTAGCATTCACCTTCAGTTTCACACCCAATCCTAAATGCTCTTGATATAGTTTCTCTTTAGAAAAAAAACTGTTGAGTAAATAAACGATCTATAACATTCCAGGAAATTGAATTAGTTGTCATATTAGCAATTTAGCAGCTACTATCTCTCTATTAAAATACATGTCATATATACTACCTACAGGAAATTCCTTCCCGATGGGCTTCCATTTAGCCTCAAAACATTTACTCATCATATTAATCATTATATGTACATTATTTTGAGGCGGATTGTAAGTCATTGCATTAGTAAAAGTCAGCCTTGCTTTTGCAATAATATAAAACCTTAAGGACATGAATAAGCGACCATACTCAACTCACTCTTTATAGTACTGAGATCCATTGGATGCTTAATTACATATACAAAGCATGAATCTTCCATGCTACTGCATCACCATTAAATACCCAACCAAATTGATGTGTTACTAAGGTTAATGGCACGACCAACTGTCTAGAATTTATCTATTGAATATTTGAGATTCATAGCGAAATAGTGATACCGAAATAGGGAAATTCTTGTTTCAAGTTTTGCAAAACCTTTATGAGGATTTTTAACATCTAAAAATATTTTGCTCTATAATGTATAAACTGTAAAGCCTAATTGATGCTAGTAGATTAAAAAAAAAAAACTGTAAAGCCTAATTCTATTTGTTGATGCAAGAGGACTGTTAAGCAAGGCAAGTATTTTTATTTTTATTAGTTATGGAAACTAAACAGATCAATTATTCATACTGTAACGACTCGGAAATTTTAACGATTTAAATAACGTAATTAACTAAATTTTCTTAAAATTAAACAATAAATTTTTTGCAATAAAAAATTAATATTTAAGATACATCTATTTTAACTTAGCAAGTGTCAAATTTTCATCAGAAAATATGTAAGTTTGTTTAGTTGTGAAATTTCAATTTAAATTTAAAATCAGTTAAATTTGATGGAACTAAAATATTTTTGAAATTTAAATATTTTTATATAAGGAAAATGTAAACCATTTTCTGAGTGAAACGTCATATTCAATTTCGCTAAATTTGGACTCCTCTAGCTCCGTTTATTTTATTTTCAGCGTTTTAGCAGCAGTTTCGACACCGAAAATCAAGTTTTGATAGGTGGATCGTATCACTCATATCTATGTATCATCTTGTTCGTCCCATTGCGCTGATCTCCGTAGTATATTCATTTGTGTGTTTCAGCGTCCGGTACGCGGCGAAATCTGCGAAAGAGTTAGCCGTATCGGTACCCGTTTTGAGCCTTTTGGTTTTCATATGACCATTCATTTATCCACCGTGAGAAATTAGATGGCCAGTTACCTTTATTATTTTCTGAATTCAATAATGTGATTGTCACTCTTCCCATTGTTTGATATTTATTTTGTTCGTTCCCATTTTTTTCTCTTCCCCTTTACATTTTTGTTCTGTCTCCTACATTTGGTGAAAAAAAAACAAAGAGAGGCTTATATATAATTCCTGAAGCTTGCTTTCACTTTCCTTTTGAACCTGCTCGTCTCTCTCATGAGTTTGCATTTATTTTCTGAAGTTTGCTCGTTGATGCAGCGCGAGATGAAGAGGATGAACGACTTACCTTAAGTCGCGTTCCTTAATCACGCTGCCCTAGGTCGCGAAGGCGAGGAAGCCCAAATCGCTGCCAAATTCCTAGATCGCAGAGTTTCTTAAGTCGTTTCCGCTCCTCCTCCTCCTTAGGTCGCGAACGACCTATGCTAAATCCAGTAGGTCGCGAAGCTCCAGTTCTTCTGAATTCTAGGTCGGAATTCCTTAGGTCGTGGGTCGCGAAGCTCCAGCTTTCCTCCAATAGGTCGCGAGAATTTAAGTCGCAAACGACCTACCTTAAGTCGTTGAAGCCATGATTTCTTATGTCGCATACGAAGTCCAGTAGGTCGCGAAGCCGAAGTCTTAAGTCGCTAAAGTTTGTTAAGTCGTTATTTTCTTAAGTCATTTGTTGTATTTTCTTAAGTCGTTGTTGTTGTGCATTGTTAAGTCGTATGATGTTGTAATTTGTTAACTCGTGAGTGTGTTGTAATTTTCCCTATAAATAGGGGTATGTGTCATTTGTAAGGTAGTTGATTTTTGAATAAAATTTGGTTTGTGCTTTGTGCCTCCATTAAAATTGGTAGTTGAGTGTTATCACCTATCTCCACCTTCGGCATTCGAGTGCGCTCGAATAATTGATTGTTGAAGCCGATTCACGGAATTAAGTGCGCTTGATCAACGTTCGAAGAATTGTAGATCTTCTCTCACGGCATCGTGCGCGATCAACGTGTCGAAGATTGCTAGAATCCGGTATCTTCGTGATTAACGGATTTGGCATTTGGGTATTCTTAAATTCACCGATTTATCATCGATTCACCGATTATTTCCTCTAATCGTATGAGATCCTGGACGGATTCGATTTACATCGTCGAATTCGCTTCCTAGGCTGCATCAGTTTGGTATCAGAGCGAGATCGCAAGAAGTTTGCATCATTTCGAGAATTTGAAGTTTGGAGATCGGATTTGCATTGTTGAGAAGTTTGGTGTTCATCGTGTTGATCGTGAAGTTGCAACAAGTTGGGAGTTTCGATCCATATCATTTTGGATCAAAGTTCGGAAAGTGTTTGAATTTTTGAAAATTTGTTTGAAGTTCAATCATGCCACCGAGACGAGCTCAACATCATCGCAATGTTGATGCTTTGTATTGAAGAGAAGATGCTGAACAAATGGAGCAACGAATTAGTGATAAATTCAATGAGAAGTTTGATGAGGGAAATGGTCGATTAGAGAGAATGTTGCTTGAAATCAATCAAAGTAGAAGAAGGGTTTCACCTGAATCGAGCCATGGAGGAAATAGAGTTTCACCACATTCAGATCGGGAGAGAAGAGAAGATCATGATCGTAGAAATGTTGACGATCGTGATAGGAATGTTGATGATCGAAATCGGAGAGATGTGGATGATCGTGATCGGAGGAATGTAGATCGAAGGGATGTTGGTGGTAGAAATGGTGGTGGTAGAGATGTTGGTGGTCATGATCGACATCGATATGCATCAGATTTTGATGAGGAGTTTGATGATGGTAGTGTTCATGGTTGAAATCGAAACCAAGGAAGAAATCATTCAGAGTATGATCACAAATGGGAGTCCGGAATGAAAATTGAAATTCCAGAGTTTAAGGGTGGTATGCAGGTTGAAGAATTTCTTGATTGGTTATCTAATGTTGAAGAGATCTTTGATTTCAAGGAGGTTCCAGAAGATCGTCGAGTGAAGTTGGTTGCTACTAGGTTGAGAGGAAGAGCTATGGCGTGGTGGCAGCAAACCAAACTTACACGAGAACGGATGGGGAAGTCGAAGATTGTTGCTTGGGAGAAAATGAAGAAGATGATGAAGGCTACATTCTTGCCTTACAATTATCAATCACTCATGTATCAGAGGTTGCAGAATCTGAGGCAAGGGACGAAGACTGTTAATGATTATGCTGATGAGTTTTATCAACTGATTGCTCGAAATGACATTATGGAGACGGAGGAATAATTGACTGCTAGGTTTGTTGGGGGGTTGAGGATCCAGATCCAGGATATGGTAAATATGTTTGGCCTTAGATCTGTGGCTGAAGCGCACCAGAAAGCGTTGGCTTGGGAGAAGCAGGGAATACGAGGAGGTGGTGTGTTTCCAAGTTCCAATACTCAGAGCAAGGGTGCTAGTGGGAGTTCCAATGTTTCTAAAGCTGTCAGTAAACCAGTTGTGAATGAAGTTGCGAAGGCGAAGGTCAACAACAGTTTCAAGTGTTATAATTGCCAGGAAGTGAGTCACAAGAGTAATGAATGCCCAAAACCGAAAAGGCGAGCTATGATTGCTGAAGTGGAAGGTGAGGATGTTGATGAAGGTTATTCTAGTCTAGTTGAGGAGGATAAACAGGATATCGCATCGGGAGATGAAGGATGTAATCTAATGTTGAGGAGATCATGTTTGACACCGAAGCAGGAAGAGGAGGCTAGTTGGTTGAGGAGTAATATCTTTCAGTCGACATGCACTATACTGGGGAAGGTGTGTAAATTTGTGATTGACACGGGAAGTTGTGACAATATCATTTCTACCGAAGCTGTGAGAAAGTTGAAGTTGAAGACGGAGAAACATCCAAATACTTACAAGTTAGCATGGTTAAGGAAAGGAGGAGAGGTGAAGGTGGACAGGCGAGTTCATGTTCCATTTTCTATTGGGAAGAAGTATAAAGATGAGATCTGGTGTGATGTGGTGGAGATGGATGTTTGTCACTTGCTTTTGGGAAGACCATGGCAGTATGACCGAGCAGTGCAGCATGATGGTCGAACCAATAGCTACATCTTTATGTTTGAGGGTACTAAGATCAGTTTAGTTCCGAAGAAGAGACAGCAAGGAGAGAGCAAGTCAGAAGAGATTGAGGAGCTGAAGACTTTGTTGACTTTGAAGGAGTTTGTTGAAGAAGTAGAGGAGAGTCCAGAGGTGTTCTTGTTGAATGGACATGAAGCTACTGTGTGACGACCGCCCATGACCCCTACACCGAATCTAGAGAAAGTGCGCTATAAAGAGTGCCAGGCGACCATGGACGATTGTCAGGGTAAAATAAAACAACAGAATCTATCGTATTGCTCACAGCGCATGGACAAAATACAATAGAACATATGTATAGTGAAGCTTTACAGAACAAAATGATATCAAATAAAACTCCATAATAGTTGAATACAAGCATCCAAATAGTCAATACATCAAGCCTCACTACATATCTCTCAGAGAATACAAAACAGCGGAATATCCAGTACATATAATAAGAAGATAATATGCAACCCTCCAGCTCGTCTTCGATATCAGCATCGTGAGAAGAGAACAGCACCTGTCACCTGCTACCTAGTCTGCCCGTCCCAAAATGGACGAACAGCCCAAGGCAATAAGAATTAAAACATAAAGCCTTGAGTCAGACAACAGTCTTAGTGAGCAGTAAATTAACTAACCACATACCAAAAGAGCATAAAGGAAAAGGAATAGGAATACAACCCTCCCACTCCAACCTCATCCTACAGTGATAGCCCCCAGACACACACTAAGCAGAAGCAAACATAGCAGAGCATACAATTTAAAATAAAGCTACTATCACTCAAGTCAAGGGCGATGTTTTCCAAGTACCAAGGCCTAAATCAGATAAGCACCCGGAAAATACCGCTCTTGAGTCCGAATGACGATACAACCAAACATCCATGACTCTGGCTATCACTGTTATCATTGCTTCGATATCACCATTAATTGAATGACCGGCACATTCTTTCAACCGTCCGTCAAGGGCTAATGGAAACCCTGGTTCTAGACATAACTCCCGCACATCGTCGCAACCCGTGCCTAGGACTATCGAATCTGCCCAGAGTACTCGACCATCAACAGTTAGTCGTTGGGACTATCGAATCTGTCCAAACGTACTCTTGCTTAGAGCATGCTAGAACCTTCAACAACGATGCTATCCAAACCTCCTAGTCATCCTCCTTGACGACTATTCTCATATCCATTCATTATCCTCAACTCGAATCATATCACCGAGTTATCAACATGCTTGGAATGATCCCGTCTGGATTAGACCAAGTCTTCATCACATGATGCCTCGCTTCATTACATCCTCGCAAAGCCTCATCTCAACATCACATCATCAAATCTATGCATAAGAGCTTCATCATCCCGCTACATATGCCACGAGCAGCTTTCCCAATTCAAGAGCCTTTCCCTTAGCTTTTGAATCATCTTCGATCTAAATCTAATCATCAATCATCTAGTTCATAGCAATCAATCAAATCAAACATCAATCCAAGCAATCAAGCATTCAAATATGATCTAAGTAGACAATTATAACAATAATGGCATTTTCGTAATTAAAGAGTTGAAAGTCCAATAAGCATGAAAACATGAATTATATCTCTACAAACTTGATGAATGAACTTGCATAGGTTAACATATGATAAAATGGATGTAACATCATCATGAACTATGGATCTATATGGATCTACACTTAGGATGAAGGAAATGCATGGAAATCACTATTTTAACATCAAATCGGGCCAAAAATCCGATATACTCCTTTGGATCCGTGTGAGAGATAATCACCACTCACCAAATCACCTAAACAAACCCAAATCAACACGCTTCAGATCTGGACAGTGAAGAATCAAGCTTGATCTATCACGAATCCGCTTCAAACGAAGAAATCTCTCTTGAAAAGATGAAGATCTTGAATCTAAACTCTTGAATCTTCAATTTGATCTTCAACTTGGATGGATTGAAGCACTAGATTAGAGTGGAGAAAAGAAGTGAAGAAGTGTAGAAGTCGAGCTCTCAAAATGGCAGCACTTCGTCGCTTCAAAATCTGGACCCCAAAAAGTGAGAACAACCCCCTCTATTTATAGCAGAAAATACACTAAGTTGAAATTTGGTTATCTCCTTAAGTCATTTCCGACTTACGACCTAGGACCTTGCCGACCTAACACCCACCGACCTAAGCCTAACTACCTACAACAATGCGCATCTGCGACTTAACATGCCGGCAACCTAACACTTAGACAGAACCTTGCGACCTAACAACTACAGAAGTCCACGACCTAACTTAGGTCGTTTACGACCTAACTGCCTACGACTTAGTTGGGTTGCGACCTAACAACTTAGGCTTCCATGCGACCTAACACTTAGATTACTCTAGCGACCTAACAACTTACACTACAAAACAACTCACGCGACCTAACACTTATGCGACCTATCTCCTTAAGTCGCTAACACGCTAACTCCTTAGGTCGCTAACACGCCAACTCCTTAGGTCGCTAACACGCTAACCTTCTTAAGTCGCTCAACCCTATAGGTCGCTAACTCCACTAGGTCGCTAACTTGAACTGCCAACCTAACACTTAACTCACCCATACACTTAGGTCGCTCACAACAGTTTTTCCTTAGGTCGTTGCCGACCTAACTATACTAACTACCAGACGACCTAGTACATAATGACCTAACGCTTATCTAGGTCAAAAACTTAAGTCGTCTACGACTTAACACACTAACCACTAGGTCGTACGTCTTCTAGCTCGCGCTTCCTTTAGGTCGCTCGAAACCTTAACTCGCCAGAAATTCTTAAGTCTTCCCTCTTAAGTCGTCTACGACCTAAACCCTTAGTCATTAACTCGCCCAGACTTAAATTCCTATACGACTTAAGCTTCCAAACGCTCTTAAGTCGTTCAATCTATAAGTCGGTTACGACTTATCTCTTAGGTCGTTCGCGACCTAGGACTTAGAAAAATTCTGAACGACTTATCAACAATGCAACCAAAGGTCAACTATCTTACGATGTTTCGATCCGTGAAAATACGGGTCGTTACATACTGAATCTGTTGAAGTTCCAGAGGAGGTTAAACCAATGTTAAAAGAGTTTGAAGAGGTCGGTCCTACGGAATCGTTCGAAGAATTACCACCAAAGTTTGACAACGAAGATGAAGAGGTTGAGTTAGAGAACGATGAACGTAATTTGTTGAAGGGATTTTATTCAACGTCAAAGTATGTGGGTGTAGAAGCTGATTACTCTTCACCGCCAAAGATTGATGTTGATAGTATGGAAGAAGAAATTGTGTTCGGAGTTGAGGGAAATAACTTGATGATGGAGGATTCTTGCTTAACACCTGAGCTTATGAATGAGAGCTAGCCAAGTGTAAAGTCCTTAGTTTCTGAGAAGCCCGAACAAAGTAAAAGTGAAACAGAAGAGAAGGCAGAATCAGATAGTTTATTATCTTTGACAAAGTTCGTCAATAAAATGAAAGATAGTGATGAATTATCAATGTTGATGGAATCTAGAGAAAGTTCTGATTTTGAGAATCATGAAGAGGTTGAAATATTTGAAAAGTTTGAAGATGAGATTTCTGAAGAACTGCTTGAAGAAACTAGTCTTGTATTTTTGGAAGAGTCTGTTGAAAAGGTGAAAAATAATAATGAATTGTTTGTGTTGACCGGGCAAGGAACGAGTAAAGATCTTGAGGTTTTTGAGGAAGTTGGATCAGAATTCGACGAGTCTGAAGTCGAATATCCTGAGGAATTACCCGAAGAGTTACCACCACTACAGGACATTCAACATCAAACTGAACTAGTACCAGATGCTATTTTACTGCGGGGATTGTATGATCTTGTGAATCTGAAAGAACGGGAAGAGTGGAAAAGACAGGAGGAAGAGAATGATTGTCAGTTGGAGTTGCCTGATCATGTCTGTATTGTTGACATTGTCAACGTCAACTGCTTGGAACCGTTTCATGAAAATAAACATGTCAAAGAAGAAGCAAGTGGGAGTTCATTTCAATCAGGGGAAATATGATGCAACACGTCAAGGGATGATTTTAAATGATGATACACCTGAATGAGATAAGGAAAGACAAGAATCTGGGCATGAGTCATCACACTTCTTCGGTCGTGACTGCCTAAGTCGCTCCGCGATTTTAAACTTCCTTATATCGTCTCGCATTTTCGTCACGATTTGGTTCAATGTTACACCTTCCTATTGGCGCAAGCATCATGATGTCATCTCCCTCATATCACTTCCTTATACCGCTTGTCTAATGCCACGTCTGCTTTATGCCATGCGTTCCTTATGTCGAGCCGCATCTTCAAAGGGTCAAGACAAGATCAATCTCAAGAGTGGTTATCACCAGAGCCGCATCAGACCAGATAATGAATGGAAGACAGCGTCTCGAAGAAGAAGAAAGTGTGAATTCGGGACGAATTATTTTCAACCAGGGGAGGATGATGCAGTGCGAGATGAAGAGGATGAACGACTTACCTTAAGTCGCGTTCCTTAATCACGCTGCCCTAGGTCGCGAAGGCGAGGAAGCCCAAATCGCTGCCAAATTACTAGATCACAGAGTTTCTTATGTCATTTCCGCTCCTCCTCCTCCTTAGGTCGCGAACGACCTATGCTAAATCCAGTAGGTCGCGAAGCTCCAGTTCTTCTGAATTCTAGGTCGGAATTCCTTAGGTCATGGGTCGCGAAGCTCTAGCATTCCTCCAATAGGTCGCGAGAAGTTAAGTCGCAAACGACCTACCTTAAGTCGTTGAAGCCATGATTTCTTATGTCGCGTACGAAGTCCAGTAGGTCGCGAAGCCTAAGTCGCTGCCTCCTTAAGTCGCAAAGAAGCTTAAGTAGCTGCCGATTTCATAATTCGTTACTTTTCTTAGGTCGTCCTAAAGCTTAAGCCGAAGTCTTAGGTCGCTAAAGTTTGTTAAGTCGTTATTTTCTTAAGTCATTTGTTGTATTTTCTTAAGTCGTTGTTGTTGTAATTTGTTAAGTCGTGAGTGTGTTGTAATTTTCCCTATAAATAGGGGTATGTGTCATTTGTAAGGTAGTTGATTTTTGAATAAAATTTGGTTTGTGCTTTGTGCCTCCATTAAAATTGGTAGTTGAGTGTTATCTCCTATCTCCACCTTCAGCATTCGAGTGCGCTCGAATCAATGATTGTTGAAGTCGATTCACGGAATCAAGTGCGTTTGATCAACGTTCGAAGAATTGTAGATCTTCTCTCACGGCATCGTGCGCGATTAACGTGTCGAAGATTGCTAGAATCCGGTATCTTCATGATCAACGGATTTGGGCATTTGGGTATTCTTAAATTCACCAATTTATAATCGATTCACCGATTATTTCCGCTAATTGTGTGAGATCCTAGACGGATTCGATTTACATCGTCGAATTCGCTTCCTAGGCTGCATCACTCCTCCATCTCCTATCACTGAGTCCCCTTCAACCTCGACAACCATTGCCGAACCCTCCATAACCCAACATGCCACCCACTGACCCTTGCTTCGCGTAATTACCAAGAAGCACCCAAGCACAACTGTAACAACCCGGGATTTTGTAAAAGTTAGTTATCGTCATTAGACGATTAAAATTGCTATTGGAATTTAAATCGAATTGAAATTCTTTTATAAATATGTTAAATGTTGGGCGGGCTTTAAAACTTAACATTGGGCCACATTTTCATTTTTATATTTTTGCCGTGATAATTATCTAAGGAAAAAGGGATTCCCAGTATTCATTTTTTTCACAACCCTAACAACAAACGAAAAGAAAAAATGGCGACTCGTTCGTCCCATTCGCGAAATTAGGGTTTGATGAAGTCGGCTGGTTGCTTCGAGTTGATCGAAATCTTTTGTTTCCGCTTGATTCTAGAGTGCCACGACTTCGATTTGCTCGATCGAACGATGATTTCGTTTCTTTGTCGATCGTTCGTCACGAAGAGCTCCGCTCGGCTACTTCAATTCGCATCGAAAAAGGTGAGTGATCCACTCACATCTAATTCGTATCTCGTGTTTATTTAGAGTCGAATTCTGTGATTTTCGTACATATTTACTTGTTTGAATTCGTCAATTGCCTTATCTCGGCCGTATGGTTTTTCTTGAATGTTTTAGATGATCTCTGACTTGTTCATTGTCACTTGACTTTGGTATTTATTCGTAGTCGAGTTTGGAAGAATAGTTGCTTTCGATAATTGACATTATGTTGACTTTGGCAATTAACTGCTGCTTTGATAATTTCTGTAGCATACTTGGCTTTCACTTTGACTTCGACATTGTTCATAGTTGATTTTACTCCTCTGTTGGCTTTTTTCAGTTCGATTTAGTTGGTGACTTCGGAAGTATTTTGAACTGCAGTTGTTTGAATTCAAATATTTTGTTTTTGAAAAAGGCAATATATTGTATTTGTGCACTTGCTCAATCCATTTCAATGGGCTGGCCTTTGCCTTTTTGCTTCGGCATTGTCTTGTTCTTGATTGAGATGCTAGTACTGTCCAGTTTACAGTTGTATACATGTTGCATTTTTGATGTTCACATGGGTTACTGTCACTGCTTCTAGCACATATACATGTATACATATACGTGCCTATATGTATATATGTGGTTGGAGTAGTAGTCTTTTGATTGAAATTTTCTTGAGTGATTTATACTCACATCTTTAATTCCTTCTCGTGTTGTTGTGACCTTCGTTGCTTGATTTCTTGACAACTTCAGTTTTGATTCTGATTTGAAATTGCTCGACTTCGAAAAACAACTGCTATGTGAATTTCCTTTTTATGAATTTCCTTTTTGTTCGAACTCTTCTTGACAACCACGGCATGATTATTTTATTCCTTGACCATCACGGTATTAAACATTGTGATTATCAGGAAGTTTTGATTTTTTTGTGCTTTGAATTTATGTTGACACGTTCAACTTGTATCCTGCTGTTCAGGTTGAACTCGGCCTTGATTTTGATTTGAAATGTATATACTCTCTGATGTACATGTGAGCATTCAACTTTGGACTGATTAGTTGCTGTCTTGTGCATGAATTGGTCTGCACGTCAGGTTGTTTGTAGTTAGTTCACATTGTACCTTGTAGTCGTTCATGT
Organism: Allium fistulosum; assembly: GCA_030737815.1. Taxonomy (NCBI): domain Eukaryota; kingdom Viridiplantae; phylum Streptophyta; class Magnoliopsida; order Asparagales; family Amaryllidaceae; genus Allium; species Allium fistulosum. The sequence continues at coordinate 1,341,214,187 of CM060901.1, read as the reverse complement.
GATGTTCATTCCTTGTTGTTGCTCTGTTCACTACAGAAGGTTTTGTTCATTGCATGTGTTGTTTGTTTACCACTGGGTCATGCTTTTCTTGTGGGGTCGGTTCCACTTGCTGTTCTGGTTTGATGTACTAAAGTTTGGTACCTTTCGAAGTTCTGGTTTGAGTCACTTGTATCAGTCATTGCTCTTTGATGCACTTGCTATATTTGGGTTGACCATTACTTTGAACTGCAGTCATTAGTCTTGTTGGCATTGTCTGCATTGGGCTTGTATGCTGTGCACTTGGTTTGTACTTCACTATTGACTGTTGCAGTGCTCCATATATATATATACATGCATTCATGTATGTTTGCCTGGTCTCTCTTTGTTGGTTGGTTTGAGTTTTGCTGCCTTCATGTCTGTAGCATGTTCATTGATTCATGTTTGGGCTTCATGTAGTATGATATGTGCATATTGAAGTCTGTTGCAGTTTGAATTATGATGAGTCGCTCCTTTACCTTGAAATTGCAGTCTGGTCTTGGTCGAGCTGGACTGTCTAGCCTCTGTTTTCATGGGTATGACTTGAACTTTGGTCGAGGCTTGATTTTTGTGTCTTGACCATTTCATTTGAATTTTCACCTGAGTTGAACCCAGTTTAAATGCTCGGGTTTGACCTCATGCTCGATTGGGAGTTTTCATTGTGCATTCGTGTGCACTTCGTTCATTTGATGGTTACTGGGTGGATGCTATTGCAGTTCCATCTGGTTCATTTTGATTTGATTTGATGCCATTTGTTTCTGATTCATTGAGCTTTTGTGTTTCATCACTGTAGTGGCGAGGCAGTGCACGCGAGTGTGTACTGCAGCCAAACAGTATGGATTATTTTGTTGTTAATTGTTGTTTAGGCAATTCTGCGGTTTTCATATTATCTTCATTGATAATCTTTTTATTTATCTTGCTGATTTGTTGTTTAACACTATTTAGTGTTATATCTACCGTTATCCGATTTCCTTGTTAAAGGATTGGATAGACGAGATTTTTGTGACTGTCGTCTATTTGCTATTTAATTATTATTGCTTCTATGCATTAATAACTGAGTTTGAATTAGACTGACCCATGTATTATTTTCTTTGAATTTAATACTCGGGTCAGACGAGTTATTACAGGTTGTAGATATCCTGCTTTGGGTTGCTGCTTGAGCTATGAAGTCTCTTCATATCTTTTGAAGTAGTCTTCGTCATTTTGTAGTAGTCGGTGTATCTGATTTAGGTTGATATGTATTCATGTATATTATTCGATAATGTTCTTGTATATATAACTTCCAAAGTCGACAGTTGTAGTTGTATCATATGTATTGTGTCAAATGTATTGTAACTGACATCAGTATATATATATATATATATATGAGACTTTTATTATATGTGTTCCACGTTTTATTATCTGTGCTATTATTATATATATTGTCCTAAACTATTATGAACCATCGTAGTTCGTTTTATACTGGAATTGGGTATGTCGATGGGAGTAAATCTATAAGAGATGAAAAATGAAAAGTATATACCACTCCTATCGAGGTAAACAATACTAGTGTAAGGCCAACTATGGATGGCCGCTCCTATCCAGCCTTATTCTTCGTAATAACAGACAGTATTTCTTTTAATACTCTTTGTTATTGTGAGCATAGAGGTGGGGCGTCACAGTTGGTATCAGAGCTTGGGGTTTATGGACATAATATAAAACATAACTTAGATGGAACATGTGTTACAACTATTTGTCGATGTTTTTAGTTGTGCTTTGAGTCAAAACTGAAGTTTTGAAATTTTGATGAAATTTTTAAATATCTTTATTTAAAAATAAAAGTGAAACTGTATTTTGATGATTGTATAATTTGTGTTCTGTTATCAGAGTGCGCAGCGGAAACAGTGAGACTATCTTCGCTGAATACAACTGATAATCTTATTGATTTAAAAATCAAAATATGAAATTGAAATAAATTTCATTTGTTGTTTACATAGCTGGGTTTATTTTGTTTCTTTGAAAATTTCGAATCCGGTTAGAGGATTCGAAGCGATTGCAGTTATGTGATTTTTGTTGAGATTTTTGCTATTTTGAATTATCTTCATTGAAGATACATTCGAATGATTTCTTTGTTCATTTTGTAGTATACGTGCAAATTTGAGTTGCACGTTACTGCATTAATTTAACGTTGAACTGATGTTTGGTTTAAACGTATTTTGTTGCCGTTATTTTTATAACGGGATTTTTACATCGGTGCTAAAATTTTGAAGCACGGTGTTTTATGACATTTTTAAGGAAAGAAAATTCACTGGCATTACATTTTGATGTGAATATTTTGATGAGATTTTGACGTTTAAAAATTACTGTCGCTTTGACTTCAGTAACCGTCAAATTTTAAAAGTGGATTTTCAAGCGGTTAGCCCGCAATGCTGATTTTGAGATTTGTTTTTACGATGTTTTGGGAAGTGCAATTTCCTTTTCGAAATTGCTACTGATGTTGCTACTTTAATCACGTGTTTTGAAAATTGTTTTAAAATTCTTTACAGTTTGCGCTTTCAAAAGAATAAGGAAGCGATTTAAACGATTTAGCAAAATCGAGGACTATGAACCCTTTCTTTTACTGATTCGCTTAATTCCGGACTTGTCCGTTTGAGAACGTAAAATGTTATTTATTTAAAATACAAAAAATTTATAGTTTGCGCTTTCAAAAGAATGAGGAAGCGACATAAACGATTCAGCAAAATCGAGGACTATGAACCCTATCTTTTACTGATTCGCTTAATTCCAGACTTGTCCGTTTGAGAATGTAAAATGGTATTTTTACAAAATACACAATTTTGCACTTTCAAGGAAACGATGAAGAGAATCAAACGATTTAGTAAAACACGTGGTATGAGACATGTGTGTTTGCTATTTCGGTTAATTCCGGACTCGTAAATTGAAACATATGCTGTTTGATGATTTTGATGATTTTGTGTGCTTTCGGGCCACTATGTTGGACCTTCGGGTCATATGATGGACCTTCGGGTCATATGATGGACCTTCGGGTCAATACCAGTACTAGACCTTCGGGTCATTTGTTGGGCGCCAAAAATATAGTACTTGGTAGGCTTCGGCCATTTGTTGATGCACGTGCGGCGTAGCTAAAAACTCGCCATCTGATGAGATCGATCCACCTTTTATGCTGATTTTCTAGTCATCTTAATTGATTTCTAGATATTTGTTGTTTCCAATTATCTGCAGGTAATTGGATATTTGTTGTTTCTGATTATCGTTTTTGATAATTGGATATTTGTTGTTTCTGATTATCGTTTTTGATAATTGGATATTTGTTGTTTCTGATTATCGTTTTTGATAATCGGATATTTGTGATTTTTGATTATCGTTTTTGATAATTAGATATTTGTTGATTTCTAATTATCGTTTTTGATAATCGGATATTTGTTGATTTGAGATTTCTGATTATCTGATGTTTTCTGATTATCGTTTTTGATAATTGGATATTTGCTAATTTTGTTGATTATGAAGTTCGTGTTTTCTAGTTATTTGTTGGATAGCTAGATATATTGTCCTAAACTATTATGAACCATCGTAGTTCGTTTTATACTGGAATTGGGATGTCGATGGGAGTAAATCAATAAGAGATGAAAAATGAAAAATATATACCACTCCTATTGAGGTAACCAATACTAGTGTAAGGCCAACTATGGATGGCCGCTCCTATCCAGCCTTATTCTTCGTAATAACAGACAGTATTTCTTTTAATACTCTTTGTTATTGTGAGCATAGAGGTGGGGCGTCACAATAGCAGCACCCCATCCTCCAAGCCTACACCCGCCAAGCACTAACACTCCACTAGACCCGCTCCGACCTGCCACTGTCCTTCGACTTTCCCTCGCAACCCAGCCATCCTCCAAGCCTGTCGTTCAACCACTCTCCCTCCTCAGCCTTTCCCATCTCCTCACAGCCGCTGGCACACTTGAACCCATAGCCACAGCTTGCCGAAACCACCTCTCTACCTTCTAACAGTCCCCTCTCCTCGGCCAGTGCTCCGCCGCCTATCACTCCACTCGACAGCGCACCACCACCCACACCAAAACCCAATAGCCGTGCCTTTCCCTCTCCCCCGAACCACCGAGCAGCTCCATAGCTGAGCATCACCATCCCATCATCTTGCGCCACCCTCTGCCCTCTGCCAACATAGCAGCCCTCCACTTCGAAGAACCCTTACTCCGCCATCACCGCTCCAATACCCAAATGCCTCCATCCGCCTCCTTCTCACCCAGTAGCCGAAGTCTCCAGTCAGCCCATCCCACAGTAACCGAACACCACGCCTTCCTCCCCTCTAACCCGATCCATCAGCCTCCTTTATCTTGTCGAACACCACAAAGTAGCAATGCCTTCTCTTTCTGTTTATTTATTAAAAAAAGAAGGAGAGATCTGTTTATATATATATATATATATATATATTCTGAATTCATAGATTCAAGTTCATTGTGTTTGCGAAGGCGAGGCCGGAATTTGTTGTGTTGTGCTTTGGATATATATATATATATATATATATATATATATATTGTTTCTATCCGAATTCGTTAGCTTTGCTTTTGTGCTCGCTGTCTGGAATTTGTCACAGCAGCTCTTTGGCTTGTCATTGTTCCATGTGCTAGTCCGTGTCCAATGCTTATTCTCGTTGTTTTCTCTAGCCTTGAAAGGTGAGCGATCATTCACGATTAACATTCTTATGTTTAGTAAATTTATATTCACATGAAATGACAATTGAAATATATTGTTAAATTTTGAATTGGATAGAAATTTAATTATTAAAGTATAATATGTTATTATTTGCAATTGTTAACCTATATTAATTGACATATAACACCATAACCTGTTGTATATATTATATTTAAATTGTTAATTATGGAATATGCCTGCCATTGATATGTATGTCATTTTATATTATTATTCTATCGTTCTCACACTACAAGTTCCCTGTTAGTTAGAAAATCCCTATGGGTTGAAATGGTACATACCCGAACGATCTTATAGATTATCCGCAATAATTTAATACTTATGGGTATATATCATTTCAATCCGCAATCCCAAAATTTCAAAATCAATAAAATCGCTTGGGTTTATCATTTCAACCCATAACGATTTTCCCTAAAAATAATAAATATCCGTATCACTTGACCATAGGATATAAAATTATATACAGACATCGTTGGTCTATCTTAAAATGATTTCCAAATTTTTGAAGAGGAGAAATATATGTGTATTCATTTTTAGAATATAATACAAAGATAAATTAATTTTAATATATGTGTAAAATTTAGATTTTTAAAATTATAAGTTTTTGAAATTTTAAAAATTATAAGTTAAGTTTTAAAATGTAAATTATACAATTTTACTTATAACTTTATTATTTTTAAAATATATAAAATAAGATTTAAAATAGATTTAATAATAATTAATATAATAAAATTTAATAAGAATTCAATTTAACTAATATATATATAATATGTTTTAAATATATGTTACAATTTATATTAATATTTAAAAAATAGATTTTTGTAATAACTTATATATATATATAATATGTTTAAATATTTACCTAAATTTATGTTATTATTTTTAAAATAGATTTTGGTAATAACTTAAATAAATAAGGTTGGAAAGATAAGTTAAAGTGGAATTGTAATTTAGTTAGTTTAAGAATTGTATTTAAATAGGAATTGATTTGAACTTGTTAATTTTGAGATTTTAAAGATATGATTTTTATAACTTGATAACTGGATTTTGATTAAAGGTGATTAAATGAATATTTTCAAATTTAAATAAAATTGAAATTTAATATTCAATATCGATATGAAATTTGAAATTTGAGATTTATCTAAAGGTTATTAAAAATGATTAAGTGAATATTTTCAAAATTAAATAAAATTAAAGTTGAATTTTTAAATATAAATGAAATTTATCAAATTGAGTTATTGTAAATGTTTGAATATTTAAACTTTGAAACCTATTGAATTGGAAATGGTTTAAATTTGTAGTTCAAACCTGGATTTGAAATCGATATAAATTAAAAAATGGTTTTAATGAGAATTTGAATTGAATCCTTAACCCTTTTTAATCGAATTGTTGAACTGAGATTGATTTAAATTAAATTTTGGAACTAAAGTTGATTTGAATTGATTTGTGAAATTGAAAGAAACAATTCTAATTTGAAACTATTTTCGATATAAACTCTTTTTAATATATAAACTCTTTTTAATATATAAATAATTTTAATTTATAACCTATTTTTAAATATGAACTATTCTTAATGTATAACTATTCCAATATATAAACTACTTTCAATATTAAAACTGTTTAAGTTGGAACTGTTATGATATAGATTTAATGGATATAAATGCTAATACTTTGATATGATGGTTTAACCTATTTTTGTGGCTATGATTTTGGAAATGAATATGATTTAAAGTGAATAATGATTTCAAAAGTGAATATGATTTCGAAAGTGAATATGATTTTGAAAGTGATATGATTTTTGGAATGAATATGATATTTTGATATGAAGTATGAACTGTTTGAAATGAAAATGACCACGGTGTGAAATAAGCGTTTGGTTGTTGAAGAGACCGGGATTGCATGTTGTCATACTCTCTGCCAATACCGAAAACAACTTTAACAACTATGCACGTGGTGGAGAATCCAGAACGAAGTAGGATGGTTTGGCGAACGTTAGTATGAGATATGAACGTAGCCCTGACCCTCTAGGGTCAGCTTGATATGACTAAACAGGAGCTATACCAGGCCAGGTGAGGTCGCTCCTCCGATCGGGCACATTTCTTCGATACCATATTTATTACTTTGTGATTGATTTGGTGGCCACCCCTCGATTTGATTATGAGAGTGTGTACCGAGGTGGGTGGTAGTAGCTGCTATGCATTACCACCAGTCCGGGAGTAAATGGTAGAATCCTACCCTGGCATTGCCTCGCGTGCCTTGTCCTATGCCTTATCGAGCCCATTACGAGTTTGGTTTGTGTCGTACCTATGTAGTACTCCCTGATAGCCCGCCAGTTTGGTGGAGTTTACAGTACTGTATAGACTACGACATTTATATAAAATGTGTTAAGGGGAATATGGGTAACGCCTTAACGCTATTTTAATATTTTACTTTGCTGTAGACATTATTTATGTAGCGTATTGTACTATGTATGTTGATAGTTCCACGGATCCTTAAAGGATGGAATCCCAAACATCCTTCAAGTTATATTGCATTTCACTTGGACAGTTCACTTGAGTTGATTTACTTGCATAAGAATGTTAATCCTGACTCGAGTGTTTTGTGTTTTGCTTTATACTCGGGTCGGACCGAGTGTCACAGCAATTGAGACTCATCTTTGGAGCTTGGAGCTTCGCTTGGAGATCTATCTTTCATCTATTCATCTTTTCAGTTATTTCAGTTATTTCCAGTTGTTTATGTTCAGACTTGCCATTTGCTTATGTATTGAGATTTTTATGTATTTGGATTTCTGTTGTATTTGCTTTAGACTCTGATATTTGTATAGTAGCTTCATGAACTACTATTTATCTATTTTGCTGCTTATTGTTGTATTACTCTTTATCTGTGATTCTGTGATTGATTTATTTACTGTATATGCTAAGTTTTGCCAAATATAAATTAACAATCTGTTGTTTTGATCAATTCAAGTCTGACATGTGATAGATTATTGTCGATTTGAATGGTACGAAATGACGGGCCGTTACATGTGGTATCGGAGCTCGGGTTTAGGCAAAAATTAGCATATGGAGTAAAACTCATTAGAGATAGGGTAGTAATACCCTAGAATGAGTAAATTAATTAAGGAATCATCTTCGTTCGAGCTTGAAATATTTTGTTAGGATTCTCTTTGCTTAGGATTTCTTTTGAATTTTGGAACTTTACCTTTGTTCTAAATCCATTATTGACTTTTCTTGTTCGTGTTCTTCTTGATATTGGAGAATCCCATGGCTTTATTTCTGTTGATCTCTCTAATAAACTGAACACATCTTGCAACCTCAACTGGCAACTTCATCCTTATGTGCGACTAATCCCATCGGCGTTCTCGCCAATCTTAGTATGATTTCTAAAGGGGTGAAACTCCTTTACAACAGGCATCGATTCACCAGAGATTTCTATGTTTCGGGTTTCGATGCATTTGATATCTTACTTGGGGGTGATTGGTTGAAGCGTTAGGATGCAGTTATCTCTTGCAAAGCCCGAACCATTTCTTTAGTAGACGACCAGGGTAATTCTCTTGTGATCGAATGTCGAATGTCTCATAATTATGCAGGCAGTTTCATCTTGACTCTTAGCCTAGTGATCTTGACTCCACCCCTGTTGTCCATCTATTTCTGGATGTCTTTAGTGAAGTCACTTCTCTACCTCCTAAGCGGGAAATTGAATTCCACATCGATCTTATTCCTAGAGCTTGATCTTGCTATCTGTTTTCACCAGCTTCGTGTAGCCGAGGAGAGCATTCTGAAGACAGCTTTCCGAATGGAGAATAGTTTCTATGAATGGTTAGTCATGCCATTTGGATTAACCAATGCTCCAACCTTCTTCGTCTATCTCATGAATCGCGTTTTCCACGATATTCTCATAAGGTATGTCCTAGTTATCGTTGATGATATTCTCGTGTTTTCTAAGTCAGAGAAGGAGCATGAGTCTCATTTGAGCTGTGTTCTCCAAACTCTAAGGAGTCATCATTAAAAAGCCAAATTTTCTTAATGCCATTTCTGGAGGGATGAAGTTCGATTCCCTTGGCACATTGTTTCTAAAAATATAGTCACTGTTGACCAGGTTAAGGTCACTGCGATTAATGTAAGTCTATCCATCTTTCCTCTTTTGTAATTTAATTATCTTATCTTCCTTTCGAGTCTATCTTCTTAGTTAGAATTCTCTTTGATTAGGGTCCCTCTAAATTTGAATCTCTATCTTTGTTCTAAAATCCATTATTGAATCATCCTATGAGGGAGCTGTTTGCACGAAAAATGGGCAAACACCTCCAAGACATTGTAGTAGAGCTATGAATATTGTTTGCAGTATACAGTTATCGTTTGATGAATTTTAGTTGTGAATGTATATGGTAGAAAATCAATAGTTTGCAATAAAGAATAAATAAAGGACTGAAATGTAAAAAGACACATAATCTATAGTGGTTCGGCCTGAATGTGCCTACATCCACTGTTCCTCTTTTATTATCTCTTTCATATCTGATTACAAGTACAAGCTTTTAATTTGAATAAACTAGTTGTTAGGACTAAGGATTTTTCCTCTCTTAGTTGTCTTCCATTGTTGATGGAAGCTTCACTATTTTCCATCCTCCTCTCTATATGATGCCATACGCCTAGTATTTATAGAGTGAGGTTGTGGGGAGAGGCAGATGAGTACATGGCTTCTAGGCTTTGGTTCAACCTTTATGTTGTTCCATTGCTCTTGGACGCTAGTTGAATACTATCCTGATAGCTCCCTTCAATCGCCCATCCAGACCTTGGAGTCTTGAATGCCGGAATAGGTAGGTTCATCCTAAAAGTACAAAAAAGAGTGGATCCAACGTCGGAACGGTTGGATATGTTCGGTGGGTCCAGTCCCAGAAGGGCTGGACCAAGTGGGTGCGGCCCCGGACTAGGTGGGTCCGGCCCCAGGGTGCCGGACCAGGAATCTAGTCTGGCATTTGCCGGACCAGGTGGGTCCGGCACTGTGCCGGACCAGAAATCTAGTCCGGCATTTGCCGGACCAGTGGGGTACGGCCTTGGACCGGACCAGAATGTCAGGCCCTGTGGGGTCGGACCTGTGCGTGTCTAATTTTGTAGGGTCGTTCCTTTGCTGGTGTAGGCAGCGCCGGGCCTTGGCAAAAGGCGGTCTTGGAGGCTTTATCGTCGAGCCGTGTTAGGCAAATCTTAGAATGACCATATCTTTCAAACCATTATTCGGATTGAGACGCAGTTCGGATCAATGCTCACATCTTGACCTCGCGAACCTTTCTAAGCAGCTCCGAGTCCATTCCAAAACACTGAAAAATTTTCCTTTGACTTTTCATATCCAATATGCGGTGGGCGAAAATGCTCACAACAGGAGCGTATTTGTAATTGATATAAAAATGTTTAATATTGTGTTGTTTGAGTTGCTAAGTTTGAATTTTGGATTTCGATCGATTCGTCTAGCTAACACTATCGATAGGAATTCCAAAACACTTGAACAAGAAAACTGACACAATATTGTTTTCAAAATTGGTAAATGAAATAATTTTATGTATGACTATATTTTATATTTAAAAGTATAATTTTCTGAAATTAGATAGTTAAATGAATTGGTTGTTAGAAATGATAGTACTAGATTATCATTTATTGTTTTGTCAACATTCCTAAACCATTAACTATTGTTGTAAGTTATAAAGAGGTGAATTTTATAAACATGGTTTATAAATGTGATTTGCAAATGAAATGAATTTAAATTAAGGATTCGAGAATTAAATTTTTGGTGCTTTTCAAAATTTGGTTTTCAAAGTTTTGAAATAAATATATTATTTGAAAGTATTTTCGAATGGAAATTTTTTCCAAAGAATTTTAAAAGAAGTCGGTACTCTCCTCTTATGTCACTGGGAAATAATTTCGGTGATGACTACAACATCATCGACATTCATTTTCGAGTCTCAAAGTGGGGAGACAACTTAGTAGCTTTGCTACACTTTTGTTTTGGAAAATGGATTTGATCTGAATTTCTTGAGTACGATTTGATGTACAAATATATTTATTTATTTCAAATGGTTTGAAGTGAAACCCGGAATTTAACTCTTAAGTTTTATGTTAAATGATGGTTTTCAATTATTGAAATAAAGCAAAATTTTTGAATAATTGGAGTGTCTAAAATGAGAAACGGAGTTGAAACAACTTGAAATAGTTGAACTGGGATAAAATTTATTTATATAATACCCAATTGTATTCTAAAACATATATAACTTACCTGAAATATTTAAAAATTTGAAAAGTTAATGTGAATATGTAATTGAAGGTAATACAAGAGAAAACTTAAGTAATAAAAATTGTTTTGAGAAAAATGAACTTAAGTTATGAAGAAAAGGTGAATGTAAATTATGAATGTAAATTAATTGAAAGTGAGTTAATTAGAATGATAATAATAAATCAATGTTAATAAGTAATGAATTAATTGGATATGGTTTTGAATTAATTATTGTATCTGGTAGTATGTATTTCGAGTCTATCTTTCCTTTTTGTTGCTTTTATTCTCCTATCTCATATCTTATTGGGGGACGAAAAGTTTTGAGTGAGGAAGAGTGTAACGACCTGGAAATTTTAAAGATTTAAATAACGTACTTAACTAAATTTTCTTGAAATTAAACAATAATTTTTTTGCAATGAAAATTTGATATTTGAGATTTGTCTATTTTAACGAAGCAAGTGTCAGATTTTCATCAGAAAATTTGTAAGTTTGTTTAGTTGTGAAATTTCAATTTTAATTTAAAATCAGTTAAATTTGATGGAAATAAAATATTTTTGAAATTTAAAAATTTTTATATAAGAAAAATGTAAACCATTTTCTGAGTGAGACGTCATATTTCGTTTCACCAAATTTGGACTTCTCTAGCTCCGTTTATTTTATTGTCGGCGTTTTAGCAGCAGTTTCGGCATTGAAAATCAAGTTTTGATAGGTGGGTCGTAACACTCATATCTATGTACCATCCTATTCGTCTCATCGTGCTGATCCCCGTAGTATATTCATTTGTGTGTTTCGGCATCCGGTACGGGGCAAAACCTACGAAACGGTTAGCCGTATCGGTACCCGTTTTGAGCCCTTTGGTTTCCATATGGCCATTCATTTATCCACCGTGAGAAAGTAAATGACCACTTACCTTTATTATTTTCTGAATTCAATAGTATGACTGTCACTATTCCTATTGTTTGATATATATTTGGTTTTTTCCCATTTTTTTCTCTTCCCCTTTTCATTTTTGTTCTGTCTCCTTCATCTGATGAAAAAAAAAGAGAAGCTTATATATATATATAATCCCTGAAGCTTGCTTTCACTTTCCTTTTGAACCTACTTGTCTCAGCTCGTCTCTCTCATAAGTTTGCATTTATTTTCTGAAATTTTCTCTACCATCTCCTATCACTGATTCCCCCTCAACCTAGACAACCATTGTCGAACCCTCCACAACTCAGCATGCCACCCCACTGACCCATGCTCCACGTCACCACCATGCAGCACTCAAGCACATCAGCACCCCATCCTCCAAGCCTCCACCTGCCGAGCACCAACACTCCACCAAACCCGCTTCGACCTTCCACTGTCCTCCGACTTTCCCTCGCAACCCACCCTCCTCCAAGCATGTCGTTCAACCACTCTCCCTCCTCAGCCCTTCCCATCTCCTCACAGCCACCTGGCACACTTGAACCCATAGCCGCAGCTTGCCGAAACCACCTCTCCACCTTCAAACAGTCCCCTCTCCTCGGCCAGTGCTCCGCCGCCTATCACTCCACTAGATAGCACAGCACCACCCACACCAAAACCCAATAGTCGTGTCGTTCCCTCTCCGCCTAACCACCGAGTAGCTACATAGCCGAGCATCACCATCCCATCACCTTGCGCTACCCTCTACCCTCTGCCAACACAGCAGCCCTCCACTTCCCAGAACCCTTACTCCGCCATCACCACTCCAATACCTAAAAGCCTTCATCCGCCTCCTTCTCACCCAGTAGTTGAAGTCTCCAGTCAGCCCATCCCATAGTAACCGAACACCACGCCTTGCTCCCCTCTAATCTGATCCATCAGCCTCCTTTATCCTACTGAACACCACAGAGCAGCAAAGCCTTCTCTTCCTGTTTATTTATTAAAAAAAGAAGGAGAGATCTGTTTATATTTTTTTTGATTCATCGATTCAAATCCATTGTGTTTGCGGAGGCGAGGCCGGAATTTGATATGCGGTGCTTTGGAAATATATATACATACATACATACATACATATATATATATATATATTGTTTCTCATCAAATTCGTTGGCTTTTCTTTTGTGCTCGCTGTTTGGAATTTGTCGCAGCAGCTCTTTGGCTTGTCGTTGTTCCATGTGCTAGTACGTGTCTATTGCTTATTCTCGTTGTTTTCTCTAGCCTCGAAAGGTGAGCGATCACTCACGATTAACAATCTTATGTTTAGTAAATTTATATTCACATGAAATGACGATTGAAATATGTTGTTTAAATTTGAATTGGATAGAAATTTAATTGTTAAAGTATGGTATGTTATTATTTGCAATTGTTTACCTATATTAATTGACATATGACACCATAAACTATTGTATATATTATATTTAAATTGTTAATTATGATATATGCCTACTATTGATATGTATGTCTATTCTATCGTTCTCACACGGCAAGTTCTCTTTTAGTTAGGAAATCCCTATGGGTTGATATGATACATACCCGAACGATCTTATAGATTAGGGAAAATTGTTATGGGTTGAACTGATAAACCCAACCGATTTTTATTGATTTTGAAATTTTGGGATTGCGGATTGAAATGATGTATACCCGTAAATATTAAATTATTGCGAATTAAAATGATAAATATCTGTATCACTTGACCATAGGATAGAAAATTATATACGGACACCATTGGTCTATTTTTAAATGATTTCCAAATTTTTGAAAGGATAAATATATGTGTATTGATTTTTAATATAAAGATATTTTAATTTTAATATATGTGTAAAATTTAGATTTTAAAAATTATATGTTTTGGAAATTTTAAAAATTATAAGTTGATTTTTAAAATGTAAATTATAAAATTTTACTTATAACTTTATTATTTTTAAAATATATAAAATAAGATTTAAAATAGATTTAATAATAATTAATATAATAAAATTTAATAAGAATTCAATTTAACTACTATATATATAATATGTTCTAAATATTTGTTTACAATTTATATTAATATTTAAAAAAATAGATTTTTGTAATAACTTTTATATATATAATATGTTTAAATATTTACCTGAATTTATGTTATTATTTTTAAAATAGATTTTGGTAATAACTTAAGTAAATAAAGTTGGAAAGATAAGTTAAAGTGGACTTGTAATTTAATTTCTTTAAGAATTGTATTTAAATAGGAATTGATTTGAACTTATTAATTTTGAGATTTTAAAGATATGATTTTTATAACTTGATAACTGGATTTTGATTAAAGGTGATTAAATGAATATTTTTAAATTTAAATAAATTTGAAATTTAATATTTAATATTGATTTAAAATTTGAAATTTGAGATTTTATTTAGAGGTTATTAAAATTATTAAGTGAATATTTTAAAAATTAAATAAAATTAAAGTTGAATTTTGAAATATAAATGAAATTTATCAAATTTAGTTATTGTAAATGTTTGAATATTTAAATTTTGAAACCTATTGAATTGGAAGTGGTTTAAATTTGTAGTTCAAACCTGGATTTGAAATCGATATAAATTAAAAATGGTTTTAATGAGAATTTGAATTGAATCCTTAACCCTTTTTAATTGAATTGTTGACGTGAGATTGATTTAAATTGAATTTTGGAACTAAAGTTGATTTGAATTGATTTGTGAAATTGGAAGAAATAATTCTAATTTGAAACTATTTTCGATATAAACTCTTTTTAATATATAAACTATTTTAATTTATAACCTATTTTTAAATATGAACTATTCTTAATGTATAACTATTCCAATATATAAACTACTTTCAATATTAAAACTGTTTAAGTTGGAACTGTTATGATTTAGATTTAATTGATTTAAATGCTAATACTTTGATATGATGGTTTAACCTAATTTTTTGGTTATGATTTTGGAAATAAATATGATTTAAAGTGAATAATGATTTCGAAAGTGAATATGATTTTAAAAGTGAATATGATTTCGAAGGTGATATGATTTTTGAAATGAATATAATATTTTGATATGAAGTATGAACTGTTTGAGTTGAAAATGACCACGGTGTGAAATAACCGTTTAGTTGTTAAAGAGACCAGGATCGAATATTGTCATACTCTTTACCAATACTGAAAACCAATTTAACAACTGTGCACGTAGTGGAGAATCCTGAACGAAGTAGGATGGTTTGGCGAGCGTCAGTATGAGGTATGAACGCATCCCTGACCACCTCGGGTCAGCTTAATATGACTAAAACAAGAGCTATACCGGGCCTAGTCAGGTCGCTCCTTCGATCGGGCACATTTCTTCGATACCATATTTATTACCTTGTGATTGATTTGGTGGCCACCCCTCGATTTGATTATGGGAGTGTGTTCCAAGGTGGGCGATAGTAGCTGCTATGCCTTACCACTAGTCCAGGTGCGCAAATGGTAGAATCCTTCCTGGTATTGCCTCGTGTACCTTGTCATATGCCTTATCGAGCCCATTACGAGTTTGGTTTGTGTCGTACCTATGGAGTGCTCCCTGATAGCCCGCCGGTTTGGTGGAGTTTACGGTACTCTATAGACTACCACATTTATATAAAATGTGTTAAGGGGGATATGGGTAACGACTTAACGCTATTTTTATATTTTACTTTACTGTAGACATTATTTATGTAGAGTATTGTACTATGTATGTAGATAGTTCCATGGATCCTTAAAGGATGGAATCCCAAACATCATTTAAGTTATATTGCATTTCACTTGGACAGTTCACTTGAGTTGATTTACTTGCATAAGAATGTTAATCCTGGCTCGAGTGTTTTGTGTTTTTCTTTATGCTCGGGTCAGATTGAGTGTCACAGCATTTGAGACTCACCTTTGGAGCTTGGAGCATCGCTTGGAGATCTCTCTTTCATCTATTCAGCTTTTCAGTTATTTCAGTTATTTCCAGTAGTTTATGTTCAGATTTGTCATTTGCTTATGTATTGAGATTTCTATGTATTTTGATTTCTTTTGTATTTGCTTTAGACTCTGATGTTTATATAGTAGCTTCGTGAACTACTATTTACCTATTCCACTGCTTATTGTTGTATTACTCAGTGTCTGTGATTCTGTGATTGATTTATTTACTGTATATGCTAAGTTTTGCCAAACATAAATTAACAATTTGTTGTTTTGAGCAATTCAAGTCTAACATGTGTGGATTATTGTCGATTTAAATGATTCGAAATGACGGGTCGTTACACATATTTAAATCATACAAGCAAATTATATATCTGAAAATGGTTCCATATAGTGCAAATACCACCTATAACAAAAACATATTCATGGACAGGCATTTTTGATCGAACCCTGTTCATATAAATTTGAAAAAGACGGCTACTTGCATTAACTTAAAGTCTTGATCTAATCCAGATTTGCAAATAAAATCCCCACTTCAAACTTGTTATTTTATGGTTCACACATGAAAAGAAGAAAACAACTACATCTGTTTTAGAAAGATATACATTCTGCCAATAATAGTGCCCACTCGTATAATTTGATGATGCAACTGTGCATGTTAGATGCTTATGTTGTGTGTCGTTATGACATGGTATGATTAATAATTATTTACTATGGTCACATGTTAGCATTTGATTATTTAAGGTTATCAAATATTAGATTTTTTTCAAAACATTGTATTCATTTTCAAAATCATTGTGTCGAAATGCTTCATCCTAGTGTTTAGGAATCCATATCAATAATGTTGGCCAAGCGTAACGACCGGAATTACTAAAGTACTCGACGGACAAGTTACAACCAAAATAAACTACTAAAGCATTTTTAAATCTCTCTGCAAAATCAAATTTATATTTTATTAAATCATATACTTGCTTGTATAAAAGTATTTATTTGTTTATTCATACTTATATATTTTTATTATCATTTGTATATACTCAATTTATCAACCATATGCAACATTGCAATTCATCCATAATATCAAACAAGTGTTCAATTAATTAATTAATTTCATTTCACAGTTTAGTTATATATATTATTATTAATTTCTTACATAATTTATTATTACCCCTAGCGGTCCTGAGACCTATAGGTTATGGGCCGACCACGCTTTTGCTACGCCACTCTGGTCACTACTGGCTCATTCTACCCTATTCCGAGCCACATAGAGATTCATTTACTATCTCCAATGCCGACACTATTGGTTTGGCTAACTATTCTCAAATTCACATGGAAAAAAAACACCCAAGAGATAGGGATAAAAATAATATATATAGTAGGAAAATAACAAGTACATCTCCAGATGATTATCCCAGTAATCATCTATATTCCTACTGTCACTTTTTATATAGGATATCTACCCAATACAGCCAAAGGAACAGGGACTCTAAATCTCATCTAGGCTAATGACTCGTGTCTCTTATATATGATATATTGTTCTGAACCTTGCTCTGATACCAACTGTAACACCCCTCCTTTATACTTATACTATCCAAGAGTATTACATAGTGATATTGTCAAATAATACAGAGAAAGAGGTGATATAGAGTACACACGTGAATATTCCCTTGGGATAACACTGGTACATATCTAAACATCGTGTATAACTCACCAACAAACGTATATAGTATCGACACAAAGCAATAAACATGGGTGCCTCCAGGACTGAACAATACGTAGTATATAGTAAATAATAGAGACCACAAAGTCAATCACAACGATAATATATAATATAAAATATGCAACATATGTCCAATACAAATTTCAACAATGTACACATAAGTGATTATACAATACATAATGCTAATCTAAAATACAGAATATCTAACCTCCTCTATGCCTAAAAATACAAGCTGGTCTCGTTGTCCCTGTACCTGCAATGTTTCGGACTGACCCAAGTATATATCAATAATAAATAGGTTAGACTATATCTAAATCCAAGGTTAATAAGCATATGGAACTCTGTATATGATGGGTATGAATATAATAATATTATCTCAAATAGTACAACATCATATAGTGTAAACACACCATAAAACCCAGTATAAAAAATCATCACCCACATTAAAACTCATCAAATGAGAAATAATGAAACAACATTAAAAGGGTGAATCATCCATATCCAGAAATCATCATCTAAATCACTATATAATGTGAGATAGCCTATCAATTCATCAAAACTATATTCAACATCACACAGAAACCATAAATATAAATCATCCACAAACTAAAACACCAATAATAAAGCATGGCTATCTCAGAATACCAAATCATCAAAGAGTATGGACATACGAGGACTGACTGCACTTTAGACTCAACCAATCTCTAGTCTAATCAACTCATTATAAGAAAGAGACATATATGTCAATCCACTAAACACACATATACCTTGAATCTAACGAGAGCTTAACAGCTGCCTTCCGCAAGCCTGCTCTAAGAACACAGGTCTACTCGCCAACCATAGAGTAACCACCTATTCCTATAGCCTTCGAGGTATATGTTAATCTTCTATACACACATACCCTAAACCAGATAGGGAGACTGATAGCCGCCTACCGCAAGCCTTCTCGAGGAACCCAGGTCTACTCGCCTACCATAGAGTACCGTATATTCCTATAGTCTTCAGTTACCTCGACGGACATCGTGGCTCCATCCACCAATGGCTCATCTACGCATAGCCCTAGTCACGACCCTGTTTTGCCCTTAATGGTAACAGGCTGCTGGCTTAAGCGACACAAGGGGCTATGGGCAACAACCCATCTACTACTACCAATACTATGATGCGCATCAATGGGACATGTAACTATGGTGTCGTGGATCTATGGAGTGACCCCATGATCAGGCCGTCAGGGTGGATACTGGCCAATCTGGTTCACTCTCGAATAATAAAGAGAGTTGGACATTATATGGATGGTCATATAGTACTCATAACCTATAGTTTTACATATATCTCTAACATAAGCCGATAAACGGCTCTCATAAGACAATATCTAACAATACAATACTCCTCACCCAGTATAACATATACACATAAGTGAAATTCTATTTGATAGATATTTACTTACAATGAATAATCAAATGAATAACATAACGGTGTCCCATACCACCACATGTTACTCGGATAATTATTCAAAGCTCATAAAATACATTCAATCCACACTAGATATCTATATATGATAAGTCCAATGAATAACCGAAAAAGTATTATCGAATACCCCATTCCAAATGCAATTACTAATCCATTTATTCAGATTTCTCATCACACAGAAATGAAATATAATACAATCATATCAAGGATGTCATCACCGTATCATACTAAATTTATCAATCTAATCAAATCAACGACGAATCATTCATAATATCAAAATCCGTATAAGATATGAGAAATCAGAAGATATATAAATCAGACTTAAATCCCAATTTCAATTCAAGTGCTGCAATAATAATAAAACTCATTGAAATAATTCTTTAAATAATTAAAACAAATAGTCAAATATTTATATAAAATATTTAAAGATCGATTCATAAATCAAATATACTAATATGAGTTTTACCTTAATTTTCTACAATTAATTATTATTTCATAATATATATGTGTTTAAACTTTAATGTATATTATATTTATTTGTAATCGTAAATATAATTCAAAGTCCTCACTTACTATCCAAACCAATCAAGAATATAACAATTTCTTTTAAATTGTTCAGGATAAGAAAATTCTCATATTATAAAAGAGACTTCACTAAATAACCTTTATAATAAAAATCACTTAAAATAATATTATTATTTCCATAATATATTTTATAGAATAACTATATATTACATTTTCCTTTATAACAAATTCAAATTTATAAGTTATTATATTATTGGTTTAAAACGAGTTTTATAACTAAAAGAAATCTATATTCATAATTTTAATTAAATGTATCTAGATTATTTATAATTTAATAAAATATTCATAAAATACTTTTAATTAGATTTTAAAACTCTTAAATAATACTTCTAAGTTTTTCAAACATTCTTTAAAATAAGAAATAAATAAATATCTATATATAAATATTATGGAGTGAAATTACTTCACAAATATATCAACAAACATCACTATTTATATAGCATGACTCGAGTCGAATTCCGTTGAACTCATTAACACGTCCAACCATCACAAACCAACAATTATCTGAATATCATCCAATTTCAAACTAATATATATATCAACAATCCAAACACAAACAATCCTAAATAATCAACTAAACCAAATGATTCAACCAATCAATTCAACAATATATATCATGCGATTTCATTCAACTATGCAATTTAAGTAATAATTGGGGATAATTATATAAAATAATGGATTATAGAAATATTTGTGAGTATATAACTCACCAAAATTCCAAGCGAGAATGATCGCAACCACTTTGCTACCCTTCATCGTCGCACTGCAATCATCCTCGTCTACAGCCACGCTCCAGCCAACCCGCTACTATAGCCATTGTGACGCCCCACCTCTATGCTCACGCTAGCCAAGAACACTATTGTGTAAAGCTGTCGACTAGCGCGAAGAATAAGGCTGTTCAGGAGCGACCATCTGTGCAATTGCCTTGTGCGAGCACCGATATGTCAGATAGTGTAACATGCATTTCATTTCAAGAGGAAATCTGACATACCGACACAAACTCAAAGCTACCACACAGTGGCTAAGTGGACCTTCGGAAACAAATATAGAAATATACATAACACAAATCAGTCACAAACGTTCATATCACAAAGGCGGAAACGAATATGAATATATATAACACAAAGAAGTGTACATCAGAGTAGTGGTCAAATAAGATCCACAATATCACAAAAGAATAGATACAAGTGCTAGACAAAAGAATATGTATACATCAAGGAGTCTATATCTCGAATGTATAACAACAAAAACTACAAGTATTCTGTAGTTAGACAAAAGGCAGAAGATGATCCAGATAAGGAGTCAAGCAGAAGCACCTGTAACATCTCGGTCTGACCCGAGTATTATTTAATAAGAAAATAATAAACGGATCAGTCTAGCTATAAATATCAGATAAAGGAATGAGGTATAAGCAGGGATATAATAAGAATGTATGATAACGATAATGTCATACTAGAACAAATATGATATAAAATAACAACGAGATCATACAATGTCTCAAGAATCTCAAGTACCAAAAAGAATGTCATATTCTTAATTTTATTCACCATACCACAAATATTAACAAACATAAAATTACCAATCACATAAAGAGGTGAAACACAAATTCTAGAAATCATCAAATAGAAATCCAGAAATCACAAAAAGGGGGGAAGGCCTATCATAAACGGGAGCATGAAAACTCACCAACACGTGTATCACAAATGGAACGCTATTCCATGGTCGCTAACCATAAAAATTGAGCCGAAGCTCCATAAACGGTCCGAAGACCACGGGTCGCTACCCCGCCAAATTGAACCGAAGTTCCACAAAATGGGGTTTAGTCTCCCTCGCAGACAAATAGACATCGCACATCGCTAGTCTAAATCACAAAATGATCATCATTGATCCATAAAAAGTGTGAATTACACTAAGCCAGTAAATATAAGAGTTTAGCTTCATGTCCCATAACCACTAGCTTAACTTAAATATTTACGAACAAATTGTAGATTTCCACTCGAAAATTGTCACAGGATTATCAATCGAACAAGTCCATGAATTAACCGACGAAGTAAACGCAAGCGTTTCATACCACTTGTTTTGCTAAGCCGTTTAATTAGATTTTCTCATACGAATGAGGTAGAGGTTTGTATATACTAATAGATTAGAAAACGATTTTATAAAAGAGCTTTGTGTTAAAAATAGAGTTGAAATCTTCTTTGTAAAAGAGTTTTAATATTTACTACTAGTATAGAAACCTTTGTATTTAGAAGTGACAAATCACAAAATGATTGTAGAAACAATCAATCACAAAATCCACATTCGAAGATGTGAATTAAATCCAAAGAAATTGATACCGAATCCATCAAAATGGATATTCTCAAAAATTCGGAAAAAGAAGTCATCAAAGTCAATAATAAATGATAACAATAAATTGGATAATCACGAATCGATAAAAATTGAAATCTCGAGCTACATATGCAAAACAGGTAAAATAGAGCAGGTCACATACTCCAGACGTCTGGGGTAAATACTCAGACGTCTGCAGTAAGTTTCAGGAAGTTCCCTGAAGCAGACTCCAGACGTTTGAGCTTTACTGCAGACGTCTGGTGACGTATTCTAGTTCAGTCTAGCCCCTTTTGGGGCAAGTTTGATATACGACGGAAGCGACGAATTGAGCACGTCGATTGAGGATTTACGCCTTTCGACAACCCAGTCTTGTATGGCCCTCCGAAATGCTCCACTAACGTGTCCAAACAATCAAAGGTTGGATTTTTAGCAAATTAGATTCCAAAAACCAAAAATTTAACAATTCACCAATTCAATCCAAATCGAAAGCAAACGGACATGAATTAGTGTTAGGAATTCATACCAAGCAATCAAGGATAGTTATAGTCATAGATGTGAGATAAAATTCTCACCTTTAAACCCAAAACAAACGAAGAAGAAGCTATAAAGCAATGGCAAGGACAATCACTCTTCAATTCCAACCCAACAAGCTTGAATCTAAGCTTAAAAGAGAAACATTTCCTAAGTTAGGTTTAGGAATTTCTGAAATTGATGAGAGAATGAGTTGGAGAAGAAGAAGAGGAGGCTTACCAAAGCTTTTTCTATTGATTTGGAGCTAGAACTTGATTTGCAAATGGAAACTAGGGCTTGGAGTTTTATTCCCATTCCTCCCACCATTGTTGCTAAAGCTTGAGTATTAGGAATTAGAAATGAAGTAATGAAGAGTTGGAGTGGAGTTGGGTTGATAAAACCAGAATTGGGCAAATGGGATGAACCCAAACCAAAAGCCCTAAGTGAAAAAGTAGCAAAATCCCACTAACTCCAAACATATCAAAGTTTATACTTAAAAAGATCGCAAACATCATTTTGAACTCAATGGGGGTGGTCTCGAGTCCCAATTCGACTGTTTGCAAAAAGTAGCTTTTCGGACTAAAATCCGACTAACGATACCATATCTACATAAAATATTTAAGTAGATAATTGTAAAATATGCGGGTTGTTACAGCCATCCTGTAACGACTCGACTTTTCGATGCTTGAAAGTCGACATTAATACGTCCACTGTATCAAATGCCGCGCAATCGAATGCCGGAAAACCGAACCATTAGGGTTAAAAAGAAGAGGTAGAAGAAGACAGAAGAAAAGAAAGAACAGAAAAAAACAGAAACAGAAACAATATCAGAATCTCACATTCGCAGCGGAACAATATATAATAGATGAATGAATAATCTTTATAACAAAGAACTATATCAGTTTATACATACATCAATCAGAGTCAATATATAACTCAATACAACAATGGACAGTTACATAAACTTGTCCTCATACAGAATACACAGCGGAATAAATAAACAAGTACGGGAGTACATCTCGCCATCCAGCTCGCCTCCAAAGCTCCAGAATATCCTAATAATATAACTCTAGGCTGCCCGTGTGGAAAATTATGGGCACCCAGAGTTTAGAAAGGGAACAATAAACTCCAGGTCAGTCATGGTGACTGGTGTGAGATCGTAAAACAGTTATTTTCACAAAGAAAATAAAATTAATTCGAAATGCTTTTGGAAAATGAAACTACCATAAGGCCTCTCGCCACACACACAATGCAAACGCAGAATTGGAGGAGATTTATCCTTATGATAGTCAAAGATGCTTACTACGCAAAATCATTGGATATTATTACTAGTGCATAGTGTAGAAAACATTTCGAAAGTATAATATTAATGTTAGCCAACATACAACCATTATTGTATGCCTACTATAGCTACTATGTTCAATAGCAGGTTACCGCCACATTCCATAGCAGGTAATACAACTAAAACCGTACAGGATTCGTATTGTTTCTTTGGATTTCCAACAAATGGTCAGGCAAAGGAACTTCCTTACACCGAAATGGAAACGCCTCTGGAAAGACGCCCCGAGAACCTAACCAGATCTCTGCAAACACAAGGCCGACGCTACCTCACGTTGTACAGCTGTAACTAGGTAACCAACACACTGACACTACCTCACGTTGTACAGCTGTAACTAGGTAACCAACACACTGACACTACCTCACGCTGTACAGCTGTAACTAGGTAACTAACACACAAGTATGCCATCCCCCGGTCGTACCGACCTTTATCCGAGGATCCTCAACCACAAAGCAACAACCACAAAGTATAATAAATTTGCAGCATCAACATAGGTAAAATATCTGGGATCCATACCATGATATCACCTTTTATCCAGAAGGAAATGACATACCCTAGGGGCGCGACCCCTAAAAACCTTGCCGCAACATTCCTGTTTCGACCATTACCGGGTTGTGAGGCTCGACGAAGTCTCGTCCACAAAGCTACGCTTTTTCACAAAGCCACGCTTTTTCACAAAGCCACGCTTTTTCACAAAGCCACGCTTTTTCACAAAGCCATGCTTTTTCACAAAGCCACGCTTTTTCACAAAGCCACGCTTTTTCACAAAGCCACGCTTTGATCAACAAATGATCAACAGCACTTCGTATGCCACATTACCAAATTGGGAATGTATCACTAGTAACCATCAACTACATAACCTCTGAGCTCGTACGTCTCAGAGAAGGGTGTTAAGCTAAGAGAATAAATTCTCCACCACCAACAGAAATGTATTTGATAGAAACCAGCTTTACATCTCAAAGTGTAACGTCAGACACACATCCATACAAGTTCGTTCCGGGATCGAACGGAACCGAAGGCACTTCCAAAGAAGCCCTTGCAATCCGGGTATTCACTAATCACATCCGGACTTCCCATCACAAGAAGAGTGATATAAATCTCTATACCGGAGCAACTCGGTGCAGAGACATTCGACAGGTTGTCCTTTCATTTTCGAAAATACCCGGTCTTCACACCAATCTTCAAATGTTATCCATTCACGACGTATCACTATTCGGAATGGGTTATATGACACAAAGTCCTCTCCCGGCTTAACCGAATATTGAGCGTTTGTTTTAAAAACAAATCAAGTGCCATTTCAAAGGCAAATATTGATAGTCGGTTATTTAACTATCAACAACATTCACAACAATCAGCAAATTTCAATAATTTTCCCAAATTATTAAATTTTAAAATATCTTCACAAGATATATATATATATATATATATATATATATATATTCCACACTTCAACATTTTGAAAACAAATTTCAAATCACATTCACTCGCGGAATAAAATTCCCGATATTATTCATTTCCCTTTTTCTTTATAAATTCCCACTGTGAATTTAAATTTCCAAATATTCACTTTCAAACACCAAATCAATTTCAAATTGATTTCTAAATTTATTTCAACCCCAAATCAATTACAAATTGATTTCTAGTTTATTTCAAATCCCAAATCATTTTACAAATCGATTTCCAATTTATTTCAACACAAATCAATTTTTCATTCAACATCAAATAAATTTTCATATCGATTTCCCAAAGATTTATTTTCAAATACCAAATCAATTATCAATTTGATTTCAAACAAATTTATCACTTTTTTAAAATAAATTCCTTTATCTCTTCCAAACCATCTAAAATTCCATTTTAAATAAATTTCCCAACTTTCGAATAATACTATTCAAAATCCATTTATAAAAATCTTTTCCCATATTTTGGAAATAATTCGATAAGATTACAAAAATCAACTTTACGCTTTTAAAATTCCTTCTTTGAAATTCAACCAATTCTTTCAAAAGAATTTACTAAAAATTTCCAATTTTAATTTTCAAAAATCCAATTTCATTTATTTCTGGTATCCAACGATACCAAAAATACATTCGGCTAAATTTTAGCCTTCAACAAATTCCATCACAAATATAATCATTCACAGATTATAAATAAATAATCACACAGCATATGAAACAAATTCATAAAATTTTGAGGAATCCAGTTGGATCCCTCCAACATGTTTCCCTGCATCCACATATGTTAGCACAATACCAATTCCACTTCAAGGTGGAATATCGCGGTATATGTGATTTATAAAATATCATCCGCTATTATGCGGCGCATAGGGTCTCATCCGCTATATAATGCGGGAAATCAATCAACTCCAATATATATTCCAATATATATATATATATATATATATATTGCTATATACTACTATCATATATACTATCATTCAAGCACACAATCAACACAATCAATTATTTTAAATATAACTATTTAAAATTAAACAAACCCTTTGTTTGAGTGAGAAGATCTCACCTTTGCTTTTTATTTTGCAATCCGATCCACCCCTGCTTGGTTTTCTTGATTTTTTAAGACCTTGTACAACATTATACGATTTATTAATATTTGAAATAAATCGGACAACCAATTATCATTTGTTTATTTACTTTAAACTATTAATTTTAATTAAACAATTTTTTCCCTAAACACATATGTATCTTAAATTTTCTTCTTGAAACTACATGCATACTTATAAAATTTTATATAGCTTCCTGTATATACATAAAAATTGAAAACTGCATTCATATATATATATATATATATATATATATCAATATATAATTATACTTGTCTGAATTCATTAAATTTATTAGAGTAAATTACCTCCAACGTAGATCAAAACGAACAACGGAGATGCTGCCTTCCCAAAGCCCTCGCCATCGCCGAAGTTTGCCACTTCCAACTTGCTCGAGAATGAGCTCCACTTCCCAACCCTAATCACGAAGCCCTACTGCCTCGCGAATCCCACTTCACGATCGAGAGCCGAGCCCAGAATCGATCGATAGTCCAAGCACACACTCGATTCGCCAACTTCCTTTCATCGCGATCGAAACCCACGTGAGCCAAACCCTAGTTTGTCGCGAATAAACTCGCCTCCATCCTCGATCTGCAAATCGCGATCGCCTCCCCTCCGTTAGCTCGAGTTCGAACTCCCCTTTTTCTATTTGCTTTTGAACGATTTCGATTTTTTCGAACGAGCTCGATTTCCGGTTTTGATTTTTGTTTGTCGAGCTAAGGCAGTTACGATCCCCTCCACTCTCGCGTTCATGGCCAACAGTCGCGATTTCAAACTCCGTTTATTTTTTTTTATATATATATTTTTCTGAGGAAGAGGGCTTCGGCCATTCCATTGATTTCTTAAAATAACAGAGAGGAGAGGGAATAATTCATTCTGACGCATTTTTTTTCCTCAAAGTAGCAATTTTATATATTCTTTTTTCTTTGAGATTATCGGCCATTTTGATTTTTGAACGAACAGATTTCTTCACAGCTGATTTTTTGTTTAAAGAAGAAAAGAGGAGATAAGAATGAGATGGTTGCGTACAGAAGCATATTTGTGTGTCAGCAGAGATTTTTTTATGTACAGTGATTTCGAACTGATGGGAAAAAGTTATGAAGTGAAATAATTTCAACTGAGGTTGACTGTATAAATATTCAATTTAAATTCAAATTCAAATCGTTCCGATAAAGTCAACTAAAAATATTGACTTCCTATCGAGGCGTGCCGCTAGGCGTTCGTAATGTTATACGCCTATTCCGAACACAATGGAAAAGGTTCTGAGTCCAAATTCGATCGTATGGAGAAGATAGCTTTTTGAACCAGTTATATATTAAATTTTCGATTTAATTTCAGCACGTTTGCTTATCGTACGGCCACACGACAACTCCAAACACTACGAAAATTGAAATCCGATAATAATACACTATTACGGATCCAATGGAACTAGTTTCGTCGAATTCCAAGACTGTGCCTCGGAACGCTATTTTTAAATTCAATTTAAACGATAAATTTCAAAACTGAACAAAACAGTTTCAAATTCAATTCTGAAGCTTCTATTATCTTCAGTAAAATCAATATGAATTTTCTAAGCCTTGAAAATATTTTTAACAGGCTTGAAACTGAAGATTCAAATTTTTACCCAGATTTAACGGTTAAATTCAATAATTAAATCGCCTAATTCATTCTGATATCTCAAATTTCAAATTAAACTAACATCCAGATATTTAAAATCAATTAAATATCCTGATTTCCAATGTCAAAAATTCAGGGTCGTTACAATCTTCCCCCCTAAAAGAATTTCGTCCTGAAATTACTAGTCAAGAAGAATGCTCCAATACTCGTTTATCATTTTCCCAAAACCAAACAATTTTATCAAATTTATCAACCCGAATCTTTTTTTTATTAAAGATCATCATTTCAACTAACTGTCAAAATCTTAACCATAGTTTCCAAACAACTTTATTTACTTCACAATTCAAACTTAAATTTGAATTCAAATTTCAAATTATCCAAAATTTCTCAAAAATTTTCTAACTCTCTAAATTTTCGAAAAATTTCGCCAGCGTCTCCTTTGCGCGGCTAGCTCGGTACAACTACCAAATGTCCCTACGGACTCTCAAATCCCAATAGAAAACAAAATTCCAAGTGGCAAAATCAGAAACTCATCAAATTTCATACTGAAATTCAAATACATACCTTTGCCGAGCAAATTCAAATTTATCTTCGAAATCAAATCTAATTCCATTTTCCTTAGCCTTTACAATCCCTGTATACTTTACTTAACAATAATGGCCAAATTTCTTATTGGATTCCAAATACCCATTTACTTAAGAATTTCATTCTTTATTTCTTAAGTTCAATATAAGTATTTACATACTTCTTATATTTATTTTCACTTCACTACCAAAGTCATATACTCATTTCCATTCAACTTTGCATTTTCAATTTCATTTGAATTCAATTTACAATTTCAACTCTATTTGAATTCATTTTATCTTCAAAAAACCAAAAATTTCATTTAGTGAAAACTCGATGTTCACTTTTTCCAAAGCTTTCAGCTTCGACCAAAACAATGGTTTTCATTTTCTAGTTCGATTCCTACGTTTCCATTACAATTTGAAAATCAATTTTCTGTTAACAAATTTTTCCAAATTTTCAAAAAATTTCTAACTCCCAAAATTTTCAGAAAATTTTGGCGAAGTCTCCTTTGTACGGAGGAGCTTTTGCAATTTTACAAAAGATGTAAATATATATACATCAACCCACTCGGTCGGAAAAGCAGAAAAACAGTTCATATTTCCTATTTTGTATTGCGTAGGCGTACCTTTATTAGCATTTTAAGCAAAGCGGCTTATTATTAGCATTTTGCGCAACCAAAATGCAGCCAAATAGCTTACAAAAACCTGCACTTACTCAGTTTAAATAGGTAAGTGACAAATATAAGAAATTGATTTACATTTCACTTATCTTCAATAGTAACACATAGTTTTCATAAGCAATACACGCAAAATAATTTCTATAAGCAATTTATATGGTTTCGACACAGATTAAATTGCTTTTATCTAATTTACATACCATTTCTATTCAATTCAATGGTTTACAATTCACTTTCTTACATTCTATTCATTTTTGAGCGAAACGGATTCATATTCATTTCAATTGATTCAAAATCAATTTTATTGGCTTTCATTAACTCATATAATTTTATACAATCTCGTTTGCGTCAAACGACAATCGTTTCTATGCAAATTTCGACGATATTCACTTAATAGAATATTCATTCTAGTTTATAATTAATTTAAATTAATTGAGTTGGTATCAATTTAAATTAATTCCATTTCATTTCCAATTGATTCCCTTCAATTTAATTTGCATTCATATTCACATTCATTTTATTTGGAACCATTTCACAATTTCTTTCTTAAGTCGAGCTTTTATTCAAATATTGCTTAAGTTATTTCAACTCAAAACTCAAGTTCATTTTCCTCGTAAACAATTTCTAATTTAAATCTTTGATTTGATTTTTCATTTATCAATCCATTCCATCTACTAATTAAATTCAATTAGTATATTCACTTATCCATTTTAAATTTCAAATTTCCATATAAAATTCGTCCTGAATTCACTTTATCAATACAAAGGAAATTTTCAATTTTATTTCTACTTCTTGAGTTTATATGCAAATTCAAACCATTTTAAAATTTAGCTCACAACTCAACTTTAATTTAACCAATTCAACTTCCAATTCATTATTTCGCGAATTAATAAATTATCAAATCAGATTACTTAAACTCAATCCATTTTTTTTCCAAGTTTGGATTTTTATTCAACTTGATTCAAATCAAATCTCATTCATTTATAAAACTCATTTATAAATTCACATTACCAATTTCATTCCATTTATGAATTTTATTTTCAAATATCTTCCTGGAATTCTATTTCCAATTATAAATCTCATTACAATTTATATTTACAAATTCTATTTGTATATGGATTTATTTCTTAACTTTGGAGTTACGATTTCAATTTCCTTTTCAACTTTAATGATAATAATTTAATGTTATCACTTCCAAACAACCAAGCATCCATATACTATGATAATTCATAGAAAATCATTTCTTTTCTATACAAAAATAGTTTTGGACAAAATTATTTCATTTACCCTATTTAAAACAATACTGTGTCAGTTTATTTTGTTTAAGAGTTTAGAAACCCCTAAAGATTACAGTTGGCCAGACTACACCGACCAGAATCTATAAACAATCAACCGATAAGTCAACACAATACAAAACAATTTTTTTTATATTCACTAACAAATACGTGCTCATATCTATTATTACACTCACACTCATTCTAGAGTACTACTGACTCCATCTCTAATGAGTAACACCCAACAGAGCCAAGGTTATCGCTTAACCATATGCTTTGATACCACATGTAACGACTCGACTTTTCGACGCTCGAAAGTCGACATTAACACGTCCACTATATCAAATGTCGCGCAATCGAATGCCGGAAAACCGAACCATTAGGGTTAAAAAGAAGAGGTAGAAGAAGACAGAAGAAAAGAAAGAACAGAAAAAAACAGAAACAGAAACAGAAACAATATCAGAATCTCACATTCGCAGCGGAACAATATATAATAGATGAATGAATAATCTTTATAACAAAGAACTATATCAGTTTATACATACATCAATCATAGTCAATATATAACTCAATACAACAATGGACAGTTACATAAACTTGTCCTCATACAGAATACACAGCGGAATAAATAAACAAGTACAGGAGTACGTCTCGCCATCCAGCTCGCCTCCAAAGCTCCAGAATATCCAGAATATCCTGATAACATAACTCTAGGCTGCCCGTGTGGAAAATTATGGGCACCCAGAGTTTAGAAAGGGAACAATAAACTCCAGGTCAGTCATGGTGACTGGTGTGAGATCGTAAAACAGTTATTTTCACAAAGAAAATAAAATTAATTCGAAATGCTTTTAGAAAATGAAACTACCATAAGGCCTCCCGCCATACACACAACGCAAACGCAGAATTGGAGGAGATTTCTCCTTATGATAGTCAAAGATGCTTACTACGCAAAATCATTGGATATTATTACTAGTGCATAGTGTAGAAAACATTTCGAAAGTATAATATTAATCTTAGCCAACATACAACCATTATTGTATGCCTACTATAGCTACTATGTTCAATAGCAGGTTACCGCCACATTCCATAGCAGGTAATACAACTAAAGCCGTACAGGGTTCGTATTGTTTCTTTGGATTTCCAACAAATGGTCAGGCAAAGGAACTTCCTTACACCGAAATGGAAACGCCTCTGGAAAGACGCCCCGAGAACCTAACCGGATCTCTGCAAACACAAGGCCGACGCTATCTCACGCTGTACAGATGTAACTGGGTAACCAACACACTGACACTACCTCACGCTGTACAGCTGTAACTAGGTAACTAACACACAAGTATGCCATCCCCCGGTCGTACCGACCTTTATACGAGGATCCTCAACCACAAAGTATAATAAATTTGCAGCATCAACATAGGTAAAATATCTGGGCTCCATACCATGATATCACCTTTTATCCAGAAGGAAATGACATACCCTAGGGGCGCGACCCCTAAAAACCTTGCCGCAACATTCCTGTTTCGACCATTACCGGGTTGTGAGGCTCGACGAAGTCTCGTCCACAAAGCTACGCTTTTTCACAAAGCCACGCTTTTTCACAAAGCCACGCTTTTTCACAATGCCACGCTTTTTCACAAAGCCACGTTTTTTCACAAAGCCACGCTTTGATCAACAAATGATCAACAGCACTTCGTATGCCACATTACCAAATTGGGAATGTATCACCAGTAACCATCAACTACATAACCTTTGAGCTCGTACGTCTCAGAGAAGGGTGTTAAGCTAAGAGAATAAATTCTCCGCCACCAACAGAAATGTATTTGATAGAAACTAGCTTTACATCTCAAAGTGTAACGTCAGACACACATCCATACAAGTTCGTTCCAAGATCGAACGGAACCGAAGGCACTTCCAAAGAAACCCTTGCAATCCGGGTATTCACTAATCACGTACGGACTTCCCATCACAAGAAGAGTGATATAAATCTCTATACCAGAGCAACTCGGTGCAGAGACATTCGACAGGTTGTCATTTCATTTTCGAAAATACCCGGTCTTCACACCGGCCTTCAAATGTTATCCATTCACGATGTATCACTATTCGGAATGGGTTATATGACACAAAGTCCTCTCCCGGCTTAACCGAATAATGAGCGTTTGTTTTAAAAACAAATCAAGTGCCATTTCAAAGGCAAATATTGATAGTCGGTTATTTAACTATCAACAACATTCACAACAATCAGCCAATTTCAATAATTTTCCCAAATTATTAAATTTCAAAATATCTTCACAAGATATATATTTTTTCCACACTTCAACATTTTGAAAACAAATTTCAAATCACATTCACTCGCGGAATAAAATTCCCGATATTATTCATTTCCCTTTTTCTTTATAAATTCCCACTGTGAATTTAAATTTCCAAATATTCACTTTCAAACACCAAATCAATTTCAAATTGATTTCTAAATTTATTTCAACCCCAAATCAATTACAAATTTATTTCTAGTTTATTTCAAATCCCAAATAATTTTACAAATCGATTTCCAATTTATTTCAACACAAATCAATTTTTCATTCAACATCAAATAAATTTTCATATCGATTTCTCAAAGATTTATTTTCAAATACCAAATCAATTATCAATTTGATTTCAAACAAATTTATCACTTTTTTAAAATAAATTCCTTTATCTCTTCCAAACCATCTAAAATTCCATTTTAAATAAATTTCCCAACTTTCGAATAATACTATTCAAAATCCATTTATAAAAATCTTTTCCCATATTTTGGAAATAATTCGATAAGATTACAAAAATCAACTTTACGCTTTTAAAATTCCTTCTTTGAAATTCAACCAATTCTTTCAAAAGAATTTACTTAAAATTTCCAATCTTAATTTTCAAAAATCCAATTTCATTTATTTCTTGTATCCAACGATACCAACGATACATTCGGCTAAATTTTAGCCTTTAACAAATTCCATCACAAATATAATCATTCACAGATTATAAATAAATAATCACACAGCATATGAAACAAATTCATATAATATATGAAACAAATTCATAAAATTTTGAGGAATCCAGTTGGATCCCTCCAACCTGTTTCCCTGCATCCACATATGTTAGCACAATACCAATTCCACTTCAAGGTGGAATATCGCGGTATATGTGATTTATAAAATAGCATCCGCTATTATGCGGCGCATAGGGTCTCATCCGCTATATAATGCGGGAAATCAATCAACTCCAATATATATATTCTAATATATATATATATATATTGCTATATACTACTATCATATATACTATCATTCAATCACACAATCAACACAATCAATAATTTTAAATATAACTATTTAAAATTAAACAAACCCTTTGTTTGAGTGAGAAGATCTCACCTTTGCTTTTTATTTTGCAATCCGATCCACCCCTGCTTGGTTTTCTTGATTTTTTAAGACCTTGTACAACATTATACGATTTATTAATATTTGAAATAAATCGGACAACCAATTATCATTTGTTTATTTACTTTAAACTATTAATTTTAATTAAACAATTTTTTCCCTAAACACATATGTATCTTAAATTTTCTTCTTGAAACTACATACATACTTATAAAATTTTATATAGCTTCCTGTATATACATAAAAATTGAAAACTGCATTCATATATATATATATATATATATATCTCAATATATAATTATACTTGTCTGAATTCATTAAATTTATTAGAGTAAATTACCTCCAACGTAGATCAAAACGAACAACGGAGATGCTGCCTTCCCAAAGCCCTCGCCATCGCCGAAGTTTGCCACTTCCAACTTACTCGAGAATGAGCTCCACTTCCCAACCCTAATCACGAAGCCCTACTGCCTCGCGAATCCCACTGCACGATTGAGAGCCGAGCCCAGAATCGATCGACAGTCCAAGCATACACTCGATTCGCCAACTCCCTTTCATCGCGATCGAAACCCACGTGAGCCAAACCCTAGTTTGTCGCGAATGAACTCACCTCCATCCTCGATCTGCAAATCGCGATCGCCTCCCCTCCGTTAGCTCGAGTTCGAACTCCCCTTTTTCTATTTGCTTTTGAACGATTTCGATTTTTTCGAACGAGCTCGATTTCCGGTTTTGATTTTTGTTTGTCGAGCTAAGGCAGTTACGATCCCCTCCACTCTCGCGTTCATGGCCAACAGTCGCGATTTCAAACTCCGCTTATTTTTTTATATATATATATTTTTCTGAGGAAGAAGGCTTCGGCCATTCCTTTGATTTCTTAAAATAACAGAGAGGAGAGGGAATAATTCATTCTGCCACATTTTTTTTCCTCAAAGCAGCAATTTTATATATTCTTTTTTCTTTGAGATTATCGGCCATTTTGATTTTTGAACGAACAGATTTCTTCACAGCTGATTTTTTGTTTAAAGAAGAAAAGAGGAGATAAGAATGAGATGGTTGCATACAGAAGCATCTCTGTGTGTCGGCAGAGATTTTTTTGTGTACAGTGATTTCGAACTGATGGGAAAAAGTTATGAAGTGAAATAATTTCAACTGAGGTTGACTGTATAAATATTCAATTTAAATTCAAATTCAAATCGTTCTGATAAAGTCAACTAAAAATATTGACTTCCTATCGAGGCATGCCGCTAGGCGTTCGTAATGTTATACGCCTATTCCGAACACAATGGAAAAGGTTCTGAGTCCAAATTCGATCGTATGGAGAAGATAGCTTTTTGAACCAGTTATTATATTAAATTTTCGATTTAATTTCAGCGTGTTTTCTTATTGTACGGCCACACGACAACTCCAAACGCTATGAAAATTGAGATCCGATAATAATAAACTATTACGGATCCAATGGAACAGGTTTCGTCGAATTCCGAGACTGTGCCTCGGGACGCTATTTTTAAATTCAATTTAAACGATAAATTTAAAAATTGAACAAAACAGTTTCAAATTCAATTCTGAAGCTTCTATTATCTTCAGTAAAATCAATATGAATTTTCTAAGCCTTGAAAACATTTTTAACAGGCTTGAAACTGAAGATTCAAATTTTTACCCAGATTTAACGGTTAAATTCAATAATTAAATTGCCTAATTCATTCTGATATCTCGAATTTCAAATTAAACTAACATCCAGATATTTAAAATCAATTAAATATCCCGATTTCCAATGTCAAAAATTCAGGGTCGTTACATATCCCCACGTCGACCAGCTCTGGCTTCAACCTCCACCACGTCCTGACGCAACCATTGCACTGCCATCTCTTCCATTAACTCCTCTTAGTCACACACGAACATAGTTTGGTAGCGGTTTCCATCTTGAGCGAAAACTTCTCCTCATCGCTGCTTTCAAGTCATTTGTCACTAGCCAACTCTTCCATTAGGACGCAGCACCTATTCGAACATGAGTTTCCCAAATCGATCGTGGCCTCCACTTCTGGTGTTCGGTCGCATGCTCCAGCCATTGTGACCACGACAGCATCATACGCGACAGTTGCCAGAGGCATGCTGAGCCTCGACATCAAGGTCCAAGCAGTTTCCTTTGTCTCTAAGTCGTGCGTGTGTTCGTTGATCTTTTTTTAATTAATGTGTAAATCATGATTTTGAAATTAGGCTCCTGCCCTCAAAATGAGGAAAAGGTTTGGGTAATAATTTGAAGAAGCGGGGAGGGAGTTTTGGAAATAAGAAGAAAGAATCGGTTAAAACGAATTTAGGCTTGGGCTTTTTTGATTTTGTGCAGATTATAATTAATTTACTTTGCCCATTTATTCACTCTTTTCTTTCAACAATTCATTTAATTTATTTTGCAAATTTATTTCAATTTAATCTTAATCGTATATACCTCATTCAGCAAATTATATTTCAATAATTACACAATTTCATTTTATTTCAATACTAGTTTCATTTAATTTCCATTATTTTGATCACATAATAGTTTATTCGATTTCAATATATTAATCAAAAAGAATTTATTAATTTAATTTAATTTATTTAAAAAAATAAAATCTTTTATTAATAGCTTTTAGTTACATAATTATTTATATTCAAAAGTAATAATTATCAAATATCAAATTTAAACAATTTTATTTTAATTAAATTTATTTATTGATACAACACACAAAACATGGTTGTTACATTGCACTTAAATCCAAGAGTGGCATATTGCCCTATCGGATTTACTAACATATGGAAGTGACTAAATAGGCAACCTCTAACCAAAGTCTATCAACCAACTCTTTTAGTTATGAGTGAATGTGTAGCACTGATATTAAACAGTGCTTTAACTGAAATAATAGAAATCAAACTCATACCTTCCTAGACAACATTCTTGCCTTCTCTTTAGTGGTTAGTCCTCGTGTCTATCCTTCCAAAGCAAATACTCTAGCCCACAACTCTAGATAGTTTTTCTTTCGATGCCTTATCTTTTCCCAATTAACACACTTTGGCTTTCTTTAGGTTCTCGATGTTGGACACTTAAATGCATGGTGCCCCTTCCACCCACAATTAAAACAGGCAACTTTAGCAATAACAGTCTTTGCATTCTGACCCTTCAACAAAGTCTTCTTTCCCTTAACATTCCGACCCTTCAACAAAGTCTTCTTGTTCTCGCCAAAAATCAAACCGTAGCTCACTATGGCAAAGTCGATCATTCCAACTCTCAACCGCAATCAACAAACGATACAGATCCGTAGATCTAGTCAATATGAATTCAAAGTTTATTATTTTGCATTTTTTTGTTGAGTGTATGAATTGATTTTGAATTTTAAAGGGGAGGGTTTTTATTTCTTTATGTTACAAGAAATAAAAAATGAATAGGAGAGAGAAGGAAAGGCGGAAGTGTGCTGAATACTCTAAGTGTTGAACTTTGTTTATTTCGCAATTTCCGACATCTCGCTACCTAGAATTTCGTTTGCGAATGAACCACGAATGACAAAACAAAAATACAATCGTGCATAGAAATGCGATACGATCCCAGAATAGTAATAAAATACACAGATTATTTTATTCTGTGAAATATCAAAACTACCATCATTTGTCGTAAACTATATCAAACAAAAATTTAAATATTTTTCAAATTAAAAATAATGGGAAAATCCGATAAATTCGTTTAAAAATACCTCATTAAAATTAATTCGTTTTATTAACAATTAATTTTCTTATTATTTATTCGAATAATTTATTATTGTAAATAAATTTACAAAATGAGTCCACCATTATTATTTATTAATTAAAAGGAGTTAAATAAGGTTATTAAATCCATTTAATTAATATTTAATTCATAATTCAAATATCTAAATAATCACTATATTTGAATATAAGTTATTAAACTTTAAAAAACCAATTATTTAAATATCTCAAATTAGTTAAATATTCAAAATCAAAACGATAAAATTTTGGAATGTTATATTTTCCCCTATTAAAGAATTTCATCCTCGAAATTCTCGAAGGAAGAAAATGTCTCCAAACCCTTAAGGTTTAAGAAATATTAATTAAAATAAGTTATTAAACTTATAAAGGTCATTTATGTTACGGAAAATTTCGACAGCACCATCTTTGCACGGCTGATTCGAAAAAACTACAACTCGCCATAGCTGGCCTAAATTAATAAAAAAAATAAAAGCCAAGTGGTCTCCCATATCTGGGGCATAAAATCATCAATCTATAAACCTACTAGATACCTCTTTTGCATTTGATTTTTATTTTTGCAAGAAACTTACTATTTCGATGCAAAAGCAGGTGCATAAGAAATCAAATAGTAACCACTTGCTTCCATGTACCTATCTTGTACTTACATAATTCAAAAAGAGAATCATACTGACAAAAGAGCAATATACTAGCAACATAACAAAACAATCACATGTGGTAAGGCAATATGATGTAACTTATAATAATGATGCAACTCTAGTGTGATATAAACCCATATACAACCAAAAGTAACATAACAGCCATATGCAACAAAAGCACAGTGAATACTATGTAATAATATAGGAAGCATCCAATGTGATGACCCGCCTTTTCAGACGATTCAAGTCGACAATAAACCACACTTGTCCAACTCAAACCGTTCAAAAAGGAGGATTGTCAATGGATTTTATTCTAAAAAAGATACAGAAGAATAAAATATAGAATCTCGTAGTGGAATGAAAAAATATAATAAATACATAAACGGTTCATGAAGCTTTTTAACAATATACATTTGATTTCATTTTTTTTCAATATCATCAGAGGTATACATTTTAACCAATAGAATAAATAGTGCAACGGAATAATAATAGTATACGGTCTTCAACTCCGTCTTCATCTTTGAGAAACAAATGTCTTTGAAACACCAAAATACTCAGGCTGACCCGAGCGTAATGAAAAGAAAAACACTCGAGTCAGAACTAAAAGTCATTACGTAAGTTAAACCAGAATCAGGTGAAATATAGGTGTACATAACTTCATTTTTACTTCGAAAATTCACAGAAAAGGTTTCAGAGTTTTCAACACCCTTTTAAAATCATTCAATGAAGCTTCAAACATTTCTAAGTTGACTTAATAATTTTCACAATTTCGAACAACCACTTCAAGGTTTAAATATTCAAGGTTATTTAATCATCGAAATAAATATAGGTTTTATCAAATACTCTTCCAATATTACACTGAAGTTTCTAAAAGTTCAATTTACTTTACAACTTCCAAAGTATCTATAAATCCATTTTAAAGTATAAAATACCAAAATGATTAAATGGTTAAATTTTACAATGTGGATTTTTTCACAAAACATTTTTCTTTAACTATATAAAGTTATAGAAAATTTTATAATATATATATATATATATATATATATATTATTAAATTTGAATCTAAAAGTTTTATAAATGAATTTCAAACTATTTTTCAAAAATCCGATTTAACCAAATTTACAAAATTAAATTCTTTATAACATATAGTTTCTAAAGTTTAAAATTTAAGTTTTGCAAACTTTTCAGAGTTTAAAATCTAATTTATGAAAAACTTAAAATTTTCCCAACCACAATCAAGTCCCAACAATCACATTCCTACCGAAGCAGTCAACCATACATCCAATAACTCATATGTCAAAATAGGATGTCCAAGGGTTCATATCACAATTCAGTTGTCCAAATGATCAATATTGATATCATCCATCATAATATCAATCAACATCCAAATCAGCCAATTCAACACATATCACAACAGTCATACATCATCTAATGTCGGGGTGTTTAACTAGCAGTGATATTCAATTTCAATATCAATTAAAATGTCAATTTAAATTTCAATCAATTCAATTTCAAATAGCAAACAATTAAATTTATCACTTCAAGAATCAGCTTAACTTGCAGTAGGATTTTTAGTATTACGTGAGTGGGTTTAATCACTTACCATTTAACAAATATGAAAATTGTGCTAAAGCAAACAATTATGAATCTAATTCCAAGACAAGAACAACGTTGATACGAATCCAACAGAAAAGACGGTATCCAAATCCGACCTCGTATGCAAAAGTTATGAATCAATTAACATTTAGATTTTTTTTAAATCAATAATTATCACTTAATTAATTTTCTAATTAGCTTAATTACCTTTAAAACGTGATTAGCCGCTAACCATCTTCACCGAACCCAGATCGCGATTCGTTCCTTGCACCGCTTGATCAAAAGCTCGACGCCTTCACCATAGGCCATCGACCACTAACGTGATTCGCCAGAGGGAAGCCCCCACCTCGACAACCACATTGCCGCCAGCCTCATCCATTATATTGCAGCCGTTGACATAAACGAACCCAAAGAACATTCGTCGGTCTTCTTGAAACTACTGCCACCACTAACCATTGATGACCACCAAACTCTGGCCGCAAGTAGCTCTCGACATTCTCCACAACTTTCCTTCAGGCGCTGCCGCCTATAGATGATCTACGGCCACGAAATCTCCAACCCTAGCTGCGCAAATTACGACCAATTTCTGATCTCCCCTCGCTCCTCCAATCGATGATCCAACCAATCATCTTCTACATC
This sequence comes from Allium fistulosum, assembly GCA_030737815.1. Lineage (NCBI taxonomy): Eukaryota > Viridiplantae > Streptophyta > Magnoliopsida > Asparagales > Amaryllidaceae > Allium > Allium fistulosum. The sequence continues at coordinate 1,341,173,666 of CM060901.1, read as the reverse complement.
TTGCTAAGACGAACACTTCTCTTGTTGAGCACTTTGCCTGAATTGGCCTCTAGTGGCACCGATTGACGGTGCCCGTTAGATGGGAGGGATTGATTTATCTTGATATGCAAGAATGAGAAGGAGAGGGTTGATTAAATAGATTTTAAAAGTTTATTGTTCATCTAAAAATCACAGACCCCAAACGAGGCGTGCTCACTAGCATTCCCAGCCAAATATCTTTATCCCGGACTTAATGGAACTATTTATAGGACCTAATTTCATCGAATACAGAAGTTAGATTTATTGATCGCTCGATTTACAAATTAAAATACTTCATAAAACCAAGTCGTATAATTATAACTAATTTCTTATTATTAATTACATTTGAATCAAGTTTGAATATTTACACTAGCCAAATATTTAACTGGTTTCCAATTAAATTCCAACTGACTAGATTTTTTCTAAACTTCAAAAACAATTAGTTCCTTTTCAATTTAAACTTGTTAAAATACGTTCCAATAATAACTTCAATTTATTGAAATTTCCAATTTAAATTTCCTATCATCACCTCTTGTAACGACCCGATATTTTCAACCATTTGCATCCATTATAAGTGTATAGGTAGACACTCATGTCGGAATTGAATTACTCAAAATACCGCGTTGTAAATAAAATTTGGCAAATCTCAGAATATACAGTAAATAAATATAATCACAGATCACAGACATAGAGTAAAATAATGCAGCGGAAGTAAAAGAAATAGTAGTTCATGAAGCTACTATATAAATATATCAGAGTTACATAAGATATAACAAAAGAAATAGAGAACAACAGAAGTCTCAATAAAATAACCAAGTACAAGCTGAGTAGGACAACGGAACTGAAGTAGATAGGACAAGACAAGCAGATAATCTCCAGCGATTCAAATCTCCAAGAGAGTGGAAACCCAAATCTGTGAATAACTCAGGCTGACCCGAGCGTAAAGCAAAACACAAAACACTCGAGTCAGGACAATATATACTTATATAATGTAAACCAACTCAAGTGAACTGTAATAAGGTACAACTAACTTAAAGAAAGCTTGGGACCGCCCATTCTTTAAGGATCCGTTAAACTATCTACTATGTAGTAATATACGCTATATACAGTAGTGTCTAATTAGTAAAGTATAATCATATAGAAAATAGCGTTAAGGGGATGGAGAACCTTAACGCGGTCGGATGTTAAAATCATAATCGTAGTAAAGCTCGATATGGTAGGTGACACGGCACAACTAGGCAATGCCAGGGTAGATATACCAATTACGCATCCGGACTAGTGGTGACGCATAGCAGCCACTACCGCCCACCTCGAACAACACTCCCAAATCAAGGGTGGCCACCAAATCAATCACAAGTAATAGAATGGTATCGAAGAAGTGTGTCCGATCAGAGGTGCTACCTCCTTGGTCCGTCAATCGCTCCTGTTTTAGCCACCTTATGCCAACTCACGGGAGTTGGGTCCACGTATATACCTTAGGATCGTCGCCACCATCCTACTTCATTCTGGAAACTCCACCGCGTACACAGTTGTCAAAGTGGTTTTCGGTATCGACAGAGAGTATGTCCATATCCGATCCCGGTCTCTTTAACAACCAATCGTTATTATAACCCGTGGTTATAACTTTTAAAACAATACTTTACTTCAAAATAAAATATCATTTCAAAACCATATATTTATCAAAATAAAGATTTATCATTTCCAAATCATTTCAATATTCCAAAATATCGTATCCTTTCAAACTTCTTTTCAAATCATTTCAATATATCAAAATATCATATCTTCCAAAACTTAAATTTCAAATCATCTCAATATCAAAATATCATATCTTTGATAGTTATACTTCGAAACCAAAAATCAGTTTTATTTCAAAACTATACCCATTTCAAAACAATATCATTTCCATTTCAAACATATATTCACCTTTCAAATAGTCTATACTTTCAAAGTTATAATTCTTTTGAAACTAAAACATTTGAAATCATTATACTTTAAAAATCACAACATTTCGAAAACATATATTTGAAATCATCTTTTAATTCTACAAATTTATTAAATTAAACCCAAATTCCAAATTTTAATTTTTATTTCAAACCATCATTTTTAACTCAAATTCAGTTTACTAACAAACCATTTCAAATCTTATAAATTTCAAATATAGGTTTAATTCACAAAATACAATATTCAATCTTTAGTATATTTCAAAGCTTAAATATCCCACATTTCATAAATTCAAAATCATATATATACATTTCAAAATATCAAAATATTATTCAAAACATCATTAATTTATATTTCATTTAAATACCGTTTGAATCCATTCTTTTTATTAAATTTAAATACCATTTTAAACTCACATAAAAATCAAATTCTTCCATTTAAAACCATTTAAATGTCTCTTCATTATCTTTAGCATTTTTAACATTTTATTTCCAAAATTATATCATTTTCCAAAGATTATTTTTCATTAAAATTTATTAAAACAACAAAATATAGTTTCCGTAGCACTTACAAAATGCTATGTAAAGTTATAGTTTAAAATAGTTCATTTAACAAAACGACAGCACTTAAATGCTGTAATATATTTCCATTAAAATTAAAATAAACTTAAATGTTAAGTTTAACCACTACAGCACTTACAAAGTGCTATAATAGCCTTTATTCCAAATTATCTCTTTAGTTCATTTAAACAACTACAACAATTACAAAATGCTGTAATATCTTTTACATACATTTCAAAAATGCTGTCAAATTAAATTTAGAGCTTAATTACCATTTCACAAGTTTAACTAAATTTCCAATTTTATTTAATTAACTTAAACCTTTAATTAAAACCAAATTTCACATTTCCTAGTCAAGTTATATTTTAAAAGATCACTTTTAAACATTCATTTATTTAACCACTTAAATTCATAGAAAAATCAATAATACTTTAATAAATCACTTAAATTCAAATTTAATCAAATTATCATATTTACCATTTCCAAATAAAATTTAATATCCATTTTATTTATATAACTTAAATATCATTTTTAACCAAAATTCCAAATTTCCAACTTAAGTTATATTTCAAAAATCCAGTTAAAACATTCATTAATTACATTTTTAACACATAGAAAAATCATAATTTCTTTAATTCAAAATATTTCAAAATCTGTTTAAATCAAATTTCATAAATTTATATTTTTAAAATACTTAAAAATATCCAAAACACTTTATAAAATAACCACGGGCCTGTATATAGTTTTCTAGCCTAGGTCAAGTGATACGGATATGTATCATTTCAATCCGCAGTTTAAAAAGAAAAATCCGGGTTCTATCATTTCAAACCCGCAATCCCAAGTTAAGATAAATTAAATAAAAACCGTTCAGGCCTATCATTTCAGCCCATAATGATTTTTTCCTATTCTAAAGTTCGTTCGGGTATGTATCATTTCAACCCATAGTGAATCTAATCTACAGGGAACTTGCAGTGTGATAAACAGATATAAAATGAATAGTATACAAAATATAACAGTAACAGATGAGATGACAAGTAAATTAACAGGTTTAACATCATATAATTAAATCATCACAGGCAGTTATAACATCATATAAAATTCTACACATTCAATTGTTGTCGTTTCACAATTGCATAAGTATAAATGTCTAGTGAGATTTACTCACCTTTTGTGCTGGAGTTATCAATTCAAATGATACAAACGGATACCAGAAAGCATGATGACACAACAATGGATTCAAGTGGAAGAGAACCAAGCTAAAGAACACGTGTTACAACCTAAAACAAAACCAAGATAAATCAAAATTCAATACAACATTGAATTTGAATAACTTTGAAATGAAAACAAATATGAATACAACGACTTTTGCCTTGCTTTCTCTATCCTTTTGCATGGCATATGGAATGTTTTGGTTCAGGTTTGGACATGGTTTGGGTCTGGTTTGGACCAAGGGATGCACGGCTACAAGCTAGAGATGATGGGGAAGTTACAACATAGGCATGTGAAGAGTTTTATGCAATATGGTGGAGTGTTGGTTCATCTTTGGCTCGGTCTATAAGTTCCTAGGCTCGGCCATGACTTGCTACAGGTCTGGACAGAGGAGATGGTGATTTGTAGTGGTGGTAGCAAGGTGGTGGTGGCGGCTAGAGGTGGTGGCCAAGGTGGTGGGCGAAGGTATGTTGCAACTAGTGGTGGCTATGCATTGTTTTAAGGGATTGTGCAAGGTTTTGTGTGGTTTTTAGTCAAGAGGAGTGCATGGCCTGTCATGGTCAGAGGAGGAGGGGGTTTGGTCATGGATGGTGTGGGGAAGGAAGTGGTGGTGGTCGGTGGAGGAGATGGTGGAGGTGTTAGGCCAAGCAAAGCAACAGAAACATGGCAAAAATCATTGAAAATGAAGAGAAAAGTAGAAAAAAGAGAGAAGAAACCATTATCACTTCCTTTGGCCATGAAGATAAAATGAAAAAGAAGTTTTTCTCGTGAATTATGACTGAGAAACTCACGGCTAAAGATCAGGTAGGGTATGGCCAAGCAAAGTATATGAAAAGACAAAGAAAATGAAAAGACCAGCAGCCGAAAAGTCACACGTTATAGAGCTTTTTAGTCCCTTCAAATTTCCATTTCTATTAAATCAAATAAAACAAATAAATTTCAGTAAATAAATTTTAAAACTGAAAAAAAAGTAAAAGAAAATAAAAATAAATAATTCAATTTAAAGAAAATAGAGAAAGAATAAAAGAAATAGCTTAAAAATTGGAAACAGAGTCCAAAAATTACAAATAAATTATCACTATCTTTTAGAAAATTTCTACTTCACTTAAAATGGTTTAAAATAAATCTTTGAGATACAAAATAAAGTGAAAATGAAAAATAAAGTGAAAATAAATAAATAATTTTATGGAAAATAGAAAAAGAATTAAAGAAATAGTTCATTAATTTAAAACAGGGCTTAAAAATTACAAATAAAACATCACTAGTTTTATAAAAAAATTATTTCACTTTAAAACAAATAAAAGTCCAATAAATAAAATAAAATGAGAAACAAAATAAAGTGGGAATGAGAATAAATAAGTTCTTAAGAAAAATATAAAGATAAATAAAGAATTTCTTTTATTAAATGAAACTGGAAATTAGAAATTATAAACATAATACAACTGACATTGGAAAATGTCAATTACACTTTGAAAAAAATGTTTTAAAACCAAAATATATACATAACAAGTTATTTTACCCATATTAGAACATTACATGACCAAATAAAATATTATTTATATAATTTAAAATAAACAATTTTGTTAAATACAGCAAATTACACACAATATTCAAAAGGGCATAATTTTCACATTATAAATCAGATTTCAACGAAACGAAAAGCGGTATTCTTGAAATTTTATTTACTTTCATAATAAAAGATAAAATTCAAAAATTTCAAACTTTTAAAATTTAAATTAAAAGTCAAAGTTTGACCATATTGACCAAAATTCACTATTCTGGAAAAACTCTATTTATTCATGTTTGGAATTATAATTCACATACAAATCATAATTAATATTTAAAATAACAACATTTTCCATTTAATAAATAAAATAAAGTTTTTAAATCAGGAAATTCAATTTAAAAATAATTGCAAAATACAGGGTTGTTACACTCTCCCCCACTCAAAATTTTTCGTCCCCGAAAAGGAATGAGCTACGCGAAAAACACAGAAAAAGATAGAATGAAATAGGATTAAGACAAAATGACAAGAAGATTGAAATCATACCTGATAACTGTTGTTATACGTAAGTTTAACAAGGTAGAGATGATCTTCCCAAGATCCTCCAGAATCAAGAACACAAGCACATAAAAGATCATCGAGAATCTGATTCACCCTTTCTGTTTGACCGTCGGTCTGTGGATGGTAAGCAGTGCTCAGATTCAGAATAGGGAGAAGTAAGAACCACAGAAGAGATAGAAAAGTTAAATGATGAAGAAGAAAAAAGAGAAAGAAAGAAAGACTAGAACAACTTATTAAGCACACTACGAAAAACACGATTCATCAAATCAACAAAGAGAGCAGGAGCATTAGTCAAACCAAAAGGCATGACTAACTATTCATAAAAAAAACTACTCTCAGTACGGAAAGCAGTCTCGGGAATACTTTCCTTAGCACACTGAGTTGGTGAGAATCAGTGGCAAGATCAAGCTGAGAGAGAACAGTAGTCCCAAGGCTAACCAATTAGAATTTGATTTCCTACTTAGAAGGTAGGAGAATGGAAACAACTAGAAAGAAAATAGATTGGAAAACAGAATAAGATAATAAATTTAAAACCATGAAAAGTTCAACTTACATTTCATTTGATTTCACTTAAGTTAAATAAATCTTATTTATTTTTAAAATTTCATTATCTCATCTTCAAATCAACAATTTATAAAGTCATGAATTTGAACAATCATTTATTATATCCATCTTTATTCATTAAATTTCATTCTTCTTTATTCCAATTTAAAATTAAATGTATTCTCAATATATTTTATCACCTATGTTAAATATGTTTACACTTATTATAACTGCTTTAATTTATTGTTAGTTCCTTTAACATCCTTTTATTGTGTAAATTATTCCATTACTCTTTTACTCTATTTACCTCTGTTAATCTTTTTATAACCAAAATTTAGGTGTATAAAATTTATTATAACTACTTAAATTCTATTTATAAAATCATTTTATATTGTATATTATCCAATTACATATTCAACTTCTGAATAATTTAGGTAAGTTATATTGGAATGTAATAGAATATTATACAAATAAATTCTTCAATTTCAATTATTCAAGTTTACATATTTATTCAAACTTTTATAATTGAAATTATCCTTTAAGATAAAATTTAAGAATTAAATTTCCGATTATCTTCAAACTATTTAGAAATAAATAAATATATATATACATACACAATATATCAAATCAAATTTAAATCATATATCAATATATATTATAAGTCAAGTCATATTTAGAAATTCAAATCAATTTAATTTTCAAAGCAAAACTGAAACAAAGCTACAGAATAGTCTCTTCACTTCGAAACCCGAAAATGAATGTCGATGATGCTGCAGTCATCACCGAAATTATTTTCCAGCGACAAAGAAAAGAGCACTGATTTACAATTTTTAAAATTCTTTGAAAACGATTTCTATTAGAAATACTTTTAAATAATACATCCTTTTAAAAATTTCAAAACAAAGTTCGAAATCATCGGAAATTAAATTCTCACATTCTTGATTTAAATCAATTTAAATTTCCAAATTAATTTATAACCATGTTTAATTATTTAGATATGAAACTAAAGCCAATGATTATAAAATACATGCAAAGTTAAATATTATTTCTTAACACCAATTCCATTAATTATCAAAATTTAGAAAATTAACCTTATACATATAATAATTATACATATTTATCCATCTACTAAATTTTGAAAAGAAATATAACATCTTTAATATATAAAATTTTCAAATACAAGATTAATTTTCAAAATAAAGATAGGGATTCAGATTTAATGGACTCAAATCAAGGAGAATTCTGATTTGAATATAAGTTGGAGATAAAAGATAAAATGATTAAACAACAGAATAGGAAGATGGGTAAGCCTATCCATATTGCGGGCAACCTTAACCAGGTCAATCGTGACTTAATGAATAAGATCGTTGTGGATCTTCTAGGGTAAATCTACATTCGATCTCAAGAGATAGAATTCAGAATAGTAAGAGATACTAGCATCTAAACCAAGGATATATAAAATCTCCAGTGAATCAATGTCATTGTAAAGGAGTTTCATCCTTTTACAAATCATTAGAATATTGGCGGGACCGCCAATTCATTAGAAAGATTATTCAGAGTGGAGTTATGGGACACTCTAGAATTATGAAGACACGAATAGGGGAGGACAAGAATGGACTTTGGAACCGAAGGGAACGTTCCAAAATTCGAAGGAAACTAAATTGAAGAAGAAGGAATTCATGTTCGAACGAAAGTGATTCTGTAATTAAATTTACTCTATATTCTGAGTTTGCCTAAAACCAGAGCTCTGATACCAACTGTAACGACCCGATATTTTCAACCATTCGCATCCATTATAAGTGTATAGGTAGACACTCATGCCGAAATTGAATTGCTCAAAATACCGCGTTGTAAATAAAATTTGGCAAATCTCAGAATATACAGTAAATAAATATAATCACAGATCACAGACATAGAGTAAAATAATGCAGCGGAAGTAAAAGAAATAGTAGTTCATGAAGCTACTATATAAATATATCAGAGTTACATAAGATATAACAAAAGAAATAGAGAACAACAGAAGTCTCAATAAAATAACCAAGTACAAGCTGAGTAGGACAACGGAACTGAAGTAGATAGGACAAGACAAGCAGATAATCTCCAGCGATTCAAATCTCCAAGAGAGTGGAAACCCAAATCTGTGAATAACTCAGGCTGACCCGAGCATAAAGCAAAACACAAAACACTCGAGTCAGGACAATATATACTTATATAATGTAAACCAACTCAAGTGAACTGTAATAAGGTACAACTAACTTAAAGAAAGCTTGGGACCGCCCATTCTTTAAGGATCCGTTAAACTATCTACTATGTAGTAATATACGCTATATACAGTAGTGTCTAATTAGTAAAGTATAATCATATAGAAAATAGCGTTAAGGGGATGGAGAACCTTAACGCGGTCGGATCTTAAAATCATAATCGTAGTAAAGCTCGATATGGTAGGTGACACGGCACAACTAGGCAATGCCAGGGTAGATATACCAATTACGCATCCGGACTAATGGTGACGCATAGTAGCCACTACCGCCCACCTCGAACAACACTCCCAAATCAAGGGTGTCCACCAAATCAATCACAAGTAATAGAATGGTATCGAAGAAGTGTGTCCGATCAGAGGTGCTACCTCCTTGGTCCGTCAATCGCTCCTGTTTTAGCCACCTTATGCCAACTCACGGGAGTTGGGTCCACGTATATACCTTAGGATCGTCGCCACCATCCTACTTCATTCTGGAAACTCCACCGCGTACACAGTTGTCAAAGTGGTTTTCGGTATCGACAGAGAGTATGTCCATATCCGATCCCGGTCTCTTTAACAACCAATCGTTATTATAACCCGTGGTTATAACTTTTAAAACAATACTTTACTTCAAAATAAAATATCATTTCAAAACCATATATTTATCATAATAAAGATTTATCATTTCCAAATCATTTCAATATTCCAAAATATCGTATCCTTTCAAACTTCTTTTCAAATCATTTCAATATATCAAAATATCATATCTTCCAAAACTTAAATTTCAAATCATCTCAATATCAAAATATCATATCTTTGATAGTTATACTTCGAAACCAAAAATCATTTTTATTTCAAAACTATACCCATTTCAAAACAATATCATTTCCATTTCAAACATATATTCACCTTTCAAATAGTCTATACTTTCAAAGTTATAATTCTTTTGAAACTAAAACATTTGAAATCATTATACTTTAAAAATCACAACATTTTGAAAACATATATTTGAAATCATCTTTTAATTCTACAAATTTATTAAATTAAACCCAAATTCCAAATTTTAATTTTTATTTCAAACCATCATTTTCAACTCAAATTCAGTTTACTAACAAACCATTTCAAATCTTATAAATTTCAAATATAGGTTTAATTCACAAAATACAATATTCAATCTTTAGTATATTTCAAAGCTTAAATATCCCACATTTCATAAATTCAAAATCATATATATACATTTCAAAATATCAAAATATTATTCAAAACATCATTCATTTATATTTCATTTAAATACCATTTGAATCCATTCTTTTTATTCAATTTAAATACCATTTTAAACTCACATAAAAATCAAATTCTTCCACTTAAAACCATTTAAATGTCTCTTCATTAGCTTTAGCATTTTTAACATTTTATTTCCAAAATTATATCATTTTCCAAAGATTATTTTTCATTAAAATTTATTAAAACAACAAAATATAGTTTCCGTAGCACTTACAAAATGCTATGTAAAGTTATAGTTTAAAATAGTTCATTTAACAAAACGACAGCACTTAAATGCTGTAATATATTTCCATTAAAATTAAAATAAACTTAAATGTTAAGTTTAACCACTACAGCACTTACAAAGTGCTATAATAGCCTTTATTCCAAATTATCTCTTTAGTTCATTTAAACAACTACAACAATTACAAAATGCTGTAATATCTTTTACATACATTTCAAAAATGCTGTCAAATCAAATTTAGAGCTTAATTACCATTTCACAAATTTAACTAAATTTCCAATTTTATTTAATTAACTTAAACCTTTAATTAAAACCAAATTTCACATTTCCTAGTCAAGTTATATTTTAAAAGATCACTTTTAAACATTCATTTATTTAACCACTTAAATTCATAGAAAAATCAATAATACTTTAATAAATCACTTAAATTCAAATTTAATCAAATTATCATATTTACCATTTCCAAATAAAATTTAATATCCATTTTATTTATATAACTTAAATATCATTTTTAACCAAAATTCCAAATTTCCAACTTAAGTTATATTTCAAAAATCCAGTTAAAACATTCATTAATTACATTTTTAACACATAGAAAAATCATAATTTCTTTAATTCAAAATATTTCAAAATCTGTTTAAATCAAATTTCATAAATTTATATTTTTAAAATACTTAAAAATATCCAAAACACTTTATAAAATAACCACGGGCCTGTATATAGTTTTCTAGCCTAGGTCAAGTGATACAGATATGTATCATTTCAATCCGCAGTTTAAAAAGAAAAATCCGGGTTCTATCATTTCAAACCCGCAATCCCAAGTTAAGATAAATTAAATAAAAACCGTTTAGGCCTATCATTTCAGCCCATAATGATTTTTTCCTATTCTAAAGTCCTTCGGGTATGTATCATTTCAACCCATAGTGAATCTAATCTACAGGGAACTTGCAGTGTGATAAACAGATATAAAATGAATAGTATACAAAATATAACAGTAACAGATGAGATGACAAGTAAATTAACAGGTTTAACATCATATAATTAAATCATCACAGGCAGTTATAACATCATATAAAATTCTACACATTCAATTGTTGTCGTTTCACAATTGCATAAGTATAAATGTCTAGTGAGATTTACTCACCTTTTGTGCTAGAGTTATCAATTCAAATGATACAAACGGATACCAGAAAGCATGATGACACAACAATGGATTCAAGTGGAAGAGAACCAAGCTAAAGAACACGTGTTACAACCTAAAACAAAACCAAGATAAATCAAAATTCAATACAACATTGAATTTGAATAACTTTGAAATGAAAACAAATATGAATACAACGACTTTTGCCTTGCTTTCTCTATCCTTTTGCATGGCCTAGGGAATGTTTTGGTTCAGGTTTGGACATGGTTTGGGTCTGGTTTGGACCAAGGGATGCACGGCTACAAGCTAGAGATGATGGGGAAGTTACAACATAGGCATGTGAAGAGTTTTATGCAATATGGTGGAGTGTTGGTTCATCTTTGGCTCGGTCTATAAGGTCCTAGGCTCGGCCATGACTTGCTACAGGTCTGGACAGAGGAGATGGTGATGTTTAGTGGTGGTAGCAAGGTGGTGGTGGCGGCTAGAGGTGGTGGCCAAGGTGGTGGGCGAAGGTATGTTGCAACTAGTGGTGGCTATGCATTGTTTTAAGGGATTGTGCAAGGTTTTGTGTGGTTTTTAGTCAAGAGGAGTGCATGGCCTGTCATGGTCAGAGGAGGAGGGGGTTTGGTCATGGATGGTGTGGGGAAGGAAGTGGTGGTGGTCGGTGGAGGAGATGGTGGAGGTGTTAGGCCAAGCAAAGCAACAGAAACATGGCAAAAATCATTGAAAATGAAGAGAAAAGTAGAAAAAAGAGAGAAGAAACCATTATCACTTCCTTTGGCCATGAAGATAAAATGAAAAAGAAGTTTTTCTCGTGAATTATGACTGAGAAACTCACGGCTAAAGATCAGGTAGGGTATGGCCAAGCAAAGTATATGAAAAGACAAAGAAAATGAAAAGACCAGCAGCCGAAAAGTCACACGTTATAGAGCTTTTTAGTCCCTTCAAATTTCCATTTCTATTAAATCAAATAAAACAAATAAATTTCACTAAATAAATTTTAAAACTGAAAACAAAGTAAAAGAAAATAAAAATAAATAATTCAATTTAAAGAAAATAGAGAAAGAATAAAAGAAATAGCTTAAAAATTGGAAACAGAGTCCAAAAATTACAAATAAATTATCACTATCTTTTAGAAAATTTCTACTTCACTTAAAATGGTTTAAAATAAATCTTTGAGATAAAAAATAAAGTGGAAATGAAAAATAAAGTGAAAATAAATAAATAATTTTATGGAAAATAGAAAAAGAATTAAAGAAATAGTTCATTAATTTAAAACAGGGCTTAAAAATTACAAATAAAACATCACTAGTTTTATAAAAAATTTATTTCACTTTAAAACAAATAAAAGTCCAATAAATAAAATAAAATGAGAAACAAAATAAAGTGGGAATGAGAATAAATAAGTTCTTAAGAAAAATATAAAGATAAATAAAGAATTTCTTTTATTAAATGAAACTGGAAATTAGAAATTATAAACATAATACAACTGACATTGGAAAATGTCAATTACACTTTGAAAAAAATGTTTTAAAACCAAAATATATACATAACAAGTTATTTTACCCATATTAGAACATTACATGACCAAATAAAATATTATTTATATAATTTAAAATAAACAATTTTGTTAAATACAGCAAATTACACACAATATTCAAAAGGGCATAACTTTCACATTATAAATCAGATTTCAACGAAACGAAAAGTGGTATTCTTGAAATTTTATTTACTTTCATAATAAAAGATAAAATTAAAAAATTTCAAACTTTTAAAATTTAAATTAAAAGTCAAAGTTTGACCATATTGACCAAAATTCACTATTTTGGAAAAACTCTATTTATTCATGTTTGGAATTATAATTCACATACAAATCATAATTAATATTCAAAATAACAACATTTTCCATTCAATAAATAAAATAAAGTTTTTAAATCAGGAAATTCAATTTAAAAATAATTGCAAAATACAGGGTTGTTACACCTCTGCTATCTGATGACTGTCCACATTTGTTCAAAACTAAATTTTCCCATTCTTATAAAATCATTCTTATATTCAAAAATTAAAATATTCATTTAAATCTTCTCAACATTATTTATTTTCATTAAACGCTCATTTCAATTCAACGCAAACATGCGTTATTATTTCATTTTATTAATTAAAATTTATTTCTCTTCTTTTTAAATTAAAAGATCCCAATTAATTTAATTAAAATAAATTTTTTAAATTTTAAAACAATTCCCAATGATGAAACAACTATTACTTTTTATACCACTATTCATTAAATTATTTCATACAACCAAATTTATACATTATTTACCAATTTACTGTTTTATCTTATTATTTGAAATCAAACTTATTTAAAAATACAATTTAAATAAATAAACCTGTGTTTTACTTTTATTAAACATTCATTTAATCCTTTATTTAAATTCAACATTCGTTATTACTATCCTGTTATTAATTTAATACAAACCCATATCATAAATTTCAATTTTTAATATAAGTTACAACTCATATTTAGTTAATTTTAAATTTAGAAACGAGTAAAAATGGCGTCCACATCTTCTGTTTCTTGCTTTCAAAGCTCGTCTTCCTCGTTCCATCCCTATCTACAATTAAATTCAATTACTTGCTCCACTTTTCCTTATCGTGATACTTTCTCAAATCGATCATACGCACAAGTTGTTAAGGATCGTTTGCCTTCTATTCAGTTTCAAAATTCATTTTATCGAATCCCAAACAAGAACTGGATCGATGCAAAGAGAGGAAAGAAATTCCGCTACCGATGTAGGGATAATATCATTTTGCAAAGCAATGTCATGATCCAATTAGATGCTTTACGTGTGGAAAATTTGGTCATAAGAAGATCTCTGATCTAAGTTCTGAAAGGTCTGAAGATGACTGCGGCTTAGAATGTCATACTTCTTTCGATAGTTCTGCTGGATAGTAAATGGAAGTAAAGTAATTCTGATGCAAGTAATTGTGTTTGTTTTGATGATAGTAAACTCTCAAAGGGTGCTATGGTGGAATGGTCAGGTGTTAAACGAATTATGGATAATGTTATTTTTGCCCAGAAAGTCAAGTTGGCTGATAATAGAGTTTCTGATGTTCGAGTGGCTAATTATTTGAGGAGTTTTGACGAGAATCTAAGGGCTGCTGATGTTAAATGTATAGAAAAGGTGTTGGATGTATCGGGGGAAGAGATTTCGATCCTATCTTTTGTAGATGTTGCTGATATTCTTGTTGGTGTTAGTGTGCATGGTACACACAATTTGCATTTATCTGATGATAAGCTATCTTTGAGTCTAGTTCCTTATTTTGATAATCATACTGAATCAGTTGGAGTTTTTGATAATATGCTTGGAGATCCTTTGTGTGTTGATTATGTTGGGGATGATTTTAATGATAAGCTTGGAGATTTTTATTATATGGTTGAGTCTTCAGTTTTGCCTATAGTTAGAGATGATCGATTGGAGAAGGAGGTTACTGAATGTTTGGAGAAGGAATTTGCTGTTGGTTCGAATAGGGGAATAGTGAATATTTTGGGTTCAACAGATGTGGTGGGGCAACCAGAGAAAAGTGATTCTTTAAATATACACGTGATTGATGACTTTCATTTGGTTTCAGGTGGAACAGTAGATAACGGTGATATTAACAATGTTAACATAGATTTGTATAATACCGTGATGTAGAGTTCTTGTCTTTTTGCAAATGTTCGAACTAGTAAGATCGGCAACAATTCTGCTTCTTGTTCTTCTTCATCGATGAGAGGTAGGCATAGGAAGTCCGTGGCTGTTAGTGGATCAGTTCGGCATAGTGCCAGGATCCATTGTAGTCAGTCTCAGTCTATGGGTAAGTTACCTGATTCGAGTGCCACGAGTGGTGCTACGAATTCTTGCTCAGGTATGTTCTCTGATTTGGGTAGTACGTATTCATCATATGCCTTAGGTAGTTTATCTTCTTCTGAGTTTAGGTTAGCCAGTGATACCATTTTTATTTTTTCTGATGTTGAGGTAGATCTAGAGTATATTAGAAGTGGGGAATTTGATAGGGCTAGATCTGTTGGTATATGAGGATTATTAGTTGGAATATCAGAGGCTTGCACGATTTAAATAAGTGTGACAAAGTTAGAACTTTTTTTAAAGACTATTCTATTAACATTGCACTCTTATAGGAAATTAAAATTGAACGTCCCGGTATCCATTTTTATAGAAGATTAGGTGGGTATCATTTTAGGAAATGGGTGTATTTACCTTCTGTAGGTATTTCTGGTGGTTTACTGATTGGGTGGCGGGATAACTCTTTTAAACTGCTCCAATGTATTTCCAAGCAACATTCTCTGCATATTATTCTCATTAACCTTAGTGATAATTCTATTTTAAATATTTCTTATGTTTATGGGCCAAACTCAAAAATGGATCATCGGATTCTATGGAATGAATGTTTAGAGTTTAGATCTTTAGCTCTTGGTTCTTGGATTTTGGGGGCTGATTTCAACATTATGCGTTTTATAGGAGAGCGTTTACCACGGGAGGGTGATTTCTCTACTATGGAAGAATTTGACCAATTTATTATTAATTCTAATTTGATTGAAATTCCTCTTTCTAATAGAGAATTTACTTGGAGAAATACTAGGGAGTCCCCATCTATGGCTCTTCTCGATAGGTTTTTCGTTAGTGATGAAATTGAGGATAAATTTCCTATTTGTAGAGTTTCTGGTCTGCCTTACACTTATTCTGATCACTGTCCTATCATTCTCACATGTGAACAACATAGAGTTATTAATAGATCTTTTAAATTCGAAAAATGTGGTTATTAGAATCCAATTTTTCGAATTTAATTAAAAATAAGTGGATTTCTATGAGCTTTTATAATATTAGAAATAAGGATAAATCTGCTAAAAATTTTGTTTTAACACTTAGGGGGTCTTAGGAATTTTCTTAAAAATTGGAGTAAGAATGTTTTTGGTAGTATTAAAATTAAAAAAGAAAACATTCTTTCCGAAATGCTTAAAACAAACAAGATAGAAGAAACTAGACAACTAAATCTAGGTGAGCGTAACGTTCTTGCTAATCTAAAAGAAGAGCCTAATTCTATTTTAGAAAAAGAGGAGGTTATGTGGAAACAGAGATCTAGAATTCAATGGATAAATGAAGGTGATAATAATACCAATTTTTTTCATAATATGGCTAATGGTAGAAAACGTTGTAATACGATTAATTCTATTTTTGTGAATAACGAAGAATTGGTCGATCAAAGAGATCTTAATAAGGTTTTTATAGACTATTATAGAGATATTTTTGGTAATAAAAATAAACATAGAATTAATGCTAGATGGAATGATCTTTATCCTTCTAATTCTAATGTTGACCTTTCTGAGTTAGATAATCCTTTTACTGGAGAGGAAATTTGGAAAGCTATTAATGACATGCCTGGTGATAAATCCCCGGATCCGGATGGTTCCCTATTTTCTTTTACAAAACATTTTGGGATGTTTTAAAATTCGGTTTAATTAGCATGTTTAACGAATTCTATAATGGAAAATTGCAACTAGGAAGATTTAATTTTGCAAATGTTATTTTATTGCATAAAAAGTAGGTGTTAATAGTTTAAATGATTTTAGACCTATTTCCTTAATTAACTGTTCCGTTAAAATTATTTCAAAAGTTTTAGCTAATAGACATAGTATAAGAATGAACGATCTAATTGACTGATCACAAACTGCTTTCATTAAGGGGAGAAATATCACTGATGTTGTGGCTTTAATTCAAGAATACATTAATCACTGTTGTAAGAATAATATAACTTGTGCAATTCTAAAATTGGACTTTTCGAAAACTTTTGATTCGGTTGATTGGGAGTTTCTAGTTGATATGTTTCATGTTAGAGGTTTCAGTCATAGATGGATTAGTTGGATTATGAATTTACTTAGAACTGGTAATGGTATTTTAGGTAATAAAATTCAATCAAAGCGAGGTTTAAGGCAAGATGATCCTTTATCACCTCTCTTGTTTAATTTAGCCGCATATGTTTTCACTAAGATAATTAAAAAAGCGGTTGCTAATGGATCTTTGGGGAACGTTGGTAACGAAATCTCGCGTAACGGTATATCTGTCCTTCAATTTGTGGATGATACCTTACTTTTTTGCTCTCATTTTAGGAGGCATGTTATTACTCTTAAATTTATTTTATATAGTTTTGAACTTCTATCAGGTTTAAAAATAAATGTCGATAAAAGTTCGGTTTTAGTTTTAAATGATTTTGAAAAGGTTGAAAATTTAGTTGCTAATAGGCTTAATTGTAAAACTATGAATTTTCCATTTGATTATCTTGGTTTTTTGATTAGACCTACTAAACTTAAACATGATGACTGGTTTATTATCATAGATAAAATCAAAAATAGGATTTCTAATTAGAATGAGAGATTTTTTATCGAGAGCGAGTAGATTAGTTCTTATAAACTATGTTTTATTAGCTCTCCCAATCTGTTGGATGTCTATGCATCGTTTTTCAGATTGGGTGATTAACAAAATTGATAAAATAAGAAGGGACTTCTTATGGAGTGGGGAAAATTCTAATAGCAGTATTAAATGTTTAGTTAATTGGGAAACTATTTGTAAATCTAAAAAGGAAGGTGGTAGGAGTCATTAATTTGCGTAACATGAATTTATCTTTGTTAGGGAAATGGTTATGGATATTTAAGGATATTAACAATAATCCTATTTGGAAAGAAATCATTTCTAAATATTACTATAATGGTAGTAATAATTTACATCAAATTACTCCTACAGTTATAAGTAAATTGTCTAACTTTTGGAAATCAATTTTAAAATGTCATAAGATTTTTAACCTAGGTACTAATACAATAGTTCATTCAAGTAATAATACTTCTTTTTGGCATGACTGTTAAATTTCCGTTATCCCTCTTAGGATAGAATTTTAGGACCTCTACGAAATTTGTAACTTTAAGAATGCTTTAATTTTGGATGTTTTTTCTTTCGAAAATGACCCCCTTGGAATTTTAGTTTTAATAGAATTTTAGTAGGTACTACTCTTAGGTAGCTTTCTTTACTTTATGCTAGATTGAGTCTTTATAATATCGGTAATGAAAATGATAATATTAGTTGGGAATGGGATAAGAGTAAGAAATATACTTTGTAACGACCCGTAAATTTTACCTATTTTAATAACGAAATTAGTTGAAATTTTGTGAAATTTTAAACGATAAAATTTTAAAATAAAATTTTTATATTTGGAATGCGTCTAATTAATCATAACAACTAGTAAATTTTCATCAGATAATTTGGAAGTTTATTTTCTAGTGAAATTTTATTTCAATTTAATCGGTTAAGAATTGATGAAAATAAAATGTTTTCGAAACCTAAATATTTTTACATAGAAAAATTCTAAACCATCTTCTGAGCAAGACGTCATTTTTCGTTATTCCAAATTCGGACATCTTTAGCTCCATCGATCTTAATCTTCTGCGTTTTTCTTGCATTTTTCGATAGTAGAAAATTCGAATTTTTATAATTCAATCATACCATTGATATCTGTATACCGTTTTGATCGTCTCGCTGTGCTGAGTACTACGGTATATTAATTTCTATGTTTTGAAGCCCGATACACAGCGGAATCTGCGAAGCGGTTAACCGTAACGGTCCGTTTTGTTCTCTGTGACCATTCATTATCCAACATTTAAAACCCATGGACAGTTGCTTTTACTTCTACTTGAATTCAGCTGTAAACCTTTTCTATTCCCCGTAACAATTTATAATCCCCTGGTTCGTTTCAGTGTTTCGTTTGATTGTAATCAATACATTGATCCGGCTGTTCTTTTATAATAATAAAAAAAATAAAAAATAAACAGTCATATTCGTTTAAATAAATAAGAGCATATGTAAATTCCTCTAGCTTTCACATGCCTTCAATTGCTCTTTTCATTCTTTCCTCTATCAACACGCGGCGGCCAGCTCGAGCATAGCCAAGCGCGACTGCTCCGCCTCCCTGACCCTTAAACCGCGTGCCGCCTCTCCTTCTCCCATCTGCTCGGCCTCACGCACGAATTCATTCTCCTCCGCCTTGAATTCCTTCCCTCTTCCCGTGCCGACCTTGCAACCTCCTGCATCGAACTCACCCAGCCTCCGTTTTCCTCACTCCTCTCGGCCTCCATCACCAATTGCCCACGCCCTGATGACCACAGTCTCCACCTCTTGAACTCTTCGTGCTTCCATCTTGGATCTTGCTTGTTGCAGTCCTTTGTTTGTGTAAATAAATGACAGGTAGTCATATATTTTGTTTAGAGAGATAATATGTTATATAGACTATTGTGGGCTCGGTTATATATTAACAAATAATATTTATATTGTATTGTGGTATGTCTCTTTAGTTTAAATTATACAAGTACTAGTATATAAGTTTGTAGTGCGTACACTATAAGATTTTATATACAGTGATGCTTTGATTTCAAAATATCTATAGATTTTGATTTTTAAATGTATGTGTTTTAAAGTATGTATGCGTGTGTTTTGAGTTTTCTTTTGTGAATGATGCATGTAAACTGTTATTGTAGTTCGGTTGTTTTAATTTTTTTACACAATTATAGTCCGACAGTTTATATACATATAAATTGTAGTTATATCATACAATATGCTCAAAACTTAGATTTGTGTTCTGTTCATAAGGTATATATTGATATACATATATTTGCTCTGTCTCAGGGCAGCTTATATAAATTTTATAAATTTTGAGTTATACTTGATTCTTTTTATATATGTTAGCTTGCATACTTTGTACTACAGGATATATTTAGTGTTCTTATAGTATGAAGTGATGGTTATACTTACTTTAATGAATATATGTATGTTTTAATACATATGTGTGTTTTACAATCAGTACTGACTTAAATATATATATAATAGTTTACAAATTCTTTAACTATACGTAAGCTTCCAATGAAGTTGGTTACAATAACTTTTTTTTTGAAGAATTTTATGGATCTGTCATGTATATATGTCTTAGTTTATGTGAGTCTATATATATGCTATATCACTGTATATAGGTTGTTATACCTACTTGTTTATAAACTTTTATTTTGTGGTTTACAGTGTTGGTTTTATGAACTTATATATATATATATATATACTGTTCGACTGTTCGAGTATATATATATCATGTAGGTTATTATATAATATAAGTTGTATAAGTTTACATATTAATTTATATAAAGTGAGCATGCATTAATGGGTTTCCAAATATCTAAATATATATATGGAGACTTTGGTTGAAGTGTTGAATTAATTTTTAATTTGATTTTACAATAATAATGATAACATAATATACATTTTTCAGTTTATATCAAAACTGATTTGATTTCTTTCCATCGATTCCTGTTGTCAGCTTTGTTCATCGAATTCGTGCCATTATTGCGTTGCTTCGAAATTCGAGCTTGGATTCGTAACTCAATTTCATCGTCTATTTCTCTAGCCTCGAAAGGTGAGCAATCACTCACGATTAACGTTCTTTTATTTATTAAATTTGATTTCAATTGAAACGACCATTGAAATATGCTGTTGTTAGTTAATTACATTGTTATATATGCTTTTACCTGTATGAGTTCACCTATGACATCTGACACAATTATCTGTTATATATACAATGATAATCCAGTTTAAATGATTGATTGTTTGATGTTGACATTGGACGTTAAATTTTTAATGTTGAAAGTGATAAATAATTTGAAATTGAAATTGACGTAGGATAGTTAGATTTGATATATGTGTTAATTTGATTGATGACATTTGCATGATATGACCCCTTTAAATGTTTAAATAAATTGACACGTAGAAATAGTGTTAACCACACCTTGAACCATTTAAATGTATGTGTATAAATTGATGAAGTTTGAAATTGAACAATAGATATCAAGTGAAGAACCGTATAATTATTAGTGTAATAATCTTTAATCTACATGTAATGATAGTGTAGATTCTAGAAATAATTATATTAATTTGCACAAACAACAATGTGAATTAAGACGATTATTTCGGGATTATTTGAATTGATTATTGGATTGATATTGGTTGTTGTTATTGCTTGTTTATTTACTTTGACACCATCCCAGTTATCACACTGCAAGTTCCCTTTGCTATGCCTTGATTTTGAATTGGAATGAAATCGGGTTGAAATGATAAATACCCAAATTTAACTTTGACCTAGGATAGAGAATTAAATAAAACCCGATTGGTCAATAATTTGATTTAAAAATAAAATAAAGATTTTATTTGAATAAATAATATGATTTTGAAATGAAGTTGGAATTTGAATTTTAATGAAAGGAAAATGTTAATATTAAATAATCTGAATCAAAATATTAACATAGTAGTTGATAAAAGAATGTTGTTTTAAGTTTGAAATTATTTAATAATTAAGTTTTGAAATTATTTAATAATTAAATAAAATTGAATTCTTTATTAAGTAAAATTGAACTTCTTGAATAAGTGAAATTAAGTCTCTTTATTAATTGAGTTTTGAAATTGTAACTAAGTAAATTAATAAGTGAAATTGAATTTCTCTAATAAGAAATAAAATGTGTTTTATTGAAATTAATGTAAGACTTGAAATGAAAGAATTTGATTTGATGAATTTAAATTTAATGAAATTTGTAAGTTTTGATATAATGAAGTTGAACTTAAGTAATTGATTTAATGAATTGGAAATTTAATAGAATTGTTTTGAATGATAAATTTACTTAACGAATATTGAATGAAATCGATAAATGAAGTTAAATTGATTCGAATGTTAAATTAAATTAATTTAAATGATTTCAGAATGAAAATTATATACGAAGTTGAATCAATATTTGAATTGTTTTAAATAAAATTTGAAATTGAATTATAAGATTTTGAAATAGAAATTTGGAAGTTTTGAAACGTAAATTTATGGAAATTTATATAGAAAGACAAATGGAATGTTGGTTTATAAATTCTAATTGAGATTGAAATTGATTTGGTTTTTGAAATTTATTAAACGACCAATCGGTGTAATAATTACGAAAGTTATCAAAGAGACCGGAATCGGTTAGGGACATACTCTCAGTCTAAACCGAAAACCACTTTAATAACTATACGCGGAGTGTGATCCAGAATGAAGTGGTTGGAATGATGTACGTGATGACTGAAGAAAGAGAACGATAATGGATAGCCTTGACACTTGTGTCAAATTGGAAATGACTAAAATAGGAGCCGTGCCGGGCCAAATGGGGTCAGCTACCTCGAGCGAACACACTTCTTCGAAAACTACTCATTACTTGTTATCGATTGGTGCACCCTTGATTTTGGGAGTGTTGTTTCGCGGTGTTGCGATCGCTGAGGCGATGCGTTTTCACCAGTCCGGATCAGGCAAACGGTAGTTTCACTACCTTGGGTATTGCCTCATGTGCCTTGTCATACTTGGATCCCTATATACGCGACCACTACGATTTGTTTTGTGTTATACCTATGGAGTACTCCCTGATATCCCACTAGTTTACGATGCAGTTTACAGTGCTGTATAGACTATAACGCTTATTTAAAATCTATTAAGGGGAATAATGGTAACGTCTTAACACTATTTTGATATTTTATATTACTGATAGGCATTATCTACTTATCGTACACTACTACATAGTAGATAGTTTAACGGATCCTTAAAGGATGGTTATTCCAAACATCCTTTGAGTTACTTGTATTTCAGTTGCTATTTCACTTGAGTTGGATTTATTGATATAAGAATGTTAATCCATACTCGAGTGTTTTGTGTTTTGCTTTACGCTCGGGTCAGACTGAGTGTACCAGTATTCGAGACTCACCTTTGGAGTTGGAGTTTCGCTTGGAGATCCAGCTATCTATCCAGCTTTCAGATATCCAGATGATTCCAGTGATTGTATTCTGATTCTTGTATTTGATTAGTGTATTCGAGACATCTGTTGTACCTTATTTAACTCTGATATGTATATGGTAGCTTCATGAACTACTATCTTTTGTTTCCGCTGCATTTATTACTCTGTGTCTGTGATCTGTGATTATTTTATTTACTGTATATGCTCAGTTTTGCCAAATATATTTAACAATTCGGTATTTTGAATCATTCAAGTTTGACATGTGCGGATGCGAATGGTCCAAAATAGCGGGTCGTTACATACTTCTAATTCTTTTTATAAATTTCTTAACTTCTTGGGTGTAGTTATTAACTCTTTTAAATTTATTTGGAAAAAATGCTCCTTGTAAATCTAAAATTCATATGTGGTTAATCATGCATGGAACACTAAATACTACATAATTTTTAAAAATAAAAAATATGCAAATTGACAATAAATGTTATTTTTGTAATAGGCATGTTGAAGATATTAAACATGTATACAATGATTGCTTAAATACTTGCCTCATTCTGAATAATACCCTCAAAATCTTTAACTTTAGTCTTACAACTAAAATTTTGGATTGCGATCACTATTGGAATGATTTTAGATTTAAGTTTAAAATGGAAAATTGTGTTTTACTTGACACTTTATTCACTATAATTTGTTGGTATATTTGGTTTGAGAGAAATCAGAGAATTTTTAACGATAATAGTAGTCATTTTTAACAAATTGATTTTTATAATTTCCTCATTTTGCTTTAATTGGATTTCAAATTCAAAATATAAATTAGCTAAAAATAATCATTTCAAAGAATATCTTAATAGGGTTTGTAATAATATTAAGTTATTTAAGCACAAAAACAATATTTTGGACATTAATAATTGTAGTATTAACATTTTTTCAAACTTAAATGATGATTTCACCGAGTATCATAATATCCTTTTGATGAAAGGACCATAAGGATTAGTTTCGATTTGCTGTAGTTTTTGTTTTAGTTTTTGTTTTTTTGTTTTAGTTTTTAGATCTTTAACTTCTTTGGATCATGGATTCTTTTTAATCTACTTTTCCAAATTTTTATTATTCTTATATTCTTCTAGTTCTTTTACAGATACAGGTTTTGGCCAGAAATGGTGTTAGATTCTTTTTACAAGTTCACAAGATTACTAAGGGCAGGATTGCTGTTTGCAGTGAGGAGTTCTTCTTAGTTATTCTACAACTACATTATGGCGTTCTACTCTCTGGTTGATACACTTTTCAGCGAGGCACTCTCTCCAGTTCTATCGAGTCTACAGAGTGGCGCTTTCCAATCTAGATCATTAGCATTTCCATTTCTTCTAAGTCTGCAGAGTAGTGTTTCCTTCTTAGAAGGAGCTGGCTTCTAGTACCACTGGCCCTGAGATGTTCATTAGTTCAGCAGGTACTTCTAACACATCAATACCGGGCGATGGCCTTGCCGGAGCTCGATATTGGGGTGTAATGGGCGGTGTCCTTGCCGGAGCTCATTCTAGGAGTACCTGAGTTATTTTCATTGTATTTGTACTTTGATTAGCTACCTGTCAGGCATGTTAGCAGCACCTTGTCTTCTGTGATATATACATATTTACATGTGTGCTCTCCTCTATTTTAGAGGATCACACATTTTTCTCAAAAAAAATAAGTTACAACTTTTATCTTAGTGCAATCCGTTGTCATTTAAAAATTCAATTTAAGTTCACAACTCACATTTTAATATATTTTTCATTTATAGAATCATAAAATTTGTATTTCTAACTGTTTTTAATTTAACAATGAGTTGTTACATCCAAACTTTTTCAAAAGATAAATTTAGAACTAAATGTCTGGGTTTTTATATTTTATATTTTCAGATTCCTTCAAAGAGAAATATATCAAAATCAATATCAATTATGACAAAGAGGGGGCTCCTCCTACCGAAGCATGGTATAACTCTAGAATCAAAACAATACAGAGCATTTAGTGGTATTTTGGTTCCTTCTAAAACAATAACCAGAGTAAACAAATATACTTGTGAGTCTTCTAGGAAAAACTCCAGATCGACCAACTTTAGTCATAATAAAAATATTTGAAAAATCTCTTTACAAAACTCTTTTCAAATATCCTGAAATAATACTATTTCACCAAAGTTTTTGAAATATTATTATTATTAGTTCTTTCACAAATTCTTTCGAAATCACTTTTCAAAAGCACTGGGATTTAAGTCCTAATAAACAACAACTTAAAAATATTTTGTTTATAAATTCAGGCTTTATAAACCATAGTATATAAAATCACACTACCATCAAATCAAATTCCATAAAGAAATAAACTAACACTAAACATTATTTTAAATGTTAAATGATTAACAACCAAGTAAAATGTTAAATGATTAACAACTTTCTCAATTGTCCATAGATATAGATAATTAAATATTTGCTGATTTGAGATTTAATTATCGCTTTTGATAATTAAATATTTGCTGATTTGAGATTTAATTATCGCTTTTGATAATTAAATATTTGCTGATTTGAGATTTAATTATCGCTTTTGATAATTAAATATTTGCTGATTTGAGATTTAATTATCGCTTTTGATAATTAAATATTTGCTGATTTGAGATTTAATTATCGCTTTTGATAATTAAATATTTGCTGATTTGAGATTTAATTATCGCTCTTGATAATTAAATATTTGCTGATTTGAGATTTAATTATCGCTTTTGATAATTAAATATTTGCTGATTTGAGATTTAATTATCGCTTTTGATAATTAAATATTTGCTGATTTGAGATTTAATTATCGCTTTTGATAATTAAATATTTGCTGATTTGAGATTTAATTATCGCTCTTGATAATTAAATATTTGCTGATTTGAGATTTAATTATCGCTTTTGATAATTAAATATTTGCTGATTTGAGATTTAAGTATCGCTTTTGATAATTAAATATTTGTTTTCTGACTATCATTTGAGATAATCAGATATTTGATTTGTCTTCTGACTATTGTTTGAGATAATCAGATATTTGTTTTGTCTTCTGATTATCGTTTGAGATAAGTAAACATTTGCGCTTTGAAAATTCAATTATTGTTTTTGATGATTGAATATTTGCGACTTTTGAGATTTGAGCTTCGTCTTTTTCTCTGGCGATTCAGGTGAGTAATTTGATCTACTCACATTCAATTCGTGCTCTGTATGGGATTTCTGCTCTGTTTTTCCTTCTCTTTTAGTTGCCGGAACTCGATTGTTCTTGCTTTTGTTAGTCGTCTGATTTTGATCCCTGATTCCCACGATGTTGATTCTTTTGATTTGAAGCAGTCGAACCTTTTGATTTCTTATCTAATACTTCCCCGCTGACACTTGCTTTGCTTGTACATTCGACATTGTCATGCTCTTTTGGTTGTTACCTTTTATCCATTTATTCCCTATGATTGCGTGGACGCAATTTCTTTGATAATTGTGTTCTCAATTCTTATTTTCTAGCATAACTAGTTTAGGTTAGAAGAAAATTGTTATAGACAATCTTGATTAGGAAAATTGCGGGGACGCAATTTTTATAAGGAGGGGAGTCTGTAACAACCGGGATTTTTGTAATTTCAATTATCGTCAAAATGACTATTTAATTCAGTTGATAATTGTTATTGGAATTCGAATCGGATTTGAAATGTGAAAATTGTTTGATTGCAATTGAGATTTATTCGGGTTAAAATTCTTTAATAAGAATTGTAAAACGTTGTTGGGAATTTGAATCAAATTGATATTCTTTAAACAATTTTCAAATGATTGAGTTGGGCTTTTGAATCTAGCCCATGTTTATATTTCATTGTTGCCGTTCTATTTTGTCAAGGAGAAACCCGTTCCCCATTTCAATTGGCATAACCCTAAAATCATACGAGCGAAAAGAAATAAAAATGGCGGCTATGAGTTTCTTTCTTCCTCCGATCTGAAAATTTAGGGCTTCGGCTTCTCTGGGCTTTGCTCGACTTCGATCCTTTGATAATCTGCGACTTTGTTCAACTTCGATCTTCTGATGAATTGTGGCTTTGTTCGACTTCGATTGTTTCTTCGTTCTGAAAATTAAGGCATGCTCAAATTGCTTCATTCATCTCCCAAAAGGATTTGGGCTCCTGGCGATTTCGTTCGTTCGCCTCCGAGATGCCACGACGTCAACTCTGCCAAGTCGCTCGCGGTAGTCTCTTCGAACAAGGTGAGTGAGTAACTCTCATTCACATCTAATTTAATCTAGTTATGTGTAAATCTTGTTGTTTGCTGTTCGATTTCATTTGGATGTTGATGATTTACGACTTGTTCGTACATTGTTTTCTGTCAGTTTTAGAATCGAGAATTTCTTGTTTACTTCGATATGCTTCCATGACTTCGGATGTTGTTATGAATATTTTGGCAATTTGATTTTTCTTCTGTTGCTTGCTCGTTGAATTGGGATTTACTTTCTGATCATCTCGACTTTTCTCTGACCATTACCGTGATAGGTTTAAATCCCTCTGGTCATTCGCGACCTGAAGCATACTTGTAGCTGATGTTCGCTTGTTCGTTCCATTTGATTTCTTGTATATATGTCTATACAAGTATGCATTCTTTTACACAACTGTTTATTATGCTGCATCACTTGTATACCATCCAAAGCTTGACATGTCCGATGTAGTTCATGTGTTCACTATGTATAAGCATTTGTGAGTTGTACGTCCCCGTAATACAACCTGTAGTTGCCTTCTGAGGATTTGATTACTTGATTTTGGGCAGTTATTCGTCTGATTACTGGTTCATATGGACTGGAGTCACTTGAACTTTAGTCAGTGGTCTTGTTGAATCAATAGTGTAGTTGTTTCTGTTTGTAGTCTCTGTGCTACTGTTTCCTTGACCTGTTGCATTTGCACTTGATACCATTTTCGGGTGCACTGTCACTTGAATTACATTCATTCTTGTGGCCAGTTCCGGGGACAGTTTTATTTACATGTTGGACTAACTTGAGTTGGTTTATATTTCAGTTGTTCCCTGTAACTTCACTTGAGTCTTTGAACTTGAGTCTTTTGTCTGGGTTCACTACTGCCCTGTAGTCTTCATTAGTTCATATTGTATTTGAGCATTCTGGTCCGATAAGGTTGTGGTACTATGAAGCACTTTTGTAGTTCACTGCTGCAGTCCTCTGGTCTACTTGAAAGTTATATATATTGGTCTGACCTGTACTTGATTCACCTGAACTTTTGTATAGTGGTATCTTCACTTGAGTTGCATTTAGTTTAGATGTGCACTTCAGGCTGCTTTTTCATTGACCTTGGTAATCATTGTTGCTTGCTGTTTGACCTGCTACACTATATGTTGTGGTTGGTTCATTTATGCATATCTGGCTTGCCCACTTACTTCCTGACCTGTAGTACTATTTTTAGGGCTGATGTGTTATGTAGTTCATTGTACCATGTAATCACTCTCCTTCTATTTTGTACCTGTACCACTGCCTTGTGCCTTGGTGCTGCAGATGTGTTGAGTCAGAGACTTGACCTTCTTGCATTTCGTGGTAGTTTCCTACCTTCTCGAATTTGTAGTGTTGTTACATTTACTTGGTGGCAATTGGTTTGCATACCATTTACCCTGGGCAGCCGTACCCCCTGCTGCATTCGTTCGATTGATGTATCTGGTTTTCCGGCTGCAGTTTGTTGTCATCTTTTCTTGACTACTTTAGCATTTCTCTGCCTTGTCCGAACTGGTTTGGTTGTTGTTGCTTGAGGCAGCCAACCTCTTCAACTCATTTGTTCGAAGCTTTCCACTATTGTCACTTGCTTAATGCATTTGTATCTGTCTTCTAATTCACTTGAGTTGAATCCGGTACTTCGGGGTTTGACCTTGTGATCAATTGTGATTTTCTCTGAGCTTTTGTGTATCTCCTGCGATAGTGGCGAGGCAGTACACGCGTGCGTGTACTGCAGCCCTATCAGGTTTGACAGTTTTAAATTGATGTTTCGATTTGTTGAATTGTTTCGTTGGTGAATTTCAATGTTTTGGAGTTATATTCTGATTTGGATTGCTGATTTGTTGTTTAACACTATTTAGTGTTATATATGCCGTTATCCAATTCTCGTATCGAGAGTTGGATATACGAGATTTCTTTGACTGTCATTTATTTGATATTTGATTAATATTGCTTCTGTGCATTAATAACTGAGTTTGAATTAGACTGACCTGGGTATTATTTTCTTTTGAATGTAATACTCGGGTCAGACCCGAGTTAT
Source organism: Allium fistulosum (assembly GCA_030737815.1). NCBI lineage: Eukaryota > Viridiplantae > Streptophyta > Magnoliopsida > Asparagales > Amaryllidaceae > Allium > Allium fistulosum. The sequence continues at coordinate 1,341,144,303 of CM060901.1, read as the reverse complement.
TTCAGGTTGTAGATTTTCTTCTTTGAGTTGTTGTTCAGGATATGAAGACTTTTCACATCTTCTGAAGTTGTCAATGTCATTTTGTAGTAGTCGTGTCATTGTATGGAACGATATGTATTCATGTATATTAGTCGATAATGTACTTGTATATATAACTTCTAGAGTCGACAGTTGTAGTTGTATCATATGTATCGTGTCAACTATATTGTAACTGACATCGGTTATATATATATGAGATTTTTGTTAATCTGTGTTCCGCATTTATATTATCTGTGTTATTGTTATATCTAATGTCCTAAACTATTATGAACTATCGTAGTTTGTTTTATACTGATAATTGGATATGTCGATGGGAGTAAATAAATAATAGGTGAAAAATAAAAAGTATATACCACTCCTATCGAGATAACCAATATTAGTGTAAGGCCAATTACGGATGGTCGCTCCTATCCAGCCTTATTCTTCGTAATAATAGACAGTATTTCTTTTAATACTCTTTGTTATTATGAGTATAGAGGTGGGGCGTCACAACAGCCTACCATCCCCAAACTGATGGCCAGACAGAAGTAGTTAATAAATTTTTGGAGGATCTACTTAGAGCCTGTGTACTTGATTATGGTGGTAATTGGGAAGACTACCTTCATTTAGCAGAATTTGCATACAATAACAACTACCAGAGTAGTATAGGGATGGCTCCCTATGAAGCTCTATATGGGAGGCCTTGTTTGTTACCTGCTTGCTGGTTAGAGGTAGGAGATAGGGTGATGTTAGGACCAGATCATGTGAAAGAAACAAATGACAACTAAGGGTAGGGTTGCCTCAGTTTATTAAAACTTTCCTATCCAATTTAACCCATTTAAAAACTTGTGTTAAATTATATTTTTTCTATCCAAGATTAAAAAATTAATTTATCAAAACATTTTTTCATTAAAATACCTTTTATTTTAAATCAAATTCCTTTAAGGAAACTTAAGAATTAAATACCCGGTTTTTATTTCAAAACCCCTTTTGGAATCACCCTACATATATTTCTATATGTATAAAATAATTTTAACAACTTATTCACCAACACTCCCTTTGGATTCGTTCGGATTCGAAGTCATTTCGATCGTGCAATGATAAGAGAATAATTTACTAAGTGCACTACAACGTTTGCCTATGCAAATATTCGATCGTGTCATCCGAGGCCTTGGCGCAGTGGTAAAGCGCCAGGCTCTTGATGACAAGGTCGCCAGTTCGATCCCTGCCTTTGGCATATTAAAACTATGTGTTTACTAGAAGTCTTATGGACTTGTGTGCCACCTAATTTGTAAATATAAGTACCCACTTTTAAAAAAAATATCCGATCGTCACTATGTAGATTATTCAGATTACCATAAAACCAATCGAAATATTTTCCCCCGAACTATCCAAAGAAAAAGAAAATGTATCTTTATTAAAAATTCACTTTGAAATATTTATACCTACAAATATTTCAAAGTAATACTACCATTTCTTTTCTTAAAATCTTTCTGAAATCATTTAAGCAATACCAGGATTTAAATTCTCAAAACACTTTTTGTTATAAACTAACCTTTATAAGTTATACAAATCATTTTGTATACCATACTCATATAAAATGTACTTTTAAAATCATCTTACATTATAATAACTTTCCTTTATTATAATAAAATTTTCACAAATATTTATCCTCTAAATGTCTTATCGTCACATTTTGGTTATATTAAACAATTTTATTAAAAGATCGCTTTTAACTTAACATTTTTTTACATAACACCTTATAGACAAATGTTTAAACTTAATTCACAAGGGGTTCATTTTAATACACTCATAATTATCAAAATAATAAACGCTCATAAACTGGTCGATCATAAATCAACAATCAACAAACGATAGTCAATGCTCCTAAATTATCGGAGCATGACAAATTAAACAACAATGATAATGAAGAAATATTATCGTTGACAAACAAACACACCATAAATAACTATATAAATTTTAAAATTATTCCTTCTTATAAATAAATATAAAACATACGGTCCTAGGTAAAAAAATTCATTTACCAAATTTTCAAAAATCTATATTGTATCTGTTCGCCTTGTTCAAGTGTTTAGAAATCCTTATCGACACCGTGAGATCTCGATAAGAATTCATAAACCACTCAATAGACCAATTAACACAACATGTTTTTATAATAATAACAAATATGCTCTCGTATAAATATTACTCTCAACTCATTCTAGGGTATCACTTACCCTACTCTAATTATTTTACCCAACCAAAGCCAAAGTTCTCGCTTAACCTTCAGCACTGATACCAAATGTAATGACCAACCTTTTTGACCCCCGAAATTAGGCACTCAATACATAAACGGTATTCAAATGTCGAGCATCTAAGTGCTAGAAAGGTGGATGTTAGGGTAAAAATAATAAGAAAAAGAACAGGAAAAATAAAATCTCAAAGCGGAATGACAACATATAATATAACAAAGACAGTAAGCTGCCACTTTAAAATACATGGTATATCAGAGTTCAAAACAAACCTCATCAGCTTGGACAGTTATAACTTCCCGACCTTACATTTTTCGATGGGAATATCTAATAATATAGCGAAAAATAAAATTATTACGGCAGGTGAACATCCTGCTCTACTCCATGAGCTCCATGTCCCACCAACCACTACTTGGAAAAATACTCGGTCTCACCCGAGCATTATAATAAAATAATACCTAGATAAGTCCAAAAAACCACCATGAGAAAACTCAAGAAATATGGTAAACATATAATAACTCTGTGAGACCACGCCGCTACACATGGATTGGGTTTTATCTCACAAGAACTACATCCATAGATGAAAGAATGGAAACAAGTCGGAAAAAAATCATACTTAGAAACAAATAATTAAACATCGAGAAGAGCTCCAAGCACTTCTCGATGCAATCAAGAAAACGATTCAAAGATTTGAATCAAATAAGAAAAAGGAATTTTATAACTATGACTAGGAGCGTGTGCCCCCCTTGCCGAAGTATACCTCTAGAAAATATAACTAAGAACTACAATGGCTCTCGGGAAACCTCCATGTCGGACCCCGCCAACCTTATCGAGTATCCGAGTATTTCACATCTCTACATGCATACAACTGAAACAAATCTAGAGTAGCTGTGACAATAACCCAATGGGAGCAGCCCCACATAGCTTAGCCCACACTCGCCATTTTGCTTTAGTCATTTCTAGTAAAGGATATCAAATCAATAGTCGATGAATCAACTGTCGGAAGCTAGTACTACTTAGAGGAAACAATGAAGTTGGAAAAGATATGATAGTGTTGCTTCCTATCTTGACTTGATAGCATTCTTAACTTTAAGAATAGCAAGAGTTTAAATGCCCCAAACGAGCAACAAAATCGCCTTGAATCGACGAACACGATGAAGATAGGAGGATCGATACTTAATAAATCAACTGACGGGAACAACAAAATGGTCGTATATGAAAATTAAATCTCTTATAACATTTGATTCACACTTGTACTTGTTGTAAAAACACTTTAAAAAAACATTCTTTTTACAGTATTTCTCAATGTATTAAAAAGAAGGGTAAAAAATAAATGCATTAAAGCATCGTTTATTATAAGCCCAAAATAATTTACACTTTACTTTATTTCTAAGCATTCATTTTTAAAGATTTTCTCATTTATAAACTATCATTTAAAACTTTAAAACAATATTTATTATCCCTGAAGATAATAAACCAATTTAAAATACTTTTATAAATTTAAAACAATGTTAATCCCGAAAGGAATTTAATTTAAAACAACGTTAAAATAATTTTATATCCCTTTTATAAAATTAAAACCACATTAATTATCCTAAAAGAAAATTAATTAAATTTATAACCTTTTTATAAATTTAAAACAGCATAAATTGTCCTAAAAGATAACCAATCAAATTTATAATCTTTTTATTAACTCCAATATAACATAAATTATCCCGAAAGATAATTAATCAAATTTATAATCTTTTTTATAAATTTATAGCAACATTGGTTATTCTGAATTAATTATCTCAAAGATAATTAATCAAATTTATAACTTTTTTATAAATTTAAACAACATTAATTATCCTGAAAGATAATTTATCAATTTATAACCTTTTTATAAAGCTAAAAAAATTAATCAAATTTATAAAATTTTTATAAAATTAAACAACATTAATTATCCCAAAAAATATAAATCAAACTAATAATCTATTCTGTAAATTTAAAACAACATTAACTATCCTAAAAGATAATTAATCAAATTTATAACTTCTTTTATAAATTTTAAACAACACGTATCCTTCATTTAAAAATCCTTTAAAATACTTGAAAATATGGTTTAGACAACTTTTAAAGTGCAAAAACGTATCCAGACATTTATTTGGTAAATATACAAGCACAAATTCAACACATAAGGGTTTAAGGGGATGATATTTCATAAGTGACGGTACAGCGATAATCGCTGTAACGACACATACACAAATCAAGCAGTATGTCATAAATATTTCAGCTAAACATCAATATAAGCAACATAATAATATAAGTAAGATGCGTATAATAGTAAATTAATAATGATGATAAACCCCTTCAGATCTCTCTATAAAATCTCCTACAAAATAATGGTTATTTATACAATCCACTTTTTAAGCGGGAATTCAAATCCAAACAAACAATTAAACAATGATAACAATCATATTATTAAAAATTAGTGATCAATAGCTAACGTATCGTTTATTAATTAATCCATATATTAATTAACTTCAAATGTGATTTTTTTACTTTGCAAGTATAAAACGGTGATTTATTATGCTCGATAGATGTCTGAAATAATCTATTCAGTTTAATTATAGCAGAGTGGTGTTTTATTTTGCTAAATAGATATTACAACGAAGTATAACTAATTTAACTACGTTAAACGTAATTAAATTAAATCACTATAATTTTATCATTTATTTAAACTTCATTAAAATTATCAACTATCATCCAAGCATTCAACAACAATCCATAGCAACATAGATCTCATATAATTTATTTAGAGGTGAGTAAACTCACAAAAATTCCAGTTGACACTTTCGTATTCTGGTTTGATCTAAAATCAAACGACGTTCGATTTTAGCTTAAAATTCTACTTGCTTCAAATTCAATGAATCCAATTCCTATGCGTAGATAACATCAGTATGAGTCCAACGTAAAAGGTCGCGCCTAAATCTGACCTTGTATGAGCAAGATTTGGAATTTATAAGTTTTGGTATTAATTATATTAATTAATTTAACTTAGAGCTTAATTACAATGTTAATTAACCTTCTTCTCCAAACTATTCAAACTATTGCTTATACCTGATACGTGCATGACCCATTGCATGCAATCTTCCATCGATGATTTCTCCTTCATCCTTCTACGAAATCGCGAATCGACTTCACCATCATCACCCTCTCTACGACTGCTTCGATGCCGATCCCATGAAGTTAAGCTCGGTCGCATTTATGGAAGTTCGACCTAGGAACAATGCGACCCCCAAACCTCAACCGCCTCCGCCCAAACTCCGGCCACCCATGCTATTTCGCACCTAAAACTCAGATCCGAACTCGATTTTCCCAAACTCAACTTAAATCTCACCAAAAATCAAACCCTAGCTCACCACGGCAAAGTCGATCATCCCAACTCTCAACCGCATCCAAGAAACGAGACATAGATCTATAGATCTACTCAATACGAGTCAAAGATTCTTATTTTGCATTTTTCGTTTAGTGTGTGAATTGATTTTGAATTTTAGAAGGGAGGGTTTTTATTTTTTTATGTTATAGAAAATAAAAAATGAACAAGAGAAGGAAGAAGGAAAAGTGAAAGTGTGTTGAATATTTTAAGGGTTGAACTTGGTTTATTTTGCAATTTCCTATATCTTGCTACATAGAATTCCATTAGCGTATGAACCGGGAACGATAAAACAAAAATATAATCGCACACAGAAATGCTATACGATTCCAAAACAATAACAAAATACACTGATTATTTTATTCTGTGAGATTTTAAAAATATCGTCTTTTACCGTAAAATACGCCTAATGAAAAATTAAACATTTGTCAAATTAAAAACTATAGAAAAATCTTATAAATTTATGTAAAAATACGTCATTAAAATTAAATCGTTTTATTAACAATTGATTTTCTTATTATTTATTTGAAACATTTATTATTGTAAATAAATTTAAAAAATGAGTCCACCATTATTATTTATTAATTAAAAGGAGTTAAATAAGGTTATTAAATCCATTCAATTAATATTTAGTTCACAATTCAAATATCTAAATAATCACTATGTTTGAATGTAAGTTATTAAACTCTAACAAACCAATTGTTTAAATATTTGAAATTAATTTAATATTCAAAATCAAAACAATAAAATTCGAGTATATTACACCGAGGAGCTTAGACGACTTGTTGGCTATTTAGTAGGGAGATTTAGAAGAGAAATGTAGATTTTTATTTGCACTTCGAACAACAAATATGCAATAAAAATTATCTTTTTCATTATATTTTATTAGCGTTTCATAGTTTATAAATGATATAAACTCATTTATCTTTACTAATTAAAAAAAATTAAACAAACTAACAATAACAAAAATAATTATTTATAACAAAACAATTAAAATATCGATGCTCTTTTCGTACAATAGAACACATTCTTGTTTCGCAAACCATTCTCCTTTCGTGCTTATTTCAAATGTCCCTTTCGTGTGCCCCCTTCGTGTAGTCCAAGAACGCACCCTCAACATGTACATATTTTGTTTATTAATAACGAGTGTTACGGCACGCGCTTCGCGCGTGACAATAGTACACCCTTCGCGGATAATTTGATTTTTTTACAAATTATATATGTTTAACATATTCCTAAAAATGATTTTCATAATTATTTAGCTATGATTTTATGTTGAAATCATGTGTAGTCAGTTTGAATTTTTATTTCTAAGTTGCATCTTTTATTTCTTTTGTCTGAATTTTTATTTCTAAGCTATACCGCTAATTTTTTTTGTTAGTTTGAATTTTTTTTCCCGTTATCAATTAATAAAATGCAAAAATGTATAGAAAGTTTATTGTTAGATCATATTTTTAAACGATATTAAGTTTGGTATATGTAAAAAAGCGTTATGAATTTGCAAAAGGTATATTTGCTAGATCCTATTTTTAAGTTATATTAGCATTTGTAAAAGGTTGAGTTTCTTAACGCTACTCACCGTAGTTTGCAGTTGACAATAATATTACACGTAATAAAGTACGGTGCTATATGCATGAATTTAGGATCAGGCATGTACATGCTATTTTTTAGGACCAACTAATAAATGCATTGAGTTTAGGAACAAATATGTAGATGCTATATTTTAGGATCAATTAGTCGAGAATTTCTTTAAAAAATTATATATAAAGGGCAATTTTGAAATTTCACGATCGGACCAAAAGATTGCACTTGCAAGCCAACTATTAATAAGGATATATGTACTACGTATAATGTTTAAATTTGATTGGTTAATGCAACTTTCATTAATGTCTTACTTGTACTTGCATAATGAAAAGTGGGTGCATTTGCAATAAAAGTGATTTATAATTACTTTTTATTTGTTAACGTTTTAAATCTTCTTAATGTCACTTGACATGGCAGTCCGAAATTTTCTTCGAAATTCAAGATTTGATAGCTTGTTTAGTTATCAGAATTTTAAATCTCATAGATTTCAATTGAGATATCAGCTTGAGATTTTTTTTCAAAATCCGAGATTGAAAACCTTCTATAGCAAAACAAAACAAAATTAACGCAATGCATATATTTCAATGAAATTTGAGTTGCTGATTTAGTTGTATCTGAAGACATGAGCTAGTGGGATATTTTCTGCTCACGCATTTCTATCTTCCATTTGTTTGAAAGAGTTTATTCATTAGTAACTCGCCATTCTAGGTCCTCAGTTGAATATATTAATTCCAATAGAAGTACATTCCAATAAAGCTTAATGTAGATAATTTATGACGCCTAATTCTTTGCATCAGTTGATCATATATCATATCATCACAGCTTATTAAAGCAATCACTGAGTTGTTTGTTCTTTCAATGATCTCATATAAACTACGATGACTGTAGTTATATCCATTATTATAGCTCTATCGATTAACTAGTTTTGCAGGTCACATTCTTGGTCGTAGAAAATCGCAAAGTTACCTGGCAAAGTGGTCTAGCAAAGTGAATCGCAAAGTTGCAGGAGCAGTAAAGGAGGCAAGGTCGAGTTATTGCGGAGTCCGACGAGGTGGTTTGAAGCGGTGAAAGTCGGATGGTCACGATTTGCTGTCAGCGAGGTGAGGGTGGTTCAGGATTGGCTCAGCAAATGTGCAAAGTGCAAATTTAAACTGGTATGCTAGCTCTAGAATTGATGAGATTAAAAAACTTTCTTGTTGGGAAGACAGCGTAATATTGTTTGCATACACAAGGTCACTAGCATTCGTTCTATGAGCAACTCTGAAGTTGCCACTTAGTAGTGGAAGTAACATATAAGTAGAAGAATAGATAGTCTCAGATCCGAACTTTGTTAAATGAAACACTTTATAAGCATAGACGAAGCAATAGTTTGTTTACTTTATGACTTCAAATAGTGTATTTAGGTTGATTACCTTTGTTCATGGTGCAAAGCTAGCCTGCAATATGAATAAAGGTGTATTAGTTCATGCAGCACTGTGAAACCAAGTGAACATCTCATGTGAGGTTAGAAACAGGACCGGCCCAGAAGTATGGTTGTCCAGGCCCAAAATAATATTTTTTAACTATAAGTTCAGATTAGGAAAATAAAAAATTTCCTCTTTAACAGGGATTGAACCCAGGCTATTAACATCAAAGTTCGTAGCACCTACAAATACAACATAAACTGCTTTTATTTTTCATATTTCAGGAATTTGCCTTATTAAGTATAGGTAAGTCGATCGTTCTATCTTCTACGGTATTGTCCATGGTTCAGTGGGCTGTCCTAGTCCGAGGGCTTGATGGGTTGTCCTCTATGCCAGACCTGGGTACAAATGCAAGATCTTATTAAGTTCATGCAGCTTCCTTATATGTATATGTGGATTTGTCAACATTTGCTAGGTATATTAGAACAGTTCAATAGCCGCCTGTAGTGAAAAATTGGCGATTGATAACAATTCAACACCACGGTGCGTTGCGGAAGCGATTTCAAATCAAGACCTAGTATTGTCTATTTGAATACCAATGCAACTTAAAATATCAATTATGAGAACACAATCAACAATATGAAAAATAAGAGACACAGAAGATTTAACGTGGTTCGGATATGAAGATCATACGTCCACGGAGACCCAATAACCCATTTATTATTATCATCAGAGATTATAAGCCAATACAATGATTAGAGAGATACAATAGGTGGAGACTCTCTCTAATCAGTTACTCAATTAAAGAGATTAATAATAGAGCACTCAAAATAGAAAACCCCCAATTTGATTTCGTTAGGGTTTCTATTGATTACAATTATTGGAAATCTGATTAAAACCTAATCTCTTAATTTGGAAGATGATTAGGAGACAATATATAGGTGACCTAAATGATCTAGATCATCCATCCACGTCAAAAGAATCTGCACCATCAGTTTAGAGAACCAAGCTCCGGAATTTACAAAACTACCCTTCAGAATTCGGAACTGGAAAATAACTTTTCGTCGCCTCAGACGTCTGACCAGGGGAGTCAGACGTCTGCAGACTGTTTCGGGCAACAGTCTGAAACAGGGTCAGACGTCTGACCTGGGTTGGTCAGACGTCTGCAGGAAGTTTCAGGTTGCAGTGAACTTCTCCTCTTCTGACAACTCTTCTCTCCAACCAACTGCAAAGCTTTCCAATGCATAGCTCTACCAAATCTTCACATCAAACACATATATGAATCGCATAAATTCAACACTCCACCTCGATTCAATATATGTATGTCTCATCAACAAATTATCATAGGGGTTATTGGATCTCGCGCCCAATGGCGCCTAAGCAGCTGGAATCAAATGGATCAAGTTTGAGCAATGCTCAAACTTATCCTTGGGAAGTGGCTTCATCATCATATCTGAGGGGTTATCTGAAGTATTCACTTTCAACAACTTGATCTTACTCCGTTCTTCCTCCAGCATAAGAAAGAAACCTCTAAAATCAATGTGCTTCATTCGTGAACTATAAGCCTGATTATGAACAAGATGAATTGCACTCTGACTGTCTGAAAATAGCTCCACGGTCTTCTGCACCATAAAAAGATCATCCAACAACTGAAGTAAATACAAACCCTCCTTAGTTGCTTCAACAATCGATATCAATTCTGCTTCGGTAGTTGACAAAGCTACAATAGATTGCAGCTTTGATCTCCATGAAATCGAGCCTATGCCGAGTGTAAAAACATAGCCCGACACTGACTTCCGTGCATCTCTATCCCCAGCATAATCTGAATCACAGTATCCTCTAAGTGAGATGTCGCCATCCACTCCACCATATAACAAGCCAACAGATGAAGTGCCTCTAAGATACCTAAGTATCCACTTTACTGCTTGCCAATGTTCCTTGCCTAGGTTAGACATATATCGACTTACAACACCCACTGCGTGGGCCAAATCTGGTCTAGTGCATACCATGGCATACATAAGACTACCAATAGCACTGGAATAAGGTATATCAGCCATATACCTTTTATCTTCTTCCGATGTGGGAGATTGGTCTTTTGACAATTTAAAATGAGAGCCTAATGGAGTACCAACCGGTTTGGCTTTCTCCATTCCAAATCGAGTGAGGACCTTCTCGATGTATTGCGCCTGAGTGAGTCTCAACTCTCTCCGCTTTCTATCTCTACAAATCTCCATACCCAATATTCTTTGTGCTTTTCCTAAATCCTTCATATCAAACTCCTTGCTAAGTTCAGTTTTCAACTCCATAATTCTTACCATACTCCGAGATGCAATTAACATATCATCAACATATAACAACAGATATATTAAATCATTATCACATCTCTTGAAATAAACACACTGGTCTTTAAAGCTTCTAGAATATCCTTGTGAAAGCATAAACTTATCAAATCTCTTATACCATAGTCTAGGTGACTGTTTTAGTCCATATAGAGATTTGTTAAGTTTACAAACATAGTCTGGCCTGCTACTATCAATGAACCCCTCCGGCTACCGTAAATAAATTTCTTCATCCAGATCACCATGCAAGAATGCGGTTTTGACATCTAGTTGCTCCAATTCCATATCATAATGAGCCACTAATGCCAATAGAATGCGAATGGAGGTATGCCTAACAACTGGAGCAAAAATGTCATGATACTCAACTCCCTTTTTCTGAACATACCCCTTTGCTACTAACCTTGCTTTATATCTGAAATTTCCATTGCCGCCGTCTTTTACTCTATAGATCCACTTACAACCAGTAGCTCTCTTGTTGGTGGGAAGAGACATCAAATCCCAAGTATGATTTTTCTGCAAAGATTCAATCTCTTCTTCCATAGCAACTAACCAACTGGAACTGTCAACTGAAGCAATAGCGTCTCTATAATCTCTGGGTTCGTCATGGACAACATTCAAAGCATATGTTGCCATGTCATCGAAGTCAATGTCTTCGATGCTCAATCCAACAAAATCATTAAGCCAATTAGGCTTCTTCTTCTGTCTAACAGGTCTGATCTCTGAACTAGCTCCACCTTGAGTCTGATCCTCTGTACTAATCTCAGTACTTTCCTCATCAACCACGGTGTCATCGGAAACACCTTCAGAACTTCTATGAAAAGGAACAGTAGATGACTTACTTTGTGTTTGGTATTCTTCATTTGTCCTCTCATTGTCATCTGATGAGGAAGGCTCCACCTTCAACATAGCCTTCTCATCAAAAGTCACATGCCTGTTGGTAACAATCTTCCTGCTAATAGGACACCACAATCTATATCCCTTCACTCCTCTTCTATAACCTAGAAAGATACACTTGCGAGCTCTAGGTTCCAGCTTCCCTCTGCTCTCATGTACGTAAGCTGGACAACCAAACACTTTGAGGAATGAATAGCTAACAGGATCTCCTTTCCATACTTCTTCTGGGATCTTCATGTCTATGGCGGTAGAAGGTGTGCGGTTGATGAGGAAAGCCGCCATAGATAAAGCTTCTGCCCAAAATCCCTTTTTCAACTTTGCAGTCAATCTGAGGCAACGAGTTCTCTCCAATAATGTCCGATTCATTCTTTCAGCAACTCCATTAGACCGAGGGTCGCCAGGTGTGGTGTAATGCCTCTTAATACCTTCAGACTCACAATAATCGATGAATTCCTGTGATACAAATTCACCGCCGTTATCTGAACGGAGAACTTTCAATTTCTTTCCTGACTGCTTCTCAACTGTAGATTTCCACTTTCGAAACCTGGCTCCACCTAAGGAGGGGCAAGGGGAAGGTCCCCAAATATCTGTGTGAACATACTCTAAGACAGCCTTTGCCTTATGCTCTCCCGTACCAAAAGAAATCTTCGTCTGCTTCCCAAGAACACACTCTTCACAAAAGCCAAGCTTTGAATGATGAACACCATCAATCAAACCTCGCTTTCTCAACTCATCCATGCTGCGCTCACCAATGTGACCCATCCGTAAATGCCATAATCTGGAAAAGTCCGAATCAACAGAAGTAACAGATGCTGATTCGCCAACTACAGTAGTGCCCTTCAAAAGATAAAGATTTCCTGCCCTTACTCCTTTCATAACTATCATAGAACCCTTTGATATTTTCATCTTCTCTCCTTCAACTACAATCTTCAAACCAAGCCTACTCAGAACCCCAATAGATATCAAACTTCTTCTCAAATCAGGTACATGTCTAACGTCTGTAATAGTACGAATAACACCGTCAAACATTCTAACCTTCACACTACCAACACCAATCATACGGCAAGAAGCATCATTGCCCATCAGAACTTCTCCTCCATCAATCTCACGGTAAGTGGAGAAACAGTTCCTATCAGTTGTCATATGATAGGATGCGCCAGAATCGATCAGCCATAGGTTGCTCTTCCCAGAAGAGCCAGAAGCTGTAAACACATCGGTATCACTCTCTGTATCTGACTTCTCAGCGGTAGACGCTGAAGCTTGCTTTGGGTCTCTTCTTCTACCTTCAAGCTTGGGACAAGTTGCTACAAAGTGCCCTAGCCTTTTACAATAATTGCAAGTCAATTTATTAGGCCCCCTAGACTGAGACCTTGATTTATTTCGACCTCCACCATATTTTGACTTGCTTTGGCTTCTACCTCTCTGAACAAATAAGCCCTCTGTATCACTGTCTAAACTAGTGCTTGCTAATCTATCCCTCAACACTTCATTATGAAGTCCAGCTTTAACATCAGATAAGCTAATTTTACTATGACCATAAATCATAGAATTAACAAAAGCAGTGTACTCCTTAGGCAAGAAACATAAAAGGATTACCGCTTGAGCCTCATCTGTAATTTCAACTTTCGCTGCCTTCAAATTCATTACTAAGGTGGTTAGGGCATCCACATGCCCCATGAGATCAGCTCCAGGCTTCATCTTGTACGAATAGAGTTGTTGTTGCAGAATTATTCTGTTAGTGAGAGACTTGTCCTGATATGCATCAGATAATGCATCCCATAATTCCTTAGCTGTTTCCTTTTGAGAAAATTCTCTAAGAACCTCATCTGAAAGACTTAGCTGGATGGTAGTTAGGGCTTCATCTTCCATCTCTTCTAAAGTTTCACAATCTAAATCTTTCAGCTTCTCAGGCGCAGAAATTATCTTAAAAGTCTTCTCCTTCTTTAATACAACCTCCATCTTCATCTTCCAAGTTCCAAAGTCTCCCTTTCCATCAAAACGAGTAAGTCCATAATTGACCCCAGATCTACCAATAGATTTACTTGAAGTAGCCATTAATATCCAAACGGAACAATAACACCAGCTCTGATACCAAACTGTAGTGAAAAATTGGCGATTGATAATAATTCAACACCACGGTGCGCTGCGGAAGCGATTTCAAATCAAGACCTAGTATTGTCTATTTGAATACCAATGCAACTTAAAATATATGAGAACACAATCAACAATATGAAAAATAAGAGATACAGAAGATTTAACGTGGTTCGGATATGAAGATCCTACGTCCACGGAGACCCAATAACCCTTTTATTATTATCACCAGAGATTACAAGCCAATACAATGATTAGAGAGATACAATAGGTAGAGACTCTCTCTAATCAGTTACTCAATTGAAGAGATTAATAATAGAGCACTCAAAATAGAAAACCCTCAATTTGATTTTGTTAGGGTTTCTATTGATTACAATTATTGGAAATCTGATTAAAACCTAATCTCTTAATTTGGAAGATGATTAGGAGACAATATATAGGTGACCTAAATGATCTAGATCATCCATCCACGTCAAAAGAATCTGCACCATTAGTTTAGAGAACCAAGCTCCGGAATTTACAAAACTACCCTTCAGAATTCAGAACTGAAAATAACTTTTCGTCGCCTCAGACGTCTGACCAGGGGGGTCAGACGTCTGACCTGGGTAGGTCAGACGTCTGCAGGAAGTTTCAGGTTGCAGTGAACTTCTCCTCTTCTGACAACTCTTCTCTCCAACCAACTCCAAAGCTTTCCAATGCATAGCTCTACCAAATCTTCACATCAAACACATATATGAATCGCATAAATTCAACACCGCCAAAGTACATTACCGTGTGTGTGTGTAAAACTGAAATTCATGTGTAAATCACGTATACTATTTAATGATACGGTTGTAACGATAGGCAATTTGCATTATGATATTTGATTTGATGCGATATTCACGTCCAAGTAACATCTAATATTTGATGTACTGTACCATATAATATTTGATGAACTTAAACATCTAACGTTGGGACAATTCAATAAGCAAGCACTGTTGTAAGATATATGAATTAAAGTACATATGTAAACCACCATCTAATTTAATCTATACTATATTATTATTAGTGAGTTAGATTTCAAGCTCACACAGGCCCCCTTGAAATTTGGCAACTGAACAGTCTCCGAGTTAACCCTGAATTATTCTTTCTCTTTCTCAGCTCAAAGTATCACGGCTCCTCTTCTCTTTCGTCCCTTCCATATTTTTCTAACCTTCTTCTGAAACACCATCATTTAATCCTTCTGCCATTCCTCTTTCTCCTGCTAACCCTAAATCTTACGCTCAACTCTCCCTTCCTTTCTATCTCATCCAACCCCAGATATTCACATCTTCCCCCGATTTGTGCCTTTTTCCCACCGTCGACGTTAAAGTCTCCCCCGCCAACATTGCCAGCCTCTTCGACTCTGCATCTCCGCCCACTAGACCAGCAACCATGTTCGCCTCTCTATCCCTTTCGACTTGCCTCATCCCATTGTTCGTAGAATTTGTCTTCTTCGTTCACCATGGGATTGTCGGCCACGCAGCGTCGATGGGTTGTCTCATTCTGCTCCCTCACAAACCCTAGGCTTAGTTCAAAACTTATCATTTACCTGGACCAAATTATTTTCCAAACCCTAGAACCAAATTGCCCTTTCTCTGCTCCACCATCCAACCCGTCAAGCAACCCGACTTATTTCCTTATCGCATCTCTCCGCTTCCACTCTCGCCATACATTGATGCGTCATCTGCTTTGTATCATCTCTGTATTCTTCTGCTAATCCTATCAGACCAAATGATTTCATTTACTGTTAAATCGATGAAATCCCATCAGTGAACCGACTCAAATCAAGGCATCGCTGGCTGTAAATCCCATTAGCGAACCCTTAATCTTCTCTGGCATGTAATTTGTAAGAAAGTGGGATCATACCAATTGATTCTGTCGTCGCTAGCCCCAAACCCTCATGGCACCATCTCAATACATCCTATCATCGATAGGTTTAAAACATTTCCATAGGTGATTTAAATCTCAAGTTATCGGTGGCTATTTGAGTAGCAGCTATAATTTACAAATTAAGATTGCCGAACCCGGTATGAATATGTTTAATTATACATTTTTATTATAATTTTGATTTTTTTAATGTTGATGTATTTCAGTTATAAAAAAATTAATACAAATTTGTATTCTTTTTGTATAGTGGCATCAACCTATGCAGGTACATCTATACAGGTAATTGGCATATAAAATTGTATGGTGGTTTGTCTTTATTCAAATTTCCTTCATTTCTTTTGCTTCAATAACCAATTTGCATAGATGCCTATTTTTTTAGTAAAACCGTATCTTCGGTATTTGTTTTTATTATCAATCCTAACTTCGATTTACTGAAATTAGTTTGAGAAGTTATTTAAACTTTATCATCTGGAAAAAGCAAATCAGTCTTTCAATATTAATTTAAATCAAAAAAATGTTTTTGCATTAATTTAACCCTTAACAAACAAGTCTAACATGTTGAAATCATTACTGAGGCCAAATTTCTGCAATATTTTTGTTAATTTGCATATTTTGTTTTCATCTATTATTATGTTATGTAAATATATAAATGATGTAATATTGTGGAATGTTTTCTATTTGATATTCCTATCATAAACTTGATGATAAATTCTTTCATATAGAAGTACTTAATATTCTGTTGGTATCATGATTGTTGTTCAACTATTGGGCAGCGTATATATTTATTATGTTATTTTCATATTATTAAGTCTAACTTTCAATAGTTTATTTTTTATATTATTCAGGAGAGTCGACATTTATCATTTGGAGACCTCTAACTCTCAGCCTAAAATGAATCAAACCCTTGAAATTACGTTCAGGTGCCTCATGATCCTAAAGGTTAGTTTGGAAATTATATAATATTTTCTATAGGTATTTATATTGGAATATGTGTATTGAAATGTTATTCTTAACTTCAAAACACCAGAGTTATGTTCTTAATGTTAAAAATCAACCATGCTTCAACGATCATAGTTGAAGTTTGCCACAGTTTGAATTGGAATATGACATGTAATTTGGATATCATATATGATATATGATTAGATCATTTGAACATAAACAAAAAAATCTTGAAATGTTTATATGCACAATGTTAGATCCACAAGATGAATCTTCAAATACATGAACAGTTGTGATTGACGTTGAATAATTTTTCATATCAACATGATTTAAATTACAGCAACAAACCGGTACCTAACAACTATGATACCAATAGTTGAATTGTTCTATTGCCAGTCAATTTTATGTGCATATCTAACTGTTTATGGTGTAATTTCATTTGTTGGGTAACGGTTTGCTGATGGTGTAATTTATCAATAGTTTTAAATAACAGTTGTGATTTGCATAATTTTTCATATCAACATGATTCAATTTACACCATCAACATTAATCATATTGTTACATCAATAATTGCATTCGTTCTATGATCTTGGCACCTGTTTCTGTCATTGGGTTCATTATAGCCTCTTGGTTCTTTCTTATAATTGAATATCTAATTGTAGCAATGCCTGACAATGGTTATGTAATTTGTAATACTTTCTCTTATAATAAATAACATTGATAAATTACTTTTGTGACTCTGGTGTATGTGTCAATATATATTGGTGGGAACAAAGAATACACAATTTAGTCAGGTTGTACAAAATTGAGGAGTTTGAACTGTTATGAATTTAGGAAAAAAAGATAACATGTATTTGTTATAAATTTAGGAAAAAATAAGACGAAATATATACTTTATAAAGTACTGTCTATACCTTCTTTTTCATATTATATAAAGCATCAAGCTATCAAGGAAATAAATGTTTACACTATGATTACGACAAAAATTGCATATTGCACAAAATATGAATCTTACCCAACCGGTTAGCTTAGCTGCGCGAGTAAGTTAGGGTGATATGAGTTTTTTAAAGGGTCAAACTAAAAATCTTATTTTGTCAGAATCATCTCTTCAGGTGGTGTTACTATATTAATAATGACTTTTTTTTGCACCAACTATAAAAATAAGGCAATATCTATTGATAGTAGTACAAAGATGGACTTCACCGATCTTCCAAATTATAATATTTTTTTCTAATTAGACTGTAGATTGAAGCCAATCGTTGCCGGTGGTAGATTTTTGGATCATATTTTATAGTGAAATTGGTTTAAAAGGTTTTTCATTCTTTAGTAGTAGGAATTTTTACAAGCTGATGTTGATGGTGAATAGCTTTAATGTTTTTTGTGGCTTATTTGATTTTAAAAGGTAATAATATAATATATCATATCGTAATGTTAGAGCTTCCATATTTTTGTTTATCTTTAAGGTGTACGGATATGCAATATCATAATGCATGTCTGGAGTTTCAGCTCCAATGTTACTTGGCCTTTATATTATGTCAAGTAAGGTTTTAGACCTAAGCTTAGGTCAGTTTGAGTTATACTTAACCATTTTTAGGCTTTTCACCGGAAAAGAGAATAGACAAATCTTGGTACTATATTATATATATAGAACAATGTAATAATTTATATTTGCATAGAGTTCAATAATAAAATTATATAAAAATCAAATATTACAAAAATATATGTACACGTGCATTTGTATTGATATGTATATAATATATTATCCATTTCTATAGGCTTCTATTGTATTGCCAGTTAGGTTACTTGCACTGTTTAATTTTTGTTAAGATTTATGAATCCATGGAGATTCAATTCAATAATTTTCTATTGAAACCTTATTTGAAACAGAAAACACTAACTGTTGTATCTCTTATTTATTGACCCCAGTTAATATTACGAGCGTGAATCCTTTGTGCTTGGTAGAAAAATGGTAGATATTAGATTCCATATAATTACTCCCAAATCAATATCCAATCTCGATTTGTGTAAATGAAATGTTAGGAATATGGAAAGTTTGAATTTTCAAAAAATAAGATTAAGCACAAGACATGATCTATAGATTTGTTGGATGTCTCTAAAACTAAATAATCTGCTTTTAAATTTCTTTCAGGTAGGAAGTGGACATCATTTACCGATTGATTGGATGTCACCAATCGAAGATTGGTTTTGTATGCTCAACTTAAAAACTATCGACAATGCTTAATTAGAAAAATTCTCTCATCTCTAAGTTAGAAGTCCTTTCTGGGTTGTTTTTTTATACTATCTTCGTAAATATTTATAAGATTGGACTTTGGTTTGTGTGTTATAAAGACATTTAATTTTCTTTTATAAAAACAAATAACCGATTTGTTTGATTTCTCTAGCTAGGGATGAGAATGATTTAGTCATTCGATACGGTTTTCTTCATGCATACAACCGACATTAAGATTGGGTTGGAAGATTGAGTACTGAAGTGCCTCGCCTGATCCAACATTTCATTCCTATCGAGGTAAAAATCCTAAGTTTTGGTCTGTGAGTTGTTTACCTTTCCGTTATTCACTTTTATTTTCTGGATTTCTTGATTAAATTGAATACATACATTTTCAATGAATCCTTTCGCTTTTAACTGCAATGGCTAAATTTATTTCTTAATTAGATTATTTTATTTGGTATACAAAATCAATGTATGTTGCATTTGAAGTGATTAAAAAAAGAAAACTGAAATGTGTTTTCAACTTACCTTGGAGTACTTAGCTTAATTACGACACCAAAAAGATATCATGTCATCTGAAAGCTCTTGATATTTCAGCTTTCCATGTATATCGATATCACGGTCCTTTTGGTTATAAGGTTGAAATGATTTCTTTTGTTCTGAAATTCAATTATTTTCCGCATTAAAGTTGTCTTAGAATATAATAGGTACTATGCCTAGGTTGTTGGCACTATGGCTTCCATCTATCTGGTTCACATGTATGTTTGTCAATGCATTCCTGACAATGAATAGCAATGAGTTACTTTATATGTGTTTAGTTTGCAACTACAAGCAATAAGGTTACATCTAAAGTTTTTGTTTTGTTTGATTTATCATCTAAAATTTTAGTTTCATGTTTTGCTTAAATTCGTCAGTTATATTACTTTAGTGAAGATGATGCTACAACAATGAATTATTATTTTTACTGTTGCAAGTTTTTTACTTACAACTATGATTAAAAAAGGTTCCTTATTAAAGGTATAATTTCAATTTTCTACCTTTTCCTGTTGTGGTGTTTTTGTTTTTGTTCTTTTTTAGTCTAAAAACTACATGATTGTAATTTGCTTCATATGTTGATTTTGCAATTTCTTTATTTTAAGGATTGGTAATTAACCCTCTTTTTATACAAGGATGATGGTGAAGCAGAACGGTGGGATGTTGCACTTTCAATGCATTATTCAATCTCTCTTTCCTTCAGTTTGATTCCTCTATATACATTCTATAATTATAAAGTCGTGAACTTAGTGTTTTCAGATTAAATACTAATCACAGACTTCCAATTTAGTAAATAATCTGATGTTCATTAACCTTTATACTTTATATCTATACAAGTTTAGCTAAAATAAGTGGAAATTTAAAAGCTGAAGGAGTTGAACATTTTTACACATTTACATACATGTAACGCTAATGTACACCACTTTGGTTTCATTTAGGTCTGCTTTTTATTACTTTTATTTCATGGCTTATGAATCTTTCCTTAACTAATTTTTGCACTAGAATTTAGTACCTCTATGTTGATTTTAAGAAAATTACCTCACTAGAATCACATGAAATTATTGAATGCACTATTGACTTAAGTGGTTCATTTTTGGGTCATCTAGAAGTGTAGCATCATTATGAAGACATATGTGCTAAACTGCAAAATCAAATACATATAAAAGGTTTTGAGTTGTTGATTCCATGTCAGAAAACACTGTAACATAGTTGCAAGGTATTTAATACTAGTGGATTTGCTACAACTCTTAGATATTGAATGAAAATACATGTCAAATGCATTTCCTAAATTTGTACTGATATTATTTATCACATTCCATGGTGTTCCATGAAAAATATCTATGGTTAACTGGATTGAGCGGGGTGATGTCTTGCTAACTTTCATCAATGCATTTCATAATGGTGGCATCCAATAATTCCATTGAGTGATTTCATTAGTGTTTATTTGATTTTCAAACGCATAGTGGACAGTGTGGAAGCTGTTGAGCATCTGCCCAAAATATATCACAATCATCAAAGAGGTATACAACAATCAAGCTCATAAAGGATATTTTGGTTGTAACAATACTTGATGATTTTACTAGACCTAGGTCACCTCTTTTGCATTGTGTCACGTCTTCGGACGTATCAATGGTTATTTAATATAGTATACAGAAAAGAATCCAACTTTTCATGCATGTTTGAGCACAGTTGAATTACACAAGTTTAAAAAACCTAAAATCATAGATCCTGGTACTGGATTTACTTATAGAGAGGTGGAGTTGGCACCTGTGAATATGTATCTTGAATCATGTGAAAGAGTTCTGCTTGGCAATGATCTCATGTAGTGAGAATATAGGGCCTTTTTTCATTTATAAGATTTGTGCTGTAGAGTTTGGGTTTGAAATACTACTAGGAAAACGTCTACTGTTTTGAGGATTATCTACAATCTTCATAGCCATTGTATTTCTATTATTAATTTATTTTCTAAACTGACTGAAACGTATTTGTCTTGGTTTAGGTTGCCACTGATATTTTGAAAAATAAGCTACATGCAGCTCTATTCAATGCAATGTTAACGTTCTAACAAAAAGGCAGTTAGAGCCGAAGTTAATTGACTTTTTTTGTTCCTTTGGAAGTTTGTGAAGTTCTACTTCAACGATTATTTTTTTGATGGTCAGCTAGATTTTAGTGCATAATGATTAATCTGTGGATTCTTAGGTAAGTTGTTTATTTGGATAGAATTCAAACTATCTTAATTTGAATAACAGGTTTAATGTATATTTCTTTATCAATTACATGAACTATTGTTGTTCTTAATCAAAAAAATAAAAATTTATAATTTTCAAGTTGGAAAATTTGTAGATAAAGAGTGAAAATATGCAATGATGTGCATGTCTGAAGTTATTTTCACAAACTAAATGGATGAATAATATTTACGAGGCCATGATATGCCTATGATAAGGTGTATATATAGGATCGGTTCAAGGACTTGGGTTGCCTTAGGAAATTCAAAATTTAGATGCAAAAATGTTGGAAAAATATTTAAGTTTATGCATTTTCATTATCTATACTACACTGTTATCTATAATATTATTTAAGTTTGTGCATGTCATTTTACAAAGCTGTTCTATGTTGCTAATTGATTTTCTAATTGCTTATTGCTACTGTATTATGTAATTTCAAACTTAGCCTTCTGCCCAGTTTCCGTCAATTTGCAAAGGTTTCCAGTGCATTGAAGCGTTCAGATTGACTTGCTCTTTTCTCCTTTGGAAATGTAGGTAACGGTTATATTAAATACAAGACAAGGGAACACTGCACATGTGCATGATTGCATATATGTCTTCTGTTTCATTTCATTATCTTATTTAACTTTATCGTTCATTTACTGGTACGGGGCTTTGTTTCTAAGTGATATGCTCATGATTGAATTCTTCACTTCCAACTGAAATATTAGAACTGAAATATGCGATCTACATCACTTTCAACTTTGCAAAACAGTAATATAATTTATTTTATTTTTCATTCTTTGTCGCAGGTGCAAAAGGGTTTGGTGCTGATAATGTTTAACTTACTACAATGACTTTTGCGAAAGATAAGGGCTGCTTCCCGCCCTCAAGACCAAATTTATACAAACAAAGCTAGCAATTATTTCAAAGTCTGAACATAAAATTTTACTTTCGATATACTTTTTGTTTCGCCCATGAACATGCATGTTTAAAAGCTTTATTATTACGCAACAACATGTGCGAATAATTATCCAAGATGTAGTTTAGCAAATACATCTTCATGATGTGAGGATATATTGAAAATATTATATATATATATATATATATATATATATTAGACATATAAAGAGTTATTAATATACGGACTGAATCTCCGGTCCATACACTAAATATATTTGAGTACTTCATCTATAAACTTGGGAGAATAACCATGAAGATATATATCTATGTATATCACTTTATTCTTTTGTTATCATACTACTGTAATAAAGCCAGACATTTATGGATTTAGATTATATGTTTGCTACTACAACCATGATATATATATTTATTAATATTTAATTCAATAAATCCAGTTATTTGTCGACAATATCATATACTAATTGTTCTGTCCATGTTATAAAAGCATTCAAAAAAACAAGGTTAACACTACCAAATATATATCACGTTTTCTGCGTTGCATTAAAATAGGATTTTATTTATGATTGACATACTGTGTAGTGGAAACATTATTTTATAGTACATCTTTTGCTATGTTTTATAGAAGCCATGCTTTTTACTGCTTTTGTATCTCACCATAGTGCATCTGCTGCTTTTTTTATTACTACTGACAAGTTCACTTTGCCCTTTTAACTCTTTCGCCTACATATGTGTTTGAGAGCATTCAGTTCTATTACTACATTGACTCAATAAGGATTGTGTAATAATTTTAATACTTATATTTGATGTTGTACTAATGTTTCTAATTCCTTCCTGTAAATAATATATTTTGATTATTTTTTAAAATAATTTAGTTTTCTAACTGCAACAAATATATTTTTTCTATATCCGTGTGCGAAGTACGGGTTCGCACTAGTTTCATCTAAACGTTAGCTGCCATCCCAATGCAATAATATTTTAGCATTTATTTATGTATTAAACGTGAACTTCTCCTCTTCTGACAACTCTTCTCTCCAACCAACTCCAAAGCTTTCCAATGCATAGCTCTATCAAATCTTCACATCAAACACATATATGAATCGCATAAATTCAACACCGCCAAAGTACATTACCGTGTGTGTGTAAAACTGAAATTCATGTGTAAATCACATATACTATTTAATGGTACGGTTGTAACGATAGGCAATTTGCATTATGATATTTGATTTGATGCGATAGTCACGTCCAAGTAACATCTAATATTTGATGTACTGTACCATCTAATATTTGATGAACTTAAACATCTAAAGTTGGGACAATTCAATAAGCAAGCACCGTTGTAAGATATATGAATTAAAGTACATATGTAAACCACCATCTAATTTAATTTCATCTAAACGTTAGCTGCCATCCCAGTGCAATAATATTTTAGCATTTATTTATGTATTAAACGTGAGCTTTCAAGTAAAATAGCTATCATATCAACCAACATATATGGTTTTTATCGAGTTTTAAATCTTCTTTATCTCGTTGGAGATCTCATCCGAGATCATATTTTATATTTGGACGTGACAAGATTTTAAACATAATTCTTAGTTGTTACACATCAATCTTATTAGAGTATCTCGATCAATATGCCAATCCAAGATTTAGTCTGAAATTCAAGATTTGAAATCTTGGACTTTTATAGTTGCTGAAATGACAAACGAGTCTGCATACTGTATTAGAATAACATAATTCCTTTTTTTTTTTTTACCATCAAGAACTGAGCGACTTACACTTGTTTGTAGTTTATATTAGAATAACATATGCCACGTTTATAGATAAAGAATAAATTAACATTCTGTATTATATCATGTCCCTGCTTTCGGTAATCTTTTATCATATAACTTAACGAAATGTTATACATGCTCCCTATCACAGGTTCCGAAAACAAAATGGAAGATGCTTTGTTCTATCAAAACACTATCAGTAAGGACGCAACACATGCTCATCGTACATTCACCTTGTTTATTTGTGTTGTTTAATTGGTGGGAAATGATAACACACTTAAAAGATGTTAGTCAAGACAGCCTAGTATCCCATGGCTTTCCACTTTTTGATAAAAAACATTGGGTTTTCGTGGTTATTGTCATTTGGCATATAAGCTTAATCCAAACTTTTTCCTCTATATCCAACTCGTTCGAGTGGCCTGCTATCAAACTATATAGTATTTGGTGACTTTGGTCAATATCCTCTAGGCATCTTGCCTAGAAAAATATTAAAATAGGGGCTGCACTCAAATTTACATCTTGCAGGATGTTAAAAGTATTATAAAAAGAAGAACACCAATGGCCACCAGTTCAAGTGTCAAGTGTCATGGCGCTTTAGATAGAAGTTCTGGAGGTCAAGGATATCAAAATAATTGTTCTATTTGAATCAAGTAGCACTTTTGTTATCAAAAAATGAAGTTGCTCGGATTTCCTTCTGTAAGGAACGAACTAATACCTATTTATATCCTTTATCCAGTGTTTTGATAACAAGTATGGTTACATTTCACATGTTGGAAAAACTCAATACTCACGGTGGAGCTGTTTCTTTAGGACATCCTCTTGGTTGCACCGGAACATGTGTAATTGTTGCTATATTAGGGATAAATTGCTATACATTTTGGTCCTTTTTATAATCTTTTGTGAAGTTTACGTTAAGACTGGTTTGACTATTTGTGAAATGTTAAGTCTTGTTTGACTTGAACATGTGTTGTGCTTTGTTTGTGTTGGAAATGTTAACTTATTTTTGAAAAATTGTTCCTTATTGTTTGAATCAACGAATTTTATATATTTGAATTGATTTTATGTATTTGAATTTCTAAAATTGTACTGTTGTAATAATGGCATTGAGGATACAACTGTATGTTGAAAACAATTGAAAAGACTATGGAACCTTTTTAAACAAGTTGTAGAACACTTTACCACATGGCCTAAAATGATATTTGCAAAAACAATGTAAAACACATATTAAGACGTTTTTTAGAAGCTGTAAAAGATGTTTTCATTTAAGCTGGCGATTCTCTAATCTTATTTGAATTGGTGATCATCTCCATTTATTTAAGTTGACATTGTTTAGATTGGAGTGAACTTGCTTTCCCCTTCATTTTGAGATTTTATTTGAAGAATTTGTAGTAGAAAACTGAAAATTTATATTTGGGGCACGATGGATGCTATTTGATAAAGATGGAAGAGATTATTTTTTTTTTTGAATAAAGATAAACAGGCCAAGGCCCAAGTACAAAGTGTTCGGGTATCAAAATACAATATCATCTGAAAGCCAACTTAAAACCCTAACCTAGATCTAGGGTTGCCGACAAAACTCGATTGTTCCAAAAGCTCTCGAAAAACAAATTAATGGCGGTCGAGAAACTCTCCGCTAAGTCTCTCTACCTCCATACTTAGCTCTGCTCGACTCTCCATGCTCCCAATACGAAAGGCTGTCATTGAAGCATCCATGCATCCCTTGCTCGTTTCTCTGATGAAGATCGATCCTGGGTGTACTAGCAGATCTGAGTTCGATACAACTCAGATCTGTTAGTTTCTTCCATGTAGTCGTCACTTCGCCAGAATTATGGTTCCAGCTCCGCCAGTAAATCTCGCTAGTTTGTTGATTGAAGTTTCTGTCAGTAGCTACTGAGCTCTGATGAGAAACATTATTATCATTATACTGCTGCTTGCCATAAGAATTTTTAGCACGAGCAAGAAATAAATCCAGATGTTTGCTGCTAGCTTCGTGGCTCCAATCATCAGCGAGGAAACAAAATTTGGTTTGATCCCTGATTTTCTTCTTTGATTTCTGAAGAATAACTCTACTCTCAGTCTCGATAAGTATCCATTTCTGCTGTTTTTTCATACTACTTTTATTATGAGTTCTGCAGTTCCTTTCTTTCCAGATATGAAACACCGCAGTAGTTAACAGTATGTTTGCATAGTCTCTCTCACTACTTTTATCTTTGGAATTGTTATTGATATGCTGTATGGCTTGAATTAGATCCATCTGACCATTGCTAGTTATTTGCAGTATGTTCTGTATTTTATTCCAGATGTAATAAGAGTAGCTGCATTCAAAAAACAAATGATTAACATTTTCATTTACTAGATTGCATAGGAAACACAGTAAATTATTGGATTTTTCCCATTTATTAATTCTATCCCAAGTTGGCAATCTATTGTTGATTGCGAAATAAGTACAGAAAGCCATTTTGGGGCAATTCACTTTGTTCCATATGCAATTGTACCAGTCAACATTAGGAAGTTTATTTCTAATGCTTTCCCATGTAATTTTAAAAGAAAACTTCCCTCTGTTATTAGCTGTCCACTCCCAATAATCACTGTCTGCATGAACATCAATAGGAATTTGACAAATACTATTTTTATGAGGATAAGTGATAGGATGCATCTGTGGCTGCCATTGATTGTCTTTAATAATCATTGCCGCGGTGTCATTAACCCCCCCCCCCCCCCCCACAAATAACTAGACTATCCCAACCAACTTTATTCACAAAGGATTCATTTTTAAACCAGGGGTCAAACCAAAGACTGGTTTGATCTCCTGACTTAAATCTTCTTTCCAGAAAAGATTTACCAATATTTCTGCAGTCAAGTATTCTTTTCCATGTATAAGACTGATTATTTTTAGGTAAGACTGTCCAAAAATTATCATTCTTAAGGTATTTTGATCTCATCCATTTGGCCCAAAGAGAATCTGCATTCACAAATCTCCAAAATAATTTTAAGTGACATGTACTAATGAGATCCTTTATATTTCTAATACCTAATCCCCCTTTTTTTTTTGGCCTGCACACTTTATCCCAACTGATTTTATGATATTTACCTCTCCATAAAAAATCAGCACATCTACTTTCAATCTTTTTAATTGAGGCAGCAGGAATATGAAAAGTTTGAATCCAATAAAGAATAAATGCATATATAACAGTTATAATAAGCTCCATTCTGCCTGCTATTGAAAGAAGTTTACAAGACCAAGTTTCCATTTTATCTTGAATTTTATCTATAAGAATAGAGCAATCAGAATCTCTTATCTGATTAATAGATAAGGGAAGACCTAGGTATTTTATAGGCAGATTGCCTTCTAAAATATTTAGAGAATCTAAAATCTCATTTTATCTCTACAGTTTTTACTGAAGTATGCTTTACTTTTGTGTTCATTTAGTTTTAAACCAGCATACTTAAGTAATTTGCCAAAAAAAATTTAATAGCATCAGCATGGGAAATATTAGCTTTGACAAAAACCATTAAATCATCAGCATATATAAGATGATTAATATAGGGTTGGACTTTATTCATAGAAGTAATATTACCTTTAAAAGCTTCCTTTTCCATTAAAATAGAAAAATATTCCATAACCATAGTAAATAGATAGGGGGATAATGGATCCCCTTGCCTAATACCCCTATTACTCCTAATAAAACCTTCTGATTTGCCTTGAATGAGAATAGAAAAAGTAGGGGAATTTATGCATTCAAACACCAAGTTACAAAATTTAAAGGGAAAGCCCATACATTTCATAATATGATAAATGAAATGTCTGTTTACTCTATCATAAGCCTTCTACAAATCTACCTTAATACAGACATTACCTGCACTTTTAGAGTTAAAATTTCTGACCAACTCGTGGGCTAAAAGGGAATTTTCATAAATGAGCCTACCAGGAACAAAAGCACTCTGATTCTCAGAGATGATAAATGGCAAAAAGTTTTTAATCCTATTACTTAAAACACTGACAATAATTTTATAAATAAAATTGCAGCATGAAAGGTCTATAATCACCAATGCAGTTGGGATTTTTAGTTTTGGGAATTAAAGTTATAAAAGTATGGTTTATACTTTAAGAATTTTACCTTTTTCAAAAAATTCATTTACTAAGCCTAAAACTTGGTCTTTCAGTTATCCCAATGAGTTTTGTAAAATTTAACATTAAAACCATCAGGGCCAGGACTCTTATTGTCACCAGCCATGAAAACAACATTTTTAATTTCTTCCAAAGCAACTGGAGAGAGTAGAATATCAAAAGCATTTTTATTTAAAATATTTTTACATATAATATGAGGAAAGTCTTTATTATTGGAGTCAGTGAAAAATAAACTTTCATAATATTCTACAGCTTCTTTAGCTACTTTATCATGAGCATTAGTAAGATTACCAGTTTTATCAATAATATTCCCTATGTTATTCATATGCCTCCTGCAGCTCATTTTAGCATGAAATTTTTTTGTACAATCATCCCCCATAGTTAACCAATCAACCATAGCTTTTTGTTTAGCATTCACAGTATTTATATATAATTCATTAGCTAAATTTTGTTGATTGGAAAAAAATTCTTTGATTGTATTAACATCCCCAGGATTTTTATCTACTATTTCTTGCAACAATTTACCCTCCTGTCTTAATACTTCCAATTTGTTGAATTTAACTTGATTATTTCTATTCCAGTATTTAAGACTATGCTTAGTATTTTTCAGAAACATATTAAACTGGAATTGTTTAGTACCTTTGCAAGAAAAATTCAAACAATTTTCCATAATGTTTTTGTAGTTCTCCTCTAAAATCCAACCATTCTTAAATCTAAAAGGAGAAATTTTATTCCCATGATTTAAATCATTAAACAGGGAAACTAATATTGGAGAATGATCACTAGTATTTTGTTCTAATGTAGAACAAATAAAATTAGGAAAAACACTAGAGAATTCTTTATTAATCAAGGCTGTATCTAATTTACAGTGAATATTCTTATCCAAACCAGATTTCCAAGTGAATTTGTTACCACTAGTACTTGGTTCTATTAATCCAGTTTCTAATAAGAATTTATTGAGTTTATCTAACTTGCTTTGAGGGATTTTAATGCCTCCATATTTTTCAGAAGCATGAAAAACAGTGTTAAAATCCCCTAGGATTAGCCAAGGGAAATTATATCTCAAGTTTAAGGCTTTTAACCTACTCCACAAACTATTCCTTTCATTTTCCAAATTACTGCCATAAATACTTGTTATTTGAATAAAAAAACCACCAGTATTTTCAAAATGACAGTCTAGAAATTGTTTATCTTTGTTACTGTTTACCATTTTCCAAACATCAGAATCCCATATAACAATGATTCTGCCTTTACAGCCACAGTCATTATTATTTATGGATTTCCAATTTCTAGGAAGTTTAAAACAGAATTTTTCAAAATTCTCCTCATTCATCTTATTCTCAATTAGAGCCATAACAGAAGGTTTATAGATACTAAACATATGTAATATATCAGATTGTTTAGAAGAGGAATTCATACCTCTTACATTCCATGCAAAAATAGACATAATAATTAAATAATGGGTTTAGATAGTACCTGATACCAGAGCACTCTTACCTCTTCTCTTGTTTTCAACAGTTTTTGCTTTTAGTCTAGTAGACATTTCATCTCATTCTAGATTTAGAGAAATGTACTTTTGTTTAAAAGCTTTCTTCTCTTTACTGCCCTTATTCTTACCTGTAACCCTTGCTTTTGGTATATGCAGTTCAGATATATTAAACTGATCTACAGCATCCACCACTTCCATTTCATTTCCAGAGTTATTAATACCTTCTGGGATTACAATAGTTGAGATATCAAATGGAACAACATGGCGAGGCATGGCTGAGTCAGAATTCTCAGCCACTGCAGCCTGTTCAGGTGGAGGGGCTGATTCAGGAGGCTTATCCAAATTCGAGATTGCATACTGCAGAATTTCTTCACTGTCATTGTTGTAATTTGTATCATTCTTGTCTGTAATTATACAAGGGTCTGTAACTGGTGGGGTTACAGATTCTAAGACCTTTGTATTCTTTTCACCCACCATGTTGCTCTGCAGATTTTCGTTTATGATTTCTGAATTAGTTTGATGAGCTTCCTCTGCTATGCTTTGATCATCTTGATCAAAGAGCACTATATCATTCTTTCTGTGATCGGAGATGACATCTGTTTGATTGATCCGATCATTATCTTTTGATAGCATAACTTGTTTTTGTGACACTGAATTGTTTCTTGAATTTGGATATGAGGTTTCTTTTTCTTGCATTTCTTGATTATAATTCTTGGGTACCCATGCCTGTTTTGGGTTACACTGATCTCTAGTGTGCCCAAAACATTTGCATACATTACATTTTGGCGGCCCCCACTCATATTCAACTTTCTGAGTAACTTTTTCACCATTATACAAAGAAAGAAAGATCTCATTAGGAAGCTCATCCTCTGCAGACACTTCGACAAGAAGGCGAGCATAATTCAATCTCGTCTTCAATGTTGTGGCTGCATCCATTTTTATGGGTTTACCTATGATACTTGCCATAACACTGAAAGCCTCTCTGTCCCATAGCTTCAGATTAACATAGGGTAACCTTACCCAGATCGGCATAGATGTTAATAAGTCTCTGTCCATCTT
Organism: Allium fistulosum; assembly: GCA_030737815.1. Taxonomy (NCBI): domain Eukaryota; kingdom Viridiplantae; phylum Streptophyta; class Magnoliopsida; order Asparagales; family Amaryllidaceae; genus Allium; species Allium fistulosum. Next base: position 1,341,113,122 of record CM060901.1, on the reverse strand, counting down.
CAAAGAATCAGACCACTTTCTTATTATGATGAGTTTGCCATTATAGAAATATGGTCCATTTTTTAAAACTGGGTTACAGTCTTGAGATTCCTTAAACTTTACTAGAAAGAACCCATTCTCTCTAGTAAACATTTCAAATTCACCAGTCGGTTTCCATACTCTTTGTATGTAAGATTTGAAAATCAAGTAGTAAGGTTTGGTGCCCACTACATAAACAAGAACAGAATTATTCCAAGATTTAGTGGCTCTTTTACATACCTCTTCCTTAACCAAACCGTACTTCTTGTTATTTATTCTGATTGGTGCAAAATGCTCAAGACTGCTTTCTTCAACATTGGGTTCTTGAGGTTGATCGGCAACAATGTCTGCCCAAGACTTCCGGCCTTGATCTTTGTTCAGTGAGATGGCTATTGGTTTTCTCTGATTTGACAGCATTACATTCCTATTTTCGCCCTGATTGGTTGCAACCTGACCAACTCTGCCTTTACGGTTGTCAAATTGAGGAACTGATGGTGACTCCTGAACTTTTTTGGCCTCCTTTCTTCTTTGTTGTTTCGATTGAACCAACTTGAACCCTTCATCATCTGTGCTGTTAACCCCTGATGGCTTTCTGATGTGAGAAACCTCAGGTGGTCTGATTAGAGAAGAAGATTGGGAGAGATTTGAGAGAATTTGGTGAGGAAATTGATTTTCCCCCATGGCATAGAGGAAACCCTAGATTTCAATAACTAGCCGTTAGATAAAACTTGTTTTAACTGCATAACAGAGATTGAATATAATCAGTAAGATGGAAGAGATTAGAATGAGTGGTACACATATTTAACTGCGTGAATCAATTAAAATGAAAACTTGACTAACATGACGATTTACACGTAACATTCGAATTAGGTATAATTAAAACATTAGAATAAATCATGCTATGAATAATAAGATTAGGAAATAAAGATGGAAATAGTGTAACTCCAATTAAATAGGTAATAAATGTGGAATAAATTTGTGAGCTACAAGAGATAAATAGAGTATTAGTGGAGTAATGAGACTGCTAGGGAAAATTTGAATAAGTGAATAAATGTTTTTAGGGAACGTTCGTTGAGATAATAATTATTTATTTTAGATAAAGCGACATTTATAGGAAGTAAATAAAAATGTTAGGTAGCGATTGAATATTTTAAGGCGGTATAATTTTCATTCGGAAAGAAATTATATAGCTTTAAATATGCAAACAGAGATTACCGGGCTTTGCCCAATATTAAAGTTTAGTATAATTAATTTGATTAAGTGGGATGGGATGTGAGGTTAGTAGAGTTACACAACATAAGTCTTCCCTTCACTCAAAGGCTACCAACAGTTGTATACACTTAATATTGATGTGGGACATCTCTAACCTTAGAATCGGTGGGAAAGGGATTTACGTTACAAATACGTTAAGGGAAAGTATGTCTAGGGGTTTGCTTCGAATTTGAAGTATTAAATGGCCAAGTACCTTTTGGAATATGGGGTCTACTTTTATCCAATAAGAGGTAGTAAGTAAACAAAGGGGGTATTTTTCTTGACTACTTAGAATAGTCTAAACGAGGATGTCAGCTGTGGAGGGTCAGCAGGCTATGTCAGTAATTGGTACCAATATTTAGCAGTAGATTTGGCATATAGGCTGGACCCCCAGCGATCCCAAATGAGCAGTAGTAAAGACTTGGATTATGTCCTAACGGATTTCGCTTCCTACTAGAGTAGAATCCTTATGGAATACGCATGGACCTCATGATAAAGATAGTTGAAAATTTGTTTAGTGGTGGTGGGCTAGTTAACCCTTAGATAAGTCTTTGAATGGCGATAGTAGTATGGTAAATAAATAATATATTATTAGTAATGTCGTATATAGGAGTTATTGGTCTCTGTAGCAAGGGCCGATAGACTAGCGATGACGATGCGCAAGGCCCGCTTCATAATTAAGAAGTATTAAGTGGCCAAGGTTTTGGGCAGAGGATGGATATATACACACATAGGTATACATATGTATAGTATACCTTGGAGAAATTTAGGGTAGATATTTCATACAAACATATATTAAACTAAACGGGTTAGCCTTTAATAGTAGACATAACATTTAAATGGAAGCCAAACGATTTAAATTTATGTTATAGATAAAGTATGCAATTTTCCAATCACCAAAACATTATTCTGACCCCTCCTCATTACAACCCAATGATACATTTAGTGGAGACGGTTACTGAAGCAAAATGGAACGGTTGATGGAGAAGTCTTCTTATTCATGCTCGGTGTGACGATCCGGAATTTTGGTAATTTGAACTTGGAATATTTAATTTATTTTAGATATTGAAATATTATCTTATAAGTCAAATAGCATAAATTTCAAATAATTGGAATTATTTAATAATTAAATCTTGAATTTAATATGAATAAAAATGATTTTGAAAGTTGATTTAATTTCTATTTGAATAAGCATGAAGATAATAGACCTTTGAATTTGAATTAAAAGTGATTTGAAGTGTTTTAATAATGATCGTTTTAATTAACATGTGAAAATAGCCTTTCGGGACACTGCCTTGGATTTCAACGAAACTTTTTTCATTGGATCCATAATAGTAAGTTATAATATGGCGTCAAATTTCAAGGCGATTAGACATATCGTTTGGTCGTGCGAGTTCGAAACGCGTAGAAATTTATTAAAGGAATTTAAATTAATATAATTCGGTTTTTGAAAAGGTAACTTTTGTATATGATGAAATTGGGTCTCTATACTAGTTTCATTTTTGTTTAAATAGGAGTATTACATATATAACGCCAAGCGGCACGCCTCGTTTGGTGTTCGAGATTTTTGAGTGCATTGAGCTAGATATTTTTGAATATAAAATATACATATTCATCATACTTAAGCCCATACCCTATCTCATACCTTACCATACGTTCATGCCATACCAGAACTATCCATCCTGCTTCTTTATGGATCACAGTTTATCAGAGAATTTGGTTCGAAATTTTTTAATTTAAATCATCTCCTAATCCAACGATTTACATCGATCGGAGCCAATCCATGCCGTTTCAAGCGAAGTCACCAACCACAAAGTTGTAGACAAAGTCTAGCTAGACTCATTCAACTGTTAGATTATCATCAATCATCGCATGGTGGTCGCAGTTTATAGTTGAACGTCAAATCTGTTTTCGAAAATTCTGGCAATTCTATGCACTTTTAGGTGATGGGGTGCGAAGGGAAAATGTCGAGGAAGGCGAGGGCAAGGCACTGGTGAAGTTTCATGGCCAATGGTCAACCACGGCGATGGCAGTTGTGAGATGAACGGCGTGGCATTTGGTTTCGTGTTGCTTGACGTCGGCGACATGTGGAGGGTCGGACCAGTGGGAATCGGCGCGGCATGGCAACGACGGTTTTCGACGAGCTCGCGGCAGTGGCAGGCAACTTGAGGCGATGGCGGCACGATGGGAAACGCGGTCGCATTTTGGGTTTTCCGGGGGGAGAATGTGAGTGTGAAGGAGGGAAGGTAATTAATTTATAAATTTAATTAATTAAAGTTAATTATAATTTAAATATTCTTAAACTTTCATTAACTCATATCTAATTTATACGAGGTCCAAATTGTATGCGACGAATTGCGATGCGATCGTATCAGCGAATACTATGATATGGAGTTAGATTGGATGGATTTGTAGCTAGTAGGAATTTGGGTTAAAATTGAACGCCTATTCGATTTTAATCCAAACTGGAACAACTCGGCGATAACAGGAATTCGATGAGTTAAACTCACCTTTTTGGTTAACTAGTATGTTATATAGTTGATAAAAATTTGTTGATTGGATGTTTGGATGATATAATGTTTTTATCGGTTGGTTTGGATTTATTCCCGCCTTTGGAGCGGACGACCTTATATATATACCTACATAGTAGCAGATGACCCATAATATATACTTATATATTGTTTCTGATGTAGGGGGACAAGTAGGAGGGATCCACCAGGATTCCTCACCACTGTTGAATTTTATTTATATATTAGATATATATATATATATGAGTTGTGATGCATAGGGACAGGCTGGAGGGGTCCAACGAGATTCCTCGCTATTGTTGAATTGATTTCAATAATATTCCTATCATATGAATTATTAGATATTAAACCTGATTGTTGGCTCTATTGATTATGACATTGTTATATATTCGACTTAAATCCTGTAGTAATAGGAAATCAATATTAGTATTGGCCGCGTTTGGTAGTTATTGGCCTCAAACTAGTATTTTAAAAATACTATAAATTGCCATTTGATTTGAAGTTAGCTTTGAGACATGAAATGATTTTAAATCTGAAATTGGATTTCAGAAACTTCTATTCTGCTCCAACCTTTTATCTGTCTTTTCTAAGTTATTTATTTATATTTAATACTGTTTTAAGATTGTTAGTATTAAATATTGTCTTAAAGATTACTTATTTAAAGTTATTTATCAATATTTTAATATTTTGAAAAGTTAATTATTTTAAATAGTTAATATGTTTTGAAATTAATAATAATGATTTATTATACTGTTTTGGAAATTAATTATTACCGTTTATAATAATGGTAAAGATTAATTATTATTGTTTATTTAACAATGTTTTGAAATTATTAAATATTATTTTAAGAAGTTTAGAAGTTAATAATTATTATTTATTTATAATGTTTATTGTTAATTATTATTATTATATAATAGTGTTTTGAAGTAAATTATTTTTATTTATTTATAATGTTTTCGAGGCTTACAAATAGAGTTTTATAAATGGACTTGGGTTTTATAAGGGGAGTCTTATAAAATGGTTTAAAGGTTTAAAGGAAGATTAGGTACAAGGTAAAGGAGTTTTATAAATGGTTAGATATTTATGAACGAATATTAGAAATAGGTTTATAGATTTATAAGAGCAGTTTTATAATTAGTTTTATGGATTTATAAAAAGCTATAGATGATTTGAGAAATGATTTAGAGATGTTTATAAATGGTTTCTATAGATTTATAAAATAGTTTATAAATGGGTTTAGAGATTTATAAAGGGATTTATAAATGATTTTAGAATTGTAAAGAAAGGGAAAATCTTTCTCAGTTTGTGAATGTACTTATACCATTAAGATAATTATATAGATATTTTCTGAGTATTGAAAATATAAGGGTTTGTGAATGAATCTTTGAAAAGTATTTTGATACAAATATTACAAAGCGGGTTTAAATAATGAAAAGATTAATTAAGGAGGCTAGTTGTTACTTATGTGTTTAACCAATGTTTGTTTTTCTCTTTGAAATAAATCCCTAATTCGAAAGTTTGTTTATTCGATACTTAAATAACCGACTATTGAATTGGGACCTAATACTTAACTTTGAGGATATCTAGGAGAAACACGTGAGTTATACAGCACAGTTATCTCCGATGATGATGTACCGTGCGTATAAAACTCTTTTCGATCTCCTAGGACAAACAGTAAGGAAATTCATCCACTAACGGTTAGGAGGTGATCTCTGCTTTTATCTTTGATTAATTATTTCCTGAAGAATGGGGGTTGAGTTTACTGGAAACTGTCGAATGTTGTTTCGAAGAAACTGGGATCTGATTTGTTATTTGAAAACCGGTTTGATCCAACTCAAACTTTTCGAAGTGAAGATATCTTGAAGATAATGGAATTGAAGATGGAACTCTTTGAAGTGCAAGGGCTGCTTATTACTAATCCTGTGGGTGACTTCAAAATGGATGTAGTAGAAGTAGTGCCTTCAGTTTGTCCATATCCTAGACAACTTGTATGGATGAATGCTGGTATTGCATTGTTGTCTAAAGGACAATGTTAGCATTCCAAGTGGGAAGTGCAATATAAAAAGTAAAACGTACAACCGAAAATGAATAAAACAGTGGAGATGTAGTAGGGCTAGGTGGGGCGCTCCTATTTGGGTATGATCGTCCCTATCTAGAATCGATATTATCTCTCATTTGTATGCTTCGGGGCCCATTAACAAAAGGGGTGATCATATTTGGTATTATCCAGTAAGGGGTAGGTCGGTTTTGCGTTGGCATGGGTGGATAGGTTCAAACTCGATGTCATTTTGTCTAGAGATGCACCGTGATGGGCGATACCATAGTAGCCCAGTCATTGTATGGAATCTGTTCTCCAATACGACCCACTACGATTTTAGTTAAATACCTATTATGTTGGAATATAATTAATGTAATAATTTCAGCTATGATTAACAAGTATTTGTATCTTAGACACTATTATAATACTAGAGAATTTCTATAGAAAATGTTTTAGTTATCGTAAGGTAAAAACCCGTTTGCATTTATGTGCGGCGTAGTCTTACGAGATACTTTTGATTTCAAAGGTTTTTATAACTTTAAAATCCAGTTGGGTGTGTTTTCTCACGCTGGTTTTCCAGACTGACTCGGGTATTATTTTATTGTAATGCTCGGGTTTGACCGAGCATATTTACAAACTGCTTTGGATTCGTCGAAGCTCGGGAGATGGGCTAGAGGCCCAAGACATATCTACATAATTTTTTATGTTCTGTTGCATTGTCTGCTGGTTGTATTCATCGAAAATTGTAAGGATAGGCTGTTATAACTGTCCGGGCTAAAATATGTTAGTGTTCTTTGATTGGTGTATGTATATTACATTTTTTTCTTTGTGTTAAGATTTGTTTTCTAATATAGATTATTTGTTCCGCTATGAGATTCTATATTGTATAGTTTTCTTCTTTCTTCCTTCCTTCTTCTTTTCCCCTAATAATCGAGTTTTCCGACATTCTATTGCATGACATGCAATAAAGTGGACGTATTAGTGTCAATTTTCGAGGGTCGAAAATCTCGAATTGTTACACTCGGTACTGACAAGGCGGTTTGATGTCTAAGGAATATCAGTGATTCCGAGGTAGTGGCCTTAGTCATTATTTGTATCCTATTATATTTTCTGTTCCGATGTGAATTTAGGTTGATCGATCTCGGATATACTTATATTATTACAGGTTACTAAAATCAATGATTCGAATTCTAACGGACTTGGGTTTCGACTTTTGTTGAAATTCAAGCCCATTAAGGTGTGGGTTTTTGCATTTGGTATCAGTGAATAGGTTAGTCGATCATAGGGATTAGGATACTCTTAGATTACATATTTGTACCTTTCTATCTATAAATATTATACGCCGAACTCTATAAATTCCAACTATGGAGTAGTTGCGACCATATTCCAAAAGGATGGACGAGGCAACTATGAGTAAGGAAAGATTTTATAGGGTTTAAAAATCTCGCACCTACTCTAATTACCCCACGGAGCATTGGCTGCACTAAGGCGTTGTCCTAGGAGAGCATGAACATGGCATATGGAAGGATCTCGAAGGTTGATGGTGTTTGACTTGTTTAATGAGACATAGCTACCATATGACTGTGGATTTTGATGGATTGGCAGTGGAAGATGCATATTTTATCCAAGCAAGTGAGAAATAAGAATTTATATGTCGCAAACATCCGGAGGTAAGTTCTCATAGAGAATGTTCATTAATCACCAAAAGATGATGACCCGGATTTTTATTTAAAAAGATTAAAGTTCATTTCTTAGTCTAACCCCAAAAGAGAGAATTTGATAAAATATTTTAAAAAATGCCTTTAAATGTTTGAATTAGATTTTCGAAGGATATTTCCAAAAGGTCTATTTGGAAACTGCTGTTTTGAAAAAAAAAAGAGTTTTGGAATTCTATTTGGCTATGTTGAAATGTCTTGATTTTAAAAGAACGAGTTTTGAAATTCTTAAATATATCTATATAGTAAAATAAAACTTGATCTCGGTTTAAAAAGGGTTTTGGGTGGAAAAGAGTTTCTTATTTTGAAACAAATTGAAATGTGTATAGCTCGATGATTTTTCCTATTTATAAAAATTAGAAGTTTTCTTAATTTCTCTCTGTTTTAAGGGGCAGATAAAATAGAAATGACACTTAACTTAGTTGGGGTATGTAGTTAGGAAGTGTGTGGAATGCCCGACATCGAATATGAGGAAAATTCCTGTATAGAACTAATATGGAGAATAGTAGCTGGAATATTTTTGGGTTTTCGAAGTTGTTGATGATAGAAGCTGTATAGGTTAGGAATACTGCAAATAATTGAGGAAAGGGTTCATAGAGCTGGATAGTAAGCTAAGGCATTGTAATGAAGAGGACAAGAATTTTTCGGATCGTGTCGAGTCGAAGAAAATGGCGGTAAATGATTATTGCTGTCATCATTATTAATTAACCTGGCCTTATAGAGTCCAGGTTCAACTTACACCCAAAATTCGACGGTCTGTCGACCCTAGTGGTCGACCATTAGCCCTAAGGTTGTCGATCGGTTTACGGGTTGAGGTGCGACCCGAACCTAGAATGTGACATATAGTCGTGTCCAAGCTCCAGCCGCCTCATTTTACTTCGTACCCCTCCTCTCTCAAGTGCTAGACCCTAATCTCCCTCCTCCTCCTTCTAAATCAGCCGCCGTCCTCTCTGCTCCATATCAGGCGATGTTGCTCAAACCTCCCACCCTCAAGCAACAACCGAGCCTCTTTTCCCTCCCCATGCACTAATTTTTGTATGATAGATCAAGCCCCTCCACCACTCTATATCTGAACCCAATCTCCCCTCTCTGACTTCCACTCAATCCATGGCACCACCTCGAACCTCCGGCTCTTCCTCACGCCATTTGAGTTTCACTCCTTAGGAGATGGGTTGGCTCAACTAGAGCAACCAAAAAATCTCCATTTACTTGGCCTCAATAGATTTCACCTTTCTCCAAGTACATCCACTCAAATTTGGAGATTTCGCCACCTTCAAACCTGAGGAATTGTTCACGGCGATAGGATTAGCACCGATCCTCTGCTATGAAACTTTTAAGCGGGAACACTACCCGCACTGCATGCGTCTATTTGACACAAATCTGGCATACAACTTTTTAAGGGCATCGGCAATCTTCAATTGGAAGTAAAGGAAGTTGAGATTGATCTATTTGACGACGATTTCGATGATATTTTAGGGATAACCACAGCGGGAGTGGATTTGGATGATGCGGAGATGACTGATCTAGAGATTGTGTAGCAGATCTTTTCTAGCTCTCCTGGTGTCTAGAGGTAAGACAATTTACGACCTGCAACCCACCTCATTGTTCATATGGTTCATCAGAATATAATTCCAAAGACGGGGAGCTTTGATCAAATTTAGCCATTGGTTCATAACGCCACATACGCCATTATAGGTGGTATGGCTGTCAATTGGGCTAGTGCTATCATGAGCAACTGCATTAGTACTGGAGTTGGTACTCCTCAGAACTACTTTTTGTATTTCCATCTCTTTACCCGTGTCTTTAGGCAGTACGGATTAAACCTCTCTGGAGAGCCAATCTTGAAAAAAGATCCCCCACGCATTCGATAGAGCCTCCCTCAAGAAGATGGGAATCTCAAAGCCACCAACAGTAGGAGAGCAGCCATAGTAGGAAGCAGAGCAAGGGCAGGTCGCTAGAGGATACCAGAGCATCGAGCTGGTTGTTATTCATTAGATCCAGGCAGAGATCCGAGAGATTTAGGTTGAGCTACATCGTTAGAGTCGTGAGATTGGATGCATAACCGCTATGCTACGCCCATTCCCAGGCCATGGCAATGGCTCAGGTTCCCGTAGAGGATCGTGAACATCTCATAGTCTGTATTTGTATCTTAGGTCTAGAAGTATTGTTGTTGTTATTTCCCTTCCAGCATTTGTTATTTTCTTTTCTTTTGGTTGTTTGGGTTATAAGCGTTGGTTGTCTCTTATATAAAAGATGCGTATGATATTATGAGAAATATTCCTATTTATTCACTATGCTGTTGTTTCTATATATGTAGACCGCTCTTGTATGTGTATTTGAAAGAAACATCATAAATATAAAAATCTCATAAAGACACTTAACCAACGGTAAATGCAATGCAAAATTTGAAGTTTATAAATAGTAAGTTTCAGCAGGCGAAGGACAGACTAAGGTTGTTTTGAAATCACGGATCATTATTCATGTTCCTTAAAAAGCTAAAATTTACAAATAGGTTGGTTTGTCATCATTTTAAATAAATGAATAAATTTAGGCAAGAAAGTAAGTTTTAAGTTCAAAGATTAATTGTAAAATGCTAGAGTTGAGCATATGCATTAACTCATACCTGAACTCCAATTACACTAAAATGCGGCTTGATTTATTAAAAATAGAATAGGTGAATGTTTGAAAATTTTACTTTTAAAAAAAAGGTTTTCAAGTTCAAATAATTTTTTGAATTTTTGCCCAAATTGTTTTTATAGGAATTGGCTTCTAAATGTTTTAGAAGTTGACTTTTCAAATCACGTACAAATTTGATTGAAAAATTGAAAGGATTTTATAGAATTTATTTTATTTTAAAATGCAACAGACTAAGCATAGGGGAGATAGATGAGTTAATAAATATGAATTTAGTGATGCATTAAGTATGACGTTAGGATGAAGCGCAGACGATAAAAAGAGAAAAGCTGTTTTAGCACTAGAATTTCTATTTTCATACCTTGTTAGTGATGTACGAGAGTCCATTTTGGATTTAATTATGTTTAATGCTTGAAAACAAGCCTCCTTATGTGTATTGTACATGGAAAAATTTAAAGAAAATCCAGGGCAGCGAGGAAATTTCCTATATACAACGAGATTGGTACCAAATAGAGTAGCATGAATGTAAAATTCTCAACCTAAATTCCTTTTCTCGGCATAGGATTGGATGTTTAAGAAGCGATAATTTGATACATTAGATTTTTGGATGGTAGGAATTGGATGCAAAATTGGTTGAACCATACTTTAATTCGTCGGAGTATGAAATTTTTGATGAAAAAGATTTTTCTAAATCTGCGTACATAAAGAACTACCAGTATATGTAGGTTGTTTGCATCATATTTTCAAAAATATTTTTAAAAGAATACATTCATATAGGAGGTTCTGATTTAGAATCATTCTAGCATATATGTTTTCTATGATGTGATCACTATGCATTTGTGCACATTTGGCTGTAAAATTAGTTGTATTTTTTTTTTTTTTTTTTTTTTGTAAAATTAGTTGTATACTAATTGGTTGATTAGTTTAATGGTTAGTGCATTACCCCATGATTTAATCATTGAAGTAATTTCGAGGATGAAATTCTATTAAGGGAGGAAGAATGTAACATCCTGTAAGTTTAGGTTAATAGTTTAATAATTAATTAGACTCCGAAAATGAAATTTGAGCAAACAATAGAATTTAGGCTTGGAACTTGCACCATGGCATTCCTGGCTATTTTTTGAGCAGCTTTTATATTTGGAGTTTCGCGATTGAAGTTTAAACGAAGAAGTTACAAACGTTTAAAGAAATCAGAACGAAAATAATTAAACAAAAAAAAATAACGTATATAAATAATTAACAAGGATCCACCAATTGACCCCCCCCCTCCATGGGCCGGTCGACCAGTAGAGGTTGACCGCTCATAGGGATGCAGTCGACTGGACGATGGTTTTCAGCGTGATTTGAACCTCGGCCAATGGCTTGGATTTGGTATTTTTAATATGACGGTTACGACAATTTCGAGAGCCTATAAATACATGCTAACCCTTCACTTCTCTTTGCATATTTTCTAATCTAGAGCAGCGAAGCTCTACCATTCCCTCTTCTGCATTATTCCTCCTAACTTTAAATAGTTTGTATTTATACAAATGGGAGAAAAGCAGAAAATAAATAGAAGAAGTGAAGGAGCGGATCAGCATAGCACAAACAGCAAGGTAAATTTCAATATTGAAAATTCTTATTCCCTTTCAACCCCATATCTCTTCTCAGATCTATAAGTCTAGTGTACATATATACCCATTTTATACATATTTTTTGGATTAAAAAGGAGATGGAGTTGAGTCAAGGAATCAGATTCAGATCTGGAGGTTTGAAATGCTCTAAAAGTTGAGTGGGAAATTATGTAATTTGTGTATAACATTAAAATTTATTTCTTTGATTATTATGCCTAAATAAAGATCTAAGAATTGTAGGATTAAATTAAATGCGTAAAACATTACTTACATAATCTGCAACTTAGGAAATTTGATTAGAAATATCATTTACACTCAGATCTGGAAATCAGTCCTCAAGATACTAAGAGTTGAATGTTGATACGATGTAGAATTTATTCCAGATCTACAATTGGGCTATAAAGATATAAGTATAATCTAGATTTATACCCTAATTCTATTGGAATGTGGACTTTCTATATTTTAATTGTTGGGAATATTTTCTGTTTAATTTTATGAATTTGCTTAATTTTCTTAATTACATAAAAAGTGCAGCGTTTGATTTAACAAGGAATATGCATAAATAGATGAAAGTAATGTATAAAGTATGAATAAATCATTCTGTGTAATTTCAAACAAAGCAAATCTCTTAATTTGGGCTAATTTATGGGAATTATAACGAAAAGCTTTTTTAGAAGTGTAACTCCAATAAAACAAAATATGGAAAAGAATATTCTAGTTAGGGATTGACAATTAGAAATATAATTAGTTAAAATAAACGTATTTAACCTTACCAATCAATTAAAATGAAAAATTAACTAATACGATGATTATGCGTAATATTCGTACTAGGTTAATTAGAATGTTATAATAAATCGTGCCATGAATAATAGGATTAGGAAATAAAGATCGAAATATTGTAACTCCAATTAGATAGACAATAAATATGGAATAAATTTGGGAGTTACAAGAGTTTAAATAGGGCATGAATGGAGTAATAGGACTTATTAATGAGATTGTTAGAACAATAAATATGGAGAGATAAAGAAGGAATGCTAGGAAAAATTTGAATAAGTGAATAAATGTCTTTAAGAAATACCCATTGGGATAATAATCATTTATTTTGGACAAAATGACATTTATAGAAAAGTAAATAAAAATGTTAAGCAGTAACTGAATATTTTAAAGCGGTATAATTGTCATTGGGGAAAAAAATTATATTGCCTTAAATATGCAAATAGAGATTGGTGGGATTTGCCTAATATTTAAGTTTGGATAAATTAATTTGATTTAGTGGGTTGGGATATGGGGTTAGTAGAGTTACACAACAGAAGTCTACCCTTTACTGAGAAGCTACCAAGATTTGTGTACATTTACTACTGATTTGGGACATCTCCACCCTTATGACCCATGGGAAAGAGATTTATATTACGAATAGGTTAGGGGAAAGTATGTCGAGGTTTCGCCTCAGATTTGAAGTATTAAATGGCCTGGTACCTTTTGAGAAATGGAGTCGGCTTTCTATCCAATAAGAGATAGTAAGTAACAAAAGGGGATATTTTCCTTAACTACTTTGATTAGTCTAAGTGAGGATGTCAGCTGTGGAGGGTCAGCCGGCTATGTCAGTAGGTGGCACCAATATTTAGCAGTAGTTTTTGTACATAGGTTGGATGCCCAACAATCCCAAACGAGAGGCAGTAAAGATTTGAGTTACGCCTTGATGGATTTCGTTTCCTACTAGTCTATAATTTGTATGGGATACGCATGGACCTCATGATAGAGATAGTTGAAAATTAGTTTAGTGGAGGTGGACTTGTTTACCCTTAGATAAGTCTTTGAATGGCAATAGTAGTATGAAAAATAAATTATATATTATTAGTAAATCAGTATATAGGAGCCATCGGGATCTGTAGTTAGGGCCTATAGACTAGCGATGATGATATGGAAAGCCCACTTCATAAGTAAGAAGTATTAAGTGGACGGGGTTTTGGGTAGAGGATGGATATATATACATAGGTATATATGTACGGTATACCTTAGAGAAGGTTAAGGTAGATATATCGTACGCACATATATTAAATTAAATGGGTTAACCTTTAGTAGCAAATATAACAGTTAAATGGAAACCAAATGGTATAAATTTATGTTATGGATAAAGCATGCAATTTTCCAATCAACAGAACATTATTCTGACCCCCTACTGACAACCCACAGGATAGATTTAGAGAAACAGGTCACTAGAGCAAGACAGAACGGTTGATGGAGAAGTTTTCTTATGCATGCTCCATACTAATAAGGCGATTGGATGTCCAAGGAATACCATTGATTCTGAGGTAATGATCTTAGTCAGTATTTCCTATTATATTTTCTATTCCACTATGAATTTAGTTCGATAGATCTTTAATATACTTATATACATTACAGCCAAAATCAAGGATCCGTGCTCTATGGACTTGGGTTTTAATTTTTGTCAAAAATTCGAGGCCATTAAGGTGTGGGTTGTTGCATTCTCTATGCTGTATTTTTAGGGATTTTCTTATTTGTTTCCCGGTTGTAGACTTGGCTCTACAAATCATAAATATGGTAGATTCAGCCCCATCAATCGTGGACTTGGCTCCACAGACTACCCTTGCACGTTTTAAAATTTCTCTTTATAGGGTTAACTAGCAGTGCCTCCTAACAAACAAACTAGCAAACAACGTGAAGCATTATAACACCCCTAGTTTAAATAACATTATTCAGGAAATTTAATTAGATAAATTAAATAGAATAATGTAGAGACTAGAGTGATAAGGGAATTGAGATTTGAAAACCAATTAGGGCCATGCATTAACTAAATGAATTTATAAGAATGATTCATAAGTTAAATACTTAAGAAAAATAATGCAAGGGTAATATAGGGAATGGCCGAACCCCTAAAACCCTTATAACCATTCCATTCCCATTTCATTCTTACAAAAAACAAAAACATAAACTAAGGAGGTCAAGGCCGGATATTATCCTAGGGAAGAAGAGCTTAAAATTAATTAGAAGCTAAGATTAAAGCTAAGAAAATTAAAGCAAGAACAGATCTCAAGTTCCTTGTCCAAACAAGGTGAATAATAATTCAAACCATCTCATATATGTTTTATTGAACATTTTAATTTTGGATTTAAGTTTTTTTTAAACTTTTTGGATGGATGAATGATGATATGTTGTGATTATATGCCATGTTTTGATTTAAACAAGGATTTTTATGTAATGACATAATTTGATTATAAGGTTAAAAGCATGTAGATTGATTTTGATTGCTATGATGTTCTAATATGTTATGTAAAACGTTATTTTGGGGACAGTTTTAAATTGTCACAATATTCCAAGCTATGGATAATTTATTGTGAATTTGTGAATGGAACAAATAGACGATTTTGGCTTTAAATTATTAGTGACAATTATATAATGATTCCAGGTTTGAAATATACGTATGTTAGAAAACATATTAAATGTGAATTATGATGATTTTTAGGGATTTATCCTAATTATTTTAATACAATTATTAAATTATTTAAGTTGAAGGACTTAAATATTTAAAGGTTTTGTTGTAGGGAATGTCTTAATTAAATAATTTCAATTATAAATTATTGAATTCGGAAGCCTTTTTAGAAAAGGATTTTGATAAAAAAATTTGGCAACAAATCATATTTTGACAAATCGAGTAAGTTAGGTAAAAAAGAATTTCTTTTAAAGGCATAAAATCAGTTTTTTTTTATTTACTACTTCGCCACTTCATCTGCCAGCTTTTGTATTCTTCTGCTAATAAACCCATTTGAAACCAATACACATGGTACCAAGCTATTAATGTAAGTGGATTGGAGAAAGTCGGAAGGGACTGTATCGAAGGAAAGCTTTCAAAGGGGTATAAGTCATTCTTATAAGCTTTTGAATACATTACTTACCTTCGCTTTTAAAAAATGCTTTTGAAAGGGTGAAGTTTTTGAATCAATCAACTTACCTTTCTTCAAAGGCCGCTTACTTTATTTTAAATGAAGCTTTCGAATGAGTTGTCGCTTGTCTGTTTTAAAAAGGAGCTTTCGAAAGGGTAGCTGCTTTTGAACTTATTCGAAACCTAGCTGTCGCATTCATGCCTTTCGAATTAGTTAAAGGCCGCTTTCTGTATAACTTTAAATCAATGCTTTTGAAAGAGAAGTTTTCTCCCTTATAAAATTTGAAGCCACCTTCTCAATGATTTCGAAAGGGTAGTTTGATCCGCTTTTAGTAAGATATTTGGAGGCAATGGTTTCGAAAGGATGGTTTCGAAACTATCCTCTTCCCCAAATTCTTTTTCTTAAAATTAATACTTTCGAAAGGGTTACTTTCACTTTCGTTTTCACTAACCTAGAATTTTTATTTAATGTTAACCCAATGATTTTGAAAGAGATACTTTCAAATGGTTTTGAAGCTATGCTTCCATTAATTTTACTTGAACTAAATGCCTTCGAAAGATAAACTTTAAGTGTTTCGAAAGGTATATCATTAACGATTTCTAAAGGAAGGTTTCAATGCTTTCGAGAGGAATGTATTGAGTGTTTCAAAAGGTATATTCTTGAGTGTTTTGAAAGGAAGGTTTGAATACTTTCGATAGGTATGTTTTAATGATATCAAAAGTGAAGGCCTAAGATTTTGTGTAATGATACAAAGAATACAGGCAAAAGCCTTAGTTTTCAAATAAGAAACCCAATCTCATTTTTAAAGATAAATCCATAGCAAATATGGAAGATTTTTGAAATGGAATTTAACTTTGGAGCTTTTGAAAAACTTTCCTTGCTAAAGATAATGGGTTAAGGGTATTAACCATGTTTCATTTGAGAAATAATTACAAGGAAATTAAACCATATATGTTTATATTATTATGTTATGATCAATTATCATGTGTGCCTCTTCTGTTAACATATTCACTTCCTAATTAACCCACAACTGCATTTTTGGGGTGTTAAAGGCAGAATAACCAACTAAGTTGACCCAGTGGTGAATATACATTGAGTTAACTCATGTGTGAGTAGAGTTGCATCCAGGAGGTCAGGCAGACCAGAACATTGGATGACCAAAGACCTATCAAAGGGCTATTGTTTAGACGGGTTCTAGTAAGCCCATGAAAACTATGTATGGAAATAGTTATTGGCAGGGGCCAATAGGTTCTTAGTGATTTCATGAAAACTATGTCCGGATTAAGTTATTAAAAGAGATCATTTGGTTCATAGTGATCCCATGAAAACTATGACATGAGAGAAGTAATTGAAGAACGCAATAGGTTCATAGTAAGTCCATGAAAACTACGATTGGGGGAAGTTATTGGTAGATACCAATAGATTTATGGAGATCCCATGAGAACTATGATTGGATGATAGTATTGGTAGAAACCAATAGGTTCATGGTGACCCCATAAAAACATTGGACGATAGTATTGGTAGAAACCAATAGGTTCATGGTGACCCCATAAAATCTATGAAAGTGGGTAGGAAGTCCATAAAATATTAACAGGTTATTAATCAACTCATGAAAACTAATATGTTAATAGTGACCCTAGAAACTATAACTTGAGACGGATAGTTAGATGTGGGGATGGGAAATCTAGAACGTATTGCATGTTTGCATATCATCATAATACCTTTGATTATATTATGTTTTAACCATTGTGGATGTAGGTGCACAGTATATGGTTATTTTAAATTGAGTTAAGATAATAGTGAGGGGAAAAATCATTCCGCTAAGCGGCGTGGTCTCATTAGATATCTATATCGTTCGACATGGTACATTATTATTCATACCAGACTTTTTTTCTGGCTCGAAGTTTATGTTTCCCCTTAAACTTTTGGGTGCTCAATTGATTTGGAGTAGTTTGATAGTTAAGATTTTCAGGTTCTCCTTCAGACGAATTATCTTCCGGAGATGTGCAGGTGGGAAGCTAGCTATTAGGAGTTCTTTCTGTTTGATTCCGCCGTGTTTTGGATGTAATGGCAAAGTTGTTTAATTGCCTATATTTAGACTCTAATCAACCAAGAGGCATCTTCATATGTCGCTCTTAGCGTATTTTTTAATAATTATATTTCTATAAACGTGGTTTACGAATTAGTATTATGTAATGAATTTGAAATGTGATCAAAGTGGAATGATAAATTTCTTTTATGATTTAATTTTTTTTCATATCCATTTGTTTATATTATATCAATGTATCTAACATTACCGTATTTGGTCACCGAGAAGTAATAACTATGGATGACTGCATCATCTGTAGCAGTTAGTTTTAGGCCTCCAAATGAGGGATGTTACAAGTTGGTATCAGAGCATAGCTTTATGTAAATTTAAAAGAAATTTGAACCTAAAAGATTTTCAAAACATATCCAATAAATCAGAAAATAAGATCGGGGTTTGGGTCAACACTATAGTAACGTACTTGTAATTGTTATATATATATATATAAGTATGTATTCCCCTCTCTCTTAGACCATTCTTCTGTATCTTACTAAGGCTCGTATGCAGATATACGAGAAAGCACCACAACCAATGGAAATCTAGGTGGATGTAAGCACCACAACTAATGGAAATGCTCGACCCAATACCAGGAGAAACCTAAGTCGACATGCAAATGGTAATCCAAACACAAATGTCAACTTAGGTGTTGGAACCCCGCCCGTAGATATGAGGATGATATATCAGTTCTTTGTCAATCTGATGCAAGTTGGAGCGATTGCAGGAGTAGCCGGGGGAAATGCTGTGAATATTGGAGGAGCTAATCCCTTGGCTCTAGTTAGCAGTAACTATGCCAAGTTGAGCAGGGATTACACCAGTCTTGGTGGGAGACCATTTTTAGGAACAGAGGATGTTGTTGAAGAGGAAAACTGGTTATTGCATTGTGAAAGAATCTTCGCTAACTTGGGATTAAACAATGTGCAGAAAAGGAGACTTTCCTCTAGACAGTTGCAGGGAGCAGCACTTCATTGGTGTAATAGTGTTACCATAGGAGTTCCTGAGGAAGAGTTGACTTGGGCATAGTTTCGTAGGAGATTCGAAGAGAGGTTTTTATTTGAAATCGCCAAGTCAGTAGTGCTGAGAAAGTTAATGGACTTAGTGTAGGGTGAGATGTCGGTGATTGAGTATGCTATGAAGTTTGATGAGTTGTCCAAATATGAATATGCTAACATTAACACTGTCATTAAATGAAATGAGAAATTTATTCAAGGGTTAAGACCCGAGATTGCTATAGCGACTATACCACATCTACGTGATCCAAGTACAGTTGTAGTGGAGATGACAATCTGGAATGAAGAGATGATTTCTACTTATGGGAAGCAGAAGCAGGTTGAAACTCAGGGTTTGTAGGGCAAGAAGAGGTAATTCTTTAAGAAGAAAGGAACCCAAAAGGGAGGAGCTGCCAAGAAGGCGAAGGCTAATCTAGTTTGCTTTAAGTGTGATAAGAGGGGACATTATGCTCATGAATGTCAAACTGGAAAGGGGAAGAAGTTGAAGATAAAAAGGGAGTGAAGTGATTCAACTGTGACCAGATTAGGCATTACAAGAATCGGTGTCCAGAACCGGTCAAAGCGAACAAGGGTACGGTCTTTGCTTTAAGGCTATTATCTGCTAGGCTAACTGCTGCAGAGAAGGGAAAGACTGTGATGGAAGGTACACTTTTGATTCATAGTATACCAGTTAGGGTACAATTTTATACCGGTGTATCACATTCATTTATATCCCAGTGTTTGGTAGATAGGTTATGTTTAGAACCCTCATACCTTGTTACTTCCTTAAGGGTTGCGAATCAGATAGGAGGATATGCAACTTTGGAGATGAGATGTGACCAGTTAGAACTTGATTTGTTAGGTCATAAGTTTGCATGCAATTTATATGTTTTTCATTTCATAGGTTTCAGGATCATTTTGGGTATGTATTGGTTAAATAGATATGATGCTAGGATATTTTGCCGAGATAGGAAAATATCGCGAAGACACCCTAATAGTGATAACTGAATTTATATATTCACTAGAGAATTCAGATTTGAGTGCTTATGTTTTGTTGTGTGCTATGGAAGTGGAAGAAGAATTGAACCAGATTTTAATAGTTAATTTGCAGATGCTTTTAAGCCAGTTACATGACTACCACAAAAGCGAGCCATTGAGTTTCAGATAGATCTTGTACAAGGAGCAAAACCTGTAATTAGACCACCTAGCAGGATGACAACTACCAAGATGAAGGAATTGAAGGTGCAACTAGAGGATTTAGAAGGAAGGAATTTTATAAGACCAAGCAGTTCATCTTGGGGAGTGGCTATGGTGTTCATGAAGAAATCAGATGGGTCGTTGAGGATGTGTATCAACTATCGTAAGTTGAATGAGAAGACGATCAAGAATAGGTATCCTTTGCTAAGAATCAATGATTTATTTGATCAGTTGAGTGGGGCCGGAGAATTTTCCCAATTGGATTTGGCGATAGGTTTCCATTAGCTAAGAGGGGCAAAGGACAGTATTCCATTGCCGGTGTTTCGGAATAGGTATGGTTCGTAGGAATGGTTTGTAATGTCATTCGATTTAACAAATGCGCCAGCTTTCTTCATGGATTTGATGAACCGAGTTTTTCAAGAGCAATTGGTAGGTTCGTATTGGTATTCATAGATGACATTTTAATATTCTTTAAGAATGAAAGAAAGCATTAAGTTCATCTTAGAGTAGTGCTTGAGACATTTAGGCAGCATCAACTGAAAGCGATGTTTTCGAAGTGTCATTTCTGGAAGAAAGATGTTAAGTTTCTAGGTCACGTGGTCTAAGAGAATGGTTTGTCAATTGATCCAGATAAGATTGAAGTTGTTAACAATTGAAAGAGACCAGAGATGGTGACTGAGATTATAAGTTTTCTTGGACTCGCTGGCTATTACCGGAGATTCATTAAGGATTTCTCGCAGATAGTGGACCCTTTGACTAGGCTAACCAGGAAGAACGTGAAGTTTGGTCTGACAAATGTGAGGAAGCATTCCTTATGTTAAAGCATTTCTTGACCAACACGCCTGTGTTAGTAGTTCCAGACGGGAACCAAGGGTTAGTAGTGTATACTGATGCATATGGAACCGGATTAGGAGATGTGTTGATGTCTGTGCAGTTAATGCCCCGCTATTACCCCGCTATAACCCCGCTATATCTCATAGCGGGTTTCTGCCGCTATGATTTTTCCATATAGCCCCCACAATATAGCCTTTCCGCTTTAATCCCCGCTATTTCCGCTATATCCCGTTTTTCCGCTATATTCCGTTATTCCCGCTATATCTTCTTTAATAAAATGAATTGAAAAATTCAACTTATACATTATAAAAATTTTAAAACTAATTTATTTGATTTAATTTTTAATATATTTTCAGAAATGAAAATACTCTAATATTCTACTAAATTCAATTATGTTATATAACAGTTTTACGTTTATTTAAAGTATATTCGCACATGTTTTTATTTAAAAATTATTTATGTATCAGTTACAATTCAATTGAATGATAAATTTTCATTTAATTACCATTTATATATTCGTAAAAACATTAAGTACGAGTTTTATATGCTATTTTAAAGCCATCCGCTATATCCTCGCTGTATCCCCGCTATGACTTTTTGCACCTCCACCGCTTTGAATCTGCCGAGCGCTTTAACTGCACAGGTTGATGTAGAAAGGTAAAGTTATTGTCTACGCTTCATGACAGCCTAGACCACATGAAGTAAGATATCCTACTCATGATCTATAGTTGGCAGTGGTGATCTTCGCACTGAAAGTATGGAGAAATTATCCCTTAGGGGTGGGATTTGAGTTATATATAGATCATAAGTCCTTAAGATATTTATTCTCTCAAAAGGAGTTGAATATAAGGCAGCAGAGGTGGCTATAGTTTTTAGCAGGCTTATGATTTTGGTATAGAGTATACACCTGGAAAAGGAAATAAAGTAGCAGATGCTCTTAGCACAAAACATCAGAATATGGTATTGGCTATGTTAACGGAATGGAAGAATCTGGAGGCGTTGAGTACTTGCAGTTTGCAGTTAAGGTCGACTGCTAGTTCTAGTCAGAGCACTACCATGTTATCCTGCTTGGAAGTTCGACCAGTACTGATCGAAAGGATTGCTTCTAAGCAGAAAGAGGATCCATTGTTAGCCAAGAAGATTAAAAGGGTTGAGATTCGATCGGAGATTGATGATCTAAAAGATTTCAGTCTTGACCAGAAGGGATGGTTCAGAAAGATGGGAGGGTTGTGTGTTCCGAATGTTGGGGACTTAAGGAGAGGGAATGTCATCGATCCAAATTTACAATTCGTCTTGGAGGAACCAAGATGTATAAAGTCATGAAGAGGAGTTTCTACTAGGAATGTATGAAGAAGGATGTTGGCTTGTGGGTAAAGCGGTGTGTAAACTATCAAAAAGTGAAGGCCGAACATCAAAAGCCGAGTGGGTTGCTTCAACCTTTGGATATACCAGTTTGGAAATAAGTGTCGATATCCATGGATTTTATAGATGGGTTACCAAGGTCGAATTAAGGAAATGAAAGTATATGGGTCATAGTGGATAGGTTGACCAAGAG
Source organism: Allium fistulosum (assembly GCA_030737815.1). Classification (NCBI taxonomy): domain Eukaryota; kingdom Viridiplantae; phylum Streptophyta; class Magnoliopsida; order Asparagales; family Amaryllidaceae; genus Allium; species Allium fistulosum. The sequence continues at coordinate 1,341,090,765 of CM060901.1, read as the reverse complement.
TGCCCATTTCATTCCAGTTAAGTCAACCAAGACGGCACCTGTTTTAGCTAAATTGTTTATGAAGAACATAGTTAGCCTGCATGGAATTCCTAGTAGTATATAAGTGAAAGAGATACTTTGTTTACTAGCGAATTCTGGAAGAATCTAAAAGATGTGTTAGGTACTAAGCTCAAGATGAGTACTGCGTATCGCCCTCAGACAGATGGGTAGACAGAGAGAGTCAACAAGGTACTCGAGGATTTGTTAAGAGCTAGTGTACTAGATTTTGGTGGATCTTGGGAAGATCACCAACACTTAGTTGAGTTTTCCTATAATAACAGTTACCAGACTAGTATAGGAATGGCGCCTTTGGAAGCTTTGTATGGGAGGCCATGCAAGTCACCAGCATGTTGGTTGGAAACTAGAGACAGATTAGTCTTAGGTCCAAATCTGGTAAGAGAGGCAACAAAGAAGATTAAATTGATACTAGGTAGGATGAAGGAAGCTTAGTTTAGACAAAATAGTTACGCAGATAAGAGGCATAAAGATCTAGAGTTCTCAGTTGGAGATAGGGTTTTCATTAAAGTAGCACCGATGAAGAGTGTGGTACGATTTGGAAAGTTAGGAAAACTGACACCAAGATATGTTGGACTATTCCCAGTTATAGAGAGGATCGAAAAGCTCGCATACATAGTAGAGTTGCCGAGCAGTTTGGCAGGTGTCCATAATGTGTTCCATATGTCTCATCTTCGTAATTATGTATATGATCCAGAGACTACTATTCCTTCGACTACATTGGAAGACTTAATAGTAGAACTGGATTTGACTTTTGTTAGGCAACCAGTTTGGGTTGTAGTGAGAGATGAGAAGAAGTTGAGAAACAAGATAGTCAAGTTGGTGAAAGTTCAGTGGAGCGACAATGAGAAGGATTGTACTTCGGAGACGGAAGACAGGATTAGAGATACTTATCTTGATCTGCTGTAAGGGTATGCTTTATATTTTCTTTATATAGACTGTGTGCTAATCAGGTAGGCTAGTATGGTAGTTAGGAGATGTTACAGATAATTGCTATGATTAGTATTTAGTCCTTGCTGAATTTCGAGGAAGAAATTCTTTAAGGAGGGAAGCTATAACCCCTAACTTTAAATAACATTATTCAGAAAATTTAATTAGATAATTAAATAGGATAATGTAGAGATTAGAGTGATAAGGGAATTGATATTTAAAACCAATTAGGGTCGTGCCTTAACTTAATGAATTTATAAGAATGGTTCATAAGTTAAATACTTAAGAAAAATAAGGCAAGGGTAATATGGGGAATGGCCGAACCTAAAAACCCTAAAACCCTTACAACTATTACATTCCCATTTCATTCTTACAAAAAACAATAATATAAACTAAGAAGATCAAGGTCAGCCATTAACCTAGGGGAAGAAGAGCTTAAAATCAATTAGAAGCTAAGATTCAAGCTAAGAAGATTAAAGCAAGAACAAATCTCAAGTTCCTTATCCAAATAAGGTGAATAATAATCTAAATCATCTCAAATATGTTATATTGAACATTTTGACTTTGGGTTTAATTTTTCTTAAAACCTTTTGGATGGATGGATGATGATATGTTGTGATTATATGCCATGTTTTGATTTAAATATGGATTTTTGTGTAATGACATAATTTGATTTTAAGGTTAAAATCATGTAAATAGATTTCGAGTGCAATGATGTTAGAATATGTTATGTAAAACATTATTTTGGAGAAGGGTTTGAATTTTCATAATATTCCAAGCTATGGATAATTTATTATGAACTTTTGAATGAAAGAAAACGACAATATTGGGTTACATTATTTAAGACCATTATATAATGATTCCAGGTCTAAAATTTATATATGTTAGAAAACATACTAAAAATGAATTATGATGATTTTTGGGGATTTTCCCTAATTGTTTTAATATGATTATTAAAGTATTTAAGTTGAAGGACTTAAGCATTTAATGGTTTTGTTGTAGGGAATGGCTTATTTGTTTAAATAACTTCAATTATAAATTTTTGAATTTGGCAGCCTTTTTAGAAAAGAATTTTGATAAAGAATTTGGCAACCAGTCACATTTTGACAGATTGGTAAGTTAGGTAAAAAGGAATTTCTTTTAAAGGCATAAAATCGATTTTATTTTGATTTACTACTTTGCCAATTCCATCTGCTAGCTTTCATCACCATTCTTCTGCTAATAAACACATTCGAAACCAGTACACATTGTATTAAGCTATTGATATGAAGTGGACTGGAGAAAGGCGGAAGGGACTGTGTCGAAGGCAACCTTTCAAAGGGGTAGAAGTCATTCTTATAAGCTTTCGAATACATTATTTTCCTTCACTTTCAAAAGATTCTTTCAATAGGGTGAAGCTTTCAAATCAATAAACTTACCTTTGTTCAAAGGCCGCTTACTTTATTTTAAAAGAAGCTTTCGAATGAGTTGTCGCTTGTTTATTTTAAAAAGAAGCTTTCGAAAGGGTGGCTACTTTTGAACCTATTCGAAACCTAGCTGCCACATTCATGCCTTTCAAATTAGTTAAATAGTGCTTTCTTTATAACTTTAAATCAATGCTTTTGAAAGGGAAGCTTTCGCCGTTGTAAAATTTGAAGCTGCCTTCTCAATGCTTGCAAAAGTGTAGTTTGAGGCGCTCTTAATAAGAGATTTGGAGACAATGGTTTCGAAAGGATGGTTTCGAAACTAACTTTTTTCCCAACATCTTTTACTTGAAATCAATACTTCCAAAAGGGTTACTTTCGCTTTGGTTTTTTCTGACCTAGAGGTTTTATTTAATGTTAACCCAATGATTTCGAAAAAGATACTTTCAAATGGTTTTCGAAGCTATGCTTCCATTAATTTTACTTGAACTAAGTTTTGAACAATAAACTTTAAGTGTTTTGAAAGGTGTATCTTTAATGGTTTCTAAACGAATGTTTCAATGCTTTCGAAAGGAATGTATTGTGTGTTTCGAAAGGTACATTCTTGAGTGTTTTGAAAGTAAGGTTTGAATACTTTCGAAAGGTATGTTTTAATGATATCGAAAGTGAAGGCCTGAGATTTTGTGTAATGATACAAAGAATACTGTCGAAAGCCCTAGTTTTCAAGCATGAAACCCAATCTCATTTTTAAAGATAAATCCATGGCATATATGGAAGAGTTTTGAAATGGCATTTAATTTTGGAGTTTTTGAAGAAGCTTTCCTTGTTGAAGATAGTGGGTTAAGGGTATAAACCATGTTTCATTTGAGAAATGATTGCAAGGAAATTAAACCATAGATGTTTATATTATTATGTTATGTTCAGTTATCATGTGCGCTTCTTCTGTAAACATGTTCACTTCATAATTAACCCATAATTGCATTTTTGGCGTGTTAAGAACAGAATAACTAGCTATGTTGAACTAGTAGTGAATATACACTTAGTTAACCCCTATTTTAGTAGAGTTGCATCCAAGAGGTCAGGCAAACCAGAATATATGATGACCAAAGACTGATCAAAGGGCTATTGTTTAGACAGGTTCTTAGTAAGCCCATGAAAACTATGTATGGAAATAGCTATTTGCAGTGGCCAATAGGTTCTTAGTGATTCCATGAAAACTATGTCCAGATTAAGTTATTGAAAGAGATTAATAGGTTCATAGTGATCCCATGAAAACTATGACATGAGAGATGTTATTGGAGAATCCAATAGGTTCATAGTAAGTCTATGAAAACTATGATTGGAGAAAGTTATTGGTAGATACCAATAGGTTCATAGAGATCCCATGAAAAATATGATTGGTTGATATCCTTGGTAGAAACCAATAGGTTCATAGTGAGCCCATGAAAACTATGGAAGTGGATAGGAAGCAACTCCTTTGGAAATATTGCCCGAATGGTACTTTTTTCCTGTATTTCAAATACTCCGCACGGTACCCAATAAATTATTGGGTGTTCTTTTAATGGTTTCAGTACTAACAGGATTATTAACAGTACCCTTTTTGGAGAATTAATAAATTCCAAAATCCATTTCGTCACATTGCTTTCGCAGGTAAAAGAATTAACTGGTTATTCGTCAGCCCATGAAAAATAACAGGTTAATAGTGACCTTAAAAATTATAACTTGACACAGATTATCAGATAATGGGGATGGGAAATCCATAACATATTGCATGTTTGCATATCATCATAATTCCTTTTATTATGTTATGTTTTAACCATTGTGGATGCAGGTGCATAGTATATGGTTATTACAAATTGAGTTAAGATGCTAGTGAGGGGAAAACCTGTTCCGCTAAGCGGCGTAGTCTCACTAGATATCTATATGGTTCGAGATGGTAGTTTATTATTCATACCAGAGTTTTTGTCTGACTCGAAGTTTATGTTTTCCCCTTAAACTCTCGGGTGCTCAATTGATTTTGAGTAGTTTGAGAGTTAAGGTTTTCAGATTCTCCTTTAGACCTATAAGCTTCGGGAGACTTGCAAGAGGCAAACTAGCTATTAGGAGTTCTTTCTGTTTAATTCCGTTGTGTTTTGGATGTAATGGCAAAGTTGTTTAATTGTCTATATTTAGACTCTGTCAACTAAGGGGGCATCTTCATATGTCGCTCTTGGCGTATTTTATAATAATTATATTTCTCCGAGTGTTGTTTATGAATTGGGATTATGTAATGAATTTGAAATCTGATCAAAGTGGAATGAGAAATTTGTTTTATGACTTAATTTTTTTTCTCATATCCAGGTGTTTCTGTTATATCAATGTATCTAACACTACCGCATTTGGTCACCGATAATTAATAATTATGGATGACTGCAACATCCGTAGCAGTTAGTTTTAGGCCTCCAAATGGGGGATAGTACAAGCATGACCCAACATGGTTCATACACTAGTAGGTAGTGTACACCCAATAGGTGTAACTTTTGTCTTTCCTGTTGACCACTAAGGATTGATGACATTCTTGACCTATGCATACCCCTACTCCTTTATTTGGTAACAATTTAGCTGACATGCTGTTATAATGTCGTTTTTTGCTCATCATCCGATTTAGATTGCCTATTACAATCAAGGGAATACCCCCCTTTTCCTATTTTATTGAATACCTTTTCTATTGCCATATTCCTTGTTTATACGCAAGCATATACTCTTCATAGGTCATATGGTTGGATATGTCTCACATCAGTATAATGAACACACTACTGCCGGTAGCCCCTTGCAGTGGGTAGACTTCTATTGTGTAACACAACTGACCTCGCATTCCAACCATACTAATGATTAATGTTATTTTATTCATTCAATCTGTTAAACCAAAAAATGGCTCAACACTGAAAATGTTGCATTGTACAATATTATTTGAAATAGATCCAATATTACCTACGAGCTTTTATGCAGTTATGAAGTTGTTCAAAAGTTCCAATCATATGTCCAAGGATAAAATAGGCAAGTCTCATAAATATGCGATAGTCCATTGTTTAATGGGAAAAATAGGCAATTCACTTATATCACCATCCTTTGTTCATATGCCATTGAGTATAGTAGTCATATGCAGTGTAAACTTTGATTTAGGCAAGGGCTTAAGTGGCCTTGTTCAAATTATCAATATACAAGTCCAAATTTAAGCCTAAGTCCAAACATAAGTTATATGCATGTCCACTCTCATAATAATAGTCAAAGATACATATATCGAATGCATTATGCTATGCAATGGCTATTGTCCAAGCCTCTATATGCAAAAGGATACATTATATGATCGGTCTAAAAATCCTCAAATCAATTTAAATTTTACAATTTTAAAATTTGAGAAAAAAGAGAAGGATTAATCGCCCTTTCCTAAGTGATGGATGGGGCCTATTTATAGAGGTAACGGCAAGCGACATGGTTGGCATGTGTTCACCCAACTAGATGTGCGCTATCTATTTGTATTGCCAAGATTCGACAACCCCAACATCCATCGAGATTTGAAATCTTCCGCTATCTGCTGATGTTTGATACCTTCATTATCCATTGAGATTTGGCATTCCTTTCTATCTCTAGAAACTCGAGACCATTTTCCTCTTGCAGATGCTTTACAACAGTTAACATTATATATGCTCGGTAACTCATACAACATTAGATGTTTGACACTCTGTACTATAATATTCCCTTAATAACTTTAATGAAGGCTAGTGATACTCGACATCCTTAGTCATTCACCTTCCATTGCTTAAGATGCTTTATGATTTCTAGGCCTAGTATCCAGGACAAGCTTTCAATAGAGACTTAACATCCCCACTTTTGATTATATGCTCATATCCCTTAGTTGTGTGACATCCTTTCTTTATTCTACACTTTGTGGAATCTTGTGTTAGATTGACATATCCCCCTCCTTTTAAAAATTTAATACCCTCTCAGTATAAGGCACTTGATATGCTTCTCTGTTGTCTAAGGCTTCGACATCACCTTTCCCTCGTGAATGCTTGACGGTGCTTGTTGTTGTGATCCGACACCTCAATTAATACGAAGATTTGAAATTCAGACTTCACCTTGGATGCTCGACAACCTTAATAGTTTTCGAGACTTAATATCTACTGCTTTTCTTTGTTTTTTGTAACTCAATATCTATTTTTTGTTATTCAAAACCTGCATTTGTTCATCAAACATTGATAAGCCTTCTCATTTGTAGAAGCTTGTTACCCCTTAGGGATTTGATACCTCCTCTCGACTCGATAACTACTTGAAATCGACATCTTCAGAATCTCCTTACAATTATTTGGGATTTGCTACCCCTCTTTATTTTATTTGCTCGATAAACTTAATGGTTCGACACCACTTGCTCTTTGCTAACCACTTTAAGATTTTTAACTCTAGAATAGGAGCTTAATCACTATCTTCATGTAGACGTTCGATACTCCTAGCTTCCATATCTTCCATGTTTCTTTTCTTAGCACCGTAGTCTATAAATATATGGATAATATTTTCCCCCTCCTTGTATAAAAGAAGTGTTTTACACTTTAGTGTAAAATCAAGTTTCTTCTCACCTTTCCAACATTTTTTGAATTCTTCAATCCTATTTTCCTGGAAAACATAAAGCAAAGGTTGATGGCTTAAATTATTTTCTTTAAATTTAATTTCAGACAAACTCTTGTGTGGTTTTGATAAAGACATGGATTAATTTGTCTCCTTTTTTATATAAAGGAGCTTTATGTATTTCAATGTAAAGCTAAATTTAATCAAGAAGACCAGAAATCTGCTCGATAAGAAGGCCATAAATTCAATTAGCAAGAAGACCCAAAATCTAAGAAGTCCCATAGATTTATTTGATAGAAGTCCAAAAATTTAATTGATAAGAAGATCAAAAATTCAAAAAGTCCCATAGATTTGTTTGATAGAAGACAAGGAATTCTATTGATAAAAAGACCAGAAACCCCTTTGATTTGAAATTGATAAATCCGTCTGGTAAAAAATCCATAAATTCTTTTAATAACGAGGCCAGAAATCCATATGGCAAGAAGACCATGAATTCATTAGTTAAGAAGACCAGAAATCCATCTGGTAATAAAATCATAAATCCGAATAAGACGAGAAATTCATCTAGAAAGAAGATCGGAAATTCTTCTGATAATAAGACTAGGATTCCATCTAGTAAGAGGATTAGAAATCCGATTATTAATGGAGGTTCCCATTATCTGATAATTTGAATTCTAATCTAGAAATTAAGGGTCGAGAGCTAATTTAATATTTCGAAGAATAGAGCTTTGAGCCTAAGTAATAAATCAGAATTTCTCAGATGTCCATATTTGACATTAAAATCTTCGATTCTAAATAATAGATAGTTCTTGATCCTTCCTTTGAAGGTTACTTTTACTTTTCCTTGGTGCAGAACTAAATATGTTTGACTGTTCTTCCTGTAGAAGATTGCTTTGACCCATCTTTAGGATAAATTTAAACTTACTTGATTGATTTCTTTTGCCCATTATCACTCTTTGGATGATGATTTAGGCTTTAATTCTTTCCAACTCTTATCACTCTTTGGGTACTAATTTAGGCTTTGATATTATTCTCCCCTTACCACTCTTTGGGTGGTGATTTAGGCTTTGACCGATCCCCTTATTACCGTATAGATAATGATTTAGGCTTGTCGATGCATTTGGTTAGCCATCTTAGGTAGAGCCAAATTTTTACCCGTCCTCCTTCTAGGACGCGCTCTAATCATGCTTTATAAGCAGTACTAAAGACTGGTTTGTTGCTTTGGCCTGGCCATTTTAGGCAGGACTAAAGGCTACTCCGTCCTTCCTGTAGGAGGCGCTTCGGCCAGGCCATATAGGTGGGACCGAAGGCTTGCAATGCTTTAGTTAGGCCATCTTAGGTAGGACCAAATGCTTACTCTGACCTGTGTAGTTAATGCCCCGCTATTACCCCGCTATATCTCATAGCGGATTTCTACCGCTACGATATTTCCATATAACCCCAAAATATAGCCTTTCCGCTTTAAGCCCCGCTATTTCCGCTATATCCCATTATTCCCGCTATATTCCGCTATTTCCGCTATATCTTCTTTAATAAAATGAACTGAAAAACTGCATTTATACATTATAAAAATTATGAAACCGATTTATTTGATTTAATTTTTAATATATTTTCAGAATGAAAATACTCTAATATTCTACTAAATTCAATTATGTTATATAACAGTTTTACGTTTATTTAAAGTATATTCGCACATGTTTTTATTTAAAATTATTTATGTATTAATTATAATTCATTTGAATGATATTTTTTTCATTTAATTACCATTTATATATCTGTAAAAACATTAAGTACGAGTTTTATATGCTATTTTAGAGTCATCCGCTATATCCCGCTGTATTCTCACTGTATCCCCGCTATGACTTTTTGCACCTCCACCGCTTTGAATCTGCCAAGCGCTTTAACTGCACAGACTCTGACCTCCCTCTAGGAGGTGCTTTGATCAGGCCTTTATGGCGGGATCAAAGGCTTTTTCTTCACGCCTTATTACCTCATAGGTAATGATTTATGCTTTGATTTCTGTATAGTTCCTTTTTTCAATTTGATTATTGATTCCGTAGATATACTAGTCTTAATTTCTTTTTTCATCCATTGTTGGAAAGTATGGTCTCAAATGTTTGGCATTGTATGTTCTTACTATTACATCATCAGGCTGGCATACTCGATAGGACCCTAGTGGGATTGCTTTATGGATAACGAGGGGTCATTTCCAGTTTGGTCAAGCGGCTCATTCGTTTGAGTTTTGGTATTTTCCATGACCTTTCAGAGTACCAAGTCTTCTTTTGGAATGATCTTTCCTTAAGCTTGGAATTATAGTACTTTGATATTCTTCGTTGATATTTGACCGTCAACGTGGCCGCTTAATCCCTTAATTCATTTATTAGATCCAAGGACTATTTTCTTAGCTCTTGATTAGGGTTAAAAGTATACACGGTTCTCCAGTGAGATGGTATCTCAAATTTGATTAGAAGCATTGCTTCACATCCATCTATCAAAGAGAATGGAGTATGCCCCATCGTAGTTTTAGCAGAAGTTCAATATGCCAAAAGCATGAGTGGTAATTTTTCTACCCAATTCCCTTTTGCTTTATATAGTTGCTTCTGAAGGATGGTCTTAATAGTTTTGTTTGCAGCTTCAATGACTCCATTAGCCTTAGGGTGAGCTACAGACGAAAAACTTTTGATTATTCCATTCATGTTGCAGAATCTAGTGAACTCCTTACTTTCAAATTGTGTTCCATTATCGGATACGATCTTTTACAGTTTTCCAAACTAGGTGACTATGTTTTTAATCAAAAACTTTAGCACTTTTCCCGATGTTATATTTAATAATGGCTCTGCTTCTACCCATTTGGTAAAGTAATCGATGGCCTCTATCACATACTTAACTCTGCCATTGGATATAGGCAACGGTCATATTAAGTCGATTCCCCACATTTAAAAGGGTCATGGACTTGAGATGGGGTTAAACATTTGGTGGCATATGTGGAATTATTGAGAATCTTTGACATTTCTCGCATCTCTTTACATAATTCATCGCATCATTGGTTATATAGTGCCAATAAAAACCTTATCTCATTATCTTTTTGGCAAATTTTATGACATTTGAATGGTCTCCACAAAATCCTCATGGGTTGCTTTCAGCAATTTTATGCCATTTTCTGAACTGACACATCTTAGGTATGTGAGTGTATCCTTTTTGGTAGAGTGTCCCTCCCATCATAACAAAAGTTGGAGCTTGGCATTTTATTCTTCTTCCTTTATATCCTCCGATAGTTTTTGTCCTACAGGTACTTAATAATAGGTGTCATCCAGTTATTCTCATATTGGTTGCTCATTTCTGTATAAATGATTTCTTCCTGGACGGCATCACTTCCATCTCCCTTTTCTTTTCCTTTTTCGCAAGCTTGAGATCTTGGAATCTAGTCAATACCGTTGCCTCATTTTTAGGGTCGGGGGCTTTTTTTCAATATTGGGATTTTGCTGGAAGCCTACTGGGACATTCAGATGTTTGGTGCTCACCATGAACTAGCCAGTTTGGCCAAAGAATTGGCTTAGGAATTTTTCCCTCTAGGTACTTGGTGTATTGAAAAATCTTCAAATTGAGTCAACATCTTTAGTAACTTTTTTACACAAAGTATCGATTTGGCATCTTTAGTTGGATATGTCTGATTCAGCTGATTAACCATCAATTGAGAATCACTAAAAATTTCAATCTTTGGGATCTTCAGCTGAAAGGCTAAGGAAATTCCTGTCACTGTTGATTCATACTCAGCTACATTATTGGTAGTGGGATAAACTAACTTCATTGTGTTATGCAACGGTGTCCATCACGGGTAATGATTATGTAACCTATGCCAGCTCGAATGAGGCCCCATCAACAAACATTTGCCATTTAGATTTTAAATCCTTCTCCCTTTATTATTGTTCTTTAAAGAACCATGTGTGCTCGTTAACAAATTCGGATAGAGCATGCCCTTTAATTGCCACTTGGGTTGGAACTCAGTATCATATTGGCTGAGCTCTATCCCCATTTTACTAGTCTTCCTGATGCCTCAGGTTTACTGAAAACTTGTTTAAGTGGAAAATTGGTCAAGACCTTGATTGATGTGCTTGAAAGTGGACTCTTAACTTTCGTGTGGTGAGAGTTAAACATTATGCTAACTTCTCTGCAGTTGGGTTTCTAACCTCTACATCTTTAGGTCTTTTACTAATATAATATAGGGGAAGTTGAGTTTTGATCTCCTCTCTTATTAAGACCGAACTTACTGCATGTTCAGAGATTTCCACATAGAGATATATTTTCCTTTTCTATAGGGCTAGATAGGATCAGAGGTTTTTCAAGATGATCCTTCAACTCTTTGAAGGCCACTCTCTATTCAAAGTTCTTATTTTTCTAATCACATCAAAGAAAGGAATGCATTTATCGATGGCTTTAAAGATAAATTTGTTCAGAGCTACCACTATTCCATTTAGGCTCATCACATCTTTGCTTGTTTTAGTTCTGCCATATCCTTAATGGCTTTTATTTGATCAGGGTTGGCCTCAATTCCCCGAGAACTGATAATGTATCCTAAAAACTTCCCGGATCATTTCCCGAAGAAGCATTTTTGCAGATTTAATTTCGTTTATACTTTCTTTGTAACGGCCCAGTATTTTGGACCATTCGCATCCATTATAAGTGTATAAGTAGACACTCATGCCGGAGTTGAATTGCTCAAAATACCGCATTGTAATTAAAATTTGGCAAAACTCAGTATATACAGTAAATAAAATAATTACAGATCACAGACACAGAGTTTATAACAATACTGCAGCGGAAACAAAGGATAGTAGTTCATGAAGCTACTATATATATATAACAGAGTTAAACAAGATACAACAGAGGTCTCGAATACAATAGATGTCTCAATACAATAATCAAATACCAGATCTGAATACATCACTGGATCAACGGAATAACTGAAAGCAGGATCGATAAATAGCTGGATCTCCAAGCGAAGCTCCAACTCCAAAGGTGAGTCTCCAAATGCTGTATCACTCAGTCTGACCCGAGCGTAAAGCAAAACACAAAACACTCGAGTCAGGATTAACATTCTTATATAAATAAATCCAACTCAAGTGAAATATCAACTGAAATACAAGTAACTTAAAGGATGTTTGGGATAACCATCCCCTAAGGATCCGTTAAACTATTTACTATGTAGTAATATTCGCTATTATAATAGTGTCTAAATAAGTAAAGTATAATCATATCGGAAAATAGCGTTAAGGGGATGGAGAACCTTAACGCGGTCGGATCTTAAAATCATAATCGTAGTAAAGCTCGATATGGTAGGTGACACGGCACAACTAGGCAATGCCAGGGTAGATATACCAATTACGCACACGGACTGATGGATACGCATAGCAGCCACTACCGTTCCACCTCGAACAACACTCCCAAATCGGAGGATGGCCATCTAGTCAAATCACAAGTAAGAGTATAATGTCGAAGAAATGCGTCCGAGAAGAGGTGCTACCTCACTGGTCCGAGATCGCTCCTGTTTTAGCCACCTTATGCCAACTCACGGGAGTTGGGTCCACGTAACATACCTTAAGAACGTCGCCACCATCCTACTTCATTCTGGAATCTCCACCGCGTACACGGTTGTCAAAGTGGTTTTCGGTATCGACAGAGAGTATGTCCATATCCGATCCTGGTCTCTTTTCCAACCAGTCGTTATTATAACACCGTGGTCATTTAAAAATAGTTTATACTTCAAAGCCAAAATATATCACTATCATTTCAAAACCCAATTTAATACGATATCATTTCACTTCAAATATATCCATTTTCAAAATCATATTACTTTCCAAAGTTATAATGTTTTCAAAATCATAGTCTGGAAATCACAGTATTTGAAAATCATAACACTTTCCTTTTTAAACAGTTTAGATATTAAAATTTCGTTATAAAATAAATTAGTTTCCTCAAATTTCACAAATCGATTCAAATAACTCGAATTCAAAAAAAATTAATTTAATCAAATCTCAAATTATCAGTTTCAACTCGATTTAGCTTCTATATAAACCATTTCAAATTATCGATTTCAATTACATATCTGAACCATAAAATAAGCCATTTCAATTTTTTAATATATTTCAAAGCTTTAAATATTCATCATTCCATAACATTTGAATACAATTTCATTTTACAATTCAAATAAACAAAATATCTCATTTAAATATTTACACGTTTGGAATATCCATTTAAGTCACCTTTTCAAATTTCAAGTTGTAAATCACTTCTTTAAATTTCAAATTCAATACATTTCAAATCAAACTTATTTAAGTATAATTCTTAAATAAATATAATTTCAATCAATTTCAAATCATTATAAATTCTATATTTGAAGATATAGATATTAAATAAATACTTAAACACATTATTTATCAACTTTATTAAATCAACTTTGATGAATCTTTAAAAATCAATATTTATCAAAACCATATATTTCTTTTCAAAACCATAGAAATCATTTTCAAAACGTTTATATATAGACCAACGGTGCTTGTATATAATTTTTCTATCCTATGGTCAAGTGATATGGATATTTATCATTTCAATCCGCAATTTAAATTATATATACGGGTATATATCTTTTCAACCCGCAATCCCAAATTCAATTCAATGAAAATCGCTTGGGTTTATCATTTCAACCCATAACGATTTTCTCCTATTCTACAGATCGTTCGGGTATGTATCATTTCAACCCATAGTGATTCTATACTAACAGGGAACTTGCAGAGTGATAACAGATATGATAATAAAAATAACAACAGCAACAGGCATATATCAACAATATAAATAACAGATAATGTGTCAGATGTCATAGGTGAACAAATACAGATAATGACATATATATAACAATGTGAATAACTAACAGCAGCATATTGCAATTAACGTTTCAATCGAAATCAAATTTAATAAATATAAGAACATTAATCGTGAGTGATTGCTCACCTTTCGAGGCTAGAGATGGACGAGAATAAGATGAGTTACGAATCCCAAAACAACGCTAGATGGACACAATTCTACGAAGAAAACAGGCACGACGGACAAAACTGATAAATGGAAGATCGATGAGAACTAAATCAAATTAGTCTTGATATAAACTGGGAATACATACATATTCAAAAATCATATTATAAATCCAAATACACATAAAATTTAATAAAATATATATATGAAAATCGATATTAAGTTTTAAACATATATACACATACCCAAATCAAAAATCTATATGTATTAAAATCAAAATACATATATATAGGTTATATAATAAAAGAAACCTATAGGCAAATTTGAAATCAGAGTACCGATATATATAATATATAACAACACAATATCTATTTAATATCAATATTTTAATCAATCAATATCCAAGTTTACATACTCTTAAATAAACTCACATACATATACTTAAAACTCATCATATATATTATTAACTAATATGTAAACTGTTGTTGTAATTATATATGATACATCTTATATGCAGACTGACTTTATATAATATGTATACTAACCAAACATACCATACCCTTACTTATATATAAAACTAATTTATAAACCTATCTATATAAACTTGCATACGAAAATGTTTTGGAATCAACAATATATATATACTAACAAATTATGAAACCAGTATATATATTCTTAAAATCAAAAGTATATATATTTACATACTATATCTTAAAACCAATACTGTAACCTCATATATAAATTAAAACAACAACATATATAACTAATATATCTATATACACACTGCCGAAAGTAGATTAAAATACATATAATATAACATATCCATAGCTTATAAAATATTCAGACTTTATATATATAGTCTTATGCATAATATGAATAAGCTATTATACATAATAGATATCCTGATATAAAACTTACAGTTTAAATCCAATGTGAAAAATACAAAACTCACGCATAATATATATATAACGATTTAAAAACAGTATTTAAATAAGCAAATACATATAACATAATACATATGTATCTCATATAAACAACAGAATATACATTACTTACCTATATACAAACAAGGAAGGTGAGTGAAGCAGCGAGGTGATGGCATGGAACAACACGAGCAGCTGAACAGGGGAGAGAAATGGAGGCTTGGCCGAAGCATAAGGTGGTGATGGAGACGGGACTGGGTAGGGTAGGGACGTAGGCGTGGCAGGTTAGGTGGAGGCGGTGGGCAGTGGTTCGGTCTGGGGTTTCGGTGAAGGGCTGACGTGATGGTTCTAGTGGTGAACACGGTTGGATGAGTGGGAGGCGTGGGCCAGGGCTTCAGGTTGGAGGAGGGAACGCATCTGGCTCGAATTGCTAAGGGTTTGCGGGCGACTGGGTGGCGGAGGAAGGCTGGCGGTAGCGTGGGAGGCTACGGGTTGCCGAGGTCAGGGAGATGAGGCCAATGTGGATCTGGGCGCGAGCTAGGCTGCGTCAGGGGATGGGTGAACTGTGGCTTGCGTGGGAAGGATCTGGGTGACAATTGAAGTGGAAACAAAAATACAGAGGGAAAGCGGAAGTAAACCCAGAGGCCACGCAAATAGGCTAAATCAAAGGACGAAGTGCGCAAGTGACCGACAATTCAGGAAGACAAAACGCAAGTGATTGTTGAATTTTTCACCGTTGGCAATAAATGCAAAATAAATAAATAAAATGCAACAGAAGGACGATTGATTGACGCGATTAAAGCAATTGTGGTTTCAAATTTTTAAACGCCAAAGAAATCAAATGGTCACGGATCCGGTACCGATACAGTTACCGGTTTCGTGGATTCCGTTGTGTACCGGACTTCAAAATACAGAATAAATATACCGCAGAGATCAGCACGACGAGACGATCAAAGCGGTATACAGATATCAGTGGTACGATCATCCGGTCGAAAGTCGATAATCGGTACCATAAATGCTGCTATTGTCAGAAATAAGATCGACGGAGCAATAGATGTCCAAATTTGACGAAACGAAAGATGACGTCTCACTCAGAAGATGATTTACAAATTTTCCATGTAAAAATATTTAGGTTTGGAAAACATTTTATTATTACCAATTTTTAACAGATTAAATTGAAGTAAATTTACGCGCGAAATAAATTTTCATATTTTCGGACGAAAATTTACCAGTTTCTATGTTTAATTAGACGCATTCCAAATATCAAATTTATATTTCAAAATTTTACTGTTTAAAATTTCACCAAAATTCAATTAATTAAATAATAGAACAACTGAAATTTGCGGGTCGTTACATTCTTAGTACTTCAAACATTTCTTTGAGATCCTTTAAGTGGTGGATTTCCTCTTGAGATTTCACTAGCATATCATCTACGTATACTTCCATGTTTCGCCTAATTTGTTCTTTAAACATTCTATTCACCAACCTTTGATATGCAGCCCCTGCATTTTTCAGCCCGAAAGGCTTAACTTTATAGCAATAAATTCCCCAATTTGTTATAGAATTTGTGTGCTCTTATCCGGTTTGAACATGGGAATTTGATTATAACCCGAGAATGTGTCCATAAAAGATAACAGCTTATGTCCGGTTGTAGCATCAACCAACTAGTCTATTCGGGGTAAAGGATAACAATCCTTAGGGCATGCTTTTAGATTAGTGTAATCAACACACGTTCTTCATTTTCCATTGGACTGTTTAACTAACACGCGATTGGCTAGCCATTTAAGGTAAAACACTTCCTTGATAAACTCATTCTTAAGTCTTTTGATTTCTTCTTTCAATGCATTAGCGTGAACTTTATCAAATTGCCTTCCCTTTTACCAAATAGAAACAATATTTGGATCTATATTTAGAGCGTGCCTCATGACAAGTCTGTTTATTCACACCATGTTAGAGTGGAAGCAGCAAACACATCCTTGCTTGATTAAAAAAATTGGATAAGTTCTCTTCTATGCTTGTTGCCCAATTCTTTTCCTATCCTTACATTTTTTTGGATCAAGTGAATCTAAGGTTACCTCTTCTAAGTCTGCTGCGAACTTTATTATTTTTTTCTCATTTCTACAATCAAATTTGGTAATGATCTCTTACCATCTATTTCGTGGTCTACTTGGTTTGCCTCTTTTCGATTTCTTTTCCTTTCACCAAAGTTGAACCTTCTCGGTACATTCTCAGGCTTTTCAACTATTCTAGTCTTCTTATTTACATTGGATAGGCGACTTAAAAGACTATCGTTAAAGGGCTTCTCAATTCCAGTTTTACTTAATTCACTTCTCTTCGTATCATAATAAGAAACACCATCTCTTTTGGATTGCTCAAGCATAGTGAAGTACAGTTCTCGAAAACTAAATTGCTCCCATCTTATTAGCCCCCAACCATTCCTAGTCAGAAACTTTACAATTAGAAATTTCGATGATACGAATGCATTCACTTCATTAAGGGTCAGTCTCCTAAAGAAAGAATTGTAATAGGAAGGTTGGTCCATTATTATGAACGGTGTCTCAAAAGTTCTAGAATGTGGCAGAATTCCTATCAGCGCCAAAAGCTTGATCTTTCCTATTGGAGCAGACCCTTTGTTGTTAAATCTAATGATTAGCTCAAAGCTTAGCTCTAACTTCTCGTTTGGAATACCCATTTGATCAAAAGCGTGCTTGAAGATTACGTTTACTACACTTTAGGTATCCACTAAGATCTTTGTTACTATAAAGAGCCCAGCTTGTGATGTTTTCATCAGCGGATCATTATGCAAGTGATGGACCCCTTTAGCTTCTGTGGGCTTACTGTTAAGTAGGGCATTTGAAGTAGATATTTATGAATTTTTTAAACGATGGATCCTATTGAATAGAAAAGACTCCATCTCTTACCTCCCTCATGTATCTACTTTTGGCTCCTTTGCTGCTTCTAGCGAGATAGGGACTTCCATTAATGACATCTATGTAGTTGATCAGGGGAATAACATCCAGCTAAGAATAATTCTTTATGAATTTTGCAGTATTGCTTGGGGGCCTCTGATTGTTCCTTTTAGTATTAGAGGGTTTTTGATCCTCCTTGACAAAATCCTTCAATGATCCGGATCTAATCAATTTCTAGATTATTCCGGCCAAAACATGGCATTCATCAATTTTATGTCCATTCACCTTATGGTAAGCGCAATAATCTTCCCCCTTCTTTGGTTCTGGATTGTTCCATGCATTGTAGGAAGTAGGGAAGTTTCCTCCATTTTTAGCCATGGCAAAAATATAGAAATTGGGGTTATTCAAAGCCGCATAGTTAAATTTTGGAATCTCCTCCCATCTTCCTCTTCTATTTTTGTCCCACCTTAGCTTTTTGTTGGGGTGATCATAGCTAAATTTTCATCCTTCCTTTCTGGCTGGAATTTCTTCTTAGCATGGTGCATTTTATCCATACGAATAAACTTATTAGTATGGAAATGAAAATCTTGCAGATTACTACACCCATGGACGTAACGTTCCTTCCAAAAAGGGGTCTATTCAATTAAACTTGAGCTCACTACTATTAGTTTTTCTCTATCAGTCATGTTTTCTAGCTTTAGTGCCTTGGCGTTGAATCTCTTTAGATATTCACCTAGTAACTCTCTTGGTCTTTGTTTGACATTTGCCCACTAGAGTTAATAGTAGGATCTTTGCATATGTAGAATTGTGTTGAAAACTCATAAGAAAAATGTTTCCATGAGTAAATAGTTTTCTCTATGTAGTGTCTATACCATTTGGCCACTGCTTCATGAAATTTTTTAGGAAAGAGTCTGCAACGTACTGCTCCAAAAGCATTGTACAAATCCATTTGGCTGTCAAAAGCCAAATGATGGTCAATGGGGTCGGTGGTTTCGTTATATTTTAGTGATGGGATTTTGATGTGCGATAGAATTATAAAAAATATTATTTCCTTTATAAATGGAGTTTCATGAAGATTATTATTTACCCTTGGGTCGAGGGTTCCCTTTCCTTTAAGATGAAGCATGTTTTTTACTATTCTACTGGCCATGTCTTTTAGGTAAGCTTCACCATCATTATAATCCATTATGGAGGGCATGTATTCTTCACCTAAAATTGACCTGCCTTACCGCTTGGAAGATCTTCTTATTCTCCTTTCTTGGCTTTCACTTCAATGATTCATCTTAATTTTTTTGTCCTGCAAATTCGAGGAATACATTGTTGGCCTTTTAGTTAGAGTTTCTTTCTTTGTGGACATATGA
The DNA here is from genome assembly GCA_030737815.1 of Allium fistulosum. Lineage (NCBI taxonomy): Eukaryota > Viridiplantae > Streptophyta > Magnoliopsida > Asparagales > Amaryllidaceae > Allium > Allium fistulosum. Next base: position 1,341,071,560 of record CM060901.1, on the reverse strand, counting down.
TGCTTTTACCCTTATCTTTGCTTTTGAGTAACGAGATGTCTAGAATCCTCCTTGGAGATTCCACTTCTCCTCCTCCTTCAGTAAGCTTTGCTATTTTAGAAGACTTCTGAGAAAGAACCTTCTTAAGGAGTTCCTGCATCACTGTGAGCCATTGTGTTAAATCTTGAATCTTAGCCTCACTGTTTATTGGCTTTACTGGTGTTGAAGGCTGCCCTGGTTCCACAGTCTCTGAATTAAAGTTTGGAGTGATATCTTCCTCAAAGTTGGTTCGTTGCACAATTTCTTCATTTGGAACATCGACTTTTTTAGCTCTTACTATTTTCTTGCAACAAAACTTTATATAATTAGTTTCTAAGTAAGCAAATAATGGGTCATAGATTCAAGCCCTCCTTTTAGCATCAAAATGTTAAACAAACAAATGGCTCAACACTCGAAATGTCGCATTAGATAGTATTATTTGAAATGGATCCAATATTACCCACGAGCTTTACATAGTTATGAAGTTATTCAAAAGTTCGAGTCATATAAGGATAAATTTGGCAAGTCGCATAAATGTGCTATAGTCCATTGATTAATGGGCCAAATAGGCAATTCACTTATATCACCATATTTTGTCCATGTGCCATTGGGTATAGTACTCATATGTAGTGTAAACTTTGATTTAGGCAAGGGCTTAAGTAGCCTTGTTCAAATTATTAATATGCAAGTCCAAATCCAAACAAAAGTCATATGCACATCCACTCTCATAATAATAGTCAAAGATACATATATCGAATGCATTATGATATGTAATGTATATTGTCCAAGCCTTTATATCCAAAAAGTTATAATTGTATGATCGTCTCTAAAAGTTCCCAAATCAATTTAAAGTATGCATTTTTGAAATTTGAGAAAAAGAAAGAAGGATCACCCCCGCCTAAGTGATGGAGGGGGTTAACCCAGTTAGATGTGAACTATCTATTTGTATTGTCAAGATTCAACATCCCTAACATCCATCGAGAATTGACATCTCCTGTTATCTGATGATGTTCGATACCTTCATTATCCATTGAGATTTGGCATTCCTTGCTATATGTAAAAACTCGAGACCATTTGCTGCGGACAAATTCTTTACAACAGTTAACGTTGTATAGGCTCGGTAACCCATACAACAGTTGATGTTCTATGCCATATACTATAATATACCCTTAATAGCTTTAATGAAGGCTAGTGATACTCGATATCCTTTGTCATTCACCGTCTATTGCTTAAGATGCTTTATGATTGCTAAGCCTAATATCTAGGACAAGATTTCAGTAGAGACTCGACATCCCCCATTTTGATTATATGCTCGACATCCCTTATAGGTGCGTCATCTTTTGTCTATTCTACACTTTGTGGCATCTTATGTTAATTCGACATCTCTCCCGCCTTTTTAGAAATTCGATACTCTCTCGGCATAAGGCGCTCGATATAATTCTTTGTTGTCTAAGGCTTTGACATCACCTTTTAGTCGTGAATGCTTGACAATGCTTGTTGTTGTGATTCGAAGCCTCAATTATCAAGTAGGTTTGATATTCATACATGACCTTAGATGCTCGATAACCTTAATGGCTGTTGAGGCTTAATATCTAGTGCTTTTTTGGGTTTTATGTAGCTCGATATCTATTTATTGGTATTTGAAACCACCATTTGTTCATCATACATTTGACAACCCTACTCATTTGTTGAAGCATGTTACCCCTTTAGGGATTCGATACCTCCTCTCAGCTCGATAACTACTTGGAATTCGACATCTTTGGAATCTCCATACAATTGTTTAGGATTTACTACCCGTCTTTATTTTATTTTCCCGATAACCTTAGTGGTTCGACACTACTAGCTCTTTGCTAACCTCTTTAAGATTTTCAACTCCTGAATAGGAGCTCAATCACTATCTTCATATAAATGTTCGATACTTCAGGCTTCCATATCTTCCATGTTTCTTTTCTTAGCACCATAGTCAGAAAATATATGGATAATATAATTGTTTATTAACTTCAATAGTTCACACCCGTCATAAATGTATATTTGAAGCTACGTATATATTTTAATAATATATATATATATATATATATATATATATATCTTTGTTCATTCTTGTTTATTTAATGTGCCTTTATTGTTCATCGTTGACAACATTCCTTTACTTTTCTATGTGTTCACTTCTTACTTAACTTAAAGTCATTTACCACTTTCTTTTAAATATCTTTTCTTATTTCCTTTCATTTAACATTATTAGTGAAATCCTTGGTTTTCCTTTTAACTAATATCTCTCTTTAATTGCCTATTTAGACTTATTACTCACCAATCTGTTTAATTGTATCTTCTTTGTTTACTATTTCTTTTCAACACCATCTTAAATTTCATACTTTAGCTTTCCCATTTAAATTGTTGTTATTATTTTTACTCGCATTTCTTTGGTTATACTTATGGATTTTTATACCTTAATACATTGGAATCACTTCTTTCCTCGGAGTAAATAATTGTTAACACTATAATTCTTTATGAATTACTTAAAGGTCACTTGTGTTATGTGTCAAATAATAAAGAATTTCCTTTTATTTTCTTTCCCCGGTGATTTTCTTATTTTGTACATCTCTTCCTTTTTTGTTTACATTCTTTGTTATTCCAAACACCACACTTTTATTTATATTTCAGACAATTTATAAAGATTTACATTGTTATGTAATTCATTCCAACATATTAAAATATTGCCTAATCTCAATTTAATTTATCATCAATTCTAATTTATCATCAACAATTTATATGAACAAATCAATTCTGGAATCCAAATATGTATACAATATCTATCAAGTTTAGAGTTTTCATAACATATAGGAATATTCATCATAATCATTAGGCGTATATAGTTAAATATCCAAATCGTGATTTATATCAATACATTACGCGTATAAAATTAAATATCCAAATCGTGATTTATATCTAGGCATATATGAAATAGATCTACAATGATATAAATCCAATATTATTACAAGATATGTAATTTCCCACTCACCTCTTTTTAGCATTCCAAATCTCCAGATCTAATCCCTGTTATGCTAGTTTGACTCCCTTTATCATCCTATCCTGATATATGTTGCAAACACCAATTTATTAGAAATTTAGATATAAAAGAGATTTGGATTTAATTTGTATTCAAGATTCGGATTTATAGTTTACCTTGGTTTTGACGATTTGATTTGACCATATTCCCTTTCTCTATTCTCTTCAACAATTCTCCAATTGTTTGTATATGTATAACAAGAACTAATTTTAGAAACAGGAAATTTTCCTCAAGGACAATTTTTAGGGCTTTTTTTGGATGTAGGACAGCGCATTAATAATTTTCTCAAAAGGACAAATTATCGTATTTCCTTCCAGCCCACTTTCGCGCGCTTCTTCTTCTTCTTCCTTTCGATCAAATTTTTTCAGTCGCGATCAAATCTCTTTCTCCCAATTATAATATCGATCAACTTCATTCGTTTAATTCAAATTCGTCCTTCTGAAAATAAAATCGATCACCTTCGTTCGTTTATTTCAATTCCGTCCTTCTGAAAATAATATCGATCAACTTCGTTCGTTTTTTTCAATTCCGTCCTTCTGAAAATTGTACTTTATCGATCATTTTTTTTCTTACGTGCGTTTGTTGATCTCGTTCTTTTCATATTTGTACCGTGATCTCGTTCTTTTTAGGTATGCTTATATTATTCTATTTTTTGTTGTTTTTCTATTCGAGTTAAAAAAGTTTGTCTGTGCTTTCTATTTGTTTTCATTTTTTTGAATGATATGCAGTGTTGTTCTTCTCATTGTTTGTTCGTTCGTCGATGGAAAATTGTGGAAGTAGCAGCAGGTTTTTTATTATTATACTCGTTTCTTTATGCAGTGTTGTATTCTAGTTAGCTTTTCATTTAATTTATCTTGCATTTTCTTACATTAATGTTGGGATGATTGGAAAAGTATCGTTGCTTGGGTTGTATATAAAGTTGTGATATAGTGGAAAACTATTGTACTTTAAGTTCAGTTTCTGGGTATCATTTTTATTTTTTCTTAGTATCATTTTTTTTATTATCAGTAACTAGGTATCAGTTTTGTATACTGTAGGTATCAGTTTTTGTGAAATTGAATGATTAATGTTCTAAATTGAATGTATTTTTACTAACGTTTATTTTTTATTTTATTTTTACAGTGGGGATAACAGTCTTCTTTGTCTGTTTGTGTTGAATAATAACACTTTTAGCACTCGATTGTCTATTGATTGCTCTTTGTATGATTTGAAGAATGAGATATGTCGATGTTGGTCTCAATTAACTCCTCTTTCTATTCAGATTTCTTATGTACTTGAGGACAAAGTTATTATGGTTGACACTGATTCTGATATTCAGAGTATAATTTATTTTCAGTTATACAAGAAAAGTTCTTTCTTTGGTTTTACTGTTAAGGTTAAGGGTTTCGAATTGGAATATGTTGATGGTGCTTCTATTTCAAGTTCATCCGTTGTTCGTGCTTCTTCATCTTCTACTGTATCTGTCTGTTCAAATGTTGTTGTTAATGGTAAAAGTTATTTAAAAGATATGTTGAGGAGAGGGTCGACATTAAGCATTTCCAATTTTGTTGGTTTTTGTTTTGGAGGAGCTGAACAATTTAGAGAGTTTTTGATGGCATATCAAATTCAAAAGGGGTATGAATTAGTATTTTTAAAGAATTGTGCAACAAGAGTTACTGTGATTTGCTCTTCATATAAGGATGGTTGTCTTTTCAAAGTCCATGGTTCCTGTGATTCTGGAGAATTGAAAAGGTTCTTTATGAGAAATTTGGTTTCTGATCATTCTTGTGGGGCTGGTCTTAGACATGTGAATAATCCACATATATCTAGTTCGTTTGTTAAATCGATGATTATTGATGAGATCCGCGATTGTCCAAGTAAAAAGCCTAAGGATATTATAGTTGATTTTAAAAGAGAATACTATTTTCAGTTGTCTTATGGTTATGCTTATCATGGGAAACAACTTGCATTGATGGAGTTGCACGGTAATGATGCTTTGTCTTATAACGATTTGAGTTGGTATTTGGAAGCAGTGAAGAAATCTAATCCAGATAGTTATGTTGATATGGATGTTGATCCTTGTAGTAATGAATTTGAAATGGTGGTTATTGCTTTTGGCGCTTGTTTACTTGGTTTCAAGTCTTGTCGTCCTATGATATTCTTAGATGCTACTCACTTGAAGGGACGACCTGGTGTGTTGATGGGTGCTACTGCAAAAAATGGTGATCAAGGTATGTCTTTGTTTTCAGATTTGAGTTATTTGTATTGAGATCATAATACTTGGCATAATTATTAATATACATTTTTTATCATAATTTGTATTCTGTTGGTATAAGTTTTAAGAAATGTAGTTTATAAGTAGCAAGTTTCTAGTATCAGAATTTTCATTGTATTGAATTGTAAGTTTGTATTTGGTATAATAATTTCATACTGCTAAACAGGAGATTAGTATCAGTTTTTGTATAATCTTAGTATCAGTTTCAAGTATGTTCATATATGGTATCATTTATAGTTATGTAGTATTGAAATTTCCTTTGTATCATAATATATGTCAATTTTTGTTTCTTTGTTGTTTTAGAATGAAGATTACTGTGCATAATGTTGTGGTTATTAATATTTTTTATAATGGTCATATCAGGTTTTAGGTATCAGTTTTGTTACTGTCAGTATCAGTTTTATGAATTGTTTTATATTTATGGTCGTAATTACTTTTAGTTTTTTTTACTAATTATTTTTGCATTTGCAGGTTTCTTCCCTTTAGCTATGAGTGTAGTTCTGTAGAAAATGTGGATAACTGGACATGGTTTTTGAACCATTTAAAACAAATGCTTCAAGAAGAGCGTACTTTAGTTTTTATGTCAGATCGCCACCAAGGTTTGCTTTCAGGTGTTCGTGATGTTTTTCCTTCAGATTATCACAGTTATTGCTATTTGCATATGGAACAAAATCTTCTTTCAGCAGTGAAAGCCAAAAATGCAAATGTGTCTATTGTTGATCTATTCAAAATGTGTTGTAGAGCTTCAAATCTATATGAATTTGAAGGAGCATATTCTAAGTTTTGTCAAATTGGTGGTGTTGCTGGTGTTAATTTTTTAAAGGATAAGCTATTTGATAAGTGGGTGGATTTATTTTTTCCAGGGAAACGTTATGGCGAATATAGTTCCAATGTTGCAGAAAGTTTTAACAGTTGGATTTTAAATGAACGAACATTGCCTATTACTTTGTGTTTAGATGGTATTCGTGTTAAGATTATGGAACAAATGGCTAGAAGAAGAGAAGAATGTCGTTTGTGGAGAACAAGTCTATGTCCTTCTATGGAGTTACGCTTAGATAAGTTGATTGAAGAAGGATTTGGATGGGATGTATATAAATCTTCTGATTTTGCTTATGAAGTGGAATCTCCAAACTCTCATTGTGTTGATTTGAAGGAGCGGGTTTGTAGTTGCAACCAATGGAAAATTACGGGATTTCCTTGTGCTCATGCTATAAAGTGTATGAACAAGTCTAAGTTGTCTATATATGATTTTGTCGAGAAGTATTTCACTATTGATGCTTATCGATGTTCTTATGCCAATGCTATAAATCCTATTCCAAATTATGATAGGCCTATTGTTGATGGTAGCATTCAAGATGTTATCAAGCCACCAAAGGAGAAACGTGGTGCTGGTAGACCATCAATCAAGCGCAAAGGAGGATTTTCATATTTTCAGAACAAGCAAAATAGATGTGGAGAGTGCAAGCAGTTTGGTCATAATAAACGGAATTGTCAAGCTTCAAAGAGGATTTGATTTTACATTTTGAATTTGTTTAGATTAATAAGTGGTTGTGTGACTTGTTTTGATTGTTTACTGTAATTGAACCTTGTTATTAATTTGTGTTCAGTATAGCATATTATCAACTTGATTTTAATTTCAGCTATGTAGTATAAATGATAGTATCAGTTTTAGTATTAGTTATATGTTTTTACAGTATCAGTTTTGGTGTTTATTTATTTATTTATTTCAAACATTTGTTTTGATATTTGTTGCATACTGTTAACTTCAGTTGTTTAGTATCATGTTACGCATTCTGTTGGTATAAATTATGGTATCATTTTTTCTTTGTGTGATATCAGTTTTGTTTAATTTTGTATATTTTAGTTATTTATAATAAAGTAGATATTATAGTATATGGGATATGATAATCATTGTGTAATTGATTGAAGAAGATGATTGAATTGATATATGCTTTCTTTTTGGTCGGAGATAATGTTTGTTTGATTGGATATAAGGACTTTAGTATCAGTTTTGGTTAGTTTTTAGTATCAGTTTCGTGTATTATAATACATTCTACAACAGACATTAGTACTAATTAATAATTATAATGATATCTTGTGTTAGCAAAAACTGTCACTGGCGTTAATTGTTGTTTCATAAAGTATGTTGAGTGTCAGTTTGAGCAAAACTGATACTATTAGTTATTAAAACCGATACCCAGTTACTGTTTGCTATTGATATATGATATGAAATCTTATAATATTATTATACAACTGGTAGTTGAATCATAAAACTGATAATATTATGTAGGATCAATAGTTGCATGATAGAACATTCACTGTATAATCTTGTTATAATATAAACTTCAGGTTAAGAAATGAAAATCAATTACAGCAATTCATTCCACCAGATCATCATTGTTTTTACAAGTAAGATCAACATTGTTTTAAGAACAGAACATCACCAGAAATATGTTCATAGTTTGTACAACAAATTGTACTAATATAAAGCATTGATTGTACCAACATTAAAACAGAAATTAAATTCAACTACATATAACAAAATATCTAAAATGTACATCAGTTCATGTGAAAATAGTAGCACTTTTTGCAAGTTATTTGATTTGTTCATTTATCTTTCTTCTTCCAAACTTGACATGAATTTGGCTAAGCTCCAGCAGTGCTCTTTGTCAGTTAATATCTGATGTGCAATTCTTGCTCTTGATTTCAGCATTTGTTCAGGGGCTATTTTGAGTGGTATTTGACTTTTGTTCATTGATATGATGAATATCATCACGTATATACCACAGTCAAGTCTGTTTAAAAGAATATTAGCAATATCAGTTCTGTCAGTTTAAGTGTCAGTAGGTATCATTTTGAACAATATAAACAACTTACGTGTCTGATCCTTGTTGTGTGCATGGTATCTGATGCATTTCATTTGCCTTCACCTCCTTATCCTGTATGTTTTTCTTTTTCCAAAGTTCTTTCAGCATTTCTTCAATTTTATTTCTCTATTGAAGACAAAACAATACAAAGTTAGTTAATGTTCGATTTGTTTAATTAAATTATTTTGTTTCCTAACAAAAATATATCATACCAATATCATTGCCTGCTTTAGACTGGGGTTGTTTCTTTCATTAGAATTCCTTCTTGGACGTCTAGAATCTAGATGACTCCATTCCATTGTTGGGTATGTCAAAGTTACTACTGTCCAATGGTATTCACAATGCAATGGAAAATATATAGCATCTGTGTATTCATCATCCACAATTTGTTCAAGCAAAGGCAGCACTAAAGATTTTATAATTCCATGTATATTGAAAACTATAGCTTGCTGTTAAATAAAAAAATAAGTTAGAATTCAATATATATTTAGCATTTATCATATTATTGTATATTACAGTTTTATTTACCGTCATTATTGTTGTGAATGCATAGTTGTGCTCTTTCAGCCCACATTTAGATAAATACCAGTCAATTATCTACATTAACAACAAGAAAATGTAATTTTTTGTTACTGGTGAAGCAATATTCAATGATAATTAGTATCTTTTGATTAAATAGTGGTAATATATATTACAAATTACAAGAATAATTAAGCATGAAATATGATGAAACAGCTTCTGGGTATCATTTTTGCACTGACTTAGTATCATTTTTGTACATGCTGTTAAATCAATTGCTACTAGAAAACAAAAGTATGAATTTATATCAACTGCCACTAGGAATTAGTTTTGTACTATTTTGGTATTTTATTTTGTCATACATGATAGTTAATACATAATTCAACTAATAGACCACCACTTTGTAATAAATAGTAATTAGGTACCATTTTTGGCTATAAATAGGTATCAGTTTTGGTACAAATAGCAGTGGACATAGTTATTACAAATTATTTTTTGTAATTATTTTTATTGGTAGCAGTATTATTAAACAAAAAAAAAGTGTGTACCGATCCATGTGTGGCATTTTCTTCAAGAAGTTCTTGTAGTACTTTTTTTGTTATTGTACATCCTCCTCTGATTGTGTCATTATCTGTCCATGCTATATCTCTGTTTTAAGAAAATAAGTTACATATCAATTATACAATGTTATTTTAACCAGCAAAATTAGTATATATGTTTGTATACTTACTCTTTTGATGATGTCATAGCAAATAAAGTTTTGATTGTATTTTGTTGTTCTATATTCAAGTATGCCAAAGTTTTGCTGTAGTGTCCTAGTCCTACATTTGAAAGTGTTGGCTCTATTATTTGAATTGACATTGGGATTGACTCTTCTGCACTTTCTTTTTCATCATTTTCTTCCAGTTTTTCATCATTTTTATTTGCTTCAGGTTTTTGTTTTTTTGCTGTTTTTTTCCTTCTCTGACCATATTCAAAGCTGAGGCTTTCTCTTTTTTTCCTTGCTCTTTCTTTTATTCTTTTCACATAAGAAGATGGCTTATGAACTATTTGTTTCCTTTTCCGACCAGAAGGTTTTGCTGGTTTGTTTTCTTTGTCCTTTTCGGTTATTCCCTCTTGCAACTGTTGTGTGATATTGAGATTGAAAGATGGAGGTGTTAGGTCTTGTACTACATCACTGTATTGTGCAAATTTGCTCTCTTTATTGGTATCTTCTTCCAATTTTTGAGCCTCTTTTGTATCTTTTTTCATTCTTTTATCTTCATTTGTTTCCAACACTGTTTCATTTGTTTTGTTCAACACTGTTTCAGTTGTTTGATGAACTTGTTCTGTATTAGTGTCAGTAGTTGTGTCTTCAACTTCTTCTACATTTTTTTCAGTTGAGAATCTGTATTAACAATAAGAAGCTGTCAGTTTTTGTTATTGGTGAATGAATATAATATTATTAGTATCAATAATGTTAATAGTGGCGGTTTATGGGTATCAATTTTGCATAGATAACAGTTTTTCAAACACAAAGTAAGTATCAGTTTTTCATACATATAGGTATTAGTTTTGATTTATTTCATAGTGAAAATTGTTTGTAAAATAACCAACCATCAGTTATAATCAAACAACTGATGCATATAAATTGTGCATTATTTTGGTATTAGTTCTCTACTAAATGATGGTGAACATAAATAGTTCAATTTACATACCATTAAGTTATAAGCAATGGAACGTAGGTATCGTTTTTTAATAGATTTAGGTATCAGTTTATTTTAACTTATACTCAGAATTATTTATAATATTTATAATATAAGCAAGCATGAATTTGAATCAAACAGTGTTATTTTCAATAGTAAAAAATCATGTACCTGTCAATTTGTGTTATTTTTGCTTGACACTTTGTAGGTTCTTGTTGACACTCTGGATTTTCTTCTTCAATAATTTCAGCTGTGAATGTTTTTTCTTCATTTTGGGCTTCTATATTTAAACATTCATCTTCATTTATTTTATTTGCTGTGTTAACTTTTTCCACAAAAGGCTCAGCATTTTTGTCTTCATTCTCTTCTTCATTGCTTTCAGTTGTGGATTTATTTTCTCTGTTTTCTAATTCTGTTTCTACATGTGCATGTTCATTTAGAATGTTGTCAGGTTCATCTTCCATGTGCTTACTCTCTAGTTCAACTTCTGAATTTTTCTTTTCATTTTCTTCTATTCTTGATTTGAGTTCTTTCAATTGTTCTTTCAATTTCAAATTTTCTTTTTCAACCTTTATCCTCAACTTCTTTTCTTTGCCTAATTGCTTCTTTGTCTTCTTACCTTCTTCTTCCAAATCTTTAATGTGCGTTTGCAAAACATTAAGGCTTACAAAATCTTCAAAAGATCGATCACTCTGTTCGGCTTCTTCAATTTTTCTTTTTTTCCTTTGGTTTTCTTTTCTTTTGTCACTTTATTCTTCTTTTATCGATCCTGTTTGGAGTAGCTTCTGTTCATGTGGAAGAATATTGCTTATTTCTTTCACCTGTGTAATTGAAATAGTAATTTTGTTTTAAAATTTAAATGAAAATGTTTTATGCTAATATGTTGTAACTTATAAGTTATAACTGACATTAATAAGTGATTAGTTTAATAGAATAAAATAGAATAGTAATGAAATTGATACTATGTACACTTACTAATGATTGTGTGCAGTGTTAAAAATGATACCAAGTATTATTGTATATTATAATTGATACTGTGCAAAATGACAAGATGTACCATGCTGAGGAAAAAATGATACTAAACAAAAATTTAAAGCTACAAATTGAAACTGATACTAATCAGAAGCTAAAGTGATACTGCAAAGAGACATATGTGATACTATGCAGAGACAAATAATTATTCTAAGTGTTGAAACTGATACTACAGACAGAGAGAACATAAAATGTACACTGATAAATACTACTGTAAGTAAGAATTAACTTTAACTTACATTGCCAACTTTTATACCATTCAACAATTGTTTCACAACAATGTCTTTAAGTTTTCTTACATCCCATCGTGTAAATCTGGTAAATCTTCAGCAAGTTGCTTTCTTGGTTGAATAAGGTTCATTTTCTCACAGATGCAATACTATAAAAATTTAAAGATATAATTAGATAAGAATGTTGAATATAACAATTTTTTTAAATTAAAAATATTTTGCATAACACATCTTACCAATGGAAGCATTGAACATCCAAACATGTTTCTTGGCTTAGAGATAAACTTTTTTACAAATTTACTAAATTTTTTCTCTATTGTTTTTGGCCATGAGATAGTTTGCATTGTTTCACTATCAATCAAATAGGGTAGAATTCCCCATCTCAGCTTTTGTTGGTTGTTGGGAAAGAAAAATGTCAACAGTATTTGCATTACTATCAACAAGGGGAGATCTTCTTCATTTTCTTTTTTCCTTTTTGATATTTCTTGTTTTATTCTTCTTTCCACAACATTTCTTGTTATGTAAGTATTTGTGCCAAAGTTTCTAGTTGCAAAGTCTTTGCAGTCTGGTGGAATGGTTCTGCTTGTCAATTTTTTTGTTGGTTCTATGTTTATTCCTTTTAATGGCAGACCAAACAGCAAGCTTATATCTCTGGCAGTTACTTTCATTTTGTCTTCTCCTAAGATGAAGGTATCAGTTTCCATACAGTAGCAGTTGTATAAAGCATCCAAGTTTTGTTGATGCTTTTTGCACTCTTTCATTGTTATTTTTTCTTCATAGATGACTTTGAAGAAGTTGTAAAATGGTGTCTTCTTTAAGATGTCAAATTGCTTTTTGGTCAATCCATTTTTTTCTTTGACCAGTTTTAATATCTTGAAGATAGCTTGTAAGCCACATCTATAAGTAGTTTCTGGCTTAACATGTTCCGATTTTGCTATCTGTTTTGTTGTTTGATCTGATGTTGCATGCATGCTTTTACGACAAGGATTGACAAAATCATCATCGTCCTATTTCATGAAAATTTGGCATTAAGTTGTTAGTGAAACAAACAGCATTGAAACAAAACAATATATAACATGATATACCGGTTTCAGTTTCTACAAACATGAGATAAAACATGGTATTTTTATTTAACTAGAATTTGCTATCATTTTTGCTAAATGTAGGTATCAATTTTTTAATAATTATGGTTGAAATACTTCTAAGATTGGTACATAATAACTTTAAAAGAAACATACTGCATGTATAATTTTTAGCTTATATTTGTGTTATTTTGGTTACAAATTACAATGACAGTAATTTGTACAATTAAAAGTACAAAGTTTACAAAAGATAAAGTGAGTAGCATGTTTATAAGGTGTATGCATCAGTTTGGTTCTAACAAACAGTATATCAATTTTAAGATATGATGTCCATAAAAACAGATAGTAGGTATCAGTTTTTCATTTCATTGATTTCAATTTTATATTTGTGATAGTGGGTATTATTTTATGAATATACCTATATCAGTTTTGTTATAAAGTATATAATTTTTTTTTTAAATTATGAAGTTTTGTCTTCAGTTAAACAAACAATAGGTTCATTTTTTGAAATATAGGTATCAGTTTGTTATACAGTGGGTATCATTTTCTGAATTATAGGTATCATTTTATTGAAAAATTACAACATTGTCAAATGAACTAAAACATTTTATACAGTGGGTACCATTTTGTAAGAATTTAGTTTCGGTTGTACTAGAAAAAAGATGGTGAAATAATTTGTAAACTAAAATGAGACAGCTAGACACAATTAGACTATAGGTATCATTATTGCAGTATGTTGGTATCAGTTTTTATTTGTGTGCTTAATTTAATTTTCCTAAATAAAAAGTATCACATTAATTCTAACAGATGTTTGGTATCATATTTTCAATATATTAGTATCAATTTTGTAACAAATAGCAATGAAATCTATTTTTAAACCAACTAATCTTTGACTTCTACCAAACAAACTATAACTATCACTTTTTGAACATGAAAATCTTTTTTAGTGATATGGCTTGTACATTTACCGTGTTCGCTTGTTCGTCTTCAGATTCCTCAACAGCTATTTGCTTTGCCTTATTTGTTTCTGCTTTTTCCTGTTATACATATTAACAATATTAAAATACATCTAAAGATTAAATAGTATCAGTTTTATAACTGAATGGTATTAATTGCCTTTTGAAGTTGCTGCTGAATTATTTTCTCATTTTTTTTCTTTGATCTTAATTCTCTTTTTTGCATTTGTTGTCCAGTTGATTTGTCACCAGCTGTTTTTCCCTGCATGGTTTCTTCATTCTTCTGTAAAATAAGTTCAATAGTATCATAATCAATGTACAATGGATTTGTTATGCTACATTTAATAATATCATTTACCTTTTCTTCTGTTCTGTTTTGTTCATGTTTCCTTTTTGTTCTTCTTTCCCTTTGTTGCTGTATACCTTCTTCCATTAGCCTTTTTGATAGTTTTAATTTTGTTGATTTCTGCCGCGTCTCAACTGCTAGGTTTTCAATTTCGTCTCGATTCTTAGATTTAGTTTCTTTCTTTCCAAATTCGAGCTGATGATCAAAACGAGGCGCTAGGGTATTAGGTTTTTGTCGAATATCATATTGAGGGGATAAGGTATCAGAATCGTTCTCAAACTCTGCTTGTTCTTTATTTTCTGATGAATGCGATTGAGATGGAGGTAGCGATCTTGATGTGGTTTCGTTCGCCATTTTTTCTTAATTTTAATTTTGTACCGTGAAGATGAGTGTGGATTTCAAAATTGCACTGGAAGACGAATGAACGGAATGGAAATATGTTTTGAAGCGCGAATGGGCTCTGGGCCTGTCCTTTGGAAGAAATTTTTTTGTACCGGTCCTTATGAATAAATTTTTTAAATAATTTGTCCTTTAAAAAAAATTCCCCTTTTAGAATTTAGAAATTTGCAGAGAAGAGAAAGTCGCAGAGCTTCCGTGTCCATCGAAAAATATGAGTTTGAAAGTAGGGGTTATAGGCCGCTATTTATTCTCGAATTAAACTAGGCAACGGTCGACCGCTCAAGTCCACGGTCGATCTGGGTGCTCCTTGGGTTGACCCGCTATATGTTTAAATGGTGATTTAATCTCCTCTGCCGATTCGTTTGATTTAATGCTTTGTTTGAACGATTGTTATTTTTTAATTTTCTTTTAAACATTTCCTAATGCTAAGTCACCATTCGGTTTAACAGTTTGTAATTAACGTCAGTAAATATTTGTTCTCTTACTTACATATATAGTTATTTATGATACCAAAACATCAAACGTTAATTATTTTTTTGTTTAAACTTCGATCGGAATTCTTTATATATGAAAATTGATTAGAAAATTTCTACGAACCCAATGATGCACGTGTCTGTAACAATTCTATCTTTCAGCGTTTATTATTTATTAATTAATTTCATTTAAATTAATTATCATAAGTTTTACAGCAACTGCTTTTCCTTTGCAAATCAAATCACGCGACCCTCTTCTTTGCAGAAAATAAAGATTGATTCTTTTCGCTCAAATAAATATCAAATCTGAAACTCCTCCCCTTCATCTAAATTTTCTTAGCCTCCAAACAAAAAAAAAATCGATCCGCTTGGAAAAAAAAATCATCGCCTACAGTCCACCTCACCGTCTTACTAGAGTTGTCTGAGTTCTCGTGTGGTACCTTATTGCTTATACTTCTAGATCTAGGTTCGTCGCTTGTGCTTGCTGATGGTAGAGATTACCAATGATGTTGCGATGGTGGAGCTCATGACTACGGGTTTGATTACATCGCTTTGCCCAAAAACTAGAAATGCTTGTAATGTTGAATAATGATATGGAGTTGTGGAGACAAAGCTAAACCAAAGTCGAGTTCATCAATTTGTTGAGAAGAATGAAGTTGTCCGTGAAGTCGCCTTGCTATCTGTCACCTATTTTGCGTCTTGGATTTGAAGTTGTGATGTTGTACTGGAGACAAGAGATTGGTGAGTGCTTTTGCACTTGGTTTGTGACTGCTTGATGCTTCTGTGGTTTCCCATTGTTTTGAGGGATCTGATGTCCAAATTGCCATTGTTCAGATAGCATTGCGGTTCGAGGTCGCTTATGGAATCCAAACATTGAGTGCTTGTCTGACTGGAAGATAATGCTATTGAAATATGGTGCTGCTTGTGTGTGTTGTTTGAATATGGAATGAGGTGGTGGCTTTGTGGTGTCGAGGCATAGAAGTGGATGATCAGCTTTTGCATGGCCTGTGTTGTGAGAATGGAAGTGCATGCTTTGGTAGTGATATTAATGCCTTCCTAGGAGATCATGTAAAAGAAGGCTGGAGTTTGAAGAAGGTGATGATCGGATATTGGTTTTTGAAGATGACTGATGTATATTGATAAAATGTTCCTTTTGCATATGTTATTTTTGATATTTGATGGCTCTTTGAGTTGGCATACTTTGAAATATATAACAACTTGTTTGCGACTATGGTGCTTTAGAATAACCTATGATTGATAATTCCAAGTGTGATATTTTTCTATGTTTGAAAGATTTTGTAATATCTTTCCCTTTTTTTATCCTAATTTAAATTTTGTTCCTTGTTTGACTAACTCTATAATATCCTTTCCTCTTTTAAATGATTTCAAATCCATACTAGAAGAGGAAAGAAACCAACTAAATATCTTCTGCTCCAAGTCAAATGATCGTAGAAATATGTTTCATCTTTTTCCTTCGCTGAGATTTGAGTTGACATGTACATATTTTTTTTTTTACAGCATCTATATGGAATTAATATCCATTAATAGAACTGCCATCAACTATATCCCGTAAATACTCCACTTCCATTACTGAAAGTGCCATCAACTATTTCTTGTAAATACACCACTAGACACACATTAAATATAATATATATTTATTAATATCAAATATAAATAAACTGCAATTTTTGATAGTATTCCCTTTTGATAATAATAATACTAAATACATAATATTTCTACAGAAGAAAATAGATGTGTTTGAAATATGATATGTGTAAATCAAGCATATAAGATATATGGAATGACAATTTAATTAGAGACAAAATTGTGATGTGATGATTTTTAAACTATAACATACTCTGAAAGAAAAATCAAATATAAACATATATTTATTATCATCAAACAAGATGTTTATATCAAAAATCTCTCCCTTTTGATGATAACAAACAAAAGGTTAAGATTTAACAAGTGTAATTCATGTTGAGTGTGTACTCAATATCGTAAAATCAAAATCATAGAATAATTTTTTAATGTATATAATATGCTCTCCAGCATATATGGCAAATGTGTCGAGAATAAAATATTAAACCAATAATATTTCAAAAATATTAACAATCAATTCATAATATCACTAAATCTTTATCGCTCTCTCTCCCTTTTGTTTTCATCAAAAGTATAAATATTAAATTATCACATTGAGAAAGTGATAATGAATAATGAAACTCTATCAAAATATTACATTAAATGTTTAATGAAAAATCAAGCATAAATCTTAGTTTTCTATATTGATCAAAGTCATATCCCATGAGTGGAAAGAGGGTCAAAGAAAAATAGTTATATTGGTGAGGTTCAAATAACATAGCCTTTAAGATATTCCACAATGAACTGGCTTATTTTTAGTTCATTATGAAACAAGTTACTTCCATCCATGCATTACCGCGTGGTCCCTTAGATGGGAATAGATGTGACCAAAAAATATATTATTTAAGTACTAACTCATCATAGATGATATCAAGAACCTTCTATACATGCATTGCCGTGAGGTTTCTTAGATGAAGATGGACGTAACATTACAAGTACCGACACACCTACTTTATAAGCATGCTATGTAACGATCCGTAAATTTTATTTATTTTATTAATTTAACTAATTGAATTTTTGTGAAATTTTAAATTATTAAATTTTGAAATAAAAATTTAATATTTGGAATACGTCTATTTTAACATAGCAACTGGTAAATTCTCATCTGATGATATAGAAGTTTATTTTCTTGTGTAATTTTATTTCAATTCAAATTAGTTAAAAATTGATGGTAACAAAATGTATTCGAAACCTGAATATTTTTATATAGAAAATTTGTAAATCATCTTCTGAGTGAGACATCATATTTCGTTTCTCTAAATTTTGACTGTTATTACTCCGTTTATCTTATTTTCGGAAAATTTGTAGCATTCCCGGTACCGAATATCATTTTTTGGTAAATTGACCGTACCACTGATATCTGTATACCGTTTTGACCGTCTCGACGTGCTGATCTCTGCGGTATATTCACTTCTGTGTTTTGGAGTCCGGAAAAACAACGAAATTTACGGAACGATTTCCGTATCAGTTCTGCAATATGGCTTTTGGGATAGTGACCATTCATTTTCATTTAGTGAATTTTGAACAGCCATTTGATTTATTATTCACTGAATTCAACATTGACTTTCTACATTATACGGGTTCTAAAATTTATTGTTCATTCGTTCATATCCTTCATTTGAAAAAAAAAAACAAGCTTCACAAATTTTTCTCTTTGCTGTAACCAGACACACCTCCTCTTCACGTCAAATACCACTCCCACCACCTTCCTCTTTGTGACTGACACAAACCCATGGCCGCGACCGCCTCCCGATGCTGTGGCCACCCATCACCTCACGTCAACACCACTACCGCACCCGACCATCCTGATCCGCATAGCCGGCGCCTACTACGGCCTCACCCACTACGCCATAAATGGCCTTCTGCAACACAAAAAAATACTGGCTTAGGCCCGAAAAATGTTGCCATAGGTCTATGGTAATACTTTTAGGGTGATGCAATTTTTGTCGTTGCCTTAAACCTCAAAGGCAACATTTTGACTATCTAAGGCAACATAAGTAATATTGTTGCAATAGAACCCTATTTGGGTCTATGGCAACACCCATAGGTATCTGCAGCAACATTCCAAAATGTTGCTATAGATATTAACTTTCTGAATTTGTGGGGTCCACAATGTAGAGCATATTTGATTTTTTAATAAAAATAAATATTTATTTAATAAAATGCTATTGCACAGAATTTAATATTTAAACAGTAATTTATTTAAATAAATATTTTATTTCAACATTTGAAATACAAATTCCTGACTCCACTATTTTACAATTCAATGATATATAACACTGATATTCACATATACAGATATTTCTCACTACATCACTCAGTTCACTCATTACATATGCAGTTTCAATTTATACAGACACCGACACTAACAAATATATGACGAGCCGAGTGCCGAGCCGAAGCGAGCCGAGAAGCGGGTCCGGGCGCAGCGCCGGCGGGGGTCCGGGGCACCGCAGTCCCGGCGGGGATCGACCTTCGGAATTTCGGAAGATCGAGCCTTCTTTGAAATGACGTAAAATGATGCACCACACATACTTCTAAACCACTAGCCTCCTTCCTCTAATTGCCTCACCAACAAACTATTTCAGTTGCCAAATTCGACTTCAGGTTGCCAAATCGCCTAATCACAATCGCTGATTACCCATTCCGACAACCCAAACATCATCAAACTTTCACACTGCAAATTTGCAACAAAACCAAGCACCACCCTTGGCTGATAGCAAACAACATTGCTTCTCACTACAAGCTATATATCTACAGATTTGGACCATCAACTCTAAGCAGACTGCTTCGCCTTTCATCAACAAGAGAATCAAAGGTCAGTTCATACATGTACATTAGTTCAAAGCACCAAGCTATATATCTTCAGATTTGGACCATCATTAGCCTACAAAAGAAAAACCAAACTCGTTTACTCAAGCATTAAAATTCATACAAATTCAATTCAATTCAATTACAATTCATACCCATCATCACTTCACCGACCGCATCCAAACTGGAACAACCATAGCCCGCTACATCACTTCACCGACCGTATCCAGACACTACGCCAAATGTTTGTGGTGCAGATAAGTGGTTTTACAACAATAGAAAGCTTATATATACGTGATATGTCATTTTTCGAACATGAAAGAACAAAATGCAGTGAAAAATTTGAAGTATATCAATATGAAACTACAGGAAATCAGACATTTTGAAAACAGTACCATTCACACAAAGTATCGAACACTTTTAGTGCATTACAAAATAGCTCTTCCAGTCATTCTCTATTCTACCTTCAAGGTGCAATATGGAAGACCACTCCAATCCAAATTCAACAATAGACCTCAAAATACATGAAGCAAGATGAAATTTTGAAACTTACCATTCAGATACAGAAAATACATAAATCCACAGTATCAAATATCACAAAATGAAAAAAAATGGTCAAAACAAAACGGAAATTAGACAGCCTGCTCTTCATTGGACTGCAGTGGTATCTCAAGCAACTCAAGAGGCACAGTGTCGACGCTCTTAGGTGTGTTTCTGGCAGCAACAGGAACAACAAGAAAAGTCTTGGTCTTGCTTATCGGCCTAATCTTTTCAAGCCCCACGTAATCTCCGACTTTAAATTTATTATCAGGATCGTGTGCTTGGTACCTCTTCTTGATTCGAACTCTTCTCTTGTACTTCGGGTGTGGAGCTAAACGAACTACTTCAACTGCCAATTGAATAGAAAACGAAGTTGTGTCCTCTGAATACTGGAGTGGAAGATTGAATAGAAATGTAATAGCATCAGATTGCCTCTTTCGAAACGAAATTAGGGATTAGGGATTTGGAAATTGGGGGTGAGAACGAAAATGATATGAAAAGTAAAGAGGGAAAACGAAAATTTGGGGCAAATTGTAACGGTGATCCAGTTTAACAATCAGATTAAATGTAGAGTTGGATCGTATTCACGCGGATTGCTAATTTTATTAATTTTTTAATTTGAATACATCTATAGCAACACTATATAAAAATGTTGCATCGTGTTACACTTGTTTAGCTAGAGCAACACATTTTTATGGCTAAGGTAACACCATAAATACAACGTTGCAGTAGGACCAAAATTTTATATCTATCGCAACATTTTAGCTGGCAACACCTTGCAAAAATGTTGCAGAAGGCCATTTATGGCGTAGTGACCCACATCACCGAAGTCTTCCCCTCTCTCGCGTGCCATCCCCTCACGAGCACCATCAGGTCCACCACTGTCCTCCCTCCGCGCAACCAACTCCGGATCCGCACACTCTCTCCGGCCTCGTCCCCACCATCAGCTCGCCTCTCTTTCTTTCCTCCTCGCGCAAGTTCTTCCCTCATATGCATGACTATATATGGTACTATATATATATATATTGTATGTTAGCTATATGTGATACATATATTTTGATTTGTACATTATATCAAAGTTTATACATAGGTTTGCTATATGTAGGTATAGTACAGTAAAGTAATCTGTAGAGCATTATATGTATGTATATATATATATTTCAACAGTTACAAGTTATATAGTGGAGGCAGTTACTGTATAGATGTTAGTTTGTATATATGTTCATACACATTTGTTTATAGGTCTATGGATATACATTTTGCACCTTGAATATATACTAGTGTCTGCATATATATTCAATTGTTTACAGGGTCGATCGGGTTTCTGCACCTATTTGTTTTGTTTGTTTTGTATTACTTTAAATTATAATATATATATATATTGCATATAATAGTTATTTTCAGTAGTGTATACGTGTTTATATACGTATTGAAGTTACTATATATATGTTTATATATGTGTAGTCATAGGCTAAATTCAAAGTTATTTGTTTGATATTTAATATAGGTTGTATTATAACATGTTTAGAAAAGTATACATATTTTATATTTTGTTGCAGTAGTACAACTGTACTAATAATATTTTGGTTTATACGGTTTAAAATATATATATATATATATTTGGTTTTAGAAATGCATGTGTATGACAGTGTTTGTTTGTATGGAGTATGGTTATATATATTAGCTGGTTTATTTGTATATATAATTTTTTTATATACTGTACAGTATGTGATGTTTTATATATGCTAATTAACAATTTGGGGATCTGCTGAGTATATATATACATAAGTGGTGCAGCAGCGGAATGACAAAAATGGTAATTCTGTGAAAGTAGCAATCGATGAGTTGATGTATACTGAAATGCCCGAATTCGTTGATCCGAAGATACCGAATTCTATCTATCCCTGACACGTTGATCGCGCACGATACCGTGAGAAGAGATCTTCAATTCTTCGAGCGTTGATCAAGCGCACTTGATTCCACGAATCGGCTTCTGCAATCGTTGAATCGAGCGCACTCGATCAACCGAAAGAGGAGATAGGAGATTACACTCAACTACCAATTTAAAATTGAGAGCACAAAGCTAACAAAGAGAATTTTAATTCAAATCAACTAACTATTACAAATGACTTACACGGCCTATTTATAGGTATTTGACTTTACAACAGAAATTTCATCATCTCCTAAGTCGGTTCCGACTTATAACAAACGACTCAAAATAGCCGACCTACCATAAGTCGTTTACGACTTAACAGTTTACAACACAACCCGCCTCAGCCGACTTAACAAACACGACTCACGACTTAAGTACAGACGACATACGACTTAAAGAAATACAACATAATACCATACAACGACTCAACATTTAAGTCGTAGATGACTTAACGACTTAACCCAGTTCGCGATTCATCCATAGTAGCGACCTAAGAAACAGCGGTTTAGATTAACTCGGCATAAGATTCAACGACATCCAGAGCTTCAGCGACTTAACTCTTGACTCGTTAGGTCGTTCACGACCTAACACTTCACCAATTTGCTCTTCCTTTTCTCTGCGTGACTCGATAGGTCATTCAGGCGACTCTACTAAGTCGTAACTCGGCAACGACTTATTCCCTGCTTCGTTAAGTCGTACACTCACCAAAACACTTCCCTTAAGTCGCTGCCGACTTAGACCTTCGCATTTTTCAACTTGTGTTGCTCTTCTTGTAGTCTTAGGTCGTAACCCAGCACGTCCCTTAAGTCGTTGACGACTCATAGCTCCTTCCTTAAGTCGGTCACGACTTATACCTCCTTCCTTAAGTCGGTTACGACTTATGCCTTCACCTTCCTCACTACTTACTCGACTTATGTCTTTGCCTTCCTTGAGTCGGTCACGACTTATGCCTTTGATGCTTTTACTCCTGTTAAGTCGGTCACGACTTAAATCTTCTATCATGTTAAGTCGGTCACGACTTATACCTTTGACAAATGTGGGATACGCTGCATCAATAAGTTTATGTGAACTATTTTATCTGTTATAAGTCTATACATGTATGTAAGTATTTTGCATTTTATAAGTATATATATATATATATATCTATATATTTCAAAAATATAATGTATATATATATATGTTTGATTTTTATATGTGTTTTAATTTAAACCAATGATTTTGAAATGTTTATATATTCAATTTAAAATGTGTATGTATTTAGAATATGTTTTATATATGTAAATAGTTATATTTAGTTGTATATATATATAAGTTCACTTATACCATATATCTACATCGATCCAGTTCTAATTTGATTTCGTCTATTCCTATTTATCAGCTTTGCTCGTCAAATTCGCATTCAATCTAGCTTTCCTTTGGATTCGTAAGTCAACTTGTACTCATTCATCTCTAGTCTCGAAAGGTGAGAAATCACTCACGATTAATGTTCTTTTATTTATTAAATTTGATTTCAATTGAAACGATAATTGAAATATGCTGTTGTTAGTTATTTACATTGCTATATATATGCCATTTCTGTATCTGTTCACCTGTGACATCTGACACCATTATCTATTATTTATCACTTATGATATATGCCTGTTACTGATTGTCATATTATTATCATATCTGTTATCACTCTGCAAGTTCCCTGTTAGTATAGAATTCACTATGGGTTGAAATGATACATACCCGAACGATCTGTAGAATAGGAGAAAATCGTATGGGTTGAAATGATAAACCCAAACGATTTTTATCTGAACTGAATTTGGGATTGCAGGTTGAAAAGATAAATACCCGTATATACTTAAATTGCGGATTGAAATGATAAATATTCGTATCACTTGACCATAGGATAGAAAATTATATACAGACACCGTTGGTCTATATATAAATATTTTGAAAAATGATTTCTATGGTTTTGAAAAGAAATATATGGTTTTAATAAATATTTTTTTTTAGATTTATTAAAGTTGATTTAATAAAGTTGATATATATAATATGTTTAAGTATTTATTTAATATATATTTTTTAAAATATAGAGTTTATAATGATTCAGGTTGGAAAGATAAATTAGGAATTGATTTGAAATTATATTATTTAAGAATTTTACTTAAATAAGTTTGATTTGAAATTTATTAAATTTGAAATTTTAAAGATATGTTTTATAACTTGAATTTGATTTAAAGTGATTTAAATGAATATTTCAAACTTATATAAATTTAAATGGGATATTTTATTTATTTAAATTTGTAAATTGAAGTTGTATTTAGATGTTATTGAAATGATTAAGTAAATATTTCAAAACTAAATAATAGTAAAGTGAATTTGATATATATATGAAATTTATCGAATTTAGTTTTGAAATGTTGAATATTTAAAGCTTTGAAATATATTGAAATTGAAATGGCTTATAATATGGTTCAAATATGTATTTGAAATCGATAATTGAAAAGGTTTATTGAGAAACTGAATCGAATTGAAAATGATGATTTGAGATATGAATAAATTTGAATTTTGGAAGTCGAGTTGATTTGAATCAATTTGTGAAATTTGAGGAAGCTATTTTATTATATAAAGTATTTTTAAACTATATCTAAAATTATTTATATTTTACTTTATAAATCATTTTAATATAAACTATTTGAACATAAATCAATTTCAATATAAATTATTTTATTATAAACAATTTTAACTTATAACTATTTTATATAAACTATTTTTTATTTTATAAACTATTTTATTATGTATACTAATTTTAATATCTAAACTGCTTAAGAGGAAAGTGTTATGGTTTACAAAAATGCTATGATTTCAAAGTGTTACGAATTTCAAGGTTTTGATTTTCAAAGTGTTTTGATTTTTAAAGACTTATAATTTCGAAAGCGTTATAACTTTGGAAAGTGATATGATTTTTGGAAATGGATATATTTGAAGTGAAAAACGATATCGTTTTAATATGGTTTTGAAGTGAAAATGATATTGTATTAATATGGTTTTGACGTGAAAAATGATATCGTTTTAATATGGTTTTGAAGTGAAAATGATATTGTATTAATATGGTTTTGAAAGTTTTGAAGTGAAAATGATATTGTATTAATATGGTTTTGAAGTGAAAATGATATCACTTTGATATGGTTTTAAATGGAAATGATATTTTGGTTTTGAAATATAAACTATTTTGAAATGACCGCGGTAATAACGTTTGGTTGTTAAAGAGACCGGGATCGTATATGGGCATACTCTCTGTCAAAACCGAAAACCACTTTAACAACCGTGTACACGGTGGAGATTCTAGAATGAAGTAGGATGGTGGCGATGATCCTAAAGGTATATTTACGTGAACCCAACTCCCGTGAGTTGGCATAAGGTGGCTAAAACAGGAGCGATTCCGGGCCAATGAGGTAGCTCCTCTTATCGGACACACTCCATCGTATGTCATACTATTACTTTGTGATTGATTTGTGCGCACCTTTGATTCGGGAGTGTGGCTCGAGGTGGGTGATTGCTGTGGCTTTGCGTCACCACCAGTTTGGATGCGTAATTGGTATATCTACCCTGGCATTGCCTTGTTGTGTCGTGTCACCTACCCTAGCGTGCTTTACTACGAGTTTATTTTGTACAATACCTATAGAGTGCCCTCTGACGACGCCCAGTACGGGGGAGATTACGGTACTGTTTATACTATGGGAATATATAAAATGTATTAAGGGGGATATGGGTAACGCCTTAACGTTATTTTAATAGTTTACTTTACTATACATATTATAATAGCGTATATTACTATATAGTAGATATTTTAACGGATCCTTAGAGGATGGCTATCCCAAACAACCTTTAAGTTACTGTATTTCAGTTGATATTTCACTTGAGTTGGTTTTATTGATATGAGAATGTTAATCCTGATTCGAGTGTTTTGTGTTTTGCTTTACGCTCGGGTCAGACTGAGTGATACAACATTTGAGACTCACCTTTGGAGTTGGAGCTTCGCTTGGAGATCCAGCTTTCAATTATTCCGTTGATTCCAGTGATGTATTCTGATCTTGTATTTGACTATTGTATTGAGACATCTATGTATTCGAGACTTCTGTTGTATCTTGTTTAACTCTGTTATATATATATATGTATAGTAGCTTCATGAACTACTATTCTTTTGTTTCCACTGCTTTTTTTATAATTACTCTGTGTCTGTGATTCTGTGATAAATTTATTTACTGTATATGCTGAGTTTTGCCAAATTTAAATTAACAATCTGATATTTTGAGCAATTCAAATCCGACATGTATGGATGCGAATGGTTGAAAATTTCAGGATGTTACATGTGGTATCAGAGCTCTGGTTTTAGGCAAAACTTAGCATATGTAGTAAATTTAATTACAGAATCACTTTAGTCCGAGCTTGAATCTCTTCCTCTTTGACTCGGTTTCTTTTGAATTTTTTTTGGAACTTCCCCATTCGTTCTGAAGTCCACTCTTGTCCTCCCGTATCCAGATTCTTCTTGATTCTAGAGTATCCCATAGCTCCATTGAATGAGTGTAAAGGGGTGAAACTCCTTTACAACAAGCATTGATTCATCGAAGATTTCTGTATCCTCGGTTTACGATGCTGCTATCTTTTGCCATACCCGAATTCTATCTCTGGTGATCGAATGTGGATTTGTTCCAGAATTCTTCCTCGATCTTGTTCTTGAAGTCACGGTTGACCCGGTTAAGGTTGCCGCGATTCATATTAGTATATCCATCTTATCTATTTTGTTATTTAATTATCTTATCTTCGTTTCGAGCCTATCTTCGAATTGAATTCTTTTGATTTGGGTCCCTTTGAATTTGGATCTCTATCCTTGCTTAGAAATCCATTCTGGAATCATCGAGTGAGGGAGTGTATTTGTAATTAATATTAAAATGTTTTATTGCGTGTTGTTTGAGTTATTAATGTTGATTTGGATTTTCGATCAATTCGTCTGATCAACGCTATCAATAGGAATTCCAAAACACTTAAACAGAACAAACTGACACAATATTATTTTCAAATTTGGTAAGTGAAATAAATTTGTATGATTATGTTATAAATATATAAGTAAAAAATTTTGGAATTTAATAAGTTAATTAAATTGGTTGTTTGAAATGATAATATTTGGTTATCATTTATTGTTCTAAATGAATTTATAAACTTGGTTTATAAACTGATTTAGAATGTGAAATGAATTTAAATTAAGAATTTGAGAATTTAATTTCCGATGATTTCGATCTATGGTTTTAAAGTTTTAAGGTTTTAAAATGCATATTATTTAAAGTATTTTCAAACAGAAATTTATTTCCAAAGAATTTTAATTGTTTAAATCAGTACTCTCCTCTTGTGTCGCTGGAAAATAATTTCAGTGATGACGGCCGCATCATCGACATTCATTTTCGAGTTTCAGAGTGGAGAGACCATCCAGTAGCTTCGCTACACTTTTGTTTTAGAAATTAATTTGATTTGAATTTCTGAGGTATGATTGGATTTATAATGTATATATAGGTATATGATTTTAAATTAGATTTGATATATATAGTGTGTGTGTATATATATATATATATATTTATTTATCTCTAAATGGTTTGAAGTGAATCGGAAATTTAATCCTTGAATTTATGTTAAAGGTGATTTTAATTATAAAATGAAGTCAAAATTTTGAATAAATATTAAATTTGAAATAATTTAGTTGGGAAAAGTTTACTTATATAATACTCAATTGCATTCCATATATAACTTACCTAA
Source organism: Allium fistulosum (assembly GCA_030737815.1). Classification (NCBI taxonomy): domain Eukaryota; kingdom Viridiplantae; phylum Streptophyta; class Magnoliopsida; order Asparagales; family Amaryllidaceae; genus Allium; species Allium fistulosum. The sequence goes on along the minus strand of CM060901.1, from coordinate 1,341,043,911 downwards.
ACTATTCAGAAGTTAACTATGTAATTGGATAATATACAATGTAAAATGATGTTAAAGGAATTTATAAATAAATTTGAGTGGTTATAATAAGTGTAAATATAATTAATATATGTGATAAGATATATTATGTGAAATAAATTTAACAATAATTTGGAATAAAAGAATTAAATTTGTTGAATAAAATATGAGTATAATAAATGACTATACAAATTGATGATTTTAGATAATAAGATAATGAATTTAGAAATTGGTAGATTGATTTAACTTAGGAGAACTCAAATGGATTAAATCAAATTGTTGAATATTAATTAGTTTAATTTGAAATTTATACAGTTTAAATTAATTGTTTATTTTGTACTTCAAATTTATTTTCTTTCTTGTTGTTTCTATTCTCCTACCTCGTTCCTTTTCGGGGACGAAAAGTTTTGAGTGGGGGAGAGTGTAACGACCCGCAAATTTTATTTATTTTATTAATTTAACTAATTGAATTTTTGTGAAATTTTAAATGATTAAATTTTGAAATAAAAATTTGATATTTGGAATACGTCTATTTTAACATAGCAACTGGTAAATTTTCATCTGATGATATGGAAGTTTATTTTCTTGTGTAATTTTATTTCAATTCAAATCAGTTAAAAATTGATGGTAACAAAATGTTTTTGAAACCTGAATATTTTTATATAGAAAATTTGTAAATCATCTTCTGAGTGAGACATCATATTTCGTTTCTCTAAATTTTGACTTTTATTGCTCCGTTTATCTTATTTTCGGCAAATTTGTAGCATTTCCGGTACCGAATATCAATTTTTGATAAATTGATCGTACCACTGATATCTGTATACCATTTTGACCATCTCGACGTGCTGATCTTTGCGATATATTCACTTCTGTGTTTTGGAGTCTGGAAAAACAACGAAATTTATGGAACGATTTCCGTATCAGTTCCGCAATATGGCTTTTGGGATACTGACCATTCATTTTCATCTGGTGAATTTTGAACAGCCATTTGATTTATTATTCACTGAATTCAGCACTGACATTCTACATTATACTGGTTCCAAAATTTTATTGTTCATTCGTTCATATCCTTCATTTGGAAAAAAAAACAAGCTTCACATATTTTTCTCTTTGCTGTAACCAGACACACCTCATCTTCACGTCAACTACCTCTCCCACCACCTTCCTCTTTGTGACCGACACAAACCCATGGCTGCGACTGCCTCCCGATGCTGTGGCCGCCCATCACCTCACGTCAGCACCACTACCGCACCCGACCACCAAGATCCACACAGCCTGCGCCTACGGCAGCCTCACCCACATCACCGAAGTCTTCCCCTCTCTCGTGTGCCATCCCCTCACGAGCACCATCAGGTCCACCACTGTCCTCCCTCCGTGCAACCAACTCCGGATCCGCACACTCTCTCTGGCCTCGTCCCCACCATCAGCTCGCCCCTCTTTCTTTCCTCCTCGCTGATGTTCTTCCCTCAGCTGCATGACTATATATGGTACTATATATATATTTTGTATGTTAGTTATATGTGATACATATATTTTGATTTTGTACATTATATAAAAGTTTATACATAGGTTTGCTATATGTAGGTACAGTACAGTACAGTAAAGTAATCTATAGAGCATTATATGTATATATATATATATACATACATACATATATATATATATATATATATTTCAACAGTTACAAGTTATATAGTGGAGGCAGTTACTGTATAGATGTTAGTTTGTATATATGTTCATACACATTTGTTTATAGGTCTATGGATATACATTTTGCACTTTGAATATGTAATGACCCGTAAATTTTAAATAACTTTTACTTGTTTTATTTATACAATTAATTGAATTTTTGTGAAATTTTAAACAATAAAATTTTGAAATAAAAATTTGATATTTGGAATACGTTTGTTTAAACATAGCAAGTGGTAAATTTTCATCAACTAATTTGAATGTTTATTTTCTAATATAATTTTATTTCAATTCCAATCAGTTAAAAATTGAGGGTAATAAAATGTTTTCCAAACCTAAATATTTTTACATAAGAAATTTATAAACCATCTTCTGAGTGAAACGTCATCCTTCGTTTCGTAAAATTTGGACTTCTATTACTCCGTCGATCTTACTTTCGACAAATTAGCAGCATTTTTCGGTACCGATTATCGACTTTTGATAGGATGATCGTACCACTGATATCTGTAAACCGTGTTAATCGTCTCGTCGTGCGGATCTCAGCAGTATATTCGTATGTGCATTCTAATGTCAGGTACGCGGCGATACCGACGAAACAGATAACCACATCGGTATCCGTTTTAACGTTTTGCTGTGTCCATTCAATTTTCCAACAGTTAAAAAACGAACAGCTCTTTGCTTTTGTTAATTCATAAATTCTCGTGCCTGTCACTCTTCCCCAGCATTGACTAAAATGTCCGGTTCCTTCCATTTGCATTGTTTCGTTCTCTATCTTTTATTGGTTCTGTTCGTTCAGAAGAAGAAAAAATCTTATTTTAAAGTTGCATTACTTCCCACTTAAGCCGGTTCATTTCTTTCCCCTAAAACTGCTCACACCTTCCTCCTTCTTCAAGATTGCCGAACCTATTTTTTTCTTTCTTCCTCTCATTTTTTCGAGCTTCACATAAAAAAAATTAATAAAAGAAGCCTGTTGTCATTCCACCTTGCTTATCCCTCACACTGATCCACCTTTGCCCTCCCCGAACCAATTTCCCCCACTAGAATTCGCGTTCCACCACAGTCCTTCCTCCCTAATCGAAACCTTCAACCCTTCGCCTACTTCTTGCCGACCATCCACTCAGCCGCTTGCCGTTTCCCTCCTCTCGGCTCCTCTTTATAGAAAACGGTATTATATATATATATATATATATATATATATATATATATATTGGTTATTAGTTTGAACTGGATTTTTTTGGTTTTGTTTTATAATAACTTATATTATGTGTAAATAAATAATGTTTTTTTAAACTTTGTTTTCCAGAGAAAAATATATAGATTTTACTGTATATATTTTTGTGTATATGCTGTTACAAGGGTTTCGTGTATTATGTATATACATATAAAACTATATAGGAAAGTATTGTTATATATTGATTTTGCTGTTTATCTATATAAATATATATATATATGGTGGTTTCGGCCGTATAAGTATATATATATATTAAGTATAATATTTGATACAGGTTGGTATATAGATTTGTTAGTTGTATATACTATTCTGATGTGGGTAATTTTGTAGTATATATATATATATTTATAAGAGATGTAAATATAAGTTCTATTAGTCAACATTTTGTTTTCTTTGGAAACTAGTACTTATATGTTTAAATATATATGGATTTATATATATATATATTGCAGTATGATAAATATATGCAGAAATCTTTGGGATACTGCTTTCAAATGTTCACAATACTATGAGAGTTATAGAGGTTGTATATATATAGTATAATAATTTATATATGTAAGAGCATGTTTTGACAGTACTATATGTTTAAGTTTATAAGAAGAAGTACTGTATATATTATACTACTTGGTTTAAGAACTGATTCCTGTACCGTTCATTTAGTATACATTTGTTGGCTTTTCAAATTTATATATGGAGATTTTGGTATTTTTGGATTGAACTAAATATAAATTTGAAAATATATATTTAGATTGATTTTTGAATATATATATCTAAGTATTGATTCTTAATATAATAATGAATATATTTAAATATATGTTTATATTTAATAATGTGATCTTAAGGTTGATTCTTAAACTATATAGATTGATATTTTGATTATTAGAAATATATATATAGAGAATTTTGAAGAATAAAATATAAATATTTGATCCTTATCATATATAAGCTTATTTATGTATTAAATATTGATTTTGAAATTTTATAGTATTTTTATTGTATTTGTCTAAAATTAAAATATTGAAATGATATATATATATATAAATTATAATAGTAATGTATATATTTGTAGGTTATATCAAAACTAATTCGTTTTATCATCGATTCCCTTATCAGCTTCGCTCGTCAAATTCGCATTCAATCTTGTTTTCTTTGGAATTCGTGCCTGGATTTGTAACTCATCTCATTCTCATCCATCTATCTAGCCTCGAAAGGTGTGAAATCACTCACGATTAATGTTCTTATATTTCTTAAATTTGATTTCAATTGAAAAGACGATTGAAATATGCTGCTGTTAGTTATTTACATTGTTATATATATGCCATTATCTGTATCTGTTCACCTGTGACATCTGACACCGTTATCTGTTATTTATATTGATGATATATGCATGTTATATTATTATCATATCTGTTATCACTCTGCAAGTTCCCTATTAGTATAGAATTCCCTATGGCTTGAAATGATACATACCCGAACGATCTGTAGAATAGGAGAAAATCGTTATGGGTTGAAATGATAAACCCAAGCGATTTTCATTGAATTGAATTTAGGATTGCTGGTTGAAAAGATATATACCCGTATATATTTTAAATTGCGGATTGAAATGACAAATATCCATATCACTTGACTATAGGATAGAAAATTATATACAGACGCCGTTGGTCTATATATATATATTTTGAAAATGATTTCCAAGGTTTTGAAAAGGAAATATATGGTTTAATAAATATTGATTTAAAAGATTTATTAAAGTTGATTTAATAAAGTTGATATATAATATATTTAAGTATTTATTTAAAAAATATATATTTTCAAATATAGAGTTTATAATGATTCAGGTTGGAAAGATAAATTTGAAATTGATTTGAAATTTTATTTATTTAAGAATTATACATAAATAAGTTCGATTTGAAATTTATTAAAATTGAAATTTTAAGGATATGATTTTATAACTTGAATTTGATTAAAAGTGACTTAAATGAATATTCAAATTTACATAAATTGAAATGGGATATTTTGTTTATTTAAATTTGTAAATTGAAGTTGTATTAAAATGATATTGGATTTATTAAGTGAATATTTCAAAACTAAAATAATAGTAATGTGAATTTGTTATATATATGAAATTATCGAATTTAGTTTTGAAATGTTGAATATTTGAAGCTTTGAAATATATTGAAATTGAAATGGCTTATTTTATGGTTTAAATATGTATTTGAAATCGATAATTTGAAATGGTTTATTGAGAAACTGAATTGAATTGAAATTGATGATTTGAGATTTGATTAAATGTGAATTTTGGAATTCGGGTGGATTTGAATAGATTTGTGAAACTTGAGGAAAACTATTTTATTTTATAAAGTATTTTTAAATTCTATTTTACCTTATAAATTTATTTTAATATAAATTATTTTAATATAAACTATTTTAAAATAAATCATCTTTAATATATACTATTTTATATAAACTATTTTAATATACTAATTATTTTATTATAAACTATTTTTAACTTATAACTACTTTATATAAACTATTTTATTTTATATACTATTATTAATATCTAAACTATTTAAAGGAAGTGTTATGGTTTTCCAAAGTATTATAATTTCAAATGCTGGTTTCGGAAGTATTATAACTGTGAAATGCTATGATTTTGGAAATGGATATATATATATATATATATATATTCGAAATGAAAATGATATCGTATTGATTTGGTTTTTGAAATGAAAATGATATTTTGGTTTTGAAGTATAAACTATTTTGAAATGACCGCGGTGTTATAATAACGTTTGGTTGTTAAAGAGACCGGGATCGGATATGGGCATACTCTTTGTCGATACCGAAAACCACTTTAACAACTGTTTACGCGGTGGAGATTCCAGAATGAAGTAGGATGGTGGCGACGATCCTAAAGGTATATATGTGGACCCGACTCCCATGAGTTGGCATAAGGTGGCTAAAACAGGAGCGATTCCGGGCCAATGAGGTAGCTCCTCTGATCAGACATACTCCATCGTATGCCATTCTATTACCTTGTGATTGATTTGGTGTGCACCCTTGATTCGGGAGTGTGGCTCGAGTTGGGCGATTGCTGCGGCTTTGCGTTTCCAACAATCCGGATGCGTAATTGGTATATCTACCCTGGCATTGCCTTGTTGTGCCGTGTCACCTACCCTAGCGTGCTTTACTACGAGTTTGATTTGAGTCGTACCTATGGAGTATCCTCTGGTAGCTCCAGTTTATGGGGTATTACGGTACTGTATAGACTATTGGCCCTATAAAATGTGTTAAGGGGGATATGGGTAACGCCTTAACGCTATTTTAATTGTTTACTTTACTTTAGACATATTATAATAGCGTATATTACTACATAGTAGATAGTTTAACGGATCCTTAGAGGATGGTTATCCCAAACATAAATTGAGTTGCTTGTATTTCAGTTGATATTTCACTTGAGTTGGATTTATTGATATAAGAATGTTAATCCTGACTCGAGTGTTTTGTGTTTTGCTTTACGGTCGGGTCCACTAGAAATATATATAGAGAATTTTGAAGAATAAAATATAAATATTTGATCCTTATCATATATAAGCTTATTTATGTATTAAATATTGATTTTGAAATTTTATTGTATTTTTAGTGTATTTGTCTAAAATTAAAATATTGAAATGATATATATATATATATATATAAATTATAATAGTAATGTATATATTTGTAGGTTATATCAAAACTAATTCGTCTTGTTCATCGATTCCCTTATCAGCTTTGCTCGTCAAATTCGCATTCAATCTTGTTTTCTTTGGAATGCGTGCCTAGATTTGTAACTCATCTCATTCTCATCCATCTATCTAGCCTCGAAAGGTGAGTAATCACTCATGATTAATGTTCTTATATTTATTAAGTTTGATTTCAATTGAAACGACAACTGAAATATGATGCTGTTAGTTATTTACATTGTTATATATATGCCATTATCTGTATCTGTTCACCTGTGACATCTGACACCATTATCTGTTATTTATATTGATGATATATGCCTGTTATGTTATTATCATATCTGTTGTCACTCTGCAAGTTCCCTGTTAGTATAGAATTCACTATGGGTTGAAATGATACATACCCGAACGATATGTAGAATAGGAGAAAATTGTTATGGGTTGAAATGATAAACCCAAGCGATTTTCATTGAATTTAATTTGGGATTACGGGTTGAAAAGATATATACCCGTATATATTTTAAAATGCGGATTGAAATGATAAATATCGGTATCACTTGACCATAGGATAGAAAATTATATACAGACACCGTTGGTTTATATATATATTGAAAATGATTTCTAAGGTTTTGAAAAGGAAATATATGGTTTAATAAATATTGATTTAAAAGATTTATTAAAGTTGATTTAATAAAGTTGATATATAATATGTTTAAGTATTTATTTAAAATATATATATTTTCAAATATAGAGTTAATAATGATTCATGTTGGAAAGATAAATTTGAAATTGATTTGAAATTTTATTTATTTAAGAATTATACATAAATAAGTTCGATTTGAAATTTATTAAAATTGAAATTTTAAGGGTATGATTTTATAACTTGAATTTGATTAAAAGTGACTTAAATGAATATTTCAAATTTACATAAATTGAAATTGGATATTTTGTTTATTTAAATTTGTAAATTGAAGTTGTTTTTAAATGATATTGGATTTATTAAGTGAATGTTTCAAAAGTAAAATAATAGTAAAGTGAATTTGATATATATATATATATGAAATTATCGAATTTAGTTTTGAAATGTTGAATATTTAAAGCTTTGAAATATATTGAAATTGAAATGGCTTATTTTATGGTTTAAATATGTACTTGAAATCGATAATTTGAAATGGTTTATTGAGAAACTGAATCGAATTGAAATTGATGATTTGAGATTTGATTAAATGTGAATTTTGGAATTCGGGTGGAGTTGAATAGATTTGTGAAAATTGAGGAAAACTATTTTATTTTATAAAGTATTTTTAAATTCTATTTTACCTTATAAATTTATTTTAATATAAATTATTTTAATATAAACTATTTTAAAATAAATCATCTTTAATATATACTATTTTATATAAACTATTTTAATATACTAATTATTTTATTATAAACTATTTTTAACTTATAACTACTTTATATAAACTATTTTATTTTATATACTATTATTAATATCTAAACTGTTTAAAGGAAGTGTTATGGTTTTCCAGAGTATTATAATTTCAAATGCTGGTTTCAGAAGTATTATAACTATGAAATGCTATGATTTTGGAAATGGATATATATTTGAAGTGAAAATGATATCGTATTGATTTGGTTTTTGAAATGAAAATGATATTTTGGTTTTGAAGTATAAACTATTTTGAAATGACCGTGGTGTTATAATAACGTTTGGTTGTTAAAGAGACCGGGATCGGATATGGGCATACTCTCTGTCGATACCGAAAACCACTTTAACAACTGTCTACGTGGTGGAGATTCCAGAATGAAGTTGGATGGTGGCGACGATCCTAAAGGTATATACGTGGACCCAACTCCCGTGAGTTGGCATAAGGTGGCTAAAATAGGAGCGATTCCGGGCCAATGAGGTAGCTCCTCTGATCGGACACACTCCATCATATGCCATTCTATTACTTTGTGATTGATTTGATGCGCACCCTTGATTCGAGAGTGTGGCTCGAGTTGGGCGATTGTTGCGGCTTTGCGTTTCCAACAGTCCAGATGCGTAATTGGTATATCTACCCTGGCATTGCCTTGTTGTGCTGTGTCACCTACCCTAGCGTGCTTTACTACGAGTTTGATTTGTGTCGTACCTATGGAGTATCCTCTGGTAGCTCCAATTTACGGGGTATTACGGTACTGTATAGACTATTGGCACTATAAAATGTATTAAGGGGGATATGGGTAACGCCTTAACGCTATTTTAATAGTTTACCTTACTTTAGACATATTATAATAGCGTATATTACTACATAGTAGATAGTTTAACAGATCCTTAGAGGATGGTTATCCCAAACATCCTTTGAGTTGCTTGTATTTCAGTTTATATTTCACTTGAGTGGGATTTATTGATATAAGAATGTTAATCTTAACTCGAGTGTTTTGTGTTTTGCTTTACGATCGGGTCAGACTGAGTGGCTTAGTGTTCGAGACTCGCCTTTGGAGTTGGAGCTTCGCTTGGAGATCCAGCTAAATCGATTTTGCTTTCAGTTATTCAGTTGATTCTAGTGATGTATTCAGATCTTGTATTTGACTATTGTATTGAGACATCTATGTATTCGTGACTTCTGTTGTATCTTGTTTAACTCTGTTATATATATAGTAGCTTCTTGAACTACTATTCTTTTTGTTTCCGCTGCATTATTTTATATTACTCTGTGTCTGTGATTATGTGATTATTTATTTACTGTATATGCTGAGTCTTGCCAAATTTAAATTAACAATCTAATATTTTGAGCAATTCAAATCCGATATGTATGGATGCGAATGGTTGAAAATTTTAGGATATTACATGTGGTATCAGAGCTCCGGTTTTAGGCAAAACTTAACATATGTAGTGAATTTAATTACAGAATCACTTTCGTTCGAGCTTGAATTCCTTCTTCTTTGATTCGGTTTCCTTTGGATTTTGGAACGTTCCCCTCGGTTCCAAAATCCATCCTTGTCTCCCTTATTCGTGTTTCTGATTCTGGAGCATCCCATAGCTCCACTATATGATTTGTGAAGGGGCGAAACTCCTTTACAGTCGGTATTGATTCACCGAAGATTTCTGTATCCTCGGTTTTCGATGCTGCCATCTTTTGCTATACCCGAATTCTATCTTGGGAGATCGAATGTCGATTTGCTTCAGAAATTCTACCTCGATCTTATATTGAAGTCACGGTTGACTAGTTCAGGTTGCCCGCAATTTATATAAGTTTATCCATTTGTTTCTCTCTTTGAAACTATTTATCTCCCTATCGAGCCTATCTTCTAGTTGAACTCTTTTGGTTAGGATCCCTCTATATTTGGATCTCTATCCTTGTTTTGAAATCCATTTTGGAATCATCGAGTGAGGGAGTGTATTTGTATTTGTAATTAATGTTAAAATGTTTTATATATTGTGTTGTTTGAGTTGTTAATGTTGATTTGGATTTTCGATCGATTCGTCTTATCAACGCTATCAATAGAAATTCCAAAACACTTTAACAAAGCAACTGACACAATATTATTTTCAATTTGATAAATGAAATAAATTATGTATGATTAAATTATAAATATATAAGTAAAATTTTCTAGAATTTAATAAGTTAATTAGATTGGTTGTTTGAAATGATAATATTTGATTATCATTTATTGTTCTATAAATGAATTTGTAAACATGGTTTATAAATTGATTTGGGAATTGAGATGAATTTAAATTAAGAATTTGAGAATTTAATTTCCGATGGTTTCAAGCTTTGGTTTTAAAGTGCATATTATTTAAAGTAATTTCAAATAGAAATTGTTTCCAAAGAATTTTAAATGTTGAAATCAGTGCTCTCCTCTTTTTTCGCTGGAAAATAATTTCGGTGATGGCGGCCGCATCACGACATCCATTTTCGAGTTTCGAAATGGAGAGACCAATATGTAGCTTTGCTACAGTTTTTTTTAGAGATTAATTTGAATTGAATTTCTTAAGTATGATTTGATTTATATATATATATATATATATAGGTATATTATTTTAAATTAAATTTGATTTGTTATATATAGTATATACAAATTATCTCTAAAGGGTTTGAAATTAAACAGAAATTTAATTCTTAAAATTATGTAAAAGGCGATTTTAATTATAAAATGAAGCTAAAATTTTTGAATAAATATTTAAATTTGAAATAATTGAATTGGAAACTTACTTGTATAATACCCAATTTCATTCTAATACAACTTACCTAAAGTATTCAGAAGTTGAATATGTAATTGGATAATATACAATATAAAATGATTTTATAAATAAAATTTGAGTGGTTATAATAATTGTTGTACACTTAATTTTAATTATATAAATGTTAATAGAGATAAATAGAATAATAAGTTGATTGAATAGTAAATGAGACAAATTAAATAAAATTTTAATTTGAAAGAAACCTTTTTGAATCAAATATTGATAAACTGAAATTAATTAAACTTAATGGAATACCTTGAATTTAAAATCAATTATTGAATATTAATTAATTTAAGTTGAAATGTATATGGTTTAAATTAATTGGTTTATTTTGTTTTCAACCTATTTTCTTTATGGTTGTTTCTATTCTCCTACCTCGTTCCTTTTCGGGGACGAAAAGTTTTGAGTGGGGGAGAGTGTAACGACCCGTAAATTTTAAATAACTTTTATTTGTTTTATTTATATATTTAATTGATTTTTTGTGAAATTTTAAATAATAAAAATTTGATATTTGGAATACGTCTGTTTAAACATAGCAACCGGTAAATTTTCATCAAATAATTTGAAAGTTTATTTTCTAGTATAATTTTATTTCAATTCCAATCAGTTAAAAATTGAGGGTAATAAAATGTTTTCCAAACCTAAATATTTTTACATAGAAAATTTATAAATCATCTTCTGAGTGAGACGTCATCCTTTATTTCGTAAAATCTGGACTTCTATTACTCCGTCGATCTTACTTTCGACAAATTATCTGCATTTTTCGATACCGATTATCGACTTTTGATAGGATGATTGTACCACTGATATCTGTATACCGTTTTGATCGTCTCATCGTCCAGATCTCAGCAGTATATTCGTATGTGCATTCTAATGTTAGGTACGCGACGATACCGGCAAAACAGATAACCACATCGGTATCCGTTTTGACGTTTTGCAGTGTCCATTCAATTTTCCAACGGTTGAAAAACGAACTGCTCTTTGCTTTTGTTAATTCAAAAATTCTCGTGCCTGTCACTCTTCCCCAGCATTGAATATAATATCCGGTTCCTTCCGTTTGCATTGTTTCGTTCTCTATCTTTTATTGGTTCTGTTAGTTCAGAAGAAAAAAAAATCTTATTTTAAAGTTGCATACTTCCCACTTAAGTCGGTTCATTTCTTTCCCCTAAAACTGCTCACACCTTCCTCCTTCAAGATTGCCGAACCCATGTTTTTCTTTCTTCCTCTCATTTTTTCGAGCTTCACATAAATAAAATTAATAAAAGATGCCTGCTGTCATTCCACCTTGCTTATCCTTCACACTGATCCACCTCTGCCTTACCCGAACCAATTTCCCTCCACTAGAATTCGCGTTCCACCACAGTCCTTCCTCCCTAATCGAAACCTTCAACCCTTCGCCTACTTCTTGCCGACCATCCACTCACCCGCTTGCCGTCTCCCTCCTCTCGGCTCCTCTTTATAGAAAACGGTATTATATATATATATATATTGGTTATTAGTTTGAACTGGATTTTTGTTTTGGTTTTGTTTTATAATAACTTATATTATGTGTAAATAAATAATGTTGTTTTAAACTTTGTTTTCCAGAGAAAAATATATAGATTTTACTGTATATATTTTTGTGTATATGCAATTACAAGGGTTTCGTGTATTATGTATATACATATAAAACTATATAGGAAAGTATTGTTATATATTGGTTTTGCTGTTTATCTATATAAATATATATATGGTGGTTTCGGCCGTATAAGTATATATATATATATAAGTATAAAAATTGATACAGGTTGTTATATAGATTTGTTAGTTGTATATACTATTCTGATGTGGGTAATTTTGTAGTATACATATATTTAAGAGATGTAAATATAAGTTCTATTAGTCAACATTTTGTTTTCTTTGGAAACTAGTACTTATATGTTTATATATATATATATATAAATTTATATATATATATTGAAGTATGATAAATATATGCAGAATCTTTGGGATACTACTTTCATATGTTCACAATACTATGAGAGTTATAGAGGTTGTATATATAGTATAATAATTTATATATGTAAGAGCATGTTTTGACAGTACTATATGTTTAAGTTTATAAGAAGAAGTATTGTATATATTTTACTACTTGGTTTAAGAACTAATTCATGTACTGTACATTTAGTATACATTTGTTGGTTTTTCAATTTTATATATGGAGACTTTGGTTTTTTGGGATTGAACTAAATATAAATTTGAAACTATATATTTAGATTGATTTTTGAATATATATATCTAAGTATTGATTCTTAAATAATAATGAATATATTTAAATATATGTTTATATTTAATAATGTGATGTTGAGGTATATATGGAGGTTGATTCTTGAACTGTATATATTGATATTTTGATTGTTAGAAATATATATAGAGAATTTTGAAGAATAAAATATAAATATTTGATCCTTATCATATATAAGCTTATTTATGTATTAAATATTGATTTTGAAATTTTATTGTATTTTTAGTGTATTTGTCTAAAATTAAAATATTGAAATGATATATATATATATATATATATATATAAATTATAATAGTAATGTATATATTTGTAGGTTATATCAAAACTAATTCGTTTTGTTCATCGATTCCCTTATCAGCTTTGCTCGTCAAATTCGCATTCAATCTTGTTTTCTTTGGAATGCGTGCCTAGATTTGTAAATCATCCATCTATCTAGTCTCGAAAGGTGAGTAATCACTCATGATTAATGTTCTTATATTTATTAAATTTGATTTCAATTGAAACGACAATTGAAATATGATGCTGTTAGTTATTTACATTGTTATATATATGCCATTATCTGTATCTGTTCACCTTTGACATCTGACACCATTATCTGTTATTTATATTGATGATATATGCCTGTTATGTTATTATCATATCTGTTGTCACTCTACAAGTTCCCTGTTAGTATAGAATTCACTATGGGTTGAAATGATACATTCCCGAACGATCTGTAGAATAGGAGAAAATTGTTATGGGTTGAAATGATAAACCCAAGCGATTTTCATTGAATTTAATTTGGGATTACGGGTTGAAAAGATATATACCCGTATATATTTTAAAATGCGGATTGAAATGATAAATATCGGTATCACTTGACCATAGGATAGAAAATTATATACAGACACCGTTGGTTTATATATATATATTGAAAATGATTTCTAAGGTTTTGAAAAGGAAATATATGGTTTAATAAATATTGATTTAAAAGATTTATTAAAGTTGATTTAATAAAGTTGATATATAATATGTTTAAGTATTTATTTAAAATATATATATTTTCAAATATAGAGTTAATAATGATTCAGGTTGGAAAGATAAATTTGAAATTGATTTGAAATTTTATTTATTTATGAATTATACATAAATAAGTTCGATTTGAAATTTATTAAAATTGAAATTTTAAGGATATGATTTTATAACTTGAATTTGATTAAAAGTGACTTAAATGAATATTTCAAATTTACATAAATTGAAATTGGATATTTTGTTTATTTAAATTTGTAAATTGAAGTTGTTTTTAAATGATATTGGATTTATTAAGTGAATATTTCAAAAGTAAAATAATAGTAAAGTGAATTTGATATATATATATATATATATATATATGAAATTATCGAATTTAGTTTTGAAGTGTTGAATATTTAAAGCTTTGAAATATATTGAAATTGAAATGGCTTATTTTATGGTTTAAATATGTACTTGAAATCGATAATTTAAAATGGTTAATTGAGAAACTGAATCGAATTGAAATTGATGATTTGAGATTTGATTAAATGTGAATTTTGGAATTCGGGTGGAGTTGAATAGATTTGTGAAAATTGAGGAAAACTATTTTATTTTATAAAGTATTTTTAAATTCTATTTACCTTATAAATTTATTTTAATATAAATTATTTTAATATAAATTATTTTAAAATAAATCATCTTTAATATATACTATTTTATATAAACTATTTTAATATACTAATTATTTTATTATAAACTATTTTTAACTTATAACTACTTTATATAAACTATTTTATTTTATATACTATTATTAATATCTAAACTATTTAAAGGAAGTGTTATGGTTTTCCAAAGTATTATAATTTCAAATGCTAGTTTCGGAAGTATTATAACTGTGAAATGCTATGATTTTGGAAATGGATATATATATATATATATATATTTGAAGTGAAAATGATATCGTATTGATTTGGTTTTTGAAATGAAAATGATATTTTGGTTTTGAAGTATAAACTATTTTGAAATGACCACGGTGTTATAATAACGTTTGGTTGTTAAAGAGACCGGGATCGGATATGGGCATACTCTTTGTCGATACCGAAAACCACTTTAACAACTGTTTACGCGGTGGAGATTCCAGAATGAAGTAGGATGGTGGCGACGATCCTAAAGGTATATATGTGGACCCGACTCCCATGAGTTGGCATAAGGTGGCTAAAATAGGAGAGATTCCGGGCCAATGAGGTAGCTCCTCTGATCGGACACACTCCATCGTATGCCATTTTATTACTTTGTGATTGATTTGGTGTGCACCCTTGATTCGGGAGTGTGGCTCGAGTTGGGCGATTGCTGCGGCTTTGCGTTTCCAACAGTCCGGATGCGTAATTGGTATATCTACCCTGGCATTGCCTTGTTGTGCCGTGTCACCTACCCTAGCGTGCTTTACTACGAGTTTTATTTGAGTCGTACCTATGGAGTATCCTCTGGTAGCTCCAGTTTACGGGGTATTACGGTACTGTATAGACTATTGGCCCTATAAAATGTGTTAAGGGGGATATGGGTAACGCCTTAACGCTATTTTAATTGTTTACTTTACTTTAGACATATTATAATAGCGTATATTACTACATAGTAGATAGTTTAACGGATCCTTAGAGGATGGTTATCCCAAACATAATTTGAGTTGCTTGTATTTCAATTGATATTTCACTTGAGTTGGATTTATTGATATAAGAATGTTAATCCTGACTCGAGTGTTTTGTGTTTTGCTTTACGGTCGGGTCCACTAGAATTCGCGTTCCACCATAGTCCTTCCTCCCTAATCGAAACCTTCAACCCCTTGCCTACTTCTTGCCGACCATCCACTCAGCCGCTTGCCGTCTCCCTCCTCTCGGCTCCTCTTTATAGAAAACGGTATTATATATATATATATATATATATATATATATTGGTTATTAGTTTGAACTGGATTTTTGTTTTGGTTTTGTTTTATAATAACTTATATTATATGAAAATAAATAATGTTGTTTTAAAATTTGTTTTCCAGAGAAAAATATATAGATTTTACTGTATATATTTTTGTGTATATGCTGTTATAAGGGTTTCGTAAGAAATATGCCACAACTTTCATGTTTTCGGTTTTGAAACTGAAACGAGATCGTCCATAACTTTTTCGTTTCTAAGCCAAATTAGATAATTTTAGATGTTTCGGAAAGCTTAGAGATATAGCTACAACTTTTATTTGTATCACTTTCTGAAATTCGTTGATTAAAATGTTGAAAAACCTCTTGCAAACTCGATGTCCTGTTGTTCTAGTGTACTCAGTGTTTTGTGCAAACCTGAGCTAGTATTTTATGCATAACTTTTGCGAATCCAAATCCTATAATTTTTAAAGTTTTGGAAACTGCAGAAAGAATGTGACAGCTTGGAAATGTAACGACCCAGAATTTCGACCCCGAAAATTCTAGATAGTTAGGGAAAAGAAGAAAAGAAAATGAAGAAGAAACAGAAACAATCACAGAATCACACATTCGCAGCGGATAAAATATAATATCAGATATAGAAGTTATACAAAATAAAACTGTATCTGTCAAATTTCATATGATACATCAGAGTTACAACATTTACACAAACATTGGATAGTTAAAATCACATGCCCAGATAAACTACCATAATATATCACAACGGAATACACTCCATACGTTCCTGCCATCTAGCTCGCCTCTTGAGCTCCAGAACGTCCTTACATGAAAATTTGTAATACTCGGCCTGACCCGAGCATTACATCAAAGTAACACCCGGGTCAGGCTGGAAACCAGCGTGAGTAAACCCATCTAACATGGAATACAAAAATATACAACTTATATACACCCGGGTAACTTGTATTAAGTTACAACTTCACAAGTTGTAATAAACATCTCTTATTTCTCAGATCAATTTTTAAGTACTAAAACTTAGATTAAATAGTCCAATTCACACGAATCATTTCATTTCAACCTATTGATTCCACAGATCAATTTATAAAGGAATCGAAGTGGTTTCGGGTATTTACTAATATCCGACCCCGGTCACTTCGAATCTCATGTCATCTTAACCCAAGTTATTCAATTTGATTCAATTCAATTTTTAAATACAGGGTATCACTTTTATACACAACAATTCATCCACGATAGATAACCATACTATCACTGTCTATCCAAACACATCATATCAAAAAACACTTCATATAAGAGATATCAACCAATTCAAGGCATTTACATCATTCAATCATTCATAAGCAAGATTAATCAACCATACCATCTCTAATTAATTTAATTAACCACAAATGAATTAAATTAATTACTTCAATTACTTTTAACCCTTGCTTATTAATTACAAACCAATTAATTAATCATCCAAACAAAAATTTCCATTTTAATTAATCATCCTTGATTAATTATACTTTAATTATATTAAGTAATTAATCTTTAATTAATTAATTGATAACCCTCAATTATAAATTAATTAATCCTTAATCATTAAATAGTTAATCTTCTCTTTAATTTCTTCATAAATTTAATTAATCTATGATTACCCAAAATCTCAATTAAATTTTAAGATAAACATAAGACCTATACTTTATATTTGAACTTGTTTTTGAAAATTTTATAAATATCTACTTTGAATACTTGTTAATATTGGCTTTGAAACTTTGCTTTGAAACTTAACAAATATTTTACTTTTGCTTAAAAACTTGATTTATCCCCAATTCAAGTTGAATTAACCTCAATTTCTTTCCAAATTCAGATCAATTTCCATTTGATTTTAAACATATTCACTTTAATTATAATTTCAAATTATTCAAACTAATTTCAAATTGAATCCACTTCAATTTCAAATCATTTCAATTCAAATTTTCCATTTAAACTTATGCTTATCCATCTTCAATCACAATTCTAATTAATTCAAATCAAATTCAATTTGAACTAATTCTATTCAAATCTTAACTTAAAACCATCTCAAATTATATAAATTCGAGTTAAACATTTTAAATGTTGATTTAATCCCTTAAGTCAAATTAACCCTTACTTTTAAATCAAATCAACCTTTATTTTTAATTTAACAACTTAAATCTTTAAACCATTTAATTCTGAATCCAAATTCCAAAATTCCATTTTAAAATTATCTTTACTTAACTTATTACAAAGTTCAAATAAGAATTCAAAAACAATTTAATCTTCAGATTCTAATTTGTTATCCATTTTTAACATCAAAACCAATTCTTAGTTTCATAGATTATTTATAACAATAGAATGATATCAGAATAAATAAACATCCAAATTTATCCAAACACCAATTAACAGCATCCATTTTCAATTTCCAGATCTCAAACCCATTTTGAGATTACTCATAACTCCCATTTTAATTTTAAACTCTATATTAATAATCTTCCCACTCATAAGTTCAAAAACTTATCACTTTGGGTTTTCATATCTCATTCCAAGGAAAAATTTAAAACTCAACACTTAGAGTTTATTTCAAATCATCTTTAATATTATGTATATCCTCATTTATACATATTTATTTCCGTCACATACCAAGTTATACCTTAAATTTTTAAACAAGTTAAATGTTTAAAATTGTTTTTGTTAAAGGAAATTTTATGGGGGTTAACTATGTAGTTAATTCCTAAGGGTTTTTCAAATGAAATTTAATGATATAATTAAGAAGTAATTAATGAATATGATAAATTAAAAGATAATTACTTAAGGAAAGTAATTAATGGATAGTTAATGAATGTAATTAATTTAAGGATCATTAACTAATGATTTGTGGATAATTAATTAAATTAATTTAAGATAATTAATTAGTTTAATTAATTTAGGATAATCATTTTTAAATTGATTAAGTATAATTACTTAATGTAATTAATAAAGTATAATTACTTAGTATAAGTAATTAATGGATAATTAATGAATGAAATTAATAAAAGAGAAAATTACTTAATGAAAGTAATTAGAGTTAATTAATGGAAGTAATAAAAGGTTAATTTCTTAATGGAAGTAATTAATGAATTAATTACTTAATGTAATTAATTAAGTTTAAATGTAATTTGTTTAAGTTAATTAATTAAGTTTAATTAATTTAAACACTTGATGATTTGATAAATAATTAAAGATGTAATTAGGGATCATTAGTTTATAATTAATTAATGATGTAATTAAGGGTTGATTAATTAAAATTAATTAATCAATAATAAGTGATTATAGAGTAATTAATTAATGTAATTAATTAAGGATTAATGTAATTAATTATAGTTAATTAGTTTATAGAGTAATTAAAGTTAATTACTATAATGGTTAAGAATAATTAATTTGTGAAATTAATTAAAGGCTAATTACTTGAATGTAATTAAAAGATAATTAATCAAGGATGATTAATTGAAATAAATAATTAAAGGATAATTAATTAATTGATTTATAATTAATTAAAGGTTAAGTAAGCAGGATTTATAGAATGAAGTAATTAATTTAATTTATGTTAAATTAATTAGAGATGGTATAAATCATTACTTATGGATGGTTGAATAATATTGAATGCTTTGCATTGTTTGATATCTCTGATGAGATATGTGCTGTTCTATGATATGGATGTTTTGGTTGAACTGTGATGATAATGTGAATTATCTATTTGTGATAATAGTGTAGATTATCTATTGTGATATTGTGAATTATCTATCTGTGTGTACTTAGATAATTGAATTGAATTGTTTTAACTTTAAAACAACTTGGCCTTAAAAGATATGTTTTGGATTTTGATGAGACCGGGATCAGATTTCTAGATTTGGATATCCGAATACCACATAGATCCAAATTAACGATAGGTCGTGAATCTCAAGTGAAGATGAAGATTCAGAGTGCAAGGATTACTGTCGTTAACTCTAAGGGTGATTCAAAAATGAGTGTAACGAGATAATGCCTTCGGTTTCGTTCGAACCCGGAACGAACTTGTATGGATTGAATGCTTTCAGAGCATCGTCAGGTGGACGATGAGCATTCTAAGTGATGTTTTCTGATTAAAGGTAATCGTAGCCTCAAGCCTCATCAACCGGGAATGGCCAAAACAGGGGAGTGCAGCAAGGCTTCGTGGGTAGCACCCACTGAGAGTAAGGTCATCCCTGTCTAGATGTCCCTTTCTATTTCAGCTTAGTGGTGCGGTTGAATGATCACAACCGTGGGGTGATTTTATTCGGAATTATCCAGTAAGGGATGGTTCCGGCTTTGTGTTGCAGGGGATTGGGCGTGATCTCGGTACGCTGATCTAGGCCAGGTACTGTGACGGGCGGTACCCCAGTAGCCCTGCCATTGTATGGAATCCAAACTCCAATAAGTGACGTACGATTTAGTTGTGCCCAACTATGTTGGAACGTGAGATGTAAGCATTCCAGCGATTTCTGTATTTTACTTGAAAACCCTAGACATTATTAAAATATAACTGGATTTCCTGTGACGCCCCACCTCTATACCCACGCTAGCCAAGAACACTACGGTGTAATGTTGTCAACTAGCATAGAGAATAAGGCTGTTGAGGAGCGACCATCCGTGTAATTGCTTTGTGCGAGCACCGATATGTCAGATAGTATAACATGCATTTTTATTTAAGGAGGAAATCCGACATACCGATACAAACTCAAAGCTACTACACAGTGGCTATAATAGTTTAGGATAATAAATATAATAATAACATAGATAATATAAATGCGGAACACAGATAAAACAAAAGGTCTCATATATATAATAACTGATGTCAGTTACAATACATTTGACACGATACATATGATACAACTACAACTGTCGACTCTGATAGTTACATATATAAGTACATTATCGACTAATATACATGAATACATATCAACCTAAAAAAGATAGACTGTCTACTACAAAAAGACGAAGACCACTTCAAAATATATAAAAAGTCTTCATCGCTCAAACAGCAACCCAAAGCAAGATATCTACAACCTGAAAAAACTCGGGTCTGACCCGAGTATTAAATTCAAAAGAAAATAACACACGGGTCAGTCTAATTCAAACTCAGTTATTAATGCACAGAAGCAATAATAATCAAATATCAAATAGACGACAGTCACAGAAATCTCGTATGTCCAACTTCTCGATAAGAGAATCGGATAACGGCAGATATAACACTAAACAGTGTAAATCAACAAATCACCAATCTCAAAATGATCAATCAAATCAAATTTCTGTGTGGCTGCAGTACACGCACGCGTGCACTGCCTCGCCACACAGTACGTGAAATCATCACAACAGTGAATACTAATAGCAATCAAAATTGTAGAGGTCAAGTCACGACTGTCGTGACTCAACACAACTACAAAGAAATGAAACTCAAGTCAACATATATGATCAACTAGCTATATAGTATGAAGTGCACAATAATTATGCAACTACTAAACTGGATCAAGCAAGTGCAACACAGTGACAAGCTACCCAGTTGAATTACATGTGCCAGCAAGCAACCAAATGCATTCGAGCAAATGCAGACAACAAAGTCACCAATCAGACTAAAGTGCAGAAATGATGATTAGTGCACATGAAGATCGAATGCCACAATGAAAACTCTAGTTGCAACCAGATACAACAATTCAAATTTCAATTATCACAAAGGCACAAGGGCATAGAGGCACAAAGACACAAAGAAACTGTATGCACATCTCAAAACATATAAACCAGCCAAACGAATGGACTAGTCGAGACAAAGAAACAAGACTGTCTACAGAAGCAAGTTTCAACTAAATACATAACCAAAAAGATTAATGTGTGCAAAGAGCTACAGACCAAAAAATAGTGCCAACTTGATTAGAGTTGCAGACCAACAAAAAAAAACAACTCACATCAATGCAGTAACATACGTACATAATTGTATGTATACTGAAAGCAAACAGAAATGCACAAACAATACAGGTATTAAGAATAGCAAAAGTCGACAATGCAAACAAGAGACAATAAAAAGAAAGCCTCATCATCAACATGACCAGACTCGAGTGTAAGTGAAGTGCATCTGACTGGAACAAATGCCCCCTGAGATCTCGACAAATCGAGACAAGCCAGTGCAAGCAATCAAGTAGCAGTTTTGATCAAAAACCGGGATTATAAATCAATGATATATTATCACAAATTCAAGCAGAACCAGTTCAATATGCTAAGCATAGGAGACAAAAACACACACACACACATATATATATATATATGAAACAGTGTGACAACAATCATATATATACAACATGAATGCATATATATATATATATATGAAGCTATGCCACGGTATGCCACCGAAGTAATGGGACTGCAGTTTCAACCCAAAATGGACAGGGGAATGAAAAATGTTTCAAAGCTAAAGCCAAAACAAAATACGCAGTTCAAAAATCAAAGTCAAGTAGAAAACAAAATATCATCACAAGTCACTATGGCCTCAGTCAGAAATGCCGAAGCCAACATAAATGAATTGCCAGAATTTCGAACCAGGTGAACCAGGGAATCAATGCTATATCAAAGCAATTTATCAACATCAAACCAAAACGAATGGCCAACAAATCAGAGGGACCGGGGCCACAAGTATATTAGCGAAGTTAACCACAGGCAAAAACGAACCAGAAGATGTCAGATAAATCTCAAGTAACAACATACATCGAACGGCAAGCAAAATGAATCGACAACTCAACAATTAAAACGAACGAAAATCATAGAATTCGAATGAATCAGATGTAAGTGAGATCGAGATTCACTCAACCACTTAACCGAAGTCAGATGGAAGTTGAGCCGTGGCGTTCACGAGATAAAGCAGTGCCGTGAATACCAGAAAAACAAGAAATCAACAACATCGAAACGAGTTTACCAAAAACGAACAACATCAAGAGCCGAAGCCACTTTTAAAATGTCGAAGACATTATCAGATCAAAGCAGTAAGCAATAGACAGAGAACGAAATCAACAACATCGAAACGAGTGAACAAACCAGAAATCAACCCCAATATTCAAACGAAATCGAATAGCCAAGAAAACCAAACATTTGAAGTATGAAATAGATGTGAGTAAACTCACCATTTTCGACGACCAAGCAGAACGCGATCCATCTCTCGGTCGAGCAAGTTGAAATCACGGCCCCACGAAATCGAACGAAGCCCTAATTTTTAATTTGGGGAACGAGGACGAATAAACTAGGCTGCCATTCTTTTCATTTTGATTTAGGGTTCGTGAATGTGAAAAATGAAGGAAAAGGGAACCGGTTTAATTATCACACGGCATCAAAATAAAACAAGGGATTTCAAATGCCCATTAACATTTAACCAATCTTTTATTAAAGAATTTTAACAAATCTAAAAAGGATTTCAATCGATTCAAAATTGTAATGGAAATTAACAACCGATTTAATCGTCATTTTGATGATAAATACTTGCTGTAAAAATCCGGGTTGTTACAAACTCCCCTCCTTATAAAAATTGTGTCCCCGCAATTTTCATAATTAAAGTTGTCTAACCTAAACTGGTTAAGATAGGAAAATAAAGATTGAGAACACAAACACCAAAGAAATCTTTTAATCCAATAAAGGAAATTCACAAATTCTCAGCAAAGTCTGATTATCAATAGATGATCAGAAAACAACCAAACTGAATAAATGCGATCATCGGCAATATTCAATTACCAATTAGATATTCAGAAATACAGAAACCTCAAAACACCAATATCTAATTATCGATACGATAATTAGAAAACGGCAAAATCTAATTATCGACCAAGATAATTAGGAAACACAAATCGCAATTCGCAAAATTGCCAATATCTAGTTATTAATCAGATAATTGGAAAACAACAACTATCTAATCATCAAAACGATAATCAGCAATCACAAATATCCGATTATCAAAAACGATAATCAGCAATCACAAATATCTGATTATCAGCAAATATTTAATTATCACAAATGATAATCAAATCTTTAATCAACAAATATTTGATTATCAAAAACGATAATCAAATCCCAAATATCTAATTATCACAAGCGATAATCAGAAACAAAAAAATGTCTGATTATAAAAAACGATAATCAGAAATCACAAATATCCGATTATCAAAAACGATAATCAGAAATCACGAATATCCGATTATCAAAAACGATAATCAGAAAACATCAAATATCTGATTATCAAAACGATAATCAGAAATCACAAATATCCGATTATCAAAAACGATAATCAAAAATCACAAATATCCGATTATCAAAAACGATAATCAGAAAACATTAAATATCCGATTATCAAAACGATAATCAGAAAACATCAAATATCCAATTATCAAAACGATAATCAGAATCACAAATATCCGATTATCAAAAACGATAATCAGAAATCAAAAATATCCGATTATCAAAAACGATAATCAGAAACACAAATATCCGATTATCAAAAACGATAATCAGAATCACAAATCAGCAAATATTTAATTATCACAAATGATAATCAAATCTGAAATCAACAAATATTCGATTATCAAAAACGATAATCAAATATCACAAATATCTAATTATCAAAAACGATAATTAGAAATCACAAATATCCGATTATCAAAAACGATAATCGGAAATCACAAATATCCGATTATCAAAAACGATAATCAGAAAACATCAAATATCTAATTATCAAAACGATAATCAGAAACACAAATATCCGATTATCAAAAACGATAATCAGAAATCACAAATATTCGATTATCAAAAACGATAATCAGAAAACATCAAATATCTAATTATCAAAACGATAATCAGAAACACAAATATCCGATTATCAAAAACGATAATCAGAATCACAAATCAACAAATATTTAATTATCACAAATGATAATCAAATCTGAAATCAACAAATATTCGATTATCAAAAACGATAATCAAATATCTCAAATATCCGATTATCAAAAACGATAATTAGAAATCACAAATATCCAATTATCAAAAACGATAATCAGAAATCACAAATATCCGATTATCAAAAACAATAATCATAAATCACAAATATTTCAATTAACGAGTCAGGAATTAACCGAAATAGCAAACGCACATGTCCCATAATCCACGAGTTTTACTAAATCGTTTAATTCTCCTCATCGTTCCTTGAAAGTGCAAAATTGTGTATTTTAAAAAAAATAACATTTCACATTCTCAAACGAACAAGTCCGGAATTAAGAGAATCAGCAAAAGAAAGGGGTCATAGTCCTTGATTTTGCTGAAACGTTTAAATCGCTTCCTCATTCTTTTGAAAGCGTAAACTGTAAAAAAAAATTTGAAAACAATTTTTAAAATACGTGATTAAAACAGCAACATCAATAGAATCTTCGACAAGGAAATTACACTTCTCAAAATACCGTAAAAATCTCATCAAAATAATTGGCATCAAAACATATTACTAGTGAATTTTCATTCATTAAAAATGTCACAAGAATCTTCTCAAAGATCAAAAGGAATGTCAAACTCCTTAAACTTTTATTCATAAAAAGTTAATGACACACGAATTCACCAATGCACAAAAATTGATAAAATTTATCAATGGAAATCACGAAAATTGGTGAAGCACAAAATTCTAGAAATCATCACAAGAAATCCTGAAATCACAAAAAGGGGGGGAGGCCTATCACAAGAATGGGAGCATGAAAGCTCACCAACACGTGTAACACAAGAATGAGAAGCTATCCATTTAAATTTTGACACACGAATGGCCCGAAGACCGTGGGGCGCTACCCCACATATGTGATGATGAAACATCATACAAACGGGGTTTAGTCTCCCTCGTAGACAAAGAGACATCGCACAATTGCTAGTCTAAATCACAAAAAAAAGGGAAGGCCTATCACAAAACGGGAGTATGAAAACACACCAACACGTGTAACACAAGAATGAGAAGCTATCTCATGGAAGCTATCCATTAAATTTTGACACACGAATGGCCCGAAGACCGTGGGGCGCTACCCCACATATGTGATGGTGAAACATCACACAAACGGGGTTTAGTCTCCCTCGTAGACAAAGAGACATCGCACAGTTGCTAGTCTAAATCACAAAAATGATCGTCATGATCATCAAGGAGTGTCAATTACACTAAGTTAGTGAATATAAGAGTTAAGCTTCATGTCCCATAACCACTTGCTTAACTCAAATATTTACGAACAAACTGTAGATCTTCACTAGAAAATTGTCACAAAAGGTTCAATCGAACAAGTCCAGGAGTTAACTAACGAAGTAAACGCAAGCGTTTCATACCACTTGTTTTACTAAGCCGTTTAATTCAATTTCTCATACGAGTGAAATAAAGGTTTGTATATACTAATAGATTGGAAAATGGTTTAGGAAAAGAGCTTTGTAGTAAAATAGTTTTGAAATCGTTTGGAGAAAAGGATTTTAATATTTACTACTAGTATAGAAAACCTTTATATTTTTAAAGTGACAAATCACAAAAATGATTGTTGAAACAATCAATCACAAGAATTCATATACAAAGATGTGAATAGAATCCAAAGAAATCGATACTGAATCCATCAAAAAGTATGTTCACAAAAATCCCGAAGAAAATGTCATTAAAGTTGCTAATAAATGATAGCAACAAATCAGGGAAATGATCAAGAATCGATTAAATTTGGAAACCAAATCAATTCACTAAAATTCACATTCGAAGACGTGAATAAAATCCAAAGAATTCGATTCCAAATTCATCAAAGTAGAAATACCCAAAAATTCCAGAAATAGAAGTTATCAAAGTCGACAAAGGTGATAACAACTAATTGGAAAAGAAGAATCGATTATCAATTGGAAAAACAAAGCAAAACGAGCATAAATGCATAAATGACTTCAACAAAAATAAGAATCAAGTCAATGCCGAAGTCAATAATTAATGGCCACTATCGAGTATAAAATGAATCAACATCATCATCAAAGAATCCAACGGCAAACAAAGTCAGAGTCTTGGAAATCAAGAAATTAGCAATTTCACAAAAACAAAGTGACCGAAGTCGAATGGAAATCAAGCCGAGGAAAACAAAAAATATCAAGTTCAAAATCACTGAGATTCGAACTAGATATGAGTGAAAATCAAAATCACTCAATTTGCAACCGGTCGAGCTATTTTTCATCACAGTGTAACAGGTGCACAATGACACCCATAGCATAAAAGTGGAACAAAGTCCAGAGGTCAAAATAGCTTTAATTGGCCAAATTCGAACAAAATCAACATCGGCTAAATCAATTCAAAGCCGAAAACACAAGAACAAAATCCTCATCATCAAAAACCCAACTTGAGTTCGCAAAGCAAACGGAGGTAGAAGCCAAAATACTTTCACGAAATCAAAATCAAATGCACATGAATAAGCGTTAGGAATTCTTACCTAACAATCAAAGATAATCATATTTAAAGATGAGAGATAAAACATCGACAAATAGTTGTAACACATGTTCCATCTAAGTTATGTTTTATATTATGTCCATAAACCCCAGACTTTGATACCAAGCTGTGACGCCCCACCTCTATACCCACGCTAGCCAAGAACACTACGGTGTAATGTTGTCAACTAGCAAGGAAAATAAGGCTATTGAGGAGCGACCATCCATGTAATTGCTTTGTGCGAGCACCGATATGTCAGATAGTATAACATGCATTTTTATTTAAGGAGGAAATCCGACATACCGATACAAACTCAAAGCTACTACACAGTGGCTATAATAGTTTAGGACAATAAATATAATAATAACACAGATAATATAAATGCGGAACACAGATAAAACAAAAAGTCTCATATATATAATAACTGATGTCGGTTATAATACATTTGACACGATACATATGATACAACTACAACTGTCGACTCTGATAGTTACATATACAAGTACATTATCGACTAATATGCATGAACACATATCAACCTAAAACAGATACACTGTCTACTACAAAAAGACGAAGACCACTTCAAAATATATAAAAAGTCTTCATAGCTCAAACAGCAACCCAAAGCAAGATATCTACAACCTGAAATAACTCGGGTCTGACCCGAGTATTAAATTCAAAAGAAAATAATACACGGGTCAGTCTAATTCAAACTCAGTTATTAATGCACAGAAGCAATAATAATCAAATATCAAATAGACGACAGTCACAGAAATCTCGTATGTCCAACTTCTCGATAAGAGAATCGGATAACGGTAGATATAACACTAAACAGTGTAAATCAACAAATCAGCAATCTCAAAATGATCAATCAAATCAAATTTCTATGTGGCTGCAGTACATGCATGCGTGCACTGCCTCGCCACGTAGTACGTGAAATCATCACAACAGTGAATACTAACAGCAATCAAAATTGTAGAGGTCAAGTCACGACTGTCTTGACTCAACACAACTACAAAGAAATGAAACTCAAGTCAACATATATGATCAACTAGCTATATAGTATGAAGTGCACAATAATTATGCAACTACTAAACTGGATCAAGCAAGTGCAACACAATGACAAGCTACCCAGTCGAATTACATGTGCCAACAAGCAACCAAATGCATTCGAGCAAATGCAGACAACAAAGTCACCAATCAGACTAAAGTGCAGAAATGATGATTAGTGCACATGAAGATCGAATGCCACAATGAAAACTCTAGTTGCAACCAGATACAACAATTCAAATTTCAGTTATCACAAAGGCACAAGGGCACAGAGGCACAAAGACACAAAGAAACTGTATGCACATCTCAAAACATATAAACCAGCCAAACGAATGGACTAGTCGAGACAAAGAAACAAGACTGTCTACAGAAGCAAGTCTCGACTAAATACATAACCAAAAAGATTAATGTGTGCAAAGAGCTACAGACCAGAAAATAGTGCCAACTTGATTAGAGTTGCAGACCAACAAAAAAAACAACTCACATCAATGCAGTAACATACGTACATAATTGTATGTATACTGAAAGCAAACAGAAATGCACAAACACTACAGGTACGAAGAATAGCAAAAGTCGACAATGCAAACAAGAGACAATAAAAAGAAAGCCTCATCATCAACATGACCAGACTCGAGTGTAAGTGAAGTGCATCTAACTGGAACAAATGCCCCTGAGATCTCGACAAATCGAGACAAGCCAATGCAAGCAATCATGTAGCAGTTTTGATCAAAAACAGGGATTATAAATCAATGATATATTATCACAAAATTCAAGCAGAACCAGTTAAATATGCTAAGCATAGGAGACAAAAACACACACACACACACACATATATATATATATGAAACAGTGTGACAACAATCTTATATATACAACATGAATGCATATATATATATGAAGCTATGCCACGGTATGCCACCGAAGTAATGGGACTGCAGTTTCAACCCAAAATGGACAGGGGAATTAAAAATGTTTCAAAGCTAAAGCCAAAACAAAATACGCAGTTCAAAAATCAAAGTCAAGTAGAAAACAAAATATCATCACAAGTCACCATGGCCTCAGTCAGAAATGCCGAAGCCAACATAAATCAATTGCCAGAATTTCGAACCAGGTGAACCAGGGAATCAATGCTATATCAAAGCAATTTATCAACATCAAACCAAAACGAATGGCCAACAAATCAGAGGGACCGGGGCCACAAGTATATTAGCGAAGTTAACCAGAGGCAAAAACGAACCAGAAGATGTCAGATAAATCTCAAGTAACAACATACATCGAACGGCAAGCAAAATGAATCGACAACTCGACAATTAAAACGAACGAAAATCATAGAATTCGAATGAATCAGATGTGAGTGAGATCGAGATTCACTCAACCACTTAACCGAAGTCAGATGGAAGTTGAGCCGTGGCGTTCACGAGATAAAGCAGTGCCGTGAATACCAGAAAAACAAGAAATCAACAACATCGAAACGAGTTTACCAAAAATGAACAATATCAAGAGCCGAAGCCACTTTTAAAATGTCGAAGACATTATCAGATCAAAGCAGTAAGCAATAGACAGAGAACGAAATCAACAACATCGAAACGAGTGAACAAACCAGAAATCAACCCCAATATTCAAACGAAATCGAATAGCCAAGAAAACCAAACATCTGAAGTATGAAATAGATGTGAATAAACTCACCATTTTCGACGACCAAGCAAAACGCGATCCATCTCTCGGTCGAGCAAGTTGAAATCACGGCACCACGAAATCGAACGAAGCCCTAATTTTTAATTTGGGGAACGAGGACGAATAAACTAGGCTGCCATTCTTTTCGTTTTGATTTAGGGTTCGTGAATGTGAAAAATGAAGGAAAAGGGAACCGGTTGAATTATCACACGACATCAAAATAAAACAAGGGATTTCAAATGCCCATTAACATTTAACCAATCTTTTATTAAAGAATTTTAACAAATCTAAAAAGGATTTCAATCGATTCAAAACTGTAATGGCAATTAACAACCGATTTAATCGTCATTTTGACGATAAATACTTGCTGTAAAACTCCGGGTTGTTACATTTCCTATCAAATGTTTTGGTTAGCGTAAGGTAAAAACTTTTCCATGTTTATGTGTGGGAAGTCTTACGTGATACCTTTATTTTCAAAAGGTTTTGAAGTGAAGCAACTTTAACCCGTTTACTCACACCAGACCCATGTCTGATCCAAGTGTTTATTTTCTGTTTTATTAAACTCTTGGGTACTCAAATTTTTATGAGTAGCCAAAGGATTCAGGTTAGCTTAGACTAATTATGGAGGAGCAATGGAGCAGGAGGCTTCAGCGTGTAGATATATAGAGTTTCCGCTGTGATGATGTATTGTATTGATGTACTTGTGTTGTATAATAGACAGAAATTTATAACTGTCTATTTTGTGATGTATAAGTTGTGTACTCTGATGGATGTTGTATATTATGTAATAGCTTATGTGATTAATATAATTTATTCGTTCCGCTGTTGAGATTCTGTTGTTATTTCGTTCTTCTTCTCTATCTTTTCTCTTTTCTATCCCTTTCTTTCTTATTAATGATGCGTCATTCTGTGGAATGAATGGCGGGTCGTTACATCGTGTATTATGTGTATACATATAAAACTATATAGGAAAGTATTGTTATATATTGATTTTGCTGTTTATCTATATAAATATATATGTGGTGGTTTCAACCGTATAAGTATATATATATATATATATATATATATTTAAGTATAATATTTGATACAGGTTGGTATATAGATTTGTTAGTTGTATATACTATTCTACTGTGGGTAATTTTGTAGTGTATATATATATTTATAAGAGATGTAAATATAAGTTCTATTAGTCAACATTTTGTTTTCGTTGGAAACTAGTACTTATATGTTTATGTATATATGGATTTATAAATATATTGCAGTATGATAAATATATGCAGAAATCTTTGGGATACTGCTTTCATTTGTTCACAATACTATGAGAGTTATAGAGGTTATATATATATAGTATAATAATTTATATATGTAAGAGCATGTTTTGACAGTATTATATGTTTAAGTTTATAAGAAGAAGTATTGTATATATTATACTACTTGGTTTAAGAACCGATTCCTGTATTGTACATTTAGTATACATTTGTTGGTTTTTCAAATTTATATATGGAGACTTTGGTTTTTTGGGATTGAACTAAATATAAATTTGAAAATATATATTTAGATTGATTTTTGAATATATATATCTAAGTATTGATTCTTAATATAATAATGAATATATTTAAATATATGTTTATATTTAATAATGTGATCTTGAGGTATATAAGGAGGTTGATTCTTAAACTATATATATTGATATTTTGATTGTTAGAAATATATATAGAGAATTTTGAAGAATAAAATATAAATATTTGATCCTTATCATATATAAGCTTATTTATGTATTAAATATTGATTTTGAAATTTTATAGTGTTTTTAGTGTATTTGTCTAAAATTAAAATATTGAAATGATATATATGTATAAATTACAATAGTAATGTATATATTTATAGGTTATATCAAAACTAATTCGTTTTGTTCATCGATTCCCTTATCAGCTTTGCTCGTCAAATTCGCATTTATTCTTGTTTTCTTTGGAATTCGTGCCTGGATTTGCAACTCATCCCATTCTCATCCATCCATCTAGCCTCGAAAGGTGAGCAATCACTCACGATTAATGTTCTTATATTTATTAAATTTGATTTCAATTGTAACGACAATTGAAATATGCTGTTGTTAGTTATTTACATTGTTATATATATGTCATTATCTGTATTTGTTCACCTGTGACATCTGACACCATTATCTGTTATTTATATTGATGATATATGCCTGTTATATTATTATTATATCTGTTATCACTTTGCAAGTTCCTTGTTAGTATAGAATTCCATATGGGTTGAAATGATACATACCCGAACGATCTGTAGAATAGGAGAAAATCGTTATGGGTTGAAATGATAAACCCAAGCGATTTTCATTTAATAGAATTTGGGATAGCGGGTTGAAAAGATATATACCCGTATATATATTTTAAATTGCGGATTGAAATGATAAATATCTTTATCACTTGACCATAGGATAGAAAATTATATACAGACACCGTTGGTCTATATATATATTTTGAAAATGATTTCTAAGGTTTTGAAAAGGAAATATATGGTTTAATAAATATTGATTTAAAAGATTTATTAAAGTTGATTTAATAAATTTGATATATAATATGTTTAAGTATTTATTTAAAATATATATATTCAAATATAGAGTTTATAATGATTCAGGTTGGAAAGATAAATTTGAAATTGATTTGAAATTTTATTTATTTAAGAATTATACTTAAATAAGTTTGATTTGAAATTTATTAAAATCGAAATTTTAAGGATATGATTTTATAACTTGAATTTGATTAAAAGTGACTTAAATGAATATTTCAAATTTACATAAATTGAAATGGGATATTTTGTTTATTTAAATTTGTAAATTGAAGTTGTATTTAAATGATATTGGATTTATTACGTGAATATTTCAAAACTAAAATAATAGTAAAGTGAATTTGATATATATATATGAAATTATCGAATTTAGTTTTGAAATGTTGAGTATTTAAAGCTTTGAAATATATAGAAATTGAAATGGCTTATTTTATGGTTTAAATATTTATTTAAAATCGATAATTTGAAATGTTTTATTGAGAAACTGAATCGAATTGAAATTGATGATTTGAGATTTGATTAAATGTGAATTTTGTAATTCGGGTGGATTTGAATAGATTTGTGAAACTTGAGGAAAACTATTTTATTTTATAAAGTATTTTTAAATTCTATTTTACCATATAAATTTATTTTAATATAAATTATTTTAATATAAACTATTTTAATATAAATCATCTTTAGTATATACTATTTTATATAAACTATTTTAATATACTAATTATTTTATTATAAACTATTTTTAACTTATAACTACTTTATATAAACTATTTTATTTTATATACTATTATTAATATCTAAACTATTTAAAGGAAGTGTTATGGTTTTCCAAAGTATTATAATTTCAAATGCTGGTTTCGGAAGTATTATAACTGTGAAATGCTATGATTTTGGAAATGGATATATATTTGAAGTGAAAATGATATCGTATTGATTTGGTTTTTGAAATGAAAATGATATTTTGGTTTTGAAGTATGAACTATTTTGAAATGACTGCGGCGTTATAATAACGTTTGGTTGTTAAAGAGACCGGGATCGGATATGGACATACTCTCTGTCGATACCGAAAACCACTTTAACAACTATGTACGCGGTAGAGATTCCAGAATGAAGTAGGATTGTCGCGACGATCCTAAAGGTATATACGTGGACCCGACTCCCGTGAGTTGGCATAAGGTGGCTAAAACATGAGCGATTCCGGGCCAATGAGGCAGCTCCTCTGATCGGACACACTCCAACGTATACCATTCTATTACTTTGTGATTGATTTGGTGCGCACCCTTGATTCGGGAGTGTGGCTCGAGTTGGGCAATTGCTACGGCTTTGCGTTTCCAACAGTCCGGATGCGTAATTGGTATATCTACCCTGGCATTGCCTTGTTGTGCCGTGTCACCTACCCTAGCGTGCTTTACTACGAGTTTGATTTGTGTCGTACCTATGGAGTATCCTCTGGTAGCTCCAGTTTACGGGGTATTACGGTACTGTATAGACTATTGGCACTATAAAATGTGTTAAGGGGGATATGGGTAACGCCTTAACGCTATTTTAATTGTTTACTTTACTTTAGACATATTATAATAGCGTATATTACTACATAGTAGATAGTTTAACAGATCCTTAGAGGATGGTTATCCCAAACATCCTTTGAGTTACTTGTATTTCAGTTGATATTTCACTTGAGTTGGATTTATTGATATAAGAATGTTAATCCTAACTCTAGTGTTTTTTGTTTTGCTTTACGCTCGGGTCAGACTGAGTGGCTCAGTGTTCGAGACTCACCTTTGGAGTTGGATCTTCGCTTGGAGATCCAGCTATATCGATTCTGCTTTCAGTTATTCAGTTGATTCCAGTGATGTATTCAGATCTTGTATTTGACTATTGTATTGAGACATCTATGTATTCGTGACTTCTGTTGTATCTTGTTTAACTCTGTTATATATATAGTAGCTTCATGAACTACTATTTCCGCTGCATTATTTTATATTACTCTATGTCTGTGATTCTGTGATTATTTATTTACTGTATATGCTGAGTTTTGCCAAATCTAAATTAACAATCTGATAATTTGGGCAATTCAAATCCGACATGTATGGGTGCGAATAGTTGAAAATTTCAGGATGGTACAAAATATATACTAGTGTCTGCATATATATATTTAATTGTTTATAGGGTCGGTCGGGTTTCTGCACCTATTTGTTTTGTTTGTTTTGTATTACTTTAAATTATAATATATATATATATGCATATAATAGTTATTTTTAGTAGTGTATACGTGTTCATATACGTATTGAAGTTACTATATATATGTTTATATATGTGTAGTCATAGGCTAAATTCAAAGTTATTTGTATAATATTTAATATAGGTTGTATTATAACATGTTTAGAAAAGTATACATATTTTATATTTTGCTGCAGCAGTACAACTGTACTAATAATATTTTGGTTTATACGATTTAAAATTTATATATATATATATATATGGTTTTAGAAATGCATGTGTATGACAGTGTTTGTTTATATGGAGTATGGTTATATATATTAGCTGGTATATTTGTATATATAATTTTTTTTATATTGTACAGTATGTGATGTTTTATATATGCTAATTTACAATCTGGGGATCTGCTGAGTATATATATACATAAGTTTATGTGAATTATTTTATCTGTTATAAGTCTATACATGTATGTAAGTATTTTGCATTTTATAAGTGTATATATATATATATTTCAAAAATATAATGTATATATATATATGTTTGATTTTTATGTGTGTTTTAATTTAAACCAATGATTTTGAAATGTTTATATATTCAATTTAAAATGTGTTTGTATTTAGATAATGTTTTATATATGTAAATAGTTATATTTAACTGTATATATATATATATATATATATATAAGTTCACTTATACCATATATCTACATCGATCCAGTTCTAATTTGATTTCGTCTATTCCTATTTATCAGCTTTGCTTGTCAAATTTGCGTTCAATCTAGCTTTCCTTTGGATTCGTAACTCAACTTGTTCTCGTTCATCTCTAGCCTCGAAAGGTGAGCAATCGCTCATGGTTAATGTTCTTTTATTTATTAAATTTGATTTCAATTGAAACGACAATTGAAATATGCTGCTGTTAGTTATTTACATTGCTATATATATGTCATTTCTGTATCTGTTCACCTGTGACATCTGACACCGTTATCTGTTATTTATCACTTATGATATATGTCTGTTACTGATTGTTATATTATCATCATATCTGTTATCACTCTGCAAGTTCCCTATTAGTATAGAATTCACTATGGGTTGAAATGATACATACCCGAACGATCTGTAGAATAGGAGAAAATCGTTATGGGTTGAAATGATAAACCCAAGCGATTTTCATTTGAATTGAATTTGGGATTGCGGGTTGAAAAGATAAATACCCATATATACTTAAATTGCGGATTGAAATGATAAATATCTGTATCACTTGACCATAGGATAGAAAATTATATACAGACACCGTTGGTCTATATATAAATATTTTGAAAAATGATTTCTTTGGTTTTGAAAAGAAATATATGGTTTTAATAAATATTATTTTTTTAGATTTATTAAAGTTTATCTAATAAAGTTGATATATATAATATGTTTAAGTATTTATTTAATATATATTTTCAAATATAGAGTTTATAATGATTCAGGTTGGAAAGATAAATTTGGAATTGATTTGAAATTATATTATTTAAGAATTTAACTTAAATAAGTTTGATTTGAAATTTATTAAATTTGAATTTTTAAAGATATGTTTTATAACTTGAATTTGATTAAAAGTGATTTAAATGAATATTTCAAACTTATATAAATTTAAATGGGATATTTTGTTTATTTAAATTTGTAAATTGAAGTTGTATTTAGAAGTTATTGAAATGATTAAGTAAATATTTAAAACTAAATAATAGTAAAGTGAATTTGATATATATATGAAATTTATCGAATTTTGTTTTGAAATGTTGAATATTTAAAGCTTTGAAATATATTGAAATTGAAATGGCTTATTTTATGGTTCAAATATGTATTTGAAATCGATAATTTGAAAAGGTTTGTTGAGAAACTGAATCGAATTGAAAATGATGATTTGAGATATGAATAAATTTGAATTTTGGAAGTCGAGTTGATTTGAATCATTTTGTTAAATTTGAGGAAGCTATTTTATTATATAAAGTATTTTTAAACTATATCTAAAACTATTTATATTTTACTTTATAAATCATTTTAATATAAACTATTTTAATATAAATCAATTTCAATATAAGTTATTTTATTATAAACAATTTTAACTTATAACTATTTTATATAAACTATTTTTATTTCATAAACTATTTTATTATGTATACTAATTTTAATATCTAAACTACTTAAGAGGAAAGTGTTATGGATTCCAAAAATGCTATGATTTCAAAGCTATGATTTCAAAGTGTTACGAATTTCAAGGTTTTGATTTTCAATGTGTTTTGATTTTTAAAGACTTATGATTTCGAAAGCGTTATAACTTTGGTAAGTGATATGATTTTGGAAATGGATATATTTGAAGTGAAAAATGATATCGTTTTAATATGGTTTTGAAGTGAAAATGATATTGTATTAATATGGTTTTGATGTGAAAAATGATATTGTATTAATATGGTTTTGAAGTGAAAATGATATCGCTTTGATATGGTTTTAAATGGAAATGATATTTTGGTTTTGAAATATAAACTATTTTGAAATGACCGCGGTGTTATAATAACGTTTGGTTGTTAAAGAGACCGGGATCACATATGGGCATACTCTTTGTTGATACCGAAAACCACTTTAACAACTGTGTACGCGGTGGAGATTCCAGAATGAAGTAGGATGGTGGCGACGATCCTAAAGGTATATTTACGTGAACCCAACTCCTGTGAGTTGGCATAAGGTGGCTAAAACAGGAGCGATTCCGGGCCAATGAGGTAGCTCCTCTTATCGGACACACTCCATCGTATGCCATTCTATTACTTTGTGATTGATTTGGTGCGCACCTTTGATTCGGGAGTGTGGCTCGAGGTGGGTGATTGCTGCGGCTTTCCGTCACCACCAGTCCGGATGCGTAATTGGTATATCTACCCTGGCATTGCCTTGTTGTGCCATGTCACCTACCCTAGCGTGCTTTACTACGAGTTTGTTTTGTACCATACGTATGGAGTGCCCTCTGACGACGCCCAGTACGGGGGAGATTACAGTATTGTATAGACTATGGGAATATATAAAATGTGTTAAGGGGGATATGGGTAACGCGTTAACGCTATTTTAATAGTTTACTTTACTATAGACATATTATAATAGCGTATATTACTACATAGTAGATAGTTTAACGGATCCTTAGAGGATGGCTATCCCAAACATCCTTTAAGTTACTGTATTTCAGTTGATATTTCACTTGAGTTGGATTTATTGATATAATAATGTTAATCCTAACTCGAGTGTTTTGTGTTTTGCTTTACGCTCGGGTCAGACTGAGTGATACAACATTTGAGACTCACCTTTGGAGTTGGAGCTTCGCTTGGAGATCCAGCTATCTATTTAGCTTTCGGTTATTCAGTTGATTCCAGTGATGTATTCTGATCTTGTATTTGACTATTGTATTGAGACATCTATGTATTCGAGACTTCTGTTGTATCTTGTTTA
Organism: Allium fistulosum; assembly: GCA_030737815.1. Classification (NCBI taxonomy): domain Eukaryota; kingdom Viridiplantae; phylum Streptophyta; class Magnoliopsida; order Asparagales; family Amaryllidaceae; genus Allium; species Allium fistulosum. Next base: position 1,341,005,333 of record CM060901.1, on the reverse strand, counting down.
ACTCTGTTATATATATATATATATAGTAGCTTCATGAACTACTATTCTTTTGTTTCCGCTGCTTTTTTTATAATTACTCTATGTCTGTGATTCTATGATAAATTTATTTACTGTATATGCTGAGTTTTGCCAAATTTAAATTACAATCTGATATTTTGAGCAATTCAAATTCGACATGTATGGATGCGAATAGTTGAAAATTTCAGGATGTTACATGCTAGGGCTTAGAGAGTTTGTTATATCATATATGCTATTTTTATTAATTTCCAAAAGCTTTTAATAAACAATTTTGAGAATGTCAATTTAGCCAACACTAGCATAGAACTGAAAAATACAGGTTGATAGAATATGAATATCAAATGGTAGATTAAGAGATGATTTGGGTTATGCAATAGTCAAAAATAGAAACTTTAACGTCTGCTTGATTATCAAAAAATATATTATAATGTCAAAATTTAATCAAGTACAGAATGAAATATCCTTACTCATCTATGCAATCAATATAAATACTTTTGAAATCACATACGAAGGTTCAATCAATCGTGGTATGGTTTCAAAAGTAAATTATCTATAAATATCTCAAAAACATTTTTCATTTTATATTCTATCCTTGAACATACAACATGAGTTGGTTTTAGAGCTATTTGCGTAAAAAGGAGCAAATGTTCTAAGGTATACACATTAATATGTCAAAACAAAAATCAAAGGCTCATCTCAAAAGATTTCATCACAAAGCTCAATTTCTTTATTAAAATTCATCTCCAACCATCATCTTAAGTTTTGAATATCAAAGACCCATCCATCTCAAGAAGTTTGTTACAATGTCAAATTTTCATTTTACAAAAATCATTTTTAAAATTTATGTTATGTGTAGAAAATCAAAGTTCATCTCATAAGATTTCATATCAACATTTTCAAGTTAAAAGATCCTCTAATCATGCCTCTAAGACATAGTCAAAATGTCTCATTTCATAATATTCACATCATGAATAAATATGGAGAGGAAGGAAGAAAAAAAATCCTAACAAACAAAAATATTTTTGTTTGTTTATAAATTTTAAACAAAAAATTCAAGGAAGGGAAAAAACAAGTTTTTGTATACTTTTTTAAATAAAATAAAAACAAAAGAAAAAATGAATGCTCTTCACATGTGCATGAAATAAAATGTATGAAATATCAGACAATCCCTGAGAAATACAAGCTATCAAAAACTATTAGGCTGGAGGAATCGTAAGAGATAAAAATCATACCAGATGTTCTGACAAGGAAGAACAAGTTACCAGCTAAAATATATTTCTATGCACATGTGCTGTAATAACCCACATATTTTACGATGTTATATTTAAATATTTTATTTAAATATAACGTCGTTAATCAGATTTAAGTCCGAAAAGCTACTTTTTGCAAACGGCTGAATTAGAACTCGGGACCACTTCCATTGAGTCCAAAATGGCGTTTGCGACTTTTTTGAGTATAAGCTTCGATATGTTTGGAGTAATTTGAATTTTGCTATTTTCTGTTGGGCTTTTGGGTTTGCGTTTCACCAGCTCATCATATACTCTAACTCTTCATCTATTCACTCTCCAAACACTTTTGTTCAGCTGAAATGGGGAAAGAGAAAAAGAATTAGAAATTCAAAAAAAACCCTAGATTCAATTGCAAACTCCAAATTCTTGCTCCAAATTCAAGGAAAGCTAAGGTATGCTCCATCTTCGTCTTCTCCATCTCTTTTCCTCTTCAATTTCAGAAAATTCCTAAACCCTAATTTAGGAAATACTTGTTTTGATCTTAGATTGAAGCTTGTGGAGTTGAAGTGAAGAGTGATTGATCTTTTCCTTGTGTTTGTGCTTCTCATCTTTGTTATGTGTTAAAAAGATGAGTTTTGAACTCACATCTACTTCTCTTGATATCATTGATGTTAGGTATGAATTCCTAGCAATTATTCATGATCATTTGCTTTTGGTTTGAATTGATTTGGTGAACATTTCAACTTTTGGTGTTTTGAAGTCAAAAAACTCTAAATATCATAGTTTTGATGCTTGATCATGTTTTTGGTGGCGTATTAAAGAGCCAATAGGGCTGGGTTGTCGATTGGCATAAACCCCTAGCGCCCATTTCTCGTCCGATCGAAAATTGGAAGAGTTGCTCTTTATTTGATAGGCTGAAAAACAGCCCCAGTGCCAGTCATTCGACTGACCCTCTGCAGTTAGTCGACTGGCTGTAGCAAATTGGTGTTCCTGGGGCTGTCTGCAGAAACAGGGAGTCCCTGTTTCTTGCAGTCAGTCGACTGACTGCAGGAAATGAAACTTCCTGGTTTCTGGATCAGTCGACTGGCCCTCTGTAGTCAGTCGACTGACCTGCTTGTTTTTGCAGATTTGCCTATTTTTCTTGGTTTTCAATTTCAATCGATTCGTGTTGATTCCAATTGGTTGTTATTGCATATTTGATTTGATAATTCCTTTTTGATTTCATGCACGGGTTTTTATAAAATGATCTTTTTAAAGTGTATTAAAAGCTTGTTTCTCCAATTTATAATTTCTATTTAAAACACACACAATTTTGCACTCCGAGCGAAGAGGGAGGAGAACTAAATGATTAGATAAAACGCGTGCTATGAACACGTGCGTTCATCTTTTCAGTTAATTCCTAACCTATTCGTTTGATCATTTTGACCTTTGGGTCTGGTTTACCGATGAGATGAGGTAAACTTTGTACTGCTTTGAGTGTGAAATTGACTAACGGATAGTAAACCGTTTAGTGCGAACGTGGGGTATGGGACTCACGTTAACATTTTTCGGGTTCCTTACTGAGAGTTGTGAACATTCCGCCGGACAGTGGTGTCCAGTACCGCCACTACGGTTTGTTGCCTTCGGGCGTTGCCTTTTGGCGTTGCCTTCGGGAGTATGGATCCTAGTACTGAGCTTGAGCATCTTTTGTTTCTTTGACAATTATATTTCCCTAGTGTATCGTCTTCGGTATAGGTTCTTGGAACCACACGATATGTAGCGATTACCTTGTGGAAACTTGTGTTACCTCTATTGGTATTTGTCATTTGCCTTTTGGCTTGTTTTGGGATATGTATGTCCTTGATTTATGGAGTTGCCTATGATATGAGGCTTGTTTTGATTCATCTTATGTTAGATGATTTGGTTATCTCCTTTGGAGATATTTATGGTACTTGATGATCTTGTATGTTCATTATCATTTCGCTTATCTAACTGATTTGTTTAGCTAGACTGACCATGTATTTTATACTCGGGTCAGACCAAGATGTTTCAGGTTAGGTACATTGGACTTAGCCTATTTTGCTTCCACATGGACAACTCCGCTAGCTTCTTTTTGTCATAGCTTTTTGTGGAGTCCTTTTTGTCTGTAACTCTGATATATACTCTATTGACTCGTTTGGATATTGTGGTTTTCTTTACCACTTGACATGTATCATTTTGTAAACTCTGTAATGTATCGGTATATGTGTAAATGTATGTGATGATCTACTGTTCTGTGATGTGTATTACATTTGAGTTGTTATATTTTATTCTGATAGATCCTCAGCCACCTATGGCTTTGTTTTAACTATTTATTTGATATGTCGATCCATTTAAGTAAGAAGTGGCATTGTCGGCATATTCAATAGATAATTAAGACAAGACTATAGATGGTCGCTCCTAACCAGCTCTATTCTACGCATTAGCAGACGGTGTTACCTTGTAATACCCTTTGCTAATGTGGGTCTTGGAGTGGGGCGTTACAGCTTGGTATCAGAGCTGAGTTCAGAACAAAATATGATAAACATAGAACAGAGACACATATTATGGTACATTAAAGGGTAGTACGAATGTTACGAATTTTTGAATCATCGTGCCTTTATTCTTTCCGTGCCTTTGGGGTAGATAGAATTTTTGGGAATGCATTTCTTCCGTAGTGTTCCATATTTGAATTAATGATATCTACCTTGTGAATAATATTTTTCATATCTTATCTTTCAGCGAATGGCCGGAAGAGGCAGAAGACGACGCTCGGTTGCTGGGCAATCCAGTGGCTCACATCCGGATGGTGTTTACATGTCTGCCGATCAGTTTTTGGAGTTATTTAGGAGCACTCAGCCTCCAGCTCCTATTCGTGCATCTCCTCCGCGCAAGTCTGCCTTTGCACGACTGTGTAGTGATTTTTCTCATCTTGGTGGAAAGCCATTCAAAGGCTCTGAGTCCGTTCTTGAGGTTTAGGCTTGGATTCGCACATGCGAACGTATCTTCTCTCGCATGGATCTTTCTGACCATGATCGAGTTCTTGTAACTTCTAGCTTATTGCAAGAGCGTGCCCTTGATTGGTACGAACTTCTTATAGCCGAACTTGATGAGTCTGTTCTTTCTTGGACTTAGTTTCGGGAATGATTCGAACTCAATTTCGTTCTTGAATCTGAGAAAGTTTTATTGGCCCGTCGCTTTCTTGAGTTGAAGCAAGGGAAGTCTTCCATTTCTGAATATGTTGCATCATTCGAGGCCTTATCTAAGTATGGTCTTGAATTCATTAGCACTTCTAATAAGAAGAATTTGAAGTTTGTCTCTGGTCTTAAGAAATATCTTAAAAAGTCTTTAATGCTCCAGCTTAAGCTTTCTTTTGAGGAGTTGGTTGATTCGGCACTTCATCTCGAGGCCATCGAGAAGGAGTGTGATAGTGGTGATGATATTGAGGTTCGCAAGAACCCCAATAAGAAGAAGTTTCCATTTCATAAGCAGGGATTTCTTCCTTCCAAGAAGAAGAAGCCTATTGAACCCGGTTCTAACTCTCAATCTGCTGGAACACCTTCCATTCGGAAGTGTTTCAATTGTGGTTCTCCTGATCATATGATTCGAGCTTGTCCTAAGCCTCTCTTCTGCCATTATTGTAAGAAGGAAGGTCACCATGTCTCCACCTGCCCTACTGCTCCTGCTAGTGCCAAGTCTGGCAAGCTTTATGTTGCTAAAGCTTCTGGAGATCCTGCTCAGCCCAGAGGTATATCTCCATCTATTTTGGAAGGTTCTATTTTATTTCATGACCATAGTATCCGAGTTCTGTTCGATATGGGTGCTTCGCATTCTTTCGTACAGAAAAAGCTCGTCGATGGTTTGTCTTTGGATGTTTCTTATATGATTACTTCGTTGAGGATTGCGAATCCTATTGGGGGATCCGCGACCCTTAGCATGCTTTGTGATGATGTTGAGATTGTTTTATGTGGCTTTTCTTTTCGTGTGAATCTGCACGTTATTTCTTATTTGGGATTTGATATGATTTTGGGTATGGACTGGCTAGTGAGATACGATGCCAGGATTATTTGTTCTGAAAGAATTTTATATCTTCGACACCCGGATTTTTCTACTCAGCTATCACTTGTTCTTCGGAATGTGGATAATTTCGAAATGGCTTTATATTCTCTTGACTCACGAGATGATGATGATATATCTCGTATCCCTATTTTTTGTGACTTCTCTGATGTTTTTGAGCCGGTTTCGGGTTTGCCACACAAGCGGGCGATCGAGTTCCGCATTGATCTCATTCCAGGCACGTAGCTAGTTGGGCGTCCTCCCACGAGGATGTCTACAAAAGAAAATGAGGAACTCAAGAAGTAGCTATTAGAGCTTGAGTCCAAGCAATTGATTCAGTCCAGTTTTTCACCATGGGGTACCGCGGTCGTCTTCGTGAAGAAGTCCGTTGGAACTCTTAGGCTCTGCATCGACTATCACAAGCTTAACGAGTTGACCATCAGAAATAGGTATCCTTTGCCGAGGATCGATGATATGTTCGATCTATTGAGTGGCGCTAAGGTCTTCTCTCAGTTCGACCTTGCCACTGGTTTTCATCAGCTTCGAGTCGCAGAAGATAGCATACCTCTTACAGCTTTCCGCACTCGGTATGGTTCTTTCGAGTGGCTTGTTATGCCGTTCGGTTTGACGAACGCTCCTGCTTTCTTTGTTAACCTTATGAATTGAGTATTCCGAGAACATCTCGATAGGTTCGTCCTTGTGTTCATTAACGACATTCTTGTTTATTCTAAGTCTGAAGCCGAGCATGCTAATCACTTGAGAATTGTCTTGAGTACACTTCGTCACCATCAGCTTAAAGCCAAATTATCCAAGTCCCATTTTTGGGAGGATAAGCTTAAGTTCTTAGGCCATGTTGTATCTTCCGACGGCATTTCGGTCGATCCCTCAAAGATCGAAGCTATCCAGAATTGGAAGAGGCCTGAGAATGTTCATGAGATTCGTAGTTTCCTTGGATTGGCGGGTTATTATCATCGGTTCATTAAGGATTTTTCCCGTGTTGTGCTTCCTCTCACCAGCCTTACTCGGAAAGGCATTCGTTATATTTGGTCCGACAAGTGTGAAGCTTCCTTTCAGACATTAAAGGAACTTCTCACTAATGCTCCTATTCTTGTGGTTCCCGAGGGGAATCATGATCTTGTTGTCTACACCGATGCTTGTGGTAGTGGTCTTGGTGCCATGCTTATGCAGAAGGATTGGGTAGTTGCTTATGCTTATAGGCAACTGCGTCCGAATGAAGTTCGCTATGCCACTCATGACCTTGAGTTAGCCGCCCATTGTCTTCGCCTTGAAGATTTGGCGACACTATTTATTAGGCGAGCGCTTCATTCTCTATACCGATCATAAGTCCTTGAAGTATTTGTTCACTCAGAAGGAACTCAATATGAGGCAACAGCGTTGGCTCGAGTTTCTTGCCTCCTATGATTTTGATATCCAATATACCCCTGATAACGGTAATCGTGTTGCTGATGCGCTTAGTCACAGACATTCGGCTGTCGTTTCTATGATGCTTACCGAATGGGATATTCTTGAGACTCTATCTTTGTGTGATATTCGTGATCGAGCTCCATCCTGTGATTCTCCGATAGTATTATTCAGTTTGGAAGCTCGACCCTCTTTCTGGATCGTATTGCGGAAGCTTAGTGGCGTGATCCAGATCTTGTGCATCTTATTCAGCTTTGTGAGACTGAACCCCGTGATGAGGCGTTGCGGGATTTCAACATTGATTTTCATAGGGGTCTTCGCAAGAAGGACCGTTTGGTTGTGCCTTCTGATTCTGCACTTAGGCATGACATTCTGGATGACTGTCATCGTTCTAAGTATACTATTCATCCCGGCTGTAGTAAGATGTATGCCGACATGCATCGCCTTTATTATTGGGAAGGCATGAAGCGTGATGTGGCGAGTTATGTGAGTAATTGCATGACTTGTCAATGTATTAAAGCCGAACATCAGCGCCCTTCTAGTCTCCTTCAGCCTCTAGAGATTCCATTGTGGAAATGGGATCAGATTTCGATGGACTTCATTGATGGCCTACCTCGTACGAGATCGGGCCATTCTAGCATTTGGGTTATTGTTGATCGCCTCACTAAGTCTGCTCATTTTGTTCCAATTAAATCTAATAGGACTGCTTCTCTTTTGGCTAAGTTATTTATCAAGGAAATCGTGAGACTTCACGATGTTCCTAGTTCAATTGTGAGTGACCGTGATCCTTTATTCACCAGTCAATTCTGGAAGAGTCTTCAGCAAGCTTTTGGAACAAAGCTTAATTTCAGCACAGCTTATCATCCACAGTCTGATGGACAGACTGAACGGGTGAATCGTATCTTAGAAGATCTCCTCCGTATTTGTATTCTTGATTTTGGAGGTAGTTGGGAGGATCATCTACCCGTTGTAGAGTTCTCCTACAATAATAGTTTTCAGTCCAGTATCGGTATGGCTCCTTTCGAAGCCTTATACAGAAGGCCATGTCGATCACCTTCTTGTTGGTTGGAATCTGGGGAGAAGCTTATTCTTGGTCCAGATTTTGTTCAGGATTCTTCTGAGAAAATTGTTCTTATTCGACAAAGAATGAAAGAGGCACAAAACTGCCAGAAATCCTACGCGGATAACCGTAGGAAGCCTCTCGAGTTCTCGGTTGGTGATCTTGTCTTTATTCGTGTTTCTCCTTTGAAAGGCGTTATGCGTTTCAGTGTGACAGGGAAATTGGCTCCTCGCTTTGTAGGACCATTTCCTATTATTGAACATATTGGCCCTGTAGCTTATAGAGTTTCACTTCCAGCTCATCTATCCGAAGTTCACAACGTGTTTCACGTCTCTCAGCTTCGGAAGTGTCTTCGAGAATCGGATTCTGTTATCGACTCTCCTGATTTGCAAGGGCTTAAGATCTCACCAGATTTGTCTATGGTACACCAGCCTATTCGCGTACTTGCCATGGAGGTGAGACACCTTCGGAACAAGGACGTGTCGCTCGTTAAAGTTCAATGGTCTGCTAATCCCAATGATTGTACTTGGGAAACCAGAGAGTTTATCGAGCGATCCTATCCGGGTTTTCTATCTTTGCTTTGCAATGGTGAGAATATTTTTTTATCTCAAGCTTATTTTTCTTGTCTTCTTGGTTGTAAGTATGTAGTTGTTGCAAATTCTTCTCTAGGAATTGCATGGACACAATTTTGTTAAAGAGGGGAGATTTGTAACAACCCGCATATTTTACGATTTTATATTTAAATATTTTATTTAAATATAACGTCGTTAGTCAGATTTAAGTCCGAAAAGCTACTTTTTGCAAACAGCCAAATTAGGACTCGGGACCACTTCCATTGAGTCCAAAATGGCGTTTGCGACTTTTTTGAGTATAAGCTTCGATATGTTTGGAGTAAGTTGAATTTTGCTATTTTTTGTTGGGCTTTTGGGTTTGGGTTTCACCAACTCATCATATACTCTAACTCTTTAACTCTTTATCTATTCACTCTCCAAACACTTTTGTTCAGCTGAAATGGGGAAAGAGAAAAAGAATTAGAAATTCAACAAAAACCCTAGATTCAATTGCAAACTCTAAATTCTTGCTCCAAATTCAAGGAAAGCTAAGGTATGCTCCATCTTCATCTTCTCCATCTCTTTTCCTCTTCAATTTCAGAAAATTCCTAAACTTTAATTTAGGAAATACTTGTTTTGATCTTAGATTGAAGCTTGTGGAGTTGAAGTGAAGAGTGATTGATCTTTTCCTTGTGTTTGTGCTTCGAATCTTTGTTTTGTGTTAAAAAGGTGAGTTTTGAACTCACATCTACTTCTCTTGATATCATTGATGTTAAGTATGAATTCCTAGCACTTATTCATGATCATTTGCTTTTGGTTTGAATTGATTTGGTGAACATTTCAATTTTTGGTGTTTTGAAGTCAAAAAACTCTAAATATCATAGTTTTGATGCTTGATCATGTTTTTGGTGGCGTATTGAAGAGCCAATAAGGCTGGATTGTCGATTGGCATAAACCCCTAGCGCCCATTTCTCGTCCGATCGAAAATTGGAAGAGTTGCTCTTTATTTGATAGGCTAAAAAACAGCCCCAGTGCCAGTCAGTCGACTGACCCTCTGCAGCCAGTCGACTAGCTGTAGCAAATTGGTGTTCCTGGGGTGTCTACAGAAACAGGGAGACCCTGTTTCCTACAGTCAGTCGACTGACCCTCTGCAGTCAGTCGACTGACTGCAAGAAATGAAACATCCTGGTTTCTGGATCAGTCGACCGGCCCTCTATAGTCAGTCGACTGGCCTGCTTGTTTTTGCAGATTTTCCTATTTTTCTTGGTTTTCAATTTCAATCGATTCGTGTTGATTCCAATTGGTTATTATTGCATATTTGACTTTGATAATTCCTTTTTGATTTCGTGCACGGGTTTTTATAAAATGATCTTTTTAAAGTGTATTAAAAGCTTGTTTCTCCAATTTATAATTTCTATTTAAAACACACACAATTTTGCACTCCGAGCGAAGAGGGAGGAGAATTAAATGATTAGATAAAATGCGTGCTATGAACACGTGCGTTCATATTTTCAGTTAATTCCTTATCTATTCGTTTGATCATTTTGACCTTCGGGTCTGGTTTACCGATGAGATGAGGTAAACTTTGTACTGCTTTGAGTGTGAAATTGACTGACGGATAGTAAACTGTTTAGTGCGAACGTGGGGTATGGGACTCACGTTAACATTTTTCGGGTTCCTTACTGAGAGTTGTGAACATTCCGCCGGACAGTGGTGTCCAGTACCGCCACTACGGTTTGCTGCCTTCGGGCGTTGCCTTCTGGCGTTGCCTTCGGGCGTTGCCTATGGGCGTATGGATCCTAGTACTGAGCTCGAGCATCTTTTATTTCTTTTGACAATTATATTTCCCTAGTGTATCGTCTTCGGTATAGGTTCTTGGAACCACACGATATGTAGCGATTATCTTGTGGAAACTTGTGTTACCTCTATTGGTATTTGTCATTTTCCTTTTGGCTTGTTTTGGGATATGTATGTCCTTGATTTATGGAGTTGCCTATGATATGAGGCTGGTTTTGATTCATCTTATGTTAGATGATTTGGTTATCACCTTTGGAGATATTTGTGGTACTTTATGATCTTGTATGTTCATTATCATTTCGCTTATCTAACTGATTTGTTTAGCTAGACTGACCCGTGTATTTTATACTCGGGTCAGACCGAGATGTTTCAGGTTAGGTACATTGGACTTAGCTTATTTTGCTTCCGCATGGACTACTCCGCTAGCTTCTTTTTTTCATAGTTTTTGTGTAGTCCTTTTTGTCTGTAACTCTGATATATACTCTTTTGACTCGTTTGGATATTGTGGTTTGCTTTACCACTTGACATGTATCATTTTGTAAACTCTGTAATGTATCGGTATATGTGTAAATGTATGTGATGATCTACTGTTCTGTAATGTGTATTACATTTGAGTTGTTATATTTTATTTTGATAGATCCTCAGCCACCTATGGCTTTGTATTAACTATTTATTTGATATGTCGATCCATTTACGTAAGAAGTGGCATTGTCGGCATATTCAATAGATAATTAAGACAAGGCTATAGATGGTCGCTCCTAACCAGCTCTATTCTCCGCATTAGCAGACGGTATTACCTTGTAATACTCTTTGCTAATGTGGGTCTCGGAGTGGGGCGTTACATGTGCTATACTTATTTTTTTTAAATATACAAGTACTCTCTCTCTCAATATTCGTCTAATCCCTAAGAAAGTCTAAACCTAAGATCTAATACTGGCTAAAACCAGCCCTTCTGAACACATCAATTCAACGCCTAAAAGAAATGTTCGAACTTGTGGCATACGAAGAAGGACGGATCTTTAGGTTGAGATGGTTTGTATGGCACAAAAATAAACATAAATTTTAAACATCCACACTTTTAGATCTCATAGAAAAAGGAATAAAATAGATATATAACTTAAAATAAACCAAATATTTATGCTTAAACAAATAGCGACGAACGCAGAAAACAAACTAGTGTAAGTTATACTTCATTATTCATATTTAAAATCCTTTATATACTTAAAAAATGGTTTTAAAAGAGTTATTGTTTTCAAAATAATTTTTTAAAATAATCTTCGAATTATTTCTATCGTTTGGTTTTATTATATTTAATATACTTTGAATATTATACTTTGTTATGATTTTAGTTTTTAAAGATTTCTAAAGATTTATAAGTTTATTATAATATTTGTTATTACTTTGATTTCAAATATATTCACTTTTACTTTATATTTATTATTTTCAAAAGAAATTCATATTTAAATCCTTTATATATTTAAATATTTTCTATAAAGTTTTCTCAAGTTTTAATATGATTAAAATATGTATAACTATGTTTAAATGATTGTATAAAGTATGAAAATAATTTACAAAACTTACTATATTCAAAATAAATTTAAAAAGAGTTTTTAAAATTTTCAAAGGGATATGTCGACATACCTTAACCCCACATGTCAACATATGAACCATAGATTTCAAAATTAAAATTTGAATTGAAGTGTCTTTTCATCATATCTCTTCATGAATGGACATGACTGTTATTTCACTCCTCTTTTATTCTCTTGAATTCTAAAAGAAAACCTACTCAAAATATTCTCAAATTCAATCAGAATCATCAAACTCCATTGACTTCCTTCTCTACTAATTACTCACTAATTTCTCTCATCTCTCTCAATAAAATAAGATTAAAGTGCTATTCAAGAGGTTATAGGTTAAAATCAACAATCTGATCTGTAAAACTTTGTCAAATCATACTATTGTACTTGTAGGTGTGATTGTAACCCGTGTAAATCATTTGGGTGTGATTGTAGACCCATGTAAATCAATTGGGATTTTTTAGTAGCCTAAAAATCAAGCGAGTGTGCTTATGGCCCGTGTAAATAAGTGACTTACTTAGAGGTCGAAAAGTCTGGAGGATCTCATTGCCTTGAAATCGAGATTGTATTTGCTTTGCTATTTGAAAAGAAATCTGTACAAGGAATTATACAGGACTGGATGTAGGGTAACTTCAAAATAGTGTAAAATCTTAGTATGTTCTTTCCTTCTTACTTTCACTGCATTTATATATATCGGTGTTTGAATCTATGATTGTAAATTGCATTGTTTAAACTATAGTCTTAAAATAATTCAAAAAGATTCACAAAAATTATAAAACATTTTCAACCCCTTCTATTGTCAAATTAGCCTGAAGATCCTTCTTCCACTAAACATACATTTGGTATCAGGGAATTGGTTTTCAAAGTATTCATAATTTTGATTTTTGAAAAGCTTTAATAGTAAAAGATATTGATCTTATTTTTAGCACTGTTTTTGAAAAGCAATTTGACAAAAATAAACATGGCATTGTTTCATGAATTTGCAATCATTCATTATGAGAAGTCACTTGATCTTTTGAAAATGTATAATTTTCAGGAACAAACATGTTACATGGCTTTTGATGAACAAACACCTGGTGATCAAACTCTAGAATTAAAAAGGATAAATGGATACTGGACACTGGCTGCTCAAGGCGTGTGATTGGTAATCCTAAGATCTTGAAAGATATCATTTACAAAGATGGTGGATCAGTAAATTTTGGAGACAACTCTAAAGAACATGAAATTGGCATCGACAATGTTGGCAATTCTAAAACTCCTACTATTTTTAATGTTTTATTGGTTAGGAATTTAAAACATAATCTGTGACGCCCCACCCCGAGACCCTCATTAACAAAGAGTATTACTAGGTAATACTGTCTGCTAATGCGGAGAATAGGGCTGGTTAGGAGCGACCATCTATAGCCTTGTCTTAAATATCTATTGAATACGTCGACAAATTCTATATATTTTTTCTATCTCAAGAGGATCAACGTATCCAATAAATACTTAATACAAAGCCATAGGTGGCTATAGGATCTATCAGAACGAAATACAACTACTCAAATGCAAACACATCACAGAACAGTAGATCAACACATATAAATATACATATACAGATACATCACAGAGGACACAAAATGATACATGTAAAGTGGTATAGCAGCCACAATATACAAGCGAGTCAAAAGAATAAACATATCAGAGTAGCAAACAAAAAGGACTACACAAAAAGCTATATCAAAAAGAGCTAGCAGAATAGTCTATGCGGAAGCAGAATAGGCTAAGTCCAAATGTACCTGAAACACCTTGGTGTGACTCGAGTATAAATACATAGGTCTGTCTAGCTAAACAAATCAGTTTACAAGGATAAGCGATAATATGAACATAAGGATAGAGTGATAATATTCCCAAGTGAGAAGGGACAATTTAAAGTGTATAGTTACTTCATGTGATGGAAGGTATCACTACACAACATATAATCTCAAAAGAGATAGAACAACCCATAAACTCTAAGAGTAGCGAGTCTCATATCATCGACATTCATAAGACATCCAATATGGTTTAAGGGGAAAAACCTAAACCAGCTAAATTGACAATCCAAAACATGCACAAAGAGATCCCATCTCAATCACGCCATAAGGCAAATATATCTCCAAAACGGAGAATAAAATCCCAAGTAAACGCCAAAGGAAAATCTCAATAACACCAATGTAGGCAACACAAATCTCAAAAATAGAACTCTCAAAAGTTCAAATTCTCGAAAGGTAATCGCCACAAATATATATATATATATATATATATATATATATATATATCGAATGGTTTAAAGGACCAATTCTAGAAATGGGCGATACACTAGGAAAAGTAGTCAAAGAAATCATCTCAAAAGTTTAGCACGTGCATGTGGCCGAAGCCTTACCGAGTATTGTTATCTCAAATAGGTACCTTGCCCGAAGGCATAATGCCACAATGACAAATACGCCATAATGGAAAAACGCCGCAATGGCAAACGCCGCAATGGCAAACGTCTCGAAGACAAATACGTCGCAATGGCAATGACCCGAAGGTCCAGTACTAGCACGCCGCTATGACAATTGTGTCACAAACTCTCGGACAGGAACCCGAACAGTGTTAACGTGTGTCCTATACCACACATTCGCACTGAAAGGTTTACTAACCGCTAGTAAATTTCACACTCAAAGCAGTAAAAAGTTTCCCTCATCTCATCGGTAAACTCGACTCGAAGGTCAAAACGGTCAAATTGACAAGTTGGGAATTAATCGATAAGATAAGAGCACGTGTCCCATACCACGTGTCTTACCAAACCATTTAATTCTCCTTCTCATTCGCTCGAATAGTGCAAAAACATGTAATTTATATAAATTAATTTAATTTGGAAAACAAGCTTTGAAAACCAATTTCCGAAACCAATTTGAAAGCCATATTCGAAAATTCCCTTATTATAGAGATAAATAGATTTTTACACTTGAAAATACTTCAAAACATTTCAAAATATTATATAATAATTATTTTGAAATGCCCATAAATTTTAAAAATCATTTCAAAAAGATTCGGAGAAAATTGTGCTCGAAAACAAATAAAAACAAGGAAAATCACTCAAACCGATATTCAAATTAAAATTCAATTTAAATTCACAATAATTCAAAATTTGAATTTTTATATCTCCAAAATTTGGCTAGTCAATTGATAGACATCATGGCCTATAATCATCATCAAAACATCATGAAATTTGCATCAAAACGAGTGACAAAATAGACGCAATTCTGAGGAAAAATTCACAAAATAATATATGAAAGATATAGGGACACAAGGCCACAACATACGCACCTGGGCCGACAAGGAGATCGACCCAGACCAGAGGCCAGGTCGACTGCCTGGTCAAGCGGTCGACCTGGATGGTGCTGGGTCGACCTCCATGTCGACCCAGGCTATGGATATTGTTTCCAGGGTATTTTATGCCTCGTACTGATTTTCCAGCTTGAGTTTAGCATAGCAAACGAGCTCAGTTTTCAACAAAAAATTACAGAGATATAATTCAACATGCAAGCTACCAAATGAAAGAAATCCGGCCGCATTTCATTGCCGGAATCACAAGATACAAGGTCTCAAAATAGCAATAGAAACTTGATTATAACAGAGAAATTCAACAACAGGAAAACAACGAACATAAGCAGATTTTCAAAATTTTCAAGCTTTAGCACTTTTTTTTTGCTAGATTGTGAGTTTATACAACTCACCTTGTTGATATGTTGCAAAATCTTGGATTTTTGATGAAAGGAGGAAGCTTTGCTTGAGATTATAAGCCTTGAGCACATGTAGAGAACAATTACAAAACATGCAAAACAATACAGTAAAAATTTAGAAAATTCCTTACTGTAAAAGAAATTTGGTGATGAAGTTGTATGATTTGGAGTTGTATACCTTTTATTTATCTCTAACTTGCAAAAAGATTTGAATTTGGTTGAATTTAATTAAAAATTGGGCTTGATTTTTGAATTTGAGAAGTTGGTTTACTGGCTTTGCTTTTAGGCTAAAGGAGGAAGAAGGAGAAGGTAATAAGAAATGAACGTACATTCTATTTCCTCTTTTCTTAACTAGGCTAAGGTTAAATTGGCTGAGTTGGGTTTGAAAATAAAAAGAAATAATGTGGTTTAGGCTTAAAAAACACTTAACAAAGAAATATGTGTGTATATATCACATATACACAAAAGAAAATTCATTTTCTTCTTATTTACACAAAAGAAAAATATGAAAATTTGCATACTTGTAAAATAAAACATTTCTTACCATATAAAAAGATTAATTTATATTTTTAAAACATTTTTATTATTAAAATCTTTTATTTAACAAAAATACACAATTTACTCAAATAAATGAATAAAACATTGTTTTTGACTTCTAAAATTCCACAAAATTTATTTTCTCACTTAGAAAAATATTTCAAACCATTTCAAAACATTATTTATAGCCAAAACTTATTTTTAACCCAATTTCCATCTTTTATTTCAATAAACCTCCTTTAAAAAATTACAAACTTCTTTTAAAAATTACTAAAAGATGCAAATGGACAATAATTGCTATAATTATTTTATTTTTTCTGAAATAAAATCATTTTCATTATTTAAAGTCCATATTTCATTTATTACCACTCCAAACATAATAGAATAAAGCTTGGAATTTCCTTTTCTCATTTTAAATTCCAAAAACCATTATTTATTCCAAATAAACAATTTAATTACTCCAATTTTAATTTAATTTACAATATTAAATTATAACTATCATTATAATTCAATATTGAAAGGTAATCTCCAACCCAGGGTTGTTACAGACTCCCCCTTTAACAAAATTGCATCCTCGCAATTCCTAAAGAAGAATTTGTATTCAACTATTTAATTTCATCACTCAAAAGAAAAGAAATAAGCTTGAGATAAAGAGATATTCTCACCATTTCTATGCGAAGATAGAAAACCGGGATATGAATGCTCGATAAACTTTTTGGTTTCCCAAGTGCAGTCACTGAGATTAGCAGACCATTGAACTTTAACAAGCGGTATGTCCTTGTTTCGAAGGCGTCTCACCTCCGAACTAAGTACGCGAAAAGGCTGTTGCACAACTGATAGGTCTGGTGAGATCTCAAGCTCTTGCAAATCAGGAGAATCGATAACAGAATCCGACTCTCGAAGACACTTTTGAAGCTGAGAGACGTGAAACGCATCATGAATGCCAAATAGATGAGCTGGAAGTGAAACTCTATAAGCCATAGGACCAATACGTTCAGTAATAGGAAATGGTCCTATAAAGCGGGGAGCCAATTTCCCAGTCGTATTGAAACGCATAACCCCTTTTACAGGAGAAACACGAATAAAAATGAGATCACCAACAGAGAACCCGAGAGGCTTCCTACGGTTGTCCGCAAAGGATTTCTGGCTGCACTGTGCTTCTTTCATTCTCTGACAAATAAGAACAATCTTCTCAGAAAAATCATGAATAGAATCTAGGCCAAGAATAAGCTTCTCTCTAGATTCCAACCAACACGAAGGTGATTGACATGGCCTTCCATAAAGGGATCCAAAAGGAGCCATACCGGTACTGTACTAGAAACTATTATTGTAGGATAATTCCATAAGAGGTAGGAGATCCTCCCAACTACCACTGAAATCTAAAATGCAAGCATGGAGAAGATCCTCAAGAATATGGTTCACCCGTTCAATCTATCTATCAGACTGCGGATGATATGATATGCTGAAATTAAGCTTTGTTCCCAAAGCTTGCTGAAGACTCTGCCAGAAATGACTCGTGAAAAGCGGATTATGGTCACAAAAAATAGAACTAGGAACACCATGAAGTCTCACGATTTCCTTGATATATAACTTGGCCAAAAGAGAAGCGCTCCTATTATACTTAATAGGAATGAAATGAGCCGATTTGGTGAGGCGATCAACAATAACCCAAATGCTAGAATGGCCTGATCTCGAACTAGGTAGGCCGTCAATGTAATCCATCAAAATCTGATCCCATTTCCACAATGGAATCTCTATAGGCTGAAGGAGACCAGAAGGGCGCTGATGTTCAGCTTTGATAAGTTGACAAGTCATGCAATTACTCACATAACTTGCTACATCGCGCTTTATGCCTTTCCAATAATAAAGGCGATGCATATCGGCATACATCTTACTACTGCCTAGATAAATGGTATACTTAGAACGATGACAGTCATCGAGAATGTCACGCCTAAGTGAAAAATCAGAAGGCACGACAATACGGTTCTTCTTGCGAAGGCACCTATGAGAATCAATACTGAACTCCCACAACTCCTCATCACGGGACTCAGACTCACAAATCTGAATAAGGTGCACAAGATCGGAATCACGCCGTTGAGCATCGGCAATACGATTTAAAAAACTGAGTCTAGCTTCCAAACTGAATAATAAAATAGGAGAATCAGAAGATGGAGCTCGATCACGAATATCACAAAGGGATAAGGTCTCTAGAACATCCCACTCGGTTAACATCATAGAAACTACAGCCGAATGTCTGCGACTAAGCGCATCAACAACACGATTACCCTTACCAGGGGTATACTGGATATCGAAGTCATAGGAGGCAAGGAACTTGAGCCAACATTGTTGCCTCATATTAAGCTCCTTTTGAGTAAACAGATATTTCAAGGACTTGTGGTCGGTATAGAGCCTAATAAATAGTGTCGCCAAATCTTCAAGGCGAAGACAATGGCAGCTAACTCAAGGTCATGAGTGGCATAGCGAACTTCATTCAGTCGTAGTTGCCTAGAAGGATAAGCAACTACCTGATCCTTCTGCATAAGCACGAGACCGAGACCACAATGACTAGAATCGGTGTAGACAACAAGATCTTGATTCCCTTCAGGAACCACTGGAATAGGAGCATTAGTGAGAAGCTCCTTTAACTGTTGAAAAGAAGCTTCACACTTGTCGGACCAAATAAATCGAATGCCTTTTCAAGTAAGGCTAGTGAGAGGAAGCACAATGCGGGAAAAATCCTTAATGAATCGGCGGTAGTAACCTACCAATCCAAGGAATCTGCGAATCTCATGAACATTCTCAGGCCTCTTCCAATTCTAGATGGATTCGATCTTCGAAGGATCGACCGAAAGGCCTTCGGAGGAAATAACGTGGCCTAAGAACTTAACCTTATTCTCCCAGAAGTGGCACTTGGTGAATTTGGCTTTAAGCTGATGATGATGAAGAGTACTCAAGACAATTCTCAAGTGATTAGCATGCTTGACTTCCGACTTCGAATAAATAAGAATGTCATTGATGAACACAAGGACGAACTTATCGAGATATTCCCAGAATACTCGATTCATAAGATCGACAAAAAAAGTAGGAGCGTTCGTTAAATCGAACGGCATAATGAGCCACTAGTAAGATCCATATCGAGTGCAGAAAGCTGTAAGAGGAATGCTATCTTCTGCAACTCGGAGCTAATGAAACCCAGTGGCAAGGTCGAGCTGAGAGAAGACCTTGGCACCACTCAATTGATCGAACATATCGTCAATCCTAGGCAATGGATACCTATTCTTGATGGTCAACTCGTTAAGCTTGCGATAGTCGATGCAAAGCCTAAGAGTTCCATCGGACTTCTTTACGAAGACGACGGTGGCACCCCACAGTGAAAACTGGATTGAATCAACTACTTGGATTCAAGCTCTAAAAGCTGCTTCTTGAAGTTTCTCATTTTCCTTTTTAGACATCCTTGTGGGAGGACGACTAACTGGTTGTGCACCCGGAATAAGATCAATGTGGAACTCTATCGCCCACTGGGTGGCAAACCCGAAACAGGCTCAAATATATCAGTGAAATCATAAACAACAGGTATACGAGATATATCATCATCATCTCGTGAGTCTAGAGAATATAAAGCCATTTCAGAATTTTCCACATTTCGAAGAACAAGTGATAGTAGAGCAGACAAATCTGGATGTCGAAGATATAAAACTCTCTCAAAAAAAATAATCCTAGCATCGTATCGCACTTGCCAGTCCATACCCAAAATCATATCAAAACCCAAGTAAGAAATAACGTGCAGATTCGCACGAAAAGAAAATCCACATAAAACAATCTCAACATCATTACAAAGCATGCTAAGGGTTGCAGATCCCTTAATAGGATTTGCAATCCTTAATGTAGTAACAAGGCATGAAACATCCAAAGAAATAGCATCAACGAGCTCTTTCGATACGAATGAATGCGACGCACCCGTATCGAAGAGAACTCGAATAGAACGATCATGGAATAGAATAAAGCCTTCAAGGATATAAGGAGATGTACCTCTATGTTGAGAAGACCCTCCAGAAGCATCCACTACATTCAGCTTGCCAGACTGGGTATTAGTATGAGCAATGGGAAAAGTGACAAGACGGTGGCCTTCCTTCTTGCAATAACAACAGAAGAGAGGCTTAGGACAATCACGAATCATGTGGTCAAGAGAACCACAATTGAAACACCCCTTCCGAGTAGGAGGTGTTCCACTAGGCTGAGAACTAGGATCAGATCCAATGGGCTTCTTCTTCTTGGAAGGGAATAACTTTGGCTTATGAAATGGGAACTTCTTCTTATTGGGGTTCTTGCGAACCTCAACCTCATCACCACTCTCACACTCCTTCTTGATGGCTTCGAGATGAAGCGCCGAGTCAACCAACTCCTCGAAAGAAAGCTTGAGCTGGAGCATTAAAGACTTCTTGAGATACTTCTTAAGACCAAATACAAACTTCAGATTCTTCTTATATAGAGTGCTAATGTATTCAAGACCATACTTAGATGAGGCCTCTAATGATGAAACATAATTAGAGACGAAGGACTTCCCTTGCTTCAACTAAAGAAAGCAACGGGCCAATAAAGCTTTCTCAGATTCAGGAACGAACTTGAGCTCGAATCGTTTCCGGAACTGAGTCCAAGAAAGAGTAGACTCATCGAGCTCGGCTATGAGAAGCTCGTACCAATCAAGGGAACGCTCTTGCAACATACTAGATGCTATGAGAATTCTGTCGTGGTCAGAAAGATCCATGCGAGAGAAGATGTGCTCGCACGTACGAATCCAAGCTTGGACCTAAAGAATGGACTCGAAGCCTTTGAACGGCATTCCTCCGAGATGAGAGAAATCACTGCACAAATGCGCAAAGACAGACTTGCATGGAGGAGATGCTCGAGTAGAAGCTGGAGGCTGAGTGCTCCTAAATAACTCTATAAACTGATCGACGGACATATAAACATTGTCCTCTGCCTCTTCCAGCCATTAGCTGAAAGTTAAGATAAAGATTATTAACAGGGTAGTTATCATTAATTCAATAAGGAATACTACGGAATTAAAATGTATTCCTAGACGTATTCCCAAATTTCTATCTACCCCAATGAACAAGAAAAGGTCAAAGCCATAGGTGGCTATAGGATCTTTCAGAACGAAATACAACAACTCAAATGCAAACACATCACAGAACAGTAGATCATCATATATACAAATACATCACAGATGATACAAAATGATACATGTCAAGGGGTATAGCAACCACAATATACAAGCGAGTCAAAAGAATAAACATATTAGAGTAGCAAACAAAAAGGACTACACAAAAAGCTATATCAAAAAGAGATATCAAAATAGTCCATGTGGAAGCAGAATAGGCTAGTCCAAATGTACCTAATGTAAAATATCTCGGTCTGACCCGAGTATAAATACACGGGTCGTTCTAGCTAAACAAATAGTTTACAAGGATAAGCGATAATATGAGAATAAGGATAGAGTGATAATGTTCCCAAGTGAGAAGGGACAATTTAAAGTGTATAGTTACTTCATATGATGAAAGGTATCACTACATAACATATAATCTCAAAAGAGATAGAACAACCCATAAAACGCTAAGAGTAGCGAGCCTCATATCATCGGTGTTCATAAAACATCCAATATGGTTTAGAGGAAAAAAACCTAAACCCACCAAATCGGCAATCCAAAACATGCACAAAGAGATCCCATCTCAATCACGCCATAAGGCAAATATATCTCCAAAGAAGAGAATAAAATCTCAAGTAAACGCCAAAAGGCAAATCTCAATAACGCCAGTGTAGGCAACACAAATCTCAAAAATAGAACTCTCAAGAGTTCAAATTCCCGAAAGGTAATCGCCACAAATATATATATATATATATATATATATATATATATAAATATATATATATCGAATGATTCAAAGGACCAATTCCAATAAGGGGCGATACACTAGGGAAAATAGTTAAAGAAATCATCTCAAAAGTTTAGCACGTGCATATGGCCGAAGCCTTGCCGAGTACTGTTATCTCAAATAGGTACCTCGCCCGAAGGAAAAACATCACAATGACAAATACGCCGTAATGGCAAATACGCCGCAATGGCAAATGTCTCGAAGGCAAATACGCCGCAATGGCAAACGCTGCAATAGCAATGACCCGAAGGTCCAGTACTGGCACGCCGCAATGGCAAATGTGTCACAAACTATCGAACATGAACCTAAACAGTGTTAACGTATGTCCCATACCACACATTCACACTAAACGGTTTACTAACCACTATTAAATTTCACACTCAAAGCAGTAAAAAGTTTACCTCATCTTATCGGTAAACTCGACTCGAATGTCAAAACGATCAAACAGACAAGTAGGGAATTAACCGATAAGATAAATGCACGTGTCTCATACCACGTGTTTTACCAAACTGTATAATTCTCCTTCTCATTCGCTCGAATAGTGCAAAAACATGTAATTTATATCTAAATTAATTTAATTTGGAAAACAAGCTTTGAAAACCAATTTTCGAAATCAATTTGAAAGCCATATTCAAAAATTCCCTTATTATAGAGAATAAATAGATTTTTACACTTGAAAATACTTTAAAATATTATATAATAATTATTTTGAAATGCCCATAAATTTTAAAAATCATTTCAAAAAGATTCGGTGAAAACCGTGCTCGAAAACAAATAAAAACAAGAAAATCACAAACCGATATTCAAATTCAAATCCAATTTAAATTCGCAATAATTCAAAATTTGAATTTTTATGTCTCCAAAATTTGGCTAGTCCATTGATAGACATCATGGCCTATAATCATCATCAAAACATCATGAAATTTGCATAAAAACGAGTGACAAAATAGACACAATTCTAAGGCAAAATTCGCAAAATAATATATGAAAGATATAGGGACACAAGGCCACAACTGTAACAACCCACATATTTTACGATTATATATTTGAATGTTTTATTTAAATATAGCATCGTTGGTTGAATTTAAAGTCCGAAATGTGACTTTTTGTAAACAGTCGAATTTGGACTCGAGACCATTTCCATTTATTTTAAAACGACGTTTACAACTTGTTTGAGTATAAACATCGATATGTTTGGAGTTGATTAGGATTTTGGTATTTTCATTTGGGCTTTGGGTTTGGTTCTAGCCCACCAATCCAACATGATAACCCAAACTCCTCTACCAAATACTCTAACTCCACTCCTCTTCATTCATTCCTTTCATAATTTCCTAACACTCTCAAGCAAAAGGATAAATGGGGGAAAAGAAAGGAAATTAAAATTCCTAAGCCCTAGCTTTTCTTAGGAATTCAAATTCAAGTTATAAAACAAAGAGAAGCTTAGGTAAGCATCCTCTTCATCTTCTCCATCTCAATCCCTCTCCAATTTTTAGAAATTCCTATAAACTAACCTAGGAAATCTATGCATTTGGTAATAGATTGAAGATTCTAGAGGTGTAGTGAAGAGGAATTGGTCTTGCTTTGTTTTAGAGCTTCTCATTCCTTGTTTTTGAGTTTAAAGGTGAGTTCTTGAACTCACGTCTATGTCTATAGCTTTCATTGTTGTTAGGTATGAATTCCTAACATCTATTTCATGTCCAATTGCTTTTTATTTGAATTGATTTGGTGAATTTTCCAATTTTGGTATTTTGAAGTCAAAATATTTAAAGATCATATCTTGGATGTTTGGACATGTTATTGGTGATGTATCGAAGAGGCTATAGGGCTGGATTGTCAGTTGGCATAACCCTAACATCCATCGCTCGTTTGATCGCTTCCGGTTTGGATTTGCCCTCTTTGGACTAGGCAAATTTTTGCCTAGCAGAAAAATCCAGACGTTTGCTAGGGGTGTCTGGAAAAGAGAAAAAAATAACAAATGCAGAAAAAAAATGGAAGAGCCAAAATCCAGACGTCTGATTAAATCCAACCAGATGTCTGGAAGGCTTCTGGAATAAAAAAGAAAAAGGAGAAAGAATATATATATTTCCAGAACCCAGGGACAGACGTCTGGCTAAACCTACCAGACGTCTAGAACTGTTCAATTTTGCCTATTTTGGTTGTTTTTAAGTGGATTTCCTATTTTTATCGATTTTTTTTGTTTCGGATAGATGTTGTCATTTATTATTGACTTTGATGACTTCTTTTATGGATTTTTGGGAATATCCATTTGATGGATTTGATATCGATTTTTGTGGTTTTAATTCACGTCGTCGAATGTAGATTTTTGGTGATAGATTAATTTTAGAATCATTTCTATGATTTGTCACTTTAAAATACAAAGGTTTCTATACTAGTAGTAAATACGCAAACTCTTTCACAAAAATAATTTCAACATTACTTTTAATACAAAGCTCATTTTTAAAACCGTTTTCCAATCTATTAGTATATACAAACCTTTACCTCATTCGTATGAGAAATTCAATTAAACGACTTAGCAAAACAAGTGGTATGAAACGCTCACGATTACTTCGTCGGTTAATTCTTGGACTTGTTCGATTGAAATCTTGTGACAATTTTCGAGTGGAAATCTACAATCTGTACGTAAATATTTAAGTTAAGCTAGTGGTTATGGGACATGAAGCAAAACTCATTTATTTACTGGCTTACTGTAATTTACACTTATTTTCAAGTGGAAGTCTACAATTTGTTTGTAAATATTTAAGTTAAGCCAGTGGTTATGGGACATGAAGCCTAACTCATTTATTTACTAGCTTAGTGTAATTTACACTTCTTTTTGATCAATGATGATCATTTTCTATAGAGCTTCGGCTCAAATTGGTAGGGTAGCGACCCATGGTCTTCAGGCCATTCGTGGAGCAATCGGCTCAATGAGTCTATGCATGGGGCGTATCTTTTTAGTTGCGTCGATGTTCGACTCAATTAGTCTGTGCATGGGGCGTATCTTTTTAGGTGCGTCGATGTTCGGTTGTGCATGGGGCGTGTCTTTTAGGTGCGTCGATTGATGTGCACGTAAATGTGCATATTTTTACCACCATATTTAATCTATTTAAATAAAATAAATGATCATGTTGGGTATTTTAACTTGTTTAAACCAAAATTCAAATTATTTTCGAATTGTCACATATTCATCTTCATATAGGAGCAAAATGGTCATTTTTGTGCATTTATTAAATTGTAAAAATTTACTTGGAATTTTCTATGTTGTTTTGTAGGAAATTTAGTGAATTTTACAAGTGGTTTCATGATGATATATGCATGCACAAAAGTGAAGAGAACAAATGAAGATGGAAATAATTCAAAGAGAAGATCATGGAGGACCCCACTTATCCACCTACCTTAATGTACACTTAGGAGCTAATGCACATGCTAAAAGGACATTAAATCTTCATGCACGCTTATTGGATGATTAGTGGATGCTAATGGTTACTTGGTCAACACACTTCATAAGGGGTAGTTTGGGCATTCCCTAATAATATGGATTAGGGTTTCTAACTTGTTTAAATACCCCATATCTTCATGTAACTTTTCCTTCCTCTTAGTTAATTTTAGGCTCAAAATAAAAAAAGCTCTCTTTCTCTTTCATGGCTACTTAGCCATTTTTTATTTCATGTAATCTTTTCTTTCTTATGCAATTTAACACATTGCTCTTTTCTTTTCTTGTTTATTTCCTTTCATGTTAATAGTGTAGATTTATTTATTTATGCAAGTAGTGTAGATCTTCTTTTATTTTATGCAAGTAGAATATCTCTTCCTTTACTTTGCTTTCATCTTCCTCTTTTTTATTTCATGCTGCAAGCTACAAGTGTTGATATGATAACACAAATGAGAGGCTAATCCCTTCAATTTAGGGGTAATGAAGACTCTAATCATGTAGCTTCAACATTTTGATAATTATTGCTCTCTTTTGTGCTTAAATGAATGTTGATGTGATTTATTGTTTCATGTTGAATTTGATAGTCTATGTTGTTCATAACAAATAGGCTATGCTTAAACAATCACAAACAATAAAATTGCCTCTTCATCTAAATATGATTATGGCAAAGAAGTGAATGTTTAAATTGAAATTTGATGGTCTATATTTCTAATTAATAGTTAATAGACCATACTTAAAATAGATTTTGCTTTCAACTTTGTTGTCATTTTTCATGAGAGTTGAAAAGTAGTTTAAATGGTGTGTTATAGTTTGATGGCCTATGTTGAGCTAATTAATAGCATAAATGGGTCATACTTATGATAAGCACATCAATTAAACTAACTCACGACCAAAAAAGAGAGATAATAATTTCATAATTTGTTGAACTACATGATCTAAAGAGTGGATTTATCTCTAAATTGTCATTTATTCTCATATTTTTCTCACTTTCTCTTGATTAGTTTTCTCATTTTTCTAGCTAAACGATCTCTCGACTTTGGTATAATTTGATTGAATACGAAATTTAAAATCAACAATTCCCTGCAGATCGACCCGTACTCGCCACGTACTACGATAGTACGCCGTGCGCTTGCGGTTATTTTAATTTGAAATTTATCGATTTTTTTCTAAACTGATAGAAAACTAGCCGATTAACAAGTTTTTGGCGCCGTTGCCGGGGAATTGCTTTGATTTTAGTTTTCTATTCTTCGAATTATTTTCTTTTGATGTTTGTGTGATTTTATTTTGTGTGTGTTTGCATTTAAAAAAAAATTGAGTTGTGTGTTGTTTGATTTTTGTTGCAATTGTTTGTGTTCATTTTCTAGTTTCATTTGCATTTTCATTATTTAAAAAAAACATACATAATTTCAAAACCAAAAAAAATTCTATTTCATTTGCATTTTTTTATTTACATTTTACATCTCTATTTACATTGCTTTATAAAAAAATATACAAAGTCCAAAAACTGTGCACTGTAGTAAGTTTTCGCTGTTTACTATTGCATTTCACTTCTTCAATACTGCTACTCCCCTTCTACTACTGCACTACCATACTACCATACTGTCAAACAGTCTCCATAACTACATATCTGCATATCCACAATCAACCTCTTCTATCTGGCTGTTTTACTGCCAAACTCCTCATCCACTAACTACCACTGGTCCAACAACCCCCCTGCCACAGTGACACCCCAAAACATCAAACATTACACTGCAACTGTTGCCATAACACACCATTTAACAAGCAAATACACTACAGTTCCTCCTTCCACTCTCCATGTCTTCAAACAAGCAAATACAACCTAACACCTACAAACATACATTTTTTGCCACAAATACTCAGCACTTCCCTGTTTCCATAACCACCATAACATCCACCTCTGGCTTCAACACACTACATCATCTCTACTTCATCAGTGAACTGTTTGCCAGACCACATCATCACTTTCCTTTCAACATGTCAACAATAACCTTGCATTCAGTCTCCACTATCTCCCTAATCACCACAGTAGCCACATAGCAGCACTTCGACCACAACTTCCTTTCCTCTTACAACAACCACATACAACTTCATCAACAACTCCCCCCTCTTCTATCACACTCCCAAACAAAACCCACCTCGTCAACAAACTACCACAAAATGCACTGCTTCTCTGCACTTTTCTCTGACCATCTACCCTTTTCTCATCACTGCATCGTTTAACCACTTGATCACTGCACTTCTCCACTTCCTCCAAATCTGTCATCACCAAATTCACTATCAAGTTTCTTGCTAAACCTCACTGACAACTCCAATTGCCACTACTCCACTGCAACCATCATCCTCCTACAATCCATCACCATCAGACTGCTGTACATTGTTCCTCCATCACAAACTATTTCAACAGCAATTCAATACCCCTAAGTTTCAGTCCTTCTGTCAACTCTGCAAGACATCGACACCCACAGCAGTATCAACTACCACCCACAGCAGTCTCAACGACTACCATCCTCTATTCATAAGTTAATACTTCTTCCACCTTCACACTCCCATACCACTGTCACATTACCACTCTACTCATCCAGTCACTCCATAACTCCCTCTCTGTTTCAACTCACAACCAAACCCCCTCTACAACCAACATTGCCATCTTACATTACCTTCAATCTATATACTACCATCACTGATACTAAACCATTCTCTGCTGCTAATGGTGCCTCAACAGACTGACTTACCTCAGAGCAAACAGCTATACCACAATATACAACTACCACTGTCAACTTTCCACCTCAAAACAAACAATCACTGATATTACCATCCACCCTGCCATCTACAAACCACTGTCATTTATCACCACAGTGCTTGCATAACACCCTGCTCCTCTAGCCTTCCCCTGTTGCTACTGCCCAGAGCAACCAATACGAACTACTGCTCATACATACAACATTGCTTCCACATACTCATACTGCCTCATACTCCTCAGACCAAACTAACAACTTACAAATGTCACTTCCGCATACAACAGTCAGCCACAATCATCACCATAGACAATCGGTCTCTACAACCATAGCCCCATATCCTCTTATTCCTTCTGGTCACATTTCAAATAACAACAGGATATCACCTTAGCCTTACTGATATCACCATAGATTCCACTATTTCACTGTACCACTTCAACCCGCAATCAACCTCTGCAGTCTCGACTGCTCGCCTCGAACTCACCCAAATCGCCAGCAATCATTCGCCACCAGTCACCGAGAATCATGAATCCTTAAAAGCACTGAACTTGATCACTAACAAAAACGACTCGACATCACCTATTACTGAATTGTGGAATTTGATATACAATCTGGTACACTATCTGGATTTTAGGTGAATTGTGGAATTAATAAATCATGAAATTGTTGAATCGTGGAACTCAAGCCGAATTGTGGAATTTGGTATACTTTATGGACTTTGAAAATTATGATTTGGGGAGAAATAGGTAGCGTGTGTGTGTTTCATTCTAATGGGCTAGGCCAGGTTGATGATAACATGATTTGGGGAGAATTTGCTCTCCTTTAATTTACCCTTTACTTTTGTTTTGTTTTGGTTTTGATTTTCTTTCCAAAAAAACAAACAAATTGTTTTACTTTCAGATTTTTCTTAGCTTCACTTCATAAAAAAAAATTGTTCATTTTGTTTTTTTCCATTTGTTTTGGTTTTTTTATAAAAAAAAGCTTCACTTGTTTATTTTTCATTTTTCATTTCTTTCACTTGTTTCAGTTTTCATTTATTTGTTTCATGTTTCAGTTGCCAAATTAGATAGAAGAGCTTGCCAAAAAATAACTGCTTGCTTATTTATAATCTTCTTTTTATTTGCCTTGCATTGTATATTGTTTTTGTCTGTCTTGCGTTGTTGTTTACTTGCATTTAAAAAAAATTAGAAAACCAAAAACAAAAATTCATTGTAGTTGCATTGTTAATACACGTTTAATTTCTGCTTTGCATTGCATCTTAGAATTGTGATTAATAATAATGGTTAGACATCGATAATCCTTAATTGTATATTAACAAGTTGTCTTCTTTGAACAATTTAATTTCTTGGTGTCTAGGCTACGGTAGAGTAATGATCAGTTATAAATATTACAGTGATTCGTAAATATTATATTGAATTGTTTCTCTAAAGGTACTTAAACCTTCGGTTGCATTACTATGGTGATTCGCGGTGCACCGATAACTCATGCACGTTACCTGGCTGAGAACTATCTTGTTGATTTAAGACAAAGTGTGATTATACAATTTTGGCTTAACTTAGGATAAATCATTTGTAATTAACCACTTCATTCATTTAGTTGCATTAGTTCATGCATATTTTAAAAAAAATTCAAAATCCAAAACTAAAAAAAATTGTAAATATTTCTTAACTTAGTTTTTTTCCCTTTTACTTAGAAAATTTTCAATCAAAATTCCAAAAAGTTCAAAAAAAAATTTACTTACTTTTTTTTTAGAAATTCAAAAATCCAAAAAAAAATGTAATCTTATCAAAAATAATTTTGAAAAATCAAAAATCAATTTTCCATTTTGAAAAATAAATTCTATCTGTAAAGTTTTTCCTTTATACAAAAAAAACATTCTTGAAAATGTCCGAGTTTCCCCACTCACTTCAATTTTAGAATAGTTTTGTAAATCAATATAATCCATATGATTTCACTCCAAATTCGTATGGATATTTTAAAGACAACTATTCTTTAGACAATTTGAATTTTGAACAACAAAGTTTTCAAAACGAGGACCAACCCTCGAATCTCGAAAATAGCATTTCATCTCTACTTGAAATCTCTACACAACAAAATCAAATGATAAATGATTTGTGTAATTCATATTTGGGTAACAACTCGAGTCAAGGATTTCAAAATTGGAATTCAATTCAAAATTCAAATGATTTCGATTATAAACCATGCCAATTCAATTTCGAACTCCAAAATGAATTTCAAACTCAAAATGAAAATGGAAACAACTTTTCAAACGAATTTGGCAATAGGAATAATCTTAACCATGTTACAATTGAAATTTTTTGTTCTCGACAAATCCAAATCGAAAATTCTCAAGTTAATAACTATAAATTGGATTTTGTTGAACAAATGGACGAAATCTATAATGATCACATGGATTTATTGTTCGAAACATATATGAAACAATGTGAAAACAAAATCAAATTCATACGTGTGACGAGTCAAATGATAATCCATCGTTTACCCAAATCACTGATTTTCAAATAACAACTTTTCAAATTGAAAATAACGATCTTAATGAAGTTGTTGAGAACATGGTAATTGAGTTGGATTTCAATTCTTTCATGGGTGTAGAACCAAATTTAAAATTCAACCTTCCTTTTCTCGATTTTGAAAATTTGAATACAACAATTTTGGATTTTGAACTTGAGAAACGCAATGAAGCTGTTGATAATCCAATAAAGGAAGACAAATTTAATGAACATAAATTTTTTGGACTTTTGGATGACAAGTTTTAAATTTCGACGGGGAAGACTTAAATCACCACTTTGATTTTGAAATCAATAATTTTGAAGAAGTTTTCAATGACAAATTTGAATTTCAAAATGGTGAAAATAAACTTGAATTTCAACCAATTGTTTTATCAACCCTGAAAATTATCCAAAATAAAACAACTCGTACGATTTTTAATAAATAGACATTCGTTTTTCCAAATCAACGTTCAATTTTGAAATCTTTTATGGTTTGGTTTTCCGAGCTTAAGCTGTGTCTCGCATACTTGACGAGATAAATGAATCGGGCTTTGGAAGACCGTTTCATTTACTTTTTGACGATATACTTTCTGAACTCTTGTAAATAAAGTAAAGATATAACTCTTGTAAATAAAGTAAAGATTCAATTAGGATATTTTGAATCTTTGTTTTAAAAGTGGTTGATTTAAAGTAAAGATATAACATATTTTTGTATTCTTAGTTAAAGGGTGCTTAGATGATTTTGCGAAACTCTCTCTCTAAAAAATAATAAAAAAATACTTCTTGTATATATGTATATATTGTTAATAAACACCTAGAGTCATGTGTTCACACTCGTGTGTACACTTGCCATGCTCTGTACCCTTCTCACGTAGGCCCGAAAGGCAGTGCACGATCGGTATATCTGGCCTCAGTTTATCTGAGTTAGGTGTATGTATATAAAAAAAATTAATAACGCCTACAGTCGATAGGTGTTCACACTCGTATGTTCACTCGCCACGCTCTATATTCCCCTCACATAAGTCCGCAAGGCAGTGCATGGGTAATATATCTGGCCTTAGTTTATCTGTGTTAGGCATATGTAAATATTGTAAATATCAATAAAATTTTCAAAAAGAATAGAGAGAGTAAGAAAATGAAATCCAAGCACCATTTTAACTTATTTGATTTGACTTGTTATTGAAAAGAAATGAAAATACCACTTTGATAAACTTTGATAATCAACTAAGAATCCATTTCATAGTTACACTTTGTTATCAACCGAAACAATGAGTTAAACTATTGTCAATTTGTTATGATAGCTTTGTTTTTTTGGAAACTTTGACGAGTAAATAACTTAATTTTTCAAGATAATGACCAAAACTTATATTTAACTTATTTGTGTCTATTTGAAAGTAAATCCTTCATTTGTAAATATTTTCAAAAACTTGCATTCATCTCTCTATAAATAAATTTTGCATTTTGTAAATGTTTTCATCTTGCATTTGGATTTTGTGGGTAGTATCCGCTGAAAACCCTCATGAGACAACACTCGTCCTACTGGAGACACCCAGAGGTTTAACGGCTTGTTGCATACGCTTAATGAAATCGTGCTCCCTACGAAAATGGATTTATCTAAGTTTTTAGTTTATTCGAGGATGAATAAAAAGATAAGTGTGGGGGTATTTGATGTGCATGTAAATGTGCATATTTTTACCACCATATTTAATCTATTTAAATAAAATAAATGATCATATTGGGTATTTTAACTTGTTTAAACCAAAATTCATGTTATTTTCGAATTGTCACATATTCATCTTCATATACGGGCAAAATGGTCATTTTTGTGCATTTATTAAATTGTAAAAAATTACTTGGAATTTTCTATGTTGTTTTGCAGGAAATTTAGTGAATTTTACAAGTGATATCATGATGATATATGCATGCACAAGAGTGAAGAGAACAAATGAAGATGCAAATAATTCAAAGAGAAGATCATGGAGGACCCCACTTACCCACCTACCCACTTACCTTAATGTACACTTAGGAGCTAATGCACACGCTAAAAGGCCATTAAATCTTCATGCACACTTATTGGATGATTAGTGGATGCTAATGGTTACTTGGCCACCACACTTCCTAAGGAGTAGTTTGGGCATTCCCCAAAAATATGGATCAGGGTGTCTAACTTGTTTAAATACCTCATATCTTCATGTAACTTTTCCTTCCTCTTAGTTAGTTTTAGGCTCAAAATAAAAGAAATCTCTCTTTCTCTTTTCATGGCTACTTAGCCAATTTTTATTTCATGTAATCTTCCTTTCTATGCATTGTTAGTTAATGTTCTTTTACATTTACATGCTCTCTTTCTTATGTTATTAGTAGCTTAGTGTTCATTTCTTTTTACTTAGCTTTTCTTTTCATTTTACTCTCTTTTTCCTCTTGTTTTTCTTTAATGTTGCATGCTACATTTGTTGATTTGATAACAAATATGAGAGCTTAAGCGCTTAAATTTAG
The DNA here is from genome assembly GCA_030737815.1 of Allium fistulosum. Classification (NCBI taxonomy): domain Eukaryota; kingdom Viridiplantae; phylum Streptophyta; class Magnoliopsida; order Asparagales; family Amaryllidaceae; genus Allium; species Allium fistulosum. The sequence goes on along the minus strand of CM060901.1, from coordinate 1,340,972,221 downwards.
GGTAATGAAGCTCTCTAGTACGTAGATGCAACATTTTGATGTTTACGCTCTCTTTTTGTGCTTAATATGAAGTGGTTTAACTTGTTGTTTTTGATGTGAATTTGATAGCCTATATTGTTGACAACAAATAGGCTATGCTTAAACAATCACAAACAATGATTACCTCTTCATCTACATATGATGATGATAATGAAGTGATTGTTGAAATTAAAATTTGATGGCCTGTATTTCTAAACAATAGTTAATAGGCTATGCTTAAAATAGATTTTGCTTTCAACTTTGTTGTCATATTTCATGAGAGTTAAATGTGTATTAGTGGTTGTGTTGTAGTTTGATTGTTTATATTATTCTAATTAATAGCACAAATATACCACACTTATGATAAGCAAATCAACTAATTACACTAATGACAAGAAAAGAGAGATCATAACTTCATTTTGTTGATTTATGTGATCTAGAGAGTGAAATTATCTCTAAATTACTCTCAAACTCTCATACTTTTATCAATTTTCTTTTGCTCATTTTTTTTACATTTTTAGCTTCACTCTTTTCAACTTCGGTTAATTTGATTGAATAGGAAATTTAAATCAACAATTCCCTGCGGATCGACCCGTACTCACTACGTACTACGATAGTACGCCATGCGCTTGCGATATAAATTTTAATTTTAATTTTTCGACGGTTTTCTAATCCGATAGAAATTTCGCCGTTAAACATCGATGTTCGGCTCATTTTATGGGTTAGCGACCCATGGGATAGCGTCTCGATTGTGATACACGTATTGGTGAGTTTTCATGCTCCCGTTTGTGATAGGCCTCCCCCTTTGTGTTTTCTGGATTTCTAATTATTGATGTCTTGAATTTGTGTTTCACCAATTTTTTGTGATTTGCATTGATATGTTTTGTCAATATTTGAGGTTTGGTAAATAAGCCAAAGAATATGTTATTCTTTTTGGATATTTGAGGAGATTTGAGATATTATATGATTTTCATTGTTATCAGATATATACATGTCACAGTAAGGCATTATTGTTATCATATATTTTTGTCATATCTCTTATCCTATCTCATCTTGTATGATATTTATAGCTAGACTGATCCGTTAATTATTTTTCTTCTTAAATAATACTCGGGTCAGACTGAGGTGTTTCAGGTGCTTCCACTTGACTTCTTAGCAGGGACTAGCTTCTGACTTTTGGTTAACTTATTTAGCTTAGTAGTTTTGTTTTTTATACATTCGAGATAGAGACTCCTTGATGTATACATATCCTTTTGTCTAGCACTTGTACCTATTCTTTTGTGATGTAGTGGATCTTGTATGACCACTACTTTGTTGTTCACTTCTATGTGTTATATTCATATATGTTTCCGCCTTAGTGATATGAATATCTATGATTGATTTGTGTTATGCTTATTTTATATTTGTTTTCGAAGGCCACATAGCCACTGTGTAGTAGCTTTGAGTTTGTATTTGATATGTCAGATTTCCTCTTGAAATGAATTGCATGTCATACTATCTGACGTATCGGTACTCGCACAAAGCAATTACACAAATGGTCGCTCCTCAACAGCCTTATTCTTCGTGCTAGTCGACGGCATTACTCCATAGTGTCCTTGACTAGTGTGAGTATAGAGGTGGGGTGTAACGCCCCACTCCGAGACCCACATTAGCAAAGAGTATTACAAGGTAATACCGTCTGCTAATGCGAAGAATAGAGCTGGTTAGGAGCGACCATCTATAGCCTTGCCTTAATTATCTACTGAATACGTCGACAAGGTAACATATATCTATATTTCTCTCAAGTGGATTGACATATCCAATAAATACTTAACACAAAGCCATAGGTGGCTGAAGGATCTATCAGAACAAATATGACAACTCAAATGTAATACACATCATAGAACAGAAGATCATCACATGCATTTACACATATACAGATACATTACAGAGTTTTCAAAATGATACAAGTCAAATGGTAAAGCAAACCACAATATACAGACGAGTCAATAGAGTACATATCAGAGTTATAGACAAAAAGTACTACACAAAAAGCTATGACAAAAAGGAGCTAGCAGAATAGTCCATGCGGAAGCAAAATAGGCTAAGTCCAATGTACCTAACCTGAAACATCTCGGTCTGACCCGAGTATAAAATACACGGGTCAGTCTAGCTAAACAAATCAGTTAGATATACTAAATGATAATGAACATACAAGTCATAAAGTACCACAAATATCTCCAAAAGAGATAACCAAATCATCTAACATAAGATGAATCATAACAAGCCCCATATCATTGGCAACTCAAATAACAAAGGATATCATATCCCGAACAAGCCAAAAAGGCAATAACAAATACCAATGAAGGTAACACAAGTTTCCACAAGGTAATCGCTATATATCGTGTGGTTCAAAGAACCTACACCGAGAGGCGATACACTAGGGAAATATAATTGTCAAAGAAACAAAAGATGCTCGAGCTCAGTACTGTATAACAAGGATCCACAAACCCGAAGGCAACAAACCCAATATCACTTGAGCGGTGACGAATGACCAACTCCAAAAGCGATACTATAGGGCAACAAACCCAAAGGCACAAGCCCGAAGGCAACAAACCCGAAGGCAACAAACCCCGAAGGCTCAAACTCAAAGGCAAAAAACCCCGAAGGCAACAAACCGTAGTGGCGAAGGTCCGAAGGCCCAGTACTGGACACCACTAACTAGCGGAATGTGTCACAACTCTCAGAAAGGAACCCGAAAAATGTTAACGTGAGTCCCATACCACACGTTCGCACTAAACGGTTTACTCACCGTTAGCCAATTTCACACTCAAAGCAGTACAAAGTTCACCTCATCTCATCGGTAAACCAGACCCGAAGGTCAAAACGGTCAAACAAATAGATTAGGAATTAACTGAAAAGATGAACGCACGTGTACATAGCACGCGTTTTATCTAATCATTTAATTCTCCTCCCTCTTCGCTCGGAGTGCAAAATTGTGTGTTTAATAGAAATTATAAATTGGAGAAAAAAGCTTTTAATACAATTTAAAAAGATCATTTTATAAAAACCCGTGCACGAAATGAAAAAGGAATCATCAAAGTCGAAAATGTGATAACGACTGATTGGATCGACACGAATCGATCGAAATTGGAAAACCAAGGCAAAATAACAATTAGGGATGAGACAAGCAGGTCAGTCGACTGAACCAGGGGGTCAGTCGACTGGACCAGTGCCTGGAAAGTTTTTATTTCCAGGTCGGTCGACTGACCCAGAGTGTCAGTCGACTGACCCAGAGTGTCAGTCGACTGACCCAGAGTGTCAGTCGACTGACACAGGGGTATGCAGTATTTCTGCCCCAGAGTCAGTCGAATGACGTAGAAGGTCAGTCGACTGATATAGACCCAGGAAAATTCTTGGGGTCTGGTTCAGTCGATTGACCTACTGGTTCAGTCGACTGAACCTGCTACCAGAGCAGAATCAGCCTAGCCCCAATTGGGGCAAATGCGAAAACACGTAACGGGAGCGACGACCGAGCGACCATGGCCTAGGACTTACGTCAAGCGATAACCCAGCCTCGTATGGCCCTCCGAAACACTCCGCTAACGTGTTCAAACATCAAGATTGGATTTTTCACAAAATTGGATTCCAAAACCAAAAATTGGACAATTCACCAAATCGATCCAAATCGAACACAATGAACATGAATTGATGTTAGGAATTATTACCCAACAACGACAAAAGCTATAGGCTTAGATGTGAGTTCAGAAATCTCACCTTTAAACTCAAAAACAAGGATAAGAAGCTCAAATGCAAAGAAAATATCAACCACTCTTCACTTCAACTCTACAAGCTTCAATCTAAGATCAAAACAAGTATTTCCTAAATTAGGGTTTAGAAATTTTCTGAAATTAAAGAGGTGAAGAGATGGAGAAGATGAAGATGGAGCTTACCTAAGCTTCTTTTGGAATTTGGAGCATGATTGGAGTTTGCAATTGAATCTAGGGCTTGGAATTTCTAATTCCTCTTCTCTTCCCCCATTTTCAGTTGTGCTAAAGAAAAGAAATGAAATGAGAATGAATGGAGAGGAGAGGGCTGAGTTAAGGTATAGAATGAGTTGGGTGAAACCCAAACCCAAAAGCCCACTAGAAAATAGCAAAATTCAACTTACTCCAAACATATCGAAGCTTATACTCAAAAAAGTCGCAAATGCCATTTTGGACTCAATGGAAGTGGTCCTGAGTCCTAATTCGACCGTTTGCAAAAAGTAGCATTTCGGACTTAAATCCGACTAACGACGCTGTATTTAAATAAAATATTTAAATATAAAATCGTAAAATATGTGAGTTGTTACAGATCTTCTCTCCTTAACAAAATTGCGTCCACGCAATTCTTAGAGAAGAATTTGCAACAACTACATACTTACATCACCCAAAAAGAAAAGAGATATAAGCTTGAGATAAAAAGATATTCTCACCATTGCAAAGCAAAGATAGAAAACCCGGATAGGATCGCTCGATAAACTCTCTGGTTTCCCAAGCACAGTCATTGGGATTAGCGGACCATTGAACTTTAACGAGCGGCACGTCCTTGTTCCGAAGGTGTCTCACCTCCGTGGCAAGTACGTGAATAGGCTGTTGTACAATAGATAAATCAGGTGAGATCTCAAGCCCTTGCAAATCAGGAGAGTCAATAACAGAATCAGATTCTCGAAGACACTTCCGAAGCTGAGAGACGTGAAACACGTTGTGAACTCCGGATAGATGAGCTGGAAGTGAAACTCTATAAGCCACAGGACCAATACGTTCAGTAATAGGAAATGGTCCTACAAAGCGAGGAGCCAATTTCCCTATCACACTGAAGCGCATAACCCCTTTCAAAGGAGAAACATGAATAAAGACAAGATCATCAACCGAGAACTCAAGAGGCTTCCTACGGTTATCCGCTTAGGATTTCTGGCGGCTTTGTGCCTCTTTCATTCTCTGACGAATAAGGACAATCTTCTCAGAAGAATCATGAACAAACTCCGGGCCAAGAATAAGCTTCTCTCCGGATTCCAACCAACAAGAAGGTGATCGACATGGCCATCCGTATAAGGCTTCGAAAGGAGCCATACCGATACTGGACTGAAAACTATTGTTATAGGAGAACTCTACAAGAGGTAGATGATCCTCCCAACTATCTCCGAAATCAAGAATACAAATACGGAGAAGATCCTCCAAGGTACAATTCACCCGTTCAGTCTGTCCATCAGACTGTGGGTGATAAGCTATGCTGAAATTAAGCTTTGTTCCCAAAGCTTGCTAAAGACTCTTCCAGAAATGACTGGTGAATAAGGATCACGGTCACTCACAATCGAACTAGGAACACCGTGAAGTCTCACGATTTCCTTGATAAATAACTTAGCCAAAAGAGAAGCGGTCCTATTAGATTTAATAGGAACAAAATGAGCTGACTTGGTGAGGTGATCCACAATAACCCAAATGCTAGAATGGCCCGATCTCATACGAGGTAGGCCATCAATGAAATCCATCGAAATCCGATCCCTTTTCCACAATGGAATCTCTAGAGGCTGAAGGAGACCAAAGGGCGCTGATTTTCGGCTTTAATACGTTGATAAGTCATGCAATTACTCACATAACTCGCCACATCGCACTTCATGCCTTCCCAATAATAAAGGCGATGCATATCGGCATACATCTTACTACTGCCAGGATGAATAGTATACTTAGAACGATGACAGTTATCCAGAATGTCATGCCTAAGTGCAGAATCAGAAGGCACAACAAGACGGTCCTTCTTGCGAAGGCACCCATGAAAATAAACGCTGAAATCCCGCAATGCCTCATCACGGGGTTCAGTCTCACAAAGCTGAATAAGATGCACAAGATCAGGATCACGCCGCTAAGCTTCGGCAATACGATCCAACAAAGAGGGTCAAGCTTCCAAACTGAATAATGCTTCCGGAGAATTAGAGGATGGAGCTCGATCACGAATATCACAAAAAGATAGAGTTTCAAGAATATCCCATTCGGCAAGCATCATAGAAACAACAGCCGAATGTCTGCGACTAAGCGCATCAGCAACACGATTTCCCTTACCAGGGGTATACTGGATATCAAAGTCATAGGAGGCAAGAAACTCGAGCCAACGCTGTTGCCTCAGATTGAGTTCCTTCTTAGTGAACAAATACTTCAAGGATTTGTGATCGGTATAGAGAATGAAGAGCTCGCTTAATAAATAATGTCGCCAAATCTTCAAGGCGAAGACAATGGCGGCTAACTCAAGATCATGGGTGGCATAGCGAACTTCATTCGAACGCAGTTGCCTCGAAGCATAAGCAACTACCCGATCCTTTTGCATAAGCACGGCACCGAGACCACTACCACAAGCATCGGTGTAGACAACAAGATCATGATTCCCCTCGGGAACAACAAGAATAGGAGCATTAGTGAGAAGTTCCTTTAATGTTTGAAAGGAATCTTCACACTTATCGGACCAAATATAACGAATGCCTTTCTGAGTAAGGCTGGTGAGAGGAAGCACAACACGGGAAAATCCTTAATGAACCGACGGTAATAACCCGCCAATCCAAGGAAACTACGAATCTCATGAACATTCTCAAGCCTCTTCCAATTCTGGATAGCTTCGACCTTTGAGGGATCGACCGAAATGCCGTTGGAAGATACAACATGGCCTAAGAACTTAACCTTATTCTCCCAAAAATGGCACTTGGAGAATTTGGCTTTAAGCAGATGGTGACGAAGAGTACTCAAGACAATTCTCAAGTGATTAGCATGCTCGGCTTCAGATTTATAATAAACAAGAATGTCGTCAATGAACACAAGGACGAACTTATCGAGATATTCCCGGAATACTCGATTCATAAGATCAACAAAGAAAGCAGGAGCGTTCGTCAAACCAAACGGCATAACGAGCCACTCGAAAGAACCATATCGAGTGCGAAAAGCTGTAAGAGGTATGCTATCTTCCGCGACTCGGAGCTGATGAAAACCTGTGGCAAGGTCGAGCTGAGAGAAGACCTTAGCGCCACTCAATAGGTCGAACATATCATCGATCCTCGGCAAAGGATACCTATTCTTGATGGTCAACTCGTTAAGCTTGCGATAGTCGATGCAGAGCCTAAGAGTTCCGTCGGACTTCTTCACGAAGACGACCGCGGTACCCTACGGTGAAAAACTGGACTGAATCAACTGCTTGGACTTAAGCTCTAGAAGCTGCTTCTTGAGTTCCTCATTTTCTTTTGTAGACATCCTCGTGGGAGGACGGCCAACTGGCTGTGTGCCTGGAATAAGATCAATGCGGAACTCGATCGCTCGCTTGGGTGGCAAACCCGAAACCGGCACAAAAACATCAGAGAAGTCACAAACAATAGGAATACGAGATATATCATCATCATCTCGTGAGTCAAGAGAATATAAGGCCATTTCGGAATTATCCACATTCCGAAGAACAAGTGATAGCTGAGTAGACGAATCCGGATGTCGAAGATATAAAATTCTTTCAGAACAAATAATCCTGGCATCGTATCTCACTAGCCAGTCCATACCCAAAATCATATCAAAATCCAAATAAGAAATAACGTGCAAATTCGCATGAAAAGAAAAGCCACATAAAACAATCTCAACATCATCACAAAGCATGTTAAGGGTTGCGGATCCCCCAATAGGATTCGCAATCCTCAACGAAGTAACCATACAAGAAACATCCAAAGACAAATCATCGACGAGCTTTTTCTGTACGAAAGAATGCGAAGCATCCATATCGAAAAGAACTCGAATAATACGGTCATGAAATAAAATAGAACCTTCCAAAATAGATGGAGATATACCTCCGGGCTGAGAAGAACCTCCAGAAGCCTTAGCAACATAAATCTTGCCAGACTTGGCATTAGCGGGAACAGTAGGGCAGGAGGAAACATGATGACCTTCCTTCTTGCAATAACGATAGAAGAGAGGCTTAGGACAAGCTCGAATCATATGATCAGGAGAACCACAATTGAAACACTTCCGAATGGAAGGTGTTCCATCAGATTGAGAGTTAGAACCAGATTCAATAGGCTTTTTCTTCTTGGAAGGGAGAAATCCCTGCTTATGAAATGGAAACTTCTTCTTATTGGGGTTCTTGCGAACCTCAACATCATCACCACTGTCACACTCCTTCTTGATGGCCTCGAGATGAAGTGCCGAATCAACTAACTCCTCAAAAGAAAGCTTAAGCTGGAGCATTAAAGACTTCTTAAGATATTTCTTAAGACCAGAGACAAACTTCGTATTCTTCTTATAGGAAGTGCTAATGAATTCAAGACCATACTTAAATAAGGCCTTGAATGATGCAACATATTCAGAAATGGAAGACTTCCCTTGCTTCAACTCAAGGAAGCGACGGGCCAATAAAATTTTCTCAGATTCAGGAACGAATTTGAGTTCGAATCGTTCCCAAAACTGAGTCCAAGAGAGAACAGACTCATCAAGTTCGGCTATAAGAAGTTCGTACCAATCCAGGGCACGCTCTTGCAATAAGCTAGAAGTTACAAGAACTCAATCATGGTCAGAAAGATCCATACGAGAAAAGATACGCTCGCATGTGCGAATCCAAGATTGGACCTCAAGAACGGACTCGGAGCTTTTGAATGGCTTTCCACCAAGATGAGAAAAATCACTGCACAGGCATGCAAAAGCAGCCTTGCATGGAGGAGATGCACGAATAGGAGCTGGAGGCTGAGTTCTCCTAAACAACTCCAAGAACTGATCGGCAGACATATAAACGCCGTCCGGATGCGAGCCTGGATTGGCCAGCATCCGAGCGTCGTCCTCTGCCTCTTCCGGCCATTAGCTGAAAGATAAGATAAGAAAAAGATTATTCACAAGGTAGATATCATTAATTCAAATATGGAATACTACAGAATAAAATGCATTCCTAGACGTATTCCCAAAATTCTATCTACCCCAAAGGCACGGTGATTTAAAGACTCGTAACATTCGTACAACATTTTAATGTACCATAATATGTGTCTCTGTTCTATGTTTATCATATTTTGTTCTGAACCTGGCTCTAATACCAAGCTGTAACGCCCCACTCCGAGACCCACATTAGCAAAGAGTATTATAAGGTAACACCGTCTGCTAATGCGGAGAATAGAGCTGGTTAGGAGTGACCATCTATAGCTTTGCCTTAATTATCTACTGAATACGTCGACAAGGTAACATATATCTATATTTCTCTAAAGTGGATCGACATATCCAATAAATACTTAACACAAAGCCATAGGTGGCGGAAGGATCTATCAGAACAAATATGACAACTCAAATGTAATACACATCACAGAACAGAAGATCATCACATGCATTTACACATATACAGCTACATTACAAAGTTATCAAAATGATACAAGTCAAGTGCTAAAGCAAACCACAATATACATATGAGTCAATAGAGTACATATCAGAGTTACAGACAAAAAGCACTACACAAAAAGCTATGACAAAAAGGAGCTAGCAGAATAGTCCATGCGGAAGCAAAATAGGCTAAGTCCAATGTACCTAACCTGAAACATCTCGGTCTGACCCGAGTATAAAATACATGGGTCAGTCTAGCTAAACAAATCAGTTAGATATACTAAATGATAATGAACATACAAGTCATAAAGTACCACAAATATCTCCAAAAGAGATAACCAAATCATCTAACATAAGATGAATCATAACAAGCCTCATATCATTGGCAACTCAAATAACAAAGGATGTCATATCCCGAACAAGCCAAAAAGGCAAAAACAAATACCAATGAAGGTAACACAAGTTTCCACAAGGTAATCGCTATATATCGTATGGTTCAAAGAACCTACACCGAGAGGCGCTACACTAGGGAAATATAATTGTCAAAGAAACAAAAGATGCTCGAGCTCAGTACTGTATAACAAGGATCCACAAACCCGAAGGCAACAAACCCAATATCACTCGAGCGGTGACAAATGACCAACTCCAAAAGCGATACTATAGGGCAACAAACCCGAAGGCACAAGCTCGAAGGCAACATACCCGAAGGCAACAAACCCCGAAGGCAACAAACCATAGTGGCGAAGGTCCGGAGGCCCAGAACTGGACAACACTAACTAGCGGAATGTGTCACAACTCTCAGAAAGGAACCCGAAAAATGTTAACGTGAGTCCCATACCACACGTTCGCACTAAACGGTTTACTCACCGTTAGCCAATTTCACACTCAAAGAAGTACAAAGTTCACCTCATCTCATCGGTAAACCAAACCTGAAGGTCAAAACGGTCAAACAAATAGATTAGGAATTAACTGAAAAGATGAACGCACGTGTTCATAGCATGCGTTTTATCTAATCATTTAATTCTCCTCCCTCTTCGCTCGGAGTGCAAAATTGTGTGTTTTAATAGAAATTATAAATCGGAGAAACGAGCTTTTAATACAACTTAAAAAGATCATTTTATAAAAACCCGTGCACGAAATCAAAAAGGAATCATCAAAGTCGAAAATGTGATAACAACTGATTTGATCGACACGAATCGATCGAAATTGGAAAACCAAGGCAAAACAACAATTAGGGCTGAGACAAGCAGGTCAGTCGACTGGGCCAGTGCCTGGAAACTTTTTATTTCCAGGTCAGTCGACGTACCCAGAGTGTCAGTCGACGTACCCAGGGGTACGTAGTTTTTCTGCCCCAGAGTCAGTCAACTGACGCAGAAGGTCAGTCGACTGATACAAACCCAGGCAAATTTCTGGGGTCTGGTTCAGTCAACTGACCTGCTGGTTTAGTTGACTGAACCTGCTACTAGAGCAGAATCAGCCTAGCCCCAATTAGGGCAAATGCGAAAACACGTAACGGGAGCGACGACCGAGCAACCATGGCCTAGGACTTACGTCAAGCGATAACCCAACCTCGTATGACCCTCCGAAACACTCCGCTAACGTGTTCAAACATCAAGATTGGATTTTTCACAAAATTGGATTCCAAAACCAAAAATTGGACAATTCAGCAAATCGATCCAAATCGAACACAATGAACATGAATTGATGTTAGGAATTCTTACCCAACAATGACAAAAGCTATAGGCTTAGATGTGAGTTCAAAAATCTCACCTTTAAACTCAAAAACAAGGATAAGATGCTCAAATGCAAAGAAAATATCAACCACTCTTCACTTCAACTCTACAAGCTTCAATCTAAGATCAAAACAAGTATTTCCTAAATTAGGGTTTAGGAATTTTCTGAAATTAAAGAGGAGAAGAGATGGAGAAGATGAAGATGGTGCTTACCTAAGCTTCTTTTGGAATTTGGAGCAAGAATTGGAGTTTGCAATTGAATCTAGGGCTTGGAATTTCTAATTCCTCTTCTCTTCCCCCATTTTCAGTTTTGCTAAAGAAATGAAATGAGAATGAATGGAGAGGAGAGGTCTGAGTTAAGGTATAGAATGAGTTGGGTGAAACCCAAACCCAAAAGCCCACTAGAAAATAGCAAAATTCAACTTACTCCAAACATATCGAAGCTTATACTCAAAAAAGTCGCAAACGCCATTTTGGACTCAATGGAAGTGGTCCCGAGTCCTAATTCGACCGTTTGCAAAAAGTAGCATTTCGGACTTAAATCCGACTAACTACGCTATATTTAAATAAAATATTTAAATATAAAGTCGTAAAATATGTGGGTTGTTACATGGGGCGTTACAACAATGTACGCACCTGGGCCGACAAGGAGGTCGACCTAGACCAGAGGCCAAGTGACTGCGTGGTCGACCGCTAGGTCGACCTGGATGGTGCTGGGTCGACCTCCATGTCGACCCAGGCTACAGATATTGTTTCCAGGGTATTTTCTACCTCGTACTGATTTTCCAGCTTGAGTTTAGCATAGCAAACGAGCTCAGTTTTCAACAAAAATTTACAGAGATGTAATTCAAAATGCAACCTACCAAATGAAAGAAATCCGGCAGCATTTCGTTGTCGGAATTAGAAGATACAAGGTCTCAAAATAGCAACAGAAACTAGATTATAACAAAGAAATTCAACAACAGGAAAACAACGAACATAAGCTATTTTCAAAATTTTCAAGCTTTGGCACTTTTGTTTTTGCTAGATTGTGAGTTTATACAACTCACCTTGCTGATTTGTTGCAAAAGCTCAGATTTTTTATGAAAGGAGGAAGCTTTGCTTGAGAATATAAGCCTTGAGCACCTGTAGAGAACAATTACAGTACATGCAAAACAATACAGTAAAAATTTAGAAAATTCCTTACTGTAAAAGAAATTTGGTGATGAAGTTGTATGATGTGGAGTTGTATACCTTTTATTTATCTCTAACTTGCAAAAAGATTTGAATTTGGTTGAATTTAATTAAAAATTGAGGTTGATTTTTGAATTCGAGAAGATGGTTTATTGGCTTTGCTTTTAGGCTAAAGGAGGAAGAAGGAGAAGGTAATAAGAAATGAACGTACATTCTTTTTCCTCTTTTCTTAACCAGGCTAAGGTTAAATGGGCTAAGTTGGGTTTGAAAATAAAAAAGAAATAATATGGTTTAGGCTTAAAAAACACTTAACAAAGAAATATGTGTGTGTGTGTCACATATACGCAAAATAAAATTCATTTTCTTCTTATTTACACAAAAGAAAAATATGAAAATTTGCATACTTGTAAAATAAAACATTTCTTACCATATAAAAAGATTAATTTATATTTTTAAAACATTTTTATAATTAAAATATTTTATTTAACAAAAATACACCATTTACTCAAATAAATGAATAAAGACAAGATCATCAACCGAGAACTCAAGAGGCTTCCTACGGTTATCCGCTTAGGATTTCTGGCGGCTTTGTGCCTCTTTCATTCTCTGACGAATAAGGACAATCTTCTTAGAAGAATCATGAACAAACTCCGGGCCAAGAATAAGCTTCTCTCCAGATTCCAACCAACAAGAAGGTGATCGACATGGCCATCCGTATAAGGCTTCGAAAGGAGCCATACCGATACTAGACTGAAAACTATTGTTATAGGAGAACTCTACAAGGGGTAGATGATCCTCCCAACTACCTCTGAAATCAAGAATACAAATACGGAGAAGATCCTCCAAGATACAATTCACCCGTTCAGTCTGTCCATCAGACTGTGGGTGATAAGCTATGCTGAAATTAAGCTTTGTTCCCAAAGCTTGCTAAAGACTCTTCCAGAAATGACTGGTGAATAAAGGATCACGGTCACTCACAATCGAACTAGGAACACCGTGAAGTCTCACGATTTCCTTGATAAATAACTTAGCCAAAAGAGAAGCGGTCCTATTAGATTTAATAGGAACAAAATGAGCTGACTTGGTGAGGCGATCCACAATAACCCAAATGCTAGAATGGCCCGATCTCATACGAGGTAGGCCATCAATGAAATCCATCGAAATCCAATCCCTTTTCCACAATGGAATCTCTAGAGGCTGAAGGAGACCAAAGGGAGCTGATTTTCGGCTTTATCTTGTATGACCACTACTTTGTTGTTCACTTCTATGTGTTATATTCATATATGTTTCCGCCTTAGTGATATGAATATCTATGATTGATTTGTGTTATGCTTATTTTATATTTGTTTTCGAAGGCCACATAGCCACTGTGTAGTAGCTTTGAGTTTGTATTTGATATGTCAGATTTCCTCTTGAAATGAATTGCATGTCATACTATCTGACGTATCGGTACTCGCACAAAGCAATTACACAGATGGTCGCTCCTCAACAGCCTTATTCTTCGTGCTAGTCGACGACATTACTCCATAGTGTCCTTGACTAGTGTGAGTATAGAGGTGGGGTATAACGCCTACGAGACCAACATTAGAAAAGAGTATTACAAGGTAATACCGTCTGCTAATGCGAAGAATAGAGCTGGTTAGGAGCAACCATCTATAGCCTTGCCTTAATTATCTACTGAATACGTCGACAAGGTAACATATATCTATATTTCTCTCAAGTGGATTGACATATCCAATAAATACTTAACACAAAGCCATAGGTGGCTGAAGGATCTATCAGAACAAATATGACAACTCAAATGTAATACACATCATAGAACAGAAGATCATCACATGCATTTACACATATACAGATACATTACAGAGTTTTCAAAATGATACAAGTCAAATGGTAAAGCAAACCACAATATACAGACGAGTCAATAGAGTACATATCAGAGTTACAGACAAAAAGTACTACACAAAAAGCTATGACAAAAAGGAGCTAGCAGAATAGTCCATGCGGAAGCAAAATAGGCTAAGTCCAATGTACCTAACCTGAAACATCTCGGTTTGACCCGAGTATAAAATACACGGGTCAGTCTAGCTAAACAAGTCAGTTAGATATACTAAATGATAATGAACATACAAGTCATAAAGTACCACAAATATCTCCAAAAGAGAAAACCAAATCATCTAACATAAGATGAATCATAACAAGCCCCATATCATTGGCAACTCAAATAACAAAGGATATCATATCCCGAACAAGCCAAAAAGGCAATAACAAATACCAATGAAGGTAACACAAGTTTCCACAAGGTAATCGCTATATATCGTGTGGTTCAAAGAACCTACACCGAGAGGCGATACACTAGGGAAATATAATTGTCAAAGAAACAAAAGATGCTCGAGCTCAGTACTGTATAACAAGGATCCACAAACCCGAAGGCAACAAACCCAATATCACTCGAGCGGTGACGAATGACCAACTCCAAAAGCGATACTATAGGGCAACAAACCCAAAGGCACAAGCCCGAAGGCAACAAACCCGAAGGCAACAAACCCCGAAGGCTCAAACTCAAAGGCAAAAAACGCCGAAGGCAACAAACCGTAGTGGCGAAGGTCCGAAGGCCCAGTACTGGACACCACTAACTAGCGGAATGTGTCACAACTCTCAGAAAGGAACCCGAAAAATGTTAACGTGAGTCCCATACCACACGTTCGCACTAAACGGTTTACTCACCGTTAGCCAATTTCACACTCAAAGCAGTACAAAGTTCACCTCATCTCATCGGTAAACCAGACCCGAAGGTCAAAACGGTCAAACAAATAGATTAGGAATTAACTGAAAAGATGAACGCACGTGTACATAGCACGCGTTTTATCTAATCATTTAATTCTCCTCCCTCTTCGCTCGGATTGCAAAATTGTGTGTTTAATAGAAATTATAAATTGGAGAAACAAGCTTTTAATACAATTTAAAAAGATCATTTTATAAAAACCCGTGCACGAAATGAAAAAGGAATCATCAAAGTCGAAAATGTGATAACGACTGATTGGATCGACACGAATCGATCGAAATTGGAAACCAAGGCAAAATAACAATTAGGGCTGAGACAAGCAGGTCAGTCGACTGAACCGGTGGGTCAGTCGACTGGACCAGTGCCTGGAAAGTTTTTGTTTCCAGGTCCGTCGACTGACCCAGAGTGTCAGTCGACTGACCCAGAGTGTCAGTCGACTGACCCAGAGTGTCAGTCGACTGACACAGGGGTATGCAGTATTTCTGCCCCAGAGTCAGTCGAATGACGTAGAAGGTCAGTCGACAGATATAGACCCAGGCAAATTCTTGGGGTCTGGTTCAGTCGACTGACCTACTGGTTCAGTCGACTGAACCTGCTACCAGAGCAGAATCAGCCTAGCCCCAATTGGGGCAAATGCGAAAACACGTAACGGGAGCGACGACCGAGCGACCATGGCCTAGGACTTACGTCAAGCGATAACCCGGCCTCGTATGGCCCTCCGAAACACTCCGCTAACGTGTTCAAACATCAAGATTGGATTTTTCACAAAATTGGATTCCAAAACCAAAAATTGGACAATTCACCAAATCGATCCAAATCGAACACAATGAACATGAATTGATGTTAGGAATTATTACCCAACAACGACAAAAGCTATAGGCTTAGATGTGAGTTCAAAAATCTCACCTTTAAACTCAAAAACAAGGATAAGAAGCTCAAATGCAAAGAAAATATCAACCACTCTTCACTTCAACTCTACAAGCTTCAATCTAAGATCAAAACAAGTATTTCCAAAATTAGGGTTTAGAAATTTTCTGAAATTAAAGAGGTGAAGAGATGGAGAAGATGAAGATGGAGCTTACCTAAGCTTCTTTTGGAATTTGGAGCATGAATTGGAGTTTGCAATTGAATCTAGGGCTTGGAATTTCTAATTCCTCTTCTCTTCCCCCATTTTCAGTTGTGCTAAAGAAAAGAAATGAAATGAGAATGAATGGAGAGGAGAGGGCTGAGTTAAGGTATAGAATGAGTTGGGTGAAACCCAAACCCAAAAGCCCACTAGAAAATAGCAAAATTCAACTTACTCCAAACATATCGAAGCTTATACTCAAAAAAGTCGCAAACGCCATTTTGGACTCAATGGAAGTGGTCCCGAGTCCTAATTCGACCGTTTGCAAAAAGTAGCATTTCGGACTTAAATCCGACTAACGACGCTATATTTAAATAAAATATTTAAATATAAAATCGTAAAATATGTGGGTTGTTACAGATCTTCTCTCCTTAACAAAATTGCGTCCACGCAATTCCTAGAGAAGAATTTGCAACAACTACATACTTACATCACCCAAAAAGAAAAGAGATATAAGCTTGAGATAAAAAGATATTCTCACCATTGCAAAGCAAAGATAGAAAACCCGGATAGGATCGCTCGATAAACTCTCTGGTTTCCCAAGCATAGTCATTGGGATTAGCGGACCATTGAACTTTAACGAGCGGCACGTCCTTGTTCCGAAGGTGTCTCACCTCCGTGGCAAGTACGTGAATAGGCTGTTGTACAATAGATAAATCAGGTGAGATCTCAAGCCCTTGCAAATCAGGAGAGTCAATAACAGAATCAGATTCTCGAAGACACTTCCGAAGCTGAGAGACGTGAAACACGTTGTGAACTCCGGATAGATGAGCTGGAAGTGAAACTCTATAAGCCACAGGACCAATACGTTCAGTAATAGGAAATGGTCCTACAAAGCGAGGAGCCAATTTCCCTATCACACTGAAGCGCATAACCCCTTTCAAAGGAGAAACATGAATAAAGACAAGATCATCAACCGAGAACTCAAGAGGCTTCCTACGGTTATCCGCTTAGGATTTCTGGCGGCTTTGTGCCTCTTTCATTCTCTGACGAATAAGGACAATCTTCTTAGAAGAATCATGAACAAACTCCGGGCCAAGAATAAGCTTCTCTCCGGATTCCAACCAACAAGAAGGTGATCGACATGGCCATCCGTATAAGGCTTCGAAAGGAGCCATAACGATACTGGACTGAAAACTATTGTTATAGGAGAACTCTACAAGGGGTAGATGATCCTCCCAACTACCTCCAAAATCAAGAATACAAATACGGAGAAGATCCTCCAAGATACAATTCACCCGTTCAGTCTGTCCATCAGACTGTGGGTGATAAGCTATGCTGAAATTAAGCTTTGTTCCCAAAGCTTGCTAAAGACTCTTCCAGAAATGACTGGTGAATAAAGGATCACGGTCACTCACAATCGAACTAGGAACACCGTGAAGTCTCACGATTTCCTTGATAAATAACTTAGCCAAAAGAGAAGCGGTCCTATTAGATTTAATAGGAACAAAATGAGCTGACTTGGTGAGGCGATCCACAATAACCCAAATGCTAGAATGGCCCGATCTCATACGAGGTAGGACATCAATGAAATCCATCGAAATCCGATCCCTTTTCCACAATGGAATCTCTAGAGGCTGAAGGAGACCAAAGGGCGCTGATTTTCGGCTTTAATACGTTGATAAGTCATGCAATTACTCACATAACTCGCCACATCACACTTCATGCCTTCCCAATAATAAAGGCGATGCATATCGGCATACATCTTACTACTGCCAGGATGAATAGTATACTTAGAACGATGACAGTTATCCAGAATGTCATGCCTAAGTGCAGAATCAGAAGGCACAACAAGACGGTCCTTCTTGCGAAGGCACCCATGAAAATCAATGCTGAAATCCCGCAATGCCTCGTCACGGGGTTCAGTCTCACAAAGCTGAATAAGATGCACAAGATCAGGATCACGCCGCTGAGCTTCGGCAATATGATCCAACAAAGAGGGTCATGCTTCCAAACTGAATAATGCTTCCGGAGAATTAGAGGATGGAGCTCGATCACGAATATCACAAAAAGATAGAGTTTCAAGAATATCCCATTCGGCAAGCATCATAGAAACAACAGCCGAATGTCTGCGACTAAGCGCATCAGCAACACGATTTCCCTTACCAGGGGTATACTGGATATCAAAGTCATAGGAGGTAAGAAACTCGAGCCAACGCTGTTGCCTCAGATTGAGTTCCTTCTGAGTGAACAAATACTTCAAGGATTTGTGATCGGTATAGAGAATGAAGAGCTCGCTTAATAAATAATGTCGCCAAATCTTCAAGGCGAAGACAATGGCGGCTAACTCAAGATCATGGGTGGCATAGCGAACTTCATTCGAACGCAGTTGCCTCGAAGCATAAGCAACTACCCGATCCTTTTGCATAAGCACGGCACCGAGACCACTACCACAAGCATCGGTGTAGACAACAAGATCATGATTCCCCTCGGGAACAACAAGAATAGGAGCATTAGTGAGAAGTTCCTTTAATGTTTGAAAGGAATCTTCACACTTATCGGACCAAATATAACGAATGCCTTTCTGAGTAAGGCTGGTGAGAGGAAGCACAACACGGGAAAATCCTTAATGAACCGACGGTAATAACCCGCCAATCCAAGGAAACTACGAATCTCATGAACATTCTCAAGCCTCTTCCAATTCTGGATAGCTTCGACCTTTGAGGGATCGACCGAAATGCCGTCGGAAGATACAACATGGCCTAAGAACTTAACCTTATTCTCCCAAAAATGGCACTTGGAGAATTTGGCTTTAAGCAGATGGTGACGAAGAGTACTCAAGACAATTCTCAAGTGATTAGCATGCTCGGCTTCAGATTTAGAATAAACAAGAATGTCGTCAATGAACACAAGGATGAACTTATCGAGATATTCTCGGAATACTCGATTCATAAGATCAACAAAGAAAGCAGGAGCGTTCGTCAAACCAAACGGCATAACGAGCCACTCGAAAGAACCATATCGAGTGCGGAAAGCTGTAAGAGGTATGCTATCTTCCGTGACTCGGAGCTGATGAAAACCTATGGCAAGGTCGAGCTGAGAGAAGACCTTAGCGCCACTTAATAGGTCGAACATATCATCGATCCTCGGCAAAGGATACCTATTCTTGATGGTCAACTCGTTAAGCTTGCGATAGTCGATGCAGAGCCTAAGAGTTCCGTCGGACTTCTTCACGAAGACGACCGCGGTACCCCACGGTGAAAAACTGGACTGAATCAACTGCTTGGACTTAAGCTCTAAAAGCTGCTTCTTGAGTTCCTCATTTTCTTTTGTAGACATCCTCGTGGGAGGACGGCCAACTGGCTGTGCGCCTGGAATAAGATCAATGCAGAACTCGATCGCCCGTTTGGGTGGCAAACCCGAAACCGGCACAAAAACATCAGAGAAGTCACAAACAATAGGAATACGAGATATATCATCATCATCTCGTGAGTCAAGAGAATATAAGGCCATTTCGGAATTATCCACATTTCGAAGAACAAGTGATAGCTGAGTAGACGAATCCGGATGTCGAAGATATAAAATTCTTTCAGAACAAATAATCCTGGCATCGTATCTCACTAGCCAGTCCATACCCAAAATCATATCAAAATCCAAATAAGAAATAACGTGCAAATTCGCATGAAAAGAAAAGCCACATAAAACAATCTCAACATCATCACAAAGCATGCTAAGGGTTGCGGATCCCCCAATAGGATTCGCAATCCTTAACGAAGTAACCATACAAGAAACATCCAAAGACAAATCATCGATGAGCTTTTTCTGTACAAAAGAATGTGAAGCACCCATATCGAAAAGAACTCGAATAATACTGTCATGAAATAAAATAGAACCTTCCAAAATAGATGGAGATATACCTCCGGGCTGAGAAGAACCTCCAGAAGCCTTAGCAACATAAATCTTGCCAGACTTGGCATTAGCGGGAACAGTAGGGCAGGAGGAAACATGATGACCTTCCTTCTTGCAATAACGATAGAAGAGAGGCTTAGGACAAGCTCGAATCATATGATCAGGAGAACCACAATTGAAACACTTCCGAATGGAAGGTGTTCCATCAGATTGAGAGTTAGAACCAGATTCAATAGGCTTTTTCTTCTTGGAAGGGAGAAATCCCTGCTTATGAAATGGAAACTTCTTCTTATTGGGGTTCTTGCGAACCTCAACATCATCACCACTGTCACACTCCTTCTTGATGGCCTCGAGATGAAGTGCCGAATCAACTAACTCCTCAAAAGAAAGCTTAAGCTGGAGCATTAAAGACTTCTTAAGATATTTCTTAAGACCAGAGACAAACTTCGTATTCTTCTTATAGGAAGTGCTAATGAATTCAAGACCATACTTAAATAAGGCCTTGAATGATGCAACATATTCAGAAACGGAAGACTTCCCTTGCTTCAACTCAAGGAAGCGACGGGCCAATAAAATTTTCTCAGATTCAGGAACGAATTTGAGTTCGAATCGTTCCCGAAACTGAGTCCAAGAGAGAACAGACTCATCAAGTTCGGCTATAAGAAGTTCGTACCAATCCAGGGCACGCTCTTGCAATAAGCTAGAAGTTACAAGAACTCAATCATGGTCAGAAAGATCCATACGAGAAAAGATACGCTCGCATGTGCGAATCCAAGATTGGACCTCAAGAACGGACTCGGAGCTTTTGAATGGCTTTCCACCAAGATGAGAAAAATCACTGCACAGGCGTGCAAAAGCAGCCTTGCGTGGAGGAGATGCACGAATAGGAGCTGGAGGCTGAGTTCTCCTAAACAACTCCAAGAACTGATCGGCAGACATATAAACGCCGTCCGGATGCGAGCCTGGATTGGCCAGCATCCGAGCGTCGTCCTCTGCCTCTTCCGGCCATTAGCTGAAAGATAAGATAAGAAAAAGATTATTCACAAGGTAGATATCATTAATTCAAATATGGAATACTACAGAATAAAATGCATTCCTAGACGTATTCCCAAAATTCTATCTACCCCAAAGGCACGGTGATTTAAAGACTCGTAACATTCGTACAACATTTTAATGTACCATAATATGTGTCTCTGTTCTATGTTTATCATATTTTGTTCTGAACCTGGCTCTAATACCAAGCTGTAACGCCCCACTCCGAGACCCACATTAGCAAAGAGTATTATAAGGTAACACCGTCTGCTAATGCGGAGAATAGAGCTGGTTAGGAGTGACCATCTATAGCTTTGCCTTAATTATCTACTGAATACGTCGACAAGGTAACATATATCTATATTTCTCTAAAGTGGATCGACATATCCAATAAATACTTAACACAAAGCCATAGGTGGCGGAAGGATCTATCAGAACAAATATGACAACTCAAATGTAATACACATCACAGAACAGAAGATCATCACATGCATTTACACATATACAGCTACATTACAGAGTTATCAAAATGATACAAGTCAAGTGCTAAAGCAAACCACAATATACATATGAGTCAATAGAGTACATATTAGAGTTACAGACAAAAAGCACTACACAAAAAGCTATGACAAAAAGGAGCTAGCAGAATACTCCATGCGGAAGCAAAATAGGCTAAGTCCAATGTACCTAACCTGAAACATCTCGGTCTGACCCGAGTATAAAATACACGGGTCAGTCTAGCTAAACAAATCAGTTAGATATACTAAATGATAATGAACATACAAGTCATAAAGTACCACAAATATCTCCAAAAGAGATAACCAAATCATCTAACATAAGATGAATCATAACAAGCCTCATATCATTGGCAACTCAAATAACAAAGGATGTCATATCCTGAACAAGCCAAAAAGGAAAAAACAAATACCAATGAAGGTAACACAAGTTTCCACAAGGTAATCGCTATATATCGTATGGTTCAAAGAACCTACACCGAGAGGCGCTACACTAGGGAAATATAATTGTCAAAGAAACAAAAGATGCTCGAGCTCAGTACTGTATAACAAGGATCCACAAACCCGAAGGCAACAAACCCAATATCACTCGAGCGGTGACGAATGACCAACTCCAAAAGCGATACTATAGGGCAACAAACCCGAAGGCACAAGCTCGAAGGCAACATACCCGAAGGCAACAAACCATAGTGGCTAAGGTCCGGAGGCCCAGAACTGGACACCACTAACTAGCGGAATGTGTCACAACTCTCAGAAAGGAACCCGAAAAATGTTAACGTGAGTCCCATACCACACGTTCGCACTAAACGGTTTACTCACCGTTAGCCAATTTCACACTCAAAGAAGTACAAAGTTCACCTCATCTCATCGGTAAATCAAACCTGAAGGTCAAAACGGTCAAACAAATAGATTAGGAATTAACTGAAAAGATGAACGCACGTGTTCATAACACGCGTTTATCTAATCATTTAATTCTCCTCCCTCTTCGCTCGGAGTGCAAAATTGTGTGTTTTAATAGAAATTATAAATCGGAGAAACGAGCTTTTAATACAACTTAAAAAGATCATTTTATAAAAACCCATGCACGAAATCAAAAAGGAATCATCAAAGTCGAAAATGTGATAACAATTGATTGGATCGACACGAATCGATCGAAATTGGAAAACCAAGGCAAAACAACAATTAGGGCTGAGACAAGCAGGTCAGTCGACTGAACCAGGCGGTCAGTCGACTGGGCCAGTGCCTGGAAACTTTTTATTTCCAGGTCAGTCGACGTACCCAGAGTGTTAGTCGACTGACACAGGGGTACGTAGTTTTTCTGCCCCAGAGTCAGTCGACTGACGCAGAAGGTCAGTCGACTGATACAAAACCCAGGCAAATTTCTGGGGTCTGGTTCAGTCGACTGACCTGCTGGTTTAGTCGACTGAACCTGCTACTAGAGCAGAATCAGCCTAGCCCCAATTAGGGCAAATGCGAAAACACGTAACGGGAGCGACGACCGAGCAACCATGGCCTAGGACTTACGTCAAGCGATAACCCAACCTCGTATGACCCTCTGAAACACTCCGCTAACGTGTTCAAACATCAAGATTGGATTTTTCACAAAATTGGATTCCAAAACCAAAAATTGGACAATTCAGCAAATCGATCCAAATCGAACACAATGAACATGAATTGATGTTAGGAATTCTTACCCAACAATGACAAAAGCTATAGGCTTAGATGTGAGTTCAAAAATCTCACCTTTAAACTCAAAAACAAGGATAAGATGCTCAAATGCAAAGAAAATATCAACCACTCTTCACTTCAACTCTACAAGCTTCAATCTAAGATCAAAACAAGTATTTCCTAAATTAGGGTTTAGGAATTTTCTGAAATTAAAGAGGAGAAGAGATGGAGAAGATGAAGATGGTGCTTACCTAAGCTTCTTTTGGAATTTGGAGCAAGAATTGGAGTTTGCAATTGAATCTAGGGCTTGGAATTTCTAATTCCTCTTCTCTTCCCCCATTTTCAGTTTTGCTAAAGAAAAGAAATGAAATGAGAATGAATGGAGAGGAGAGGGCTGAGTTAAGGTATAGAATGAGTTGGGTGAAACCCAAACCCAAAAGCCCACTAGAAAATAGCAAAATTCAACTTACTCCAAACATATCGAAGCTTATACTCAAAAAAGTCGCAAACGCCATTTTGGACTCAATGGAAGTGGTCCCGAGTCCTAATTCGACCGTTTGCAAAATGTAGCATTTCGGACTTAAATCCGACTAACTACGCTATATTTAAATAAAATATTTAAATATAAAGTCGTAAAATATGTGGGTTGTTACATGGGGCGTTACAACAATGTACGCACCTGGGCCGACAAGGAGGTCGACCTAGACCAGAGGCCAAGTGACTGCGTGGTCGACCGCTAGGTCGACCTGGATGGTGCTGGGTCGACCTCCATGTCGACCCAGGCTACAGATATTGTTTCCAGGGTATTTTCTACCTCGTACTGATTTTCCAGCTTGAGTTTAGCATAGCAAACGAGCTCAGTTTTCAACAAAAATTTATAGAGATGTAATTCAAAATGCAACCTACCAAATGAAAGAAATCCGGCAGCATTTCGTTGTCGGAATCAGAAGATACAAGGTCTCAAAATAGCAACAGAAACTAGATTATAACAAAGAAATTCAACAACAGGAAAACAACGAACATAAGCTATTTTCAAAATTTTCAAGCTTTGGCACTTTTGTTTTTGCTAGATTGTGAGTTTATACAACTCACCTTGCTGATTTGTTGCAAAAGCTCAGATTTTTTATGAAAGGAGGAAGCTTTGCTTGAGAATATAAGCCTTGAGCACCTGTAGAGAACAATTACAGTACATGCAAAACAATACAGTAAAAATTTAGAAAATTCCTTACTGTAAAATAAATTTGGTGATGAAGTTGTATGATGTGGAGTTGTATACCTTTTATTTATCTCTAACTTGCAAAAAGATTTGAATTTGGTTGAATTTAATTAAAAATTGAGGTTGATTTTTGAATTTGAGAAGATGGTTTACTGGCTTTGCTTTTAGGCTAAAGGAGGAAGAAGGAGAAGGTAATAAGAAATGAACGTACATTCTTTTTCCTCTTTTCTTAACCAGGCTAAGGTTAAATGGGCTAAGTTGGGTTTGAAAATAAAAAAGAAATAATATGGTTTAGGCTTAAAAAACACTTAACAAAGAAATATGTGTGTGTGTCACATATACGCAAAATAAAATTCATTTTCTTCTTATTTACACAAAAGAAAAATATGAAAATTTGCATACTTGTAAAATAAAACATTTCTTACCATATAAAAAGATTAATTTATATTTTTAAAACATTTTTATTATTAAAATATTTTATTTAACAAAAATACACCATTTACTCAAATAAATGAATAAAACATTGTTTTTTACTTCTAAAATTCCACAAAATTTATTTTCTCACTTAGAAAAATATTTCAAACCATTTCAAAACATTATTTATAGCCAAAACTTATTTTTAACCCAATTTCCATCTTTTATTTCAATAAACCTCCTTTAAAAAATTACATACTTCTTTTAAAAATTATTAAAAGAAGCAAATGGACAATAATTGCTATAATTATTGTATTTTCTCTAAAATGAAATCATTTTCATTATTTAAAGCCCATATTTCATTTATTATCACTCCAAACAAAATAGAATAAAGCTTGGAATTTCCTTTTCTCATTTTAAATTCCAAAATCCATTGTTTATTCCAAATAAACAATTTAATTACTCCAATTTTAATTTAATTTACAATATTAAATTATAACTATCATTATAATTCAATATTGAAAGGTAATCTCCAAACTAGGGTTGTTACATAATCTGTTGAGTATTAGTCAATTATGTGATAAGGGCTTCAAAATTAAATTTGAAAAAGATAAATGTCATATTGAAGATAACGAGTCAAACATTATCTTTGAAGGCATTCAGAAAAGAAATATTTACATATTAAGTATGAAAGTATCAAATGATAATTTGTGTCATTTGGCTGAACCAAGTGACCCTTGGATTTGGCACAAAAGATTTGGTCATTTGAATTTTAAACACCTTTCTAAAATTGTCAAAAATGATCTGGTTAGGGGTCTTCCTAAAATAAGTTTTGATGTTAATAATCTTTATGGTGCGTGTCAATTAGGAAAACTTAGAAAAGTTCTTTTAAGTCAAAGGATATGATCTCCACCTCTCAACTCTTTAAACTTCTTCATTTAGATCCATTCGGTCCCTCACAAATACAATTATTAATCATAATGGATATGTTTTTGTAACTGTAGATGATTTTTCTAGGTTTACTTAGACAATTTTCTTACAACTTAAAAGTGATGCTTTTGAAATGTTTAAAACGTTTGTTAAAAGAGTTCAAAATCAACTGTCTTTTAAAACTAAAACAATTTGAAGAGATCACAAGGAGAATTGAAAATAAAAAAATAAAAAAAATTGTAATAAAAAAGGAATTACTCATAATTTTTCTTTTCCAAGAGCATCTCAACAAAATGGAGTGGTAGAACGCAAAAATAGAACGATTCAAGAATGCGCTAGAACTATATTAAATGATAGTAATATAACTAAAAAAATTTAGGCTGAAGTAGTTGCTACAGCATGTTATATTTTAAATAGAGTTTTGATGAGACCTTTAACTAAGAAAACACCATACAAATTATTTTATAATAAAAAGCCTAAAATGTCATACTTTAGAGTTTTCAGTAGTAAATGTTTTATATTGAATACTAAAGAAAATTTAGATAAATTTGATGCTAAATCAGATAGAGGAATTTTTATTGGATATTCAAGCAAAAGTAAGGCTTATACAGTTTTTAATACTAAAACTAATACTATTGAAGAGACATTACATGTTTCATTTGATGAAAATTTTAGAACTAATAATACAAGTATTGATGTAGAAGAAAATGTTGATAATACAAATGAAATTACTAATAATGAAATTATTAATAATGAAAACGATAAAGATATTGAAAATATATATGCAAATAAGAGAACCAAAATATTAAGGGGATCATCCGATAGAAAACATTCTAGGAAATATAGAATCTGTTGTTAAAACAAGAAATCATTTATATAAAATAAGTAATATTACTTTCATTTCAACGATTGAACCTAAAAGTCCAAAGGAAACATCAACACATGATTCATGGATCTTGCTACGCAAGAAGAATTGAATTAATTCACAAGAAATGATGTTTCAAAATTAGTCCCAAGGCCCGAGGATAAATCTATAATAGAAACTAAATGGGTATATAGAAATAAAATAAACGACAAGGAGAAGTTGTAAAAAATAAAGCTCGTTTAGTCGCTCAAGGTTATTGTCAAGAAGAAGGTATTGACTTTGATAAAACCTTTACACCTGTAGCTAGATTAGAAGCAATAAGAATCTTACTTGCTTTTGCAAATTATAATAATTTTAAATTGTTTCAAATGGATGTTAAAAGTTCCCTTTTAAATGGTTTTATTAAAGAAGATGTTTATGTAGAACAACCGCCACTTTTTGAGGGTGAAAAATTCCCTAATCACATTTATAAATTAAAAAAAGCTTTATATGGTCTAAAGCAGGCTCCTAGAGCTTGGTATGATGGACTTAAATCATATTTATTACAATATAATTTTGAAATAGGCAAAGTAGATAGTACTCTTTTTATTATAAGAAATAACAATAATATTCAACTAAATATATGTAGATAACATTATTTTTGGATCAACTAATGATAAATTAAACAAAGAATTTTCAAATATAATGACTAAGGAATTTAAAATGAGTCATAAGGGAGAAACAAATTACTTTTTAGGGTTACAAATAAAACAATTAAGTAATGGTATTTTTATAAGTCAAGAAAAATATGCTAAATATTTAGTTAAAAAATTTGGAATGTCAAATGCTGGTGGTAAGCCAACTCCCATGGCAATAAATGAAAAACTAAATAAGGAAAAAAATTCAAAAGATGCAGATCAAAAATTATATAGAGAAATGATTGGATCATTACTCTATATAACCGCTCGTAGACCTGATATAATGCATAGCGTATGTCTCTGTGCAAGATATCAATCTCAACCTAAGCAAACTCATCTAAAATTCTATAAAACTAATATTAAGATACGTAAATAGCACACTAGATTATGGACTCTTTTATCCAAAAGAGGACTCCTTTGAATTAATCTCATATAGTGATGATGATTATACTAGTTGCAAATCAGACCGAAAAAGTACAAGTGGAATTTGTCACTTTTTAGGACACTCTCTAGTTTCCTGGTTTAGAAAAAAGCAAAATTCTGTATCTATGTCCACAACAGAAACATAATATATTTCAACAGCATTAGCTTGTTCATAAGTTATTTATATGCAACAAACGTTAAAATATTTTGGTTAATTACAAAATTACTAATGTACCGTGATAATACTAGTGCAATCGATTTATCTAAAAATCCAACTCATCATGCTAGAACTAAACATATAGATATATGGCATCACTTTCTAGGAGATAACGTAAATAAAGAAATAAACTCACTAGAATTTATAAATACTAAAAATCAAATATCTGATATATTAACAAAACCATTGAATCAAACATTATTTACTAAGCTAAGAAGAGAGATAGGAAGTTTTTCTCTATCAAAAATATAAAAATAACAATATATAAATCGGAAACTAAAAAGAAAAACAAATCATCAAACTGACACTAGATATGTCGACATATGCAGTTAAATTCAGAATTCAAATTTCCCTCCCAAATTCAAAATTCGAACCGGGGTAACCACTAACATTCGACTTCTTCTTCGTTTTTTTGTCTTTTCACTATTCTATCTTCTAAAATAAAATAATCCTATGGCCTCTTCTAATTCTAAGCATCTAAGGGAGGAAATTTCATCTTTTTTTCTTCTCATCTCCTACATAAGGGCCTCTCCAAAACATCACCATGGCCAAAGTGACTAAATTGGAGGAAGAAAAGAAGAGTGTTCTACAAATGGTTACTGAAATACAAGTGGTTAAACTTCGTCTCCCCAAAGAATAAGAGATTTAAACAAGGTAGAATTCTTAGAAATCTGCAGAAGAATCTATTGGATAACTCAAAAAATCCAATAGTGACTGAAGAGGATAGTCCTAATCCAACAAATGAAGAAGTGGAAGAGGAAGAAGAAGAGAAAGAAGAGGACGAAGATGAAGTCCATTGTGTTGGAGAAGTTTGTTTCGATTAAGATGGAAATCTCTTCGAACAAAAAGGGAATTTCTACCCACATTATCCTTTTTATCCCATCCAGAACTCTCCAATTATCAAGAAGAAATGTTCGTCCTAACAACCCGAAAATTAAGCTATAATAATTAATTAATGAATTATTTAAATGATAAAATAAATTTGTGAAATTATCAGAATTGAGCCACAGGAGTTGCACCATTGTGTCCGTGGTAATTTTATGGTCAATTTCCATATATAGAACGTCATAATCCGAGCTAGAACGAAGAAGATACGAATTAAACAAGAAATTAGAAAAGAATATATATATAGGGCTAGGTCGACACTTAGGTCGACCTACCCACTACCTAGGTCGACCGGCATGTCGACATAGCAAGGGGAGCGGTCGACACCTAGGTCGACCCACCTTGTTGAATGAATGAAGAATATAATTCTTCGTTCCTGTAAGCTTCGAACACGTCATTTTGGGTTATTTCCTCTCATCTGGTGCGTCCATGCTTCCATCCGACGGCTCCTATCCAGCCTATGACGTGGTTGCACCAAATTCAATCTCCAAATCCAATGGTATGAGATCCACAAGCACCACTATAAATAAGACCCTAGGCCTATCTATTTTTCTCATTCTAGGTTTTCTTCATTTGGGTTCACCTTCACAGGGAGGACCCTAAAAGGAATAATTTTCCGAGGAGAAGATCATTTTGAATTAAAATATTTAAAACCCTCAAGTGGATCCGAGAAGAACAAGGGAAGAGCTAAGGACCACAGGTGAGTGATTAGTAATTATTTAAGATTTTTAAGTAATTTAAAATAATAGGGTTTCCAATAGTTGTAGTTTTTCTATGATTTTGGAATAACCTTTTTACCAGTTTATTTTCAGTTTTAGATTTATTTTTCAATCTATTTCCTTTTAGCTATTATCTTTAGTTATTTGTAGTTAATTACTGTAAATTATAGCTTTTCTGTTTATTTACAGTTATTTACAGTATTTATAATTTACGGTTATATACGTTTTATTTACATCTTTTCTACGTTTGGGATTTTCTTCTGTAATTGTCAATTTCTTTCTATTTTTCCTTTTTACGCGAATGGAATAAAATAGATTAAAACGCAAATATGGACTAAATAATAAGAACACTGAAATTACAGAAAATAAGATGTAAAATGTACAGACTGTAATAAATTGGACTTAGACTGAATTTAAGCCTAATTATGATGTATAATTATGATTAAGAAGAGTAAAAAGAGAAAGTGGCTTATTTTTATACTTAGACCTTGGGTTAAGTTAATAAGCAATATTACAACATAAGTTATAATTAGAAACAGTATAGAAAAAGGCTTATTTTGAGACTTAGAATAAATTAATAAGCAAAGATAGCAAGGATAACAATAGAGGCTTATTTAAAAAATTTATAAAAGTTAATAAGCAAAAGTAGGACCTATACCAACAACATTCCCTATTTTCTATGGACATAGGTGTCTCACAATAGCCTGAAGTGAGATGAGGGCACACTTATGCTGTTTAGGGTAGATAAAAGGTCAATAATTAAAAGTCCAAATCATGGGGATTTGGATAAGGGGCGCAACTAGATTTTGTATGACAGGGACCATTACCAATAGCATACCCTATTTTCTATGGACACAGGTATCTCAGTATAGCCTGAAGTGAGATGAGGGCACGCTTATGTTGTCTAGGGTAAATAAAAGGTCAAAAGAGGGAGCAACAGATAGTGTGAACCCAATGGTGGTCGAGCATCTGGCCTCGGTGCAGGGGATATAATTCGCTATTGAGTTCCAAGCACTTAGTAGGTGCCTTTCGTAGGCATTGGTGTCTAGTGCAAAGTAGACACATTAGTAGAAGGCCGATCAAAGGGTAGAATTAAGACTTCGGCCTAATTAAAGTAGGATTGAGAATTCAGCCTAATCGAGCAGTTATCTAAGACAAGTGCAAACAATCGAAGTTATCCAATCGAATTAATCTAAAAGTTAAATAGTATTTATTTCCAGCTTTACCTTTCCTCTTATTTCTTTATTTCCTTTTATACTAGAACCATTGCAAAGTCTATTATCTTTACCTTGCTTAAGAATACTAGTAATTACTATCATTCACCAGACTTTTGGTCTGGCACACTCCTCTATTTTCTCCTTTTTCCCGCATAGGCCAGCAAAGGCAAGGACGGTAGATTACGGACACTTGGAGACTTCAGTGGCAGAGATTTTATCATGTATTCCTTTTCTTCATTTTCAGTTTTTAGCTTATTTGATGTACTGGTACTTTTTGAGGGATAGTTTTGTACTCTGATTTTTGTGAGACTGAGGTTATGATTTTCATAAGACATGTATTGGCATTTTGGGACATCCTAAGTATTTGGTTTTATAGCTCTATCTTATGAAGTTTGATTTTGGTAAATTATTTTTAATT
Organism: Allium fistulosum; assembly: GCA_030737815.1. Lineage (NCBI taxonomy): Eukaryota > Viridiplantae > Streptophyta > Magnoliopsida > Asparagales > Amaryllidaceae > Allium > Allium fistulosum. The sequence continues at coordinate 1,340,941,003 of CM060901.1, read as the reverse complement.
GTTTCCGCTGTTTTTATCTATTTGGTCTTGTGAATCTTAGACTTTGTAAGTTTTAGCTATACCTACAATGCACCACATCTTTTAGTGTGTCCTTCTGGGTATACTAAGGGGTGTGGGGTGTTTCATTTGGTATTAGAGCCTAAGGTTATAGGATTCCTAAAAATTTGTTTTAAAAGTAGAGTATTTTTCAAAATAACTTGTTTTAAAAGTATTTTTCAGAAAGGAACTCTTAGAAATAGTTTTCAAGTATAAAAGAGTTTTTAAAAAATCCCCTCAAAGGTCCAGTTCAATCTCCCTCCGACTCTTTCCTAAATTCTCTTTTCTTTGTGTAGAATGGCAGATGCCCCTAATTTCTCGAGGGTATTCCAGTCCCAGGCTGGTTTCGTAGGTATCTATATGCCACGACTCCAGAGGTGCATGGACAAGCGCCCAATCCAGCACCAGTGGGTGGGAATCCCATCAACACACCTGCAACAATCAATTTCTTTAAGCTTTGTAAGGATTTTGCAAATTTGGAAGGAAAGACTTTTTCAGATACGGAGACTTTTGTGGAGGCGCGGGCTTGGTTCGGGAACACAGAAAGGATATTCGGGATATTGGGATTGGAGGATCAGCAGCAGGTACAGCCAGCATATTGGCAGCTGAAAGAGGAGGCTTCTTATTGGTGGGAGGTTATTGAGTTGGAAGGAAGAGATATTAATTGGAATGGGTTCCAGGAGTGATTTGATAGGATGTTTTTATCTCAAGCAGAAGAAAGTGTCCAGTTGGAGCGATTTATTAGCTTGAAGCAAGGAAGTTTGTCTGTGAAGGAGTATATCAACCAATTTAATGAGTTGTCACGGTTTGGAATGGAGTTGGTGAATACACTGCACAAGAAGGCTATGAAGTTCGAGAAGGTATTAAATCAGCCCCTTCAAGGGTTGTTGTTGACTCACGTACTGATGGGAGCTACCTACTAGTCACTGGTGGAGATGGCGCTTATGTCTGATGCAACTAAGGAGGGGGGGTCTAAAGAAGTTGTTAAGTCGGAAGGTCCTAAGAAGAAATGGTGGAAGAACAATAAAGAGAAGAAGAAAGGACAAGGCCCTCAGAAGCAAATCAAGAAAGGAGTGAAGTGCCATAGTTATGGTATTGTTGGACATATCTCCATGGACTGCAGGAAGGAGAAGATGAAGGGAAAGTGCTATAATTGTGGATAACCTGGTCACATGAGTAGGAATTGTCCCTAGAAGATAGGGTAGGGAGTGAGTGCACTGGCAGCACAGATTCAGGCATTAGATGCAGCATCATCCAGCAGCGTTCCAGAGAGAGGTAGGAAAGTTACCGTGGAAGGTTTGATTTCTAATTCTGATTTTCCCATTCGGACTCTTTTCGATTCTGGAGCATCACACTCTTTCATCTCTAGTTCTTTGCTAGATTGTTTGCACTTAGACATCTCTTTACTAGTAGACCTCATTATTGTTTCAAACCCCATAGGAGGATCGGCACACTTGTCTATGGTTTGTAGGGGTTTGAAAATTTTTATCCTAGGCATAGAATTTGATTGCGACGCCTATGTATTGGGATTCTCGGGGTATGGGATGTTTTTGGGGATGGATTGGCTATCCATATATGGAGCTATATTAGACTGCGAGAGGTGTGTCGTTAGACTAGAGACATGCAGCGATAGGACATGCAGCGGTAGGAGCTTCCTTTATTCCCTCGATTCATCATCAGCAGAGTTAGATTAAGTTCCTGTCGTCAGAGATTTTTCGGACATCTTTGAGGAGGTTAGAGGACTACCCCTTAAGAGAGAGATTGACTTCAGGATTTATTTTACTGATAATGCTTATGCAGTAGCATTACCCGTGAGGCACATGGCACCTAGGGAGAGGAAGGAATTGAGCAAGCAAGTTCGTGAGCTTTTAGAGAAAGGTTTCATAAGAAGGAGCATATCGGAGTGGGGAGCGCCAGTCGTCTTCACTGCTAAGGCGGATGGTTCCCTTCGACTTTGCATAGACTATAGAGAATTAAATAAGCTCAGGAAGAATAACTGTTATCCACTTCCTAGGATAGATGATCTTTTTGACTAGTTGGTCGGATCTTCGGTATTCTCTCAGCTTGATTTAGCCACTGGATTTCATCAGCTTAGGATCGCTGATGATAGCATTGATAAGACCGCATTTAGGACACCCGATGGATTCTTTGAGTGGTTAGTCATGCCTTTGGGGCTAACCAATGCTCCAACCAATTTTGTAGATTTGATGAGCCGTGTTTTTAGAGATGTCCTAAATAAGTTCATGGTGGTACTCGTGGATGACATTTTGGTGTTTTCCAAGAGTATGGAGGAGCATGTTGTTCATTTAGAGGAGGTTATTCGAACACTTTGTAATCATCAGTTGAGGGCAAAGTTTCCGAAGTGTCACTTTTGGAAAGTGGAGATATGTTTCTTGGGGCATGTAGTCTCGAGAGAGGGTTTGGCTGTTGACCTCGCTAAGGTGATGGCAGTGCAAGATTGGAAGGCCCCCAAGAACGTTACCGAAGTTAGAAGCTTCCTAGGATTGGCTGGCTATTATAGGAAATTCAACAGAGATTTTGCCAAAATTTCAGCACCACTTACTCGCCTCACTAAGAAGAATAAAGCATTCGTGTGGGACGTGGATTGTGAGGATTCATTCACGAAGCTTAAGAGAGCTCTTACTAGTGCACTAGTATTGGTTTTACCCGATGGAGCTAAGCCTTTTACAGTATACACTGATGCATGTGGGATGGTTCTAGGGGCGGTGTTGATGCAAGAAGGGAGGGTAGTATGTTATGGAAGTAGGAAGTTAAGGACGCATGAGAAGAACTACCCTACCCATGATTTGGAGTTGGCTGCTATAGTTTTTGCGCTCAAGTCTTAGAGGCATTACTTGCTTGGAGAGAGGTTCGAGCTTTTCACCGACCATAAGTCATTGAAGTACCTATTCTCACAAAAGGATTTGAACTTGAGGCAGCAGTGATGGATGGAGTTTTTGGCGTCGTATGACTTTCAGATAGCTTATACCCCTGGTAAGGGAAATGTGGTTGCAGATGCGTTGAGTAGAAAGAAAGCAACCCTTAGTCCTTTGTTCGTAGAGTGGAGGAGCCTAGAGTTTATTTCCACTTTTGATTTTAAGCCCTCTACGGACGTTACCCCTGGATTGTTAGCAGCGCTTGAGGCGAGGCCTACCCTTATAGATCAGATTGGCTCGAGGCAGCGAGAGGATTCAGATCTTATGGATAGGAATAGCCAAGGAGAGGTCTCTAGACATCTCCAACGTTATTCCATTTATGCCAAAGGGTGGCTTAGAAGAGATGGAAGGCTTTGTGTTCCCCGCATTAGTGATTAGTTGAGGACGGTTCTAGAGGAATCACACCATTCTCGTATGATTATTCATCCGGGTGGTGATAAAATGTATAAGGACATAAAGAGGATGTTTTATTAGAGTGGCATGAAGAAGGATGTAGCGGAGTTTGTAGCTAAGTGTCTTGTGTGCCAAAGAGTTAAGGCAGAGCAGCAGAAGCCCGGTGGACTACTTCAGCCATTGGATATACCCGAATGGAAGTGGGACAGCGTTTCGATGGACTTCATAGATGGTTTACACTGATCTAGTAAGGGGAATAGTAGCATTTGGGTGATTGTAGTTCGTTTGACTAAGAGCACCCACTTCATTCCGGTTAAGTGTAAGAGGACGGCATCTTATTTGGCATCCTTATCTGTTCATGAGGTAGTCCAACTTCATGGAGTTCCCTCTAGCATAGTGAGCGATAGAGACCCTATTTTTACTAGCGAGTTTTGGAGAAGCTTGCAAGAGGCTTTAGGGATGCAGCTTAGATTGAGTACGGCATATCACCATCAGACGGATGGCCAAACGGAGAGAGTTAATAGAGTGCTTGAGGATTTGTTGCGGATGTTCCTTCTAGACTTTGGAGGAACTTGGGAGGAGCATCTTCCTTTGGTGGAGTTCGCATATAATAACAGTTTCCAAGCTAGCATTGGGATGGCACCATTTGAAGCTTTATATGAGAGACCTTGCAAATCACCCTCATGTTGGGTAGAGTCTACGGAGAAGTTGCTACTTGGTCCTGACATGGTTAGGGAAACCTCAGAGAAGGTGGATTTGATTCGAAGGAGGATGGAGACAGCCCAAGGTAGCCAGAAATCTTATATGGACAAGCGGAGGAGAGACATTGAGTTTGAGGTTGGAGACTTAGTTTTTACTAAGGTATCCCCGCTAAGGAAGGTGGTAAGGTTTGGATCGAGTGGGAAGTTACCCCCCGGAGTTGTATGACCATTCCCTATCATAGAGAGAGTAAGGAAGAGGGCGTACCGAATGAAGCTCCCAGAGAGTCTCGTAGGAGTGCACGACGTTTTCCATGTTTCGCACTTGAGAAAGTGCTTACATGACTCGGCGGAAGTTATGGAGCCTAGTCAGTTGGAGGAAGTGGAAGTAGAAAAGGAAGCATCGGTTCATCATATTCCTACGAAGATCATTGGACGAGACACCAAGAGACTTAGGAATAAAGAAGTTCCATTAGTAAAGGTGTAGTGGGGAGATGACGTTGCAGACGCTACATGGGAGGCTAAAGAGAAGATTCGTACTTCCTATCCTCATCTTTTCGATAGTAAGTTTTAGAATTTCCTATTTTCACTTTTAGTTTTGAATAGGTTCTTTCCTTTATTATCCTTTGGGAGGGTAGAACTTAGGATTTAACCTATGGATGGTAGGATTTAATGTAAACATGTTATTAGAACATGTTATGTATGATGGATGCTAGTGGTTGCAAGTGTTTGCTAGTGGATGCTAATGGACGCATATACTTACATTAGGCACTATTATCTCTTAGGGATCGGCCTAACTAGGACACTAAAGCATATGCATATGCATGTGTGCGCATTTGCATTTTTATTTTATTTTCCATGGTTGCTATAAATAGATGATTATCACATGATTGTTGCATTTGGATGATGATTGTCGCACGCATATAGAACTATCAGTTTTTATTAGGGAATTTGCATTCATTTGGATACATGGCACAGACATGATTGCATAAAAGGGGGTCGACTGAATCAGTGGACCGCTTAAACTTTTGCATTAGTTAGGGACATTGACACTACACTAATTGCATAAATATCATAAATTGCATTAGAAAGACTTAAGGACAATGGGTGTAATGGATGATGGTTGAGTAGTTGGTTGTAGAACTTGGATGAAAACATTTATTTCATTCTTCTATCCTTAAAGATTTCGGGGACGAAATACCTTAAGGAGGGGAGAATGTAACAACCCGAAAATTAAGCTATAATAATTAATTAACGAATTAATTAAATGATAAAATAACTTTGTGAAATTATCAGAATTGAGCCACGGGAGTTGCACCATTGTGTCTGTGGTAATTTTGTGGTTAATTTCCATATATAGAACATCAGAATCCGAGCTAGAACGAAGAAGATACGAATTAAACAAGAAATTAGAAAAGAAAATATATATAAGGCTAGGTCGACACTTAGGTCGACCTACCCACTGCCTAGGTCGATCGGCTTGTCGACCTAGCAAGGAGGGCGGTCGACACCTAGGTCAACCCTCCTTGTTGAATGAACGAAGAATTTGATTCTTCGTTCCTGTAAGCTTCGAACACGTCATTTTGGGTTATTTCCTCTCATCCGGTGCGTCCGTGCTTCCATCCGACGGCTCCTATCCAGCCTATGACGTGGTTGCACCAAATTCAATCTACAAATCCAATGGTCTAAGATCCACAAGCGCCACTATAAATTAGACCCTAGGCCTAGCTATTTTTCTCATTCTAGATTTTCTCCATTTGGGTTCACTTTCTTAAGCAGGAACCTAAAAGGAATAATTTTCCAAGGAGAAGATCATTTTAAATTAAAATATTTAATACCCACAAGTGGATCCGGGAAGACAAGGGAAGAGCTAAGGACCACAGGTGAGTGAATAGTAATTATTTTAGATTTTTATGTAATTTAAAATAATAGGGTTTCCAATAGTTGTAGTTATTCTACGATTTTGGAATAACCTTTTTACCAGTTTATTTTCAGTTTTAGATTTATTTTCCAGTCTATTTCCTTTTAGCTATTCACTTCAGTTATTTATAGTTAATTACTGTTAATTATATCTTTTCTGTTTATTTACAATATTTATAATTTACTGTTATTTACGTTTTATTTACATCTTTCCTACATTTGGGATTTTCTTCTATAATTGTCATTTCTTTCTATTTTTCCTTTTTATGCAAATGGAATAGAATAGATTAAAACGTAAATATGGACTATATAATAAGAACACTGAAATTATAGAAAATAAGATGTAAAATGTGAAGACTGTAATAAATTGGACTTGGACAGAATTTAAGCCTAATTATGATGTATAATTATGATTAAGAAGAGTAAAAAGAGAAAGTAGCTTATTTTTTTACTTAGACTTTGGGTTAAGTTAATAAGCAATATTATAACATAGGTTATAATTAGAAACAGAATAGAAAAAGGCTTATTTTGAGACTTAGAATAAATTAATAAGCAAAGATAGCAAGGATAACAGTAGAGGCTTATTTAAACAATTTATACTAAGTTAATAAGCAAAAGTAGGACCTGTACCAATAGCATTCCCTATTTTCTATGGACACAGGTGTCTCACAATAGCCTAAGATGAGGGAACGCTTATGCTGTTTAGGGTAGATAAAAGGTGAATAATTAAAAGTCCACGTCATGGGGATTTGGACAAGTGGCGCAACTAGTTTTGTTTGACTGGGACCAGTACCAACAGCATTACCTATTTTCTATGGACACAGGTGTCTCACTATAGCCTGAAGTGAGATGAGGGCACGCTTATGCTGTCTAGGGTAAATAAAAGGTCAAAAGATGGAGCAACAGATAATGTGAACCCAACGGTGGTCGAGCGTCTGGCCTCGGTGCAGGGGATATAATTCGTTATTGAGTTCCAAGCGCTTAGTAGGTGCCTTTTGTAGGCATTGGTGTCTAGCGCAAAGTAGACACATTAGTAGAAGGCCGATCAAAAGGTAGAATTAGGACTTCGGCCTAATTAAAGTAGGATTGAGAATTCAGCCTAATCGAGCAGTTATCTAATTCAAGTGCAAACAATCGAAGTTATCCAATCGAATTAATCTAATAGTTAAATCGTATTTATTTCCAGCTTTACCTTTCCTCATATTTCTTTATTTCCTTTTATACTAGAACTATTGCAAAGTCTATTATCTTTACATTGCTTATGAATACTAGTAATTACTATCATTCACCAGACTTTTAGTCTTTCCCGCTCCTCTATTTTCCCTTTTTTCCCCATAGGCCAGCAAGGGCAAGGATGGTAGATTGCGGACACTTGGAGACTTCAGTGGTGGAGATTTTCTCATGTATTCCTTTTCTTCATTTTTAGTTTTTATCTTATTTGATGTTCTGGTACTTTTTGAGGGATAGTTTTGTACTGTGATTTTTATGAGACTGAGGTTATGATTTTCATAAGACATGTATTGGCATTTTGAGACATCTTATGTATTTGGTTTTATAGCTCTATCTTATGAAGTATTATTTTTGGTAAATTATTGTTTTAATTGTTTCCGTTGTTTTTATCTATTTCGTCTTGTGAATCTTAGTCTTTGTAAGTTTTAGCTATACCTACAATGCACCACATCTTTTAGTGTGTCCTTCTGGGTATACTAAGGGGTGTGGGGTGTTTCAGGATTAGTCCGTTTAGAATGATTTGTTAGGAATTGATTGACTTGTTTGATTTGGTTTGTTGTGCGATCAAGATTTACTTTAAATTTGTATGTATAAGACTTGTTAATTGGATTGAATTTGTTTGTCTGATTGAATTTGTTTGTCTGATTGAATGAGTGGGAATTAATTTGGCTACTTGAAATTATTTCGTGTCACTTTAGTTTAAATATATGTCTTGGATTGATGTGATTAATACAAGTTATTTATGTCATTGCCTATCATTATTATCACTTATTATTCTTATCACTTTTAAATTACTATTGTTGCTTATTCTACTTGCTTTTATATCTTGGTATTATATATTATGTAGTACCTTAGTTAGGGGTGTTTTTGGTTAGATTTTTGACGACGACAAAGGGGGAGAAATATATAAAATCTAGGAATAATGGAGAGTTTTGTAATTCTGTAACGACCCGTAAATTTTAACCGTTTTAATAACGTAATTAGTTGAAATTTTGTGAAATTTTAAACGATAAAATTTTGAAATAAAATTTTGATATTTGGAATGCGTCTAATTAAACATAGCAAACTGTAAATTTTCGTCCGAAAATATTAAAGTTTATTTCATGCGTAAATTTACTTCAATTTAATCAGTTAAAAAGCAATGAAAATAAAACGTTTTCGAAACTTGAATATTTTTACATAGAAAAATTCTAAAACATCTTCTGAGCGAGACGTCATTTTTCTTTTTTCCAAATTCGGACTTCTTTAGCTCCGTCGATCTTATTTTTCTGCGTTTTTGCTGCATTTTCCGCTAGTAGAAAATTCGAGTTTTTATAATTCAATCGTACCATTGATATCTGTGTATCGTTTTGACCGTCTCGTCGTGCTGATCTCCATAGTATACTCGTTTGTGTGTTTCGAACTTCGGTACTCGACGAAATCGATAAAATGATTAATCATTCCGGTACCCAAATTTTAACATTTGGTTTCCTACGTCTCTTTCATATTCCACCGTGTAATTATCAATAGCATGTAGCCTTTTTCAATTCTCAAAAAAATCAACTTGATGACTGACACGATTACCACTTTTTATTTATGTTATGATGGTTCGTATTTATTCTTTTGGTTCTAGTTTCATTTCAGAGTATAATAAATAAGTTGAACTGTTGTTCTTCCTCTGTTCTCTCTCCTCCATTTCTTCCACTTTAACTTTATACCTCATTCTATTTTTTGAATAAATTGCAGCAACCAATATTTTTCTCCTCAACAATTTTCTCCTCTATATTCGGCCTACCTTCCTTCATCTCCGACAGCCATCCGGCCGTCCTCCACAACTTCCACCCACTAGGCCTCCGCCACAATTCGTCTACAACACCCGAGACCCTGCCTTTAGGCCACGGCACTGCAATGGCCATCACCTCCGGCCTCGTGCTTTCCTCCTTTCTCATCCTCGGCCAAGTTTCCCAGCTCGTCAACCTTCCAGCCTCGGCAAGCATGCTTCGCCTATTTCCCTTGCCGAGCAATCTACCAGCATTATACATACATAAGTATATTGTTTCGAATTGTTGGTATATTTTATAAAGCTATTTTAAAACTAAGTAATGATATATAGAACTGTTGTTTAGTTGGGGGATATATACAAAGCCCTATAGATATATAAATATATATTTCAAAAAGTTGTCTTGGGTATATTATATATATTATTATATAAGGTTATATGAAGATAGTTCCTACTGCTCTGTTTAAGGCTTATGTGTGTGTGTATATATATATATATATATATATATGTTAGTATAAGGTTACAGATCAGTTATATATTGTTATTTAGTTTGTACGCACGTATCAGTTGATTTTCTTTGATGTTATTTTATTTACACTGTTTGGAGATGTATATTCTATAATATGGTATATATATTAGTTTGAGTGCTGTCATACATATTGCAGTTGTGTGTATAAATTTTGTCTAGTTATAAATATCTTCAAGCAGGTAAGCTATATAACCTATTACTATATAATAATATAGATTCAAGTAACAGGTAAAGTGTGTTAGTTGCATCATACGTCAGTTATGTATTTTATGTAAGTTTGTATACCTTTTTATTTTAAGTGTTTTAATATATTACATAGGTATATGCTGTACATCTATTCAAGTTATGGAAGTTTGTGTTTTATATTGAATATATATATAAAGGTTACTGTATATATAAAGTGTATATAAGTCTATTATATACAACAATAGTTGTCTGAAGCTTCCCTTCATGCTTTGGTTCTATAGTATATATATTACATATAGGTGTATATAAATATAAACTGGTAATGTCCAGTACATATACAAGTTATACGTTATATATTTAAAAAAAACTTTGGGAATAGTAAGTATATGTATATATTCGAGCCTATGTACTCTGTTGATCAAAGAAATTTGTTTCATACTGTTAGTTTAAGTAAATTTCATGCTAGTTAATACATATGTTTATTTGGTTAGTGTATATTATTAGGTATATATCGATCTTATTTTGATAGACATTTGAAGTTGAATATGGATTTTATAAAAGTTTATCATATTATATGTTTGTTTTGTTTCAGTTATATATATTATAATAAAATTGTTCATATTGATTTTATAATAAAGAATAATTTGGATTTTAGAAATATATATATATATATATATATTTCATGTGAGTTTAAATCTTATATTAATTATTAGAGAATATATATAGATATAATATCTATTCGGGTTCGGTTTATCAAGCTAAATTTGATTCGGTCTCATCAATTTCTTATCTATCAGTTGTCCGTCGAATCCGTATCCATCTAGCTTTGCTTTGAGATTCGTGCTTGGTATCGTAGCTCATTTCGTTCTGGTGTTTCTCTCTAACCTCGAAAGGTGAGCAATCACTCACGATTAATGTTCTTTTATTTATTAAATTTGATTTCAATTGGAACGACAATTGAAATATGCTGCTGTTAGTTATTTACACTGTTATATATGCTATTACCTGTATCAGTTCACCTGTGACATCTGACACCATTATCTGTTATTTAAACGATGATAATTCAGTTTGGTTGATAATTGATTGATTGTTTGTTGTTTACATTGGACGTTAAATTGTTAATGTTGTAAGTGATAAATAATTTGAAATTGAAATTGACGTATGATAGTTAGATTTGATATATGTTAAATTTGATTAGATGTCATTTGCAAAATATGACCCCTTTAAATGTTAAATAAATTGACACGTAGAAATAGTGTTAACTACACCTTGAACCATTTAAATGTATGTGTATAAATTGACGTAGTTTGAAATTGAACAATAGATATCAAGTGAAGAACCGTAAAATATTAATGTAATAATATTTAATCTACATGAAATGATAGTGTAGATTTTAGAAATAATTATATTAATTTACACAAACAACAATGTAAATTAATACGATTATTTCGGGATTATTTGAATTAATTATTGGATTGTTATTGATTGTTGTTATTGCTTTTATATTTACTTTGACACCATCCCAGTTATCACACTGCAAGTTCCCTTTGCCATGCTTTGATTTTGAATTGAATTGGAATCAGGTTGAAATGATAAATACCCAAATTAAACTTTGACCTAAGATAGAGAATTTAATAAAACCCGATTGGTCCATAATTTGATTTAAAAATAAAATGAAGATTTTATTTGAATAAATAGTATGGTTTTGAAATGAAGTTGAAATTTGAATTTTTAATGAAAGGAAAATGTTAATATTTAATAATCTGAAACAAAATATTAACAATGTAATTGATGAAAGAACGTTGTTTAATTTGAGAAATGATTGAATTAAGTTTTGAAATTATTTAATAATTAAGTTTTGAAATTTTATAATAGTTAAGTTTTGAAATTATTTAATAATTAAATTAGATTGAATTATTTAATAATTAAATAAAATTGAATTCTTTATTTAGTGAAATTGAACTTCTTGAATAAGTGAAATTAAGTTTCTTTATTTAATTGAGTTTTGAAACTTGTAACTAAAATTAAATCAGTGAAATTGAATTTCTCTAATAAGAAATAAAATGTGTTTTATTGAAATAAATGTAAGACTTGAAATGTAAAGAATTGGATTTGATGAATTTAATTTAGTTAAATTTGAAGTTTTGATATAATGAAGTTGAACTTAAGTAATTGATTTATTGAATTGGAAATTAAATAGAAATTGTTTTGAATGATAAATTAACTTAACGAATATTGAATGAAATCGATAAATGAAATTAAATTTATTTGAATGTTAAATTAAGTTAATTTAAATGTTTTTGGAATGAAACTTATATTCGAACTTGAATCAATATTTGAATTGTTAAAAAGAAATTGAAATTGAATTATAAGATTTTGAAATTATGAATTTGGAAGTTTTGAAATGTAAATTATGGAAATTGTTTTGGAAAGACAAATGAAATGTTGGTTTCAAATTCTAATGAAAATTGAAATTGATTTGGTTTTGAAATAAATAAACGACCAATCGGTGAAATAATTTCGAAAGTTATTAAAGAGACCGGAATCGGTTAGGGACATACTCACTGTCTAAACCAAAAACCACTTTAATAACTACACGCGGAGTGTGATCCAGAATGAAGTGGTTGGAATGATGTACGTGATGACTGAAGAAAGAGAACGATAATGGATAGCCTTGACACTTGTGTCAAATTGGAAATGACTAAAACAGGAGCCGTGCCGGGCCAAATGGGGGTTAGCTACCTCGAGCGAACACACTTCTTCGAAACTACTCATTACTTGTTGTCGATTGGTGGACCCTTGATTTGGGAGTGTTGTTTCGCGGTGTTGCGATCGCTGCCGCGATGCGTTCTCACCAGTCCGGATCAGGCAAACAGTAGTTTCACTACCTTGGGTATTGCCTCATGTGCCTTGTCATACTTGTATCCCTATATACGCGACCACTATGATTTGTTTTGTGTTATACCTATGGAGTACTCCCTGATATCCCACTAGTTTACGGTGGAGTTTACAGTGCTGTATAGACTATAACGCTTATATAAAATGTGTTAAGGGGAATAATGGTAACGCCTTAACACTAGTTTGATATTTTATATTACTGATAGGAATTATCTACTTATCGTACACTACTACATAGTAGATAGTTTAACGGATCCTTAAAGGATGGTTATTCCAAACATCCTTTGAGTTACTTGTATTTCAATTGCTATTTCACTTGAGTTGGATTTATTGATATAAGAATGTTAATCCTGACTCGAGTGTTTTGTATTTTGCTTTACGCTCGGGTCAGACTGAGTGTACCAGTATTCGAGACTCACCTTTGGAGTTGGAGCTTCGCTTGGAGATCCAGCTATCTATCCAGTTTCAGATATCCAGTTGATTCTAGTGATGTATTCTGGCACTGGATTTGATTATTGTATTCGAGACATCTGTTGTACCTTATTTAACTCTGATATGTATATAGTAGCTTCATGAACTACTATCTTTTGTTTCCGCTGCATTTATTACTCTGTGTCTGTGATCTGTGTTCTATTTATTTACTGTATATGTTCAGTTTTGCCAATTTAAATTAACAATTCGGTATTTTGAATTATTCAAGTCTGACATGTGCGGATGCAAATGGTGCAAAATAGCGGGTCGTTACAGTTGGTATCAGAGCTTTGGTAGCTCTAGGCAAAACTTAGCATATAGGGTAAATGTATTTACAGAATCACTCTCATTCGAGTTTCAATCTCTTCCTTTTGAATCGATTCCTTTGAATTTTGGAACATTCCCTGCGGTTCCGAAATCCATTCGTGTCCCTCACTATTCGTCTTCTCTAATTTCTGGAGTATCCTATAACTCCACTTCGAATGATCTTTATAATGAGTCGACGGTCTTGCCAATCTCAAATTGACTTATAAAGGGGTGAAACTCCTTTACAATAGACATCGATTTACCGGAGATTTCTGTATCCATGGTTTACGATGCTATCTATTTCCTGTTATACCTGAATTCTATTTCTTGAGGTCGAATGTAGATTTGCGTCGAAATTCTGCATCAATCTTATTCTTGAAGTCACGGTTGATTCGGTTAAGGTTGCCCGCGATTTATATAAACTTATCCATCTTCCTATTTTGTTATTTAATCATCTTATCTTCATTTCGAACCTATCTTCGAATCAGAATTCTTTTTGATTTGAGTGCATCAAATTTGAATCTACATCCTTGATTTGAAATCCATTTCTGTATCGTCAAGCGAAGAAGTGTATTTGTAAATTTATATTTAAAATGTTTTATATAGTGTATTGTTTGAGTTGTTGATGTGATTTGGGTTTCCGATCGATTCGTCTGATCAGCGCTATCGATAGGATCTCCAAAACACTCGAGCAGAGCAAACTGACACAGCATTGTTTTCAAATTTAATAAATAAAATAATTTTGAATGATTATACTATATATAAGTATAAATTTTTTCAAAAATTAGATTGTTAATGAATTTGTTGTCAAAAATGTTAATATTTCATTTTCATTTATTGTTTTGTAAACCATAGACTATTCCAATATGATAAATAAATGAAATTATAGAACATGGTTTAAAATTTTAATTAGGAGTTGAAATGAATTTAAATAAAGAATTTGAGAATTTAATTTTCATTAATTTCAAACTTTGGGTTTTAATTTAAAATGCATATTTTATAAAGTAATTTCGAATAGAAATCATTTTCAAAGAATTTTAAATGTTTAAATAAGTGCTCTTCTCTTTGTCGCTGGAAAATAATTTCGGTGATGACGGCCGCGTCATCAACATTCATTTTCGAGTTTCGAAGTGGAGAAACCATTCTGTAGCTTTGCTACGGTTTTGTTTGGAAAATATTTTAATTTGAATTTCTTAAGTATGACTTGATTTATATATATATATGGGAATATCATTTTAAATTTAATTTGATTTAATATATATAGTATATACATAATTATTTCTAAAGGGTTTGAAATTAAACGGAAATTTAATTCTTAAAATTCATGTTAAAAGATGTTTTCAATTATAAATAAAGCTAAATTTTGAAAAAGTATTTAAACTTGAAATAATTGAATTTGAAAATTTTATTTGTATAGTACTAAATTGCATTTCAAAATAACTTACCTAAATTATTCAGAAGTTAAAATGTAATTGGATAATATACAATATAAAATAATTTTATAAATAAAATTTGAGTGTTAATAATAAATGTTATGCACTTAGATTTAAAAAATAAAAAAAATGCTAATAAAGATGATAGAATAATAAGTTAATTGAATGAGATAAATAAAGTAAATTTTGTTCTGAAAGAATTAACAAATTGAATTGAATCAACTTAATGAAATACCTTGAATTAAGATCAATTATTGAATATTAATTGATTTAAAATGAAATTTATATGATTAGAATTAACAGTTGAACTAACAAATTTAAATCGAATGACTATTTGTTGATTTAATATAAATGGATTTAACCAAATTGAAAAAAAAAATTTAATTTAAATTGAAATTTATATGGTTTAAATTAATTTATATGGTTTAAATATATGTAATAAGATATATTAAGTGAAATAAACTTAATAATAATTTAGAATAAAAGAATTAAATCTGTTGAATAAAATATGAGTACAATAATTGATTATACAAATTGATGATTTATAAATTGTTAATTAAGGATGACTAGATAGTAAGATAATGAATTTAGAAATAGATAGATTGATTTAACTTAAGTGAAACCAAGTGGATTAAACCAAATTTTTAAATATTAATTACTTTAATTTGAAATTATATGGTTTAAATTAATTGTTTTATCTTGTCTTTTAATCTATTTTCTTTCTGGTTGTTTCTATTCTCCTACCTCCTTCCTTTTCGGGGACGAAAAGTTTTGAGTGGGGGAGAGTGTAATGACCCGTAAATTTTAACCGTTTTAATAACGTAATTAGTTGAAATTTTGTGAAATTTTAAATGATAAAATTTTGAAATAAAAATTTGATATTTGGAATGCGTCTAATTAAACATAGCAAACTGTAAATTTTCGTCCGAAATCATTAAAGTTCATTTCGTGCGTAAATTTACTTCAATTTAATCAGTTAAAAAGCAATGAAAATAAAACGTTTTCGAAACTTGAATATTTTTACATAGAAAAATTCTAAATCATCTTCTGAGCAAGACGTCATTTTTCTTTTTTTCCAAATTCGGACTTCTTTAGCTCCGTCGATCTTATTTTTCTGCGTTTTTGCTGCATTTTCCGCTAGTAGAAAATTCGAGTTTTTATAATTCAATCGTACTACTGATATCTGTGTATCGTTTTGACCGTCTCATCGTGCTGATCTCCATAGTATACTCGTTTGTGTGTTTCGAACTTCGGTACTCGACGAAATCGATAAAATGATTAATCGTTCCGGTACCCAAATTTTAACATTTGGTTTCCTACGTCTCTTTCATATTCCACCGTGTAATTATCAATAGCATGTAGCCTTTTTCAATTCTCAAAAAAATCAACTTGATGACTGACACGATTCCCACTTTTTATTTATGTTATGATGGTTCGTATTTATTATTTTGGTTCTAGTTTCATTTCAGAGTATAATAAATAAGTTGAACTGTTGTTCTTCCTCTGTTCTCTCTCCTCCATTTCTTCCACTTTAACTTTATACCTCATTCTATTTTTCAAATAAATTGCAGCAACCAATATTTTTCTCCTCAACAATTTTGTCCTCTATATTCGGCCTACCTTCCTTCATCTCCGACAGCCATCCGTCCGTCCTCCACAACTTCCACCCACTAGGCCTCCGCTGCAATTCGTCTACAACACCCGAGACCCTGCCTTCAGGCCACGACACTGCAATGGCCATCACCTCCGGCCTCGTGCTTTCCTCCTCTCTCATCCTCGGCCGAGTTTCCCAGCTCGTTAACCTTCCAGCCTCGGCAAGCATGCTTCGCCTATTTCCCTTGCCGAGCAATCTACCAGCATTATACATACGTAAGTATATTATTTCGAATTGTTGGTATATTTTATAAAGCTGTTTTAAAACTAAGTAATGATATATCGAACTGTTGTTTAGTTGGGGGATATATACAAAGCCCTATAGATATATAAATATATATTTCAAAAAGTTGTCTTGGGTATATTATATATATTATTATATAAGGTTATATGAAGATAGTTCCGACTGCTCTGTTTAAGGCTTATGTGTGTGTGTGTATATATATATATATATATGTTAGTATAAGGTTACAGATCAATTATATATTGTTATTTAGTTTGTACACACGTATGAGTTGATTTTCTTTGATGTTATTTTATTTACACTGTTTGGAGATGTATATTCTATAACATGGTATATATATTAGTTTGAGTGCTGTCATACATATTGCAGTTGTGTGTATAAATTTTGTCTAGTATAAATATCTTCAAGCAGGTAAGCTATATAACCTATTACTATATAATAATATAGATTCAAGTAACAGGTAAAGTGTGTTAGTTGTATCATACGTCAGTTATGTATTTTATGTAAGTTTGTATACCTTTTTATTTTAAGTGTTTTAATATATTACATAGGTATATGTTGTACGTCTATTCAAGTTATGGAAGTTTGTGTTTTATATTGAATATATATAAAGGTTACTGTATATATAAAGTGTATATAAGTCTATTATATACAACAATAGTTGTTTGAAGCTTCCCTTCATGCTTTGGTTCTATAGTATATATATTACATATAGGTGTATATAAATATAAACTGGTAATGTCTAGTACATATACAAGTTATACGTTATATATCTAAAAAAAAACTTTGGGAATAGTAAGTATATGTATATATTCGAGCCTATGTACTCTGTTGATCAAAGAAATTTGTTTCATACTGTTAGTTTAAGTAAATTTCATGCCAGTTAATACATATGTTTATTTTGTTAGTGTATATTATTAGGTATATATCGATCTTATTTTGATAGACAATTTAAGTTGAATATGGATTTTATAAAAGTTTATTATATTATATGTTTGTTTTGTTTCAGTTATATATATTATAATAAAATTGTTCGTATTGATTTTAAAATAAAGAATAATTTGGATTTTTAGATATATATATATATATATATATATTTCATGTGAGTTTAAATCTTATATTAATTATTAGAGAATATGTATAGATATAATATATATTTGGGTTCGGTTTATCAAGCTAAATTTGATTCGGTCTCATCAATTTCTTATCTATCAGTTGTCCGTCGAATCCGTATCCATCTAGCTTTGCTTTGAGGTTCGTGCTTGGTATCGTAGCTCATTTCGTTCTGGTGTTTCTCTCTAGCCTCGAAAGGTGAGCAATCACTCACGATTAATGTTCTTTTATTTATTAAATTTGATTTCAATTGGAACGACAATTGAAATATGCTGCTGTTAGTTAATTACAAATTAATTACAAATTAAAGAAATTATAATCAATTTATCAATAGTTAATAAATTTACCAATCAAAACTATTCTGATTATATTAATAATCATGAGATTAAACAGATTTAGTATTTAATAAATTACTTGCTTTTATTATTATAGACAACTTAGTTTTTAAATAACCAAAATAAAATAAGCCTAAAAACATTAGTAAGTAGTTGATTGGACAATAGAATTAGAGTTAAAGAAAAAAAATACAAGCTTCATTTATTTTTCTCTTCCTTTCCTTTATCATTTTTTCTTTTCTTTTTCTTTTTCTTTCTTTTTCCCCTTTTCTTTTTCCTTTTCTATTTTTTTCTACTTTTACTTTTATTTATGTTTTCCTTTACCCTTATCTTCTCTTTCGGCCCAAAACCCGGCCCAACCTTCTTTATCTTCCTTCCACTCCCAACCCTTCCTCTTTTGTCTACGTCCTTTCTTCAATTCCCCCCCCCCCCCCGCCCCCCCCCCCCAAGCTGTGCACGATCATGTGCACATGCACACGATCGTCGGCCACTCCATTTCGCCATCGATCAACCTCCCACGTCGCTCCCTATCCTACCACCACTATTTTCTACCCGAAAGTGCGGTTCAAACCCACACTCGAATTTCGACCCTCACGGTAAAATCCTGGAACGACTCCGACACCCAAAATCGCCATCCCTCGTCACCACAACCCTCGAACCACCACCAACCTTCGCCACTAGCTTCGTTACTGACTCCTCTCATGTTTCCCCCACGACCGCACACCTCGTTCTCCCCTACTCCACGTCATTCCCATGCAACAGAGGCCATACAAAAACTACCCCAAAACCCTACTTCACGTTTGCTTGGCCACCTCGGCCCTCTGAAAAATGCCGCCGTATTTTTCTCGAGTTCCCCAATACCCCAGCCTCCTTTAGAACCAAATCCGAGTCACGCCACAGACTGGGACGCTTGGATTTGACCAAATCCCAAACCCCGATCATCTATCAAATTCTCATTCCCCACGCAACTAAAAAATTCCCAAAATACATCTACAAATCACGAATTTCAATTGCGAACCCGGCTACATAATCCATTCGTAAAATTGTGATGTTCGAATTTTTCCCATTTAAGGTTGCTTACTATAAAAAAAACTTTTCTCCCTTCTATACTTCATAACCTTCATTAAAACCAGTTTTAAAATAAAGTACAGTTGAAAACAAACACCTTTTCTTTTTAAACCATAGCCTAAAACTAAGTGGTTTGTGAGGTATAAATTTTTGAAGCTGATAGACTTACTGTTTTATCAATTAACACATTAACAGAGTAAAAGAAGAAGAAGCACAGTGTCTTTCTTTTGGGTTATAGATTGATCTTCCATGTTTAACAGGCATATACACATATCAACACATGGATATTTGATATAATTTAAGGATCTAATAGATCTACAGTTATATATATAACAGAGATTACCGTGAACAAAGGCAGGTGTTTACTCACCATTTTATCAAGATGATGACTGCTGCTTTTCTTTTGTTTTTAATCTTCTTTCCTTCACTTTTGAATGTCCTGACCTCTATATTCTTTGGTTTTTATATGTTAGACTGTATTTTGTTTATATTTAACCATTTTCTTCTTGCCCGAGTGTTATCTATAAGCATAGGTATATATAAGAGGAGGCAAAGTGTACAGGTGAAGCTTGTACAGGCTTGGATATTTATCTTCTCATATATATTTTCTTTTTGATTTGTTTTGGAAATCTTGACATGATTTAGATATAAGGCTGATTTGATTTAATAAAAGTTGATTTGATTTCCATATGACTTGATTTTGAAATCTTGCCATAATGATGTTCCCTTGCATGTTTACATGTACATATGTATGAATTGATATATATATATATATATATATCCTTATGTGTTTATGGTTCCCTTTCCCATTTTTATAATAATGTATGTATACATATATACATATTTATCTTCACATACATACACTCATGTATATCTTGTCATCACTCACACACACACACACACACACACATATATATATATATGTATATATATATATACATTTTCACTATTTAATATATATCCATTTGCTTGTATTTATCATCATACATATATATATATATATATTCACATTTACACAAACTTTCCTATATTTTATTTCATAATTATATTTGCATACGTATACACTATCATATTTATTTTATCATCTTTGCGTTTATACATATTTTTACATATGCTTATTTCCATATATTATATTTTCATAACCATGTATATCTAGAATTATATATATATATATATTTAAACATCATAAAGCTCGTGTATATTTACGTATATACATTTATGGATATTTTATCTTGAATTTAAATGGTGGGGTTTATATATATTTTTCTATAAAATTTATCACATCCGAAGATTTTATAATTCAATATTTATTATAGTTTTTAAATCAATTTATATATATTCAGATATCTTAATTGTCAGCAATTTATTTGTTCGGCTAATTATTTCAAAAATTAAAATTAGTTAATTGCCCAATTATCAAACGTCAAAAATCCGGGTCGTCCCAAAATGAGCATTAGGAAGAAAGTGTCCTTGTCTACTCTAGTTTTATTGTTAAAATTTTAAAAGTTTTAAAAACATTGTAAAGTGTATTTTTAAAGAAATAATTTTGTATAACAATTGAGTTTTTTAAATCAAAACTTAATAAATGGTTTGAGTTAAAAATCTCAATTTTAAGAATTAAATCTTTATTGTTGAAAAGGGCTTTAAAAGAAAAATTGATTTGAATGACTATTCATGTAATAAAACTTGACTCTTGTTTGAATAGAAGAAAATGATCTTTAAAAATTAAATTGCTAACTTTTCTTTTTAGATTTAACAAATAAACTTAATTGATAGATCCTAATCTATAATTTTAAAAGTTATGATGTCTATAATTAACATTAGTTAAAATAAGAAAATTTTCATGGTTCTTTTTGAAATAAAGCTAACAAAGGATTCAATAAAAAGTTTCTAAGTTAATATTTTTAAAGATAAAGGTTTTGGGGAATAAGTACTTCATAACTATGGAGTGTTAATTTTATAAAGGGAAGTGAAAACTAAACCAAAAATTTAATATGGAGCAGATAATGATGATTGCTTAGGTAAGACGGGGTAGGCAATGAGTAGAGTAGCAATAGTGAACCTTCGTTGGATATAAGGAATATTAGTTTGAGCCTAGGAATGTTTCATTAAACATGTGTAAAGACCATAAAGAAGAACACAAAAAGAAATGAGAAATGGTATCAAAGTACATTTCTGTGAGTTATAGAGTATAATCGCATGGAAGATTGATAACAAAGAAAGCATATACCAAGATTTAAGGATACTATCAAGAGATTTGGATTAAATAGATGATAATATAATTGATCATGACAATGGAAGTAATGGATGGATCTTATTTATTAATAGCCAAAAAGGAAAGTTAAGATATGTGGCTTATAGTAGAATGACACGTTAGAAAGATCCATTTAATTTAAGCATGAAAGTGATAGAGCCACAGCATCATTAATATCAGTTGATGATGAAGGGCAGTTTCCAGCAATTGTTCCTTATAGGTTACTTAGGTTATAAGCACTAGTTGTCTCTGTTTGTATAAGTTAGTTAGGTTATAATATCATTAATTTCTGTGTTGATTTTATGGATTTACCACTATAATAAGGAAATCTCATGTAGACACTTAACTAATGCAATTTAAGACTGGAATTTTACAAAATAAATTAGCTTAATTATTAGCTACTAAAAGTAACTAATGTTAAGTCCCAAAAGCATTAAAAAATTTAGAAGATAAATTTTAACAAGCGAAGCATAGGGAAAGGTTGTTGCGAAAACCATGGTCACTATCCCTACGCCTAAAAAGCTGAAATTTATAAATCAACTTATGTGCTGATTGCTGTTTTAAAATAAAAGAGAAAGTTTTAGAAATTTGAAAATTTACCGTGTAGTAGAAAAGAGATAATCATGGACGTTAACTCATTGACTAAATTCTGGCTGCGTAGGATGTATCTTAGTCTGTTTTGGAAATGATAAAAACAAAAAAAATTGTTTAAAAATCTTTGATTTATAATAGAAATTTTTTTTATTAAAGTTTTGGAAAATAGTTTTATTTTAAATTTTCTAACCATTTCTAAAATTTAATTGGAAAAGATTTTGAACGAAAAAGAGAGAGTTTTTTATTTTCGAAATGCCACATGGTTAGCATAAGGAAAGAGTTGACGAGTTAGCAAGTATGAAGTTATTATGTAGCAGAAGTGACAGTAAAGTAAAAGGTAGTTAGTGGTAAGGAAAACGGCCGTTTAAACCTTTGGATTTCTTTTTCCATACCTTATCGATAGGTAAACCAAACTTGTTTTAGAATAACTCTGTTTTAAAATTTTAAAAATAACTTCCTTATGTGGACTATACTGGAGAAAGTTGAAAATAAATTAGGGGCAAAAGAGAAGGTTCCAAGATACAGGGGAATGGGTACACAAGAGAATGATGGAAATATGGAATTCCTCATCTAAACCATATTCCAACATAAGAATATAGGTTTAGAAAACCATATTTTCAACATTTTTTATGTTAGGAAATTGTGTGCTAAGTACTGAATGGTAGAGATTGGATGCAAAATTGATTGAATAAAAAAATCCATTTCTGATATGTATTCTAGATTTCAAGTTATATTACATGCACTAACATCATTAGGAAAGATTATTTCTGAAGAGGATCAAGTTAAAAAATCTTGAATTCACTTTCTAGTGAATGAGATCTAAAGACTTGGGCAATCAAAAAAGCCAATGATATTAGTACTATGAAATTAGAATATTTAATTGATAATCTAATGTCCTATGAAGTACAATTGGAGGTTAAAAAGGAGAATCAAGAAAATGAGAAGAAATCACTAGCAATCAACGCTACAAATGACAAGCATGAACCATATAACGATGACGAGAACTTCGATTTCATGGCCTTCAAACTTCAAAAAACTAACAAATATAATTCCAAAAATAGTGATATTATTAAGTGTTTCAAATGTGATAAACTGGTCATTTGAAAAGAGATTGTCCAAACCTGAAGAAATCAAAGTACTCTTAAAAAATTTCAATAAGAAGAGGAAACAAGCTTTCAATGCAACATGAGGTGATTCAGATACATCATGAGTGATAGTGATTCAGAAATTGAAATGCCAACATGTGCTTCATGGTAAATGATGACCAGGTATGGAATTTTAACGAAGAAATTTTGAATGTCTTAAATGATATGTATAAGGGATATAAAATGCTTAGAAAAGAGTACAAGATTAGTTTAGCAGAGATAGAAAGATTAAAAATGTTTAACGAAATGTTGACCAATAAAAAACAATGTCTAGAAGATGAAATCGAAAGACTTAATGATGGAAAGTATTTAAAACTATAAAGTTTTAAAAAACTAAAAAGTGAAAATTGATCCCTAAATTCAGAAAATCTTCCAATGAAGTCAGAAATCATTAATCTAAATGATAAAATAACATCTCTGGATAATGTTATTTTTAAATGTAATAAGGACATTGATAAAATGAAAACTGATGTTGATAAACTTAATAGAGGGAAGGATGATCTAGAAAATTTATTACTTGCATCTAAACCCACTAATAATAAACATGGACTTGGATACACCCCTAAGCCCAAATCAAAGAAAAATAATACTCAAAGTACTAAATTTTTTAAGGCTACCAAGTTCAAACTAAAACCTAGAAAATTATAGTTAAAACCTCCAAATATGTTCATTAATTTATAGGTTCCTAAAAGATTAAATAATAATGAGTAAGAAAAAATATATTGATAATTTTATTAACAAAGTTCATTCATCTAGTGATTAGTTTTTGAAAGGGCATTCAGACTCTTCATGGGTTTGGCTTTCCAAAACTTAACTCCATGGACCCCAAAATAAAATAGGGTACCAGTGCACATATTTTATTTTATTTTCAAGTACCGAACAATAGATACCACACAAAAAATGTTCAAAGCATATGAAATAAATTCATAGATACCAAACGTCATTATATATAAAGATGGTGAGATTGTGAACTTCGAATATAACCCAAAATGATTGTTATTGGAATCAGCAACGTCGGTAACTCGAAATATCCTATTATTATAAATGTTTTCATTGATAAATTTATTTCATGGTTGGTATTGATTTTTATTCCCCTCACAAGTTTTTTTTATATACATTTATATATATCTCTATATACAAACTCTACACATATTGTCTAATTGTGCTAGCGATTATTTTCTCCCTTTTTTTATGACAATGAGGGAGAAAATGTATAAACATACTAGGTAAAATGATAGGAGGAGTTCATAGAGTTAGGAGGAGTCAAATATAAAAACATTATATTTCATCTTTTAAATATTTTTATGGTTGTCATCATCAAAAGGGGGGAGATTGTTAATACACTAAGTATTGATTTCGATGAACGACCATATAAATATTACTTCTAACATATCTTCGTGTTGTGCGGTACTTTCAGATATATTATGGAGCATTTTATAGAGATAAATAAGAACTCAGTAGAAGCAAATAAATTATATATGAAGATTAATCAAAGCAAATGGAAGAACAAAACTGATCGAAGAAGAATGAAACACAAATGTTGTAATGACAGAGATATTTGGAGTGATGAATCTTAAAATCTTTGTTAAAGACCCCATGGCCATTATAGTTGAAGATCATCAACCATTGACCTCTATCGAATCAGAAAATATCCACAAATATGAGGGACTTTGAAATCTGAAAATCTACAACACTTTATTGGAGTTTCTATTTTTTGAAACACATGTATGTCGACGTATCCCTCCCAAGTTTGTCACAAACTGATAGTTTTTATTCTTTTTTAAAATGAAGGGATTTTCCCTTCACTTTATCACCAAAAGACATGTCTCTTCAACCATTATATAATTGTTCTAGAAAACGAAATTCTACACACAATATTCTCATTCTAACTTACTCTTTCATTTCCATAATTTTGCGAAGAAGATCCATTGCATATTCTTTCACTCTTTTTGCAACTCCATACTCTTTTACTCCAACTCTTCAAGGATTTGCAAACCACACAAGATCAAAAAATTTGTACTTGAATTTATATCATTCTCTCTCTGATTTCATCTTATTTCTCAAAGGGTTTAAAGATATATTGCCACTAGGGGTCTATAGGATCATTGTATTGAATCTGCAAGAATCTATACTGAAAGATACGACTACATTCCATACTCTATTGTTGATTGTAAAGACAAAAAGGTGTTCTTGCAGCCTGCAAAATCAAGTGGGTGATCTTGTAGCTCGACAAATTAAGAGGGTGCATCTTGTAGCCCGTGAAATCAAAATTGTAAAGGTATTCTTGCCACTCGTAAAAAGTAAGTCGCGATAGTGAAACTATGTATGGTGCAATACGGGACTGGATGTAGGATTGGTCAATATGAACCAGAATAAAAATTTCTGGTGTTATTTATTTTACTGCATCTTAGTTTACTACTTACTTATTCTGTGATTATTTGTTTCTGTTTGCAATTTGAGTGGATAGAGATTTAAATTCATAAGTAAGTTTTAAATAATTG
Source organism: Allium fistulosum (assembly GCA_030737815.1). Lineage (NCBI taxonomy): Eukaryota > Viridiplantae > Streptophyta > Magnoliopsida > Asparagales > Amaryllidaceae > Allium > Allium fistulosum. The sequence goes on along the minus strand of CM060901.1, from coordinate 1,340,915,301 downwards.
AAATACATACTTCATCCCCTCTAGTGTTTAAATAGCCTTAAGATCCATTCCGCATTATTTTATAGTCAACCCACTTTCCCACAATATTCTTCTTCAATGATTATGTAACTACTGTATGAATCCTTTCTACACAGCCTAGGATGAATTATATATCAATTTAACCCCCCAATCCATATCAATTCTATTATTGAAATGGTGATCTAAGATTCTCTAATTTATCAAATTCATGTAAATTATCAAATTAAACATCAAATCAACTCAAAATCAAATTCTAAAACCTTAAAAATCTAATTTCGTGAATATCTAGCAACATAAACTTTTTGTAGATAAATTCACTCATCTAGAATTTCCAATTTGATTGATTTTAGTTGAAATCTTCAAGCTTTCTCCTCCAACCTATTTTGAATTTGCGATCCTTTCTTTTATTTAAGTCGGTATTATTTAGATTAAATTGCTCTTGCTTTCCTCCTCATTTTTTATATTTTATTTGAAGAATTTGAAGTTGATTTGACACAGAAAAGTAAAAAAAAATTATCTAAAATTTAATGGCGCCTACTTGATAAGGAGAGATCAGAGTGAGTAGTACGCGACTTTTTTTCCTGTTATAACCCTAATCTCGAAATAACGCCTCGGCCCCGTTTGAACTTCCGACCCGTTTGGCCAAAAATTACGTTACGGTAAATAATAAATATCTCATTCACTCGGTGTCCTTTTCGACATTTTATATATGAATTTGAGGTAGAAAATTGGTTTTTTTTAATTTTTGTAAAAATTCAATTTTGTAAATTTACCAAAATGTATTTTCAAACTAATTAATTACTTTTATTAAAAATTCGGGGGTATTACAATACTATTGTTGAAAGTTTGGTTTATCTTACCATTACCCGCTAGATATATCATATGTCATTCCTGTTGTTAGTCGGTTTGTAGCATCTCCAACCATAATTCACCGACAAGTTATTCTTTTGTTCTAAGATATGTTCGAGGTACTATTTTTCACTGCCTTGTATTGTGTCCACCTCCTTCTTACACTAATGTTGATCATGGTAGTGATCGCATATATCACAAGTTGTTCAATATCTTTGTCGGTGATTCTTACATATGATGGAAGGTAAGAAAAAATCTATTATCAATTCATTCTTCAACTAAAGCAAAATATCATGTCATGGTATTTACTACAAAAGATATTGTTTGGTTAGATCGACTACTAAAGAAAATGAGGGTTCACTTTCCCGTCCTACTCTTGTATATTGCAATAATAATAATGTTGTCCAAATTTCTCGGAACTCGGTCTATCATGAGCGAACCAAGCATATTGAAATTGACTGTCACATTATGCGTCGTCATCTTGAGCAAGATATCATTATTGAAACTAAAAAACAGGTGCAGGTTGCAGCGTTTAGTTAAATGAACAAACACAAAACAATGAAAGAACCACGTTTATTGAAACTGAAGAACAAGAATTACAATGCAATTTGTTATATCTGAATAACTGAAAATTAAAAGACTAAATACTGAGAAAGATAAAGTACTGCTGAAATAACGCATCTACCAATACAAAAATAAAATATGACTAGGTACATGCTATAGAATAGGTCATAGATCCAAGAAACAATGGAGTAGTGATGCACTATTTTGTGACACCTCCCCTTAGTGCGAACAACGAACATCAACGACACCCAATGCACTGCGAAATCCTTCAAACTTTGGCCTGCAAAGCGCTTTTGTAAATATATCAGCGACTTGATCGTTTGTCCTAACATGCTGCAACTTGATTTCTTGACTTAACACCTTTTCTCGAACAAAATGTTGATGAACCTCAATGTGTTTTGAACGAGCGTGGAACACAGGATTTTCAGCAAGTTTGATGGTGCTCTCATTGTCACACTTAATAGGAACTGCATAGTCTAGTTTTGGTGTAATCTCACGTATAAGCCGCTTAAGCCAAATGCATTCCTTTGATGCCATAGTTGCTGCCATATACTCCGCCTCGGTGCTTGAGAGTGCTGTTGTACCTTGCTTTGTACTGCACCATGAAACAGCAGCGGACCCTGTAAAAAAACAATAACCAGTTGTAGACTTTCTTTGATTTACATCACCTGCCCAATCGGCATCAGTAAAGCCATACAACAAGAACTCCTTTTGCTGCTTGTACATTAATCCATAATTTTTAGTTCCTTTAACATATCGCAGGATGCGTTTTGCTGCAGCTAGATGATTCAGACATGGTTGCTGCATAAACTGTGAAATGATACCAACAGAGTATGCTATGTCAGGTCTGGTAATGGTTAAATAGAATAAGCTACCCACCATTTGACGAAACAATGTGACATCTTGCAGCACATCTCCTTCAGTTGTGCGGAGTTTAAGAGATGGCTCCATAGGAGTTGATACAGTTTTAGAATTCTGCATCTCAAACCGAAACAGTAAGCTCTCAACATAACTTCTTTGTGAAATAAAATATCCATCAGTTTTGTGAACTTCCAGACCGAGAAAACGCTGAGCCTCACCCATGTTTTTCATTTCAAAACGGACTGCAAGTTGATCCTTGAGATGTGCAATTTCATCTTCATCATCTCCAGTAATTATCATATCGTCAACATACAGAAGTAGGACTGTATATTTAGATGATTTCATCTTGACGAACAAACTGGAATCCGCATTTGAAAGATTAAAACCACAAAAAATTAAAAATTGTGAAATTTTACCATACCACGCACGCGGAGCTTGTTTTAACCCATACAACGCCTTCTTGAGGCGACACACTCGATCAGGAAACTGCTTACACACAAAACCCGGTGGCTGCTCCATATATATGTCACGGTCCAAATCACCGTAAAGAAAAGCATTTTTCACGTCAAGTTGCCAAAGCGACCACCCTTTATATGCCGCTAAAGATACAATTACTCTAATAGTTACCATCTTGGCTACAGGACTGAAAGTGTCCTCATAGTCCAAACCATATTCTTGAGAAAAACCCCGAGCTACCAAACGAGCTTTGTACCGTTGCACACTACCATCGGCATTCTTCTTGATTTTGTACACCCACTTACAAGAAATGATTCTAGCATCTTTCGGTTTTGGTACCAACTCCCATGTACCATTTTTATAAAGTGCTGAGATTTCTTCCTGCATAGCCACTTCCCAACCTGCAATACCTTGTGCTTCTCTGTAACACTTCGGCTCATCATTACCAACATCACCAACTAGAAAACATGACGTTATAGTGCAAGCATTTAGTTGCACATCATAGTCACACAAATAGTCAGGTTTCCTGCGGTCCCTCATTGATCTTCGAAGCAACTGATCATGAGCAGGAACATCTGCTGGTTGTGGGCTGTCTTCAGCATCATCAGCTTCTGGTTGTGAATCTTCTTCTAGTGTAGATGAGTCTCGAACTTCATGATCATCAAACACAGATGCATCGAGATATGAATGATTACTGGTGTCATTTGTGGTGTAATAAGTCGATACCTCGTTAAACACCACATCACGAGAAACAACCACCTTTTTAGTAATCGGATCCATACATTTCCAACCTTTTCTATGTGAATCATACTCAATAAAAACATATTTGATAGCTTTAGAATCCAGTTTATCACGGTTGCTCTTAGGTATATGTACGTAGCATAAAGAGCCAAAAATTCTAAAGTAGCTTGCATTTGGCTTAGATTTGTATAATAATTCAAAAGGTGATTTTGATGTACCTGGCCATGGCGGAAGCCGGTTAATCACATGACACGCTGAATGCATAGCAGCTGCCCATAACTCTTTAGGAAGATTTTTATCATGTAGCCATGATCGAGATACTGCAGTAAGATGCGCTAACTTGCGCTCGGCAACTCCATTTTGTTGTGGAGTGTTAGGACACGTCATTTGACGATGCATGCCATTCTCTTGACAAAATTTAGTGAAACTAGCAGATGTGTATTCACCTCCATTATCGGTACGCAAGCATTTGATCATGGATCCAAAGTCCTTTTCCACCATAAGTTTGAACTGTTTATAATTTTCAAACGCTTCACTTTTGCTTGACATAAAATATACCCAGCTATATCGAGAATAATCATCGACCATCAACATCATATATTGTGAACCACCATAACTTAATGTCTTAGTTGGTCCCATGAGATCTGAGTGAACCAACTGAAACATCAAAGACGACCTGCTTGCAGATTTTGAAAAGGGTAGACGATGTGATTTACCGTATTGGCAGCCGGAACAAATCACACCTGACTGTGATGGCTTCAATAATGGTACTCCGTCAATCAAATTATTTTTCGATATTGTCTGCAGCAACTGATATCCAACATGCCCAAGCCTTGCATGCCAGAGAGACACACCATCATTCTTGCTAGTTTTCTCAACATATGCTTCCCCTGCAGTAAGAACATACAATGACTCCTTCTTTTTTCCTGTAAATGCCACTTCAGCATCAACTGTTTTCAAGTTTGACAGGACTTGAACATCATTAGGGCCAAACAAAACATAACTCCCACTTTCTGTTAATTGAGACACTGACATCAAATTTTTCGTCAGTCCAGGAACATGAAACACATCATTACGAGACATTTCAGTTCCATCTGCACTTGCTACCTTAACATGACCTTCTTGAGTTATTGGATGTACTGTATTATCGGCTGTAGCAATCGCACGATTTTGCTCATGTGGGCGAATATTTAAAAGTAGAGTAGCATCACCTGTGGCATGATGTGAGCATCCTGAGTCGATGATCCATTCCTTCTGATAATCTATGGACACATTTGCCTCTTCTTGTGCATCATTATGATGTACCATGGCAGTTTTATTGGTCGGTTGGTTGATGACTTCAATTGAGAAACACTGCTCCCATTTTGTCTCACCATCATCCTTAGCCTTATGAACAAAATTCGCACCTTCTCCCTTAGACTTAGTACGACAGTTCTTTTTTATATGACCAGGTTTACCGCACTTACTGCAGCTCACCTTCACACGACAGTCTCGCTTAATATGTCCTTGCTTATCACATCTGTAACATGTTACAGAATTCTTTTTATATTGTCCATCCGGCTTATCATTTCTACTTTCACTTGAATTATCATGTTGCTTATACTTCCCTCTGCCTTGTTCTTTTGTATAAAGAACATCATCTGTTTGTGGTGCTGATTGATTTAGCATCTGCTTCATCAATGATTCTTGGTTTGAAAGCAAATTTTCAAGTTCAATAATCGATGGCTGATTTGTCCAACCTTGGATAGATGATATAAATGGCGTAAACTCCTTCCGCAAACCACGGATGAGATATCGATGCAACCGCGCATCACTGATGGGTTTCTCCGTATCCAGCTCTGTTATTTCACTACACAGGTTTTTAACTTTCAGAAAATATTCTGAGATTTGGAGAGTACCTTGAGTAACTCCTGCTAATTCATTTTCCAAGTATTGCAGACGCATGGTGTTCTTCTGCGTGAACAGCCTCTCCAGTGTGTTCCACATTTCATATGGCGTCTTAGAATCTCGCACATGCTCGATGTAGTCTTTACTGACTGACATACGCAAAGCAAACAGAGCCTTTCCGCATTTGATTTTCCATTTTCGCCTTGGTTCAACATTTTGCGGTGTGTCGTCTGGAATTACTTTCTCTTCACCAGCGACCATATCCCACAGATCCTGTCCTTGCAAATATGCCTCCATGCATAACTTTCAATAACTATAATTATTACCAACGAGCTTGTCCACTCCACCAGTCTGGAAAGAACCATTGTTGTTCATCATTTTTTTTTATATTTAAAACAACAAATTGATAACTTTAGCAAACACTTGATTTCAGATGTGGCTCTGATACCATGAAACTAAAAAACAGGTGCAGGTTGCAGCCTTTAGTTAAATGAACAAACACAAAACAATGAAAGAACCACGTTTATTGAAACTGAAGAACAAGAATTACAATGCAATTTGTTATATCTGAATAACTGAAAATTAAAAGACTAAATACCGAGAAAGATAAAGTACTGCTGAAATAACGCATCTACCAATACAAAAATAAAATATGACTAGGTACATGCTATAGAATAGGTCATAGATCCAAGAAACAATGGAGTAGTGATGCACTATTTTGTGACATATGCGTCATCATCTTGAGCAAGATATCATTAGTTTACCTTTCATATCCTTGTTCATGTAGATTGCAAATTTCTTCAACACTCAGTTTCTCGTTTTAAAATTTTGATTGGTAACCCCTTGGTATTTACCTATGGTTGTCGCGCGTATTATGAGTTTGAGTGGAAATGTTAAAGAGAATATTATATATATGTTAAGAATATTTCATAAAATTTATTAATTCAATATAAAACAAAATACTTTTTTTATTTTATTTGATGTGTTGGTGCTGAATCAGAATTTTGTACCAAGTATTTTGTCTTAAATTTTACCATGACGCTATTCAAAACTGCGCTGTAAAAAATGCTGATTGCAATCTTAAATCGTGTCAGTGCATTTGTAATTTACATTGGAGTGGCTTAAAATCGTGCACGTTATTTCCTTTTTTATGAAATTTAACTAGTAAAGATTGTTGGTTTAGCGTTGAAAAATATATATTCATGTGATTAGTTTCTAAAAACGAGTTTGATTTGTATTAATTTTGGAAACTGTAGTATGCTGAAAGCAGATTTTCTTACGAAGCATTTAAAGCTTAATTGTACTATAATTGGTTCACTATTATATTTTTGTCCGAATTATTTTGTTAATTTGCGTAAGTTGATATATCTAAAAAGGCACACATCTAACAAAGCAACAAAAAGTAAATTGAACACAATGATACAGTGGCCATACTTTATCCACACCTCTCAAACAAAGAAATAAAATAAAATTTACACGATATATTAGTTTTCAATCATATTGAAGAAAAACGTACTTGTATATGCAGTTATTATTCTGTAAGTTAAAGCAAACTGAACAATGCTTTGATTTCTGGCACAGAACAAATTAAGTTATCGACCATCATGCATCGTCTAATAGCCAATGAGACAAAACACATTAAAATTCATTCAAAACAACATTTAAGTGAGGTATACCTGAACTATTACATGCTATTTGTTACTTCATAAATCATAGTCAATACCATAATTACCTAAAAATAAGCAAATATATCAACAACTTATACGTGCAATAATTGATAAGAAACTACACATGATTTGGAGTACAAACAACACAAGCCAGTAGGAGAAGAGTTGAAGAAGTTGCAGAATTCTCCTCATCACCAAAGCAACTTCTCTTGAATTTACACGGATTTTTAATTCTTATAGTTTCTCTCATTCTATCTTTCGCTTTACTCTCACTCTCCCTGTGTGTCTTATTATTTTTCATCCTTGCTTCTTGAGTCTGCAGTTTTGTGAGGAAAAGTAATGAGAAGAAAATACAAAGATATACTCACTTTATAGCAGATACATGGCAAACCGAATAATTTCATATAATTCAAATATAAAGTAGTAAAAGAATATAGTTCAAGCTAAATTGCTTTATGATATCACGAGTTAAAGTTACTTGACAGTATATTTGTCCATACTCAACTTCATCTGATTTTCAAATTTGCATTTATCTTGTTCATCCTTTCAGACCCTACCATGTGCATGGTTCAAAGTGCAAACCCATTACTGTTTTTGAACAAAATTTTAGACAACTCTAATGTCTAATCTAGCAGATTTACATCCCTATCAAAACTCTCGAGACACACACACACAAAACTATTCCAGTCCCCAAGCAAATGCTATCGTTTTCATTATGTCATGCATGTATCACAATTTTATTTCATTATTTCGTAGAAAATGCTAGCCTTCAATGTGACATCTTCCAAATGATTGTAGCATTAAAAAGTCCTGTTCATTTTATTCCAAATTATTTCCTTGCAAATGCTATCGTTTTCTTTTCCTATGGTAGTTACAGTTGATTTTAAAAGAGCAAAGGGAACAATGGGTGAACAACGAACTAGACCATGTGATCTTTTGTATATTTTATCAATTTTCAACACATTAATAATTTATTTGCTGGATGCATTTCTGTTAAAGTCAAGAAATCTGTGTAGGTTCTAAATATAGCATGATGCTAGCGGTAAGGCCCCTTTTGTACTTAGCTCTTTCATGTGACTGACCAACTGAGCTTACTTATAGCCGTAGGGTCCTCCTCTCTTAACATCACTTGTATTTGTTCATTTCATTGTATTTGTCCACTGTGAAAAAGCGTCCAACGGATATTTAAGGGCATAATCATCAGCCGCTGCTTCTTGTTTATCCCGTATTCAGATGTCCTCCACCATTTTACAAATTACAAAATGTAAAATATAACTCGTAAACACTCTCTAACAGAGAATACAATTTGTATTTGATTACAACTTCAGAAGGTTAATTTGAAAATTCGTAATCTGTTTAGACGCTGGTTAAACAAACGCTCGACTCTCAAACATTTGTTGGACAAGCGTCTGAGAATTGAATGTTTATTCAATAACCACTCTAGATGTTTGCTCAACAAGTGCCTAGCACATTCAACAAACGTCTTAAACGCAAACGTTAGTTGAACAAACGTTTAATTCGATGTTTTGTTGAAAAACAATATGGATTACATTTTGTAATCCGTAAAAGTGTAATATATAATCAAATTTCTAATGGAGATGGTCTTGCACTTCTTAAATGTAATCTGCTCAAGAGCATAAGTGATTCATCTTACACAATTTCACATTATATTCAAAAAGGTTGCATATTCTATTATTAGTTAGACAACTGATAGAAATGCATTTGCTTCCTTTTATATTTAGAATAGCGCCAAACTGCCTTTTCACATGTGAATATTATCAAGACCGAAATTACTGATAACGGTTTTCTAGTATAAGATATTTGCAAGGGATCGATTATATTTTCATTTTCCAGAAGGTAAAATAATAATTATTTAGTGTGACATATGTTGAAAATATAACTCAAATCTATCAGCATATAAAAAAAGGAAAACAAATCAATTAATTTAGTTAATTGATTGGTTAAATATACAATAAGAAAAAACTAGATATATGCATCTTGTCATAAAAGGAGATAGATATGTACATTAAATCAAAGGCATATCAAATTTTGGAAAAATGGAAATGTTTTAAAATTTGTACGAAATTGATTGTCCGCTTTCCTAATTAATTTCATTTTCTCGCAAGATTTAGCTTCATTCTATTACTATTTAAAGAGACCTAAAGCTATTTTAAAAGCATCTCATTCTTCTCAAACAATAGTTCCTCTTAAATATTCTTCTATAGATTTGTAATAGAGATAAGATTTCTCTGTTTTAGGAAATCTCTACCATTTTGTAATCTCTCATCTCTAAATTGATGAAGTAATAAAGTAGTTGGGTCTTCGTGGAAGTAGGATATAAATCTAAATCACGTTAAATTTTTTGTGTCTTTTCTTTCTGTTATTTAATATTGTGTGATAACATAATTAATATTGAATTTTTAGTGATGTTCAATCTACAAAACTAGATCTTGATTAACCGCTTCTACATATTAGTGATAAATCCTTCTCCACATTTTTCACTACAATTTAGCATCAGAGCCAGTGTTTTTGTTCTGTTTGGGCATTAATTGTAAATTCTAAAAAAATCTATTGGTAGATCTGCTATTAATTATGGTGTTACACGTTTTGATGGAAGGAGAGATTTTGGAACTTGGAAGATGAAAATAGAGACAATGTTGAAGAAGGATAAGACTTATAAGATTGTTTCTGCGCTTGAGAAATTGAAGGACATTAAGACGGATGGTTTGGAAGAGATGGAAGATGAAGCTCTTACAGCAATATAGTTGAGTCTTTTAGATAAAGTTCTTAGAGAGTTTTCTCAAAAGAAGACGACGAAGGAATTATAAGATGCATATCAAGATAAGTCTGTCACAAATTGGATTATTCTTCAGCAACAACTCTATTCGTTTAAGATGAGACTCAAGTAGTGATCCTCTTATGTTCTTTGCCTAAGGAGTATATTGTTTTTGTTAACTCCATGATATATGATGTAGTAAGGTTAGTCTGTCAGATGGTAAGGCTGGTCTTCATAATGAGGTGTTGAGAGATAGGCTGGCGAGACCTAATATAGACAGTGACTTAAAGGGCTTATCCATTTAGAGATTTAGAAGTTAAGACAAGTCAAAGTATGGTGGAGGTTGAAATAAGTCAAGGTCTCGGTCTAGGGGGCCTAATCGATTGACTTGCAATTATTGTAAGAAACCGGAGGACTTTGTAGCTCAATGTCCCAAGCTCGAAGGACGAAGAAAAGACCAAATCAGGCTTCAGTGTCTGCTTTAGTGACATCAGATACAAAGAGCGATACTGATGTGTTTACAGCTTATAGCTCTTTTGGAAAGAGCAACTTATGGATTTTTGATTATGGCACATCCTATTATATGACAGCTGATAGAAATTGTTTTTCTACATAGTGTGAGATTGATGAAGGAAGGGTTTTAATGAGAAATGATGCTTTTTGCCGTATGGTTGATGTTAGTAGTTTGAAGGTCAGAATATTTGATGGTGTTATTCATATGATTACCGATGTTAGACATGTACCTAATTTGAGGAGGAGCTTGATTTCTGTTAGGGCTTTAAGTAGGTTTTGGTTGAAGATTGTAGCTGAGGGAGAGAAAACAAAAATATTGAAGGGTTCCATGATTGTTATGAAATGTGTAAAGGAAGGAAATCTTTACTTATTGAAAGACACTGCTATAGTTGATGAATCGTCTTACCTTACTTTGGCTGATCAGATTCTTTCAGATTGTGGCATTTACGAATGGGCTATATTGGTGAGCGTAGTTCGGATGAGTTGAGAAAGCGAGGTTTGATTGATGGTGTTCATTATTCCAAGCTTGACTTTTGTGAGGAGTGTGTTATTGGCAAGTAGACAAAGATTTCTTTTGGTACTAGAGGGCATAAGGCGAAGGCTACTTTAGAGTATATTCATATAGATGCTTGGAGGCCCTCCCCTTTCCCATTTTTTGATGGAGCTATGTATTTCGTTTCATTTATAGATGATTTCTCTTATAAAGTTTGGGTATACTTTCCACAGTCAAAGAGTGAAACATTTGACAGGTTTCGAAAGTGGAAATCTATTGTTGAGAAGCAGTCAGGAAAGAAGTTGAAAGTTCTCCATTCTAATAATGGCGGTGAATTCATATCATTGGAATTCATCAATTTTTGTGAGTCCGAAGGCATTAGGAGAAATTACACCACACTTAGCTACCCTCGGTCTAATGGGGTTGCTAAAAGAATGAATCAAACATTATTGGAGAGAACTTGTTGCCTCAAATTGATTGCTAAGTTGAAGAAGGGATTTTGGACTGAAGCTTTATCTATGGCGGCTTTTCTCATCAACTGCACACCTTCTACTGCCATTGGCATTAAGATCCCTGAAGAATTATGGAAATGAGAGCCTGTTAGCTATTCGTTTCTCGGATGTTTGGATGCCCAGCTTATGTGCATGAGAGCAGAGGCAAGCTGGAACCTAAAGCTCATAAGTGTATCTTTCTAGGTTATAAAAGGTGACCGAAGGGATATAGGATGTGGTGTCCCATCAATAAAAAGATTATTATCAATAGGCATGTGACTTTTGATAAGAAGGCCATGTTGAAGATGGAGCCTTCCTCATCCGATGATAGTATGAGGACAGATTCAGAATACCAAACACAAGGCAAGTCATCTTCAAATTCTTTCCATAGAGGTAAAAATGATGTTTCCGATGGCACCATGGTTGATGAGGATAGTACAGATGTTAGTATAGAGGATCAGACTCAAGGTGAAGCTCGTTTAAAGACTAGGCTTGTTAGGTAGAGGAAGAAGTCTAGGTGGCTTGATGATTTAGTTGGATTGAGCATCGAAGACATTGACTTCGAAGACATGGTAACATATGCATTTAATGGTGTCCATGATGAGCCCAGAGATTATAGAAACACTATTGCATCAGTTGATAGTTCCGGTTGGTTAGTTGCTATGGAAAAGAAGATTGAATCTTTGTAGAAAAATCATACTTGAGATTTGGCGCCTCTTCCCACTCACAAGAGGGCAATTGGATGTAAGCGGATCTATAGAGTGAAATATGGTAGCATTGGTGATTTCATATACTAGCAAAAGGGTATTTTCAGAAGAAAGAGGTAGAGTATCATGATATTTTTGCTCCAGTTATTAGGCATACTTCCATTTGTATTCTTTTAGCATTAGTTGCTCATTATGATATAAAACTTAAGCAACTAGATGACAAAATTGCATTATTGCATGGTGATCTAGATGAGGAGATTTATTTGCAGTAGCCAGAGGGGTTCATCGATAGTAGTAGGCTAGATTATGTTTGTAAACTTAACAAATCTCTATATTGACTAATGCAGTCACCTAGACTACGGTACAAGAGATTTGATAAGTTTATGCTTTCGCAGGGTTACTCTAGAAACTTTAAAGGCTAGTGTGTTTATTTTAGGAGATGTGATTAAGATATGATATATCTTTTGTTATATGTTGATGACATGTTGATTGCATCTCAGAATATGATCAGAGTTACGGAGTTGAAAGCAGAGTTTAGCAAAGAGTTTGATATGAAAGATTTGGGAAAAGCACAAAGAATTTTGGGTATGGAGATATTCAAAGATAGGAAGCGGAGAGAGTTGAGACTCGCTCAGGCCCAGTATATCGAGAAGGTCCTTGCTCGATTTGGCATAGAAAAAGGTGAAACAGTTGGCACTCCATTGGGTTCTCATTTTAAGTTGTCAAAAGAATTATCTCCTTCATCAGATGAAGACAAGAGATATACCTTATTCTAGTGCTGTTGGTAGTATTATGTATGTGATGGTGTGCAAGAGACCTGATTTGGCCCATGCATTGGATGTTGTAAGTCGATATATGTAACACCCTGCCCTGAAATAGGCCAAAATTCTGATCCAGAAAAGACCCTTTGAAACTTAGAACCACCTCAAAGCCGGTTGTTGGTTGGTAAAAAGAACAATACAGAGCTATTTATCTGCATATTCAGAATCTCATAGTGGAAGGATAGAATATAATAATAACAACAGTACCCATTTTATTCAAATTTCAAATTGTCATTTGAAACCATAACAAAATATATATAATACAAAATCCCAACAATAACTGTACATATCCATAATATTCCAGAACTTACAACATTGTTTTTATTTTATGGGTACATCAAAAACAATAGAAAATAACAAGTAAATAGATAGTTTATTGTCACAAGCCACATAAGCGTCTCCGCCTTCAGCATCACCCTTCTTAACCTGTGTTGTAATGAGAAAGGAGTTAGAACAACATATGTCCGGCGAATAAAAATCTTGAGCCTTACTACATTAGTACTTGGGCAGTATAATCAATAGGAATATGTTTTACGTTTCTACCTACAACATAAGTCTTTTCAAATGTAATCCAAAAAGCTTTTCTCAAACTTAAATAAAAGGCTTTCTAAATATAAGTCCATAGCTAACTTGCTATCAACCCAATAACTCATATCTATTATCTAGAGTGTCCTACCAATGTAAGAGATGATATTTAAGTCACTTAATACTTTTTAATGGGAATTAGGAAGACTCCGACCATTTAATACCTTATTTAAGGTAGGTCCAGGTCATTTAGTATCTATAATCATATGGACTCCTCACTAGTAACTATCTAGCTGACATTGCATGGAATCTCCTCAGCCACTTAGTACTTTCTATTAAAGCGAGCCCTTTTCCGAGATATCCTCTACCGTGCCTAACCCATAACCTCGACCATTTACTCCTTTCTACATGGAGAAGAGGAAGGCCCTCACACAACAACTTAATTCCTTCAATCTCCGAAGCAGGTTCTTCGTATTATGACCCGTACCCTACGGTGACGTCTCATATTAGTCTGACTTAGTAGGTACTGATAGCCAGATTAGCTAGGCCGATTTACCCTATAGAATTTGGGACTAACCTCGCGTCATTATGGATACTTATTATAGGTGTTGTGTCACTCCTGTTAGGCAAATTAGCTGGACAAACTTCCGTGTGCTTTTGACTGGCCTCGCATCCCTATAACTTAGTCATAATCTATATCACACTCTACGTATATTATCACATACCTCGCTGTTTCCATAATCAAGGCCTTATAAGAGATCTTTCTTATATCGCTTTTAACAATAATTACCTTCCTAATGGGATCAAATAAATTAATAACATATTTAACTATGCAATTATACATTATAATTATACGCTAATATTTATATATATGCATGCCTAGTAATTTCTAAGCGTGCGGAGTTTACGTCCTAAACTATCATTTAAATGTCAACTCATTAAACAATCATACAAGTCTCATTCCATATTATCAAAAATATCAAAATTCCAATATTCATATCCAAAGATTCCAATCAGTTGAGTTGTATACAACAAAAATTTAAATTTAACTTATTATGTCAAAACAATGGAATAGATTGATAATAGAAACTTACAATTCCAATTTCTACACTCTATTCAACTCCTTTTTCTATATAAAAATAAACAAAAGAATTTCTATTTAATTCATAGGAATAAGCAGTGCAAACTACGAATAAATTCGTACCTTACACACTATTCATTAATCTAAATTCTTTAACCAAATTCAAAGAAAAAGAATAAGGAGTGGAATAGAAGGTAAATTATCAAAATAGAAAATCTACACAATTCCTATTATTTTGACATAAACAAATTTGAGATTTTAGTATAGAATTGACATTTCGCATTGAAGAAATTTTGGAGGTTTATAAGATGATGTTTTCACAAACTAAAACTCCCCAATACATATTCAGATCCAAATTACACTAATCGGTTACTAAACTATAAAAACTAAGATTTCCACTCATGGTATATCCTTATCTTTGCCTCCTTGGATTAGACATGCCTTTGACAACCTCTATTAGATCTCTTCCTTTTTATACATATATACAGCAAGGGATTTGTATAAACGTTAGATTCAGAAAATTAAAGGTCCGGAGGAGAAGAAGTTGAGAAAATAAATAATAAACAAAGATAGATCTATGGCATTCCTTACCTGAAACCCCAATGGAGTTTTTCTGAATCTTGAAGAGATGAATTGATAGAGCTTTGCTAATGTTTCCAAAATATCATGTGAATAAAAGTGAGGGGTCTTGGGTCTCATTTATAGTGGTTGAAATGTACCAAAACAATCAGATTTAAGTCGGTTTAATAGTATAAAAATCCAAATGTTCATTGTACACAAAAAATCCAAGTCGTCGTTGACGACCGGTCTACCATCGCTTCCCATCGGTCCACCGCTAGCGGTCGGTCGGTTCGTTGTATTTTGGGAAGAATTGTTTGCCATTGGTTTTCAATTTTTTATTCCTTAATTAGTATTTAACATTAATGTGCATTTTAACGTTTACTTAATCCCCAAGTCTATCTGCTGTTTACTTTTGAATTTCAAAATTTGAAATTAATTATTCATTTGAATTTGAATTCTATTTAAATTATTTTAAATCCGAAAACTTTAAACGTCCATAACTTTTCCATTTGAGCTCCGTTTTCAACATTTATATATAGAAATTGATCAGAAGTTTGCCACGAACACAATGACATAACTTTCGTGGCCAAATTCCAACTTTTGCAAAATTTCCATTTTTACCTCTATCCTATTTAATTTAATTTAATTTATCCAAGTGTTTATGGTTGATTTTACAGGGTGTTACAATATATGTCTAACCTAGACAATGAACATTGGCAAGCAGTGAAGTGGATGCTCAGATATCTTCATGGCACTTCATCAGTTGGCTTGTTGTATGGTGGAGTAGATGGAAAGATCTCTCTTAGAGATTACTGTGATTCAGATTATGCTAGGGATAAAGATGGATGGAAGTCAGTGTCAAGCTATGTTTTAACACTTTGCATAAGCTCGATTTCATAGAGATCAAAACTACAGTCTATAGTAGATTTGTCGACTACCGAGGCCGAGTTGATATCGACTGTCGATTTCCTGGATTCAAGGTTAGTAGTCAGTAGTAGGATGGAACTATAATGAAATTGCAAAATTGAACATTCAATCACTTTCGGCGATTACCTCCTAAGATGATAGATGACGACCAACCAATCAAAATTCATGAATATGTGTGGAAAGTCGGTAGTGGATTGAGATTGAAATTTAATGTTTACTGATTTTGCCAAAACTAATTTTGTCAAACTTGGAAGAGATCGAAATGGATTTAGAATGTTAGGCGGTTATGCGACCATTGTAGAAATTTGAGGGCAACAACAGGATGCAAACAGTTTTGGTTTTTTTGGGAGATAATGGGATGCAAATTATCGTGGTTTTGTACAAGAAAAATCAATTGGAGGAATAGATATCGAGTATTTTTAAATGTCCGTATACTAGATGTTCCACCTAAGCAACGTTAACTTACTGTTTTCATGTCTAAGTAATTGATGATTGATTGAGCGATTGATTAGATGGAAACGGACTTATGAAATAAAAGTAAAATTGACAGACAATTAACTTTAGTGTTCATCCCTAACCTTAGTCGGTTTTGCCTTCCTCTGTCTTTATACTCCAAATTATCTAAATACCACCGAAACAAATATTGTAATGGCCCATATTTCAAAAACATAAAACACGAACGGTGGCAACAGTTTGTGCAAAATGTGATTTTGATTAAACACAATGATAATGGTTAAGTAAATGAAAAGAATTATTTTTTAATTTAGATTCTTGTTTTTTTTGCTTTTTTAGTTTAGATATATTCTTTTGAGTGAAGTGATTTTTTTCCTATTCTAGATTCTTGTTTTTTTTTCGTTTTTTAGTTTAGATATATTCTGAAAAGATCAAATTAAAAAGAGAAAGACAATAACAGTGGCTCAAGTGAAGCTTAATCCAAATTACAATGCTAAGTATCAAGTGCGCCACATACATCCATTTTCCCACATCGTGCATACTCGTGCGTATGCAAGCTTTTCTAATCATCCATACTTCGTGCAATTAATCAATTGGTAGCAGAAATAATGATATAAAGTGAAAATTATCAAATAATAAGTGACGTGGAACAAATTTTTTTATTATAGTTATTTAACAATCCTCCGTTAACTACAAGAAAACTAGAAATAAAGGAAAAAGTAATAATCTGAGAAAAACAAAAATTTCATACACATAATTAATGTCTTTCGGTTGAATTAATACATAAAGGATCTAAATCTCCCAAAAAAGGCAGCCCTTTTCACGCTCACATCCGTGAGTCCATCAAGTGTCTCTCTAGCACCACTACATATGACTATGGTCTAATTAAGAGCACGAAGCTCGTTTTTAAATCAAATAATATGATCCATAAATTGCATTTCAAAAGGACCACTAATTATAGATTATGAATTTGATATGCCTAATCTCAAAAATAAGTAAATACATCAAATGCGTCTCAAAAGCACCACCAAACCGAATTATAAATTTAATATTAATCAATTTCAAAAATGTTCATAGAAACCATCAAGCGCGTCTCAAAAACACCATCAATACTAGTTATAGATTTCATATGAGGAACAAATTCAATTATAGAAAAAATAATTAAAATCTATCAAGTGCATTGCATAAGCACCACCAAGGCATATTATGGATTAATGATGAACATAACGCTCAAAATCAAGAATTTTACAAATGAATCCATCCAATGCATCACAAAAAGCACCACCAATACAAGTTATGAATTTGTAAGAGCCATCGACTATTAAATACTAAAGTAGGAAGGAAAAAACAAATCATGTGGTTTTGTTTGATCGTTGATCAGTATCCGTTGCATTTTCCTCCTATGTAGGCTTGTAACGACCCGATATTTTCAACCATTCGCATCCGCACATGTCGGACTTGAATTGCTCAAAATACCACGTTGTAAATAAAAATTTGGCAAACTCATCATATATAGTAAATAAAAAATCACAGATCACAGACACAGAGTAATATAATGCAGCGGAAACAGAGAAATAGTAGTTCATGAAGCTACTATATAAATACATCAGAGTTAAGTAAGATACAATAGGAATACCAAGATACAACAGGAGTAACAGTATGATAATCAGGTACAACTCAGAATACAACTGGAATCAACTGGATAACAAGATGAATAGATATCTGGATCTTCAAAGCAAAACTCCAACTCCAAAGGTGAGTCTCTAATGCTGTATCACTCAGTCTGACCCGAGCGTAAAGCAAACACAAAACACTCGAGTCAGGACATACATACTTATACAATGTAAACCAACTCAAGTGAACTGTAATAAAGCTACAAGTAACTTAAAGAATGCTTGGGATCGCCCATTCTTTAAGGACCCGTTAAACTATCTACTATGTAGTAATATTCCCTATTATAATAATGTCTAATCATAAAATAAACATACTTTAAAATAGCATTAGGGCTTTACATTTAATCTGAACTCACCCTAACACGTAATAATGCCAATAGTCTATACAGTACCTGCATACCTCGAAAGGCTATGAGAAGATACTCCATAGGTACGACACAAATAGAAACTCATAGTAAATCTCGATATGGTAAGTGACACGGCACAACTAGGCAATGCTAGGGTAGATATACCAATTACGCATCCGGACTGGTGGTGACGCATAGCAGCCACTACCGCCCACCTCGAACAACACTCCCAAATCAAGGGGTGCACCCAATCAATAACAAAGTAATAGAATGGTATCGAAGAAGTGTGTTCGATCAGGGGTGCTACCTCATTGGTCCGTCAATCGCTCCTGTTTTAGCCACCTTATGCCAACTCACGGGGGTTGGGTCCACGTATATACCTTAGGATCGTCGCCACCATCCTACTTCATTCTGGAACTCCACCGCGTACACAGTTGTCAAAGTGGTTTCCGGTATCGACAGAGAGTATGTCCATATCTGATCCCGGTCTCTTTAACAACCAATCGTTATTATAACCCGTGGTTATAATTTAAAAACTGTTTATACTTCAAAATAGAATATCATTTCAAATCCAAATCTTTATCAAAAATAAAGATTAAATCAATTCCAAACCATTTCAATATATTTAAAATATCATATCATTTCCAAACTTCATTTCAAATCATTTCAATATATCAAAATATCATATCCTTTCAAAAACTTCATTTCAAATCATTTTAATATATCAAAATATCATATCATTTCAAAACTTCATTTCAAATCATTTAATATATCAAAATATCGTATCCTTTCAAAAATTTCATTTCAAATCATTTATTTGAGTTCAAATCCAAATATTCAACTTTAAATACCTTTTAAATTCAAAGATATCATTCATTTATTATCATTTCAAGTCACCTTTTAAATAGTTTATATTTCAATCAAAATAATTCATCTAAACCATTTAAAAGTGTAATTATTATACTTTCAAAACAAGTATTCAATTTCCAAAGTTATAAACTATTCTGAGTTCATTTACTAAGTTAAAAATCATAAACATTGAAAATTTCAGCCTTTCACATCATTCAGAAAAAGCTGTTATAAGTTATTCTTGAAAACATTTTTAATTTAGCAAAGGCAGCATTTCAAAACTGCTGTTAAATCTCAGTTTAGTTGAAATTTAGTTTAAAACAGCAAAGACAGCATTTCCAGAAATGCTGTAATAGCTCAGGTTTCAAATTAAAGGTTTTAATTAAATTCAGCAAAGACAGCAGACCACTACAGCATTTACAGAACTGCTGTAATAGGCCTTTATTAAGTTTTTAGCCTTTTAGTTCAACTACAGCAACTACAGCATTTCAGAAATGCTGTAATAGCTCTTTTATTCAATTTTAGTTCAAATCAGACATCATAGCATTTCTGAATGCTATTAAAGTAATTTCCGATTTTAGTGTATTTCCAGCAAATAATAAACTTCATTTTAAACCCTTTTAACATTATAAAAATCATATTTTTAACATTCAAAAATGTAAATTTAAATATCTTTTTACTTATGATTTTTATAAAGTAAACTTTACAATAAAATCCAACTTTCCAATAATTTTACTTAACAAATTCAAATGTACAATTTTCCCATTTTACCTTTACAATTTATTAACACTTACATTTTCAAATTACCATTTCACAAATTAAACTAAATTTCCAATTTATTTAATTAATTTAAACCTTTAATTAAAACCAAATTTCTCATTTCCAAGTCAAGTTATATTTTAAAATTACACATTTAAGCATTCATTCATTTAACTATTTTAGTTCATAGAAAAATCAATAATACTTTATTAAATCATTTAAATTCACATTTAAAACAAATTATCATATTTACCATTTTCCAAATATAATTAAATTTCCATTTTATTTATATAACTTAATTTTCATTTTAAACCAAAATTCCAAGTTTTCCAACTTAAGTTATATTTCCAAAATTCACTTTAACTAGTCATTTATTCAACATTTTTAACTTATAGAAAAATCATAAATTCTTTATTCAAACCATTTAAAAATCTATTTAAATCAAATTAGCATAAATTTACACTTTCAAACATATTTCAATATTCAAAATACTTTATAAAATAACCACGGGCCTGTATATAGTTTTCTAACCTAGGTCAAGTGATACGGATATGTATCATTTCAATCCGCAGCTTACAAAGAAAATCCGGGTTCTATCATTTCAAACCCGCAATCCCAAGTCAAAATAAATTAAATAAAAACCGTTCAGGCCTATCATTTCAGCCCATAACGATTTTTCCCTATTCTAAAGTCCGTTCGGGTATGTATCATTTCAACCCATAGTGATTTCTATACTAACAGGGGACTTGTAGTGTGATAAACATGTATAAATGAACAGTTTTACAATAAATAACAGTAACAGATAATATGACATGTAAAATAACAGGTTTAACATCATATAATTAATAATCGTAGGCAATTATAACATCATATATAATATTCTACACATTTAATTGTTGTCAATTCACATTTGCATAAGTATAAATGTCAGGCGTGATTACTCACCTTTTTACACTGGAGTTAGCGATCAAAACACACAGAATAGATTCCAGAAAGCATGACAAGCACGATACAGTACGACTTTTGATTTGAATGAATGGAGAGCCTTGATATTTATCTTGTAAACAATAACCAAAACAAGACAATATACACATAAATATTCAACACAAAACAATGTTGAAACAATGAAGATAAGAAGCAACAAAGGAATAGAGTACTTGACCATGCTTTAACCGATCAAATGCTTGACCAAGGGGATCTTTTGCTCGGCCATTGATGTGTGTTTGGGTCAGGTATGGTATCATATAGGTCAGGTTAAAAGTGGATGAAGGTGGTGGAGGAGTTACAACATGGAGCATACATGGGTTCAAGGCAAACTATGAAGTTTTGGTGCATTTTGGCTCGGCTATGACCACATATAGGCTCAGCCATGGGGTCTTTGTGACACCCCACCTCTATACCCACGTTAGCCAGGAACACTACGGTGTAATGCTATCAACTAGCACGGAGAATAAGGCTGTTGAGGAGCGACCATCCATGTAATTTCTTTGTGCGAGCACCGATATATCAGATCGTATAGCATGCACTTCATTTAAGGAGGAAACCCGACATACCGATACAAACTCAAAGCTATCACACGGTGGCTATATATAATCTTTGGAAACAAACATAGAAGTAAACATAACATAAATCAGTCACAGACATCCATATCACAAAGCCGGAAAAAGATATGAATATATAACACATGAAAGTGTACATCAGAGTAGTGGTCTGAAAGATCCACGATAATACAAAAGAATAGCTACAAGCTACACAAAAGGATAAGTATACATCTCGGAGTCTATATCTCAAATGTATACAACAAAAACTACTAATCTAAGTAGTTAGCCAAAAGTCAGAATAATCCCTGAAGAGAAGTCAAGCTGAAGCACCTGTAACATCTCGGTCTGACCCGAGTATTATTTCATAAGAAAATAATAAACGGGTCAGTCTAGCTATAAATATCAGATGACATGATATAGAATAAATGATATGGCATAAATATGTAACAACCATAATGACATACTACTATAACTATGTAATTGAAAATCAACAAGAGATTAATCAATATCACAAGAATCTTCTCAAAGATAAAATAGGGTATCATACCCTAAACTTGTATTCATAACAAGTCAATGACACACAAATTCACCAATGCATAAAAATTGATAAAACTTATCAATGGAAATCACGAAAATTGGTGAAGCACAAAATTCCAGAAATCATCACAAGAAATCCAGAAATCACAAGAAGGGGGAGGCCTATCACAAAACGGGAGTATGAAAACTCACCAACACGTGTATCACAAAACGAGACGCTATCTCATGGTAGCTAACCATTAATATTTGAGCCGAAGCTCCACAAGAATGGCCCGAAGACCGTGGGGCGCTACCCCACATATGTGATGGTGAAACATCACACAAACGGGGTTTAGTCTCCCTCGTAGACAAAGAGACATCGCACAATTGCTATTCTAAATCAAATCACAAAAATGATCGTCATGATCATTAAGAAGTGTCAATCACACCAAGCTAGTAAATATATGAGTTTAGCTTCATGTCCCATAACCACTTGCTTAACTTAAATATTTACGAACAAGCTGTGAATCTTTACTAGAAAATTGTCACAAGAGGTTCAATCGAACAAGTCCAAGAATTAACCGACGAAGTGAACGCAAGCGTTTCATACCACTCGTTTCACTAAGCCGTTTAATTAGATTTCTCATCCGAGTGAAGTAAAGGCTTGTATATACTAATAGATTGGAAAACGTTTTAAGAAAGAGAGTGTTGTAATTAAAATAATGTTGAAATCGCTTTGATGAAAGAGTTTTGATATTTACTATTAGTATTAAAACCCTTATATTTTTAAAGTGACAAATCACAGAAATGATTGTAGAACAATCTTTCACAAAAATTCACATTCGAAAACGTGAATGAAATCCAAGGAAATCAGCTCAAAATGCATCAAAGTAGAAATAGGAGGTGCGGCCTAACATGCCGAGCGACCTAAGGAAATATAGGTCGAACGACCTATAAGTGATGCGACCTAAGATGCTGCGCGACTTAACAGTGTCGAGCTAAGGAGTGCAAGCAGGTCAAGCGACCTAGAGTGATGGCTGAGCATACGACCTAACGGGGCCGATCTAAGTCATAAGCGACCTAAGGAAAAACACGCGACCTAAAAGGTGGCGCGACCTATGGTGCAAGCTGTAACAACCCGAGGTTCCGTATCGATTGATCATCGTCATTAGACGATTAAATCGGTAGCTAATTATTGTTGGTATTTTAATCGGTTGAATTCTCTTCGAATGTTGGGTTGAAATTCTTTTGAAAATTTGTTAAAGAGTTATACGGGCTTTCAATTGAACCCTGGCCCAATAACACTCTCACTTCTATCTTTAGTAAATTAGCCCATTCCTTTTGTGGAGGGACTGTTTGGTACCCATTTCCCCTTTCATTCGTTTTCCAACCCTAGAAAAGAAAGTAAACTAACGAAATAAAATGGCGGCGATTATTTCTTCGATCTGAAAATTAGGGCTCTCGTCTTTCTTCCAAAAGTTAGGGCTTCGATTTCAACAATTGCTCAATCCCTCGTTTGGCCACGGCGTCGACTAAGGAGGAATCGATGGTAACTCGGCCGGCTGTTTGAGTTCGTTCTGGCTTCGTTCGACTCGTCAACTTCGTGCTCGTTCACGATTCCCTCAAAACATTCGAAACAAAGATGAGTGAAATCTTTCACTCACATCTAATCTATTCTCGTTATGATTTGGATTTGTTGGCTTGTTTTTACTTCACTCGAATTTGCTTCTCGAGTTGATTTTTAACTGACGTTTGGAGGGGTAATCACTGTTTCGACTTTGATTTTTGGGTTTCGTTCGTGTTCAAATGTTCGAGTGTCGATTCAATTGTTTTGGTCATTTGAAGTTAATTTGTTGTGCTCTTCTGTGGTATCGACTTGTTTCGCCTTGTGCTCTAGATTTCCTGACCAGTCAAGTTTGAGTTTCATAACTCGAGCTTGATCTCAAGTTGGTGACAATGGCTCCTGATTATGGTTTGATGTTGATTTCGATCCCTGTTTTCTCGTTCGTATTGTCATGGTATTGTTTCATGAGGTATCTTTGCATTGTATCTTTAAGTTGTTCTGCATTTGGGGCTTCGACTTGTGTCATTTTGTGTTCTCTGTGCACATGTTCACATGGAATTGTTTTGAGTGCACTGCACTATCATTTTGTTTCATCCATTTTACTGCATATATACTTGAGTCTTCGTTTGTTATTGGCCTTCATATATGGGCATACATACATTCATCGTTAGGCCTGGGCAGTTAGGTCATTTGGTATGCTGTTGCATTGCATCATGTTGTCGTTGTACCTGAGCATGATGCATCTGCAGTTTCATAGGAGCAATTGCTCTGTATTTATTTTCCTATCTACTGCTTGGCATGGAGTTGGGTGCTTCACTTTAGTATCTGAACTTGTTGCCTGGAGTACAATTGTGTGTACTGCATTGTTGTTATATGATGGACTTGGGTTTATCAATTAAGTTGACTTCTTTAAATATAGGTTGTCTTCATTATGGGTTCACCTGATCATTTGGTCTGACTATAGTTCCATCACTGTTTCACTTGTACTTTGTGAAGCAGTGTTGTAATTTCTTGAAGCCTTCATTACATAGTGCTATGATCTAATGCCATTTGCATATGACTCTTGTACCTGTGCATATTTGTGCAGTTTCACTCAACTTCATACATGACCTGTTGTACTTGTTTATGAAAATCCATGACTTTGGCCATTAACTATTGACATCAGTCTGGACTTTAACCTTTTCATCTACTGGAATCAAATATATTTGCTTGCATCCGTACTGTTACTATATCAGTTATGATATGATTTGTATTTGAGTTGAATTTGGTCCAATTCCATTGAGTTAGTTCATTGATGCATCACTGTCACCATTTATTGGATTCTGTGGTTTGGTAGCACTGCGTGTTACCTTGATTTCACTATCTTTATATCTAGTGGTGGCTGCAGTTTTTGGTTGCAGTTTTGCCCTTGTTGGATTCATAGATCTTCTGAGTATTTGATAGACTATATTGGCGAGGCAGTACACGTTAGCGTGTACTGCAGCCAACCAGCACTGTTATTTTAAATTGACATTTCAATTGTTTAAATTGATCTGGATTGCTGATTTATTGTTTAACACTGTTTAGTGTTATATCTGCCGTTATCCAATTCTCGTATCGAGAGTTGGATATACGTGATTTCTGTGACTGTCATCTATTTGAGATTATTATTGCTTCTATGCACTAATAACTGAGTTTGAATTAGACTGACCCGTGTATTATTTTCTTTTGAATGTAATACTCGGGTCAGACCCGAGTTATTCCAGGTTGTAGATTTCCTTCTTTGAGTTGCTGTTCGGGATTTGAAGACTTTTCACATCTTCTGAAGTTGTCAGTGTCATTTTGTAGTAGTCGTGTCATTGTATAGAATGATATGTATTCATGTATATTAGTCGATAATGTACTTGTATATATATAACTTCTAGAGTCGACAGTTGTAGTTGTATCATATGTATTGTGTCAACTATGTATTAACTGACATCAGTTATATATATATGAGACTTTTATTTTTATCTGTGTTCTGCATTTATATTATCTGTGTTATTGTTATATCTAATGTCCTAAACTATTATGAACCGTCGTAGTTCGTTTTATACTAGTATTGGGTGTGTCGATGGGAGTAAATAAATAATAGATGAAAAATAAAAAGTATATACCACTCCTATCGAGATAACCAATATTAGTGTAAGGCCAATTACGGATGGTCGCTCCTATCCAGCCTTATTCTTCGTAATAATAGACAGTATTTCTTTTAATACTCTTTGTTATTATGAGCATAGAGGTGGGGCGTCACAGTTGGTATCAGAGCTTGGGGTTTATGGACATAATATAAAACATAACTTGGATGGAACATATGTTACAACTATAGGTCGATGTTTTATTTGTGATTTGAGTCAAAACTAAAGTTTTGAAATTTTGATGAAAGTTTTTAAATATCATTATTTAAAAATAAAAAGTGGATTTGTGTTCTGATGATTTGATTGATTTGAGTACTGTTTATTAGAGTGCGCAGCGGAAACAGTGAAACTGTCTTCGCTGGGTACAACTGATAATCTATTTGATTTAGAAATTGAAATAAATTTCATTGGTTGTTTACATAGTTGTAATTATTTTGTTTCTTTGAGAATTTCGAATCCGAATTGAGGATTCGAAGAAATTGCAGTTCTTTGATTTTTGTTGAAATTTCTGCTGACTTTCTTTTGTACTAATCATCTATTGATTAGATTTTGCTGTTTTGAATTGTCTTCATTGAAGATACCTTCGAATGATTTCTTTGTTTATATTATAACGTGCGTACAAATATGAATTGCATGTTACTGCATTTATTTAGCGTTGAACCGATGCTTGGTTATGAAACGTATTTTGTTGCCGTTATTTTTATAACGGGATTTTTACATCGATGCTAAATTTTGAGGCACGGTGTTTTGTTGGCATTTTGATGAATGAAAATTCACTGATATTACATTTTGATGTAAATTATTTTGATGAGATTTTGATGACAAAAAAAAAATTTAGTGTCGCTTTGACTTCAGTAACAGTCAAATTTTTAAAGAGTGGATTTTCAAGCGATTATTCCGCAATGCTGATTTTGAGATTTGTTATACGATGTTCTGGAGAAGTACAATTTCCTTTTCGAAATTGTTACTAATATTGTTGCTTTAATCACGTGATTGGAAAATCGTTTTAAAATGAAAATTGTTTTATAAAATTTTAGCAGTTTGCGTTTTCAAAAGAATGAGAAAGCAACTTAAACGATTCAACAAAATCGAGGATTATGACCCTTTCTTTTACTGTTTCGCTTAACTCCGGACTTGTTCAGTTGAGAATGCGAATTGTTATTTTTACAAAATAAATAAAATTGTTTTCAAAAATTTTACAGTTTGCGATTTCAAAAGAATGAGAAAGCGATTTAAACGTTTCAGCAAAATCGAGGACTATGACCCCTTTCTTTTACTGATTCGCTTAATTCCGGACTTGTCCGTTTGAGAATGTGAAATGTATTTTTACAAAATACACAATTTTGCACTTTCAAGGAAACGATGAAGTGAATCAAACGATTTAGTAAAACACGTGGTATGGGACATGTGCGTTTGCTATTTCGGTTAATTCCGGACTCGTTAATTGAAATATTTGATGATTTTGTGTGCTTTCGAGCCACTATGAGGACCTTCGGGTCATTTGTTGGACCTTCGGGTCATTTGTTGGGCTTTCGGGCCACTTTGCGGACCTTCGGGTCAAATACCAGTACTAGACCTTCGGGTCACTCTGCGGACCTTCGGGTCAATCTGATGGGCGCCAAAATTATGTTGAGTACTTGGTAGGCTTCGGCCACTCTGAGATGCACGTGCGGCGAATTATAAACTCGCCATCTGATGGGATCGATCCAAGCTTTTATGTTGATTTTCTAGTCTTCTTAATTGATATCTAGATATTTGTTGCTTCCAATTATCTGCAGGTAATTGGATATTTGTTGATATGAGTTCTGATTATCGTTTTTGATAATCAGATATTTGTTGTTTTTAATTATCGCTTGTGATAATTAGATATTTGTTGATATGAGTTCTGATTATCGTTTTTGATAATCAGATATTTGTTGATATGAGTTCTGATTATCGTTTTTGATAATCAGATATTTGTTGTTTCTAATTATCGCTTGTGATAATTAGATATTTGTTGATATGAGTTCTGATTATCGTTTTTGATAATCAGATATTTGTTGATATGAGTTCTGATTATCGTTTTTGATAATCAGATATTTGTTGTTTCTAATTATCGCTTTTGATAATTAGATATTTGTTGATATGAGTTCTGATTATCGTTTTTGATAATCAGATATTTGTTGTTTCTAATTATCGCTTGTGATAATTAGATATTTGTTGATATGAGTTCTGATTATCGTTTTTGATAATAAGATATTTGTTGATATGAGTTCTGATTATCGTTTTTGATAATCAGATATTTGTTGTTTCTAATTATCGCTTGTGATAATTAGATATTTGTTGATATGAGTTCTGATTATCGTTTTTGATAATCAGATATTTGTTGATATGAGTTCTGATTATCGTTTTTGATAATCAGATATTTGTTGTTTCTAATTATCGCTTTTGATAATTAGATATTTGTTGATATGAGTTCTAATTATCGTTTTTGATAATCAGATAATTGTTGTTTCTAATTATCGCTTGTGATAATTAGATATTTGTTGATATGAGTTCTGATTATCGTTTTTGATAATCAGATATTTGTTGATATGAGTTCTGATTATCGTTTTTGATAATCAGATATTTGTTGTTTCTAATTATTGCTTTTGATAATTAAATATTTGTTGATTTGAGATTTAATTATCGCTTTTGATAATTAAATATTTGCTGATTTGAGATTTAATTATCGCTTTTGATAATTAAATAATTGTTGATTTGAGATTTAATTATTGCTTTTGATAATTAAATATTTGCTGATTTGAGATTTAATTATCGCTTTTGATAATTAAATAATTGTTGATTTGAGATTTAATTATCGCTTTTGATAATTAAATATTTGCTGATTTGAGATTTAATTATCGCTTTTGATAATTAAATAATTGTTGATTTGAGATTTAATTATCGCTTTTGATAATTAAATATTTGCTGATTTGAGATTTAATTATCGCTTTTGATAATTAAATATTTGCTGATTTGAGATTTAATTATCGCTTTTGATAATTAAATAATTGTTGATTTGAGATTTAATTATCGCTTTTGATAATTAAATATTTGCTGATTTGAGATTTAATTATCGCTTTTGATAATTAAATATTTGCTGATTTGAGATTTAATTATCGCTTTTGATAATTAAATATTTGCAGATTTGAGATTTAATTATCGCTTTTGATAATTAAATAATTGTTGATTTGAGATTTAATTATCGCTTTTGATAATTAAATATTTGCTGATTTGAGATTTAATTATCGCTTTTGATAATTAAATATTTGCTGATTTGAGATTTAATTATCGCTTTTGATAATTAAATATTTGCTGATTTGAGATTTAATTATCGCTTTTGATAATTAAATATTTGCAGATTTGAGATTTATTTATCGCTTTTGATAATTAAATATTTGCTGGTTTGAGATTTAATTATCGCTTTTAATAATTGAATATTCGTTGAAATTGAAATTTGATTATCGCTTGTGATAATCGAATATTTGTTGATTTGAGAAATTTGACCATTGTTTGAGAAAATCAGATATTTGATTTGTCTTCTGATTATTGTTTGAGATAAGTAAATATTTGCGATTTGAAAATTCAATTATCGTTTTTGATGATTGAATATTTGCGATTTTTGAGATTTAAGCTTCGTCTTTTTCTCTGGCGATTCAGGTGAGTAATTCGATTTACTCACATTCAATTCGTGCTCTGTATGGGATTTCTTCTCTGTTTTTCCTTCTCTTTTAGTTGCTGGAACTCGATTGTTCTTGCTTTTGTTAGTCGTCTGATTTTGATCCCTGATTCCCACGAGGTTGATTCTTTTGATTTGAAGCAGTCGAACCTTTCGATTTCTTATCTAATACATCCCCGCTGACACTTGCTTTGCTTATACATTCGACATTGCCATGCTCTTTTGGTCGTTACCTTTTATCCATTTATTCCCTATGATTGCGTGGACGCAATTTCTTTAAGGAGGGGAGTCTGTAACAACCCGAGGTTCCGTATCGATTGATCATTGTCATTAGACGATTAAATCGGTAGCTAATTATTGTTGGTATTTTAATCGGTTGAATTCTCTTCGAATGTTGGGTTGAAATTCTTTTGAAAATTTGTTAAAGAGTTATACGGGCTTTCAATTGAACCCTGGCCCAATAACACTCTCACTTCTATCTTTAGTAAATTAGCCCATTCCTTTTGTGGAGGGACTGTTTGGTACCCATTTCCCCTTTCATTCGTTTTCCAACCCTAGAAAAGAAAGTAAACTAACGAAATAAAATGGCGGTGATTATTTCTTCGATCTGAAAATTAGGGCTCTCGTCTTTCTTCCAAAAGTTAGGGCTTCGATTTCAACAATTGCTCAATCCCTCGTTTGGCCACGGCATCGACTAAGGAGGAATCGATGGTAACTCGGCCGGCTGTTTGAGTTCGTTCTGGCTTCGTTCCACTCGTCAACTTCGTGCTCGTTCACGATTCCCTCAAAACATTCGAAACAAAGGTGAGTGAAATCTTTCACTCACATCTAATCTATTCTCGTTATGATTTGGATTTGTTGGCTTGTTTTTACTTCACTCGAATTTGCTTCTCGAGTTGATTTTTAACTGACGTTTGGAGGGGTAATCACTGTTTCGACTTTGATTTTTGGGTTTCGTTCGTGTTCAAATGCTCGAGTGTCGATTCAATTGTTTTGGTCATTTGAAGTTAATTTGTTGTGCTCTTCTGTGGTATCGACTTGTTTCGCCTTGTGCTCTAGATTTCCTGACCAGTCAAGTTTGAGTTTCATAACTCGAGCTTGATCTCGAGTTGGTGACAATGGCTCCTGATTATGGTTTGATGTTGATTTCGATCCCTGTTTTCTCGTTCGTATTGTCATGGTATTGTTTCATGAGGTATCTTTGCATTGTATCTTTAAGTTGTTCTGCATTTGGGGCTTCGACTTGTGTCATTTTGTGTTCTCTGTGCACATGTTCACATGGAATTGTTTTGAGTGCACTGCACTATCATTTTGTTGCATCCATTTTACTGCATATATACTTGAGTCTTCGTTTGTTATTGGCCTTCATATATGGGCATACATACATTCATCGTTAGGCCTGGGCAGTTGGGTCATTTGGTATGCTGTTGCATTGCATCATGTTGTCGTTGTACCTGAGCATGATGCATCTGCAGTTTCATAGGAGCAATTGCTCTGTATTTATTTTCCTATCTACTGCTTGGCATGGAGTTGGGTGCTTCACTTTAGTATCTGAACTTGTTGCCTGGAGTACAATTGTGTGTACTGCATTGTTGTTATATGATGGACTTGGGTTTATCAATTAAGTTGACTTCTTTAAATATAGGTTGTCTTCATTATGGGTTCACCTGATCATTTGGTCTGACTATAGTTCCATCACTGTTTCACTTGTACTTTGTGAAGCAGTGTTGTAATTTCTTGAAGCCTTCATTACATAGTGCTATGATCTAATGCCATTTGCATATGAATCTTGTACCTGTGCATATTTGTGCAGTTTCACTCAACTTCATACATGACCTGTTGTACTTGTTTATGAAAATCCATGACTTTGGCCATTAACTATTGACATCAGTCTGGACTTTAACCTTTTCATCTACTGGAATCAAATGTATTTGCTTGCATCCGTACTGTTACTATATCAGTTATGATATGGTTTGTATTTGAGTTGAATTTGGTCCAATTCCATTGAGTTAGTTCATTGATGCATCACTGTCACCATTTATTGGATTCTGTGGTTTGGTAGCACTGCGTGTTACCTTGATTTCACTATCTTTATATCTAGTGGTGGCTGCAGTTTTTGGTTGCAGTTTTGCCCTTGTTGGATTCATAGATCTTCTGAGTATTTGATAGACTATATTGGCGAGGCAGTACACGTTAGCGTGTACTGCAGCCAACTAGCACTGTTATTTTAAATTGACATTTCAATTGTTTAAATTGATCTGGATTGCTGATTTATTGTTTAACACTGTTTAGTGTTATATCTGCCGTTATCCAATTCTCGTATCGAGAGTTGGATATACGTGATTTCTGTGACTGTCATCTATTTGAGATTATTATTGCTTCTATGCACTAATAACTGAGTTTGAATTAGACTGACCCGTGTATTATTTTCTTTTGAATGTAATACTCGGGTCAGACCCGAGTTATTCCAGGTTGTAGATTTCCTTCTTTGAGTTGCTGTTCGGGATTTGAAGACTTTTCACATCTTCTGAAGTTGTCAGTGTCATTTTGTAGTAGTCGTGTCATTGTATAGAACGATATGTATTCATGTATATTAGTCGATAATGTACTTGTATATATATAACTTCTAGAGTCGACAGTTGTAGTTGTATCATATGTATTGTGTCAACTATGTATTAACTGACATCAGTTATATATATATGAGACTTTTATTTTTATCTATGTTCTGCATTTATATTATCTGTGTTATTGTTATATCTAATGTCCTAAACTATTATGAACCATCGTAGTTCGTTTTATACTAGTATTGGGTGTGTCGATGGGAGTAAATAAATAATAGATGAAAAATAAAAAGTATATACCACTCCTATCGAGATAACCAATATTAGTGTAAGGCCAATTACGGATGGTCGCTCCTATCCAGCCTTATTCTTCGTAATAATAGACAGTATTTCTTTTAATACTCTTTGTTATTATGAGCATAGAGGTGGGGCGTCACACAAGCGACCTAAGGTGGTGAGGTCGAGCGACCTAAAGGGAATAAGGTCTAACGACCTAAGCAGTGTTGAGGCCATGCGACCTAAGGAATAACGACCTAAAGGGGGAAGGCTGAGCGACCTACGTTCCAAGCAAGGTCGTGCGACCTAATAAACTCGCGACCTAATGAGTGAAAGGCCAAGCGACTTAAGGTAAAACAGGTCAAGCGACCTAATGGTTGCGACCTAAAATGGCAGCAGGGTCGAGCTAAGGTAAGGAGCGACCTAACAAGGTGCGACCTAAAGGCTTGCGACCTAGCAATATAATGGCCACGCGACCTACGACCTAAGGTGCGAACGAACAAAGTACTGAAACGAGCTACGGCGCGCGACCTAGGGGAAACGACCTATAGCCAGTGTGGCTTTTCCATGCCGTGCGACCTAGCGAGGCAGAACGAGCTAAGTGCAGTTTTTCGCCAGAAACACTAAAATTTGGGGTTTTTCACCAATCCAATCCAAACCAAATGCAAATGTACATGCTAAAGTGATAGGGAATCATTCCCAACAATCCAATGATAGTTATAGGCAAGAATGTGAGATAAAAATCTCGCCTTTTCATGGAATTTGATGGTGATGAAGTATGAAAGCAAAGCAAGAACAATCAAAAGCTTGAATCAATGTCTTCACGTGAATTTGGAGTTAGATGTTGAATTTGCTAATGAACTTGAGCTTGGAATTTTAATTTCCCATTCCCTCCACCATTTTTGATGAAGCTTTGTTGTTTTAGAAGAAGTGATGAAGAGGAGATGGGTTGGGGCTAAGTTAGATGTGGTTCAGCCCAATCCAAAAGCCCAAAGCAAAAAGTGATGAAAATTCCACTATCTCCAAACATATCGAAGTTTATACTTAAAAGATTATAAACGACGTTTCGAACTCAATGGAAGTGGTCTCGAGTCCTAATTTGACCGTTTGCAAAAAGTAGCTTTTCGGACTAAAATCCGACTAACGATAAAATATTTAAATAAAATATTCAATTATAAAATCGACAAATATGCGGGTTGTTACAGTCTTCATGTCAGGTCGGATTTGGATAGTAGTGAAAGTGGTGGCCAGAGGTGAAGTAGATGATGGTGGTGGTGGCTAAGGGGGTGGCCAAGGTGATAGATGAAAGGTAGGTGAAGCATATATGGTCTAGGCATTGTTTTTAAGGGGTTCTTGTGCAAATTTGAGGTGGTGGCTTCATCTAATGGTCATGGACAGAGGTGGTGGTCAGAGGAGGAGGTGGTGGTTGCTGTGGCTAGTGATGGTGGAGAGGATTGTGGTGATGATGGGTGGTAGGGCCGAGCAAAGCATAAGAGGAGCAAAAGCAAAACAATGGAAATAAGAAGAAAATGAGAGAAAAGAGGAGCCATGATTTACTTTTTTCTTCTTCAAGTGAAAGTAGCCGTGAATGGATATGAGGTGGGAAGTTTTTTTCCACGTGAATATCACATAGAAATGAACGGCTAAAGGTGAGGGAAAGTGGAAGGTCACCAGGAAAAGGAAGAGGCAAGCAAATGAAAGGTCAAGCAATCGAAAAGTCACAAGCAAATGAAGAGACTTGTCTATTTAAATTTCCAATATCCTTTTAATTAAATAAAAAAATTAAATTCAGTAAATGAATTTTAAAACTGAAACAAAGTAAAATAAAATGGAAATAAATAATTAAATTTAAAGAAAATAGAAAAAGAATTAAAGAAATTACTTAAATATTGAAAACAGGGTTCAAAAATTACAATTAAATCATCATTGGCTTTGGAAAAATATCTACTTCATTTTAAAAATATTCTAAAGTAAAACTTTGAAATAAATAATTCATTTATCATTTCTAAAGTGAAATAAATAATTAAATTTAGAGGAAAATAGAAAAGAATAAAGAAATAGTTTATTTAATTTAAAACAAGGCTTAAAATTACAAATAAAACATTACTTGCTTTATAAAATTTCTATTTCACTTTAAAACAAATAAAAGTAAAATAAGTAAAATAAATGATGAACAAAATAAAGTGGAGATTTAATAAAATAAGGTCTTAAGGAAATAGAGGAATAAATAAAGAATTTCTTTAATTAAATGAAACTGGAAATTAGAAATTATAAACAGAATACAACTGACATTGGAAAATGTCAATTACACTTGGAAAAAATGTTTTAAAACCAAAATATATACATAACAAGTTATTTTACCCATATTAGAACATTACATGACCAAATAAAATATTATTTATATAATTTAAAATAAATAATTTTGTTAAATACAACAAATTACACACAATATTTAAAAGGGCATAACTTTCACATTATAAATCAGATTTCAACGAAACGAAAAGCAGTATTCTTAAAATTTTATTTACTTTCATAATAAATTATGAAATTCAAAATTTCAAACTTTTAAAATTTTAAATTAAATGTCAAAGTTTGACCATATTGACCAAAATTCACAGTTCTGGAAAATACTCTATTTATTCATTTTTGGAATTCTAATTTACATCAAAATCATAATTAATATTTAAAATAACAAAATTTTCCATTTAATAAATAAAATAAAGTTTTTAAATCAGGAAATTCAAATTAAAATAATTACAAAATACAGGGCTGTTACACTCTCCCCCACTCAAAACTTTTCGTCCTCGAAAAGAATGAGGTATGGGAAAACACAGAAAAAGATAGACTGAAATAGGATTAAGACAAGATGACAAGAAGATTGAAATTATACCTGATAACTGTTGTTATAGGTAAGTTTAACAAGGTGGGGATGATCTTTCCAAGATCCTCCAGAATCAAGAACACAAGCACGAAAAAAAGATCATCGAGAATCTGGTTCACCCTTTCCGTTTGACCGTCGGTCGGTGGATGGTAAGTAGTGCTCAGATTCAGAATAGGGAGAAGTAAGAACCACAGAAGAGATAGAAAAGTTAAATGATGAAGGAAAAGGAGAAAGAAAGAGAGACTAGAACAAACTTATTAAGCACAATACGAAAAACTCGATTCATCAAATCAACAAAGAGAGCAGGAGCATTAGTCAATCCAAAAGGCATGACTAACTATTCATAGAAGAAACCATTCTCAGTACGGAAAGCAGTCTCGGGAATACTTTCCTCAGCAACACTGAGTTGGTGAAAATCAGTGGTAAGATCAAGCTAAAAGAGAACAGTAGCTCCAAGGCTAACCAATTCGAAATTTGATTTCCTACTTAGAAAGTAGGGGAATGGAAACAACCAGAAAGAAAGTAGATTGGAAAACAGAATAAGATAATAAATTTAAAACCATAAAAATTTCAACTTACATTAATAATAATTTCATCCATTTGATTTCACTTAAGTTAAATAAGTCTTAATTATTTTAAATCATATTATCCATTCAATAATTCAACAATTTATAAAGTCATGAATTTGAACAATCATTTATTATACTCATTTTTATTCATTAAATTTCATTCTTCTTTATTCCACTTAATATATCAAATCTTATATATTAAGTGTATTTCACTTTTTAACTATTTCAATTTATTTATAATTTCCTTTAAATATCATTATATTGTAAATTATCTAATTAACCTTTTTCCTCTATTGATCCTTTATAAATAAAATTTAAGTGTATAATATTTATTATAACCACTTAAGTTTTATTTATAAAATTCTCTTTATTTTGTATATTATCCAATTACACATTCAACTTCTGAATAATTTAGGTAAGTTATATTGGAATGTAATTGAGTATCATATAAATAATCTTTCTAATTCAATCATACAAGTTTACATATTTATTCAAACTTTTATAATTGAAATTATCCTTTAAGATAAAATTTAAGAATTAAATTTCCGATTATCTTCAAATTATTTAGAAATAAATATATATATATATATACATACACAATATATATATATATCAAATCAAATTTAAATCATATATCAATATATATTATAAGTCAAGTCATATTTAGAAATTCAAGTCAATTTAATTTTCCAAAGCAAAACTGTAGCAAAGCTATAGAATGGTCTCTTCACTTCGAAACTCGAAAATGAATGTCGATGATGCTGTAGTCATCACCGAAATTATTTTCCAGCGACAAAGAAAAGAGCACTGATTTACAAATTAAAAATCCTTTGAAACAATTTCTACTAGAAATACTTTTAAATAATATATCCTTTTTAAAACTTTCAAATCAAAGTTCGAAATCATTGGAAATTTAATTCTCGCATTCTTAATTTAAATCCATTTAAATTTCCAAATTAATTTATAACCATGTTTAATTATTTAGATATGAAACTAAAGCCAATGATTATAAAATATATGCAAAGTTAGATATTATTTCTTAACACCCAATTCCATTAATTATCAAAATTCAAAAAATTAACCTTATACATATTATAATTATACAAAATTTATCCATCTACTAAATTTAAAACCCATATTGTGTCAGTTTGTTCTGTTCAAGTGTTTTGGAGATCCTATCGATAGCGTTGATCAGACGAACCGATCGAAAACCCAAATCAACATCAACAACTCAAACAACACAATATATAAAACATCTTTAAATATAAGATTTTCAAGTACAAGATAAATTTTCAAAATAAGGATAGGGATTCAGATTTGAAGCCTATACATATCGTGGGCAAACTTAGCCGGGTCAACCGTGACTTAAAGAATAAGATCGATGTGGATTTTCTGGGGTAAATCTACATTCGATCTCAAGAGATAGAATTTGGAGTAACAAAAGATATTAGCATCTAAACCAAAGATAAATATAAATCTCTAGTGAGTCGATGCTAATTGTAAAGGAGTTTCCCCCTTTTACAAGTCATCCAGAGGTTAGCGAGACCGCCGATTTCTTATAGAGATCATTCGAAGTGGAGTTATGGGACACTCCAGAATTAAGAAGACACGAATAGGGGAGGACAAGAATGGACTTGGAACCGAAGGGAACGTTCCAAAATTCAAAGGAAACCGAATTGAAGAAGTAGGAATTCAAGTTCGAACGAAAGTGATTCTGTAATTAAATTTACTCTATATGCTGAGTTTGCCTAAAACCAGAGCTCTGATACCACATCTAACGACCCGATATTTTCAACCATTCGCATCCGCACATGTCGGACTTGAATTGCTCAAAATACCACGTTGTAAATAAAAATTTGGCAAACTCATCATATATAGTAAATAAAAAATCACAGATCACAGACACAGAGTAATATAATGCAGCGGAAACAGAGAAATAGTAGTTCATGAAGCTACTATATAAATACATCAGAGTTAAGTAAGATACAATAGGAATACCAAGATACAACAGGAGTAACAGTATGATAATCAGGTACAACTCAGAATACAACTGGAATCAACTGGATAACAAGATGAATAGATATCTGGATCTTCAAAGCAAAACTCCAGCTCCAAAGGTGAGTCTCTAATGTTGTATCACTCAGTCTGACCCGAGCGTAAAGCAAACACAAAACACTCGAGTCAGGACATACATACTTATACAATGTAAACCAACTCAAGTGAACTGTAATAAAGCTACAAGTAACTTAAAGAATGCTTGGGATCGCCCATTCTTTAAGGACCCGTTAAACTATCTACTATGTAGTAATATTCCCTATTATAATAATGTCTAATCATAAAATAAACATACTTTAAAATAGCATTAGGGCTTTACATTTAATCTGAACTCACCCAAACACGTAATAATGCCAATAGTCTATACAGTACCTGCATACCTCGAAAGGCTATGAGAAGATACTCCATAGGTACGACACAAATAGAAACTCATAGTAAATCTCGATATGGTAAGTGACACGGCACAACTAGGCAATGCCAGGGTAGATATACCAATTACGCATCTGGACTGGTGGTGACGCATAGCAGCCACTACCGCCCACCTCGAACAACACTCCCAAATCAAGGGTTGCACCCAATCAATCACAAAGTAATAGAATGGTATCGAAGAAGTGTGTCCGATCAGAGGTGCTACCTTATTGGTCCGTCAATCGCTCTTGTTTTAGCCACCTTATGCCAACTCACGGGAGTTGGGTCCATGTATATACCTTAGGATCGTCGCCACCATCCTACTTCATTCTGGAACTCCACCGCGTACACAGTTGTTAAAGTGGTTTTCGGTATCGACAGAGAGTATGTCCACATCCGATCCCGGTCTCTTTAACAACCAATCGTTATTATAACCCGTGGTTATAATTTAAAAACAGTTTATACTTCAAAATAGAATATCATTTCAAATCCAAATCTTTATCAAAAATAAAGATTAAATCAATTCCAAACCATTTCAATATATTTAAAATATCATATCATTTCCAAACTTCATTTCAAATCATTTTAATATATCAAAACATTATATCATTTCAAAACTTCATTTCAAATCATTTAATATACAAAATATCATATCCTTTCAAAACTTCATTTCAAATCATTTTAATATATCAAAATATCATATCCTTTCAAAAACTTCATTTCAAATCATTTATTTGAGTTCAAATCCAAATATTCAACTTTAAATACCTTTTAAATTGAAAGATATCATTCATTTATTATCATTTCAAGTCACCTTTTAAATAGTTAATATTTCAATCAAAATAATTCATCTAAACCATTTAAAAGTGTAATTATTATACTTTCAAAACAAGTATTCAATTTTCAAAGTTATAAACTATTTTGAGTTCATTTACTAAGTTAAAAACCATAAACATTGAAAATTTCAGCCTTTCACAGCATTCAGAAAAAGCTGTTATAAGTTATTCTTGAAAACATTTTTAATTTAGCAAAGACAGCATTTCAAAACTGCTATTAAATCACTGTTTAGTTGAAATTTAGTTTAAAACAGCAAAGACAGCATTTCCAGAAATGCTGTAATAGCTCAGATTTCAAATTAAAGGTTTTAATTAAATTCAGCAAAGACAGCAGACCACTACAGCATTTACAGAACTTCTGTAATAGGCCTTTATTATGTTTTTAGCCATTTAGTTCAACTACAGCAACTACAGCATTTCAGAAATGCTGTAATAGCTCTTTTATTCAATTTTAGTTCAAATCAGACATCATAGCATTTCTGAATGCTATTAAAGTAATTTCTAGATTTTAGTGTATTTCCAACAAATAATAAACTTCATTTTAAACCCTTTTAACATTATAAAAATTATATTTTTAACATTCAAAAATGTAAATTTAAATATCGTTTTACTTATGATTTTTATAAAGTAAACTTTACAATAAAATCCAATTTTCCAATAATTTTACTTAACAAATTCAAATGTACAATTTTCCCATTTTTACCTTTTACAATTTATTAACACTTACATTTTCAAATTACCATTTCACAAATTAAACTAAATTTCCAATTTATTTAATTAATTTAAAACTTTAATTAAAACCAAATTTCCCATTTCCAAGTCAAGTTATATTTTAAAATTACACATTTAAGCATTCATTCATTTAACCATTTTAGTTCATAGAAAAATCAATAATACTTTATTAAATTATTTAAATTCACATTTAAGAACAAATTATCATATTTACCATTTTCCAAATATAATTAAATTTCCATTTTATTTATATAACTTAATTTTCATTTTAAACCAAAATTCCAAGTTTTCCAACTTAAGTTATATTTCCAAAATTCACTTTAACTGGTCATTTATTCAACATTTTTAACTTATAGAAAAATCATAAATTCTTTATTCAAACCATTTAAAAATCTATTTAAATCAAATTAGCATAAATTTACACTTTCAAACATATTTAAAATAATCAAAATACTTTATAAAATAACCACAGGCCTGTATATAGTTTTGTGACCTAGGTCAAGTGAGATATGTATCATTTCAATCTGCAGTTTACAAAGAAAATCCGGGTTCTATCATTTCAAACCTGCAATCTCAAGTCAAAATAAATTAAATAAAAACCGTTCAAGCCTATCATGTTAGCCCATAACGATTTTTCCCTATTCTAAAGTTCGTTCGAGTATGTATCATTTCAACCCATAGTGATTTCTATACTAACATGGAACTTGCAGTGTGATAAACTGGTATAAATGATCAGTTTAACAATAAATAACAGTAACAGATAATATGACAGGTAAAATAACAGGTTTAACATCATATAATTAATAATCATAGGCAATTATAACATCATATATAATATTCTACACATTCAATTGTTGTCAATTCACATTTGCATAAGTATAAATGTTAGGCGTGATTACTCACCTTTTTATGCTGGAGTTAGCGATCAAAACACACAGAATAGATTCCAGAAAGCATGACAAGCACGATATAGTACGACTTTTGATTTTAATGAATAGAGAGCCTTGATATTTATCTTGTAAACAATAACCAAAACAAGACAATATACACATAAATATTCAACACAAAACAATGTTGAAACAATGAAGATAAGAAGCAACAAAGGAATAGATTACTTGACCATGCTTTAACCAATCAAATGCTTGACGAAGGAGATTTTTTGCTCGGCCATTGATGTGTGTTTGGATCAGGTATGGTATCATATAGGTCAGGTTACAAGTGGATGAAGGTGGTGGAGGAGTTACAACATGGAGCATACATGGGTTCAAGGCAAACTATGAAGTTTTGGTGCATTTTGGCTCGGCTATGACCACATATAGGCTCGGCCATGGGATCTTCATGTCAAGTCAGATCTGGACAGTAGTGAAAGGGGTGGCCAGAGATGAAGTAGATGATGGTGGTGGTGGCTAAGGGGGTGGCCAAGGTGATAGATGAAAGATATGGTCTAGGCATTGTTTTTAAGGGTTTTTTTGCAAATTTGAGGTGGTGGCTTCATCTAATGGTCACGGCCAGAGGTGGTGGTCAGAGGAGGAGGTGGTGGTTTCTGTGGCTGGTGATGGTGGAGAGGATGGTAGTGATGATGGGTGGTAGGGTCGAGCAAAGCATAAGAGGAGCAAAAGCAAAATAATGGAAATAAGAAGAAAATGAGAGAAAAGAGGAGCCATGATTTACTTTTTTCTTCTTCAAGTGAAAGTAGCCGTGAATGGAGATGAGGTGGGAAGTTTTTTTCCACATGAATATCACATAGAAATGCATGGCTAAAGGTGAGGGAAAGTGGAAGGTCACCAGGAAAAGGAAGAGGCAAGCAAATGAAAGGTCAAGCAATCGAAAAGTCACAAGCAAATGAAGAGACTTGT
This sequence comes from Allium fistulosum, assembly GCA_030737815.1. Lineage (NCBI taxonomy): Eukaryota > Viridiplantae > Streptophyta > Magnoliopsida > Asparagales > Amaryllidaceae > Allium > Allium fistulosum. The sequence continues at coordinate 1,340,873,631 of CM060901.1, read as the reverse complement.
CACTTTAAATTTCCAATATCCTTTTATTTAAATAAACAAATAAAATTCAGTAAATGAATTTTAAAACTGAAACAAAGTAAAATAAAATGGAAATAAATAATTAAATTTAAATAAAATAGAAATAGAATTAAAGAAATTACTTAAATATTGAAAATAGGGTTCAAAAATTACAATTAAATCATCATTGGCTTTGGAAAAATATCTACTTCATTTTAAAAATATTCTAAAGCAAAACTTTGAAATAAATAATTCATTTATCATTTCTAAAGTGAAATAAATAATTAAATTTAGAGGAAAATAGAAAAGAATAAAGAAATAGTTTATTTAATTTAAAACAAGGCTTAAAATTACAAATAAAACATTACTTGCTTTATAAAATTTCTATTTCACTTTAAAACAAATAAAAGTCAAATAAGTAAAATAAATGATGAACAAAATAAAGTGGAGATTTAATAAAATAAGGTCTTAAGGAAATAGAGGAATAAATAAAGAATTTCTTTAATTAAATGAAACTGGAAATTAGAAATTATAAACATAATACAACTGACATTGGAAAATGTCAATTACACTTGAAAAATGTTTTAAAACCAAAATATATACATAACAAGTTATTTTACCCATATTAGAACATTACATGACCAAATAAAATATTATTTATATAATTTAAAATAAACAATTTTGTTAAATACAGCAAATTACACACAATATTTAAAAGGGCATAACTTTCACATTATAAATCAGATTTCAACGAAACGAAAAACAGTATTCTTAAAATTTTATTTACTTTCATTATAAAGGATAAAATTCAAAATTTCAAACTTTTAAAATTTTAAATTAAAAGTCAAAGTTTGACCATATTGACCAAAATTCACAGTTTTGGAAAATACTCTATTTATTCATGTTTGGAATTCTAATTTACATCAGAATCATAATTAATATTTAAAATAAAAAAATTTCCATTTAATAAATAAAATAAAGTTTTTAAATTAGAAAATTCAATTTAAAATAATTACAAAATACAGGGTTGTTACAAGGCTTGAGGCCCATTCGTTTTCAAGATTCAAAGACAACATTCTTGGCAATTCTTTCATGAGCGGATTCGCCAAATTCTTTCTTGATCTTACATATTTAAATGAAATCACCCCTTCCTTCAAGTTTTTGACCACTTTGCACCAAACACGGATGTGCCTTCTCTTTCTAGTACGTAGCTATTCTTTCAAATTCGAATTGCGGCTTATGAATCACAATGTAAAGAAACTGGAACATTTGGTTTTTCATATAGTGAAATTTTCGTCAATAAATCTTTCACACATTCGACTTCTTAACCTGCCAATTCAAGTGCAATAAACTCAGATTCCATAGTAGATCGTACTATGCACGTTTGATTTGAGGAATTATATGATATAACACCTCTACCCAAAGTAAACGATAGCCATTGGTAGAGGTGACTTCATCATTATCGATAACTCGATTTGCATAACCAAATCCTTACCAAAGAATTTTTTTAAAATGGAAGCACCAATCGATTTTCCCTTAAGGTACCTCATCAAATGACAAAGATAATTCCAGTGATCATCAATGGTGTTGTAAGTGTACCTACTTAAGCGATTCACAACATAAGTTATGTCAGATCTTATAATCCATAAGGAAAATTGTAGAATATGCTAGTGTATGATTTTTGTTTGATGATAATAAACATATATATATATATATATATTCGTTTAAATATATTTGTTGTTGTACTATTTTAATTTTCACATAATTAAATAAATATTTATTGAATAAAATATATAACATAGAATTCATATTTAAACAAATATTTTATTCAAACAAATATTTTATTCAAACAAATATTTTATTACAATTCAAATAGTATAAATTTGAGCTCTCACTACATTTATACATTTTCAATTTCAATACATCTTCTATTACAACACAATTTTCAATATACAATTTTTTCATACATGGTTCACCTCACTACATAAGTCACTCAACACTCTATTTGATCTTCAACTTTATTCCAGCCTGTATTCAGCAGCTAAACTATCTGCGAAATAAACACTGACACGGTAAAATTGAAAAAGAAATTATTTTGCAGTGTATAATAAAATGTGTGTTCTTGAAAATATTTTTTGCCTCAGTTATTTGGGTTGTTCTTCATCATTTCTTTTAATTCATCATACACGAACAACTTGTGACATGCATAGTGTATCACTTTACATGCCACAAGTTCGTGCACACCGATATACACTTGCTTTTTTAAAACTACAGGGACAGGTGAGCATAAGGTCAAACCCAAGCCTAGGCCGGATTCAACTCAAGTGCAACAAATACAAACACACATGCAAAGCATCAAATAAGTGAACAGAGCAGTGAAATGTCAGAACCAAACCATACCACAATGCAACATGAAACAAAGAAAACCACACCAGTTCAAAACATGAAAACACCAAGCTTATCCCAAAGCAAATAACTCAGACCAGAGTAAGGCTAACAAGGCAGCATGAACATGAAAACAAAGTTCTCATGCAAATGACTCAACATGCTCACATGTGCAAAGTGGTGATAACAGACCAGAACATACACAAGACTCAAGTGGAACCATGCACAAAGAAACTGGATGCAGACTGAAATTCAAATTTGAACCAGACCAGTCTACATCCAGACATTCAAATTTCAACATGAACATGAATACAAGGAATTTCAGGGATGACTACAAGACATGTTCAAAAGTGCAGACCACAATTTAACACAAAGTAACATGATGGATGTGTAGCTCAACAAGACTACAAGTGAGCTCATGAAAACAAGTCAATGGAGCCAAGGCACTATAACTCAGAGCAATGAGACTAGTACAACCAGAATAACAAAGCAAAGACATGTACATTTATATGTCAATGGATTAACATAAATGAACAAGGAACCAGACAACCAAGTATATCAACACAAGCAGTTGTGAACAAAAGAGATGCAACTAGAATAACACAAGTGAACCTAGACCAACAGACCATCAGCCAGAGAATAAAAGTGTGAAGACATGAACCCACACATGCACAAGTGACACGAAGAAACTGCAGCTACCACTCGAACACACATACAACACAATGCAACATGAAGTCCTAAATCAATACAAGTACAAGTGAACATAAACAGAAACTAGAGCAACATACAAGAAAATGGATATGAAACTCGAAGTAACTAGCATCAGTTCAATACATATGAAATGGAGGCATGAACAAATTCAAGTGCAGACACACACATAACAAGAAATGCAATTCAACTTAAATCAAAATAAAACATCATTGAAGAGTTCAAAAATTCGAATACTGTCGGCACTCAAAAATACAACAGAGGACAAAGGCAACACATGAATGGTCAGAGAAAGTGGAACCACACCAGTGTATACAAAAAGATAACAAATGTACAAAAAAGATTCAGACAACAGTTAAATTGGAAACCAAGCAAATAGTGAAACAGTGATATGCAAAGCAGTTTACAGTTTTATAGAAACTTACAGAAAAGCAGTTTACATGTTTCAAGAAGAAACAATCAGAGCATTTAGCAGTTCGAAAAAAAGTGTTAGCTACTTACATGAAGCCGTGATTCAAATGAACAAGTCATGGTTCAAAAAGAGAATGGAACAGCAGTTCGAATATTGCCAGCAAAGAATGGAACGTATGATTAAGTCAGATTTTATCTCAAAAATTCAAATGCCGTAGTCATAGGAGAAATAACGCAAAGCAGTTCGAATATATCAGAGAAGGAATAAGTCAGAATTATCCAAACATGAATCTTTCGATTCATTTGGATCATAAGCATCCAATCGAAAATCAATGGCCGAGCATAGCAACGTGGCAAATTCAAAAAGATTTATACGAACGTAAATATAGGGTTTTCATCCCTATATAACCCAATTACCATCATCAGCATATGGGTGTTCGAGTTCAAGCAAATACAAGAGCAATAACTCATGAAAACTCGAATCAAGTCGAGCAATAATCAAAATCGAAATAGGAGCAAAATCACATACCACTTTCACATTAGACGAGCTTGACAAAATTGAAGCAGCCAAAATCTATCCAAAGCCAGTGATCAATTAACGAAGCCAAACGAGTGAAATCATATTCCCAATCGATCATTATCTAAACGGCGTCTTCAATTTACAGCACTAGATTTTGAAGAGGAATGAAAAAGAAACGAGACGGTCGAATATTCTACTGAAAGGGAAAAAGAAGACTGTCTATTTAGTTTAATTTGTTAGAGGGTCGGTCTAGTTTATTTTATTTTGGGCTTAATTGATATATAAGGTTTTGTTTAGTTGTTTTATTTTATTTTGTAATTTTCTTTTAAAATTGTGTAGCTCTCTAGTCGTGTGACTAGGTTACGAACTACGGTGGTGTAGTTCAAGAATTCGCAACTCAGTGGTTGAGTTGTCGTAGGGTTTTGAGCATAGAGGTAGGTTAGTCATTAGCGGGTGTCACATGTTTACGTGTGTAAGCGCCTGACTACTTAATTTCTAGTAGAAACCTTGGAGGCAGCACGTAGGCAGGGTTTTGCCGAAGTTGAGTAAATTTGTATGTGACCTCTTCTACTTTACTTTCTGTTATTATTTTTATTTCCGCATTAATTCGTATTATTATTAGTATCAACCTATTCACCCCCCCCTCTAGGGTGAAAACGATCCTACAAAAATTACACTTCCAATAACTTAGGCATATTTATCTTGTGACATACTAGGTCCCTTTTTATTTTTAAGGTGCATGCTAGAATAATTATGGCAACTCGCCTCTTGTAACACCAAGAATCTACGCACCCAATCAATCGAATACTCCAACAGTGTCGTGGATGATGTACCATTAAGGGTAAGATATGTAAACATCAACAAATATCATGAAGTATTTCTATCACTATACATTTAGTTATCGCGGTGGAAGGGTACAAAAATATATTATCAACATAACATGTAGATGACTAAATGTATACCATATAAGAGACATAAGTCTAACACCAATTTAAAGTAATAGATGATAAAATCAAATCATGTAAGAATACATGCCTTAAAACGAAACATATGTTTACATGTCCATACACCAATATATATATATATATATATATAATCATAGCGGTAATATAGTAAGGGCTCTATGAATCGCTGAAGCCCTCAGCTAGTAGAGATCCCCATCTTTATGTCAAACTACTCAAAGACCAAACAACAAAGAAACAACCGAGAGGGGCTCGGACATAAAGTCCAGTGAAAAGGAACTATCACTAATTTGAATGAATACCAATATGCTAATATATCATGAATATTATGAAATGGTAATGTCTGAGGTAATGGAACCATACCTCAACCTACATCTTCATATGTATCCAACAAGTTAGCACATTTCTACTATCATGCTACGCCATATGATAAAAATATCATATACAAAATAACACAACACCAATCGTGACTCAACCGTTACACGTACTAGGCTAGTAGGCCACGGGTCTCCCGGTAGGCCAAAACTTGTCAAGTATGGCCAATAATATAAGACTAATACATACGACGCATTTAATGCATTATCCATCGCCTAAGAATCGTATAGAACCTGAATTGATATATATATATATATATTCATGTGCCTAATGGATACCATTTGTTTATCATGAGAACTAATGACAAGTACATCCAAGCCCATGACCCTTGCTATAATGTAGTCCAAGGTCATAACGCTAGTACCGAGGTAAAACTTCTATCCCCGGAACATCGACGCCTGAAGACGCATAGACGAAACTGCAATGGATCATCCTACAAATGGTCTATGACTATCAAATCCCAAGAACTAGGGAAACAGACTTACTTCTTATGCACAATACCGTTTGGAGTCATATATCACAACACTCTAGTCGTCACATCTCAAAAGCATTGGATGACTCTACAAAAGTTACCATACATATCCAAAGTATCATAAATCATTAACTATGACCTCAACGTCATCTTACTTCTCCGATTCACCCTTCCAGTTTATCTCAAAATCTATGATTTTGGAATACGAATCGAATTGGGTCCCACGTAGGCCTTAAAATCAAAGTACTTCAAAGTCTATCAAAACTTCATGTTTATGAAATTGCTCCATTATTGACTTGTTGTTGGTCGTCTAAAATTGCAATCATTTACTCACCATGTGCTTCTTCAACATCATTTGCTTCATTGTTCTTTTCCAATATTTCTCAAATGAACTAAACAAATTTTTGATTAGCAAATATATCAAATGGTTTGTTCGATGTGTGAGCATGTGTCCTCTGACCATCTTGTTATCCTTGTCAAATTTCCTTTTGGTTTCATTGTTAGTCTACATTATCATAATGATTGATTGTACTGTTTCAATTACAACATGATAATCGGTGTTTGAAACTTTATTGGAGTGGGGTTCGACACACGGAACATAATCAACTTTCGATTTTTCATATAAGATGAGTCGTTTTAAGGACCAACATTTATAATTATACCATTTAAAGCTTTAAATTTTGTTGGGTCAGGAAGAATGTGATTGATCATATCATCACTCTTTACTGTAAATTTCTTTTTCAAATTTTTGGAATGGAAATAACATGCTAAAGGAGAAAGGTTTTGTCACGAAAGAATCACTGCCTTGAAAGAAAAATTCAGCACGATTAGGTGCAATCATGAATTTTATTCGATCTCCAAGGTTAACACAACGATCTTCAAACTTATGAATTCAAGGTTAAAGAATTTGATAAGTATAGAAAACCTTTGCTTGGGAGTTTTGTTAAATGTAGAAGATTAAGTTTTTATTTTACCTTTTGTATATATATTTTTTCAAATGAATGTAAATAAATAGGCATAATTGGAAACTGTAGACGAGTATTCAAAAAGATATAAAATGTAAAATTCAATTATAAGAGAATATAATGCTTTAATGTAATATATCATTTTAATTAGATATAATCTGAAAGGGTCAAAATAAAAGGAGAAAGAAAACAATGGTGTCCTAAGTGAATCCTATCCAGTTAAAGTGCACAGTGCACAGTGCCAAGTGGGTCATCAAAGCGCTAAACACATGTAACACTCCACCTCTATACCCCTACCATCAAAGAGTATTACTAACTAATATTGTCTGTTAATACGGAGAATAAGGCTTGTTAGGGCGACTACACATGAATATTCTCTTAGGCTAACACTAAAATACGTATTCTTAGGTCAATGAAATTGCCAAATATACGTGCTCAGTATTAGAACAAAGAAATAAACACGTGGGTTTTCCAGAACAGAACAATATACAACATATATGATAAACACGGAATCACATATCGTTGTTAAAAAATACAATACATAACACAAAACTCCAAGTCGAATTTAATTTATACAACCTATAACCATATCGTAAATATAAATACAAGGAGATATCCAAAGGAAAATATATACAAACAACATCTCATAGCTAGATATAATACACACACACTTGTTTCCTCTAAAGCCCAACATCCAAAGAGAATATTGTTGATATTGTTACTGTATCTGGAAGTCTTGGATTGACCCGAGTATTAATATAAATAATAAACAGGTCAGACTATATATAAATCAAATAGTCGGAACATGATAATAACCTTCAGAATAGGTGATATAGGCATTCCAAAAAAACATATAATATCGACCAATATATGTGAAATATAAGCAAACACAAGCAACCAAACTCGATCAATTTTCCATTCAATTAATCTCACACAATCAACCAAGATATACAATGGAGATATGTGAGTTAAGTAGTAACTCACTACCTCAACGTTTCACTTGATATTTTAATACATGTGAAATACCTCTAATACCACAAGGACACACAGTCGCAATTATAATCAACTGAGTCTTATATCTATGCCTTTATTATTAATTAAATATTTACTAAGGTATTCAGTCAATTTTAGTTATCAATTGGTTTAGTTGCTAGGTTCATCCTAGGTTACACATTAACATAACACCAGAAGTTGAGTTTCTCGCTTAAGGTATCACTACCCTTACCTAGAAATGCGAGTGTCCTCGCACAGTCCATTTGCTGCACAAATAATCCTCACCTCGTTGGAAATCTTCGCCTCCATCATCCTCGTAAATTTTTTGCCTAAACCTCACTGTTTTTATCAAATAGTAGACTGTTTGACCAATGACAATGGAGCTAAATTACCATGACTCGTGGCACTACCTGACATCGGTTAGCTAGAATGGTTAACTAGCTCATTTAGTAACTAACGCAATAGTCATCATATTATAATTTTCCACACATTATCCTCACTTTGTGGTAAACCCCTTTGGTTATCATTCTAATCCCAAACGTCATTTAAACAAAATGTGATAAAAATTTATAGCAAAATTTTCATGCAACGTTGCATGTATACGCATACAAATATAGTGTTCCAAATTATCCAACCAGTCCATTATTATTATTATTGTTTCCTTAAAATCTCATTAAATTTCATACAATCCATAATTTGAAATCGCTTAATTTATTACAAAGAAGACTTGCTCCAAACCATAAATAAATTCTAATACCACTAAAATCCTTTAAGAAATAATTTATACTATTGTGATTTCTACTTTAATATTATGGGAATACTACAAAGAAGCTTGAAATTTCCAAATACCTTCGAAACATCAAATTAGAAGTATATTCATCTCAATTCCAAAATATTTCCAAAATCCAAATATCTAATTTCAAAATCAATATTTAAAATCCTTATTTAATTTCAAGTCCTTTTAAAACCCCTTTGAAATGCATTTATTAACTAAAACTTTATGTTTATAAAATCTTCTGAAAATCGTTTAATAGAACTTCAATTTATAATATTTAATTCCATAAGTCATATTCAAAATTTACTATTTTCTTCATAATCCTTTAACCCAATTTGGAAAAATAATTTATCAAACTATAATAAACTTTTTATAAAAACTTCCCAACTATTTACATTAATATATGTGTGTGTGTGTGTGCACGTGTGCGTGGGTGTTTATGTGTATTTCGCTTGTATAACCAAATTTAAAAATTCTTTTTCCAAAATAATTTAAATTGAATACCTTCGTAAATATTTCCAAAAGATTTAAATCAATTTATATAAAAATATACTCATCACTGAATATTAATTCGAAATCCCAATTTATTAAATATACATTCTTGTAAAGAAATTACTTTTCAAAAACTTTATTAAAAATCTTCCAATACTACTTAAAATTCTCTATTCAAGTTTTCAAAAGATCTTTTATATCCAAAGAAATTTCCAATAAATGATTTTATTATCTAACCACTTTTATTTATTTATAAATATACTTCAATCCAATTATAAAACTCTATAAACAATTTTCTAAAGCTTCCGAAAATATTTTAATACCAGAAAATCAATCGAATATCCAAAATATAATTTATGGAGCGAAAATCACCAAAATCATTGACCAATCATCAATATAAATTTTTTCGTTTGGCCTGAGTCGAGTTACATCAAATTCCGATCATCCGTACAATGTACACACATATATAGAATAAACTACATATCAAATACAATCGGACATCATATCCTTTGCATTTTGACAATCCAACGTACACAAATCTCACCATCTAATACAAAATCACATCAGTATCAAAACAAACATCTCAACTAAGTAATCCAACCAAGCAATTTAAATAATATTCAGATAAATTCTCAATAAGAAATATGGAATAAATATAGATGTGAGTTTAGAAACTCACCGAGATGAAGAACGTAGAATTTACTATGTCCTAGACGATGTTGTTCCATCCAAAATTGAAGTGTTCGCTCCTCCATCATCGCTGCCCGCAACATGAGCAGTAGTTTCATTAACTGCCTAAACTCAAATCGCCCAACTACCGACCATTGATGCTTTCAACCACCGTCATCGCACCTCAGCCTAACCAGACACCATGGCTTTCTCCTTTAAGTCATTATCTAGTTCGTGCATATGCGTCCACAAGTTGTTGCTAACATTATCGCATCATTCACACGGCCCTTTCTTCAGCCTTCAGCCCGCCTACGCCATCAACTGCATCGCGACACCTCCTAGGATGCAGCCATCTTCAAGCACCGACATTCCTTCATCGTTATCACCAAAGGTTGTAGTAACTCCAGGTCACTGTTGCAGCTTCTAGTCGCACACAACTCGAGAGGCATCCCTTCCTAATCATGTCATCCCTCCCCAAAGACATCATCGATGCTGTCGAGCCTAACGCCTCCATGTGCGAATTTTTGTTTGTTTATTCATAATTTTGAAATCAAGGATTAGGGCAAAGGTGAAGTCAGGTTTTGATTTTGAGCAGGGTTATTGAGGTTTGGGTTAGAAGAAAGGAGGATAATTTTTTAAATGGGCTTGAGCTGAATTTGGGCTCTTTTAGGACAACTCCAGTGGATTCAGGTAACTCCAAGGGCTAGGCACCCATTTAATGGGCGCCTGAATGCTGGGCGCCTGAATGTTAGGCGCCCATAAAATGGGCGCTAACCCTCCCCCTTCATATACCCGTCCCCTTCTTTTCCCTCTGCACTTTCCACACTGTGTATTCTTTATGTTTATCTAATTTCACTTTCGTTGATTTATTATGATAATGTTCGAGTAAATAATACAATTCAAAAAAGACAGTTCAGAAAGCCTTCTACACATTAAAAGATTCTTCATACAACACAATATTACTTAACCAACTACACATTAAAACATCTCCAAGTAAATAATACATTAATGACCGTTACATAACCAACTAGCAATACTGTTATCTTAAGGCCATCCAAATCTTTCTAGCCAATTTGGGCGTATGAAGTACGCATCATGGCCAATGAACGTAGTGCGGTATTTTAAATTGTATCGACCGTCATAAGTCGAACGAGTATTCTCGAACACATTTTCTGATATTACCTCATTAATAACCTTTGTGTAACGCGTGCATGCCCTAGTAAAGTTTCCGTATGCAGTCCTGACCTCTTGAGCATATGGTTCAACTTCTGGAAAACACGGCGGCTCAGTTATGGGTCGGAAATACATCAACCGTAACCAGCAAGCATTTCACAAAACACTTATGCAAGATTACTTTGCTCGTGATCCAACTTAGTACTTACGGTCCAGAGATGTTTAGACGACAATTCAGAATGAGTCGTCCATTGTTTTTAAGAATTCACAAAAGTATTTAGCAGAATAATAATTACTTTATTGACAAGCAGGACATTGCAAAAAAACAAGGTTTGAGTGGGCATCAAAAGATGACTGTAGCTTTGAGGATATTAATTAGCATACATCAAAAGATGACCGTTTATAGCCAAAGAGGTAGGAAAAAGGAGCCGAAAATAGCGGTTGAGGGGGGAAAGGGGTGTGGGGGGCTTGGGCGCCCATTAAATGGGCGGCCAAGCCCAATTCAGGATCCTGAACGGGATCCTGAATTTTCAGCTGAATATTCAGCACTGAATCATCGATTGGAGATTTTTTTTCCCGATATTCAGTGTTGAATACCAACCACTGGAGTTGCTCTTAATTCTAGTTTAATTTAGCTTTGATTAATTTCCTTCACATTTAAATTTGAATATTTATAAATATATTTCAAGCTAGTTTAAATTGATTCACACCCCCATGTTATCAATTACATTTCGATAACATGAAAATTTTATTCAATTCAATACTCGCTTATTTTATATTGAATCATTCATTATACTATTTCAAAAATAAGTTTATTTTTCAATTATCTCAATCATATAAAAAGTATTTACACTTCAAATTATTTTATATCGACTAAAACATTATATTCAATTTTAATATATTATTAGAATTTTTTTATTAATTTAATCCAATTTATCAAAAAAAATTATTATATAGAATTTGATTAAGTAAAAATTTATTTTCAAGATATTAATTATAACATTTCCAATTTGAACACTTTTATTATAATTAAATTTATTTATTTTACGACGAAAAAGTAGGGTTATTACAATACACTCATTCGCTCAAGCCACGCATGTACGTGCATGTGGCAACTTGGTTTACCATCCATATTCCATGCACTTAATCAAACATTAGCGGAAACAATGATATATAAGAGGAGAATGTCAAAATATTAGACAACGTGGGATAATTTTTTTTAATGTAGTTATTCAGCTATCCCTAACTAACTACAAAAACTACAAATAAAGGAAAGAACAACATACCGAGCAAAGGAAAATTTTTGCATGCACGTATCAATTTCTTTCAATTGAATTGACACATGGACGTAACACCCCACAAATAATTAAATTAAAAATTAATTATGAGAACCAGGTTTTAAATGATTTAATTATCAAACTAAATAAGAAAACTTGTGAATTAAGTAAAGTAAATGTTTAGGGAAACATTTACCTATCATGTTGCAACTTATATTTGACCTGAGAGAATGAATAAAAATAAGTGACGCAGCCTACAGGATCACACAACTCCCGAATTGATGAATTCGCGGAAAATGAATCGATGAAACAAAATGAATCGATGAATTGAAGATACCCAAGTGCCCAAATCCGTTGATCTCTCGAGATACCGGATTCTAGCTATCTTCAACACGTTGATCGCGCACGATACCGCGTTAGAAGATCTACGATTGTTCGACGTTGATCTCGCGCACGAGATTCCTTGAATCGGCTTCAAATTCGTTGATTCGAGCGCACTCGAATATCCGAAGATGGAGAAAGGAGATAACACTCAACTTCCAATTTTAATGGTGGCACAAAGCACAAACCAAATTTTATTCAAAAATCAACTCCCTATTACAAACGACAACACACTCCTATTTATAGTAGTTTACAACTCAACACACGTTACAATACTTCACACGACTTAAGAAAAATACATCACAACAGTACAAGCGACTTACCAAGACACACGACTTAAGCAAGTAACGACATAACAAAATACAACATGACATAACATCATTATACGACTTAACAACACTGTACATCTTAACAGCATAAGCAAGTACGACTTAAGCAAGTAGCGACTTAAGCACAACACAGCAGCGACATAAGGAGTTCTGAGCGACCTAACCAATTTCACGACCTAAGGAATCTTCAGCGACATAACAAGCTCGTGACTTAAGAATTCGAGACCTAAGAATTTGAAAATCTGGAGATGCTCGCGACTTAAGAAGGTACGGCCGCTACTTACTGGAGCTTTGCGACATAAACAACAGCGACCTACTGGTAGGTCGTTCGCGACATAAGCAGGAGTTCGTTCGCGACCTAGGGCATCCTGCTCTGCTTGCGACCTAGCGACCTTCTTCACTCTGCTCTGCTCGTGACCTAAGGCTGGAGGCGACTTAGGGTTTCGCGATATACGTACGTCGCTCGCAACCTTCTTCATTCCGCTCTGCTCGTGACCTAGCGACCTGCGACCTATGGCTTCGTCGCAAATTAAGGTATGCGCTGCATCATCCTTCCCTTGTTGGAAAGAATTCGACTTCGAATTCACGCTCTCCTCTTCTTCTCCAAGCTTCTCCCCATAATACGGAATTAAGTGTTTGACATTGAAAACATCAGATGTATGAACATTTTCCGACAACCTTAACTGATACGCATTATCATTGATCTTCTTCAAGATTTCTACTGGACCAATCTTTCGAGTTTTCAACTTGTTGTACGTTCCCACTGGAAAACAATCTTTCGTCAATACTGCGTAAACAAAATCACCTTCTTTGAAGTCCACACTCCTTCACTTCTTATCTGCCAATTGCTTATACTTCTCATTTGACTTAAGCAATCGTTCATGAACAATTCTGTGACACTCCTGCAACTCATTCACAAAATCACAAGCTCGTTTAACAACCCCTTTCTGAAGTGGAACTGTCGACAAATCCAACGGTCCCTTCGGAATTGTTGAATATACCACTTGAAATGGACTGAATCCAGTACTTCGATTAACGGCATGATTATGTGCGAATTCTGCCTGACACAATTTCACATCCCAGCTCTTCAAATTATCCTTCACAAGACATCTCAACAAGTTTTCCAAAGATCTGTTCACCACTTCCGTTTTCCCATCCGTTTGTGGATGATAGGCGCTACTAAAATTCAGTTTAGCCCCAACCATCTTCCACAAATTCAACCAAAAATGACTTAGAAATCGAGTATCCCAGTCAGAAACAATAGACTCAGGTAGCCCATGTAGTCGATACACCTCTTTAAAGAACAATTGAGCAACACGGACTGCATCGGCGGTCTTCTTACAAGCTATGAAATGTGCCATCTTCGAAAATCTATCCACCACAACATATATAGAATCACTCCCTTGTTGAGTTCTTGGCAAACCCAAAACAAAATCCATGCTAACATCAACCCATGGTCTAGTAGGCACGGGCAATGGCATATACAATCCTGCATTTGTAGCTGTCCCTTTGGAAACTTGACATATGTGACATCTCTGCACAAATCTTTCAACTTCTTTTCTCATGGAAGGCCAAAAATATGATTGAGAAATCAATTGCAAGGTACGATCTCTTCCCACATGACCTTCTTCATGCAATTCCTTCACAATCTTCATTCGCAAACTGCACTCTGGTATACACAACCGATTTCCCTTAAATAGAAAACCTTCTACCAACATATACTCATCCGTCCTCCCTTTCTCGACTTCATCTACAATCTTGGAAAAGTAAGGATCCCCAACAAAAAAATCTGGAAATACATCAAACCCCGTCACTTCAACTCTCATCGTAGTCAAAAAATGATTTCTTTTACTCAACGCGTCTACCACACGATTTTTAACTCCCGACTTATGCTTTACAACAAATGTAAACTGTTGCAAGTATGTGATCCATGAAGCATGCCTGGCTGCAATCTTATCCTGTCCCTGCAAATGTTTCAATGCTTCATGGTCAGTATACAACACAAACTCTTTATGAAACAAATAGTGTCTCCAATGCTTTATGGCTTGGACAATAGCATAGAACTCCAAGTCATAGGTATTGTATCTTGTCTTGGCTCGAGAAAGTTTCTCGCTAAAATAAGCAATTGGACGTCCCTTTTGACTTAACACTCCACCAATTCCAACTTTAGATGCATCAGTACCTAGCTCAAATAGAAACTGAAAGTCCGGGTATCTAAGAATCAGTGTTGTAGTCAAGAGTGTTTTGATATGTTGGAAAGCAGAATCAGCTTCTTCAGTCCACACAAACTATTTTCCTTTCATACAATCTGTCACTGGTGCCATCACGCTACTGAAATGTGGAATAAACCTTCGGTAGAATGATGCTAAGCCATGGAAACTTCTCACTTCAGTTACAGTCCTGGGTTGTGGCCAATCCTTGATTGCTTCAACTTTACTTTGATCCACCTGGATACCTTCCTTGGACAATACATACCCTAAGAACAAAACACTGTGCGTCATGAACACGCACTTCTTTGTTGCCACGTAAAATTGTTCCTAACGAAGTATCATCAACACTTCCCGCAAGTGTTGTAGATGCTCTTCTGTGCTTCCACTGTATATCAATATATCATCAAAGTATACCACCACGAACTTTCCAATAAACGGTCGAAAGATCTGATTCATCACTCGCATAAAAGTACTAGGTGCATTTCAAAGACCAAATGGCATGACCAGCCATTCATACAACCCCTCCCGTGTCTTGAAGGTTGTCTTCCATTCATCCCCCGATCGAATTCGAATCTGATGATACCCACTCTTCAGATCAATCTTTGAAAAGATAGCAGCTCCACTCAACTGATCTAACAAGTCGTCCAATCTTGGCATCGGGAATCTGTACCTCACCGTAATCTTGTTTAGTGCTCGACTATCTGTACACATTATCCAAGTTCCATCCTTCTTTGGCACTAACAAGGCTGGTACTGCACAAGGGCTTAAACTTTCTTGTACGCGCCCTTGTTCAAGTAACTCTTCCACCTGCCTTCTCAACCCTTCGTGCTCCTTTGGACTCATTCGATAATGTGGTCTATGTGGTAACACAGCTCCCGGAACAAGATCAATCTGGTGTTGTATGTCTCTCAACGGTGGTAACTCTTTTGGTAATTCTTCAGGAAACACATCTTCAAATTCCTTCAACACTGGCTTAACTTCCTCAGGAATTTCAACCGCTTTACTACTTTCACGTCCAATCAACAGAAATACTTCAGGGCTATCCTCTACTTCTTTGACAAATTCCTTCAAAGATAACAGGGTCTTTAGTTCCTCGATTTCCTCCAACTTGCTTTCACTTTGTTGTCGCCTTTTAGGAGCTAAAGTGATTCTAGTTCCATCGAACATGAAGCTATAGCAGTTAGTCCTACCATCATGTTGCACGGCTCTATCGAACTGCCACGGTCTTCCCGACAACAAATGACATACATCCATATCCACCACGTCACACCAAATTTCATCCTTATATTTCTTTCCGATGGAAAAAGTTACACAAGCTCTTCGATCAACCTTCACTTCCCCACCTTTCCTCAACCAAGCCAATTTGTACGGTTTGGGATGCTTCTTTGTCTTTAACGCCAACTTCTTTACGGCTTCTGTAGAGATGATGTTATCACAACTCCATGCATCGATAACAAACTTACAAACTTTTCTCAAAATAGTGCATGTTGACTGAAAAATATTACTCCTCAACCAACTAGTTTCCTCTTCCTGCTTTGGCATCAAGCAAGATCTCTTCATCATTAAAGAATATCCCTCGTCTCTTGTCAATAATTCTTCTTCCTCCTCAACCTGTGGTGAATTGGAACATTCTACTTCTGCATCCTCATCCTCAACCTGTAACGACCCGGAATTTTCGATCCCGAAAATTCCAGATAGTTATGAAAAAGAAGAAAGAGATAGAAGAAGAAACAAAAAATAAAACACAGAATCTCACATTCGCAGCGGATAAAATATAATATCAAATAATATTCTTTATACAAAGAATCTGTATCTGTCAAATACATTTAAATACATCAGAGTTACAACATATATTCACAGATACTAGACATATACAAAACAACATGTCTCAGACAACTACAATATATCATAGTGGAATACACTCCATACGTTCCTACCATCCAGCTCGTCTCCTGAGCTCCAGAACGTCCTTACCTGAAAATCTGTAATACTCGGTCTGACCCGAGCATTACATCAAAGTAACACCCGGGTCAGGCTGGAAACCAGCGTGAGTAAACTCATCTAACATGAAATTTAAATCCATAGAACTTATTTAAACCCGGGGTAACTCGTACTTTACTACAAGTAACAACTTATATAGTCAACATTTTATTTTCACAAACAATAGTTAAGTATCCAACTTAGTTTAGGTGATCCATATTATTCCAAACCAGCTTATTGATTTCACATATCAATCTATAAAGAATTTTAGGAGATTTCAAATCGAAGTGGTTTCGGGTATTTACTAATACCCGACTCAGGTCTCTTCGAATTTAATACCATCTCAACACAAGTTATTAAGAGAAATTTAATTCAATTTTAAATACAAGATGTCACTTTTTACACAGCAATTCATCTTCGATAGATACCCACTTTATCATTGTCCATCCAAACATATCATATCATAAAACATTTCATATCAGAGATATCAATTCAAAGCGTTTAATCATCATTCAATCATTCATATGCAAGATTTAACACTTCCAACATTAATTTAATTTATTCTTAATTAAATTAATGACTCATCTCAAAACACTTAAATTACCTTTACTCATCAATGGTTAAATTCAAACCAATTTATTAATCATTTTTTTTCATTTTTAATTAATCACTCTTGACTAATTATCCTTTAACTAATCATACCTATTTATTTATTAACCCTTAATAAATTTCCCTAATTAATTTATTAACCCTTAAAATTAATTACTCTAAGTAATTAATCCTTAATTCCTTTACTTATGTAATTTATCTTTATTTACTTTCATCAAGTAATTATTCCACTGGTTAATTATCCTCAATTTATTGACCTTGATCATAAATTTTATTAAACCTCAATTTATCACATAGATATATTAGCCTTAACCATCCACATTAAATAAATTTTTAAATAATTAATTTAATTAATTAATCACTTTAATAATTCAATCCTTTGAATTGATTACGCAAATTGCTTAATTTATTAATCTTTAATCATTAATTAAAAATCTCTAATTACAATTTGATTTAACTCTAATCGGTTAACTTATAACCTTAAATTCCAAATTAATTAATCCTTAATCATTAATTAAATAAATAAATAAATACAAATTACTCTCCATTAATTATCAACACTTTAATTAGGAATTATCCCCTTTATTAAATGCCAAATCACAAATTTGGTTTAAACATACATCAACCACTAAATTCATTTTATTTCATTTTTTTTTTAATCCTTTAAAGTTTAAACCATGATTTACAACCTGCTATTCCTACTTCGGAAACAACCCGACAAGTGCTCGAGTCCTATCTCAGTGCCTTCATCTTCTTCCATTTTAACTTAGTTTTATATTATTATTTTTTAAAAACTGCTAAGATAACACACACAAACCCGAGAATCCCCTCGAGTTCCACCATCATCTTCCCGAGTTTATACCCGAGTCTGACCTGTTCTTCTTTCTTCTCAAAACTCTGACACACAGATGCACGTACACGTGCACAAACGATCGCCAACGATCTGGTCACCGGTGCCATCACCGGCAAGTCGTCATTGACTCCCTCCATCAAACTCGACCACCCAAACCTTTAATCGAACTAAAAAACGGAATCGAGCTCGATCAACTACCATCTGGAACCAACTTCGATCAGGAAAACATCCTCACCACTTCCTCCAATCATCGGAGAATCACGCAACTCCGCTTAACCCTTCCCCGGTCATCCACGCCGCCTTTCCCCCTAAACCGATGATCCCCGATGCGCCATAGAAGACGCAGTAGCCCAGACTACAACCTTGACTTCAATTGGGTGTTAAACCCTAAACCCACTTCGTCCAGACGATCCACTGATTAGAAAAATCCAATGCCAATTTTCCTGAGATCTCTATCACTCAGGCCCCCTTCGACATCGACCCAGTCGACTAACTCCACGCCGATCGCCAGAATTAGGCTAAAATGTAAATTCTGGTCAACTAGGAAATACCCAACACCCCTAGCTCTAAAAATCATGAAATCCATTCCAAAAATCATGTTTTCGATACCCGAATCCATTCATGGATTCAAAACTTCAAATTTCAATATTTGATTTAAAGCTATATTCAAACCATCCTTGTATTATTTAATTTTTCGAAATGATTTCAAATATAAAATTCTAGAACTATTTTAAGAATTCATGTTACACTAAGCAAATCATAATTCATTTATACATCATAACCAAATTCTAAGATTTTGTGAAGATATGATTTTTTTTTCCAAGCTGGAGCCTGAAAATAACAGGGGTCATGTAATTATATAGAGACTCTGTATAAACATTGTTTTTTTATAGCATGCATTCAAAGCAAAACATTCCTGTAACCATCATATTACAACAAAATTCATCGCAGCATCAACTAGATTAAACTGTTAGTAAATGCAAGTTTTACTCACCTCATTTGTTTGCAGAGCAGGTTTTAGAGTAATTTCGATTTTGAAGACTTGAACTGCTCTTGATCTATACTTAGTTGAGTTGATCCTGCTTAATCTGAGACGAAATTATTTTGCTAGCTGAGATGATCCAAGCTTCGATATTTTTTTCCTTTTCTGGTTTTGAAAATGTTTACAGGCGCTTATTATATATATTTTTAGTTTGTAATGGCAGTTTGTTTTTAAGTTGAAAGAAGAAAGAAAGGTTTATCTGTTGATATACTTAGCTTGTTCGAACCTGATAAATGAAGACAGGGATAAGGCTTGTAGGGCAAGCCAAAGTTGATATGTGTTGTTTTGTTTTTCTCCTTCTTTTTTTTCTTTTGAAAATATATGACTTGATTAGATTTTATTTTGACCTGATCTTATGTTTTGCTGCTGCTGACATTGTTTATATGTTTTGTGTGCTGGGATTTAAATGTTGTCTCCCCTTTTGTTTACACACATTCATTCCTATGTACATACAAATATTTATGTATTTTGCATTTTGTTGCTTTGGTTCCAGAAAACTTATCTTGCTTGTAACTTAAAAGCTGAAAAGTTTTTAAAACTGGAAACTTGAATTGCTTGAGAAGGTTGGAGATTAGAAAATATTTTTGAGGAGATGCTTCAGGTCTAATGACTCTCTGATATACTAAGTAGTCGAACGAAAGGAAGAAAAGGAAGCATTGATATATAACAATGTTTACATAATTGTTTATTTCCAGGTACAAGATTAAATTAAGTTTTGGGTCAGCGATTTTTTCTCTATGGGGGCTGAAATGATCAATATAATGTACTAGAGATATAACATTTAATGCTTATGTCCTTACCCATTTCATACTTATCTTTTTTTTTCAATTTCGTATGTACTTATGCTCATTGTATAAATTCTTTTCTTATGTGTACATACTATTTTTCCTGAGCAAACATGAACAGGTATTATTCTTTTATACTTTGCTCATACCATATGTATTTTATACCCATATTTATTTTTATACTTCAAGTATTTAAATCGTTAAGATTTATTTTATCACAACCATATAATTGTTTAAATATTGATAAGACTATACTTTATTTTATTCCATCTTTACATTGATAAGATTTATTTTAATTTAAGGTGAATAAGCTAAATTTTATTTGAATATTTTAAAAACTCTTATTTTAAATTCCAATTCATATTTTCTTCCCAGTACACACACACACACACACACATATATATATATATATATGTTTTTAAACAATAAGTTGTATCTTACTTAATTAAATTAAAATGTTTATTAAAATAATATTACCAAAATCCCGGATCGTCACATTACCAATGGAATTTTTATCTTGAATTTAGAATGGTGAAGTATATTATTTATTTATCATCTCCAACGATTTTATAATTCAAACGTTATCTAAATCAGTTAACTACTCAATTATTTGACGCTAAAAATCCGGGCCGTCACACAACCTCTGCAACCATCGCTCGCTTCTTAGGCTTCGGGCATTCATTGCTCTTATGACCAAACTCCTGATAGTTATAACACTTGAAATTGTTGTTGACCATGGTCTTAGCAGTATCAATGACAACCGGTTTGCTAACAGCCTTGGAAACATTAGTATTGCTACTAGCCCCCTTCTCCTGATTGCTCAAACTTGTAAACGCACCACCTCCTCTTCTACCTTGCTTCTCCCAAGCTAGAGCCTTCTGGTGTGCTTCAGCAACATATCTCGGATCAAACATATTTACCATATCCTGAATTTGCATTCTCAATCCTCCAACAAATCTGGATGTCAACTGTTCCTCCATTTCCATGATATCGTTTCTAGCAATCAGTTGATAAAACTCATCTGCATAATCATTTACCGACTTTGTCCCTTGTCTCAAATTCTATAAGCGCTGATACATAAGAGACTGATATTATAAGGTAAGAAAGTAGCTTTCATCAACTTCTTCATCTTTTCCCATGAAACAATCTTCGACTTTCCTATTCTTTCCCGTGTAAGTTTAGTTTGTTGCCACCATGCCATAGCTCTTCCCCTCAATCTTGTAGCAACCAACTTAACTCTACGATGCTCGGGTACTTCCTTGAAGTCAAAAATTTCTTCAACATTTGATAACCAATCCAGAAACTCTTCCGCTAGCATTCCCCCTTTAAATTCTGGAATCTCTGTTTTCATCCCCGACTCCCATCGATGATCATCTTCGTAATCTCTATTTCGATTTTGCCCTTGGCCACGGTTACGACAAGATCTACTATCACCATCACTAGATTCCTCCAAATCTGACGTATGTCGATGTCGATTCTGACCATCAACATTTCTGCTACCACGCACGTCTCTTTCTCCCGAAACTGACGGTTCTCTTCTTTCCCAATCCGATGGTGGTGACATTCTTCTCCTCTCGGAATTTGACAGCGAAATTCTATGTCCACCTTGATTTGAACTTGGCGATGCTCTTTGTTGAGTTTGATTCATATCCATCATGAGCCTTTCCAATCTACCAATTCCCTCATCAAACTTCTCATTGAATTTATCACTAATTCGTTGCTCCATTTGTTCAGAATCTTCTCTTCGATACACATCTGCAACATTCTGATGACGATTAACTCTTCTTAGAGGCATTGTCAAATCTTCAAAAAATTCAAACACAAACTTCAAATCTCGAAAATTCACACCCAACAAACTTGGAAAAATTCGTCTCCTAGCTCTGATACCAAATGACGCAGCCTACAGGATCACACAACTCCCGAATTGATGAATTCACGGAAAATGAATCGATGAAACAAAATGAATCGATGAATTGAAGATACCCAAGTGCCCAAATCCGTTGATCTCTCGAGATACCGGATTCTAGCTATCTTCAACACGTTGATCGCGCACGATACCGCGTTAGAAGATCTACGATTTTTCGACGTTGATCTCGCGCACGAGATTCCTTGAATCGGCTTCAAATTCGTTGATTCGAGCGCACTCGAATATCCGAAGATGGAGAAAGGAGATAACACTCAACTTCCAATTTTAATGGTGGCACAAAGCACAAACCAAATTTTATTCAAAAATCAACTCCCTATTACAAACGACAACACACTCCTATTTATAGTAGTTTACAACTCAACACACGTTACAATACTTCACACGACTTAAGAAAAATACATCACAACAGTACAAGCGACTTACCAAGACACACGACTTAAGCAAGTAACGACATAACAAAATACAACATGACATAACATCATTATACGACTTAACAACACTGTACATCTTAACAGCATAAGCAAGTACGACTTAAGCAAGTAGCGACTTAAGCACAACACAGCAGCGACATAAGGAGTTCTGAGCGACCTAACCAATTTCGCGACCTAAGGAATCTTCAGCGACATAACAAACTCGTGACTTAAGATTTCGCGACCTAAGAATTTGAAAATCTGGAGATGCTCGCGACTTAAGGAGGTACGGCCGTGACTTACTGGAGCTTTGCGACATAAACAACAGCGACCTACCGGTAGGTCATTCGCGACATAAGCAGGAGTTCGTTCGTGACCTAGGGCATCCTGCTCTGCTTGCGACCCAGCGACATTCTTCACTCTGCTTTGGTCACGACCTAAGGCTGGAGGCGACTTAGGGTTTCGCGACATACGTACGTCGCTCGCGACCTTCTTCATTCCGCTCTGCTCGTGACCTAGCGACCTGCGACCAACGGCTTCGTCGCAAATTAAGGTATGCGCTGCATCAATAAGGAGAAGGTTATAATGGCCCACGACCCAACTTATTAAGAGATAATAAGAATAACAACTCTCTCATTCTATATTCATTCCATCTACATAACAAAAAATAAAAGTTTTGAAACTGGTTAATGGTGGCAATGACCTAAGAAGAAAAAAGGACAAGAAGATATAAAGCCATGGAAACCTAAGAAGAAGATCAAGCTACTCCAAAAATTTAGATGAGTAATATTATTCCCGTTTTAGTCATTTTCATATATGATTGATCACGACTATTATTTAATATGATCGAGTTCATATATATTTCATGCTTATAAGTAATGGCAAAGCGTTTTAATATTTTTGGGTTGATATAGCTTGACTATAGGATGCTTAGCCATGATTCCCTATTTCGAAATGATGTGAAAATTAATATGAGGTTCTAGATATATTTCTAGATATTAGTTTTAATTTTGAGAATTTTACCACGTCAAAATAGTTAGCTATGAATTTTGAACGATCCGCACATCTTATGCTATATATCTTATTAGCGGTACTCTCTCAATTTTTTTCAATTTTCTCATAATTTTAGAATTATACTTCACTTTCCTTGATTTACTCAATTCCTAAGTATCATTCATTTTATGAACACTCCACTAAGTTCGAATCTCATCTTATACTATATATATCATATTATTCGATCTCTCTCAATATATTTTCAATTTTCTCGTAATTTTAGAATTACATACTACACTCTTCATTATTCACTTAATTATTAAGCATCATTAATTTTATAAGTAGTCCACCTAAGTTCGAATCCCAGTAACCATAATTTCTCTAATATATTTCAAAATCATTCAACAGTCATTGATTCCCTCTTTCTATCCTCATTTTATATAATACAATTTTGAATAATGAAGTTCAATAATATTTTTTTCTTTCAGGTCTCTTCTTGCATTATAATTTTTGTCAGAACCCAAGTTCAAATCCTACAACTTTTTGTAGTTATTTTAAATAAGTAAGCATAGTCTTATTTTGTATTATATTGGTTCTATTTTTCCTATCATATACAATACATCTTATTAGCGGACCTTTATCAATAATTTTCCAATTTTTCCCACAATTTTAGAATTAAGATCTTCACTTTCATCGATTCACTCAATTCTTAAGCATTATTTATTTGATGAGCACTCCATCTAAGTTTGAATCCCGCTGATCATACTTTCTCTAATATATTTCAGAATCATTCAACTCTCATTAGTTTCTTTTATCTAAAACAAGATGCAATTTAGAATCCCACAATCCTCATTTTATCTACAAAATCATGAAGTACAATATATTGTTTTTCTCCTTTTTCCTTTAGTCCTCTTTTTGCATTATAATTTATGTCAGAACCTGAATCCAAATCTTACAGTCTTTTTTTGGTTACTTTAAATAAGCAAGCATGATCTATTTTTTATTGTATTGGTGCACTTATTCCAAAATAAAATTTATTGGTGAAAATTAGACATCATTAAGCAATTATAGTAAATTTATTAAGAGTTAAAAAATACATATTAAATCATTTATGACATAAATAATAACATATATCAATAAAATATAATGATCAGTAATCTTTATATTTGTTTAGTTAAAAGCTGTAGATTTCATGTTGATGGAAAAATTCTTTAAAGTATTGTTATATATTATAAGATATTTTTTATTTTTAAACGTTGGTTTACTAATGTTTGTTTAGAATTTATTTTACTGCTAAGTTCTCTCAATATGCAATTATGAGGAAAGTTTGGATTCAATAAAGCATGTTGAAAGTTTTTCCCTTACTCCTTCATCTTACTCTCCACGACCGCCGTTTACTCCTTTCGAGTTTCGACCCAGGTACAATGCCCTCCTATGTTTGCCTTGCTTCTCCGAGCCGTTTTTCCACAAGATCCGGAACATTTCAAGTTCTGTTTGGCTTTTCCCATCGCCCATGAAATTTGTGAACTATCCTCTCTGCCTAGATGCAGCTTTGGTTCATGCATGCTACAGTTATGCATTAGGTTTTGGTTTGTGGTGGTAGGGTTTTTTCCATTAGCTGAGGTTTGTGGCAGTCCTTTTCTGGTGGCACTTGGAGGTGGCAGGTGGCATACTAGTGTGTCAAAGTTTTGTTTTGCGGCTTGTCTATGTTTGTATATCTATTTGGAGTTGAGCTATTTTGCATCTTCAGTTATGCTATCTTCTACTGTGTCATTTGTTGCCGAGCTATGTATCTTCTGTTAGCTAGTACTATTTTATGGCATGAGTTCTCTTCGACCTGAAGCTTCCTAATTTTTACATCAACATCTTTCTCTCTACTCGGTGAGGCTCTTTGCAGCTCTTGTTGTTTGAACAATGTTCTGTTGCTTGCTTTAAATGTGGGTGTGGATGGTGTGTATGAAGAGAATGCTAGCTGTTTTTGTTAATTATGATATTTGGTTCGTGGTTTCTATTATCTCCTTAGTGGCTTGGCATTGCACTGGTTAGCAATCTGCTATGTTTGTGTTTCAATGATCTGAAGATTACCTTTGTCTTCATTTTCATGTAGCAAGTATACAGTTTGGGATTGTTATAGGTGTCTAGCTTGATTCTAGTGAAGCTTCCTGCAATTGTTGTGTTTTGCGGTTTTGTATATGGTATACGAATTGTAACTGCTTAGGCGGCTTGTAATTTTCCTTTTGTTATTAATAAAATTTGGATGGTCCATTTAAAAATCGGCTAACCTTTCAAAAAAACAATTAGAAAATCTTTATTGAGGTATGAATTAAATATAATACACCCTCTAGAAAAATTCTTTTTTTTAATTCAAAATAAATCAACCCTTCCATAACGTAAAATTTCTAAATCAACTTTAAAGCAAATATTATCTTTATATTACCTGCATATGGTAATCATATTTAAATTCATTTACGCACTTTAAAATGATTAATTCCAATTTCTTTTGTGAAATTTTAAAGTTACCTTGTATGGAAACGAATAACCACTTCCATTATCATTTACCAAAATATTGCTATAATCATTCATGATATACGTATTATCTAGGCTTTTTAAAGTCAAAATGCACTTTTCACTTTTCTCAAAGCAATGTCATTTCACAGTGTACTCGTTCCATTAACTTTATATCATGCTCAAATATAAATTTAAAATCCTTATTGTCACCCTACAGTACATAAAATAATCCATGTTATATTATATATTCCTTCCTTTCTTTCTAAGTGCAATACATTTTTAAAATTATAAACCCATAACTCAAAATAGTCATTTACAAAACATATGCATGCTACTTACTTAATATATTTTACATATTCAAACCATTCATACTCAATCATAACTTCGAAATACAATTCAATAACCTCAAATATCATATTCAATTTAACTTCAATAAATTTGAATGTATTCAAAATTTTAAGGTCGTTTTAAAAAAATAATTACTTCTTTAAAATAGTTATCACTCCTTCATTACACTTCATTCTATATGTGTATTTTTTTTCAAACTTCAAAACCTTGTAAACACTTATGTGTGTGTATACACACTCTCTTCAAATATAATTTTCCATTTAAACAATCACTATTTCATTAGGAAACGACATTTTACAAGCACTTATTATTTATATTAATATATCTTTTGCAAAAATAAATGCTTCATTTTTTGATGTAAATATCTTAAATTTCAACTTGCTTCAAAATTTATCAATTACCTCATAATAGTGCTTTCTCCTTCCTCAACTCCAGGTACAGAGTTTCTTGCTGCGTTCCTTGTGTGCTTGCACATCCTAATAAATTGTAATAAGAATGATCATCTCTTATGAAAGAAAACTACATGAGTGGCACTCGTATATGTAATGCGCCTTACTAAGTATATGTATAGTATATAGCTTTGAAAACCAAAATATATAACAAGTACACTCTCTCAAATATCATTCTAATCCATTCTAGAGTGATATCTCCTACTCTATCACTAATGAATCCATTACCAACTTAGATTAATAATTCAACCTAATCTCTGATACCACGTGCAATGACCTCCCTCCTCCTCCGATACCCAAATAACCAATAGCACATACCTAAGTGTGATGCGTCGGTACCCGACCGATGGAGGGAAGCAGTCAAGGGTAAAGTACAATAAATCAATCATAAAACCTATATAACATCTCATTGCGCATAAACAAAATATAATAGCAACATGGATGTAAAATAAGTGAAATGGTAATACAACCAAATGAACTGGAATAAAACATCATATTAAAGTGCATAAGTTCATTAAATCATATACAAAATGTGTAATGATAGAGTTTATACATTAGAATAAGATAAACTCCAAATAATTATCTTTTGGCACGTGCGATGCACATGCGCAGGAGGAATTGGTATTATAAGACATTGTTTGTAAGATTTTTCGGGTTCTTAAAAAATTACTTTAACGTGTACGTAATATTGCGTTTTTTTATGTACGTACAAGCACAAATCAAACAGTTTTTCAAAACATGAATGAGTCTAAGTTATTTTAGAAAATAATTAAATAGGTAAAGAAAGTAATCATATGTTATATTAATACTTGAGAAATTCCACAAATATTAAAATTGGCGTTTCCTGTTGTTTGGAACTTAGAAAACTTGCATCATCACTCTTTTAAGAAGTAATATTTCTCTTCTACCATAAAGATTGCACTTCTCATGATACCTCCTTCCTCACAAACCCCTCAATATTTGCTAAAGTATAAACCTATTTGACGCTAGCGCATAGATTTCAAATTTTACTTTACATTAATATCATTATAAAAATTTGTAAGACTTACGTTGATGTAATAATTTTTCTATATGTTTTTTCAAGGTTGATGTCAATAGTAGTAGCTGTTAAATTTTGGCGATACAAAATCACAAATAGAGGGAAAGAAATATGCAAAAGAAAGAAAGAGAATATTTTGTATACCCTAATTAATAGGCATATTTACTATGTTTATTTCTTTCTCTAATTGGCTAATCAAATTATTTTTTGCCATCTAATGTTAACTTGGGCATTAAGTAATTGATTATATAAATAGAGACTAGAAGAGAGGGTAAAAGTATGGTGGAAAATATATTTGCTAATTCCCTGTTCTCCATCTTTGTTCTTCTTCTCCAACAATTTTAGCCATATAGATATTTGCTCCTATTCTCAATTTGGTTATTGATTCAATGGTATTTTGTTTATTTTAGCTTTGTTCTATTAATTGTAAACAAAAAAAAATTTGGTGAATCAATAAAGTGGGTGGTTGGGTGGAATATCTTGTCTTATTGCTTTTAATTTCAATTCCGTCTTATTTTTAATCCAAGTTATCTCTTTGTGATTTGGTGACAAAGATCCGTTGATATAAGCTTCCACAAAGCGCTACCATTTTTGCACAACAGTTTGGTATCAGAGCACAGATCATCGCAAAGCTTAGAGTAATTTCGGATTGAAAGATTATTGATGTCGGATATGATTTCATTTTCGAAGATGGCTATTTTGGATGGGAAAAATTGGGGTATTTGGAAGCCTAAGATGGAGGATGTTCTGTACCTCAATGATCTTCATGATCTGATTGATGGAGATGGAAAGAAGCCCTCTAATGTAGATGAGGGAAAATGGAAGAATATGGATAAGAAGGCGATTGCTTTGATTCGCCAGTATCTTGATGATTCAGTTTTCCATCATGTGGATAGTTGTGAATCCATGAAGGCTTTGTGGGACAAGTTGGTATCTTTGTATGAGTCAAAGAGTACTACTAGTAAGGCTTTTCTGGTTCGAAAGTTGTTACAACTGAGATTAGGTAAAGAGAAGCCTGTTGTAGAGCATTTGAATGAATTTCAGGATGTAATAAATCAATTGGCAAATATGAAGGTCAATTTTGATGATGAGTTACAAGCTCTTTTATTGATGAATTCGCTTTCAGAAAGTTGGGAAACTTTGGTTGTTTCATTGAGTAATCCCAATGCTAATGGAACTATCTCTTTGGAAATTGTTCGAAGCAGTCTTTTGAATGAGGAGCTTAAAAGAAAAGGGTCGGGTATGAAATCAATTCAAAGTGAGGCTATGGTGGCAAGGGACTCGAAGAAAGGTACAATTTGGAAGAAGAAGGATGCTAATGGTAAAGGTGTTATCAGTTGTCATTATTGTAATAAGAAAGGTCACATACGTAGCAAGTGTTATGCTTATAAAAGAGATCAGAAAAAGGCTGCGCATGGTGATAGTAGTAGTGATGCACATGCAGGTTTTGCTGAAGGTACCGATAGTGATGCTTCTTATGATGTCCTCTTTAGTGAAAATAAGCCTTGGAAGATGGATTCTGGAGCCAGTTTTCACATTTGTAGAGATATGAATTGTTTTTCTTCCTATGAGAAGAGTGTCGGCATGATTAGGACAGCCAATGGAGAAGAGCTACCGATTTTTGGTATTGGATCTATCCGGTTTCGTATGCATGATGGTGTGGTTAGAGAAGTCTCTGGAGTGAGACATGTACCCACTTGTTCGCATAATCTCATTTCTCTCGATCAGTTGGATCGCCATGGTTGCACTTATGAGACTCAAGGTGGAGTTTTGAGAGTGAAGAAAGGTGGTCGTGTAAGGATGAGAGGAGTATTAGAAGAAGGAAACCTTTATAGCTTGGTTGGTTCTGTAGTCGAAAATGGAAAGCGAGTGACGGTTGAAGGACCTAGTCCACAGCAAGGTGGAGAGGTTAATGTGGTTACTACTTATGATTCTAGCATTGAGGATCATATTTTAGACAGGGGTCTTCATGTTGATGATGCTTGAGGGATCGATAGTGATCAGGTAATGAGCTCAGATCGAGTGATAGACGGGTGTCGAGTTGTAAAATCCACAAAGACAAGACGGAGATCTTTGTGGTATTACAAACATTTTTGAGACCGGATCTGTGTGGTGCACCTCATGTGGGAGATGCATCACTTGCAGACGGTGGTTGAGGTTTGTAATTTAGTGTGGTTGAGATATGGGGATTTGTGATAGATCTAGATATGGTATGCTTACTATGTTGGAGATATGTGATTTTGCATCAAGATGGAGTGTTAAATTTTGGTGATACAAAATCACAAATAGAGGGAAAGAAATATGCAAAAGAAAGAAAGAGAATATTTTGTTTCCCCTAATTAATAGGCATATTGACTATGTTTATTTCTTTCTCTAATTGGCTAATCAAATTATTTTTTGCCATCTATTGTTAACTTGGGCATTAAGTAATTGATTATTTAAATAGAGACTAGAAGAGAGGGTAAAAGTATGGTGGAAAATCTATTTGCTAATTCCCTGTTCTCCATCTTTGTTCTTCTTCTCCAACAATTTTAGCCATATAGATATTTGCTCCCTTTCTCAATTTGGTTATTGATTCAATGGTATTTTGTTTATTTTAGCTTTGTTCTATTAATTGTAAACAAAAAAATTTGGTGAATCAATAAAGTGGGTGGTTGGGTGGAATATCTTGTCTTATTGCTTTTAATTTCAATTCCGTCTTATTTTTAATCCAAGTTATCTCTTTGTGATTTGGGTGACAAAGATCCGTTGATATAAGCTTCCGCAAAGCGCTACCATTTTTGCACAACAGTAGCATGTAAGTAATCTGTAAGAACTAAAGTGTAGTTGTAGCAATCGTTTTCTCTCCTCCTTATCCTAGGCTTAAGACTAGCATCAGTAATATGTAGATGGCGGAGTTAAAAACGTTGTATAAGAAATTTTTAATGTAAACTAACTCAAAACTATATAAAATAAACTTAAGTGTTAAAATGTGCCTCGGCAAATGAGAAGTAAAGAGCATAGTATTTTCCGCAAATTGGAGGACAGAGATACCATAACTCGTAATCTCATTTCTACTTTATAAAGTAGTAAAAACTCATATGAAAACATTTACCAAGGCATTAAAAAATATTATTGATGATAATTTTACATTATATCAATATTAGATTATAAGGATGATAAGAAATACAAAATTAAAAAAAAAATCCAGATCGTATTTATTGATAAGCATGCAAGAAATTTTATCCTGATATACAAACATATATCCACCAATATGTAATCTAATAATAGCTTACAATCAAAATTACCCTTGTACTGTTAACCAACTCAATATATCATCATGGAATATGCAATCTTTCAACACTTAGTAAATAATCAACAATATAATAGAGAAAATATACAATAGGTTCAAGATTAACGTCACATTTTTAATGTCACTTAAAAGGTTCAGTGCTATAAATAAATGCTAACCTCATCACATCAAGATAATGAGAGCATAATATATAGGAGAAACACATGTTATTGTCAAATATTTTTATGAAAACTAATTCTATCAAAACAACATATAAGAAATAATATACATGTGGCAAAGACATGTAAAATCTAAATAGTGTAAGGGTCGTAATCTTGACATATATTATGCCATACGCGCTGTTTATAAACCAACTGTTCTCATGTAAAATAAGAACATTTCATCGATCTAGGTATGGTAGGCCAATTCATTATTTTCTATCAGTGGAACAAAACCATAAAACCTTTGTTTCTATTGTCACTTCATGATATATCGATTTATCACAAAGAAACATAGAGCTTTATTGCCAATAATTAAGATCTATTTTCAATATCAATTTTCTGCATAGTACAAATGTATAATATAGTTGCAAATTATTTTCTTTGACGACCATCCACTTCCATAATATTCCTTTCGCCAGTGAAAAAAGGATACATAGAACCACTACAATTATTTGGTCAAATGTGCACGAGTACTCTCATATCCTCACAAATAAAATGCCACATGCTTGTAAAATAAACATTTAGTAAACAATATATGGTAGACCGAAGGGAAAATAAATTAACCTCAAAAGGAAAATTACTTTGAATGCAAAACCATTTAGGCACGTATCAATGTGGTTGGAATGACGCACAGTGATGAAACTCCAAAACCCACATTTACTTCCATATCCTGGTACAACTCTTCAACTACCATAACCTCCTTCTGTAACCGACCATAGCTTCAGCAATGCTCTAACCACCGATCTGCGATAATATATCTTTTAGTTAACAGATTGTGCAATGTCATCTTTTTAATATGCATCCATTTTATTTACGCGATATGATCATCATTCTTGCTAAAAGGCATGTTATATAACTTCATAAATTCAAATTTATGGTTTATACCCCCATATAGCTCATAACCCACTAATATTTCTATTTATAATTACATTACTAATTCGAATTTCATCATAAATCATGATCATTGATTATGTTTCATTCAATATACAGTAATAAACGAACATTTTTACTGTAAAGAATGTGTTGTCATGACCATGATCATTTGCATCTCTATTTACAAAGATAACTGTTTTGAGATACCTTTGCCCAAACATATAATTGCCATATTTAGATATTTAATACAACATTGCATATCTTTTTGCATATATATTATTCCATAACGTGCGCGTGCATATATTTCCTTGCCATCTCATTCAAATGCAATCCAATGATTTATGCATTTCCATAATGAACAAACGTGCTTACTTTCCTTCTTGCATATTTGTTTCCTTCTATTTGTGATTTTGTATTACCAAAATTTAACACTCCACCTTGATGCAAAATCACACATCTCCAACACCCCACCTCGACTCAAGTTCTCTTCTCAACATAAAACTCTTAAAATCAAACTCCACCTTTAACCAAAATCTCTTAACGAGATACAGACTAAAAATGAATATTTACCCAATGGGTTCCAGCAAGACCACCCCCCATCACACCTTGCTAACGAGCTCAGACTATGTCCCCGCCCGCCAACAAAATGTTGCAAATATCTAAAATCAAAAGAAGGTAGATACCAAAGTAATCTCAAAGCCACCAAGGCCAAAAAATCCTCTCAATCACCAATCCAAATACAGAGCCAAAAAACAAAAGCCAATGGACATAACAAGGCTAATCCAAATCTCTGTAAGACAAATCTATCTCCTCCCACATACCTTATCTACCAAACAACAAATTTCCTATGGAAATCAACATAAGACTCTAACATCAACATTGAGCGATGAAGAAGATACAGGTTCCCAAATCCAGATATCCATTCAACACAGTAAACTTCTTATTACAAAATTTCCAAGACTGGAACGCTCTTCTCTCTCAACATAATCTCCTCCATCTTTATCTTGCATATTGCACAAAATCTCTTTTTCCATCCAAATGAGTAATAGCATAATCACCATCAGATCTACCGCTCTTTCTAGAAGCCATTGATGCACAAATTTAAACAAATTGCCTTGCTCTGATACCAATCTGTTGTGCAAAAACTGCACAAATGCGGAAAAACAATAAATAGGATCTAGATTTGCCAATTTGAACATCATTTAATCTAGCAGCAGTTATTTTATTACTCCAAATAAGTAGCAAATAACTATAAAGAAGAAAAGAGACACACAATATTTATACTGGTTCCACTATCATCAAGGTAGTGTACGTCCAGTCCAAAGGAGAGAGATTTTATTACACCTGAGAGAATTACAAGAGATTACAAGATAAGAGTTTACATATCAAAGCCCTAAATTAGGGATAACAAGAAGAGACACTCTATCTGAAGATCGCTGGCTGAATGCCAGGATGGGTTTACAATGAAATCTACCCTCAATATATAGCCAATGAATTCATGTGAGTCATCAATCAAATTACCAAGATATGGTAAGAATATAATGGAGGCAAATTACAATGGTAACAAATCGCGCAAACATAGCAAGTAATTTACTCATTCCAAAGATGGAAGAAAATAATCCCAAAGCAATGCGATTACGAAGAAAGAAATAATATGCATATCTTTTTGCATATATATTATTCCATAACGTGCGCATGCATATATTTCCTTGCCATCTCATTCAAATGAAATCCAATGATTTATGCATTTCCATAATGAACAAACGTGATTACTTTCCTTCTTGCATATTTGTTTCCTTCTATTTGTGATTTTGTATCACCAAAATTTAACAAAAAGGTGCAACATTATCATGTATACCATAAAGAGAAAGAGGGAGTTTGGTATCTTGTATTTCTATACGAAAAATCTATACATTTGTTTTTTCTTAATGTGTAGATTAAATGAATTGATTGTAGTGTAATACTTCAAAAAATTATATACTAAATAAACCTATGTTAATAAGCTTGGAGTAACTATTTACTATCACACAAATAATCAAGATGCTTTGAAAAATTGAATCCTTGTTTATTCTGTTTAATATTGCACAAATTATGAAGGTGAGTGCAAAAATTAACCTCTTTTAGATAATAAAGGAAATAACGTTATGTTTGTTACCGAAATAATGTTGCAAACTTGCATAAGCAATCTTATTCCCTGAATGAAATTCTATATATTAGTTTGTATGTTTTGATGATGTTCTTCTGCTTAATTTGTTGATGTTGAAATATTCTCTCTTAGTAAAGAAATTTGAGTTGGTAATCAAATGTTAGCAGTATTTATCCAAATCATAGATGCACTTGTTGATTTTAAGATGAACTCATCTACAAAAAGGTTAAGAATTGTAAAGAAGTCATTAAAATTAGAATAACTAATAACCTTACACTATAGAAGATAAAAATGAATATATATCAATACATAGCTGAAGTCGAAACAATAGCGATTAGACTTTTGGGAACCAAGTCGGGATATATATCTCTACTATAGTAAATGTAGTAGCTATGGATATTTGTTTCTCACTTCACGAAACAATCTTGATTATCGTATATGGTTTATTGATTTTAGTCAGCTATACTAAGAATTCTATTGTTGTTAGATTGAATAAAAGCCTAAATACTTCTCAGTCAATGGTTTGTTTCGTTATATGCATTTTAACTTGTTATAAGTAAAATGTATACCTCTTATACCAAAAGAAACCTACATGTGCTTATCGAGATGTATCAGCAGAAAATGCAAAAAATCTCATTTGACAACGAACTGATTAGTTAAGATGTGAAAGAGGCTAACAAAAGAGAATAGAAAATTTTCAATTGATAATATTTGAAAAAAAAGATGCATCATTCCATGATTCATTTGATATATAAGTATGATTATTAACACAGAAGAGAATTACATTAGGAAAATACACCTTGTCATCTCTTATTGGAAACACCTTATTCACTTTGTAATACTTCTCTGAACCCAAATACCTAATAACAACAAAAAAGAAAAACTATCATTAGGCTGAATTAAAATTAAACAAAAGAACAGTAAAATAAACTCACGGTAAATTTTAGATATAAATTCTTCTAAAAGCGACGGTTCAACGTCAGGGGATATGGTTCGGTAGATTCTTGGATCCACTATGGAAAAAATTGGTGGAGGAATCAACTCCATTTTAGATTGAGGCTTACAAAAAGGGCAACAAAATTTCAATTGATAATATTTGAAGAAAAAAAAAGATGCATCATTCAATGATTCATTTGATATATAAGTATGATTATTAACACAGAGAGAATTACATTAAGAAAATATACCATGCCACCTCTTATTGGAAACACCTTATTCACTTTGTAATACTTCTCCGAACACAAATAACTAACAACAACAACAAAAGAAAAACTTTGCCATTAGGCCGAATTACAATTAGACAAAAGAACGATAAAATAAATTCACGGTAAATTTTAAATACAAATTCTTCTAAAAGCGACGATTATCAACATCAGAGGATATGGATCGGTAGATTCTTGGATCCACTATGGAAAAACTTGGTGGAGGAATCAACTCCATTTTAGATTGATTCCAGATTCTTCAAAACATTAAGAAAGAAAATATTTTAGTACGAGTTGAATTTCCTCAAACATGAGAAGCATGATAATTATCATGCCGATTGTGAATATAGGTTCGTGTAAACGTTACTTGTAAAAAAATTAGAACGTGAAGATGAAAAAGTGGAGGGGGAAACCACAAATTGAAATGTTAAGGTAGTAGTTACCAAAAAACCATGGATGATGAGTTATAGAGTTGAATGTTTCAAATTTACAAAAGTACCCATGTGCGAATCTATTTATTGTGGTTATCTTAAAAGGGTGTTTTGGGGAGTGTGAAAAAAGCTTCATTTTGACTCGTTTGACCAAGTATTTGCTTTATATACAAGATAAACTCCAAATAATTATCTCTAATAATAGAAATGTTCTGACATAGCTCCATAGCACTGCACAGCAGAATATAGCGATGGTTGCTTCACATATAGATATATATAAGAAAGCATCAACCTCCTACTCATCCTCCGCATAGTTCCATGCACTATCTCATACATTTTTTTTAATCTACTAATTTAAAAGTACTCAAGATGATAAAAAGTAATGACAAAGGTCAAATAAAAGTCAGGTATAAGTGATCTATAATCTTAAAATAGATATAGATAGTAATAATTGTAAAGAGGAACATATGGTATGGAGATTCATACCGGACCTATACAAGCATCCAAAAAGTTAGCATATAACATAATATATGCTAAACTATCGTCGTATGGGTTTACTACACTAAGTACAATATAGTGTTTGGATGTGCCTAACTCACTAGTACCTACATCACATGATATCCATAGAAAAACACAACAAACATGGAAAACATTGCAACCATCACATAATCTTGCATCTCCCACTTAAGTGTCATTGGATATATGATAACTCGTATGACCCACTCAAATGATCAGCGATTGCTCAACGTTGCAGATATATAATTGCTCAAATTTTTTCGACACTCAAATGGTGAGGAACCAAACCCGGCCAGGAACTACTCCATGTTGTAGAAACATAATTTGCCTGAATATTTTCCATATCCAAAAGGCCAGGAACTAGACACGCTTAGGTGTCTAAATATACGGTCATAATCTGATTTCTTAAGGTTGAATTAGGCTACCCTAGGTGAGCGTTCTCACTTGCTCCTGCTCTATGGGCATACAAGTAACAACTTCAAATTTTGTCGTTTGATTTTAAATATTTAATTAATTTTAAATATTGAAATAATTAGTTTTTAAAGTTTAAAAACTTGAATTCAAATATAGGAATTATTTAAAATATTTGAATTGTGAATTTAATGTTTATTCATATTTTGAATTGAATATTAATTAAATGGATTTAATGGTCATATTTAACTCCTTTTAATTAATAACTAATAATGGTGAATTCATTTTGTAAATTTATTTGCAATAATAAATGGTTGGAATAAATAATAAGGAAATCAATTTTTATTGTATGACTCAATTTTTAATGATGTATTTTTATTTTAATTTATTTGTTTTTTATATAATTTTTAGTTTGAAAAAATATTTAAACTAATCATTTGATGATTTTACAACAAATGATGGTATTTTTGTGATTTTACAGTATCAAATAACCAGTGTATATTATTATTGTTTTGGGATCATAGCAAATTTTATGCACGGTCATATTTTGTTTTGTCATTCGTAGTTTATACTCAAACGAAACATTATGCAATGTGATGCCGGAAATCTTAATATAAACCAAACTAAAAGATAAACACTTAGCTTATAAAACACGTCTACTTCGCTCACTCCTTTTCACTGTTACATTAAAAATCAAAAACAAAACAAGAAAGAAAACTTCAAAAATTGATAACCCAAAATCCACTCAATAAAAATTATAAATATTAAATCTTTGGAATCAGGGGGTGAGATCTACATTTTGGTAGGGGTAATGTGGCGTTCGATGTGGTTTGGAGGGTGTGGTAGTGACGAATGGTAAAGGGATGAGTTAATTGTAAACTAGGATTTAGGATTTTAGGCAGTGTAGGCATCAATTGGCGAAATGGATATTAGATTTGGGTTCGGCATGGCGTTCTACACCTGGAGGCGGAGTTTGGTGGCGTGTGTCGGAGGTTAGGGGGTCGCATCGTTCCAGGTCGAGGGTGAGAGAGGCAAAGGTCATGATTTTGTATGGTGAGCCGAGCATCGATTCGTGGTGATGGATGTGTGGAGCTCGCGAAGAGGAGGAGATTGGAGGTAGTGCGGCGTCTTTTCATGGAGAGATGAGGAAGAAAGGGAGGAAGGATGGTGGCGACATGGTAAGTTTCTCCAGGTTGTTAGTGTAGGATCGTTTTCACCCTAGAGGAGGGGGGGGGGTGAATAGGGTGTACTTAAAATTAATGCGGAAATAAAAACAAAAACAGAAAGTAATGCAGTAAAGATCACACACAGTTTTACCCAGCTTTGAAAAAAACCTGCCTACATGCTGCCCCCCAAGGTTTCTACTAGAAATTAAGTAATCAGACGCTTACAAAAACACGTAAACTTGCGATACCCGCTAACTCAATTAAGCTAACTCTAAGCTCAAAACTCTGCCACAACTCAGCCATTGAGTTGCAAATTCTTGAACTACAAAACCGTAGTTCGTAAAATAGTTAATCTAGAGTTTGATTTAAATAAAAAAACAAAAAAAAGAACTAAAACATAAATAAAACCCCTAATATCTAATATGGTCTAAACTATACGGCCCAATTAAAAAATATATATAAACGAGTTTTCCCTTTTTTTGCTTCTTGCTAATCCATGTCGTCTTATTTCTTTGCAATTTGGAATTAGTGTTTTTGATTTTCAAGCCTATGATTCTTCAAATTAAATCATCTTCCTTTAATTGAGTCTCTGATAAGTTCGGGTTGCTATGAATTTCTAGGCTTAAACAATTTTGGAGCTTTCAAATCCTCTCTGTTGGTTGAGTTGATCGATTTTGATGAATTGGATTTTGTGCTTCTTCGATCAGTGTTCTTTGATTGCTCCAGAGGGTTTGAGGTCGACTTTGGTATGTTTTTGTCTCTTGAATGCTTTCGGTGATTATTTTGAACTCTTATGTTTTTCCAATGATGAAAGGGGTTTCTTAAATAGGAGTTTTAACTCCTTATTTTTCAACGTTTCATTTTTGATCTGGCTATTCCTTCGGAACCTTTTGGATTTGCTGGCGCTTATTAAAAACTTGAACATACTGACCGATTCTATTTTTTTACTAGAAATTTTCGAGTTTTTTGATCAATTCAACAGTGTTTTACATTTGGCCATTTCTTTTTGAAACAACTCCTTGACCGATTCATGATATGATGTGTTTCCTTGGCATGACCCACGGCTGCTTCACTGTTTTTGCTGTATTATGATTAGTTGGTCTGGGTTCTGTCATTTCATTGATCTGGACTTGGAGTCTTGGATGTTAGCCTTGCATTACCTTGTACTAGTAATCTAAACATGATGTGTTGCATTGTGATTTGCCCGAGTTTAATTGCCCCTGTGCATGTGCATACTTACTGTTTACTGTGTACATATATGTGTGTATACTTGTGCACTTGTATTCTCTGGCCATAATGATTTTGTGCTAGTTGCTGGTCGAGTTCCAAGTCCATTTCCTTGTATTCTATTCAATGTTTGCTGGGTTGATAAACTTGGCGCCTTCATACCTGAACTGATATATGTGTATACATATATATGCATACATGTGTATATGTGAGTATATGATTGCTGCATGCTCCAATGCGTGGATGTCTCCTCTGTTGCATGTTGTTGCTTTGCATTCATGTTAACCCATTTGGACTTGAGCACGTCTGAAACTTTGTTGCTTGGTTCCTACACATCCACGTTGGTCTGTTCTTACCTGAGTTATGATGCCTTGACTGGTCTAGTTGAGCTTCTGTCATGTTGTTATTTGTCCTTTGTACATTTGGTTGAGGCTGTTTGTATGTTGGTTGGATCTTCATGGGTCTGCACTATGATTCTCGAGACGCTGAGGCCTCTTGAGATCGAAGCTTTCTATACCCAGTTTTGCCATATTGCTTGAGATGCTGAGGCAATACACACGTACATGTATACGTGTGTATATGCAAGCTTTCAAGCATGAATACTAGAATGTCCCTGCTAGTGAAAAAGTAAGAAAAAATAGTCCAAATTACCTGAGGCACCAATATTTAAAAAAAATATTTTTATTTCCAGTTCGAGTTCATATTATTTTCCAGACTACTGCTTTTGAATTGTATGTGATAGGTACTCAGAAGATTGGACATATACTGAAGCTGTAAGACAGCAAAAGAGTGTGGCAGTTAGTGAATTGATCAACATGTAATCTTGTACAAAATATGTAAAGCAGTGTTGAGTTGTATATATTCAAAATAGTTAGAGCTAAAAATATGTACTATTCGATATTGTAATACAAAAAATTGTTTGAATAAAATATTTGTTTATTGTTCAATGAGTATCTGTGTATTCTATTCTTACAGTTGTGTTTGAATATTTTATATCGAATAGTATTATATCCTATACATTTAATATTTTTATATTTATATATGTTTATTATCATCAAACAAAAATCATAGGCTATTGTATTCTACAATCTCCCCCTTTTGATGATAACAAACATATATTAAGATTTTGACTTTGTTAAATGTATTTGGTCTTGATAAATTCTATTAACTCCCCCTATTTGAATACTTCCCCTAAAAGAAAGCTCCCCTTCACATATGCATGAAAATAAAATAAAAATGAACCTAGATGAGAATATGCAAATAAATAAAAATACGACTTATTTGCCAAAATTTTAACTTCTCTTCCCCTTTTGTTATCAGCAAAAGAGTAATAGTGTTAGATAAGAGTGATAAAGTGGCAGACATGAATCACAACATTAATACCTAATCGAGTATAAATATTAAACTTAAAAAAAAATCAAACAAAAATCATAAATACTCAGTTAGGCGCATATTCCATTTTAGAGTGATAGGGGTGATGTCAGCATAGAAAACCATATAGTTGTGTCCATTTGTGGTATATTTATGACAGGAGTCTTTTAAATACTTACTAACCATGCATAACCGTTAGGACTTTTAAATGAGATTAGTAGTTTCTCTATTTTTATTAAAAATGAATTCCAAACATCTTCTAACCACGCATAACCGTGAGGATTTTTAAATTGGATTAGAATCAACTCGCCTATTTCATCCAATTTTTATACGTGTTCCATACATGCATAACCGTAAGGACTTTTAAATGAGCATGAAAGCACATAAACAGAGATTTCGAGTAGTTCACCCATGCATAACTGTGAGGACTTTTAAATGGGAGTGAGTACTTTTGGATGATTTTATTGCTAATTAAAAAAATGAATAATTTCTTGTTTAAATACCACATTTTGACATACTATATTGGATTTTGATGAGTGATTTTCGTAGAAATATGATAGGAATAGAGATGGTCATGGAATTTTTAAAGAAATTTTCTAAATATACCCTCTCAAGACATAATATATGATCAAGATCAATACTCTTCACTTTTTTTCAGTCACTATTTATCTTTTTGATAATCAATAGGGAGTCAGATTATTTAACACAGGCATTTAAGATCAAATCCAAAAAAATATAAAATCACATTTCTAAAATGCCTAAACTGAGACGAAGTCAACAAAAACTATTTTCTGAAAGGGGTTTTGTAAAAATGTCTGCCAATTGAGAATCAGTTGAGATGAAGTTTATGCAGATATTTTCTTTGGAAATGTGATCTCAAATGAAATGATGTCTAACATCCATATGCTTGGTGCGAGAATGATGTACAGGATTATTTGTGAGATCAATTGCACTTTTGCTATCACACATAAGTGGAACTCGTTTAAAATTTAGACCATAGTCTTGCAAGGTTTGTATCATCCATAAGATTTGAGCAGAGCAACCGCTTAGAGCAATATACTCTGCCTTAGAGTTAGATAATGCAATACAATTTTGTTTTCGACTTGACCATGCAACTAACAAATGTCCCAATATAAAACATGTTCCACCAGTACTTTTTCTATCAACTAGACTACCATCATAGTCTGCATTTGAATACCCTTTTAACTCAAAGTTGTCGTTAGTTGGATACCATAGACCAAACTGTGAGATGTGGAACAGATACCTTATAATCCTATTTACAGCTTTTAAATGAGATTCTTCTGGATTTCATTGAAACCGTGTGTATAAACAAACAGAGAACATAATATCTGGTCTAGAAGCAGTAAGATAAAGAAGTGATCCAATCATACCTCGATATTTCTTTTGATCAACTACCTTACTTTTTTCATCCTTGTCAAGTTTAATTATTGTGCTCATGGGGATTTTTTGCAGGTTTAGCATCTTTCAATCCAAATTTGTTGACAAGCTCTCTGATATATTTTGTTTGAGAGATGAACGTACCTTTTTCGATTTGTTTGATTTAAAATCCTAAAAAGAATTTCAACTCTCCTACCAAGCTCATTTCAAACTTTTCCTGCATGACTTTTTCAAATTTCTCACACAAAAGATTGTTAGTGGCACCAAAATAATGTCATCAACACATATTTGAACAAACAATAGGTCATCGTTTTCGTGCAATAGAAATAATATGGTGTCTACACAACCCTTTTTGAACCCATTTTCAAGGAGATAAGTGCTAAGACATTCATACCAAGCCCTTGGGGCTTGTTTTAATCCATATAATGCTTTCTTAAGTTTATATACATGATTAGGGTATTCTGGACTTTCAAAACCTTCAGGTTGTTCAACGAATACATTCTCTTTCAAAATTTCATTAAGAAAAGCACTTTTAATATCCATTCGTCTTAGTTTAAATCCTTTATAACAA
Source organism: Allium fistulosum (assembly GCA_030737815.1). Lineage (NCBI taxonomy): Eukaryota > Viridiplantae > Streptophyta > Magnoliopsida > Asparagales > Amaryllidaceae > Allium > Allium fistulosum. Next base: position 1,340,830,790 of record CM060901.1, on the reverse strand, counting down.
GAAAAGGCTAAGAAGATTCTAATGGATTCTAGTCTTGCTACTGGTGCAAAAGTTTCATCAAAATTAATTCCTTCATTTTGATTATAACCTTTAGCAACTAACCTAGCTTTGTTCCTAATCACAATTCCAAATTCATCAAATTTATTTTTAAAAACCCATTTGGTTCCTACAACTGGATAATCATTAGGTCTAGGTGCTAGAATCCAAACATCATTTCGTTCAAATTGATTTAGCTCTTCTTGCATAGCCATAAACCAACTCTCATCATTGAGAGTTGTATCTATGTCTTTGGGTTCAATTTTTGAAATAAATCCACTGTATAGACACAAATCACATAAATTTCTAAAGGATGAACGAGTTTGAATACCTACGGTAGGATTACCTATTACCAATTCTGAAGGATGATCTGCTTTGAATTTCAATCTCTCTGGTTCCAGATTTCTTTGGACTTCTTTCGCGGTTGCAATTTCTTTTGGATTTTCACTTTCATCTTTTTCGTTCTCCTCTTCGACATTGCTTTTGATTATTTCCTTGCTTTGATCATCAATGCCTTCATTAAATTTCACAGATTGACTCCACGATTGTTCTCGTCCTTTTGTTGTATACTCTATAAGCTTTGCTTTTGAAAGAGTATCCCATGAACATGCCTTCGTCAGCTTTTGGCTCAAATTTTCCTAGTTCATCACCTGTATTAGGAATAAAACATGGACAGCCAAAATTTTTGAAATATGCAATGTTTGGCTTTTTGTTGAACCATAGTTCATATGGTGTTTTCTTAAGAATCGGCCTAATCATGACTCTATTCATTACATAACAAGCTGTATTTACTGCCTCTTCCCAAAAGGACAAGGGTAATTCATACTCATTTATTATAGATCTAGCCAACTCTTGTAAGGTTTGATTCTTTCTCTTGACTACTCCATTTTGTTGTAGAGTGCGTGGGGCAGAGAATTCATCTTTAAATCCAATTTCATCACAAAAGTTTTCAAATTCATAATTTTCAAATTCTTCACCATGATTACTTCTTAGCGAAATAATAGAAACTCCTTTTGCATTTTGAACTAATTTTGTGAATATAGTGAAGTAAGAGAAAATTTCTGATTTTTTAGCTAAGAAGTATACCCACGTGTATCTAGAGTAATCATCAACCAATACAAAACAATATCTCTTACCACCTAAACTTGCAATATCGTTAGGTCCAAACAGATCCATATGAACTAGTTCAAGAACTCTAGAGGTACTTACACTGTTCTTGGCATGAAAAGATGATTTTTTTACATTTTCCCATTGTACATGCTTTACATAGAGTTTCTATTTTGAAATCATGAGATGGTAAACCTCTTACCAAATCTTTTCTTTTTAATTTGTTTTATAGATTCATGCTAGCATGTCCTAATCGTCTATGCCATAAGTTTACTTCTTCATCCTTAGTTACCAAACATTTTGAAAGAGTGAGATCATAAAAAGATAGAGAGTATATATTACCTTTCCTCTTACCTGAAAATAGTGTCTCTTTTGATGATTGGTTAAAAAATTTGCACAAATCAAAATCAAAAACAACATCCATTCGCTTATCACATAACTGGTTGATTCAAATCAGATTATGGTGCAGATTTTCAACATATAATACATTATTTAAGGTAAGTGTGCCATTACCTACTTTACCTTTACCGATAATTTTACATTTATCATTGTTGCCCATTGTGATTCTGCCACCTTTGTACTTCTCTAGGCTAAGGAACTCTGATTTGTTTCCCGTCATGTGCCTGGAACAACCAGAATCCAGGTACCACTCTTGTTGTTCCTTAGCCTGCCAACACACCTACACGAGAAAAGAAGTTAGTGACCTATTTGTTTTCATAGGTCCATGATTGTCAGTAACAAAAAATTTTGAAAAACAAGTTTCCGTAAAACCAAGACAGTCTATGTTTGTTCCTTTTGGCATCCAGATTTGTTTGATTTTAAAGGATTTTACATTCGTGCCTTTAGGAACCTAAATTGGTATGGTTTTCTTGTGTTTGGGTCTATACCAGTAATTGTTTTGATTGTGTCCAATTTTTCCACAAATCGTGCACTTGAAATTGACATGATTAGTTTCACTTCTACCCTTTTTAGATTGAGTATACCCAAGTTCTTGTCTAATAGTATTAACAGTTTGTTTTCCTAATAGCATATTAGTGATCTTTTTCCTTTGGAGAATTTTCCTAAATTTGTAGACAATTGTTGGACTTGTGACTTGAGAGATTCATTTTCATTCAATAACAATGTGCACTTTTTAATAGAACTTTCTCTCCTAGTATTTTCACTTTCTTTCAAAATTAGAATTTCATTTTCAAGCGATTTAATTTTAGTTTTTGATTTTTTTATTTACTCTTCTAATGATGGACACTTATCACACTTGGGTCTCTTTTTTCTATAGTTTTGAACCATTTGATCAAGCTGCATATTTATTTCTATCAAACTATCTTTTTGTGATTCAATTTTAGCGTACTTCTCCCTAAGTCTTTCAAAACAGCCATTTACTTCATGAAAATATATAAGTAATTGCAAGTGAGTAAGTTTTGATACCTCGCTTGGCTTGTCATCATCACTGTCACTTGTTTCTCCTAAAAAACAAAGATTTGCTCTTTCACTCTCACTACTTTCATCATCATCTTCATCACTTTCATCACAAGTTGTTGCAAAACTTATCATTTTCGGTTTCTTTCCTTTGCTGAATCCATTTTGAGGACAATTTGGCTTGATATGACTAGGTTTATTGCACTTTTGACAAATAACCTCCTACTTTTCTGAGTTGTCTAGAACTTTGACGATTATGCTCTTCAGTTGTTGATTTAGGGTTGGATTTCCATATTTGCGGTTCCACCTTTTGAATCTCTTTATTATTAGTGCTAGTTCAGCTGCTCCTTCATCATCACCCTCCTCGTCTTCACTTTCCATCGTTCCTTTGGGAGCTATTGATTTCTTTCACGTATATCCTCCTTCACGTTCTTCCTTGAATTTGATTTCTAGCTCATAAGTGGTGAGGTTTCCGATGAGTTCTTCAACTTTAACCTATTTCAGATCCTTTGATTCTTGGATGGCAGTCACCTTTGCTTCAAAATTTTGTGGAAGAATTCTGAGGATCTTTCGGACTATTTCCAGTTCTGTGTATGGTCTTCCTAGGGACTTTGATTTGTATACAAGATTAGAAAGTCGTCCATACATTTCTTTGACACTTTCATCCTTTGCCATTGTGAAGTTCTCGTACTCGCTACTAAGCATGGCAAGGCGAGATTCTTTAACCTAGAAGGTTCCTTCATGAGTCACTTCAAGCGTGTGCCAGATTTCCTGCGCAGTTAGACAATGTGAGACATGGTTAAATTCAATTTGATCTAATGATAAAATAATAGAATTCATAGCTTTAGCATTAGCAGTTTACAATTTATTTTCAAAATATATCCATTGATCCATAGGTTTATCAACTTCTTGATTACCTACCATTATTGTTGGTGTGCCATATCCCATTTCAACAATATTCCATGCATCTATGGTTTTCAGAAAAATTATCATTCTAGTTTTCCAATATGCATATTCACCATTGAACATGGGTGGTCTAGCTATGGACTGACCTTTAGTAAAAGCATTATTAAAAGAAGTCATTAAAAAAATCAAATTTTTTTTAAAAGAAAATGGTTTTTGATCCTAGCTCCGATACCATTTGTAGGATCATTTTCACCCTAGAGAGGGGGGGGGGTGAATAGGGTCTTCTAAAAATTAATGTGGAAATAAAAGCAAAAACAGAAAGTAATGCAGTAAAGATCACACACAGTTTTACCCAGCTTCGGCAAAAAACCTGCCTACATGCTGCCCCCAAGGTTTCTACTAAAAATTAAGTAATCGGACGCTTACAAAAACACGTAAAATTGCGATACCCGCTAACTCGATTAACCTAACTCTAAGCTCAAAACCCTACCACAACTCAGCCGCTGAGTTGCAAATTCTCAAACTACAAAACCGTATTTCGTAAACTAGTTAATCTAGAGTTTGATTTAAATAAAAAAAAGCAAACAAAAGAACTAAAAAATAAATAAAACCTTAATATCTAATATGGTCTAAACTATAAGGCCCAATTAAAAAAAATAAACGAGTTTTCCCTTTTATTTGCTTCCTGCTCATCCATGCCGTCTTGTTTCTTTGCAATTTGGAATTAGGGTTTTTGATTTTCAAGCCTATGATTCCTCAAATTAAATCGTCTGCCTTTAATTAAGTCTCTGATAAGTTCAGGTTGCTGTAAATTTTTGGGCTTCAACAATTTTGGAGCTTTCAAATCCTCTCTGTTGGTTGAGTTGATTGATTCTGAAGAATTGGATTTTATGCTTCTTCGATCAGTGTTGTTTGATTGCTCCAGAGGGTTTGAGTTCGACTTTGGTATGTTTTTGTCTCTTGAATGCTTTCAGTGATTATTTTGAACTCTTATGTTTTTCCAATGATGAAAGGGGTTTCTCAAATAGGAGTTTTAACTCCTTATTTTTCGACGTTTCAATTTTGATCTGGTTATTCCTTCGGAACGTTTTGGATTTGCCGGTGCTTTTTAAAAACATAAACATACTGACCGATTCTATGCACTCATAATGCCAATACCTACGCAAAGAAACTGGTTTTGTTGAATTTGGAGCAAATGAAATTTTAGGCTAAAGTCATTCGATTTTAGTTCAAACTGGAGCGCCTAAGCATCTGCTGGAATTTCGATAAGTTAAACTCACCTTTTTGGATAATCAGTATGATATAGTAGATAAAATTTACTGTTTGTGTTTGTATGAGTTATTGGTTGGTTTGGTTAAATATCCGCTTTTGAAAAGCGATTGACATTTAAATTGAAAATACAGGAATTCAGTAGAGAAATCCATATTTCTCGATATTGTGATTTTTAATTTGTAGTTATATTCATGTTCAGTTATACACCTGTTATAAAGATTGTAAAATGTCAAAATTTGATAATTTTGCCATATTGGATGTGACACCGACGTTTTAAAAGTTGAACCTCTTTTAGTGATAAAAGAAAGTAATAGCATGGATTAACTGTTACAGTGGCTATTGGCCTCGTTATAGTATTTTGAAATACTATGAATTGTTGTGCTGATTTGGAAATGGGTTTGGTTTGGAAAAGTGATTTTTAATCTAACTCTTTTAAAATTTTCTGTGATATTTTATTAAAATTGGACTTATGAACTTCTTTATTTTATTTCTTCTATTATTCTTTTCTAATATACATATATTTGTGTGTGCGTGGGTGTAAATGTCTTAAAGTTATTTTGGAAAGTACCGATCTTTATAAAAGTATTATAAAAATGGATGTTTATTTTAAAGAAAAATTAAAGGGGTTATCTTTTAGTTTAAAGGTGATTTTGTGTTTAAAATAAGATAGAAATATTTTGAGAATAAATATTTGTGAAAACATTTTTATACAAAATGTTGTAATAAAAGAACAGATTTATAAATGGTATTTTATAAAAGGGAATATTACTACTTTGATAAATTGGAGTAATAAATCACGATGTGAATTTATTTAAATATATGGAATGATCATGTTAAGGGAAGTGTAGGAGATTTATAATTATATTAGGAGTTTTGCAATTATATTTAGAAATTTGTAAAAGAAGTTTATAAATAAATTTGTAGTTTTTTATATAAAGAGTTGCAAATAAATTTAGGAAATTCTAAAATGAGTTTTATAAACGATATTTTATAAAATAAGTTTTATAAAAGATTTTATAAATAATATAAAGGATGCTTACAAAGGGGTTATTAAATAAATTTGGAAATTTATAAAAGGAAGTTATAATTATGTTTAGATATTTATAAAGGAATTTTATGAACAATATTTTATGAAAGGATTTATGAATAGAAGGAGTTTATAAAGGAATCTCATAAAATGGATTTATAAGAAGAATGAGACCTGATTTCCATAAACGATCATTTCAACTTATGGTGGTATGGAAAATGTTCTTTCCTTACTTAACACAAAATTCCTAGGTATGGAAACTCGTCTCTATCTTGACAATTACGAATGTGTATCAAGGCAAAAATAGTTTTTCTAACTTGTCCAATCTCATTATTAAACAAAGTGATATTACTATTTGAAATTGGAAAGCGGTGATAATTAAATTTGGTCTAACTCTATATGATCTATTTACTTACACCTAAAAGAAAACTATTTTAGGTTTATTGTTATCAATGTTTTTAAGTGACATTTTTTAACCCAATTGGGCATGGTTTTGAAAAAAGAAATATTTCTTAAGATTTGTCAATATATTTATACAGGTGAGATAAGTATATCGATATTTTTCTAAGTATTGAAAAAGATGAGGGGGTTTTGTGAATATGTCTTTGAAAAAGTTTTTGATACAAGTATTTACAAAGTGGTTTTAATTAATGAAAAGATTTATTAAGAGGCTTAATAGGTGCTTATTTGCTTAACCAGTGTTATTTTCCTTATGGAATTAAATCCCTTGTAACGACCCAGAATTTTTGGTATTTGAATTTGGAATATTTAAATTTACCAAATGTAACGACCGGGGCTTTTCGACCCTCGAAAATCGACACTAATACGTCCCTTGTATCACATGCTGAACAATCGAATGTTGGAAGACCCGATTGTTAGGGAAAAGAAAGAAGGAAGAAGATAAGAAGAAAACTAAACAACATAGAATCTCACAACGAAACGAATAATCTATAATATACCATAAATCTTTACACAAAAACAAAACTGTAATATATGTATATACAGACATCAATCAGAGTATACTAACCTATCTCAGCCTAGATAGTTATAACAGCATGTCCTCACAATTGCTGATAAACACAACAATGAATACATCGGAAAATAACCATGTACGTGAATACGTCTTTGGGCCTCCGACTCGTCTCTTGAAGCTCCAAGCATCCAACCCAATCTGTATTATACTTGGTTTCACCCGAGCATTATAATAAAATAACACCCGAGTCAGTCTGGAAAACCAGCGTGAGAAAACACACCAAACTGGATTTAAAGTTATATAAAACCTTTGAAATCAAATGTATCTCGTAAGACCACGCCACACATAAACATGATGGGTTTTTACCTTACGATAACCAAAACACTTTTATAGAAAATCCAGTGATATTATAATAGTGTCTAAGTACAAATACTTATTAATCATAGCTGAAATTGTTACATTATTAAATTCTAGCATAATAGGTGTATAATCAAGTATGTAAGTGCTTATTGGAGAATGGATTCCATACAATGACTAGGCACTGGGGTACCACCTATCACGGTACACGTCTAGAAAATGTTCTGAGGACCTCGCCTGGATCCACTGCTAACACAAGACTAGCCTACCCCTAACCTAAATAGTACCGAATATGTCATCACCTTGATTTCTTTGCAACCTTTTTATCGAGATCTCATGCACAACCAGTCCATAAATATGTAGATTTATCTAGAAGGATGTTAACATAACCTAATGGGTGCGACTCACTTAGCCTTGCTGCATCTCCCCTAATGTTCAGTCATTCCTGGTTGATGAGGCTTGAGGCTACAATTACCTTTCAAGAAATTCACACTTAGAATGCTCATTGCTCTACAATGACAATGTGTTGATAACATTCATCCATACAAGTCCGTTTTGGGTCTGAACGAAACCGAAGGCACTATTCCTACTACATCCATTTTAGAATCACCCTCAGGATTAGTAGGATTAGCCTTTGCACTTCACATATCTATCTTCGATTCCATGCTCTTCACGATGTCTTCACTTCAAAACACATTCGTTAGATCGAAGTGGTTTTCGGATAACATATCCGATCCCGGTCTCTTCGAAACAATGTTCGATAATTTTCGGTAAACTCAACCCCGGTTCTCTAGGAAATAAATAGACAAAGATAAGATCAGAGATCACCTCCTAACCATTAGTGGACGAATTTCCCTAGCATCGTCCTAGAAGAACGAAACGAGATTTATACGCATGGTACAATATCATCGGAGAAGACTGTGCCATATAACTCCCGTGTTTCTTCTAGATATTTCCAAAGTTACGTTTGGGTCCAATTTCGATAGTCAGTTATTTAACTATCGAATAACAAACATTCAATCAGGATTTTATTTCATTTGGAAAATCAACATTGGCTCAGTATATAAGCAATAACTAGCCCCCTTTAATAAGTTTTTATACATACAATTACTTTGTAAATTACTTGTATATAAACACCTTTTAAAGATATACTTGCAAATCCCTATATTTCTATATTTAGAAATAGCCATATACTTATTCCAACAGTATAAGTACATCTACAAAACTTAGAAAAGTTTCCTTTTTATTCGATTCTCCAATTGTTTATAATTCCCCTTACAATTCTCCAAGATCGTTCATAAACCATTTTATAAAATCTCCGAAACGCATTAATAATTCCTTTACCAAGAATTCAGCCACTTATAATCTTCTTGTACATGTCAAAATCATTTATAACTCGTAATGAACCCATATACCATTTATAAATTTCTTTTATAAACCTATAACCCCGCTTTTAAAATTTGTTTATAAATATCCAACCATTTATAAACTCTTTCACCTTGCAAATAATCCTTAATTCTTCGAACCATTTTATAACTCCTTTATAAAATCTAAATCTTTCGAATATATTTCCGGGGTCTCAGAAATAATTTCAAATATTTTACTTCAAACACCATTATTATATAATAATGATTATTAACATTATAAATTTTAGAACATCTTAAAAATGATAATTCATGACTTCAAAATATTATTTAAGAACAATAATATTTAACCTTTACCATTTTCATAAATGATAATAATTTATTTTAAAAACTTTTTAATAATCCTTAATATTAATTCCAAACCATAATTATTCTTAAATACTTAACCTTAACACATTTTGGTAATTCCTTAAATCCATCTCACATAGACAAATAATTTTTAAAACAATACCAATATAATTAAATAATCTTAAATTCTGATTAGTATAATTAATTAACTTAAAAACCATATTAAAATAATTAAAAACTTTTTAAACAATATTAATTTAATTAAACACTTTAAAGCAATATTACTATAATAAAATAACTATAAAACAACATTAATATAATTGAATAATCTAATAATAATATTATTAAAATTAAATAAATAAATTCTTAGAACAAAATATTTTCGAAACCCGATTTTAGATTTAAAAATCATTTCTTGTCTTTTAAAACCAATTCCGACTTAATGGCGGTTTATAGTATTTTTAAAATACTAATTTGAGGCCCATAACCACCCAACACTTAACCAATATCGATACTGATTTTCTATCACTAATGGGATTTAATTTTCAAACACAACGATGTTATAACCACAACATCCACAATAATATTTATTATTCAATAACCCATATATAAAATATCATTGAAACAATATAATTCAATAATAGCGAGGAATCCCATTGGATCCCTCCAACCTGTTTTTCCTACATCACAAATGTTAGATAATCACAAAATATAAATCAACCGCTTCGAGGTGGGATTCGTATACAAAGGGTCATCTGATATTATAAGGGAACGTAATAGGGTCTCATCCATTCCAATAGGCAGAAATATCCAAACCAACTACTAAATGTAATAATTTATTCTAACCATCATTCAACAATTTTTATCAACTATAAATCATACTAGTGATCCAAAAAGGTGAGATTAACTCACCGAAATTTCCTGCCGTCGCCGAGGCGTTCCAGTTTAGAACTAAAACCAGACGACGACGTCTAATTTTAGCCCAATTTTCAATAGTCTCCAAATTCGTCCAAACCTATTCCACTACGAAGCTTTCATCGTCATGATTGTAACGCAAAAAGTTTCGTCTCGATCGGACCTCGTATGAATGAGTTATCAATTTTATAAGTTATCGATATTTTTAAATTAAAATAACTAGTACACAATCACCACTAAATTACAAATATGCCATTATACCTTCTTCCCCAAACTACATCGCCTGTGCGCGACATTGGTATGCACGGCTGTGCACCAAGCACCCACTTCCACTCCATAATGTTCCGAATCGACCTCGCCATCGCGTTTCTCTTGACTTCCTCTTCTCCCCGGACTCCTCGATCATACGGCGGAAGCCCCCCATCCAAACGTGATGTACACGATGCCTCCGTGGTCATGTCAGGTCACGCAACCCCCCAAGTATCGAGCTTCATGAATTAATCACCCGAGAAGCCATTTTCAGTGACAAATCCAAATCCAAGGCCCATTCATCGAATCGAAGTCCAAAATCGAAATAAAACCCAACCCTAGCTCTCAACATCCACGAACGACCACCATAGAATGCCATCAAAACTTTCCTAAAAATTCTACTCGATCTCACGATCCCAACGATGCATATGGTAGCTTCTAATTCGAAGCGGATAGAGAGATATAATTTTCTTTAAGTTTGCGAACAAAATTCCCCTTTGCAATTTTCGAGTGATATCTCGTTCGTCCCTCGATGAAAATTCGATCCATCAATTTCTAAAAATAATAGATGTTGATACGAACAACTTTCATTTAGATCATTTTGGCTAATTGTCAAAGGTTTGGAAGGAACTGATTTTTGAAGTTTGAAGGTATGTAATCATTTTTTAACTTTGTAAACCTAAAGGAAGAAGAGAGGGAGGGAGATCACGTTTTTAAACAGGTGAAGGGGTATGGGCTTGTATAGGTTTGTGGCTGATGGAGATGGAAAATGGATGATGAGAAAGGTTAGGGTAGTGAAAGGTTAAATTGAAGAAAAATATATTATTTAGAATTCAAAATATCTAGATATTTAATTACGGACCCCAATTGAGACGTGCCGCCTGGCGTTCCTTATGTTATACTCCTATTCCGAACGCAATGGAAATAGTCTCGAGCCCTAATTCGATCGTATGGAGAAAGTAGCCTTTTGAATCCAATTATAATATTAAATTTTCGATATTAATTTCAACGCGTTTCTATCCCGTATGACCAAACGTTATGTCTGACCGCTATGAAATTTGACGGCGTATTATAATTCATTATTACGGACCCAGTGACACTTGTTTCGTCGAAATCCGAGACAGTGCCCCGAAAGGCTATTTTTGTATGTTAATTAAAACGAGTAAATTTCAAAATAAATCACTTTTAAATCCAGTTTAAAAGTTTTATAACCTTCATTCTTATTAAATAGAATTTTAATAAGATTTTAAATCATTTTTATTCAACTTAAAAATCCAAGATTCAATTTTATTCACAATTTCAATTATTAGATCTAACAATTAAATTATCAAATAAATCGCTATATTTGAAATTCAAATTACTTAATCTATATTCAATATTTAAAATAAATTAAATATTCCATATTCAAATACCTAAAATTCCGGGTCGTTACATTCTTCCCCCCTTAAAAGAATTTCGTCCTCGAAATTGCCAAGGCAGAAAAAATGCCAAAACCCCTTACTTTTATATATAACCAATTAGTTGAACTAACTTACCAAATCCTTTTAAGCCTTTATCATTCCAAAAATCAATTTGTTGAAACCATGTTATTACTTTTACTAAGTTCCCAAATTCATCCATAGATTCCTACTAACATTATCCATTCAATCATTTCAGGTTATAACTCAAAATCAAATTGTAGGTATCAAAAATTTCTTTAAAATTTCAAACTAATTAAATTATCGGAAAATTTCACCAGCGTTCTCTTTGTGCGGCTAGACCGGAACAACTAAAAAAATTGCCACTACGGGCCCAAACCAGCAAAAGAAAACAAAAGCCAAGTGGCTCAACCATAAAGTCATCAAATTCAAACAACAATTTAAAGATGTACCTTTTTGTTGAGCAACCCAATTTTTACTTATGAAACCAAAGGTATCAAATTAGCTCTTGCTTTTATATACCTACTGTAATGGCCCGGAATTTTAATGATTTTTATAATGTAATTAACTATATTTTTCTTGAAAATAAAACAATTATATTTTACAATGAAAATTTGATATTTGGAGTACATCTATTTAAATGTAGCAAATGTCAGATTTTCATTAGAGAATATGGAAGTATATTTTACGATGTAATTTTATTTAAATTTAAATCAGTCAAATTTGATGGAAATAAAATATTTTTGAAATCTGAATATTTTTATATATTAAAAATGTAAATCATTTTCTGAGTGAGAAGTCACATTTCGTTTCGCCAAATTTGGACTGCTCTAGCCCCGTTTATCTTATTTTCAGTGTTTTAGCAGTAGTTTTGGCAGCAAATATTGAGTTTTGATAGATGAGTCGTATCTCTGATGTCTGTGTAGTATTTTATTCGTCTCGTCATGCTAATTTCCGCAATATATTCATTTGTGTATTTCGGCGTTCGGTACACTGAAATCTACAAAACGGTTAGTCGTACGGTACCCGTTTTGAGCCTTTTGATTTCTGTATGACCTTTCAATTATCCAACTAGTGAAACCAATAGGCATTTGCTTTTATAAATCCATGAATTCTCGTGTACGACTTTTACCACTCTTATTTTTTCCAATATAATCCGGTTCATACTATTTTATTTCGGTTCGGTTCATTTGGAAGAAAGATTATTATAATAATAATAGAAAGCATATATAATTGTTAATTGCATGCTGATCTTCCTTTGCACGTCCCTTCATTCTTCATGGCCGAAAGCATGCTCGTCCTCACCGCCCTTATATCGTCGTGCTCACCTCCAGCATGCGAACATCCCATGCCCTAAAGCCCGTACATCAGCTTCCTCACCAGCTTTCATCTTTTGCGACAGCAATCCACCTGCTAGCCCATTCCCACAGCTACCGTTCATCACAAAAACCCCAGATCCACCCTTTTTCCACTTCCCACCTCCCTCCAGCCTTGTGCCGAGCAACCTAGACCGCCTCCACCCTATCACTCTCCACCTAATCCGGTTAAACCACCACCCTCTCTCTCCTTGCTCCGACCAAACCTTGATCTGCATCTACCTTAAGCCGCGCCCTTCATCACCCATCTTCTCCACCTGACACGACAACCGCCACCCTCCTGCAGTTTCCCCGACTAGAGCTTGTCCTCTTCCTACACAACTGCAACACCACCCATTCTCCTCCCGACCTAGCACCAACAGCCGCATGAAGATGAAAAAGAAAAGAAAAAACACAAACAAATACCTGCCTCATCACCCTCTTTGCCACAGCCTGTAGCCACCCTACCGAAAGCCTCTGCCTTCCCTGTCAGCCTTCGACCGTACTCAGCCCAGCAAGATTCATCACCTCTTTATTTATATAAAGGTACATATAATCTGTTTAAGAGTTGTATATATAATCTGTTTAGAGTATTTTATAATATGTTTAAAGGTATATATATAATATGTTTATTTGTTTAAATTTATATTAATATTTTGAAATAGGATTTTGTAATAATTTTTAAACATATTCTGTTTAAATATGTATTGGAAGAATTTTGAAAACTATGGGTTTTTAATAAATATTGATTTTTACCAAAAATTTATAATATGAAGATTTTTATTTTTAATATGTGTTTAAAATTAAATATTGGTTTTAAATATATATATATATAGCTTACAAATATAAGTTCACTTATATAATTGATTTCATCGAATCCAGTTCATAGTGCTTTGCTTTTGTCTCGCCGCTATCCAGAATTGGTCGCAGCAGTAGCTTCTAGCTTTGTCGTTGTTCCGCATGTCGATCTATGCTTATCCGTGTCCGTTTGCATCTTACTCTTGTTATTTCTCTAACCTCAAAAGGCGAGCAATCACTCACGATTAACATTCTTATGTTAGTAAATTTATATTCACATGAAATGACGATTGAAATATGTTGTTAAATTTGAATCTGTTAGTAATTAAATCATTAAATATGATATGATATTATTTGCATTTTTTCACCTATGATAATTGACATTATTGACACCACTAACCTGTTAGTATATGTATATTATATTTAATTTGACAATTATGATCATATTTGCCACTGATATGCTATGACATTTTTATTATTATTCTATTGTTCTCGCTTTGCAAGTTCGCTGATAGTTAGGAATTCCCTATGGGTTGAAATGATACATACCCGAATGATTTTATAGATTAGGGAAAATCGTTATGGGTTGAAATGATATACACTAGCGATTTTCATTGATTTTGAAATTTTGGGATTGTGTGTTGAAATGATATAAACCCGTAAATATCAAATTATTACGGATTGAAATAATAAATATCTGTATCACTTGACCATAGGATAGAAAACTATGTACGGACACCATTGGTCTACTTTAAATGACTTTCCATATTTTTGAGAAAGAGAAATATATAGGTTTTTAATAAATATTGATTTTTAAATATAATATAAAGATTTATTTTAATATATGTGTAAAATTAAGATTTTTAAATTATATATTTGGAATTTTTAAAATTCTAAGTTAAGTTTTAAAAAGGAAATTTTTAAGATTTTACTTATATTTTTATTATTTAAATATATAAAATAAGATTTAAAATAGATTTAATAATAAGGTTTAATTTAACTTAATTAAATAAAATTTAATTTAATTAATATATATATATATATAATAGATTTAAGTATTTATTTAAAATTATATTAATATTTAAAAGTAGATTTTGTAATAACTTTAATAATTTAAGGTTGGAAAGATAAATTGAAATTGATTTGAAATTTTATTTGTTTAAGAAATTTAATTTAAATAAAGTTTGATTTGAACTTATTGATTTTGAGATTTTAAAGATATTTTTTATAACTTGATAACTTGACTTTGATTAAAGAGGACTTAATGAATATTTTTAGATTTAATAAAATAGAATTTGAATATTTAATTTTGATTTAAATTTGTAATTTGATATTTTATTTAATGTTTAACTAAAGATGATTAAATGAATATTTCAAATTTAAATAAAATTGAAATCGAATATTTAATTTTGATTTAAATGGTTATTAAAATGATTAAGTGAATATTTCCAAATTTAAAATAAAAATTAAAGTTGAATTTGAACTATAAATGAGATCTATCAAATTGAGTTATTGCAAATATTTGAATATTTAACTTTGAAACCTATTGAATTGGAAGTGGTTTAAATTTGTAGTTTAAATCTAGATTTTGAAATCAATATAAATTAAAAATGGTTTTATTGAGAATTTGAATTGAATTGTAATTGATGAACTAAGATTGATTTAAATTGAATTTTGGAACTAAAGTTGATTTGAATTGATTTATGGAACTGGACGAAGCAATTCTAATTTGAGCTATTTCGATATAAACTATTTTAACATATAAACTATATTTTTATATATAAACTATTTTAATCTATAACCTATTTTTAAATATAAACTATTTTTAAATTATAACAATTTTAATATAAATAAACTATTTAAGTTGGAACTGTTATGATTTAGATTAAATGGATTTAAATGTGAATACTTTAATATGATTTTGAAAGTGAATATGATTTCAAAAGTGATATAATTTCGAAAGTGTATATGATTTCAAAAGTGATATATTTTTGAAAGTGAATATGATTTCGAAAGAGATATGATTTGAAATGAATATAATATTTTGGTATGAAGTATGAACTGTTTGAAATGATTATAAAAGTGATTTTATAAAACGACCACAGTGTGAAATAAGCGTTTGGTTGTTAAAGAGACCAGGATCATATATTGTCATACTCTCTGCCAATACCGAAAACCACTTTAACAACTGTGCACATGGTGGAGATTCCAGAATGAAGTAGGATGGTTTGGCGACGATTCTATATGAGGTATTAACGCAGCCCTGACTCCTATGAGTCAGCTTGATGTGGCTAAAACAGAAGCTATACCGGGCCAAGTGAGGTTGCACCTCCGATCGAGCATGCTTCTTCAATGCAATTCTATTACTTTGTGATTTGATTGGGTGCACCTTTGATTTTGGGAGTGTGTCTCGAGATGGACGGTAGTAGCTACTATGCGTTACCACCAGTCCGGGAGTGCAAATGGTAGAATCCTACCCTGGCATTGCCTCGTGTGCCTTGTCACATTCCTTATCGCACCCACTATGAGTTTTTTTTGCACCGTACCTATTGAATGCTCCCTGAGTATCCCACCGGTTTGGTGGAGCTTACAGTATCTGTATAGACTACGGGAATATATAAAATGTGTTAAGTGAGATATGGGTAACGCCTTAACACTATTTTAATAGTTTACTTTACTATAGAAATTATCTATGTAGCATAATGTACTACGTATGTAGATAATTTAACGGATCCTTAAAGGATGGAAACCCAAACATCCTCTAAGTTATATTGCATTTCATTTGGACATTTCACTTGAGTTGATTTATTTGCACAAGGTTGTTAATCCTGACTCGAGTGTATTGTGTTTTGCTTTATGCTTGGGTCAGACTGAGTGTCACAGCATTTGTGACTCACCTTCAGAGCTTGGAGCTTCGCCTAGAGATCTATCTGTCTTGTATATTCAGCTTGTTCAGTTATTTCCTGTTGTTTATGTTCAGACTTGACATTTGCTTATGTAATTGAGATTCCGTTGTATTTGAGATTTCTATTGTATTTTGTTTTAACTTTGATGTTTATGTAGTAGGTTCATGAACTACTATTTATCTATTTCCACTGCTTATTGTTATATTACTCTGTGTCTGTGATTCTTTGATTGATTTATTTACTGTATATGCTAAGTTTTGCCAAATATAAATTAACAATCTGTTGTTTTGAGCAATTCAAGTCTGGCATGATTGGATGATTTTCGATTTGAATAGTTCGAAATAGCAGGTTGTTATAGTTGGTATCAAAGCTCTAGTTTAGGTATAACTTATCATATAGAGTAAAAACTTATTAGAGATAAGGCAGTAATACCTTAGAATGAGTTGAATCAATTATAGAATCATCTTCGTTCGAGCTTGAAATTCTTCATTCTGGATTAGGATTTCTTTTGAATCTTGGAACTATACCCTTTGTTCTGAAATCCATTTGTGTCTTTCCTGTTCGTGTTCTTCTTGATACCGGAGCATCCCATAGCTTCATTTCTGTTGATCTCTATATTAAATTTGAGCACATCTTGCCACCTCGATTGGAAACTTCATCCTTTTGTGTGACTAATCTCATCGGCGGTCCCGCCAACCTTAGTATGATTTGTAAAGGGGTGAGACTCCTTTACAACAAGTGTCGATTCATCAAAGATTTCTATGTCCTCAGTTATGATGCTATTATCTCTTGCAAAGCCCGAATCATTTCTCTAGTAGACGACAAGCGTAATTCTCTTGTGGTTGAATGTCGAACGCCTCAGGATTATGCAGGCAGTTCTATCTTTTCACTTGATTCTCAGCCTAGTGATCTTGACTCCACCCGATAGTCAGGGATTATCCTGACGATTCGGTGAAGTCGTTTTTCTCCTTCTCATGCGGGAAATTTGAATTCCGCTTCAATCTTATTCATGTAGTTCGACCTGCTGTCGTTCCTCCCGGATGAATGGTTTCCATAAATGGTTAGTCATGCCGTTTGGATTAACCAATGCTCCTGCCTTCTCTGCCGATCTCATGAATCGCATTTTCCACGATGATTCTCAACCAGTTTGTCCTAGTTTTCGTTGATGATATTCTCGCTTTTTCTAAGTCTCGGTTGACCCGGTTAAGGTCGCCGCGATTAATATAAGACTATCCATCTTTCCTCTTTTATAATCCAATTATCTTATCTTACTTTCGAGCCTATCTTCTTAGTTGAAATTCATTTTGATTAGTGTCTCTCTAAATTTGAATCTCTATCCTTGTTCTGAAATCCATTCTTGAATCATTCTATGAGGGAGTGTATGTGAGATTAATATAAAAATGTGTTATATTGTGTTGTTTGAGTTGTTAAGTTTGATTTTGGGTTTCGATCGATTCGTTTGGCCAACGCTATCGATAGGTATTTCAAAACACTTGAACAAAGAAAACTGACACAATATTATTTTCGAAATTGGTAAATGAAATAATTTTATGTATGATTATATTTTATATATAAAAGTATAATTTTCTGGAATTAGATAGTTAAATGAATTGGTTGTTAGAAATGATAATACTATATTATCATTTATTATTTTATCAACACTCCTAAACTGTTAACTTTTATTGTATATTATAAAGAGATGAAATTTTATAAAACATGGATTATAAATCTTATTTGTAAATGAAATGAATTTAAATTAATGGTTTGAGAATTTAATTTTCGGTATTTTTCGAAATTTGGTTTTCAAATTTTTTAGAAAATATATTATTTGAAAGTATTTTCGAATGGAAATTGTTTTCAAAAAAAAAATAAAGGAAGTAAGTCAGTACTCTCCTCTTTTGTCGCTGGAAAATATTTCGGTGATGACTGCGGCATCATCGACATTCATTTTCGAGTCTCAAAGTGGAGAGACCACTTAGTAGCTTTGCTACACTTTTGTTATTGAAAAATGGATTTGATTTGAATTTCTTGAGTATGTATATATGTATATATTTATTTCAAAATGGTTTGAAATGAAACCGAAAATTTAACTCACAAGTTTTATGTTAAGTGATGGTTTCCATTTATTGAAATGAAGCAAAAATTTTGAATAATTGGAGTGTCTAAAATGAGAAATGAAATTGAAACAACTTAAAACAGTTGAACTAGAATAAAAATTTATTTGTATAATACTCAATTGCATTCTAAAACGTATATAACTTACCTGAATTATTCAAAAAGTTTAAATGCTAATGGGATTATGTAATTGAAGGTTATACAAGGGAATTTAAGTAAAAGAATGTTTAAACTAAATTTTTGCTTAATAGAAGTGTTGTAAATAAAAGGTAAATTTGTGTAGTGCTCAATTACATGCAGAAACATTAATAAAACTTACGTGGAAAATTTTGAATGTAATGAGAACATGTAATTGAATAGTATACAATATAATGTAAGTAATAATATGTCCAAAACTGAAATTTATATGGTTTTGAATTAATTGTTGAATCTAGTACTATGTATTTCGAATCTATCTTTCCTTTCTGTTGATTATATTCCCCTATCTCGTTCTTTTTCGAGGATGAAAAGTTTCGAGTAGGGAAGAGTGTAACGACTCGGAATTTTAATGATTTTTATAATGTAATTAACTAAATTTTTCTTGAAAATAAAACAATTATATTTTACAATGAAAATTTGATATTTGGAGTACGTCTATTTAAACGTAGCAAATGTCAGATTTTCATCAGAGAATATGGAAGTATATTTTGTTGTGTAATTTTATTAAAATTTAAACCAGTCAAATTTGATAGAAGTAAAATATTTTCAAAATCTGAATATTTTTATATAATAAAAATGTAAATCATTTTCTAAGTGAGATGTCACATTTCGTTTCGCCAAATTTGGACTGCTCTAGCCCCGTTTATCTTATTTTCGACATTTTAGCAGCAGTTTTGGCAACAAATATTGAGTTTTTATAGATGGGTCGTATCTCTGATATCTGTGTACCATTTTATTCGTCTCGTCGTGCTGATTTCCACAGTATATTCATTTGTGTATTTCGGTGTCCGGTACGCGACGAAATCTACGAAACGGTTAGCCGTATCGGTACCCATTTTGAGCCTTTTGTTTTTTATGTGACCTTTCAATTATCCAACTGGTGAAACCAACAGGCATTTGCTTTTAGAATTCCCTGAATTCTCGTGTATGACTTTTACCATTCTCACATTTTCCAATATAATCTGGTTCATACCCTTTTATTTCGGTCCTGTTCATTTGGAAGAAAAATTATCTATATATAATGAGAATAACCCCATTTGAAGCTTTTGAGATTACGAAACTACCCTTAACAAACAGACCATTAAATCAAGGGTTGTTCTGTCATTTTCCTTCCAACCCTCTCACAAGTTTTGCCTTCACGATTACCAAAACGGTACCCACTTTCATCCATTTTATCTTCTCACACACATACGTAAATAACTACCCATCTTCATCTTCAATCAACCTGTAAGCTCCATTTATCATTCATTATAAGCATGAAATACTTCATCCTCAAATTTATTTTTTTCTCAAATCAAAGTAGACGAAACTAATAAAGTCAAAGAATGTTATCAACAAAAAACCCAAATCGAGTGGTGACAAAAATCCTAGATTTCGTTAATGCTTTAAATGGAGAAAATTAGAGCGTCGTGACAAAGTCCTGGAGGCATGTTATTCATTAGGAAGAGCATCAGATCCTTGATTTGAAAGTCTCAAAGCTTAGAATGATGTAAGAAAAACTCCTCTTACTCCTAATTTTCTAAGTAATTAAAGTTTTGTGATGAAGTTAGAGGCGTGTTATTTATTAGGAAGAATATCATATCATTGATTTGAAATTGTTAAAGCTTAGAATGATGTAAGAATGAGCTGTTAATGTTTGGGACTTATAGCTTTTATGCTATATTAAATTACGTAATGGTTCTTATCACAATCTACGAAGAAAAAATTAATACAACTACGAAATTGCTTTATCAAAACCACTTCCATTAGGATAAGGCTATTAGAATGAATGAGAAATGTCAGTACAGAATCAAGTTTTCAAGGATTATTGGGTCAACCATCTTAGCCGTTTTCTGGATCAGTGGCAGGAAATGTTAACGTCGTCAGTTCTCACCTCTTGCGAGTTGCGACACAGAAGTAGATTTGTGAAACTGGAATAAATTATTGCATTGTTGTATCTCTCCCGATTAAAATCATGCACTAATATATCTTAACAATTCCATTTGAATTTCTTTAGTAGTCTTTAGGGATTTGATGTGCATGCTGTTATTTTTTTGTTGATCTCATATAACTAACTGCTGATGCTAAACTTTGTCGTGCTCAAATCTACTATCATTAATTTTCGTAACTTATATGACAATTGTTGTTGCCCTGAATATGTTTGCTAATATTTCCAAGAGATGTGTGCATCATGTAGCCAGCCTCTATAAAATTGATGACATTGTACTTTAACATGCATTAAAGATACTTATCATTAAAAGCATTGCTTTCCTTTTACATCGTCCATAAATAATTCAAGCACCACTTAGTTTCGTTGCCAATATAATTGACAAAAAATTGAAAATCAAAGCAAATATGATGTTGTATAAATATAATATAAATAGAATTTGTTGTAAATTTTAGCTTAGTTCATCATTTTGGTGAAAAAAAATTGAACGTGAAACAATCAGTTTTTAAGCCAAAGAAAAACTGATGCCACATTCACATTTCTGTAAAAACAGTCTCTTATGATCTATGAGAATGATTCTTAGTTAATTTTTCTTCTTCTATTTGTTATACATTAGAGGATGTTTCCCTTCGTCTAGGTTAATCTCTCAACCGGTTTCAACAAAAGTTCATCTTTACTAACACTGTTGCCTTTTTCTTCCATACGGCTTCATCATTTTATTTAGTCGCTACTTCATGTAATTTGATGTAGACTAGAAAATATATGAGTAAATTTTTATATAAGCCAATTTATATTGAGCCAATTCAATGAAATAGCTGCAACGTTGCAGGTCATCATGGGCTCATAGCTACACCAAATTTTCCATCTATCTGATTTGATCCCTAAATGTTTTTCATGTTTATAAGTTGTGAGCTTAGGAATTACTTAGTTTGTATTATTTAATTCATCCGAAAATGAATATACTGAAGGTTAATTACGTTGGTATTATCGATTACTTTAATACAAATACATGTTATATGACTGACTCTTGGGTTATATGTATCAGCGATGTCATATGTTAGTAGGAGTGCTAATTAATCTTCTCTAATGCTCGAGCAAAAGGTTAGAAAACTGATGATTATAATTATGTTGTGGTACTCCGTTAAATTATTATGTGTAGCTGCAACGAATGATATGCATTGAGATAATGTATAAATTAATTATGGGAGTTGATTTGAGTAGGCCAACTTAATGTACACAATTTTTTTGCTAGAGAACATAAGTCAATAAACTAATGCAACTTGCAATTTGAAGGGTACATTTATGTATGTGTTGTCTTATTTTTCGTTTATAATGATTGATAACATGGTTCAAAGGTGCAAAATTCAGTAGTTTAGAGTTATTCTGTTGCTCAACTCCAAACAACAGACAATGCAAAACTGTACTCCAAAATCAATGTTCTGTGCGAATGGAAACAAGTATCTGCAATGTAATTTTTAGTCTTTTATATTTATAATGTTAACAATACATATACCATTTTAGTACACAGAGATATGTTAAAACTTTCCAACTTTCAATGCTTTTGCTGAGGTAATTTGAGTGTACCGATTACTTGCTCTAAAATGAAGCTTTGGTTGTGATGCTTCATTACACAAGCAATATATTATAATTCATATCAGATATGACAGTACTTTATACACAATATTTTGCAATAAAAAGTATTTAGGTCGCATTTTTCTCATATGTCCACTTGACCTGCCTTAGTACATCTAAGAGAAGTACACTCCTAAAAGTAGTTTTATGTGCCTTTGTACCACCTAAAATCTTATGTTCCCTTTTGCCTATCTTCATGTGCCATACATATTTCAACCACCGATTTTTCATCATCAACAATTCATATGATATTATGGACCCCATGATCTATTATTTTTTGTGATCAATGACCGTGACTTATGGCATATGAAGACAAGTAATAAGGGGATAAATGAATTGAACTCATATGTACATATTATTTTGCATTGAAAAGAAGTTAATTCATGTTTTTCTTTGTACACGTCCAGCGGACGTGCCATACGTACTGGTTATAATAATAATAGAAAGTATATATAATTGTTAATTGCCTGCTGATCTTCCTTTGCACATCCCTTCATTCTTCATGGCCGAAAGCATGCTCGTTCTCACCGCCCTTATATTGCCGTGCTCACCTCCAGCATGGGGACATCCCTTGCTTAAAGCCCGTACATCAGCTTCCTCACCACCTTTCATCTTTTGGGACAGCAATCCCACTGCCAGCCCATTCCCATAGCCACCGTTCACCACAAAAACCCCAGATCCACCCATTTGCCACTTCCCTCCTCCCTCCAGCCATGTGCCGAGCAACCCAAACCGCCTCCACCCCATCACACTCTACCTGATCCTGTTAAACCACCACCCTCTCTCTCCTTGCTCCGACCACACCCTGATCCGCATCTCCTCAAGTCGCGCACTTCACCACCCATCTTCTCCACCTAACACGACAACCGCCACCCTCCTGCAATTTCCCCAACCAGAACTTGTCCTTCGCCTACACAACTGCAACACCAACCATTCTCCCTCCCGACCTAGCACCAACAGCTGCATAAAGATGAAAAAGAAAAGAAAAAAAACAAATAGCTGCCTCATCACCCTCTTTGCCACAGCCTATAGCCACCCTGCCAAAAGCCTCTGCCTTCCCTGTCAGCATTCGACCATTTTTAAGAGTTGTATATACAATCCGTTTAGAGTATTTTATAATATGTTTAAAGTTGTATATATATATAATATGTTTATTTGTTTATATTTATATTAATATTTTGAAATAGGATTTTGTAATAATTTTTAAACATATTCTGTTTAAATATGTATTGGAAGAATGTTGAAAACTATGGGTTTTTAATAAATATTGATTTTTAACAAAAAATTATAATATGAAGATTTTTATTTTTAATATTTGTTTAAAATTAAATATTGGTTTTAAATATATATAGAGCTTACATATATAAGTTCACTTATATAATTGATTTCACCGAATCCAATTCATCGTGCTTTGCTTTTGTCTCGCCGTTGTCCAGAATTGGTCCCAGCAGCAACTTCTAGATTTTTCGTTGTTCCGCCTTCCGCGTGTCGATCTGTGCTTATCTGTGTCCATCTGCATCTTACTTTTGTTATTTCTCTAACCTCGAAAGGTGAGCAATCACTCATGATTAACATTCTTATGTTAGTAAATTTATATTCACATGAAATGACGATTGAAATATGTTGTTCAATTTGAATCTGTTAGTAATTAAATCGTTAAATATGATGTTGTAACGATCCCAAATTATATATAAAATTAAATGGATGCGATTTTCCCCGAATATGAATAAATTTTGTTTAAATCATTTAAATTTAAAAATATTATATATATATCTATATATAATGGGAATACCCTCAAATGAAGCTTTTGAATTTACAGAATTAACCTTGTGGCATTCAGCTATAACGAAGGGATATCTTGGTCAAATTCATTTGCCTCTCTCCCACGTCTCCCATTATTACCGATAACTCCATTTTTAACTTCCCTATCATACACGTTTTATCATTAGCTATTCTTCTTCCAATTCCCCTTCTCAACCAAAATCGAACCTACTGCTTCAGACTTATCATGGAAAGCACAACCAGCCCCCCTCCTCCATTGTTACGTCCAATTGATTCAAAACTAATTAGCTAGAAAATGTCTGAAACCAAGAAGAAACAAAAGGGAGAATGATAATTTGGCTTCCAGGTTAAGCTCTTTGAGGTGGAAAAACGTAATTGAAGCGCTAAGAGGTAATTTTGCTAACACGTTATCAGTTTAACTTTTGTGATTTAACTTTTGGTATCTGTTCTATGATATATTCACCAGAGCCGCTGCAAAGCATCTCGATAATGTCTAACTCTAGGGTCAGATTTTATGATATACGGGAGATAGGTACTTTTGTTTCGCTGTAATTTATAAATCTTGGCATCTGAATTTTGTGAATGTGCAATACGGGAGATAAGTTTGCTCCCAGTTACATATAAGAGTAGTACTGCATATGTAAACATCTGTACCAATTTTTATAGAATACCAAGGATAGATTTGATGTATTTCATTATTATAATCAAAAGAAATATTTTCGTATCCTTGAAGTTCTAATACACATTCTGAGCAATCCATATCATATTTAGAATGGGTTAGGAGTAAATCTACAATCTTGCTCTCATGCAATCTATTTGATATAACCTCCCCGTCTATAAAAAATTTTGTTCAATGCAATTGATTTTCTCCATATTATTTGTGGCAACAGAGTTAATCCTCAAGCAGCGGAGTTTACTTCAACAAAAAAATAGTATGAAAAAATGGAGATTAAGGACGGAGGCAGACTGCTAAAAAGGAATGGTTTTAAGGGAAAGTAAGCTCATTTTCATTGAGGTAAACATATGTTGTTCTTAACCCATGATGTAATACAAAGCTTAAGCTTAAGAAGTCCTTAAAAATCATGTAGTATTTTATTATATGTAGGTTTATGGTCAGGTTTCCTTGCTTAGATCCGCTGATTTTCATTTAGTTGTTCAATATTTTTGCCCAATCAGTACATGTTCAGAGGACAGCTCATACCACCAACAACCAAACATGTTGGAGTATAACGTGCTGCTAATAATTAATTGTATATTGGAATCAAATTGACCAAACTATAGTCCTTTAAGGCCAAGTTAATGTGATGATGTGAAACAACCAATATTTCAATTTCTGTTGTGTAACAAACAGTTTCAGTTTGTTTTTATTTTTAAAATCTTGCGCAGTTTAATTAGTATGGGTGAGGTTTTGAGTGGTGCAGAAGGGATTAGGAGGGCTACGAGCAGCATGTGTTGATCAGAGAAAGCTTGGTTTTGTCATAAATTAATTTAGCAGTTAAAATTCTAAATAATCATTAGTTGTTAGATGTATTCAAACTCAGTGGATAGTTTACCATTACTCAAATTTTAGGATTAGGAGGAGTACGAAATTAGATTAACAAAAAGAGTTCAATTTGACAAATTTGACAAAAAGCTTCAGAAGGCATTTCTTTATACAGAGGTGAATATGCATGTATGTAATTCTCCATGAATGTTTGTTTTGTTTACTAATAAATTTGACAAAATTATGTTTGTGTGGACAAGACAAAATGGTATACGCTGGAAGTATTATAGTTAATGGTGTAGGTTGTACTGAGTTGATATTTTTATTTAGATAGAGTTAAGTGGTTGGGAGTGAACATGTTGGAGTATAATGTGCTGCTAATAATTAATTGTATATTGTACTTGGAACTAATCATACATATTTTTATACATATGTTACGTACGTACAGGAGAAGACCATAACCACGTCCTTCTATGTACAACAACATTTTGTTTTCAACCTATTCACAAAAATTGAATAACCCAATACAGCTACTATTTACTAGCCATCATGCTTGCTGTCAATCATACCAGGTCCAAAAGCTTCTACCTATTAGCCTACTATATATACCATACTATATTTAAATAGATGCACAAACTTCTATGTGCAGCAGCCTATAATATTCAAACACAGCAAAAACGTACGAATTCAAGCTGTTCTACTATCTAGGCATGTAAGTAGGAAACCATTCTTAACATCTACCAAACGACCCATTATTTTTGCCTATTTACTGTCCACTTTTACGTTACCTACCTCTACATACAGTAACTACTACATCTTCTCCATTATACACAAAATAAATATTAAGCTACTACTGCAAATGCTAATACTACTGCAAATGCTAATACTCAAATCATGTTGAACAAAATATAGACCATGCACAAATAAAGAATTGTATATAAATTGTAGCATTTGAAAAAAGTAACATAAAATTTGCTATTTTTATAAATTATTTTAAGAGTTATTTGCAACTACGGAAGGTTTACTAACTTTTGTGTACTAATATCAAATGAAACTTTAACAGAATTGTCAAAAATAAAAACTCTGAAAATACGTAAATTCATACAACGACCGTAGGCTATACAACAAAACTTTTTTGTTAATATAGTTTGGATATTTTGGTAAGACGTTGAAAATATATGAAAATGATAGTAAAAATATGATCAGAGTTAAAGCCACTCCTGCTTTTGGTGCAAACATGGTACATGATACATTTCCCTCTATTATCAATTTAATCATTAATTTATTAATGTTAATCAACTTTCATAATTACCTTATTAACTCCGCCTCCTGTAGCTATAAAATCACCTCCCTACCCACGCAAGCACTCCCTCCTCCACCATGTACACACTTCCACCTGACACCATATACCACCAACAACCATTACCCTAGCCCACCCGTGCCTCCTCCACTCCGGCTATCGTCTAGGCCACGAACTCCAGCTCTCCTTCACTTGGCCATGACACCGGTCTGTTTGCAATATAAACTAACAAATAACATTTAACACATAACTCCACCTTTAACTATGCCGCATATTTTCACTGCCCCATACTGCACACGGATTCCACAAACATATAAGTCCGCTTGATGTTATCTCTTCTTCCCATTATTCATACATCAAATTGTGGCCCACTTTACATACACTATACAGTAAACATGAAAGTTTAAATTAGTTGAAATACTTCAGCATTGAAACATAAAGGACATAATTTTATAAGTCATGACTAAACTCATTGCCGCAGCATTACATTTAGCACTGCAATCAACAACCGCCTTTGTTCAATATTATACTGCCCGCCATCTCATATTTCACTGTTGCCACAAACTATCCTCATTGCCGCTACTTTAGATTGACTGAAAGTGAGGCTAAAATGCAATCTATTTTTATAACAAAAAAGTGTAGCCTTTTTTAACACATTAAAACATCTTTTTTTTATACACCAATTCACTTCAACCTGCAAAATTGTAGCATTTTTTAACACATTACAACATCTTAGTTTTATTCACCAATTGGCTTCAACCTGTAACGGGTACATATTGCATTTTATTAATGTGAACATATCATCTTTCATGGATATTGACATGACTAATATGTGATTGATGTATACGTTTTACATACAGATGAAAATGTCAACCATGCATACATTACTACACCCTTAATTGAAATGGTTGATTTGATCCAGTACTAACGGTACTATGCAAATTATTGACGGACTCCAATAATACCTGCTATATTTTCTCATCTCTTACTCATTCAAACCATATGTTACTGTTACTCACACGTTGTCTTTCTGTATATAAGTAAATTGTTCAGTTTTATTTTTTCACAATACAATTACTTTCTAAGCTAACCAACAACCTCATATTGCACTTTATTCAATTGCGTTCATACTATTCTGTTTATTACTATGGCTGAAATACAAAGAGAACGACGACGTGAGAGTCAACGGTCTAGACGTGCACATGCAAGAGAGCAAACTATTTCAAATAGAAGGACCCAATCAGCTGAAAGCTCTCATTTGAGTCAACCAGGTATTTACTTTATTACTACACTTTTACCTTCAGCTACATCCAAAGGCAAAATTTCTAAGATTAGAGGGTGTTCATTTGTTGAAGCTAAGATTCATATAAATTTTGTTATCATATTAGGAGCACTACATCTTATTTTGTCATTATGTGCTACTACCAATAATTTTTTGCGCACTTACAACGGAGCTAAAAATCCATGTGAACTTGGTGATTGATTTTACTGATATACCTAATGCTTTTGGACATAATTAAAAATGAATGCCCATTCATAGAAAAGTTGTACCTCCTAATGCCCATGTAAGAGACACATAGGCCTGTACAGATAAATAAATTCATTTGTTCTCTTTTAAAAGTGCATTCTAATCCATATTTACCCAAATGTAAAGTCGTTAAAATATTTTTCTTTTTTTAAACCTAATTCATTGTTGTATGCATTCCCTTGAGAGTATTTAAACCCTGCTCTTTTAACGCAAAATGCAAAAAAAAAACAGTTTTTTTACCGCTACAATTTTGTCGTATTCTATATTTTTTTGGATTGGACAAGGTTTGAAATAAAAAGAGACTGTTTATTTTCCTTCGGGTTAAAGTTAAATTTAATTATATTTCAACAGCAAAGTTTGGGAACTTGGACGCACTTCCCACATGCAGAGTTAACTGCGCAGGGAAACCATCGTTTAAAACTTCATAACTAAATCATTATTGGTAAAATGAGATAGTATACTATGCCCCGTTTCAATGTAAATTTTGGGACTTTTTTAAATTCAAAAATTAGTGTTAGTTTCAAATTTTTTATGTTAATTCTTTTTTTCCCAAATAAGGACAGAAATAAATATTGCTAACGATGTTTTTTCCCAATAGCATATGTTTTATACTTGCTTAAATAACAGTCAGTTTGTTTGGTGAATGTGTTTTTCATGGAAATTAATACAACTCTTTTGACAGTACATATATAAACAAGGAATACAACTCTTTTGACAATACATATATAAACAACGTTACTTCCATTTCAAACAAAAATAATCTTATTTGGTATCAACATATAATTATTAAATCATGATGAAATGCCACCCAGTTTATTTGCTACAACTATAAACCAACTGTCTGCTTGCTTGATAATTAATATATAATCTATCAAAGTATTTGCTATATAATTAATGTTTGAGTATTTAATCTTTGCCTCTGAACATACTTTTCGCCTATCAAGTAGTTTTTAATTCAATATTATTGTTGCAAAGGTTAGTATTACCCTTTTGTCTCAGCTAATAAAGTTTTAACTGACTTATTTTATACACTACTGTTCAACATTTATATATGGTACCTTTTACAAAGCAAGTTGACTATGATTTTTGACATGACCAGACTGTGTGAATTTATATAACATTTCAGTTTTTTACATGTAAACGTAATATGTACGTTTTTGACTCAGAGCGAAAGTATGACTCAGAGCGAGAGTACTTCAAACATTGAGAACATTAGGTTGCGTGAACTTTTTTTTATAGCCTGTCAATAAACGTTGCTATAAATGTATTATGTGATATATAAATGTAATTGTGAATTACCTTGGCCATGATCGTTTGTGAACACGCGAGAACAGAGAATTTTAGAAGGAAAATATAGAGTGTAAAATATAGTAGAGGAAATATAAATGTAATTGTGAATTACCTTGGCCATGATCGTTTGTGAACACGCGAGAACAGAAAATTTTAGAAGGAAAATATAGTGTGTAAAATATAGTAGAGGAAATATAGCACAATTACCTGTTCCTTTAAATGGAAATATTTTGTTTACAAAAGTGACAGTGGGTAGTATTTATACGTAGATTCAATATTTAGCTAATTATAGCAAGTGGAAGCAGCTCACTGTAAACATGGCCATGGGTTATAACGTAGCTTAAATCAATGAATCATGTGTTGCAATGATAGTTCGACATAGATCTATGTACAAAATTGAAAAAGTCTAGAGTTCAATGAGTCATTTATAGATCTATGTGGTGTCACATGGGAAATGTTACGAGGGATTTCTGGATTGTGGAACATAACCCACGCACTCTACTTGCAATGCTGATATATCTGGAGTGTTATTTTACCATTGTATGCTATGATATGATCCAATTTTTGCTTGATTTGAGGTTAAATTTTGTTATGTGACAGTCAAAATTGTTGCACACGTCTTCATGTCCGATTAAAATCTTTTTTTGTCCACTAGCATTTTCCATTTTTTCTACCTCTCATAGTGTATGAGCATATGTGTCACACAGTTTGTCCTTTCCATTGAAGTCTGATCTATTACTGACAGTCATCTTCAGTCTAAAAATCATTTCTGTTTGTTACTGTTCTGTATTGTAGCTGTTTTACAGATCGTATTCTGTCATTTGCTAAAGTATAATTAATCGTTATTGCATTATGAATATTATTGCATATGTGTCATTTACTGTTTCAACCACTCACTTTCTCATTTCATTTCTAATGTTGTAATTCTGCTCATTCTTATGTTGGTAATAATTTAGGATCATCTGAATATGAAGAACAAAGGATACGTCGATCCACTTTCATTACAAGCTATAACAGTGGTCGAAACTTTATTGCTACACAATATTTTCACAACCACATGCTACCTGCTCCTACCTATTGCTCATTTTGTGGCTCCAAGAAATTCTTTCATGAGACTTTGGAGATTTGCTGTAAGAATGGTAAAATTACCATTCAAAGACCAACAACACCTCAACATCTACTAGATTTGTATACTGATCAAACTGAAGTTGGTACGCATTTTAGAAGTAACATAAGGTCTTATAACAATGCTTTTGCTTTTACATCGATGGGTGCTAACATTGATCATAGCTTAGCAAATGCAACAAATGGAGTTTATTCATATCGTGCACAAGGCTCCGTATATCATAGCATCGGTAGTTATTTACCTATGGATGGAATGCGACCAAGGTATTTACAGTTATATATTTATGATACTGACCACGAGATTGAAAATAGACAACACGATAATGCAGCATTGAGGCCAGACCTCCTTTTGACACTAAAACATATTTTAGATATCCACAATCCTTTTGTACAAGTATTTCGACATTTGAGGCAGCGGGATGATATACAAAATTGTAGAATAAGAATAAAAGAGCTTGCAGTAAATAGACACATTCATGAGTTACCTACCGCGTCACAAGTAGCAGGTATCATTGTAGGAGATGAAGAAGATACCCAATTGAATAATAGGGATATTATAGTTCAAACAAGAAGTGGAAATTTACAAAGGGTTCAAGATACTGCAGGGTTTTATGATCCATTACAATATCCACTTTTATTACCATATGGTGAACATGGATGGGATCTACACATACATGACAATGGAGCCACAACAATAAGTTGTAGAGCTTATTACTCTCATCTTTTGCAGGTGAATAACATTCCATTAACCTTAACTTGCTTTTATTTTTATAATCGTTACTGATTTGTTTATGTGTTTAGATACGACCAACAGAGATGTCACTAATTTTGAATGGCGGTCGCCTATTGCAGCAGTATGTGGTTGACAATTATGTTAAAATAGAAACTATGCGACTGAGGTACCTTCGTAACAATCAAGATACTATTAGAGCTGAATTATATCAAGGTTTACAGGATGCTCTAACTTCTGGAGAGACGACCGCCGGTTAGTAATACTTCATAGCCAATTTTTTTATTATGTTTCTTTAACTTCATATGCAAAAATTATATACTGTAATTTTTTTTTACTATAACATTTAGGAAATGTTGGTGTTCGAAAAATTCCCAATTAAATTATCATTCGCTTTAACAATTAATAAATCACAAGGACAAACCATTCCTCATGTTGGAATTTATCTTCCAGACCATGTTTTCAGCCACGGTCAACTATATGTGGCGTTGTCGAGAGGAGTATCAAGCAACTCAACAAAAATTTTAGTACAGAAGGGAAAAATTCCACGTAACAAGGGAACTCACACTAGAAATGTTGTCTATAAAGATGTTTTATTGTCATGTAATCAAAACTTAAACTATAATTAAGAGTATCTTTTCTTCCAAACTTTTTTGACATTCATTATTCATCTTCATAATATCACTGAGTAATGTCATTCTACAATTACCAAACGGACTTCATTATTTCACTTCTATTTCAGTTACTTTTCTTTAACATTTATTAATTTATACTCGACTTTCAAACTTTCATTTATATCACAATATACAACAATAATAAATCTGAATTTTTAAGCTCATTATACAAACATTTATTAAACAAAATGATCCCTAAAAAAAGTTTTTAACTCCGCCATCACCTATTACTTACTGATGCCGGTCTCAAGCCCGGATAAAGGAGGAGAGAAAACATTTTTTGAACAAATGGTGACATTTTTCTTCGTTGACGTCATCAACAATAAAGTCCTCTTCTGTAGGTCACATTAAAATGAATTTAACTCACGGTTGTCTGTGCACACGTCCAACGGACGTGCCATACATACTGGTATATGTATATATGTGGATATATATGTATTTGAGCATATATGAGTAAATTTGAAATTATATAAATATAGATATATATTTGATTTGAATTTAAATTGTAAATAAATGGTTTAAGAAATGAAATTATATAAGATATAAAAGTATAAATATAAAATACATAAGATAAAACACATACAAAATGGTACTTAATAAAAACAATAAATATATATGAAGACTAAGCAAACATAGTCAAGTTGAACAAAAGGAATAAAAATAAGCACTTGTGTAAAATACTTAAGCTAATAAAATAAGACAATGGAACAAAAGCAATGACAAAACATATACATAAGTAGGAAAACAAATAAACATAGATGTGTATAAACTTACAAATAAAATAAGGTATGTTGTACATAATAATTTATGCAAATATCTCTAGTACACTCCCTTATACCCATCAGCCGAAATGAAGGTAAAGCAAGTAAAATAAGGTACATATGCATTTAATGTTTACATCTCTAGCATGTCAAAGAAAAAACTTTCAACCGAGATAAACAATGCAAAGGACTCAAGTAATTAATGCAAAGATATCTTTAGTACAAAGGAAAAATAATATCACTTGTACAAATATCACCATCAACCTGTAAATGTAAACTCTTTTCTTTATATCCATCTACCTCATTTCAGTTTCGATTATTCAAAACTGTGAAAAGGAAAAAAAACTAAAGTATTATCATCTTCAACTTAAAACAAAACTTCACTTTAAAACAATGATATATATCAAGATAAATCAAAGGATTAAAGATCAAAGAAGACTTCAGCTTGCAAATTTTCAAGCCTACTTCAACATAAAAACCTGCTCTGTTCTTTCTTCTTCAAAACTGTGAGTAACATCACCTTTAAATGTTTAAGTATACAAATCTGTTGCATGTTTCATCCTTGAATAAGTATGTAGTGTGTGTGTGTATATGCAATTCTGTTGAATACATAAGAATGAATAGTATGCATGTGTGTTTTATCAGAGTAATCTCTGTTTATAGTTCCCAGAGTTCAAGCCTTGATTTAAATTCAAAACCTCTTGATTTTGACTTTGTTTACACGTAAGATTTAAATGAAACTTGTTTGTTCCATCACAAACTTTAGATTAAAATTTTACTTAAGTTAAATAATAGTGGAATGTCTCTGGAAATTATCTGGAAAACAAAAATGACTAAGAAAATCTAATATAAGTCAAAACCCAAACTTAGTGATTCATTAATTCAGGGTTATAAATAAAATCCCTAAACGAAAACATGATTTTTAAAACTAAATTCGTAATTTTTAATACTAGTTTGAAGATGCGGTTCTTGTTCGAACTGAAAATGGTATATTGGGATTTTCTGATGATCTCTGTTGACTAGGAGGTCGCGATCTTACGTATTGATGGAGGGGTGATCGAAGGTGATGGGAAAAATACTAGAGGGTGATGTAATTTATCGAAGAGGCAGTGGCAGTTGAATTTATTCTGGAACCCTAGTTTAACTGGGTTTGGTTGTTCGATCCACCGCGGGTTCTACGATTGATCGAGTGCAGTGGGATTTTTGGAGATGGTAGTGTGGACGTAGACGAAGGTCTGGACGGAGGTGCGGCGCGTTCTAGTGGTCGAAATTTCGAATGCGACGTGTTGACAGGTTCGAGCTTTTAAGCTTGAATTCGTTTTCGACGAGATGATGGGGTTCTGGCGATCGGTAGAGTTGGTCTGAGGCGATCAAAGTCACCGTGCACATGCACGTTGCACTTTGTTGATTCTGGCAAATTTTGGATTGAGGGAAGATTTGGTACTCGAGTACTTCGGGTTTTTGCTCGAAGCTTTTTGGTGTTTGTCTCGGAGCGTTTATAGGGTGAACTCGGGGTACTTTACCTAGGTGGTAACAGGTTTAGAAAACTTGATTGGATTCAGATTTAATTTAAAATTTGCAACAAGTTTTTAACGAAGTTTAAAACCAAAATTTAAGATATGGATCCAAACTTGTTTTGTCTCCTAGATTTAAATAAATATAAGTTTTATAAAAAATAAAATGTTTTAACAACTTTAAAATGTTTAAAGTATATTTTAAAGTGTGTTTTAAATTTTGTTAAGTTAAATTTGTAGTTATTTTTGAATCTAAATTTGCAATGGAATGTAAAAGTAAATTCAAAAGCAAAATGTCTCAAATGCATTTGTAAATGAGAATTTGATCATTAATAAGAAAATGTTTTATCCTTTAAATAATGAAGATTTAAGGATTTTTGTGATTATTAAGTTAATTAAAATGAATAATTAACTAATTTAATTAATTAATGATTTGGATTAATTAATTTAGTAATTAAGAGTTAATTAGTTAACCATTAAGGGTTAATTAATTAAGATGATTAATTAAGGTAAATTAATTAATGAAAGTGACTAAGAAACACTTATTAATTAAGGAGTAATTAATTAGTTGTTGTAATTAATTAAGAATTAATTATTAATTAGAGGTTAATTAATGATTAATCAAAGAATAATATATTAAATGTTTTGTAATCAATTGATTATTAATTTACCATGACTGGCAAATTTATTCATAGAAATTAATCTGATTTGAATCAATCAGATAATTATGGTGATCTTATCTATGGATGTTTAGATTGTATTGGATGATTTAATTGTTTGATATCCCTGATATATGATGCTTTGTGATACACCCTGATTTATGTTGTGATCTGTGATAAATTATCTGTGATGTAATTTATTTATCTGTGATATATATCTGTGATCTGTGAATGAAAGATAAGCGGTATAGTTTATATCGCTTATCAACTATATTTCTGTAATTTGATCTGTGATGATTGATGATGTTGCACTACTGTGTGAAACCCCTAGACTACACCATACACACACAAATATGGATTTCACGTGGAAATCGGTTAAGTCACAGATGATGTAATTTAATATTTTTGGAAATTGAAATCTTAATTTCAATTGATTTTGTAAATGAATTTGGGTTTAAAGTGAAAAGCTTTTTAAATGGAATTTCAAAGATAAAACTTATTTTCGAATAACTTGATTAAGTTTTGAAATTTAACTAATTTGATTTGAATTCAAGTTTGAAATTGAATTCTATGGTTCGAAACTAGGGATTTAAGATGCTGTACAAGTTATATGAATTTAAACCATTTTAAAAGTATAATTTTGGGAATTTGAATTTAACCCAAGGATTTCAACTCGTATGAATGAATCAGATTTTCTGAAATAAAACTGTTTGTTTTCAAATGATAAAAGCTTTCAGATAAGAAATGAAATTCCTGTTTAATTAAAGGAATTTCAAGTTTGAATTGAAAAATGGTTTTCCAAGTTATGAATGAAATTGTTTTGAAAGCTATGAATTGAATCTGTTATTTTTAACAGATTTAAAATGATGATTTGTTTAAACCATTTGAAATGAAATTGTTTTGAAAGCTATAAGTTAAATCTTTGTTTTAAAGATTTAACAAGTTAAATTGAAATGGAAATTGATTTGGAAAATCTGTGAATGAATCTTTTGTTTAAAAAATAAAAATGTGGAAATTGTTTATACCGTTTTAGGTTGTTAAAATGAATCTTTTTGTTTAAAGATTTGAAATGGTAATTTGTTAACCATTTGAAAAGAAAAGTTTTGGGTAATAAGTTGTGACTTAATTGAAATCCCATTATCCATTTGTTTTTAAATATTGCGCTCATTATTCGGTTTAGCCGGGAGAGGACCTTTGTGTCCTATAACCCATTCCGAATAAGTGATACGTCGTATATGGATAGCATTTAAAGACCGGTGTTGAAGACCGGGTGTTTGCGAAAACGATAGGATAACCTATCGATTGTCTCTGCACTGAGTATCTCCTGGTATAGAGATTCCCTAAGTGATGGGAAGTCCGATCGGGATTGTGAATACCCGAATTTGCAAGGGCTTCTTCGGAAGTGCCTTTGGTTCAGTTCGAACCCGGAACAGACTTGTATGGTTACATGTCTGACATTACAATTTGAGATATAAAGCAGATTTCTTTCAAATACATTTCTGTTGGTGGTGGAGAATTTATTCTCTTAGCTTAACACCCTTCTTCGAGACATACGAGCTCAGAGGTTATGTAGTTGAAATTTATCAGCGATATACCCAATTTGGTAATGTGACATGCTGAGTGTTGCTGTGTGATGATCATTGTTTGATCATTTGTGATATGATCATTTGTTTGATTTTTTATCTTTGTGATCATTACTTTGATTATCTGTTGACCCAAAGCATGGCTTTGTGCCAAAGCGTGGCTTTGTGGACGAGACATCTTCGGACCTCACAACCCGGAAATGGTCGAAACAGGAATATGCAGTAAGGTTATGAGGGTCGCGCCCTTTAGGGTATGTCATTTCCTTCTGGAAAAGGGTGGTATCAGGTAGGAGCCCTGGTATTTAACCTATGTGGATACTCCGATCTCATTTATTATGATTGTGTGTTTGATCGAGGCGCCTCGGATAAAGGTCCCAAAGGACCGGGGGGTGGCATATTCGTGAGTTACTTGTTACAGGGGTAACACGGCCTTGTGTTGGCAGAGAGCAGTTTGTCTCTCGGGACGTCCAGCCAGAGGCGATCCCATTCGGCAGTAGGAAAGGAAGTTCCTTAGCCTGACCATTTGTTGGAAATCCAAAGAAACAATACGAACCTTTACGATTGCAACTGTATAACCTGCTATGGAATGTGGCGGTAACCTGCTATTGAACATAGTAGCTATAGTAGGCATAACGCGGAATGCCTATGCTGGCTAAGATTAATATTATACTTTCGAAATGTTTTCTGCACTATGCACTAATAATAATATGGAAAAGAAATTTTCTCGTATCAAGCATCTTTGACTATCATAAGGAGAAATCTCCTCCGATTCTGCGTTTGCATTCTGTGTGTGTGCGGGAGGCCTTATGGTAGTTTCATTTTCCAAAAGCATTGCGAATGTTTTTTACTTCTTTTGATGTTTGTTTAAAGATAAACTGTTTTTGTTTGCTCACACCAGTCCCACGACTGATCTGGAGTTTATTGTTCCCTTCCTAAACTCTTGGTGCCCAACATTTTCCACACGGGTAGTCTAGAGTTGGGTTTTTCAGATATTCAGGTTAGTAGATTATCTGAAGCTAGTCAGTCCTTGGACGACTGACCTTGCTTTCCGCTAGCTATGGATTGGAGCATTCTATTGGAGTTTGGACTCATTCTTTTTTTTAGATCATTGGAGTTATTAGTTATGTTATTTCCGTTGTAGCATTGTATCATTATATCTCTGATATTGTTGTATCATATTGATATCATTGTTGTATATCATTCTGGATATTGTATTCATTTGAGTTGTATATGATATCATCTATTTCTTTATTCCGCTGTGTTATTATACTTAATGGTGTTATAAGCTCCGGAGAACCAGATTCGGCCTTTGAATCTACGGCATTTTGAGTACAAGTGAAGTACTGATGCCAATTTTTGAAGGCCGACTTCAGGATCTTCACATGTGGTATCAGAGCTGAGGGTAAAACTTTAGCTCAGGAGTGTAACACATTAAGTAGCTCATTAGAGATAGGGTGAAGTATACCCTAGAATGAGTATTCCTCAGATATCCATTCGAAAGCCTCAGTAAATTCCCTTGCTATCCACTGATAGTGAGTATGAGTGTAAAAAGAGGATGAGATAGGGGACATGGGAATACCACTATGAAATGGTCAATACTCTGTAACAACAAGGAAACAATCTTTTCTCTATCAATCTCTTTTGTTCAATTCTTCGATAAATTCTGGTAGATCCAGGAAGAGATTCGATATATTAAAAATGGGACATAAACTCCAAAAGGACCAAAATTTTTTGTTTGGATGAATTGGTTGCATGGATTGCTATGGTTGATATGTATACTTTAGTTCTAAATTAAAAGGTTTTAAAATTGTATCTATATATCTATCTATTCTTTGGGTTCCGATATGTTCTACGAATGGTTAGTTATCCTTTAAACTAACCGATGCCACTGCATATTTCGTAGATCTGGATAACCTGAGTATTTTGTGGAGTGTTAAACAGATTCGTTCTTGTATCTATTATTGATATTCTAATTTGGTAAGCCAAATGCAGAATAGATATTTAGTTTGATTTGATGAAACATTCTTCATCTATCTTTTTGTCTCCTTGGAAATTTCGAGGACAAAATTCTTTTAAGGGGGGAAGTCTGTAACGATCCCAAATTATATATAAATTTAAATTGATAATTAATTGTATTTTTGAATAAAAATAGAAAAAATAAATTGATTAAATGGATGCGAGTTTCCCCGAATATGAATAAATTTTGTTTAAATCATTTAAATTTAAAAATATTGTATGTATATGTATATATGTGGATATATATGTATTTGAGCATATATGAGTAAATTTGAAATTATATAAATATAGATATATATTTGATTTGAATTTAAATTGTAAATAAATGGTTTAAGAAATGAAATTATATAAGATATAAAAGTATAAATATAAAATACATAAGATAAAACACATACAAAATGGTACTTAATAAAAACAATAAATATATATGAAGACTAAGCAAACATAGTCAAGTTGAACAAAAGGAATAAAAATAAGCACTTGTGTAAAATACTTAAGCTAATAAAATAAGACAATGGAACAAAAGCAATGACAAAACATATACATAAGTAGGAAAACAAATAAACATAGATGTTTATAAACGTACAAATAAAATAAGGTATGATGTACATAATAATTTATGCAATTGTCTCTAGTACACTCCCTTATACCCATCAACCGAAATGAAGGTAAAGCAAGTAAAATAAGGTACATATGCATTTAATGTTTACATCTCTAGCATGGCAAAGAAAAAACTTTCAGCCGAGATAAACAATGCAAAGGACACAAGTAATTAATGCAAAGATATCTTTAGTACAAAGGAAAAATAATATCACTTGTACAAATATCACCATCAACCTGTAAATGTAAACTCTTTTCTTTATATCCATCTACCTCATTTCAGTTTCGATTATTCAAAACTGTGAAAAGGAAAAAAAAACTAAAGTATTATCATCTTCAACATAAAACAAAACTTCACTTTAAAATAACGATATATATCAAGATAAATCAGAGGATTAAAGATCAAAGAAGACTTCAGCTTGCAAACTTTCAAGCCTACTTCAACATAAACACCTGCTCTGTTCTTTCTTCTTCAAAACTGTGAGTAACATCACCTTTAAATGTTTAAGTATACAAATCTGTTGCATGTTTCATCCTTGAATAAGTATGTAGTGTGTGTGTGTATACATATATATGCAATTTTGTTGAGTACATAAGAATGTATAGTATGCATGTGTGTTTTATCAGAGTAATCTCTGTTTATAGTTCCCAGAGTTCAAGCCTTGATTTAAATTCAAAACCTCTTGATTTTGACTTTGTTTACACGTAAGATTTAAATGAAACTTGTTTGTTCCATCACAAACTTTAGATTAAAATTTTACTTAAGTTAAATAATAGTGGAATGTCTTTGGAAATTATCTGGAAAACAAAAATGACTAAGAAAATCTAATATAAGTCAAAACCCAAACTTAGTGATTCATTAATTCAGGGTTATAAATCAAATCCTAAACGAAAACATGATTTTTAAAACTAAATTCGTAATTTTTAATACTAGTTTGAAGGTGCGGTTCTTGTTTGAACTGAAAATGGTATATTGGCATTTTATGATGATCTCTGTTGACTGGGAGGTCGCGATCTTCAGTATCGATGGAGGGGTGATCGAAGCTGATGGGAAAAATACTAGAGGGTGATGTAATTTATCGAAGAGGCAGTGGCAGTTGAATTTATTCTGGAACCCTAGTTTAACTGGGTTTGGTTGTTCGATCCACCGCGGGTTCTACGATTGATCGAGTGCGGTGGGATTTTTGGAGATGGTAGTGTGGACGTAGACGAAGGTCTGGACGGAGGTGCGGCGCGTTCTGGTGGTCGAAATTTCGAATGCGACGTGTTGACAGGTTTGGAGGCTGGGTTCTGTCTCGTGTTTCCAGGTTCGAGCTTTTAAGCTTGAATTCGTTTTCGACGAGATGATGGGGTTCTGGCGATCGGTAGAGTTGGTCTGAGGCGATCAAAGTCACCGTGCACATGCACGGTGCACTTTGTTGATTCTGGCGAATTTTTGATTGAGGGGAGATTTCGTACTCGAGTACTTCGGGCTTTTGCTCGAAGCTTTTTGGTGTTTGTCTCGGAGCGGTTATAGGGTGAACTCGGGGTACTTTACCTAGGTGGTAATAGGTTTAGAAAACTTGATTGGATTCAGATTTAATTTAAAATTTGCAACAAGTTTTTAACGAAGTTTAAAACCAAAATTTAAGATATGGATCCAAACTTGTTTTGTCTCCTAGATTTAAATAAATATAAGTTTTATAAAAAATAAAATGTTTTAACAACTTTAAAATGTTTAAAGTATATTTTAAAGTGTGTTTTAAATTTTGCTAAGTTAAATTTGTAGTTATTTTTGAATCTAAATTTGAAATAGAATGTAAAAGTAAATTCAAAAGCAAAATGTCTAAAATGCATTTGTAAATGAGAATTTGATCATTAATAAGAAAATGTTTTATCCTTTATATAATGAAGATTTAAGGATTTGTGATTATTAAGTTAATTAAAATGAATAATTAACTAATTTAATTAATTAATGATTTGGATTAATTAATTTAGTAATTGAGAGTTAATTAGTTAACCATTAAGGGTTAATTAATTAAGATGATTAATTAAGGTAAATTAATTAATGAAAGTGACTAAGAAACACTTATTAATTAAGGAGTAATTAATTAGTTGGTGTAATTAATTAAGAATTAATTATTAATTAGAGGTTAATTAATGATTAATCAAAGAATAATTTATTAAATGTTTTGTAATCAATTGATTATTAATTTACCATGACTAGCAAATTTATTCATAGAAATTAATCTGATTTGAATCAATCAGATAATTAAGGTGATCTTATCTATGGATGTTTAGATTGTATTGGATGATTTAATTGTTTGATATCCCTGATATATGATGCTTTGTGATACACCCTGATTTATGTTGTGATCTGTGATAAATTATCTGTGATGTAATTTATTTATCTGTGATATATATCTGTGATCTGTGAATGAAAGATAAGCGGTATAGTTTATATCGCTTATCAACTATATTTCTGTAATTTGATCTGTGATGATTGATGATGTTGCACTACTGTGTGAAACCCCTAGACTACACCATACACACACAAATATGGATTTCACGTGGAAATCGGTTAAGTCACAGATGATGTAATTTAATATTTTTGGAAATTGAAATTTTAATTTCAATTGATTTTGGAAATGAATTTGGGTTTAAAGTGAAAAGCTTTTTAAATGGAATTTCAAAGATAAAACTTATTTTCGAATAACTTGATTAAGTTTTGAAATTTAACTAATTTGATTTGAATTCAAGTTTGAAATTGAATTCTATGGTTCGAAACTAGGGATTTAAGATGCTGTACAAGTTATATGAATTTAAACCATTTTAAAAGTATAATTTTGGGAATTTGAATTTAACCCAAGGATTTCAACTCGTATGAATGAATCAGATTTTCTGAAATAAAACTGTTTGTTTTCAAATGATAAAAGCTTTCAGATAAGAAATGAAATTCCTGTTTAATTAAAGGAATTTCAAGTTTGAATTGAAAAATGGTTTTCCAAGTTATGAATGAAATTGTTTTGAAAGCTATGAATTGAATCTGTTATTTTTAACAGATTTAAAATGATGATTTGTTTAAACCATTTGAAATGAAATTGTTTTGAAAGCTATAAGTTAAATCTTTGTTTTAAAGATTTAACAAGTTAAATTGAAATGGAAATTGATTTGGAAAATCTGTGAATGAATCTTTTGTTTAAAAGATAAAAATGTGGAAATTGTTTAAACCGTTGTAGGTTGTTAAAATGAATCTTTTTGTTTAAAGATTTGAAATGGTAATTTGTTAACCATTTGAAAAGAAAAGTTTTGGGTAATAAGTTGTGACTTAATTGAAATCCCATTATCCATTTGTTTTTAAATATTGCGCTCATTATTCGGTTTAGCCGGGAGAGGACCTTTGTGTCATATAACCTATTCCGAATAAGTGATACGTTGTCTATGGATAGCATTTGAAGACCGATGTTGAAGACCGGGTGTTTTCGAAAACGATAGGATAACCTATCGATTGTCTCTGCACTGGGTAGCTCCTGGTATAGAGATACCCCAAGTGATGGGAAGTCCGGTCGGAATTGTGAATACCCGGATTTGCAAGGGCTTCTTCGGAAGTGCCTTCGGTTCTGTTCGAACCCGGAACAGACTTGTATGGTTACATGTCTGACATTACAATTTGAGATATAAAGCAGATTTCTTTCAAATACATTTCTGTTGGTGGTGGAGAATTTATTCTCTTAGCTTAACACCCTTCTCCGAGACGTATGAGCTCAGAGGTTATGTAGTTGAAATTTATCAACGATATACCCAA
Source organism: Allium fistulosum (assembly GCA_030737815.1). Taxonomy (NCBI): domain Eukaryota; kingdom Viridiplantae; phylum Streptophyta; class Magnoliopsida; order Asparagales; family Amaryllidaceae; genus Allium; species Allium fistulosum. The sequence continues at coordinate 1,340,787,642 of CM060901.1, read as the reverse complement.
TTTTGTAATGTGACATGCTGAGTGTTGCTGTGTGATGATCATTGTTTGATCATTAGTGATATGATCATTTGTTTGATTTTTTATCTTTGTGATCATTACTTTGATCATCGGTTGACCCAAAGCATGGCTTTGTGCCAAAGCGTAGCTTTGTGGACGAGACATCTTCGGACCTCACAACCCGAAAATGGTCGAAACAGGAATATGCACCAAGGTTATGAGGGTCGCGCCCTTTAGGGTATGTCATTTCCTTCTGGAAAAGGGTGGTATCAGGTATGGAGCCCTGGTATTTAACCTATGTGGATACTCCGATCTCATTTATTGTGATTGTGTGTTTGATCAAGGCGCCTCGGATAAAGGTCCCAAAGGACCGGGGGGTGGCATATTCGTGAGTTACCTGTTACAGGGGTAACCCGGCCTTGTGTTGGCAGAGAGCAGTTTGTCTCTCGGGACGTCCAGTCAGAGGCAATCCCATTCAGCAGTAGGAAAGAAAGTTCCTTAGCCTGACCATTTGTTGGAAATTCAAAGAAACAATACGAACCTTTACGATTGCAACTGTATAACCTGCTATGGAATGTGGCGGTAACCTACTATTGAACATAGTAGCTATAGTAGGCATAACGCGGAATGCCTATGCTGGCTAAGATTAATATTATACTTTCGAAATGTTTTCTGCACTATGCACTAGTAATAATATGGAAAAGAAATTTTCTCGTATCAAGCATCTTTGACTATCATAAGGAGAAATCTCCTCCGATTCTGTGTTTGCATTGTATGTGTGTGTGGGAGGCCTTATGGTAGTTTCATTTTCCAAAAGCATTGCGAATGTTTTTTACTTCTTTTGCTGTTTGTTTAAAGATAAACTGTTTTTTGTTTGCTCACTCCAGTCCCACGACTGATCTGGAGTTTATTGTTCCCTTCCTAAACTCTGGGTGCCCACCATTTTCCACACGGGCAGTCTAGAGTTTGGTTTTTCAGATATTCAGGTTAGTAGATTATCTGAAGCTAGTCAGTCCTTGGACGACTGACCTTGCTTTCCGCTAGCTATGGATTGGAGTATTCTATTGGAGTTTGGACTCATTCTTTTTTTTAGATCATTGGAGTTATTAGTTATGTTATTTCCGCTGTAGCATTGTATCATTATATCTCTGATATTGTTGTATCATATTGATATCATTGTTGTATATCATTCTAGATATTGTATTCATTTGAGTTGTATATGATATCATCTATTTCTTTATTCCGCTGTGTTATTATACTTAATGGTGTTATAAGCTCCGGAGAACCAGATTCGGCGTTTGAATCTACGGCATTTTGAGTACAAGTGAAGTACGGATGTCGATTTTCGAAGGCCGACTTCAGGATCTTCACAGATGTGATATTATTTGCATTTTTTCACGTATGATAATTGACATTATTGACACCAATAACCTGTTAGTATATGTATATTATATTTAATTTGACAATTATGATCATATTGCCATTGATATGCTATGACATTTATATTATTATTTTATTGTTCTCACTTTGCAAGTTCCTTGATGGTTAGGAATTCCCTATGGGTTGAAATAATACATAACCGAATGATTTTATAGATTAGGGAAAATCGTTATGGGTTGAAATGATAAACCCAAGTGATTTTCATTGATTTTGAAATTTCGGGATTACGGGTTGAAATGATATAAACTCGTAAATATTAAATTATTACGGATTGAAATGATAAATATCTGTATCACTTGACCATAGGATGGAAAATTAAGTACCGACACCGTTGGTCTACTTTAAATGATTTTCCAAAATTTTAAGAAAGAGAAATATACGGGTTTTTAATAAATATTGATTTGTAAATATAATATAAAGATTTATTTTTAATATATGCGTAAAATTTAGATTTTTAAATTACATATTTGGAATTTTTAAAATTTTAAGTTAAGTTTTAAAAAGGTAATTTTTAAGATTTTACTTATATTTTTATTATTTAAATATATAAAATAAGATTTTAAATAGATTTAATAATAAGGTTTAATTTAACTTAATTTAATAAAATTTAATTTATTAATATATAATATTTTTAAGTATTTATTTAAAATTATATTAATATTTTAAAAGTAGATTTTGTAATAACTTTAATAAATTAAGGTTGGAAAGATAAATTGAAATTGCGTTGAAATTTTATTTGTTTAATAATTTTAATTTAAATAAGGTTTGATTTGAATTTGAGATTTTAAAGATATGTTTTATAACTTGATAACTTGATTTTGATTAAAGAGGACTTAATGAATATTTTTAGATTTAATAAAATTGAACCTGAATATTTAATTTTGATTTAAATTTGTAATTTGATATTTTTTTTGACAAGGCTGTATTTTGATATTTTATTTGATGTTTAACTAAAGATAATTAAATGAATATTTCAAATTTAAATAAAATTGAAATCGAATATTTAATTTTGATTTAAATTTGTAATCATGGATTTTATTTAAATTGTTATTAAAATGATTAAGTGAATATTTCCAAATTTAAAATAAAAATTAAAGTTGAATTTGATTTATAAATGAGATCTATCAAATTGAGTTATTGTAAATATTTGAATATTTAACTTTGAAACCTATTGAATTGGAAGAAGTTTAAATCTGTAATTTAAACTTGGATTTTGAAACCGATATAAATTAAAAATGGTTTTTTTGAGAATTTGAATTGAATTGTAATTGATGATTTGAGATTGATTTAAATTGAATTTTGGAACTAAAGTTGATTTGAATTGATTTGTGGAATTGGACGAAGCAATTCTAATTTGAGCTTTTTTGATATAAACTATTTTAATATATAAACTATATTTTTATATATAAACTATTTTAATCTATAAACTATTTTTAAATTATAACTATTTTAATATATATAAACTATTTAAACTGTTTAAGTTGGAACTATTATGATTTAGATTAAATGGATTTAAATGTGAATACTTTAATATGATTTCGAAAGTGGATATGATTTCAAAAATGATATAATTTCGAAAGTGGATATGATTTCAAAAGAGATATGATTTGAAATGAATATGATATTTTGGTATGAAGTATGAACTGTTTGAAATGATTATAAAAGTGATTTTATAAAACGGCCACAGTGTGAAATAAGCGTTTGGTTGTTAAAGAGACCGTGGTCGGATATTGTCATTCTCTCATAATACCGAAAACCACTTTAACAATTGTGCACGTGGTGGAGATTCTAGAACGATGTAGGATGGTTTGGCGATGATTCTATGTGAGGTATTAACGTGGCTCTGACTCCCGCGACTCAGCTTGATGTGGTTAAAACAGGAGCTATATCGGGCCAAGTGAGGTCGCACCTCCGATCGAGCATGCTTCTTCGATACCATTCTATTACTTAGTGATTTGATTGGGTGCACCTTTGAATTTGGGAGTGTGTCTTGAGGTGGGCGATAGTAGCTGTTATGCGTTACCACCAGTCCGGGAGTGCAAACGGTAGAATCCTACCCTGGCATTGCCTCGCGTGCCTTGTCACATACCTTATCGTGTCCACTACGAGTTTGTTTTGTACCGTACCTATGGAGTGCTCCTTGAGTATCCCACCGGTTTGGTGGAGCCTATAGTATCTGTATAGACTATGGGAATATATAAAATGTGTTAAGGGGGATACGGGTAATGCCTTAACGCTATTTTAATAGTTTACTTTACTATAGACATTATCTATGTAGCGTATTGTACTATGTACATAGATAGTTTAATGGATCCTTAAAGGATGGAATCCCATACATCCTTTAATTTATATTGCATTTCATTTGGACATTTCACTTGAGTTGATTTACTTGCACAAGAATGTTAATCATGACTCGAGTTTTTTGTGTTTTGTGTTTTGCTTTATGCTCAGGTCAGACTGAGTGTCACAGCATTTGCGACTCACCTTCGGAGCTTGGAGCTTCGCCTGGAGATCTATGTGTCTTGTATATTCAGCTTGTTTAGTAATTTCCTTTTGTTTATGTTTAGACTTTACATTTGCTTATGTATTTGAGATTTCTATTGTATTTTTTTTAACTCTGATGTTTATGTAGTAGCTTCATGAACTACTATTTATCTATTTCCGCTGCTTATTGTTATATTACTCTGTGTCTGTGATTCTATGATTGATTTATTTACTGTAAATGCTAAGTTTTGCCAAATATAAATTAGCAATCTGTTGTTTTGAGTAATTCAAATCTGACATGAGTGGATGATTGTTGATTTGAATAGTTCGAAATAGCGGGTCGTTACACCTGCCTCTTGTTTACTAATGATATCCGATCATATAGCTCATAATCATATTATTCTGCATTTTCAATTTCCAACATTTTCTTTACTAAAACCGTACGATGTACATATATCATTCGTACGCAATATCAAATCCGATCACTCACAAATGACACAATTTCACTTCCGAACTAGCATCGTCACACGACCCTCTAGTGCGGACTCCGATCTGGTTTCTTGATTAGAAACCGTTATTCTCCTTGTATAGCCATATACTACAATAGAGAATCCCAAAATCAATCAAAAATCCATATCCAGTGTTCTCCATCGAGAATCGAGTGAAAAATCCTAACTCGGATCGATATAAATTACCTAGAAATTCTGTGCTCGAATCTGGATCAAACCGTTATGCGAATAAAATAACATACATACAATCCACATATTTATTTCAATTGATTCTTAGCTACACCAAGTTCCTTTTATTCACATTCCTTTCATTTACATTTAATTATTCACAATCATTATTCACATTGCTTTATTTACATTCATTATTTTCTTAGTATATCCTTTCAATACTGATATCATTTAAGAATTTTTCCATCAAAATTTTCTTTAGTCTATTATAACCATTTTATACAAAAGTTCTTATGGTTATTACCATTTCACAACTAAAGTCCTTATCCATATCTAACCAAATTCAATTTCATTTTCCAATTTCAACATTCAATTTTATCAATTAACATTCCAAACCATATCCAAATAACTAATTAATTTAATTAGCTCATTTCATTAATTTATTTCAAATCTCAGTCAATTTCATTTCCAAAAATTATTTCATTTAGCCTAACTTAGGCTAAATTTTCAAAATTCACTTTATTTAACTTAATTTAAGTTAAATTTCATTCCACGGTTCAATTTCAAATTTTTACTTTTCTTGCAGTCACATTCAACAATTCAAACATTGCTTATCTTCCTAATTTTAAAATTCAAAATATCCAGATATTTAATTACGGACCCCAATCGAGACGTGTCGCCTGGCGTTCCTAATGTTATATCCATATTCTGAAGCAATGGAACTAGTCTCGAGCCTTAATTCGATCGTATGGAGAAAATAGCTTTTTGAACCTAATTATAAGATTAAATTTCTGATATTAATTTCAACGCGTTTCTATCTCGTACGACGAAATGTTATGTCTGATTGCTACGAAATTTGACGGCGTATTATAATTCATTATTACGGACCCAATAACACTAGTTTCATCGAAATCCGAGATAGTGCCTCGAAAGACTATTTTTGTATGTTAATTAAAATGAGTAAATTTCAAAATCAGTTAAATCACTTTTAAATCCAGTTTAAAAGTTTTATTACCTTTGTTCTTATTAAATATAATTTTAATAAGATTTTAAATCATTTTTATTCAACTTAAAAATCCAAGATTCAATTTTTTTCACAATTTCAATTATTAAATCTAACAATTAAATTATCAAATAAATCGCTCTATTTGAAATTCAAATTACTTAATCTATTAAATTAATTTTTCAATATTTAAAATCAATTAAATATTCCAAATTCAAATACCTAAAATTCTGGGTCGTTACATTCTTTCTCCTTAAAAAAAATTCGTCCTTGAAATTGCCAAGGTAGAAAAAATGCCAAAACCCCTTGCTTTTATATATAACCAATTAGTTGAACTAACTTACCAAATCCTTTTAAGCCTTTATCATTCCAAAAATCAATTTGTTGAAACCTTGTTAATATTTTACTAAGTTCCCAAATTCATCCATAGGTTCCCACTAACATTATCCATTCAATCATTTCAGGTTATAACTCAAAATCAAATTTTATTTATCAAAAATTTATTTAAAATTTCTAACGAATTAACTTTTCGAAAAATTTCGCTAGCGTCTCCTTTGCGCGGCTAGATCGGAACAACTATAAATTGCCACTATGGGCCCAAACCAGCAAAAAAAATTCAAACATGCAAACATACATAATTTGCTTCAATAAGCATTTCAACCATATTCAAACATGCAAACATACATACAAATATACATCAAAACAAGAAAACCAACATCATATCATAGTAATCAATGTAATATACATACCTTATTCTAGCATTTCATATAATCGACCATGATATGGAAACACATGTTAAAATCAATTTAAAATCATTTAAATTCATCCATAACTAGGATATATATTCAAATCGGTTCAAAACACATTTTAAAGTTCAAAAGTGGATCCAAATCATGTTATATGCATATATAAACATATACTAAAGTTATGCGATGATCGATCTGTTACCTAATAAGGTAAAATCATTGAAAATTGCACAAATCACCCAAGTTCAGAGACGAACAGTAATGAGCACAAACCCCAAAGCCCCAAAATAGTGTTTTGATAATCACTTTGCAAATCTTCTCTTAATTACTTGATTTTGTTATATCTAATATGAAGAAATGATGGATTTGATAGGATATTTGATTAATAGAGTATTAAATATGTTTTTAAGGAGTGTAAAAGTGATTTGGGAATGTTTTCAAGGCTGTAGTTAGCACAATTCCTAAAATCTTTAAGTGGGCTTAATTATGAGCTTAGGCTAACTGATAAAGTTAGGGGTATGCCTTAGGAGTAATTATGTAATTTGTTACATATATCTAACTCGATAACCACCCTTGTTCAACATAAAATGCGTTTTCTTTCTATTATATACTTGATATAATGTGTTATATTAATTAATTAAATGTATATTTAATAGAAAATCCATAAATGGTATGTTTTGTGATAGTAGTTATAAAGTGTTGTAATTGTGAGTAATTTATCACAATAAAAACTAATAAACCATTTTAAATGTTCCAAGTCAAGTTGGGTCGAGACTAGATATCAGTGTATCCATTGAGACTAGAGTACGTAATGCTTCCCAAATGTTAGGTGGTGTATTACTCATGACTACCAGAGGCACAAAGGGGATATGTACTAATAGTTATTAGATAACTATGGAACGACTCACTCGATAGTTTTTTGTTGTTTATAGCTAAGGTCAAACTGAAGATATTGATGTGATTGATTTACACAGTTCTCTCGACTTGAGAATACTATCGACCTCAAAATGAAAGCTCTGCTTTGATAATAGTCAAATCATGGCATGTCACCCATCGAGTAACTATAGTTGGATCGAGTGGAAATATTGGAAGTGAAGCACTATTCAAATGAGGATTTGTCTCCTCGGTTATATAAGGTTAGTATTACAGTCAACTCAAAGTCAAAGTCTCCAGCCATAGCATTTTAGTTAATAATAATTGTTATAATTGAACCAAGAACTTTGTGTTTGGACTATAGAGTTGAATGTGGACGATATTGGAATTTTGACCACTATGAAATTCCATAAGTCCAGAGTGATATGGTTTTGATGAAGAGAATTGCTGTAAATAAAAGTCACAACCGGGTAATGCTTAATAAACTAAAATTGGATTTTACCAAAATGAAGTAAGTGATAAATTTGGCAAAAACATCACACCACCTTCTAAGTGACGTGTGAACGTTAATATTCAAATAGTTCGATATTAATCGCTGACCAAATTTACAACTGACGAGTCACACAACCAAAACGATGAATTCTCCTTTGACCAGATGATTTATTAATTTATAAATGTTATAATTTAGTTAGATTAATTAATATTTATGAAATATTAATTGTGAAATTTCATTATGATTTGGTGAATTAATATTATTAGTTATATTTCTAATAGTTATACATATATCAATCGATATACAATATCGATAAGCGATTAAATTTGATTTAATTGCATAATATTTTATTTTAGACTGAAATGAGTTTAAGCCCATTATAGGGCTTGTTATTTCGATATCACATACATGATATTGGTGGCTTGAATATTGTTAAATATAGAATGATTTACTCTATATTTATCTCTTACCTTTCCTTACTTTCTTTTATTACCTTTCCTATTATAAACTTTCCTATTTTAACTATTTGGTGTGTATATATAAACACCTCTCCTTGTAAATCAATGTATTGGAATCAATAAAGGATTTACTTTCTGCGTTCTCTTATACGTTCGTTCTTATGAACTATATTCATAGCCTTACCAATTAACATGGTATCAGAGCCTTCCTCAAAAATTTATCTTAAATCGGAAAATTAATCAAACCAAGATTTCAAATCCTTTCGTTCTTTGTTTTCAAATCCTTTCGAAACTTCATATCCAAAGCCTCAAAACCAGAAAATTATCCCAAATCAGAAAAGTATCCCAAATCCAGAGAATCGAAATTTCAGAAAATTTGATCGTTGTTACCAAAGCCTTGGTCGCCTTCTCTACGTCAATTTTGGGGATTTCCTATCAAGTTTCATTTTTTTTAATCTCGGCTGTCGATTAAAGCTTTGTTTTGGCTTCAATGGGTGAAGAAAAAGTATCGACGCTGATGGACGTCGTTCCGATCTTATCAAAAATCACTGACCACAAGTTGAACAGAGCCAACTACTTAGACTGGAGCAAGACTGTTCGCATCTATCTCAGGAGCATTGAGAAAGACAACCATCTGACTGATGACCCACCGCAACCAGATTCCACTGAGAAGGCTCATCTGAATTGGCTTCGTGACGATGCTTGCCTCTTCCTTCAAATTCGAAATTCAATTAATAATGAGGTAATTGGCTTAGTTAACCACTGCGAATTCGTTAAAGAATTATTGGATTATCTGGAATTCTTATTCTCTAGGAAAGGAAATTTGTCTCGAATGTTTGAGATTTGCAAATCATTTTACCGTGCTGAGAAGAATGAACAGTCATTGATGACATACTTCATGAACTTCAAGAAGATCTATGAAGAGTTCAACTTGCTGTTGCCCTTAATTTCAGACGTGAAGACCCAACAGAAACAGCGCGAGCAGATGGCGATCGTGAGTTTCCTTGGTGGATTGCCTTCTGACTTCGACTCTACTAAAGCTCAAATCCTATCAGGGACAGATATGTCTTCGCTACAGGATGTGTTTAGTCGACTTCTTCGAGCAGATACCCAGGCCTCTTCGGGTAATAACTCTGTACATAATAATGCTCTTGTTTCTCAGAATGTAAATTGGAAAAATAAAAACTCAAACAAAACTGATTCTCGGAATTTGGTATGTAACTACTGTAGGAAACCTGGACATACTAAGGTAGAATGTAGAAAACTTCAGTATAAGAATTTGCAGAGGCAATCTGGTCAGTTTGGCAATGGCACTGGTCAGTTTGGCATTGGTAATGGTGTTAATCAGTTGGGCAATGGCAATGGCAATGGTCAGTTTGGAGGTAGTAGCACTGGTCAGTCTGGCAATGGCAATGGTGCAAGATAGTTTGGAGGTAATAGGCAAATCGCAGGAATTAGTGCTAATAATCTGGGTTTGTTTAACACTGGACAAACAAATATTAGGGCTAGTCAATGTTCGGGAACCAATGATTTCAATGATCATATCTCTGGAACTTCTGGTAGTAAAACAATACATGATTATGTATATTAGTTTGCTAAATTCCTAAAGCATCAAGAAACTTCAAAAGATTCCTCATCAGTAACTGCTCTAGCTAATTCAGGAAATAGATGGGTCATTGATTCAGGTGCTACTGATCACATGACAGGTAATTCCTCACTCTTTTCAAACTACCATTCAAACACTTCCAATCGTTCAGCTATTTTAGCCGATGGATCCCTTTATTCTATCCAAGGGTCCGGTGTTGTTAATCCTACTCCTAATCTCTCATTACCCTCTGTTTTACATTTACCATCATTATCTTTCAATTTGCTTTATGTCAGTCAGATCACTCGTAATCTAAATTGTTCCATATCTTTTTTTCCAAATCATTGTGTTTTTCAGGATCTAACAACGAGGCAGATTATTGGTAAGGGGCATGAGTCTGGAGGGCTATATATTCTTGATTCATCACCTTCCATAACTTGTTCAAGTATCACCTCAGCCCTCAAAACTCATTACCAGTTAGGCCACCCATCTCTTTCTCTTCTCAAAAAGCTCCATCCTCAATACAGTTCATTGTCTACACTAGATTGTGAAGCATGTCAGTTTTCTAAACATCATCGTCACTCTACAAGTCTTAGGATTAATAAACGTGCTAGTTATCCTTTTGAACTTGTACATTCTGATATTTGGGGACCTTGCTCAATTTTGTCTAAATTTGGATTTAGATATTTTGTTACATTTGTAGATAATTATTCTCGTACAACTTGGCTTTATCTTATGAAAAATCGATTTGAATTATTTTCTGTATTCTCTGGCTTTTGTGCTGAAATAGAAAATCAGTTTAATACTTGTGTTCGTATACTACGAAGTGATAATGCTAAAGAATATACATCTGCTATATTTCACTCATATATGACACAGCATGGAATACTCCATGAAACATCGTGTTGACACTCCATCACAAAATGGTGTGGCAGAAAGGAAAAATAGACATCTTCTAGAAACTACACGTGCTCTTTTATTTACAATGAATGTTCCTAAATACTTGTGGGCTGATGCAGTTTCTACAGCCTGCTTTCTCATAAATCGCATGCCGTCTTCCATACTTAATTGGGACATTCCATATAAAGTCTTGTTCCCCGACAAACCTTTATTCTCTGTTAGTCCTAAAATTTTTGGTAGTACTTGTTTTGCAAGAGATGTAAGACAGCAAATAACTAAACTTGATCCAAAATCTTTGAAATGTATTTTTGTTGGTTATTCACGATCTCAAAAAGGATATCGTTGTTTTTGTCCTAGTCTTAATAAGTATATAATCTCCATTGATGTTAACTTTTTCGAAAATACACCTTTCTTTTCGAAATCTGATTCTACCACTACTTCTCCTACTCAAGACAGTGATGATTTTCTTATATATCTTACTCAAACCGTTCCTACTGCTTCATCCACCCAAAACCTTGAAACAGCTACTAACCAAAATGCTGATATCTCAAATGTATCTCCTCCAAATGATCCCATTAATGAACAAAACATAATCACTTCCTCTGATTTAGATCTCCCAATTGCTTTGAGGAAAGGAAAATGCAAATGTACTTTCCCTATCTCGTCATTTGTCTCATATAATAACTTATCCACTTCTTCATATTTGTTCATTACTTCTCTTGACTCAATTTCAATTCCCAAATCCGTTACTAAAGCCCTATCTATTCCGGGTTGGCGAAAACAAATGATTGATAAAATGAATGCTTTGGAGTTTAATAATACATGGGATTTAGTAAACTTACCTATTGGTAAGAAAGCTATAGGATGCAAATGGGTATTCTCTGTGAAAGTTAATCCAAATGGATCAATTGCTCGTTTGAAAGCTCGATTAGTTGCGAAAGGATTTGCTCAAACTTATGGAGTGGATTATTCTGAAACATTTTCTCCTGTAGCAAAATTAACATCTATACGTTTATTTATCTCTCTTGCTGCTACATGTGACTGGTCTTTACATCAACTTGATATTAAAAATGCTTTTCTTCATGGCGACCTTAAAGAGGAAGTATATATGGAGCAACCACTCGGCTTTGTTGCTTAGGGGGAGAATGGTTTAGTATGTCGTCTTAAAAAAACCTTATATGGACTAAAACAAAGTCCTCGTGCTTGGTTTGGAAAATTTAGTCAAGCCATTGAGAATTTTGGTTTGAAGAAAAGTAAAGCAGATCACTCAGTGTTCTATAAAAATTCAAAGAATGGAATTATCTTGTTAGTCGTTTACGTGGATGACATTGTTATTAAAGGAAGCAACAAAATAGGGATTGAGTCGCTTAAACAATTTATTCATACTCAGTTTCACACAACAGACTTGGGAGAATTAAAATATTTTTTAGGTGTTGAGGTTATAAGGAGTAATAAAGGTATTCTCTTATCTCAAAGAAAGTATGTGCTTGACTTACTAAAAGAAACAGGAAAGCCAGGATCAAAACCGTGTAGCACTCCAATGATTCCAAATATGTAACTAACAAAAGAAGGAAAATTATTTGAAATTCCAGAAATGTATAGAAGATTGGTGGGAAAACTTAATTATCTCACTGTTACTCGTCCAGACATTGCATATTCTGTTGGTGTGGTTAGCCAATTCATGTCATCTCCAATAGTTCACCATTGGACTGCTTTAGAACAAATTTTATGCTACTTAAAAGGAACAGCTGGGCTTGGTATTGTATATACAAATCATGAGCATAACCAAGTTGAATGCTTTTCAGATGCTGATTGGGCAGGATCTAAGATAGATAGAAGATCTACAACAGGGTTTTGTGTTTTTGTTGGAGGAAACTTAATTTCATGGAAGAGTAAGAAGCAAAACGTTGTCTCACGTTCAAGTGCAGAATCAGAGTATCGAGCTATGGCAAAATCTGTATGTGAGATAGTTTGGATATATCAACTTTTGAATGAAATAGGACTGAAACCTATTATTCCAGCTAAATTATGGTGTGATAACAAAGCTGCTATTTATATTGCATCTAATCCTGTGTTCCATGAACGAACCAAGCACATAGAGGTCGACTGTCATTTTGTTCGAGATAAAATACAGGACGGACTAATATCTACAGAGTATATGGAGACTGAAGATCAGGTTGCAGATATCTTCACCAAAGCTTTGAATGGAGTTAGAATTAGTTGCTTGTGTAACAAGTTGGGCATGATTAACATCTATGCTCCAACTTGAGGGGGAGTATTAAATATAGAATGATTTACTCTACATTTATCTCTTACCTTTCCTTACTTTCTTTTATTACCTTTCCTATTATAAACTTTCTTATTATAAACTTTCCTATTTTAACTATTTGGTGTGTATATATAAACACCTCTCCTTGTAAATCAATGTATTGGAATCAATAAAGGATTTACTTTCTGCGTTCTCTTATACGTTCGTTCTTATGAACTATATTCATAGCCTTACCAATTAACAAATATGATGTAAGGAGGCTTGATTTTGGATGGCTTAGATTGAGGGAGAACTAATATGAGACGAGATCCACTCTTTTCTCTCTTCTATGCTCTATTTAAACATCCCTAACCCTAATTAGATGAGATCTTTGGTTGCCTCTTCTTCCCTTCTTTGCTGGCCGAATTCATACCCTAGCCTATCCATTAGTACAAACTCAAATCAAGTCAGATTCAAAAGCTATTCGATAGTAAAGGTCATTATTTAAGAACTAGCAATCTACCGAATCAAAAAAGGTTTCAAAGAGGACAATTTATCTTTTCACGGTGTACTTTAATGCTTTAGGATTAAGGTTGAGTCTATAGTTAATAATTATTAGTATAATGTTTAACCATATATGTATATGTATATTATATTGTTAGGTGACGATTCTGATATGCAAACAATGTTGCCATAAATTAGTTTGGTTATATGCATATACATATTTATACTTAATAAAAAATTAATCATATATGTCAGGTCGGTGCAGCCATATAAAATAATATTATTATTACATTTTATTAAATTAATATATGCATATATCTAATTACATATATACATATATCTTATAATTAGCCGCAAAAATATATCATTGTCAAAATTAGTCATATAATTTATTTATAATGCATTACAGTGATATAAATTTTCAGTGGTAAAAAATAATTTTTTAAACTTTTTTATTATTATTTAATATTATTTAAATCAATTTACTTCATTAATAATTTATATTAATTCTAAAATGTTATGAAAATTTAATTTTAAATTTTTTAAAATTATATTAGCACCAAGTAAGCTTTCGGCCAAAAAAAATAAAAATTAAAAATTAATTTTGCTATTTTTTAAAATCTAAGGGCCTGTTTGGTTACCCATTTTCAGAGTATTTTTAGTTTTCAATTTTGAAAAATGATGAAAACTCGTTTGCTTTACCATTTTGTAAAATTCATTTTTGAAAATAATCATTTTTCAAAATGGGCTTAACATAAAAAATTGAAAGCTGTTTTTTTTCCCCAGTTTTTGGCCCAAAATGAAGCTCAAAACCCAAATGTAAAACAAACGCGTTCTGAACCCTAGTTCTTTTCTCCGACCGTGAAGTCCAAAAATTATTTTGTGAGCAAAATCGTATTCTTCATCAGATTTTATTCCAAAATCATCTAAAATCAGGTAAATTCGACTCTTGTTTCTTGGTTAACTCATTCTTCAAACTAATAATATCTAGGATTAAACGCGAATGATTTGATGATCCCTTTGATTTACTTTTGTGAATTAGGGTTTTGCTTGTAATCGCATATAAATCTTTTGCAGCTAATAATGTCTAGGGATAAGCTGCTAATCACATATTGATCTTTTGTAGCTACTTTATTTTGATTGTTCGTTTTTTATGGTATTATTCAATATTCATTGCTATCTTCAGTCTGTCGCTTAACATTTTTTTCTAAACAGAGGCTCCTTAATTTGTAGTGTATATAGTGGGCATATTTCTTGTTTAAATCATGCATGTGCTTTTTCTAAGAATTGTATTTACCCTTTTCAGTATTTCTAGATGTGTATATGTGTCCAAAACACATATTAATTCAATTAATAGCTTACCATGAGTTGAATTCATGGACTGTAAAGAGGCATCATCTCTGTTTTACCACACATTGCTTAATTCTCCATTCTATCTGAACCTTAATAATTTTAGAATTGAAATACTATAAATTTTACAACTGATGTGAGTATTATCATATAGTGCTAGCCACCAAAGGCCGTATTAAGGTTGCTCAGGTCATTCCTTTGGTAATATATTCATTTTGTAAGGGTCGATGCTGCAGCTCTTTTCTTTACCATTACTGATATTATGTTCTAGTTGAGCATGAACTGTTTCTTATTTTAGGTTATGATAACATGTATATTATTTTGAATTTGGTACAAGTTTTAGGTAGATATAATATTCTTGTTGTGAAATATTATGAAAATTTTCCTAATATAATACTATATTTGAAAAATGGGACTTAATACCCATTTAAATTTAGTCAATAAAACATTTGTTTGTGTTTATGTTATATATTGTTAAATGAAAAGTTCTGACAGAAACATGATTGAAGCTAAATTTGTCTAGTTTCATATTATTGTTTGAAAGTGCTTGAATAGTAAATTCATTGAGCTTTTTACACCTTAAACAACGTATTTGATTCCTTTAAAAATTTTGGAGAAATGGCTACACTTTATAACACAGGATATTGACACACTGAGATATAACATGTAATAATTATCTTTGATAAAATTCAAACGTCTATTACTATTTTTAGTGAGAAGAAAAGTTTGTTGATGGTGTGCTATTGGTTGTCTACAAAACTAGTAAATGACAAGCATTCTTATTGTTATCTAATATACTATGATAAATTTAGTATACAAAAGAAACTCATAAAATCAGTACATTTAAATGAGTTATTGTACAAATTAACCAAGGATGCAACTCTAAGGCAACATTAATGCATACAAATATTCATGCTCCTATGTAAAATTTAATACAGGTAACGAGAAAGAATATTATGTTCAAGAAGTATATTAGTTACTTATTATCCACTTTTTAAATTGGTTTTGCATTTACAATTGAATATGTGACATAAGCAACCAAAAGAAAGGACACTATATTATTAAATAATTTACAATGTAGAAAAATTTGTTTGAAAATCCAAAGTAATGTGTGTTATATTTAATATCAATATTATATACCTAGATGGATAGAAAATATTTTGGTTGGAATTATTAAACCATTATTGAAAAAAAAATCTCAAGAGAAACCAAGGGTTAGTCATTTATGATACCTTATAGATTATAAAATGTTTGGAAAGTAAAGAAAAGTAGATAGTAAGAATTATTCGTATATGATTAGCCTTTTTTTAAACACCGTAGAAGTAGCTCTGTTTAAGTTTTAAATTTGTGCATCATTGAGCTCGTTCACATGCAATGAAAATCACATTTTTAGGAGCAGAAACTTTATATAGAAGTAGCTCTATTTGATTATTGAGTGATGTTCCAGCTTTGTTAGTTCATGATAAAACCTGGACATGAATGTTTTAGGACTAGAAACACAATTTTATTGATTTTTGTTATGATTCAAGCTTGAGTAAGACCTTTGCAAGGAAGATAAAAGATGATGCTTGAGTGATACCCTGACCATGGTTTGGTTAATTTTTGAACTCTTCATCAACTATCTTTATAATTAATTCTAACTTGACCATGGCTGCCCTAAAATTTTAAAAAGGTGGGTTGAACAAATATTTAAAAAGTTGATGTGAAGTTTTCATTCTAATTATGAAATCATGAAGGAATAAAATTAGAACTAGAAGAACAAATATAGGTGAACTCTTAATCCAACTATAGTTTTTGTAGTTCTAACTTGACCATGGCTGCCTTGAATATTTATTTCTACTTAATTATTTACATAGAATATGAGAGGTCATAGTAAGGCAAAGGAACCAATGTCATGATATTTTGTTGAATTAGTAGTTAAACAGTTTTAAGGTACTTCTATTATGAGTTACATGTGTACGTGGTTAGAGTTCTATTTCATATACATGATTTCAGTTAAATGTTATAAATTTCTTTTTACATGGCATGTTGTCATTTTTTTCCTATCAAATTTGTTTTAGCTCCATTTAACTTATATGGACTTGGGATTGATGGTGAAATAATACCTCAGTTTGAATTCGATGCATTTAAGGCATTACAAACCAATATGCTTAGCAAAGCTTCAGCTAAAGGAAAAAGTAAGGTAACTTAACATTGCTTGCTATTAAATTTTCACAGATTGTTATTCAAATTATTTTCATCCTGTTATAAAAATTTAGATGAATAAACTGCAGAGCGTATTTGTAGCATATACATCTACTCAGGCTTCATCTAAATAAACTCTTCCATGCTTGTACTACATAGTAACAAAAAGTTTAAGCTGATTTGAATGACAGTAGGCATGGTATAAGTTAAAGGTGAAAACAATTAATTGTGTAACATTATTTGATTGTGTTTGTACATAGAGTTTAGTAGTACATACTAGATTTTGGAATGTCTATTTTGATTTCTATTTAATTCTCTTCATATATCGGTAAGGGCTGGTAAGATCAATTTTTTCTACGCAATCTCAACATCTAAAGTAGTATAAGTCAATTAAACTGTCAATGCATGTACATCTTAAAAACTGATGGATAGGTAAGGAGTTGTCGGTGATATATTTTCTCATTATTTCATATTATTACTTTTTTGTATCCCTAACCATGTTGTTGTTCATACAGCTTGCCTTAATTTCAGCAGACGCCTCTGCACATGCTTTCATTGCTTCTTCAACTTGAGTCGACAATGTGGCAGTCCAGCGACTTCTGCTGATTTGATTGATATTTAGGCATAGGCTTTAATAGTTCTCTGAAATTCATATTACTTGGTATTTTAAAACTATATAAGTATTTTGATGTGTTACCAATTTTTTGTCAGACTAGAATCAGAAGAAAGAAAGCTCAAAGAAGAAATCAGTCATAAGTCTCGGTTATGTAATGTGGATAATGAGACTTCAACAATCTCTAGTGAGAATTTATCTCATTAAAATGAGCCGATACTTGAAAAGGAAAGGGGATAAAAGCTGCTGATATGAAAAATTTCTTATCATGTTTTCGTCTACAATAACTTTTTTTCACATAAATTATTGTGGTGCTTCAGTTGAAATAACAAAATTTATGCAATAAAATGTAGCTATGTTAGTGTTATTTTTGATGGATTTGTAAACTAAATGTAGTTGAGTACTTGGATTGCTATGCATGCACTAGAACTAGCTGTAGTTTATGTGTTTATCAACTGAAACATTCAACTGCGAAGACATGCTAGAAATGATATTATTTCATATCGTCTGTATATTTTATAGTCAAATTCTATCCAAATTTGAATTTGGCATTTTTATTTTGGAATCTCATTTTTGGTTTTCAGTTTAAAAACTACTTTTCAAAACAGCAGAACCAAATACATTTTCCAAAATATTAAAAACAGTAAAAATGAAAAACTGAAAATGAGCTTCAAAAACTAAAAAACAAAAGCTAAAAATGAAAACAAATAGGGCCTAAGTATTTAAAATGGTCATAAATATTAAATTATTAAAAATAAATTTAATTTAAAAAATGTGGAAAAAATCCTCAAGCCATAAAATATTAGTTAGGATTTTCTCGAATTTTAAAATATGAAATAAAAATTTTAAAATTTATTTTTATTAATGTTTTGTTAATTTTGAATGAATATTTAATTAAAAATGCATTTTCAAATTAAAAAAAAATAGTGTCGCAAGCATGAATTGGAAATATTTTTTTTAATAATGTTATTAGTATATAGATACATGTATCTATATATCTATGTATTATAAATATATATTTATGTGTGTGTGTGTGTATTACAATTATTTTATTATTATATATATGTCTACACATATTATTTATGGCTTATAAAATATAAATGCATATTTTAATGTTTGAAATAACTTATGTATATTTAAATTAATAAATTATGATAATATGTATATACATGATACCAATATTTTATTTATAAGATAATACATATATACAAATATAGTTCCTTCAGGGGTTTGTATAATATTAGTAATATTATTATTTGTCATTGGTTGCGAAGGAATGGCTCTTTCTATTTTCCTATTTTCTGGAAGAGGAATTTCCTCCCATTTTATTGACCTTCTTGTAGTTATACTAGACTGACTAAAATTTGTTTCTATTAAAATAGTTTCATTTAAAGGTTTATCAACCAATTTACATTGGGGATTTAGAGTATATAAAGGTTTATAATAAATTCTATAGCAAATACACATTACCTCAGATCCTGGAATATAATTATATCCATGGGTCTTAACATTTAAAGTAATAGCTTCTAAAATATTAATATCAGATAAAGAGAGTTGTAAATTTGGATAAACATTAAAATAGACTGGACCGTGTGCCAGACTTGACTGTATTAATCCCATTAATGATTTTTTCCAATCTAAATTTCTACCATCTCTTAAAGCAGCTATAAAACTTTCTGGCAGACCTTCAAGAGTTAAAGGTTTAAATGCAATTTGTATTAAACCAATGTGGATAAATTTGTGTGTTTTCCTATAAGGCTGTAAATCTTTTTCACTTAATAGTTTAATTATCATTTCGTCATTATCTAAAGAAATTGACTCTTCTGTAGTTTTAAATACTTGTTTTAAATCGAGTTTTTCAAAAGTACCTAATTGGTATATTACATTAGGTTCAATTTTGGGAATTGTCCATTTATTTAGTAAATCTAAATTTTGGGTTATTTCATATTCTTGTTTAATACTGTTTTTCACAGTATCTCTTTTCCTAATCATATTCATTTTATTGAGTATGTGTTGAATTACTCTGAAGGGCTATATGTACATACCATGGCTTCGATACCAATCTAAAAACGCTGGGCAAAAATAATTTATTTACACAATACACTAAGACAGATTACAGAGTAAAGGGTTGTTTTAGCATATTGCTATAGTACTGCTACAGTACGAATTTTGCTACAGTGTTTTCAGGATCTTACAAATTAAACTGAAAAGACCAGAACATTTTACAAGTCAAGTATTGATCTGACAATAATTTCTGGTTAAAAGAAAGTCCTAAAAACGTCTTACCATGGCTCTGAAATGGACTTGGAAGATAGCCAGAAATTACTGTCCTCTGATACTGTTCTTAACCCATGAATGATATTCTCAGTTTATTATGTATTCCTTAAACATTTGAACACATGAAAACATACATACAAAATAGAAGTAATTCAACGCATAACTAAATTAGCCTGCCATTCAAGCTATATTCAATATATTAATACAAATTTAAAACATGAAAGTAAAAACTTACAAA
This sequence comes from Allium fistulosum, assembly GCA_030737815.1. NCBI lineage: Eukaryota > Viridiplantae > Streptophyta > Magnoliopsida > Asparagales > Amaryllidaceae > Allium > Allium fistulosum. The sequence goes on along the minus strand of CM060901.1, from coordinate 1,340,767,572 downwards.
AGATAGCACAAGTGTAAGTAGCAAGTTCTTCCTTATTTTACACACTTTAATATTACACACTTATATAATGGCAGAAAGTTTTTTAAGTAGAGCAGAGAATGGAAGAATGAAGTCTGCCCTTTTCACAAGAAGCACCTCTCTTTATATAGTTGAGGTTGGAACTGAAATGGAATTCAAACCCATTTTTCTTTGGACTTCAAAATTTTTGAATCCGAAAAGGAATCTTTAGAGTAGCTTATCTACCTTGAATTAGCTAGCTACCTGTGTTGCTTTTTATAAAAGCATTTAGTCTACTTTATAAAAGATTAGCCACCTGTGTTGCTTTTTGTAAAAGCATCTAATCACCTGTTCTACTTTATAAAAGATTATCTTAATCAATTATCATTTTGCCAGATCATTATTAATCCAGAATCATTTTGCCTTTGTCTTTTCCCATATTGTGGGCCTCCTTTTCCAATTTGCTGAATATTTCCGCAAAATCTTCATCATTTAGATCAGAGAATTGATCTTCCTCGGCTATGTCTTTAGCTTTTGATGAAGCCATTGATGTATCTGAATTTGCATCTTCCTTACCAATGTTTTTTATTAAGTCTTTCTTTATTTCTGCAATATAGGCATAAAGAATATCTTCTTCAGTGACCGTACCTTTTTGCATTTTCAATTTTTTGATAATATGTTAGAACCGGCTTGGAGCTTTCTTATGTTGAATTGTGGATTCCTGTTCCCGATAAAATTCTATCTTTTTCTCTATTTCTGATATCATTTATGCATATTTTAATGTTTGAAATAACTTATGTATATTTAAATTAATAAATTATAATAATATTTATATACATGATACTAATATTTTATTTATAAGATAATACATATATACAAATATTTACTAATATATTGTAAAACATATTATATATATGTAAAATTATTTAAACTAATTTAACACACACACACACATAATTTATAATAGTTATATGAAAAAATATTTTATATACATACATATATTTGGACAACTTATGCTTGGGTATTGGATGAGCTAACGTGTCTCTTACGATGTAAATCCCAACATTCATACACGAACATGTTATACCTTGCATGGGTTGATATGTTACACATGAACACACACGCACGTACACACAAATATATAAATATAAACATATATATATTAAATAAAACTGTATGATTTATAAATTTAAATGAAATCAAAGATTGTATTTAAATAATATTTATAAATGTTCTGAATGAATTAGACTTCATAGGCCAAATAAAGATTCGATAAGGGAATTTTTTTGAAATTCACCCATAACTTCCGCTGCCGGCCGGCCGACCCAGTTACAACAATGGTATTAGAGCCTAATAGTTTATGAGGTCTAAATTAGTCATGTTATGATTAACTAATTAAAGCATACCTATATAGTAGCGTATCTAAAAAAGTAATGACTAAGATTGGATTTGGGTAATCAAGTACTCATCCCTACCTAGCTACTAGTCTGGCCCAAAATGATGAGGTAAGCCTAAAGGTTATCCCTAATAGAAAAGGTCCAATTTAAATTAGGCCTTGGGCTCATTTCAAAATTGTTTTGAAATTAAACATAAAAAGTTTTATATTTAAAAGTTAAACTTAAAATAAGAAAATTATTATAAATATTACAGTATAAAATTTTAAAATTATTTGAAAATTAATAATATAAGATTTGTAATTTAAAAATTAAATTTAAAATAAGATATACACATATAAATTAATTTCGAAAATTTAAATTTATTAATAAGATTAATAAAATATTCATATTAAAATAAGTTAATTCATAAAATATATACTTGGATTATATATTTTGATATATGTTATGATATTTTAAAATGTTTATGACATCATAAATATACATGTATGTATATAAAAAGAATTTCAAAATCAATATAAATTTAATTAAAATTGTTTACTTATATAAATTAATTAAAAGGTTAATTAATTAAATAATATACACATAATATGATATATGTGTTATAGTACAAAGGTTATAGTATATAATACATATTTAATATAAATGTCACATCAAATTAATATGAAATTAATTAAAATATTAATTAATTAATATTAATTAAATAAGATTTAATTAATATAATACTATACATACGACTATTATATTCTTTAAAAAAAGACTATTATATAAGTAATACGAAATACAAAAGTTATATAATAATAAAAATTATATAATATGAATGTATAAATTAAATGTGGAACACTAAGAAATCCAAATGGACTTAAAGGGATACGTTATCCACATATTTTCTGACTACTATGTTAGAGGAATAATCAAGAGGAAAGAAAAAATTAGGTCAATAAGAGGATATAGAAGCAATGAAAGATAATGTTACTGCAAATTCAATACCAGAATTGCAATTTCCCAAAGCTTATAAGTGTTGTAAATTAAATTGGTAACGGTTATAACTATTACTAATAGGTGCATGGTATTTTCTATAACGGATTTCCTAACGGTTATGACCGTTAGAAAAATTCATATTCGTAACGGTTATAGCCGTTAGAAATTTGTTATTTCACAACGGTTATAACTGTTGCTATTCGAAATGATTGTAACGGTTATTACCGTGACTGATTAAAAAATTGTAACAATTATTACTATGACTAATTAGAGAATTGTAACGGTAATAACTATTACTAATTGCTACATTCTTACCAAAAGTACTGACGCTTATAAGATTTAGGAATTTCCAGCATTCAAATTTCACATAAATGTTTCAGCTCGATTTCATATAAATTTATATAATCAATTTTAATAACATATACAAATATGATATTAAATTCCACAAATGTCATACAAAGCTGCATCATCACACACCATATACAACAAACAACAAAATATCACAATTCAACATACAACCATTCAACATACAAAACATCAAATAACTTCAAAGTGTCACAACCTACAAATTATGTAAAGAAGCTTACAAATAACAGGTTAAGAAAATTATACATAACGCAAACGATAATTCGACCAAATTACAAACCCAACATCAACTAGATTGTGTGCGTACCATTTTACGATGATTCAAAAATTGATTCCCCTTTTGTGATGTCCCGTTCTTTTCTCTCTTTCCTTTTCTCCCTATCTTATCTATCTTTTTCTTTTGCTTCCTCTCTGTCGTTCTCTTTCTTTGCCTGCACATGAAATTATGAAATTGTTAAAAACCACTTCATATAAGCCCGTTTTATAATAATAAATAGTATGATGCCCAATGCATATATTTAAAATTTAAGGAAGCCTTCTCACATATTAATAAAGAGTATGATGTCCAATATGTAATGGGGGTTGCCACTGACAATTGATTTTTAATATGGACAAAATCAAACAACAGCAGCACCAAATTTCCTGAATTTTTAGCTAGTTATGATTTCCTGTCGGGATGTTTATAAAACTTAAATATGACAAAATAACAAAATTACGGTATTAATAATAAAGGCAAAAATTGTGGCATTTCATTCAATAACAGAAAAATGAACTGATGAGGTAGTTCATTGGAGGCTATGCCAAACCAAATAAAAGCTAAAAGTTTAATGAAACAGATACAATACCTTGTCTTCCTCCCATTTCAGTTCCTTGTCAGCAGCTACCTCTTTCAAATGTTCAACCTACTTATCTAAAATCTCCTTCTAAAATTTTCTTCAATGGAGGAACTAAAAAAAGATTAAACAAAGAAAAATTATGAAAGGCAGGATTAAAGCAATCGAAAAATTATAAGTAATTTACACACTCAGATAGAAAACCTATATTGTTGGCAATCTACAAGTAATGTCTTTGCAGTTCTCCCATGTTGAGGAAGGAAATATCTCCTATAAGAAAGAAAAAAGAAAGAGATAAACAGAAAAACAAGCAATATACATGTTTGATTTTGAATTTGGTCCAAAATAATTAATAAGATCACATTACTTATCACAAGCATTCAATACAAAATCATGCATACGTAGTGAAGAAGATAAGAGAAATAGTCTCCTAATCATTGTCGTTTATTAAAAATGTAACTGGTGGCATATAAAAAGGCATTTGCTTTCAGTTAATTTATTTACTTTACTCGTAGAAAATAAAATTTTCTTAACAGATACCAAGTCAAACAAAGGCTACTAATAAATATTTGAGTACAACAATAATTTCATAATATTTGAAAATATATGGCAATATTGTCAAATGACTGATTTAGTGTTGTGTAAGATTAAGTGTGAAATGTAGGAATATTTCTCAAAAGCTAAACATGAAAATATCATAGCTAACAACAAGAAAAATTAAGGCCAGATCTCACAGTTCTAGAGGAGTGTGAACTCAGTATTCAAATTTTTTCTGTAAACAGGGTGGAAGCATCAGCATTATTTTACATTGATGCACTAAATTACTCAATTTGAAAAATAAATCCTATGCATCTCTCTCATCATGTAACATTATTCAAAATAATTCCTTAAATAACACATTCTAATTATCTTGAATCTTGATTGTGTCAAGAGATCAACACTCATATTGATTACAGAAATCTTGAAATGAACAAATAAGCTAACTCCTTTTTGCATGAAAAAAAAGGTAGTAGGTTACAGAAAATATAGGCTGTAATCATAAAGATTACAAATTTTGCAAAGTTGAAATAAAGTAAATCATTAAAGAAACTTTTGTTATCAAGGGAAGTTATTATCATAAAAAACCACAACCAATTACATTCACATGTTTTATTATTTTTGCCAAAAAAAATATGTATAAAAATCCAACATTAAATATTAAACGGAAGCATAGTTGAACATAACATAAAATGAATCCTTTCGGTTAAAAGGAATCTATTCATATTGGAGCAATGTAAAAAATAATTAAAGTAATTATTTTGAAGGAAAAATCGCCTAATAAACCTAAATCGCCTAATATCATGTGCTTTGCTTTGATATTTTCACTTTAAATAATAGTTGGCTATATAACAAAGTTACCATGTTAAAGTGGTAACTATATATTATACAGCAATAGCAAACATTTAGTTTTAATTATTATATAATAGTGGTATTTATTTTTTATACTATAGAAACAATTTTTGTAAGTATTATCAGTGTGAAGAATGTTAAATAAAATAATACACACATTAGAGTTAAGTTTTAATTACACAATTAAAAAGGGAAAAGTCAACAAATAATTATGATTAAATTTGAATTATTATTTACTATGATTGAAGAAACGCTCATATTGACTATTTACCAATTACAAGTTATTTGACACATCTATAGTAGGTATCATGGATTAATAAACACTTATGATGACTTACTAAATCCTTAGGAATTTATGGTTCAAATGAAAAGACAATATGTATATATGATATCAAGATAAATGTACATGACAAATATAATAAAAATTATGATAAAATACTTTTTATCCAATTATAATGTGCCCACTCATCTCGCATAGATGCAATGAAATTTTGCATATCAACTAAATTATATTGTCATATGGTAGGACAAAAGGAGGAAAATAAAAAGAAAAAAATGTGAGAGCTGAATTATTACCTTCAATTTCAACCATTGGTTTCTTAATGTCTAGGTTAAATTTAACTAGAAAGAAATAAAGATCTGTAAATTACATGACTTAATAGTATTCATCTTTACCATATACATCTATCCTTAGTCCAAAAATCAGGATTCAACTGTTAAAATGAAGAGTATGCTAAAGTTTTGAAATAATGACTCAGGACTTGACAAGCTAGCAAACAATAAAAACTTTTTTCCAACAAAGTCCATACTGTTAATTTGTTGCACTACTTCACTAACATGCACAAATTTATTATGAATGCAAGCTTTTAACTTGCATCTAATATGATCATTTGTTTAATTAATTAGGTTACAAGAATTAAACAAGGAAAATCACTGCTTTAATTAGGTGATCTTATCATCAACAGTTGGATTGTATCTTTGCACGATCGCTTGTAATATATTTAATTTGGTATTATTGTGAGTCAAAATTACAATTAAATTTATGTTGGGAGCAATAATTTCAATCTGGTGCAAAAATTAATTATATCTATGCATCACAATGCAAATTGCTGCAAATTGCAATACATATATGGTATCTTTGACTGACTTCTCAGTAATTTGTTCTTTGATTATATCAGATATGTGATTTTTGAATCACATGAATCATCATTTTCCACTAAGTAAAATTAAATAAAGAGATTGAATCAAATAATAACACTCTTAAAATATTAAGAAACCACCACAACATAAGTCAGTGGTTTCACTCTGCAAATTGTCCATTAAATTATTAAATGATTTTATTTTCTAAACTCAAGGGTAATTGTGTAACTCGGTTTCTACTATAACTGAGTAGCTCGGTTGCACACTGCAACTGAGTAACTCGGTTTCACACGCCAACTGAGTTTGCAATTCAGTTTTGTAATATTTTTGAGATGGCCTTAATTATGAAAATGTGTGTTATACCTGTAATTTTCCTCCAAAGCTTGGATGTTTCTCTCCAGCTCAGCAATGTATTGAAGTTTCCGAACACGCAGCGCAAAATGCTTGAAATGATAAAATATAGGAAAAAAATAGAAACTTACTGAGAATAAAGTCAAAATCATATATTGCATCGCCCGAGTAGGTAAGTACTACAACTAGAAAGTACAACTATTGAAGAAGCAGAATACAATATGCAACTGAGTGTGCAACTCGTTTGTTGAGTGTACAACTGAATTTGAATGACAAAGAAAATGAGGTTTGAGATAATAGATCGGTTGTTTAATTGAAACTTGGAACAAGTACTCTTTTATACTAATTAAAATTTTGTTAATTTTTCAATCAGATCTTTTCATTCGGAAAGCGGAAATAAATTGACTGTTAAACTACACAAAGATGAGCAAATTCAATTTATATCTACATATGCTTTGCACATAGTGTTTTGTTTAAATGTTTGAAAACCAACAATTCCTTCTGCATTGATCATAGCAAAAATAAATATTATATTTGTATTTATGGATATTTATTTGTAAAAAAACTAAAGTGTAAATCAGTATTGATAACGCATCATATTTATTAACCAACACATTTTTTGAAGTTACATGGACTTATCATAGAAAAGTTTAGCAGTCAAAAGAAATAAATTTTATAACCATGGAACTTATGCTTAAACCAAAGGAAATAATCAATGTGAAAAGAACAGTTGAACGTTCGAGCAGGAAGAAAACTATGCAACTACAAAAACATAGGCAAACATATAGTCCAATTGGAAAATAACATGGTAAAGTTAGTGTTTAATTATGGAAATGGTTTTTTTGCACAAACATAAAAAAACAATCACATACCCATTGTCAAGAACTTAACATTCATAATTAGCACTAACAACACAAAATAATAATAGTCTCAAAAGTGAAGAATGTAACTATTCTAATAAAAACTAGTCAAACTAAAATCAATAGTGTAATGAGTAGGAGCAAATAAATTAATCAAAATAACCTTTAATAAAGTAAGTCGTTTGCTGTTTAATAACAAAATTAGTTTAGATATTTAAGTTTAGATTGAAATTACCTTGCTTCAAATTAATGTAAAAACAATTCTAACAATCAATCTTCCATAATCATTAACATAATCAAAACAAACTTGGATGAAAATTGATTTAATCAAAAAATTATAGCATTCATTTGTAAATCAAGTAAAATCAATTAAATAAATAGCAACTGCAGTTTAATTCACAGGACCCGGTAAGATATTGAGTTTAGAATCTGCATACAAAAGTTTGGATACATTAACCGATCAAGATCAGGGCTTGAAATTCAATCGACGCCTAAGATTCAGGTGATAACCTGAGATTCAGCTTGAAATTCATAATTTTCCATATATTCAGTATTTAAAGAATGAACAGTGCTAGAATAAATAATCAAATATGCTGGCAAATGCATATGCGGGCATTGCATATGCTAATGAATGTACATGCAAATGCATATGCTTTGCATTACATTTGCAAGTATTGCATATGCCAAGCATTGCATTGTCAGGCATATGCTACACATATGCAGGCAAATGCATATGCCTTGCATTGTATATGCAGGCATATGCTACTGCATTGCATATGCTAATGCATATGCAGGCATATGCCTTTTATTGCATATGCAGACATATGCATATGCATTGCATAGAAAATGCAAGCATTACAATATGCTATTGCATTGCATATGCATATGTTGATGCCTTCATATGCATTTGGTAATGCATTGCAAATGCACGCATATGTTAATGCCTGTATATGCATTTCCAGGCTGTTGCATATGAAGGATTGCATATGCAATGCAGTAGCCAAGTTTTTGGTTACATTAGCTTGTAACCAAGTTTAAAAAGCAATTGCAAATATGTCTTCCTGTTTTGTTTTTTTGGGTAAAATGTAACCAAGATAAAAGCAATTTCAATTTTGGTTTTTATTTCTATTATGGGTAAAAATTCAATGCAAAAATAAAATCTATATTGTTTGATTCCATTTTTTTCCTATGGATGTGCAAATAAACAAAGATTCCAAAGCAAATTGGATGAAAAAAACAAGAGAACTACTCACCAAATTCGTCAAAATAGATTTGTACTTAAGCTCTTATTAATTTTTGGGAACTTCAAGATGACACTATTAGATGATATCATGGATGTTCCTTTCCATGCTTTTTTTTGCATGGTCTCGACCATCTTTGCCTCGAGATTTGAAACTAGCAAGCTTTGTTTCGATGAATCGCCCTTTCCAGTCACACCACCCATTTTGGTGGTACTTTTAGGCTGATGTACAAAACCTTCACTTAAAAATGGAGATGAAATTCATTAATATATGGAAGAAAACATCTAATATTTCACAAGAACGTTGAAAAGTATATATGCACATTCATTAGATTCACACCAAATCTACATATATAAAGTGTCCTTGCATATGCTAATGCATATGTAGGCAAATGCTTATGCCAGGCATATGCAGGCAAATGCATATGCTAGGCATTGCAATGCAGGCATTGCATATGCCTTGCATTGCATATGCAGGGATATGCATATGCTAATGCATTGAAAATGTAGGCATATGCTAATGCCTGCATATGCATTTGCAGGTTGTTGCATATGCAAGACTGAATATGCAATGCAGCAACCAAGTTTTTGGTTACAATAAATTGTAACCAATTTTAAGAAGCAAATGGAAATATGTCTTCTTGTTTTGTATTTTTGGTAAAATGTAACTAAGAAAAAAGTAATTTCAATTTGGTTTTTAATTTCTCTTTGGGGTAAAAATTCAATGCAAAAATAAAAATCTATATTGTTTAATTCCATTTTCTCCTATGGATGTCCAAATAAATAAAGATCCCAAAGCAAATCTGGATGAAAAAAAGAGCACTACTCACCAAATTCGTCAAAATCTGGATGTGGAATTGACGGACATAGATTTGAATTTTATACTACTGTTGTAGGCTAATGGTGTGAATTGCTTCATCATACTAGAGAGTAATGACAAAATAGCATCTGAGAAATGGAGAAATTCATCAATTTCTACTTTATGTCAGAAACTTTGTATAGTAATTAACTCAAAACAAATACCTAAATTGCATGATGAATACCTACTCCACTACAGTACCTGACGAAACCCTAGAAAATGTTAGCTACTTCAGTCGAGAATCGAAGGCGGAGCTCGTTTATGCACAAGATGGCAAGAATAGCTACTCCAGTACAGTACCCGATGAAACCCTAGAAAACAATGATTTCTCCAAATCAGGCAGCGTCGATGTTGAAGGCCAAGTCGACGAAGAAGAGCAAGATTACAAAAGGTGATTCCATTTGAATTCGAAAAAGAAAATTAAATTGAGTTTGATATTCGCAAGAGAGGGGACGAGATGGAGAAAATTTTAGATCTGTACGCACTAAAATGCATTAGAAGTGTATAGAGATAGAAATTACTAACCAATCCCCGTGGTTCACCATATTTACATCGTCAATGGGTATCCTAACGATTTTAACTGTAATAAAGTTAAGCTAACATAAATAACCGTTCGGATTTTATTAAGGGTGCTACGGTTGCGGTAACCGTCGTTATTACCACCAACCGTAACCGTTGTTGGCGGTTATAAATTCTTATAACCGTTACCGCTATGATGGTTAACCGTTGTATTTTCAATTTTGAAGCATGTCGTACATATATTTTCAATTATATGCATTGTTGATGATAAATTGATATAGCTCTAACTGTTTTTTGCAATTTATTTATTTCTTTATAAAACAACCAACATGCATGCACATGTTATTGGTTCATTAAGACACATATTATTAAAATACAAGCTATTTCTTTAATTTAAATTACTAATTTTTATACTTTAATGTTAAATATTACATAAAACAATCATGTACGGTTGGTATGGTTAACCGCGGTTTTCAAATTATTCAACCGCTACCGTAACCGTTACCGTTATAGATGGTAACCGCATGAACGGTTGGTACTGTTGAGCGGTTGAGCGATTCAACCGTAACAGCCCTAGATTTTATAACGATTATAACTGTTATAAATCATAAAAGGATAAGTGTTGCAAATTGGCTGATTTGCTGTAGTGAAATTTTTCTACGAGCATCTAAAGAAAGCATATCGAGCCTATAAGTGCATGATGAATCAACGATTATATATTGAGCTTTCAAGTCAATAACGTAGCAAGCATCTAACATAAAGGTAGTTATCGAACTCTTACTTGGGGGTATCAAGCCACAAGGGATGTCGAGCTTAAAGGCAGGGAGATGTCGAGACTTTATAGCCATGAAAAATGGTATCGAGCCTATAAACATAGAAGTAGTTTTGAAATTATACAGTGGTGTTATTGAGTCTACAAAACGATGAAATTGTCGGATTTGAAAATATAAAATATCTCAAGCTTACAAAGAAATGAGGGTAACGAGCTTCTACAACGGTAGAAAAGATATCGAGTCACAAGGTTATAGAGATGTCGAACCTTCGTAGAGTATGTAGCAAAAGAAAGATGTTGCACCACTAAAGGATGACAAACATCTAACCTCAAATGGAGGATATCGAGTCTCTATGAACAACAAGTCCATGATGTATCAATTTTTATCCAGCCTTTACAACATTAGCTGTTGTGGAGCAATAAAAGATTTCGAGCTTCAAGAAGAATGATGGGCCTCGGCATTAGCAAAGGCTATCGAGCATCTACAACCAACAGATTGTCGAGCATCTACCATCATGAAGGTTATTGGGTAAATACCTTGGTACGAGATGTCGAGTATTAACAATGCAAAGGGGATGTCGAGAATTAACAATGCAAAAGTGGATCTTGAGTATTAAAAATGCAAAGGGAATGTCCAGTGTCAACAATGCAAAGAGGGTAACGAATATCTATTTGGGTGGACACGTGGCAACCATCCCGTCTGCCACTACCTCTATAAATAGACCCCCTCGGCCACATGGAAGGGGGCAAAATTTTTCTTTCCCTACTTCTCAAATTACAAGTTGTAAACCCTAAATTGATTTGGGGATCACTTGAGATAATTGTAATTTTTTGTACAAAAGGACTTGGACAATAAACTTTGCATAACACAATTACTTCGATATATGTATTTTTGACTATTATTGAGATAATGGACATGCATATTAATTATATTTGGACTTGGAATTAAATTTGGACTTGCATAATTATCAATTTGAACAAGGCCACTTAAGCCATTGCCTAAATTAAAAATTATTTTGCATAATGAATATTATGCCCATTGGCATATGAACCAAAGATTGTGATTATGTGATTTGCCTATTTTGCCTATTAACGAACAAGTAATGGAAGACTATGTGACTTACCTATTTTACCCTTAGACATATGATTTGGATTATTGCATTACTTTATGACTAAATTAAAACACATGGGCATCGTTAGGTCCATTTTAAATAATATTATCCTGTACAATATCTTGGGTGTTGAGCCAAATTCTTGTTTAACAGGATAAATACTACGTACTGTACGTATACCATGATTTCCAATGTATTCGACTCTTGAATCAATAAGGTATTTCATAAGAAATGCATTATTCCATAAATCGATATCACTCAATAAATATATTAAAGATTATGAATCTTTAATATAACGTTGTCCTCTACTATATGTATATTAATAAATTACTTGCATACTCCTAGTTGTTGAGCAAACTCAAGATAGGAATGTTATGTGTAGTATTATTAATATATTGAATAAAAGAGGTAAGATAACTATATGTACTTGTTGAGCAAGCTCAATGTACATATACTATACTTAGGCCGTCATGATATGGTAGGTTTGAATGAATAATTTCGTTTCGATTTGTTGAGCAAACTCAACGTCGAAGTGAAATTAGGGTAGAGTATCAAGGGTTAGGAGTTGTATGTGATACAACCGATAAGGATTTATCTATCGTCCATGGAGCTATGGCTTGTTGAGCAAACTCAAGGTCAGAATTCCAAGACGGACGAGTCCTAACACCCACTAGTGAACTCGAAAGACTTCTATGTTTTGACTTAGGGTTTGGTGAAACATAAAAGACTAGTGGGAGCCTTATTAGAAAAATGAAATGATAACATTTAACATTTCTAATATTGTATGAATATGTGCTATACAATGTTACAATAATCTACATTACTAAATTTGTGAATTTAATATGATTGATAAAACATTTATCAACTAAAATATACAAATGAACTGAATTGAAGATTGAAAAATATAAATATAACATTTACTTAATAATAAATGCTTATTGCATGTTAACGTTTCAACACCCATGCAAGTACCTAATCTTAAAACTACTTAATACATTCATAATTTGGTTGCTTATGTGTTTATTTGGTCAAGACTGTGTATTGTGATCTATGAGTTTCGAAATCAAAAGCAATACAAGAATATGGATATTTGATCCATGTACTATCGCATATAAGTGTTATATAGGGAGCGATCATAGTTCGTAATATATGATAGTTCGATGAAGTTAGTTCATTCAAAATAAGCCAATAAATAATATTATAAGATCGAGTATTCAATTTGATCGATTACAAAAGGATCTATTGTGTTAAATGTAAAACATGACCAAAACTATAATATGGATCTAAGAACTCGATCATGGAAAGGTCGGTTTGATCAATTTACGCAAAGTGCAACATATTTGATGTCCATAAATGTTAAGGATGATTGAGTGCGCTTTTGTAAAGAGTTCATTATGATGTCATAGTAAGGGTATTCTTTTGAATGGTTCGATCATTTAAAAGAAAAATGAGTGTACAAGAATAGATCTGATTTAAGGTATAGTTGGAATGAAGAGAGTGAATAGTCACTTCTGCTTCATAAGGAAACATCGGAAATGAGAATTGTAATAGTAATAATAATTGATGCTTAACACTGGAATAAGAAATACGATTTCTATTCCGAAATGTATTTTGATATAAAAAATTATTTTCTATTAGATTTTATAGAATTCAACTTACTTGATTGAGGAACTCTCCATTGTAAACTCGTTGCAGTATATGAAATAAATAATTTACATTAAGTGAATAATATACCTCTAAATTTAGTACGTTATTATATTAATAGAGAAAATAGTGGGAGCATGTCATATAACACTTATTGATTGCATCAAGTTAGGAAAATTATTTTCGTATAACATACCGTACATTATTTATGCAATAACAACTGTTTTCTAGGGTCGACTAAAAAATAGATATAGTTATATTTCAATGTGAATGATCTGAATATTCATTATGAAATAAAACTATAATGTGGTATTTGTTTACATAGTATATTGATGCATTAGATAATACTAAAGTATCTAAAAAAATTATAATTATTTTGGAATTATATACTAAGTCGTAGTTTTGAGAAATAATTTTTATTCTATGATTGCGAATCATATGATATTGGTTAATTATATATCAAACAATCAAGGTTTATGCACCCATTTAGTGGAAGAGTCGTAAGAGTTAATGAACTATTTAGATTGATATATATATATATATATATAAATATTTGCAATCGTAAGTCTACTAATACCTAAACAGTTCCATGTACTTCGTCATACTCACCAATGAGCTATCATGGACATGGACATGGACATGTGTATTTGATACACATGTATAAGTTTATGATAGCCCATAATATAAAATGGAAGTAAATAATGTAAGATGCGATAGAAATGATTTGATTTGATCGGATGGGTGAGTATATTGGAAGGAGTTCTGTATGTATCTAACATGAATAAAGATTATGTCTCAAATGGTCACTCCTCCTTATAATACATAATGATGCACTGATAAGGAGTAACTGAAATTTGTTGGACAAAGCACGATTAAGGATGAGTGAAGTTAAGTTGAATTCTTTCTATAAGGTATGTACTTAAGGGTAGTACATAAGGTTAAAATTAATATCATACAAAGAATGGTTTGCAAAACCATATAAGATAAAGGGTTTATAAGAAACCCCTACATATTCTAGACTAAGGAGTTGGTAGGTTGTGCAAGTCGAAAGACTGCACGTATAATAGTTGTACATAAGGGATCTTGTACGATTCGTCCAAAGAGAATTTAGGAAATGATAGTCATTAGATGACTAATTTATGTTGTGAACATAAACATATTGTGAAATAATGCAACAATCAGTATTATATATGGCAACTCATAAAATGTTTATGAATGCACATTCCATTGCACTAAGAAAAAACTGTTGTTTTAAGAAATACCAACTTCATAGCGAAGGAATTTCTTAGAGAAATTATTGATACTAGCATGGATTTGGATATGAACTAAAGATGAAACTATTTACGTGGGATGAAATGAAATTAACCTAACCTAAGCTAACACATCGCATTAGAGTGTCTAATAAGTATACTCACAAATTGAAGAGAGTTTCTTATTAATTTCAAGAATAAATAATCCTTATTTGTTTAATTAAACCATTAAGAGTATTGACTCTATGATATGGTACAATGCGTTAATTTGAAATAAATTCCAAGTTCATTTATCAAAATATGATTTTGATAGTTGTATCCGAAGGGATATGATCCATTGGCTGCAAATTTGTCTTCGAGAGAAAGACAAATGCAGTTGGAATATAGTGAGCCACATTGACAAGAATATTACTATGAATTTCAATTGTTGAAATTAACATAACAGATTCACCATTTGATGTGCTCAAGTTGGTTCGCATTTTACTCACAAATTATCGAATGATAGGAATTTAAGTTTTGGTACATATATGTTGTAACAGAAAATTATAAATAATGATTTAGAGTAACTATTTATGTATAATAAACAAAGTGTCTCAAAGTCTGTGCGAGCGATATTGAGTTGTTGGTTTTGGATATGATCTAAGAAATGATAGAAACTACCATTTTAAAAGCATCAAAATTGAACAAATGTTTTGATTGAAATATCAAATAGTTTAACTGTCAATCAAAATGCTGAGGAAGCGTAAGATCATAAGAAAGAAAGTTAAAAGGTACATAGACATTTCATAACTATAAGTAAACAACACATTGGTGACTATTAACGATGTACTTGTGTTAAAATCAGCTTTAGTTGTTTTAATACTCGACATTGGAGTTGTAAATGATGAATTTTATAATAAGTATAAAATATATTGGGAATGTCCCAAAATGATATGCAAGGACACCTTATTAAAATGTTTAATACGAAACATGTAAGATGGATTTCTTATGCATTGGCAATAGGAATTATTATACATGTTATGTTGTTTACGATATCATGATTTGTTTATGTAGTTGATATACGAGGAAAATATCAAATCCAAATTGATATCACTAAATGGTAGCTTGGAGTATTCTCGTGTATTTTTGATATACTAGAGAATTGTTTATAAAAACAACGAACTCCTTATAAAAGAGTATTCGAACTCAGTACTTCATAAGTGATATTGAGTATAATATGTCAATAATAAATTCATGTTAGGAATCTTTAAGTTGGAAATATTCCTAATGAAAGACTGTGGTGATTCAATAAAAAGGGCTAAATACATTTCCTTGAATAGAGTTGCAATAAAAGTAATGTATGTAAATATAAATGCACAAATTTATAGTCGAGGGTGATTCCAAATGTTGAGAATCCCATAACATTGTTATATAAAAATAGAGCTCACTAAAAGTCGAGAAACATACTCCAAATTGTTCGCATGATAAAGTAGTTTATCAGCGTCGGAGAGAGTTGATTGACATGGTAGATAATTGAAACATAATAGCATACTCGTTCACTGAGGGACCGACCCAATTGGTTTTGAAAAAACCGTTGGAGAAGTTAGAATAAGATTCCATAATCGAGCCCAAGTGCAAGTGGGAGATTGATAGAGTTAGGGGTATGCCCTAGGGGCAATATGTAATTTGTTATAGACATCTAACTCGATAACCCAACTTGTTCAAAATAAAAGGTGTTTCCTTTCTATTATATACTTGATATAATGTATTGTATAATTAATTATTTAATTAAAAGTATATTTAATAGAAAATTCATAAATGGTATGTTTTGGGATAGTAGTTACAAAGTTTGTAACCGTGAGTAATTTATCACAATAAAAATAAATATACCATTTAAATGTTCCTTGTCAAGGTGCATCGAGACTCGATATCTGTGTATCTGTTGAGACTAGAGTACGTAACACTCTCCAAAAGTTGGAAGTGTATTACTCATGATTGCCAAGGGCAATTAGGGGTTACGTACTAATATTTATTGGATAACTATGGAATGACTCACTCGTAAGGTTTCAGTTGGTTAATATAACTAAGGTCAAAGAAAAAATATCGATGTGACTGATTTACATCGTTTTCTCAACTTGAGAATACTGTTGATCTTCAATATGAAAGCTTTGCTTTGGTTATAGTCAAATCATGGCATGACGTACATCGAGTGACTATAGGTAGGTCGAGTGGAGGTATTGGAAGTGAAGCACTATTCAAGAGAGGATTCGTCTCCTCACTTATATGAGGTTAGTATCATGGTCAACTGAAGTCAACTCAAAGTCAAAGTCTTTGGCTAGAGCATTTCAATCAATAATAATAGTTATTATTGAATCAAGGACATTGTGTTTGGATATAGAGTAGAATGTGGACGATATTGAAATTTTGACCATTACCAAATTCCGTAAGTCTAAAGCGATATAATTTTGGCGAAGAGAATTGGTGTAAGTAAAGTCACAACCGGGTAATGCTTAAAAAAGTAAAATTGGATTTTACCGAAACCAAGTAAGCAATAAATTTGGCCAAAATGTCATACCACATGCTAAGTGACGTGTGCACGGTAATATTCGAATAGTTCGATGTTAATTGCTGACCGAATTTACGCCCGACGAGTCACACAACCGAAACGATGAATTTTCCTTTGACCAAATGATTTAATTAATTTATAATTATTATAATTTAAATTATATTTATGAAATATTAATTGCAAATTTGATTATGGTTTGATGAAAAAATATTATTAGATATATTTATACCAGTTATACATATATCAATCGATATACGATATCAACAAGTGATTAAATTTAAGTTAATTGCATAATATTTTATTTGGGGCTTAAATGGGCTTAAGGCCCATTATAGGGCTTGTTATTTTGGCAGCAAATACATGGTATAGGCGGCTTGATTATGGTATAAGAGGGCTTGATTTTGGATGGCTTAGATTGAAGGAGAATTAGAATGAGATAAGATCCACTCTTTTCTCTCTTTTATCCACTATTTAAGCATTCCAAACCCTAATTAGATGATATCTTTAGCCGCCTCTTCTTCCCTTCTTTACTGGCCGAATTCATACCATAACCTCTCCATTAATACAAACTCAAATCAAGTCAGATTCAAAAGCTATTTGATAGCTAAAGGTCAACTGTTCAAGGACTATCAGTCTACCAATCGAAAAAGGTTTCAAAGATGAAAGTTTATCTTTTCAAGGTGTACTTCAAGGTTTTGGGATTAAGATATGATTTTGTGCTTAATAATTATTAATATAATGTTTTATCATATACGTATATGTATATTATATTGCTACTTAGGTGATGATTCTGATATGCAAGCAAATGTTGTCACAAATTATTTTGGTTATATGCATGCATATATCTATACTTAATATAAAAAATTGTATATGTCAGGTCAGTGCAGCCATATAAAACAATATAACTATTATATTTTATTAAATTAATATACACACGTATCTAATTACATATATATCTTATAATTAGTTGCAAAATTGTATCATAGTTAAAACTAGTCATATAATTTTATTTATACTGTATTATAGTGATATTAATTTTCGATAGCAAAAAAATATTTTATTAATATTTTATTATTGTTTAATATTATTTAAATCAATCTATTCGTTAATAAATATATTAATTCGAAAATGTCATAAAAATTATTTTTAAATTTTATAAAATTATATTAACACCAGATAAGCTTTCGGCCAAAAAATAAAAAGTAAAAAATTATTTTTCCTATATTTAAAATCTAATTATTTAAAATGGCTTTAAATAAATAAATTTAAGCCGAAAAAATGTGAAAATATTCTTCGTGCCATAAAATATCAGTTGGGATTTATGGAATTTTAAAATTTGAAATAAAAGTTTTAAAATTAATTTTTATTAATTTTGAATGGATATTTAATCAACAATGCATTTAAAAATAAAAATAAAAATAATTTTTTTTGTGATGTACGCATGTCTTGGAAATTAAAAAATTAATAATGTTATTAATTAATAACTATGCTGTAGTCATCCATAGTTATTAATTTCTGATGATCGAATGCGGTAATGTTAGATGCATTGATAACACAGAAGCACATGAATTTGACAAAAAATTTAATCACAATTCTAAATAAAATTTCTCATTTCACTTCATAATAAGATTTCAATTTCATTACATAATCCTAATTCGCAAACGGGTTCAGAAAAAATATAATTATTACAACATATTCCAAAAACGACATATGAAGATGCCCCCTTGGATGATCAGAGTCAAATATCTGGCATTTAATACAACTTGCCATTGCAACACAAAAGTAGAATAAAAACACAGCAGAGAATAGATATATAGCTCCCACTAGCTAGATTGCCTACTTTACATCTCCGGAAGCTTATTCGTCTAAAGAGAACCTAAAAAGCCCTTACTTTCGATCTACTCAAATGAGCACCTGAGAGTTTAAGGGGAAGGACGAAATCTTCTGGTCTGACAAAAAGTTTGGTGTGAATAATAATCTACCATCTCAGACCAACTAGATATCCAGTGAGACCATGCTGTTGAGCAGAGCGGATTTTCCCCTCACTAGTATCCTAACCATGTACTGTGTACCTGCATCCACAACGGTTAAAACATAACCTAATATGATGATATTCAAAACTACAATATGCCCTGGATTTCCCATCCCAATTTATTTATCTGTCTCAATTTATAATTTCTAAGGTTACTATTTATCTATTGGTATTTATGTACTGACTAATAATCTGTTCAATCTTACGGACTATCTGTCCAATTTCACAGTTTTCATGGGATCACTAAGAACCTAATTGTATCTACCAATAACAACATCCAATCATAGTTTTCATGGGATCACTATAAACCTATTGAATTCTACAATAACAACTCTTAAATCATAGTTTTCATGGGCTAACTATGAACCTATTGATCTCTATCATAACACATTACAGACATAGTTTTCATGGGATCACTAAGAACTTATTGGCCCATGCAAATAACATTTCTTATATCATAGCTTTCATGGGCTAACTAAGAACCTGTCTAATTCAGTAATCTTTTGATTAGTTCTGCGCATCCTATATTCTGGTCTATCTGACCTCCTGGATGCAAATCTACTCACAAAGGAGTTTAAGTAAATTAATATTCACTATTGGATCAACCTAGCTGGTTATCCTGCCCTTAGCACCCCAAATGCTGTTATGGGTCACAATCAAAGTGAATATGATAACAACAACATAATAATAACTGATCAAGTAAACCCAAAACGTAAACATCCATAATTAAAGTCCTTGTAATCACTTTCTTAATGATGTATGGTTAATACACTTAACCCATAATTTAAACAAGGAAATCATCTCTTTGTATTTTCAAAGTCTAATGTCATTTGTAAAACCCTTTTTATATTGCCATGTATATGATTGAAAATGTATAAGATTTATCACTTTTAAACCATTTTAATTTGATCAACTTCGACATCATATCATGTCGATGTAAAAGCATAAGGCTTTCCGCCTATTAAAACTCAAAGACTAAACACGCGGCATCATGAGCCTCGATGACAATATTATCATCGACTCTCATGATACATAAACTATCCGCCTATTTAATAGAAGATTAGTTAAAGGCATTGACAAAGCTCAATAACAATATTAAAAGCAGCATAGGCTCGATGACAATTTAAAGTGTTAGGCTCAATAATCATCGGGTCGATGAGGCAAAAGGCTTGAAGTAGTATATGTAGCATGCATACTTCTTAGTATAAAATGCGGCACTTATGTGCGTCGACATACCCACCTCGAGGAGTATCTATCTATCTTTGTTACTATAACCTCAATGAGGTTCCAACCTAATTCACTTCATGCCAAACTCGTTGACATCATGCGCATTGGTTTGTTTCGCATCGATGCCGATGAAGTGTGGTGAGGTGTGGCTCAACATGGCCGATGTCGCTGTGGTCAAGTTGTAATTAACTTAAAAGCTGCAATATTACTATAAAAATTTGTTTCCTTTCACCAAACCTCTATAATTTGTTAAAAGATTATTGGCTAGTAAAACATTATCAATTTCTTTTTCGGATTTTGCTACCACACTAAATTTCTTAAGTCCAAAACATGTGTTAAACCAACTAATTAATTTCCTTAATTAATTATCCATTTACATGCTTTTTGTCACGATCCAAATTCCAGTGTTCGAAAATCGGCACGCGTACTTCACTTGTACTCGAATGCCGCAGATTCAATCGTTGAAATTCGACTTATGCCGGAGCTTATAACACAGTAAGTATAACAACACAGCGGAAGAACGAAATGAATGATATCATATACAACTCCAATGAATACAATATCCAGAATGATATACAACAATGATATCAATATGATACAAGAATATCAGAGATAGATAATGATACAGCGGAAAACAGAAGTGATAACTCCAAATGATCCTCTAAAGAGAATGAATCCAACAACACCAACATCAAGCTCGAACCATCTTCACATTTCACTAAGATAAGCAAGTGCAGTCCATCTCTGTGAACTCCAAAAACTGAACTAGCTCCAGATAATCTACTAAACCTGACTATCTGAAAAGAAACCCAACTTTAGACTGCCCGTGTGGAAAATTATGGGCACCCAGAGTTTAGGAAGGAAATAATAAACTCCAGGTCAGTCGTGGGACTGGTGTGAGTAACAAAAACAGTTTATCTTTAAAACAAACAACAAAGTATTTTAAACATTGAAATCCGCAATGCTTTGTGGAAAATGAAACTACCATAAGGCCTCCCGCCACACACACAATGCAAACGCAGAATTGGAGGAGATTTCTCCTTATGATAGTCAAAAATGCTTACTACGCAAAATCATTCGATATTATTACTATTAGTGCATAGTGTAGAAAACCATTTCAAATATATAATATTAATCTTAGCCAACATAGACATTCCAAACAATTCCTACTATAGCTACCATCTAAACAGTGGTGACCACCATAAGTAAATGGCAGGTTCTAGAACTAAAACCGTATTAGGCTCGTATTGTTTCTTTGGATTTTCCAACAAATGGTCAGGCTAAGGAACTTCCTATGCCACGTAGGAACGCCTTTGGAGGGACGCCCAAGAACCACCTGGCTCTCTGCCAACATAAGGCCGGTTACCCCCTTCCCGGGTAGTAAATCTGAGATATGCCACCCCCGGTCGTTTGCGACCTTTATCCGAGAGCTCTCAACACCAACAACATCACACAGTAATAAAGATACTACAGTGCCCACATGAGTAAGTATCTGGGCTCCATACCATGATACCACCCTTTTCCAGAAGGAATGGACATACCCTAGGGGAGCTACCCCTGAAACCTTGCCGCATCTTTCCTGTTTCGACCATTTCCGGGGTGTGAGGTCTGATGAGGCCTTGTCCACAAAGCTACGCTTTACACGAAAGCCATGCTTTGATCAACAAATTATCAGCAACACACATCAACATTTAGCATGCCATACTAGCAAATTGGGAGTATATCACTGATAACCTTCAACTACATAACCTCTGAGCTCGTACGTCTCAGAGAAGGGTGTTAAGCTAAGAGAATAAATCTCCACCACCAAACAGAAATTTATTTGAAAGAAATCAGTTTTATATCTCAAAGTGTAGTGTCAGACATACAACCATACAAGTCTGTTCTGGGTTCGAACAGAACCGAAGGCACTTCAAAAGAAGCCCTTGCAAATCCGGATAATTTCTAATCACATCCAGACTTCCCATCACAAAGGGTGCTAAAATCTCTATACCGGGGATCAGCCGATGCAGAGACAATCAATGGTAATCCTTTCGGTTTTGAAAGTATCCGGTCTTCACCACCGGTCTTCAAATGCTATCCATAACGTCGTATCATTATTTGGAATGGGTTATATGACACAAAGTCCTCTCCTGGCTAAACCGAATAATGAGCGCAATAATTTAAAACATATGGATATTGGGATTTCAGTTAAGTCACAACTTATTACCCAAAACTTTTCTTCAAATGGTTTAAACACATTACCATTTCCAATCTTTTACACAAAAAGAATCATTTCACAAAGTTCACCCTGTTTCACAAAGATCTATTCATAGATTTTCAAATCGATTTCCATTTCAATTGGATTGACTCGTCCAATCTTTAAACCAAAGATTTAATTGATAGCTTTCAAAACA
This sequence comes from Allium fistulosum, assembly GCA_030737815.1. Taxonomy (NCBI): domain Eukaryota; kingdom Viridiplantae; phylum Streptophyta; class Magnoliopsida; order Asparagales; family Amaryllidaceae; genus Allium; species Allium fistulosum. Next base: position 1,340,744,665 of record CM060901.1, on the reverse strand, counting down.
ATTCCATTTCGACCTTTTATACGAAAGGTACACCTTTCCAATTTCAAAACAAAGTTCAACAATCTTTCACAAAGGTTTATTCATAATTTGGAAAACCATTTTCCCTTCAATCTTGTAATTCTTTTGACACAAATTGGAAATTTATTCCTTATATGAAAGCTTATATTATTTGAAAACAAATAGTTTTCAATTCGGAAAATCTGATTCATTTATACGAGTTAAAGTCTTTGGGTTAAATTCAAATTCTCAAAACCATACTTTTAAAATGGTTTAAATTCATATAACACATTTATAACATCTTTAACCATAATTTCCAAACATGGAATTCAATTCAAAATTTTGAATTCAAATTCAAATTAAATTATTTAAATTGGAAACTTTACCAAGTTATTCAAAATAACTTTTATCTTAAAAAAACTCCTTTTCAAAAGCTTTAATATTTAACCCAAATCCATTTCCAAAAGCAATTGAAATTAAAATTTCAATTTCAAAAACATTAAATTTAAATCATCTGTGACTTAACTGATTTCCTCGTGAAATCCATATTTGTGTGTGTAAAAGTGTGGTCCAAGGGTTTAACACAATAGTGCAACCTTACAAATCATTACAGATTCAAATACAGCAATATATTTGATAAGCGGTATAAACTATAACGCTTATCCTTATTCACAAATCCACAAATAAATCACAGATAAAATAAATTACATTCATCACAGCTTGAATTAAAACAATTCATATCACACAACATCACATAGTACGGATGATAAAACAATTCATAGCATTCAATAGAATCCAAATATCCATAGGTAAGGTCAATTTATTTATCTGATTAAATTAAATCAGCTTAGTCACTAATCCTGGTTAATTAACATTAACTAATTACAAACCATTTTGATTGATTATTCTTTAATCATTTATTAATAAATTAACTAACCTTTAATTATTAAATTATCCTTAATTAATTTTCCTTAATTAATTAATTACATTAATTAACCTTTAAATTAATTATCCTTAATTAATTACAGTAAGTGATTATCCTAATCACTTATATTAATAAATCAGAAATTAATTTTAATCACTTGATTAATCAACTTTAATTATTAATTAATTACTTTAAATTAAGTAATTATCTTTAAGTAATTACTCACCTTTAATTACTTACATTAATTAAGTATCCTTTAATTAAGGATAAATCATTTACTTAATAAATCACTTAATTGTCATTTAAATCTTAATAATTAAACCTTCGGAATTAATAATTAAAACATTTACCTTAAACACTCACTTTATTGCATCATTAAAAAAATTTGAAACACTTAGGGATTTAAATCAAATAATTAACCTATTATATAATTATTCAAAACAATTTAATTTCAAAAACATTTGCATTATAATCTATATATCTTGAACTTGTTTTGAAAACTTGATCAACACCTTAATTTGAAAACCCTTTAAACTTGTATTTTCTTTTTCTTTCAAAAATGTGTTATCATATAAAAACCCGAGCCAACATTCAATTTCCTCGAGCCTAATCTCGAGTTACCTCTCCTACGTCGTTACTCCGAGTCCACGCGATAACATCCCCGAGACCAACCCGAGCACTTCCTTCTTCCACAACATCGTAAACAACCCAGATACACAACTTCACGCGTGCACGTGCACGATCAGCAGAACCATTTCCGACCAACGTCGCGACCTCCCACAAGTCACCCTTGACCTCGTCGACGAAGCCCACTACCCAGTTCGACGATTTTTTCACGAATTCAAAATTTAGCTAATCGGTTCATCCTGGAACCCAATCATCACCAGTAAATCGCCTCGCATTCCCACATCAAGTCGCTGGCGATCACGAGACTTCGTCCACGGCTTCTTCGATGACCCACGAAGCCTCTCCCTCTGGTCCGATCCAACTCGATGCCACGATGACGTCGCGGCGATCTTATCTTTCCCCTCGACCAATATGGACCTTTAAACCCTAGAATGCTCTCGTCCCATCAATTCGTACAATGGAAAATTTATTCAACAATTTTTCTAAAAACGTTGATCAACAAGCTAGCTTCAAACATAGTCTTATCACCCAATGTTGGTTCGATCATCAGAAAATGATAAAAATGCATATTTTGTTCAAATATTAACTGCAACTAGGATAGTTAACTAAAAATCATCATATTAGTTTTAAAAATCCTATCTTTGAGTGTAGATTCAAATTATATAATCGAACTAATATTTTACAATATTCGAATTTCCCAGAGTTTCAAGTTTTGACTGTAAAAATTCGATCTTTCCTTCTATATGCATTTATACTTCACGAAACTATTTTTAGATCATACCCCAAACTTAAATTCAACTAATTAGTTTTAAAAGCAAAGCCTAATATTGATGAGAAAGGAAGAAATTGGATTTTTTTTTGATGTTGCCTGGTACTCTGTGAAGTAACAGAGAGGAAGAACACTGGCACAAGCATATACACAGAGCATTCTTAAATGTATATATACTCAAGATTAAATGGTTGAGTGTTACTCACCTTAAACATTTTTAGATTCCATAAGTCTTTAAGTTGAAAGTTGAAATTGTAGTCTTTCTTAAATTTGCAAAGTTGAAAATCTGGGTTGAAGTTGCTAGCTGGAACTCTATTTTCTTCTTCTTTGATCTCTGGGTTGTGTTGAATTGTATTGTTTGTTTCAGTTTGAATGTTTGGTTTGAGTTTTTAAACTGAAGCTCATTCCAGATTTTCTCTGTTTTGAATGGAACGAACTAGAATGAAGAGCTTGATATATATAAAATGAGTTTACTGTGTGATATGTATAAACTAGTACAAGATTTTTTTGTATTGGTCAGAGATTTTTCTTTCTTTTGTTGGCTGATAAGTTCATTTGTGTGCTAGCATTAATTATGTTGTACAAATTTATATATATATATATATATTCTTCTTTCTTTCATTCGGCTGTACAAATATGAAGATAATTTTGAGTGTCTTCTCTTGCAAGCTTCCTAGATATTTATATTTTTTTTCTTTTGTTTTCAAGTCTGGTTTCATACTTGTAAATATATAATGTTGTCTTTGTTTTGTCTTCATACTTATCATGTTTGAAAAATATATGTTATCTGGTTTCTTATTTATTTTCAAGTGTACCTCCTTATCTTTTTGTTGCCTTATTTCATACTTATCTTTTTTACATATTTGAATGTAAGTTGTTTTCTTTGTAAGTACAATTTGTTTCTATTTTATTTTACTTTATAATGTTTACTTCTATTTTAACTTGAATATTTATTTCTAGAATAGTTATATGTTCATTTCATATTTTATATAACTATAGATTTATTTGAAATATTTATTTAACATCAACACTTATTTTGAATTCCTTTTAAAGCTTTATTACCCAACTTTTTATTATTTATATTTTAAACCATTTATCTAAGATTTAAATTCAAATCACATATATACAATATTTAAATTCATATAATTTAATATATATTCTATTTGAATTGGGGAAACTCGCTTCAATTTACAATTAATTTTACAATTTTAATTCAAAAATTCAATTAATTATCAATTTATATTTAATTAAAATCCGAGATCGTTACAACCTTCCCTCCTTAAGAAATTTCGTCCTCGAAATTTGCCAGGGAGACACAAAGATAGATGAAGAATATTTCATCAAATTAACTGAACATCTATTCTGCATTTGGCTTACCAAATCAGAATATCAATAATAGATACAAGAACGAATCTTTTAATACTCCACAAGATACTCGGGTTATCCAGATCTATGAAATATGCAGTGGCATTGGTTAGTTCAATGGGATAACTAACCATTCGTAGAATATATTGGGACCCAAAGAATAGATAGATATATGGATACAATTTCAAAACTTTCAGTTTAGAACTAAAGTATACCTATCAACCATAGCAACCAAAGCAAACAAGGCAACCAATACATCCAAACAACAATTTTGGCTTATTTGGAGTTTATGTCCCATATAAATATATCAAATCTCCTTCTTAGATCTACCAGGAATTATCAAAGAATTGAGAAAAGATGACGAACCAAAGAGATTGGTAGAGAAAAGATTATTTCCTTGTTGTTACAGGGCATTAACCATTTATAGTCGTATTTCCCTGTCCCTTATCTCATCCTCTTCTTGCACTCATACTTACTATCAGTGGATAGTAAGAGAATTTATTGAGGCATTCGCACGGATATCTGAGGAATACTCATTCTAGGGTATACTTCACCCTATCTCTAATGAGCTACTTAATGTGTTATACTCCATAGCTAAAGTTTAACCTTAGCTCTGATACCAAAATGTCACGATCCAAATTCCAGTGTTCGAAAATCGGAACCCGTACTTCATTTGTACTCGAATGCCACAGATTCAATCGTTGAAATTCGACTCGTGCCAGAGCTTATAACATAGTAAGTATAACAACACAGTGGAAGAACGAAATGAATGATATCATATACAACTCCAATGAATACAATATCCAAAATGATATACAACAATGATATCAATATGATACAAGAATATCAGAGATAGATAATGATACAGCGGAAAACAGAAGTGATAACTCCAAATGATCCTCAAAAGAGAATGAATCCAACAACTCCAACATCAAGCTCGAACCATCTTCACATTTCACTAAGATAAGCAAGTGCAGTCCATCTCTGTGAACTCCAAAAACTGAACCAGCTCCAAATAATCTACTAAACCTGACTATCTGAAAAGAAACCCAACTCTAGACAGCCCGTGTGGAAAATTATGGGCACCTAGAGTTTAGGAAGGGAACAATAAACTCTAGGTCAGTCGTGGGACTGGTGTGAGTGACAAAAACAGTTTATCTTTAAAACAAACAACAAAGTAGTTTAAACATTGAAATCCGCAATGCTTTTTGGAAAATGAAACTACCATAAGGCCTCCCGCCACACACACAATGCAAACGCAGAATTGGAGGTGATTTCTCCTTATGATAGTCAAAAATGCTTACTACGCAAAATCATTCGATATTATTACTATTAGTGCATAGTGTAGAAAACCATTTCGAAAATATAATATTAATCTTAGCCAGCATAGACATTCCGAACTATGCCTACTATAGCTACCATCTAAACAGTGGTGACCACCATAAGTAAATGGCAGGTTCTACAACTAAAACTGTACTAGGCTCGTATTGTTTCTTTGGATTTTCCAACAAATGGTCAGGCTAAGGAACTTCCTATGCCATGTAGGAACGCCTCTGGAGGGACGCCCCGAGAACCACCTGGCTCTCTGCCAACACAAGGCCTTTTACCCCCTTCCCGGGTAGTAAACCTGAGATATGCCACCCCCGGTCGTTTGCGACCTTTATCCAAGTGCTCTCAACACCAGCAACATCACACAGTAATAAAGATACTACAGTGCCCACATGAGTAAGTATCTGGGCTCCATACCATGATACCACCCTTTTCCAGAAGGAATGGACATACCCTAGGGGAGCTACCCCTGAAACCTTGCCGCATCTTTCCTGTTTCGACCATTTCCGAGGTGTGAGGTCCGATGAGGTCTCGTCCACAAAGCTACGCTTTACACGAAAGCCATGCTTTGATCAACAAATGATCAACAAATGATCAACAACACACAGCAACACTTAGCATGCCACACTACCAAATTGGGAGTATATCACTGATAACCTTCAACTACATAACCTCTGAGCTCGTACGTCTCAGAGAAGGGTGTTAAGCTAAGAGAATAAATCTCCGCCACCAAACAGAAATGTATTTGAAAGAAATCAGTTTTATATCTCAAAGTGTAGTGTCAGACATACAACCATACAAGTCTGTTCCGGGTTCGAACAGAACCGAAGGCACTTCAAAAGAAGCCCTTGCAAATCCGGATAATTCCTAATCACGTCCGGACTTCCCATCACAAAGGGTGGTAAAATCTCTATACCGGGGATCAGCCGATGCAGAGACAATCAATGGTAATCCTTTTGTTTTTTAAAGTATCCGGTCTTCACCACCGGTCTTCAAATGCTATCCATAACGTCGTATCATTATTCGGAATGGGTTATATGACACAAAGTCCTCTCCCGGCTAAACCGAATAATGAGCGCAATAATTTAAAACATATGGATATTGGGATTTCAGTTAAGTCACAACTTATTACCCAAAACTTTTCTTCAAATGGTTTAAACACATCACCATTTCCAATCTTTTACACAAAAAGATTCATTTCACAAAGTTCACCCTGTTTCACAAAGATCTATTCATAGATTTTCAAATCGATTTCCATTTCAATTGGATTAACTCGTCCAATCTTTAAACCAAAGATTTAATTGATAGCTTTCAAAACAATTCCATTTCGACCTTTTAAACGAAAGGTACACCTTTCCAATTTCAAAACAAAGTTCAACAATCTTTCACAAAGGTTTATTCATAATTCGGAAAACCATTTTCCCTTCAATCTTGTAATTCTTTTAACACAAATTGGAAATTTATTCCTTATATGAAAGCTTCTATTATTTGAAAACAAATAGTTTTCATTTCGGAAAATCTGATTCATTTATACGAGTTAAAGTCTTTGGGTTAAATTCAAATTCTCAAAACCATACTTTTAAAATGGTTTAAATTCATATAACACATTTATAATATCTTTAACCATAATTTCCAAACATGGAATTCAATTCAAAATTTTGAATTCAAATTTAAATTAAATTATTTAAATTGGAAACTTTACCAAGTTATTCAAAATAACTTTTATCTTAAAAAAACTCCTTTTCAAAAGCTTTAATATTTAACCCAAATCCATTTCCAAAAGCAATTGAAATTAAAATTTCAATTTCAAAAACATTAAATTTAAATCATCCGTGACTTAACCGATTTCCTCATGAAATCCATATTTATGTGTGTAAAAGTGTGGTCCAGGGGTTTAACACAATAGTGCAACCTTACAAATCATTACAGATTCAAATACAGCAATATATTTGATAAGCGGTATAAACTATAACGCTTATCCTTATTCACAGATCCACAGATAAATCACAGATAAAATAAATTACATTCATCACAGCTTGAATTAAAACAATTCATATCACACAGCATCACATAGTAGGGATGACAAAACAATTCACAACATTCAATAGAATCCAAATATCCATAGGTAAGGTCAATTTATTTATCTGATTAAATTAAATCAGATTAGTCATAATCCTGGTTAATTAACATTAACTAATTACAAACCATTTTGATTGATTATTCTTTAATCATTTATTAATAAATTTACTAACCTTTAATTATTAAATTATCCTTAATTAATTTTCCTTAATTAATTAATTACATTAATTAACCATTAAATTAATTATCCTTAATTAATTACAATAAGTGATTATCCTAATCACTTATATTAATAAATCAGAAATTAATTTTAATCACTTGATTAATCAACTTTAATTATTAATTAATTACTTTAAATTAAGTAATTATCTTTAAGTAATTACTCACCTTTAATTACTTACATTAATTAAGTATCCTTTAATTAAGGATAAATCATTTACTTAAATAATCACTTAATTGTCATTTAAATCTTAATAATTAAACCTTCGGAATTAATAATTAAAACATTTACCTTAAACACTCACTTGATTGCATCATTAAAATTCTTTGAAACACTTAGGGATTTAAATCAAATAATTAACCTATTATATAATTATTCAAAACAATTTAATTTCAAAAACATTTGCATTATAATCTATATATCTTGAACTTGTTTTGAAAACTTGATCAACACCTTAATTTGAAAACCCTTTAAACTTGTATTTTCTTTTTCTTTCAAAAACGTGTTATCATATAAAAACCCGAGCCAACATTCAATTTCCTCGAGCCCAATCTCGAGTTACCCCTCCTGCATCGTTACTCCGAGTCCACGCGATAACATCCCCGAGACCAACCCGAGCACTTCCTTCTTCCACAACTTCGTAAACAACCCTGATACACAACTTCATGCGTGCACGTGCACGATCACCAGAACCATTTCCGACCAACGTCGCGACCACCCACGAGTCACCCTTGACCTCGTCGACAAAGCCCACTACCCAGTTCGACGAATTTTTCACGAATTCAAAATTTAGCTAATCGGTTCATCCTGGAACCCAATCATCACCAGTAAATCGCCTCGCATTCCCACATCAAGTCGCTGGCGATCACGAGACTTCGTCCACGGCTGCTTCGATGACCCACGAAGCCTCTTAGAACTAAGGAATCAACATGAACAATTAAAATTTGACCAGATTTTTTTATAGGTGTCCCATATTTAACTAGACATAGATTTTCACAAATAAATTGTCCAATGCTAATTATTGTGGATGTTTCTTCACAATAATTATGATGTAAAAAGCACCAATTCAAATGTGATGGATTCAAAATGATGGTATTGCATGGGTTGGGATTATAAATCCTTCTATTTTCATCTATTAAACAGTATTTAAGTACTTCAAGTACTTGGAAAGTCGCTTTCAAATTATCAAGTATCCAATATTTGTTTACCAAGATCTGATTATGAGTTATTAAATAGTAAGCTGAATAAAAGTTCACTATTGTATAGCATAAAAATGATTCATTGGGAGGACCATGAGAAATCCACTTCGTACCTTCGTCATCAAAGCCTCTTCGCTACTCCGAACTCTACACCTATTTTGTTATGTCTTGTACTCTCTTTATTTGCTTTTCTTTCTAGTGCTACTTTCCTTGCTCAAGCCGGTATTTAGTAAGTAAGTAGTAAGTAAGTGAAGTGGCCATTGGAAAGGAGAAATAGGGCTCATTTCACGTATATCTATTTCTTCTACTTTATTCTTTTGTAAGGTTCTCTTTTGTTATGTCAAAGCAACGGTTCTCTCTAACCTTTTCTTACTCGCCTTACTTGAAATCTGTCCATTTTTCTTCATATCTATAATCTAAAAACTTCTTACCTTTGTGCCTTCTGTACTTTCCGGCTCAAGCAAGAGCCGCAGTGACTGGAACAACATGAAAGCCATCTTAATAGGTAAAGCAAGCAATTTGAATAGGGATTATGAGCGCCTTGGCCTTACCTGTTTGATTAATTGTTCTACTAAAGTCGAAGTCGTTTCGTTAAGTCGAATTGAAAGGTAGGTTTTGTTAGTGATTAAATGGAAAGGGGGAGCAGGTCGGGCCTACTCTTTCACTTTTAGGCTAATTAAAAGCCGAAACAAAGGCGACCGAAGGGAGAGCTATGTAACTGAGAAAGATGGGATTCGGTCAACAAAGGAAATTAAAACACTCTCTTCATTCTGTCCACAATGATGAAAACCAGATCGAACTGTCAAGCCCTTCACTTCATTGTTCAAGCTCTTTTTCATGGATTGAGTTCATACATAATGCTTTCCTATTCAAGACATACACTACCAATTTCTTTGAAGCTACTACCACAATAAAATAACTGCTCTGGCTTGCTTGTTTTGGTTACCAGTTGTGGGGTTTTTAAACCAGATAAAGGAGAGATCCGGTTGGGCTTGCTAGCGATGGGAGATTAGTCACCGTAAGACTTGCTGGCTTGTTCCTTCAGAAGGTGGCTAAGACGTGTGGCCTATAGATATAGCTGGCAGACGAACTATTATATCTATTCAACATATTCCGATTGTGATACAATTCCATTGCCTGCTCCTATTCATGTTCGTGCTTACTTGTATGCCGAAACGGTCAATAAATAAGGACTCGTATCCTAGGTCTGAAACTCGGGCTGCTTGCTCCTACAAAAGCTCATACGGTGTGTCTCCTACTCCTCTCCCGATACGAGTTATTTCCTTACCGTTTCCTCATCCTTGTTTCAGGAAGCACTTCAGTCACTCCAGTAAATATAAAGATTCTTTTACAGACGACAAAGAGGTCAAGCCGATAGGACCTACTTGAACAATCGCCCTACTCGATCAAGCCGATTAGCAAGTCGACCAACTCGTTTACCTACATTCGACCTACTCTTAAGATAGGACTGTTCCCCTTTAGCTTCTTTAGTCAATTCAAATTGTTCACTCTTAGTTTACCGTTCCGCTGGGGCCGTGATCCTTAAATCTATCAGCTTGATCAACCAGGTATGCAGATTTGATTGAAAACACGCCTTTTCTATACGGAGCCCGCATGAGTTTATCCTCCTTGGCAAGTCAAGGCAGCTGGAGCTCCAGTACTGCTTTTGTGCACTATGATCATAAAATATATGCCGAAGAACCTGCAGGTATTTGCAACAGGGTCAATGAGGTCTGCAACCTTGGTTATGTGCGACGGAATATCCACCCCTGGTCTAGGATTAGGCCGAAATTGGGGTAGATGGGATACCCACGGGTCGTCCCACATCCTAATGGATCGACCTCACTTGGAAACATAATCACTTCTCGAGCAGATTTTTCACCTTTAACATACCTTATCAGCACCATGATGAAATAGAAGCCCCAGAGGCATGAAGAAAGGAAGTATTTCCCAGGTACTTTGCCTTCAGGGCTCTTCCCCAATCCACTCCTGAGGCTACATTCCAACAAAGTTTAGCAATTAATGCCCTCGAACATACATCGTAATCCAAGGCCCCCACAACTGGTTTACAGATGGACTCCGAAGCCTTCGGTGTATAGTTCCTCTGTTTATCTTCCTTGAACCCCCACCAGAAGTCCTTAAGGCTTTTCTCAATAGATGCACATAAAGATTTGGGCAACAAATAAGTGGACTAATATAAAAGGGGGCTGGTATAGCGGATGCAACTGCCCTAGTAATAGAACTCGAGCTTTCCACCCTGAGACCCTCTTTAGCACTCTTTCCGTCGATGAAGGCCTCTAAAGGGCGGCAGACCAAAGTCCTTGGTTTGTGGTGAAGCTTAGTCTTTTCGTTGGTAGTGCCCCCAATTCCTATTCAACTATCTCGGGGCTATACTCTTCTTTATCTAGGCCGTGTCAGTATGTTTTTTGGAGCTCTTCCCGGTTAGCTAAGGAATGAATAATGAAAAAGTAATTCATAGCAAGGAAGCTCACTAGAGGTCGCCTCGTCCCGGTTGTCCCCTGCCTAGAGGTCGCCTCGTCCCGGTTGTCCCCTGCCTAGAGGTCGCCTCCCGGTTGTCGCCCCATTATATTAATTGGCGAAGTGAGGGGCGACTAAAAGACAACCAACAAGGGAGACCTGGGTTTTCACGAGCGTTGGCGGGTCCTGGAGTGCTCGTCAAGGGCGCTAGCGCATACCCGGGGTCATCATCACCACCTGCACCTCACATCTCGGTACAGCGGAACGTGTAACCCGCCTGCTGTCCAAGTCAAGCACTTTATTTCCTGTAATCCATAGCGCCTAACAGAACGTAGCAGTAAGGGACAACCCACCCATACAGATAGCCTGCCGAGAGGATGGCACTACTGGCAAAGACCGTCTGGCGAAAACGCCGCAGGCGCGAAGCGTGGTAGGCCTGCGCCGGGGGAGCATAGGGAGGCGAGCTCTAGTGAGGCGACCGAAGTGAGAGTTCGGGGACAACCGGGACGAGCGATCCAAACTATTCCCGGATGGTGGAGGAGCCAGGGGAGGCCGGGTCATTTGACGAAAATGAAAGGCGAGCGGCTCATTCATTCTTGGAAAGGGAGGGAGCCAATGGATCAATGAATAGATAGAGTCAATGGTAGCTTTTGCAATACTTAATAAGGTCTCTCAGCGCTGCCTACACGCGAATTAGCTTCCGAGGTTGAGCGGTCTCAATTTGAAAAAGGATTTTCGAATGAATGCTGGGCCACCTCGAATGGCGTGAGCCGCATGCGAGGAGACCCGCATGTACGGTTTTCAGGGGGATCCGGCCGAAAGACCGACCGACGCCCACCCGACTAGAGGGACTGAGAAATTAATAGAGTACAAAACTTATCTTCAAGCTTTACCTTATTTTGATCGTTCAGAGGGCGATCGCGGAGTCACTGAATGAAGTCCTCCGTTTCTTTCGGAGGTGCTGACCCACAGCGAGGCAGATATGACTAAGTGACATATTGAATATGGTGACGACAACAGCATGTCGTAGAAAGAGATAACAGGTGGAGCCAACGACCCACTAAGACTCACGTATCTACAACTACATCACCGAGCGGCTGTCAAACGGGGGCGTGAATGCGGGATGCCAGCGGAATGATCGGCCAGAAAGAGGCTAGGGCTGCTTCCTTCCCACCGCGTCCTTCCTTGTGTGTCGGAGATACAAAGCGAGTGCACCGGAAAAGGGAACAGGGTCGATCCCATGGCGAAGCATCCGAAGCATAACTGCACACTCACACGATCTTTGCCGAGAGATAGGAGCATTCGGTAGAACCGGTGAACTACACTTGCTTCTTGATAGATGTGTGGGACAGAGGGCTCGTGGTACTTGTTGCCCACTCTTCCTCCGCTTTGAGAACCGTGTGAACGGAGAGTGGGCAGAGCGGGAAGGAGGTCCTCATACGGAGTCGCACACTTGAGCAGTGTGGGAGACTGGAGAATGGGTCGAGCCCTTGGGGCCGACAAAATCACAGACGAAGTCTTTCTTCTTTTTTCTTAGAAAGGAGGGCGCCTTGGTATGTTATCAAAAATGGAAGGAAGAGGTGCGTAGCGACTTCGAATGGCGAAGAGAGGCGGCGATCTATAATAGTTGAGGGGGGAAGGAATGGTCAATCGTCAAGTCAAGGATGGCTTCTTTGTTGGCGACCAGTATATTAATTGGAGAAACCACGCCAGTGATTCTCTGAGCCGGTCTTGATCTCACTTCGATCGCCTCGGGAAACTGGTCGAGATAGATGACAGCACCGCTCCTCTTCCTTTTGGCTCCACGAACGTGCCCCACCTAGGCGCCTGGGAGCCCCACTCATATTCAAAAGGCGCCCTGCTTTCGACGACGATTATAATAAGTAGTTACGCTGCCATTTTTCCAATATCATGGCCGGGGCTAGGGTAACTCCTATGGGAGAGCCGTGTTATGGGTGACCTTATTGCACGGTTCAGTGAGCACTTGTGTATGTGATGCAAGTGAACGTGTACGAAAAAGCTGTCGTAAAGTTTCGTTGTTCGTTCCGTCGTTGACCCTATCTATGTTTCTACGATGGCCCAAGAACACACTCATTCTTCAGCCGTAGAGAGACTTTTGAATTGTGAGGTACCATTACGAGCTCAATATATACGAGTGTTATTCCGTGAAATAACTCGAATTTCAAATCATTCACTTGCTTCAACTACTCATGCTATGGATGTGGGAGCATCAACTCCATTCCTTTGGGCTTTTGAGGAGCGGGAGAAATTGTTGGAATTCTATGAAAGAGTCTCGGGAGCCAGGATGCATGCCAGTTTCATACGACCTGGTGGAGTGGCACAAGATCTGCCTCTTGGCTTATGTCGAGATATTGATTCCTCCACACAACAATTTGCTTCTCGTATCGACGAATTAGAAGAGATGTCAACCGGCAACCGTATATGGAAACAACGATTAGTGGATATCGGTACTGTCACTGCACAGCAAGCAAAGGATTGGGGATTCAGTGGTGTAATGTTAAGAGGTCGTGCGACATAAAGACATTGATAGCAATATGGGGGAAGTTCCCATCAGGCAACAACGGTTCTGCCTGACCCTACTCAAGCATGCATATGTTGTCAGTGAAGATTTTGTGTGAAGCCTTGGAGACCAATTAATATACTGGCCAGGGCTAGGGTGAGCTGAGGGGGGACAGCGTAACTGAGCGAATGTGTGTAAGCCCAGTCAAAGATTTCTATTCTAGGCGGAGCGTGCCATCCACCTTCGAATGGTGTTGGTCCGTAGGACCGTGAAAGGATTCGCCTCTGGCCTCTGGGCACGTCGGAACCGCATGAGTTCACCGGGGTGGAGCACGGTCTGCCAAAATCGGCATAGGTTAGGTGTTATTGATGGAACATGGTAAGCCCATCTTTCTCCATATGGAAGTGCTGCGGGCACATAACACATAGAGATGTGGGTAGAGGAAGTCTCAAAAAGCGCGAAGGCCGAGCTGTAGATCACGTGACCTGCACCGAAAAGGTGGCTGACTGGGCTTTCTCCTGGATCAAAGCAGATCAGCTCGCCGAATTCGTCGATCGAATCGGGCGCCCCGGAACGTCGAATGAAAATAGGTGGCCAGTTAATATACTGGATGTAGTTGTCTAAGACCAATGTTTATACTGGGAATAGAATGGGAATTAATATCCTGGGGGCTCAACTTCTTAATATACTGGCGAAGCTCACTAGTGCTCGCCTTCGCTTCTCCCTTCGAGACTGGAATTAATATACCGGCGTCCCGCCGCAATTAATATAATGGCGATAATTAATATACTGGGTGTAAACCGGCCCTAATTAATATACTGGCCTGAAGCTCACTAGAGGTCGCCTCATTAATAGGCTCGGCCCCCTTCCCCTCCCTATGGCCTTATGTTTAGGAGCGGGATCTGCCCAAGAACGACCTGTGGTGGTACAGAAGGCACGGGCTCCGCGAGCGTCCCGCACCCTCAGATAAAGAAACTCCTCAACCATCACAAGAAAAAAGAAGTATGACGCTCTGTGTCTGACTCTATTGGAAATAAATAGTTCCTTGCTGTTGCGGCCGGTGCTCGTTTGCGCGCGCACCCAAGAATTAAGGAAAGGATGCCTCTCGGGGCATCTGAGAATGATTCGAGCCGTATGAAGGGAAACTCCCACGTACAGTTTGTTTTTTTTTGGGCGGGGAGGAGCCCGATAGGGTCCTCTCACTGACTCGGCCCAAGCGAGGGAGGTGGTGGGCCTACCCATCCCAACCTGGGGTATGCTGGGATTCGCAAAGAGCAGCACCTTACGATGTTCATGGCCAATCGGATCCTGACGTACCAATAGGTACCAGAGGAGATCGCTATGATCGTTACTGTATCCGTATCGAAGAGATGCGACAAAGTGTTCGGATCATTGTGCAATGTCCTAATCAAATGCCTAGTGGCATGATCAAAGCCGATGATCGTAAGCTATGTCCTCCATCACGATGTCGAATGAAACTATCCATGGAATTGTGCGCCGTGTGAAACGTAGATCATCGCCATTCGTAACCGAGACTCAGGTTAAGCTCCGTCTCGGAACCGTCGTGGGGTTAGGAGTAAAGCATCCCAAGGTTGGCGCATCTCGTTGGGCGTGTAGAAGCATTGGGAACCCCAATATCTTTCTTCGGAGCAGTTTCTTTTCCGGTATGCACCACCTCACCCCGGCATAGCGCTTCGCTTCTGGTTCTTCGGAAGAATTCACTGACATCTCCCTTCTTTATTGATCTGGGGGAAAAGGAACCGTCTACCAGTTGGGAAGCTAGACATCAAGGTTGTGGCTTGATGAGGATAACTAAGCTGACACGCCGGAGTTGGCTGCTAGCACAACAGGGTGGTGCCTTACCGCACCGCAGGCGCACGCGCGGTAGCGTTCGTGGTGGTGCTTCAGGATTCCAATGTACTACGTCCAAGATCAGAACGAGCTTGCCGGCGGACCACTGCCGTCCCATTCTTGAGTGAGCTGGAGCGCAGCCATCTTATCCACTGAAAAGGCGTCAAGCTATCGCTTTAGGTCGAAGCACTAAAAGAAAATGGACCGGGAAACGCGGCGGCATAGGAACCACGGGAACCCAGGAGGTGCTTACGACGATGTACGGGATACGGGATCCTCGTAGTAGGCTGGACCAAAATCCAACCGAGAGAGGGCAGCCTTTAGAAACAACAGCGTCCCACAATTAATATACTGGCCTCCCGTTGGTCACCTTGTTAGTTGTCTAAGACCAATGTTTATACTGGCCAATTAATATACTGGCCCCCCCAATTGATCGGGGTCGCCAATGTTTATATGGGGCCTGGATTAATATACTAGGCCTAGAGTAAGAATAGTTTGGATCGGTCCCGGCTACGCACCCCAGTATCTTAATTAGAGGTCGCCTATAGTCGCCTTTTTTTATCTTCTTCCCATAGCACAAAAAGAGGTGCTTCAAGCGCTGACCCCAAACCACTAACACCTTCCTCGTTGGGGCTCCGCGCAATGGGAAAAGGTTTATGCGATGGGAAACCGGCCACTAGTTACGAAGTGAACATAAGGTATCGACAGGTCTTTCACAGTTAGGTGTGACGCAATTGCCCCCTATTAGTAAAGTACCCCTCTTCCTATCCTATTTAGTAGGGGGTTGAGGCGAGCTCTCTCTTAGAGAGCTCCCGGTCGCTTCCTTCGGGCGCGGGAGTTCCGTTCGCCACGCACCGGCCCCATTCACTTGCAAGCAACTCGTAGAGGCTGTAAGTACACAATGCCCTACAACTATCAAAGTAACGTGGGGTTGAAGAGAGTGCCTACCTCCGAGCCGAGAGTGCCCACCCCTTCTGTCAAGTAGGCAACTCCGGAACGCAATCCGCCGTGCCCGTGTAGATGAAAATATCTTCGATGCTGTCATTTCGAAATGTCTACTTCACTCCCTCAGCCTTCCCAATTAATATACTAGCGCTCCCATCCCAATTAATTTACTGGATGTTAGAGCCCGGATTAATATACTTGGACCTCACTCCGGTCGTTGTATACATCGTCCCTCCCTTGTTAGTTGTCGCCTCCCGGAGCTACGCTACCTCCGGTCGAAGTATACTGGACCTCTAGAAAGAAGAGGTCGCCTCGGTAGCGAAGCACTTAAGATGAAGCGTCGGTAGCAAAGCTGACAACGCAACGCGTTAGCAAAGCGTCATTCTCATAACGAGGTGGTGCAACCAAAGTGAGGTTAGCGAAGCACTGTAGTAGCGCCGAAGCCTATGTGCTATAATGCTGAACCAAGGACGCTCCGCCTTATCTATAGAAGTTGTCAACTGAGTTCTGAATGAATGGGATCCTTGGTGGCTCAATCTATAGATAGAAAGCCTTATGATGGGAAACTACCACGTTAGGTTTGGAGAGAGATGGGACCGGTTATAGTTTAGGGAGAGTAGATGCAAGCTTTTACTTTCCATAGCCGGCCAAATGACTACAGGATCATCGGTCTACTCTACCTCAATCACCATTTCGAACCTTATACAGAAGGTTTTTCCGTACCATCTACTTCTACCTATACCGCAGTTGAAGCACCTAAAGGAGAATTTGGTGTCTTTCTTGTCAGTAATGGAAGTAATCGTCCCTGCCGTCATAAAATAAGAGCACCTGGCTCTGCCCATTCACAAGGACTCGATTCTATGTCCAAACATCACATGCCAGCAGATGTAGTCACCATCATAGGTACTCAAGATATTATGTCTGGAGAGGTAGATAGATAGGACTACGTCTTGCTCGATCAAGACCGTCTATTGCGAGCCAAAACACCCTCAAATAATCGGAAATACCGCATTTAGAAGCAGTAATGAATTTTGGGACTCCGGATCCCCTCCTCAATCTGTTCAACTACGACCTTATAATGCAATCGCATTCTTTGGTCCAATTGCTGTTTTTGTTTCTGTATTCCTGATTTATCCATTGGGTCAATCTGGTTGGTTCTTTGTGCCCAGTTTTGGTGTAGGAGCTATATTTCGCCCAGTATAAACATTCCTCTTCTTCCAAGGGTTTCATAATTGGACATTGAACCCATTTCATATGATGGGAGTTGCCGGAGTATTAGGCGCTGCTTTGCTATGCGCTATTCATGGTGCTACAGTAGAAAAGACTTTATTCGAAGATGGTGACGGCATTCCGTGCTTTTAACCCAAGCCGAAGAGACTTATTCAATGGTCACTGCTAACCGCTTTTGGTCCCAAATCTGAATTGGTTATTCCCACGGCTTAACACATGCAAGTCGAACGTTGTTTTCGGGAAGCTTTAGTAGCGAGGTGACCGAAGTGAGAACAAGGCGACCTCTAGGCAGGCGACAACTAACAAAGGAGGATGTCTTAGAGCTACTCCGACTCCAGGTATGATTGTTTGTTCCCAGGCAGGGCAAAGGCACTCGACCGGGTTCTTACCTGGGAGCAGGGGCCAATGGGATGAACCAACCAGGGGCCTGGATTAATATACTTGGGTCCAGTATATTGAAAGCATTAAAGAATTGTCCGGTGGTGTAACAAACAGGAAAGAGCGCTACGCACCTTTGGTACTATAACCTCTCTGCAAAGAAGGTGGTGACCCCGTGGGAGAAAAGGTGTTCCGGTGGGTCTAATGAAGAAAGTGAGATATAAGAGCTAGAGAAACTGCGCATAGAGAAACAGGTGTTGTTAAGAAACAACGGTCGACATAGATCTCCGGTATATCCGGCCATGAGGAGGGAAACGACATGGTTCGTAACAAAGAATCACGACTCAGGCCGGGCAACAATGAAGAAACAGAACTGATTAGGATGAATAGGAGGCCCAGAGCCTAGAGGTGGTTTTACATGACCAGGATGAATAGGCTTATTGACTTCGGAGTATAAGGGGGATGTATAAAGAGAAAGAAAAGGTCCGGTTCTATAACAAAGAATCAGGCTTTGTTCCCACTGAGCTAAGCAATTGGTGGTAGCACGCTAGGATTCTCCGGTGTTGTAACAAAGAATCAGGCTTTGTTCCCATGTCCGATCAGTGCCCATGAAATATACACCCTTCGCGACAACAACATAAGCTCTCGTGACATCGATATGTCAATCCCTACCTAATCGAGCTTGGCAAAGGCATTTTACCATCCTTCTTTCTTCGAGGAGCATAATGCATAGTAGAAGAAGGGGACAGGGATGTGGATATCACTACTATTGATTCACCGGTGTCAGTTGCTTTAGCCTTTGGGCATCCACCCGCAAAGAGCGGATTCTGCCCATCTATGAATCCAAACCTCCCGAGCAGCTTGCAATTGATCCTTCCAATTAATATACTGGCGCCTGCTTTCGGTTAAAAAGCCCACTTCCACTCGTCTTTTGACTGCCCAAGGAAATTGATGCTTGGTCTCGTGTAAGCCAAGCCCCCAATTAATATACTGGCGACATGAATCTGATTCGTGAACAACTTATGCTATTTGTAGTAGAGAAGGGGCACAACCTGAAAAGCGAGGTAGCGTAGCTGGTCTTCCGGAAGGGCCAATTAATATACTGGGAGTTTTTAGGGCGTAACGTTGTGGGCTACGCACCTCGCCCTGAAAAACGAGGGCCGAGCGACGTTCCAGAGGCATCTTCCATTCATTTGGATTTTGGTTTTTTCGCACCATATTTAGATCTGCCTCTTCTTTGATCCAGAATTCCCAGCAAATCCTTGACTCCTCGAATACAATGGGATTTCACACCTGGCGAATCTTTCACTCTACCTCCTCTGACTAAGACTATAGGATGTTCCTGCGAATTATGACCTTCGCCCGGAATGTGAGCAATTATATCATGTCGATTGGTCAACCATACTTTGGCTATCTTACGTAGAGCTGAATTAGGTTTTTTCGGTGTGATAGTCAGAACACGCGGGCATACTCCTTGCTTCTAGGGACATTGATCCGAAGCTCGAGTACAGTCCGTGCGCCATTTTTCTTCTCTACCATGACGAATCAATTGATTGAATGTAGGCATCTGATCTTTTCTATGTCCTTCCCCCCTTTGCCCTATCACTAGTGGTTACTCCCGATCCGAAGCACCCCTTTTCCATTCATAGAGAGATCCAATCGTTAAAATCAATAAAAAGGCCATCATGGACCAAGATCCAAACGGATCAATCTTGTTGGGAGGTACTGCCCAAGGAGAAGAAAAGGTGACTTCCGGATCAGGGATAATAAATAAAATAGGAACCAGATAAAATCGTATATCGAAACGACTCCTGGCATCACCGGAGGGATCGGAACCACATTCGTGGGCCGACAATTTTTCTGGATAGGTCGAACTATTGGAAGCAAATGGAAAAGGAAGACCGAGTGGGATCAAAGAAACTAGCGGACTCATCACTAAATAGATAAAAATAGGTGAAAATTCTGACATCACTAAAGCTCACTGCGTTCTCTCGCTCTGCTCGCGGCGCTCCTTGCTCGCGGAGCGGCATACCAAAAATAAGTGTGATACGGGGACAGGATTTGAACCTGTGACCTCAAGGTTATGAGCCTTATGAGCTACCGCTCTACCCCGTTCGTTATTCTTTCTAATCGATTGTTCCATCCAGTGCAACCAATGGTGCTCTGTTAGGAGATAAATCAACCGACTCTTCCTAGGGCTGAGTTGAATCGCAAATGCCATAGTAGCCAGAGCCACTTTCTATGCACCGGTAGGGGGAACCATAGCTAGGCAATTAGTATGGCTCCTTCTGTTGAATCAAACCTTGAGGATAGCGAACGAATCCATTAGTTCTCTTGCATCAGGCTGCCAGTGATCGAATTGATTCCATTCGGATTCCTCCCTCGAAGACGCCATAATGAAGAAGCAGCGCTACGCTCATCGAGCAGTTAGTTCTCTCTGACCTCGGAGTACCAGTTCTAGTTGACTCAGTATTTGATCACTAGCTGTGGGGAAGGAGAGAAGGACATCATATAGAGTGCGTAGCCGTAAGGAGTGTCAAACTCATGGTCGTCTTTCTTTCGACCGTCCTCTTCTAGTCATGGTCACCATAGCTGGACTAAGAGCCGGCATTAGGTAACGCATCATGACGTATAAGAGAAAGAAGCATTAGGCTTCGCATGAAGCTGGACTTCAGCCCGGCAGAAACAGGTGGGTGACTATGGCACATAGAAAAGTCTTGGCTAGTGAAACAGCATGGGAACCTAGGCCCTGAAGGGCTTATATTCGATACCATCACCGGGATTATTTAAGATAATATTATCAAAGGAATAGCTATTCTCTACCAGCTAATTGGTTAATAAGAGACTAATATGGTTATGACCAATCGATATTAGTATAGAAGATGGAATCATATTCTGCTGCTTCTCTACCAGCTAATTGGTTAATATGAGCATAGGGCGAAGCAAGACTTTGCGTTAAGAAGAGAATAGAGGGGAAGCGGGGATCCAATTAATATAGTAAAGGCTGATAGATTTATGGTTGCTCAGCTTGCCCCTTATTATGTCCTTGAAGTGCAAGTAGAAGAGAATAGATGAGAATCTAAGCTTAGGCCAGTATATTAATTGGGCGTGCCTTACCATAAGGTAGTTGGTGCTCTTTCTGGGTTGGCGTTCCATACTGACAAAGTTGGGAAACGAAGAATATCTTCTAAGTCAAGAGAGTGATTTTTTGTCAAGTCAACTCAACTAAGTGCATCTTTTGATGCATCCTATCGATCAATCCCCAAATGTAACTCCTCTGCCCTTCAGAGGAAAAAGAAAAGATCTCTCATATCTCTCCTAGCGCCCTCTTTGCTTAATAAGCTTAGTGAGCTGGCCTTCATTATCTGGTATCGAATCATCCTTTAATGCTCTAATTAACTAATTAGCAGGTAGAGAAGCATCCCTAAATACTCTAATTGCTCATGTTAGAAGCATCCCTTAATGCTCCAATTGTAGCATCCCTAAATGCTCATATTAACCAATTAGCTCATGTTAGAACTGGTAGATAAGGGCTAGAGGGTAGATCATAGTTGTTATTCTGGGCCTAATAATTAGGACACGTCAGGCACGAAAGCCGTAGCTTATTACCAAATGTAAAGGAAGAAGTGGTGACGCAGGTCATTACAACCACTCCCCATAGTCGTGCTCTCTTAGATCTTTCACGGAATTCTTTATATCAATTTGGAACTCGAGTTGTTCATTTGATTGGCCCTTCGACTTTATCAAGTTTCCGGCCTCAGAGGTTCTGGAAGCACCTCAGATTCAATCGAATCTTCGGGTCCGCTCCAAGAATATTGATCTTGAATATGAGAAGAGAATCACTAGTCTTACGTCAGAACTTGCCCGAATCAAAGAGCTATTTGAAATATTTATTTAACATCAACACTTAATTTGAATTCCTTTTAAAGTTTTATTACCCAACTTTTTATTATTTATATTTTAAACCATTTATCTAAGATTTAAATTCAAATCACATATATACAATATTTAAATTCATATAATTTAATATATATTCTATTTGAATTGGGGAAACTCGCTTCAATTTACAATTAATTTTACAATTTTAATTCAAAAAATCAATTAATTATCAATTTAAATTTAATTAAAATTCAGGATCGTTACACTTTTCCAACATAATTAATTCACAATACTATGGAATCACATGAGAAAATTCCTAAAAATTTCAAAAATTCTAAAATATTATTTTCTTTGCTATATAAATTTTTCAAGCCAAAAATCATTATGTAATTGCTTAATTAAATTAAACCTGAATTAGATCCATTTTTCTCCTTAGGAAATTCATAAAATATTATCTTTACATAGAAAATTTGTGAAATTAAAAACCCATCTCCAAATTAATCTTTTACACATCATATCAAAAATTCATGGCATTTGGAGATCGAAAACTATGGTTTAGCCCTAAAGTTTAATTATTTAACTTTATAAAGTCCCTATAAATTATCACTTATTCAAACATGGTAAGATCATCATGTCATATCATCAAGACCTCTATACATTCGGTTTAAATCTAAAGCGAATCAAACCAATCATAAAACAATGAAAATGAGATGGATTTAGATTATTATTCACCTTAGTTTGATAATGGAGTGGGATTTGAATATTGCTTAATCTTCCTAGCTTTCCTTCTTGAATCTCTACTTGATTTTCGTGATTTAGATGGTAGTTAATGGCCGACCTTGCTTGAGCTCTTTGATTGTTTTGATTTATGAAAACATAAATAGAATGGAACAAGAGTTTAGGGGTATGAAGTCTTATTTATTCCTATATTACCCTTTCCCTATCAACTACATGCTTAAGTTATAAAACAAACCTATAAATTTATTTGGTTAAGGCACAACCTTAATTATATTCAAATCTCAATTCCCTTATCACTCTAATCATCACATTATTCTATTTAATTTATCTAATTAAATCTCCTGAAAAGTGTTAATTAATATTAGGGGTGTTACAGCAAGTGACCCTGTAATCTTAGCAACGCAAGCTGTTCAAGTGTTTTTTAGAGAAAGTATGTAATGACCCTAATCTTGACTAACATTATTTATGACATTTAATTAGATAAATTAAATGAAATAATGTAAGTAGTTAAGGGATTGATATTTGTATAATTATAAGGTAGTCGTACCTTAAGTAATGAATAAACAAATGGAAATTTAAAAGGAAGTAAAGGTAATAAGATAAGGGAAAAATAAAAATAGGTTATATTCTTATACCCTAAATCTTTATCCCACTTTCATTTACATCATTCACAAACAAAACTAAATATAGAGCTTGGCCGGCCACCCTTAGAAGAATACAAGGGGAAGATAAGCAAGAATTCAAGAAGGAAGCTAAATCAAATCAATTCAATAGCAAATTTCAAACTCCTTAACAACAAGCTAAGGTGAATAATAGATTACATCTCATTTTTATTGCTTTCAGTTTCTAGATAAGATTACAATTTATTTTGCAAGAATATTTCCATGTTTTGATTGTCTAAAAGGATATATATGCTTGTTGATGATTTATGTTGTTTCATATAAATTATATGATAAGATTTGATTTGAAAAACCTATTAAATGACATCCAAATGGCTTGCGTTTTTTATATAAGCTCAGAAGCATTATTTTAGAGATGGGTTTAAAGTTTCATAATTTTCCAAGAGGTTGTGGATTTATTATGAATTTTGTAGTAAAGAAAATGGTTAAAATTGGGTTTAAATTACTTTCGGCTATTATATGTTAGCTTTGGGTCAGAAATTAAAATATGTTAGAAAACATATTAAAAGATTTATGGAAATTTTTGGAGAATTTTCCTAAGTATTTTATTAAGGATATAAAATTATTTAAGGTATGAGACTTAAATGTTTTATATGTTTAAAAAGGAGAAGGGGCAATTTGTAAATGTTTTAAAATTGTTAATTACTGAATTCGGCAGCACTTTTAGAAAAGATTTTTGAAAAAAGAATTGGCAACCAACTATACGTTGACAAATAAGGTAAGTTAGTTGGAAAGATATTACTTTAAAAAGTTAAAAATCGGTTTTGTAAAGGATTGTTGCTTCGGCACTTTTGGCAGCCACCTTTCAACCCCATATTGCTACCTCTAACCTAGTCGAAACCAACATACATGGTATCAATGCCTTAGTACGTAGTGGGTTGGAGATGGGCAGAAGGTATAGAGTCGAAACAAGGCTTTCGAATGGGTTGGATCTTTCGACTTAACCAACTTGCTTATGTTTATATAAAGAGAGGGCTTTCGAATGGGTTGTCGCCTTTTGTTTTTAAAACAAGCTTTTGAAGGGGTCGAAACCCCTGCTGTCGCATTCAACCTTTCGAATCAATACCTTCGAAAGGGTTCTTTTGCCTTAAACTTTGAAACCGCTTCTCCATGTTTTTGATAGGGTTGGTTTCAAAACCATCCATTTTCTTTTACTTGGGAATAATGCTTTCGAAAGAGTTGCTTTAGCCCAAGTTCTTTTAGGACCCTTAGATATATTGAAAGTTAAACCCAAAGGTTTCGAAAGGAATAGTTTTAAATGGTTTCGAAGCTATGTTCCGCAAACTTCTACTTGGACCCAATGCTTTCGAAAGGTGTGTTTTAAGTAAAGGACTTTAATGCTTTCGAAAGGTATATAATGAAGGTTTCGAAGGGGAGATTTCCCAATTTTTTCGAAAGGTTTACTTTTAGTATTTGCATGGAAGGTTTCCAATGCTTTCGAAAGGCAAGTTTAAAGTGGTTTGAAAGGTGGATGTCTTATAATGCTTTCGAAGGGATGCTTTCCATGATTTTGAAAGGTCTATTTTTAAGGGTTTCGAAAGATATGTTTTGGCCTTCGGCCTAGTGTTTCAAGGTATAGTAGTTAACTTATTTTAAAAGGGGTACTTTCAATGGATTTTGAAAGGTGTTGTTTAAAGTTCTTAAGCAAAGGTTTCGAATGGTTTACCTTGGCTTCATGGCCTAAGATATTTTAAGTTAAAGAGAGTTTTTAACTTACTATGAAGGGATAGATAATCCCATTATATCTCATCAACATTGTTTTGTATAAAGTATATTTAACATGGCAAAGATATTTGGGTAAAGCAAAGAGTATATTTTCCTTGTTTAAGTATGATTTAAAGGGTTAAATCAATTTGAAATAAATGTTTTCAAGGATAATTTGACAGGGTAGTTAACCCTAAGTAAATGACTCAGATATTAGAGTACCAGATTGGATAGATATAGGGTTGCGCCCTATACTTTAGCTAATAAGCCCCTAGATAATATAAGTCCAAAATTCCAGTGTGTAGGGCTTTGTCAAAGGTAAGACTAAAAGGATGTTACACACAGAAAAGAATATACAGAGGGAAATATAGGTTATTGGTGAGCCCGCAAAACCATTAGGTTCAGTTGACCCTAGAAGAAGATAGTTAAGGGCAGATAGCCCAAAAGTATTTCTAACAGATGTTAGATAATTGAGTATGTCTAGTTGACCCGAGCCAGCCAATGGTTAATAGTTAGCCAAACAAAACTATATTTTAGGGACAGATAGTACAGTAATTACCTTATTTATATGCATATATGATATTGTTACTACTACTTTAATCTGTTTGATTGTAGGTTTTTGATTTGCCAAAGATATGTTTTAAAAAGGGATATTAGTGAGGGGAAACTGGTTCTGCTAAGCGACGTGGTCTCACTTAATCCAGATAATCGAGATGTATAGTACTATTCACACTAGGCTTTATGTCTGACTCGAAGTTTATGTTTTTCCCCATAAAACTCTCGGGTGCTCAAAATTTAATTTGAGTAGATTGAGAGTTAAGGTTTTTAAGGTTCAGTAGGTTGGACGAATAAGGTTCCGGTGACATGCAGGAAGCAATGCTAGCTATATAGGAGTTATTTAGTTTCATTTTCGATGTAATGTCTTAAGACTTATATATATATTCAGTACTCTGATCATCCAAGGGGGCATCTTCATATGTCGCTATTGGCATAATTTGTAATAATTATATTTGATCAAAACCTGGGAATCATTTGGGATTATGTATCTAAATATGGAATATTGATTTGAAATGTAATCAGAATAGTTGTTTTAATTTTGTGTTGATTTTATTTCATATTCATGTGCTTCTGATATTATGGATACCTTTAACATTACCGTATTTTATCACCGGAAGTTAATCCTATAGATGGTTTCAGCATTTGTAGCGCTTATCTTCGAGCCTCAAGATAGGGGATGTTACAACTTGGTATCAGAGCATAGGTTTATAAAAACTTAGAAGAAATTTCAAAACTTAAAATGATTTTGAAAACATAATCCTAAGGAATTAGAGAAAATATTGGGGTATAGGATAATGCTATAATAACGTACTTATATTTGCTATATATAAGTATATGCTTTATCTCTATTCTCCTATCTCTCTTAGGATATTCTTCTATATCTTACAAAGGCTCGAATGCAGATTTTACAGACGTAAGATATGGATGCTAGAGGGGGAAGAGTTAACATTGGTGAAGGAAGCACCACAACCAATGGAAATGGCAGACCAAACACTAGAAGGAATCCAGCTCAGGCATGAGCTGCTAATGTGGGTGCTGGAATGCCGTAAGTTGATATGGGAGCTATGTATCAGTTCTTCGTTAAAATGATGCAGGCTGGAGTTGTTGCGAGTTTAGTCGGAGGAAATGCTTAAGGAGGGAATCAGGGAGCTCCATTGGTTCATAATTATGTTGTGTTGAGCAGATATTATGCTAGACTAGAAGGAAAACCTTTTATCGGGACCAAGGACGCAATTGAAGTGGAGAATTTGTTACTTCATTGTGAGAGGATTTTTGCTAATTTGGGACTTAATGATGAGCCAAAAAGGAGACTTGCTTCTAGGCAGTTACAGGGAGCAGCACTGTACTAGTGAAACAGTGTTACGGTCAGAGTCAATGAGGAGGCTATAAATTGGGCTGATTTAGAAGAAGGTTTGAGGAGAGGTTTATGTCGGAGATTGCTTAGTCAACTATGTTCAGGAAGTTTGCTGTAACATCCCCCTACTTGGAGGCCCAAAACTAACGGCTATGGATGCTGCAGTCATCCATAGTTATTAATCCTCGGCGACCAAATACGACGATGTTAGATACATTGATACACAGAAACACATGAATATGGAAAAAATTTAAAACACCAAACAAGATCATATTCCATTTCAAAACATTTCCAATTCATTACATAATCCCACGACCATTAACCATAGAGAAAATATATTTATTACAACATACACCAAGAGCGACATATGAAGATGCCCCCCTGGATGACCAGAGTATATATAGGCAATTTAACAACTTTTCCATTACATTAAGAGCACGACATAATTAAAATAAAAGAGAACTCTAGATAGCTATCCTGCCTCATGCACGTCTCCGGAAGCTTTATTCGTCTAAAGAGGTACTTGAAAACCTCAACTCTCAAACTACTCAAAATCAATCGAATACCTGAGAGTTTAAGGGGAAAACATAAACTTCGAGTCAGACATAAAGCCTGGTATGAATAATAATCTACCATCTCAAACCATTTAGATATCTAGTGAGACCACGCTGCTTAGTAGAAAGGGTTTTCCCCTCACTAGTATCTTAAAACCTTTATAAAAACCATATAGTGTGCTCCTGCATCCACAATAGTTAAAACATCTCAAAATAGTATGATACGATGACATGCAAAACAAGTGAATAAATTATGGATTACCCATCCCCATTCATTTTGATTGTCTGTCACAGTTATAGTTTCTAGGGTTACTATTAACCTAATAGTTTTCATGGGCTGACTAATAACCGGTAAAATGACTATGGACTCCCTGTCATGTTACATAATTTTCATGGGATCACTAAGAACCTAATGGTAACTTCACAATCTTTACTCTTATCCTAGTTTTCATGGGATGACTAGGAACCTATTGACATTTGTCAATATCTTAATCCAAATACAGTTTTCATGGGCTAACTACAAACTTATTGGCCCATACCAACATCAAATCATAGTTTTCATGGGATTACTATGAACCTAGTTTTCATGGGCTAACTACAAACCTATTGGCCCCTACCAATATCAAATCATAGTTTTCATGGGATTACTATGAACCTGACTTTCTGACATCTTTCTTTATACATAGTTTTCATGGACTTATTATGAACCTATTGGCCCCTACCAATATCTTTTCCAATACACAGTTTTCATGGGCTTACTGAGAACCTATTGGCAGCTGCCAATATCTTTCTTTAATATTTTAGCATCCTAAATTCTGGTCTTCCTGACCACCTGGATGTAATTCTACTCATTCAGGAGTTAACTTAATTTATATTCACTACTGGGTAAACCTAGCTGGTTATTCCGCCCTTCCCTAAAATACAGTTATTGGTCCATTACAATTTGAATATATACATATATGAAGAAGCAAACACAATAACTTGGTTAATCCCTTTAACCTTTTAATCATAGAAAACTTCTTCAAAAACTCCTTTCTAAACACTTTATTTAGTTACATCATTGTTCTCTTTTAAAATGAGATTGGGTTATTTGTTTTGAAAACTAAGGCTTTCGAAACCTTTAAAACCTTGCTTTCGACCTCACTGGATAACCTTCCTTGAAATCATATAAATCTCCTTTCAAAACATTAGGCCCCTACCTTTCGAAACATTTTAAAACCTCTCTTTTGAAACCTTTCAAATGTAATAAAGTATTACTTATTAACTCTTAGAAGCATAGCTTCCAAAACCATTGAAAGTACCCCTTTCGAAACCTTTGGAAGTATCTCTTCCGAAACCATTGAAAATCCCCTTTTCGAAACCATTGGGTTTATATTAAAAAATATCATTTGGATCAAAGTGAATCTAAATGAAAGTATCTCTTTCAATACCATTCTTTGTCATATAAAATTATTGGGGAAAACATGATGGCGTCAGCACCATCCCATTCAAAAGCTTCAAATCATTTAAACAAAACACTGAAGGATAGCATCGAAACCTCCTTTCGAAGCCATTGCCTCCGAAACCCTTGGACCCTTTCGAAAGCATATAGGAAGTGGCTTAGTATAAGTTTAAAATAAAAATAACCCTTTGAAAGCATTAACGACTTCAACACACTCAAAAGGTATAAAAACTGCGGCTAGGTTTCGACCTAGTCGGAACCACTACTTTCAGAAGCATCATTTTATAAGTAAAGAAACCCATTCGAAAGCTTATACTTAAAATATAAGATGCAACCCCTTTGAAAGCTATTAGTAAACCTCTTTCGAAAGCATATGTCTCGTCTCCTTCAAAAGTTTAATAAAACAAAGGCAGGCGCTTAACTTTTTAAAACAGACAAAGGTATCGACCTCATCGGAAGCATTGCTTTCGACACTATGCCTTTCGCCTTTCTCCAATCTACTACGTACCATCTAAGTGATACATTATGTACTGGTTTCTGCCTGGTTTAGTTTCTACTGAGATGGAGCGGAAGCATTGGAGTCGAAAGGTGCTTCTAAATAGAGGCGGAACCCACTTTTCTGGATAAACCTGATTTAATACCAATTAAAGTAAACACTTTCTGACTAACCTGCCCACATGTAAGCATGTGATTGGTTGTCTTAACTTTTCAAATTCTTTACCAAAATAAGTGCCACTTAATTTCAGATCTAAAACAAGGTTAATTTAACAAATAAGCCCTTCCATTAAGCAAAACCAATATTGCAAATAAGTCCTTCTTCTAAAATAGTTTAATTTCCATAAAAAACACTTAGGAAAAATCCAAAAAAATTATAGAAATTCATTTTTATCATGTTATCTAACATAGCAAAACTTCAGATCCAAATTCTTAATATGATTTCTGAAATAAATTTCTAAACTAAATTAACCATATTTTTCTTTGAATATTCATAATAATCTTTCCATAGCTTGAAAAATTATCAAAATTAAAACCCAACTCCAAAATCATGTTTTACATAACATAAAATTTTTCCATGGCATTTAAGAATCAATTTCAATCGGTTTTGCCCTAAAACTGCATAAAACCTCATTTAAACAATCTTGTTTAAATTAAACAAATTATAATTCAAGCATATCATCATACAAATCATCATAAAAATGTATTTAATCTTAAATCCCAAAACATATGATCAAAAAACAAAATAGAGACCGTATAAACTATTATTCACCTTGACTATGATAAGGAGATTGGATTGAGATTAATTTCCCCTAAGCTTGAATCCCTAGCTTTTGATTGAATTCTTCTTTTCTTCCTTTGTTAATGGTCGGCTCCTCTTTATGTTTGTGTTTTGTAATGACGTGAATGGGAAACGTGAATGGTGTCGGAACGAGAATATATAAAGGTAAGGGGTTATGTGAGGCTAATTTCCATTATGCCCTTATGTAGATTAACTAACTTATAACTCATTCTTAAGCCCATTTAATTAGTTAATTGAGCATGACCTAAATTTATTTATTCAAATCTCAATCCCTTTATCGCTTAACATTTATATTATTCTATTTAATGTATCTAATTAGATCTCCTGAATAAGGTTATCAAAAATTAGGGGTGTTACAGGCTCCCCTCCTTAAAAGAATTTCGTCCTCGAAATTCAGTAAGGACTAAATACTAAACATAGCAATCATCTGTAATAACTCCTAACAACCATACTAGCCTATCTGACTAGCAACTATCTATATAAATATAATATAGACATACCGTCACAGCAGCTGTAACGACCCGTAAATTTTTAATAATTTTATTTGTTTTATTTATATATTTAATTGAAATTTTGTGAAATTTTAAACAATAAAATTTTGAAATAAAAATTTGATATTTGAAATATGTTTATTTAAACATATCAAATGGTAAATTTTTATCAGATGATGTGGAAGTTTATTTTTCTTGTGAAAATTCTATTTCAATTTAAATCAGTTAAAAATTGATGATAATAAAATGTTTTTCAAACCTGAATATTTATACAATAAATTTATAAATCATCTTCTGAGTGAGACGTCATATAATATATGAGTGTAAACTACAAATTTGTGATAGCTTGTATATATATCAGTTTCATAACCAATATAGTTTGCATATAATAGTATTTTTGAACATCTGTTTTCATGTATAAGCAGGCAGTATCTATATTATATGGGTTGATATACTATTAACTGTTTACAGCTATATATAGGTTATACTTTATATGTATACAGTTTTTTTACAAGTTGCATACAACCTGTTCGATTTTACGTCTATATAATATATGAAGGTTATTGATTGTATAGTGTTCTGTTGATGTATGATGTGTGTTTATACAGTTACAAACTTTTATATATACGTTATCTTTTTCAGTGTATAAGTTGTATAATATTTTATATAAAGTTGTTTTCACATATATATACAAAGTATATAATGTTATAAACTTTTTAAAATTATAGAGTTCATAGAGTTTATAAATGGTATGTTTATATATGGTATTATAGTATATCATATTATGGTATATCAGATTTTTAGTTTTATTAGTTTTTGTTGTTGAGTTTTAATATAAAAATCTATAGAATTTATTTATATATATATATAAAAACTGCTGTATATTACTTGAATATATACGTTGCATGTGATATATATATATATCATCCTAAATATGTAATTTAAATTGAATATTAGTTTTAAGAAATTTTTTATTTATAATAATAATAGTTTATATATATTTCATTTGCATCAAACTAATTTGATTTATTCCTATCGATTCTTTTATCAGCTTTGCTCGTCAAATTCGTGTTCAATCTAGCTTTGCTTTGGATTCGTAACTCATTTCCTTCTCGTTCATCTCTAGCCTCGAAAGGTGAGCAATCACTCACGATTAACGTTCTTATATTTATTAAATTTGATTTCAATTGAAACGACAATTGAAATATGCTGATGTTAGTTATTTACATTGCCATATGTATGCTATTATCTGTATCTGTTCACCTGTGACAACTGACACCATTATCTGTTATTTAAATTGATGATATATGCCTATTATATTTTATCATATCTGTTATCACTCTGCAAGTTCCCTGTTAGTATAGAATTCACTATGGGTTGAAATGATGTATACCCGAACGATCTGTAGAATAGGAGTATCATTATGGGTTGAAATGATAAACCCAAGCGATTTTCATTTGAATTGAATTTGGGATTGCGGGTTCAAAAGATATATACCTTTAGATATTTAAATTACGGATTGAAATGATAAATATCCGTATCATTTGACCATAGGATAGAAAATTATATACAGACACATTTGTTCTATATAAATATTTTGAAAATGATTTCTATGGTTATGGAAAGAAATACATGGGTTTAATAAATATTGATTTTAAAGATTTATTAAAGTTGATTTAACAAAGTTGATATATAATATGTTTAAGTATTTATTAAAATATATATTTCTAAATATAGAGTTTATAATGATTCAGGTTGGAAAGATAAATTTGAAATTGATTTGAAATTATATTTATTTAAAAAAATTACTTAAATAAGTTTGATTTGAAATTATTAAACTTGAGATTTTAAAGTGATGAATTATAACTTGATTTGGATTAAAAGTGATTTAAATGAATAGTCTCAAATTTACAAAACTGAGATGGGGTATTTGGTTTATTTGAATTTGTAATTTGGAGTTTATTTAAATGTCATTGAAATGATTAAATAAATATTCAAAACTAAATGTTAATTAAGTTAAATTGAGATATAAATGGAATTATCAAATTTAGTTTTGGAAATGTGGAATATTTAAAGCTTTGAAATATATTGAAATTAAAAGGTTTATTTTGTGGTTCAAATCTGTATTTGAAATCGATATAATTTGAAATGATTTATTGAGAAACTGAATTGATTTGAAATTTATGAATTGAGATTGAATTAAAAATTGAATTTTGGTATTCGAGTTGATTTGAATCGATTTGTGAAATTTGAGGAAGCTATTTTATTATAAAGTATTTTTAAACTATATCTAAACTATTTATATTTACTTTATAAATTATTTTAATATAAACTATTTTAATATAAATCATTTCAATATAAATTATTTTATTATAAACTATTTTAACTTATGACATGCAAATCCATACCCAAAATCATTCCAAAGCCTAAGTAACGCATGACATGCAAATCGACTAGGAAAGAAAAATCACACAAAATAATCTCGACATCTTTACAAAGCAAACTGAGTATTGCGGATCCACCAACGGGATTCGCAATTCTCAGAGAAGTCATTAAAGCGACAACACTTAAAGAAAAGGTATCAACAAGTTCCTTTGATATAAAAGAATGGGATGCACCCGTATCAAAAAGAACTCGAATAGGTGGATCATGAAATATAATAATGCTATCAAGGACAGAATGAGACATACCTTGACCGCGAGATGTGTTACCAGGGGCTTGAGCCACATTAAGCTTTCCCTCCTTCTTGCCTTGAAGTCTGGGGCATAAATGTATATAATGATCCGGGCTCTTACAATAGCGACAAGAACGGGGCTTTGAACACTTGTTCGCAAAATGGTCCTTAGAACCACAGTTAAAGCATTGCCCACTACTTGGGGTAGAAGTCTTTGCTGCCAGAGGTGCAGGTTTCCCCTTTTTGTTGGGATAAGGACCTTTGAATTTGTTTGGCCTCTTCTTGTTGTTGAAGTTTGGTTTGGAACCCACCACTTCAACATCACTTTCCCTATCCGCCTCTTCAAGACGAAGAGTGATATCAATGAGTTGGTCGAAAGGAACTTCTAATTTTAGAAGTAATGGCTTCTTGAGATTTTTGTTTAAGCCATAGACGAATCTTTGATTCTTCTTCAATGGGGTGTTTATGTATTCAACCCCATACTTAGAAAGTGACTCGAATGATGCGACATAATCTGTCACGGAGGATTCACCTTGAACAAGGTCTATGAAACGTCGAGCCAATGTCACTTTCTCTACTTCTGGCACAAATTTTAATTCGAAGCGTTCCCAGAATTGCTCCCAGGTGAGATCTGCTTCATTAATCTCATAAATAAGAAGTTCGTACCAGTCCAATGCTCTTTCTTGGAGCATACTAGAGGCCACCTGAACTCGGTGAAGATCAATAAGGTTCATGCGAAAAAAGATTCGGTCGCATGTTCTTAGCCAAGCCTGGACTTCTATAATGGTTTCAGAACCTTTGAATGGTTTCCCACCCAAGTTGGTATAATCGTTG
Organism: Allium fistulosum; assembly: GCA_030737815.1. Lineage (NCBI taxonomy): Eukaryota > Viridiplantae > Streptophyta > Magnoliopsida > Asparagales > Amaryllidaceae > Allium > Allium fistulosum. The sequence goes on along the minus strand of CM060901.1, from coordinate 1,340,710,548 downwards.
CACAAGCGTGCAAATCCATACTTAGGGTGAGTAGGTTCTGGATTAGAACCAGCTGCTTGAGCATTCTTCACTAGATCAAGAAGCTACTGAGAAGTCATGAAAACTCCATCCTGGGGAGTAACTCTAGATTGACCGGTGCTGGGATGGCCTGGTCTAACCATTTCTCTTCTTTAAGAAAGAAAGAAGAAGAAAAAGTTATTCTCAAAATAAATATCAAACAATCATGATCGATAGAACAAGGAATCACGAAGAAAATAGGATATGACAGTATGAAGACTCGAATTAATCCTAAGGCACGACTCCTAAGATGAACTTAGGACGATGATCCTTGTTACAATATTCTACATTGTTCCGAAGTTTGGCTCTGATACCAAGCTGTGACGCCCCACCTCAATACCCACGCTAGCCAAGAACACTACGGTGTAATGCTGTCAACTAGCACGGAGAATAAGGCTGTTGAGGAGCGACCCTTCGTATAATTGCTTTGTGCGAGCATCGATATGTCAGATAGTATGACATGCATTTGATTTCAGGAAGAAATCCGACATACCGACACAAACTCAAAGCTACTACGCGGTGGCTATAATATCTTCGGAAACAAATATAGAAATAAACATAACACAAATCAGTCACAGACATCCATATCACAAAGGCGGAAAAAGATATGAATATATATATATATATAACACATGAAAGTGTACATCAGCGTAGTGGTCTGAAAGATCCACGATAATACAAAAGAATAGCTACAAGCTACACAAAAGAATAAGTATACATCACTGAGTCTATATCTCAAATGTATACAGCAAAAACTACTAATCTAAGTAGTTAGCCAAAAGTCAGAGTAATCCCAGAAGAGAAGTCAAGCAGAAGCACCTGTAACATCTCGGTCTGACCCGAGTATTATTTCATAAGAAAATAATAAACGGATCAGTCTAGCTATAAATATCAGATGACATGATATAGAATAAAAGATATGGCATAAACATGTAATAACCATAATGGCATACTACTATAAGTATGTAATTGAAAGTCAACATGAGATTAATCAATATCACAAGAATCTTCTCAAAGATAAAATAGGGTATCATACCCTAAGCTTGTATTCATAACAAGTCAATGACACACAAATTCACCAATGCACAAAAATTGATAAAACTTATCAATGGAAATCACGAAAATTGGTGAAGCACAAAATTCTAGAAATCATCTCAAGAAATCCAGAAATCACAAGAAGGGGGGAGGCCTATCACAAAACGGGAGTATGAAAACTCACCAACACGTGTAACACAAAACGAGATGCTATCTCATGGTAGCTAACCATTAATTTTGAGCCGAAGCTCCACAAGAATGGCCCGAAGACCGTGGGGCTCTACCCCACATATGTGATGTAGAAACATCACACAAACGGGGTTTAGTCTCCCTCGTAGACAAAGAGACATCGCACAATTGCTAGTCTAAATCACAAATATGATCGTCATGATCATCAAGAAGTGTCAATCACACCAAGCTAGTAAATATATATGAGTTTAGCTTCATGTCCCATAACCACTTGCTTAACTTAAATATTTACGAACAAACTGTAGATCTTCACTAGAAAATTGTCACAAGAGGTTCAATCGAACAAGTCCAAGAATTAACCGACGAAGTAAACGCAAGTGTTTCATACCACTCGTTTTACTAAGTCGTTTAATTAGATTTCTCGTACGAGTGAGGTAAAGGTTTGTATATACTAGTAGATTGAAAAACGGTTTGAGAAAACGAGCTTTATATTTAAAATAGCGTTGAAATCATTTGGAGGAAAGGGTTTTGATATTTACTACTAGTATTAAAACCTTTATATTTTTAAAGTGACAAATCATAGAAATAATTGTAGAAACAAGTCAATTCACTAAAATTCACATTCGAAGATGTGAGTAAAATCCAAGGAATTCAATTCCAAATCCATCAAAGTAGAAATACAGATTTAACATCCCCGGCATACGACCTAGGGGATCTGCGACCTAACAGGGCCGACCTAAGTTGCAAGCGACTTAAGGAGCCTCGGCTTAAGGAGTAGCACGCGACATAAAAGATGGCGCGACCTATGGTGCAAGCTGGTCGAGCGACCTAAAGATGGAATGGTTGAGCGAGTTAAGCTATGGCGCGACCTAACGATGGCGCGACCTAAGGGGTTACGGGATGTAGCAGGGTGCGTGCGACTTAAGGCATCGAGCTAGGCATGCGACCTAGTGTGGAACGGGCTAACGATGCGCGACCTATAGCGGTTCAATGCCGAGCGACCTAGGGGCGAACGACCTAACGAATCGAAGCAGGTCGGGCGACCTAAGAACAGAATGACCCATGGCATGCCGAACGACCTAAATGGTTATCGAGCTAAATGCAAGCAAATCACCTAAGCCCAGAATGAGCTATTTGCAGGCCGAGACGTTTCCACGCGAGCGACCTAACATAGCAGAACGACCTAAGCCCAGGAATTCACCAAAAACACTAAAAATTGGAGTTTTTCTCCAATCCAATCCAAACCAAATGTACATGCTAAAGTGATAGGAATTCATTCCCAACAATCCAAGATAGTTATAGGCAAGAATGTGAGATAAAAATCTCACATTTTCACGGAAATTGATGGAGATGAAGTTTGAAAGCAAAGCAAGAACAATCACAAGCTTGAATCAATGTCTTCTCTTGCATTTGGAGTAGATGTTGGATTAGCAATGAAGACTAAGGCTTTGGAGTTTTAATTTCCCATTCCTCTCCCCATTTTTGATGAAGCTTGAAGTGTTAGGAAATGAAGAATGAATTAATGAAGAGGAGAGGGGGTTGGGCTGAGTTAGTAAGTGACAAAAAGGGTTCAGGCCAAACCAAAGCCATAAGTGAAAAAGTGGCGAAAATTCCACTAACTCCAAACATATCAAAGTTTATACTCAAAAAGGTCGCAAACGTCATTTTGAACTCAATGGAGGTGGTTTCGAGTCCTAATTTGACCGTATGCAAAAATTAGCTTTTCGGACTAAGATCCGATTTAACGATTAAAATATTTAAATAAGATATTCAAATACATAATCGTCAAATATGCGGGTTGTTACAAAAGTGTTATGGATTCCAAAATGTTATGATTTCAAGCTATGATTTCAAAGTGTTATGAATTTCAAGGTTTTGATTTCCAAAGTGTTTGATTTTGAAAGACTTATGATTTCGAAAGCACTGTAACTTTGGAAAGTGATATGATTTTTTGGAAATGGATATATTTGAAGTGAAAATGGTATCGCTTGGTATGGTTTTAAAATGGAAATGATATTTTGGTTTTGAAGTATAAACTATTTTGAAATGACCGCGGTGTTATAATAACGTTTGGTTGTTAAAGAGACCAGGATCAGATATGGGCATACTCTCCGTCGATACCGAAAACCACTTTAACAACTGTGTATGCGGTGGAGATTCCAGAATGAAGTAGGATGGTGGCGACGATCCTACATGAGGTATATATGTGGACCCAACTCCCGTGAGTTAGCATAAGGTGGCTAAAAAAAAAGCAATCGACAGGCTAATGAGGTAGCTCCTCTTATCGGACACACTCCGTCGTATGCCATTCTATTACTTTGTAATTGATTTGGTGCGCACCTTTGGATTTTCGGGAGTGTGGCTCGAGGTGGGCGATTGCTGCGGCTCTGCGTTACCACTGGCCCGGAAGTGAATTGGTATATCTACCCTAGCATTGCCTAGTTGTGTTGTGTCACCTACCCTAGCGTGCTTTACTACGAGTTTGATTTGTGTCGTACCTATGGAGTATCCTCTAGTAGCTCCAGTTTATAGGGTATTACGGTACTGTATAGACTACTGGCACTACAAAATGTGTTAAGAGGGATATGGGTAACACTTTAACGCTATTTTAATAGTTTACTTTATTATAGACATATTATAATAGCGTATATTACTACATAGTAGATAGTTCCACGGATCCTTAGAGGATGGTTATCCCAAACATCCTTTGAGTTACTTGTATTTCAGTTGATATTTCACTTGAGTTGGATTTATTGATATAAGAATGTTAATCCCGACTCGAGTGTTTTGTGTTTTTGCTTTACGCTCGGGTCAGACTGAGTGATACAACATTTGAGACTCACCTTTGAAGTTGGAGCTTTACTTGGAGATCCAGCTATCTATCCAGCCTTCAGTTATTCAGTTGATTCCAGTGATTTATTCTGATCTTGTATTTGACTATTGTATTGAGACATCTTTGTATTCGAGACCTCTATTGTATCTTGTTTAACTCTGTTATATATATAGTAGCTTCATGAACTACTATTCTCTTGTTTCCGCTGCATTATTGTTATATTACTCTGTGTTTGTGATTCTATGATCTTTATTTACTGTATATGTTGAGTTTTGCCAAATTTAAATTAACAATCTGATATTTTGTGCAATTCAAGTCCGACATGTATGGATGTGAATGGTTGAAAATTTCAGGATGTTACAGCAGATCAACATAAGTATCTCTAATCATGTTTTCTATCTCCCAAGTACAGTCCTTTTCATTGTTGCTCCACTGAACCTTCACTAACCTGACTATCTTGTTCCTCAATCTTTTCTCATCCATTGCTACCCGAACTGGTTGTCTAACAAAACTCGAATTAGGCTCTACTATCAAGTCTTCCAACCCTGTCAAAGGAATAGTAGTCTCTGCATCATGCACATACTTACGAAGATGTGACACATGAAATACATTATGGACACCTGCCATACTGCTCGGCAACTTTACTCTGTATGCGAGCTTTTCAATCCTCTTTATAATCTGGAATGGACCAACATATCTCGGTGCCAATTTCCCGGACTTTCCGAACTTTACCACACCTTTCATTAGTGATATCTTAATGAAAACCCTGTCTCCAACTGAGAACTCTAGGTCTTTTGCGCCTCTTATCTGTGTAACTTTTCTGTCTGGACTAAGCTTCCTTCGTCCTTTCTCGGATCAACTCAATCTTCTATGTCGCCTCCATAACCAAATCTGGACCAAAGACCAATCTATCTCCAATCTCCAACCAACATGCTAGTGATTTGCATGGCCTTCCATATGAAGTTTCAAAAGGCGTCATTCCTATACTAGTTTGATAACTATTATTATAGGAAAACTAAACCAAATGTAGGTGATCTTCCCAAGATCCACCAAAGTCCAATACACAAGCTCTCAACAAATCCTCGAGTACCTTATTGACTCTCTCTATCTGCCCATCCGTCTGGGGGTGATATGCAGTACTCATCTTGAGCTCAGTGCCCAACACATCTTGTAGACTCTTCTAGACTTCACTAGTGAACAAAGCATCTCTGTCACCGACTATGCTGCTAGGAACTCCATGTAGTCTAACTATGTTCTTCATGAACAACTTAGGTAAAACAGGTGCCGTCTTGGTTGACTTAACTGGAATGAAATGGGCACTCTTGGTCAACCTGTCCACTATAACCCATATACTTTCATCTTCTCTATCTGACCTTCGCAAACCGTCTATAAAATCCATGAATATCTAATTCCATTTCCAAACTGGAATCTCTAGTGGTTGAAGCAACCCACTCGGCTTCTATTGTTTGGCTTTCACTTGTTGATAGTTTGTACACTGCCTAACCCACAAGCCAACATCCTTCTTCATACCTTCCTAATAGAAGCTCCTCTTCATATCTTGATACATTTTGGTCCCTCTAGGGTGAATTGTAAACTTGGACCGATGACATTCTCCAAGAACTTATTTCCTCATGCCCTCCACATTCGGAACACATAATCATTCCTTCTTTCTCAACCATCCTCTTTGAACAAGACTAAAGTCTTTTAGATCACCGATCTCAATTGCACCCTCAAGACTTCTAATATTCTCGGCTAATATTGGATCCTCTTTATGCCTAGAAGCAATTCTCTCGATCAACACTAGTCGAACTTCTAAACAGGACAAGATGGCAGTACTCTGACTAGAACTAGCAGTCGATCTTAACTGCACACCACAAGTAGTCAAAGCTTCTAAATCCTTCCATTTTGGCAACATAGCTAGCACCACATTCTAATGTCTTCTACTAAGAGTATCCGCTACTTTATTACCTTTCCCTAGTGTATACTCTATACTAAAATCATAAACATATAAAAACTCCACCCACCTTTGCTATCTCATATTCAACTCCTTTTGAGAGAATAAGTATCTTAAAGGCTTATGATCTGTGTATAGCTCAAATCTCTCCCCTAAAAGATAATGCCTCCAAAGAGAAGATAACCGCAGCCAACTCCAAATCATGAGTAGGATATCTTACTTCATGCGGTCTAAGCTGTCGTGAAGCGTAGGCAATCATTTTACCCTTCTGCATCAACACAGCTCCCAATCCAGTTCCACATGCATCGGTATACACCACCAACTCTTGGTTTCCGTCTGGAACTACTAACATAGGTGCATTGGTCAACAAATGCTTTAACTTAAGGAATGCTTCCTCACATTTGTCGGACCAAACAAACTTCACCTCCTTCCTAGTTAGCTTAGTCACACTACAAGAAAACTTGTTATCGGTAGCATTTATTAGCAGCCTTTCAAAGCTAAGTGCTGCTATTGGCCGACTAGAAAATTTAATATAAATAAGGCACCGCTGCCAATCTATTCCCGCCAATGAACCGTCAAAGTTTCATGAAATTTTCATTTAGCCGCTCTTGTTTCTTCCGCTTAAGACTTAAAACATTTATGCAATGGGAAAACACCGTATCTTCGTTATTTCTTTCTTCCTAGAAAAAGCTCAGCAAACTCAATCTTCATGTTGACATCTACTTCTTCTTAACCCTAAATTTTCTTCCATATCTCAAATTCGAGGTTCTCCGTTTAAAATTTTAATTATTATTTATTTAATGAATTTTCCATATTAGTTTTAAACTGCTTAAACATGGGAATATAATGTTATTTTGACATCCTTGTTGAGTTGTTTTATTAATTATACTCGAAGGAACTAAGACAGAGCAACTGAGGTAGTATTGAAGTTATTTCTTAAGCATGAATTTGTTTGTATCACTATTTTGGCATCCACTGCCATTTCACTTTTTGATAAAACCACATTTTGAGCAATTTAATAAGCCAACATCTACCTCAGAGGCATTCAACAAAAAGTGTATTGTATGATGCAATAATATAATCATAATGTATGGGAATAACTTTGTTGTTTATGATTGGTAGCAAGCAAGTAAGTTGGCAAACAAGGACATTGGTTGTTACCGATTGCACAAGGCCATTCATATTTTGCAGGGACTCTAGTCATATCTGAGTACTCTCTACCTTTTACTTTTTGTGCATCTCCATAATTTTTAATGCTTTGAGCGATTGCTTCAGAGATCAAGCTCTTCATCTTATAAATGCAGGTATTTCAACCCTCTGTTTTATAATATGATCAGTATATGGGATAGGTGAATATGATGTATATCAAAGTTTGTTTCTCCTTAAAGTATTGTAATTTATATGCTTATTATTTGATAATTTCATGTGTGTCTTAAGTTTTTTGTTCCAACCTGATGGTATATCTATCATGCTGATTGTAATTGTTATAAAAATTAAGTGATACAATATGGTGTTAAATGTTATAAGCTTTGAAATAGTATGAATGTTCCTACTGTATTTCATCAACACTAAGGCATTGCAATGCAAAATTTATTTTGAACTTCTGGCCATGGTACAGAAAACAGTTGACTCCTGTGTTTATACATAATTAAGTATTTTGAGTGAAATAATGTAAACAACGTTTTGAAAGTTGTTTAAGGGTGATTTTGGTAAAGGATTCATGCAAGTTTGTGATCGCAAAAGTGAATGTAAATTTGTGATTATAATGTTGAAATCATAAAGTATTTGCGAAAAAAGACTGGAAAGAGAGTGGGGGTACATTACAAATTAAGACTGTAATGTAAATTTCATCGGTGCTAAGGTATAATAGTTACTTCTATCATGGTGAGAGCATTTAAAGTTGCATATATTTAAGTAACTAAAAAATATTTCTTATGGTAACTGCATACATATGTGATTTATACTGTTGTTCATATACATGGCCATTATCTATTAATCTGAAACTTATGATGACACTCTTATCTTAATCTTGTCTATGCCAATCATAATAGCTTCTACATGTAAGTTTTTAATTGTGCACTATTTGGAAAATGCAACACATGACTGTGGTATCATTGAAAATTATTAAATGTATATAATATAATGCTTCATTTCTAAATCAAAGATAACAACTTATTAGCAAGTTCATTTGTTTTGCAGTTTAATTAATAATAATATCAGAGTTATGAACCAAGTTGTGGAACTTATTAGCAAGGAAGCTGGCCTGATGATATACTTAAATCTAATTCGTACGTACATCCTTCACCTTTCCTTACTTGTAGAGGGACTGTATTTCAGATCAGTATCTTATTATGTGATTGATATAATGGTTAATGAATATCTTTCATAAGCGATGTAAAACTCATGAAATTATAGTTCAATACTATCTAATTCAATTCTAAACATTACATATGAAAAAAACCACTATCTTCAAAAAAACACTTAGGCATGTTAATATGATAAAGTCTACTTAACAGTACAAGTGATTCATTATGGTAGTCTGTCTGGAATAAATGGTTTGTTTAGTCAAATTCCATTAATTTGAGACATATTTATTCTTATGTTTCATCTACTTTTGATGCCTTACAAACTATATACTAGACATAGTCAACTTATAATACAAGAAAGCATGTGCATTCTTTAGAAAAAAATGCTAGAACATGTATAAATAAATGACATGCAACACATACCCAATTTATCCCGTTCTTTAGGTTTTTTTCAATGAGAAAAGAAGATATAAATGAGGCAGTCTTACAAAACTATAGTAAACAATGGTTAATGATATACATAAGTTTATTTGAATCTATGTGTTGCTCCTTAATGTATATTTGGTTAAGGAAGAGTTTTTTAAGAGAGGCGACAAAAAAGGATAGAAATATCTGGAATTATTTTCTCTATTTTCAATGAAAGAACAGTGAATGTACATTTCTATCCTATTTGATGTCCTTAAGTACGAAACATGTGTGAAACTTGACATATTACTCTTAGATCTTCTTTTGATGTTGAAATCCTATTGATGAGTTGGCTGTTTCAACTTTCAGCCTTTGATATGACAATTCTCATCTGGTATTTGATATATCATGTTTGGTTAATGCCAAATAAAAATGTGAATGGTCATTCAAGTCAATATGACATCATTAATTTGATGTGTGGCTCTATCAGAGTTTAATCCGGCATGATTTCATTGCCCAAATCATAAATCCATCAGCAACATTTTACTAGAAAGGTTTATCATGTATTGTACACCAGTTACATGTATAATTTATATTATTATTCTTCTTTATTTTGCCTATATCATTCTATTAGCATTAGCGGCCTCTGTGCCCTCCTTAAGTTATGCATATGTTTGCAGTTTGGGATGGCTTCGAACATGCATCAAGGTGGAATTCAGCAATAGCTGGTTGTAGAGCAGGAAGCTCAGCATATTATGGATAATGCTAGAAATGGTAATTCCAATCCTTGAACACAACTTATGTCTGATTTATCATGCTTGTCAGAAAGAAAATATACTATTATTCGACCTGTTCTCATTACTAGTTAATAGTCCCCTGCCTGAAGATCATCTTCCTAAAGATAATTAGTAACATATAACATTATGTGCATTTTGGTACAGTGAATATATGTGTGCTTCTTACTTGCTAGTGGTGTAATCTAGCAGTTTAGAAAATAAACTAAAGTGCATTGTGAAATGTAAACAGACATCCTGCAATTTATTATCATATGCAAAAAAACATGCATGATATAAACATGCACCAACTTTATGTGTATGCAGCAAAGATGGCAAGGCTGAAGCAGGCAAATGAAGAGGCTGAGAAAGAAGTTGCACAATTCTGTGCACATATAGAAGCTAAATACCAGAAGAAAGTAGTTGCAGTAAGTATTATTCTTCATTTTGCTTCATATACATATTTTACATTAAATGTGTACTAAACTACAATCTTGATTATATATGTATTGATTGATGATAACAGAGCAGTGGTGATTTTGGTGCAAATGTGAAGCGCCTAGAAGAAGAAACGACAGCAAAAATCAAGCAATTAGAGGAACAAGCAGCAAACATTTCATATGATGTCTGCCAAATGCTTCTGAGATATGATACCCCAGTCTCTGCTTGACATCGTAGGGTTTATTTGCATCTATTTTTGCAAAACTCAGTATATGATTTTCATAGAACCAAAATGGTCAGAGATAGGAGCCAATGCTCTATTAACTAAGGTAAGAAAAGTTAGATTTGATTAGTCGATTTATTTGCATGAACTATGCTTGAAATAATTATGATTCTCAAAACAAATTTGAGGTTGCTGGAGTTTACTATGCCATAAATAATGTATTTCCCACATTCTCTTTCTATTACTATGCCATTTACAGGAGCACCTGGTAATTGTAGTAAATACAGATATAGGTATTTTACCCTTAATTTTATATTTCATGCAAGTTTATAATACTATATTATTCTATTTTATAAGCTTATATTTTGTCATAATGCCCCTTAAAATGGAAACCAAGGATTAAACTAAAGGTATAACTGCAAGTTTATATGGTAACATGGCATGCAGATGCAACTTCAGTGTAGGGAGAAGGCATTTATAGTATCAGGTCCAAGGTCTATGTGTCCCCTAAGCTTTGGTTTCTCATAGTTAATGTGATCGAGGCACATGATATTCAGCCTACTGATAAGACTGAGCGCCTGAGGCTTTTGTTAAAGTTCAGATCAGTAGTAGTAGTTATGTTGTCATGCAATAACATACATGTATGAGTTGTTATCTCCTTTTACTAATATATGATTGAAGTACAACATGGATAATTTGCTCTATATATGCATATACTAACTGTTATGTAGATATATAGGCAATTCTTTATTTCATTTCCTTACCACTATAAGTTCTTAATCTACTACATGGATTAAAAAAACTGTAGGATTCACCTACAGTTATGTCTCATAAGTTTTGGTTGAAAAGAATACTAATCACATGTCTATTAAAGTGTTATGTTTCATGAATAGGATATATGACATATTCCTTACTGGTGCTGTATTCATAACTTCATCCGACATCAATACGAAGTTTTAGATAATTTATAAGTTTGAATAAATTAACTAAGTTTTATGAAAATTAAACACGTTTATAAAATTAACAAGTTTATGATAATAATAATAATAAACTAAGTTTGATAAAAAATTAACTAAGTTTATAATAATAATAAACTATAGTTTGATAAAAATTAACTAAATTTATAATAATAATAAATTAACTAAGTCAACTATGTTTTATAACTAATAACAACAACAATAACTAAAACCAAGTTTATAAAAATTAACAAAGTTAACTAAGTTTTATACAAAAATAAACAAGTTTATAAAAGTTAATTAAGTTTATAATAATAATAATAATAATACATAATATAACTAAGTTTACACTAATAATAATAATAATAAATTAACTAAGTTTATGAAAAAATTATAAGTTTGAGATAATTTATAAAAATTACCTAAGTTAATGAAGTTTAAGTTTGAGATAATTTATAAGTTTAAGTTAATTAAAATATAAGTTATAAGTTATGACATTTTAAGTTTTAGCAATTGAGATAATTAATAAGTTTGAGTTAATATAAATAAAGTTATAAATAAGTTAACCGAACTTTATAAAAATTTAACTAATTTTTATAACAATTAACCGAAATTTTAAGAATTAACCAAGTTTTATATAATTTAACTACGTTTTATAAAAATTAAATAAATTTATACAAATTAATTAAGTTTTATTAGAATTTAACAAAGTTAATAAGTTTATAAAAATTAAATAAGTTTATTATAAAAATTAACCAAGTTTTATAAAAAATTAACGAAGTTAACTAAATTTTATAAAAATTATTTAAATTTAATAAAAGTTTAACTAAGGATGTTTGATATACTTTAAATGTGCAAAATAGTTTCATAATCATCTGTTGATTGTTAAACTTATCTACAGGTAATTAGCTTTTTAGGAGTAAAGACCAACTGCAGAAAAGAATTATGGGCAATCAAGTAATGAACATGGCTTTAATTGTTATATATAACATTCTGTTAGTACTTGTTGTGTAAACTTGTTTATGAATGGTTATGGATTTTATATGAATTTGCTCATTTTGTCGAAAAACTATTATCGAAATGGTTATGGATATTATATTGATTATGTGATTAACCTGTTTTTTCAATTGTTTGAATATGATGATTATGTGTTTGATTGAATGGTTGTTTGTTTGAATACGATTATTATGTGATTGATTGCTGGTTTTAATAAGACTATTATATGAGCGAAGGTTGGAAATGGGACAAGCCATTAACTGGAAATGGTAGCATGTACAATATGCTACAAAACAGTTAATAACTTTAGTAGCGTTTTAAAAATGCTACGGAAATAAATGTAAACAGCCGCATTACACTTTCGTAGCATCGAAAAAATGCTACCAAACCTTTTCGTAGCGTTTCGGAAAACACTACGATACGACATGCTACTAAAAGTCTGAAACTTTTTGTAGCATTTCTAAAACCCTACAATATGTCAAGTTTTGGTAGTGTTTTCTACAAGGCTACAAAAAGTTTAGACTTTTACTTGCATGTCGTATCACAACGTTTACCAAAACGCTGCTAAAAGCTTTGGTAGCGTTTTCCAACGCTACGAAAGGCCTTTTCTGGTGTAGTGTCAAAGGCGCTGCTATCCGCGCGAAATCCTTAATGAATCTCCGATAATAGCTAGTAAGTCCAAGAAAACTTCTAATCTCAGTCACCATCTCTGGTCTCTTCCAATTATTAACAACTTCGATCTTATCTGGATCGACTGACAAACCCTTCTCTAAAACCATGTGACCAAGAAACTTAACCTCTTTCTTTAGAAAATGACACTTGGAAAACTTCGCCTTTAGTCGATGTTGCCTTAGCGTCTCAAGCACAACTCTAAGATGATCTTCATGCTCTTTTTCATTTTTAGAGTATACCAAAATTTCATCTATAAACACCAACATGAATCTGTCCAAATATTCTCGGAAGACTCTGTTCATTAAATCCACGAAGAAAGCAGGTGCATTCGTTAACCCGAATGGCATTACTAACCACTCATACGAACCATACCTAGTCCGAAATGCTGTCAAAGGAATGATGTCCTCTACCACTCTTAACGGATGGAAACCTGTCGCCAAATCCAACTGGGAAAACACTCTGGCTCCACACAACTGATCAAATAGATCATCAATTCTCGACAAAGGATACTTATTCTTGATCGTCCTCTCATTTAACTTACGATAATCAATACACATTTTCAACGACCCATCTGGTTTCTTTACAAATACCACGGCCGCTCCCTAAAGCGAACTGCTTGGTCTAATAAAATTCCTTCTTTCTAGATCCACTGGTTGCACCTTCAATTCGTTTATTTCAGTCGACGTCATCCTACTAGGTGGTCTACTCACAGGTTCAGCTCCTGATATAAGATCTATCTAAAACTCAACAACTTGTCTCGGTGGTAGTCCTGTAACCGGCTCAAAGACATCTGCAAAATCTCTTGCTACCTGAACCTGACTTAGCTCTTCTCCCACTTCCATTGCACTTAACAAAGCCAACTCTCCGGTCATAATTCTCTACTGAGAATATAATTCGGTTATGACTATCAGGATGTCTTAGTGATATCTCCGCATCCCGGCATAGCCTCGTACCTTCTCAACCAATCCATACCCAAAATGATTTCGAAATCTATGAAATCGAAAACATATAGACTGCATGCAAACTTATGACCTAACAAATCAATTTCTAACTGGTCACATCTCACCCCTAGAGTTGCATACCCTCCTACTGGATTCGCAACCCTTAAGGAAGTAACAAGGTATATGGATTCTAAGCATAACCTACCAACCAAACACTGTGATATAAATGAATGTGATGCACCGATATTAAATAGTATCCTAATTGGTATACTTTGAATCAAAAATGTACCTTCCATCACGGTCTTTCCTTTTTCAGCTGCAGTTGGCTTAGCAGATGATGGTCCAACAACAAAAACCTTTCCCTTGTCCACTCTGATTGGCTCTGGACATTGGTTCTTATAATGCCCAACTTGATCACAGTTAAAGCACTTCACATTCTTCTTATCTGCAGCCTTCTTCCCCTTTCCTGACCGGCACTCATTTGCATAATGACCCTTCTTGTCACATTTGTAGCAAACTAAATTAGCCTTTGCCTTTTTAGCAACATATCCCTTCTTGGCTCTCTTCCTCTTAAAGAACTTTCTCTTCTTTACGTAAGATCCCTGGGTTTCAACTAGCTTCTCTCTAGCACAAACAACATGCATCTCTTCATGGCGGATTGCTATCTCCACAACCACGTTACAAGGATCATGGATATGTGTCAAAGTTGCTCTAGCAAGCTCGGGCCTCGGGCCTCGAATAAACCTCTCATTCCTTCTGATGTCACTGTCTATAGTAGCATACTCATATTGAGATAGCTCATCAAACTTAGTGACATACTCGATAAGCGACACCTCTCCTTGAACTAGATCCATAAACTTTCTCATCAACACTGACTTAGCGACCTCAGATAAAAACCTCTGTTCAAATCTCCTTCTGAATTCAGCCCATGTCAACTCTTCCTTCGGAACTCCGACAGTAACACTATTTCACCAATGAAGTGCTGACTATTGCAACTGTCTAGAGGCCAACCTTCTCTTCTGCTCATCATCTAAACCCAAATCAGCAAAGATGCATTCACAATGCATAAGCCAATTCTCTACTTCTATGGCATCCTCCGTTCCCATAAACGGTTTCCTACCAAGATTGGTGTGGTCTCTGCTCAGCTTAGCATAATTATTCCCAATGGAGCCACGGGATTAGCTCCTCTAACATTTCCAACAACTCATGCTTGCATCACATTGACAAAGAACTTATACATCGCCCCCATATCTACTACTGGATTTCCAGCACCCACATTGGCATTAGCATTTTGGTTAGCATTAGCCTGTCGACCTTGGTTCCTCCTGGTATTAGGTTGAGCATTTCCATTGGTTGTGGTGCTTCCTCCACCGAGATTTCCTCTTCCGTTTCCTACTTCCATATCTTCTTTCTCATAAATCTGCATATGAGCCTTAGTAAGATATAGAAGAACGGTCTAAGAGAGAGGGGAATACGTACTTATATACATATCATATACAAGTACGTTACTATAGCGTTATCCCAAACCCCAATCATATTTTTGATTCATTGGATTATGTTTTGAAAATCTTTTAGGTTTATATTTCTTTTAAGTTTTCATAAACCTATGCTCTGATACCAACTTGTAACATCCTCCTACTTGGAGGCCCAAAACTAATGGCCACGGATGCTGCAGTAATCCATAGTTATTAATCCTCGGTGACCAAATACGGCGATGTTAGATACATTGATACATAGAGAAACACATGAATATAGAAAAAATTTAAAACATCAAACAAGATCACATTCCATTTCAAAACATTTCCAATTCATTACATAATCCCATGACCGTTAACCACATTCAGAGAAAATATATTTATTACAACATACACCAAGAGCGACATATGAAGATAGCCCCTTGGATGATCATAGTATATATTTAGGCAATTTAACAACTTTGCCATTACATCAAGAACATAGAAAAATTAAAATATAAGGGAACTCTAGATAGCTATCATGCCTCCTACACTTCTACGGAAGCTTTAATCGTCTAAAGAGGTACCTAAAAATCTCAACTCTCAAACTACTCAAAATTAATTGAGTGCCAGAGAGTTTAAGGGGAAAACATAAACTTCAAGTCAGACATAAAGCCTGGTATGAATAATAATCTACCATCTCAAACCATTTAGACACCTAGTGAGACCACGCCGCTTAGCGGAATGGGTTTTCCCCTCACTAGTATCTTAAAACCTTTATAAAAACCATATACTGTGCTCCAGCATCACAATGGTCAAAACATCTCAAAATAATATGATATGATGATATGCAAAACATGTGAATAAATTCTAGATTACCCATCCGCATTCATTTTGACTGTCTGTCATAGTTATAGTTTCTAGGGTTACTATTAACCTAATAGTTTTCATGGGCCGACTAATAACCGGTAAAATGATTATGGGCTCCCTGTCCAGTTACATAATTTTCATGGGTTCACTAAGAACCTATTGGTAACTCCAATATCTTTACTCTTATCCTAGTTTTCATGGGCTGACTAGGAACCTATTGACATCTGTCAATACCTTAATCCGGGTATAGTTTTTATGGGCTAACTATAAACCTATTGTCCTTGTAGATATCAAATCATAGTTTTCATAGGATTACTATGAAGATGTCTTTCTGACATCTTCCTTTATACATAGTTTTCATGGGCTTACTATGAACAATTGGCCCCAGTCAATATCTTTTCCAATACACGGTTTTCATGGGCTTACTAAGAACCTATAAGCCCATGCTAATATCTTTCTTTAATATTTTAGCATTCTAAATTCTGGTCTTCCTGACCTCCTGGATGCAATTCTACTCATTCAGGAGTTAACTTAATTTATATTCACTACTGGGTCAACCTAGCTAGTTATTCTGTCCTTCCCCAAAATACAGTTATGGGTCCATTACAATGTGAATACATACATATATGAAGAAGCAAACACAATAACTTGGTTAATCCCTTTAACCTTTTAATCAAAGAAAACTTCTTCAAAAACTCCTTTTCTAAATACTATATTTAGTTATGCCATGGTTTTCTTTTAAAATGAGATTGGGTTTTTTTTTGAAAACTAAGGCTTTCGAAACCTTTAAAACCTTGCTTTCGACCTCACTGGATAACCTCCCTCGAAAGCATATAAATCTCCTTTCAAAACATTAGGTCCCTGCCTTTCGAAACACTTTAAAACCTCTCTTTTGAAACCTTTCGAATGTAATAAAGTATTACATATTAACTCTTAGAAGCATAGCTTCGAAACCATTGAAAGTACCCCTTTCGAAACCTTTTGAAGTATCCCTTCCGAAACCATTGACAGTCCCTTTTTTGAAACCATTGGGTTTATTTTTAAAAATATCATTTGGGTCAAAGTGAATCTAAGGGAAAGTATCTCTTTCTTAACCATTCTTTATCATATAAAAGTATTAGGGAAAACTTGATAGCATCAGCACCATCCCTTTTGAAAGCTTCAAATCATTTAAACAAAACACTAAAGGATAGCATCGAAACCCCTTTTCGAAGCCATTGCCTCCGAAATCCTTGGACCCTTTCGAAAGCATATGGGAAGTGGCTTAGTATAAGTTTAAAACAAAAACAATCCTTCGAAAGCATTAATGACTTCAACACACTTGAAAGGTATAAAAGTTGCGGCTGGGTTTCGACTTAGTCGGAACCACTACTTTCGAAAGCATCATTTTTATAAGTAAAGAAACTCATTCGAAAGCTTATACTTAAAACATAAGATGGCAACCCCTTCGAAAGCTATTAGAAAACCCCTTTCGAAAGCATATGTCTCGTCTCCTTCGAAAGATTTAATAAAACAAAGGCAAGTGCTTAACTTTTTAAAACAAACAAAGGTATTGACCCCATCGGAAGCAATGCTTTCGACACCATGCCTTCCGCCTTTCTCTAATCCGCTATGTACCATCTAAGTGATAATTTATGTATTGGTTTTGGCCTGGATTGGTTTCAACCGAGATGGAGCGGAAACATTGGAGTCGAAAGGTGCTTCTAAATAAAGGCAGAATCCACTTTTCTGGTTAAACCTGATTTAATACCAACTAAAGTAAACACTTCTAACTAACCTGCCCACATGTAAGCATGTGATTGGTTGCCTTAACATTTCAAATTCTTTACCAAAATAACTGTCGCTTAATTTCAGATCTGAAACAAGGTTAATTTAACAAATAAGCCCTTCCATTAAGCAAAAACAATATTGCAAATAAGTCCTTCTTCTAAAATAATTTAATTTCCATAAAAATCACTTAGGAAAAATCCCCAAAAATTACAGAAATTCATTTTTATCATGTTATCTAACATATCAAAATTTCAGACCCAAATTCCCAATATTATTTCTGAAATAAATTTCTAAACCTAATTAACCATATTTTCCTTTGAAAATTCATAATAATCTTTCCATAGCTTGGAAAATTGTCAAAATTAAACCCAACTCCAAAATCATGTTTTATATAACATAAAATTTTTCCATGGCATTTAAGAATCAATTTCAATCTGTTTTTCCCTAAAACCGCATAAAACCTCATTTAAACAATCTTGTTTAAACTAAACAAATTATAATTCAAGCATATCATCATCCAAATCATCATAAAAATAAATTTAATCTTAAATCCAAAAACATATGATCATAAAACAAAATAGAGATGGTATAAACTATTATTCACCATGATTATGATAAGGATATTGGATTGAGATTAATTTCCCCTAAGCTTGAATCCCTAGCTTTTGATTGATTTCTTCTTTCCTCCCTTTGTTAATGGTCGGCTCCTCTTTATGTTTGTGTTTTGTAAATGATGTGAATGAGAAACATGAATTATGTAGGAATGAGAATATACAAGGGTAAGGGGTTACGTGCGGCTAATTCCCATTATGTCCTTATGTAGATTAATTAACTTATAACCCATTCTTAAGCCCATTTAATTAGTTAATTGAGCACGACCTAAATTTATTTATTCAAATCTCAATCTCCTTATCGCTTAACATTTACATTATTCTATTTAATTTATCTAATTAAATCTCCTAAATAATGTTATAAAAAATTAGGGGTTTTACATTTTCTGAGTTGGAGTAGGAAGATATGACAATGCTTTAGTATGCAACCAGATTTGAGGAGCTATCAAGATATGGATACGCTACGGTTGATACTGTTATCAAAAGGAATGAAAAGTTCATCCGTGGGTTGAAGCCTAAGCTTGCTAAGGTCACATTATCACATATTAGAAGTCCATGCGATGTAGTTGTTGAGATGGCTTTAAGATAGGAAGAGATGCTTGCTTTTCTTGAATGAAACAAGGCAAGGGACACTCAAGGAGGGTAGAACCAGAAGAGGAAGTTTTTCCATAAGAAGGGAGCTTAGAAGAGTGGAGCTACCAAGAAGGGAAAGGCAGAAGTTGTCTGTTACAAGTGTGATAAAAAGGGACACTATGCCCATGAGTGCCGGACAGGCAAAGGGAAGAAAGTTGCTGATAAGAAAGGAGTAAGATGTTTCAACTGCGATCAAATTGGACATTATAAGAACCAGTGCAATGAGCCAGCCAAGGATGGAAAAGGCAAGATGTTTGCATTGGAGTCAACTACCTCGAGACCAACAGCAGAGGAAAAGGGAAAAGCTGTGTTGGGAGGTACGCTTTTGATTCATGGTGTATTAGTTAGAGTTCTATTTGATACTAGTGCATCGCATTCTTTTATATCTCAATGTTGGTAGATAAGCTTAACCTAGAACCCTCATACCTAGTTACTTCCATAAGGGTTGGGAATCCGATAGGAGGATATGCGAATCTGGGATGAGATGTGGCCACATAGAGTTTGAATTGTTTGGTCATACATTTGTTTGCAGTTTGCATGTGTTTGATTTTGTAGGGTTCAGGATCATTTTGGATATGGATTGGTTAAGTAAATACAATGCTAGAATATTTTTCCATGATAGGAAAATATCACTTAGACACCCTGGCAGTAGTGATCGGATAATATACTCCGTAGAAAATCCTATTTTTGAGGTTAATGCTCTGTTTGGTGTTGTGGATGCAGAAGACGAGTTCAATCGAGTTTTCGTTATCAAAGAATTCGCATATGTCTTTAAGCCCGTGATAGGACTACCATCGAACAAGCTATTGAGTTTCGAATAGATTTAGTACCAGGAGCAGAACCGATGAGTGGACCGCCAAGCTGAATGACACCTACCAAGATGAGAGAGCTAAAGGTGTAGTTGGTGGATTTGGAAAATAAGAATTTTATTAGACCAAGCAGTTCGCCTTGGGGAGCAGCCATAGTGTTTGCAAAGAAATCGAACGGATCGTTGAGGTTATGTATCGATTATCTTAAGTTTAATGAGAAGACGATAAAGAATCAATATCTGTTACCTAGAATTGGCAATTTGTTCGATTAGTTGAGTGGAGCCAAAGTATTTTCCCAGTTAGATTAGGCAATAGGATTCCATTAGCTTAGAGTGGCTGAGGATAGTATTCCTTTGACGACGTTTAGGACAAGATATGGATCGTACGAATGGTTAGTAATGCCATTGGGACTAACTAATATGCCAACATTCTTTGTGGATTTGATGAACCGAGTTTTCCGAGAGCACTTGGATAGGTTTGTATTGGTATTCATAGATGATATTTTGGTATACTCTAAAGATGAAAGAGAGCATGAAGTTCATCCCAGAGTAGTGCTTGAGACATTGAGGCAGCATCAACTGAAGGCAAAATTTTCGAAATTTCATTTCTGGAAGAAGGAAGTGAAGTTCCTTGGTCATGTAGTCTCAGAGAAAGGGTTATCTGTAGATCCAGCTAAGATCGAGGCAGTGAATAGTTGGAAGAGACCCAAGACAGTGACTGAGATAAAGAGTTTCCTTGAATTAACTGGTTACTATCGGAGATTCATTAAGGATTTTTCGCGGATAGCAGCACCGATGACTAAGCTAACTCGGAAAGATGTGAAATTTTTCTGGACTGATAAGTGTGAGGAAGCGTTCCAGAAGCTGAAACACTTATTGACAAATGCACCTGTGTTAGTTATTCCAAAGGGGAATCAGGACTTAGTAGTATACACTGATGCATGTGGAATAGGGTTAGGAGCCGTGTTAATGCAAAGAGGTAAAGTGATTGCCTATGCTTCTCGAAAGCTCAAAGCACATGTGGTTAAATATCCAACTCACGACTTGGAACTAGCTACGGAAAATTTTGCATTGAAGTTGTGGAGACATTACCTTTGGGGAGGGAGATTCGAGTTGTATACGGATCATAAGTCATTGAGATATTTATTCTCTTAGAAGGAGTTGAATATGAGACAACAGAGGTGGTTAGAGTTTTTAGCTACTTATGACTTTAGTATTGAGTACACACTAGGAAAAGGCAATAAGGTTGCAGACGCACTTATCAAAAAATATCAGAATGCAGTATTGGCAATGATAGCTGAGTGGAAAGATCTAGAAGCATTGGCTACATGCAGAATACAGTGGAGATCTGAGGCTAGGTCTAATAAAGAAACAACTTTGTTGTAATGTTTAGAAATTCGACCAGTGATGATCGAAAGGGTCGCTTTTAAGCAAGGGGAGGATCCATTATTAGCTGAATGGATCAGAAAATTAAGAGATGGAAAGGAGAGCGATGATTTAAAAGGTTTCAATCTTAACCAAAATGGGTGGTTGAGGAAGAAAGGACGACTCTGTGTTCCAAATGTGGGAAACATTAGGAAGGAAGTTCTTGGAGAATGTCATCATTTAAAGTTCACCATTCTTCGGGAGGAACTAAGATGTATTAGGATATGAAAAGGAGTTTCTTCTAGGAAGGTATGAAGAGAGATGTAAGCTTATGGGTGAAGTAGTGTTTGAACTGTCAATAGGTAAAAGCCGAACATCAAAAACCAAGTGGGTTGCTTCATCCTTTAAATGTTCTAGTTTGGAAATGGGATTCTATCTCAATGGATTTTATCGATGGGTTGCTAAGGTCAAATTGAGGAAATGAAAGTATATGCGTTGTAGTGGACAGATTAACCAAGAGTGCCCATTTCATTCCAATTAAGTCAACTAGGACGACATATGTTTTAGCTACATTATTTATGAAGAATATAGTTAGACTGCATGGAATTCCTAGTAGTATAGTAAGTGATAGAGATTCCTTATTCACTAGCGAGTTCTGAAAGAGTTTACAGGAGACTTTGGGTACCAAGCTCAAGATGAGTACCACTTACCATCCGTAGACAAATAGAAAAACGAAAAGAGTTAACAAAGCCTTAGAGGATTTGTTAAGTGCTTGTGTGCTAGACTTTGGAGGATCATGGGAAGACCATCTACACTTAGTTGAGTTTTCGTATAACAACAGTTATCAGACTAGTATAGGGATGGCACCGTTTGAAGCTTTGTATGGAAGGCCATGCAAATCTCATGTTTGTTGGTTAGAGAACTGGGATAGGTTAGTTCTTGTTCCGAATTTGGTTAGAGAATCTGTAGAAAAGATTGAGTTAATCCGAGCCAGAATGAAGGAAGCTCAGTGCAGGCAGAAGAGCTAAGCTGATAGAAGACGGAAAGACTTAGAGTTCTCAGTTAGAGATCATGTTTTTGTTAAGGTGTCACCGATGAAAGGTGTAATCAGATTCGGCAAATTAGAAAAATTGGTGCCGAGATTCATTGGACCATTTCCTATTATAGAAAGGATCGGTAAACTCGCATATAGAATAGAGTTACCGAACAATTTGGCAGGAGCCCATAATGTTTTTCATATATCTCATCTAAGGAAGTGTATTCGATATCCAGAAACTACTATTGCACCGACTGTGTTAAATGATATAGTAGTGAAACCGGATATGACTAGTTAGAAAGCCAGTTCGTATAGTCACCAGAGATGAGAAGAAACTAAGGAACAAGATAGTCAGATTAGTCAAGGTCCAGTGGATTGATGACGAGAGAGACTGTACTTGGAAACTGAGAGCATAATTAGAAATACTTATCCTGACTTGTTTCATGGTATGTTTTACCTTTATAATTGATTTATGAGTATCTTATCGTAATTTTGAGGATGAAATTCTTTAAGGAGGGGAGTCTGTAATGACCCTAATTTTGACTAACATTATTTGGGACATTTAATTAGATAAATTAAATGAAATAATGTAAATGGTTAAGGGACTGAGATTTGTATAATTATAAGGTAGTCGTGCCTTAAGTAATGAATAAACAAATGGAAATTTAAAAGAAAGTAAGTAAAGGTAATAAGATAAGGGCAAAATAGGAATAGATTATATTCTTATACCCTAAATCTTTAACCCACTTTCATTTACATCATTCTCAAACAAAACTAAATATAGAGCTTGTTCGACCACCATTAGAAGAAAACAAGGGGAAGATAAGCAAGAATTCAAGAAGGAAGCTAAATCAAATCAATTCAATAGCAAATCTCAAACTCCTTAACAACAAGCTAAGGTGAATAATAGATTACATCTCATTTTTATTGCTTTCGGTTTCTAGATAAGATCCGAATTTATTTTGCAATAATATTTCCATGTTTTGATTGTCTAAAAGGATGGATATATATATATATATATGCTTGTTGATGATTTATGTTGTTTCATATAAATTATATGATAAGATTTAATTTGAAAAACCTATTAAATGACATCCAAATGGCTTGCATTTTTGATATAAGGTTAGAAGCATTATTTTAGAGATGGATTTTAAGTTTTATAATTTTCCAAGAGGTTGTGGATTTATTATGAATTTTGTAGTAAAGAAAATGGTTAAAATTGGGTTTAAATTATTTTCGGCTATTATATGTTAGCTTTGGGTCAGAAATTAAAATATATTAGAAAACATATTAAAAGTGATTTATGGGAATTTTAGGAGAATTTTCCTAAGTATTTTATTAAAGATATAAAATTATTTAAGGTATGAGACTTAAATGTTTATATGTTTACAAAGGACGGGGGCAATTTTGTAAATGTTTTAAAATTGTTAATTACTGAATTTGGCGGCACTTTTAGAAAAGAGTTTTGAAAAAAGAATTGGCAACCAATTATATATTGACAAATAAGGCAAGTTAGTTAGAAAGATTTTACTTTAAAAAGTTAAAAATTAGTTTTGTAAAGAATGTTGTTGCTTCGCCACTTTCGGCAGCCACCTTTCAACCCCATACTGCCGCCTCTAACCTTCTCGAAACCAATACACATGATATCAATGCCTTGGTACATAGTGGATAGGAGATAAGAGGAAGGTATAGAGTCGAAACAAGGCTTTCAACCATTCGAATCAATGCCTTTGAAAGGGTTCTATTGCCTTAAACTTTAAAGTCGCTTCTCCATGCTTTCGATAGGGCTGGTTTCGAAACCATCCATTTCTTTTACTTGGGATTAATGCTTTCGAAAGAGTTGCTTTTTCCCTAGTTCTTTTAAGACCCTTAGATATATTGGAAGTTAAACTCAAAGGTTTTGAAAGGAATAGTTTTAAATGATTTCGAAGCTATGTTCCACAAACTTCTACTTGGACCCAATGCTTTCGAAAGGTATGTTTTAAGTTAAGGACTTTAATGCTTTCGAAAGGTATATAATGAAGGTTTGGAAGGGGATATTCCCCAATGTTTTCGAAAGGTTTACTTTTGGTATTTGCATGGAAGGTTTCCAATGCTTTCGAAAGGAAAGTTTAAAGCGTTTTGAAAAGAGGATGTCTAAGGTTTTATAAATCTTTCGAAAGGTGCTTTCCATGATTTCGAAAGATCTATTTTTAAGGGTTTCAAAAGGTATGTTTTGGTCTTCGGCCTAGCGTTTCAAGGTATAGTAGTTAACTTATTTTGAAAGGGGCACTTTCAATGGATTACGAAAGGTGTTGTTTAAAGTTTTTAAGAAAAGTTTTCGAATGGTTTACCTTGGCTTCATGGCCTAAGAGTTTTAACTTAAAGAGAGTTTTTAACTTACTATGGAGGGATAGATAATCCCATTATATCTCATCAACATTGTTTTGTGTAAAGTATATATAACATGGCAAAGTTATTTGGGTAAAGCAAAGAGTATATTTTCCTTGTTTAAGTATGATTTAAAGGGTTAAATAAATTTGAAATAAATGTTTTGAAGGAAAATTTGACAGGGTTGTTAACCCTAAGTAAATGACTCAGATATTAGAATACCAGATGGGACTAATATAGGGTCGCGCCCTATACTTTAGCTAATAAGCCCCTAGCTAATATAAGTCTAAAATTCGTGTGTGTAGGGCTTTGTCACAGGTAAGACTAAAAGGATGTTACACACAGAAAGGAATATACAAAATGAAAGATAGGTTATTGCTGAGCCCGCAAAACCATTAGGTTCAGTTGACCCTAGAAGAAGATAATTAAGGGCAGATAGGTGAAAATTATGTATAACAGATGTTATATAATTGAGTATGTCTAGTAGGCCCGAGTCAGCCAATGGTTAATAGTTAGCCAAACAAAACTATATTTTGGGGACAGATAGTTCATTGATTGCCTGATTTTTATGCATATATGATATTGCTACTACTTCTTTAATCTGTTTGATTGCAGGTTTTTGATTTGCAAAAGATATGTTTTAAAAAGAGATATTAGTGAGGCAAAATCCGTTCCGCTAAGCGGCGTGGTCTCACTTAATGCCAAATAACCGAGATGTATTGTATTATTCACACCAGCTCTACAAAAAAAATACCCTATTACAACGCCCTTTCTACAACGGGCACATGCTGCCCGTTGTAATAGTAGGCTATTACAACGGTCCACTCAAGACCGTTGTAATAAATGCCCTATACAACGCCCTTTTTACAACAGGCAATGACTGCTCGTTGTAATATAATGCTATTACAACGGTCCTTTCATGCCCGTTGTAATAGATGGCAATTTTACAACGTTCACAAAATGCCCGTTGTAATAGATGCCAATTTTACAACGGTTACAAAATGCCTGTTAGAATAGATGCCAATTTTACAATGCTCAAAACGCCCGTTGTAATAGGTGCCAATTTTACAACGGGTTAAAAATGCCCGTTGTAATAGATGCCAATTTTAAATAATTATTATATAATAATGACTATTAAAAAATTAATAATTAATAACAATCAATAATTCATAATAACTAAATATTATCTTTAATCAATCATTATTTTTTATATTTCATAATTTATTATAATTAATTGTTAATAATTAGTAAATTATTATTAATATTTATTAATTACACTTACTATTTAATTATTATAATTAATATTCAATTATTTAGTAATTATATTTAATATTCAGTATTTAATATTCAATATTAGACAATTAATTTTCTAAACTAAATTCACAAACAAATTTGAAATTTTCATAAAATTCAAGAATAAAAAAGTAAAAATTTTAAGATAACTTAAAATTTTAGAAAGTTTCCAAAATCTTAGAATATTTAATATTTCAAATAATTTAAAATTTGGAAATTTTGTAAAATAAACTTAAAAACATTTATAAAATTTATAAACAAAAATTTGAAATTTTCATAAAATTATAAAATAAAGATATTAAAATTTTATAAAATATTTAAAATTTCAAAATATTAAAATAATTCAGAATTCGAGAAATATAAATTTTACGTTGTAAAATTTTTAGTTTCAAATGCATTAAGTGTTAGATATATACAAGTTTTTTCTTGGTTCTGAAAAGCGAAATTTTGGCTCCATTTCCAAATTATTCCCTCTAAATTTTTGACTCCGCCATCAAATTTTTACCCTTTCCCTCGTTTTATATTAACTTCACTTGTTAGTCTTCACATCAAAATCCCCAATTTCTCAAATCTGCATCCAGATCCAAATTAAAACCCTTCCGCCGTCGACCCATCTTCCACCACCTCCTGCGATTCATCATCTTCTTCTTCGTTCTCACAGCCATGGTAGAATCAAAATCAGACTTTTTCATAAAAACAAGAAAGAAGCCAACCAGCTCAGAATTCAAGCACGAGAAGTTAAGCCACCTCCACTTCTACTTCCACGACATAGTAAACGGAAAAGACGCAACTGTCGTCCGAATCACAAAACCGGTTGTTTTGAACAATAATTCGGCTTCTTCATTTTCAGCGTTTGGAATGATAACGATGATGGACGATATGCTGACGGCAGGACCGGAGGCAGAGTCTGAGTGCATAGGACGTGCTCAGGGCATGTACGCCTGCGCTGCTTTGCAGGAGCTTGGCCTCTTACAGGCCATGAACCTTTACTTCACTGCAGGTACTGTCTACCCAATTCCTTCTCTTTTTTTCTTTTACAGTTTCTTTTCATTTAACGTCAACGAAAACAATACTGATTCATGTCTGTTTCTGCAGGGAAGTACAATGGAAGCATGTTAACGGTATTAGGGTGCAACGCTCCGATGAATCCGACGAGGGAGATGGCTGTGATAGGAGGAAGCGGGCTCTTCAGATTTGCACGGGGCTTTGCTTTGGCCTAGTTACAGGTTTAGCAGATTGTATGTCAAATCTTCATAGCAATAAAATAAAATATATGACCAGTATATTCAAGTTGTTATTATTTGAATTGATGATTTAAAACTTAAAAGATCATATCCATGTTAGGGTTGTCTCGCATGTTTAATGGAGGAACGACGGTTTGGATTTGGAAAGTCCCACATTGCAAAATAACTTGGAGAAGTGGTGTATAAATATGAGTTGGTAGACACGTAACATTAGGGATTCCTTTTGTTACAACAAAGTGTGTGTGCCGACTTATATGCGTACGCCACGTACTGGAAACGGAGGTGCTTGGTCCGACCGTCGTTGCCCAACAGTGGTATCAGAGCCAGGTTACGGACTGGGCCATGCGGACACGGCAGTGCTCTCAAAGGTTACCGCAAAGGATGCGAGTCAAGGGGAGACTGTTAGGGTTGTCTCCATGTTTAATGGAGGAACGACGATTTGGATTTGGAAAGTCCCAAATTGTAAAATAACTTGGAGAAGTGGTGTATAAATATGAGTTGGTAGACACGTAATATAATCTAGATTGGACTGAATCCAACTACTCCTTTAGTAGATTAGCTTGTATATACGTTTTCTCGTTGCCCAATAGTCCTGTAGACTATAGTGGTGGTGTTTAATTTCTTCTTCAGCAATGTAATGATTTTCTTCTTCCTTTGTTCGGATAGGGCATTTGTATGAAAGAAATATTCACCTTGGAGCTGGATCTAGTTCATTTATCTTATTATTTAATTAGTTACTATGCACTTTAAATTAGCAAGTCCTAAAGGATTTGATTTCACGTCCTCTAGACCTTAGCACTTCTATGTATAATATTCGACTAGGTCACTTTTACTTGGATCAAAAATTAAATCAAAATAGAGAAACAACACATGGTATAGAACATTCAACTATGGATTGGGTTGTTCAGAACAAACAGATAGATTGAAAATATTCATTAAACCATATAAGATGTACTACATTCGTTTGACCGTTGGATTAAAATAAACACACGATCAACAGTATTTGTTCTTTATATATATCGCATGGATATTCAAATATACTTTGTACTGATAAGAATAGAATAGACGCATGAAATGAATATTAGTTTATGTTATGCCATGCTTTTATTCATGAAATTTTATTTGAAAATGTTCGTTTTGTTATGTGTGCTGGAGGTTGGTATAATGTTATTAGGGATTTTCTGAGGAACTGAGCTAAAAGCATTGGCGATTAATACGACTACTCGAAGGTATTTTTATTATTCGAGTTAATTTTTAATATAATGCTAGCACATAAGCTGCTTGAGAATAATCCTATATACAAAGATTCAAACTGGATATAATGCTGATTGATAGATAAAGCATGTGATTTTACCATCTCATCTCTGTTGTTATGCTTGTTCTGTACATGTCGGACATTATGTCCATATGCTGTAATATATAGTATACTCATTGAGAGATGGCTTCAGTAAAAAGCATTGGGCAAGAGTTTTGTTTTGCTTGTGAAGAGTATCCTATTCTGTCACTTGTTTATAACACTTCCACATTCTGTTGTTTATGCACATGATGGAATCATAAATAGGTAAATTAAAAATTTGCTTGCATTGACTTATTGTGTTTATGTACCACATTGCTTGTGAAGTGTGTCATAGCTTTTGTTTGAATCTATCTTTTATGGGTTTTGTTTGGGTATTTCTTCTAGTTTTAGTGTAGATGATTCATGTACAGCAATATGGATGGGCACAGAGAGGAACACATTTGGCAGTTGGGGCAAATTTAGGACAAGTTCAGGTAATTTTTTAGAGTGTAATATCAGATCGCATGATCTTATTAATAAAATGTAAAATTTATGTTGAGTTATGAGTTTACCATTTCAGTTTTCATAGCTGTCACAATTAGCAAGATAGCTAAAAACAACACTTTGGGGTGAGGTTTGGTTGAAATTTGGAGCCAAAACTTGGGTTAAGCGTTAGACAGATGGTTTCAAAACGCAATTATGGTTTAATTTTAAGATTATATTAACCATGGATGTTTATAGTATGCGCAAAACGCTAGGAATAGCTAAAATCAACAATGATAAATACATTCGTAATTTTTCTGAAGTCGAGAACCACTAACTCAATTGTGGGATGACGTTGCATAATGAGGTTTTAGAGGTCATGGAATATCAAAATAATGGCTCTGCTTAAATAATTGTATAAATAACAACAACAAGAAGAGTAATTGAAATATTGTATCAGCACATGGCTAAGTGCAAAATTTCTTTTTCTTTTTCATTAGTGACGGAAACAGTTGATGTATTCTTAGAGTTGGATCTCTTTATAATCAGTTTTCCCTATAGCGAGTCAACTGACCTTGCCAATAACAAAAAAAACTACTGGTAATTCCCATCATGCAAAAACCAAACTCCGTCGTACTATTTACTATGATAATCCTAAAAACATAAACATTTAGATGATACCTATTATTTTATTTTTGCAAGATAACCCAGTAGATTAACCATCCGTGCTGGGTATACAAGTACTTTCTTCAGGTGTTTCAGAATCAAATACTTACTGTATGCATGTATATCCAAACTTACAAATTGTTGTAGTAGGTTTACCATGTTAGCAGAAATTCCTTTGAATTCAGTCTAGTTGTCAGAAAAAGAACAAGAGGAAAAATACTTGCTCAGTTCATGTAACTTCTCATGCATGTATATACGTGCATCATCCTAAACTATAATGATTAAACTAAACTACTTTTCTTAAGTGGCTTGGAAATATCCATATACAAAAGTTTCCAACTGAAGGACACACTGCACAAAAAATTGCGCCAGAATTCCATTTTTATTTTCATATTTAAACACCATTGTTATAGAAACTGTATTATATACATATATTGACGCAGCGGATTAATCAAAACGATGTAGATCGATGAAAGTAGCAATCGGTGGATTGAGAAATACTGAAATGCCGAAATCCGTTGATCCGAAGATGTCGAATTCTAGCTATCTCTGACATGTTGATCGCGCACGATACCGTGAAGAGAGATCTACAATTCTTCGAGCGTTGATCAAGCGCACTTGATGCCGCGAATTGGCTTCACGATCGTTGAATCGAGCGCACTCGATTGACCGAAGGTGGAGATAGGAGATCACACTCGACTACCAATTAGATGAAAGCACAAAGCTAACAAAGGAAATTTTATTTCCAAAATCAACAACCATTACAAATGATATAACTCGCCTATTTATAGACGTACAATACAACACTTACAACACAACTCATAGGTCTTAAATGACCTAACACTTAGAATATTTACAACGCTCAACAACACGAGTTACAAACGAATTACAAACGACATAAGAAAGTAGTACCGACTTAACAAAGTATTTGACGACCTAGAGACACAGTAGTCTTCCGACTTAAAAAAATTCACGCGACTTAAAGAAATGTACGCGACTTAAAGAACGCGCGCGACTTAACATCTTTCACGCGACTTATAGAAAACAACTCGCGACTTATCAGTATTATCTCCTCGACTTATCATTTTATCTCACGACTTATCATCTCGCGAGTTATCCCCTTCATCTCTTCGATTTATCAGATCTCGCGAGTTAAGGGAAGTTCTACCGCCA
This sequence comes from Allium fistulosum, assembly GCA_030737815.1. Lineage (NCBI taxonomy): Eukaryota > Viridiplantae > Streptophyta > Magnoliopsida > Asparagales > Amaryllidaceae > Allium > Allium fistulosum. The sequence continues at coordinate 1,340,679,715 of CM060901.1, read as the reverse complement.
CTACTAGAAATACAGTATATAGCCACGAAGGCTTTCTAACGGCCGCCAACGGCACGTTATTTTTTAACTTGCCGTTGGTAGCCGTTGATAACCGTTGGAAATAACGCCGTTTGCGGCCGTTGGTAACCGTTGGAAATTTGCGTATACCTGCAACAGACAGAGACCGAAACATTATTCTCTTCTTCCCCAATTCCACCAAAACCCTACTCCTCCCCTCCTCTTTTCTTGCTCTAACCTTCCCCACGCAACCAACAGCTGCTCCAACGCCATCACTCAACGCCAACATCCTCTCTCCATTCCTAGAAGTCTCCAAAATCAGGTTTTCCTAAAACCCTACAATTTTTATTTTTTCTAATTTTGTGTTAATTTGCTGTTATATTTGTATCCAATGGCATATTGCTTGTTTATTACACCAAACTAAATGCTAATTGCAATTATTGTCATCCAAATGTCCAAATTGTTTGTGTATGTATATATTATGCACATATGTAAATATGTTTATAATTTAGTATAAATGCGCATGTGAATTAGCATTAGATTAGTTAGGATTGATTTAAATTATTTTGTGTATGTTTTGTAAAATGTTAGACAAACATGAATTAGTGGACTATTTTACGAACATGAATTATATATTTTGTGAAATAGTAAAAATCATATAATTTACTATATATATATTTAGTAAAATAGTAGAATATAATTCATATAATAATGCATAATATGCTTTATTTTATATATTTAATAAAACGGTAACATAAAAACCAAATTTAAATCTCTTAGTGAATTTTTGGCCCCGTCTGACAGGTATTGTATATGATCGTTGTATGAATATTCGTTTTTATTGCAAAACGGATATTCATATTCATCTGATACAATATCTGTTGGATTTGTCCCTGTATTGGACAAGTTACAAACACTATAAAGTAATTACGTTTCGTAAATCATATCGTTATAAACGGTTCATAAAATTTCGACGGCATTTCCTTTTTGTTCCTTGTGTACATGCATTGTGTACGATACAAGGAACACGGGGGAAGTGCTGCCGAAATTTTGGGAAATCGTTTATAAAGATATGATTTAAGAAATGTAATTACTATTGTGTTTGTAATGGGAAGTAGGATAACCGACCATCACAAAAGGTACAAAAATGTAAACAAAATAGCAAGAAATATAACTTTGTATATAAATGAAAATGGATTATAAAAAACAGTAAAATCTAAAATGTGTTTATCGAATTTGATTAATAGTTTTTTTACTATTGATCATAGGTTTTACAGTAGGAAAAATGGTCAATTATTTTATTGATCGGAGCTGGATGTATCAAAGAAGAGAAATGGGAGGCTCAATAAGTACATATTTTCTCAACGGGGTAAATGTGTTTGTCGAATTTGCTTTAAGTAATATTGGAAACGACGTAGAAATTCGTTGTCCATGTAGTAGGTGCAAATTGTTGAAGCATTTAGTACCGAATATGGTTAGGATTCATTTGCGCCAATATGGTTTCGTAACCAATTATTTGATGTGGGATCGTCATGGAGAAAGTATAACACGTAACGAAGAACAGTCAATAGAGGTCATTGGTGATGAAGTTAGTACGACGAATCTCATAGAACATATGGTTGAAGATGCAGCACGATCAATGTTCCCTACTGTTGAATTTAATAACGAAGATGTTAACGTCGAAGAGGAACCAAATGTTGGAGCGAAAAAAATATATGATTTATTGGATGCTGCTAAGAAACCTCTTTGGAATGGATGTACTAGCGGCACTCAATTATCGGCAACTGCAGAGTACATTGCGATGAAATCAAAGTACAACTTCACAGAAGCCGGATTTACGGCTGTTGTACAAGCTGCTAAACGCCATATGCCATCAGATAATTTAATGTGCGAAAATTATTATGAAGTGAAAAAACTAATGTCATCTTTCGGTTTGCCGTATTAAAAAATTGATACATGTCTAAATGGTTGCATGTTGTTTTGGAAAGATGATGTCAGTCTTCGAAATTGTAAAATATGTAATCAAGAAAGATACAAGCCAAGAAAAAAAAGGGAAAAGAAGTTCCATACAAGCGTATGCATTATTTACCTATCACTCCTAGACTTCAAAGGTTATATGCATCATCTGTAACAGCGCATCATATGAGATGGCACAGTGTGAGAACACCTGAAGAAGGTATGTTAACACACCCATCTGATGGAGAAGCATGGAAGTATTTTGATAAGAAATATCCCGATTTCGCAGCGGAGAGCCGTAACGTTAGACTAGGTTTGTGTACTGATGGTTTTTCACCGTTTTCTCAGTTTGGTTCTAAATATTCATCTTGGCCTATAATTAAAAATGAAACTTTTCAACAGGTATTATGTCAGGCTCCAGACGTCGTAGCTCTTCTCGCTCGGCCGGCGAGAGTAGTGGTGAGCCTCCGGCTCGACCACTTGTATATTTGCAGCCGAAGGCTGATGGAGCGTAAGTATCAAAATTAAAATGATAACAATATAAATTTGTTCATACATATATATACTTGTCTAAAGCTTTGTTTTATTTAACACAGGGGATTTGATTTGGAGCCCTCAGGAGTTGTGCTTGGCATTTCCAAGCAATCATATATGAGCAGGATGACAAATTGCTGGCCTAAGTGGAGTAAGATCCCTGACCATGTCAGGGAGGCCATATGGCAGGATTTTCTGGTGAGTTTATATATACTACTTTACTATATGAATAAGTATAAATGAACACTTAGTAATGTTTTCTCTTTATACAGGGGCAAGTGGACTTGGCGGAGGCCGATGTCGTCATGGTTCAACGCCACTGGAATTCGAAGGTCGCCAAAAATTACAGGGAGGTAATGTCAGCTCTTAAAAAATGGAGAAGAAATCGAACTGGATGGGCGCTTCCGTATGGGATTCTTGGATGAGGTGGTGGGAGACCGACGAGTTCAAGGTAAATGTTCTACCTAATATATAGTTAATTATTTCGCAATTAGTATAAATATAATATTCAATTTATAAAATTGCAGATGGAGTCGGAGAGGAACTCTGCCAATAGAAGTAGGAATCCTGTAACGCATCGTGGCGGATCCAAGTCTTTTCAGCATCACCGTGAGGACTTGGTAAATTTATCTAAACCGTTATTACATTTTGTATATTAATTAGTTCGGTAATTAGCTATGAAAAATTAAAATATATAAATTATTTATTGCAGGAAAGATCGGTTGGACGTCGCGTGTCTATGATGGAGGTATTTACCCGCACCCACGCATCAAGACAAACAGACAATGTTGGCAATATTACATATCAGTGGGATGGTGATGATAAGGCGACGGCTGCATATGTATGCATATTTTAAAACTTATTTTATTAATATCGATATGTTTATCATATTCTACTAATTTTAACCTGTAATTGTTTTTTATTTTAGGCAAAGTTTCAGGAGGCACGGGCAGAGCTGCTTTAAGAATCGGATCGCGATGAGTTGACGGTAGAGGAGGAAGATAATATTTTCGACGTTATTATGGATCCGACGCAGCGGAATAGGCGCTATGGCTATTGGAACCAAGCGATAATCTTATAAACATTGCAATATTATATTTAATAAATTAACATATAGATACACTATACATATGATGATTTCTAGTTGAGTTAACCTATATATTTAATAAGTTAACCTATATATTGTAATAAAAATATGCATTTATTTGTGGTATATGCATTGCTTAATATCACGTCATTTACGTTTCTATATTTTAAAATATACATTGCTTAAGAAAATGATTATAATACAAATGTGAACATCTCATATTCTATTTGCAGGTTCGGGCAGCTCAAAAGGCGTGTGACAAAGCTGAAATAAAAGAGCTTAGAACCATGGTTGAGCAGTTGCAAGAGCAGGACCGTCTTTGCGCTATACAAATGGAGCAGCTGAATCAATGTTTAGCGGAGTACGCGCAGAGGCATGGTTCCTTCCCTTCGTCGTCTGGTGCTTCCGGAGGTGATGATGATGCTTGAGAGGTATGATGATTATTGTTTTGTGGTTGGTTATTGTATATATTGACTTTGAGGTGGTGAGGATTGTGTTTGATGGTTATTGTGTATGTATTGACTTTGAGGTGGTGAGGTTTAAGTGTTTGCATTGTATATATTGACTTGAATATGGAGTTGGAATTGGTGAGGGTTTGGTTGTAATGTTTGAATATGGAGTTGGACTTGAATATGTAATGTTTGATGTTGATTTTTGGTTGTTTATATTGTTTGTGGTATAATGTGTTGAATATGTGATATATATGTGAAATGGAGTGGAAATGGAATGGAAATTGATATATATTGATTGTGTGTGGCTGGAAGGTGAATCGCGTGCTGCCATAAAAAAAATTCACCCAGATTAGCAACGGCTACCAACGGCTAACAACGGCTTATTGGTCAGTTTATTGCAACGGTTTCTAACGGCTACCAACGGTTTTATGCTGTTGGTAGCCGTTGGAAATTCCCCGTTGCTTCCGTTGGAAGCTGTTGGAAGGCGTGGTACGCTATTCCAACGCTATTTCCAACGGCTCCCAACGGCCGCCAACGGCTGGGAGCCGTTGGAATAGCCTATTTCCCTTGTAGTGCGCGTCATAGAATAGGGTTTCACGACTTAGGTTATATTCGTTCGCGACTTAGATAACTCGGAAGCGATTCAAGGAAGGCGGCAGGCGATTTAGGGGAAGCTCGGAGGAAATTCTGCGGCATAGGGTTAGGTCGGGGAAAAGGAAGTTGATTTGCGGCTACGAGGAGAAGGTCGTAGGTCGGGGACTTGGTGGATGTTAGGTCGTAGGTCGGGGAATTGGTGGGTGTTAGGTCGTAGGTCGCGATAAAGGCTGGAGATAGGTCGGAGCTTCTGGTTGGTCGTAAGTCGCGGGAAATGGATTTTAGGTCGGAGAATGTTTTCGTCTTCAAATCCAGGTTTGCTGCTTCATCATCCTCCCCTTGTTGACAAAAATTCGACCTCGAATTTGTACTTCTCTCTTCTTCAACAAGCTCATCCCCATGGTACGGAATCAAATGTTTAACGTTGAAAACGTCAGCAGTGTGAATATTATCCGGAAGTCTCAACTGATATGCGTTCTCATTAATCTTCTTCACGATTTCCAAAGGACCAATCTTTCGAGCTTTCAACTTGTTGTACGTTCCAACTGGAAAACGATCTTTCGTCAACACTGTGTACACAAAATCACCCTCTTTGAAGTCCACACTTCTTCGCTTCTTATCTGCCAGTTTTTTATACTTCTCATTCGTCTTCTCCAATCGTTCCTGAACGATTCTATGGCATTCTGTCAACCCATCAACAAAATCAGCAGCTCGCTTAACTGTCCCCTTCGGTTGTGGTACTATCGTTAAATCCAACGGCCCCTTTGGCAAGCTTGAATATACAATCTGAAATGGACTGAAACCAGTGCTTCGATTAACAGCATGATTATGAGCAAACTCTGCCTGACATAACTTTAAGTCCCAACTCTTCAAATTATCTTGTACAAGACATCGCAACAAGTTTCCCAACGATCTATTCACAACTCCTGTTTGCCCATCCGTCTGAGGATGCTATGCACTACTAAAATTCAGCTTCGTCCCAACCATCTTCCACAGACTCAACTAGAAGTGACTCAGGAATCGAGTATCCCTATCTGACACAATAGATTCTGGCAATCCATGAAGTCGATAGATTTCTTTGAAAAATAACTGAGCAACATGAACAGCATCCGCTGTCTTCTTACAAGCAATAAAATGTGCCATTTTCGAGAATCGGTCAACCACCACATAAATGGAATCGTTTCCCCTTTGAGTTCGAGGCAAACCCAAAACAAAATCCATACTCACATCAACCCAAGGCTTAGTTGGTACAGGTAGTGGCATATATAATCCAGCATTGGTCGCAGTTCCTTTCGAAACCTGACAGATATGACATCGCTCCACAAATTTTACCACTTCTTTCCTCATCGATGACCAAAAATAAGATTGAGAAATCAGCTGTAATGTACGGTCCCTACCCACATGACCTTCCTCATGCAATTCCTTCACAATCTTCAACCGTAAACTGCAATCTGGTATACATAATCGATTTCCCTTGAACAGAAAACCATCTACCATCACAAACTCATCCGTCTCTCCTTTCTTCACTTTATCTACAAACTTCATAAAGTAAGGATCTTCAACAAATAACTCTGGTAGCACATCAAACCCTGTCACTTCGACCTTCATTGTAGCCAATACATGATTTCTTCTACTTAATGCATCCGCAACACGATTCGTCACTCCCGATTTGTGTTTCACAACAAACGTAAACTGTTGTAGATATGCAACCCATGATGCATGTCTTGCTGAAATCTTGTCTTGCCCTTGCAAATGTTTCAACGCCTCATGGTCAGTGTAAAGAACAAACTCTTTCTGAAATAGATAGTGTCTCCAGTGTTTAATAGCTTGCACAACAGCATAAAATTCCACATCATATGTACTATATCTCATCTTTGCTCCCGATAGCTTCTCACTGAAGTATGCAATAGGACGACCCCTCTGACTCAACTCCCCTTCAATTCCAACCTTCGACGCGTCAGTATGTAATTCAAACAACAACTGAAAATCAGGTAATGCTAGAATTGGTGCTGTCGTCAACAACTCCTTGATTCGTTCAAAAGCAACTCCTGCTTCCTCCGTCCATGAAAACTGTTTGCCCTTCATACAATCAGTAACAGGTGCCATCACACTACTAAAGTGTGGAACAAATCTTCGATAGAATGAAGCCAACCCGTGGAAACTTTGAACTTCTGTTATCGTCTTGGGCTGTGGCCAATTTCTAATCGCTTCGACTTTACTTTGGTCAACCTGTATTCCTCCATCCGATACAATATACCCCAGAAATAAAACACTATGCGTCATGAACACGCACTTCTTCGTTGCAGCATAAAATTGTTCTTGTCGTAGTACCATCAGTACTTCTCTCAGATGATTCAAATGTTCCTCTGGACTCCCACTATATATCAGAATATCATCGAAATACACCACCACAAACTTCCCAATGAATGGTCTAAAAATCTGATTCATCACCCGCATAAATGTACTTGGCGCATTTGATAAGCCAAATGGCATTACCAACCATTCGTATAGACCCTCCCTGGTTTTAAAAGCTGTCTTCCACTCATCACCTGGTCTGATACGAATTTGATGATATCCGCTCTTCAAATCAATCTTCGAAAAGATAGTAGCTCCGCTTATTTGATCTAGCAAGTCATCCAACCTCGGCATTGGAAATCTATATCTCACAGTAATCTTATTCAATGCTCGACTGTCAGTGCACATTCTCCACGTCCCATCCTTCTTCGGTACTAACAAAGCTGGTACAGCACAAGGACTTAAACTCTCCTGCACACGCCCCTGTTCAAGCAATTCTTCCACCTGCCTTCGCAACTCCTCATGCTCTTTTGGACTCATTCTGTAGTGTGGTCTGTGAGGTAACACAGCTCCTGGAACTAGATCAATTTGATGTTGAATGTCCCTCAACGACGGTAACTCCGTTGGCAACTCCTCTGGAAATACATCCTCAAATTCTTTCAATACTGGTTTAACTTCTTCTGGAATTTCAACTTCTTCACTGCTCTCACGCCCAATTAACAAGAATACTTCCGGCTCCTCTTCGACTTCTTTAACAAACTCCTTCAAGGTTAATAAAGTTTTCAGCTCTTCAATCTCCTCCAGTTTGTTTTCTTCTTGTTGACGCTTCTTGGGAACGAGAGTAATCTTCGTGCCTTCAAACATGAAACTATAACTGTTGGTACGCCCATCATGTTGCACCGCCCTATCATATTGTCACGGTCTCCCCAACAACAAATGGCATACGTCCATGTCCACAACATCACACCAAATTTCGTCCTTGTATTTCTTCCCAATTGAAAAATTAACACAAGTCCTTCGACTAACTTTCACCTCCCCACCTTTCCTCAACCAAGCTAACTTATACGGTTTTGGGTGCTTCTATGTCTTCAATGATAACTTCTTTACAGCTTCTGTAGAGATAATGTTATCACAGCTTCCAGCATCAATAACAAATTTGCAAACCCTTCCCAAGATAGTGCACGTCGATTGAAAGATGTTACTCCTCAACCAGCTAGTCTCTTCCTCCTGCTTCGGTGTTAAGCAATTCCTCCTCATCATTAATGTATAACCATCATCTCCAGACAACAATTCTTCCTCCTCAACTGGTAATTGATTAAAATCTTCAACCTCCTCATCCTCATCCTCAACCTCAGCAATCATTGCTCTCTTCTTTGGCTTTGGACACTCACTGCTTTTATGACCCAATTCCTAGCAATTGTAACATTTGAAACCGTTGTTGACCTTTGCCTTCTCAGCCTCCTTCACCACTGGTTTACTGATAGGTTTAGAAACATTAGAACTTCCACTAACACCCTTCACTTGATTGTTGGAATTAGTAAACACACCACCTCCTCCTCGTCCCTGCTTCTCCCAAGCCAACGCTTTCTGATGTGCTTCCGCCACAGATCTTGGATCGAACATATTCACCATATCCTGGATCTGCATTCTCAATCCCCCAATGAATCTAGATGTCAGTTGTTCTTCCGTTTCCATAATATAATTCCTTGCAATAAGCTGATAAAACTCATCTGCGTAATCATTAACAGTCTTTGTGCCATGCCTCAAGTTCTGCAAACGTTGATACATCAGAGATTGATAATTGTAAGGTAAGAACGTTGCTTTCATCAATTTCTTCATCTTCTCCCAAGATTCAACTTTTGACTTCCCCATTTGTTCACGTGTAAGTTTGGTTTGCTGCCACCATGCCAAAGCTCTACCCCTCAACCTTGTAGCAACCAACTTCACTCTACGATGTTCTGGAACTTCTTTGAAATCAAAAATTTCTTCAACATTAGCCACCCAATCCAAAAACTCCTCAGCTTGCATACCACCTTTGAATTCTGGAATTTCAGTCTTCATCCCAGATTCCCACTTGTGATCGTACTCCGACTGATTCCTTCCTCGTCCACGTCCTCGTCCATGAACACTACCACCATCATACTCTTCGTCACAATCCGATGTATATCGATGTCGATCCTGACCACCAGCATCTCTACCACCACCATTTCTTCCACCAACATTCCTACGATCTACATTCCTCCGATCTCTATTAGTCACATTTCTATCCCGACTTCGATCATCAACATTTCTATCACAATCTCGATCCACGCTTCTATGATCATTATCAACACTTCTCTCTCGATTTGAATGTGGTGAAGCTCTACTTCTCCCATGGCTCAATTCAGGTGATACTCTTCTCTGATTTTGACTCATTTCCAACATCATCCTCTCTAATCGACCAATCCCTTCATTAATCTTCTCATTAAAATTGTCGTTAATTCTTTGCTCCATCTCATCGGCTTCTTCTCTCCCATACAAAGCATCAATGTTGCGATAACGGTTAGCTCTTCTCGGAGGCATGATCACTCTTCAACAAATTCCAACAAAAACTTCACTTCGATCTAAAAATTTTCAAATCAAAACTACCCACTTGTTGAAAACTTCAAAAATCTCCAAACGAACAAATCTCTTCAAAATCTTGATAACCCACTTCTCCAAATGATGTAAATCTCGCACAACTCCAAAAATCTACGCAAACTCCTTGCGTTCTAGCTCTGATACCAAATGACGCAGCGGATTAATCAAAACGATGTAGATCGATGAAAGTAGCAATCGGTGGATTGAGAAATACTGAAATGCCGAAATCCGTTGATCCGAAGATGCCGAATTCTAGCTATCTCTGACACTTTGATCGCGCACGATACCGTGAAGAGATATCTACAATTCTTCGAGCGTTGATCAAGCGCACTTGATGCCGCGAATTGGCTTCACAATCGTTGAATCGAGCGCACTCGATTGACCGGAGGTGGAGATAGGAGATCACACTCGACTACCAATTGGATGAAAGCACAAAGCTAACAAAGGAAATTTTATTTCCAAAATCAACAACCATTACAAATGATATAACTCGCCTATTTATAGGCGTACAACACAACACTTACAACACAACTCATAGGTCTTAAATGACCTAACACTTAGAATATTTACAACACTCAACAACACGAGTTACAAACGAATTACAAACGACATAAGAAAGTAGTACCGACTTAATAAAGTATTTGACGACCTGGAGACACAGTAGTCTTCCGACTTAAAAAAATTCACGCGACTTAAAGAAATGTACGCGACTTAAAGAACGCGCGCGACTTAACATCTTTCACGCGACTTATAGAAAACAACTCGCGACTTATCAGTATTATCTCCTCGACTTATCATTTTATCTCATGACTTATCATCTCGCGAGTTATCCCCTTCATCTCTTCGATTTATCAGATCTCGCGAGTTAAGGGAAGTTCTACCGCGTCATAGAATAGGGTTTCACGACTTAGGTTATATTCGTTCGCGACTTAGATAACTCGGAAGCGATTCAAGGAAGGCGGCAGGCGATTTAGGGGAAGCTCGAAGGAAATTCTGCGGCATAGGGTTAGGTCGGGGAAAAGGAAGTTGATTTGCGGCTACGAGGAGAAGGTCGTAGGTCGGGGACTTGGTGGATGTTAGGTCGTAGGTCGGGGAATTGGTGGGTGTTAGGTCGTAGGTCGCGATGGAGGCTGGAGATAGGTTGGAGCTTCTGGTAGGTCGTAAGTCGCGGGAAATGGATTTTAGGTCGGAGAATGTTTTCGTCTTCAAATCCAGGTTTGCTGCTTCATCATATATACATCATTTCAGATATGATATGATGATAGCATTTAATACCTTGGGTAATAATTTGATCTGATCTTCTCGCTTTTTTAGAGTTCATGATCTTTAAGTAATTCTGCAGTTGTTTCTCTGTTATTTTGAAATGGAAGCTCTGTCCAACAACTGAAAGCGGCTTGATATGCAAATCAGACTTCAGAATATGCAGCATTATCATTTGGTACAAACACATCGATCAACAATTTCAAAAAGTATACTCTAAATAAGCTTCATTGCTGCTTTGACATATATGCATGTGTGCAGGACCTTTGTGTGGAGCTAATGAATGTAAGATGATAGTCGTTTGAAGTTTCTGGTTTTCCACTTTTAGTCTTAATGATGTGTTGTGGAAAAGAGGTAAGTTACTACATTTACATTCTTTAGTTTTATTTTCCAAATGAAAAGAAGTCATTATAAATATAGAGAATATATATACACACAGACACACACACATTATGAGGATCATACTTGTTAGTACACACATCTAGACACACATACATATACATCTCATTGCTCCAGCACTTGCTAAAGACCCATAGAAAATTATCTTCCTATATTAAGCTCATTAATCCCTGACTAAACCAAAAAAAACGCACAAAAGTATTTTTGGGTCTTAATTACTAACTTAATGTTCAGTTGTACTGTTTCATCACATTAAACAAAATTCTCCAAAGTACCATTTTATCCCTTTTTTCTTTTATGAAACTAACGGTGAATTCATTTGTGATGTTTAATACCTTTTTTAGGTATCTCAAGAAGAGTTGTTATGAGTGTTGTTGCTCGTGTATCTCAAGAAACGGGTATCAAACTTGAATATGAGGTTTGCTTAAAGAGTAGAAAACAAGACAATTATCATTGTATAGTTGTTATAATGTAGTTGTGTTGTATTATTTTTTTGTATTAGTTTAAGCATGAAATACGATGATTTGTAATTATGTTAATACTTTATGAATGATGTGAATATATGATTCGTTTTAGCCTTTTAGAGTGTGAATCTATCATGTTATTTTTAATGAATATGAATGATTTTAATTGTTGTTGGTACATTATTGGTTTCAATTGTGAAATGACATTAAATCTATAGGTGCATGTCAAAGCAATGTAATTTTTTTTTAATTTGCATTTTTAACAACGGGCAAAATGTGTTGTGAATGATGTTATTGCAATGGCTAGGGACCGTTGTAAAAAAGTCTACTACAACGGAATTTTACAATGGACATTGCCCGTTGTAAAATCTTCTAAATCTATTTCAACATCACCTAATAAGACGGACGCTGATCCGTTGCGAAACACCTATTACAACGGGCATTGCCCGTTGTAAAAGGGTATTTTTGTTGTAGTGGCAGGCTTTATGTATGACTCGAAGTTTATGTTTTTATTTTTAAAACTCTTGAGTGCTCAAAATTTAATTTGAGTGGATTGAGAATTAAGGTTTTTCAGGTTTAGTAGGTTAGACGAATAAGCTTCTTAAGACGTGCAGGCAATGCTAGCTATATAGGAGTTATTTAGTTTCATTTCTGATGTGATGTATTAAGACTAATATGTCTATTTAGTACTTTGATCATCCAAATGGGTATCTTCATATGTCGCTTTTGGTGTAATTCGTAATAATTATATTTGATCAAAACCTGGGAATCGTTTGGGATTATGTATCTGAATATGAAATATTGATTTGAAATGTAATGAGAAAAGTTTTAATTCTATGTTGATTTTATTTCATATTCATGTGCTTCTGATATTATGGATACCTTTAACATTACCGTATTTTGTCACCGGAAGTTAATACTATAAATTACTGCAGCATCTGTAGCGCTAAGTTTCGGGCCTCAAGATAGGAGATGTTACAAAGTAGCTCTTTAATTGGTGTGTTGTGCTGAGAGCACCCCTTAGAGATTTTCATGAATTCGAAAATTAAGATGAGGAGTCAACTAGTAAACCAGTAGATGAGTCAATTCTTGATGATAGAGATGTCAATAATGGGGATGAAAGTTATATAGCGAAGAATTGTGATGACATTTTAGTACGATATAAGCATCCTTTATTGATATTTGTTTTATACATAGTTAAACTTGAAAAAAATAATTATCCTTTTGCAAATTAATTAGCTTTCATATTATGATTTTTATATTATACAATAATGATTAATTAGTATGATGTTCTAACTCTTTGTACATTATGATTTTTCTAGGTTTCTTACTTAGTATAAGACGAACGAACTTGAAGCCTCAATGGGTAGAAAGGAGAAAGATGAAGGAGAGGTAAAATATAACTATCCCAAACAAATATTATTATCCATGGCATTATTAATGATCTTGGCATGTTCTGTGAGTGAGAAACTACAGTTAAAACATTATCACTCAATTATTCAACATGATTTATAACATTTTATACACCCTATACTAGACATCTTATGGTAGAGCTAACATTTTCAAAAATATTTTTTTCTATTTACAGTTTGTACACCCAGTTATATTACCCAAAAGTTATAAATACTTGTACTATAAACAATTTACCTTTTTAGTATAATGGATATCTCTTATATCAATTCAGTGTTTTAAATCAAATTAGTTCAGACACATCGTCTATGACAATTAAATGTCCAGCTAGTAATAGTGAGAAAAATAGAGTGGTCCCTTATTGCCGCATTTGGCTTTCAAAAGGCACAAGGAAAGGTGCTTGTAGGTTTTTTTTAATAAAACAACCCTGGAAACCGTATGTAAAACTGTATGCATGCACTCATGTGTGTGATAATTTTAAGTTATTCAAAGTTCTTTCTTATATGAGTTGCAAGTATTTAGCATTACAACATAATATTTAGCACCATTGGCGGTTTTAGATCAAGTTTGGCAACGCTAATATCATCTTGCCAATGGTAAGGAAGCATTACAAATGTTGAGTTAAATGCATACAGAACACATCAAATTTGTGATGAATAATATATTTCTAGTGTTAGGTACCTTGAATTAATATTAGGAAAGAAGCAAATCACTTGCAAAACCACAGTCAAGCAGCAAACTAAGTAACTATTAGGCTAAGTAACTTGACCATATTTGATCAAATTATGGTTGGTGCTAATTACTATTGAACTCTGCTTTTAAAGATATGTTTCGGTTGTTATTCTTAGCATGCTTGGTGGCAATTATTTCGATTGGCTATTACAATGTATAAAGTAGAATGAAGTACAGAAAAGGAGATTCTAAGAACTTGGTACCAATTTCCGAGAATTAATTAATTATATATTCTTAAATCAATTAATTATGCATGTCTCAACCATAACAACTGTGGATTAATTTTATATTGGTTGGATACAAGGTTTATTTTAAATTTTGACCTTTGTATTTGATTAGGTTGTGAATATATAGCAAATGATATAAGGGTCGGATAATTGGCCGTTGACTTAAATGTGGGTAAGATCTTAACGTCGTGATCATTATTGGTCGCTATCGAATTTAATAGTTTTGTGTAATAAAGTTGCATGTAGCCAATTTCGTACCCTTGCAAAATCAATATTCCGAGGTACAAATGCATGTATAATACTAATCATAATATCTACATCTCTGGCTATAGATTAGACTTTTAAGTATATTTTGCATAACACTAATTAGAATATCACGATATTCATTAGAATATGTCGGTCATTTCACTTGATTGACTCTGTAACATCCCTTATTTGAAGATCCGAAACTAAGCGCTACAGATGCTGCAGTCACCATAGTATTAACTTCCGATGACCAAATACGATAATGTTAATGGTATCCGTAATATCAGAGGCACATGAATATGAATAAAATTACAGATTTCACAAAACAACATTTTTGATTACATTTCATAAAACATGTTTCATATCCAGATTACATAATCCCTTAATCGTTTCCCAGGTAAAGATCAAATATAATTATTACAAAATACGCCAAGAACGACATATGAAAATGCCCCCTTGATTGACCAGAGTACTATATAGTCACATTGACATAATACAACATAGCGGAATCAAACAAAATAAAACAACAACTCCTAAATAGCTATCCGTCAGCCACCTGCTCGTCTTTGGAAGCTTTATTCACCAACCTACTAATAACCTGTAAACCTCAACCCTTAGCCTACTGAATTCAATTTTAAGCACCCGAGAGTTTAAGAGGAAAACATAAACTTCGAATCAGACATTAAGCCTGGTGTGAATAATACTATATATCTCGGTTATTTGATATTAAATGAGACCACGCCGCTTAGCGTAACGGGTTTCCCCTCACTAATATCCTTTTAAAATGTATCTTTTGCAAACCTTATCCTACAACCAAAACTGGTTAAAACTGTAAAGCATTATCATGTAAACATACATATCAGGTAATAAATGAACTATCTGTTCGAAAACTATAGTTTTTTTTGGCTAACTACTAACCTTTAGCTGACTCGGGCCTACCAGACAATATAATGAAAATAATCTAACACACGTTAGACACTTCTCTTCTGGACGGTTTGTCCTTAACTATCTGTTAAATACTCCTCTTTTGGACGGTCTGTCCCTAACTTAACATCTCCCAAGGTCACCTGATCCTAATGGTTTTGTGGGCTCACCAATAACCTATCTGTATACAAGTATATATTCCCTTCTATATGTAATCATCATTTTAGTCTTACCTGTAACAAAACCCTACACACTGGAATTTTGGACTAAATTAGTTGGCGCTAATAGTTAATGTATAGGGCGCGACCCTATACAAGTCCCATCTGGTATTCTAATATTTGTGTCATTTTACTTAGAGTAATCTTTTCAAAATTTTTCTTGAAAACTTTTTCATCTCAAATTGATTTAAAACCTTTAAACCAAAATTAAACAAGAAAAACACATATACTCTATGCTTTACTCAAAATGACCTTGCCATGTTATATATATATACATACACACACTTTACACAAATCTTTGTTGATGGAAAAATTTAAACCTTTGAAAATACCCCTTACGAATCCATTGAAAGTACCTCTTTCGAAACCAAGTAAAACCCTTCTTTATAATCTAGGCCGAAAGGCCAAAACATTCCTTTCGAAACCATTCATAATCTTCCTTTCGAAAACATTGAAAAACCATTCCTTCGAAAGCATTAAAACCTTAGACATCCTTCTTTAAAACACGTTAGACTGCTTTTCGAAAACAATTGAAAACCATTCCCTTCAGACCTTTCGAAACCATTGGGGAACCACCCCTTCGAAACCTTCATTTAAACCTTTCGAAAGCATAAACACCTTTATAAACATCAAACCTTTCGAAAGCATTTTGGTTCAGTTTAAAACATGTGGAAATATCCTTTCGAAGCCATTAAAAATCATCTCTTTTGAAACCATTTGGGTTCTACCTTCAATAGAGCAAAAGGGTCATAAAACATTTAAGTCCAAAGCGTTCCTTTCGAAAGCATTTCATAAGCAAAGAAGTGATGGTGTCGAAACCAACCTTCTGAAAGCATTGGAGAAGTGGTTAAGTTTTAAAAACAAAGTATACCTTTCGAAACCATTGATGTTGAAAGGTAGAAAAGCGACAGCTAGGGGTTTCGACCCCATTCGAAAGCATTTACTTAAAACTAAAGGCGCAACCCATTCGAAACCTCTCCTTTAAAACATTTGACTCAACCGAAAGCCAACAAGTCGAAAGCATAACCTTCGAAAGCAAAGCAGGCGCGTTTTCATTTAAAAGCAAATACACGCTTCGCCCCCTTCGGAACCTTTGGTCTCGACCTAGTGCCTTCCGCCTTAGTCCAATTCACTCTGTACCAAGTTATTGAAACTATGTGCATTGGTTTCGAAGGCATGGAGGCGGTAGTACTTGGTCGGAACCCCTATGCCGAAAGTGGTGAAACATGATAAAAATATGTAAAACTGATTTTTACTTAAAAAGAATTTCTTTTCAACTAACCTGCCTTGTTTGTCAAAATCTAATTAGTTACTAATTTCTAAAAGTGCTGCCAATATTTCAGAAATAAACAATTTAATTTATTTATAAAATACCCCTTCTCCTTTTATAAATATATAAAACATTTAAGTCCCATACCTTAAATAATTTTATATATTCATCAAAACACTTAGGAAAATTCTACAAAAATGCCAGGAAATCATCTTTAATATGTTTTCTAACATATAGTAATTTCAGACCCAAAACATAAATAATTTAGCCGTAAATTATTTTAAACTCAAATAAACATTTTCTTTACTAGAAAATTAATATAAAATCCACATTAATTCCGGAAATTATGAAAATTGAAACCCATCTCTAAAATATCATTTCTGATCTAAATCTAAAATCGCAAGGTATTTGAATGTATTAAATAGGGTTTTCACATAAAAACATATTATAAAACCTATTTGATTAAGCATAAATCATCAACAAGCATATGTAAACATATGATCATTCAAAACATGGCATAACCTTGCAAATAAGTTCGGATTTACCACAAGACCGAAAACACTTAAGAAAAATGAGATGTAGTCATTATGCACCTTAGCTTTGAGATTAAGGATTTGAGATTTGATCTTGATTAAGTTTCTTAAGCTTTTCCTCTTGAAGTCTTAGCTTTTATCTTCTCTTGAGCTTGCTAATGGTGGCCGACGTTAGCTTATATTTTTGTTTGTAAATGTAATAATGAACGCGTAAATTGTATGGCCTAAGGGTTTAGGGTTTATGGAAGTGTCTTATTCCAATATTGCCCCTTATCTATTTGTCTTAGCATTTTAATTCTTTAGTTCATTTGTATATGGCACGGCTACCCCTTATTAATCACAAATCTCAACCCATAATCCATTTTACATTATTTCGTTTAATTTACCTAATTAAATGTTCCTAATAATGTTACTAAAAATATGGGTGTTACAATCTCCCCTCCTTAAAGAATTTCGTCCTCAAAATTACGATAAGGTACACAACCAACAATCAAAAAGGTAAAACATACCATCAAACAAATCAGAATAAGTGTCCCTAATCCTGCTCTCAGTCTCCCAAGTACAGTCTCTCTCGTCATCGCTCCACTGGATTTTCACTAATCTGACTGTCTTGTTCCTTAGCCTCTTCTCATCTCTCGCGACTATACGAATTGGCTTTCTAACTATAGTCAAGTCTAGTTCTACTACCGTCATCTAACACGGTCGGTGCTATAGTTGTCTCCAGATCTTTAACACGGTTTCTTAGATGAGAAACATGGAAAACATCGTGGACTCCTGTAAAACTACTTAGTAACTCTATTCTATATGCAAGTTTCCTGGTCCTCTCTACAATATGAAATGGTCCTACGAACCTCGGTGCCAACTTTCCTAATTTCCCGAATCTAATCACACCCGTCATAGGTGACACCTTAATAAAAACATGATCTCCAATAGAGAACTCTAAGTCTTTCCGTTTTCTGTCTGCATAACTCTTCTACCTAGACTGAGCTTCCTTCATTCTAGTCGAATCAACTCAATCTTCTCTACAGCTTTTCTAACAAAATCTGGACCAAGAACCAACCGATCCCCGGTCTCTAACCAATAGACTGGCGATTTGCATGGCTTCCATACAAAGCTTCAAACGGTGTCATCCCTATACTAGTCTGATAACTGTTGTTATGCTAAAACTCGACTAAGTGTAGATGGTCTTTTCATGATCCCCCAAAATCTAACACACAGGCTGTTAACAAATCTTCCAAGACTTTGTTAACTGTATCTGTTTGCCCATCGGTCTGTGGATGGTAAGCGGTACTCATCTTGAGCTTGATTCCTAAAATCTCCTGTAGACTTTTCTAGAATTCACTTGTAAACATGGAATCTCTATCACTTACTATACTACTAGGAATTCCATGAAGTCTAACTATATTCTTCATAAATAACTTAGCCAGAATATGTGCCGTCCTAGTGACCTAACTGGAATGAAATGGGCACTCTTGGTCAATCAATCCACTATGACCTATATACTTTCATTTTCCCTACTAGATCTTGGTAACTTGTCAATAAAATCCATAGAAATAGAATCCCATTTCCATATTGGAATATCGAATGGTTGTTGCAACCCACTTGGATTCTGATATTCGGCTTTTACCTATTGACAGTTCAAGCACTACTTCACCCATAAGCCAACATCCCTCTTCATACCTTCCCAGAAGAAACTTCTCTTCATATCCAGATACATCTTAGTTCCTCCTGGATGAATAGTGAACTTTGAACTCCTCCAAAACTTCCTTCCTAATGTCTTCTACATTCGGAACACACAATCTTCCTTTCTTTCTCAACCACCCATTCTGGTCAAGACTAAAATTCTTTAAGTCATCGCTCTCTGTTCCATCCCTTAACTTCTTGATCCGTTCAACTAATACTGGATCCTCCTCCTGTTTATAAGCAATCTTTTCGATCATAACTGGTCGAACTTCTAAACAAGATAACACAACAGATCCTTCACTAGACCCAACTTCAGATATCCACTGCACTCTGTAAGTCGACAACGCTTCCAAATCTTTCCACTTTGTTATCATTGCCAACACAGCATTCTGATGCTTTCTGCTAAGTGCATATGCATTCTTATTACCTTTCCCTGGTGTGTACTCAATTCCAAAATCATAAGCAGTAATAAACTCTAACCACCTCTGTTGTCTCATATTCAACTCCTTCTAAGAGAACGAATACTTCAACGACTTATGATCCGTATAAAGCTCAAACCTCTCTCTCAAAAGTTAATGTCTCCACACCTTGAATGCAAAAATTGCCCCAGCTAATTCCAAATCATGCGTTGGATATCTATCCTCATGCAGTCTAAGTTGTGTAGAAGTATAGACAATCACTTTACCTCTCTACATTAACACAACTCCTAATCCAGTTTCACACGCATTTGTATAAACTACCAAATACTGATTCCCTTCCAAAACATCTAATACAGGTGCATGGGTCAATAAGTGTTTCAAGCTCTAGAATGCTTCCTCACACTTATCGGTCCACACAAACTTCACATCCTTTCGTGTTAGCTTGGTCATCGGTGCTGCTATCCGTGAAAAATCCTTAATGAACCTCCTATAATATCCAGCCAATCCAAGAAAACTTTCTATCTCAATCACTACCTCGGGTCTCTTCCAATTATTCACCACTTTAATCTTAGTCGGATCTACAGACAATCCTTTCTTTGAGACTACATAACCAAGAAACTTCACTTCTCTCTTTCAGAAATGACACTTCTTAAACTTCGCCTTCAATTGATGTTGTCTCAACGTCTCAAGCACAATTCTAAGATGAACTTCATGCTCCTTCTAATCCCTAGAGTATATCAAGATATCATCTATGAAAACCAATACGAACCTATCCAAGTATTCTCGGAAAATTCGGTTCATCAAATCCACAAAAAATGTCGGCGCATTAGTTAGTCCGAATGGCATAACTAACCATTCGTACAATCCATATCTAGTTCTAAATGTCATCAAAGGAATACTATCCTCTTCTACTCTAAGCTGATGGAAACCTGTTGCCAAATCCAACCGAGAAAATACCTTGGCTCCACTCAACGAATCGAACAAATCGTTAATTCTAGGCAACGAATATCGATTATTTATCGTCTTCTCATTCAACTTACGATAATCTATACACAACCTCAACGATCTGTCCGGCTTCTTAGAAAACATTGCGGCTGCTCCCCAAGGTGAACTACTTGGTCTAATAAAACTCTTACCTTTCCAGATTCACCAACTGCATCTTTAACTCCCTCATCGTGGTAGGTGTCATCCTTCTTGGTGGTCTAGGTTCTGCTTTAGGAACCAAATCTATCCAAAACTCAATAGCCCGTTTCGGTGGCAATCCTACGACAGGCTCAAAAACACCCACGAATTCTCTAACCACAAAAACTCGATTCAACTCGTCTTCTACCTCCACAACATCAAATAAAACATTCACCTCACAACTAGGGTTTTCTACGGTATAAATAATCTGGATTATGTATCTGAATATGAATTATTGATTTGAAATGTAATCAGAAAAGTTGTTTTAAATCTACGTTGATTTTATTTCATATTCATGTGCTTTTGATATTATGCGTACCATTAACGTTACCATATTTTGTCACCGGAAGTTAATACTATAGATGATTGCAGCATCTATAGCTCTTAGCTTTGGGCCTCAAGATAGGGGATGTTACAACTTGGTATCAGAGCATAGGTTTATGGAAAACTTAACTGAAATTTGAAACTTAAAATAATTCTGAAAACGTAATCCTAAGAATTAGAGAAAAGACTGGGGTATGGGATAACGCTACAGTAACTTACTTATATTTGCTATATATAAGTATCGGCTCATTCTCTATTCTCCTATCTCTTAGGCTCTTCTTCCGTATCCACAAAGACTCGAATGCAGATTTTACGAATGTAAGGTCTGGATGCTAGAAGGGGAAGAGTTAACATTGGTGGGGGAAGCACCACAACTAACGGAAATGCCAAACCAAACACTAGGAGTAATCCAGGTCAGGCTTAAGCTGCTAATGTAGGTTTGGAAAACTGCAAGTTGATATGGGAGCTATGTATTAGTTCTTCGTTAACATGATGTAGGCTGGAGTTGCTGCAGGTTTAGTTGGAGGAAATGTTGAAGGAAGAAATTAGGGAGCCCCGGTGGTCAATAACTATGCTGTGTTGAGTAGAGATTATGCCAGACTGGGAGGAAAACTGTTTATCAGGACTGAGGACGCAATTGAAGTGGAGAATTGGTTACTTCATTGCGAGTGGATTTTTGCTGATTTGGGACTTCATGATGAGCAGAAAAGGAGACTCGCATTTAGGCAGTTACAGGTAGCAGCACTGTACTGGTGGAATATTATTACGGTCGGAGTCAATGAGGAGACTATGACTTGGGCCGAATCCAAACGAAGGTTTAAGGAGAGGTTTATGTCGGAGATTGCGAAGTCAACTCTGCTAAGGAAGTTTGCTGAGTTGGAGTAGGGAGATATGACAGTGCTTGAGTATGCAACTAGATTTAAGGAGCTATCGAGATACGGATACACTACGGTTGATACTGTCATTAAAAGGAATGAGAAGTTCATTCGCGGGTTGAAGTCTGAGCTTGCTAAGGCCACATTATCGCATATTAGAGATCTGTATGATGTAGTTGTTGAGATGGCTTTCAGGAAGGAAGAGATGCTTGCTTTTCTTGAAGGAAACAAGGCAAGGGAAGCTCAAGGAGGGCAGAACCAGAAGAGGAAATTTTTCCATAAGAAAGGAGCTCTGAAGAGTGGAGCTGCCAAAAAAGGAAAGACAGAAGTTATCTGTTATAAGTGTGATAAGAAGGGACTTTATGCTCATGAGTGCCGGACAGGCAAAGGGAAGAAAGCTACTGACAAGAAAGGAGTGAGATGTTTCAACTACGATTAAATTGGACATTATAAGAACTAGTGCAAGGAGTCAGCCAAGGATGGAAAGGGCAAAGTGTTTGCATTGGAGCCAGCTAGCTCGAGACCAAAAGTAGAGGAGAAAGGAAAAGCTATGTTGGGATGTACGCTTTTGATTCATGGTGTATCTGTTAGAGTTCTATTTGATATTGGTGCATCGCATTCTTTTATATCTCATTGTTTGGTAGATAAGCTTAACATAGAACCCTCATACCTAGTTACTTCCTTAACGGTTGCGAATCTGATAGGAGGTTACGTGACTCTTGGAATGAGAGACCACATAGAGTTTGAATTGTTAGGTCATGTATTTGTTTGCAGTTTGCATGTGTTTGATTTCATAGGGTTCAGAATTATTTTGGGTATGGATTGGTTAAGTAAATACGATGCTAGGATATTTTGTCATGATAGGAAAATATCACTTAGACGCCTGATTGTAGTGATCAGATAATATACTCCATAGAGAGCCCTAGTTTTAAGGGTAATGCTCTATTGGGTGTTGTGGAGGCAGAAGACGAGTTAAATCGGGTTTTCGTTGTTAGAGAATTCACAGATGTCTTTGAGCCCTTAGTAGGACTACCGCCGAAACGAGCTATTGAGTTTCAGATAAATTTAGTACCAGGAGCAGAACCTGTGAGTAGACCGCCAAGCAGAATGACACCAACTGAGATAAGGGAGCTAAAGGTGCAGTTGGTGGATTTGGAAAATAAGAACTTTATCAGACCGTACAGTTCGCCTTGAGGATCAGCCACAGTGTTTGCAAGGAAACCAGACGAATACGGTTAAATGATGTTATAATCTAAGTTGAGTTTTGAAATGATGTTTTAGTGAAATAACATATTCTGAGTAAATATGATGGATTTTAAATGACAGTTTAACCTATTTTGGAAAATATGATTTTGAAAGTGTATATGATTTCAAAGGATACGGGTTGAAATTGTATATGATATTTTGATATCAATTGTGAATTGATTTTTGAAATGTAAAAGAACCATCCGGTGTGAAATAAGCGTTTGGTTGTTAAAGAGACCGGGATCGGATATTGTCATACTCTATGCCAATACCGAAAACCACTTTAACAACTGTGTACGTGGTGGAGATTCCAGAAATAAAGTAGGATGGTTTGCGAACGATTCTGTATGAGGTAAAGAATTGATATCGTAAGTTGAATGAGAAGATGATAAAGAATCGATATCCGTTACCTAGAATTGACAATTTGTTCGACTAGTTGAGTGGAGCCAAAGTATATTCCCAGTTGGATTTGGAAACAGGATTCCATTGAAAGTCTATATGGATCGATAATATAGTTAAACTACGACTAGCAAGTGCGGAATTATTAATAATAGTAAATGGCAGTAATAAAAATGACAACAGGGATTTTTATACTGGTTCTAACTTCTCGTTCTACGTCCAGTCCCAGACTGCTTCTGGAATTTCTCGAATAACCCTCACTTAACCCGGAGGAACAGGTATTACATCGCCTGAGCAACCGAACAGGACTTTTCCGCCTAAGCAACCGAATAGGACGTTTCCGCCTAAGCAACCGAATAGGACTTCAATTACAATTTGATAAATTGTTTCTTGACTTGTGTGTTCTTTGAATAACACGAATATAGTCAATGTAGTACACCCTTCCTATAATCTTCTTGATATGATGATTTGAATGTGCAAAGATAGGAAGTATAGATTGAAAATCACTTGAGATTATAACAATATAAGATCAGAAAAGATAGAAAGAATTAGTTATTGAAATAGTGGATTTTCATCTCTATTTATAGTATTGAATAGTTTTAATTCAATAGTTGCAACTATTTGAAGAAGTGCAACTCTTGGTGAAGAAGACAACTCTTCAGATTTTGATATTTTATGAAGAGATGCTTCAGTTCGTCAAGTTCAGATGTCTAAGATAAAAGTGATAGATGTCTGAATAATTTTGAATTTCGAAAAAATAAAAGGAAAACAAAAACAGTTAATTTAGACGTCTGTCTTTTAATTCAGACGTCTGTCTAGGGTGACAGACGTCTGTTTATTAAATGACAGACGTCTATTTCATATAGAAATAGAGGCATTAACAACATAGTGTTCAGACGTCTGTTATCTTTATTTAGACGTCTGATATTGATGTCAGACGTCTGAATTAATATACAGACGTCTATTTCTGTACTGTTATGTTCCTTTGTCCATTTTAGTATTTTTGAACTTGAGAAAATATATAATTTTGAAAATACCTTTTTATATTTATTTTAAAGCATGATTTTCAAAAGTATATTTGTGTGTGTGTGTGTGTCATCACCATATCAGAGATTGTAAATATATATCTAAAAGATTTTTTAAGAACTTTAATCTTGTTGATGATAATAGCTTCTTTTGATGATTCTTGCAAGAATATTTGACATAATAGTATATAGATTGAAATATATAGTTGTCGCATTAAAATCGAAGAAGGCAGGTTTCAACATTCTCCCCCTTTTTGATGATGACAACTATATAATTCATCGATTAGTATAATCATACCTTTTGCTCCCCCTGTCAATATGACCATATTATATAGCAGAAATATAATTATTTCTCCCCCTTTGTCATTAACAAAAAGAATTGTTGGGGTTGTTTTGGATAAAAAGAAGTAACAAAACCGTGAATAACACACTAATTAAGAGATGTAAACAGACCAAGCAAGATAATAACAAAACAATGTTTAGAATACATCATTTGTTTACCTAACATAGTTGATTTAAAAAAGACAGATAAAATTATACAATCTTATCATTCACCATTGTTTGAACCAAAAAAAAATTTTATGAGAGAAGACATTGATTGAACAAAAAGAGAAACCAAAAGAAAACCATCTTCATTCACCATTCTCCCCAAGTTGGAGAAGAAGGAGGAGAGGATCCATGAGATTTTTTCCATAATTGACGAAGAACTGTCTTGATATTTTTCAATTCTCGTGCATTCTCTTCGACTTTAGCATCTAAGTAATCGAATCTAGAATTAATGGAAGAAAAGCCTTGTACTATTTGTTGAGAAATTTTCTTTTGATTTTTAGAAATAATGATGTCGGATTTGAGCTTTTCATTTTTAGTATACGAGCGAGAAGTACCAGAAATTAGTTCTATCTCGAAATTTTTCGAATTTGGGCTTTGGATGAAAGCTTGCTCAAAAGCTTCATCTTCATCTTCTTCTACATCTTCCCTTTCTTCATCATCCTTTTCTTTTTCAGTATCTCCTTCATCTCCATTATGTCCGGAACTACTTACTTTTGCTTTTCCTTTTTCTTTTTGTAAAGCAAGTTGTTCCGCTTTATAATCATTAAGTGTTGGAAATGTCGGAGGAGATTCTGGTAATCCCATTAAACTGAAGAAGCGAATGTTGGATACCTTGATTTTTTCAAATTCAATTGATGGACTTTGAATAGAGAAGGCAGTTAGAATTCGAGTAATATAGGGAGCATAGATAATTGAGCGTTTCTTGGAGTCATGATAAGTGCGAAAAGCATCATAAAAGTATTGAGCCCAATTGATTTGAGTACTGGATAGAATTGATTGAAGTGCCTTATCTTCATCATCGTAAATGACCTCATGGCTTCCTTGTCGGGGAAAAATTGTTTTTATTAGCATTCTAAGCAATAGTCGAGGTCGAGGACGAAGATGATTTGATCTATCTGTGGATTTTTCAGGTTCAAACAGATAATATTCTATTTGTTTAAGTTCCTCTCCTTCTAACTTAAAGTCATCTATGTCGACTCCTTCTGAACTACATTTTAAAATTCGTCCAATGTCAGAAGGAGTTATTTGCAGAATGTTTCCAAAAACTCTTGTCCAAAGTGTTCCTTTTTCTCGATGAAGTCTAATTTTTGGATTGTTAACATTTGCTAGAAATAATAAAACACTAAGTCTGCAAATGTTGACTTGATTATCTTTGAAATCAATAAGGCTTGTAATCTGAGATCTATCAGTATAGAGCCTAAGTTTGTAGAAAGGAAAATGATCAAGATTATGAAAAATACCATGAAATGATTGAAGAGAACATAAATGCTTGTAACGAGCCATGCTTCGAGGTTCGTGGTATAACCAAGCTTCAATTTGATCTTCCGAAGGAAGAATGTGAGGAGGTTGATGAGATGAATCTCCTTTTTGTTTCTTAGATTTGGGCGCCATATGATTAATTGGAAAAAGCTAGGGTTTTGAGATAGAGAGACAAAAAGAACGAGAGGAAGAAAATAAACCGTTGGAATAATTTTTATAGATTTCTTCTTAACAGGGTTTCAGACGTCTGAATAATAAACAGACGTCTGAGATTCTGTAAAATAAAATCAAAGACAAGAAGATCAGACGTCTAAGAATTTATGACAGACGTCTAAGACGTATGACAGACGTCTAAAAATAATTGACAGACGTCTCAGAAGGTTTAAAATGAAACAGAGAGTAAAAAACATTTTGCACTAAATTCAGACGTCTGATAGTTTTATGTTTAGACGTCTATTATGAATAACAGACGTCTGTTATCTTTAAACAAACGGCTAATTCTTGGCTGCAAAAGTATAGACAGATTTAGACGTCTATGAAAAATGATTTAGACGTCTGTGTGGCTGAAAATAGTAAAAGAGTTGTTTTTACAGACGTCTGTTGAAAAATATAGACATCTGTCTGTCTGATAAAAGATTTTCTTTATTCTTAGGCTTAAAAAAAATTAATAGTTTATTTATTTATATTGATAAGAACATAAAATAAGTATAAATCAACAAATCAAACATACAGACATATATATTATCTATTTAGGAGTCTTTGGAGTTTTTGGAGACTTCGGAGACTTCCCTTTGGATGATTCGTGTTTATTTTGTTCAGCAGACTGATAAATAGGAGACCATTGAGGTTGACGTTCCCATGAATTTGGGGATACATGGGGACGTTGAGGTGAGAGAATATGTGCATTTGTGTTGATCGGAGATGAACCACATATTTTTGCAGCACATCGTTCAAGAAAACTGAGTCGTCTTCCATGACTCTTTTGTTCAAAATACATTTCTCGCTGAAGATCAAGTGTTTCCCTCTGATAGTGATGTAAATCATCTATCTTTTCTTTAGTAGATGGCGATGGAAATAAATTTCTTCGCGTACGTTTATTTTCCGGCGTATATCCCGTATGATGACTTTGTGGTGGACATATCGGAATATAAGCTGGAGTTGGAGTCGGAAGTTCGGAAGACCCAGAACTAGGAGTTTCAAAATTAATTGAAGAAAATTCAGATGTATAGGAGGGCTCATCTGAAGATGAACCAGCCATGGTATATAAGAATAATGCAAAGTTAAAAAGCATATTTGAATAATTTTTTGCTTTCACCTTTGTAAAAAGAATAGATAAGCTGAATGATAATTTTCTTTGGTAAGAAGAAATTTATAGACAACTAAAAGCTAAAAAATAAATGGTTAAGATTAAAAGAAGAGAAATTTAATGTTAACCAGAAACAATATGTGTGGGTAAAAAAAATTTAAATAAAGACAGAATAGCTGAAGTATACTTCATAAATTTTTGAGAGAGATAATACCAAGTTCTCGTCTCAATTTTACAAAAATGTTTTCATTCAAAGGTTTGGTAAAAATATCTGCTAATTGATTTTCCGAAGATATAAATTCTAGATTGATTATATCTTTTTCAATATTATCACGAAGAAAATGATGACGAATATCAATATGTTTTGTCCGTGAATGATTTACTGGATTTTTAGATAAATTAATAGCACTAGAGTTATCATAGAAGATTGTAGATTTAGATAAGTTAAAACCAAAATCTTGAAGAGTTTGTTGCATATAAATTACTTGAGCACATGCCAAAGCTGCAGATATATATTCTGCTTCACAAGTAGAAAGTGATACGCAATTTTGTTTCTTACTGAACCAAGATACTAGAGACCGTCCAATGAAGTGACAAGTCCCACTTGTACTTTTTCTATCCGTCCGACTTCCTCCAAAATCAGCATCACTATATGATACTAATTCAAAAGGACATTCTTTCGGATAAAATAGTCCAAAATCTTTGGTTTTGTTGAGATAACGTAAAATACGTTTCACTGCTCTAATATGTGATTCTTTAGGATTGGCTTGAGAACGTGCACACAAACAGACACTCATCATTATATCGGGTCTACTAGCAGTTAAATATAATAACGATCCAATCATACTTCGATATAACTTTTGGTCTACACTCTTGCCATTTTCATCTTTTTCAAGATGTATGGTTGTACTCATAGGAGTAGGTTTGGCAGAGGTATTTTCCATACCAAATCGTTTGATTAAATTATTACAATATTTTTCTTGATTTATAAAAATACCATTATTAATTTGTTTAATTTGAAGTCCAAGAAAATATGTTAATTCTTCCATATGAGACATTTCAAATTCATTTGTCATTATTTTAGAAAATTCTTGACATAATTTATCATTAGTTGATCCAAAAATAATATCATCTACATAAATTTGAACAATTAAAATATCATGTTTCTTTTTCTTAATAAAAAGAGTTTGATCAACCTTTCCAATTTCAAAACCAGAGTTGATTAAATAAGTTTTTAAACGATCATACCAAGCACGAGGTGCTTGTTTCAAACCATATAAAGCCTTTTTAAGTTTATAAACATGTTCTGGAAATTGTTCGTGTATAAACAAGGGAGGTTGTTCAACATAAACATTTTCTTTAATAAATCCATTTAAAAAAGCACTTTTAACATCCATTTGATATAATTTGAAATCATGAAAGCAAGCATAGGCTAATAGAATTCGTATTGCTTCTAATCTTGCGACAGGAGCAAATGTTTCTTCATAGTCAATTCCTTCTTCCTGATTATATCCTTGAGCAACTAATCTAGCTTTATTTCTAGTGATATTACCATTTTCATCAGCTTTATTTTTAAAAACCCATTTAGTGCCAATAACTGTTTGATTATTTGGTCGTGGAACTAAATCCCAAACGTCATTTCTTTCGAATTGGTTTAGTTCTTCTTGCATCGCAATAATCCAATAATCATCAGTTAAGGCTTCCTTAATATTTTTAGGTTCTATATTAGAAAGAAACGCTATATGACCCATTTGATTTAGCTGATTTCTTGTTTTAACTCTTTCATCAATTTCTCCTATAATATTTTGAATTGGATGATCTTTTAAAATTCTTGGTGGAGATTTTAATTCAGTTTCAAATTGATTTATAGAAGTGATATTGTCAGGTGTATTGTTGTCAAAAGTAGAATTTGAATTTGTTACAATGTCTTCATCATCATTTGTTTTAATTTTGAAATTTTCATCAAATGATATATGAAGTGTTTCTTCAATAGATTTAGTTCTTATATTATAGATTCTATATGCTTTGCTTCGTTCGGAATATCCGATGAATATACATTCATCCGATTTTGGATCAAACTTACCTAATTGATCTTTTGTATTTAAAGCAAAACATTTAGAACCAAAATTTTTAAAGTAAAATATATTAGGTATTCTACCGATGAAGAGTTCATATGGAGTATGTTTAGTTAAAGGTCAAATAGATACACGATTTAGGACATAACAAGCAGTAGCAACGGC
The DNA here is from genome assembly GCA_030737815.1 of Allium fistulosum. Classification (NCBI taxonomy): domain Eukaryota; kingdom Viridiplantae; phylum Streptophyta; class Magnoliopsida; order Asparagales; family Amaryllidaceae; genus Allium; species Allium fistulosum. Next base: position 1,340,649,991 of record CM060901.1, on the reverse strand, counting down.
TTCTGCCCAAAATTGTTTTGGAAGAGTGGTTCCATTCAATAAAGTCCTAGCACATTCTTGAAGTGTTCTATTTTTACGTTCAACAACTCCATTTTGTTGAGGCGTTCTTGGAAATGAAAAGTTATGAAATATTCCTTTTTTATTACAAAACTTCTCAAACATTTCATTTTCAAATTCTCCTCCATGATCACTTCTAATATTTTTAATTTTTAGATTTTTAATATTTTGAATACGTTTAGCAAAGATTTTGAAATTTTCAAAAGTATCACTTTTGTTTTTCATAAATAAAGTCCAAGTATATCTAGAGAAGTCATCAACTATTACAAAGACATATCTATTGTGATTAATAGATTGAGTCTGAGTTGGTCCAAATAAGTCTAGATGTAACAATTCAAGAGGTTGCAAAGTTGAGATGATCTTCTTGGATTTAAAAGTAGATTTAGTTAGCTTTCCTAGTTGACAAGCATCACAAATGCTATTTACCTTAAAATTCATTTTAGGTAATCCTTTTACCAAATTATTTTTGGATAATTTATTAATAGCTTTGAAATTTATATGACAAAATCTTTTATGCCATAGCCAAGGATCATTTTCTTTGACTAATAAGCACATATTTGTATTATGATTTATTTTCATATTTAAAATATAAATATTATGATCTCTTACTCCTTCGAAAATGATATTTTTGTTATGATAAAAAATATTGCATTTATTTTCAGAAAATACTATGTTAAAACCTTTATCACATAATTGACTAATACTGAGTAAGTTATGTTTTAAATTTTTAACTAATAAGACATTTGTAATAAGAGGTAATTTAGATGTACCGTCATTGCTCACATCGCCTTTGCCGATGATGTAACCTTTTGAATTGTCTCCAAAAGTGACAGATCCTCCATCTGAGTAGATAATGTTAGTTAACATATTTTTGTCGCCTGTCATATGTTTTGAGCAACCACTGTCTAGAATCCATTTTCCTCTTTTCTTAATCGGTACCTGCAAAAAATATTGAAATTCTATTGGTACCCACTTCCTCTATAGGGTCCTAAGGGTTAAATCTTAGGAAGCCAAACCCAGTTGGGTTTAGAGTTCCCTTTAAAAATAAAATTTTCATTCTTATGAACAGACATAATAAAAGATTTAATGTAGTTTTTCCTAATCAAATTATTATTCGTTAGATCACTTACTTCATCATTTGTTGCCATAAAACAAACGTTGGCTTGTTCTGAATCACTGTCATTTTCACTGTCTGATGAAGAAGATTCTGTATCATCCCATGTAACTGAGAAGGCTTGTTTCTTTTTATATTTGTCCTTTTTGAGATTATTTTCTTTCTTCCGATCAGGACAATCTTTCTTTATGTGACCCTTCTTGTGACATTCGTAGCATTCAAGAGATGAACTTGATGGCTTATTAAAACCCTTGTTATTTCCAAATTTATTACCCTTTTTGAATTTTAAAAACATTTTGAAATTCTTAGCTATAAATGCCATATCATCTTCTGATTCAGAGTCTTCTTTTTCTGCTTGAAAAGCGATAGTTTTCTTGTCCTGTGCTTGTGCTCGTCTTGCCTGCAAATTTACTTCATAGGACATTAGATTTCCTATTAACTCTTCTGTTTTTATGGTTGAAATATCATTAGCTTCCTCGATAGCTAAGACTTTTCGTTCCCATTCATCAGTTAAAGAGTTAAGGATTTTTGATACAACATCAGATTCAGTAAAAGTGACTTCTAAAGCTAAAAGTGAGTGATAAATATCCTGGAATCTAGAGTACATTTCACTAATACTTTCTCCTTGTTTCATCCTAAAGTTTTGAAATTGGTTTTTAAGCATAGAGATCTTGCTTTGTTTTACTTTATTTGTTCCTTCGTGTGTAACCTTAAGTGTATTCCAAATTTCAAATCCAGTTTTACAAATACTGACTCGATTGAATTCATTTTTGTCTAATGCGCAAAATAACATATTCATTGCTTTTGCGTTTGCAGTAGCATCTAGTTTTTGTGTATTAGACCATGCAGCATATCCTGTAGTAGGAATATGATATTCAGTTTGAATGATATTCAAGTTTCAAATCCACTTGCTTGCATAAAAATTCTCATTCTAGTTGACCAATAACTATAATTTAATCCGTTAAACAATGGTGGTCGTGTAGTGGCTTGTCCCTCAGTAAAACTGTTGCTAGTGTTATTGTCCATATTTTTTTTAAAAATATCAGATAACTATGTTATAGTTATGTGATGACCTTGCTCTGATACCAAATGAAAGTCTATATGGATCGATAATATAGTTAAACTACGACTAGCAAGTGCGGAATTATTAATAATAGTAAATGGCAGTAATAAAAATGACAACAGGGATTTTTATACTGGTTCGAACTTCTCGTTCTACGTCCAGTCCCAGACTGCTTCTGGAATTTCTCGAATAACCCTCACTTAACCTGGAGGAACAGGTATTACACCGCCTGAGCAACCGAACAGGACTTTTCCGCCTAAGCAACCGAATAGGACTTTTCCGCCTAAGCAACCGAATAGGACTTCAATTACAATTTGATAAATTGTTTCTTGACTTGTGTGTTCTTTGAATAACACGAATATAGTCAATGTAGTACACCCTTCCTATAATCTTCTTGATATGATGATTTGAATGTGCAAAGATAGGAAGTATAGATTGAAAATCACTTGAGATTATAACAATATAAGATCAGAAAAGATAGAAAGAATTAGTTATTGAAATAGTGGATTTTCATCTCTATTTATAGTATTGAATAGTTTTAATTCAATAGTTGCAACTATTTGAAGAAGTGCAACTCTTGGTGAAGAAGACAACTCTTCAGATTTTGATATTTTATGAAGAGATGCTTCAGTTCGTCAAGTTCAGATGTCTGAGATAAAAGTGACAGATGTCTGAATAATTTTGAATTTCGAAAAAATAAAAGGAAAACAAAAACAGTTAATTTAGACGTCTGTCTTTTAATTCAGACGTCTGTCTAGGGTGACAGACGTCTGTTTATTAAATGACAGACGTCTATTTCATATAGAAATAGAGGCATTAACAACATAGTGTTCAGACGTCTGTTATCTTAATTTAGACGTCTGATATTGATGTCAGACGTCTGAATTAATATACAGACGTCTATTTCTGTACTGTTATGTTCCTTTGTCCATTTTAGTATTTTTGAACTTGAGAAAATATATAATTTTGAAAATACCTTTTTATATTTATTTTAAAGCATGATTTTCAAAAGTATATTTGTGTGTGTGTGTGTTTCATCACCATATCAGAGATTGTACATATATATCTAAAAGATTTTTTAAGAACTTTAATCTTGTTGATGATAATAGCTTCTTTTGATGATTCCTGCAAGAATATTTGACATAATAGTATATAGATTGAAATATATAGTTGTCGCATTAAAATCGAAGAAGGCAGGTTTCAACATCCATTAGCTTAGAGTGACTGAGGATAGTATTCCTTTGACGGCGTTTAGAACCCGATATGGATCGTTCGAATGGTTAGTAATGTCGTTCGGACTAACTAATGCACCAACATTCTTTGTAGACTTAATGAACCGGTTTTTCTGAGAGCACTTTGATAGGTTCATATTGGTATTCATAAATGACATTTTGGTATACTCTAAAGATGAAAGAGAACATGAAGTTCATCTTAGAGTGGTGCTTGAGACGTTGAGGCAGCATCAACTAAAAGCGAAAATTTCATAGTGTCATTTCTGGAAGAAGGAGGTGAAGTTCCTTGGTCATGTAGTCTCAGAAAAAGGGTTGTCAGTAGATCCAGCTAAGATCGAGGCAGTGAATAGTTGGAAGAGACCCGAGACAGTGACTGAGATAAAGAGTTTTCTTGGATTAGCTGGTTACTATCGGAGATTCATTAAGGATTTTTCGCGGATAGTGGCACCGACGACTAAGCTAACGCGGAAAGATGTGAAGTTTGTCTGGACTGATTAGTGTGAGGAAGCATTCCAAAAGCTGAAACACTAATTAACAAATGCACCTGTGTTAGTTGTTTCGGAGGGGAGTCAGGGTTTAGTGGTGTACGTAGATGCATTTGGAACAGGGTTAGGAGCTGTGTTAGTGCAAAGAGGGAAAGTGATGCCTGTGCTTCTCGACAGCTCGACCGCATGCGGTTAGATATCCAACTCATGATTTGGAATTAGCTGCGGTAATTTTTGCATTAAAGGTGTGGAGACATTACCTTTTGGGAGAAAGATTCAAGTTGTATATGGATCATAAGGCATTGAGATATTTATTCTCTCAAAAGGAGTTGAATATGAGACAGCAGACGGGGTTATTTTTTTTAGTCGCTTATGACTTTGGTATTGAGTACACACCAGGAAAAGGCAACAAGGTTGCAGATGTAATTAGCAGGAAACATCAAGATGTAGTATTGGCAATGATAGCTAAGTGGAAAGATTTATAAGTATTGACTACATGCGGAGTACAATGGAGATCTAAGAGTAGTTCTAGTAAAGAAACTGCTATGTTGTCATGTTTAGAAGTTCGACTAGTGATGATCGAATGGATAGCTTCTAAGCAAGAGGAGGATCCAATATTAGCTGAAAGGATCAAAAAGTTAAGGGATGGAGCAAAGAGCGATGACTTTAAAGACTTTAGTCTTGACCAGAATGGATGGTTGAGGAAGAAAGGAAGACTGTGTGTTTCGAATGTGGAAAACATTTGGAAGGAAGTTCTTGAAGAATGCCATCATTTGAAGTTCACTATTCATCTGGGAGGAACTAAGATGCATCAGGATATGAAAAGAATCTTCTTCTAGGATGGCATGAAGAGAGATCTAGGTTAATGGGTGAAGCAGTGTTCGCACTGTCGACAGAGAAAAGCTGAACATCAAAAACCAAGTGGGTTGCTTCAGCCTTTAGAGGTTCCAGTTTGGAAATGAGATTCTATCTTAATGGATTTTATAGACGGGTTGCCAAGGTTGAGTAGAGGAAATGAAAGTGTATGGGTTATAGTGGACAGATTGACCAAGAGTGCTCATTTCATTCTAGTTAAGTCAACCAGAATGGCACCTGTTTTTGCTAAGTTATTCATGAAGAATATAGTCAGACTGCATGGAATTCCTAGTAAGATAGTAAGTGATAGAGAGTCCTTATTCACTAGCGAATTCTGTAAGAGTCTATAGGAGACTTTGGGTACCAAGCTCAAGATGAGTACCGCTTACCATCTGTAGACAGATAGGCAAACAGAAAGAGTTAACAAAGTCTTAGAGGATTTGTTAAGAGCTTGTGTGCTAGACTTTGGGGGATCATGGGAAGACCACCTATACTTAGTCGAGTTTTCGTATAACAACAGTTATTAGACTAGTATAGGGATGACACCATTTGAAGCTTTGTATGGAAGGCCATGCTAATCTCTCGTTTATTGGTTAGAGACCATGGATAGGTTAGTTCTTGGTCCAGATTTGGTTAGGGGAGCCGCAGAAAAGATTGAGTTAATTCGAGCTAAATGAAGGAAGCTCGGTCTAGGCAGAAGAGTTATGCTGATAAGAGACGGAAAGACTTAGGTTCTCAGTTGGGATCATGTTTTCGTCAAGGTATCACCGATGAAAGGTGTAATCGAATTCGAAAAATCAGGAAAATTGGCACCATGATTTGTTGGACCATTTCCTATTGTAGAAAGGATCGGGAAACTCACATATAGAGTAAACTTACCGAAGAGTTTGGCAGGAGTCCACAATGTTTTTCATATATCTCATCTAAGGAAGTGTATTCGAGATCCAGAGACTACTATAGCACCAACTGTGTTAGATGATTTAGTAGTGGAACCGAATTTGACTATAGTTAGAAAGCCAGTTTGTATAGTCGTAAGAGATGAGAAGAGACTAAGGAACAAGACAGTCAGATTAGTCAAAGTCCAGTGGGGCGATGGTGAGAGGGACTGCACATGGGAAACTGGGAGCAGGCTTAGGATACTTATCCTGACTTGTTTCATGGTATGTTTTACCTTTATGATTGACTGTTATGAGTACCTTATCGTAATTTCGAGGACGAAATTCATTAAGGAAGGGAATCTGTAATGACCTTAATTTTGACTAACATTATTTAGGATATTTAATTAGATAAATTAAATGAAATAATGTCAGTGGTTAAGAGATTGAGATTTGTATAATTATAAGGTAGCCATGCCTTAATGAATGAACAAATGAAATTTTAAAATGAAGAAAGAAAAGGTAATAAGATAAGGGCAAAATAGGAATAGGTTATATTCTTATACCCCAAACCCTTATTCCAATTTCATTTACAACATTCACAAACAAAACAAAACCTAGAGCTTGGCCGGCCGCCATTGGAAGAAATCTAAAGGAAGATAAGCAAGAATTCAAGTAGGAAGCTTAATCAAATCAATTTAAGAGCAAATCTCAACCTTCTTAACAATCAAGCTAAGGTGAATAATAGAAAACATCTCATTTTTATTGCTTTCGGTTTCTAGATAAGATTTGAAATTATTTTGCAAGTAAAATGCCATGTTTTGGTTGTTTAAATGGATATATATGCTTGTTGATGAATTATGTTGCTTTATATAGATTTTATGGAATGTTTCAATTTGAAAAACTTATTAAATGACATCCAAATGGCTTGCGTTTTTTATATAAGATTAGAAACATTATTTTCGAGATGGGTTTCAAGTTTCATATTTTTCTAAGTTAATGTGGACTTATTATGAATTTTTTAGTAAAGAAAATGGTTAAATTGGGTTTAAATATTTTACGACTATTATATGTTAGCTTTAGGTCAGAAATTTAAATATGTTAGAAAACATATTAAAAGTGATTTATGGGAATTTTTGGAGAATTTTCCTAAGTATTTTATTAAAGATATAAAATTATTTAAGGTACGGGACTTAAATGTTTTATATGTTTATAAAAGGAGAAGAGGCAATTTGCTAAATGTTTTAAATTGTTAATTACTGAATTCTGCAGCACTTTTAGAAAAGATTTTGAGAAAGAATTGACAACCAATTATAAGTTGACAAATAAGACAAATTAGTTGGAAAGATACTACTTTAAAAAGTAAAAAATCAGTTTTGTAAAAGATTACTGCTTCGCCACTTATAGCAGCCACCTTTCGACACCATACTACCGCCTCCGACCTAGTCGAAACCAATACACATGGTATCAATGCCTTGGTACATAGTGGATTGGAGATAGGCGAAAGGTATAGATTCGAAACATGCTTCCAAAGGAGTAGAAGTAGTCTTTATAAAATCAGAACTATTTTGGTTACAAAATGGGGCTTTCAAAGGAAATAATGCCTTTGTTTTAGAAAAGGGCTTTCGAAAGAGATTGTTGCTTTTTGTTTTTAAAATAAGTTTTCGAAGGGGTCGAAACTACTACTACCGCACTCAACCATTCGAATTAGTGCCTTCGAAAGGGTTCTTTTGCCTTAAACTTTGAAGCCGCTTCTCCATGCTTTCGACAGGGTTGGTTTCGAAACCATCCACTGTCTTTTACTTAGGAATAATGCTTTCGAAAGAGTTGCTTTCGCCCTAATTCTTTTAAGACCCTTAGATATATTGAAAGTTAAACCCAAAGGTATTGAAAGGAATTGTTTTGAATGGTTTTGAAGCTTTGTTCCACAAAATTTTACTTGAGCCCAGTGCTTTCGAAAGGTTTGTTTTAAGTAAAGGACTTTAATACTTTCGAAAGATATATAATGAAGGTTTCGAAGGGGAGATACCCCAATGTTTTTGAAAGGTTTACTTGAGTCTTTAAATGGAAGGTTTCCAATGCTTTCAAAAGGAAATTTTAAAGTATTTGAAAAGGGGATGTCTAAGGTTTATAAAGCTTTCGAATCAATGATTTCAAAAGGTTTATTTTAAAGGTTTCAAAAGGTATGTTTTGGCCTTTCGGCCTAGTGTTTCAAGGTATAGTAGTTAACTTAATTTGAAAGGGGTACTTTCAATGGGATCGAATGGTATCGTTTAAAGTTTTTAAGCAAAGGTTTCGAATGGTTTACCTTGGCTTTATAGCCTAAGACCTTTTAAGTTAAAAAGGGTTTTAACTTACTTTGGAGGGATAGATAATCCCATTGTATTTCATCAACACGGTTTTATGTAAAGCATATATCATGGCAAAGATATTTAAGTAAAGTAAAGAGTATATTTTCCTTGTTTAAGTATGATTTAAAGGGTTAAATCAATTTGAAAGAAATGTTTTCAAGGAAAATTTGATGCGGTAGTTAACCTTAAGTAAATGACTCAGAGATTAGAATACCAGATGGGACTGGTATAGGGTCGTGCCCTATACTTTAGCTAATAAGCCCCTAGCTAATATAAGTCCAAAATTCTAGTGTGTAGGGCTTTATCACACGTAAGACTAAAATGATGTTACACACTGAAAGGAATATACAGGGAGAAGATAGTAAAGGGCAGATAACTCAGTAGTGTTCCTTACAGATGTTAGATAATTGATTATGTCTGGTAGGCCCGAGTCAGCCAATGGTTAATAGTTAGCCAAACAAAACTATATTTTTTTTGAATAAATAGTCCAATAATTACCTGATTTATGTGCATATATGATATTGCTATTATTGCTTTAATCAGTTTGATTGCAGGATTCTGATTTGCAAAAGATATGTTTTAAAAGGGATATTATTGAGGGGAAACTCATTCCGCTAAGCGGCATGGTTTCACTTAATATCAGTAAACTGAGATGTAATAGTATTATTCACACCAGGATTTATGTCTAACTCAAAGTTTATGTTTTCCCCTTAAACTCTCGAGTGCTCAAAATTAATTTGAGTACATTGAGAATTAAGGTTTTTCAGGTTTAGTAGGTTGGACGAATAAGATTCCGAAGACATGCAGGAGGCAAAGCTAGCTATATAGGAGCTATTTAATTTTATTTTTGCTGTGATGTATTAAGACTGATATGTCAATTTATTACTGTGATCATCCAAGTGAGCATCTTCATATGTCGCTCTTGGCGTAATTTGTAATAATCATATTTGATCAAAACCTAGGAATCGTTTGGGATTATGTATCTGAATATGAAATATTGGTTTGAAATGTAATCAGAAAAGTTGTTTTAAATCTGTGTTGATTTTATTTCATATTCATGTGCTTCTGATATTATGGATACCATTAACATTACCATATTTTGTCACTAGAAGTTATTACTATAGATGACTGCAGTATATGTAGCGCTTAGCTTCGGGCCTCAAGATAGGGGATGTTACATTATGATTACTCAATAATAAAATTATGACGTTTAATTTTTGTTGATCTGCATTGTATCATATTTTACCATTCTTTGTCCAGCCTTGCAAAAACCTTGTAAGTTGGTTAGCTTAATACAAAATTCAAAAATGCAGGTTTGCATCTTTAATAAGGGTGATATATGTGTAAGTTAGCATCTTTAATAAGTTTCTGTATGTTAGTTAATTCTTTAATAGGTTACTGTAGTCAAAAATGCAGGTACTTAGATCACTTAGTGTAAAATATATGTGTAAGTTAGCAGCTTCAATAGGTTACTGCAGTCAAAATGAATTGTTCCAATCTTATTTAGCTAACTTCGTCCAAGTGTAAGATCTAATCTTTGTCCCCGTTTTGTCAAACTTAGGATGGTCAAAATTTTGAGGTGGTTAAATTTAATGTACAATTCAAATAATATGTTTATCTAATGCCAGCAAATATGATGAATAAAGCACAACTTTTATTATTGTTTGTGTTGTTATTGTTGTTCAAATGGAAATAAAGATGCAGCTAAATTAATATGGAAGTTTTATTTTTGTATTTTGGGGATGATAGCTTTTATTTTTGTGAATATAGGAATTATGGCATACATATAAGCTTCCCTTTGCTTTCAAGTCTAGTACCTTAATTTTTGATACACTGACAGAACGTTGGATTCTTTAAACAGCTGAAACATTGAATTCTTTAAAGTCTAAACAGCCTTTTGGCTCATCATGGAATTTTATTTTATGTATAGAATGGTACTCATTTCTAAATTGCCTCTCCTTCACATATTGAAGGGCTTGGTTAAAACTACATTAGGTTATTGATTTTGTATAGATTTATCATAAATTGTGTTCGATCCATTTTGTTGTAAGTGGAAATTAGGTTAGAGGACTTCTCATTCTAGGTTAATAAGTTTTAAAGACAGCACTAATGAATAATTAGTTTTAAGGACAACTTGCATAAAAATGCTAAATTCATTTACCTTTTTAAGTTATATAGGAAAATGATAAATTCATTTATCATTATTTCTGTATAACTGAAAACGATAACTTTATTTATCTTTTTCATGTAAATTGTCCTTAAAACTATTTTTTTAAAGCGTCGTCCTTAGAACTTATTATCCTGCACAAAGAAGCCTTTTGAGTGAAAATCCCCTTGTTGTAATTACTAAAAAAGGAATTGTGCTAGGCGATGTACTTGAAAGTAATGGCAAGTGTTGCTTATGTTGTAAACTTGTTTTGGAACTACACAAATTAAAATTATCTTGTTTTACATGTATGTTGTAAAAAAATTATTTTTTATTTTTTTAGTCTTAATTTTTAAATATTCTTTTTAATTTTCATTTATAATTGCAGCAATCTAACACTTTGAAAAGTGCTTCAAAAACTATATCACTTTCTACCACCCTGCCATAAAGCAAGGAAAAAACCGTTACCTGATTTCAAATTGTGACAGGTTTTATTTTGTTTCCCTTCTTCCAGGGTCTGAAATTAGCTCATTTTACATTATTCATGTTATTCAAGTGGAAGGTTGTATTATGGTGGGGAAGTTCTTTTTGTATTAGTTATTTGTCAACTGTTTCAACCCACCATTCGTTACATGCTTTCTCTATTCTATCTCGAAAACCCCAAAATGATTTTTTTTTATTTTTTCACCTCAAATGGGAATAAATCTGACATGGCTTTGTTGGCAATTTTTTTGTAATACAACAAAGAACTAATAAACATTTACCTATAGTCAAATTTGTTGCCCTAGTATCAACTTCTAGAAAAGAAGACAAAAAATGCTATTGAATAAAAAATTCATGATATTTAGGAGATTCATCATAAGTATTTTTTGGTAATATGAGTTTGGAAAGACATATTTAGAAGATGCATCATAATTATATTACCAGCCAAGGCAGGCTTTCACGACTTTGGTTTGTCATCTAAAACTTTGTGACATATTTAATAATGACATTTTCAATATATAAAAAAGCATTTTTAAGGCACTCTTTTTTTCAAAGTCACTATTCTTTTTTAAAATACTCTTTTGTCTTTGTGTAAAAAAATATTTCGGAACAAACTGATTTTCGATGGATATATATTATGTTCATTAACAAAATCATCCACGCAAAATTTTGATTAGTTTAAAACTTTTAGCGTTTTCAAAATTGCAAGTTATTATGAGCAATTAAAAGTATTTATTTCAACCATCGACTTGAAATATATTTTGCAGAGGTTGGATGTCTTAAAATGATTTAAAATTTTACATAAATGGTCTTGACAATGAATATAACATACATTTATAAAAGATTTTTTGTTATCCTTATAAGAGTTGACATATATTTTTTTATAACATGTTTAACAAATTTTACATATATTTATAACATATTTATTAACAAAATATATTTTTGTTTGTGCTTGAGTTATGGAGATATTGTCATGTAAAACTATAAGGATAACTCAGACTACTCTACTCTTACCTCTTTCAAATATACATTTTGATTGAAATGTTTGTATCATTTGAAGTGTTTTGTTCGTTTGTTTGAACTATACACTTAGACTAGGAACATTTAATTTTAGTGATTTTCTATTATATATGTGTGCTGACATTTGAACTCAAGTAATTGATGACTTGCTGTTGTTGCTTTCTATGTTATTACCATTACTGCTATTGGCTTTGCCTGAATGCACTTCATCCACTTCTATCTAAAATGAGTCATTGTTATTTGTTTTTCATAGTGTCTGTTATCATTTTTTGATAAAATATTAGTAGCGGTTTGAGCCACTCCTTTCATTTCTTTGCTGCACTTGTTTAGTAAGTCACGGCCTTCCTCTTCTTCTCTGAAAACATTTATGAAAAGTACCAGTTAAAACAAATGTTGCTTAATGACTGTGATAATGTAAAATCCTGTATCTGGAGGCTAAAAACTAAACGCTACAGATGCTGCAATCACCTATAGTACTAACTTCTGGTATCCATAATATCAGAAGCATATGAATATGAACAAAATCATAGATTTCAAAACAACATTTTACTAATTACATTTCAAAACAATAATTCATATCCAAGTTACATAATCCCATAATCGTTTCCCAGGTAAAGATCAAGTATAATTATACAATAATACGCCAAGAGCAACATATGACGATGCCCCCTTGGTTGATCGGAGTCAATATAGTCATATTTGACTTAATATACACAGCGGAATCAAAGCAAAATGAACTATAACTCCTAATTAGCTATCTGTCAGCAACCTGCTCGTCTCCGGAAGCTTTATTCTCCAAAATTACTAAAACATGAAAACCTCAACCCTCAGCCTACTCAAATCAATTTTGAGCATCCTAGAGTTTAAGGGGAAACAAAAACTTCGAGTCAGACATAAAGCCTGGTGTGAATAATACTATACATCTCGGTTATTTTATGTTAAGTGAGACCATGCCACTTAGCGGAATGGATTTCCCCTCACTAACATCCTTTTGAAACATATATTTTGCAAATCTTTTCCTGTAACCAAATCCAGTTAAAATCTGTAAAGCATTATTATGTAAACATACATATCAGGTAATAAATGAACTATTTGTTCGAACATTATATTTTTGTTTGTCTAACTATTAACCTTTGGCTGACTTGGGCATACCAGACAATATATCAAAATTTATCTAACATCTGTTAGACACTCCTCTTTTGGACGGTCTGTCCTTAACTATCTGTTAAATACTTCTCTTCTGGATGATCTGTCCCTAACTTAACATCTCCCCAGGTCACTTGATCCTAATAGTTTTGCGGGCTCACCAATAACCTATCTGTATACAAACATATATTCCTTCTTTGTGTAATCATAATTTTAGTCTAACTTGTGACAAAGCCCTACACACTGGAATTTTGGACAAAATTAGCTGGGGCAAATAGCTAATGTATAGGACATGACCCTATACCGGTCTCATCTAGTATTCTAATATCCAAGTCATTTTACTTAGGGAAACCTCCTTATAATTTTCCTTGAAAACCATTTCAAAATGATTTAAAACCTTTAAATCAAACTCAAACAAGGAAAGTATATAATCTCTATGCTTTACTCAAAATCACCTTGCCATGTTACATATATACACTTTATTTTAATCTTAGTTAATGAAAACATTTAAATCTTTGAAAGTACCCCTTTCGAATCCACTAAAAGTATCCATTTCGAAACAATTGAAAGTACATCTTTCTAAACCAAGTAAAACCCTTTATTTAATCTAGGCCGAAATGCCAAAACCTTACTTTCAAAACCATTCTCAAAACCCCTTTGAAACCACTGAAAAACCTTCCTTTTGAAAGCTTTAAACCTTAGACATCCTTCTCTTAAAACCTTTAACATTGCCTTTCGAAACCTTTGAAAACCTTTCCTTTTAATCCTTTCGAAACAACCAGAAAAACCTTCCCTTTCGACTCCTTCGAAACCATTAGGGCAACTACCCCTTCGAAACCTTTCTTGAAAACCTTTCGAAAGCATCAAACCTGTGTAAATATAAACCTTTTGAAAGCACTTGGGTTCAATTTAAAACATGTGGAAAGACACCTTTCGAAACCATTCAAACCATCTCTTTTGAAACCATTTGGGTTATACTTCAACAAAGAAAAAGGGTCATTTAAAACCTTTTAAGTCAAAAGCCATTCTTTCGAAAACATTCCTAAGTTAAGAAGTGATGATGTCGAAACCATCACTTCGAAAGCATTGGAGAAGTGGTCAAGTTTAAAAAAGCAAAGCACCCTTTCGAAACCAATCTGGGTCGAAAGGTAAAAGGCGGTAGTAAGGGTTTCGACCTAGTCAAAAGCAGTTATTTAAAACAAAAGCGCAACCCAATCGAAACCATTCTTTTAAAACTAATTGACCTGGTCGAAAGCCAACCAAGTCGAAAGTTATTCAGTCGAAAGCAAGTAGGCACATTTTCATTTAAAAGAAAGGAAATGCTTTGATCTCTTCGGAACCTTTGGTTTCGACTCAATGCCTTTCGGTTCTTGTCCAATTCACTACGTACCAGTTACCTGATACCATGTGCATTGGTTTCGATAGAGTCGAAGGCGAAGGTAAGGAGGCGGAAGCCTGGTGCCGAAAGCATCAAAACAGTAAAAACCATGTAGATTAGTCCTTTTAAACTATTTCTTTGTACCTAACCTGCCTTGTTTGTCAAATTGTGATTAGTTGCAAGTTTCTCTTTACTAAAAGTACTACCAATTTTCAGAAATAACAAATTGAATTATTTAACAAAATATCCCTTCTCCTTTTTATAAATATATAAAACATTTAAGTCCCATACCTTAAATAATTTTATACATACATTAAAACACTTAGGAAAATTCTACAAAAATTCCAAAAAATCACCTTTTATATGTTTTCTAACATATATAAATTTCAAACCCAAACCATTAATTATTTAACCGTAAATAATTTTTAACCCAAAATAACATTTTCTCCACTAGAAAATTTATGTAAAATCCACAAAAAATCTAAAAATTCTGAAAATTGAACCCATCTCTAAAATATTATTTCTGGTCTATATAAAAATTCGTAAGGCATTTTTATGTCATTTAATAGGGTTTTCTTATCAAAATGTATCATAAAATCAATATGAACATGCATAAATCATCAACAAGTATATATAATCATTCCATCTTTAAAAATATGGCAAAACATTGCAAATAAATTCAGATTCATCTTAAAACTGAAAACATTAGGAAATTTTAGATGTAGTCATTATTCACCTTAGCTTTAGTGATTAAAGAGATTGAGATGTGAATGGATTTGATTTAATTAAGCTTCTTCCTTAGCTTGTCTTAATCTTTTTCCTCTTGCTCTTGTTAATGGTGGCCGGCCTTAAGTTTGAAATTTTTTGACAAATGAGAAATGAACGTGTATGGAGATACACGGCCAAGGTTTAAGGATATAGGAATGGCCTCTTTCCTATTTTACCCCTCCCCTATTTCATGTTAACTCCTCTTTTAATTCATTGTTTAAATGGCTCGGCTACCCCTTAATTAAAATCAAATATAAATCCCCTAATCAACGCATTATTTTATTTGATTTAGCTAATTAGATATCCTAAATAATGTTACTAAAAATATGGGGTGTTACAAACTCCCCTCCTTAAAGAATTTCGTCCTCGAAATTATGATAAGGTACATAACAAATCAATCAAAGAGGTAAAACATACCACCAAACAAGTCAGGATAAGTGTCTCTAATCCTGCTCTCAGTCTCCCAAGTACAGTCTCTCTCATCGTCACTCCACTGGACTTTCAGTAATCTGACTGTCTTGTTCCTGAGCCTCTTCTCATCTCTTGCAACTATACCAACTGGCTTTCTAACTATGGTCAAGTCTGGTTCTACTACTAAATCCTCTAACACTACCGGTGCTATAGTAGTCTCCGTGTCTCTAACACACTTTCTGAGATGAGAAACATGGAAAACATTGTGGACTCCTTCCTGCCAAACTTCTCGGTAACTCTAATCTATACGCAAGTTTCCCGATCCTCTCAATAATAGGAAAAGTCCAACGAACCTCGGTGCCAACTTCCCTGATCTTCCAAATCTGATCACACCCTTCATCGGTGACACCTTAACGAAAACCAGATCTCCAACTGAGAACTCTAAATCTCTCTGTCTCTTAACAACCCTAGATTTTGGCCTATATTTTTAAATGTGACTTTATTTTATTTTTGAAACTATTTTTAACTTGTTTGATTTCAAACATTTCATTTTTAAAATAAATGTTAATCATTATGTGAACTATAATTTCAAACTAGTATAAATTGGTTATTTTACTGAAAAGTGAATTTCTGGTCAAACCATTCAAACTTTGACTTTTAAACTTCAAATTTAAATTATTTTAAAATCTTAAATTTTATCTTTTATTATGAAAATAGATGTAATAACTTGAACACTGCTTTTCGTTTCGTTGAAAATGGAGTTAAACAGTGAAAGTTATGTATATTTCAATATTGACTGCAATTTGTTTATTCTGCAATTTTGTTATTTTTAAATTGTATAAATTATATTTTTATTGTCATATTTCATTTTGATCTGGTTCAATATGTTATTTTATGAATATTTTTACTTTCAAATATTTTTAAAATGATAATAGGATTTTTTCCAAAATTTACTGTAATTATTCCCTATTTTTAAAAAGCTGTTTTCTATTCTTCTGCTAATTTCTTCATTTAAATTTTATTTAAAATTAAAATTTATATATTTATTTGTGAATGCATTTTTACTTTTATGTTTTTATCTTTGTTATAAATATTTTTACAAGTCCATATAAATTTTCCAAAGTTCATTCTGTTTATTTTCCATTTTTGTAGACTAGGTTTGCAATTTTGCGCTATTTTCTTATTTTAACCTTATATAATTAATAAATATTTATATATATTTTATATTTTGTTATATTTTCGAATTTGTAACTGAAATTATTATTATTTTCAGTAAGGTAAACTTATATGAATAAATTAAGGAAATTTGAAAGGTTTTAAAAGCTTTTGAAACGTAAAGTCGTTTCACCTCCTAAGTCGTTTTTTTACCTGTTGATTTACATGAATACGAAAATTAAAGAGGAGGGAAAAAGAAAGTCTACTTGATTATTCAGTTCATAAGTATTTATATAAAGTATTGGGCTGTGAATAAAAGGCCCAGATCCAATAGACAAAAAACAAATAACAACATATAAAAGAAATGAAATGTAAACAACCATACACCATACTACTCAACACTTCATTCAATGCTCACAGCACTCCCCCTCAAGTTGGAGCATACAAATCACACATGCCCAACTTGCTGCATAAGAACTTGATCCTGTTTCCATGCAAAGATTTGGTGAGAAGGTCGGCTACTTGCTCTTCTGACTTAACATGATTTGTACAGATAAGGCCTTGTTGAATTTTTTCTCTAATGAAATGGCAATCCACTTCGATGTGTTTGGTTCTCTCATGAAAAACTAGGTTAGATGCTATATGAAGAGCTGCCTTATTATCACACCACAGTCTCATTGGCACATCACACTGCAATCCTATCTCATCCATAAACTGATTAATCCACATTAATTCACAAACTGTGTTGGCCATTGCTCTATACTCAGACTCAGCACTTGATCTTGATACTACACTTTGTTTCTTGCTTTTCCATGAAACCAAATTTCCACCAATCAACACACAAAAACCTGAAGTAGATCTTCTGTCTAACCTTGAACCAGCCCAATCAGCATCTGCAAATGCTTCAATTCTGCTATGTCCATGATTTGTGTATACTATGCATTGTCCAACCGTACCCTTTAAATAACATAGTATTTGTTTTAATGCATTCCAAGGATCCACAGTGGGTGAACTCATAAACTGACTCACCATACTAACTGAAAAAGCAATATCAGGCCTTGTCATGACCAAATAGTTCAACTTACCCACTAATCTTCTGTATTTGTCAGGGTCTTTAAACAATTCTCCTTCTTTTGTAAGGGATGAGTTAACTAACATAGGTGTATTACAAGGCTTAACCCCCAATTTTCCAGTTTCTTTCAATAGATCAATCACATATTTCCGCTGTGACAAGCATATTCTATCTTTACTTCTAATAACTTCAATACCTAAAAAGTATGTCAATTCTCCCAAATCTTTGGTATGAAACTGTGAATGAATATATGCTTTTAGAGTAGAGATTCCTTTTCCATCATTACCAGTGATAATAATATCATCGACATATACAATTAACGAAATTAACATACCTTCCACATTCCTGTAAAAGACTGAGTGATCAGCTTTGCTTTGTAACAAGCCAAATTTCTCAATTGCCTGACTAAACTTCCCAAACCATGCTCTCGGGCTTTGCTTCAAGCCATACAGACTTTTCTTCAACATGCAAACCTTTCCATGCTCCCCCTGAGCAACAAACCCAGGTGGTTGCTCCATATATACCTCCTCAGCTAAGTCCCCATGAAGGAATGCATTTTTGATATCCAGTTGATGTAATTGCCAGTTAAATTGTGTTGCTAAGGATATGAGTATTCTTATTGAAGTCATTTTAGCTACTGGTGAGAATGTCTCTGAATAGTCAATTCCATATGTTTGGGCATATCCTTTTGCAACTAAACGTGCTTTCAGCCTTTCAAGAGATCCATCTGATTTCATTTTTACTGAAAATACCCATTTACAGCCTATTGCCTTCTTGTTCTCTGGTAGATGAACTAAATTCCATGTATCATTCTGATCCAATGCACTTATTTCTTCTAACATGGCATTGTACCACTCTCTCTTTGATAATGCTTCCTCAACTGTCTTTGGAATAGAGATTGAATCAAGTGTACACATGCATGCATAAGATTCTGGAGATATGTGGTTGTATTTCACCACAGATGAAATAGGATAAGTACATTTCCATTTCCCTTTACGCAATGCAATAGGTAAATCAAGACTTGAGACTGGTAATTGAATATCTTGACTTGAGACTGGTAATTGAGTGTCTTGTAAATCAAAAACAGGTGAAGATGAAATATTAGAATTCAACTCCTCATTTCCATTGTGACCTCTGGTTTGTGTAAATATGTTAGGATATACCAGAAAATCACTATCTTCTTCAGTTAAGTGTTCATCATGGTTTTCTTGAATTGAAGGAATTACTGATGATGAATAAAAAGGTTCACCTTCCACAAAATTAACATCAATTGATACAACATATTTTTGAAGACTATGACAAAAGCACTTATACCCTTTTTGATGTCTTGAATATCCAACAAATATACATTTCAAAGACTTTGGATCTAATTTTGTTAATTGTGGATTGACATCTCTAACAAAACAGGTACAACAAAAGATCCTTGGTTTCACTGGATAAATTGGTTTATTTGGACAGAGCACTTGATAAGGTATTTTATAATCGAGGATGGTTGAAGGCATCCTATTAATCAAAAAACATGAAGTACTTACTGCCTCTGCCCAGAAGCTTTTTGGTACATTCATTTGAAAGAGAAGAGCTCTAGCAGTTTCCAACAAGTGTCTATTTTTCCTCTCAGCTACCCCATTTTGTGCTGCGGTGTCTACACATGAGGTTTCATGAATGATGCCATGTTGTGCCAAATATGAGTTAAATTGATTGCTTGTATACTCTTTTGCATTGTCACTTCTCAAAACTTTGATTGATGTATTAAACTGATTTTGTACCTCAGCACAAAAAATACAAAATATAGAAAACAATTCTAATCTATTCTTCATTAAAAACAACCAAGTTACACGTGAGTAATCATCAACAAAAGTAACAAAATATCTATATCCTAGTTTAGACATAACTGCTGATGGACCCCAAATATCAGAATGTACAACTTCAAAGATAGAGTTAGATCTTTTATTAATACTAGGATATAGACTCATACGATGAAGCTTTGCATATTGACAGGAATCACAATGTAATGTAGATAGAGAACTGAACTGTGGACATAGTTTCTTAAGCAGAGACAATGAAGGATGACCTAGCTGACAGTGCACTTGAAAAGCAGAGGAAGTTATACTTGAACAACTTATAGATTTAGGTGGCACAGTATTAAGAACATATAAGCCTCCACATTCTTCACCTCTACCAATAATCTGCCTCGTTGTAAGATCCTGAAACTCACAGTGATCAGGGAAAAATGATATGCTACATTTCAGATTTTTAGTGATTTGACTCACATATATCAAATTAAATGACAAATTAGGCAGATATAAAACTGAGTTTAATAGCAGTTTTGAGTTTACTCTTATTCTTCCAGTTCCTGGAACAAATGCTTGTGATCCATCAGCTAATGTAACAGCATGAGTTGATTGTTTATAATGTATATCTGAAATCAAATTACTGTTACCTGTCATATGGTCAGTTGCTCCTGAGTCTATGATCCATTTTGATTGACTTGTAGAATTAGCAATAGTTGAAACTGATGATGATCCCTTATTTGTTGATTCTTTCTTCAATGATTCTTGAAATTTCACATACTGATCATAATCTCCTGCTGACATGAGAACAGATTTCATATCCTTATTCAACTGTGAATTCTTGTATTGAAGTTTCCTACACTCAAACTTCATATGCCCGGGCTTCTTACAATATGTACACAAAATTTTCCCTGATTTGAAGCTTTGAACTCTGGAGTATTTGCCCTTGGTGAATTGAAATTTGGTCTCACTGAATCATTCCATGGAAAATTCTGATTCTGGTTTCCTTGTACATAGCCTTTATTATTACCAATCAAAGCACTTTCTACTTTAGTACTTGATGCTTGTGCATGAGCAATGTCAGATCGAAGAATTCTACTAAACACTTCTTGTAATGATGGAATATCTGAACCAGATAGAATCTGAGATTTAGCAGCTTCAAAGTCTGGTGGTAGACCAGCCAAGAAACTCATACTTGCCATTTGTTCACGTTGTTGTTGCTGAACTTTAACATCTGGACTGATTGGAAGAAGCACATTAAATTCCTCATAAGTTTTCTTGAAGTTCATGAAATAATTCATAAGTGATTGCTCTTGTTTCTCTGCTCGATAGAATGATTTGCACACATCATACATTCTTGTTAAATTTCCCTTTCCAGAATATAAGAATTCCAAATATTCCATTAGTTCCTTAACAAACTCACAATGATTAACCAGACCAATTACCTCACTATCAATTGAATTTCTGATTTGTAAAAATAATCGAGCATCAGATCTGAACCACATCAGGTCTTTCTCATCCTTTGAATCAGGAGCAGGTGGATCTTCAGTTAGATGTTTATCTTTATCTATACTGCAAAGATATAAACGGATCATCTTACTCCAATTCAAAAAATTCATATTAGTCAATTTATGATCTGTAATTTTGGGCATCAGCTGCATCGCGTCCATTGCAATCTTGTTCTCCCCACTTCGGACATTACTTTCTCCACTTTCTCCAATGCTATCTCCCATCCTCACTGATTCGAGTTAAAACTCTAGTTGAATTTGAATCTGAAATTTTCGAAGCTCCGATACCATGTTGATTTACATGAATATGAAAATTAAAGAGGAGGGAAAAAGAAAGTCTACTTGATTATTCAGTTCATAAGTATTTATAAAAGTATTGGGCTGTGAATGAAAGGCCCAGATCCAATAGACGAAAAACAAATAACAACATATAAAAGAAATGAAATGTAAACAACCATACACCATACTACTCAACACTTCATTCAATGCTCACAACATTACCGTTTCCTCATTTACTCCTCTTTAGTCGTTCAAATCTTTTCTTGCCATCCACACCACTTCATAATTCACGTACACATTTACTTCACATTTCATTTCTAGAAAGAAATGTATGCAAATATATGGCTTGGAGAAATTTAAGAGGCATACGTTTCATTGTTTAAACACTGTCTTTTCATTTGCATTTAGGAATAAATGATATATTGATTTGGGTTTGGATTTAAATGATTTCTATATTTTTTTTTTCCTATGTTTATTTCCCTAACTTTTTTTTATTTGTATAAACTTTGAATATATTCATTTGATTTTTGATGGGTTTTCTTTTTAATAATAGCTTAGAAATTTCAAGAGATATAGGTTACTTGTTTGTTTATTTGTTGCCTTTTCCTTTTCCCTTGCCTTTCCATTTGCATAGCCAATTACTTCCCACATTCATTAACCATGAATTCTTCTCATAATTCACGTACGTATTGTTCCTCAAACTCCTCTTTTCGTTGCATGCAAACAAAGGAAAAAAATTAATAAATACATCAAGTTATTTGTTGCCCTTTTATTTCCCAAACCATTAAAACTCCTACCTTAAATTGCCTTGCCTCTTTATTGATTTAGCCGTTTACCATTTGCTTAGCCATGTATTACTCCCATCAAATTTCGCGCAAAATATTTCCCAACATTTCCTTCCTCGTTTGACTCTTCTGATTTAAAGATCTTTGCATACGTTTCTTTTATTAAATAGGAATTAAATCCCCTTTATTATTTTCTTACCATTTATTCTCGTAGACGTTTTTCCATAACCCTAGCCGCCTATTACTCTTACAAATCACGTACAAATATTCTCATCTCACATCTCATTCTCATTTTTTTTCCTAAGAGAAAAAAAAAATTTATAGATCTAAATTTCCATGGCTTCTTCTTCCTCTTTTTTTTTCTTTTTCTTTCTTTCTTTTTTTTCTTTCTTTGTTTCCTTCATGATTAGGCTCGGCCTCTACCTCCAATTGCTAACCCCATCACCACCTCCATTACCACTTGCATAAGATAGAGCAAGGTTATGCCATCTTATCTCAATCATTTTCATTGTTTATTTCATCTAATCTTTTGTATTAAATATACTTATGTATTTTGTATTTGTTTGTGTACATAAGTTGAAATCTTAGCTCTCCTATCACTCAAGTTTGGATCGTGCTTTGTCGTGCCTCTTGTGTTTTCCGGAGTTTGATCTTTGTGTTTGAATTGTTGTCTTCAGCTTTAAAAAGGTGAGTAAATCTCACCAAACATTTATACTTATACAAATGTGAATTGACACCATTTGAATGTGTAGAACTATTATGTGATGTTATAACTGCCTATGATCATTTATATATGATGTTAAATTGTTAATTTACCTATCATCTTATCTGTTACTATTATATGATGCTATTCTGTTCATTTATATCTGTTTATCACACTGCAAGTTCCATGTAGATTAGATTCACTATGGGTTGAAATGATACATACCCGAACGGACTTTAGAATAGGGAAAAATCGTTATGGGCTGAAATGATAGGCCTGAGCGGTTTTTATACATTTCATATTACTTGGGATTGCGGGTTTGAAATGATAGAACCCGGATTTTTCTTTTTAAACTGCGGATTGAAATGATACATATCTGTATCACTTGACCTAGGTTAGAAAACTATATACAGGCCCGTGGTTATTTTATAAAGTGTTTTAGATATTTTTAAGTATTTTGAAAATATAAATTTATGTAATTTGATTTAAATAGATTTTGAAATGTTTTAAAATATAGAAATTATGATTTTTCTATGTGTTAAAAATGTAATTAATGAATGGTTTAACTGGATTTTTGAAATATAACTTAAGTTTGGAAATTTGGAATTTTGATTTAAAATGATATTTAAGTTATATGAATAAAATGGAAATTTAATTATATTGGAAATTGGTAAATATGATAATTTGATTAAATTTGAATTTAAGCAATTTATTAAAGCATTATTGATTTTTCTATGAATTTAAGTGGTTAAATAAATGAATGTTTAAAAGTGATCTTTTAAAATATAACTTGACTTGGAAATGTGAAATTTGGTTTTAATTAAAGGTTTAAGTTAATTAAATAAAATTGTAAATTTAGTTAAATTTGTGAAATGGAAATTTAAATTTGAAGTGTTGAGTTTATTTGTTGAAATTTGAAGAATTGGAAACCTTTTACACTTAAATTTATTAAGTAAATTGTTGAAAATTGGATTTAATTATAAGAAATTTATTATGAAAAAAATATATGTTAAATGATATGTTAATGAACATTTTTAATGTTAAAAATATGATTTTGAAATGTTTAAATGATTTAAAATAAAGTTTATTATTTGTTGGAAATACACTAAAATCTGGAATTAACTTTTAATAGCATTCAAAAATGCTATAGTTGCTGAATTGAACTAAAATTGTGTAAAAAGAGCTATTACAGCATTTCTGAAATGCTGTAGTTGCTATGCTTGAACTTATAGGCTAATATTGAACTCAGGTCTATTATAGCATTCTCTGGAAAAGCTATAGTGGTCTGTAGTCTTTGCTGAAATCAAATAAAACCCTTGTTTTGAAATCTGAGTTACCGCAGCACTTCTGAAATGCTGTCTTTTCTGTTTTGAACTATAATTTAACTAAAAACTGAGTTTTAACAGCAGTTTTAAATGCTGTCTTTGCTGAATAAAAATGTTTTCATGTATAACTTATAACAGCTTTTTCTAAATGCTGCGAAAGGCTGAAATTATAATAATTGTGGTTTTTGACTTAGTAAACGAACTCAGAATGGTTTGAAACTTTGGAAATTTAATACTTAATTTGAAAGTATAATAATTACACTTTTAAAAGGTTTAAATGAATTATTTTGATTGTAATATAAACTATTTAAAGGTGATTTGAATTGAAAATGAATGAATGTTATCTTTGAATTTAAAGGGGTGTTAAAGATAAGGTATTTTGGTATATTAAAATGATTTGAAATGAAGCATTGGAAAGATATGATATTTTGATATATTAAAATGATTTGAAATGAAGCTTTGGAAAGATAAGATATTTTGATATATTAAAATGAGTTGAAATGAAGTTTGAAAGGATATGATATTTTGATATATTAAAATGATTTGAAATGAAGTTTTGGAAAGATTTGATATTTTGATATATTAAAATGATTTGAAATGAAGTTTTGAAATGATATGATATTTTAAATATATGGAAATGGTTTGGAATTGATTTAATCTTTATTTTTGATAAAGATTTGGATTGAAATGATATTCTATTTTGAAGTATAAACTGTTTTTAAATTATAACCACGGGTTATAATAACGATTGGTTGTTAAAGAGACCGGGATCGGATATGGACATACTCTCTGTCGATACCGAAAACCACTTTGACAACTGTGTACGCGGTGGAGTTTCCAAAATGAAGTAGGATGGTGACGACGATCCTAAGGTATATACGTGGACCCAACTCCCGTGAGTTGGCATAAGGTGGCTAAAACAGGAGCGATCGACGGGCCAAGGAGGTAGCACCTCTGATCGGACACACTTCTTCGATACCATTCTATTACTTGTGATTGATTTGGTGCGCACCCTTGATTTGGGAGTGTTGTTCGAGGTGGGCGGTAGTGGCTGCTATGCGTCACCACCAGTTCGGATGCGTAATTGGTATATCTACCCTGGCATTGCCTTGTGTGCCATGTCACCTACCATATCGAGCTTTACTACGATTTGTGATTTCTCCCGTAGCCTGTGGAGTATCGAGGGTAGCCCCATTTTGGGAGTATGCTAATACTATATAGACTACTGGGACTATTACGTGTTAAGGGGAATATTGGGTCACTCCTTAATGCTATTTAAAAGTATGTTTATTTTATATTAGACATTATTATAATAGCGAATATTACTACATAGTAGATAGTTTAACGGATCCTTAAAGAATGAGCGATCTCAAGCATTCTTCAAGTTATTTGTACCTTTATTACAGTTCACTTGAGTTGGTTTACATTGTATAAGTATGTATGTCCTGACTCGAGTGTTTGTATTTTTATTTACGCTCGGGTCAGCCTGAGTTATTCACAGATTTGGATTTCCGCTCTCTTGGAGATTTGAATCGCTGGAGATTATCTGCTTGTCTTGTCCTATCTATTTCAGTTCTGTTGTTCTATTCAGCTTGTACTTGGTTATTTTATTGAGACATCTGTTGTACTATATTTCACTGTTATATCTTATGTAACTCTGATATATTTATATAGTAACTTCATGAACTACTATTTCTTTTACTTCCGCTGCACTTCTTACTCTGTGTCTGTGATCTGTGATTTTTTTTATTTACTGTATATTCTGAGATTTGCCAAATTTTATTTACAATGCGGTATTTTGAGCAATTCAAGTCCGACATGTGTGGACGCGAATGGTTGAAAATATCGGGTCGTTACAGTTGGTATCAGAGCTTTGGCTTTGAGGCAAAACTCAGAATGTATGGTAAATTTAGTTACAGAATCACATTCATTCGAGCTTGAATCTCTTCATTTTTATTTGATTTCCTTTGAATTTTGGAACGTTCCCTGCGGTTCCAAAATCCATTCTTGTCCCTCACTATTCATCTTCTTGTGATTCTGGAGTATCCCATAACTCCGCTTCGAATGAGTTTTATAGTGAATTGGCGGTTTCGCCAATACTCTAATGACTTGTAAAGGGGGAAACTCCTTTACAAATTAGCATCGATTCACCAGAGATTTATATCTATCCTTGGTTTAGATGCTAATATCTTTTGTTGTTCCAAACTCTAACTCTTGAGATCGAATGTAGATTTACCCAGAAAAATCCACATTGATCTTATTCTTTAAGTCACGGTTGACCCGGTTAAGGTTGCTCGTGATATTTATAAGCTTATCCGTCTTCCTATTCTGTTATTTAATCATGTCATCCTTGTTTCCAACATATTTCCAAATCAGAATTTCCTTTGATTTGAGTTAATCATATTTGAATCTCTATCTTTCTTTGAAAATCTATTCATGTATAGTGTATTTGTAAACTAATATTTAAAATTAAAATGTTTTATATATTGTGTTGTCTGAGTTGTTGATGTTGATTTGGGTTTCCGATCGATTCGTCTGATCAACACTATCGATAAGATTTCCAAAACACTTTGACAGAACAAACTGACACAATATTATTTTAAAATTTGGTTAATGAAATAAAATTTGGATATATATATTTATGGAACTTAATAAAATGATTTAAATTGATACTTTGAAATGATAATACTTGATTTATCATTTATTGTTCTACAAATGAATCTATAAATAGTTGTTTATAAATTGATTTGGGAACTCAAATGAATTTAAAACAAGAATTTGAGAATTTAAATTCCGATTATTTCGAACTTTGGTTTAAAGTTTTAAAAAGGGATATATTATTTAAAGTATTTTCAAATAGAATTTGTTTCCAAAGAATTTTAAAGTGCTCTTCTCTTTGTCGCTGGAAAATAACTTCGGTGATGATCGCGACATCATCGACGTTCATTTTCGAGTTTCGAAGTTAAGAGACTGTTCTGTAGTCTTGCTACAGTTTTGTTTTGGGGAATTTAATTGATTTGAATTTCTAAAATATGACTTGATTTATAATATATATAGATATATGATTTAAATTTGATTTGATAAGTTATGTACATACATTTATTTATCTCTAAATGGTTTGAAGAAATCGGAAATTTAATTCTTAAATTCAATTATAAAACATAAAATAAAAAATTTGGATAAATGATTCAAACTTGAGATAATTGAATTGGGAAGTTTTATTTGTATAATACACCATTGCATTACATTATAACTTACCTTAATTTTTATAAGTTAACGATGTAACTGGATAATATACAATATAAAAAGATTTTATAAATAAAATTTAAGTGTATAACATTTATTATAACCACTCAAATTTTATTTAACATAGGTGATAAAATATATTGGGAGGGATAAAATTAATTTTAATTAGGAATAAAGAGGAATTAAATTTATTAAGTACATTATGAGTATAATGAATAATGAATTTGCAAATCCATGATTTTTGAAATTGTTAGTTTAAGAAAAATTGGATGATAAGGTAATGAAATTAGAGATAGTTAAGATTTATTTAACTTGTGTAAAATTAATTATCAATTTAAGCTGAAACCATGGAAATTTCAAACCTATTATCTTATTTTGTTTTTCAAACTTATTATCTTATTTTGTTTTCAAACTGTCTGTTAGTTGTCCTTATTTTCCTTATCGTGCTACAGACTGGTATAGGTATCTTTCTATAATCTTTCTGTTTAGAAATCTTTCTATAATCTTTAATAATCTTTGGTACTTATTTTAATCTGAGCATTGCTTGCCATCCACCTTGTTAAACTTACCTATAACAATAGTTATCAGGTATAGTTTTAATCTTCTTATCATCTTGTCTTAATCTTATTTCACTCAATCTTTTTCTTGTGCTTTCCCGTACCTCATTCCTTTTCGGGGACGAAAAGTTTTGAGTGGGGGAGAGTGTAACAAGCCTAGATTTTGGCCTATATTTTTAAATGTGACTTTATTTTATTTTTGAAACTATTTTTAACTTGTTTGATTTCAAACATTTCATTTTTAAAATAAATGTTAATCATTATGTGAACTATAATTTCAAACTAGTATAAATTGGTTATTTTACTGAAAAGTGAATTTCTGGTCAAACCATTCAAACTTTGACTTTTAAACTTCAAATTTAAATTATTTTAAAATCTTAAATTTTCTCTTTTATTATGAAAGTAGATGTAATAACTTGAACACTGCTTTTCGTTTCGTTGAAAATGGAGTTAAACAGTGAAAGTTATGTATATTTCAATATTGACTGCAATTTGTTTATTCTGCAATTTTGTTATTTTTAAATTGTATAAATTATATTTTTATTGTCATATTTCATTTTGATCTAGGTCAATATGTTGTTTTATGAATATTTTGACTTTCAAATATTTTTAAAATGATAATAGGATTTTTTTCCAAAATTTACTGTAATTATTCCCTATTTTTAAAAAGCTGTTTTCTATTCTTCTGCTAATTTCTTCATTTAAATTTTATTTAAAATTAAAATTTATATATTTATTTGTGAATGCATTTTTACTTTTATGTTGTTATCTTTGTTATAAATATTTTTACAAGTCCATATAAATTTTCCAAAGTTCATTCTGTTTATTTTCCATTTTTGTAGACTAGGTTTGCAATTTTACGCTATTTTCTTATTTTAACCTTATATAATTAATAAATATTTATATATTTTTTATATTTTGTTATATTTTCGAATTTGTAACTGAAATTATTATTATTTTCAGTAAGGTAAACTTATATGAATAAATTAAGGAAATTTGAAAGGTTTTAAAAGCTTTTGAAACGTAAAGTCGTTTCACCTCCTAAATCGTTTCTTTTACCGTTTCCTCATTTACTCCTCTTTAGTCGTTCAAATCTTTTCTTGCCATCCACACCACTTCATAATTCATGTACACATTTACTTCAAATTTCATTTCTAGAAAGAAATGTATGCAAATATATGGCTTGGAGAAATTTAAGAGGCATACGTTTCATTGTTTAAACACTGTCTTTTCATTTGCATTTAGGAATAAATGATATATTGATTTGGGTTCGGATTTAAATGATTTCTATATTTTATTTATTTATTTTTTTCCTATGTTTATTTCCCTAACTTTTTTTTATTTGTATAAACTTTGAATATATTCATTTGATTTTTGATGGGTTTTCTTTTTAATAATAGCTTAGAAATTTCAAGAGATATAGGTTACTTGTTTGTTTATTTGTTGCCTTTTCCTTTTCCCTTGCCTTTCCATTTGCATAGGCAATTACTTCCCACATTCATTAACCATGAATTCTTCTCATAATTCACGTACGTATTGTTCCTCAAACTCCTCTTTTCGTTGCATGCAAACAAAGGAAAAAATTAATAAATACATCAAGTTATTTGTTGCCTTTTTATTTCCCAAACCATTAAAACTCCTACCTTAAATTGCCTTGCCTCTTTATTGATTTAGCCGTTTACCATTTGCTTAGCCATGTATTACTCCCATCAAATTTCGCACAAAATATTTCCCAACATTTCCTTCCTCGTTTGACTCTTCTGATTTAAAGATCTTTGCATACGTTTCTTTTATTAAATAGGAATTAAATCCCTTTATTATTTTCTTACCATTTATTCTCGTAGACATTTTTCCATAACCCTAGCCGCCTATTACTCTTACAAATCACGTACAAATATTCTCATCTCACATCTCATTCTCATTTTATTTCCTAAGAGAGAAAAAATATAGATCTAAATATCCATGGCTTCTTCTTCCTCTTTTTTTTTCTTTTTCTTTCTTTCTTCTTTTTCTTTCTTTGTTTCCTTCATGAATAGGCTCGGCCTCTACCTCCTATTACTAACCCCATCACCACCTCCATCACCACTTGCATAAGATAGAGCAAGGTTATGCCATCTTATCTCAATCATTTTCATTGTTTATTTCATCTAATCTTTTGTATTAAATATACTTATGTATTTTGTATTTGTTTGTGTACATAAGTTGAAATCTTAGCTCTCCTATCACTCAAGTTTGGATCGTGCTTTGTCGTGCCTCTTGTGTTTTCCGGAGTTTGATCTTTGTGTTTGAATTGTTGTCTTCAGCTTTAAAAAGGTGAGTAAATCTCACCAGACATTTATACTTATACAAATGTGAATTGACACCATTTGAATGTGTAGAACTATTATGTGATGTTATAACTGCCTGTGATCATTTATATATGATGTTAAATTGTTAATTTACCTGTCATCTTATCTGTTACTGTTATATGATGCTATTCTGTTCATTTATATCTGTTTATCACACTACAAGTTCCCTGTAGATTAGATTCACTATGGGTTGAAATGATACATACCCGAACGGACTTTAGAATAGAGAAATATCGTTATGGGCTGAAATGATAGGCCTGAGCGGTTTTTATACATTTCATATTACTTGGGATTGCGGGTTTGAAATGATAGAACCCGGATTTTTCTTTTTAAACTACGGATTGAAATGATACATATCCGTATCACTTGACCTAGGTTAGAAAACTATATACAGGCCCGTGGTTATTTTAAAAAGTGTTTTAGATATTTTTAAGTATTTTGAAAATATAAATTTATGTAATTTGATTTAAATAGATTTTGAAATGTTTTAAAATATAGAAATTATGATTTTTCTATGTGTTAAAAATGTAATTAATGAATGGTTTAACTGGATTTTTGAAATATAACTTAAGTTTGGAAATTTGGAATTTTGATTTAAAATGATATTTAAGTTATATGAATAAAATGGAAATTTAATTATATTGGAAATTGGTAAATATTATAATTTGATTAAATTTGAATTTAAGCAATTTATTAAAGCATTATTGATTTTTCTATGAATTTAAGTGGTTAAATAAATGAATGTTTAAAAGTGATCTTTTAAAATATAACTTGACTTGGAAATGTGAAATTTGGTTTTAATTAAAGGTTTAAGTTAATTAAATAAAATTGGAAATTTAGTTACATTTGTGAAATGGAAATTTAAATTTGAAGTGTTGAGTTTATTTGTTGAAATGTGAAGAATTGGAAACCTTTTACACTTAAATTTATTAAGTAAATTGTTGAAAATTGGATTTAATTATAAGAAATTTATTGTGAAAAAAATATATATATGTTAAATGATATGTTAATGAACATTTTTAATGTTAAAAATATGATTTTGAAATGTTTAAATGATTTAAAATAAAGTTTATTATTTGCTGGAAATACACTAAAATTTGGAATTAACTTTTAATAGCATTCAGAAATGCTATAGTTTCTTAATTGAACTAAAATTGTGTAAAAAGAGCTATTACAGCATTTCTGAATTGCTGTAGTTGCTGTGATTGAACTTATAGGCTAATATTGAACTCAGGTCTATTATAGTATTCTCTGGAAAAGCTATAGTGGTCTGCAGTATTTGCTGAAATCAAATAAAACCTTTGTTTTGAAATCTGAGTTACCGCAGCACTTCTGAAATGCTGTCTTTTCTGTTTAGAACTATAATTTAACTAAAAACTGAGTTTTAACAGCAGTTTTAAATGCTGTCTTTGCTGAATAAAAATGTTTTCAAGTATAACTTATAACAGCTTTTCTAAATGCTGCGAAAGGCTGAAATTTTAATAATTGTGGTTTTTGACTTAGTAAACGAACTCAGAATGGTTTGAAACTTTGAAAATTTAATACTTGATTTGAAAGTATAATAATTACACTTTTAAAAGGTTTAAATGAATTATTTTGATTGGAATATAAACTATTTAAAGGTGATTTGAATTGAAAATGAATGAATGTTATCTTTGAATTTAAAGGGGTGTTAAAGATAAGACATTTTGGTATATTAAAATGATTTGAAATGAAGCATTGGAAAGATATGATATTTTGATATATTAAAATGATTTGAAATGAAGCTTTGGAAAGATAAGATATTTTGATATATTAAAATGAGTTGAAATGAAGTTTGAAAGGATATGATATTTTGATATATTAAAATGATTTGAAATGAAGTTATGGAAAGATTTGATATTTTGGTATATTAAAATGATTTGAAATGAAGTTTTAAAATGATATGATATTTTAAATATATGGAAATGGTTTGGAATTGATTTAATCTTTATTTTTGATAAAGATTTGGATTGAAATGATATTCTATTTTGAAGTATAAATTGTTTTTAAATTATAACCACGGGTTATAATAACGATTGGTTGTTAAAGAGACCGGGATCGGATATGGACATACTCTCTGTCGATACCGAAAACCACTTTGACAACTGTGTACGTGGTGGAGTTTCCAGAATGAAGTAGGATGGTGACGACGATCCTAAAGTATATACGTGGACCCAACTCCCGTGAGTTGGCATAAGGTGGCTAAAACAGGAGCGATCGACGGGCCAAGGAGGTAGCACCTCTGATCGGACACACTTCTTCGATACCATTCTATTACTTGTGATTGATTTGGTGCGCACCCTTGATTTGGGAGTCTTGTTCGAGGTGGGTGGTAGTGGCTGCTATGCGTCACCACCAGTCCGGATGCGTAATTGGTATATCTACCCTGGCATTGCCTTGTGTGCCGTGTCACCTACCATATCGAGCTTTACTACGATTTGTGATTTCTCCCGTAGCCTGTGGAGTATCGAGGTTAGACCCCATTTTGGGAGTATGCTAATACTGGATAGACTACTGGGACTATTACGTGTTAAGGGGAATATTGGGTCACTCCTTAATGCTATTTAAAAGTATGTTTATTTTATATTAGACATTATTATAATAGCGAATATTACGACATAGTAGATAGTTTAACGGATCCTTAAAGAATGAGCGATCCCAAGCATTCTTTAAGTTACTTGTACCTTTATTACAGTTCACTTGAGTTGGTTTACATTGTATAAGTATGTATGTCCTGATTCGAGTGTTTGTATTTTTATTTACGCTCGGGTCAGCCTGAGTTATTCACAGATTTGGATTTCCGCTCTCTTGGAAATTTGAATCACTGGAGATTATCTGCTTGTCTTGTCCTATCTATTTCAGTTCTGTTGTTCTATTCAGCTTGTACTTGGTTATTTTATTGAGACATCTGTTGTACTATATTTCACTGTTATATCTTATGGAACTCTGATATATTTATATAGTAACTTCATGAACTACTATTTCTTTTACTTCCGCTGCACTTCTTACTCTGTGTTTGTGATCTGTGATTTTTTTTATTTACTGTATATTCTGAGATTTGCCAAATTTTATTTACAACGGGTATTTTGAGCAATTCAAGTCCGACATGTGTGGATGCGAATGGTTGAAAATATCAGGTCGTTACACTTATCTGCATAACTCTTCTGTCTAGACTGAACCTCTTTCATTCTAGCTCGAATCAACTCTATCATCTCTATTGCTTCTCTTACTAAATCTGGACCAAGAACCAACCTATCCCCGGTCTCCAACCAACAAATGAGAGATTTGCATGGCCTTCCATACAAAGCTTCAAACGGTGCCATCCCAAT
Organism: Allium fistulosum; assembly: GCA_030737815.1. Classification (NCBI taxonomy): domain Eukaryota; kingdom Viridiplantae; phylum Streptophyta; class Magnoliopsida; order Asparagales; family Amaryllidaceae; genus Allium; species Allium fistulosum. The sequence goes on along the minus strand of CM060901.1, from coordinate 1,340,616,489 downwards.
ACTAGTCTGATAACCGTTATTATACAAAAACTCGACTAAATGCAGATGGTCTTCCCATGATCCCTCGAAATCTAGTATACAAGCTCTTAACAATTCTTCCAAGATCTTGTCAACTCTTTCCATTTGCCCATTTGTCGGTGGATGGTAAGAGGTACTCATCTTGAGCTTGGTTCCCAAAACTTGCTGTAGACTCTTCTAGAACTCGCTAGTGAATAAGGAATCTCTATCACTTACTATACAACTAGGAATTCCATGCAGTTTAACCACATTCTTCATAAACAATTTCGCCAAAACTGGTGCTGTTATGGTTGACTTAACTGGAATGAAATGGGCACTCTTGGTCAATCTATCCACTATGACCCATATACTTTCATTTCCTCTGTTTGACTTTGGCAACCCGTCAATAAAATCCATAGAAATAGAATCCCATTTCTATATTGGAATCTCCAATGGCTGAAGTAATCCACTTGGCTTTTGTGTTCGGCCTTTGCCTGTTGGCAATTCAAGCACTACTTCACCCATAAGCTAATATCCCTCTTCATACCTTCCCAGAAGAAACTTCTCTTCATATCCTGATACATCTTAGTTCCTCCTAGATGAATAGTGAACTTTGAACAATGACATTCCTTCAAAACTTCTTTCCTTATGTTTCCTACACTCGGAACACCTAACCTTCCTTTCTTTCTCAACCACCCATTCTGGTCAAGACTGAAATCCTTCAAGTCATCGTTCTTAGTTCCATCTCTCAACTTCCTTATCCGTTCAGCTAATACTGGATCTTCCTCCTGTTTAGAAGAAATCTTTTCGATCATCACTGGTCGGACTTCCAAACAAGAAAATATAACGGTCTCTCTACTAGACCCAGCCTTGGATCTCCACTGCACTCTATAATCCGACAATGCTTCTAAATCTTTTCACTCAGTAATCATTGCTAACACTTCATTTTGAAGTTTCCTGCTAAGTGCATCTACAATTTTGTTGCCTTTTCCTAGTGTGTATTCAATCCCAAAATCATAAGCAGCAATAAACTCTAGCCATCTCTGCTGTCTCATGTTCAATTCCTTCTAAGAGAACAAATACTTCAGCGACTTATGATCTGTATATAACTCAAACCTCTCTCCCAAAAGGTAATGTCTCTACATCTTTAATGCAAAAATCACTACAGCCAATTCCAAATCATGCGTCGGATATTTGACCTCATGCGGTCTAAGCTGTCTCGAAGCATAGGCAATCACTTTACCTTTCTACATCAGCATAACTCCTAATCCTATTCCATACTCATTTGTATAAACATCAAATCCCGATTCCCTTCCGGAACAATCAACACTGGTGCATGGGTCAATAAGTGTTTCAAACCTTGGAGCGCTTCCTCACATTTATCGGTCCACACAAACTTCACATCCTTCCTCGTTAGCCTGGTCATCGATGCTGCTATCCGCAAGAAATCCTTAATGAATCTCTGATAATAACCAGCCAATCCAAGGAAACTCTTTATCTCAGTCACTGTCTCCGGTCTCTTCCAACTATTCACTGCTTCAATCTTCGTTGGATCTACTGACAACCCTTTCTCTGAGACCACATGATCAAGAAACTTCACTTCCTTCTTCCAGAAATGACACTTCGAACACTTCATCTTCAGCTGATGCTGCCTCAGCATCTCAAGCACCACTCTAAGATGAACTTCATGCTCTCTTTCATCCTTAGAGTATATCAAGCTATCATCTATGAAAACCAATACGAACCTATCCAAGTGTTCTTGGAAAACTCGGTTCATCAAATCCAGAAAGAATACCGGCGCATTAGTTAGTCCGAACGGCATAACTAACTGTTTGTATGATGCATATCTGGTCCTAAACGCCGTCAAAGGTATACTATCCTCTGCTACTCTGAGCTGATGGAACCCTGTTGCCAAATCCAACTGGGAAAATACCTTGGCTCCTCTCCACTGGTCGAACAAATTATCAATTCTCAACAATGGTTATCGATTCTTTATCGTCCTCTCATTCAACTTATGTTGATCGATACATAGCCTTAGCGATTCGTCCAGCTACTTAGCAAACACTACGGCTGCTCCCCAAGGAGAACTACTCGGCCTGATAAAACTCTTGCCTTCTAAATCCACCAACCGCACCTTCAATTCCCTCATCTCTGTAGGGGTCATCCTACTTGGCGGCTTACTGGTTCTGCTCCCGGAACCAAATCTATTTGAAACTCAATGGCTCATTTCGGTGGCAATCCTACTACAGGCTTAAAAACATCCGCGAATTCCCTAACCATGAAAACTGGACTCAGCTCATCTTCCAACTCTACAACACCCAACAAGGCATTCACCTCACTGCTAGAACCTTCTACGGTATAAACAATCTGATCACTACAATCAGGGTGTCTAAGAGATATTTTCCTATCCTGGCAAAATATCCTAGCATCATTCTCACTTAACCAATTCATACCAAGAATAATCCCGAATCCCACAAAATCAAACACATGCAAACTGCAAGCAAAAATATGACCTAACAAGTCAAACTCTAACTGGTCACATCTCAACCCTAGAGTTACATACCCTCCTATTGGATTCGCAACCCATAAAGAAGTAACTGAATATGTGGGTTCTAGGTTAAGCTTATCTACCAAACATCTAGATATAAAAAACTGTGATGCACCAGTATCAAATAGAATGCTAACAGACATACCATGGATCTGAAGCATACCTCCTAAAACTGCATTTCCTTTCTCCTAAGCTATTGGCTTCGAAGTAGCAGGCTCCAGTGCATACACCTTGCCCTTTCCATCCTTAGCGGGCTCTTTGCATTGATTCTTATAATGGCCTATTTGATCACAGTTGAAGCATCTGATGTTCTTCTTTCTGATCACCTCCTTTGTCTTTCCAGTACGACGCTCATTGGCAAAATGGCCCTTCTTGTCATACTTAAAACAGACCAACTCAGACTTCCCCTTCTTGGCTGCTCCACCCTTCTGAGCACCCTTCTTGTGAAAGAACTTCCTCTTCTGGCCTTGCCCAACCTGGACCTCCTTCACCTTACTCTTCTCCTGACAAGCAAGCATCTCTTCATGTCTCAATGCCATCTCCACAACCACATCACATGGATCTCTAATATGCAGTAAAGTATCCCTGGCCAACTCAGGCTTTAAACCCCGAATAAACTTCTCATTCCTTTTCATCACTGTGTCCACAGAGTATAACCATATCTGGCTAACTCTTCAAACCTACTAGCATACTCCAGAACAATCATCTCTCCCTGTTCTAGCTCAGCAAACTTCCGGATCAAAACAAGTTATGCCATCACCGACATGAACCTCACTTGGAACATCCTTTTAAGCTATTCCCATGTCATAGTCTCCTCATCCACTGCCACAGTCACACTATTCCACCAAAAAAAGCTGCTTCCTGAAGTTGTCTTGATGCCAACCTCCTCTTCTGGTCATCATTGAGCCTCAAGTCTGCAAATATCCTCTCACAATGCAGCAACCAATTTTCGACATCGATAGCATCCTCAGTTCCAATAAATAGCTTCCCTCCAAGCTTAGTATAATCTCCGCTCAGCTTGGCATAATCATTGGCAACTGGAGCTTCCTGAACTCCTCCTCCCATTACTCCAGCAGCAACTCCCGCTTGCATCATATTCATGAAAAACTGATACATAGCTTCCATTCCAACTTGCGGGACTCCAACACCCACATTCTATGCTTGTGCCTGACCTTGGCTTCTCCTCATATTAGGTCTGGCATTCCCATCGGTGCCTTCCCTTCTTGGATCAACTCTTCCTCTTCTACCATCCATATATGTATTCAAACCTCATGAGATACAGAAGAATAACCTAACAGAGATAGGATACTACAGATAAAGCGTATACTTATATATAACAAATACAAATACGTTACTATAGCGCTATCCCATACCCTAACCTTACTCTAATTCCTTAGGATTATGTTTTCAAAAATCATTTTTAGTTTAAATTTTTTCATAAACCTATGCACTGATACGAAGTTGTGACGTCCTGTATCTAGAGGCCAAAAGCTAAGCACTACAGATGTTGCGGTCATCTATAGTATTAACTTCTGGTGATAAAATACGGTAACGCTAATGGTATTCATAATATCAGAAGTACATGAATATGAACAAAATCATAGATTTCAAAACAACATTTTACTGATTAAATTTCAAAACAATAATTTATATCCAAGTTACATAATCCCATAATCGTTTCCCAGGTAAAGATCAAGTATAATTATACAATAATACGCCAAGAGCGACATATGCCCCCTTTGTTGATCAGAGTCAATATAGTCAAATCTGACTTAATATACACAGCGGAATCAAAGCAAAATAAATTATAACTCCTAATTAGCTATCTGTCAACCACCTGCTCATCTCCGAAAGCTTTATTCACCAAAATTACTAAAACCTGAATACCTCAACCCTTGACCTACTCAAATCAATTTTGAGCACCCGAGAGTTTAAGGGGAAAACAAAAACTTCGAGTCAGACATAAAGCCTAGTGTGAATAATACTATACATCTCGGTTATTTTATGTTAAGTGACACCACGCCACTTACCAGAATGGGTTCCCCCTCACTAACATTCTTTTAAAACATATCTTTTGAAAATCTTTTCCTGCAACCAAAACCGGTTAAAATCTGTAAAACATTATTATGTAGACATACATATCAGGTAATAAATGAACTATATGTTCGAACATTATAGTTTTGTTTGGCTAACTATTAACCTTTGGCTGACTCGGGCCTACTAGATAATATATCAAAATTTATCTAACATCAGTTAGACACTTCTCTTTTGGACTGTCTGTCCTTAACTATCTGTTAAATACTTCTCTTCTAGACGATCCATCCCAAACTTAACATCTCTTAGGATCACCTGATCCTAATGGTTTTGCGGGCTCACCAATAACCTATCTGTATACATACATATATTCCTTCTTTATGTAATAATAATTTTAGTCTTACCTGTGACAAAGCCCCACACATTGGAATTTTGGACAAAATTAGCTGGGGCTAATAACTAATATATAGGGCACGACCCTATGCCAGTCTCATATGGTATTCTAATATCTAGTCATTTCACTTAGAGAAACCTCCCCATAATTTTCTTTGAAATCCATTTCAAAATGATTTAAAACCTTTAAATCAAACTCAAACAAGGAAAATATATGATCTCCATGCTTTACTCAAAATCACCTTGCCATGTTATACACACACACGCGTGCGCATGCGCTTTACTTTAACCTTAGTTGATGAAAACATTTAAATCTTTGAAAGCACCCCTTTCGAATCCATTGAAAGTATCCCTTTCGAAACCATTGAAAGTACCTCTTTCCAAACCAAGTAAAAACCTTTATTTAATCTAGGCCGAAAGGCCAAAACCTTCCTTTCAAAACCATTCTCAAAACCCTTTTGAAACAACTTATAAACCTTCCTTTAGAAAGCTTTAAAACCTTAGACATCCTTCTCTTAAAACCTTTAAACATTGCCTTTCGAAACATTTGGAAAACCTTTCCTTTTAATCCTTTCGAAACAACCAGAAAAACCTTCCCTTTCGACTCCTTCGAAACCATTGGGGGAACCACCCCTTCAAAACCTTTCTTGGAAACTTTTCGAAAGCTTCAAACCTTTGTAAACACAAACCTTTCGTAAGCACTTAGGTTCAATTTAAAACATGTGGAAATACACCTTTCGAAATAATTCAAACTATCTCTTTTGAAACCATTTGGGTTATACTTCAACAGAGAAAAAGGGTCATTTAAAACCTTTTAAGTCAAAAGCCATTCTTTCGAAAACATTCCTAAGTAAAGAAGTGATAGTGTCGATACCATCCCTTCGAAAGCATTGGAGAAGTGGTCAAGTTTAAAAAAGCAAAGCAACCCTTTTGAAACCAATCTGGGTCGAAAGGTAAAAAGCGGCAATAAGGGTTTCGACCTAGTCAAAGCAGTTATTTAAAACAAAAGCGCAACCCAATCGAAACCATTCTTTTAAAACCAATTGACCTGGTCGAAAGCCAACCTAGTCGAAAACTATTCAGTCGAAAGCAGGCAGACGCATTTTCATTTAAAAGCAAGGAAACACTTTGATCCCTTCAGAATCCCTTGTTTTGACTCAATGCCTTCCGCCTCTTGTCCAATTCACTACGTACCAGTTACCCGATACTATGTGCATTGGTTTCGATGAAGTCGGAGGCGAAGGTAAGAAGGCGGAAACCTGGAGCTGAAAGCATCAAAACAGTAAAAACCATGTAGAATAGTCCTTTTAAACTATTTATTTGTATCTAACCTGCCTTGTTTGTCAAATTACGATTGGTTGCAAGTTTCTCTTTTCTAAAAGTACTGCCAATTTTCAGAAATAACAAGTTGAATTATTTTACAAAATACCTCTTCTTCTTTTTATAAATATATAAAACATTTAAGTCTCATACCTTAAATAATTTTATATATCAATTAAAAACACTTAGGAAAATTCTAAAAAAATTCCAAAAAATCGTTATTTATATGTTTTCTAACATAAATAAATTTCAGACCCAAACGATTAACTATTTAACCGTAAATAATTTTTAACCTAAAATAATATTTTCTTCACTAGAAAATTTATATAAAATCCACAAAAATTCTGAAAATTGAAATCCATCTCTAAAATATTATTTTTGGTCTATATAAAAATTTGCAAGGCATTTGGATGTCATTTAATAGGATTTTCGTATCAAAACATATCATAAAATCAATATGAACATGCATAAATCATCAACAAGTATATATAATCATTCCATCTTTCAAAAACATGGAAAAACATCGCAAATAAATTTGGATTCATCTTAAAATCGAAACAGTAGGAAATTTTAGATGTAGTCATTATTCACCTTAGCTTTAGAGATTAAAGAGATTGAGATGTGAATGGATTTGATTTGATTAAGCTTCTTCCTTAGCTCGTCTTAATCTTTTTCCTCTTGCTCTTGTTATAGTGGCCGGCCTTAAGTTTGAAATTTTTTGACAAATGAGAAATGAATGTGTATGGAGATACATGGCCAAGGTTTAAGGATATAGGAATGACCTCTTTCCTATTTTACCCCTCCCCTATTTCATGTTAACACTTCTTTTAATTCATTGTTTAAATGGCCCAACTACCACTTAATTAAAATCAAATCTCAATCCCCTAATCAACACATTATTTTATTTAATTTAGCTAATTAAATATTCTAAATGATGTTACTAAAATTATGAGGTGTTACAGCTAATTATAAAAAATGACATGCTCATGTTGAGAGGGAATAGTGTTGTCATGACTGAAGCAACGAGCCGGTCAACAGAATTCAATAGGATGATCCTTGGCACTACCTTATTATTAATTAATTAGATTTTGAGACCGAATTTTTAGCATATATGTGCACAACTCTATTCTTGATCATTGATAAACTCTACTATGAATTTGTAGTGCATAAAATGTTTGATAAACTCTATTTTAGTCATGCTCATGCATGATATTATCATCTCAAACCCTAATTTCGATTATAAACTGTTACCAATTTGCAAGTGGTAACTGTATACAATGGCTTTGAACATGTATTGATTTTAACCATGTACATGCAAGTCATCATGATAAACTCCATCATACCTGGAATAATCTTCTTTATTCGGTGATTAAGAGCGGGTAAAATGATTTTTACTTGACTGCAATTTAACATGTTATTTTATTAGCTAAACTATCAACAATAAGATTTGATGCTAGGTCTTCTAGATCAACAATGTAGAATCCTATTACTATACTAGTGGTCATTGGTGGTTGTTAACTTCTCCTTATTGTTAAAAGTTGCCGGTAAAAGGAGATCAGTTTCTTTAGGGGATGTTTAAGTTAAGTAATCCTTTTTATTCTCTTACCATCTAACGTAAATTGTATATCATTTGGGTTAGGCTCATGTTGAAAATGGAATGATGAAATCAGTAATGCAAATTGCTAGTACTTATGTTTGAACTAGAATGTTGGTATGTGCAGCATCAAAATGGTGAGTGTGAACTTTGGGCAAATTAGATGAACTTTTTGATTCTCTCTTCTATGCTTGAAGGCAATACCTAGATGACTTAATTCGAACACATTATTGTAACTTCAAAATGTGGTTTGCCTCAATTCAAGTTTGAAACACATGAGTAGTTGAGAAATCACCTTTATTGCCAAACATTTTACATGTTGTTAGATAGGCCATTACCCAATGGGTCAAGTGAGTAACGTCAGCTGTATTATTAGTTGAAATATAAATATTTTATCCTTATAAGAGTTGAAATATATATTTTGTTAATAATAATTCAAACAATAATTTGTTAAACATATTATTTTTATGTTCAATATTTTTTTCTATATTTATACAGCTAAACGGTCGGTTAGCAGATAGAACAGATATTCGATATTTGTACATAGCCACAGATGTGGATCGTTGATATTTGAAAATGATTTTGGATGTGGATGCAGATATGACACTATCCACATTTGAAAGTATCCATTGATAGACCTACATACGAATTTTGTTACATATCTAACAAATTTTATAGTAGATATTGATTTTTTTTCTATTTTAATTACAATCATCTTAAGGTAATACTCTAGTAATACTCTTTCTATGAAGCACTCAGTATGTATTTCATTTTTTTATTTGATACTTTTGGTAATGTTTGTTGACAAATTTGTCTTTTCTTAATAGAGTGGGTACAAATTTAGTATAAGGTTATTCTTTAGTACTCTTTGTTTTCCCTTAGTTTTGGAGCTTTAGTACTCTTTCTTCGTGTGTTTCTCCTTAGTTATATGTCGATGGAAAAAAGATTGGGTTCATTTACACAGGTAAATAGATAATTCAATATTTTCAACCATGTTTAATTTCAAGAAATAAAAATATTTGATGTTAAAACTCAATAATTATGTTGAATTATTTTTTCATTACAGAACTTCTAAGGAGTACGAGCAAGGGGCTAGCTGTTTTGTAGGCACTACAAAGAGAAATAAAAGAAATGTAGAGAAGTTTTATGCCCTTATTTAGATTGCCAAAATCTTAGTCAACATCATGATGACATTTTCTAACTCCTGAATTAATGATTTAATACCATTATTAAAGAAACAATGTTTTAGCTGAATACATTTTCTAACTCTCACTTTAGTAAGAACATATGCCTCTATAAATATATTTTCTTCCTGTTTCAAATGGAGTACATGTTAATTTTCTATTACTTGGAAAAAGATTTTTCAATTTATTAGTTAGTAGGTCCAAGATGTTTCAATTTATCAGACAGTGTTTATTTTTCACCAAGTTCTTTGTTAGTATAGTAGAAGTGAAATATGAGAGAGATCAAAGTTAGCTGTATGTTTACATATATTGTCAACCAAAAGTAAAAATTAAAGCTCACTTCAACCGTGGTTTACAAACTTACATAGTTGATGTAGAAACAAATGAATGAAATGTACAAAAGAAAGTAGAAATAAAGATATGGATAGTTGGTTGATTTTTCAATAAACTAATGATACCTAGCTTCATTGGTTGTTTGTTAGCATGTTGTTATTTTGTATGTTCACGGTTGTCCTTTACCTATCTGGTAGGAATTCAGTTGGTTGTTGTCAAAATTTAATCCTGGATTCACTTGATGTATCATTTGTTATATATCATTTTAATGCAATAGAAAAATGAAGTAAACTGGAATGATATATTAGCTCCTGCCACTGCCTTTGCCTGATAGCTAATTACCATTGATAGCTGATTACATAATTACTAAATTAATTTGAGTATATCAATAATCTGTTATTAATCTTGTTTTGTAGGAAAAGATTAAACAAATCGAAGTTGTTCAACAATCGAGCTTGGTAGTAAATTATAGAGAAGATGCACTTTCACAAGTGTTGGGGCAAGAAAGACCGGGTCGACTAAGAGCGATGGGAAGAGAAATGGGCCTCAATAGAGCAGCTTTAGCGCAGATTAGGGATAAGCAAACAATGCAACTTTTAAAAAATTATTAGACTTAGAGAAAAAATATCTACAGCTAGTGAAAAATCAGGTAAGAGATCCATCTTTTAAATATTGAGTTTGAAGGCAATATTTGCTTGTTGTTATTATGATTGTATTCCAGGTTATTATTATTAAGCGTTGAATGTTAAACTAACGTTATAATGTTTTTTTTGGGATTTGCAGGGTAGACACAGTTGGACAGAAGTAAACACACCTGAAGTAATTAACTTTTTATTGGTTTGACATCATTTGTATTTTAACTTTTTATTCAGTAATTAATATAATATTCCTCTATTTAATTGTAGTGCAAGTATGATAAATATATGATGAAATGTGATTTACTGGATTGGCGAGGGATTGAAGAGATCGTTGCTGAAGGAAGAGTCGTTTCAGACGATCCTGAGAAGCTTGTCAACAACGTTCCTTTAGGGCCGAATGCGATGATAATTTTGATTGATTCTTCGAAAAAGTCAAATAATTTTCTATGGAGGCCCACAACTACTTTCACACTTATTGGGGAAGCAACGAATAATATAGTGGCATGGCCAGCGAATAAAGTTGCTTTACGTTCAAGTGATCACATTGAAAAAGAAGACGTGGTAAGCATTTTTCTTCACAGCGAACATGTTATTTTAATGTATACGACTTTTACTAAATAAATATTCTTGCCTCTAATAGAGTAGAACTGGCAACCTAGAATGCAAATGCAAGATTTTTTATTAGAGAAGGAGCAAAAAATTAGTAGCTTTAGGGCAATTACACTCGAGCGTCTCTAAGGAAATTGTTAATGATGTTCCTCTTGGACCATCAGCCACAATTATTTGGATAGATAATCCACTAAAAGCATATGCTTTTTATGGAGGTCAGCCCCTGTTATGATTCGAATTGTGGATGCCGTCGGCAAGAAGGTGGCATGGCCTGAATCCCAAGTAGTTGTTGAGAATGTTGACACTACATTTCCTACTACGCCCATGACTATAGTGCAAACATTCATGGACCTTGATTATTATGAATTATGGTACTTTTATTTAATAAGGATTGGTAACTTCATTGTTTTTTTTCAACTTACAGACTACAAATTCAAGAATAAACAGTAGATGTAAGTTGATGGATTTATTGGGGAAGGGGAAAATAGTTGCTTTAGGATGCATGGAGTTAACCGATCCAAATGCAACGGTCCATTTTAAACCACTCGAAAACAATGTAGTTAAAGTTTGGATAGAGGTTGTAAAAGAGCCAGTTGAAGAGCTATGGAGAAAAACATTTGAATTACAGTATATGGAAGACGCCCTCTGTTCTTTTATAGCTTGGCCTGTTGTGAATGTCGTAATAGAATGAATTTTCAATAAGCCTTTCAATTTCTAATCTGCCATGGTTCTCATATTTGTCACAATTTTTTCACTGTTTCCACCAACCATTATATGCTTTGTAACATGATTCTAGATATAGGATACAGTATCTACAAAAATATCATAATCTGTTCATTTGATTGTTGGGTGTTATTTGATGCACATAACACATTATGAACAAATGTCGGGATATAGGATACAAGAATAATTGTTTGATATCAAGAATGAACCGTAATATTTTAACACTCTCAAATTATGTTCATTTGGGTAGTTTTCAATAGAAATCATGGATTGAATAACAATGGCCTTAAACATTTTGTCACAAATTATTCATGCTTTATAGATCAGGTCATGGATATAATTGCATCATGGATAATTTATTTCAAATCTTCAGTGATGGTTGGGATATAGTGTCACATTGAATCTAATACTGAAAAAGTGTGAACAAGACCACCCATTTCATAACATGAAACGTAGCAGTTTAAAAAGATTTTATGTCAATGATTATCAAAGTAGATTCGTTGTTTTGGATTGTTTGGCAAAAGAGAATATACTGCAAAATGAGATAAAGGTGGGTTCTGTGAACAAAAGATTGAGTTCATCGTTGGAAACAATGTCGAACTTCGGTTAAGTCATGGACTACGTCACTCTCTTGAAGACGTTTCGGTGATCTGCCGTATAATGCAAAGCAGTTCTAAATAATCGCCGCCGCCTCTAGGATAAAACAACCTTTCAATTTAGTGGTATCGATTCGGTTGCACGTCCGTATCGATTCTGTTTGCACTCAAAAACGTTGCTCTAGTTTTCTGATTTGAAGAAAAGAATATGTTGTTCTTTTTGTTTCGTCTTCCTATCAATTAAGAAGGCGGAATAGCAAAAGAACGTTACTGGTTGGGGAACGTGGTCTCGAAAAATGGATCTGAGAAAATAACGGGTCAAAATAATGAACGTTATGTAACGTTCTCTAATGCCGTTCCAGCCCGGTCAAAAACGGTTAAAGAAATTTGCACCAAAAATATAAGTGCTACACCACTACAAGCCCGAACCCGAACCCGAGCCCGGCCCGGGTCGAGTCGGTCGGTCGGCGCGCGCGCGCGTGTGGTGGTCAAGCATGGTCTCCCTCCTCACAAAAGAGCATCATTGGGTGCCTAAAGGGCCCAACTTAGCTTCAAAGAATCAAGTATAAATACTTGATTCTTTCATATAATCCTATAATATGGGACTATTAACATATAGGAGCCATTCATTCACTTAGTCAATTTTTAATAATTCACTTATTTTAAAACATTTTCCAACAATCCCCCACTTGAATTTTTTTTTAAAAATTCGAGCAATTTCTGAAAAAAACATAAGATTGTGCATAAACAAAGGTGTCTTTTGACTTGAACCTTTACATAGTGGATAAGATTCAGTTTTTACTAGAGTGACACGTAGTCTTGAACTCTATTCCTGACATCAGACCACACACAATCTTTCTAGAGTTCAATCAAGTAAGCCCGTGCATTTATGGCCATGCATGTCCATCCCAGATTAGTGAATGCTCTAGGAGTTTTGCCCAAAACTCCATAGGAAACGGCCAAATTTCCACATTCACACAGGTGAGTCTATCAAGAGTACTCCTGAAGGTAGGTACTCCACTCCAAATGGAGTATAGATCTCATTAAGAGTTTCTATGAACTCAACCTCTAATCACTTCAGGAATATATGCTTCTATATATATGAAAAATAGCATATTCAACTCATATCACTACACAACTTGTTCTTACCCATTGAACCTAGTTCTTGAGATCTCCAGTCATTAGGTCGGGTTACCATTGTGCGTGACTCAACATACTAAGGGCAATAGTCCCATTTTTCTAGAAGTTGTAAAGACTTTCTCTCTGGCCAGTCCTTTCATCAAAGGATCTTCCAAATTCTCATCACTGCGTATGTGATCCACTCTAACAGCTCCTAAAGAGAGTAGCTCTCTAACAGTGTTGTGCTTACAACGTATATGTCGTCTCTTACCATTATAATAACAGTTCTGTACTTTTGCAATAGCCGCGGTACTATCGCAATGGATCAACACAGCTAGTATCGGTTTTTCCCATAAGGGAATCTCAGCTAGAAGATTTCTTAAATACTCTGCTTCTTCACTAGCTGTAGCTAGTGCTATCATCTCAGACTCCATAGTAGACTGAGCCAAGATAGTTTGTTTCTTGGATTTCCAAGAAACAGCTCCTCCAGCAATGCTAAATATATAGCCACTGGTTGCTTTTGAGTCATCAGATAAAGTATTCCAGTCTGCATTGGTGTAACCTTCAAGGACAGCTGGAAACTTTTCATAATGTAACCCTAGGTTCATGGTTCGTTTTAGGTATCTCATGACCCTCTCAATAGCATTCCAATGCTCTATACCAGGTCTACTAGTAAACCTGCATAATAATCCCACGACATAGGCAATGTCGGGTCTAGTACAATCAGTGGCATACCTAAGGCTGCCAATGATGCTCGCATAATCAGACTGTCTTACACCTTCACCAGTGTTCTTGAATAGCTTTACACTAGGATCATATGGTGTACATGCAGGTTTACAGTCAAAGTAATTGTATTTCTTTAAGATCTTCCCAATATAATGAGATTGATCCAAAGAAAGTCCCTTATCGGACCTAGTAATCTTTATGCCAAGGATTACACTTGCTTCACCTAGATCTTTCATATCAAAATTGGCACTTAACAAAGATTTAACAGTGTTTATGGCATGAATATTTGATCCAAAAATAAGTAGATCATCTACATACAAACATATTATAGTGCAAATGTCATTTTCAGATTTATAATAAATGCATTTGTCACTTTCATTAACTTTGAAACCATTTGAGATTATTAAGTTATCAAATTTTTCATGCCATTGTTTAGGTGCTTGTTTTAAACCATATAATGATTTATCTAATTTGCAAACTTTATGTTCTTGACCATGAATTACAAAACCTTCCGGTTGGTCCATATAAATTTCTTCTTCTAATTCACCATTTAAAAAAGCAGTTTTAACATCCATTTGGTGTATAATTAAATTATGAATAGATGCTAATGAAATTAGTACTCGAATGGATGTGATTCTAGTTACGGGTGAAAATGTATCAAAAAAGTCTACATTTTCTCTTTGCCTAAAACCTTTAGCTACCAAACGGGCTTTATATTTATCAACTATGCCATCAGGTTTTAGTTTCTTTTTAAGTACCCATTTACAGCCTATAGACTTACAACCAGGTGGTAAATCAACTAAGTGCCAAGTCTTATTGGATTCCAAGGAATCCATCTCATCATTTATAGCCTCTTACCAAAAATCGGCATCTAATGAAGATAAGGCTTCTTGGAGGTTTGTGGGATCCTCCTCTATAGTAAAAGTGCAAAAATCCGAGCCAAAATCTTTATCAACTCTTGCTCTTTTACTTCTTCTAGGTTCAATTTCAGAAGATTCATTAAGTTCTGTTCCAATAGGCACGGTGTTATTTGCCGTGCCCCCACTATTCCTCAATTTAAAAGGAAAATTAGTTTCATAAAAATTAGCATCATTAGATTCTACTATATTATGTGTATTTAGGTTATAAAATCTATATGCTTTGCTATTAACAGCATAGCCAATAAATACACATTCATATGCTCTACTTGCTAATTTTATTCTCTTAGGGTCAGGTATACGAACATATGCCAAACATCCCCAAGTTCTAAAGTAAGATACATTCGGTTTATAATTTCTTAAAATTTTAAAAGGTGATATCTTACTTTTTGATTTAGGGATTCTGTTCAATATATAGCATACAGTCAATAAAATTTCCCCCCACCAATGTTTTGCTGCACCCGAATTTAATAAAATAGCTACAACTAATTCGGTAAAGGTCATATTCTTTCTTTCAGCTTTACCGTTCATTTCAGGTGAATAAGGTGCAGTTCTCTCATGAATTATACCATGCAATATATAAAAATCAAGAAAAGGACTAGACTCATATTCTGTTCCTCTATCACTATGAAGTCTCTTAATTTTCTTATTAGATTGATTCTCGATTTCAGTTTTAAATAATTTAAACATCTCAAATGCATCACTTTTATTTTTCATAAGATACACATAAGTGAAATCAGAGCCATCATCAATGAAAGTGATAAAGTAACGGTGTCCATGTCTAGTCAAAGTGCCATCAAGCTCACATATGTCAGAATGAATTAAATCTAAGGGTTTAGAAATTCTATCAACTGATTTATGGGGTTTCTTAGTGATTTTTGCTTGACTACAGAATTCACACTTATCAAAGTCAGTTTGTGAAATTTTAAGAATTAAATCTAAGGTGCTCATGTTATGAATAATGCGTTTGTTTACATGACATAATCTAGAGTGCTAGATATTAAAATCACACAACATATAAGCAGAACTGGTTACTTTATTAGATTCAACATTAAGTTTAAACATACCCTCACAAGCATAACCCTTCCCTACAAACATCCCCTTATAAGTCAAAGTGTACAAATCAGCCCCTATAACTTGAGTAAAACCAGGCTTATTAAGGAGAAATCCAGAAACCAGATTCTTTCTCATCTCTGGAGTATGCATCACATCTTTCAGAATAATTGTCTTTCCAGAGGTAAACTTTATTTCCACATTTCCAATGCCAGCAACTGTAGTGGTGTGAGAATCTCCCAACAACACTTTCTTATCATCAGCAGCCGTGTATGTATTGAACATAGCACGATCGTAGCAGACATGGCAGGATGCACCAGTGTCTACCCACCAACCCTTTGATCCACCAACTAGATGAATCTCAGAAATCATAGCCGTAAGAGGCTCCTCAGTCAGGTTAGCCTGCGGTGCAGGGCCGGGTCTGTTCCTACACTTGCGTGCCATATGACCTGGTTTTCCACAGTTGTAACAAAGAAACAACTGTCCAAAATTATTCTTTTGGGTCGGTTTCTGCTATCCCTTTTGGTTCCCTTGCGGGTTCCAATTCTGTTTGTTGCGGTTCTGATTCTTAAAGTTTTTCGGATTCGGTTTCAGAGCCGCGGGCTTGGACTTTTTAGTGTTGTTGTTTGTGACAACAAGCACTTTCTCTTTCTGGTCCCGCTTACGAGCCTCCTCAATACGGAGGCGAGTTATCAAGCTCTCTAAGGAGAATTCCTTAGTCTTGTGCCTAAGCACATTCTTAAAATCTTTCCAACCTAGGGGCAGTTTATCTATAATAACAGCAACCTGAAATTGTTCATCTAAACTCATACCTTCGGAGATGATCTCATGAGCAATTTTCTGAAGCTCATGAGACTGCATCTCTACTAACCTGTCATCCGTCATCTGTTATTTCAGATAGCGGCTGACTGCATATTTCTTCGCTCCAGCCTCTTCCGTATCATACTTCTTTTGCAGCGCTTCCCAGATTTCTTTGGCTGTCTTGTCGGAGTTGTAGTAGTCGTAGAGGTCATCACTGAGGCGTTAAGAATAAAGTTCCTGCATAGGTAGTCTTGCTCTGTCCAGTTCTGCAATTGGTTCGATTTTTCTGTCCAGGCTCGCATGAGATCTGTGTCAGCTTCGTCTGGCCTATCCGGTAGCCGTGGTCTGTCAGTTGTCAGCACAGCCACCACCTTTCTCATCGTCAGAAAAAATTCCATCTTTTGTCTCCAGCGTTTGAAATGGAGGCCTTCGAACCTGAAAGGCGCAGCAGAGACCATCGGGACCTGGAAGAACGAAGTGGGAGCAGCGGCATCTAGATCTGCAGCGGAAGTCATTGTCGGTGGTGGCGTCTTCAAATTGTTGGAAACAATGTCGAACTTCGGCTGAGTCGTGGACTACGTCACTCTCTTGAAGATGTTTCGACGATCTGCCGTACAGTGCAAAGCAGTTCTAAATAATCGCCGCCGCCTCTAGGATAAAACAGCCTCTCAATTTAGTGGTATCGATTCGGTTGTACGTCCGAATCGATTCTGTTTGCACTCAAAATCGTTGCTCTAGTTTTCTGATTTGAAGAAAAGAATATGTTGTTCTTTCTGTTCCGTCTTCCTATCAGTTAAGAAGGCGGAATAGCAAAAGAACGTTACTGGTTGGGGAACGTGGTCTCGAAAAACGGATCTAAGAAAATAACGGGTCAAAATAATGAACGTTCTCTAATACCGTTCCAGCCCGGTCAAAAACGGTTAAAGAAATTTGCACCAAAAATATAAGTGTTACACCACTACAAGCCCAAGCCCGACCCGGGTCAAGTCGGTCGGCGCGTGCGGGTATGGTGGTCAAGCATGGTCTCCCTCCTTATAGAAGAGCATCAATTTTACTAGCAAGGTGTCATTGCTCAAGACAGCAGCAGATTCTTATAGATTTGCTTCTAGGAGAGCTGTAGAAAGATTCCACTTATTCTTAGGAAGACTGCAATATCGATTGAATATTTTCACATCCTCTTCTAGTCACGTTGGTTCATCAAAAAGAGCATTGTTATTGACACACCCAAAACAGATAAGGGGGGTAAATTATTAAGGGGACACCTATCAGTTAGAAAAGTATTAAGGGGGGAACCATTAAAAATAAGTTAGTTTACATAATTACCCTTCGTTTTGAAATAGCATCCTCAGTTAAAAAAAGAAACCGCTCGTCTCCAAACATTTCGTCCTCGTCTCCAAACATTCGGCCTCGTCTCCAAACAGTTCGCCCGCGTCTCCAAACAGTTCGCCCTCGCACCCAATATCAGAAGCTTCAACAAATTCGAATTGAAAATGGTGAGGACGAAGAGGACAGCCAGCAAGCGTTTAAGCGAAAATGCTGATTCACCTCAATTGGAAGTCGAGTTGAAGAGGTAAGTGATTTTGATTATTGATTTTGATTTCGGTCGCTGATATTGAGTCAAAATCGATTTTAGGGTTTCGTTCGGTGCTTTTTTGAAATCGTATTTAGGGTTTTGTTCGGTTGACAGTAGCCGTTCGTGGAGTACGGTGGGGTTATGTCGAGTTAGGGATCTGTTTTTGGTGTTGCACAGTTATTTGGTATGTACCATTCGGCGACCCCTAGCCGTTCTATCATTCCATGAACACAATTTGAGCTATGCAAATATAGGAATTTATGAAAATATAGGAATTTATGTTGCCGTTTTATACGAAAATATAGGAATTTATGTAAAACAGATGAACAAAACAACCATGCTATGCATTTTTATCGTAGTCCGGTATCCTTGTTTATAGGAAAAATGTAAATAATCTGGTATAAACTGTCTTGGTTTTATAGGGAATTAGAAATGTACTGAAATAAATTTAGGTAAATTGATTTCTATATATTCTTTTGACTGTTTAAAAATTATTTACTCTAAAGTTAATGCCGCATGTTTAATTGCAAATATCTCTGGATATTGATCTTTTTATATGTACGTACAACTAAGAGAGTATCATGTAATCTTTAGAAAGTAAATAATTAATGGGATGTACTTGCTATCAAAACCTTTAAATCATAACTGATATTTAACACAAAATAAATTTTGATATATTGATATTTATTTATATGCATTTTTTAAAACTACAGGTTAGATGTTGCTATTACTAAGATTAGTATAGAATTTCTTTATTTAAGCACAATTTGTACCTTCATATAATTAACCAAACTAATGTAGTTGTTAGAGAGAACTTATTCATTATACAGTGACTATTTGTATATGAACATAGGATGTTTATGCATGTCAATTATTATATGCTCTTTCGTATTGTATTTGCAGGAAACCAATGACAGCCTCCAATCGTAAAAGACTGCAAAGTGAAAGGCAAAAGCTAGAACTTGAAAAAAAAACAGGAAGAGGTTACACGGAATGAAGCAGAGGATAGGTTGAATGAATCTGAGGAAACAAACACCGAAGGAGATGATGAAGGTGAGGAAGATGATGATGTCGAAGTTGGGAGTGATGGAGAGCAAAGCAACGAAGATGAAGAATCAAATGACGGGGAAGATAGTAACGAAGAGGAATTCAATGGTGAGGAAGGTAGTGAAAGTGCTGAACAAGCGAATGTGCAGGAAGGAAACGAACCAGAGAAAGATGCAGTAGCAGTCGATGAAGGGGATGAGAGGCATGAACTTGTGGTAGTTGATGTGAGGCAGGTTGTTGAACATGGTAACGATTTAGTAGAGGAACAACCTAGCGTGGTAGGAAAAAAATCAAGGAAGAGGACGAAAGAACAACCCAGTCAAAATCAAGAAGATGACATAGTGCATCCATCGCTCCTATTTGCTTATAAAGACCATATTGCACACAAAATTTGGAATTCGAAGGTAAATTGTTCACTGTTGTATAATATTTAGTTTAATTTAATGCGTAGTGTATATTATTCAAATTATATTTAACAATCTTTAGGCTCCTAAAGGCGAATCTAGGATTGTGAAAGTTCATAGCCACGTTGGAACCCAACGATTATGGGACTTGGAAGACGAGTGTCAGTTTGTGAAGGACATAGTTATGGGGTCTGGTTTTTATCCACTGATATTACATGCACATGAAAAACTAGACAAAGTCCTTATTAACGCATTCATCGAGAGGTTTTATCCAGAGACAAATACATTTCATCTTCCATTTGGTGAGATGATGATAACCATAGACGAAGTTTTGCACATTACCGGGCTTCCAGCTGAAGGCAACGCTGTTACAGGAGCCCTCGGTGGATCAAGGTCAATTTCTTTCGAAAATGTTTATTCGTTATTGGAGAAAAACCTTGGGGTTGACAGACCAACGTCAATATTGGTTTTGGCTGGCGAAAAGAAGATTAGATTGGAATGGTTGAGAAGTCAGTTCTCAAATTCAAAAGAATCAGATACTCAGGAACGGAAAAATCATTGTGCAACTGCGTATCTACTGTATACCATAGGATGTTTAGTGTGTGGTGATAAGTCTGGTAACAAAGTAGGCGTTCATTTTCTACAATGTCTTGGGGATCTCAGCCAGGTGCATAAGTATTCTTGGGCCACTGCATGTCTTAGTTGGTTAATTCATAGTCTTGGTCAGACAACTAGAAAGGATGTTCAACAATTTTCGGGGTGTATGACCTTGTTTCAGGTATGGGTGTTTAAATAATGTTTTTTTGATCACCGTACATTACTAATATATTTAGCCTATGTAGGTATGGATATTCGAACACTTTCCGGTCTTACGGCGACATAGAAACTGTGTAGGAGCTGAAGTTGGTGACGTGAGAGCCGCATTTTATTTTGCAATGGAACAAGGGTCAAATTTGAATGACGAATTGGTAAGTATAAGGGAAAGAATAGATGATCTGCAGAGTTGTGATATTGTTTGGGACCCGTACAAAGATAAAAGAGATGCGTACATATTTCAACAATGTGCATTGTTCAACGGCCCCATCGTGTGTTTCGAAACCGCTGAGTTGTACTTGCCACAAAGAACATTACGACAGTTTGGTTACGTCCAACCCATTCCTACTACTTCTTTCACTTTAGACAAAAAGAGGTCTAAGTCGTCAACTCGTTCGTTTAAAGCAATATATCACAATGTTGGGGATTTGGGATGGTCGGAGTGGTATAATCATCTGTTGCATGAAAGCTTAACTTCGCAAGTAGCGGTGAATCCTTCAGACTGTGTTGAGTCGTATTCACAGTGGTACCGTATCGCATCTCATCCTATAGTGACCAATCCTAGCAAAAGAATAACCACACCGGTCGCTGATATTGAGTCAAAATCGTTGCTTGTACGCATTGTAAGTTTGTGTCATATTACGTTCTAATTTTTTTAATATTTACAAGTACACGTACACTTTTTCGGTTGACTATTACACATTTTTTGTTAGAGTAATACCTATTTTTTTTCTTTTCTAGAAACGCAGGTTAAGTCATATTGCTAATTACATAAAGTCATGTCCTCCCACTGTGTATCGTGATAATCTTTTGAAGAAAGTTGAGCAAATAGAAAATCCAGAACCATTGGATTTGTATGGGGAGGAGAGAACAAGAGATGTACGAGGGAGTGGAAACAAGAAATCGCACACCGCATCAACGAGCAAATCTGCTAGAAAGAGAAAACGTGGTGGTCGCAAGTAATTTTTAGCATACTATTAAAATTGACACAACGGTAATTTTGATTCTTGTTTTGCTGCCGTTGTAGTATATGTAAGCTAATGACAATTGTGTTTTTTGTGACGAATGGTGATGTAATTTAAGTTTGCCGGTGACGAATGCTTATGATATGAAATGGTTGGGAAATGTGTTTGTGGTTTGGTAATATATATGTTGTTAAATGATCTGTCTTCATATTTGAGATTGAATTTTTGAAATGTTTTGGTCATGTGACTTGTGTTTGGATTTTGAAGTGTTTTGATCTGTCTTCATATATGTGTATTGGTCAATGTTAGGAAATGCGGCAAATGCTCACCATTAATCCATTATTCGGTGATGGACAACCGAACTTATCACCGTAATACGGTAAGATGAGGCCGAAAACTTTCGGGTTGGAATTGTTTTCATATGCTTTCTGTGCAGACGGTAACAGTTGGTCGATGTTTGTATTAATGTACGGCGACATCTTACCGTAAATGACTATACGGTGGCAATCTGCCATATATTAGCCGGCAGTACGGCAAGTCTTTGCCGTGAACTCTCGGTTATAAAGGTGAATAATTCATTTATGCAGACGGTGAAACTGTACCGATGTTTGTACTAAAATACGGCTTCACTTGGCCGTAAACTCTCGGTTATACATCTTAATAAATCAGTTATGCAGACGGTGGTGCTGCGCCGTTTAATTATTTTTTATACGACATAGAGTTGTCGTGTTGTTTAAAATCAGAGATTGAATTAGGTTGTTAACGATGTACAGATATCGATATTTGTTCTAAAATACGGCAGGAATTGGCCGTATACTCTCGGTTAAAGGTAAGTACTGTTATGATTGTTCAGACGGTTGGTCTCTGACGTATAATTCATTTTATTTCGGCTCTCCATCTCCGTTTACGTTAATATAAAACGGCCTTCATTTGCCGAATAACTTGCTTTGAATTAGTTGCTTCCAATACACCATATACGGTTTATATGTACCGAATAATACACAATAATACGTCAACGATGGATCGAAACAGCTCAGGTTGGAACCTGTTCACCAAAAAAATAACAAAAACTTGTACGCGTGCATAAATCAACCGAATATGAAAATGTTCATCCAAAATTCACAAAAAACATTACAAAAACTTGTACGCGTGCATACATCCACCCAATATTACAATCTTCATATAAAAAACAAGTTAAGATTTCAGAAATATTAATGTTGAAACATGTTCATAATTTTCATTACACGCTAGTTAAGTCTACTGCCGAAGTCTGATCTTCATTTTCGCCGTCATTCATGTAAACTAACCATTTGTTGATACGTTCCACATATGGTTTGATCCAGTCTTCGGCATTGATATTATAAAGGCGTTGAAAATATCCGAATTGTGGTGTTGGAGGGATAGGAGAATTTGGTGTTAGTGTAAGACCAACGTAATGCGAGTTGTCTACATGTCCCATAACCACTATTCTATTTTCGTTCAACAAATTCATCCGTACCGTGGTGGGAACAAAAGTGCAGGACATGAGATTACTTATCAACACTACCACGGTGCCAAATGTTTCTGCTATTATATATCCTGATTCGGGCATCTGCATCCACTCAGGATTTTGAATCCTATTCATCATTTCGTCGTATCCACAGTCATCCCACATATTACGGTACATCTCAGCATTAACAGTCATATTGTCAACCATAGACTCACGAACAAACTTGCAGGGATTTGATGGTCGTCTATTTTGAAGATTCAATTGTTTAACCACGACCCAATAACCACAATCACCGTCCCTAGGCACATCGTCTACACTGAGTATGTAAGCTCTTATATGTTTGGGCAATTGCCACAAATACTCGCCATCAATTTTTTTGGATGGTGACGCCTTCGTTTTTATGCCAAGCTTCTTCAAATATCTGCCGCAAGGTGTGAGGTTTGAGCTAGATGACAATGACGCTTCAACATGTTCAAAGTGTGAAAGTTCTCGTTTGGTGGAATGTTCCTTTTTGGTTGGTCTGCCTTTTTTGATAGTAGCCACCGGTGGTTCTAAAACAGCAGTTGTTTGTGGGAAAGCAATTGATTTTAACTGTTGTTGGATAACAAGTCGAACGTTATCCGGAGATTCTTCATACCTATTTTTCAATGCAATGATTTCTGGCAAATCGAAAAATGCAAACGTGGAACGATGCACAATAGGTGGAATACATGACAACTGCTTCCAGTAAGAGTCAACAACGGATAGGGGAATGAAACCGTGGGTGTGTCTAAAATCTACAAGCATATGTGCACATGGTAATCCGTTAACTTTCCATAACACACAACCACATTGGTCGACTGTCATACCAACAGTTGACACACTTTTTAGTTCAGTTAGTATTAAATCCAAAGCTTTATGCGATACGTTCCCCAATAACTCTTTAAACATTGGTTCGATTCTAAATCGATGCATTGTTTTAGACGTACTTGTTTCGAATGCATGCTCGATGGCAACTAGTTCATTCTCACAACATAGATGTGCACTACTCCAACATTGAACAAAACTACCAGCGGCCGAATTAAAATACAATTTTAGACGATAGTGGGCACTTTCAACAATGCTGGTAGACACATTATCGTAGTGTTTAATTTTGTTTGTCCAAGCCATAACAAACATCTCCTTGTATTTTGTTAGCCAATTTTTGAGGACATAAGTGACAGATTTTTTATGCTTACCTATCCATTTATCACGAAAAGAGTTTAAATTTCTGTGGTACTCTTCTACAGACAACGAATTTATCACATTTGTCCATCCTTCCCAAAAACTTTCATATTCCTTTTTTCCTTCATCATCCTCCACAACGACTTCTTTTTCACCAATTATTACTCTCTTCCTTTGTATAAAATTTGGTTTACAATTTGCCATCACATTCTTAGATATATGCCAGGCACAAAGGATATGATATGATGCTGGAAACACATTTGCGACGGCATTTATTAAAGCGATTTCTGCATCGGTGATGATAACCCCTGGCACTTCATTATCCCTGTAACACTTCCGCACACATTCAAGAGCCCATTTATAGGAATCCGTTGTCTCACGACTTAGAAATGCTAATGCAACAGTAAACGTAGCCCCTATCGATGTCTGTGAAACCATATGGAAACAAGGTAACTTATACCTATTGGTCTTGAAAGTACAATCCAAGAACAAAATTTGATAAAAACATTGAGCAAGCACTACACATCTAGGATGGCTGAAAAATAAGTCGGTGATTTCATTGCTTTGTTCATCAACTCTTTGATATACGGTATAATTATTGGTAGATGCCAATTTCATAAATTGTTGCATAACGGATCTACCTTCTGTATTGTACATTTTAAGTTTG
Organism: Allium fistulosum; assembly: GCA_030737815.1. NCBI lineage: Eukaryota > Viridiplantae > Streptophyta > Magnoliopsida > Asparagales > Amaryllidaceae > Allium > Allium fistulosum. The sequence continues at coordinate 1,340,591,743 of CM060901.1, read as the reverse complement.
ATTTTGGCATTGTACACAGTTCGAATGGTTGATTGGTTGGAAGGATTGTCAATTCTAATAGCGGTTAAAATATTTCGAGGTTTAACTCCACTATTAGTCATTGTTGCAACAGTCTTGAGTTCGTCTTCGTTGAGTCTCGCGACAAAAGGATGACCGGTTAAAACGTTTGGAAGTGTATGATTGTGACGCCCATTCTTTACAGTTAGTATCCACGTCCCATCACATCTACAATGTGCATGTAACTCAAAAGGACAGTCACATTTTCTACTACCTGTTCTTCTTTTTTTTTTTGAAGACATTGGAACATAATTCTTCGACTTATGATCAACATATTGACCACTTCTTTCGCATACTAAATCCATCCTCGAGCCTTTTCCATTCCTATGTACATTTTTCATTCTACTTCTTTTGGTAACAATAACACACTTACAATCTAACCCTCGGTTAATGCACCAATCTCGAACTTGATCCTTCGACTCGAAAATCTGAAACAACAGTATTGAGTCATGTACACAAAAAAATCAACAAAAACTATTGACACATTAATACATACCCTGTCAGTACTGAATTCTGATGTTAAATCAGGATAGTCGGACAAAGACATTTCAATGTCCGTTTTAACTTGTTCTTTGGATTTGTCAACTTCATTATCGCTTTCGATTTCTTTGGATTTGTCAACTTCATTATCGCTTTCAATATCCTTATTATTTTCCAAATTATCCGGCTTTTGTTTCGCTTCTTCACTATTACCACATCGGTGAATGTCAAATTCAATATCGGCACTCTGTTTGAAAAAAATAATAATATAACGGCATAATAATATTGTATTTTATAACGGTAGAAGCTGGTAGCGTACGGCGATAACATGCCGTACAATGACTTGTGAAACGATATTTTCTAGTCATAAACAAGTTTACTATTTTCACCGTAACAGTCGGCAACATCCCACCGTTTATCATTCATCAAAACGTCCAACAGTTGCCGAATATAAAAATATATACGTTAACTGTTGTAAACGGCCAGAACCAGCCGATATATGCATAAAAAAACGGCAGACCATGACCGTATATAACAAAGTGAAATCTGTCGACAGATTTAAACGGCAAGCTACCGCCGAACGCACTGCCTGCTACAGTAAAACGATGGAATGAAAAAGAAAAAAAATTACCTCCTCCCCGACAGGTTCTTCCACAAATACAACTAGCCTTTCATTTTTCTGTGTTAGTACCATATTGTTTTCACCGTCTTTCATAGATTCTAGATTGAATTCCACCATAGAAGATTTTTAGGATTAGGGTTTTACCACTAATCCTGTTTAGCAGTAATTAATTAGGTTTTGTAAACTGAAGGATATTATTGTCCATACTTAAAAAATTTTTAAGGGGAGGCACATATATTAAATACCTCCCCATCCCCATAATAATTATTTGACAATTAATTTTTTGACCCCCCCTTATCTATTTTGGGTGTGTCAATAACAATGCTCATCAAAAATTGTGATGCCTTGCTCTCTACCCCTCTGGATAATTTGCCATATCTCGGGTTGAATGGAGCGATGTTGCTCCACCTTGTCTTCGTGCTATCATTGTTGCTTCGATCTCTATAGAAGCTTCTGCTCCCTTAACCTTTTTATGGATGATCAGATCTATGCTTATGTCGACTTGTTTGATGAAACTCGATTTCAAATTGGAGTAAGATAAGGAACTTGGGTACTTACTGATTTGAAACTTAGTTGCTTTAGTAGTTGTTTAAATTCCTCCATAATAAGCTCTAATCGAATTCTCATGGGAGTTTTTATTGATCAGAAAATTCTTTTGTTTCATTATGTCCATATATGCGCCAAACAAGTAAGGTGAAAGCTATGTTCTTTAATTTATGATATAATTTGTTCTCTATTTTTGAGCATAAAACCGATGTCACTACTGCCACTGAACGGGGATTTTAGCTTGTTGATGGTGTTCTGCAGTAGCGAAGTAGAGTGGTGGCACTAAAAAAATAAATGATTTATACTCTCGATTCCTTCATTACACAATATACACGTCTTTTCTATACTATCATTTGATTCAAAGATTCTTTCTCTAGTATTTATCTTGTTTAGTTTTGCTAGTAATTCATACACCGAGACCAAAGACCAAATTATAGATTCATATATATATCTCCACTGTTACACAGATTGCAATGTCGATTTAATTTACCATTTTTTTTAGAATGAACCCATGCAACAAGTTCCATTATGCATGCTTGCATCATCGGTTTTATTTTTATATTTTGCCATATATGTCTTAGGTGTTCACATATAAAAAGTACATGCTCACTTGACTCTTTCTCTTTGTTGCACAATATGCAAATACCATTTTACCAAAATATGAATAGATTTTTCTATTTGTAGTTCTTTCTTAGTCTAATTTGCTATCAAACTTCACAACATAGTACAGATTACTTGTCATATGTATTGTGAATCCTTGATTTGGTTTTCATGTTTGAGCAATATAGTTCTTTAATCTGAAATATGGGATTGTAAATCCAACTATGTTGACCATTAGCTTATTGCTGATATGGGATTGAAAAGTCAGCATTCTTTAGGATTTGAACACCCCAGTTTACTCTATTTTATTTTTGTAACATGGAGTGGTACGAGAATTCAAGAAATAATTCTTAAAATTCTATAAAAAAGGAATTTGAAGGGTCAATGTTTCAGCTTTTACAAATTTAGAATATATTTCAATGCTTACTTATTATCTTATGATAATGAAAGAACATTCTTAGGGTGTGCTATTTCGATGGTGGAATGAGGCATAGGATGCATGGATAATGGGTGTACAGACCGATTTTAGGTGTCTATTATACTTTAAACGACGGATTAGGCTCCCGCACCGAAAAACAGGCTGTATAGCCGGTCAACATAGCAATTTCGACATTCTTTGGTCAAGTTTCAAGCATGCGGTATACTTAATCCATGGGACAAATTGGTAATAAAGGTTCTAAATTGGCCTGTATAAGATTGGTGTCTTAATCAATTTATTGATATAACTAGTTTCTACTAAGTACGTACTGATCATTTGTTAAGGAATATGTAGTCTTTCTTCTTATTTATTTACGGGACATACTATGTGTATTATTTCTTTACATGGAAATTTAGCATAAATAATTGTAGAGCGAAGAATGATAAATGCTAATGCTTGATAAAGAATACCTTAAAACTCTTGATATCACGGATAACCGACATGAGACTGAACTGTCCTTATCTAAGGACTTGAGATTAGCTCTTAAGCAAAAGCCTGGATCAAAAACAATATACTTAATTTTATCCATTATATGGAGTCAAACATTTATCTTGAACTTCTAATTTATTCGGTTGTAATATGAGTTCTCTTTGCAAATAATATAAATACGTCTCAAAGAGTATAATAATTTGGATAATTACATGAAGAAAATTTTCTGATTGGTGATAGAAAAAATTCTCAACTGGTTTGAAGCCAATTTCTATGATACACTTTGTAATTAAAGCTAACGATAACCTATAGTTTAATTAGTGGTTATATAAAGGATTAATTGAAAATTCATTCTGCTGGTATCTAACATCTGTAATGGGTTTTTCTTTGAAAACACGCATGCTTTACTAAATTTTCTATGCACACAGTTATAGAGAGTACATATTTTATAAATTGTAATATCAACTTAGAAAAACTTATAGTAAACAAACCATTTAAAAGGAGCATAAAAAGAAAAATCAAATATGTCTTAAAGGTTTATAAGATAATTACACTAATGGTGTGGATCTATTTACAGTACCAAATACGCCGTACAATAAAGTGCCAATACCCTGTAAAGGTAAAATAAATTGCATTAGAGATGACAATAAAGTAGATACATGGATCGCCTGCCAACTTGTGCCTCAACCAAAAATGCACACCCCGACATGTGGTGGATCAGATGTTAATTCAATGCTTGAAGCATGCACTGCAAATACATTTTCCTTTGTTACTGAACACTATTGTCTCATGCCATATCGTTATTGATGCAATTCAATTCCTTTATTATTTGTATTCGTTTCTAAACTTTATTATTTGCATTCAGATGACAGTCACGTCTACAGTCATAATCATATTTTAGAGAGTATATGAGCATAACATACTATTTAATTATGTAGTTCTAATGGACTGCACATCTTTATCTCGTTTGCTGCAGGTAGGAAAGAAGCACGGTCTGAATATTGACTATTTTTTGCAGTATAGATATATACTTTTTCTTGCTAAACATAAATAACTTTTTGGGACGTACTTAAAATATTTGTTGCTACTTTTGCTAAAAACATATGTAGGATATTATGTGTGTATGTTGGATTATTTTTAATGCGATGTCTATGAATATTTGGTATGTTTGATATAATGTGTTTATATTTTCTGACCCTTACATTGTTCGTATTGTTTTTTATTTCAGAAAGATTTATATTTGATACACTATTAATATAATGTAATATACAACAGGATGCAAAACCATAGCGCTTAAAACTATCATAGTTACTGTCAAAGATTAGCGGCAAATAATCGATGTTGTATCTATAAATCTTATAGTGGCATATTAGCATTGTAAACTGTTTTAGAATTATCTAGTAGTATACTATAACATGTAGATATATACCGGATAGAAACCATTATATAGCGGAAATATGTTGCTATGAAGAGCCTATTATTTTTTGTGATAGGTTGATGCAAAGAAGTTTTATAGCGTCAATAGTGCGCTATGCTAGATAAAAACAATAAATATTGTGCCGCTAATAAAATACTATAGTGCATACCAACTGTGACGATCCACATCTCAGAAGGTTTAAATCGATAGTGATCCACACATGTCCAACCCAAACAATCTGAAACATAGATAATCAATGGAGTTAATAAAGAAAAATAAGAAAAGAAGAAGAAAACAACCACAGAATCTCGCAGCGAAATAATAAAATATAATAATCAAATAAACAGTTCATGAAACTGTTTATATTATACATTGATTATAATTTACATAACATTTATCAGATTTATATATACAACAGGGATAAATAAAATAATGCAGCAGACAACATAATCTAGGAATAATAATAACAATTAATAATATACCAAATCTTCGTCTTCGTCCTCCAAAAAAATGATCTTCAATGCGCTAAAAAACTCAGGGCTGACCCGAGCGTAATGAAAACACAAAACACTCGAGTCAGAACTAAAATATCTTTATGTGATTCAAATCGATATCACATAACATAAGTGTAATGACATCAGAGATGTTTATATAGGATTTTACATCTCCTATCCAGTGTATAACGTGCGTGCAATAACTCAAGAGATGTTACGGGATTTTCCATCTCTTAAGGATCTGTCAAAATATGATATATAGTAGAATACACTATATATATAATGTCTAATTAGTAAAATAAATATTTTTCTTAGCATTAAGGCTTTACATTAATCACCCTTAACGTGTTTTTAAGCATTGTCGTACAGTTTGCATTTAGCACAACCAATAGCACATCGGTAGCCAATGATGTGTCGTGATACGACAACACTAAACCAAAATCGTAGGGGTCTCGTATAAGGATAAAAGTATGACAAGGCACGTGAGACAATGTCCAAGGTAGGATACTACCAGTTCGGGTCGCAACGTTTGTGGTAACGCATTGTAGCCACGACCGCCCACCGTGTCCATTTATCCCATATCGAGTCAAGGGAAGCTATTCCACATGCACCAATCGAAACCAACAACAAGAGTAATAATATGGACCAAGTCCAAGAAAATCGAAGAAGGGATGTCCGCTAGGGGTAATTAGCCTGCTTGGCCCTGTCGAGCCGTCCTGTTTTAGTCATTCCAAATTGGCACAAGTGCCGGGGGTCTATTGTAAAGACCCAGAATTTTTGAACATTTGAAAATGAAATATTTAATTAATTTTAAATATTTGAATGATGGTTTAGCTTGAATCCCCAAATATAACTATGGATTTGGCGATTTAATTTTAAAAATTTAATCTATTGAAAGTTGAATAAAAATTTGAATCTTCAGTTTTAAGCTGAAGGACAATATTTTAAAAGCTTGTAAAGTTCATATTGATAATACTGAAGATAATAGAAGCTTCAGAATTGGATTTGAAACTGTTTTGTTCAGTTTTGAAATTTTGTTGTTTAATTTGAATTTAAAAAATAGCGTTCCGGCGCACAGTCTCGGAATTCAACGAAACCAGTTCCATTGGGTCCGTAATATTGAATTATTATCGGATTTCAAATTTCGTATTTTTCGGAGTTGTTATGAGAGTACACGGTAAGTAAACGCGTTGAAATTTAAATTGAACTCAATTTAAATTTAATTTTTAAATTGGGTCAACATCAGCTACTTTCCCTTCCTTAAATCATGCCAAAGATCACGAAAAGAAATCGTGCAAACACGTTCTCCCAGTTAAATCACGTACGCTCATCCCCTCCCTCCTTATTTTATGGCCGAAGCCTCGTTTCAAATCAGAAGAATTAAAATGGCCGAAACAAAGTAAATCCTAAAACCAAATTCTCATGGCCGCGTCTCCCTCTTCATCCCTAAATCAAGAAAAAATGGAGGCATTCGAATCGAACGTCCTTCCGTTCAGGCGATAATTATCTCGTTTTCTTTCCTCCCTCTATCCAAATCGAGATTGGTTCGTTCCCTCAATAAAATAAAATAAAAAAATCGTCGAAGCCGATTTCGCAATTCGAAATCGAGTTCCATAGGCCAGGTTTTGTCGACGTCGGGAAGAGCGATGTGGTGGGGTGTCTGCTTCTCTCGAGCATCGGAAGGGATGTCAAGTGCGTCGAGCTTCATCCAGTAGAGTAGGGATGCCGAGCACGAATCGCGACTTGGTGGCGAATGTTGTCGCGATGAAGGGGTTTCGGCCTTGATTGTTCACGCGAAGGAAAGTCGAGAAGTTTGAGTCAAACTCGATCGATCTGGTATGGTCGGCGGCAAGTTTGGCGTTCGGACGAGCCAAGGTGGTTTCACGATGGAGAGGAATCAACAGTTATCATCTTCGTTTTAAGTGAGGTATTCGAATTTCGTTCTCGAATTTGATTTCAATTCAGTAAATTCGTGTGTGTGTTTGAAACTTACAGTAACGAATACTTTCTGTTTACAATAGATTGAAAGAAAATATATGTAAAATTTAAAACAGAAAATTATTTTTTCAGTTAAGTATATATATATATATGCATGTTGGAAAATTCTAGATATTTACGATATGTATATTTACAGTAAGAAGAAATTTTGTTTTTTTTAAATCTGAAATTATTTTGTATATACACATATGGAGAATTAGACAAAGTATATTTATACATAAGATTTTGTTTATGTAAATTTTTAAAAGATATATGCAGTAAACAGAAATTTTATATATACATATAAAGTTGGAAAAATATACAAGAATTTGTATAACAGTTAGTTAATTAAATTTATTAAAGGGAAATGGATTTAAAAATTTGATTTTTAGTTAAATCAAACAAATCTATTAAATGGAAATTATTATTCGATTATTTCGAATATTAATCAATTGTATATAAATTATTTATACAAGGTTAAAATTGCAAAGAAAACAAGTCTGGATTGGATTGGATTGCAAAATAAATTAAGCTAAGGTGAGATCTTATCACTCAAAAGGAAAATTTGATTTTTGCAGTTATTGATTGATTTCTGTTTGGATGTGATATTAGATATAGTAGGATATATCTATATATATATAGCAATGTATATATATTGACATATGTATATATTGCAGTTGTGATTTCCCGCATTATAAAGCGGATGAGACCATATTGCACCGCATAATAGCGGAATGATATTTTTATAAATCCCATATACTGCGATATTCCACCTCGAAGTGGAATTGGTATTGTGCTAACATCTTTGGATGCAGGAAAATAGGTTGGAGGGATCCAACTGGATTCCTCAAATTGTTCGAATATTATTTCATATGTGAATGATGTGATTTATTGATAATCTGTGGATGATTTATTGATAATTGAAATTGTTGAAGGCTAAAATTTAGCCGAATGTATTTTTGGTATCGTTGGATACCAGAAATGAATATAAATTGGATTTTGAAATTAAAGTGGAAAACTTAAAGTGAATTTGTTTTTAAGAATTGAATTTATTGAAAGAAGGAATTTTAAAGTATAAAAATTGATTTTTCGGAATCTTATCGAATAAATTCCAAAATATGGGAAAAGATATTAATAAACGAGTTTTGAATAATAGAGTTTAAAAGTTGAAGAATGCATTTAAAAAAATGGAATTTTGAATAATTTGGAAAGGGTAAAGGAATTTATTTAAAAGTGATATACTTTAAGAAATCAATTTGTAATTGATTTGGTATTTGAAAATAAATCTTTGGGAAATCGATAGGGAAATTTATTTGGAGTTGAAAATAAATTTAGAAATCAAATTTGTAATTAATTTGGTGATGGAAAATAAATCATTGGAAAAGTTGTTTGAAATTGATTTAGTGTTTGAGAAATAAATCTGGAAGTCGATTTGCAAATGATTTGTTATTTGGAATTAAACTTAGAAATAAATTGGCAATGTTTTGTTCTATTGAAATTAAACTTACGTTTGCAATCGATTTGATATTGAAATAAAATTGAGAAATCAATTTGAAAGTTGATTTGGTGTTAAAAGTGAATATTTGGAAATGTAAATTCAAAATGGGATTTATAAAGGAAAGGGAAATTAGTTTTAAAAATAAACATTGATTTATTTTTAAAGTGTGAAAAAAATATGATTTGAAAATTGGTTTTCAAAGTGATGAAGTGTGGAAATAAATTTACTGATTGGGATGTAAATTTCAAATAAATCGATAAGAATTTATTTAATTGGTTTAAATGAATGTGATTTGGAATTTGTTTTCAAATGGTTGAAGTATAAACCATATATCGGGAAGATATTTGAAATTTAATAATTTGGGAAAAATTATTTAAATTGGTTGATTGTTGTGAATGTTGTTAATAGTTAAATCACCGACTATCAATATTTGCCTTTGAAATGGCACTTGAATTTGTTTTTAAAAACAAACGCTTATTATTCGGTTTAGCCGGGAAAAGACCTTTGTGTCAGATAACCCATTCCGAATAGTGATACGACGATATGGATCGTATTGTAGACCGGTGTGAAGACCGGGTATTTTCGAAAATGAAAGGACAACCTGTCGAATGTCTCTGCACCGAGTTGCTCCGGTATAGAGATTTATATCACTCTTTTTGTGATGGGAAGTCCGATCGGGATTGTGAATACCGGATTGCAAGGGCTTCTTTCGAAGTGCCTTCGGTTCTGTTCGAACCCGGAACAGACTTGTATGGTTATGTGTATGACATTACATTTTGAGATATAAAGCTGATTTCTTTCAAATACATTTCTGTTGGTGGCGGAGAATTTATTCTCTTAGCTTAACACCCTTCTCTGAGACGTACGAGCTCAGAGGTTAAGTAGTTGAAGGTTATCAACGATATATTCCAAATTTGGTAATGTGGCATGCTGAGTGTTGCTGTATGTTGATCATTGATTGATCATTTGTGATCAAAGCATGGCTTTGTGGAAAAGCGTAGCATTGTGGACGAGACTTCGTCAGACCTCACTCCCCGGAAATGGTCGAAACAGGAATATGCGGCAAGGTTATGAGGGCCGCGCCCTTTAGGGTATGTGATTTCCTTTTGGAAAAGGGTGGTATCAGGTATGGAGCCATGGTATTTAACCTATGTGGATACTCCGATCTCATTTATTTTGTGATTGTGTGTTTATCGAGGCGCCTCGGATAAAGGTCCCAAAGGACCGGGGGATGGCATATTCGTGAGTTACCTAGTTACAGGGGTAACCCGGCCTTGTGTTGGCAGAGAGCAGTTGTCTCTCGGGATGTCCAGCCAGAGGCGATCCCATGTGGCAGTAGGAAAGGAAGTTCCTTAGCCTGACCATTTGTTGGAAATCCATTTACCAGTACGGAACTTGTACGGTTTTAGTTGTAGAACCTGCCATTTACTTATGGTGGTCACCACTGTTTAAATAGTAGCTATAGTAGGCATAGTTCGAAATGTCTATGCTGGCTAAGATTAATATTATACTTTCGAAATGTTTTCCACACTAGACATTAATAATAATAATCCAATGATTGGCGTAGTAAGCATCTTTGACTATCATAAGAAGAAATCTCCTCCAATTCTGCGTTTGCATTGTGTGTGTGGCGGGAGGTCTTATGGTAGTTTCATTTTCCAAAATCATTTCGAATTAATTTTATTTTCTTTGTGAAAATAACTGTTTTACGATCTCACACCAGTCACCATGACTGACTCGGGGTTTATTGTTTCCTTTCTAAACTCTGGGTGCCCATAATTTTCCACACGGGCAGCCTAGAGTTATGTTATCAGGATATTCTGGATATTCTGGAGCTTTGGAAACAAGCTGGATGGCGAGACGTACTCTCGTACTTGTTATTTATTCCGCTGTGTATTCTGAATGAGGACAAGTTATATAACTGTCCATTGTTGTATTGAGTTGTATATTGACTCTGATTGATGTATTGTATAAAACTGATATAGTTCTTTGTTTAAAAGATTATTGATTTATCTATTATATATTGTTCCGCTGCGAATGTGAGATTCTGTTATTGTTTCTGTTTCTGCTTTTCTGTTCTTTCTTTTCTTCTGTCTTCTTCTACCTCTTCTTTTAACCCTAATGGTTCGGTTTTCCGGCATTCGATTACGCGGAATTTGATACAGTGGACGTATTAATGTCGATTTTCGAGCGTCGAAAAATTGTATCGTTACAAGTGGTATCAGAGTATCCGGTTAAGCAATAACCCTGGTTCTGTTGGGTGTTACTCATTAGAGATAGAGTCAGTAGTACTCTAGAATGAGTGTGAGTGTAATAATAGATATGTGCGCGTATTTGTTAGTGAATACAAAATTTGTTTTGTATTGTGTTGACTTATCGGTTGATTGTTTATAGATTCTGGTCGGTGCAGTCTAGCTAACTGTAATCGATAGGGGTTTCTAAACTCTTAAACAAGATAAACTGACATAGTATTATTTTAAAATAGGGTAAATGAAATAATTTTTCTCAAAACTATTTTTGTATAGAAAAGAAATGATTTTCTATGAATTATCATAGTATATGGATGCTTGGTTGTTACGAAGTGATAACATTAAAATATTATCATTATTATATGAAAAACGAATAAGAAATAAAATGATATAACCAAAGATTTGAAGATAAATTCATTTAACAAATGAAATTTATAAATATGGATTGAAAGATGAGGAATTGAATTCACATACAAATGAGATTTGTAAAATGTAAATTGTAAATGTAATTTATAATTGGAAATAGAATCCCAGAAGGATATTTGAGAAAATAAATTCATTAATCTAATGAAATGGTAAAGTGAATTAATAAATGAGCTCTATAAAATTGAAATGAGTTTGGAGACTTAGAAAAAAATTCAAACTAGAATTGAATTTAACATTGGATTAATTTGAATAAAAGTAAATTTGAGAATTTAATCTAGTGGACTAAATAATTTAGAATAGAATTTATTGAGATGGAATAAAAATGGCGAATGAACAAATGAGGTTACATTTGTAAATAAATAAATTAGAATTGAAAAATGGAATGAGATTTGATATGAATCAAGTTGAATAAAAATCCAAACTTGGAAAATAAAATAAAATGGATTGAATTCAAGTAAACTAACTTGATAAATTATTAATTCATGGAATAATGAATTGGAAGTTGAATAAATTAAATTAAAGTTGAATTGTGAGCTGAATAAGAAAATGATTGAATTTGTATATAAATTCAAGTAACTAGTAGAGAATAAATTTGAAATTCCCTTGTTATTGATAAAGTAAATTCAGAATGAATGTGAATATGGAATGTAAATTTTATTGAATGGTTTCGATGAAATTTGTTTGATTAGTAAAATGCAAATTTAATTGAATGGAATCAATTGGAAATGAAGTGGAATTAAAATAAATTGAATTGGTATCAATTTAAAATTGGTTATAAACCAGAATGGATATGAATTCGTTTTGCTTAAAAATGAATTGAATATAAGGAATTGCATTGTAAACCATTGAATTGAATGTGAATTTGATGAAAGCAATTTAATTTGTATTGAAACATTATAAATTGCAAATGGAAAAGAACTTTGAATGTTTTTCTAATGAAATCTATGTATTTGCTATTGAAATAAGTGAAGTGCTAATGAATTTCTTATATTTGTCACTTACGTGTTCAAATTGAGTAAGTGCAGGTTTTTGGAAGCCGTTTAGCTACATTTTGATTTCGCGAAATGCTTAAAAATAACCGCTTTGCTTAAAAATGCTAAAAAGGTACGCCTACGCAATAAAAATAGGAAATATGAACTGTTTTTCTGCTTTTTCGACCGAGTGGGTCGATGTATATATATTTATATCTTTTTTCAAATTGCAAAAGCTCCTCCGTACAAAGGAGACTCCGCCAAAATTTTCTGAAAATTTTAGGAGTTAGAAAATTTTTGAAAATTTGGAAAATTTTTGTTAACGGAAAATTGATTTTCAAATTGTAATGGAAATGTAAGAATTGAACTAGAAAAGTGAATTTTTTTTGAGATAAAATGAATTCAAATGGAATTGAAATTGAAATTGAATTCAAATGGAATTGAAAATGTAAAGTTGAATGGAAATGAATATATAACTCTTGTAGTGAAGTGAAAATAAATATAAGAAGTATGTAATACTTATATTGAACTTAAGAAAGGAATGAAGAGAATTCTTAAGTAAAAAATTTAGAATTAGGAAATATTCTAAGTTAATAAGTGGATAAATTAAACTGGAATGTTGTATTTGGACATTATTGTTAAGTAAAAATATACAGGGTATTTGAAATTGGATTTTGATTTCGAAGATAAATTTGAATTTCTCCACAAAAGGTATGTATTTGAATTTCAGTATGAAATTTGATCTTTTCTTGTCTAGCCGCTTGGCTTTCTTTTCTCTTTTTGAAATCTGAGTGTCCGTAGGGACATTTTGTAGTCGTACCGAGTTAGCCGCGCAAAGGAGACGCTGGCGAAATTTCTCGGAAATTTTGAGAAAATTTTGAAAGTTTACAATTTGAATTTAAATTTGAATTTGAATTGTGAAGTGAATAAAGTTGTTTCAAAACTATGAAAGTGTTTGGAAAGTTAGTTAAAATGATAACGAATCTTTAATAAAAAGATTTGTTTTGAAAAATTGGATAAAACTATTTGGTTTTGGTAAAATGATAAACGGGTGTAGGATCATTCTTCTTAACTTGTAATTTCGGAACGAAATTCTTTTAAGGGGGGAAGATTGTAACGACCCAGAATTTTTGAACATTTGAAAATGAAATATTTAATTAATTTTAAATATTTAAATGATGGTTTAGCTTGAATCCCCAAATATAACTATGGATTTGGCGATTTAATTTTAAAAATTTAATCTATTGAAAGTTGAATAAAAATTTGAATCTTCAGTTTTAAGCTGAAGGAAAATATTTTAAAAGCTTGTAAAATTCATATTGATAATACTGAAGATAATAGAAGCTTCAGAATTGGATTTGAAACTGTTTTGTTCAGTTTTGAAATTTTGTTGTTTAATTAGAATTTAAAAAATAGCGTTCCGGGGCACATTCTCGGAATTCGACGAAACCAGTTCCATTGGGTCCGTAATATTGAATTATTATCGGATTTCAAATTTCGTATTTTTCGGAGTTGTTATGAGAGCACACGGTAAGTAAACGCGTTGAAATTTAAATTGAATTCAATTTAAATTTAATTTTTAAATTGGGTCAACATCAGCTACTTTCCCTTCCTTAAATCACGCCAAAGATCACGAAAAGAAATCGTGCAAACATGTTCTCCCTGTTAAATCACGTACGCTCGTCCCCTCCCTCCTTATTTTATGGCTGAAGCCTCGTTTCAAATCAGAAGAATTAAAATGGCCGAAACAAAGTAAATCCTAAAACCAAATTCTCATGGCCGCGTCTCCCTCTTCATCCCCAAATCAAGAAAAAATGGAGGCATTCGAATCGAACGTCCTTCCGTTCAGGCGATAATTATCTCATTTTCTTTCCTCCCTCTATCCAAATCGAGATTGGTTCGTTCCCTCAATAAAATAAAATAAAAAAATCATCGAAGCCGATTTCGCAATTCGAAATCGAGTTCCATAGGCCAGGTTTCGTCGACGTCGGGAAGAGCGATGTGGTGGGGTGTCTACTTCTCTCGAGCATCGGAAGGGATGTCAAGTGCGTCGAGCTTCATCCAGTGGAGTAGGGATGCCGAGCACGAATCGTGACTTAGTGGCGAATGTTGTCGCGATGAAGGGGTTTCGGCCTTGAATGTTCATGCGAATGGAAGTCGAGAAGTTTGAGTCGAACTCGATCGATCTGGTATGGTCGGTGTCAAGTTTGGCGTTCGGACGAGCCAAGGTGGTTTCATGATGGAGAGGAATCAGCGGTTATCATCTTCGTTTTAAGTGAGGTATTCGAATTTCGTTCTCGAATTTGATTTCAATTCAGTAAATTCGTATGTGTGTTTGAAACTTACAGTAACGAATACTTTCTGTTTACAATAGATTGAAAGAAAATATATGTAAAATTTAAAACAGAAAATTATTTTTTCAGTTAAGTATATATATATATATGCATGTTGGAAAATTCTAGATATTTACGATATGTATATTTACAGTAAGAAGAAATTTTGTTTTTTTTAATCTGAAATTATTTTGTATATACACATATGGAGAATCAAACAAAGTATATTTATACATAAGATTTTGTTTATGTAAATGTTTAAAAGATATATGCAGTAAACAGAAATTTTATATATACATATAAAGTTGGAAAAATATACAAGAATTTGTATAACAGTTAGTTAATTAAATTTATTATAGGGAAATGGATTTAAAAATTTGATTTTTAGTCAAATCAAACAAATCTATTAAATGGAAATTATTATTTGATTATTTCGAATATTAATCAACTGTATATAAATTGTTTATACAAGGTTAAAATTGCAAAGAAAACAAGTCTGGATTGGATTGGATTGCAAAATAAATTAAGCTAAGGTGAGATCTTCTCACTCAAAAGGAAAATTTGATTGTTGCAGTTATTGATTGATTGCTGTTTGGATGTGATATTAGATATAGTAGGATATATCTATATATATAGCAATATATATATATTGGCATATGTATATATTGCAGTTGTGATTTCCCGCATTATATAGCGGATGAGACCCTATTGCGCTGCATAATAGCGGAATGATATTTTTATAAATCCCATATACCGTGATATTCCACCTCGAAGTGGAATTGGTATTGTGCTAACATCTTTGGATGCAGGAAAACAGGTTGGAGGGATCCAACTGGATTCCTCAAATTGTTTGAATATTATTTCATATGTGAATGATGTGATTTATTGATAATCTGTGGATGATTTATTGATAATTGAAATTGTTGAAGGCTAAAATTTAGCCGAATGTATTTTTGGTATCGTTGGATACTAGAAATGAATATAAATTGGATTTTGAAATTAAAGTGGAAAACTTAAAGTGAATTTATTTTTAAGAATTGAATTTATTGAAAGAAGGAATTTTAAAGTATAAAAATTGATTTTTCGGAATCTTATCGAATAAATTCCAAAATATGGGAAAAGATATTAATAAACGAGTTTTGAATAATAGAGTTTAAAAGTTGAAGAATGCATTTAAAAAAATGGAATTTTGAATAATTTGGAAAGGGTAAAGGAATTTATTTAAAAGTGATATACTTTAAGAAATCAATTTGTAATTGATTTGGTATTTGAAAATAAATCTTTGGGAAATCGATAGTGAAATTTATTTGGAGTTGAAAATAAATTTAGAAATCAAATTTGTAATTAATTTGGTGATGGAAAATAAATCATTGGAAAAGTTGTTTGAAATTGATTTAGTGTTTGAGAAATAAATCTGGAAGTCGATTTGCAAATGATTTGTTATTTGGAATTAAACTTAGAAATAAATTGGCAATGTTTTGTTCTATTGAAATAAAACTTATGTTTGCATTTGTAATCGATTTGATATTGAAATAAAATTGAGAAATCAATTTGAAAGTTGATTTGGTGTTAAAAGTGAATATTTGGAAATGTAAATTCAAAATGGGATTTATAAAGGAAAGGGAAATTTGTTTTAAAAATAAACATTGATTTATTTTTAAAGTGTGAAAAAAATATGATTTGAAAATTGGTTTTCAAAGTGATGAAGTGTGGAAATAAATTTACTGATTGGGATGTAAATTTGAAATAAATCGATAAGGATTTATTTAATTGGTTTAAATGAATGTGATTTGGAATTTGTTTTCAAATGGTTGAAGTATAAACCATATATCGGGAAGATATTTGAAATTTAATAATTTGGGAAAAATTATTTAAATTGGTTGATTGTTGTGAATGTTGTTAATAGTTAAATCACCGACTATCAATATTTGCCTTTGAAATGGCACTTGAATTTGTTTTTAAAAACAAACGCTTGTTATTCGGTTTAGCCGGGAAAAGACCTTTGTGTCAGATAACCCATTCTGAATAGTGATACGACGATATAGATCGTATTGAAGACCGGTGTGAAGACCGGGTATTTTCGAAAATGAAAGGACAACCTGTCGAATGTCTCTGCACCGAGTTGCTCCGGTATAGAGATTTATATCACTCTTTTTGTGATGGGAAGTCCGATCGGGATTGTGAATACCCGGATTGCAAGGGCTTCTTTCGAAGTGCCTTCGGTTCTATTCGAACCCGGAACAGACTTGTATGGTTACGTGTCTGACATTACATTTTGAGATATAAAGCTGATTTCTTTCAAATACATTTTTATTGGTCGCGGAGAATTTATTCTCTTAGCTTAACACCCTTCTCTGAGACGTACGAGCTCAGAGGTTATGTAGTTGAAGGTTATCAGCGATATATTCCAAATTTGGTAATGTGGCATGCTGAGTGTTGCTGTATGTTGATCATTGATTGATCATTTGTGATCAAAGCATGGCTTTGTGGAAAAGCGTAGCTTCGTGGATGAGACTTCGTCAGACCTCACTCCCCGAAAATGGTCGAAACAGGAATATGCGGCAAGGTTATGAGGGTCGCGCCCTTTAGGGTATGTCATTTCCTTCTGGAAAAGGGTGGTATCAGGTATGGTGCCCTGGTATTTAACCTATGTGGATACTCCGATCTCATTTATTGTGTGATTGTGTGTTTATCGAGGCGCCTCGGATAAAGGTCCCAAAGGACCGGGGGATGGCATATTCGTGAGTTACCTAGTTACAGGGGTAACCCGGCCTTGTGTTGGCAGAGAGCAGTTGTCTCTCGGGACGTCTAGCCAGAGGCGATCCCATGTGGTAGTAGGAAAGGAAGTTCCTTAGCCTGACCATTTGTTGGAAATCCATTTCCCAATACGGAACTTGTACGGTTTTAGTTGTAGAACCTGCCATTTACTTATGGTGGTCACCACTGTTTAGATGGTAGCTATAGTAGGCATAGTTCGAAATGTCTATGCTGGCTAAGATTAATATTATACTTTCGAAATGTTTTCCACACTAGACATTAATAATAATAATCCAATGATTGGCGTAGTAAGCATCTTTGACTATCATAAGAAGAAATCTCCTCCAATTCTGTGTTTGCATTGTGTGTGTGGCGGGAGGTCTTATGGTAGTTTCATTTTCCAAAAGCATTGCGAATTAATTTTATTTTCTTTGTGAAAATAACTGTTTTACGATCTCACACCAGTCACCATGACTGACTCGGAGTTTATTGTTTCCTTTCTAAACTCTGGGTGCCCATAATTTTCCACACGGGTAGCCTAGAGTTATGTTATTAGGATATTCTGGATATTCTGGAGCTTTGGAAACAAGTTGGATGGCGAGACGTACTCCCGTACTTGTTATTTATTCCGCTGTGTATTTTGTATGAGGACAAGTTATATAACTGTTCATTGTTGTATTGAGTTGTATATTGACTCTGATTGATGTATTGTATAAAACTGATACAGTTCTTTGTTTAAAAGATTATTGATTTATCTATTATATATTGTTCCGCTGCGAATGTGAGATTCTGTTATTGTTTCTGTTTCTGTTTTTCTGTTCTTTCTTTTCTTCTGTCTTCTTCTACCTCTTCTTTTAACCCTAATGGTTCGGTTTTGCGGCATTCGATTACGCGGAATTTGATACAGTGGACGTATTAATGTCGATTTTCGAGCGTCGAAAAATTGTATCGTTACATCTATCCATCGTCATTCTCTTTCTTCAAATCCAGCAACCGATGCCAAATCCAACAACTTCGTTCTGGAGTCTCCTCCTCGCACACAGTTGTTAAAGTGGTTCCAATATTGGCAAAGAGTATGTCAATAAAAGGTCTCGGTCTCTTTAACAACTAAACGTCGTTTTACACACCGGTTGGTATTTTTACATTTTGAAACGATTCATACTTGATATCAAAAAATCATATTCACTTCAAAATCGATTTCATTTCGAAATATCATATTTACTTCAATTATGTCAATTTCCACTTGAAAGTCATTTTCACTTCAAAATTCGATTTGAATTATAATTTGAGTTATAACTTCATTTTAACCCAATATCCATGATTTAAATATAAACATTCCCACTCTGACCAATTTGAATTTTTAGAAAATAGTTTGAAATTTTTTAAATAGTTTAAAAGTTAAATAGTTTAAAAGTTAAATAGTTTAAAAGTTAAATAGTTTAATATAAAATAGTTTGAGTATTGAAAATGGTTTATATAGTAAAATAGTTTGGAAAATCAAAGTAATTTAAACATCTAAAAAGATAGGATTTTAAACAGTTTATATAATAAAATAATTTATTTTGAAAATAGTTTCAAAGTCAAACTGATCCAATTCCAAATTTTCCAATTCAAAACAATTCAATTTCCATTTCAATTTAATCGATTCCATTCTGATTTCAATTCGAATTAACTCCGATTCCAATTTCAATTCAGATCAATTTCAATTCGAAATCGATTTCGATTTCAACTTCAATTATTTGATTCAATGGTTAAATTTCAACCCAATTCTCAATTTCAAACCATTTCAGCTTATATCAATTTCGAGCTCGATTTCCAAAGTATCAATTTAAATCATTTAAACAAAATTTAACTTCGATGTTCAATTCAATGTCCAAATCTTTAAATAATTCATTTTCGAGCTCAACTTTTGAAATATCGATTTAATTACTTTTACTTAGCAATATTCAGACTTCAAATAAAAATCCAATCTTTTAAAACAAATCAATTTCTGAAATTCAAATCATATTTCGATTATAACTTCAAAATCTCAACTTCGATTATTTAAAAAATCTCTGTTACCAAATTTAAATTTCAACATTTCGAGCTCAAGTTCGAAAATAATTCGATTTCCATAAATTCAATTTTTACTTCTTTAAACCGAATCATTTAAATAATTTCAAATCAAAAATTTTAAAATCATTTAATTTACCAATCCGGCGTCCATATATAATTTTCTATCCTATGCCAAGTGATCAGTTATTTCAATTTAATTTCAGGGATGGATATGTATCATTTCAATCCAAAATAAATGTTATAAGTATATATCATTTCAACCTTTTTTTTTAATTTATTCGAAATAGTTCCAATAATAGTTTTATAAACTGTCAAGTAGTTTACAGGGTGATAACAGGATATATAAAATAAATAAACAACCAAATCATCCAAAATCTCAACCAATTAGTATTCATCACAAACAATCATCCAAACAGTCAATGAATCACATCAATTAACCAATTATCAATAATCAGGAATTTAACTAGAAATTTAATTCCCAATTCAAATTTGAACTATCACTTTAAATTCCTACCATCTCAATTCATATCAATTTAAATATTAGTTAAATTTACCAAACAACAGTCAAAAAAATTTAATCACTTCATGACGTCAATTTAACTAACATAAAAATTATTCTAGTAGGTCGTGAGCGTTATAAAACACTCACCTTTCATTTGAAACTGAAAATATTTCCAGCTTCAAATAAATTTCAAACCAACTCCGTAACATAGCCTTCGTCGATACGATTCCAATGGCACTTGTTTCGTTCGAAATGGACCTCGTATGCAAAAGATATACGATAATTAGCGAAACGAATAATTAAAAATTTAATTAACACTTAAAAAAATAAATTAATATAATCATTACGTTACCTGTTAGTCCATGAGTTGATGGTTTTGATGAAAACAACCTTAGAATAAGATTATAAAATATAAATACTAACATTATAGTTTAGAAATATATGTATATGCAGGATTTAACCATGCAGGTACCAAGAATGAAGACTGTACAGTATAGAGATTCAAGATATCAAGATTGAAGACTCATGAGTATCAAGAATATCAAGATTATCAAGAGTTCAAGATTTCAAGATAAGTATTGAGTCTAGAATTATGTTAAAACTTCACAATAGCACTGAAATCTTCACTCCAATTTTCTTTTGGGATGGAACCCATTTCTACCTTTTTAGTGGCTTACGAACTCACGACAAGTAGCTTACAAACCTACGACAAGTGGCTTACAAACCCACGAACATCCTGGTTTTGTACAAGTTCTCGAGTCCTGACATGATGAGATATTTTGCAGGAAGAAGCTTGCAAAACTACTTCAAAATGATTTTCAAAACTACTTCAGAATGATTTTCAAAATTGCTTTTCAAAATGTTTTAGCCTTAAAAATTATCTTTTCAAATGATTTTCAAAAAGATGTTTTAGCCTTAAAATATTCTCTGTTTTTTGTTTTTAATAAACTCGTGTTTTTAAACTTCGTTTGTTTTAAACTATCTTTATACTTAGATTTAAATATAAAATTATAGTAAAATTATATATATATTATTCTCTATATTTATCTATGTATTTTATCTACAGTCAAGTATATTTATAAAGTTTAAGATAGTTTTAATATAAGATAAAGGTTATTTTCAAAGAAAAACAAAACATCAAAATTTCCTTTGGGATGTCGACATGCCCTAGTACCCCATGTCGACATAGTGTCAGTTAGAACCAAAAATTTGAATTTCAAAAGAAGTGTCTATTCGTCATAACCTTTCACGAATGGACATGACTGTTGTTCTTCTATAAATAAGGGGTTAGTTTCAACGAATTTTATATCAGATTTTCTAGTTTTTCACTTCTTTTCTTCTTCCACATTTTCTTATTCAAAATCCTATCATTACTCTGCCGAAATCAACATTGAATATAACTAGATTATCTCTGGTTTGATTCTCTATCACTATCTCAACAAGATCCAAGTGCTATTCAGAGTTATAGGCTTCTTTGTAATCTATCTAGCGAGAAAAAGGTGTGATTATAGCCTTGGAAATCAATCAAGCGAGAAAAGGTGTGATTGTAGCCTTGGAAATCAATTGGGTGAACTTGTTGCCCCGGAAATCAAGTATCTCTACCCAGAGGATTGTGATTCTGGAGGGTGTACCTCATAGCCTTGAAACCGAGGGTTGTAATTGTTGAATTGCTTTTGAAAGGAAATCCGTACTTAGTTGTGCGGGACTGGATGTAGGGTAACTCCGAACCAGTATAAAATCCGGTGTGTTCTTTCCTTTACTGCATTTACTTTATTTCTGCATCTGTGTTTGTTTATGTGATTATATATGTGTCTGAATTTTGCATACATTTGTGTTCAAATTAACATAAACTCAAAATGATTTAGTAATTTCTTAAAAACACTATTCACCCCCCCTCTAGTGTTATTCCTAGCCTTAAGATTCATATTCCGCATTCCTCACATTTGGTATCGGAGCAAGGTTTTCAAAAGTTTCATAATCTGATTTTTGAAAAAGTTTTTTTAAAAAAAAATGGCTATGTTTAAGAAATCTGTTAATGCATGTTTAGAAATATTCAGATCATTATTGTCTCTTGAGTCTGCATATAATCAATATTCAAATACAAGTTGTCTACTAAGATTGTGTGATGTGCAGGAATTATGCTTTATGGGAGTTGAGGAACCAATCCAGAACAAACAAACTATGCAGATCAAAAATAACAAATGGATACTCGATAGTGGATGTTCTAGACACATGACTAGGAATCCAGATATGCTGAATGATATAATTTACAAAGACGGAGGACTGGTTAACTTTGGAAACAATTCAAAAGGTTATGTGATCGGCATCGGCAAAGTCGGTAACTCTAAAACTCCTATTATTACTAATGTTCTGCTAGTTAAGAATCTGAAACACAATCTGCTAAGTATAAGTCAACTATGCGATAAAGGATATAAAATTAAATTTGAAAAAGATAAGTGTCGCATTGAAGATAATAATTCAACCATAATATTTGAGGGAATTAGGAAAAAGAATATTTATATTCTTAGTATGAAAATTTCAAATGATAACTTGTGTCTTTTGGAAAATGCAAGTGACCCTTGGATTTGACATAAGAGATTTGGGCATTTGAATTTCAAACTCTTATCTAGACTGTCAAAACATGATCTAGTAAGAGGTCTCCCTAGAATGAATTTTAAAGTAGATAGTCTATGTGATGCGTGTCAACTAGGAAAACTTAGAAAAAGTTCTTTTAAATTAAAAGATTTGATTTCAACTTCAAAACCTCTTGAATTACTTCATCTTGATTTATTTGTTCCATCTCAAATTCAGTCATTAAATCATAGTAAATATGTTTTTGTAATTGTAGATGATTATTGATGCATGCCAAGTATTAGGTCGCGACCGACCTAACAAATCCTTAAGTCGCTCGGAAATGTTAGGTCGTCTACGACCTAAGAACTTAGAAACCAGCGAGGAAGCAATGCAAGCTAACAAAGTCTTAGGTCGCGAACGACCCAAAAACACGGTACAAATGGAAGAAAGTATAGGTTGCAACCGACCTAACTCGACAACACAAACTGAGGTAAACTTAGGTCGCGTCCGACCTAAGTTCAAGGTCGTTGAAGAAGAGCTACGACCTAACTACTTAGGTCACAAAATCTTAAGTCATTCCAGATCTTTAGGTCACGCACGACATAACTCAAGGGAGTTACGACCTAAGATAGATCGCGTGAGAAGAGCAACTGAAGCTGTTTCTTAAGTCGCCGCCGACCTATGATAAGTCGTAGGTCGCTCCATCTCAGTTAAGTCGCATGAAGCTAGTTGTCTTTTATGTTGCTGATGGAATACTGTGTTGTTGAGTCGTTTGTCTTTTAGGTCGCTGCCGACCTATGTGTGCGTAGGTCATTTCTTTTATAACTCGTGTGAAGTGGTAGGTCGCTGTCGACCTATGTGTTGAGTCGTATATAGTGTTGTATATACTTAGGTCATTTCCTTGTATGTTGTTAAGTCGGCCGTGTGTTAAGTCGGCTAAGGCGGGTTGTGTATATCTGGTAGGTCGTTAACGACCTATACTAAGTCATAAGTCGTAAGTCGTGCCTGTGTAGGTCGTGGACGACCTAAGTGTTGTCAAGTTTTGAGTTGTGTGTGTTGTAAAGCCTATAAATAGGCGGATGGTGTCATTTGTAATGGTTGTTGATTTTGAAATAAAATTTGTTTGTTAGCTTTGTGCTTTCATTAAATTGGTAGTTGAGTGTAATCTCCTATCTCCACTTTCGGTTATTCGAGTGCGCTCGAATCAACGATCGTTGAAGCCAATTCGCGGAATCAAGTGCGCTTGATCAACACTTGAAGAACTATAGATCTTCTTTCATGGTATCGTGTGGGATCAACGTGACGAAGATAGCTAGAATCCGGTATCATTTGATCAACGGATTTGGGCATTTCGGTATTCTTCATTCCATCGATTGCTACTTTTATCGTCGTATCCATTTTTTCAATTATCCGCTGCGTCAGTTTTTGGTATCAAAGCTAGACTTAGCCAATCATAGCTAAGCCGAGTCTTGGAGCCAATTCTTTTTGAAGAATTTGAAGTGTTGGATCGTGCAATTTGATTAAGGCTGAGAGGAGTTGAAGTAGAAGTGTTAGAGATTGAAATTTGCATTATTTGGGGGAGTTTGGTGTTCATCGTGTTCATCATAAAGTTGCAACAACTTGGGAATTTTCGATCCATCTCATTTTGGATCTAAGGAGGAAAAGTGTTTGAGTTGGCCGTGGAAGTTTGCGCGCCAAACGTGGATTTGAATTGTGTTTGAATTTTTGAAGTGTTGAAGAGCTTCGGCCGAGCTAAGCATTGAAGTCAAGCCGAGCTAAGTTAGGTCGTTTGACCTTGAAACGAGCTAGTAGAGTTGAAGTTTTTGAGGATTACATTTGAATTTGTTGAAGTGTTTGTGAAAATCAATCATGCCTCCGAGAAGAGCTAATCGTCATCAAAACGTTGAAGCGTTGTATAGAAGAGAAGAAGCCGAGCAAATGGAACAACGTATCAATGAAAAATTTGATGAAGGTATTGGGAAGTTAGAGAAGCTGATGATTGATATGAATCAGAGTCAAAGGAGAAGGTCGCCAGTCTCGAACCATGGGGGAAACAGAGTTTCGCCATCGGCTAAGGAAGCGAGGAGGGTGTCGCCACAATCTTATAGAGGTAGAAGAGAATCTTCAGTTTCAGTGAGACGAGAAAATCATGAGTATAGAAATGAAGAAAGGAGAACTCCACGGGAATATGAATTTGAACCTTACCATGATGAAGAAAGACAAAGTAGAAGAGGTATGCGAGATCATAGAGATGTGAGTGGTTGAGATCGATATCGAAATACATTTGAATTTGATGAGGATGGTGATAGATGTAGTGCTCATTATCGAGATCGAGACCAATTACGAAATACATATCGGGATGTTGAAGATGATCGACGTTGGGAGTCGGGGATGAAAACCAAAATTCCAGAATTCAAGGGAAGTATGCAAGCTGAAGAATTTTTGGATTGGTTGTCTAATGTTGAGGAGATTTTTGACTTCAAGGAGGTTCCAGAACATCGTAGAGTGAAGTTGGTTGCTACAAGGTTGAGGGGTAGAGCTTTAGCATGGTGGCAGCAAACCAAACTTACACGTGAACGGATGGGGAAGTCAAAGATTGAATCTTGGGAGAAGATGAAGAAATTGATGGGAGCCACATTCTTACCTTACAACTATCAGTCGCTTATGTATCAACGATTACAGAACTTGAGGCAAGGAACAAAGACTGTTAATGATTATGCTGACGAATTTTATCAACTGATTGTAAGAAATGACATCATGGAGATGGAGGAACAATTGACAGCTAGATTTGTTGGAGGGTTGCGAATGCAGATTCAAGATATGGTGAATATGTTTGATCCCAGATCTATGGCGGAAGCACACCAAAAGGTGTTGGCTTGGGAGATGCAGGGAAGATGAGGTGGTGGTGTGTTTACAAATTCCAACAATCAAGTGAAGGGTGTTAGTGGAAGTTCCAATGTTTCAAAAGCTGTTGCAAAACCAGTTTTGCATGAGGTTGTGAGGGCGAAGGTTAATAATGGTTTCAAGTGTTATAATTGCCAAGAAGTGGGCCACAAAAGCAATGAATGTCCAAAGCCGAAGAAGCGAGCTATGATAGCGGAGGTTGAGGATGAGGATGAAGAAGCTGAATGTTCCAATTCACCATTTGTTGAGGAGGAGGAAGAGTTGTCCGGAGATGAGGGGTGTAATTTGATGATGAGGAGGTCTTGTCTAACACCAAAGCAAGAGGATGATTCTAGCTGGTTGAGGAGTAACATTTTTCAGTCAACATGTACTATTCTGGGGAAGGTTTGCAAATTTGTTATTGATGCGGGAAGCTGTGATAATATCATTTCTATCGAGGCTGTGAAGAAGTTAGCATTGAAGACTGAGAAACATCCGAAACCGTACAAGTTAGCTTGGTTGAGGAAAGGAGGAGAGGTGAAGGTTGGACGAAGAGCTTGTGTTAATTTTTCGATTGGGAAGAAATACAAAGATGAAATTTGGTGTGATGTTGTGGACATGGACGTATGCCATTTGCTGCTGGGGAGACCGTGGCAGTATGATAGGGCGGTGCAACATGATGGTCGTACCAACAGTTATAGTTTCATGTTTGAAGGCACAAAGATCACTTTAGTTCCCAAGAAGCGACAACCAGAAGAAAACAAGTTGGAGGAGATTGAAGAGCTGAAAACTTTGTTATCTTTGAAGGAGTTTGTTAAAGAAGTTGAAGAGGAGCCTGAAGTGTTTTTGTTGATTGGGCGAGAGAGCAATGAAGTGGTTGAAATACCTGAAGAAGTAAAACCAGTGCTGGAAGAATTTGACGATGTATTTCCTGAGGAACTGCCAACAGAGTTACCACCGTTAAGGGATATACAACACCAAATAGATCTTGTTCCAGGTGCTGTGTTGCCACATAAACCACATTACAGGATGAGTCCGAAGGAACATGAGGAGTTGCGAAGGCAGGTAGAGGAATTTCTTGAACAGGGGCGTATACAGGAAAGCTTAAGTCTGTGTGCCATACCAGCATTACTAGTACCGAAGAAGGATGGTTCGTGGAGGATGTGTACGGACAGCAGGGCACTGAATAAGATAACTGTCAGATACAGATTTCCGATGCCGAGGCTTGATGATCTGTTAGATCAAATCAGCGGGTCTGTGATCTTTTCGAAGATTGATCTTAAGAGCGGTTATCATCAAATTCGAATTAGACCGGGAGACGAGTGGAAGACAACATTCAAGACAAGGGAAGGATTGTATGAATGGCTGGTAATGCCGTTTGGTCTATCGAATGCTCCAAGTACCTTCATGAGGGTGATGAACCAAATTTTCAGGCCGTACATTGGGAAGTTTGTAGTAGTTTACTTTGATGATATTTTGATTTACAGTGCTAGTATAGAGGAGCATGTTCAGCATTTACGTAAGGTGTTGGTTATTCTTCGTGAAGAACAATTTTATGCTGCTATGAAGAAATGTGTGTTTATGGCACGAAGTGTTTTGTTTTTGGGATATGTTGTATCGGAAGAAGGAATACATGTGGACCAAAGTAAAGTTGAAGCAATCAGAGGTTGGCCACAACCCAAGACGATAACGGAAGTTCGAAGTTTTCATGGGTTGGCTTCATTTTATCGAAGGTTTATTCCACACTTTAGTAGTGTGATGGCACCTGTTACTGATTGTATGAAAGGAAAACAGTTTTCATGGTCGGAGGAAGCAGGGGTTGCTTTTAAGCGAATCAAGGAACTGTTGACGTCAGCACCAATTCTAGTATTACCAGATTTTCAGTTATTGTTTGAACTACATACTGATGCATCCAAGGTTGGGATTGGAGGAGTGTTGAGTCAGAGGGGACGTCCTATTGCATATTTCAGTGAGAAGTTATCAGGAGCAAAGATGAGATATAGTACGTATGATGTGGAATTTTATGATGTTGTGCAAGCCATTAAACATTGGAGACATTACTTATTTCACAAGGAGTTTGTGCTATACACTGATCATGAGGCTTTGAAACATCTACAAGGACAGGAGAAAATTTCAGCAAGGCATGCATCGTGGATTGCATATCTGCAGCAGTTTACATTTGTTGTGAAACACAAATCTGGAGTTACAAACCGTGTGGCGGATGCGTTGAGCAGAAGAAATCATTTGTTGACAACAATGAAGGTTGAAGTGACAGGGTTTGAGGTACTTCCAAAATTATTTGTTGAATATCCTTACTTTATGAAGTTTGTAGATGAAGTAAAGAAGGGAGAGACGGATGAGTTTATGATGGTAGATGGTTTTCTGTTCAAAGGAAATCGATTGTGTATACCTGATTGTAGTTTACGGTTGAAAATTGTGAAAGAGTTACATGAGGAAGGCCATGTGGGTAGATACCGTACACTACAGCTGATTTCTCAATCTTATTTTTGGTCGTCGATGAGAAAAGAAGTTGAGAGGTTTGTGGAGCGATGTCATACCTGTCAAGTTTCGAAGGGAATTGCTACAAACGCAGGATTATATATACCGTTACCTGTTCCGACTAAACCATGGGTGGATGTGAGCATGGATTTTGTTTTGGGATTACCTAGAACTCAAAAGGGGAAATGATTCTATATTTGTTGTGGTGGACAGTTTTTTGAAAATGGCACATTTTATTGCTTGTAAGAAGACGGCAGATGCAAGTCATGTGGCGCAATTGTTCTTTAGAGAGATATATCGTTTGCATGGTTTACCAGAGTCCATAGTTTCTGACAGGGATACCAGATTTCTGAGTCATTTTTGGCTAAGTTTGTGGAAGATGGTGGGAACGAAGCTGAATTTTAGTAGTGCTTATCATCCGCAGTCGGACGGACAGACTGAAGTTGTAAACAGATCATTGGGAAATTTGTTACGATGTCTTGTGAAAGACAATCTGAAGAGTTGGGATATGAAGTTATGTCAAGCAGAATTTGCGCATAACCATGCAGTGAACCATAATACGGGTTTCAGTCCATTCCAGATTGTATATTCAAGTTTGCCAAAGGGGCCGTTGGATTTAACGGTAGTACCACAACCGAAGGGGACAGTTAAGCGAGCTGGTGATTTTGTAACGAAGTTACAGGAGTGCCACAGAACTGTTCATGAACGAATACTTGCATCGAATGAGAAGTATAAACAACAGGCGGATAAGAAACG
This sequence comes from Allium fistulosum, assembly GCA_030737815.1. NCBI lineage: Eukaryota > Viridiplantae > Streptophyta > Magnoliopsida > Asparagales > Amaryllidaceae > Allium > Allium fistulosum. Next base: position 1,340,563,140 of record CM060901.1, on the reverse strand, counting down.
AAGAAGTGTGAACTTCATAGAAGGCGATTTGGTTTACGCCGTGTTGACAAAAGACCGTTTTCCGGTGGGAACGTACAATAAATTGAAAGCGCGGAAGACTGGTCCAGTAAAAATTTTGAAGAAAATCAATGAGAATGCATATCAATTGGAATTGCCGGATAATGTTCGTACTTCTGATGTGTTTAACGTCAAATACTTAGTTCCGTATCATGGGGATGAGTGTGTTGCGGAGGAGGAAGGTGCAAATTCGAGGATGAATTTCTCTCAACCAGGGGAGGATGATGCAGGCCAAGTATTAGGTCGTGACCGACCTAACAAATCCTTAAGTCGCTCGGAAATGTTAGGTCGTCTACGACCTAAGAACGTAGAAACCAGCGAGGAAGCAATGCAAGCTAACAAAGCCTTAGGTCGCGAACGACCCAAAAACACGGTACAAATGGAAGAAAGTATAGGTCACAACCGACCTAACTCGACAACACAAACTGAGGTAAACTTAGGTTGCGTCCGACCTAAGTTCAAGGTCGCCGAAGAAGAGCTACGACCTAACTGCTTAGGTCACAAAATCTTAAGTCATTCCAGATCTTTAGGTCGCGCACGACATAACTCAAGGGAGTTACGACCTAAGGTAGATCGCGTGAGAAGAGCAACTGAAGCTGTTTCTTAAGTCGTCGCCGACCTATGATAAGTCGTAGGTCGCTCCATCTCAGTTAAGTCGCATGAAGCTGGTTGTCTTTTATGTTGCTGATGGAATACTGTGTTGTTGAGTCGTTTGTCTTTTAGGTCGCTGCCGACCTATGTGTGCGTAGGTCGTTTCTTTTATAACTCGTGTGAAGTGGTAGGTCGCTGCCGACCTATGTGTTGAGTCGTATATAGTGTTGTATATACTTAGGTCGTTTCCTTGTATGTTGTTAAGTCGGCCGTGTGTTAAGTCGGCTAAGGCGGGTTGTGTATATCTGTTAGGTCGTTAACGACCTATACTAAGTCGTAGGTCGTAAGTCGTGCCTGTGTAGGTCGTGGACGACCTACGTGTTGTCAAGTTTCGAGTCGTGTGTGTTGTAAATCCTATAAATAGGCGGATGGTGTCATTTGTAATGGTTGTTGATTTTGAAATAAAATTTGTTTGTTAGCTTTGTGCTTTCATTAACTTGGTAGTTGAGTGTAATCTCCTATCTCCACTTTCGGTTATTCGAGTGCGCTCGAATCAACGATCGTTGAAGCCAATTCGTGGAATCAAGTGCGCTTGATCAACGCTTGAAGAATTGTAGATCTTCTTTCACGGTATCGTGCGCGATCAACGTGACGAAGATAGCTAGAATCCGGTATTATTTGATCAACGGATTTGGGCATTTCAGTATTCTTCATTCCATCGATTGCTACTTTCATCGCCGTATCCATTTTTTGAATTATCCGCTGCGTCAATTATTCTAGATTTACATGGACAATATTTTTGAAACATAAAAGTGATACTTTTGAATGTTTTAAGAATTTTTCAAAAAGGGTTCAAAATCAATTTTCTCAAAAAATTATAACCATCCGTAGTGATCACGGTGGTGAATTTGAAAATGAAAAGTTTGAAGAATTCTGCAATAAAAAGGGAATAATTCATAATTTTTCATTTCCAAGAACTCCACAACAAAACGGAGTAGTAGAACGTAAAAATAGGACGATTCAAGAGTGTGCAAGAACTATGCTTTCTGATAGTAATTTACCAAAGTACTTTTGGGCAGAAGCAGTTGCTACCGCCTGTTATATTTTAAATAGAATTTTAATTAGACCTTTAACTGATAAGACATCTTATGAACTTATTTACTCAAAGAAACCTAAGGTATCTTATTTTAGAATTTTTGGAAGTAAATGTTTTATTTTAAATACAAAAGATAACTTAGATAAATTTGATCCTAAATCCGACAAAGGTATCTTTATCGGATACTCTAATAGAAGTAAAGCATACAGAGTATTTAATTTAAGAACTAATACCATCGAAGAAACAATGCATGTTTCATTTGATGAAAATTTCAAAAATTTTGAAGAAATAAATGATGAAGAGGATTTAATCACTCAAAACCAAGAGTCAACTGAAACTAATAATGAATTAAATCATCCTAATAAAAGGATTAAACTTTTAAAAGATCACCCTATAGAAAATATACTTGGAGATATGCAATCTGTTGTTAAAACTAGAAACCAACTAAGTCAAATGAGTAATGTAGCTTTTATATCAACTATTGCACCAAAAAATCCAGAAGAAGCATCATCTGATGATTCATGGATTTTGGCTATGCAAGAAGAATTAAATCAATTCACTAGAAATGATGTTTGGGAACTTGTTTCTAGACCTGAAAATAAAACAATAATTGAAACTAAATGGGTTTATAAAAATAAAATGAATGAACAAGGAGAGGTTGTTAGAAATAAAGCCCGGTTAGTCGCTCAAGGTTATTGTCAAGAAGAAGGAATAGATTTTTATGAAACCTTTGCCCCCGTAGCAAGATTGGAAGCTATTAGGATTCTACTTGCTTTCGCAAATCATAATAATTTCAAATTATTTCAAATGGATGTTAAAAGTGCATTTTTAAATGGTTTTGTAAAAGAAGAAGTATTTGTTAAACAACCACCAATTTTGAAAATGATAAATTTCCAAATCATGTTTACAAACTAAAGAAAGCTCTATATGGTCTAAAGTAAGCTCCTAGAGCCTGGTATGATAGACTAAGATCTTACTTGTTACAATCAAATTTTGAAATAGGTAAAGTAGATAATACTCTTTTTATTAAAAGAAATAAAAATGATATTCAACTAGTACAAGTCTACGTAGATGATATCATTTTTGGATCAACTAATTTTGAAATGTATAAAGAATTTTCTGAAATAATGACAAAAGAGTTTGAGATGAGTCATATGGGTGAATTAAACTTCTTTTTAGGATTACAAATAAAACAATTAGATAATGGTATCTTTATTAGTCAAGAAAAATATGCTAAAGACCTAGTTAGTAAATTTGGTTTGACTACTGCGAGTGGAAAACCCACTCCCATGGCAACCAATGAGTACCTTAGTAAAGAAGATCTCTCGAAAGATGTAGATCAAAAATTATATAGAGGAATGATTGGATCACTACTCTATATCACTACGAGTAGACTCGATATCATGCATAGTGTCTGTCTCTGTGCAAGGTATCAATCCCAACCTAAAGAAACTCACTTAAAAGATGTAAAACGCATTATAAGATATGTTAAACACACCTTTGATTATGGCTTATTTTATCCTAAAAATGATTCGTTTGACTTAATATCTTACTGTGATGCTGATTATGCTGGTTGTAAATCAGACCGAAAAAGTACAAGTGGAACTTGTCACTTTTTAGGGCATTCTCTGATTTCCTGGTTTAGTAAAAAGCAAAACACAGTTTCTCTATCAACAACTGAAGCAGAGTATATTTCTGCTGCTTTGGCTTATTCTCAAGTAATATATATGCAACAAACTTTAAAAGATTTTGGTTTAAATATCTCAAAATCACCAATTTATTATGATAATACTAGTGCAATAAATTTATCCAAAAATACTACTCAACATGCTCAAACTAAACATATTGATATCAGACATCATTTTCTCAGAGATAATATAAGTAGAGAAGTAATTACTCTCGACTATATCAATTCTGAAAATCAAATTGTTGATATCTTAACAAAACCTTTAAATGAATCTACATTTACTAAATTAAGAAGAGAATTAGGTATTTGTTCATTAACTGAAATATTAAATATAAATAACAAGTATAATTAAAAATTAATTCAAAATAAATTAAATAGGCAAAAATTCAAGAACCATGTCAACATCTCCCTTAGACCCATGTCGACATATAACGTTTTTTAAATTTTTAAATTTTTCCCACTAAAGTTCAAATAAGTGGTTATAAATTTCTCCTATTTCGAAATTTTCTTCATTCTCTCCATTCTCTTTTTGTTTTATCTTCTGAAATCAATTTATCAATGGCCTCCTCTTCCAAATCAAACATAAAATCAACTTTTTCGTTCCCATCGCCTACTTCTGGTCCGTTTCAACAATCAACGCTTGCTCGTGTGACAAAAATGGAGGATTCTCTAAAAGATACCCTTCAGTTAATGACTGAAATCCAAGTGATGCAACTTCGAATGGCCAAAGAACAAGAGAGGCAAGGCAAAATTTTTAGGAATTTGCAAAAATTTCTTATGGATAATCATGCTAACCCAATCTTGATTGACGAGGACTCTTCAGGAGATCATGAACAAGAGGAAAGTGAAGAAGAAGAAGAAGAAGAACCAATGGAAGAACCAATGCGGAAGACAACGACAAAGTCATTTGCGTTGGCGAAGTATGTTTTGACAAGGACGGAAACTTGGTTGAACAACGTGGAAATTTCTGTTTCCATTATCCAAATTGTTCGATCCATAGATATTCAATTGTCAAAGATACTCAGTAGTTTCTTCTCTTTCGTTTTTTTATCGTTTTGTGTATACTTGTTACGTTTTACAAAAATGTAAATTTAAACATACATATATAAAAATAAATATTGTGTGTTCTTATATATGATTCCTATATATGTTATATATAAGTATTATATAGGTATTTGGTTAGGAATGTTAGTAGTTTAGGACTAAGTTTTAGGTTTACAAGTAAGTATTGATGACAACACTATCATCATATAGGATATTAGACTAAGAGTTATATAGTTTGGAGTTAGTTTGTTTTTGTTGATGACAAAGGGGGGAAAATATTAAATAGAAGAGTTAGGCATAGATTAAGGGGGATTTATTAGATTTAGGAGGGGTTATTAGGATAGAAGTAATATTTTATAAACAAAGGTTGTCATCATCAAAAAGGGGGAGATTGTTAGTCAATGAGTTGATGGTTTTGATGACAACAACCTTAGAATAAGATTATAAAATATAAATACTAACATTATAGTTTAGAAATATATGTATATGCAGGATTTAACCATGCAGGTACCAAGAATGAAGACTGTACAGTATAGAGATTCAAGATATCAAGATTGAAGACTCATGAGTATCAAGAATATCAAGATTATCAAGAGTTCAAGATTTCAAGATAAGTATTGAGTCTAGAATTATGTTAAAACTTCACAATAGCACTGAAATCTTCACTCCAATTTTCTTTTGGGATGGAACCCATTTCTACCTTTTTAGTAGCTTACGAACTGTAATACCCCAAAATTTTGTGAAAAATCAATTTTGTAAAATGATTTAATTTTTGAAATATTTAGATTTAAATATGGTGAAATCTCTGGAATAAATAGTGTGCAAGTATATGTGTGCACGTGCACACTGAAATGGCACAAGGAAGAACTCCAGATTTCTTGGATTTAAAACAAGAATTAAAAAGCAATACAAACATGATTTTGCAACATGGATATTTGATTTCTGGAATTATATGGATCATCTTAGAAAATAAGAAAAGTAAGTTTTACTTTAAATCAGTAAACCAATTTTATTTAAAAACCTAGAAAAGAAAATTATATATATATATATATATATATATATATGTTATAAGGATTTGTAAAACCTGTATACATATAGGTGCATATGTTTCTGAAATTAAAAAGGAATTAAATAAGCCTAGATAAGATATGTATACAAATATATATTTTTTTAGTACTGAAAAGTATATATATATATATATATAAGCAAGTGAAACTATAACATTAAAATGACATGAAATGTGATACAAGTCAATATGCTTGTATAGGCAAAAATAGCAAAGGGGATTCTCAGAAATAATTAAAATATAAAATAGGATAGTCACACTTTTAACATGACTAGGTGAGTGGCCATTTTCTGAAAAGCAAAAGAAAGAAAATGCAGCCTTTAAATTGGTTAATATGGCCGGGGTATTACGAATGAAAAATGCATGATGTTAGCCAGGACAGAAATGGAATTCTGTTTTAACAAAACCCTAGTGGAAAAATTGCATATAAATAGGCAGTTTTGGCCAGTAGAATTATCTTTACCCCAAGCTGCACAAAAATAAGAAAAGAAGAAAAATATTGAAAGGAAGGAGAAAACACTCATACAAGGATTTTCTGGATTAATAAGAAGAAATATTTAGGTGAGTAACCTCACTGAGTTCATGGCATTAAGACCTGAGATGAGGCAGCCACTTTTTATATTGCCATTTATATATTTCTGGTTTTGATGTATATGATTTCATCAATGCTTTTTGAATGTCTTATTTTAAATCTGATATGATTTATTATGGATGATTTTGATGATCTTTGATTGGTTGAGACATTTGTCTTTGGATGTGTATCATACTGTTTTATTTATACTCATAAATGTTAAAGTCTAGGATCTTAAAATTATAATAGAGAATACTCTCAACTGTTATAGATCTATGGCATGGAAACTTTACAAAAAAAAATGTTGGGAGCTGCATTATATTTGGTATAAGTGCTGAGGCTTGAAAAGAAAAATGTTAAGGGTGCAATAGAAATCTTCTAAGTGCTGAGCCCTTAATCAAATCAAAAAAAAAAAAAACTCATAAGCTAAAATTATGATTGAACCAGATCCTGAATCTGAATCAATCATAAAGGCTTGCAGATCAATATAATAAGAACATGCCATGCCTCTTTTTACAGTTGAAAATATTCTTATATTTTACTAAGATCAAGACATATTGACCCCATTTAGGAAATAACTGTCTGATTATTTCTGAGGAGAATTATGCTAGGAAAGATTATGGATGTTTCCATGTTTGCAGTGACATGTTCACTTAGCATATTTGATGATAGGATTTAAGACAATACACTAGTAAATAAACTAGGGAAGGGAAGGCCAAGAAAGCTGCTGGAATGCTTGTCATATTTGAAGTATGCAAGTTGGCACATGGTTTGTTTAAGCCCTGAGATCTTTGTGCAATGATGTGAATTAGTTCATTGCAATGTGTCCCAGTGATTCCTTAATAGCAGATGAGGCAGGGATTTAAAGTGAATTATACAACCTGTAAATGAAGAAATAGGAATATGGATATTTCTTAGGTTGAATGGTATGGAACCAAGATGGTTCCAGTGAATGCAAATGTTGCAAATAGATAATCATGTTTGCATGATTATGTATGCAAGAGTAAGAATGATAAATGAATATATCATACCTGAGTCAACTTAATTACACTATGCTAAAGTAATTGATTGCAGGAATTTGCTTAAATAACTAATTGGTGCTCTTATATTCTCTATTGCTTAATATCATGAATATATTGATGTTACTCATACCAGATCATAGATCTGACCCTTGTTTGCTCATGGCATATGGGGTGTCTCATTTTAAAATGAGGCAGCCACTCATGCTCTTTCAGGTAACCCATGCACTAAGTAAAAATGAAGTTATGGCTATTATGGAGGAGTGAATGAACATGCTAGCTAGTTTCAATAAGAGCTTAAATTGATTATATCTGCATGTATTCAGGAAAAATTTTATGTTTCTAAGATTTCCAGTTATGTATTGAATATTTTATGGTTAGTGATCAAGTTGCCCTTATGTTCTGTAAAGTGTCAGATTAAAATTGTTGTTCTGTTTAAATTGTTGTGTGTTAAGGTTTGATTTGTTTTTGAAGTAGTGTCTGAAACAAAAACAAGAAAAATATGCTCAAGTATCAGCCATAAAAATCTGGTAAGAAATATACAATTATGTGAGCTACTGTTTTGCATAATTTATAAATATGTATTAGCTAATCTTGAGACATAACAGAGCACTGAGTTTTAGAATAAAATCTGGATTTAGAAAGAAGTAAACTTAAGAGGATTCTATTTTCTTTTTACTAAAATGCTTTGTAAATAAGTTTGAATTCATTTCTGAATTGTATTGAGAAAAGTAAAATGTTTTTAAAAGCTTCAGACAGAATGCAATGAATGGTATCTCCATTGCTTTGAACTAGTGTGTAGCAGATACAGGATTCATGAGTTAACCAGCTTCAAATAAATGAAGTATTGGTTGATCATGATAGATTGTATTCTGAAAATAAAAATGCATTTCAAAAAGCTTAGTACACTTAGCAATTGTTTCACCCAGTTTTCTGGAAAATGAGCAGAGATATTGACATGTACATGTATATCTGTGTACATGTTGATATCTAGGCAAAAATATAAACCTAAATTCCTAGAACAGTTGTAGGAATGGGTTTCAAAAATAATAAAGAAGAATTATTGTTTTGTATGTTAGATTACAGGCAGAAATTAAATATATATGTGCAAATATAGGTAGATATCAGATTTCAAACCATACAGGAGAAAAATAAAAAGAAAAACAAAAATTGGGTTTGAACCGACCAGCATAGCACTTGAACTTGTGACCTCTCATGTATAAGTTAGGCGCGTTTCCATTACGCCTAGATGTTGCTTGTGTTCACTTAGGATCCACTTTCTTTTAACCTGAGTTTGATACTATACAGACTTTTACACAATCATCCATATTAAAAGCTTGCTTTCCACTGATTATTACTTGATCATTTCTTAATTAGAATAACAGACTAAAGTACATGTTTCCAGTGGATTCTATGGTCAAGAATCAGTTAACCTGAATTGCTAAAATCTAAATCAAACAGGATGTTCTTGTACAACAAATAAAAAGAAAATAAAGTATATACTCTGAATATAAACAAAAGGAACACATACATCTTCATATGTATGTGTATGCTATTAGAAATACACTGATATATTTATATTGGTAAGTTATCTTGATCCTGGATATATTTTGTTTATTGGAGAAAGAAAATGACCCTGGGAAATATATTTGTAATGAATGATATATCTATATATCATTTCTAAAAAAAAAATCCTTATGAAATTAGGGTGAAAATAGGAGGGTCATTTCAGTTGGTATCAGAGCACTTGGTTGCATTGATTGTTAAGTATTATAGAAATGTATTATGTCTGTTTGTTTTGGATGAAATAATTTAGATAAGAAAATAGAAATTATAGAAGTACTCATAATATACTAATACCATTTGCCCAGAATTTAGTTAGCAGACCATGGTAGGAAGAGGATCTCATCACAATGCAGGACCCAGTGCACCTCAAATGCTTGATATGCAAGAATTTGTGAGGGTTTTAAGAGATGGAATTGGGCATAGGCCTGAGAACCCACATGAAGAGCTTTCAAAACTACTGAAGACTTATTCCAATTTGGGGGGCAGGAGTTTTGAAGGAACTGAGAGTGTGATGGAAATTCAAGCATGGTTGAGAACACTTGATAGGATTTTCAATGACATGCAGTTGGATGACCAAAGGAAGAGGCAAGTAGCTTCTAGACAACTGAAAGGGGTAGCTTTAAGCTGGTGGGAGGTGATCATAGCTGGAATAAATGAAAAGGAAATCACTTGGAATCAGTTCAAGGAGATGTTGGAGGCAAGATTTGTACCAGCATCAGCCAAGACCATTTTGCTTGAAGAATTTATCAAACTTAGGCAGGGAACTTTGAATGTCACTGAATACACTCAAAAGTTTGAGGGGCTATCCAATTATGGAGCAATGCTAGTGGCAGATGAAGCATCCAAAAATGATAGGTATATAAAAGGACTGAACCCAGGACTTAGCAGAGCTATGCTACCATATGCAGATAGAACATTTGATCAAGTAATTGATTTGGCCTTGAAACTGGAACAACATGACAAAGAAAGAGAGAAATATAGGAATTTTAAGAGCAACAACAAGAAGGATAAGGGAAGATATCACCCTTATGATAAAAAGGAGGAGGCAGACAACAGGAAGAGTAAAGATACAAAAGCCAATGATACTAACAAGAAATTGGTTTGCCATCATTGTGGAAAAGAAGGACACATCAAACCAAGGTGCCCAGAGTTAAAAGGAGGAGCCTTCAAATGCTACCTATGTGGGAAAGAGGGGCATATGAAGAGGAACTGTTCTGAGAATAAACAGCAAGGAAAATTGGCAACTTTGGAAGGTAAAGGCAAATCTGCAGTGAAAATTGATGCTGAAAATCATGGTCAAGTGGAAGGTACATTACTCATTTGTGCCATACCCATACCAGTAGTATATGATACTGGAGCAACACACTCTTTGGTTTCCTATGAATTAGTTAAAGTGTTAAAATTAAACTGCATATTGGTTGAAACCCCATTGCTTGTACAAAGTCCCCTAGGGAGTTCTAGTGTTTTGAACATGAATTGTGTGGATGTGGAGTTAAACATAGGAGGAAATATTTTTATTTCCAATTTATATGTTTTAAATTACCCAAATATAGGAGTTATATTGGGGGTAGATTGGTTAAGGAAATTTAAAGCCATAATTAATTTAGACTCATCCACCATATCATTGCAAAATTCTAGAGGCCAGAGGATCACAGTTCTATGTGAAGTAGCTAAGGAAGGGAAATTGTATCATTTAGTTGACTTAGAAAAAGATCTGAGTGAACTAACCATTGAAGAAATTCCCATAGTTAATGAATACTTGGATGTGTTTGGGGAAGTTAAGGGTGTTCCACACCACAGACCAGTTGAGTTCCAAATTAATCTCATTCCAGGAGCAAGTCCAATAATCAAGAAACCTTATAGAATGGGGCCAAGTGAACTGAAAGAATTGAAAAATCAGTTGGAAGAATTAGAAGGCAAGGGATTTATAAGGCCAAGCAATTCCTGCTGGGGTTCTCCAGTAGTGTTTGTAAGAAAACATGATGGTACCTTGAGAATGTGCATAGATTACAGGGAACTAAATAAAGTAACCATCAAGAATAAATACCCATTGCCTAGAATAGATGATCTCTTTGACCAACTCAGTGAAGCTAAAATATTTTCTAGGCTAGACTTAGCATCAGGATTCCATCAAATGAAGGTTGAAGACTCAAGTGTTAAGTATACTGCATTTAACACAAGATATGGCTTATATGAATTTTTGGTTATGCCATTTGGTTTGACAAATGCTCCTTCATATTTTGTTGATTTAATGAATAGAATATTTAGAGATTATTTAGACAAGTTTGTACTGATTTTTATTGATGACATTTTGATTTATTCCAAGACAGTGGAAGAGCATAAAAATCATTTGCATTTAGTTTTGTCAAGGCTAAGGGAAAATGATTTAAAAGCAAAATTTTCAAAATGTGCATTTTGGAAAGAAGAAGTGCATTTCCTTGGGCATGTTATCTCTGCCAAAGGAATATCAGTAAACCCTAATAAGGTAGTGGCAATCCAAGCATGGAAAAGGCCTAGCACCATCAGTGAGATTAGATCATTTATGGGGATGGCAGGATATTATATGAGATTTATAAAAGATTTCTCAAAAATATCATCACCACTTACCAATTTAACTAGAAAGAACCAAGCCTTTGTATGGACAGAAAAATGTGAGCAAGCTTTTATCAAAATAAAAGAAGCTCTGATTAATGCACCAGTATTGAGAGTGCCAGAAGGAAATGAAAATTTGGTTGTGTACACTGATGCAAGTGGCTCTGGGTTAGGGGCTGTGTTGATGCAGCAAGACCAGGTGGTAGCCTATGCATCTAGGCAATTAAAGCCACATGAAACCAGATATGCAACCCATGATCTTGAACTAGCAGCAGTTGTGTATGCTTTGAAACTTTGGAGACATTATTTGTTAGGTGCCAAATTCATTTTGTACACTGATCATAAGGCACTGAAATATTTATTCTCACAAAAAGATTTGAATATGAGGCAACATAGATGGGTAGAGTTCCTAGCTGCCTATGATCTAGATATACTGTATACACCAGGCAAGGCAAATAAAGTTGCAGATGCCTTGAGTAGACAACATGCCAAAGTAGCCATGATGATGATGGAAGAGTTTAAGGATTTGTCTATACTTACTGATTTGGAAATTGAGGAAAACAGTAAGGTACAAATGATGCCCATTGAAGAAGGTGAAGGTAAAGGGAAATTAAGTATGATATCTCTGCAATCAGATTTACTTCTTAAGATTGGGAAAATGCAGGAACAAGACCTAAACATGGTGGAAAAGAAAATGCTCATATCAAAAGGGGAGGAAGTAATAAATTATCAAGTTGATAAAAATGGTTATTTAAGGAATAAAAATAGGATATGTGTTCCAGAAAATATAGAATTGAAGGAGGAAATATTAAATGAGTACCATAGGAGTAAGTACTCCATACACCCAGGTAGCACCAAGATGTATCAAAATTTGAAAAGAAATCTTTGGTGGAAGGGGATGAAGTCAGATGTGGCCAGATATGTTGCAAGGTGCATGACTTGCCAACAAGTCAAGGCAGAGACACAAAGGCCATCAGGACTGTTGCAACCCCTTAGTATACCACAGTGGAAGTGGGAGGATATATCTATGGATTTCATAGATGGTTTGCCTAAATCTAAGAAGGGAAACACAAGTATATGGGTAATAGTGGATAGGCTAACTAAGGTAGCACATTTTATCCCAGTTAAAACAGAAAGAAATGCTCCAAAATTGGCTCAAATATTCATGAAAGAGGTAGTAAGGTTGCATGGCATGCCCAAAACCATTGTGAGTGATAGGGATACCATCTTCACCTCAAGATTTTGGAAAAGTTTTCAAGAGGCCATGGGGAGTGAATTGTGCTTAAGCACTGCCTACCATCCACAATCAGATGGTCAAACTGAGGTGGTGAACAAAGTCTTAGAGGATTTGTTGAGAGCATGTACACTGGACTTTGGAGGCAACTGGGAAGACCACCTCCATCTAGCTGAATTCACATACAATAACAGTTACCAAAGCACCATAGGGATGGCACCATTTGAAGCCTTATATGGCAAGCCATGTTTATCACCTATATGCTGGGTAGAGACTGGAGAAAGAGCTGTTCTAGGACCTGAATATGTTAAAGAAACTACAGAGAAAATTGGGTTAATAAGAAAAAGAATAGCAGCAGCTCAAGATAGGCAAAAGAAATTTGCAGATAGGAAGAGAAAGCAAGTGGAATATGAAGTGGGAGACTTTGTTTTCATCAAGATTTCACCTATGAAGAAAGTCATGAGATTTGGCAAGCAAGGTAAGCTTACACCAAGGTATGTTGGACCCTATAAAATTCTGGAAAGAATTGGTTCATTGGCTTACAAATTAGAACTACCAGAGGAAATGAAAGCAATGCATAATGTTTTTCATGTGTCCCAACTTAGAAGATGGGTACATGATAAAGAAGACATTTTGAAAGAGCCTACCAAAATTCAAATAAATCCTGACTTGGTTTATGAAAAAGAACCAGTGGGGATTGTAGCCAAGGAAGAAAAGAAATTAAGGAGCAAAACCTTGAAACTAGTTAAGATCCAGTGGAGTAGTGATCCTAATGACTGCACATGGGAGTTAGAGGATAAGATTAGAGTGGATTATCCTAAGCTTTTTGCAAATTAAAAGGTAATTTTTTTTTTCTGGAAATTTTTTTGTTATGCATGGTTGATATGGTTGAATTTGTTTGCTTATGCATATGTTTGATAAGTTTTCAGAAAAGAAAATGATGCTTGATATAAATGTTAGAAAAATTGTGAGGACACAATTCCTAAAAGGAGGGGTGAATGTAATACCCCAAAATTTTGTGAAAAATCATTTTTGTAAAATGATTTAATTTTTGAAATATTTAGATTTAAATATGGTGAAATCTCTGGAATAAATAGTGTGCAAGTATATGTGTGCACGTGCACACTGAAATGGCACAAGGAAGAACTCCAGATTTCTTGGATTTAAAACAAGAATTAAAAAGCAATACAAACATGATTTTGCAACATGGATATTTGATTTCTGGAATTATATGGATCATCTTAGAAAATAAGAAAAGTAAGTTTTACTTTAAATCAGTAAACCAATTTTATTAAAAAACCTAGAAAAGAAAATTATATATATATATATATGTTATAAGGATTTGTAAAACCTGTATACATATAGGTGCATATGTTTCTGAAATTAAAAAGGAATTAAATAAGCCTAGATAAGATATGTATACAAATATACATTTTTTAGTACTAAAAAGTATATATATATATATATAAGCAAGTGAAACTATAACATTAAAATGACATGAAATGTGATACAAGTCAATATGCTTGTATAGGCAAAAATAGCAAAGGGGATTCTCAGAAATAATTAAAATATAAAATAGGATAGTCACACTTTTAACATGACTAGGTGAGTGGCCATTTTCTGAAAAGCAAAAGAAAGAAAATGCAGCCTTTAAATTGGTTAATATGGCCGGGGTATTACGAATGAAAAATGCATGATGTTAGCCAGGACAGAAATGGAATTCTGTTTTAACAAAACCCTAGTGGAAAAATTGCATATAAATAGGCAGTTTTGGCCAGTAGAATTATCTTTACCCCAAGCTGCACAAAAATAAGAAAAGAAGAAAAATATTGAAAGGAAGGAGAAAACACTCATACAAGGATTTTCTGGATTAATAAGAAGAAATATTTAGGTGAGTAACCTCACTGAGTTCATGGCATTAAGACCTGAGATGAGGCAGCCACTTTTTATATTGCCATTTATATATTTCTGGTTTTGATGTATATGATTTCATCAATGCTTTTTGAATGTCTTATTTTAAATCTGATATGATTTATTATGGATGATTTTGATGATCTTTGATTGGTTAAGACATTTGTCTTTGGATGTGTATCATACTGTTTTATTTATACTCATAAATGTTAAAGTCTAGGATCTTAAAATTATAATAGAGAATACTCTCAACTGTTATAGATCTATGGCATGGAAACTTTACAAAAAAAAATGTTGGGAGCTGCATTATATTTGGTATAAGTGCTGAGGCTTGAAAAGAAAAATGTTAAGGGTGCAATAGAAATCTTCTAAGTGCTGAGCCCTTAATCAAATCAAAAAAAAAACTCATAAGCAAAAATTATGATTGAACCAGATCCTGAATCTGAATCAATCATAAAGGCTTGCAGATCAATATAATAAGAACATGCCATGCCTCTTTTTACAGTTGAAAATATTCTTATATTTTACTAAGATCAAGACATATTGACCCCATTTAGGAAATAACTGTCTGATTATTTCTGAGGAGAATTATGCTAGGAAAGATTATGGATGTTTCCATGTTTGCAGTGACATGTTCACTTAGCATATTTGATGATAGGATTTAAGACAATACACTAGTAAATAAACTAGGGAAGGGAAGGCCAAGAAAGCTGCTGGAATGCTTGTCATATTTGAAGTATGCAAGTTGGCACATGGTTTGTTTAAGCCCTGAGATCTTTGTGCAATGATGTGAATTAGTTCATTGCAATGTGTCCCAGTGATTCCTTAATAGCAGATGAGGCAGGGATTTAAAGTGAATTATACAACCTGTAAATGAAGAAATAGGAATATGGATATTTCTTAGGTTGAATGGTATGGAACCAAGATGGTTCCAGTGAATGCAAATGTTGCAAATAGATAATCATGTTTGCATGATTATGTATGCAAGAGTAAGAATGATAAATGAATATATCATACCTGAGTCAACTTAATTACACTATGCTAAAGTAATTGATTGCAGGAATTTGCTTAAATAACTAATTGGTGCTCTTATATTCTCTATTGCTTAATATCATGAATATATTGATGTTACTCATACCAGATCATAGATCTGACCCTTGTTTGCTCATGGCATATGGGGTGTCTCATTTTAAAATGAGGCAGCCACTCATGCTCTTTCAGGTAACCCAGGCACTAAGTAAAAATGAAGTTATGGCTATTATGGAGGAGTGAATGAACATGATAGCTAGTTTCAATAAGAGCTTAAATTGATTATATCTGCATGTATTCAGGAAAAATTTTATGTTTCTAAGATTTCCAGTTATGTATTGAATATTTTATGGTTAGTGATCAAGTTGCCCTTATGTTCTGTAAAGTGTCAGATTAAAATTGTTGTTCTGTTTAAATTGTTGTGTGTTAAGGTTTGATTTGTTTTTGAAGTAGTGTCTGAAACAAAAACAAGAAAAATATGCTCAAGTATCAGCCATAAAAATCTGGTAAGAAATATACAATTATGTGAGCTACTGTTTTGCATAATTTATAAATATGTATTAGCTAATCTTGAGACATAACAGAGCACTGAGTTTTAGAATAAAATCTGGATTTAGAAAGAAGTAAACTTAAGAGGATTCTATTTTCTTTTTACTAAAATGCTTTGTAAATAAGTTTGAATTCATTTCTGAATTGTATTGAGAAAAGTAAAATGTTTTTAAAAGCTTCAGACAGAATGCAATGAATGGTATCTCCATTGCTTTGAACTAGTGTGTAGCAGATACAGGATTCATGAGTTAACCAGCTTCAAATAAATGAAGTATTGGTTGATCATGATAGATTGTATTCTGAAAATAAAAATGCATTTCAAAAAGCTTAGTACACTTAGCAATTGTTTCACCCAGTTTTCTGGAAAATGAGCAGAGATATTGACATGTACATGTATATCTGTGTACATGTTGATATCTGGGCAAAAATATAAACCTAAATTCCTAGAACAGTTGTAGGAATGGGTTTCAAAAATAATAAAGAAGAATTATTGTTTTGTATGTTAGATTACAGGCAGAAATTAAATATATATGTGCAAATATAGGTAGATATCAGATTTCAAACCATACAGGAGAAAAATAAAAAGAAAAACAAAAATTGGGTTTGAACCGACCAACATAGCACTCGAACTTGTGACCTCTCATGTATAAGTTAGGCACGTTTCCATTACGCCTAGATGTTGCTTGTGTTCACTTAGGATCCACTTTCTTTTAACCTGAGTTTGATACTATACAGACTTTTACACAATCATCCATATTAAAAGCTTGCTTTCCACTGATTATTACTTGATCATTTCTTAATTAGAATAACAGACTAAAGTACATGTTTCCAGTGGATTCTATGGTCAAGAATCAGTTAACCTGAATTGCTAAAATCTAAATCAAACAGGATGTTCTTGTACAACAAATAAAAAGAAAATAAAGTATATACTCTGAATATAAACAAGAGGAACACATACATCTTCATATGTATGTGTATGCTATTAGAAATACACTGATATATTTATATTGGTAAGTTATCTTGATCCTGGATATATTTTGTTTATTGGAGAAAGAAAATGACCCTGGGAAATATATTTGTAATGAATGATATATCTATATATCATTTCTAAAAAAAAAATCCTTATGAAATTAGGGTGAAAATAGGAGGGTCATTTCACGAACTCACGACAAGTAGCTTACAAACCTACGACAAGTGGCTTACAAACCCACGAACATCCTAGTTTTGTACAAGTTCTCGAGTCCTGACATGATGAGATATTCTGCAGGAAGAAGCTTGCAAAACTACTTCAAAATGATTTTCAAAACTACTTCAGAATGATTTTCAAAATTGCTTTTCAAAATGTTTTAGCCTTAAAAATTATCTTTTCAAATGATTTTCAAAAAGATGTTTTAGCCTTAAAATATTCTCTGTTTTTTGTTTTTAATAAACTCGTGTTTTTAAACTTCGTTTGTTTTAAACTATCTTTATACTTAGATTTAAATATAAAATTATAGTAAAATTATATATATTATTCTCTATATTTATCTATGTATTTTATCTATAGTAAAGTATATTTATAAAGTTAAGATAGTTTTAATATAAGATAAAGGTTATTTTCAAAGGAAAACAAAACATCAAAATTTCCTTTGGGATGTCGACATGCCCTAGTACCCCATGTCGACATAGTGTCAGTTAGGACCAAAAATTTGAATTTCAAAAGAAGTGTCTATTCGTCATAACCTTTCACGAATGGACATGACTGTTGTTCTTCTATAAATAGGGGTTAGTTTCAACAAATTTTATATCAGATTTTCTGGTTTTTCACTTCTCTTCTTCTTCCACATTTTCTTATTCAAAATCTTATCATTAATCTGCCGAAATCAACATTGAATCTAACTAGATTATCTCTGGTTTAATTCTCTATCACTATCTCAACAAGATCCAAGCGCTATTTAGAGTTATAGGCTTCTTTGTAATCTATCTAGCGAGAAAAATGTGATTGTAGCCATGGAAATCAATCAAGCGAGAAAAGGTGTGATTGTAGCCTTGGAAATCAATTGGGTGAACTTGTTTCCCCGGAAATCAAGTATCTCTACCCAGAGGATTGTGATTCTGGAGGATGTACCTTGTAGCCTTGAAACCGAGGGTTGTAATTGTTGAATTGCTTTTGAAAGGAAATCTGTACTTAGTTGTGCGGGACTGGATGTAGGGTAACTCCGAACCAGTATAAAATCCGGTGTGTTCTTTCATTTACTGCATTTACTTTATTTCTGCATCTGTGTTTGTTTCTGCGATTATATCTGTGTCTGAATTTTGCATACATTTGTGTTCAAATTAACATAAACTCAAAAAGATTTAGTAGTTCCTTAAAAACACTATTCACCCCCCCTCTAGTGTTATTCCTAGACTTAAGATCCATATTCCGCATTCCTCACATTACCTACTCCCTCCCCTCTCTCACGCAATTCAGGCAATAGAGGAACCCACGCACGTGAACGCCTTCGTTCGTATATTTTTTTATTAACCGCTATCGCGTACGCCGCTCATGCTGCGCCACCACGTCCCTCATGCCGCTGCCCTCCTACCAGCGCCTTTTCCCCGCGCACGTACGCGAACACGCATAGCAAACCCCAAAACCAAAAACCCTAACAGTCGCCGCCTCGCCCTCTGCCTCCATGCGACGCTGCGCTCCATCACCAGGCCAAAGAACCCACTCACGATCGCTCGATCTTCCTCCCAGGTCGCCTCGCGACCTTCGTTCGTTTTTTTTTATTGTTTCGTTCTGAAACGATTTGAATTGAGATAAACGGGAAGGAGGGTACGAAGGAGACATAAGGGTGGTTGAGCGTACGATATGTTGGAAGGAAGAATATATATATATATATTATAATATTATAGTTAGAAAATATATCGCCCAATCGATCCGCGAAATTCCGAACTTCAAACGAAGCGTGCCACCTGGCGTTCATAATGTTTTACCCCCATTTCGAACACAATGGAACTAGTTTTGAGGCCTAATTCGATCGTATTCAGAAGATAGCATTTCAAAATCAAATTATAAATTAATTTCCTTTAATTAATTTCTGCGCGTTTCAAGCTCGCACAGCTAAACGACAAGTCCGATTGCCACGAAACTTGAAATCCTATAATAATTCACTATTACGGATCCGATGAAACCGATTTTGTCGAAATCCGAGACAGTGGCCAAAATGGCTATTTTTACGCGTTAATTAAAATATAAAATCTCTGATTTCTATTTATTCACTTTTAAATCCAATTTCAAATGTTAACAATCTTCATTCATATTTAAATAAAATTTAAATCAATTTTCAAAATCATTTTCATTCACATTAAATCCAGAATTCAATTATTTAAATAATTACAATATTAAATTTTAAACAATTTGATTATCCAATAAATTACATTAATAACCATAAATTTCAAATGAGTTTTAGTTATCAACAAATATTTCATTTCTATCTAAATAATTCAATATTGATTATTCAATTCCAGTTATTGATCACAAACACATTCAATATAAATAATTTAATTTCAATACTTATTATTGCCAAAATCTTTGTAATTGGTTATTTCAAAATTTTATTCAAATTCATATTCAATAACTACATTAATAATTCATTAAATTGTATTTTTAACCATTTTTATTCAATAATCATATTAAATTTAATAATTTAAAATAGTTAAAAATACGGGTCGTTACACTTTCGCTATCAAATATGATTATTTTATAGCGGTACTTTTTGTGCTAAAATATGCCATTGTTTTTTATCACATGTTGATATATAGCGTTTATCGAACTGCTATAGTTATAGCGGCTATATGCCTCTACGGATGACTCTGTTTCTTGTAGTGTAGCTAGCTTCCATCCTTTCATCGACAATGACCATCATTCCTTGCAACTCCATTGTAGTTACTAGATTTGGTGGAGATAGAGTTGATCCATAACTTGTGCTAGTAGTTCCAACATTCTCTCAATCTTATTCTCTAGCAAATTTGCTTTTCTTGATTCTTCTTTGGTCTAACCCTATCAGATCGCTTTGGAGATGTTATCTAAATCCTAATAGCAATAGAGATCTAGCTTGATCTTCTTTTTTCAATGAAATTACCAAAAAATGTTATGCAAAAAATTGGTCTAACCCCTAAATGATAGTTTTTCAAAGGGGCAAGAATTCTAGTGGTAGAATTGCTTTCTATGGGCAACAAATCAAAAGGAGAAACGTAAAATTGAAGAAGAAAAGTAAGAAAAGCTAGAGACAATGATTTTATATAGGTATGCTTATGTTCACTTTGAATATATTTTATTTCTTTACTCATTCCAGAACTGCTGAGATTACAAGTACAATTTGAGATTAAATCCCGAAAAAGGGTAGTGTTTCCCTTATATAAGAATGGGCCAAGATTAAAAGTCATTTTTATGTTACAAAGAGCCTTCTATTTATAGTCGATGCAGGCTGTAATTGGGATCCTGAGTTGTTAGATCGCAATAGAGATTGTCAAATAGTTAGATCCATGAACATAGAAGGAAAGTAGACCAAGTCACGTTAGTTCAATAGATCAGTACTGACCCATAAACTAGTTCTTTTTCTTGTATTTTCTTCTATGTTCCTCAAGTTTAGAGGCTTCATTCCTCGAATAAATCTTCCTTTGATGCTTCTAAGCTTGTTTCTTCATGTATTCCTTGAGAATATTTATCGCATGTAGGGAATCTATGGATATGTACCGATCAATAAACTTAACCAAATTTCTTTATTGACTTAGTTTTCCAAAAGTTGGGAGAAAATATGAAAATTTTGATCCAACAACTTAGCTATTTTTTCCCTATTTCTCTATCAACTCCTCATGCTTGATCATTGTTAAATCTGAAGTTCATTCCTTTATCATTTCATAGTCCAATTGCATGGAAATGTCACTTGTGAAAAATACGGATAACGGTTGTACTATGAAACTATGGTTATTATCGTGGCTTTTTACCGTGAAACAAACTATAGATATCTTAGTGACATCATGATGACAAAAAGAAAACACACACAATTTATCGTTACTTAGGATGTCACTTTAATATATTAGAAATTGGATTTCATCTAAATGATATGTAAGCAAATGAACTTATGTCCACTATTTATGCTGTAGCAAAATTCTTATTAGTATGTAAATTTTTTAAATATTACTAAGGATTGAGTTTATACTAGAGAGTTTCATAGTAGTGTTTGTTATCATATTTCAAATTCAACTTAATCTAATTAGTCTATAAATGTAATAAAGTAAAATGAAGGAATTAAAATAAATGTTATATTAAGTTTCTATGGTTTACATTTATTTATTTAAGGCCTCATAATTAATTAAGATAATATATAATTGTTATATATTGATCTAGTTTAATATATATGCAAAAATAAATATATAAATAATTTATATTGGGTATTAGTCAGGTCCAAAATTTTCATACTGATTATGTTAAAAGCGGTCGACCATAGGTGGATAAGATGGAATTTGAGTGGTTTCTTATACTATATAACGGATTTAGAGCAAAGTGGGGAGAAAAGAGGGAAATATAGTATATATTCAAACCATTTTGTAGCTATAAATAGAACCCTCTTCTCTCATTCCATGATACGTTTTGCCCTCACCTATATTAGATCAATAAAAGCCTATAGCTTAGCCTTGCAAGCCAAGTTAGGAGGAGAAGGGAAAGGATTCCTAAAAGGAAAAGGTTGCAGTACAACGTGTATCAAATTTATTTTATACATTCTATATTCGTATATACATGTTTTCCCTAAAAACAACTTTTTATACGTATATTTTATAAATTAAAATATGTTAAACTATGTTCTATACCCACACACATATGTTTAACTTATGATTTTTAGTTTTGTAATATGTTATAAAAAATATTATTTTTGAAATAATATATTTATAGTTTTTACATATATAAATGTATAAATATATACATACACACACATATAAAGTTTAACACTTATATATACATATATATTATATTATATTATATTATATTATATTTCTGCACAGAAATAGTAAAAAACGATTTTTTGATTAAAATGTGTATGTATATATACATATATACATATAATCATATCTGTTAAAGTTTTAAATTAGTTTAACCAATTGGATAAATATCTATTTAAAATTTAAACTTATTTTTATATATATACATATATATAATAGATATTTTATTTTAAATATCTAAAGTAAAGGTTTTTGTTTTCGACCGACATCGATATACATGACACACACACACACACACAGATATATATATATATATATATGATACACAGACATATATATATATATATATATATATATATCTCTCTGTGTGTGTGTGTGTGTATATTATTTTAAAATAGTTTGACTAAGTAAACATATATTACTTTAATATTCAAATTATAGTTCAAAACATATTTATATACTCTTTTTAAATCCAAAATAAAATCATGCCAAAAACTAAAAAAGATAATATTGTTTTTAACATGTATATGTGTATGTTATTCAAAGATTAAAATTTATAAATATTTAAATTTAAGACATTATATATATATATATTAAATATAATGTGACATATAATAACTATACAAAAGATACACAACACGCATACACATATGTTGTGTATCTTTTGTATAGTTTATTATCTGTCACGTTATATTTATCTCATTCATTATATAATGATATAAACACATCTATATGTTATTTAGTTTATTGTTTAGTTTAACCCTTTTATGACATCTACATTGTACATATTTCCCATGAACATACGATGTTCAAATATCCAAATTAACACAAAAAAAAGTAAACTTTTGAAATAAATAAATAATCAAAGTATAATTAAATTAAATTTAAAATTTAAAATACGAAACTCTCCTTATATCAAAACAACGTTAAATATGATTTCATGTTATAAAATTATTCATGATAACACAAGTAAAAGATCTAGAATAATTAATAAAAGGGTTTTTTTTTAATTCCATTTTGCCCCACTTCTAGTCTACCAATCAAACATTTGTGATCATATAAGATACACCCTTAAGAAATGATACTATGCATGTTTTACCTTCGTTATCATTATATCACATAGATATTCAGAGCTCGGTCAATGGTCAAACTCTAATAATATCTATAATTAATTGTGAAATACAACATTAGGGGTTTATTATTTAGTCAGATAACATTTATTGATTAATTGATTTGCTTTGGCTGTAAACTTTGACTTTAATTTGACTACCAATGTCGATGGTATTAATCTTCTATTTGAAGGAGATTGATTCTCTCATGAATAGTGTTTCACTTTAACTGGTTCAACTTATATCCAACTATAACCATAACACAATCGACGTTATCACGTAATTAACCATAGTCAATGAATAGTTTAGACACTTTAGATTTACAGTATTCTCAAGTCAAAAGGCTATTGCACATCATTGTACAAGATTTTTTATTTGACTTTATAATTTACCTATAGAAGACCCTTGGTGAGTCCTTTTGTATTCTGTCCAGATGATATACGCATGTAACACCTTGGTGCCTTGAAGGTCATGAGTAATTCGCTATCCATAATATGGAGAGCATTACATACACTTAACGTATGTATTGATATCTCGTTCTTGACACATCTTGACTAAGAATATTTAAGTATAGGTATTTATTGACACAATTCAATACTTATGGTTACGAATATGTTCGCAGCTATAATGATCAATTACTTTTTCTAAAGATTTTTTAATTGTATATATTTGATGTATCTAAAACCTTACTTGTATCTAAATATAACAATATATATAATAGAAAATAAAATCAAACAATTACTTTATTTTGAACAAGTTTTGTTATAAGAGTTAAGTTATATGATCAAATTACATAATATCTCTTAAGGTACACCCTTAGCTCTATCGGTTTTGTCATATTTAATTACAATTTGAATGGTTAACAATGGTCATTTACAAAGCTACATATAAAATTTTGCAAGAATTATAACATCTTTGGCTCTACATTAGATTTTCAACTAGCTATGTTCAATAAGAAGTTGAGATATGTAGAGTAACTGACTTTTGAACTCAAAGGGATTTGATATGTTTATGATATTCTTTAATATATTTTTTATTTTGTTTAGTCTAGTTTTTATTTTTTATGATACTGTTGTGGTTTTGGCGTATTTTTGTAGTTTTTCTATTGTCCATGGATTTTTTGTGATATTTGGTGTATTTTTCGTCAGTGCATTTCTGTGATATGCATGCATTTTTTTTATTCTATTATGAATTTTTCCGATTCTAATGTGTAGATTTCTATTACAGTTTGCCATCTTTAGTTTTAATTTTAAGTGAATCAAACGAGTTGATCCGTATATGAAGTAGGTTGGGTTAGGCCAACTCTTTCAAAAAATGTATTAAATGGAAGGATAAGTTTCAACTTGATTTATTTATGATCCGACTCTACCCGTTTGATCGGTTTACATTCACCTCTTGTTGGTGTTGTGGTTGTCAAATATGCAGACAACGAAGAAACATAAATTCGATGATGATTATAAGTTATTATTAGCATAAAATGAAGAAACAAAGTTTAGTTGAGTGTGAGGAGAAAGAATGTAAAAATGCCTTTAGTGAGTGCTCACTAATACAAAGTGGATGTATATAATAACATACATTATAAGCGGTGTAACTTTCGGTTGTGATCTGGTATTTAAAGGAGGGAGTTGTTTTTCGAACGGTCCGACTCCTACTATCATTGAGGTATAATGTGGACATAGTAAGCGTTCTTGTGAAAGTGTGCGTGGATTTTCAACTGATTCGTTCTTGCCAAGACTCTTGTTTGCAAATACCTCTTGATGGCTGACTTCTTCTCATTAGTAGACTATATTTTTGGAAACTAATCTCATGGAAAAACAAATGTCAGATAGAAATACACTATTAGATCTATCCTTAGAGACACCTTATCCGAGAAAAGAAAAAGAAAATGATGTAAAGAATATATAATCAAAAGGAAATCATGTTACGCATTAGCTGATTTTAGAAAGATCAGGTGCACTGGCCAAAGTACTACAAATAAACTAAGCATCTTATCTCTTATCACACTCGTACATCAACTACTCAAACCTCGACGTAATTTCAACCATTCAACTACTAAGCAACGCATCGAAAGAGGGTTTCATGAACCCTCCACCAAAAAACAAATCAGCGACGTCCTTATACATCGCCTCGGTAAAATGAACCCCATCCCAGTTCACAAACTTCTCCGGCCTCTCACAAGCTTTCAGAACATCAGGCGACCCACACGTGTTAATCGGGTCGAAATTCAAAGGCCCACCACCCGATCCGCAACACACCTTGAATGGCTCCGTGAACCCGTACCGGGCCGGGTTCTCCATGATGGATCTACAAGCACCGCTGTAGTCGGCGTAGGATATGAAGGCGGACGGATATTTGGATCTGAGGGAGCGGAGTTTTGATAGGAGAAGGGCGTTGTGGGTGTTGCTGACATTATTTTGTGTGGCGGAGCAGTTGAGTTCGTCTCTGTCGGTTGAGGGTGCGAGGAGAAGTGTTAATGGTAGGCAGCCGGTTAGTGGTAGACCTTGGACTACTATGTGCTTTGCGCCTCTTTCCAGTAGTGACTGCAATTTACGGAATTTTTTTTACTCTCGCAGGTTAGAAGTGGTTCTTATTTTTACTGCGTTATTTAGGTAAACAAAACATGGTGGGCAAATCCTGTTTGTACCACTAACAAAGTCGTATGCACCAAATTTTACTTAATCTACCCCATATATATTTAAAAAGAGTGCTGCTATACACCCCATAATTTGTACTTATTTTTACCGGACAAAATTTCAGGTTCAATTGGCGCAAATTGCCGACCGCCGTTCATTGCGTTCCGTACCTTGCTGCCAACTGTAATAAAGAAAATTTAAGTGGAAATTATGGGATGGATAGTAACACTCATCTAAAAACTACCACCACCACCCCCTCCGGTAGAATAAAACAAGGGGTTTTGGACCAAAGGTCCCTATTTTCAAAGCTTATGCACAAAAAATCTCTGTTCATAAACTCATGTAAATTAGGTCCCTATTTTGTTATTGTTTACCAAACTGTCCACTTTCAGAAAATCGATTTAGCATTCTTTTCAGGGGCAAAAACGGTATAAATTAGCCAAAATCTAAAAATAGAGACCTAATTTTCATAACTTATTCGGGAGGGACTTTTCTTACATCATCTTCCAATTCCAGTGACTTGACAGCGATTCCTTGATAAAACAATATGCTTCTCTCATTTCACTAACTCTGTCTTTCTTGTATTAGTCAAACTAAGAAACCCTAATTTTTGTTATTCCCCAAATTTACTTTTGCAAATTCCAAATTTCAATTTCAAAACTTCACTCGAAATTTATATTTATTTAATTATTTTAATACAGCAATTTGACTTTAGTTTTGAATATTAAATGTTGAACTATTAAGTGTTGACGTTAACTTTAAACTCGATTTAATTTAAGTTAAATGATAGAGAAAAATTTAGCGCTATCTGAGTCTTAATATCTTAGTACTAAATTTTAAATTTTAATTTTAAGTTAAAAATGCCAGCATGAATAGAAGTTCAAACTGTATAAATGGAATTTGGTACCGGAAGGAATTTAAATTTAGTTCAATTGATTATAAATGTTTTATGTACATAACTTTTAGTTATTTTATGAAAGGATTAATACTACCTATACAAAATTTAGATAAAGAGGGTATGAATGGTATGAATTTTTCATCCTTTGATATTGATCTAATTTTTTTTTTGTTAAGGGCCTTTTTGTCTTAAATTTTAATTAAAATTTAATCATGTAGGTAAAGTAGTTTAAGGTGTACAACTAGAATTTTCCAACTTGGTGATCATTTATATGAGAAACCTATAATTAGGTCAAATATCACTTTAAAAATATTGCATGATTTGCACCAAAGCAATTGTCTTTTTTATTATTTAGTTAATTGGGCCGAACACGAAAAGAAATGCAATTCTAAGAAATTTAGAATAAAATTTGTTTTTTATCCTTGAAACTTTGGAGTTTTGAAACGAGTGCTCTGCTTGAATAAAGCATCACTTTTATTATCAAAAACCCATAGAGTTTTAAAATTATGAATTTGGTTATTCTAAACATGTTTGGGAAAAAAGTTATACATGTAGATTTTGATTTTTATACTGAATTTAATCAAATCACATGAATTTCACTCAATTTTTTCGTAATCGTTTTACAACGGTGTGTTAGGTGTAGCTCGTATTGTAAATGGAGTGGGTGCGTGATTGAACAGGTTAAAAGTCCCACATCGTAGGATATCTAAAATAATCGTGGTATATATATGGGATTGGTGGCACGTAACATTGGGGATTCCTTTTGTTACAATGTGTTGCCAACACCAGATTATATGCTCGATGATGGGATGTTCAATCGGGACGCCGGCATGGGAGACTTCGACCGTTGACTCCGACTAGACACGGTGAAGCGAACGCGTACGGTACGCGGGAATGCCGAAACTCAACATGGTATCAGAGCTCCATGGTTCGATGGGACCGGTACGATGCAGCGTGACCGAAGCATGACTCCGAAGGGGCTTGAGCATGGGATGCTCGTCAAGGTGGATATATGGTTAAGCAGCCGCTCCCCCTGCTTATGAGATCTCGGAATAGCAGCTTGACTCCACTGCGAAGATGACTCGGTATAACTCCAATATGACTTGAGCAATGCTCGCCAAGATGGAGATTGTTAGGTGTGACTCACATTGTAAATGGAGTGAGTGCGTGGATTGAACATGTTAAAAGTCCCACATCGTAGGATATCTAAAATAATCGTGGTATCTATAGGGGATTGGTGGCACGTAACATTAGAGATTTCTTTTGTCACAATGTGTTGCCAAGACCAGATTATATGCTCGATGGAGGCGATGGAGGGATGTTCAATCGGGACGCCGACATGGGAGACTTCGATCGTTGACTCCGGCTAGACACGGTGAAGCGAACGTGTACGATACGCGGGAATGTCGAAACTCAACACGGTGGACAAGTTTTTTTTAAATTTTTATGTTCGAACATTTTTGAAATAAGTATGAATATCTCGAACCATTTTCAATTTATTTTAACCAGACTTTCATGAAATTATTTGAATTGCACTAAAATGTTTTGTTATTTTTAATTTGAAAATTAACGGCTTTTGTTAGAAAAAATTGTTTAGACTTTTTTGAAAATATATTTCAAATGATTTTCAGTTTATATTTTTCTTGAAGTTTTATGAAATTGTTCGAATTTCACTGTATTTTCTATAATTGTTTTAAAATAGTTGAAAGTTTCCCTCGAAGATTTTCTAATATAAGTGTGAATATTTCAAACCCATTTTCAATATATATTTTTTATGAAATTGTTTGAATTTAACCAAATTTTATGTAATCCTTTTGAAATAGTTGAGATTTTTCCTTAAAGATTTTTTATTATTATGGTCATTTCGAACTATTTTCAATTTCGATTTTTCTTTAATTTTTATGAAATTGCTTGAATTTCACTATTTCTTTTGTGGTTTTTTTTAAATAGTTGAAAGGTTTCTTCAAATATTTCTTAATATAAATACGAATATCTCAAACCATTTTCAATGTTTTATTTTTCTTGAACTTTATGAAATTGTTTGAATTTCACTAATTTTTTTGTAATCTTTTTTATATAATATAAAGTTTTCCTCGTACATTTTCTAAGTGGATTTCTGAAGGGACCCCATTTTTGAATAAGAACGTATATTTTTAAGCGAATTCTAGTCAAAATAAAAAGGAATTGTTCAAGCAAGAAACAAATTGGTTAAAGAGAAAAAAGTTAAGAGGAAAGTTTCATAGAAGTCAAAATTTGATAAGGCGAGAAACTTCATTAACTTGTACCAAACCTTTTATATAAATTTATCACAAAAATTCCCACAGTTACCCTTCATTTTATTTGGAACTATTTTTCATTGTTTTTCATTTGTATCTTTTCAATCTAAAAACGAATAAAATATTGATATTAGTTTTGTTTGAACAAATAAAAAAAGTTAATTTTAATTAGATGGATAGTTACATACCTTGAACGTTGATCAAGGTGTAAGATCCTAAATATCTTCCAAAAATTGGAATATTGCATATAAGAATAAAAAAAATCAATATATATATCATCTTGTTTTGGTAGAGATTTAAATGGAGATTGAGGAAATGGAAACAAATAAGAAAATTAAGGTATTAAGGTTTAGGGTTAATGATGTGAAGACAAACAATTTGGAGATGAAAATGAAAGAGGATGAAAGTTAATTTTAAAGGGCAATTTCGTAATTTTAGTTTGGTTTTACAGGGAAGAATAAATTATTTGATACTCCCCTTAACATCAAAATTAGCTAAGAAAATGTTTTTTTTTCATTCTCCTTATTCAAATTGATTTTCCCTATAACAATTCCCAAATAAAATTATTATGTGGAGGACAAGATGCAGAAGTTTCCAACCCGAAAATATTTATTTATCCTCCTTTAGAAAATTTGGTAAAATACCATTAAAATTTTGAAAGGAAAACAACACGAACATGGGTTTGCCGTTGAATTATAAGTGTCGCTAAAAAAAGAAGTAATTACATAATTATATTAATTTTTGTTAGAGTTTTTATGTATAACCCTAAACATTAAAAAAACTAGAAAATAGTCGCCTCTTATCCAAAATTGGAGTCATTTTAATATTCCTCTTTTTTAATATTCTCAAATCTTTTTCATATTTATTTCTTGAATTTTTATGGAATTGTTTGAATT
The DNA here is from genome assembly GCA_030737815.1 of Allium fistulosum. Lineage (NCBI taxonomy): Eukaryota > Viridiplantae > Streptophyta > Magnoliopsida > Asparagales > Amaryllidaceae > Allium > Allium fistulosum. The sequence goes on along the minus strand of CM060901.1, from coordinate 1,340,533,349 downwards.
TCATTAATGACTTTGTAATCTTTTTCGAATAGTTAACTATTTTCCTCGATAATGATTTTTGAATATAAATATGAATATTTTGAAACATTTTCAATTTTTATTTCTGTTGAACTTAAAAGAAATTGGGTGAATTTCACTTAATTTTCTAAGATCTTCTTAATAAATTTGAAAGTTTTTTCTCTGAATTTTATATTCAGACTTTTTGAAAATAAATGAAATTAGCCAATATGGTTAGTGTAGCTGGACTAACAATCTTGTAATAAATACTCGGAGTATATAGTTATCTTTCTAGAATGTTTTTTCCTTTCTTGCATTATAAAGGATTGCAAAAACCATTCTTTCACGATACACACCATTTGACCAACATTATACTTGTTGGCTTTTAAATTCAAATTCAAGTATCCATTTGAATATACTGTTTTGATCGTTCGTCGTTTGTAAGAGTGTTCCCTCCTTATTGGCAAACTTTAAAGGAAAATTCTTGAAAAAATCTCTGACAAAATTTTCCTTTTCTAGAATTTTAATGAAACCTTTTGAATTTAACTTCCATTTTTGTAATATTTTTTATGCAAATTGGAAGTTTTTTTAGAATTATATATTCAAACATTCCGATAATATATGAATTTTGTTAGGAATTTCTTTTTATAACAAAATTTAACTTTTATTTAAGCTAAATACATTTACTAGTAACTATATGTTTTTTTTTAAATAAGCGTGGTGCTTTTATTAGAACACTCTTTTTTTATGTTTTGGGATTCGAACTCATGACCTTTAGAACTTTAGTTTAGAGCATCATATTACTTGTCACTTGCTAGTATTTCTTGACTATATGAGTTTATATATATATTTGGATTCCAAAATAATAACCGTTTTTTCTATAAAAATAGATTTTTATAAATGAATATTAAAAACATGTGATTTGTCCAAATAATAATTGATATTTTTGTGAAAATCAAGCTGTTTGTCAAACGATACATATTTGAATTATATGTCTATATATGTTTTCCGTTAAAAAAGGGATTGTTTCAATATTTTTCAAAAAAAAGAATATTGCTTTGTAAAATATTTTTTCCAAATTATTTTGATTTTATTTCCTTTTCAAAAGTTTTGGATTCTCTTTTAAATTTCGAGTTTTTTTTTTTTTGAAAAATTTAGGTATTTCTCTAAAAGTAATAAAACTATGAGATTGTTAATGGATTTGAATAGAAATTTGACGTGTGATTTAGGAAATTTGTAGTAGATTATAAGAGAAATTTAGCATGTGATTTGGGAAAATTTTAATAGATTTGGACATGAATTGTTTTTATTAATTTATCGGGTATGAAGATGCAGAGTTTTTTTGTTTTTATTACAACACTAGTGAAAATCAAATTTTATAAATCTAATACATTAAATTGAGACAAAGATTATTGACAATGGCGAGAGTGGTTGAGTACAAGAGTTTAAACTGCAATGTCAGCATAAATCACAGTTGTTGCTTATTATACATGTTGTGTGACATGATTTTTGTTATAAACTCTGGAACAGGGCATATTGTCTAGCCACTTCAAAAGCATGAAGTTCAGCGATATTATTTTCTTTCAAAAGAATGTACTCAGAATGATTTGCTAGGTATCAAGAGTTTTGATTAGAAAAAAAAAATGATATTAGTTACCAAAGATACATATTGCCTGAAAAAGTTAGCACATATTGGTTGAAAGGAAAATAAAAAGAAGGTTATGATGTAAATACAAACAAGCAAGTATAATGCAATGAGGAAACCTGAAGGAAGGCATCAACTTTGGCGACAGCAAGGTCTCTAATATCATCAGCAGTGACAGAGGAAGCAATAGTACTATAGGCGTAGTCATTCACCCCGATCTCCCCAACCCAAAACAAGGCATCCCTAAACACTTCATCACACGGCCCCTTCCTACCACATCCTTTCTTCTCCAAATACTCCTCAAACCACTTAAGCTGCGTACTCAACGACTGTGGCGTAATATCCAACGTTATGTTGTTCTTAACGAAGAAGTCATACTCAATCGCCGTTGAGCCCGCAACCGCGAAATTGACTCCGTGGCTGAAGTTGGAATTTCTGGCACGGTACGGGGGCAGAAAGGGAAGAGAGAGTTCGGAGGTGAGGAAGTCGACGACGAGACGGCCATCGGAGTAGCGGTTGGTGGGGCGGTGGAAGAAGGTGGTGCCGTACGGCAGGTTGGAAACGTAGGTGAACGATTGCGGGCCGGTAGCGGACCGGGTGTTGCCCGTGTCCGTGAAGGAGTCCCCGAATGCGTATATTTTGGTGAAGTGGTTGGGGGAGGAGAGAGCCAGAGGAAGGAAGAGGAGGATGGAGATTGTCGTTTCCACCAGCATTGTTTGTCTGTTAAGTGCGATGATTATTATGGTTTGCTCTTATAATGGAGATGGAAATCAACTGACATTGAGTAAGGCGCGAAGTTAGTTGGGAGGTGGATGTAGTTTACTGTTTTTGCACAGGCAGTAGACTGACTATATATAAGTAGAGTAAGTCAGTTAATGAATATTGCGGTGCTTCAATAACACTGTTTTATCGCATTTATTTGGCGGCAACCAACTATATCGGTCTTTATTTTATTTCCCTCATGCATTATCATCATCGTTATAGACTTATAGTATTGGCTTCTGTTTATTTTGGTGTTGCACCCACATTTGGTTAAACATTAATTTTTTATTTTTAAACTTGACCTGCTCTCTGTAGATCTTGCTTTCAGACCAATTAATTTTTTAAGAATCGAATGTGATATTGGGCCATATTTAATTTGATAATTAGATTCTCGCTATGTACCACTACTATTCATCAAACAAAATAGATAGGATGCCTGTGTACGTACAACCTACTGTAATCTTTTCAAGCCCAACAATAGTAGCACAGTAAATAGTAATCTATAATTGTCCACGTCGAGTTCTCATATTTTTGAAAGCGATTTGGATATCACTTCGAGTTAATGAGTTTGGGTTTTTTGCATACTGATTATCATTGTCTGCGGTGCTATTACAAGATGTAGAAATTCTAGAAGATCCAATCTCATCAAATGATCTTTTAAAATAAGACAATTTTTGGTTTTAGGTTTCAGCAAATATCATATTTTGGTTTTAGACTTCAACAAAAACTAATTGTCAAAGTAGACCTCGTTTTGATTTTAACTTGCGCAAATATGGAGTGCGCAAGTGTTAAATGTTTTAATTATAACTTGCGCATTCCATAAATGTGCAAGCTATATTTAATGCTTGCGCACTTATGGAGTGCGCAAACTCATTTAAGCATCAAATAGACAGAGAGCACAGATTTGAGTTCATTTATCAATATTTCTACTTTCTTTCCCAAATCCTTCTCGTTTCGATATTCAAACCCATTTTTCTTCCATATCCAAATCCACAATTACCTTATTAACCAAATAGTTGTTAAACTATATATGGAGTCATCTTCTTCATCGTTACAAAACAAAGGTAATAATTCATGTTTTTGAAAATTAAGATGTAATTTTGCTATTGTTGATGTGTTGAAAATGAAGAGTTATTGGTGATGGTAGTGTTAATTATTAGACAATGGTTTTGTTGTTGAATTAGTTGTTAGTGTTTGATGAACTAGGAAACCCTATTTAAGTAGTAGTAAATTAAAAACCCTAATTTACACCTTAATTGTTTATTGTTTATTATGACGATGGACATTAATGATTGGGAGATAGACCATGAAACATTGATGAAACATTTTGATGAGGTTGAAGGGAAAACCAGAGTTGCAAGTTCAAGTCATATTGACTTTGATGTCGATCATGTTCTGGAAACACAGTTCGAACCAGTACCGCGTAAATTCCATTCAGGATCATCAACCTTACACGCTCGTTTATGTGAAGTTGTTTCTGCGGAAATGCCCGGTCATCAACATATAGTTGGCGGAAATTTGCTGACGCCTATACATCCTGTTGGTCCATCCATGCCAAGGGGACAACGACCATGTCCAAATTGTTATTGCGGAGATATGTGTGTAATGGTTGTTTGTAGAAAGGAAAAGAATGCTAGACGAATATTTTTCGGGTGTAGTTCGTATTGAATCCTTGTGAATATGATTGTTGCAATTATTTTAAATGGATTGATCAACCCCTGTGCGCAAGGGGACTTGAGTATGCCCACGAACTGTAAGCCGAAATAAGTCGTTTGAAAAGTGTGAATGAAGAACTAAGGACAAACAGTGGAAGGCCTAGAATGTGGTAGATGTTTGGGACTTGGTTAAGTTGTCATATTTGGATTTTATGTTGAACCGTTGTATTCGTAATATGTTGTTGCGAAAATGTTTCTATTTGTTGTAACCCGCAACGTGTGCATGGTAGATAGTTTATTATGTTGTTGAAATTCATTTGATAGTGTTGACTTTAATGATGAAATATATTGATTACGTTATTATATTGATTTGCTTGTTTGGGTTTTTTTAAAGATTGAGTTGACTGCTTTTGGTTGAAGATTGCCCGCGGAAGCAAAATCTACTTAGAAAAAATAGGTAATAATTCATCAAATTGATGTTTATAGTTATGTCAGTGAACAAAAACTATGAATGTGGTATTGGAACTTATTTTGCTGATAATGTCAAAGGTTCCGACTATATTTTGCTTTGATGGTGAATTGTTGGTTGATGATGAAAGTAAACCTAGATATGTGGGCGGGAAGCGAAAAGGATCGACAATAAAAAATCATTGTAGTTTCGAAGAGCTTAAACAAAGGGCATTTGAAGTGACAAAAGCAAATCATGTGATATATGATTTAAAATTAGCGGTGAAATGAGTTCGGGATGATGGTGCATCCGCTATTGATTTGGAAGACGACGAGGATTTGAACTCCACCTTTTCAGTTGGAATGAGAGTGATAGAAATCTACGTTGTGAGAGTGGAACATGAAAATGTGGTTGAAACACAAGCGCCATTAATCTCTAGGGATGGGTATATGCACACCACACAGTTACAAGAAACACAAAGGTCGGCGTATTCGTCGTATCTTTCATGCCATCAAGGTGGAGAGTTTACAAACTTACTTCATAGGTACATCGGAATGGCTGGAGTCTCTTCTAGTCAGGAACAAAATATGATGCAGAACGCTATAAATCCAAATCACTCGCAAGCGTTTGAAAAGTCAGTACTATTATACGTTGGCACTTGTATTTTGACTTACGTTAATGCAAAATATATGACCTTTGTTTTTTGTATTCCTAATGTCGAAGATGCATTTACTGGTTGTGATGACGATGGTGCCGATGATCATGTTCTTACCCCACACGAGATTTGTGGACAATTGGATAGCATGGAAGTAGCTTGTGCGGATGATGAGGATAGAACTTGGATCCATCAAATGGAAGTTAACAATGATGCAATCATATATGCAGACATTGAGGAGGCCGATGATGTAAATGCGGATGAAGAGGCTCTAGCCGATGATTTATGCACGACATCAATGATGGTGAAATCAATAATGGAAAATTGTCAACTAGACGTGGAAGTTTCTGGAAGAGAACGTGCGGAAAAAGGTCCACGAGTTAGGTTAATTTTTGAAAGTAAGCAGAAGCTTGTTGAACAGTTATGTGAATGAGCGATTAAATGTTCAGTTTCGTTTCAAGTTCTGAAATCGCGTGCAAATCAATACACGGTCCGTTATGATGTGGAAGAAACATGCCCTTGGCGAGTTCATGCAAGCCTTTCGGTAAGGAAAAATTCAAATTGGTGGAAGATAACTACATATGGCGGCGATCACACTTGTTTAAATGCAACCATCAACTCAAACCATCGACAGGCAACTGCTAGTTTATATGCAGCAAAATACTTCCGTTGATTAAAGCTAATACAAACATGACTGCAAGAACTGTTCAAGAGACAATGTCTTACATGTTTCATATTAAAGTGAGTTATTTTCGAGCCTGGTACGGACTGCAGAAAGCTGTTGCAATGATTTATGGCGATTGGGAATCGTCGTACGCGGAATTGCCGAAATATCTTAGAGCCCTACAACATACCAACCCCGGAACCGTATATGATGTTATTCATAGTCGTGGTATTTTTTATGGTGCTTTTTGGGCTTTCGGACCTTCTATTCAAGGCTTCGACCACTGTCGACCCATATTGTCTATTGATGGCACTCATTTATACGGGAAGTATCTGGGTACATTACTAGTAGCAACTAGGGTGGATGCAAATCAAGGGCTATTTCCTTTAGCTTTTGCTATTGTACAAACAGAGTCGTGACAAACGTGGAGTTGGTTTATTCGTTGCATATGGAATTATATTCCATCCGTACGTACTAGATGTATCACCTTTATTTCGGATCGTATGAAAGGAATTCCACGTGCGCTTAGAGAAGCTTAGCCAATTGAACATCATCATCGCTTTTGTATTCGTCATATTAAAGCAAATTTCAAGAAAGCGGGGTTTGGCACGGATGAACTACAAAATTTATTACACGCATGTGCCACGGCATCGGAGGTCGTAAAATATAATGATCTTCGAAAACAGTTGAAGGATGTAAATCGAGATGCCGATGCGTGGATTGAAAGAAGTTTGAAAGACCAGTAATCAAGCTGGACTCTTTGTCATAACGACGGAGTAAGATTCAATATGATGACGACCAACGTTTCCGAAAGCTTTAACGGTGTGCTCAAAGGAACTAGGAATTTACCTGTTAGATCATTGGTTGCACGTACGTTTCATCGACTGAACCATTACTTCGTCGAACGACGAACTCAAGGGGAAGAGTGGACGTCGCAACTTGCACCTAGGTGGGAAGCATTAGCGCAGAGAAGAATGGAAGAATCGAGGCTCATGTCTATAGAGAGATATAGCTTCGTTGAATGGCAGGTGAAAGATGTGCATATGTATGATTATACGGTGAATATCGAAGTTAATGTTGCCAAATGTTCGTGCAACATGCCAACATTATATCATTTTCCATGCTCCCTGTATTAGCGGCTTGTTCACGTGGTTCGGGTAGTGCTAATAGAGCGTATTTTGACTTAATCTCCACGTGGTACACGAAGGCTATGTATTCCACAGCTTATGCTCATTTATTCCACCCTATACCAGATAGTCGACATTGGAACGTCTACGATGGTCCAATTATACAACCACCGCCTGTGCGCAGAAATGCAGGTTGTCCTCGGTCTACTCGAATAAAAGGTTTCATGGATCCGCCATCTTCATCCGGCCATAACAGATGTAGCAAATGTGGTTCTGTTGGCTACAAGAAGAAAACTTGTCCACGTTGAATTGTAATAGAAGTAGAACGTTTATGTTACTGTATGACTTGTTGAAACTTTTTTGGATGTTGTGGCATGCTGTTGACTTTGTTATGTGATAGTGTTGTCATTCGAATGGTGTTTGCATGTTATATAGAATGTTGTTCAGACTTTTTGTATGAAATTGTGTGATTTATGGTGTTGAAACAGCTCTCTGTTTCGGACAAGGCCAAAAACATGCTTGCGCATATATGGAATGTGCAAGCTATATAGCTTGCGCAATCCAGAAATGCGCAAGCTATATGTAAAATACAACAGCGCATTCCAAATATGCGCAAGCGTAGAACTAGGTTATTTGCAGCATTCCGCATATGCTACAAAAGAGCAAATGTAGCATTTGCGGATTGCTGTAAATAACCCAAAAATGGCTTACGCATATGTGGAATGCGCAAGCTATATTGACAATATAGCTTGCGCATTCCACAAATGCGCAAGCTATTTTTTGGGTCAGTTCCAAATAGAGAGCCGCTCTGCCACACTGCAAAACCACAAATTGAAAAACCGAGAGCATGCACACACCATTCCATTAACAATAACATCACAAAACAAAATAAATAACACGATCCAATTGACAATTGAAAATCATCCAAAAAAGGTTGAACAGGTCGTACAATAACATAAAAACATACAAGTCAACAACCCCTAACATAACCCAACCAAAGAAACAACAATAATAAGGCCAACACCGTCAGTCACGAATCCGTCTAAGCTCAAGTGGTGTCTCTCTTCTTCTTCTTTCGTTTGTACACGATGTGAGCCGATACTTGGCCTTCTTCGAATGTAGGACGGGTGTCGAAAGCGGAATTTCTTGTTGTTGACTTGGCCCAAAAATGAGTTCTTATTGTTGAATTTTCCACTGCGGCGGCTCTTGCACATGCTCGTATGTCGACTGTTCAACATATCCGAATTGTTGTTCCTCTTCATGCCAAACAGGCCATTCAGCATGAGTTTCTCCGCCGGTGTATTGCTGCTCTACCTCGGGCCAAGCAGGCCATCTAGTTGTAGTTTCGCCACCGGGATGTTGTGAAGCCTCCCCCTCTGCATGTGTCTCCTCCCATTGGGCTTGTCCACCCGCTACTGTGGTATGTGTCTCCTTTGTACAACGTGGTGGCTCTTCTACAATGCGCAGCGGCTAGGCCGACCTTCTTAGCTTGTTTCGACCCAAAATCGTGTCAAGTATTCGTCGTAGGTCAATGCACTTGCTTTTGACCTTGTCCGGCTCCATATGACTTTCTTCTATTTCGCCCACCACATCCAAAGCGCTGTATATTCCGCTTACCTAAACCATAAGTCATAACAATGCATTAATATGACATAAAAACTGAACTATACAAAATTTGAAATTACAACACTTACCACATCACGTTCTAGAGGAGCACGGGGAGTGTACGCAACCAACTTCCTTGCCGACTTTTTAAGAATATAACGACGAGTAATTCACCAATACCAATACTCGTACTCACTCAAAGGTGTCGGAGGCTCGCGTGCTCGTTCGGCACGATCAATTCTTGATTGCCAAATAGCAATACTTTCCTCCAAAAATGTCATCCAGCTAGTGGGTTCTGGGTCAAGGGGGACGAAAGGATCGAGAATGTGCTGATAATCAAAGGAAAACTGTCTCATAACCCGATTGGGTGCATACAACTCAAAGTCTAAAAATAGAATCAGTCGGCTTTTAACAATTCAACCGGCGAACGAATACTCAATTTCCGGATGTCCAAACTTATACACTAATGAATATGGTTCCCATGTAACCGCATCATCCGCCAACAAATCCAACTCATTACGGTAAAACTGTACATTTCTTGGCGTCTCACGCCAACTCCTAGCACAGTTCCACCTAGCCCCGAATGGAAGATGCAGATCTAAGTCGATAGGAATTCTAATAGACGCCGTCTAATAGTCGGTAGGAACGATGTTTTTGAGTCAATATATTTGGATTTGGAATGGGTTTGAAGTTGGGAATAGGAAGGGTTTTGGGAAGAAAAGAGATAGGGGATGTAATGAGCTCAGATTCAGCTCTCTGTCTATTTGATGCCCGAAAATGAGCTTGCGCATTCCATAAGTGCGCAAGCTCTACGTAAAAAAATTTATGACTTGCGCATTCCAAAAATGCGCAAGTTATAAACTAAACCAGGCCTATTTTGGCAATTAGTTTTTACTGAGGCCTAGTTCTATAATTTGTTTTTTTACGGTGCCTTGATCGAAAAATTGTCCTTTAAAATATGCTCGCAAATCTAAAGTTAACAAATTAAATCATTAGAACCTTCATTAAAACTTAATTATTTGAAGTATTTGAGTAGTTCAATCATCTAAATTATATTAAACTAATTAACTTAAACAAACTACAGTAACATATTGATGCAAATTTCACCACTTTCAGCAAATTTTCATATCTATTGAAGCAAATAAAACTTTCTTATCCAAAAATTAAACTAATTACTGTAAACAAATTATAGTAAGCAAATTAAATCTAAACCAATTTACATTCAAATCAAAGAAATTAGGCAAAATAGTAAATAAATTAAAGTCTGAATAAATTAGGATTACTCATATTGAGGAGCTCCACCTAGGCTGCTGCCAGAAGAGGAGCTCCACCTAGGCATTAATGATGTGGGTAGATGTTGGCGGAGAAGAGGGAGATGCTGCCTGTGTGTAGAAGAAGTTTTGAGATTGAAGCTGGAGCGTGTTGCGACCTACAACGACATGCGACTGTGGAGAAGAGGAGAGTCGTGACTTGGAAAATTAGGTTTTTTTCCTCTACTTCTAGAGGGGTCACGTGACCCCCTCAACAATAAAGTGTCTCCGCCCCTGGATGCATTCAATATTTTTTTTCCTCTTCTTAAGTTCACGGTATAAAAACTTCCAACGGACATCACATCAAATACTGCATGCATTGGCCATAAAGATCGATACACCCTTTCAACGGTATTGTTAGAGGGACTTTATTTTTGAATATGAAGATATAATTTTTTATTTTATTTTTTAACTGTTATGAAAGGTACATCAGAAATCATCCACTCGTAAAGAAATCAGTGATAATCTCTTTTTTAACCTTCTACTAGTCACATCTTTTCCTTTTTAAACCCTATAACGGAATAAATAGAGAAAATGGAGACTGAAACTCAGAAAAGTTTTTTCCTATGGCTAGAATTGAAGATCATGTTGAAGATGAAGGTGCAGATGGTGACAGCGATGGCGTTCAGGTAAGCAATTATAAAATTTATGATTTTCGACGGTATAATTTATAAAATATACAGTAACCCGACACAACATGATCGAAATTGATGTAGCAGATGCTTCCATGTCGATTTTTAATTACTTAATTTAGGGATTTCGACAGTAGTTCAACAACTAATGGCCGAGAACGCAGAAACGTGGTAGGTTGCCATAAAACCCTAGTTTGATCGGTTGATGCTCACCGTTTAGCTTATATAGGTTTACAAAGTAGTTAGGCAAGGCATTATCAAAAAGCGTCTGCTCGGTGACATGCTACTGTTAAATGAACGTAAGAACGGTGGCATGTCACTTTATTTTGGACGGTAGTCCCATGTAGAAATGTTTAATTATTTTGTTAAGTTGACTTTGATATTAACTGTCTTATGTTTATTTGTTTATTTTTAGAGCATGTTAATGCCAAAAGAAAACGAGTTAAACAAAGTTAAACAAGATGATGAGATGGAACAAGATGATACGGATAAGGATTATACTAAAGGTGGAAAAAAATTCGAGTGATTTATCTTTTGATTTTTGTAATCTAAGGCTTATTTCACAACTCATATGTTGTGTTTATTTTTAATAGATTTTAGTTTCATATTATTAGTTTTAAAAATTGAAAAAAAACATATCTTAATTCGTATCACAGAAATTTGATTCGAACAAGAATTGAAAGATTCGTGTATGGACAGTGGATTGAGTGTCAACTGTGTTATAATGAACAGAAGAACTAAACTTAGGAATGTGAAGTAAAATGGTAAGGTGTCGTGGATGATACTAGTTTGTGAAAGAAGTAGGGAGTATTGTAATCATTGGGCGAACAATTATGTCTCAAAAATGCAACAAAAGAAAAGACGTGGGAGTAAGAAGTGTGGATGCCCATTCGAATTAAGCATAAGTTGTAGGATTGATGGAAAATGGATCTTCATTGTGAAAATGGGCGACATAATCACAATCTTTCTACATGCCTTACTGGTGGTCATGCTTATGTTGCTAGAATTAAAGAAGAAGAAATAAAGATTGTGGAAACTATGATCAAGAGTGGAGCTCGACCACGTCAAATTTTATCAATTATGAAAAGTGAACACCTTGAAAATTGATCTACTATAAAAAAACATGTACAATGCTAAGATGAAATGAAGTTACAGAGCATCGAAGGTGGCTCTGTCATGCAAAGTTTATGTAAGTATCAGTTGATCATCATTATTCCGTTGAGTATAGATGTGAACCTGGGACCAACTACATATGTGAAATTTTCTTTAGTCTTCCTAGATGTGTTGATCTTGTGAAGTCTTTCTATCAAAATTTGTTCTTGAATTACACTTTCAAAACTATCAATACAAGGTTCCTTGCTTTCACATGACATTTCATATATCTAACAGGAATACATTTACTGTTGTAATTGCTTTTATAAGTTGAGAAACAGAATCATACATTTGGGCTCTTAAACGTGTTAGAAAATTATACAGAGAATCAGAAATTCCAAGTGTTATAATAACCGATGCTGAAGTTGCGCTAATTTAAGTTGTGAGTGGTGTTCCTCCAATGGCTCATCTTATTTTATGCATATGACATATTTCCAAAAATGTGCAAGCCAATTGCAAACCAAACTTTATCAAGAAGGGTAGAGTGATAGTTGATGATAAAGAAATGAAGGTGGAAGAGGAAGAAGAAAAACAAGAATTTTTTGGTCCAAACACAAGAAGTCGGTAACTTATGTGATGAAAAATTGGTTGAGTAAGTATAAGCAAATGTTTGTATTGGTATGGACTATACAATTCAAACATTATGATAAATGTTTCCAAGAATGTTGTATAAAGTACACATAATTGATTGAAAATGTCTATTGATTCCGTTGCCGGTAGTTTTATCCAGTGTTTGACGAATGCACATCTATGTGCGAAAAATGAAATAGAGACAATAGACCATGCTTTTGAAATGAGTGCGACAAGATCAATACATTGTTTTAGAAATGACCTAATGTTTAAGGAACTTAATGGATTTATTTCTTATGTCGGGATTTGCTTCTAAATGAGATAAGCGTCATTTCTACAGTAGGTTCAAACATAGAAAATGGAGAATGTGTCTTGTGGAAAATAAATGGTTTACCTTGTGGTCATATGCTTGCAGATTATAAGTTGACATATGGTTACATTCCTTCTGATAGCATTGATTGTTTTTGGAAACAACTAACTTGTACACCTCCGACATTGCATCTGTCACTTTAACTTTGCTGAATTACCCAAAGTTCAAGCCCTACAATGTAGATGTGATGTTGCACATGACAATGAATGAGTCGCTATGCAAAGTGACTTGAAAGTGTTGGATTTTCCATTGATAACAAAAACGTTAGAACCTCCCAGGGCAACAATTAGGAAAGGTAGACCTTTTAAAAATCAAGCTAGAAAAGGCAAATCAACCAAAAAAGATCCTTCTTATTTCAAGCATGTTAATGCTTCTTTGTCATGTGCGTCTAATCTTACTCTTATTCGAAGCTATAGAACACAAAATATGAAGAAAAAATAAAGCTGAGAAAATTCAGAAAGATTGTTATCATTTGGTGCAAATGCCAATTATGAAGTCGTATAAAATTGGGTTACATGATATGCCAAACGATGGTAATTGCGGTTATTGGGTCGTTGTGAATCAATTACAGCTTCATGGTAAAAGGCCTGACAATCCACCCAAATACGTATGTGAATTTATGATTAATAACTTAGACCTATATGTGGGCATGTGCAAAGGAATGTAGGATGATTGTTGTTTCAGTTAGTTAAAAAATAAGACCCAATGCAATTATTTGATCATGGAAAGTGGGTGGATGCAAATGCCAAAGTCCGAATATGTGATTATAGAAACTTTTTGGCACGGTTGTTGTTCTACTAAGCAATCATACGAGTTATACTTTCATACCGACGATAGTTCATGCAAATTTAGCCAATCAACGCAGGAAGGTGGTACTTGATTACGTGGATAATTCACATTTTTGATGTTCAGCTTAAACTGGATTCTCCTTTACCACCCACTTCACGGGCTTCTTATTTCAAGAAGATATATAACATTAATGTAAGCGATTGGATGGGACCTTACAAGGAAAAATAGACAAGTATGTAGCTATGGTTACTACTGATGAGGAATCGGAGGAATTAGTAAAATTAGAGTAGTTTTTTGTATATGTGGTTTATGTCTACTTTTTCGGGTATTACTTATTTTGCAGTATAATATATTTTTTGTAGATGGTGGTGCATGGCTTATTTTGTAGAAAAACTTTGTAGTTTGAATTGTATAGTGTGATTTTGATATATTTTGAATGGAATGTTTTGATGTTTATATACTTTAAATGGTATGATGTGACGTTTATATATTTTGAATGGTATGATGTGATGTTTATATACTTTGAAGGTATAATATGAAGTTCGTATAGTACATAGTCTAATAGGGCATAAAGATACTGAAGAAAAACATATAAAACGTAAAACCCCATCCAAACTATACAATAATACGGTAGGACCCCATCGTCTGAAATGCTATGAACTAAGTTTTCTCGAGATTTTATGGTAAACTGCCATCGATTTTATTTTGCTATTGTCGTGGACATCCATCGTTTGAAAAAAGTAAAAATACCATATGCATTTCTTGAGACTTTACGGTAAAATACCGTTGTTTTTTACATAGTTCAGTATCCACCCAATCATTTGAAATGATTTGAAAATATCAAAGTTTCCTTGAGACTTTACGGTAAATGGTCATTGATTTTTTTTGTGGGTATCCATCATCTTGCAAAAATTAAAAATACCATATTTGTTTCCCGACAAATTATTGTAAAACATTATTGTTCTTTTACATATTTCAGTCATCCATCGTCTGTAACAATTTGAAAATACCAAAGGTTTCTTGAGACTTTATGGTGTAGGACCATCGAACTCTATTGCTAAACACGATAGAAGCCCATTAATTTTATGGTTACTGTTTAGATCAAAAATGGCACAAACATTCAATTTAGTAGCCAATGTAGATTTTAAAAGAAAAGAGGTTAAAAGAAAGAAAAGAACACACAATTGTATTCTGGTTCGACTGATACTCTACTCCTACCTACGTTCACTTACTCATTCTCTATAATTGTACTTTGCTCTTGCAAAGTATATTTTACAACTCGATTGCTTACAACTTGGGCATGCGTTATACAACATTTAGTTTGGAATTGAATAACTCAACTTATATTGATTCATTGTAGTCAGAAAAGGATCTCCCTTTCCAGTGCATCTCCTCCTATATTTATAGACGAAAAATGTCGAAATAAGCTCCAGAATATGCTCCACTCATTCTACACGTCTAGCACAAACTTCTCCTAAAAAATCGTGGCCAAACCAACCTTCATGGACAACTCAGACTCGGGTTGCGCTTCACAACTTGGTGTTGAATTGACTTTTGAGCTATTGCTTTAGTCTTTTTTGGTTCTTCACCTTTTCAATTGCGCTTGCTTTGTTTTGATCTTATCTTTGTTTTGTTCCTCGTCCTCTAACCAAGTCTTATTGGCTTGTCATGGGTTACAGCTCGAGTCCGAGCTATAAATGCCGAGTCAAGGAGGGGGATGAGTTGTAACATCTTATCCAATCTTGGGCATCTCCATTGCGATTCCCTCTTTTGCCGTTTTTACGAAGTTTTCCAAGTCTCTGGGTCCATTACTTTATGGTTTCTTAGCCCAGTTCAATCGTCCGGGTCTGTTCCGAGACTGTGGAAAACTTGTCGATAACAGTTATCATGACATTCGTCATTTTTTATATACTATCTTGGCAATGCTCCGTCGAATATGCTATGTATTACAGATAGTGCTACCGTATTTCATTTCCACTAACTTATATTAACCAGACTTAAATATGATAAAGCAACATACAACAAAGGTAAATCATAAACATGATAAACCGTTATTCAATTCCACCATCCACAAAACCAAATGTCTTAATACATAAACTGTAACAACCCAACTTTCTACGTCGTAATAATAAATAATTTAATTAAAATAAATGTTCGAATTTGATTATTAGTAATTATTATTTCTAGAAATAATTTTTTACTTAATTAAATTCTATTTAATAAAAGATTTTGTTTTAATAAATTGAATTAAGTTATAAATTATTTTTGGATAATATTTTAAACTCGAATAAAATATTTTGAAAAATATAAAATATTCCCAAAGTATAAATAATTTTTATATCATTAAAATAGTTGAAAAATAATTTACTTAACGTTAATTCAATGAATAGTTAAATAAAAATAAACAGGTATTGAATTGAAGGAAATTATGCGGTTATCGAAATGTAATTTGTAGAATGAAGTGTAAATCAGTTCAAACGATTGAAATATATTTATCAACAAATGTCAAGGATTAAAAATTTAGATATCAATATGGAGGAAGTTAATAAAAATTAAATTGAATTAGTTTTAAAGGCCTAGATTAAATTAGCCCAAACTCGTTTTCCCTTTCCTCTATTTTTCCCCAAAACCAGCCTATGCCCCTTCACAATTTTTCATTCCAAAGCCCTAAATTATCCTGAAAACTCTGGAATACAAATCGCATACTTGAAAAAAAAGAAATTAAATTGTGCACGAAGGCATTGTCACTTGGCAGCATCGTAGATGTTAGGGGAGGAGGAGTGGCTATGATGCAGCGGCCGGCGACGTCATGATGGGTGGTCGAAGACGCAATGCCGAGTGGAGTGGTGCGGCAACTTGGTGATCGCGATGAGATTGGGCGTGGGATGCTGGAGCGAGGCACAAACTTGCTGACGGCACGGTTGAGCATCGCGACAGCGATGGTTATGCACAGCAGATAGATGCGTGTGCTGCTGGGTGGCCGATGATGGATGCATGGGTGTGCGATGTGATGTTGGAAACAGTGAAGGCGACATTGATGCTGGGGTAGTTGAGACATGATTCAGTGATGAAGATAATAAACTCTTGTTAATTATAGGTATCTATACTTAAGTGAGGTGTACCAATGTATAATGTATGATTTCTACATTTTCTGATTTCTCATTTTCCTATACTGATTTTTATATCATGAATGATTCACCTTTGATATTGATTTGATTTGTGATTTTGTAACATCTTTCTTTATGATTTCACGATATTTAATTCTGTGTGATGAGGAATTTGAATAAACGGAGTTATAATACTGTATGGGACGGGCATTGGTAATATTTCTAATGTTTTTCTTTGAACTCGTTATAGAATATTATGGAGATTGAGTGTAATTTATAAGCAGTGAATAAATGATTGAGTATCACGTAGTGGCATGAGACGCTGTTGTGATATTTATTCGGTTATTCATTGTAAGTAGATGACACTTGCATGATAGGAGTAGTATTATGAGATTATACTTACGTGAGGTGATTCTCATAGCTGTAAGCAGGGTAAGTGCCCTTATATTTATTGATATTGTGTGTCACTATCATGATGTACTCCTGTTATTAGCCTTGGAGAGAACCAGATGGCTGGAATCCATCCTAGCGGCCTGCCATTTCGAACCATTCGAATCGACAGTAATCCACACATGTCAGACTTGAATTGCTCAAAACAACAGATTGTTATTTATATTTGGCAAAACTTAGCATATACAGTAAATAAATCAATCACAGAATCACAAACATAGAGTAATACAACAATACGCAGCGAAATAGATAAATAGTAGTTTATGAAGAAAATACAACAAAAATCCAAATATAAATAAGTCTCTAATACATAAGCAAATGACAAGTCTGAACATAAATAAATGGAAATAACTGAAAGCTGAATAGATAAAAGATAGATCTCCAAGCAAAGCTCCAAGCTCCAAAGGTGAGTCTCAAATGCTGTGATACTTAGGCTGACCCGAGCATAAAGCAAAACACAAACACTCGAGTTAGGATTAACATTCTTATGTAAGTAAATCAACTCAAGTGAAAATGTCCAAGTGAAATGCAATATAACTTAAAGGATGTTTGGGATTCCATCCTTTAAGGATCCATAGAACTATCTACATATATAATAGAGTATGCTACATAGATAATGTCTAAAGTAAAGTAAAGTATTAAAATAGCGTTAAGGCGTTACTCATATCCCCCTTAACACATTTTATATATATGTCGTAGTCTATACAGTACCGTAATTCCTTCGTAAACTGGTGGGCTATCAGAGGGATATCAGAGGGCACTCCATAGTGTACGACACAAACCAAACTCGTAGTGGGCTCGATAAGGCATATGACAAGGCACGCAAGGCAATGCCCAGAGTAGGATACTACCGTTTTGCAGAACCAGGCTGGTGGTAACGCATAGCAGCTACTACCGCCCATCTCGAGACACACTCCCATAATCAAAGGTGTGCACCAATCAAATCACAAAGTAATAAATGTGGTTTCGAAGAAGCATGCTCGATCGGGGGTGCGACCCTACCTGGCCCAGGTATAGCTCATGTTTTAGTCATATCAAGGTGACTCGAGGGGGTCAGGGCTGCGTTCATACCTCATACAGTAGCGTTCGCCAAACCATCCTACTTCGTTCTAGATTCTCCACCACGAGCCCAGTTGTTAAAGTGGTTTTCGGTATTGGCAGAGAGTATGACAATATCCGATCCCGCTCTCTTTAAAAACCAAACGCTTATTCAGACCATGGTCATTTTATAAAATCACTTTTATAAACATTTAAATAAATCTCAAATTACAATTTTAAATTCGATAGTTAAATACTTAATTTCAATTATATTTAATTTTTGAAAATATTCACTTAATCACTTTTAATCAAATCAAGTTATAAAATCATACCTCTCAAAATCTCAAAGTCAATAAGTTACAAATCAATTCTTATTTATATTCAATTCTTAAACAAATTTAATTACAAACCAACTTTAATTTATCTTTCCAACTTTTATTTATTAAAGTTATTACAAAATCTATTTTAAAATATCAACATAAATTTAAATAAATATTTAAACATATTATAGAAATATATTAATTAAATTAAATTTTGTTAAATTCACTTTTCTTTATATTATATTATATTAAATTAATTTTATTATATTTTATTTTATTAAATTTTATTTATTTTATTATATTATATTTTATTATATTTTATTTTATATCAAACCTTATTTTATATATTATAAAAATAATAAAGTTATAAGTAAAATCTTATAATTTACATTTTTCAAAACTTAACTTAAAATTTTAAAATTTCCAAAACATATAATTTAAAAATCTAAATTTTTACACACTTATTAAAATAAAAATCTTTATATTATATTTAAAAATCAATGTTTATTAAAACACATATTTCCAAGCTTTTGGAAACCATTTTAAAAATAGACCAACGGTGTCCGTATATAGTTTTCTATCCTATGGTCAAGTGATACAGATATTTATCATTTCAATCCGTAATAATTTAATATTTACGGGTATATATCATTTCATCCCGCACTCCCAAAATTCAAAATCACTAAAATCGCTCGGCTTTATCATTTCAACCCATAATGATTTTTCATAATCTATAAGATCGTTCGGGTATGTATCATTTCAACCCATAGTGATTTTTCTAATTAACAGGGAACTTGCAGTGTGAGAACAATAGAATAATAACATAAAATGATATAAAATATCAATGACAACATGTATCATAATTAACAATTTAAAATGATATATATAATAACATGTTATAGGTGTGATATGTCAATTAACATAGGTGAACAATTTTAAATAATAACATATCATGCTCAACGATTTAATCACTAACCAATTCAAATTTAACAACACGTTTCAATCGTCATTTCATGTGAAATAAATTTACTAAACATATGAATGTCAATCGTGAGTGATTGCTCACCTTTCGAGGCTATGAAAACAACGAGAATGAACACAACGCCTACACGGATACGGACACGGATAAGCGGCTATGTGGACACGCACACACCCAAACAAACACTTAGAAGCTGATGCAATTGATGGATAGGATAGCGAAGCTAACCGCTGCAATGAACCGAGATGTTGTGAGGAGGATGACGGCTCAAGGAGGTGATGCAGTCGTGGTTGCTGGTCGTAGGTGTTGTTGGATCGGTTGCGGGGATATGCAGGTGGTTGCTGTAGGGTTAGAGCAACTGGGTGGCGAGGGGAGAGGCCGAGGTGGTGGAGAGGTGGAATTGGCGGAGCGGGTTGTTGGGTGGACGCGGGGTTTGTTAGCTGGCTTGGAGGAGAAGGTGGCATGGGTCGGGCGAGGCTGGGAGGTAGCTTTTCAGTGATGGGAATGGCACAGGCGGCGAAGAGGAGAGGCGAAATGGATGGTTTCTCGATCGAGCACAGGCGGAGACGGAGACGTCGAGAAGGGTGGTGGAACAAGGAGATGAGGCCGGGTAAAAGAGAAAGAGGACTTGCTACTCCTCTATATATATGTTTATATATATATATATAATTTTTTTAGTTTAGCAAGACAGAACGAAGAAAAGCAGGGGAAGAGATTGAAAGTAAATAAACGAACCAGTAAATATATTGAACAGTGGGAATAGTGATAGTCAGATGTCGAGTTCTAGAAATATTAAAAGTTAATGTCCATTAGCTTCTCCCGATGGACAGATGAAAGGACACAGAAAACCCAAAAATCTCAAAATGGGAACCGATATGGCTAACCGTTTTACTGATTCCGCCGCGTACCGGATGGCGAATTACACAAATGAATATACTGCGGAGATCAGTGTGATGAGACGAACAAGATAGTACACAGATACGAGCGATATGGCCTTCTTACCAAAACTCCATTTCACTGCCAAAATGCTGCTAAATTGCCGAAAATAATATAAACGGGGATAGAGCAGTCCAAATTTGGCGAAACGAATTATGACATCTCTCTCAGAAAATGTTCTACATTTTTCTTATGCAAAAATATTTAGATTGCAAAAATAATTCATTTACATCAAATTTTTAACTGATTTTAAATTGGAATTTCACAACTGAACAAACTTACAAATTTTTCGACGAAAATCTACCACTTGCTATGTTTAAATAGACGTATCCCAAACATCAAATTTCGTTGCTAAAATTTTATTGTTTATTTTCATGAAAATTTTAGTTAATTACGTTATTTAAATCGTTAAAATTTCCGGATTGTTATAGCGCCCTAGATCCATGATACTTTTATTGGGTATTTTATTTAATGTGCATTATGAGATTTGGGTTAGGTGACCCATATGGTAGATACCCTATAGCCCTTTTTGTCGCATAAGCCAGTAGTCTGTTGCCTATAGGGGCAAAGCAGGGTCATGACTGAAGCTACGCGTTGATGAACCACTAGTGGACATGAGCCATGATGTCTGTGACGCCCTACCTCTATACTCACACTAGCCAAGGACACTACGGGGTAATGCCGTCGACTAGCACGAAGAATAAGGTTGTTGAGGAGCGACCATCTGTGTAATTGATTTGTGCGAGTACCGATATGTCAGATAGAAGGTCATGCATATTTCAAGAGGAAATATGACATATCAAATACAAACTCAAAGCTACTACACAGTGGCTATGTGGTCTTCGAAAAATATATATAAAATAAGCTTAACACAAAATCAGTCACATATATTCATATCACAAAGGCGGAAACATATATGAATATAATCACATAGAAGTGTACATCAAAGTAGTGGTCATACAAGATCCACTACATCACAAAAAAATAGGTACAAGTGCTAGACAAAAGAATATGTATACATCAAGGAGTCCCTATCTCGAATGTATAAAGACAAAAACTACCAAGTTAAAGTAGTTAGCCAAAAGTCGAAAGCTAGTCCCTGCTAAGAAGTCAAGTGGGAACACATGAAACACCTCGGTCTGACCCGAGTATTATTTAAGAAGAAAAATAATAAACGGATCAGTCTAGCTATAATTATCATGTAAGATGAGATAGGATAAGAGATATGACAAATATATATGATAACAACAAAAATCATACAATATCTCAAGTTTTCTCAAACACCAAAAAGAATGTCATATTCTTTATTTTATTCACCAAGTCACAAATATTGATAAAGCTTATCTAAGCAAATCACAAATATTGGTGAAATAAAAATTCCAGAAATCATCAATTAGAAATCCAGAAATCACAAAAGGGGGAGTCCTATCATAAACGGGAGCATGAAAACTCACCAACACGTATGTCACAAACGGGACGCTATCCCATGGGTCGCTAACCCATAAAATGAGCCGAAGCTCCTCCTAACAGGTTATAGTCTCCCTTTGCGGACTATGAGCCAAAGCTCCTCCTAATAGGGTATAGTCCCCCTTTGCGGACTATGAGCCAAAGCTCCTCCTAACAGGGTATAGTCTCCCTTTGCGGACTATGAGCCAAAGCTCCTCCTAACAGGGTATAGTCCCCCTTTGCAGACTATGAGCCGAAGCTCCTCTTAACAGGGTATAGTCCCCCTTTGCGGACTATGAGCCGAAGCTCAACAGAACGGGGTACAGTCCCCCAAGCGGACAAAGCGACATCGCTTATCGCTAGTCTAAACCATAAAATGATCGTCATAGATCAATAAAAGTGTAAATTACACCAAGCTAGTAAATAAATGAGTTTAGCTTCATGTCCCATAACCACTGGCTTAACTTAAATATTTACGAACAAATTGTAGATTTCCACTCGAGAATTGTCACAAGATTTCAATCGAACAAGTCTAAGAATTAACCGACGAAGTAAACGCAAGCGTTTCATACCACTTGTTTTGCTAAGTCGTTTAATTGGATTTCTCGTACGAATGAGGTAAAAGTTTGTATATACTTATAGATTGGAAAACGGTTTTAAAAACGAGCTTTGTATTTAAAAGTAGTATTAAAATCAATTTTGTGAAAGAGTTTGAGTATTTACTACTAGTATAGAAACCTTTGTATTTTAAAGTGACCAATCATAGAAACGATTGTAAAAACAATCTATCACCAAAAATTCACATTCGATAACGTGAATCAAAACCATAGAAATCGATATCAAATCCATCAAATGAATATTCCCAAAAATCCAAAGAAGAAGTCATCAAAGTCGATAATAAATGACAACAACCAACCGGATCAACAAAAATCGATAAAATGGAAATCCACTGAAAAATAGGCAAATTGGCTGAATTAAACAGCACCAGACGTCTGGTGGTTTTCCCAGACGTCTGAGCTGAGAATCTGGAAATTTTCTTCCAGATTGCCCAGACGTCTGGGAATAACCTCAAACGTCTGAGCTGGAAATCTGGAATTTTTATTCCGTTGCCTCAGACGTCTGAGCATTTTACCAAACGTCTGAGCTGAAGCTCAGAGCAAAGTTTGCCTAGGCCATTGATGGCCAATTCAACTCGGAAGCGATCGAATGAGCGATGGTGGCTAGGGATTTATGCCAAATGACAACCCAGCCCTAAAGGCTCTTCAATACACTCCAAACAACATGTCCAAACATCCATAGTAGGATTTTCCTAGATTTTGACTTCAAAATACCAAAAATTGGAAAATTCACCAAACCAATTCAATTCAAAAGCAATTGAACATGAAATAGATGTTAGGAATTCATACCTAACAACAATGAAAACTATAGACATAGATGTGAGTTCAAGAACTCACCTTTAAATTCAAAAATAAGAAATGAGAACTCTCTTCAACTTCACTTCAAGAACCTTCAATCTATGAATAAATGCAAAGTTTTTCCTAAGTTAGGTTATAGGAAAAATCAAGAATTGAAGAGGAATTGAGATGGAGAAGATGAAGATCATGCTTACCTAAGCTTCTCCTTGATTTTGGAACTTGGATTTGAATTTTCTAATAAACTAGGGTTTAGAAATTTTGATTTCCCCTCTTTTCCCCCATTTTTCCCTTAGGGCTTGAGTGTTAGGAATAATGGAATGGATGAATGAAGAGGAGTGGAGTGGGAGGCATTTGGTAGAAGGTTTGGGTTCTCTTATTGGGATAGTGGGCTAGAACACAAACCAAAGCCCAAACAAAATACCAAAATCATAATCAACTCCAAACATATCAATGTTTATATTCAAAAAAGTTGTAAACGTCATTTTGAACTCAATGGAAGTGGTCTCGAGTCCGGATTCGACTGTTTACAAAAAGTCACATTTCGGATTTAAATTCAACAAACGATGCCATATTTAAATAAAACATTTAAATATATAATCGTAAAATATGCGGGTTGTTACAATGTCTGTCGAGATAACTGAAGACTGTATGAGCAGATCCGATTAGGTGACAGTGAGTTCCTAGAGCGGGCATATAACCATCTCCCTTCTAGTTCTAACAGAGTGGTAGATTGACATATACTATTGATACACCCCACTTAAGTATAGATATGGGTTAGACGACCCAACATTATGTAACCTACATATTGACTTATATATGACTCTATTTAGGACTTCGTGTCTATCGTACAGTCATTAACCCATCATGATTTATTTTGATTTATTCATATATGAGAAGATGAGATTATATCTGGATAGATGTTCTGAGTATAGTGGATCTCATATATTTTGTTGTATATGATTTCTTTGATTGGTGGCCTATATTTATATTTATGTTGTTATTCTATTACTCGAGATTAAGGGTTATACTTGGGCATTGTTGTTTACTAGCCTAATTATACTTGATGGCATCTCATATTGGATGATTTCTAGACTTTGATGATGATTCTGGATATGGATGATTAACCTATTTGACATTGTTTTGATTGGCTAATATTTGATGTGATTTTATATGGATGATGACATCTTTATGCTTGGTTTCGTAGTTGTTGCTATTTGGCTATATTATTGTTTGTATTTCATTATTATTATACTATGCATGTTCTATATCTATCTATGTGTTGACCTCTATATTTAGATATAATCTGACCCATATGTTATTTACATAATACTCGGACCAGTCCGAGACTTTTAAGATTCAAGGACGATGAGACCAGCTTGTATTTTCTAGACATAGAGGAGACTCTATATTCCGTATTGTAGCTTATCGTCGTGTTTTGTATAGTCTCTTATGTATATATATCATTGGGATGTATATTAGGCATAGGTTGTATATTTTATATTATAAATTATTGTTGCGATAGACTCTGTGTTCTTTATAATTTTCTA
Organism: Allium fistulosum; assembly: GCA_030737815.1. Classification (NCBI taxonomy): domain Eukaryota; kingdom Viridiplantae; phylum Streptophyta; class Magnoliopsida; order Asparagales; family Amaryllidaceae; genus Allium; species Allium fistulosum. The sequence goes on along the minus strand of CM060901.1, from coordinate 1,340,508,730 downwards.
TATATTGTGTGTTGTTCTGTTCTGGAGGTATACATGTTTATTGCTTTGTGTACGTATAGTTGAGTTACTTGTTCGATGTTTAAATATGTACAAGTGTTATCCCAAGGGAATATTCATGTGTGTACCCCATATTGCCTCATTCTCCATATTATCTGACAGTATTACCTAGTAATATTATTGGATAGTATGGGTATAGAGGTGGGGAAACATAAGCCATATCGGCCATCATATTCATAAAATATCATCATCCAAAAAATGTTGATTTTTAATACATCATCATAAACACAAAATAAGAAGTATTAGCATCTACATCATAACAGTCCAATATAAGCTAAATATTACTTATTACTTTTAGAAATAGTTTTCTTCCTGCGCTTGATGATGCTTGCCGTTTTTCTCTTCTTTATCTCCCTTGGTTCAATATCTTCATAAAGCTAAAGTGTTATACTTCCCATCACAATCCCAAGATCTGCGACTCATTATGATATTAAGCTCTCATTTAGCAAGTGGTTTCTTCATTCACTCTAATCAAAATCGGCTAAATTAGAATATGAAGCTATAAACGATCAGGGTTGATTCCAACTTCTTTTTATCAAGAGTGAATGGATTTGTTGGGATAGGTTGAACATAACTAAGTTGGCATAGAATACATCATAAAAGATACAAATCTATGGTGTTAAGGCATACAATAGGACCGTTGTAGAAAGCACTTGCTGAAAAAAGTACTTATTACAGTTATCTATATAACAATCCCACCTAACATCACTAATTTGTAGATCATCAGTTAGCTCCCTTAGGCTTACCTACTCAAATGGAAAATTATTACTGTGTTCCAAAGCAAAATAAAAGGATGCTCTCACTTTACCTTCCACCACAAAAATACTTCTATTATGGCGTCTTAAACTCGAAAAATGTTCAAATATCCAAACCTGCAGTAAGGTCATGCACCTAGACATTTAGTGGTCATCTTTTCTCATAGTCGGCCCTAAGTTATAGAAAAACCAGCTCAAACATGCACTAGCCTAAGAGTAAGAATTCACATGACCTAAATCACTAAGGCATTTATAGAAAATGCACAGACACCTTATTTCCAGATTTGTCACCACAAACTAGACATCCAATGGTATACAAAAGATATGCAAGCGCACAATGTCTTTTGTGCTTATCAAAATATAACTCTTTAGAACCTTCATACTGAATCTACCATTATAGACTAATCTTCTTCTCACCACCAAGTACTGCAATAACCTTTCCTTTTTCAAGTCCAAGACATTTATCTAATAGGTCAGACACATCATCATAACTAATCACCCTAGATCCATCGAAGGGTCCTGTAATTACTCGGCCTTCTGTTGGAAGAGCAGTAATACGTACGACTTCATTTATGGTTATAGACATCTCACCAAAGGGAAGATTAAATGTATTAGTTCAGGGAAAAATCTTTCAACAAATGCATTATCACAACTTTATAAAGTTTTTCATGGGCATGCTATATTAACGAGGCAAAAAAAGAACAAATGAACCACATCCTTTACATAACCATATTCTTTAAAAAAATCCCATAACCTTGGTGTACCCACTTGACTATGAACCCTAACAAGTCTAGCTTTCCCCTTTGGTGCCTAAGCTAGTACTAAACTAATCAATATATAAAACTGTGTTATTTCAAGTTTGAATATATTAGTCATGTAACATATACTAACTTTAGAGTTCCAAATTTGATGAGCGGTGTTATATTCAAATCCCAGAAGTAATGATGGTTCAACTTTAGATGTTGGTACTTTCAGTGGTACTTCTCTTTTAAGTTTTCCAAATTTTTTTGTCTTTTGATCGTTTGTCTACTTTTACATCTTCGGATATCTCTTCCTCTACCTCTTCATTACCCACTTTAACATACTCTTCTTCATCATAGCCATCAACATCTTTCTCTCTCTCTTCGTCATATCCATTACTATCATCCGAATTTTTTTCACTAACTTGTCATTCAAATTCATTTGATCCATTGTCTTCACTCATTTAGTTTATCACTTATATTTTGATCTAAATGAGATTGTTCATTCAACCACTTTCTTTTGTCTTTCCATTTCCAATCTCCGATGATTCGAAGCCGTTTGTGATACACGTTTCGATATAGAAGTCGATTGATTTACTACAAACAATCATTGAAGTATGTTAACACAATACCCATAGCAAAGTTATAATTCGACCGGGCATGAACATGCTAAAGAATATAAAAATGACAACCTCAAACTAATATCAAACTTACAAAATGGCAAGCTACGACCAAACAAAATTGCTTTTGCACTTCATCCCCACCGAAAAAATTTAAAACATTTAATATGTTATAACTCGATAACCCTAACCATTAAAAAAAGGTCAATGCTCTATCGAATTAAATTTGTTATTGCACTTATTCCCCTCCCTACTGAAAAAATTAACATAACATTCAAAAACTCGATAATCTAATACCGTGTTACGATGTAGAAAATGATAAGAAACCACCGAACTATTTGTAATTTCAAGCTCCAACTCAATTAATATATTCGATATCCCACTACCCAAAAAAATTACAATGACCCATAATCGAACTACCACCATTTTCACATTTTTGGCAAACTATCATCGGAATTAATAGTTAATCTAACTTCACTCCCACCGAATGGCATAGTCCAAAAGAGAAGCACATGTGAGAAGGAGAGGAAGATACCTTTTAGTCATTTTTCCACTCTTTTAGTATCTACGGTGGTTTTCTTCTGTTGGAACTGTGTCAGCCCGCAACAAAAATTATGAGTGAATTTCAATTTTTTACTATATTGGATCTTTATTGGGCCTATGAAATCTAGTTTATATAGAACATTTCTAAATTTTTTTAAATAAAATCTTTTATTTTATTTAAATCTATAAATTGATATAGTTTTATTTAATTTATGTTATGATATATATATATATATATATATATATATAACTATGTGTTATCGTATATGGATATATATGTGTGTGCATGTGTAACATATCAATTCGTGTAAGGTATAACATACCCGTGTATAGATGATGGAATTTACATCAAAACAGACATGTTAGCTCATCCAATATGCAAATATATTATCGGAATGTATGTATATATATGCACACTTTTATTTACATACATATATAATATATATATAAACTTTAATTAATTTTTTATAAATACACACACACACTTATAAACATAATTATGAATTTTTTTAACAAAGCTAGCCGGCAGTTATCGTGGGCCATCCACATATATAAAAAGAATAAAAAACATATGTTCGGCACATGCGCCAGAACAGCTGGTTAGAAAATAAAAGCACAAGATAACAGCCATAATATCAAACTACTAAACCCATAGACCTAAAACTAGTCTCCCTCTGAAGAGGAAGAACCACTCCCTTCATATGAAGATACAGTACTAATAACATGCAAAAACCCTAAAAATAGAGAAACTAGAGATGGGAAAAAATCCACATAATCCATGTAGTAAATGTATTTCCTGTCCCAAGAGCTATGCAAAAGAAGAGATCGATTCGAACCACCAACTGTAGAGAAAGGCCTTCGTCCATGACATGATAAAATAACCTTCGTTCTTCTTTATTTCCGCCAACACACTTGAAAAAGGTTTCTTCCAAAGGGTCATGCCTCATTTTTGAAGGCACATGAAGCTAAGTACGATCAGACAAATCCCAAACAATAGAGGAAGCAAGGGTCACTATAACCAAAGAACTGACTACATAAACATTAACGGGAGGATCATCAATAACCGAAGGCATGTTGAGGGGAGGAGCATGAACGTGGCACACCTTTATAACCCACTTCATGATCGGAGGTCGAGGAAGTGGGATCCTATCAGAAAGTGGAACTAAAACAACGACAGTCTGATGTGTACAAGCTTCCAAAAGGTGACCAAAAGAGTGCAAGTCATGCATATATTAGGTTTCCAGCTGTACTGGACATTAACAACAACAACATGGCTTTCAGCAGTACAAATAGATATCTGGGAAGGCAAAGGATTTTCGGGGGTTATTTCAATAAGTGCCTTGCCTTACACAAGTATATTGCCAGCTAAAGCATTAGCATCAAAACATCCAAATTTTCCAACAACGCTAGCTAACTAATTCAGGTCATTGATGGGTTGCAACACAGATGGAATATGAGTAAAGTGTGCCCATATCGGAATAGATAGAATATGCTCCTTAGCTTTATCGACCCTCGGACTCCATGGGGTAATAATGAAAGGTTGGCCAGCTATAATGGAAGGATCCCCTCCAAGGATGCAAAGCCTTTCTTCTTTTCTCGAGAACTTGAAAAAGAACATAATGTTATCAAAGTGGACCTGAAGTCTACCTTTTATCTTCCAAATTTTACTACAATGATCTCACACTACTTGATAAAGAGGATTGAAATCAAGGATAAAACCCACTAAATACTCTGACCAAAAATCAACACCGGCTTTTAACACTTCGACTGGCAGAACCATAACACTATCTATCTCCTCAATTTCAAAATCACATGGAACAAATTCACCCGCATTTTGGGGTAATACTTTAAAGAGAGAAGTCTACTTACTTCTAGGCATTAGGGAAGCAACATTAGGGCATCTCCAGTCCATTCAGGGCTGAATATTCATAGCCCTGAATATTCAGCCCTGAACTGGGCTGTGAACTCCATGGGTCAGGCTCCCATTAAATGGGCGCCTGATGCCAGGCTCCCATTAAATGGGCGCCTGGCACCCCCCACAATTGGGGGGCTTGGGTGCCCATTAAATGGGTGCCCAAGCCTAGTTCAGGATCCTGAACATTCAACTGAATTTGGGGCCTTAATTCAACGACTGGACAATTTTTTTCATCATATTCAGTGAATAATATCACCACTGGAGTTGCCCTTATGATGGGATTCAGGACATAACAGGGCAGTAGAGAAAGCAGGTTTAGCAACCTCCTTATTAACATTTGAGCAAACATCTTGTGTGCAAACAACAATACTTCCTAAAACAAGCTCTCCCACAACATTTTCACTATCAGACACTACCCCACTTTAACAGATTCGCACCAACCTCAAGTTTCGAGGTCGACAACCACTGGCCTCCCACGACATAGGAATTCAACAAAGAAGAGAGAGGCGAGGCCATACCTTCAACAGCAGCGAAATTAGGCAGGCCTTAAATAGAACCGCAAGGAGGATCTAAATAGAGTAAGGAATCTTCGAGCAAACTGAATGGATTATCAGTTATCATAGGCAAAATAGAATCCACATGCATGGAATAGTCCTAGAAGACGAGAGATTTAACGACAATGAGGAAAATTACAGTCGGAGACAACCAAGGTAGGCGGAGACTTAAAGTGGATGGCCAGGGAAGAAGCAGTGTTGAAGGTTCGACTGGAACCCGTGATGGAAGGATGCTCAGATGAGGGGCGAGATGGAAAAAGCTTGCTAGAAATCGATATGAGGAGAAATGAAAGCGGCTAACAAGGAGTCAAAGGAATTTAGTGGAAGAGGAGGAACGGGATCGATTTGAGCAGTCGGTTAGGAGCAGCAATTAACGAAATAATTTATTATGAAGATCTAGATTAATTTAAATTTTTATAATTATAAATTTATATATATGTGTATATACATAAATTATAAATATGAAAGATTAACATATGAATATATGTATATATATAAATATGTGAATATGTTTAAATCAATTTCAAATTTTTTATAATTATGAATATATATATATATATATATTATAATATAATTATGAAATATTAACATATGAATATATGTATGTATATAATTATGCAAATATGTTTAACTCAATTATAAATATATTAAATAAAATAAAGAATAATTTTTTTATATAAAACCGAGAACAATAAATACATATGTAAATAGAATAATTTTTTTTTTGAGATCATGGGGAACCTTAAGATCATAGTATTCATTGATACTCACTTAAGTAAACCCCACGTCGTGTGTCTACCCCGCTTTTATTTAGTCGTCGCACACGGATGCTTAACGTTGAAACTCCCACTGATGGTTTGGCGCTGGGATTCGAACCTGCCCGGACACAGTCCTTTGGTTCCCATCTCCCAACTCCCAAACCAACCGAGCTACGAACGGCGGGTAATAGAATAAATTTTTATACGTGGAAATTAGCCACAAGGGCCTCTTTAGCAAGTGGAATTAGTTTCTAGGACACATAACTGAAATAATTACTTTCAAGGACAAAACTTATAATAATTAGTTTCAAGGGCCTAAAAACCTATGAAATTATGTCCTTGAAAGTAATTGGACTGCTGATTTTGTCCTTGAAAGTAATTATTCTGCTGATTTTGGCCTTGAAAGTAATTTCTTTGAATGTGTGTCCTAGAAACTAATTGGACTGCAAAGTTTGTCCTTCTGGTGAAATGCACCTTTTTATAATATATATATATATATTACTTATTATAAATATATGTTAAAATGTAGATTGATGTTTATAAATACACAAAAAATTTAAATAAATGTTTAGTTGGTCTTTTGCATAACTTGGAATTAACCTTTTTAAAGTTTTAAATATTATTTTAATTAATTTCATACGGTTTTAATTTAAAATATTAATATCAAATAGTTTCGAAACATAATTTTGAAGTTAAAATTTTCAGCAAAATCCTAAATGATGTTTTATACGTAGAAAATTTTATTTGATAATTTTATGATTTAAAAATAATTTTATAATTAATTATTGATTTTTCGCTTATATTTAAAATATTTTTAAATAATAATAATTTTTTTATTTTTCTACTGAAATGTATTTTGTGATAATATAATTTTATAAAATGACAAACATATTTTTATATAATATATTTACATTAATATATTTAATTTATGCAATTAAGTGATTTAAATATCATTTAAATAATAATAAATAAATAAATATATGATATATTTTATTACCGTCGAATATAATATATGTATAATACATTATATATATAATTCATATGACATTTATATATTAAGTATGATGAAGTAATTAATTATAAACTTTATTTATATGCGTATATTTACAATATATATACACACACATTATTAAAACAAACAGAAAAGGGTTTTTTTTCTAAACCATTCCATGATAGGTATGAACATAACAAAATTTTATTTTATTTTTTATAAGTATATACATATATACAACCAAAACAATTATGACAATATAATTTACATACTAGAATCGTCACCTAACTAACAATATATATATAAAATAAAACGTTATATCTAAGCATGGATAATTGTATTTTGGTTAGAAATATACTTACATCTAAAGCCTTGAAGTATGCCTTGAAATGATGAAGTATGCTCCTTGAAACAATTTCCGATCTAAAAGAGTGATAGTTCTTGAACCGTTGACCATCAACTGTCAAATAGCAGTTGAATTTATTTTATTTGAGCTTCAAATAAATAGAGAGATGAGAGTAGGAGTTCAGCCAGCAATGTGTAGAGATGGAGGCTATAAAAATATCAATAGCAAATGAGGGTAGAGATGCTTAAATGGAGAAAATGAAGGAGAGAATTTTGGGATCTCATCTTTTACACAATCTCCTTCCATCTGAACCATGTGAAATCAAGCCATTTTCCCCATAATTTGAGCCACCTCTAGCCCTATTGTGGCCACAGAAAACAACCCCTCTAATGGGCCATGAACCCATGTATGGTCCTAAGAAATATTTTGCATTTTAAATCTAATTTAAAATGCTTATCGATATCATACACTATTAATATATTTATAACTTTTAATTACATTTAATATTTGTTTATCAAATCAAAATCAATTTATAAATAATATTTCATAAATATTAATTAATTTATAATAATTATAAAATAATAAATTATCTGGTAAAAGGAGAATTCATCGTTTCAGTTGTGTGACTTGTCAGGTGTTAATTTGGTCAGCGACTAATATCGAACTATTCGAATATCAACATTCACATGTCATTTAGCAAATGATGAGACTTTTGGCCAAATTTATTGCTTATTTGGTTTCAGTAAAATCCAATTTTACTTTGTTAAGCATTACCTGGTTGTGACTTTTATTTACACCAATTCTCTTTGTCAAAACTTTATCACTTTGGACTTATGGAATTTGGTAAAGGTCAAAACTCCTATATTATCCATATTCAACTTTATAGTCCAAACACAAAGTCCGTGGTTCAATAGTAACTATTATTATTAACCAAATTACCCTGATCAGAGATTTTGACTTTGAGTTGACTTGAGTTGATCATGATACTAACCCTATATAACTGAGAAGTTGAATCCTCTCTTGAATAGTGCTTCACTTCGAATACTTCCACTTGACTCAATTATAGTCATTCGATGGACGTCGTGCTATAATTTGACTATAATCAAAGTAGAGCTTTCATATTTAAGATCAACAGTATTTTCAAGTCGAGAGAACTGTGTAAATCAAACACATCGATATTTTCTTTTTGACCTTAGTTATATTAACCAATAGAAAATTATCGAGTGAGTCGCTCCATAGTAATCCAATAACTATCAGTGCATAACCCTTAGGTGCCTCCAGCAGTCATGAGTAATACACCGTCTAACGTTTGGAGAGCATTATGTTTTCTAGTCTCAACAGATACATCGATATCCAATCTCGATGCATCTTGACTAAGAACATTTAAAATGATGTGTTTTATAATACTGTGACATAATACTCACGATAACAACTATTTGTAGTTACTATCACAAACACACTGTTTATGGATTTTCTATTAATTATACTTTAATTAAGTATTTAATTATCAACAACACGTTATAACAAATATATAGCAGAAAGAAAAAAACCTTTACTATGAACGAGAATTGATTACAAAGTTAATTCATTTACAATAACTTATAGAATTGCCCTATTGCATACCCCTAACTCTATCAATCTCCCATTTGCACTTGGGGCCAATTATGGAATTTCAATCCCATCCCTTCAATCTACTTCTCAAGAACCAACCGAGCTAGACATTAGTGAATGGATCTGTCATGTTGTCCTTGGTATCTACCCTTGGTATCACAACCTCTTTATTCTTAACATATTCTCTAATCAGGTGGAACTTCCAAAGAATATGCGATGACTTCTTATGTACTCTGGGCTCCTTTGTGATCTACATCATTGAATTGTTGTTATAGAACAATGCGATAGGATTATCGGTATCTGAAATCACTCTAAGCTCACTTAAAAACTTGCACATCTAGACTGCCTCTTTAGTTGCTTCATTAAGGGTGATGTACTCGGCCTTCATCGTGGAACCAATAACTATTTCTTGCTTGGATCTTTTCTAACTAATGGCTCTGTCATTTGTTAGAAAGATATAATCAAACACCGATTTAATATCATCTATATCACTGTGAAAGCTCGAATACATATACCCCTTCATAAGAAATACTTCATCCCCGTATATAAGGAATAAGTCTCAAGTATTTCTTAAATACTTAGTATACATTTTATGGTCGTCCAATATTTTTCTTCGAGATTAGACTGGTATTGGCTTATGCATCTTAATGCATATTCCACGTCCAGTCTAATACATAGCATAGCGTACATTATGGATTATATGACTGAAGCATAGGGGGTCCTCTTCATATGCTCTTTCTCTTCATCTGTATGAGGAGCATCTTTCTTAGAAAGGATAATTCCAGACTACGTTAGAACATTTCCACCCTTGGAATTCTCTGTACTAAACCTTTTCAGTACGGTATCTACATACGAGGATTGGGATAATCCCAACATTCTCTTTAATCTTTCTCTATAGATCTTTATACCAAGTATATAGGCTTCTTCTCCTAAATCCTTCATGGAGAAGTTCTTAGAAAACCAAGCATTTGCTGATTGCAACAACAAAGTATCATTACCAATCAATAATAAATCATCGACATATAGCACTAGGAATACAATAGCATTGCCATGTTCATGTCTATACATGCACACTTCCTCTATGTTTTGATAAAAACCAAACTATTTGATTATGTTATCAAAACATTTGTTCCAACTCCTATAAGTTTGTTTAAGTCCATAAATGGATTTTAATAACTTGCAAGCCTTGCCTACACTACCATTGACCACAAAACCCTCAGGTTGCGATATATAAATGGTTTCTTCTAAATCACTATTTAGAAAAGTCATCTTTACATCCACATTCTTTATTTCATAGTCATATAATGCAGCAATGGCTGTCGTAATCCAGATGGACTTAAGCATGGCTACGAGCGAAAAGGTCTCGTCATAATCAACACCTTGAGTTTGATGAAATCTTTTCGCAATTGTTCTTACCTTATAAGTCTCTACTTCTCCATCTGCATTAGCTTTTTCTTATAAATGAATTTGCAGTCGATGGGCTTTATCCCTTCGAGTATGTTTAACAAAGTCCACATTTGTTTTCGTACATAAAATCCATCTCAGATTTCATTGCTCTAAGCCAGAGTGCAGAGTCTTTACTCTGCAATGCTTGTTGGAACGATAGAGGAGTGTCGTCATCTAAGACACGGTCCTTCTTTTGCCATCCACGAGAAAACCATAGTATCCCTATAGTGCGCAAGATTCTCTACTAAACCTTCTAATAGGTTGCGTGTTTTCATATATATGGGTAAACTTGGTTCTCCCAATGGTTCGGCTTCAGTGTTTATTTCTTGGATCTCATCCAAGTCTACAACCTCGCTGTTAATTTTCTTTGATAGAAATCCTTTTTCTAAAAAGACAACATGTCAAGAAAAAATGAACTTTGTTCCTCGGTATTGTATAATATATACATCCCATCGAGTTTTTGGGATATCCTATAAATTTACACAATGTCGAATTGCAGCTAGTTTATTCGGACCAACATTCTTAACGTATGTCGGACAACCCCATACCTTCAAATATTTGAGTTAGGGTTTCTTACCATACCACATCTCATACGGTGTTTTGGGCGTAGATTTAGTGGGTAACAAGTTCAATATATGCACTGCGGTTTCTACCGCATATCCTCAATAGGACAGAGGTGACTCAGCCTTACTCATCATGGAACGAACCATATTTAATAAGGTTTGATTTCTTCGCTCTGACACACCATTGTGTTGTGGAGAATATGGTGGTGCAACCTGAGAGATAATCCCATTATCTTTTAAGTATTGTTGGAAATCATGTCCAACATACTCACCTCCCCGATCTGATCGAAGAATCTTAATCTTACGGCCCGTTTGGGTTTCTACTACATTTTTATATTCAACAAATTTCTCATAGACCTCAGATTTTTCCTTTATAAGATACATATATCCTAGTCTTAATAAATCATCAAGTGAAGGTAACAATGTAAGAACTATTATCTTTGGTTATTATAGGTATTAGGCCATCACTATGTACTAACCCTAAAAGTTCATCGACTCGTTCATTGCTTCCACTTAAGGGGTGCTTGGTCATTTTACCTTTAAGACACGACTCACACATGTTAAATGATTAAGAATCAATTGATAGTAGAAAACCTTCAATTTTCAATTTGTGTAGTCGTTTCTCACTAATATGACCTAGCCTATAATGCTAAAGAGAACTATCATTTATATTATTAGAAGCATTATTTATTAAACACGCACAATTAGTATTAATCACATAAATGCTATTTTCAAGAATACCATCGCAGACTTTATTTCCATCCAAACTAATGTTTATAACATTATTTGCATAATGAAATATATATCCATTCTTAGATAATCTAGAAACAGAATAATCCCACAAATAAAGTCTTTTACAAAATAGCAATTATTGAATACTAATACTACTCCATTATGCAATACTAAATGATAGTCTCCTACTGTCGTTGTATCTACAACAGATCCAACAACTTGAAGCCTCATCTCTCCTTTTGCCACACGATGCCTGTTCCTATGCCCTTGTAACGAATTACATATATGAGTACCAGATCTAGTATTTAAGACCCAAGGTATTTATTGATTATAATACAATTTTAAACCATAATTGTATACGATGGAGTCGCGAAACCATTCTGCTTCTTTTTTCTAACAATCTTCAAGTAATCAGGACAATTTCTTTTCCAGTGACATTTCTTATGGTAGTAGTGATATCCACCCTTATCATCGGTCTTCTTACTTTTTTTTATTACCTTCTCTTTTTTGCTTCTTTGAACTCCTCGAAGCTGATTACTACCCTTTACAACAAGTACATCCTGTAACGACCCGGGTTTTCGGACCAGTCAAAACTACCGAAAACTCATCCGTTCTAAACTACGAATGAAAACCACCAATTTAATAATAATATTTGATAAATATTCAACATTACTAAATGCATAAGATACAAATTCCAATTGTACAAGTTATCAGAGTAATCATTTATTCTACAGTGTGCTTTAATACAACCCAAAATCAAATACTACAAATAAAATATAAATCTACCGTTGCGCAACTCTGATGAGAAACCGCAATATTCTTACCTACAAACTCAATAAACAATGTGAATGCGGAATAAAGAGTAAGTAGAAAAGATATAACAATACACGATATATGACAAACAATAAACAGAAAAATGTTATGTTATTTTTGGGGCTGCATCACTACTAATTATGACTGCCTGCGTACCCCTATCTAATTGGGTACCCAATTAGATATAGGATCAAGCCAACGTAGTTCTCCTACCGCAAATAGGACTCATGGAGCCTGCAATGCAACAAATAATATGCAATTCCAAAACTACCCACTTAGGCTTGATATTTAATTTTAGATTTTTACAATCTAATTAACTTTACGGAAATTATATCTTTGGACTTTATTCCCGAATCCTTATTTCAAAACTTTTGAAATATATATTTCTATACATCCTTTATATTCAAACTACTCCACTACTTTGGGATGTGAAAATAAATCACTTTTTGAAACAATACCAATATACAGGCATACAAAAACTATATGCTACCTGATCAAGAGGTTTCTAGCCAAAACAAGGCAACTGGGTCCTAGCCTTCGGAAAATAAATGTAGATATGTATATCACTCTACAACGAGAGCAGACTATACTGAGGCTATAGAACATCTGCACCTCCCTTGCCCACTTTTTAGTTATGGGTTACCCGAATCATCGGTAACATAACAAATCACTTTTTATCCCGAAGTGGCCAAAAACATTTACACTAATAATTACAAATACTTCAAATCTATAATAATTTCCATTTTAAAATCCTTTCAAAATCATTTTAAACGATCGGGTTTAGTCCTCGAAATTCTTTCCGTTTTATAAAACATTTTTATAAAACCATTATACAAATCACTTTTATATAACTTCAAAATATTCATTTCCAAATATTTCTATTTATTTAAACATTTCATAAACTTTTATTTATGAAAACCAACTTTGAAAATAATTCCATTAACGTCAAATTATTATAACTAATTATAACAATTAAATGAACCAATATTATCGATAAACACCTTTTAGTCAAATCGCGAAACAAATCACAAGGTTTCTACCCAGCCCATGCATATGGATGAATAAATTGCTCAAAAACTGGTCGAGCAATGTCAATAATCAATAAATAGTCATTGCTCATAAACTGGCCGAGCGTAATCCATACAACCAAACAATCAGTCAACAACGATAATAATAAATAGCAACACATCTATTAAATAATTAAAATCAATATCAAACAGATCAATTATCGAACAATAATAAATCTAACAGTTTATAATAGCAAAATGGGGATTTGTTCTACTAATAAAATGTTACTAATATTTTACCAATATTTTATACTTCTCTAAATGTGTCAATAGACTAAAGTGTTCTATTCGTTAGTACGAATCTAACATCGAAGACCGCGGGTAAAACGGACTTCGTATGGATGAGATAAACATGTTTAAAGTTAACACTTTTTAATTTCTAAATCAAACTAATTAAATAATAAATTAAATCAACTTATTATTCTCACCCACTTCCCAAGTTCAAAGCCCAGGAAGGCCCAACTCCATAACATGCCATGCAACACTCGTCCTCTCCCCTGCACTGCACCATTCATGCATCTTCAACCCCGTCTCCATGCTTCCGCCTGGCCATATATATACACACTCCCATACACGCATAACACAAGAACCCCCCCCACACACACATCCATGCACAGCTATGCATGCTACACCCCTCAAATTCCATCTTCACATACCTCAATATACACGGCCACTTGCACCACACACACTCACAATATATATACGCACACAACACACCCATAAGTATATATGTTTGTTTTATTTTCATGCATATGTGTAAACATTTTTTTCTCTTTATGGAAACCTGCTCACGGCCAAGCCCATCTTCTTTACTTCCATAGCCATGCACGCCTGACACAAATTCATGCATGCATCTATATGCCACCACTTTCATACTTTATAACTCGAGCTCTGGTTGATGAAACGACGTGCCGTCAACTTTGACGAACTCCGCTTCACGTCCTCTCCACGACGGATACCACCAAGGTCAAGCTCAATTGCCCCACGCACGCCACGACCTACTCCTCCTATGTCAGCACTTCTGACCGTCCCGATCTCCACACACAACCATCTCGAGTGCAACTAAAACGAAAAATGTAGATCTCCTCACCCTCTACAACTTTAATGTTGACGACTTTGACTAATTCTTAGTGTAGAGGGAGTTATGTGAATTATTAAATGAAGAAAAAAATGGAAGGTTGCATGAAAAATGGCCCATGCTTGTACCTTAATTTCCTTTAATGTAGAGGTGGAAATGAAACCATATATACGTGTATTTTTTTTCATTCATGTATTGTTTGGTCGGAGGAAAGAAAATGAAGCATAAGAAAGAAAATACGCCAGAGAATGTAAAAATGGATATGAATTTTTTTTTATTTTCTTGCCTGTGTTTTCCTTTTGCATTTGCGGTGAAAAAAAATGTGAAAGCGAATGTCTCCCCTCAAAATGTTACATGCATGACCATATATATAAAAGTAGATTTTCCTTCATGCTTAATCAAACAACTTACCATATTAAATGCAAGCCATCATCAAAGCGATAGGGACATTTAATGGAACAAGACGTGTGAGTGCAGTGATATTTTGTTTTGTTTATTATATTTAAAAATTTAGAGTTTTGGGGTACGACGCTATACCATATTCTATTTGCGTATGGACTGCGAACGATGGAAATAAAAATATGATCATGGACAATAATGTCACGCGATCCCAAAACGGTAATAAAATAGACAAGTTAACTTATTCTGTTAAATTTCAAAAGTACCGGCGCTTGGCGCACAACGCGTCAAACGAAAATATTTTTATTTTTCAAATTATAAATTATGGAAAAGTTCTATAAATTAAATTAAAAAGACCATCATAAAAAATAAGGTTATAATTTTAAACATATATATTATCATAATTTAATTCAAATCCGAATACTTAAATAAATTAAATATTCAAATTTGATGACCCAAAAATACGGGTTATTACATTCTTTCCCCCTAAAAAGAATTTCGTCCCTGAAATTCGAAGGATGGAAAGATATAACGAAAACCAAACAATTAACAAAAGTTAAGCACACTAAAAATATTATCACCCATAACCCTAGTCGGAGGTACGGTGCCTTATCCTATCCATTTCAATTTATCAATTTTAGGTATTTTCATTTTAAAATTCCTAGGATAATTTACTAACCTAGACAAACTTTACTTAGGCACCTAACCTAAGCTCTGATACCAACTGTAACGACCCGGGTTTTCGGACCAGTCAAAACCACCAAAAACCCATCTGTTCTAAACTACGAATGAAAAAAACCAATTTAATACACAATATTTGATAAATATTCAACATTACTAAATGTATAGGATACAACTTCCAATTGTACAAGTTATCAGATTAATCATTTATTATATAGTGTGCTTTAATACAAACCTAAAATCAAATACTACAAATAAAATATAAATCTACCGATGCGCAACTCTGCTGAGAAACAGTAATAATCTTGCCTGCAAACTCAATAAACAATTTGAATGTGGAATAAAAGAGTAAGCAGAAAAGATATAACAGTACACGATATATGACAAACAATAAACATAAAAATGTTACGTTATTTTTGGGGCTGCATCACTACCACTTGTTACTACCTAACGTACACTATTTAATTGGGTACCCAATTAGATACAGGAACAAGCCAACGTAGTTCTCCTACCGCAAATAGGACTCATGGAGCCTACGATGCAACAAACAATATGCAATTCCAAAACTACCCACTTAGGCTTTATCTTCAATTTTAGATTTTTACAATCTAATTAACTTTACGGAAATTATATCTTTGGACTTTATTCTCGAATTTTTATTTCAAAACTTTTGAAATATATATCTATACATCCTTTATATTCAAACTAGTCCTTTACTTCAGGATGTGAAAATAAATCACTTTTTGAAACAATACCAATATACAAGCATACAAAAACTATATGCTACCTGATCGGGAGTTTTCTAGCCATAACAAGACAACTGGGTCCCAACCTTCCAAAAATAAATATAGATATGTATATCCCTCTACAATGAGAGTGGACTATACTGAGGCTACAGAACATCTGCACCTCTCTTGCCCACTTTTTAGCTATGGGTTACCCGAAATGTGAAGATCCCGAACTTGGCCTTCGAAAATCGGCACCCGTACTTCACTTGTACTCAAAATGCCGCAGATTCAAATGCCGAATCTGGCTCTCCGGAGCTTATAACACAATAAGTATAACAACACAGCGGAATAAAGAAATAGATGATATCATATACAACTCCAATGAATACAATATCCGGAATGATATACAACAATGATATCAATATGATACAAGAATATCAGAGATAAATAATGATACAGTGGAAAACAGAAGTGATAACTCCAAATGATCTGACAAAGAGAATGAGACCCATAACTCCAACATCAGCTCTGTGACGCCCCACCTCTATACCCACGCTAGTCAAGAACACTACGGAGTAATGCTGTCAACTAGCACAGAGAATAAGGCTGTTGAGGAGCGACCATCTATGTAATTTCTTTGTGCGAGCACCGATATGTCAGATAGTATAGCATGCATTTCGTTTAAGGAGGAAATCCGACATACCGATACAAACTCAAAGCTATCACACAGTGGCTATATATAATCTTCGGAAACAAATATAGAAATAGACATAACACAAATAAGTCACAGACATCCATATCACAAAGGCGGAAGAAGATATGAATATAACACATGAAAGTGTACATCAGAGTAGTGGTCAGAAAGATCCACGATAATACAAAAGAATAGCAACATGTGCTACACAAAAGAATACATCTATGAGTCTATATCTCAAATGTATACAACAAAAACTACTAATCTAAGTGGTTTGCAAAAAGTCAGAGTAATAGATCCCTGGAGAGAAGTCAAGCAGAAGCACCTGTAACATCTCGGTCTGACCCGAGTATTATTTCATAAGAAAATAATAAACGGATCAGTCTAGCTATAAATATCAGATGACATGATATAGAATAAGAGATATGGCATAAACATATAATAACCATAATGGCATACTACTATAAGTATGTAAATGATAATCAACAAGAGATTAATCAATATCACAAGAATCTTCTCAAAAATCCAAATCCACAAAAAGGTAATGACACACGAATTCACCAATGCACAACAATTGATAAAACATATCAATGAAAATCACGAAAATTGGTGAAGCACAAATTCTAGAAATCAACACACGAAATCCAGAAATCACAAAAAGGGGGGAGGCCTATCACACGAACGGGAGCATGAAAGCTCACCAACATATGTATCACACGAACGAGAAGCTATCTCATGGAAGCTAACCATTTAATTTTTGAACACACGAATGGCCCGAAGACCTTTGAACACACGAACGGCCCGAAGACCATGGGGCGCTACCCCACATACGTGAGTAGAAACATCACACAAATGGGGTCTAGTCTCCCTCGCAGACAAAGAGACATCGCTCAATCGCTAGTCTAAATCACAAAAATGATCGTCATGATCATCAAGAAGTGTCAATTACACTAAGCCAGTAAATATATGAGTTTAGCTTCATGTCCCATAACCACTAGCTTAACTTAAATATTTACGAACAAACTGTAGATCTTCACTAGGAAATTGTCACAAAAGGTTCAGTCGAATAAGTCCAAGAATTAACCGACGAAGTATACGCAAGCGTTTCATACCACCTATTTTGCTAAGCCGTTTAATTAGATTTCTCATCCGAGTGAAGTAAAGGCTTGTATATACTAATAGATTGGAAAACGGTTTAGGAAAAAGAGCTTTGTAATAAAATAGAGTTGAAATCGTTTTGATGAAAGAGCTTTGATATTTACTACTAGTATTGAAACCTTTATATTTTTAAAGTGACAAATCAATAAAATGATTGTAAAAACAATCAATCACAAAATTCACATTCGAAGTCGTGAATAAAATCCAAAGAAATCAATTCCAAAGCCATCAAAGTATAAATACCCATGCGACCTAATAAGGCCGAGCTAAAGTGCAATGGAACGACCTAAAGTAAAATAGGTCGAACGAATTAAGGATAACATGCCGAGCGACCTAAGCATGAGGCGCGACCTATAAGGACTGAACGACCTATAGCAGGTTTGAGTTATATAGGTAGAACGACTTAAGGTCTAACGACCTAAGGGCGAACGAGTTAAGGCATTAACGGCCTAACAAGTAAATGTAAGCAGTGGTACGACCGAATAAGGGGAAGCGACCTAACAAGGTTACATATGCCGAGCGACCTAACCATCTAAGGCCTAACGACCTAATTAATCTCGCGACCTAAGAAAGTGACGGGGCCAAGCGACCTAACCGTTTAGGGCCGAGAGACTTTAAGGTGGAATGGGGTCAAGCGACCTAACTAGGTGAATGGTCGAGCGACCTAAAGGTTTGGCCAAGAGCTTTGCCAAACGACATAGTGTGAACGACCTAACTTGTCGCGACCTAGCGACCTAAGGACGATCGACCAAGTGGAGCGACCTAGGGCTAACGACCTAGGGAGAGCGAACGAAGGGTTGAACGACCTAATAATGCGAGCAAGCCGAGCGACCTAAGGAACGCGACCTAACTGCGAGGCGACTTAAGGCAAATGGAGCATCATAACAAGTGGCGCGACCAAAGGAGTGCCGCGACCTAATGATGCCGAACGACCTAAGTCATACGAGAATAGCCTAACCTCACGCGACTCTAGCATCACGCGACCTAACAATATAAAGGCCGAGCGACCTAAAGGCTAACGACCTAACACGGTGGAACGAGCTACATGCAGGGGCGACTTTTCCTCTGGCCGAACGACCTAAGTGCAGGAAAATGCTAACAACTCGAAAATTTTGGGTTTTCCACCAATTAAATCCACACCAAAAGCAAATGCACACATAATAGTGGTAGGGATTCATACCCAACAATCATAGATAGTCATAGACAAGAATGTGAGATAAAAATCTCACCTTTTCACGGAAATTGATGGAGATGAAGCTTGAAAGCAAAGTGAGAAGCAACCACAAGCTTGAATCAATGCTTCACTTTGAATTTGGAGTTAGATGTTGAATTTGCAAATGAACTTGAGCTTGGAGTTTTAATTTCCCATTCCCTCCACCATTTTTGATGAAGCTTTATTGTTAGGATTATGAAGAAGGAAGTGATGAAGAGGAGATGGGTTGGAACTGAGTTAGTAATGGTTCAGCCCAAACCAAAGCCCTAAGCGAAAAAGTGACAAAATTACACTAACTCCAAACATATCGAAGTTTATACTCAAAAAGATCGCAAACGTCATTTTGAACTCAATGGGGGTGGTCTCGAGTCCTAATTTGACCGTATGCAAAAAGTAGCTTTTGGACTAAAATCCGATTAATGATAAAATATTTAAATAAAATATTTAAATATAAAATCGATAAATATGCGGGTTGTTACAGACTCCCCTCCTTAAAGAAATTGCGTCCTCGCAATATATAAGATGGAAATAAAAAGTAACAACCATAAAAGCATATTAACATAAAGAAATTTGAAATAAGAAGTTCACCTCAAAGAGCATGCGAAAGAAAGTCCGGATGTGTCCGCTCGATGAATTCTCAAGATTCCCCAAGAGAAATCCTTAGGATTTGAGAACCATAGAACTCACACAAAGAGAACATGTCACGTACCGAAATTTTCGACTTTCGAAAATTCGACATCGATACTCACTTTATCGACTACCGAGCAATCGAGCGCCGGAAACTCCAATAGTGAGGGTTTTAGAAAGAAGAAAACAGAAGAAAAGATAGAAGAAGAAGAAAGAAGGAACAGAAAGAAAAAGAACAACATCAGAACAGAAGACAATATCAGAATCTTACACATCGCAGCGGAACAATATATAATAAATAATTACTAGCCTTTTTAAAACAAAGAATTATATCAGTTTTTATACATACATCAATCAGAGTCAATATACAACAATGGACAGTTATATAAACTTGTCCTCATACAGAATACACAACGAAATAAATACTATCAGATACAAATACTACGTCTCGTCGTCCAGCTTATCTCCAAAGCTCCAGAATATCCAGAATATCCTGATAACATAACTCTAGGCTGCCCGTGTGGAAATTGGTGGGCACCCAGAGTTTAGAAGGGAAACAATAAACTCCGAGTCAGTCATGGTGACTGGTGTGAGATCGTAAAACAGTTATTTTTCACAAAGAAAATAAAACAAATTCGCAATGCTTTTGGAAAATGAAACTACCATAAGACCTCCCGCCACACACACAATGCAAACGCAGAATTGGAGGAGATTTCTTCTTATGATAGTCAAAGATGCTTACTACGCAAAATCAAATCCTTTTTGATATTATTATTAGTGCATAGTGTAGAAACATTTCGAAAGTATAATATAAATCTTAGCCAGCATAGGTACCATTATAGTATGCTTGCTATAGCTACCATATTAAATGGCAGATTCTACAACTAAAACCGTACAAGGCTCGTATTGTTTCTTTGGATTTCCAACAAATGGTCAGGCTAAGGAACTTCCTTTTCCACGATGGGTACGTCCCTGGAATAGACGACCCGAGAAATAACCTAACATTACGGTTAGATCTCTGCCAACACAAGGCCGGGTTACCTCTGCAAAAGTAGGTAACTACTGACACGCGTATGCCATCCCCCGATCATAACCGATCTTCCCGAGGATCCCCGATTTCCAACAAACCACATAGATAATAATGCAGCAACCACATAGGTTAAGTATCTGGGCTCCATACCATGATACCACCTCTATCCAGAAGGAATGACATACACTAAGGGGCGCTACTCCCTAGAACCTTGCCGCATCCTTCCTGTTTCGACCATTTCCGGGGTGTGAGGCTCGATGAAGTCTCGTCCACAAAGCTACGCTTTCTACAAAGCCCTGCTTCGGGTCAAACAAAAATGATCAACCTATGATCACAAAGATATAAGATCAAACAAATGATCATATCACAAATGATCAAACACTGATCATTTCACAGCAACACTCAGTATGCCACGTTACCAAATTGGGATATATCGCTGATAAATTTCAACTACATAACCTCTGAGCTCGTACGTCTCAGAGAAGGGTGTTAAGCTAAGAGAATAAATTCTCCGCCACCAACAGAAATGTATTTGAAAGAAATCAGCTTTATATCTCAAATTGTAACGTCAGACACACAATTCATACAAGTCTGTTCCGGGATCGAACAGAACCGAAGGCACTTCTCACGAAGCCCTTGCATATCCGGATAAATTTCTAATCACGTCCGGACTTCCCGTCACTAAGGGTGATAAAACCTCTAAATCGGAGATCAGCCGATGTAGAGTAACTCGACGGTAATCCTTCCGTTTTCAAAAATATCCGGTCTTCAACACCGGTCTTCGAATGCAATTCATAACGACGTATCACATATTCGGAATGGGTTATACGACCCCATGGTCCTTTCCCGGCTAACCCGAATAGTGAGCGATTATTCAAAAATAAGTGTGGCATTCAAATTCATCCAATTCACAACAAATACCTATCTAAAGGTAATTATTGATAGTCGGTTATTTAACTATCAATAAAGATGCGCAACATCATCAGATTCCAAATAATTTTCCAAATTATTTATCTTCCAAAAATATCTTTACTAGATATAAAATTTCCACACTTAACCATTTGAAAACAATTTCAAATCAATTTCCACATTTCATTTTATCTTTGAAGATAAAATCTCAAAACAGTTCATTTCATATTGGAAAAGCATTTCCATACTTATTAAATAATAAGTATTTCACAAATCTATTTATTTTCAACATTTGAAAATATTCAATATACTTAAATCAAATTAAGTATATATATTTCATTCTTTAAGGAAATCATTTACTATAACATCTATTTGAGTCAAAGCGAATGTTACGTAAAACATCGTTACGACGACTCAAAATCACTAGTATAGGGATTCGGATTTAGATAGATATATAAATCCCAATACTATATAAAACATTTCCTTTCGGAAATCATTTACTATAACAACAGTGTTATAGTCCACCATTTCCTCATTTTCCGAAAACGTCTATTTCAACAATGAACGTTGAAATCTATGCTTTCGATTCATAATACATTTTAAAACATCTTTAAAATGTTTAACTTCATTTTTAATATCACTTCTTCAAAAATGAATCCATTTTATTCAATAATATATTCACTGTCCAAAATCGTGAATATACTTCACTTATCCAAATTTCAATCTTTTCTACACATTTATTTCAAGAATTATCCACTATCCAAAATCGTGGATAAAATTCCCTTAATAACCTTCTATCTTAAATTCATCCAATTTGATTGATTCTCGGATTTATAAAACAACGTTTATAAATTCCATTTTCTATTTTCTATAACAACTCCGGTTTATAAATCTCATTTTATTAACTTCTAAAATTCACTTATAAGAATAAGTGATTTCGGATTTATAAACAACGTTTATAAATCGCATTTGTACTTTATAACGTTTTCAACTTTTAAAAGAATCATTTATGAACAAATTCGATCAATATTCCATTTAAAGGCATCAATTCAAGTTATAAGTAAATTACTTATAAATCCTTTATTCTACAACTTCATTCATTTTTAACTTCACAATATAAATATATTAATTTCATTCACTTATGAAATCCATTTATACTTCTTTTTAACACTTATAAAATTCGTTTTATAAGTCCAATATTTTGATTTATAAAATATCAATTTTAGAAATCTTTCTATACAAATCGTTTATAGTTATTCAAAAATCCCAACTTAAACCATTTTATAAATAAATCGACTTTTATTTCAAAAACGACACTTCGGTTATATTTCACTAAAAATTATAACTTTTATAACTTTAAAATTTTACGTTTATAAAACGATTCAAAAATTCCATAAAACGTATATTTTCAAAAATCACTTTAAAAACCTTTTTAAAGTAAAAGTCGTTATTTTTTTACATTTCAAAACTGAATCCGATGATGCAACAGCATCAATTAGTCCATCACAACAATCAATATCATATATCAATATGATAACAGAATATACATCAATATCTGTAAATAAATAACTACTGGTGAGGAATCTAGTTGGATCCCTCCAACCTGTTTCCCTGCATCCAAAGACGTTAGCACAATACCAATTCCATTTCAGTACGGAATTATCGCGGTATATGGGTTTTATAAAAATAATCCGCTTACTAACGGCGCAATAGGGTCTCATCCGCTATACGAGGCGGGAAATCATCAATCCAATATATACATATGCCAATATGTATATATTGATATATATATATATAGATATATCCTACTATATCTAATAGCACATCCAAACAGCAATCATATCAGTCAAAAACTGCAATAAATTTTGAGTGAGAAAATAATCTCACTTTGATTTTAAGTTCCGTTCCAGCGTTTATTTCGAATAAAATTAAACGCGCGTTTAATTTTACCCGAAATTCAAACTAGCTCCAAACGACTCCAATTCAGTTCCATAGCGAAGAGCTCGTCAATACGATTCCAACGCAAAAAATCTCGTCATAATCTGATAACGTATGACCAAGTTATTGCATTTTGAAGTTTACTCAAATTTTTATACAATTATTTACAATTTTTATTTTAAATTTTTAACCTAGCTTGATCTGGACCGCACATCACGTTGCCCTAACATCATCACCGTTCGCAACCTTCTTCCATCTCCCTCCAGTTTTCACGTTCAAACGTGAAACCCAAAGCCGCCTATTACTTCGAATTTCGCACGCCACCACACTTGATTCCAGCTTGATCAACCTTCACCGTTGCGTGCGCCATCACCTCACGAACCACCGCCCCCAACCCCTTGAAGTTCGGTCGACCCCAGCTCCCCCTAGACGAGCACGAACGGCCACACTTCCAACTTACTTTGCCACCCATTCTCTCCACCATTTCCAATCATAACCGTTGGATATATATATCTCGTGATGATCTTCAACTTTGCAGTTGAAGTCGAGGCGTAAAAGTTTGTAGATTAGAAGAAAATTGAGGAAGAACGAGACAAGTTTTCGGCCATTAAAATGAATGGTGGCGGCCTGACCTAGAAACTAGGGTTTTGTTGCAATTTGTGAATAATGGGGTGCTTTTATAGAAAATTTCACGATTTACTATTCATCGAATTTTTTCGAACTCCAAATCGAGCGTGCCGGCTGACGTTTATAAGGTTTACCCTGCGTTCCGAACGCAATGGAACAGGTTTCGGAAGCTAATTCGATCGTCTGTGCAAGATATGGAATTAAACGATCAATTTAAATTAAACCGATTTAAATCGATTTCGAGGCGTTTTGATTCGTACCGGACAAACGATAAATCCAAAAATTATGAAATTTGAAATCTTACAATAATATCATATTACGGATCCGATGAAACTAGTTTCGTCAAAATCCGAGACTTTTCGAAAAATGACTATTTTAACTCGCCGAATTAAAATTAAACGATATCGATGCGTTTCGAGTTGCCACGGTCAAACGATAACTTCGATTGCTACGAAAATTGAAATCCGATAATAACTAACTATTACGGATCCAATGGAACTGGTTTTGTTCAATTCTGAGACTGTTCGAAAATTGGCTATTTTTCAATCGATAATTAAATATTAAAATATTCAATCTTCACAGATTAACCCCAAATTCAATTTTAAAAGTTCTATAACCTTTCTATAACTCCAGTATGATTAAATAAAATTTTACAAATCATTTTCAATCATATTAAACTCGATTTTCAATTATCTCTGGAATTTCACTATTTAAATTATCGATTTAATTGACCAAATTAAATCCAATATCCTTTAAATAAATTATTCGACTTATTAAATTCATTTATTAATATTAAAAATCAATTAAATATTCGAATTTTAATTATCAAAAATTCTGGGTCGTTACAGAACATCTTTATTTTCGAAGACGTTTGACTTCCGAAGCGATAATACGAATAGGATGCTGCTCAAAAGTTAAATTAGGCGAAACTTCAATTTCTTCCACAACACCGAACTCAAGAATATAATCGGAATCTCAAAAGCATTTCCGTAATTGAGAAACGTGAAACACGTCATGAATAGCAGAAAATTGAGCCGGTAATAAAAGCGATGCGCCATGGAATCAATACGTTCAGTGATAGGAAATGGCCCAATATATTGAGGCGCTAATTTTTCCCGATCGACTGAAACGTAAAACACCCTTAATAGGTGAAACAAGAATAAAATCTGGACCTAAAACCAGCTTCTCACCGGCCTCAAGCCAACAAGAAGGAGATCGGCATGGCCTTCCATAGGGTGCCTCGAAAGGTGCTATACCAATACTAGATTGGAAGCTATTATTATAGGAAAATTCAAATAGAAAAATATGATCTTCCCAATTTCCATCAAAATCAAGAACACAAGAACGAAGAAAATCTTCAAGAGTTTGATTCGCACGCTCGGTTTGTCCATCGAACTGGGGGTGATAAGCGGTGCTAAAATTAAGCTTCGTTTCCAAAGCTGTTTGAAGACTCTTCCAAAATCCACTAATGAACAATGGATCTCAATCGCTAACAATAGAAGTAGGGACTCCATGTAAGTTAACAATTTCTTTGATAAAGAGTTTGGCCAAAAGAGGAACGGTTCGGTTAGACCGACCCGGAATAAAATGGGCGGATATAGTAAGTCTATCAACTATCACCCACAAGCTATCATGACCCGAACATGAACGGGAAAGGCCATCACTAAAATCCATGGAAATTTGGTCCCACTTCCAAATTGGAATTTCTAAAGTCTGCAGTAACCCACCGGGCCTTTGATCTTCGGCCTTAACAAGATGGCAAGTCATGCAACACTTGATAAAGTTAGCAATAACAGATTTCATTCACTCCCAATAATAAAGTCGCTTCACATCTGCGTACATTTTACTACTACCGGGATGAATGGTAAATTTAGAGTGATGAGAATCTTCTAAAGTATCTTTACAAAGATTACTAATATTTGGTACGATAAGTCTACCAAATTTTCAAATGTCGCCACAAGAATTAATATCGAAGTCTTTCAAACTTTCAATATTAATTTTATCCCTACAACTTTGGCTAAGAAGAGCCAATTCGGGATCTAGCCCTTTGAGCTTCAAGAATGCAGTCTAAAAGAGAAGGATAAGCCTCAAGGCTACGTAGAACAAGAGATGAACATGAATTGGAATTCACGATCTCGAATCTCACAAGTGGAGGAAATCTCGAGATCATTCCATTCGGATATCATCAAAGAAATAACTGCCTGTTGCTTAAGACTAAGGGTATCGGCAATACGATTCTCCCATCCGGGAGAAAACAAAGAATATCAAGATCATAAGATGCAAGGAACTTGAGCCAACATGGTTGACACAAATTAAGTTTCTTATGAGAAAATAGATATCCCAATGAGTTTTAATCGAGGTGGAGAACAATTCCTTCCCCAAGATGATGATGCCAAACTTTGAAAGCAAAAAAATAGCCGCGAGCACCAGATCATAAGTGACATACCTAGTCTCGATCGGCTTTTAGGATTTAGAAGCACAAGTGACTGCGCGCTCTCTTTTGCAAGAGAATGGCATCCAAACCAATACGATTAGCATTGGTACTAAAGATAAAGTTTTGGTTCCCTTTGGGAAATCACAAGAATAAGAGTATCGAAAAGAAAGAATTTAATCTTCTTTCCCGAAAAGCTAAAACTTTCAAAATTACAATTACTTTTTTAGAAAGATTTACATTTTACAAGTCAATTTATTGTGTCTGACTGTCTCATCAAAGCGTTTAGGAAATCCCTATCGATAACGTTGATCAAGCGCATCGACCAGAATTCTTAAAACACTAAATGGGAAATACAACACAAAATCATCTTCTAAATGATGAAAATATCTCTTAAAAGTTTTGAGAATATTCTTTGCTTGTTTAATTAAAAATCAAATTGTACTTATAAATAAATCTTATGAAAAAGATTTGCAAAATTTTAAATTCTATTTTCATCCAAAATTAATAAATACAAGAATGGAGTTATTGAAATATTCATAGAATACTCGATTTATAAAATGGATGAAATAAGCTGAATAAACCGAATGACATAATAAGTCATTCATAAGAATCATAACGAGTGCGGAATATAGTAAGTGGAATGCTAACTCCCGCAACTCGTAGCTAATAAAAACCGGTGGCAAGGTCAAACTGGAAAGACCTTAACACCTCTCAAAAGATTGCTTAGGTGATGATCCTAAGACAAGCTCAAAGATTCCCGAAAATTCACAACTACCCAATTAAGGGAAATAATTCTTTTCTCAACATGTGGGCTTAAAGAACAAAATGATGCCATTAATTTGGAATCGAAATCACAAAGGAAAAATATGAATCTGCTTAACAGATTGAAAATGTCGAAAATGATTAGTCCATTCGGAAAAATAGGATATGGGCCTCATAATGATTAAGCCAATCCTTTCACGCAAATCAATTCCGAAACCTAAACAACGCATAATATGCAAATCGGTTCGGAAAGAAAAATCACATGAAATAATTTCGACATCCATAAAAAGCAAATTGAGTGTTGCGGATCCACCAACCGGATTCGCAATTCTCAAGGAAGTCATCAAGCCCAAAATGTTTTAAAGAGAAAGAATCAACAAGTTCTTTTGATATAAAAAGGATGAGATGAACCCATATCAAAAAGAACTCGAATAGGATAATCACAAAACAAGAGTAATCAAGGATTGAATAAGAAATACCTTGACCAAGAGAAGAGTTGCTAGGGGCTTGCAGCTTTCCCTCTCTCCTACTTTGAAGTTTGGGACAGGTAGATAAGTAATGACCCAAGCCTTTGCAATAGCGGCAATAAAGGGGTTTCGGGCACTTAATAACATAATGGTCCGTGGAACCACAATTATAGCATTGTTTACGACTAGCAGTAGGAGTCTCAACTACCGGAGTTTCTTGTTCCCCTTTCTTCTTTCTTTGAAGTTTGGAACAGGAAGACATATAATGGTCCGCACCTTTACAATAGCGGCAAGAGATAGGTCTAGGACACTTATTTATATAGTGGTCCCTAGAATCACAATTGTGGCATTCTCCACGATTAGGGATTGGAGTCTTTGCTACCGAGGTTTCTTGCTTCACCTTCTTATTGGGATAAGGGCTTTTGAACTTAATATGCCTCTTCTCGGAAATCCCAATATCACTATCAATTTCTTTATCAGCTTCTTCATGTCGAAGAGTGATATCCACAAGTTGATTAAAAGGAACTTCAAGTTTCAGAGGTAAAACCATTTCGGGGTTCTTACAAAAAGCACAGATAAACCTTTGATTCTTAGCAAGATCCAAAAGATGTTGGGAAGACATGAATACGCCATCCAGAGAAGGACTACTGGATTGACTAGCGCTAGGACTGCCAGAACTAACCATCCCTTCTTCTTTAAGAAAGGAGGAAGAAGAAAAAGGTTATTCTCAGAATGACTATCAAGCAATCTTGATAGATAAAACAAGGAATCATAAAGGAAACAGGATGAATCGGTTCGAAGACTCGAACTAAATCCTAAAGCACGACTCCTAAGGTGGACTTAGGACGATGATCCTTGTTAAGTTATTCTACATTGTTCCGAAGTTTGGCTCTGATACCAAGCTGTGACGCCCCACCTCTATACCCACGCTAGTCAAGAACACTACGGAGTAATGCTGTCAACTAGCATGGAGAATAAGGCTGTTGAGGAGCGACCATCTATGTAATTTCTTTGTGCGAGCACTGATATGTCAGATAGTATAGCTTGCATTTCGTTTAAGGAGGAAATCCGACATACCGATACAAACTCAAAGCTATCACACAGTGGCTATATATAATCTTCGAAAACAAATATAGAAATAGACATAACACAAATAAGTCACAGACATCCATATCACAAAGGCGGAAGAAGATATGAATATAACACATGAAAGTGTACATCAGAGTAGTGGTCAGAAAGATCCACGATAATACAAAAGAATAGCAACATGTGCTACACAAAAGAATACATCTATGAGTCTATATCTCAAATGTATACAACAAAAACTACTAATCTAAGTGGTTTGTCAAAAGTGAGAGTAATAGATCCCTGGAGAGAAGTCAAGCAGAAGCACCTGTAACATCTCGGTCTGACCCGAGTATTATTTCATAAGAAAATAATAAACGGATCAGTCTAGCTATAAATATCAGATGACATGATATAGAATAAGAGATATGGCATAAACATATAATAACCATAATGGCATACTACTATAAGTATGTAAATGATAATCAACAAGAGATTAATCAATATCACAAGAATCTTCTCAAAGATCCAAATCCACAAAAAGGTAATGACACACGAATTCACCAATGCACAACAATTGATAAAACATATCAATGAAAATCACGAAAATTGGTGAAGCACAAATTCCAAAAATCAACACACGAAATACAGAAATCACAGAAAGGGGGGGAGGCCTATCACACGAACGAGAGCATGAAAGCTCACCAACATATGTATCACACGAACGAGAAGCTATCTCATGGAAGCTAACCATTTAATTTTTGAACACACGAATGGCCCAAAGACCTTTGAACACACGAACGGCCCGAAGACCATGGGGCGCTACCCCACATATGTGAGTAGAAAAATCACACAAATGGGGTCTAGTCTCCCTCGCAGACAAAGAGACATCGCTCAATCGCTAGTCTAAATCACAAAAATGATCGTCATGATCATCAAGAAGTGTCAATTACACTAAGCCAGTAAATATATGAGTTTAGCTTCATGTCCCATAACCACTAGCTTAACTTAAATATTTACGAACAAACTGTAGATCTTCACTAGGAAATTGTCACAAAAGGTTCAATCGAACAAGTCCAAGAATTAACCGACGAAGTAAACGCAAGCATTTTATACCACCTGTTTTGCTAAGCCGTTTAATTAGATTTCTCATCCGAGTGAAGTAAAGGCTTGTATATACTAATAGATTCGAAAATGGTTTAGGAAAAGAGCTTTGTAATAAAATAGAGTTGAAATCGTTTTGATGAAAGAGTTTTGATATTTACTACTAGTATTGAAACCTTTATATTTTTAAAGTGACAAATCAATAAAATGATTGTAAAAACAATCAATCACAAAATTCACATTCGAAGTCATGAATAAAATCCAAAGAAATCAATTCCAAAGCCATCAAAGTATAAATACCCATGCGGCCTAACAAGGCCGAGCTAAAGTGCAATGGAACGACCTAAAGTAAAATAGGTCGAACGAATTAAGGATAACATGCCGAGCGACCTAGGTGAGCGACCTAAGCATGAGGCGCGACCTATAAGGACTGAACGACCTATAGCAGGTGTGAGTTATATAGGTAGAACGACTTAAGGTCTAACGACCTAAGGGCGAACGAGTTAAGGCATTAACGGCCTAACAAGTAAATGTAAGCAGTGGTACGACCTAATAAGAGGAAGCGACCTAACAAGGTTGCATATGCCGAGCGACCTAACCATCTAAGGCCGAACGACCTAATTAATCTCACGACCTAAGAAAGTGACGGGGCCAAGCGACCTAACCGTTTAGGGCCGAGAGACTTTAAGGTGGAATGGGCCAAGCGACCTAACTAGGTGAATGGTCGAGCGACCTAAAGGTTTGGCCAAGAGCTTTGCCAAACGACATAGTGTGAACGACCTAACTTGTCGCGACCTAGCGACCTAAGGACGATCGACCAAGTGGAGCGACCAAGGGCTAACGACCTAGGGAGAGCGACCTAAGGGTTGAACGACCTAATAATGCGAGCAAGCCGAGCGACCTAAGGAACGCGACCTAACTGCGAGGCGACTTAAGGCAAATGGAGCATCATAACAAGTGGCGCGACCAAAGGAGTGCCGCGACCTAATGATGCCGAACGACCTAAGTCATACGAGAATAGCCTAACCTCACGCGACTCTAGCATCACGCGACCTAACAATATAAAGGCCGAGCGACCTAAAGGCTAACGACCTAACACGGTGGAACGAGCTACATGCAGGGGCGACTTTTCCTCTGGCCGAATGACCTAAGTGCAGGAAAATGCTAACAACTCGAAAATTTTGGGTTTTCCACCAATTAAATCCACACCAAAAGCAAATGCACACATAATAGTGGTAGGGATTCATACCCAACAATCATAGATAGTCATAGACAAGAATGTGAGATAAAAATCTCACCTTTTCACGGAAATTGATGGAGATGAAGCTTGAAAGCAAAGTGAGAAGCAACCACAAGCTTGAATCAATGCTTCACTTTGAATTTGGAGTTAGATGTTGAATTTGCAAATGAACTTGAGCTTGGAATTTTAATTTCCCATTCCCTCCACCATTTTTGATGAAGCTTTGTTGTTAGGATTATAAAGAAGGAAGTGATGAAGAGGAGATGGGTTGGAACTGAGTTAGTAATGGTTCAGCCCAAACCAAAGCCCTAAGCGAAAAAGTGACAAAATTCCACTAACTCCAAACATATCGAAGTTTATACTCAAAAAGATCGCAAACGTCATTTTGAACTCAATGGGGGTGGTCTCGAGTCCTAATTTGACCGTATGCAAAAAGTAGCTTTTCCGACTAAAATCCGATTAACGATAAAATATTTAAATATAAAATCGATAAATATGCGGGTTGTTACAAGCTCAAACCACCATCACGTTGCACTAAGATAAGCAACGTCAGTCGTGCTTGAACTCTAAAACTGAACTAGCTCCAGATAATCTACTAAACCTGATTATCTGAAAAACCCAACTCTAGACTACCCGTGTGGAAAATTGTGGGCACCCAGAGTTTAGGAAGGGAACAATAAACTCCAAGTCAGTCGTGGGACTGGTGTGAGTAAACAAAAACAGTTTATCTTTAAAACAAACAACAAAGGAATTTTTATCATTGAAACCCCAATGCTTTTGAAAAATGAAACTACCATAAGACCTCCCACCACACACACAATGCAATCGCAGACTTGGAGGAGATTTTTTCTTATGATAGTCAAATATGCTTCCTACGTAAGGAAAACGCTTTTGATATTATTACTAGTGCATAGTGCAGAAAACATTTCGAAAATACAATATTAATCTTAGCCAGCATAGGTACCATTATATTATGCCTGCTATAGCTGCCGCCTGAGGAGACAGGTTATACAAATTGCAATCGTAAAGGGCTCGCATTGTTTCTTTGGATTTTCCAACAAATGGTCAGGCTAAGGAACTTCCTATGCCACATGGAAACGCCTCTGGCGGGACGTCCCGAGAACCTACCCGGATCTCTGCCAACACAAGGCCGGGTTACCTCTGTCACTAGGTAAGTACTACTCGAGTATGCCACCCCCCGGTCCTTTGGGACCTTTATCCGAGGGCCCTCGATCACACAACAACAATCACACAGTAAATGAGATTGGAGCAACCACACATGTAAATATCTGGGCTCCATACCATGATATCACCTTTTTCCAGAAGGAAATGGCATACCCTAAAGGGAGCGACCCTCATAACCTTGCTGCATCTTTCCTGTTTCGACCATTTCCGGTTTGTGAGGTCCTGATGCAGTCTCGTCCACAAAGCTACGCTTTTTCACAAAGCCATGCTTTGATCAACAAAGGATCAACAAATGATCAGCACACAGCAGCACTCAGCATGCCACACTACCAAATTGGGAGTATATCACTGATAACCTTCAACTACATAACCTCTGAGCTCGTACGTCTCAGAGAAGAGTGTTAAGCTAAGAGAATAAATCTCCGCCACCAAATAGAAATGTATTTGAAAGAAATCAGCTTTATATCTCAAAGTGTAATGTCAGACATACAACCATACAAGTCTGTTCCGGGTTCGAACAGAACCGAAGGCACTTCCGAAGAAGCCCTTGCAATCCGGATATTCACAATCTCGATCGGACTTTCCATCACTTAGGGAATCTCTATACCGGGCGCTACCCAGTGCAGAGACAATCGATAGGTTATCCTATCGTTTTCACAAATACCCGGTCTTCAACACCGGTCTTCAATTGCTATCCATATACGACGTATCACTTATTCGGAATGGGTTATATGACACAAAGTCCTCTCCCGGCTAAACCGAATAGTGAACGTAATATTTAAAAACATATGGATAATGGGATTTCAATTAAGTCACGACTTATTATCCAAAACTTTCCTTTCGAATGGTTTAAACAAATCACCATTTTAATCTTTTACAAAAAGATTCATCTCACAAAGTTCACCCAGTTTCACAAAGATCTATTCAAAGATTTCCAAATCGATTTCCATTTCAATTGGATTAACTCATTAAATCTTTAAATCAAGATTTAACTTATAGCTTTCAAAAAGAATTCACTCATAACTTGGAAAACCATTTTTTCAATTCAAACTTGAAATTTCTTTAACTTAAATTGGAATTTCACTTCTTATATGAAAGCTTTTATCATTTGAAAACAAACAGTTTTCATTTCGGAAAATCTGATTCATTTATACGAGTTAAAGTCCTTGGGTTAAATTCAAATTCTTAAAACCATACCTTTAAAATGGTTTAAATTCATATAAACACATTTATAACATCTTTAACCATAATTTCCAAACATGGAATTCAATTCCAACTCTTGAATTCAAATTCAAATTAAATTATCTAAATTGGGAGCTTTACCAAGTTATTCAAAATAACTTTTATCTTAAAAACTCCTTTTCAAAAGCTTTAACATTTAACCCAAATCTATTTTCAAAATCAATTGAAATTAAAATTTCAATTTCAAAAACATTAAATTTAAATCATCTGTGACTTAACCGATTTCCTCGTGAAATCCATATTTGTGTGTGTAAAAGTGTGGTCCAGGGGTTTCACACAATAGTGCAACATCATCTAATCATCACAGATCAAGGTACAGAAATATAGTTGATAAGCGGTATAACTATAATGCTTATCTTTTATTCACAGATCACAGATAATATATTACATTCATCCCAGATAAATAAACTACGGTACAGATCACGCACAAATCAGAATATATCACACAGGATCACAGATCAGGGAGTATCAAATAATTCGACATTCAATAGAATCCAAACATCCATAAGTAAGATCAGTTAATTGTCTAATTTATTCAAAACAGATTTATTACTTATGAATTTCAAATCCTGGTTAATTAACATTAATAAATTACAAATCATTTTGATTAATTATTCTTTAGTCATTCATTAACTAACCATCAAATTCTTAATTAATTAATCTTAAATGAATTAACCTCTAATCATTGAATAATTAATCCCTAATTATTCTTTAATTGATTACATTAATAAATTAACCGTTAATTAATTATTCTTTAAACACTTGATTTATCAACCTTAAATCATTAAATAATTATCCTTAGTTACTTTCATTAAGTAATTATCTTTACGTGATTGATTACCCTTTAATTACTTTTAATTGCTTAATTAATTCAAAGATAAATCATTTATCTTAATTAATCACTTTATTATCATTAAAATCTTTAATTAATAAATTTCATAATTAATCATCATTAACACATAATTTATTCAAAAGATTAAGGTTAATTAAAACAACATTTCATTTTAATTAATTACATTATCTATTTAATTTAAATTAAGAATTAATTAATAAATAATGTCACAAAAATAAATTAATTAAACTTAATTACTTTTAAAATAATTTATTCTTAAACTTCAAACTAATCCCATGTTTTAAAATACTTTTTCAAAAGAAAATTTTAACATGTTTAAATTTGAATTAGTTTAAACTTTGAAAACTGGTTTTATAACAAACCCGAGTCCTCCCTGTATGTTTCCCGAGACAAAAGCATGCTTACTTCGAGTTTTCCTAGAAAACAACCAGTATACTTTTATTTTCAAACTTAAATTTTTGTTTAAGTATTAACCCAAATGTTCACAAAATTCCCCGGACTCATACCCGAGCCATCACCCTAGTTCCCCGAAGATTACTTCGAGTCATCCACCCATCATTCCTCTACCAGGCTACCTGATACTTGTGACATATCGTGCACGTTGCACACTGCTCTGATCGCCTCTGGTCGATGCTACGACCATCGTCAAGTCAACAACAACACCTACGAACCACCAGGCTACCCAGAAACTCAAATTTAACTCGGAAACAAAATCGAGCTTCACGCAACCCACTAGAACGAGACTGTTCTCCCAAAACCCCCTCGCATCGCCACCTCCGATCACCAGAATTCTCGCCACTTCGTCCATAGCTTCGCCATGAAACTACGCTCCGTTACCCCCACGACCGATCGTCTGAATCGCCTCGATGATGATGAACTTCCCTTTAAAATGTTATCGACCATACTGGGTTGTTAAACCCTAAATCAACTTCAATCACCTACCACGATGAAATATAAAATCATCTCGTATTTTTCTCAAATTCATCGATGTTCATACTTGCTTCCAACAAAATTCCAACATTTAAAATTGGTTCGTTTGTCAGAAAATGGAAAAAATGCAAATTTCGTTCAAATACGAACTACTCGTAAAATATAAAACTAAAAATTACCATTCTTGCTTTAAAAATCCTATTTTTCATTGAAGATTTAGGTTATAAACTTGAATGAGTATTTTATAACAATCAAATTTATCACAATATTTCTTGTTTGCCTGTAAACAAAATTTCCAGAGACATTAATAAGTTGTTTCCACTTAAATAAATTTTATAAACTTAGTTCATAATCTAACAAACAACTTTTGTTTATATTCTAAAGTTTAACAAGAATCAGAGGAGAAGAATTTGGATTTTCAAACAGGTTTTGAAAACCTGTTATGTTTAAAACAGAGAACCATGTCTGTTTTCTGACATGCATAGACAACTCATACTTATATCTATACATACTTGCTTGCATACAATACTTCATCACTTTTTACTTCAACATGATTATCAAATAACAAGCTAAAAATCCAGATTCAAAAGTTTACTCACAGTGTTTTGAAGAAAGAACAGAGCTTCAAGTTGAAACAGGCTTGAAAATTTGCAAGTTGAAGGCTTTTCTTGATCTCTGGCTTTGGATAAATTGTTTTGATGTTTTAAAGTTAATGTTTGTTTGAATATGAGATGATATTACTTTAGTTTTCTACTCAGTTCTCTTGATGGACGAACTGAAATGAAAAGGCTGATAAAAGAAAATGAGTTTACAGGTGATATTTTAGTTTGTACATGGTGATAATATGTTTTGTACAAGTGATATTTTTTTTCCAGTACAAACATACGCAGAGATTTTTTCTCATTTTGGAGGCTGATAACATTTCTAGTTGACCTTGTTTATGCTAGCATTAAATGCTTAAGTCCTTTATGTCTTCATATGTTTGAATACTTAAACATATTTGTCCTTTTAATTTGTTTGTATGTGAATGTATTTGCACTGTCTTGTGGCTTCATAGATATGCTTACTTGTTTCATTCCATACTTATATTTGTATTTTTTTGTGTACAGATATTTTTTTTGTTTACTTTGTTTAATTAACTTCTTGCATTGCACAGCAAACACACTTCGTTATTAATATATTTCTTTATTTTATTTCTATTTCTTTCCTTTTGTCTTATTATTTTGTCTTTGTAATATTACTTGATAATATAAATAATCTATATATATTTTTTCTGTTATTAAATTTTAGCTAATGGGTTACTTTTATATTCTTTATACTTTATCCTATATAATTTGTATTTTTATTTTTAAACCATTTATTTATGATTTAAATTCAAATCAAATATATATATATATAATTTCAAATTTACTCATATATGCCCAAATATATATATATATACATTCACATATATATAATTTCTAAATTTAAAATGATTTTATATATTTTTATTTGGTTTCGGGGAAACTCGCATCAATTTATCAATTAATTCCACAGTTTTTATTCAAAAATTAATTTAATTATCAATTTAAATTTAATTAAAATTCGGGATCTTTACAGACTTCCCCCCTTAAGAAATTTCGTCCCCGAAATTTGCCAAGGAGACACAAAGATAGATGAAGAATGTTTCATCAACTCAAACTGAATATCTATTCTGCATTTGGCTTACCAAATCAGAATATCAATAATAGATACAAGAACGAATCTTTTTTAACACTTCACAAGATACTCGGGTTATCCAGATCTACGAAATATGCAGTGGCATCGGTTAGTCCGAAGGGATAACTAACCATTCGTAGAATATATTGGGACCCAAAGAATAGATAGATATATGGATACAATTTCAAAACTTTTAGTTTAGAACTAAAGTATACCTATCAACCATAGCAAACAAAGCAACCAATTCATCCAAACAAACAATTCTGACTTATTTGGAGTTTATGTCCCATATTAATATATCGAATTTCCTTCCTGGATCTACCAGGAATTATCGAAGAATTGAGAAAAGATGACGAACAAAAGAGATTGATAGAGAAAAGATTATTTCCTTGTTGTTACAGGGTATTGACCATTTATAGTCGTATTCCCCTGTCCCCTATCTCATCCTCTTCTTGCACTCATACTTACTATCGGTAGACAGTAAGAGAATTTACTGAGGCTTTCGAATGGATATCTTAAGGATACTCATTCTAGGGTATACTTCACCCTATCTCTAATGAGCTACTTAATGTGTTATACTCCATAGCTAAAGTTCAACCTTAGCTCTGATACCAAATGTGAAGATCCCAAACTCGGCCTTCAAAAATCGGCACCCGTACTTCACTTGTACTCAAAATGCCGCAGATTCAAACGCCGAATCTGGCTCTCCGGAGCTTATAACACAATAAGTATAACAACACAGCGGAATAAAGAAATAGATGATATCATATACGACTCCAATGAATACAATATCCGGAATGATATACAACAATGATATCAATATGATACAAGAATATCAGAGATAAATAATGATACAGCGGAAAACAGAAGTGATAACTCCAAATGATCCGACAAAGAGAATGAGACCAATAACTAAAGTGATGGTTAATAAAATGTTCCACAAATAAATTTATTATTCACCGAAATTATGAAAATGAAGTAAATGTAAACAGAGGAATTTGGTATAGCTAAGAATCAATGGAAAATGAAATTGAATTTAATTAAATTATATATAATATTTAAAATGGATATACAAGTAAATAAGGGATATGAATAATGGATTGTGAATAATTAATTGTAAATGAAATGAAGGTAAGTAAAATAATTTAATATAGATAAATTGGATAGAAATCCATTAAAAGTTAATACGTAAGTTGTACGTATATTATTTCATTCGCACAACGATTTGATTCAGATTCGAGCATAGAATTTTGAGATAATTTATATCGATCCGAGTTAGGATTTTTCACTCGATTCTTGATGGTGAACCCTGTATATAGATTTTTGATTTGATTCTAAAATTCTCTATCATAGTATATGGCTATGCAAGGAGAGTAACAGTTTCCGATCAAGGAACTAAATTTGAGTCCGCACTAGAGAGTCGTGTGAACGATACTAGTTTGGAAGTGAAATTGTGTGATCGAGTGAGTGATCAAATTTGATACTGTGTATGGATGATATATATACATCGTACGGGCTTAAATTAAGCTAATATTGGAAATTGACAATGTGAAATATGAAATGACTTTAAATTATGTGATTGGATATCATTGATAAATAAGATGCAGGTATTTAAAATCAAGGAAATTTGGATTGCCGACAAAAAGGTACGTGTTTATTTTGTCATTTGATTTGATGGTTTTATGATGGAGCCACTTGGCTTTTGTTTTCTTTTGTTGGTTTGAGGCCCGTAGAGGCGTTTTGTAGCTGTACCGATCGAGCCGTGCAAAGGAGACTCTGCCAAAAATTTTCGTAAATCCGGGCGTTAGAAAATTTTCAAGTTTCAAAATTTTATAACTAGCTTGGATAACTAACTTGAAAATTTCGTAAGCCAATCGGA
The DNA here is from genome assembly GCA_030737815.1 of Allium fistulosum. Taxonomy (NCBI): domain Eukaryota; kingdom Viridiplantae; phylum Streptophyta; class Magnoliopsida; order Asparagales; family Amaryllidaceae; genus Allium; species Allium fistulosum. Next base: position 1,340,469,278 of record CM060901.1, on the reverse strand, counting down.
GTAGCGTAGTGGAAGCGTAGTAACGACTTTTTAAATGAAATTTCATTGTTTTATAAGTTGATAATTTTGAATAATATATATCAACTGTTGAATTCTTTACTTAGTTCCTTTTCCCTTCTTTTTTTTACTTTTCGGGGACGAAAAGTTTTGAGTGTAACGACCCGTAAATTTTCGATAATTAAAATAGTTAATTTAATAAGATTTCATGGTTTAATGTTGGAAGAATTTAAATTTTTGTAATATATTTATGATAATAATAACTAGAGTGAATTGCAACAATATTTATCTAAGTTAATTATTAATGAATTGAATGAAATTCCAATCCATTAGGAATGACTCAAATGTTATAACTTGGTTGTAAAGGAAATATAAGGAAAACAATTGTAAATATTGGGTTAGCTAATAAAATAATATATAGTCAATGGTAATGGAATCTAATTTGTATTTTATAGGTAATTGTGACACTTGTTTGTAAATAATAAACCTATAAGTGTGATTAAAAGTTAATAGTGATAATTATTATAAGTTACTTGTTTATTCAGTCGGTCGAATTGAATTAGGAAACCAATTGCAAACGAAATGAAATTTTATATGCTAGCTGAGTGCATGGTCTATAACTGAAGTTAAATAATAATGTGGAATTCATTGGATGTAATAAAGTAATTGATTGATAACGAGAATTCATTTAAAATCCAATATTGGAATTTGTCGAAAATTGAACAATTAAATTGTTTAAAATTCAATATTTGAAATTAACTGAATAATTGAATAACGGGAATTGAATAACTGTATAATGGAAATAGTTGTTCTATAATTTAGAATTCGTTTTAAAATTTAAATCTTATAAGTTCATTTTCAAATAATTCAAGATTGTGAATTTTGGATAATCAAAATTGTTTAAAATTTAAAATTTCAAATATTTGAATAATTAAATTCTGAATATAATATGATTGAAAATGAAACCGAAACTTGATGTAAATTTTATTTAAACAACAATGAAGATTGTTAACACTTAAAATTGGATTTAAAAGGTGAATAACTGGAAATTGAAAATTTTATATTATAATCGACGAATAAAAATAGCCTTCCGGGGCACAGTCTCGGAATTCGACGAAACTAGTTCCATTGGATCCACAATAGTATGTTATTATCGGATTTCAAATTTCGTAGCAATCGGAGTTGTCATTTGACCGTGGCAGCTGAAAACGCTTAGAAATTCATTTAATCGGTTTAATTTAAAATCGATTGTTTATTTCCATAACTCACACAGACGATCGAATTGGGCCCCGAAACCTATTCCATTGTGTTCGGAATGTGGGTAAAACATTACGAACACCTGTCGGCACGTGTCATTTGGAGTTTGTTCGGAAAATCATGAAATTTGTGAGATTAATATTAAAATAATAAATATAATACTGTATAAACATTTGCACGCAGTAAACCCTAAGTAGGTTCATGGCCGCCGTTATCAATTTCTATGGCCGAAACGCTTCCTACCTTTCTTCCCTCCAATCTCCTAATCCTAGCAGTATCGTCAAAACCTTTAACTGCAAAAGTGTAGATGGGAAGGGGATCTTCGTGATGACTGGTTGTGATTGAGTATGATGGTAGAGATCGTCGGCGAATCGAGCATGAAGGCAGTGGGTTCGCGAGTGTTTTTAGAGGAGTAGGTGGTGCCGAGTTCACCGAAGCTTCGGCCTGGAGGAGAGCTTGCGTAGGGCTTCGATTTGATGGCCTCCGATCGCAGCGTAGGTGATCGAGGAGATGCAGTTTTAAAACCCTAGAAGGCGACAAGCGTTGGGTTCTTTGTTCGAACTAGGAACGATGAAGGAAGAAGCTTCAATGCACGGCCTTGATTTGTTGTGGGATTGATGTACGGCCCAGATCTGTTTGAGAAATTTGTAAATAAATTTTAAATTAAATCGTGTAATCTTTTAAAACTGTATATCTTTTTCATACATTATCAGAATTGGACGAAACTGGCGACGTTGAAATCCAGCGACGAGAGCTACACTGCAGTGCAGATCCGAAGACGTTTGGAGCTCGTTAAAATTTTAGGTTAAATTGAACGTCGTTCGATTTGATTTAAAATTGAAAACTCAAGGTGAGTGTTTTATAACGCTCACAACGTACTAGAATATTTTGATGCTGGTTGAATCGGATATTATTAAGTGATATGATTTTTATTAGTCATTGTTGATTAAATTTAACTGTCATCTAGATTGTCATTGAATTTAGTGTTAGAAATTGAAATTGAAAGTCAAATTAGAATTGGAATTTAATCGCAATTAAATTACCGAACATTTATAACTATGAAATTTCCATGAATTATATTGTCTGTTTGGATGATTGGTTGCGATGGATGCTATTGATTGATATTTTTAATGTTTGGATGTTTATTTGTTTATAGATATCCTGTCATCACCCTTTGTATTAATTACAGTTGTAAATTGAATCATTTTGAATAAATTGAGAAATAGGTTGAAATGATATATACCTATGACACTATGATTTGAATTGAAATGATATATATCTATTCCTGAAAATTTAATTGAAATAACTGATCACTTGGCCATATGATAGAAAATTTTATATGGGCACCGGATTGGTTAAATTAAATAATTTTTAAAATCTTTGATTTGGAATTACTTTAAATGGTTTGATTTAAAGGAATTTAAAAATCAATTTTATAGAAATTGAATTTATCGCGAATTTAAGGTTGAGATGTTGAAATAAATTTTTGTTAAACAAATTGTTTAATAAATAAAGTTGAGTCTTTGAAAATTAAAATTGTGATATGATTGAATTTCGTAAATTGATTTGTTTTTTTTAAGGATTTAACTTTTATTCGGACTTTGAATATTATTAAGTAAAAGTGAGATAAAGACAACATTTTGAAATTTGAGGAAATTGGATTTGGGATGGAATTGAATTAATTTGAAATCGAAATTGATTTGACTTGAAATTGAGATTTGAATTGACTGAATGGAAATTTGAATTTGATTCAGATTGGTAAGTGGAATTAAATGGTTGACTTTGAAGCTATTTCATTTTGGTTTTCCTAAATTATCTTGCTATATAAACCATTTTAAATACTTAAACTATTTTATACTAAACTATTTTAACCTACATTAATTATATTAAATTATTTTAAATTATTTAAACATATTAACTTATTTTAATCTATTTTTAAATCTACTTAACCCAATTTAATTTATTTTAAACTAATTAACTGTTTCAATTTATTTTAATTATATTTTTATCTATCTTAAAGCTATTTAACCTATTTAATTTTATTTAATCTATTTTAAATCTGTTTAACTATATTAAATCAATTTAAACTATTATGAAATCTATCTTTAATATTTTAGAGTATTTTAACTATTTTTAATTATTTAAGCTATTTTTAAACTATTCAAACTATTTTCCAAAATTTCCAACTGGTCAATAATGTGAAATGTTTATATTTAAATCTTGGATTTAAATACGAATTGGGCTAAATGAAGTTACAACCTAAATTGAAATGTGAAACGATTTTGAAATTGAAATGAGATATTGAGGCAAAAATGATTTTTGAAATGGATTTGATTTTTGAAGCGAATATGATATTTTGATATCAATTATGAATTGATTTTGAATATGTAAAAGAACCATCCGGTGTGTAATAAGAGTTTGGTTGTTAAAGACACCGAGATCAGATATGGGCATACTCTTTGTCGATACCGAAAACCACTTTAACAACTGTGTACGTGGTGTAGATTCTAGAAATGAAGTAGGATGGTTTGGCGACGATTCTATATGGTATGACGTGACCCTGACTCCCGTGAGTCAGCTTATATGTGACTAAAATCAGGAGCCACGCCGGGCCAAGTGAGGTCATTCCTCTTATCGGGCATATTTCTTCGATACCATTCTATTGCTTTTGTGATTTGATTTGGTGGCCACCCCTCGATTGTTTGGGAGTGTTTCCGAGGTGGGCGGTAGTAGCTGCTATGCGTCACCACCAGTCCGGATCCGCAAATGGTATATCTACCCTGGCATTTCCTCGTGTGTCGTGTTCACATGCCCTATAGCGCCTTCTACGAGTTTGTTTTGTACCATACCTATAGAGTGCCCTCTGATAGCCCTCCAGTTTACGGAGGAATTACGGTACAGTATAGACTATGGGAATGTATAAAAATGTGTTAAGGGGGATATGGGTAACGCCTCAATGCTATATTAATACTTTTACTTTACTGTATACATATTATAATAGCGTATTGTACTACATAGTAGATAGTTTAACGGATCCTTAAGAGATGGAAAATCCTGTAACATCTCTTGAGTTATTGCACGCACGTTGACACTGGATAGGAGATGTCAAACCCCGTAAACATCTCTGACGCCGTTACACTCATATTTATTTACGATTGATTTAACTTACATAAGGATATTTTAGTCCTGACTCGAGTGTTTTTTCCTTTCATTACGCTTGGGTCAGTCTGAGTTTTTCAGCTTATTGAAGATTTATTCTGGAGGACGAAGACGAAGATTTGGTATACTATTACTATTATTATCCTTGCATCATGCTGTCTGCTGCATTATTTTATTTGTTCTGTTGTATATGTATAACTCTGATAAATGATGTATAAATGATAATCAAAAGTATATTAAACAGCTTCATGAACTGTTATTTGATTATTATATTTTATATTTCCGTTGTGAGATTCTGTGGTGTTTTCTTGTTCCTTTTCTCTTCTTTTCTTATTTACCTCATTAACGATCTTTCCTTTTGAATGGTTTGAGTTGGCATGTGTGTCTGATTGTCGATTTAAGCTGTCCAAAAAGGTGGGTCGTTACAGTTGGTATCAGAGCTTTGGTTTAGCGATAACCTTAGCTTTGTGGGGTCTGACTCTTTATAAATAGGGTAGTAATACCCTATGATGAGTCGTTGAGTGTATATGTATGAGAGAGCGTATTTGTTAGTGATATAAAATTGTTTTATACTGTGTTGGTTGATTTGTTGAGTGGCTTATGGATTCTGGTCAATACGAGTAATTAACGTCATTGATAGGGATCTCTAAACACTTGAACAGTAATTCGACATAGTATCCTTTTGAAATTGGGTAAATGAAATAATTTTGCCCTGATTATATTTTGTATATAAAGAAATAATTTTCAGAAATTATTATGGTTCATCCTGTTTGTTTGGTTGTTAGGAATGAAAATATTGATTGTTATCATTAACTGGATGTTGTATTTTAATAAATAAGGGTAATTACAAAATAAAAAATGATAAAACAACTTGTGAAATGTTTTAAGAAAGTAAAATTTTTGTAAGAATAGCTTATAAAGGTGACTTATAAATTAAAGTAGATTTAAATTGAGAATTGAATTTAATACCCAGGGATTTTGAAAATGGTTTTCAAAACTTTGAAGAAAAGTATGTAGTGATATTAGTTGAAAAATATTTATGGGAAATAAATTTTGAAAGGAGTTTTTTTTGGAATAAATTCAGTACTCCTCTCTTATGTCGCTGGAAAATAATTTCGGTGATGACTGCGTTGCATCATCGACGTTCATTTTCGAGTCTCAAAGTGGGGGAGACTTCTGCGAAGCTTTGCTTTGCTTCGAAACTGTTTTGGAAAAAAAATGAATTTTGGTTTAAACTCCAAAGGTATGATTTGATATATATATATATAGAAGATATAAATGTATATATTTATTTCAAATGATTTGAAATGAACCGGGCATTTAAATTTTCTAAGTTCTATTAGTTAATATTTTTTTAAATTATTTGAATGAAATATGAATAACCCGAACTTATAAAATAGGAGGATTAAGAAACTCTAAGCTAAATGTCTTGAGAAAACTTTAGAGTTGAAGTGTAACTCTTAAAATTGAAAGGTAAAGAAAATTTAAACAAGTTAAATTGTGAACATTCTAAGTAAAATGAATTCTATAAATTTGTATAATACCAAATTGCATTCTAATAACATATAATATGACTTACCAAATGCTAAAAGTTAAAATGATGTTTTGGATATGTAATGGAATTATACAAGTAAACAAAACCTAAAAGTAATTAAAATATACAAGTAAGCAAAACTTAAAAGTAACTAAAATGTATATAAATGGAAATTTGATTATGATAAAAATGTTATATACTTAAGTATAATGTGAAATGTTGAATGGCTAAACAAAATAAGTAAGTGGAACATAAGAAAGAGAGCAAATGAATTATACAATATCTTTGTAAACTGGTTATCGAATTAAGTATAAATTTGCAGAGAAATTGTGAAATTGAATTTATGACTTTTGAGATAATTATAAACTTAGATAAAGTCTAACTTCTTATATATGACTTTTATAGGATGATTAATAAACTAAAGTGATGGTTAATAAAATGTTCCATAAATAAATTTGTTATTCACCGAAATTATGAAAATGAAGTAAATGTAAACAGAGGAATTTGGTATAGCTAAGAATCAATGGAAAATGAAATTGAATTTAATTAAATTATATATAATATTTAAAATGGATATACAAGTAAATAAGGGATATGAATAATGGATTGTGAATAATTAATTGTAAATGAAATGAAGGTAAGTAAAATAATTTAATATAGATAAATTGGATAGAAATCCATTAAAAGTTAATACGTAAGTTGTACGTATATTATTTCATTCGCACAACGATTTGATTCAGATTCGAGCATAGAATTTCGAGATAATTTATATCGATCCGAGTTAGGATTTTTCACTCGATTCTTGATGGCGAACCCTATATATAGATTTTTGATTTGATTCTGAAATTCTCTATCATAGTATATGGCTATGCAAGGAGAGTAACAGTTTTCGATCAAGGAACTAAATCTGAGTCCGCACTAGAGAGTCGTGTGAACGATACTAGTTTGGAAGTGAAATTGTGTGATCGAGTGAGTGATCAGATTTGATACTGCGTATGGATGAAATATATACATCGTATGGGCTTAAATTAAGCTAATATTGGAAATTGACAATGTGAAATATGAAATGACTTTAAATTATGTGATTGGATATCATTGATAAATAAGATGTAGGTATTTAAAATCAAGGAAATTTGGATTGCCGACAAAAAGGTACGTGTTTATTTTGTCATTTGATTTGATGGTTTTATGATGGAGCCACTTGGATTTTGTTTTCTTTTGTTGGTTTGAGGCCTGTAGAGGCGTTTTGTAGCTGTACTGATCGAGCCGCGCAAAGGAGACTCTGCCAAAAAAATTCGTAAATCCGGGTGTTAGAAAATTTTCAAGTTTCAAAATTTTATAACTAGCTTGGATAACTAACTTGAAAATTTTGTAAGCCAATCGGAGTAGCGTAGTGGAAGCGTAGTAACGACCTTTTAAATGAAATTTCATTGTTTTATAAGTTGATAATTTTGAATAAAATATATCAACTGTTGAATTCTTTACTTAGTTCCTTTTCCCTTCTTTTTTTTCCTTTTCGGGGACGAAAGGTTTTGAGTGGAGGAGAGTGTGACGACCCATAAATTTTCGATAATTAAAATAGTTAATTTAATAAGATTTCATGGTTTAATGTTGGAAGAATTTAAAATTTTGTAATTTATTTATGATAATAATAACTAGAGTGAATTTCAACAATATTTATCTAAGTTAATTATTAATGAATTGAATGAAATTCCAATCCATTAGGAATGACTCAAATGTTATAACTTGGTTGTAAAGGAAATATAAGGAAAACAATTGTAAATTGTAACATCCCGTATTTTTAAGCTATTGAATTTGAACATTTAATTCGTTTTAAATGTTAATGTGGATTCTTAATTGATTCTGAAATGAATGGATTTGGGCTCAATCAATGAAAATGAGCTATAATTTTAATTTATAGCAATTCTGGTTTAATTTGAGATTGGATAATAATAATTAAATATTCAAAATTGGGATAAAAGGTGAATTTGGGGTAAATGATTATAAAAATGGTGTTTAAATGTATTTTTAAGCTCAATTGGTTATAAATAAAATTATTGGAATTTTAGATGAATTTTAAAGTGAATAAATTAATATTTGGGATTTTATATTAATTTAAAAAATGAATTTAATATTATTAAATTGCAATTAATCAGATTTTGGGCTGGAATGAGCCAGAATAATTTTTAATGTGTTTATAAATTTTATATGATTTATTGTTAAGTTAATAAAATTTTAAAAATGAAATTTTAAGCGTTTCGATAATTTCGAAAATCGCACGATTTAATAGACGAGTTAAAATAGCCTTCCGGGGCATAGTCTCGGAATTCGACAAAACCAGTTCTATTGGATCCGTAATAGTTAGTTATTATCGGATTTCAATTTTCGTAGCAATCGGAGTTGTCGTTTGACCGTGGCAGCTCGAAACGCATAGAAATCGTTTTAACCGATTTAAATTTTAAATTAATCGTTTAATTCCGTATCTCGCTCATACGATCAAATTAGCTTACGAAACCTGTTCCATTGTGTCCGGAACACGGAAAAACCCCAGGATAGCCTGTCGGAACGTGAGAATTGGAGGTCGTTTGCATTAACGGTTAAATTGAGATATTTTATTAATTAAATAATATTAAATCCATATATATATATTAACATTTAATCTCTAAACCCTAGAAAACAAACGGGCCGCCAACCTTATTATTTAATGGCCGGAGATTATCGACGTTCCTCTTCGATTTGCGATTAATCCATCAGCTTTTGTGAATCGACTTCAACTGGGAAGTTGTAGATCATCTCATCACCTACCCATCCAACGGTGGATCTTGCCTACCGTCGCCGTATGGAGCCAGAAAAGGGTTGTTTGTTGCCGCCGTTCGCACTCATTTTGTGAGCTGGAGGGACGACCGAGCTCAAGGGTACTAGGGCCGATGGTGGAGGTTGAGGAGCCCTTCGAAATGGTAGGCTCCGATCGCTTTCTCGTGCAGTGTGGTCGTCGCGTTTTTCAACCCTAGTTCTTGAGTGTTGGGTTCGAATGTCTAGAACGTTTCGTGCGTGAGAAGAAGACTGGGAATGGTTTTGTTTCGTGATGAGCAGCCCGATTTCGTTTAGGGTAATAATAAAGAGAAATTGTTTTAAATTATAATTCAAACTTTGTAAAATCATAACTGTTTCATACTATATCAGAATTTGACGATTCTCGAAGCGTTGGAATCGCAGGAACGCATGCTACATGATGACGCAGATCCGGAGTCATTCCGGGCAAGTAGAAATTTGGATTAAATCGGACATCGTCCGGTTTAATTTAAATTTCGAACGCTCGCCGAAACTCAAGGTGAGTTTTCTCACTCACATCTGGATGCTAGGCATTTTAAATAGTTAATATTTAAATATCTGTGTGGATGGCTGAATATAATTGTTATTATCAGTCAGGATTGACATTTATATTGTGATGTGCTAATATTTGTGGATGCAGGGAAAAACAGGTTGGAGGGATCCAACTGGATTCCTCACGATGTAGCAATTATTTTATAATTGATAGTGATACCTGTTTATATGTTGTGATTGATAAATCTGGAATTTTAAATTGTTCTGTGAAATTGTGGTATAAATTATAATTCCAGAATTAAATTATAAATGAATAAATTGGGGATTTAAAAGAAATTAAAGAAATTGTTAAATAAGGAATTTAAAGGAATATAAAAATTGGATTCTGTTTTGAAATGGAAAATGTAAATTGGTAAAATTGGGATTTTAAATATTGTGGGAAATTTATCAATCGTTGAATGTGAAATATAAGTTTTCTGGAAATGAATTCTATGAAATTATAAATCGAGTAAAATAACAGTGGTTTATTTTAATGATGAATAGTGATATCCGGAAAAGTAAAATATGTTAAATTGAAGCTTCCGAATATAAATGTACAATTTTAAGTGTTAATAGAATATTTTTAAAATACCGTTTTCTCCATTGGAATTTTATTTAAGTAAATAAAAAATATGGTTTCCATTGAAAATTCACCAAAATGTTTATTTAAAAATGTTTAAACTATATTTAAAAAATGAATTTCCGGAAATGAAAAATTGTGATTTAACTTCGGAGGAAGTTATAGTTAAGTATGGAATTGGAAATTTATGTTGAAATCATAAATTGACTTGAAATAAATCAGTGGATTTATATGGAAGAGTACTTTGGAATGTTTTGGAAACGGGAAAGTGTTTCCATGGGAAAAACCAAGTAAATGTTTATAAAAAGATTTTATTTAACTAAAGGTTAAGTTTTAAATCGTTTTAAAAAGTATTTTTAAGAAATCGTTATTTTTAAAGAAATAAATTAATAATTTTTAATACCGTAATAATTTGGGAGTATATTAGCAATTATTTTTACAAATGGATTTATTTAAAAGTTGGTTTTAGCTTAAGCTGTTAAAATTAGCATTTTTCTTCTTATAACGCTATTTTGAATTTAGTTAAACTAAAACCCTTATTTTTAAATCAAAGTTTATGTGTTAATGACTAGTTTTCTTCACATATTTTAAATTTATATTTTGAGTAAATAAATAGAAGTAATTTTCATATTTTAAAGTATATTTCAGTATAAAGTATTTTTAACTGTTTTAAATGCAAATTGTTTTATACTTGGTTATTCCCGATGGGAATAAAGGGTAAAAGATTTACCTTGTAAAGGAAGAGTGGAAAATTGTTTTCAAATGAGTTTTGAAAATGTGGAAATATATCTTTGAAAGATATTAGAAGAAAATAAATAATATGGAGATTATTTATTGTGTGATGGATGTGTATGGATGTTTGTGAACATTAATTGATAGTTAAATCACCGACTATCAATATTGGCCAAATGCGCTGATAGTTTCGAAGAGACCGGGATCGGGTTTCCGTATACCGGGATTCTAGGTCTGGAGACTCGAAAACCACTTCGATCCGGTTTGTATGTTTCGCGAAAACGATTTCGGAGTCGATGATGGAGCAGTGAAGTGCAAGGGCTACTCGCTACTAATCCTGAGGATATTTCCAAAATGGATGTAGTAGGAGTAGTGCCTTCGGTTCCGTTCGGACCCGGGACGGACTTGTATGGACGAATGCTTTCGTGACATCGTCAGGTGGACGATGGGCATTCTAAGGGATATGTGCTATAAAGGTAACGCTTAGCCTCAAGCCTCATCAATCGGGAATGACTGAAAATCAGGGGTTATGCAGCAAGGCTTCGTGGGTAGCGCCCACTGGAGAGTATGGTCATCCCTGTCTAGATGTCCCTTTTTTCGGCTTAGTGGTGCGGTTGCTGATCACAACCGTGGGGTGATTATATTCGGAATTGCCATAGGTGATTCCGGCCTTGTGTTGCAGGGGACTTAGGGTGGGTCCTCGGTACTGTGATCTAGGCCACGTACTGTGACAGGTGGTACCCCAGTGCCTAGTCATTCGTTGGAAATCCATTTTCCCTACGTGCCTTGTACGTGTTTTGTTTGTATACCTAGTATGCTGGAATTTAATGAATGTAACAATTTCAGCTATTTTAATAAGTATTTGTATATAGACACTATTATAATATCAGAGGATTTTGATATAAAAAGTGTTTTAGCTATCGTAAGGTAAAAACCCGACATGTTTATTTGTGGCGTGGTCTTACGAGATGCTTTTGATTTTCAAAGGATTTTTGGAACTTTAATAATCAATTGGGTGTATTTATGATGCGCTGGTATTCCAGACTGACTCGGGTGTTATTTTATTATAATGCTCGGGTCAGACCGAGTATATTTTCAGGATAGGTTGCTATGGAGCTCAGGAGAGGAGCTGGAGTCCGAGACGTATTTCTCGTACTTGTATTATTCCGCTGCTGTGATTGTTGTATTGACTGATTGACTGGATATTGATGATTGTTTTATGATATACTCTGATGATGATGTATTGTATATAAACAGATATAGTTTTCATTTTGTGTAAAGATCTGTTCTATATATTATATTTTATCCGCTGCGATTGTGAGGTTCTGATTTGTTTTGTTTTTTTCTTCTTCTATCTACTTTCTTATTCTTCTACAATCTGTCTTTTCCGGCATTCGATCGTCGGCATATTATACTGTTGAGTATTTTGTGTTGATTTTCGAGGGTCGTGACGGGCGGGTCGTCACACTTGGTATCAGAGCTTAGGTTGGCGACAACCTAGGCTTTGGTGGGAAATTACTCATAATAATAGAGTTAGAAGTACTCTATAATGAGTTGAGTGTAATAATAGTTACAAGAGCGTACTTGTTAGTGGATATAAAATTGTTTTGTACTGTGTTGACTTATCGGTTGAGTGCTTATGAATTCTGGTCGGTGCGGGAAGTACAACCGTATCGATAGGGGTTTCTAAACTCTTAAACAAGATAAACCGACATAGTATTGTTTTTGAAGTGGGTAAATGAAATAATTTTACCCAAAATTATATTTTGATATAAAGAAATAAGTTTTCTAAATTATATATATTGGATGTTTGTTTGGTTGTTTCTTCTATAATTAAATAAGAAATTAAAATATGGTTTAAAATTTAAAATGATTTCTAGGCAAATAAGAATTTAAGATATTAAAATGGTTTATAACTAAACAGAATTAACTAAATATGGTATAAATAAGAAGAAGTGAAATTGAAATTTGATTTAAACCAGAATTTAAAACCCAGAAATTTTGAGAAGTGTTTTTAAATGAATGTAAACAAGGATTTGGAAATTTGAAAATTTTGAGAATGTTGAAATGTTTTCCCAGGCTTTTGGAGTCAATGATGGAGTATATTTTGGAAAATATTCTTGAATGGAAATTGATTTGAGGTGAATTTTGGAAGTGGAAAGCATTGAACTCACTGCAGTCACTGGAAAATAATCCTGATAATGCTGGCCACATCATCAGAATTCATTTTCGAGTTTCTAAAGTGATGGATTGCTTCCGTGGTGATTGGTTAAGATATTTGTTTATACTTGTTTATATACAAGTTGTTTTAACAATTTTAAAGGGAAAATTGTTTTGGTAAAAGCAGGGTGTTTGGGATTTGGGATTTGATATATCAAATGGGAATATGTTGATTTTGATTTCAAAATGGTTTTGAAACAAAACCGAGTAATTGAATTCTGGAAATCCTATTTGAACTGTAAAAGTTAAAATGAATCAACTAGGGAATTTACTGAATGAAGTTGATTGAAATAGGAAGGAAAATGAAATTTTGTTCTAGAATGTAAATTTACTCTGAAGAAATGAAGGTGAATGGAATGAATTTGGGTTTAACTTAAGATAAGTTAAATTAAATTGAAACCTGAAATTGAATTACACCTAAGTAAATTGGAATTCACTTGAAATAAGTATAAAGGTGAAGTGTAAATACTTATAATTGTGTAAGTGAATTCATATTCTTAAGTTATAAAGTGTTATAATTTGAAGTTGTGATTAAATGGAAAGGGACTTAAATGGGCAATCTAAACCCTTAAATAGAAGTGAAATTGAAGTTCATTAATGGAAATAGCTGGATGGTGAGGCAAATTCAAACTCAATCCTAAATGAAATGTAAAGTAAGATAAGGTAAGGTGAGATATAAAAGATGTGAATAAACTTAAAATGGTAAATGAGTTTTAAACTTATTTATGGAGGAATAAAATGGATTGAAGTGAAATTCAAAATATCAGAGGCATCATAAACAATATTGAATGAAATTCAATTCTTATTTAAGTAGTAAAGAAGTGGGTTAAATGAAATTTGACTAAATAAAATTTAGTTAAACTTGGAATAAATTTGGATAAGAATCAAATTGAAAGGGAATTTGGTTTAGTTGATATGATGTTGAATGAAGTAAATGCTTACTCAATTAAGTCCAAAATGATTGTTTGGAAATAAATTAGCTAAATTAAATGGGATGTGTATGGTAATGAATAGAATTTTGATAGTTTGGTCAAAATTTGAAAGGTTAATAAAATCCAGTTTTGGGATGGGATTTAAGTTGGTAATAAGTGTTGGAAGTGAGGATGAATAATGGAATTAACTTATAATAGAGGTGGTTTGAATTGTAAATAAAATTCAAATGAGAGAAATAATTTAAAGTGATCTCTTTGTTAATAAATAAATCTAAAATGGATAGAATGAATAAACAAAGAGCATTAAAGTTGTAAATGAATTGGAATTTGATTGAGTGGAAATCAAATGGAAATCAAATAAATTTGATATAAGAAGATGATGGAAATTTTGTAAAAGAACTTAAGCAACTTGGAGAAAACAAAATGATTGTGAATGAGCTTTATTAAGTAATCTTGAATGCAATTTGTTAAATAATAGAATGGAAATGCATGTGTAATTGTATTAATTAATTATTGAGATGAAATAAAATGTAAGGAAAGTTTAATTTAATTTAACAAATTTCATTGGAATAAAATACTTGGATTGTGAATCATGCAATGGAGTAAAATTTATATGAATCTAAGTTGAAATTAATTTTAAATGGTTATAAGCTTAAGTGGCAATTATTTTTGCTTGAATGACATGAAATTCACATGTATTCGGAATTAAGTTGTTTAACAAGCAATTGAAATTTATTTTTGAATAAATTAATATGGATTGGAATCTAATTTAAAGAGTTTGTAAATAAATGCAAGTGAATTGATTCAAAAACAGCGAATGGAATGGATTTTAAATCAATAGGAATGAATTGATCTTTTAATGAGTAATGTTTGCATGTGAATGAAAACAGATTATAAATGTTTCAAGTTTAAAATAAAATTTGATTGCAAATCAAGTTGGGAATGTAAGTTAAAATAAAGAAATGTAAGTAAGACATATGTTAATCATATTGGAATAGAAATGAATTGGTTGTAGTAAATATGAATGGTATATAGTAAACTTGAATGTAAATCATTCAAGTGAAATAAAAATGAAGTTTGGACTTGTATAAGGAATTTAAAAAGATGATTGAAATCTTTGAAGTGTAAATAAAATATGGTAACATTGTTAAACTATGAAGTTTGAGTTTGTAAAGAGAGTTTAAAATGATGTCGGGAGTGTGAAATTGTTTATAAAGATGATTAGCTTGCATAAATATGAAATTGCTTGGTTTGGTTATGAAATGGATATGTTTGGCTTTCATTATATTGGAAATGTAGTTTAAATGCTCATATCATTGGAAACTGATGAGTTTGTTGAGCTTAGTACAGGTACGGAAAGCGTTCGAGAGAGTTGGAGCGCGTATATGCGTTATATTAGCCGCTTGCTATTTAAATTTGCTAAAAAGGTACGCCTACGCAAATATAATTGGGAGTTGATATATATATATTGTGATATATTTTGGTTTCTGGCCGTGTGAGCCGATGTATATATATTTGTGTATCCTGCGATATCGCAGAAGCTCCTCCGTACAAAGGAGACTCCGCCAAAATTTTCCAGAAATTTTGGGAGTTAGAAATTTTTTGGGGTTTTGGGAAATTTTTTAATAACTAGTAAAGTTATTTTGAAATAAAGTTAAAATAAAGGCTTTAGAGTAAATTGTAGCAATTGAGTTTGGGATTGGGCTAAAGGATTTTGGAAAGTGAATATAAACTTTAGTTAAGCAAATTGAGTAAGTAAATGGGTTGGGAAGTATGTTCCTACCTTAGCAAATTTCGGGGACGAAACTTTTATAAGGGGGGAGGAATGTAACATCCCGTATTTTTAAGCTATTGAATTTGAACATTTAATTCGTTTTAAATGTTAATGTGGATTCTTAATTGATTCTGAAATGAATGGATTTGGGCTCAATCAATGAAAATGAGCTATAATTTTAATTTATAGCAATTCTGGTTTAATTTGAGATTGGATAATAATAATTAAATATTCGAAATTGGGATAAAAGGTGAATTTGGGGTAAATGATTATAAAAATGGTGTTTAAATGTATTTTTAAGCTCAATTGGTTATAAATAAAATTATTGGAATTTTAGATGAATTTTAAAGTGAATAAATTAATATTTGGGATTTTATATTAATTTAAAAAATGAATTTAATATTATTAAATTGCAATTAATCAGATTTTGGGCTGGAATGAGACAGAATAATTTTTAATGTGTTTATAAATTTTATATGATTTATTGTTAAGTTAATAAAATTTTAAAAATGAAATTTTAAGCGTTTCGATAATTTCGAAAATCGCACGATTTAATAGACGAGTTAAAATAGCCTTCCGGGGCACAGTCTCGGAATTCGACGAAACCAGTTCTATTGGATCCGTAATAGTTAGTTATTATCGGATTTCAATTTTTGTAGCAATCGGAGTTGTCGTTTGACCGTGGCAGCTCGAAACGCATAGAAATCGTTTTAACCGATTTAAATTTTAAATTGATCGTTTAATTCCGTATCTCGCTCATACGATCAAATTAGCTTACGAAACCTGTTCCATTGTGTCCGGAACACGGAAAAACCCCAGGATAGCCTGTCGGAACGTGAGAATTGGAGGTCGTTTGCATTAACGGTTAAATTGAGATATTTTATTAATTAAATAATATTAAATCCATATATATATATTAACATTTAATCTCTAAACCCTAGAAAACAAACGGGCCGCCACCCTTATTATTTAATGGCCGGAGATTATCGACGTTCCTCTTCGATTTGCGATCAATCCATCAGCTTTTGTGAATCGACTTCAACTGGGAAGTTGTAGATCATCTCATCACCTACCCATCCAACGGTGGATCTTGCCTACCGTCGCCGTATGGAGCCAGAAAAGGGTTGTTTGTCGCCGCCGTTCGCACTCGTTTTGTGAGCTGGAGGGACGACCGAGCTCAGGGGTACTAGGGCCGATGGTGGAGGTTGAGGAGCCCTTCGAAATGGTAGGCTCCGATCGCTTTCTCGTGCAGTGTGGTCGTCGCGTTTTTCAACCCTAGTTCTTGAGTGTTGGGTTCGAATGTCTGGAAAGTTTCGTGCGTGAGAAGAAGACTGGGAATGGTTTTGTTTCGTGATGAGCAGCCCGATTTCGTTTAGGGTAATAATAAAGAGAAATTGTTTTAAATTATAATTCAAACTTTGTAAAATCATAACTGTTTCATACTATATCAGAATTTGACGATTCTCGAAGCGTTGGAATCGCAGGAACGCATGCTACGTGATGGCGCAGATCCGGAGTCATTCCGGGCAAGTAGAAATTTGGATTAAATCGGACATCGTCCGGTTTAATTTAAATTTCGAACGCTCGCCGAAACTCAAGGTGAGTTTTCTCACTCACATCTGGATGCTAGGCATTTTAAATAGTTAATATTTAAATATCTGTGTGGATGGCTGAATATAATTGTTATTATCAGTCAGGATTGACATTTATATTGTGATGTGCTAATATTTGTGGATGTAGGGAAAAACAGGTTGGAGGGATCCAACTGGATTCCTCACGATGTAGCAATTATTTTATAATTGATAGTGATACCTGTTTATATGTTGTGATTGATAAATCTGGAATTTTAAATTGTTCTGTGAAATTGTGGTATAAATTATAATTCCAGAATTAAATTATAAATGAATAAATTGGGGATTTAAAAGAAATTAAAGAAATTGTTAAATAAGGAATTTAAAGGAATATAAAAATTGGATTCTGTTTTGAAATGGAAAATGTAAATTGGTAAAATTGGGATTTTAAATATTGTGGGAAATTTATCAATCGTTGAATGTGAAATATAAGTTTTCTGGAAATGAATTCTATGAAATTATAAATCGAGTAAAATAACAGTGGTTTATTTTAATGATGAATAGTGATATTCGGAAAAGTAAAATATGTTAAATTGAAGCTTCCGAATATAAATGTATAATTTTAAGTGTTAATAGAATATTTTTAAAATACCGTTTTCTCCATTGGAATTTTATTTAAGTAAATAAAAAATATGGTTTCCATTGAAAATTCACCAAAATGTTTATTTAAAAATGTTTAAACTATATTTAAAAAATGAATTTCCGGAAATGAAAAATTGTGATTTAACTTCGGAGGAAGTTATAGTTAAGTATGGAATTGGAAATTTATGTTGAAATCATAAATTGACTTGAAATAAATCAGTGGATTTATATGGAAGAGTACTTTGGAATGTTTTGGAAACGGGAAAGTGTTTCCATGGGAAAAACCAAGTAAATGTTTATAAAAAGATTTTATTTAACTAAAGGTTAAGTTTTAAATCGTTTTAAAAAGTATTTTTAAGAAATCGTTATTTTTAAAGAAATAAATTAATAATTTTTAATACCGTAATAATTTGGGAGTATATTAGCAATTATTTTTACAAATGGATTTATTTAAAAGTTGGTTTTAGCTTAAGCTGTTAAAATTAGCATTTTTCTTCTTATAACGCTATTTTGAATTTAGTTAAACTAAAACCCTTATTTTTAAATCAAAGTTTATGTGTTAATGACTAGTTTTCTTCACATATTTTAAATTTATATTTTGAGTAAATAAATAGAAGTAATTTTCATATTTTAAAGTATATTTCAGTATAAAGTATTTTTAACTGTTTTAAATGCAAATTGTTTTATACTTGGTTATTCCCGATGGGAATAAAGGGTAAAAGATTTACCTTGTAAAGGAAGAGTGGAAAATTGTTTTCAAATGAGTTTTGAAAATGTGGAAATATATCTTTGAAAGATATTAGAAGAAAATAAATAATATGGAGATTATTTATTGTGTGATGGATGTGTATGGATGTTTGTGAACATTAATTGATAGTTAAATCACCGACTATCAATATTGGCCAAATGCGCTGATCGTTTCGAAGAGACCGGGATCGGGTTTCCGTATACCGGGATTCTAGGTCTGGAGACTCGAAAACCACTTCGATCCGGTTTGTACGTTTCGCGAAAACGATTTCGGAGTCGATGATGGAGCAGTGAAGTGCAAGGGCTACTCGCTACTAATCCTGAGGATATTTCCAAAATGGATGTAGTAGGAGTAGTGCCTTCGGTTCCGTTCGGACCCGGGACGGACTTGTATGGACGAATGCTTTCGTGACATCATCAGGTGGACGATGGGCATTCTAAGGGATATGTGCTATAAAGGTAACGCTTAGCCTCAAGCCTCATCAACCGGGAATGACTGAAAATCAGGGGTTATGCAGCAAGGCTTCGTGGGTAGCGCCCACTGGAGAGTATGGTCATCCCTGTCTAGATGTCCCTTTTTTCGGCTTAGTGGTGCGGTTGCTGATCACAACCGTGGGGTGATTATATTCGGAATTGCCATAGGTGATTCCGGCCTTGTGTTGCAGGGGACTTAGGGTGGGTCCTCGGTACTGTGATCTAGGCCACGTACTGTGACAGGTGGTACCCCAGTGCCTAGTCATTCGTTGGAAATCCATTTTCCCTACGTGCCTTGTACGTGTTTTGTTTGTATACCTAGTATGCTGGAATTTAATGAATGTAACAATTTCAGCTATTTTAATAAGTATTTGTATATAGACACTATTATAATATCAGAGGATTTTGATATAAAAAGTGTTTTAGCTATCGTAAGGTAAAAACCCGACATGTTTATTTGTGGCGTGGTCTTACGAGATGCTTTTGATTTTCAAAGGATTTTTGGAACTTTAATAATCAATTGGGTGTATTTATGATGCGCTGGTATTCCAGACTGACTCGGGTGTTATTTTATTATAATGCTCGGGTCAGACCGAGTATATTTTCAGGATAGGTTGCTATGGAGCTCAGGAGAGGAGCTGGAGTCCGAGACGTATTTCTCGTACTTGTATTATTCCGCTGCTGTGATTGTTGTATTGACTGATTGACTGGATATTGATGATTGTTTTATGATATACTCTGATGATGATGTATTGTATATAAACAGATATAGTTTTCATTTTGTGTAAAGATCTGTTCTATATATTATATTTTATCCGCTGCGATTGTGAGGTTCTGATTTGTTTTGTTTTTTTCTTCTTCTATCTACTTTCTTATTCTTCTACAATCTGTCTTTTCCAGCATTCGATCGTCGGCATATTATACTGTTGAGTATTTTGTGTTGATTTTCGAGGGTCGTGAAGGGCGGGTCGTCACATAAATATTGGGTTAACTAGTAAAATAATATATAGTCAATGGTAATGGAATCTAATTTGTATTTTATAGGTAATTATGACACTTGTTTGTAAATAATAAACCTATAAGTGTGATTAAAAGTTAATAGTGATAATTATTATAAGTTACTTGTTTATTCAGTCGGTCGAATTGAATTAGGAAACCAATTGCAAACGAAATGAAATTTTATATGCTAGCTGAGTGCATGGTCTATAACTGAAGTTAAATAATAATGTGGAATTCATTGGATGTAATAAAGTAATTGATTGATAACGAGAATTCATTTAAAATCCAATATTGGAATTTGTCGAATATTGAACAATTAAATTGTTTAAAATTCAATATTTGAAATTAATTGAATAATTGAATAACTGTATAATAGAAATAGTTGTTCTATAATTTAGAATTCGTTTTAAAATTTAAATCTTATAAGTTCAATTCCAAATAATTCAAGATAGTGAATTTTGGATAATCAAATTTGTTTAAAATTTAAAATTTCAAATATTTGAATAATTAAATTCTGAATATAATATGATTGAAAATGAAACCGAAACTTGATGTAAATTTTATTTAAACAACAATGAAGATTGTTAACACTTAAAATTGGATTTAAAAGCTGAATAACTGGAAATTGAAAATTTTATGTTATAATCGACGAATAAAAATAGCCTTCCGGGGCACAGTCTTGGAATTCGACGAAACTAGTTCCATTGGATCCGTAATAGTATGTTATTATCGGATTTCAAATTTCGTAGCAATTGGATTTTCCATTTGACCGTGGCAGCTGAAAACGCTTAGAAATTCATTTAATCGGTTTAATTTTAAATCGATCGTTTATTTCCATAACTCACACAGACGATCGAATTGGCCCCCGAAACCTATTCCATTGTGTTCGGAATGTGGGTAAAACATTACGAACACCTGTTGGCACGTGTCATTTGGAGTTTGTTCGGAAAATCATGAAATTTGTGAGATTAATATTAAAATAATAAATATAATACTATATAAACATTTGCACGCAGTAAACCCTAAGTAGGTTTGTGGCCGCCGTTATCAATTTCTATGGCCGAAATGCTTCCTACCTTTCTTCCCTCCAATCTCCTAATCCTAGCAGTATCGTCAAAACCTTTAACTGCAAAAGTGTAGATGGGAAGGGGATCTTCGTGATGACCGGTTGTGATTGAGTATGATGGTAAAGATCGTCGGCGAATAGAGCATGAAGGTAGTGGGTTCGCGAGTGTTTTTAGAGAAGTAGGTGGCGCCGAGTTCACCGAAGCTTCGTCCTGGAGGAGAGCTTGCGTAGGGCTTCGATTTGATGGCCTCCGATCGCAGCGTAGGTGATCGAGGAAATGCAGTTTTAAAACCCTAGAAGGCGGCAAGCGTTGGGTTCTTTGTTCGAACTAGGAACGATGAAGGAAGAAGCTTCAATGCACGGCCTTGATTTGTTGTGGGATTGATGTACGGCCCAGATCTGTTTGATAAATTTGTAAATAAATTTTAAATTAAATCGTGTAATCTTTTAAAACTGTATATCTTTTTATACATTATCAGAATTAGACGAAACTGGCGACGTTGAAATCGCAGCGACGAGAGCTACGCTGCAGTGCAGATCCGAAGACGTTTGGAGCTCGTTAAAATTTTAGGTTAAATCGAACGTCGTTCGATTTGATTTAAAATTGAAAACTCAAGGTGATTGTTTTATAACGCTCACAACGTACTAGAATATTTTGATGCCGGTTGAATCGGATATTATGAAGTGATATGATTTTTATTAGTCGTTGTTGATAAAATTTAACTGTCATCTAGATTGTCATTGAATTTAGTGTTAGAAATTGAAATTGACAGTCAAATTAGAATTGGAATTTAATCGCAATTAAATTACCGAACATTTATAACTATGAAATTTCAATGAATTATATTATCTGTTTGGATGATTGGTTGCGATGGATGCTATTGATTGATATTTGAAATGTTTGGATGTTTATTTGTTTGTAGATATCCTGTCATCACCCTTTGTATTAATTACAGTTGTAAATTGAATCATTTTGAATAAATTGAGAAATAGGTTGAAATGATATATACCTATGACACTATGATTTGAATTGAAATGATATATATCTATTCCTGAAAATTTAATTGAAATAACTGATCACTTGGCCATAGAATAGAAAATTTTATATGGGCACCGGATTGGTTAAATTAAATAATGTTTAAAATCTTTGATTTGGAATTACTTTAAATGGTTTGATTTAAAGGAATTTAAAAATCAATTTTATAGAAATTGAATTTATCGCGAATTTGAGGTTGAGATGTTGAAATAAATTTTTTTTAAACAAATTGTTTAATAATTAAAGTTGAGTCTTTGAAAATTAAAATTGTGATATGATTGAATTTCGTAAATTGATTTGTTTTTTTTAAGGATTTAACTTTTATTCGGACTTTGAATATTATTAAGTAAAAGTGAGATAAAGACAACATTTTGAAATTTGAGGAAATTGGATTTGGGATGGAATTGAATTAATTTGAAATCGAAATTGATTTGACTTGAAATTGAGATTTGAATTGACTGAATGGAAATTTGAATTTGATTCAGATTGGTAAGTGGAATTAAATGGTTGACTTTGAAGCTATTTCATTTTGGTTTTCCCAAATTATCTTGCTATATAAACCATTTTAAATACTTAAAATATTTTATACTAAACTATTTTAACCTATATTAATTATATTAAATTATTTTAACTTATTTAAACATATGAACTTATTTTAATCTATTTTTAAATCTACTTAACCCAATTTAATTTATTTTAAACTATTTAACTATTTCAATTTATTTTAATTATATTTTTATCTATCTTAAAGCTATTTAACCTATTTAATTTTATTTAATCTATTTTAGATCTATTTAACTATATTAAATCAATTTAAACTATTTTG
The DNA here is from genome assembly GCA_030737815.1 of Allium fistulosum. Lineage (NCBI taxonomy): Eukaryota > Viridiplantae > Streptophyta > Magnoliopsida > Asparagales > Amaryllidaceae > Allium > Allium fistulosum. Next base: position 1,340,446,369 of record CM060901.1, on the reverse strand, counting down.
AAATCTATATTTAATATTTTAGAGTATTTTAACTATTTTTAATTATTTAAGCTATTTTTAAACTATTCAAACTATTTTCCAAAATTTCCAGCTGGTAAATAAGGTGAAATGTTTATATTTAAATCTTGGATTTAAATTCGAATTTGGCTAAATGAAGTTACAACCTAAATTGAAATGTGAAACGATTTTGAAATTGAAATGAGATATTGAGGCGAAAATGATTTTTGAAATGGAATCGTATATTTTGAGTAGATACGATGATTTGAAATGGATTTGATTTTTGAAGCGAATATGATATTTTGATATCAATTATGAATTGATTTTGAAAATGTAAAAGAACCATCCGGTGTGTAATAAGCGTTTGGTTGTTAAAGAGACCAGGATCAGATATGGGCATACTCTCTGTCGATACCGAAAACCACTTTAACAACTGTGTACGTGGTGGAGATTCCAGAAATGAAGTAGGATGGTTTGGCGATGATTCTATATGGTATGACGTGACCCTGACTCCCGTGAGCCAGCTTAGATGTGACTAAAATCAGGAGCCACGCCGGGCCAAGTGAGGTCATTTCTCTTATCGGGCATATTTCTTCGATACCATTTTATTGCTTTTGTGATTTGATTTGGTGGCCATCCCACGATTGTTTGGGAGTGTGTCCGAGGTGGGCGATAGTAGCTGCTATGCGTCACCACCAGTCCGGATCCGCAAACAGTATATCTACCCTGGAATTTCCTCGTGTGCCGTGTTCACATGCCCTAGAGCGCCTTCTACGAGTTTGTTTTGTACCATACCTATGGAGTGCCCTCTGATAGCCCTCCAGTTTACGGAGGAATTACGGTACTGTATAGACTATGGGAATGTATAAAAATGTGTTAAGGGGGATGTGGGTAACGCCTTAACGCTATTTTAATACTTTTACTTTACTGTAGACATATTATAATAGCGTATTGTACTACATAGTAGATAGTTTAACGGATCCTTAAGAGATGGAAAATCCCGTAACATCTCTTGAGTTATCGCACGCACGTTGACACTAGATAGGAGATGTCAAACCCCGTAAACATCTCTGACGCCGTTACACTCATATTTATTTACGATTGATTTAACTTACATAAGGATATTTTAGTCCTGACTCGAGTCTTTTGTCCTTTCATTATGCTCGGGCCAGTCCTGAGTTTTTTAGCTTATTGAAGATTTATTCTGGAGGACGAAGACGAAGATTTGGTATCCTATTACTATTATTATCCTTGCATCATTCTGTCTGCTGCATTATTTTATTTGTTCTATTGTATATGTATAACTCAGATAAATGATGTATAAATGATAATCAAAAGTATATTAAACAGCTTCATGAACTGTTTATTTGATTATTATATTTTAGCTTTCCGCTGCGAGATTCTGTGGTTGTTTCTTGTTCCTTTTCTCTTCTTTTCTTATTTACCCCATTAACAATCTTTTCCTTTGAATGGTTTGAGTTGGCATGTGTGTCTGATTGTCGATTTAAGCTGTCCAAAAAGGTGGGTCGTTACACACGCATAACACAAGAACCCCCCACACACACGTCCATGCACAGCTATGCACGCTACACCCCTCAAATTCCATCTTCACCTACCTCAATATACATGGCCACTTGCACCACACACACTCACAATATATATATGCACACAACACACCCATAAGTATATATGTTTGTTTTATTTTCATGCGTATGCGTGAACTTTTTTTTTCTTTATGGAAACCTGCTCACGGCCATGCCCATCTTCTTTACTTCCATAGCCATGCACGCCTTACACAAATTCATGCATGCATCTTTATGCCACCACTTCCATACTTTATAACTCGAGCTCTGGTTGATGAAACGACGCGCCGTCAACTTTGACGAACTCCGCTTCATGTCCTCTCCACGGCGGATACCACCAAGGTCAAGCTCAATTGCCCCACGCCCGCCACGACCTACTCTTACGTCAGCACTTCTGACCGTCCCGATCTCCACACACAACCATCTTGAGTGCAACTAAAACGAAAAATATAGATCTCCTCACCCTCTACAACTTTAATGTTGAGGACTTTGACCAAGTCTTAGTGTAGAGGGAGTTATGTGAATTATTAAATAAAGAGAAAAATGGAAGGTTGCATGAAAAATGGCCCATGCGTATGCCTTCATTTCCTTTGATGTAGAGGTGGAAATGAAACCATATATACGTATATATTTTTTCATACATGTATTGTTTGGTAGGAGGAAAGAAAATGAAGCATAAAAAAGAAAGTACGCCAAAGAATGTAAAAATGGATATGAATTTTTTTTATTTTCTTGCCTGTATTTCCTTTTGCATTTGCAGTGGAAAAAAAATGGATGTAAAATGTGAAAGCGAATGTCTCCCCCCAAAATGTTACATACATGACCATATATAAGTAGATTTTCCTTCATGCTTAATCAAACAACTTAGCATATTAAATGCAAGCCATCATCAAGGCCATAGGGACATTTAATGGAACAAGACGAGTGAGTGCCGAGATATTTTGTTTTGTTTATTATATTTAAAAATTTAGAGTTTTGGGGTACGACACTATACCATATTCTGTTCGCGTATGAACCGCGAACGATGAAAATAAAAATATGATCGCCCAAAATAATTTCACGCTATCCCAAAACAGTAATAAAATAGACAAGTTAACTTATCCTGTTAAATTTCAAAAGTACCGGCGCTTGGCGCAAAACGCGTCAAACGAAAATATTTTTATTTTTCAAATTAAAAATTATGGAAAAATTCTATAAATTAAATTAAAATGACGTCATAAAAAATCAGGTCTTAATTTTAAACATATATATTATTATAATTTAATTCAAATCCGAATATTTAAATAAATTAAATATTCAAATTTGATGACCCAAAAATACGGGTCGTTACATTCTTCCCCCTTAAAAGAATTTCGTCCTCGAAATTCGAAGGACGGAAGATATAACGAAAACCAAACAATTAACAAAAGTTAAGCACACTAAAAATATTATCACCCATAACCCCGGTCGGAGGTACGGTGTCTTATCCTATCCATTTTTATTTATCAATTTTAGGTATTTTCATTTTAAAATTCCTAGGATAATTTACTAACCTAGACAAACTTTACTTAGGCAACTAACCTAAGCTCTGATACCAACTGTAACGACCCGGGTTTTCGGACCAGTCAAAACCACCGAAAACCCATCCGTTCTAAACTACCAATTTAATACACAATATTTGATAAATATTCAACATTACTAAATGTATAGGATACAACTTCCAATTGTACAAGTTATCAGAATAACCATTTATTATATAGTGTGCTTTAATACAAACCCAAAATAAAATACTACAAATAAAATATAAATCTACCGCTGCACAACTCTGCTGAGAAACAGTAATAATCTTACCTGGAAACTCAATAAACAATGTGAATGCGGAATAAAAGAGTAAGCAGAAAAGATATAACAGTACACGATATATGACAAACAATAAACAAAAAAATGTTATGTTATTTTTGGGGCCGCATCACTACCACTTGTGACTAACTACGTACCCTAATTAATTGGGTACCCAATTAGATACAGGATAAAGCCAACGTAGTTCTCCTCCCGCAAATAGGACTCACGGAGCCTACGATGCGACAAACAATATGCAATTCCAAAACTACCCACTTAGGCTTAATCTTCAATTTTAGATTTTTACAATCTAATTAACTTTACAGAAATTATATCTTTGGACTTTATTACCGAATTTTTATTTCAAAACTTTTGAAATATATATCTATACATCCTTTATATTCAAACTAGTCCTTTACTTCGGGATGTGAAAATAAATCACTTTTTGAAACAATACCAATATACAAGCATACAAAATCTATATGCTACCTGATCGGGAGATTTCTAGCCAAAACAAGACAACTGGGTCCCAGCCTTCCAAAAATAAATATAGATATGTATATCCCTCTACAACAAGAGCAGACTATACTGAGGCTACAGAACATCTGCACCTCCCTTGCCCACGTTTTAGTTATGGGTTACCCGAATCATCGATAACATAACAAATCACTTTATATCCCGAAGTGGCCAAAATCATTTACACTAATAATTACAAATAATTCAAATCTATAATAATTTCCATTTTCAAATCCTTTCAAAAATCATTTTAAACGATCGGGTTTAGTCCTTGAAATTCTTTCCGTTTTCTAAAACATTTTTATAAAACTATTATACAAATCACTTTTGTATAACTTCAAAATATTCATTTCCAAATATTTCTATTTATTTAAACCTTTCATAAACTTTTATTTATGAAAACCAACTTTAAAAACAATTCCATTGGCATCAAATTATTATAACTAATTATAACAATTAAATGAACCAATATTATCGATAAACACCTTTTAGTCAAATCGTGAAACAAATAACAAGGTGTTAGCCTACGATTGTTTTCTACCGGCCAGCCCATGCATATGGATGAATAAATTGCTCTTAAACTAGTCGAGCAATGTCAATAATCAAGAAATAGTCAGTGCTCATAAACTGGTCGAGCGTAATCCATACGACGAAACAATCAGTCAACAACAATAATACTAAATAGCAACGCATCTATTAAATAATTAACAATCAATATCAAACAGATCAGTTATCGAATAATAATAAATCTAACAGTTTATAATAGCAAAATAGGTATTTGTTCTACTATTAAAATGTTATTAATATTTTACCAATATTTTATACTTCTCTAAATGTGTCAATAGACTAAAGTGTGCTATTCGTTAGTACGAATCTAACGTCGAAGACCGCGGGTAAAACGGACTTCGTATGAATGAGATAAACATGTAAAGTTAGCGCACTTTTTAATTCCTAAATCAAACTAATTAAATAATAAATTAAATCAACTTATTATTCTCACCTACTTCCCAAGTTCAAAGCCCAGGAAGGCCCAACTCCATAACATGCCATGCAACACTCGTCCTCTCCCCTGCACTGCACCATGCATGCATCCATCATGCTTCAAACCCGTCTCCATGCTTCCGCTTGGCCATATATATACACACTCCCATACACGCATAACACAAGAACCCCACACACACACACGTCTAGGCACAGCTATGCACGCTACATCCCTCAAATTCCATATTCACCTACCTCATTATACACGCCCACTTACACCACACACACTCACAGTATATATACGCACACAACACACCCATAAGTATATATGTTTGTTTTATTTTCATGCGTATGTGTAAACATTTTTCTTTTCTTTATGGAAACCTGCTCACAGCCATGCCCATCTTCTTTACTTCCATAGCCATGCACGCTGACACAAATTCATGCATGCATCTTTATGCCACCACTTCCATACTTTATAACTCGAGCTCCGGTTGATGAAGCGACGCGCCGTCAACTTTAACCAGTCAAAAGCATCGAAAACCCATCCGTTCTAAACTACGAATGAAAACTACCAATTTAATACATAATATTTGATTAATATTCAAATTACTAAATGTATAGGATACAACTTCCAATTGTACAAGTTATCAGAGTAATCATTTATTCTATAGTGTGCTTTAATACAAACCCAAAATCAAATACTACAAATAAAATATAAATCTACCACTACGCAACTCTAATAAGAAACAACAATATTCTTACCTGCAAACTCAATAAACAATGTGAATGCGGAATAAAAGAGTAAGAAGAAAAGATATAACAGTACACGATATATGACAAACAATAAATAGAAAAATGTTATGTTATTTTTAGGGCTGCATCACTACCACTTGTGACTATCTACGTACCTCTATCTAATTGGGTACCCAATTAGATACAGGATCAAGCTAACGTAGTTCTCCTACCGCTAATAGAAATCATGGAGCCTACGATGCAACAAACAATATGCAATTCCAAAACTACCCACTTAGGCTTAATCTTAAATTTTAGATTTTTACTATCTATTTAACTTTACGCAAATTATATCTTTGGACTTTATTCCCGAATTCTTATTTCAAAACTTTTGAAATATATATTTGTACATCCTTTATATTCAAACTAGTCCTTTACTTTGGTGTAACGACCTGCTATTTCGTACCGTTCAAATCGACAATCATCCACTCATGTCAGACTTGAATTGCTCAAAACAACAGATTGTTAATTTATATTTGGAAAAACTTAGCATATAAAGTAAATAAATCGATCATAGAATCACATACACGGAGTAGTATAACAATAAGCAGCGGAATAGAAAAATAGTAGTTCATGAAGCTACTATAACATCAAAGTCTAAAACAAGATACAACAGAAATTTCAAATACAAAGTAGTCTCAAATACACTAGCATATGACAAGTGTGAATATCAACAACTGAAATAAACTGAAATAACTGAAAGCTGAAAGATAGATCTTCAAGCAAAATTCCAAGCTCCGAAGGTGAATCTCAAATGCCGTGACACTCAGTCTGACCCGAGCATAAAGCAAAACACAAAACACTCGAGTCAGGATTAACATTCTTATATTAGTAAATTCAACTCAAGTGAAATGTCAACTGAAATACAAAATAACTTAAAGGATGTTTGGGCCCATCCTTTAAGGATCCGTTAAACTATCTACATACATAGTACAATACGCTACATATATAATGTCTATAGTAAAGTAAAATATTAAAACAGCGTTAAGGCGTTACCCATATCCCCCTTAACACATTTTATATATTCCTATAGTCTATATAGTACCGTAATTCCTCCGTAAACTGGAGGGCTATCAGAGGTCACTCCATAGGTATGATACAAACCAAACTCGTAGAAGGCACGATAAGGCATGTGACAAGGCACGCGAGACAATGGCCAAGGTAGGATTCTACCATTTTGTGGATCTGGATTGGTGGTAACGCATAGCAGCTACCACCGCCCACCTCGAGACACACTCCCAAATCAAAGGTGTACCCAATCAAATCACAAAGTAATAGAATGGTATCGAAGAAATGTGCCCGATCGGAGGAATGACCCCACTTGGCCCGGCGTGGCTCCTGTTTAGTCACATCAAGCTGACTCACGGGAGTCAGGGCTGCGTTAATACCTCATACAGAATTGTCACCAAAACCATCCTACTTCGTTCTGGAATCTCCACCACGTACACAGTTGTTAAAGTGGTTTTTGGTATTGGCAGAGAGTATGACAATATTCGATCCCGGTCTATTAACAACCAAACGCTTATTTCACACCGTGGTCATTTTATAATTCAACAGTTTATACTTCATATCAAAATATCATATTCATTTCAAAATCATATCTCTTTCGAAATTATATTCACTTTTGAATTCATATCACTTCCCAAATTAACAGTTTAAATATTTAAAATACTTTATATATTGGAATAGTTAAAATTTAAAATAGTTTATATTTAAAAATATTTATATATTAAAATAGTATATATATTAAAATAGTTTATATATCAAAAATAGTTTATAATTAGAATTGTTTCCTCCAATTTCACAAATCAATTCAAATTCTCATTAAACCATTTTGATTTATATCGATTTCAAATACAGGTTTGAACTTCAAATTTAAACCATTTTCAATTCAATAGGTTTCAAAGTTTAATTATTCAAACATTTACAATAACTCAATTTGATAAATTCCATTTATATTTCAAAATTCAACTTTATTTATATTTAAATTTTAAAGTATTCATTTATCATTTTCATAAGCATGTAAATAAAATCCCAAATTACAATTTTAAATAAAATCTCCAATTACACATTTAAATCAAACTGAATATTCAATTTCAATCTTAATTAAATCTGAAAATATTCATTTATTCACCTTTAATCAAAATCAAGTTATCAAGTTATAAAATCATATCTTTAAAAATCTCAAATTAATAAGTTTCAAATTAATTTCTACTTAAATACAATTCTTAAACAAATTATGTTACAAATCAATTTCAATTTATCTTTCCAACCTTAATTTATTAAAGTTATTACAAAACCTATTTTAAAATATTAATATAAATTTAAATAAATATTTTAAACATATTATATATATTAAGTAAATTAAATTTTTATTAGATTAAATCTATTTTATATATTTTTAAAATAATAAAGTTGTAAGAAAAATCTTAAAAATTATATTTTCAAAACTAACTTATAAATTTAAAATTTTCAAACATATAATTTAAAAATCTAAAATTACACATATATAAAATAACATTTATATATTATATTTTAAAATCAATATTTATAAAACCCATATATTTCCTTTCACAATTTTGAAAATCATTTTCAAAATATAGACCAACGGTGTGCGTATATAATTTTCTTTCCTATAGCCAAGTGATACGGATATTTATCATTTCAATCCACAATTTAAATATCTACGGGTATATATCATTTCAACCCGCAATCCCAAAATGCAAAATCAATTAAAATCGCTTGGGTTTATTATTTCAACCCATAACGATTTTCCTCTAATCTATAAAATCGTTCGGGTATGCATAATGTCAACCCATAGGGAATTCTAAACTAACAGGGAACTTGTAGAATGAGAACAACTATGATAATAATATAATATATAAACAACGGACATATATCATCAGTAACAAATTTAAATATAATATATACAACAAGTTATGGTGTCATATGTCATATGTAAACAATTGCAGATAATGACATATTAAATAACTTAACAATTCAAATTTAGCAGCAGATTTCAATCGTCATTTCATGTGAATTAAATCTACTAAATATAAGAATGTTAATCGTGGGTGATTGCTCACCTTTCGAGGCTAGAGAAAACAGGACAATCACACGGATTAAATCACGAATTCGACAATCGACCATTTCAGCGACAAATCTCAAAACGAAGCAAAGTGATTCTGGCACAATCTTGAACTCGATGGATCCGATGAAACAATATATGCGGCTGTATTTTTTTTAAATCTAAAATTTAAAACACGTATTTAATATAATATCTTTATAATATATATATTTGAAAATCAGTATTAAATTTAAAACACATATATATTAAAATCAAAATCTTTATATATATATATATATATATATATATTTCGAAATCATTATCTCTTAAACACATCAAATAAAAATCAAAATACCTATGTATATATTATATTTTAAAATCTATATACACTTAAAAATCAAATATCTACATATTATAGTTTAAAATAAATATTAAAAATCAAATTTTCTTTTTCTTTCTTTTTTAGAAAGAGAAGAACCACGCTGTCAGGTGGACAAATATCAAGTATCAATTATAATATATATATGTAATTAAGTATATTTAAAATGTCAAGTATCAATTACATATATGAAATCAAATATATGCAATATATATGTGATATTAAAAATCAAGTAAATATATATAACAGAACATACTCTTCTGGTCAGTGGGTTGCGTCTACAGGGGAGGCAATGGCTTCGGTGAGTGATGAGAGTGGGTCAGGTAGCAGGTTGCTTGCGAATCTGGTGGAGCAAGATGGTTCTGAGGGTCGGTTGGAAGGGTGCATGCTGGCGTAGGCTTCAGGAAATGGGAATTTGTAAGAGCAGGCTGAGATGGGCACAAGGCGGGACAAGCTGTATGTGTGTCATGGTGGCGTTTGTGGGGTGCGGTGCTTGGTCGGAGGGAAGAACGAAGTCGACTGTTGGCTATGCGGGCTGCGCTCGGATGGGAACAATGAGTGTGGAAAAGGAAGGTGGTGGTTTGGCGATGTGGAGTATCCGCCTATACGCGGGCGCGACAATGGTCAAGCAATGGGGAAAGAGGCTGTCAGAGGGTGTAGGGACTATGTTTGGCTTCGGTTGTGACTGTGTGGGTTTCGGCAAGTGGCTGGGTGATCTGCATGGAGGGGAAGGGCGGACTGGCGGCCAGAGGCTGGTGGTGGTGGAGTTGCAGGGTCCGGGTGGTTCTGAAGCAGGCGGTGGCGGTCACAAGGAGTGGTGAAGGCATGCGGTGATTAGAGTGGGAAGGAATGGACAGGGACGAAGGAGGCAGGCGAAAGGCTGGACTCGATGGCTTTGGGCTGACGGGAAAGTGGACGGAAGGTGGTGGGTTTCATGGCCGAAAGGCAGCAGGTGGGTGAGAAGCACGTTGAAGAAGACGAGCAAAAGAAAAGGTGGACACAGCTTTCTGGAACTCAAAATATATATATAAACTTTGCTCGCATCATTTTTTTATATATGCACGATGGTGGTGTCTGGAAGGGGAGGGTTGCATGCGGTGGAGGATTTCGTGCAGCTACAGAAGAGGGAGAGTGAATGTGAAAAGGAAGATGGGAAAAGGAAATGAAATGGGTTATTGGTTCCAATGGAACATATATATTGTTATATTTTTACTCAAGAGGAAAGGAACAGGAAGAAACGCATGCATCAGGTAGGCTAAAAGTTTCATAGCAAACAAAGAATGCAATACATATCTCTTTTATATATAATTTTTATCTAAATAATAAAAGATATGTGAACAGTGAGCTAGAAATGAAAGGACAACCGAGAATTATACACGGTGTAAATTGAATGTACACAAGAACCAAAAAGGCATGAAACGGGTACCGATACGGTTACCATTTTCGCAAATTCCACCACGTATCGGACTTCGAAACACACAAATGAATACACTACGAAGATTAGCATGACGAGACAAACAAAATGGTACACAGATATCAACGATATGATCATCCTACCAAAAGTCGATATTCGCTGCTAAAACACCGAGAATAAGACAAACGGAGCTATAACAGTCCAAATTTGACGAAACGAAATATGACGTCCCCCTTAGAAAATGATTTACAAATTTATTATATAAAAATATTCAGATTTTGAAAGTATTTTATTACCATCACATTTTACTTATTTTAAATTGAAATTGAAAAATTACATAACAAAACTAACTTCCATATTTCCCAATAAAAATTTACCATTTGCTATGTTTAAATAGACGTATTCCAAATATTAATTTTTCATTCCCAAATTTTATTGTTTAATTTCAAGCAAAATTTCAGTTAATTACACTAATAAAACCGTTAAAATTTACGGGTCGTCACATTCGGGATGTGAAAATAAATCACTTTTTAAAACAATACCAATATACAAGCATACAAAAACTATATGCTACCTGATCGGGAGGTTTCTAGCCATAACAAGACAACTAGGTCCCAGCCTTCCGAAAATAAATATAGATATATATATATCCCTCTACAACGAGAGCGGACTATACTGAGGCTACAGAACATCTGCACCTCCCTTGCCCACCTTTTAGTTATGGGTGACCCGAGTCTTCGGTAACAAACAAATCACTTTATATCCCGAAGTGGCCAAAATCATTTACACTAATAATTATAAATACTTCAAATCTATAATAATTTCCATTTTCAAATCCTTTCAAAAATCATTTTAAACGATCGGGTATAGTCCTTGAAATTCTTTCCGTTTTATAGAACATTTTTATAAAACCATTATACAAATCACTTTTATATAACTTCAAAATATTCATTTCCAAATATTTCTATTTATTTAAACCTTTCATAAACTATTATTTATGATAACCAACATTGAAAACAATTCCATGGACATCAAATTATTATAACTAATTAGAATCAATATTATCGATAAACACATTTTAATCAAATCGTGAAACAAATCACATGGTGTTAGCCTACGATTGTTTTCAACCTAGCCTATGCATATGGATGAATAAATTGCTCATAAACTGATCGAGCAATGTCAATAATCAATCAATAGTCAGTGCTCATAAACTGGCTGAGGGTAATCCATGCAACCAAACAATCAGTCAACAACAATAATAATAAATAGCAACGCATCTATTAAATAATTAACAATCAATATCAAACAGATTAATATTGAACAAAAATAAATCTAACAGTTTATAATAGCAAAATGTGATTTGTTCTATTAATAAAACGTCACTAATATTTTACCAATATTTTATACTTCTCTAAATGTGTCAATAGACTTAAATGTTCTATTTGTTAGTACGAATCTAACGTCGAAGACCGCAGATAAAACGGACTTCGTATGGATGAGATAAACATGTTTAAAGTTAACACTTTTTAATTTCTAAATCAAACTAATTAACTAATAAATTTAATCAGCTTATTATTCTCAGCCACTTCCCAAGTTCAAAGCCCAGGAAGGCCCAACTCCATAACATTTCATGCAACACTTGTCCTCTCCCCTTCAGTGCACCATGCATTCATCCATCATGCTTCAGACCTGTCTCCATGCTTCCGCCTGGCCATATATATACACACTCCCATACACGCATAACACAAGAACCCCACACACACACACGTCCATGCACATCTATGCACGCTACACCCCTCAAATTCCATCTTCACCTACCTCATTATACACGGCCACTTTGCACCACACACACTCACAATATATATACGCACACATCACACCCATAAGTATATGTGTTTGTTTTATTTTCATGCATATGTGTAAACATTTTTTTTTCTTTATGGAAACCTGCTCATGGCCATGCCCATCTTCTTTCCTTCCATAGCGATGCACGCCTGACACAAATTCATGCATGCACTTTATGCCACCACTTCCATACTTTATAACTTGAGCTCCGGTTGACGAATCGACGCGCCCTCAACTTTGACGAACTCTGCTTCACGTCCTCTCCGCGGTGGATACCACCAAAGTCAAGCTCAATTGCCCCACGCCCGCCACGACCTACTCCTCCTACGTCAGCACTTCTGACCGTCCCGATCTACATACACAACCATCTCGAGTGCAACTAAAACGAAAAATGTAGATCTCCTCACCCTCTACAACTTTAATGTTGACGACTTTGACCAATTCTTAGTGTAAAGGGAGTTATGTGAATTATTAAATGAAGCGAAAAATGGAAGGTTGCATGAAAAATGGCCCATGCGTGTACCTTCATTTCCTTTGATGTAGAGGTGGAAATGAAACCATATATACGTATATTTTTGTTTATACATGTATTGTTTGGTCGGAGGAAAGAAAATGAAGCATAAGAAGGAAATGAAGGTTTGGGGTACGACGCTATACCATATTCTGTTCGCGTATGTACCGCGAACGATGGAAATAAAAATATGATAGCGCAAAATAATTTCACGCGATCCCAAAATAGTAATAAAATAGACAAGTTAACTTATTCTGTAAAATTTCAAAAGTACCGGCGCTTAGCGCAAAACGCATCAAAAGAAAAAAAATTATTTTTCAAATTAAAAATTATGGAAAATTTCTATAAATTAAACTAAAATTACGTCATCAAAATTCAGGTTTAATTTTAAACATATATATTATTATAATTTAATTCAAATCCGAATATTTAAATAAATTAAATATTCAAATTTGATGACCCGAAAATACGGGTCGTTACATTCTTCCCTCTTAAAAGAATTTCGTCCCCGAAATTCGAAGGACGGAAAGATATAACAAAAACCAAACAATTAACAAAAGTTAAGCACACTAAAAATATTATCACCCATAACCCCGGTCGGAGGTACGGTGCCTTATCCTATCAATTTTTATTTATCAACTTTAGGTATTTTCATTTTAAAATTCCTAGGATAATTTACTAACCTAGACAAACTTTACTTAGACACCTAACCTAAGCTCTGATACCAACTGTAACGACCCAGGTTTTCAGACCAGTCAAAACCACAGAAAACCCATCCGTTCTAAATTACGAATGAAAACTACCAATTTAATACACAATATTTGATAAATATTCAACATTACTAAATGTATAAGATACAACTTCCAATTGTACAAGTTATCAGAATAATCATTTATTATATAGTGTGCTTTAATACAAACCCAAAAATCAAATACTACAAATAAAATATAAATCTACCGATGTGCAACTCTGCTGAGAAACAGTAATAATCTTATCTGCAAACTCAATAAACAATGTGAATGCGGAATAAAAGAGTAAGCAGAAAAAATATAACAGTACACGATATATGACAAACAATATAAAGAAAAATGTTATTTTAATTTTGGGGCTGCATCACTACCACTTGTGACTACCTACATAACCTAATTAATTGGGTATCCAATTAGATACAGGATAAAGCCAACGTAGTTCTCTTACCGCAAATAGGACTCATGGATCCTACGATGCAACAAACAATATGCAATTCCAAAACTACCCACTTAGGCTTAATTATCTTCAATTTTAAAATTTTAAAATCTAATTAACTTTACGGAAATTATATCTTTGGACTTTATTCCCGAATTTTCATTTCAAAACTTTTGAAATATATATCTATACATCCTTTATATTCAAACTAGTCATTTACTTCGGGATGTGAAAATAAATCACTTTTTGAAACAATACCAATATACAAGCATACAAAAACTATATGCTACCTGATCGGGTGTTTTCTAGCCATAACAAGACAAGTGGGCCTCAACCTTCCGAAAATAAATATAGTTATGTATATCCCTTTACAACGAGAGCGGACTATACTGAGGCTACAGAACATATGCACCTCCCTTGCCCATGTTTTAGTTATGGGTTACCCGAATCATCGGTAACATAACAAATCACTTTATATCCCGAAGTGGCCCAAATCATTTACACTAATAATTAAAACTACTTCAAATCTATAATAATCTCCATTTTCAAATCCTTTCAAAAATCATTTTAAACGATCAGGTTTAGTCCTTGAAATTCTTTCCGTTTTATAAAACATTTTTATAAAACCATTGTACAAATCACTTTTATATAAATTCAAAATATTCATTTCCAAATATTTCTATTTATTTAAACCTTTCATAAACTTTTATTTATGAAAACCAACTTTGAAAACAATTCCATTGACGTCAAATTATTATAACTAATTATAACAATTAAATGAACCGATATTATCGATAAACACCTTTTAGTCAAATCGTGAAACAAATAACATGGTGTTAGCCTACGATTTTTTTCTACCAAGCCCATGAATATGGATGAATAAATTGCTCTTAAACTAGTCGAGCAATGTCAATAATAAATAAATAGTCAGTGCTCATAAACTGGCCGAGCATAATCCATACAACGAAACAATCAGTCAACAACAATAACAATAAATAGCAACACATCTATTAAATAATTAACAATCAATATCAAACCGATCAATCATCGAACAAAAATAAATCTAACAGTTTATAATAGCAAAATAGGGATTTGTTCTACTAATAAAATGTTACTAATATTTTACCAATATTTTATACTTCTCTAAATGTGTCAATAGACTAAAGTATTCTATTCGTTAGTACGAATCTAACGTCGAAGACCGTGGGTAAAACGGACTTCGTATGAATGAGATAAACATGTAAAGTTAACACTTTTTAATTTCTAAATCAAACTAATTAAGTAATAAATTAAATCAACTTATTATTCTCACCCACTTCCCAAGTTCAAAGCCCATGAAGGCCCAACTCCATAACATGCCATGCAACACTCGTCCTCTCCCCAGCACTGCACCATGCATGCATCCATCATGCTTCAAACCCATCTCCATGCTTCCGCCTGGCCATATATATACACACTCCCATAAACGCATAACACAAGAACCCCCAAACACACACGTCTATGCACAGCTATGCACGCTACACCCCTCAAATTCTATCTTCACCTACCTCAATATACACGGCCACTTGCACCACACATACAATATATATACGCACACAACATACCCATAAGTATATATGTTTGTTTTATTTTCATGCATATGTGTAAACATTTTTTTCTCTATGGAAACCTGCTCACGGCCATGCCCATCTTCTTTACTTCCATAACCATGCACACCTGACACAAATTCATGCATGCATCTTTATGCCACCACTTCCATACTTTATAACTCGAGCTTCGGTTGATGAAACAACGCGCCGTCAACTTTGACGAACTCCACTTCACGTCCTCTCCACGGCGGATACCACCAAGCTCAAGCTCAATTGCCCCACGCCCGCCACGACCTACTCCTCCTACATCAGCACTTCTGACCGTCCCAATCTCCACACACAACCATCTCGAGTGCAACTAAAATGAAAAATGTAGATCTCCTCACCCTCTACAACTTTAATTTTGACGACTTTAACCAATTCTTAGTGTAGAGGGAGTTATCTGAATTATTAAATGAAGAGAAAAATGGAAGGTTGCATGAAAAATGGCCCATGCGTGTACCTTCATTTCCTTTGATGTAGAGGTGGAAATGAAACCATATATATGTATTTTTTTTCATACATGTATTGTTCGATCGGAGGAAAGAAAATGAAGCATAAAAAAGAAAGTACGCCAGAGAATGTAAAAATGGATATGAATTTTTTTCTCTTGCCTGTGTTTTCCTATTGCATTTGCAGTGAAAAAAAAAATGAATGCAAAATGTGAAAGCGAATGTCTCCCCCCAAAATGTTACATGCGTGACCACATATATAAAAGTAGATTTTCTTTTATGCTTAAGCAAACAACGTACCATATTAAATGCAAGCCATCATCAAAGCTATAGAGACATTTAGTGGAACAAAGTTGTGAGTGTAGAGATAATTGGTTTTGTTTATTATATTTAAAAATTTAGAGTTTTGGGGTATGACGCTACACCATATTCCGTTCGCGTATGGACCGCGAACGATGAAAATAAAAATATGATCGTGCACAATAACGTTACGCGATCCCAAAACAGTAATAAAATAGACATGTTAAGTTATTCTGTTAAATTTCAAAAGTACCGTCGTTTGGCGCGAAACGCGTCAAACGAAAATATTTTTATTTTCTAAATTAAAAACTATGGAAAAATTCTATAAATTAAATTAAAATGACATCATCAAAAATCATGTCTTAATTTGAAACATATATTTTATTATAATTTAATTCAAATTCGAATATTAAAATAAATTAAATATTCAAATTTGATGACCCAAAAATACGGGTCGTTACACATCGCCTTGATCTTTGGATCATGAATAGGTTGACCTCAACATATTGAGGAGGTCTATGAGATTGACATTCAATTGGTTTATGTTATAGTTCAATATGAATGGTTCATACTATAGAGTAAGAGAACCAAGGATCAAATCCACTTGCAATTCGTTGCTTATCTGTATGTCCAAGTGCAAAAGCTTATCAATATAGCTCTTTATCATTAGCACATAATCGTACACTTTCTACCCTTTGGTCATTTTGGTATTGAACTGTTTCTTTGTAAGCTTGCACCTTGTGGAACGTGAACGTTCACCAAAAAAGACCTTGAGACTATCGAATATCTCATGGGTAGTCATATTCTCATGCTGCCTCTGCAATGGCTTATCTAATGTAGACAGCACGAAAACTTGGGTGATCTCTAGGTCTGATACCCATTTTTCATAAGCAAGTCGTAGTTCGGGGTCCGCATCACCAATGGGTTGTTCTTTAAGTTCGCATGAAATAGTAGTCCAAAGGCGCTCATAAGTCGACACTATTTTAATTGCTCTTAGCCAGCCGGCATAGTTAGGACTTATAAGCTTGTCATTTTCACAAAAAAGTTTGGAGTTGACCACTACAACAAAAAGACACTTTTACAACTCTATTTTTACAACTGCCAAAAACTGCCAGTTGTAATAAAGGTTTTTTACAACTCTTTTTTTCAGAAAGTTGTAATAAACTTATTTTCAACAACTCTTTTATTTTGCCCGTTGTAATAGATGTCGATTACAACCTTTCTTATTTTGCCAGTTGTAATAGATGCACATTTTTAACAACTGTTCTTTTTTGCTAGTTGTAGTAGATGCCTATTACAACCTTTTCATTTGCCAGTTGTAATAGATGCATATTTTTAACAACTCTTCTTTTTTGTCAGTTGTAATAGATGCCTATTACAACCTTTTTCGTTTGCCCACTGTAATAATAAATTAATAATTATAATTAAATACTAATACTTAATAATTAATAATTTACAATTAATAAAAAAATTAATTATTAATAATTACTATTAAATAATAATAATTAATTTGAAAATATGAAATAATTAATATTAGTAATCACTATTCAATAATTAATAATTAATAATTAATAATTAATAATTAATAATTAACAATTAATAATTAACAATTAATAAATAAGAATTTATTTTTATAATGAATAATTAATAATTAAGAAGTAAACATTTATATTAATAATTAAGAAGTAATAATTAAGAACTAATATTTACTATTTAGTAATTAATTTTTGATAATTACTAATTAACAATTACGACGTTTTTTTTCCAAAAAGTTGTATAAACTTATTTTCAACAACTCTTTTTTTACTAGTTGCAATAGAGGCCTAACTAATATTAATAATTATTAATATTTTATAATTTATTATTAACAATATTAATATTTAATAATATTTATTAATAACCTTAAAAATTAATAATAATTAATATTAATAATTAATAATTATTAATACTTAATAATTAATAAACATTAAATAGTTTTTAAAAATTAATATTAAATATTTAATAATTAATAATTGTTAACATATGCATAATCATTAATAATTAAATAATTAATCAAAATTAATAATATATAATAATAATTATTAAATAATAATAACTGATAATTAATTTGAAATATGAAATAATTACTATTAATAATTACTATCCAATAATTAATTTAATAAAATAATTAGTAAATAATAATTAATGTTTAATAATTAATAATTAATGTTAATAATATTAATAATTAATAATAATTATTAATAATTAATACTTAATAATAACCTTACAAAATTAATTAATAATTAATAATCGCTATTAAATATTTAATAATTAATAATTGGTAACATATACATAATAATTAAATTTTAAAAATTAATATTCAAATATAACTAAGAATTAATAAGTAATAATTAATAATAATTAAGAAGTAATATTTAATATTTAAAAAAAAATTTCAAATACATGTCATATTTAATATAAATATTCACCTATTAATTCTAATCTATAATATTTATTTTTTCGAATTTTGGTGAAAATTTGACTATGACTCACGAAAAGTTGGCGCCAACCCATGAAATCTTGGCGGCAAAGATATGAAAGTTAGATGGGAAATAGTGAAAAATTGGCTCTAAACTGAAATTTAGGCGGGAAATAATGAATATTAATCTCACTGCTTATCAAATTCTTGCTCACTCGTGCCTCCTCTCAAACTATTCCTTACCCAAATCAAAATCAATCCCAAACTCTTCCTTCCCTCAAACAAATTAGTTGCACCACAAAAATTATCGTCTTCATCCCTCTCATTACCGAATCCTAATTGTAAATTCACTAGTCCTCTCAAATTATTATACCCTATCACCCTCAAATTTGTGCTTCATCAAATTAGCCAAGTTCCGCCTCAAATCAACAAATTTGCGCCTCAAATTAACATAAGTTCCCTCTCAAATTAACAAAATTATGCCTTAAATTTCTACGTCATCAAATTTGTGCCCAGTTCTCGTCTAAGTTCATGATGCTTCCAAAGCCTCTCTACAACTGGAGGGTGATTTCGAGCAAGGGTCTGGAAGGTTGCAGAATTGGAGGTTTGGTGATGTGATTAGGGTGATTCGGTTGCAAAACTTTGGGTTTGGATGAGAGGACAGGATGTATTGGCAATGGAGGGTGCGTGTGTGCATGTTCTCCTGAGTTCGGCTAACTTGTATTGATAGAGTGGTTCACTCTCTTGTATTGGAAGCCACTGATTGGAGAAAAATCTAGAATGCTTATTTCAATACCTTACTATATCAGATTTATATAGGCAGAGTATCTTCTGGCTTATTGAACAACAGAGTAAGTCATAGTTTGGATCCGATGGAATATTGTTAGGTAGAATAGTTTGTAACAAATGACTTCCTTTGGCTTCGATCTTGTATGGAGACTAGGAGGATTAATTAGCACTTACGCTGTGATTCTTTTTTGTTTTACAGATTTGTATATTGTGTGTACATTTGGTGATCTGTTAACCCATTTGTTGATCTGTTAGCACATTCCAGTGTGATTCCTTTGGCTACAGATTAATTAGCACTCCTCGGCTGAATGGGATAGAGATATGGACATGGTGTCTTTGTCCCTTCGTAAGTATGCTTAAATAAAAAATAATGCTAAAAATAGGGTGCTTCTACAAAATTGATCTCACAAATCTGCTTTTATTCAACTGAAACACAAAACAATTTGGCCTTACATTCATTAATAGTATGATCAAACTGCACTGATAAGAAAATTTCTAATCCATAGAACTCTAAGAATCAGTATAATTTTGAAGTATAATCCACATTTTGTAAGTAAACAATGACAATATAAAATTTAAAACTAGCTTACATAATTAAAGCAGAAAAAGTATAGCTAATTCAGCTCTTCTACAGTGAAAAATTAGTACGATCGATTAATATTTGAAGTTAAAGACAAACACAGTTAACTTGATGTACAAAGTCAATTCACATAAATGTAAAATTTTACTTGCTTACATTTTACAAACTGACTAGATCAAATGCACGGGCAATTAGAAGCAGCAGAGGAGCTCATAAAATTGATGTAGATTTAAAGTGGCAATTGGTGATCAAGATTTTAGGTTGCTTGACTGAAGGGATTCGACCACGCCTAGAAGAAAGCTTTTTCAAGGAGTACTCTGGCATAAGCGTATAATGGTGAACTAGTAACTCCTTGATGACCTGTAGGGGTTTGAGTATTAGATTTATCATTTCCCTTTTTTTTAAGTTTATGGGCTGTTAGGCTTGTGACCTGAAGGTGAGGTGTATAATGTATGTGTATTGTATATATGCGTGCATGGATATTTGGTTATTTAATAGAAGTACCCATGTTCAAAAAAAAAGATTTGAGAAGATACAATGTATGGCTATGTTGATTGTATATGTCGCATTAATGTCTCAAATAAGAATTTTCGTCTCTAATTTGGATTTGGTATTTGATTTCCATTGGCTATGTAAATAAATTCTTATAAGCTACAATAATATAAATACAAGAATTTTTCTAATTTTTAATTTTGCATTCTTTTTGCCACAACTGCCAATAGCGGTTGTAAAAGGGTCATTTTCAACTGACAATGGCAGTTGTAAAAAACCTTTTACAACTGCCAAAAGCAGTTGTAAAAGACTATTTTACAACAACGATAGGCAGTTGTAAAAAATTATTTTATAACTGCCGAAGACCGTTGTAAAAAAATATCGCTCTATTACAACTCCGGATAAAACGACGGGCGGACGCCAGTTGTAATAGACCTATTACAACTGTTTTTGGCAGTTGTAAAATGGTGTTTTTGTTGTAGTGGACACTTTTTGTAAGTTTAAGTGGTAGATTATTAGGATAAATTTAAGTAGATGTTGTTATAATATTAGTAAGGTTAAACTTTATGTTTCATTTGGCTAATAAGCTCCCACTAGTCTTTTGTCTTTCGTCAAACCCTAAGTCAAAAAATAGAAGTCTTTCGACTTTATTAGTAGGTGCTAGGACTCGCTCGTCTTGGAATTCTGATCTTGAGTTTGCTTAAAAAGTCATAGCTTCGTGAACGATAGATAACTCCTTATCGGTTGTATCATATTCAACTTCTAACCCTTGGTACCTTGTCCTAATTTCAGTTCAACCTTGAGTTTTCTCAACAAATCGAAACAAAATTATTCACTCGTACCTACTATATTGCAGGGGCCTAAGTATAGTATATGTACCTTGAGTTTGCTCAATAAATATATATAGGTGCCTTACCTTGTCTATTCAATATATTAATAATACTACATATAACATCCCTAGCTTGAGTTTGCTCAATGACTAAGGAGTTTGTACGTAATAATATATATATATATGTGTGTGTGTGTGTGTGTGTGGTAGAGGATAACATTATATTGAAGATTCATAATCTTCAATATATTATATCGAGTAATTTCGACTTAAAAGATAATGTATTTCTTATGAAATACTCGCCTGATTCAAGTGTCAAACACATCGAAAATCACGGTATACGTACATTTACATATGTATTTATTCCATAAGTCTAGATAGGGTTTCTTAATTTTCCACCTTTAATTTATACATTCATATTATATATGTTTTATTATTATATACCTTATATATTTCATATTACTTATATAATAGTCTTATGCATAACATTACATTAATTAAATCTTATTTAATTAATTTTAACTAATTTTAATTAATTAATGCTTTAATTAATTTTATATTCTCTTAATATAATATTTATATTTAATATTTATTATATACTATAACCTTTATAGTATAACACTTATATCATATATATGTGTGTATTATTTAATTATTTAACCTTTTAATTAACTTATTTAATTAAACAATTTTAATTAAATTATATTAATTCAGAAATTCATTTCATGTACATGCATGCATGCTTATATTATTTTAACATTTTAAGTTAATTAAACAATTTTAATTAAATTATATTAATTTAGAAATTCATTTCATGTGTATGTTTATATTATTTTAAACATTTTAAAACAACATAACATATATCACAATATATAATACATGTATTCGTTTATTAATTAATTAATTAATTTAATTAATTTAATTAATTTAATTAATTTTATTAATAAAATTTTGAAATTTTGAAACTAATATATGTTTGCAAACATTTTGGAATTTTATATTATACGATAACTTTTATAATATATTTATAACGTATTTTAAATTTAACATCCAAATTTAAAATCTTATATTTTTAATTTTGAAAATTAGCCTTAAGGCCCAGTTCAAATTGGGTCTTTTCTATTAGGAGCAACCTTTCGGGCTTACTTTACCTTTTAGGCCAGACTGGTAAGCTGGTAGAACAGGGACTTGATTACCCAATTCCAACCCTAAACATTACCTTTCTAAACATTGTACTAAGTGAGTTATGAGTTTAATTAGTTAACCCTAGCATATGACTAATTTAGATTGCATAATCTATTGGATCTGATACTATTGTTGAAACTAGGTCAGCCCGCAAAAGAAATTATGGGTGAATTTCAAATTTTTTTTACCATATTAGATCTTCATTGGGCCAATGCAGTCTAGTTCATTTAGAACATTTCTAAATTTTAGATAAATGAAATATTTTGTTTTATTTAAATTTATAAATTAATATAGTTTATTTAATTTATGTTATGATACACACACACAAACACTGGTATTACACACACACACATGTGTATGTGTGTGAGTGTGTGTGTAACATATTAATCTGTGCAAGGTATAACATACTCGTGTATAAATGTTGAGATTTACATCACAACGGATACGTTAACTCATCCAATATGCAAATATATACCTATAAACATAATTATGAAATATTAACATATGAATATATACATATATACATATAAAGAGTTATGTGAATATGTTTAAATCAACTATAAATATATTAAATAAAATAAATAATAATTTTTTTATACAATCGGGAACAATACATACATATGTAAATGAAATACTTTTTTAATATATATATATTACTTATTTATAAATTAAAATATAGATTAATTTCTATAAATACATAAAATTATTATTTTTATTTAAATAAATATTTATTTGGTCTTGTGCATGACTCAGAAACAGTTTTTTTTTAATTTTAAATATCATTTTATTAATATCGTACGATTTTAATTTAAAATATTAATATAAAATAATTTAGAACCATAATTTTGAAATTTAAATTTTAAATAAAATCCTAAATGATATTTATACTTTGAAAAGTTTATTTCATAATTTTACGATTTAAAAATAATTTTATAATTAATTATTGATTTTCGGTTGATATTTAAAATATTTTAAAATAATAAAAAAATGTTTTTTATTTTTTAAATTTTCTTCTGAACATTTATTTTGTGATAATATAATTTTATAAAATGAGAAACATATGTTTATGTAATATATATATATATATATATATATTTAGTTTATGTAATTAAATGATTTAAATAATAATAAATAAATAAATATGTATACAATATTTTATTACCGTCGAATATAACTTGTGCACAATATATTATATATAAAATTTATAACTTTTACATTTTAAGTATGATGAAGTAATTAGTTATAAACTATATTTTTTTGAGGAAAATGAGTGATCCTTTATGATTAGAGTAGAGCACTCATGTAATTTTATTCTACACTTAAAAAGGAGCTGCCAACATGCCTGATAGGTGCCAATAACCCCCCCATACAATATGGAAAATATCACCCAAACCTAAAGATCAAAGGTCCAAAATAAAAGTACAAGAAAAAAACCACAAAATGAGTAAAACACTTAATCCCACGAAATCGGATGAATCCATCCAAGTCAGAAAGCATACCTAAATCTGCTAAGAAACTAAATAAAAAAGAGCAAGCACAAGACACACACATATACATATGTATATATATGTATGTATATACACACACACAATATGTATACATACATACATACACATATATATAGACACACACACACATATATGAAAGATAAAAAATACTAATCTAAAAAAAGACGTAGGACAAGCAACAATAAAAATGACTACTAAGTAGGGAATAATAAAGAGCATAAATCAAACATTTTACAAAAAAATCCTAATAAAGACTAATTACCTAAAGAGTAAAAATCAAACTTCTTACTGTCGTTAGACTTTAAAAAAATCATTCAAATTTAGTTTATACGCATATTTCTTAATGTCAAATTTATATTGTTGCCTATGAATCAATAGGTTTGTCCAATCAAAAGTTAAAATACCGATGAATAAATCCTAGGTAATGCACGTGTATATACATGGATCACAAAGTTTATTTTGTAACAAATGAATTTACTATACAAAGAAGTCTCAAAGAGCATTTATGTATAAATGGGTGAAAGGGCAATGGTTGAATTGATAATTGGTATGCAATGGTTTTAGGTTCATATTTTCTTTGTGGTATACAAGACATTTAATTGTGAAAAAACGTAGATACGTATGTCTACATCAAAACCTCTACGCAAAACTTCTTAGAATTATGGCATCTCCACCAAAAGACAAAATTAAATATCAATACAAATATTTTTTAACTTTTTGTACATGAATCAAAAAACCGATATAGGTATTTATATCAAATTATTTCTCAACTATTTATTTATATATGATGTTAAAATATGAAAACTGACTTGAAATTAAAATTCGAAGATACATAAAAGGAAAGAAATAACATTACAGATGGACATCATTAGAGCCAGCTTAAGTTTAATGGCACACAAAAGAAGACACTGTCGACTTGAAAATAGAATAAAGAGAATAATCAAATGAGAATGACGTATACGTCGAAAAAATGACCCAATGCACCCACTTTCTTTCCTGGTCCCCCGATTAAGATATTATACTAATAATATAGATAAAAAAAAATATGAAATGATTAAAAATTGGTGGCAGCTACATTTGGAATAAAACAACAAATATCGGTTGTGCTACTGAGAAGTGTATTGATAAAAGTAACGACATTCAAATTTTATTTGTCTATAGATAAAATCAAATTTTATCATATTGTCAAAATTATTGTAGGTTTAGTAACTTTTCTTATTAGTCTAGCAATCGATATTTATTATGAATGCTATATCAAAAAGTTTTCATATCCAAAATTTATTCTTGCATTGCTCTCACAATAAAATTTAGAATTTTGGAGTTACATAACAAGGCATCAAAATCCGAAATTATTCAAAACCATTTTATCAGAGAAATGTAATTATAAAAAATAAAATATTTTATAAACGACCCAAACCAGAAAAACTAGAGTTCTTCAAAAGTTAATTACCTAATGAGAAAAAATCAAACATAGGACAAGAAAATGAACAAAAAAATAAACAAAAAATTAACAACAAGACTAAAATCCTAATAAATACGAAGAACTAAAAGATACTCTAGACACATTATCTAAGGAAGCTAAATTTAATACAGTACTATCATTTCTATTATTAGAAATGTTTTTATTCTTTAATAAGTCAATACGAAATTTTATTTTTTTAAGAAGCTCTTTTAAACTTAAATATTTATTTAATTTATAACTAGGATTTGAACTCCAATTAAAACTAATACAGAAATTACATATATTAAATTATCTAAACACATATTAATATTATTAAACACTGGCTTGTTCCTTTCAAATCAAATATACTAACATATAATTATGTAAATAGTGTCAAGTAAAAACCTATTATGACCCTTATAATAAAATATACGATTTTTCATTATAATTCACAATTAAAATATGTAAATTTATATTAAAAGCAAATAAATTGAGAGTTTTTACAAGAATAAATCTATATATTACAATCAAAATATAAGTACATAATATCTTCCATTTTATTTATTACAAAAATAACATCTTTTATCATTAAATATATTCTTCAATTTTAATAATTCCATAATATTCAACTTTCCATGTAAAATTAACCACATATGCACTTTAGCTTTAGGTGGAACATTAACTTTTCAAATGTATTTAAATATTTTTAATTTAATTCCCAAAAAAATTATGAAGTTATAAAATAATGAGATGTATGTTTCTTACTAATATCTGAACACCAAGTTTTAATGTCCTTTTCATAATCAAAAGTGTATAATTCAAGTTTAGCACATAATAAAGTAATTGTGCTAAAGTGTTTCTTGTTAGCATACGATTAACACTAAATTCCCAAAAAGAATTAAGTTAGGGCTATAAATATCAAAAACTAGTACATTTTTAAAATTGCAAATTTCATATATCTCTCTAAATTCCACTTTAAGTGGAATAACTGATAACTAACATTCAAGCCAAAACGAAGTGTTATTACTAGAATCCAACACTATTAATTCTTAAATTATAAATATTAAAATTTAGAATTATCGACTTCCAAAAGTGAGATGTATTATTTATATTATTAATAGAAGTGTGGTATAAATTAAAAGTACCTCAATACCATTGATTCGATATTAGTTCTTTCCATAACAAATTTTCATTATTATCATTAAATTTCCATAACAATTTTCCTTATAATGATATATTTAAGTTATGTAAATTTATAATTCCTAAAACTCCCTCATTTTTTGTAACAATCCAGAATTTTAATCAGTCGAATTTGGAATATTAAATTGATTTTTAAATATTGAAAAGTTAATTTTAGAAGTTAGATAACTTGAATTTCAAATTTAGTGATTTTATTTGATGATTAAATTGTTAAATTTAATATTTGGAATTGTTTAGAATCTTGGGTTTTAATTTGGATAAAAATGATTTCAAAGCTTATTTAAATTCTATTGAGTAAGAATGGTAATAATAAACTTTTAATTTGGATTTCGACGAAAACAATTTCATTGGATCCGTAATAGTGAATTATTGTATGATAACAAATTTTATGGTGACTGGATGTATCGTTTGGTCGTATAAGCTCAAAACGCTTAGAAATTAATTTAAAAAATTATAATATAATTGGGTTTGAAAAGCTATCTTCTTTATATGATCGAATTAGGACTCGAGATTAGTTCCAATGTGTCCAAAATAGGGGTATTACATATAGAACGCCAGACGGCATGCCTCGATTGGAGTTCGAGAATTTTGGGTATGTAAAACTAGATGTTTTAGTAAATAAAATAATATAAACAGCCCCTACCCATATTCGTTTACTATTCACAACCATACCATGCCCATACGTACTGTCGTACCCCACTTCCTTCAGCATGCTCCCCTCCCTTTATAATCATGCTGAACATAGGAACCTGCCTTTTATTTTGGGAATGCAAAATCAAAAATGAAGAGAGGGAAAACTTTGAAAATTTGAAATCAATTCAAGTAAAAAAAGAAATAAAAAATCAGAAAATTTAATAGGTAGGATCTTTATTTAGGAAATGGTTATATCTTATTGTTGAGGGGTCATTGGAAGGGGCGACAGTCGTTCATGGTGATCGACAGTGGATGATTTTGTTCAATCGAGCTAGGGTTCAAGCTAGGTGATGATTTAGGCCGAGTTAATGGAATCGAGGGGTAACGTTGGACTTGGGGTAGCTAGGCACACGTGTGGTGGAAATCCGGTACGATGCGGTTGAATAAGGATGAGTGCGACATCTTGGCGATCCAGGCGGTGCCAGGTCGCGTTTTTAGACGTGAATTCGGGCCGGAGGTGAATGGCATGGTGGTATGAAGCTCGCAATGAAGAGAAGGTTGGTGGAATCCATAGGTCAAATGGTGGTCTGAGGCAGTAGGAATGGTAGTGGAGGTGCATGTCGTATCTGTGTTTTTACGTGTGCAGGCATCGAATCGGAGAAGATGGTATTCTTGTAATTATAAGTTAATATTGTAAGTAGTTTATTTATTATTAATTTAAATATCGATAACTTAAAATTTTAATAACTTTCTTATACGAGGTCCAATCGAGGCATGGATTTTTGCGTTGTGCTCTTGATGACGTGAACTTCGCGATGGAACCGGTTTGGTGGAATTTGGAGACCACTGAAATATGGGCTAAAATCAGACGTCGTTCGATTTTAGTTCCAAACAGAAACGCCTCCGCGACAGCAGAAATTTCGGTGAGTTAAACTTACCTTTTTGGTTAACTAGTGGTATTATATAGTAGATTTAAAATGTTGGTTGGATTTTTGGATTACTTTTTTATTAGTTGGTTTGGATAAATTCTCGCCCTTGGAGCGGATGAGACCCTATTATGTTTCCATGTAAGAGCGGATGACCCTTTGTATATGATCGCGCTTTGAAGCGGTGGATTTATATTATTTGATTATATAACGTTTGTGATGTAGAAGGACAGGTTGGAGGGATCCAGTAGGATTCCTCACACTGTTGATTTTATTTTTTATATATATTGTGATATATGACTTATTGGATGCCATTGATGACATGGATATGATTTTGCTTATTTAGTGCTTTAGTAGCACTGGGCCTTATTTTTTGTATTTTAAAAAACTCTAAAATAATGATTTGATATAAAAGGGGATTTCAAAGTAATTTTGGAAATTAGATATGTTTAATAATTTTCTTGAATTAATTAAAGAAGAAATTATTTTAAAATAAAAGGTATGATTTTTAGATATTTTAAAATAATAGTTTTATGGAATATTTTGAATAGAGATTTTTGAAGCTATAAAATAAAGATTTTAAAAATCTTAAATAAGTCCATTTTTGTAACAACCCTATATTTTAGGCTTATTTTATTTTATATTTTATTTCTGTTAAATTGAATTTCCTGATTTAAAAACTTTATTTTATTTTGAAATCATTTTAAACTTGTTTTATTTCAATCTAAATATAAATTTTGATTGTTATGTGAAGTATAATTTCATTTCTATTTATTTTGAGTATTTTCCTGAAATATTGATTTTAGTCAAACTAGTCAAACTTTGACTTTTTAATTTTAAATTTAAATATTTAAATTCTTAAATTTTATCTTTTATTATGAAAATAGATTTAATAACTTGAATACTGCTTTTCGTTTCGTTGAAATCCGATTTATATTGTGAAAGTTATGCTTTTTCTAATATTGTATGTACATTGTTTTATTTAACAAAATTGTTTATTTTAATTTATATAAATAATATTTTTATTTGTCAAAACATGTTCTAATATGTGTAATATTTCATGTTATGTATTTATTTTTATTTTTTTTAGAACATTTTAAAAGTGTGATTTTAATTTTCTTAAGCTTATTTTATTTTATCTACAATTTTTCACCCTAGTTTCTATTATTGTGCTATTTTCTTAATTATTTTATATTTTTCTAAAAAATATTTATTTATTTTCTTTTTCATTTTATTTTGTTCAATATTTTATTTTATTTTCTGAATTTATTTAGTTACTTTGATTAAAAGGAAAAGGAAATTCAAATGGACAAAACCTTTTCATTTTCTAGTCTTTTCATCTCCTTGTCTTTTCATTTGCTTTTGCCTTTTCCTCTTCTTTCTTTTAGCCGTACCTTTTTCTTGCTTAGCCATGTATCTCCCTTCAAAATTCACGTGAGAAAACATCTATCTTCACTTAAACTCACGGCATTTCAACTTGAGAAAAAAAATGGTAAGTTTATGGCTCCTTCTTTTTCACCTTTTCTTCCTATTTTACATTGATTATTTACCTTGTTTCCTCTTGTGCTTTGCTAGGCCACTACACCATCATCTCCTCTGACCATCACCACCACCATCTACAGCAGCAACCAACACCTATCCCCTCCTCCAGATCAGGCCGTGACCATTGGATGAAGCCATCACCACAAAACTCCACAAAACATGCAAGCCAAGCCACATATCTTCACCTACCCTCCATACATCACTTTGGCCACCCCTTAGCCACCACCTCCAGCCATCACATCACCTCTGACATCAGTTCCAGACCTGTACCTGACATGACCAGACCTGTAGCAATGATGGCCGAACCCAAACATGACCATAGGTCGAGCCTATGTTGTACCAAAACCACTTTGCCTTGACCTTTAGCATTCTTTGCCTTATAACTTACCATACCCCTTCTCTTTTCCATTGTAGCCATGCCTTTCCGAGTCCAAACCTGACCTATATGATGCCATACCTGAGCCAAAGCATCATTATGGCCAAGCTAAAGAGTCCCTTAGGCTAAGCATTGAAGTGATTGAGGCATGGTAAAATCATCTTGTTCATTGTTGCTTTTATTTCAATCTGTTTCAATGTTGTTTTGTATTAGAAATTCATGTGTTATATATTTTTTTTGTTTTGGGTTGTAACACAAGTTATAAGCTTGGATCTCTTCCCACTTGAGCCTATTGTTGTGTCATCGTGCCTTCTGGAATCCGTTGTGTCATTTGTATTGCAGTCTCCAGCACTAAAAAGGTGAGTAATTCTCACCAGATGATGTGTACTTATATAACTAGTAAACTAACACCATTTGAATCTTTAAAATTTTATCATCCTGTTATAACTGTTATATTATGATCATATAATGTTTACCCCTGTTATTATATATGTTATATTATCTATTACTGTTATTTCATGCTATTCTGTTATTTTATCAGTTTATCACACTGCAAGTTCCCTGTAGATTAGGTTCACTATGGGTTGAAATGATACATACCCGAACGGACTTTAGAATAGGGAAAGATCGTTATGGGCTGAAATGTTAAGCATGAGCGACCTTTTATTTATTTTATTTAACTTGGGATTGCGGGTTTGAAATGATAGAACCCGGTTTTTCTTTGTAAACTGCGGATTGAAATGATATATATCTGTATCACTTGACCTAGGTTAGAAAACTATATACAGACCCGTGGCTTATATAATATTTTTCTAAAATGTTTGAAAAATATTTTAAATTGTAAAATGTATAATATTTTGATTTAAATTTAATTAAAAATGACTTTTATATAAATATTAGTGATTTTCTATAAATTAAATAATGAATTAAGTAAATGGTGAAGTAGAATTTGAAATATAAGTAAATTTTGAAATTTATGATTTTGTTGATAAATGGAATTTATGTAAAGTATGAATATATGAAAATTTTGATTTAAAGGATGAATTTAATGATTTTTATTAAGTAATAATAATTTTAAAAATGTTAATGATTTTGTATTACTTAAAATATGAAATAAATGAATAGTTAAGCTGAATTTGGAAGTATAACTTAAATTGAATTTTGTGAAATTTGTTTAAAAGTAAAATTTTAATTATGTAAAATAAATGGAAATAAGTTATATTTTGGAAATCTAAACTTAGTTGTTAAGTTAAGAATTTAATTAAAGAAATGAAATTTAATTGTTATTTAATTTGGTTTTTTGTATGGAAATTTGACTTTATAAAATCATAGAAATAAAGGTATTTAAATGATTGTTTTTAAAATGTGAAAACATATGCTTTTATAAGTTAAAATGATTTATATTAAAAGTTAATTATGTGTGAAATGGTAAATAAAACTCTGAATTTGATTTGACAGCATTTTTCAAATGTAATGTAAAGATATTACAGCATTGGAAAATGCTGTAGTTGTTTTAAATGAACCAAATAGCAAATTTGAACTAAGGGTTATTATAGCACTTTGTTAGTGCTATAGTTGTTAAATTTAACTAAAATTTTAATTGAAACTAAATTAAGATATTACAGCATTTTAAATGCCTTCTTTTGTTAATGAACTGTTTTTAAACATAACATTTCGTAGCATTTTCTAAGTGCTACGAAAGTTAAATTTTCTTTGTTTAATAAATTCAAATGAATAAATGATCTTTGAAAAAGATTAAATTTTGGAAATTTAATATTTAATTATTAAATATATTGAATTGACTTTAAATGATTTAAATGGAATAGTTGATTTTGGAAATACAACTATTTTGAAATATGATTAAGAGGAAATTAGTTTAAAGGAAAAAGTTTAATAAAATTTAATTTTAACGGACGTTAAAATTAAACTTTGGTCTGAAGGACAAGCGCCAAAAATTGTATTTCGTTCGTACTTCTGTAGTTTCATTTCTTCTGCAAACAATACTTCTGTAACAAAATTTCTTCTTCATCAAACAATGGCAACCCAAACCAAAATCAATTTTCTTCCTCAAACTGATTTAAAAGCGCAATCGACTTCAGAATCTAAGTCGATCGACGTAAATCAAAATATTTCAATAAATCCTGAACAAATAAACGATGAACCTACGATTTCAAAAAGTAGGGTTTCCAATGCTATGCGTACAGCAGTAAAGAGAAGGCGAAAAACTACTTCATCAACGGCTGTTGATTCGGATGAGATTGACGAAGATACAAAGAGGACGAAAAAACCTAGGGCATGTAAAACTATGAATGAAGACGAAAGGAAGAAACAACAGCTTACTGATGAAAACGTCAATAGAAAAAGAAAAACAAAGGTAAAACAACTGATTATTTGATTTGTTATTGAATGATAGATCAATGTATCATTTGATTTGTTGCATGTATAATATTGATGGTAAAAAATAATTAGATGGATAATTTTTTAATGATAGTTCAGTATATCATTTGATTTGCATGTGTAATATTCAAATATGAAATGATGGATGAACATAGCATTCAGTCTTTGACAGATGATAGACAATGATAAGATGAATATTTATAGAATGATAGAAATATATAGCATTGAAAAAAATGTTGGAGAAACATATCATGATAGAATGATAGTTGAATATATCATTTTATTTACAGTATTTGCTAGTATAGTATGATAAATGATAGTTCAATTTATCATTTGATTTACTTTTTTTGAATGTTATAGAATGATAGTTCAATATATCATTTGATTTACTGTTTTTGAATGTTATAGAATGATAGTTCAATATATCATTTGATTTACTGTTTTTGAATGTTATAGAATGATAGTTCAATATATCATTTGATTTACTGTTTTTGATGGTTATAGAATGATAGTTCAATATATCATTTGATTTACTGTTTTTGATGGTTATAGAATGATAGTTCAATTTATCATTTGATTTACTGTTTTTGAATGTTATAGAATGATAGTTCAATATATCATTTGATTTACTGTTTTTGAATGTTATAGAATGATAGTTCAATATATCATTTGATTTACTGTTTTTGATGGTTATAGAATGATAGTTCAATATATCATTTGATTTACTGTTTTTGATGGTTATAGAATGATAGTTAAATATATCATTTGATTTACTGTTTTTGATGGTTATAGAATGATAGTTCAATATATCATTTGATTTGTATGCATCATATTAAAATATAATATGATAGATGAACATATGATAGACAAACATAGCATTCAATATTTCGACTTTAGAAGCATACAGTGAAAAAAAGAAATGATAGACAAATATAGCATTTGAAAAAAGAATGATAGATGTATATATCACTAGTAAATTATGCTTTCATAGTTGAAAAAATTGATAGATAAAAATAAGAAAGCATTGAAAAAATGAGACATAAAAACAATATTATAGTTTGTTAAATACCGAATTATTCATTCACAGTTTTTTGTACAGGGATCAAAAGGTAAAACATTGGAGAAAGCAAAAAAAACTGAAGGAAAAAAACAAAAGAAAGTTTCTCAAAAACAAATTCAGTATAGATGTAGCTTACTGCCAATGATAAAAATTTTCAAGAAAATCAAGGAAAAAGGAGGTTATCTTATAGACCAATTAAATTATTTAAAACAAACACCGTTTGAAAAATTCATGCTAGTATTTTTTAAAGAAATTTTATCCATACCTGCTTTTACAAAATCATCTACAACCTTAGATGATATAATAGAAACATTTTCTATCAACGATGAAGCTTTTAAAGTAGGGAATATTTTTTTAAAAATCAAACCTGAAGATATTGCAATTATCTTTAGCTTACCTTTGTCTGGAGTAAATATTTTCATTTCTTCTCTTGTTTAAACTATCATTTCTATTTTTAAATTGCAGAAGAATGCATGAAATATGCAAAATGATAATTAAAACTAGCATTGCTAATTAACAGTTCATTGATCTGCACTTATTGAACAAAAAGATAATGTATAAGCATGCACATTCCACACACAGCAATGTTGTCTCTATGAATGCATTGATTAATATTGTGATCGAAATATAAAGCTATGTTTTAGAATTCTGGAGTAAAAATAGCAATATTATTTTAGAATTAGGTTTTACTGTAATATGAACTAACATTTGTATATTTGAAACAGACTTGATTGTGCATTCTTTGTCATGGTAAACATGAAAAAACTGGACAAGGATGAGGTACCAGAAAAATATCCAAAAGAAATGCTTAGAAACCTAAGAGCTGTAGTGGTGTATAGCATACTCAATGATCCACAATACAGTTGGTCACTGGAGAAACTCTGCAAAGATTCTACATAAAAAAAAGCTGTTGCATTGTAACTTCGAAAAACTTTGGATATATTTGAACTCTTCGAGAAACTCTACAAAGAGTCTGATATGGAGTCTAAGATGGAATCTGAGATGGAGTCTGAGATGAAGTTTTATATGTTTTCCAGTAATTGAATTTTGTTCTCAATGTATAAACTGTGGAGATGAATTTGAACTTCTTGATTTGAATTTGATTTGATAATAGTTGTCTAATTTCAATGCATGAACTACAATGTATAAACTATCAATATACTCAAGTGTCATTTTTATTTGTTTTATAATGCTTTTATTGTATTTCTGATGTACCAAATGATGTTTTATACTGAAATGCTAGATAGAACTAGCATTATGCGAAAATACATTTCTCAGTGATTGAACAGTGATAAATAATGTGTGAATTTATCCAGATCTAATTTTTATATCATTTCCAATGTTTCAACTCCATTTCAAATATGTTGGCTATTGTTTACACTGTAATGCTACTTATAACTAGCATTAAACTGAAATGATAAACAGATATAGGCAATTATGGATATGGTAAATGCTGGGGTAGAAATATGGAGATAGTGGTTTTATTGTAATGAAGATATCTCATTTACAAATAACAGAAGATATCTCATTTACAAACTGAAATGATAAACAGATATAGGCAATTATGGATATGTTATTTTCTGAAACAGAGAGATGCAGAATATATAATGAAGATATCTCATTTACAAATTACTATTAATTATTTTTTCCAACTGCTTTTTTTAACAATAACAGAAGATATTCAGATGCAGTGTAGAAGAAATATGGGAACAGATGTTCCACAATTTCATATAAACAATACATCATCATACTGAAAAATCATTACAAAACCACTAAAATAATCTAACCAAGTAATCATATAAACAGTATATCATCATCATCAAATCCTTCATTCTTGCTCAAAAGCTTACTCATTTGTATACAATGAAAGATGATTGATTTCAATGACAGAACACTGAATACTAATTATAATTAAATGCTAGTTACAACTAGCATTCAATTGAAATGATAAGTACATATAACATTGAATACAAATATCAATACCAAAATGCAGAGGAACAGCAGATATCACAAATTTAAAAAAAAATAACCAAAACATATCACATTTTATTTTCTAATGATTTCACAATGTCTAACTGCATTTTTCTATAAGCTTTAGCAGCTGTAAACTTAAAAAACTTCTCAATTGCAGTAACAAAACACATAGATTTTATTAAATTTTTGAAGAACCAAGACAATTCCTTTTGTTGTGGCCAACTTTATTACACTGACTGCATCTGTTTCTTTTACTTTGAGAATATCCAAATCCACCACGCCTCTTTGTAGATGGTCTTCCAGCACCACGAATTTCTTTAGGAGGCCTAATCAAAACATTATTTTCAGCAACAATTGGCTTATCAAAATCTGGAATTGGATTGATAGCATTAGCATATGAAGATCTGAAAGCAGTAACAGTGAAATAGTCCTCCACAAAATCATAAACTGATAATCTACACTTGTTAATGCACTTAATTGCATGAGCACATGGAAAACTAGTAACTCTCCATTGATTACAAGAGCATAAACGATTTTTAAGATCAACAACCTGTGACTTAGGAGATTTAACTTCAAACACAAATTCCGAAGACTTAAAAACTTCCCAACCAAAGCCATCTTCTACTAACTTTGACAAACGTTCCTCCATAACAGGACAAAGATATGTTGTCCATAGACAACATTCCTCTCTTCGTCTCGCCATTTGCTCCATAACTTTCACACGAATACCATCCAAACAAGAAGTTATAGGCATAACTCTATTTTCCAAAATCCAGGAATTGAAACTTTCTGCAACATTAGAAGAATACTCACCATAACGCTTTCCTTGAAAAAACAAATCTGCCAAATGGTCAAACGGTTTATCTCTTAAAAAATTTTCTGCAGATATACCCCCAATATCTTTAAATTTGG
The DNA here is from genome assembly GCA_030737815.1 of Allium fistulosum. Lineage (NCBI taxonomy): Eukaryota > Viridiplantae > Streptophyta > Magnoliopsida > Asparagales > Amaryllidaceae > Allium > Allium fistulosum. The sequence goes on along the minus strand of CM060901.1, from coordinate 1,340,409,593 downwards.
AAAGATATCGCTCAAAATCATACACATTAGAAGCTCTAGCACAAAGTTTAAACAACTCCACAATAGATGAATCACCTTTACCCGCCTTGACAACAGTACCAATATTCTGTTCCATGTGAAGTAAACAGTAGCTATGATATGAAGAAGGAAATATTTTGGGAACACCTAAAACAAGACCCCATTGACGATCAGACATAAAAACTAAAGGCTGATCTTCATTAAGCATTCCTTTCAGATGGGATAAAAACCAAGACCAATTAGATTCATTTTCGTGCGAAACAATACCCATAGCAAGAGGAAAGAAACCTACAAAATAAATAATTAAGGACAGCTCAGTAATGAGAAACATGGATTATATTAAACATCAAAACCATTATTAAAGGTTAATAATTTCTGTTATACACAGTTAAAGTAAATTCAAAATGATATATGAATATAGCATACGTTATTTAAAAGTCTTTTAGGTACTGCTGCATAAAATTTTATTTCATGTTTTTGTAAACATTTCTACCATAAACATTTGTACTATAACCAGGTCAATCATTTAATAAAATAAAGCCAACAATTCTTGTGTAAACATGGCTGCATTATAATTATGAACAACTTTGAACAATGATAGTTTAATATATCATCACTAATAAAACAAATGAGTAAATAAAAAAAAAACTAAAATGGAACTCATACCTTGATTACCATTTTTAGCAGTAGCAGCTAACAAAACACCCGGTCTTCCCTTCAAAGCAGCTGCGTCTAAAAATATTAATGGCCGACAATGTTTAAATCCAAGTAGACAAGCACCAAAACCAATACAAACTCTCTCAAACTGATCAGTTGAACCATTAACTTCCAGGGCCACATAACTACCAGGATTATACTTTTGCAACGCTTCTAAATACCAATGTAAATCATTATATGACATAGCATCATCGCCATATATTTCTTTCAAAGCCAATTGTTTTCCGCTATAAGCATAATAATATGAAAGATTAAAATTGTAATCTCTTCTAAATTCCTTCATTATATCTGTTGGCTTCTTCATAGGAGCATCTCGAATTTGATCAACAATCAAAGATTTAACAAATCTACTTGAAATATTAACTTTATTAACATCTCTAAGACCGCCTCCACACGAATGAGCAAAATTGTAAGTTCTAATAAAAAACCGAGAGAGTAGACCGGGATCCGAAGAAGCATTAAGATAAAACTTACAACCATCCTTCAACCAAGAGCAATTAACCGATATTCTATCTGGAGAATTTCTTATAAAAATCAAATCATAACCATTTTTTATTTGATATGCCATTAAAAACTCCCGAAAATCCTCAGCTCCATTAAAACAAAAACCAAGAAAATCCATAATAGTTTTTTGACAACCTTTCTTCAACATATCTTTCAAATAATAAGAAGAATCAGCATGTGAATCACTATTTGAACCAGAAGTACTACCAATTGAAGAGCTTTGAACACTTGCATTGCCTAAACCACAGCCAGCAATATCAGCTTCCTTAACACAAACATTTTCCTTAACAGTAAACTTAAAATATTGACTCTTCTTGAAAATTAAAAAACACACAATACTGATCAAATCTGAATCAGTATCAATGATTATATTCTTATTCTCAAGAGCATAAGATATCTCAATAGAAAATGGACTTAGATGTGGCCAAACTTCACAGATTTCAGTCTTAACACCAAACAAAGAGGAGCCCGTCGTGAGATGACAAGAATAGCAATTCCCATTATGTTCAAAAATAACTAGCAAACTTTTTGATTCATCATCATAGATATCAGTACTGCAAAAGAAATTAAAAAAACAGTTAACAAACTTACTTAATATTATGACAGAGCAACAACAGAAAATGTTAAATTAACATAGCATAACAAATCAAAATGATAATTAAAACATAAATAAGAAAAATATAAATCAATTAAAAAGCAGATGATAAATGAACAGAGCACAAGCAAATTACAACAAAATATGAATACAACAGCAAAAAATGCTATATAAATATAGCATAACAAAAAAAACTACATATGAAATTCACTCGTAAGATAGATGAACAGTAAAATTGTAAAACCTTAAACTATACTGAAGAAACAGAATAATACACAATAAAATCTTACCTTGCCATTGAAACAAATCCAAAATAGGAACTGAAATCTAGAAGAAGACAATCTATACAACGTACAAAAAAAAAAGCAATTACTAATCGAACGATATTTTATCAGAGAAAGATAAAAAGAATATCGAAACAAATAAAAGTAATATACCTGAATGCAACGAAATTGTAAAGATCCAGAGCACGATGAAGATCGACAATGAAAAAACACGACGAAGATGAATGACAATCGAGAAGATCGAATACAAAACGCGTCCTTGAATCGAGAAAATCGACGAACACAGATCAGTAATATCAAAAAGAAGGTGGAGAAGAAACACAGAGGAAAATTTAAATTTTATAGAAGTTTGTCCTTAGGAAGAAAAAAGTAAGCCCGCGTCCTTTAGACGAAAAAAAAACATGCGCGTCCGTAGGCCCAAAAACAGAAATAAAAACTTCCTTCAGCCCATTTTCCTGTATGATTAAATGGTATTTAAATTTAAATTAAATAGATGATGTTTTGAAATGATATTTTGAAATGAATTTGAAATGATATTAAATCTTGGAATGAATAATTGAAGTTTATATTAGTATGAAAAATATTTGGTTTACTTGTAATTTGAATCTATTTAAAAGATATTGGACTTATGAAATATAGGATAATAAAGCTTTGGAATTTATTTTATAATTTGAATAGTTATTTTGTGGATTAAATCTATATTTGAAATTTATAAGATTTGAAATGGTCTATGGAAATTTAATTGAATTAAATGATTGAATTGAATTGAAACTTTGGAAATTGAATACTTGATTTGAAATATAATACTTACACTTTTAAATGGTTTAGATGAATTATTTTGATTGAAATATAAACTATTTAAAAGGTGACTTGAAATGATAATAAATGAATGATATCCTTGAATTTAAAAAGTATTTAAAGTTGAATATTTAGATTTGAACTCAAATGATATTTTGGTATATAAAAATGATTTGAAATGAAGTTTTGGAAAGATATGATATTTTGATATATTGAAATGATTTGAAATGAAGTTTTGAAATGATATGATATTTTAAATATATTGAAATGGTTTGGAATTGATTTAATCTTTATTTTGATAAAGATTTGGATTTGAAATGATATTCTATTTTGAAGTATAAACTGTTTTAAATTATAACCACGGGTTATAATAACGATTGGTTGTTAAAGAGACCGGGATCGGATATGGACATACTCTCTGTCGATACCGAAAACCACTATGACAACTGTGTATGCGGTGGAGTTTCCAGAATGAAGTAGGATGGTGACGACGATCCTAAGGTATATATACGTGGACCCAACTCCCGTGAGTTGGCATAAGGTGGCTAAAATAAGAGCGATCTCGGACCAGTGAGGTAGCACCTCTTATCGGACACACTTCTTCGATACCATTCTATTACTTGTGGTTGATTTGGTGCGCACCCTTGATTTGGGAGTGTTGTTCGAGGTGGAGCGGTAGTGGCTGCTATGCGTTTCCATCAGTCCGTGTGCGTAATTGGTATATCTACCATGGCATTGCCTTGTGTGCCGTGTCACCTACCATATCGAGCCCACTACGATTTTGGTTTAAAGATCCGACCGCGTTAAGGTTCACCATCCCTTTAACGCTATTTTCTATATGATTATACTTTACTAATTAGACACTACTGTATATAGCGTATATTACTACATAGTAAATAGTTTAACGGATCCTTAAAGAATGAGCGATCCCAAGCATTCTTTAAGTTACTTGTACCTTATTACATTTCACTTGAGTTGGTTTACATTATATAAGTATATATTGTCCTGAATCGAGTGTTTGTATTTTTATTTACGCTCGAGTCAGCCTGAGTTATTCACAGATTTGGATTTCCGCTCTCTTGGAAATTTGAATCGCTGGAGATTATCTGCTTGTCTTGTCCTATCTATTTCAGTTCTGTTGTTCTGTTCAGCTCGTACTTGGTTATCATATTGAGACTTCTGTTGTATTTTATTTCTTCTGTTATATCTTATGTAACTCTGATATATTTATATAGTAGCTTCATGAACTACTATTTCTTTTACTTCCGCTGCATTATTTTACTCTGTGTCTGTGATCTGTGATGATATTTATTTACTGTATATTCTGAGATTTGCCAAATTTTATTTACAACGCGGTATTTTGAGCAATTCAATTCCGGCATTAGTGTCTACCTATACACTTATAATGGATGAGAATGGTTGAAAATATCTGGTCGTTACAATTTTTTACAATAAAGGGATATGGTTTTAAAAAAGAAAATAGAAATATTTTGCTATTAACCATTTTATATAAAGCGATATGTGTGTGTGTACATATATTATAATTTACTTAAAAAGTGAAATTTATAAATGTGATAATTTATAAAAGTGATATTTTACAACTGAAGTGAAGATTTGTAAAATCGTATTTTTGTTAATAAAAGTATGGATTTATAAACGGTGTTTATAAATCAAAGGAAACTATCATTTAATAGATTGGAGAAATAAATCAAACAGTGGATTTATTATAAGATGGGGAATGTTGTTTAGAAAATAGTTGATTTTATTTTGGGGAAAATGGAAATGAGGATAGATTGGAGACTGTAAATGATATTTTATAAATAGAAAGAGATTATAAATATAGTTTATAATGATGGGAATGATTATGTTGAAATTAAGTTTGGAATTGTACAAAGGAAATATACTTATGTTTTAAAGGTTGTTTGTTTATATTAATAATGTTTTAAAAGTTGTTAATTATATTAATATTGTTTTAAAGTTGTTCATTAATATTTTAATATTTTGAAAAGTTAATTATTTAAATTATTAATCTGGTTTGAAATTAATTATAATTATTTATCAATAAGGTTTTGGAAATTAATTATTATTATTTATAATAATGTTGAAGATAAATTATGATTGTTTTATTAAAAATATTTTGAAATTATTAACTATTATTTTTAAGATGTTTTGAAGTTAATTACTATTTATTTATACTATTTGTTATTATCTAATAGTGCTTTAAAGTAAACGATTAGAATTTATTTATGAATGTTCGAGATTTATAAATAGAGTTTTATAACGGACTTGGGTTTTATAAGGATTGTTTTATAAAATGGGTTAAGGCTTAAATGAAGATTTTACAAGTTAAAAGAGTTTTATAAATGGTTTTAGATATTTATAAAAGTATTTTAGAAATGGGTTTATTGATTTATAAAAAAAGAGTTTTATAAATGGTTTTGTGGATGTATAATGAAGTTTATAAATGATTTTAGAATTGTATAAAAAGGAAATCTTCCCCAATGTTTGGTGAATATACTTATAGCATTGAGATAAGTATATGGATATTTTTCCAAGTATTGAGAAATAGGGATTTGTGGATATATATATCTTTGTAAAAAGGATTTTGATTTAAGTATTTACAAAGTGGATTTATTTAATGAAAGATTAATTAAAAGGAGGTTATTGGTTGCTTGTGTGCTTAACCATTGGTTTTCCCTATTGAATTTAAATCTTAGATTGAGTGTTTGTTATTCGATAGTTAAATAACCGACTATTGGATTTGGACCCAAAACGTAACTTTGGAAATATCTAAGGGAAACACATGGGTCATATGGCAAAGTCATATCCAATGATGTTGTACTATGCGTATAAATCTATTTTCATTCTCCTAGGACAATGATAAGGAAATCCATCCACTAATGGTTAGGAGGTGATCTCCACTCTTATCTTTGACTATTTATTTTCTAAAGAACTGGGGTTAAGCTTACCGAAAATTATCGAAAAGTTGTTCGAAGAGACTGGGATCAGATATGTTATCCAAAAACCACTTCAATCCAAGTTAAGCGTTTCGAAGTAAAGACATCTTGAAGATTATAGAATTGAAGATGGAGCTCTCAAGCGTTTCGTTTAGTCCCAGAAGGAACTTATATGGATGAACGCTGACATTGCATTGTCGTAAGAAGGGAAATGTTAGCATTCCAAGTGGGAAGTGCTATATAAAAGGTAAAACATAGCCTCAAACCTCATCAACCTGAAGTGACTAAAACATAGGAGATGCGGCAGGGCTAAGTGGGTCGCTCCCAAGTACGGTATGATCATCCCTATCTAGGGTCGATATTATCTCTCCTTGTATGCTTCAGGGCCCATTAATGAAGGGGTGATCATATTCGGTACTATCCAGTAAGGTGTATGCCGGTTCTGTGTTGGCAGGGGTCGATAGGTTCGACCTCGGTGTTATTTTATCTAGAGATGCGCCATGACGGGCGGTACCCCAGTAGACCAATCATTGTATGGAATCCATTCTCCAATACGTTCCTTTACGGTTTTATTTGTATACCTATTATTCTGGAATTTAATTAATGTAACAATTTCGACTAAGATTAATAAGTATTTGTATCTTAGATACTATTATAATATCAGAGAATTTCATATGGAATGTTTTGTTATCGTAAGATAAAAAACCGTCCGTGTTTATGTGCGGCGTGGTCTTCCGATATACTTTTGATTTCAAAGGTTTTTATAACTTTAAATTCCAGTTGGGTGTGTTTTCTCAAACCGGTTTTCCAGACTGACTCGAGTGTTATTTTATCATAATGCTCGGGTCATTACCGATCTCATTTGGATGCTTTAGACCTTCAGGAGACGAGCTGGAGGCCCGGAGACATATTTGCGTATATGGTTATTTTTCCGCTGCATTCATTGTTATATTTATTAGCAAATTGTGAGGACATGTTGTTATAACTGTTCGGGCTGAAATTGGTTAGTATACTCTGATTGATATCTGTATATACATATATTACATTTTGTTTTTGTGTAAAGATTTGTTGTATATTATAGATTATTCGTTCCACTGTGAGATTTTGTGCTGTTGTTTCCTTTCTCTCATATTTCTTCTTCCTTCTTTCTTTTTCGCTGACAATCGGGTTTTCCGACATTCGATTGCTCAGCCCGCAATAAAATGGACGTATTAGTGTCGATTTTCGAGAGTCAAAAATCTCAACTGTTACACTTGGTATCAGAGCTGAAGGTTAAGCGAGAACCTTGGCTTTGGTGGGTAACTCAATAAGGGATAAGGTAATGGAATGCCTTATTATGAGTTTGAGTGTGTGTAACAACTCGCATATTTATCGATTTTATATTTAAATATTTTATCGTTAGTCGGATGTTAGTCCGAAAAGGTACTTTTTGCATATGGTCAAATTAGGACTCGAGACCACCCCCATTGAGTTCAAAATGACATTTGCGATCTTTTTGAGTGTAAACTTCGATATGTTTGGAGATAGTGAAATTTTCGTCACTTTTTGTGTTGGGCTTTTGGTTTGGGCTGCACCTCTTCTAACTCAGCCCAACCCCTTCCTTCTCTTCATCTACTTGCATAAACTTTGAAGCTTTAGCAAAAATGGTGGAGGGAATAGGAAATTAAAATTTCCAAGCTCAAGTTCTTTAGCAAATTCAACATCTAACTCCAAATTCGAAGTGAAGATATTGATTCAAGCTTGTGGTTGATCTTTGCTTTGCCCCCGAGCTACGTCTTCATCAAATTCCGTGAAAAGGTGAGATTTTTGATCTCACATCTTGCCTATATCTATCTTGGACTGTTGGGAATGATCCTCTATTGCATTTATATGAATATCTGCATTTGGTTTGGATTGGATTGGCGAAAAACTCCAAAATTTAGTGATTTTGGTGAAAAAACTGCTACTAGGTCGTTCTGGCCATTTTTAGCTCGTTCTGGCCCTTAAGTCGTAGGTCGTTGCCGACCTATAATCTCCAGGCAAAATGTTAAGTCGTTCACAAGCTAAAGGCATAAGTCGTTCACGAGTTAAAGGCATAAGTCGTTCACGAGCTAAAGGCATAAGTCGTTCACGAGTTAAAGGCTTAAGTCGTTTGCAGTTAGCTCGCTCGCCCTGGCTTAAGTCGTAGGTTGTCCTCGACCTAACTCCACTAGGTCGTTCCAGGCCTTAAGTCGTAGGTCGCGTGGCACTTTAGGTCGCATGGCCTTGTTCCCCAGTTAGGTCGTAGGACCTTTTGACTGTTAGGTCGTAAAGACCTTAGCTCGTAGCTCGTATTAGAGCTTAAGTCCTAGGTCGTTAGCTCTTAAGTCCTAGGTCGTTGGCTTTTAAATCGTTAAGTCGTAGGTCGCTGCTCCTACTAAGTCGCTCGGCCATGCCAACTCCGCTAGCTCGCAACTGTTAGGTCGTATGACCTTAAGTCGTAGGTCGTCTCCGACCTAACATTCCCACTGCTAATTCACTAGGTCGCTTGACCTTAAGTCGTAGGTCGCTTGACTTTGTTAAGTCGTAGGTCGCTCGACTTTGTTAAGTCGTAGGTCGCCCCCGACCTTACCCTTAGGTCGAATGACCTGTGATTCGCTAGGTCGCGATTTTCCTTAGGTCGTATGACCTATTTTTCCTTAGGTCGCTGGACCTGCTTGCCTTCACTAAGTCGTACCGTGACGGGGCGCTGCCCCGCACCCCGCCGTGGGCGCTGCCCCCTGGACCCCTGCGACCTGACCGTATTACTCTGCGTAGGCAATCTCATCTGAAAAACATTTATCAGAATTTCTACTTTTATGGTTTTGGGATTGACTTCTTTGGACTTTACTCACGTCTTCGAACGTGAATTGATTTGTTTCTACAATCGTTTTATGACTTGTCACTTTAAAGATATATGAAGGTTTCAATACTAATAGTAAATATCAAAACTCTTTCATCAAAGCGATTTCAACACTATTTTAAATACCAAAAGTTCGTTTTCACAAACCGATTTTCAATCTACTAGTATATACAAGCCTTTACTTCACTCGAATGAGAAATCGACTTAAACGACTTAGTAAAACGAGTGGTATGAAACGCTTGCGTTCACTTCGTCGGTTAGCTCTTGGACTTGTTCGATTGAACCATTTTCGTGACAATTTCCTAGTGAAGATTTACAGCTTGTTCGTAAATATTTAAATTAAGCAAGTGGTTATGGGACATGAAGCTAAACTCATATATTTACTAGCTTGGTGTGATTGACACTTCTCGCTGATCATGATGATCATTTTATGATTTAGACTAGCAATTGTGCGATGTCTCTTTGTCCATATGAAGGACTGTACTTCATTTTATTGAGCTTCGTCTCATTTCTTTGTGGGCTGGCAACCCAAGTACTTTTAATGTGTTTCGATTCATCTGATGTACCGTTTGTACTACATCGATGTCTCTGTCTTTCCGATTCATTGGACGTACCGTTTGCACTGCGTCAATGTTCGATTCATCTGATGTACCGTTTGTACTACATCGATGTCTCTGTCTTTCTGGTTCATTGGACGTACCGTTTGCACTGCGTCAATGTTCGATTCATCTGATGTACCGTTTGTACTACATCGATGTCTCTGTCTTTCCGATTCATTGGACGTACCGTTTGCACTGCGTCAATGTTTGATTCATCTGATGTACCGTTTGTACTACATCGATGTCTCGGCTTTCTGGTTCATTGGACGTACCGTTTGCACTGCGTCAATGTACCGGCTTTCATGCTCCTGTTTGGGATTGGCCATCCTTTTCTTGTGATTTCTGGATTTCTAATTATTGATTTCTGGAAATTTATGTTTCACCAGCTTTTACCATTGACATTGATGAGTATGTCATTTTATTGTGGCTTGGTGAATTAAATTAAGAATATGACATTCTTTTCTCTGTTTTGAGATTATTGAGATATTGTATGACTTTTGTGGGATTTCTAATGTATACTTTTCATAGTATGACACCTTTTTGTTATCATACGTTCTATTATCATATCTCATATTTTATCTCATTTTATCTGATAATTATAGCTAGACTGATCCGTTTATTATTTTCTTCTTAAATAATACTCGGGTCAGACTGAGGTTTTACAGGTGCTTCCTCATGACTTCTTATCTGGAGCCATCTTCTGACTTTTGGCTAACTACTCTAGTTTAGTAGTTTTTTTTTTGGTTGTATGCATTTGTGATGAGACTCCTTGATGTATACGTATTCTATTGTCTTGCACTTGTATCTATTCTTTTGTGTTATTGTGGATCTTATTTGACCACTACTCTGATGTACACTTTTAGGTGTAATATTCATATCTTATTCCGCCTTTGTGATATGAATTGTCTGTGACTGATTTGTGTTATGTTTATTTCTATATTTGTTTCCAAAGATTATATAGTGGTAGCTTTGTGTTTGTATCGGTATGTTGGATTTCCTCTTTAAAAGATATGCATTCTATTCTATCTGACATATCGGTGCTCGCACAAAGAAGTTACACGGATGGTCGCTCCTCAACAGCCTTATTCTCCGTGCTAATTGACAGCACTACATCGTAGTGTTCTTGGTTAGCGTGGGTATAGAGGTGGGGCGTCACAGTGTGTGTGTGTATGAGCGCGTATTTGTTAGTGATATAAAAATGTTTTATATTGTGTTGGTTATCTGTTGAGTGAGCTATGGATTCTGGTCAATACGAGTAATTAACACTGATAGGGAACTCTAAACACTTGAATGGAGCAATTCAACATGGTATTGTTTTGAAATTGGGTAAATGAAATAATTTTACCTTGATTATATATTTTATATATAAAGGGATAATTTTTCAGAAATTATTATAGAATATACGGTATGTTTGGTTGTTAGTGAATGGTAATATTAGATTATTATCATTTGTTGTTTATGTTCTAATAAAAGTTGTTATGTAAACAAGACAAAAAATTAAGAAATGATTTTATATATATAAGGAAAATTTATAAATATGATTTGTAAATAAATGGGATTTAAAAGCTGGGAATTTGAGAATTTAAACCCGTTGATTTTGAAAATTGTTTTTAAAGGTTTTGGAAGAATAATAGTAGTATTATTTTGAAATGTTTTTACTAGAAATATTTTAAAAGGATATTAAAGAGATAGAAAGCAATGAACTCACTTCGGTCATTGAAAAATAATTTCGATAATGACGGCAACATCATGATGTTCATTTTCGGATTTCCAAGAGAGGAATTGCTACCATTGGGGTTTTGTTTTGGTAAAACTAGTTTTGATTTAAAATTCAAAATTATGATTTGGAATATAAAGGAATTATTGTTTCAAAATAATTTGGAATAAGAACAGGGTGTTTAAACTCTGAATATTTTCATTTAAGTGTTTTATGAAAATATGAGAAAACAAGTTTTATAACTTACAAATTGAGGAATAATAAGTTAAAACAAAGTTTTAAACTTATTGAATATAAGTTAAGAAAAGAAAATTTTAAATGAAACTTAAGCTAAGTTAAATGAGATGATTTTTGAAAATGAAATTTATTGTGATTTGAAATGAATTTATGAATAAACTAATTAAATCAGTAAGTTTGAAATGGTTTAGAATGTTGTTTGATAAAAAATTGAACAATGAATTGAGTTAAATGAAATATAATTTGATTTTAAATAGGATATGGACTTAAATTGTGAAGTGATAATGAAAATGAGTTGGGTTATATAAGACGTTTTTAATAAACTTAAGCAAATTTTGATGGAATGGACCTTAAGTGACATTAGTATTGAAAGAAATATACTAAGTAATGAGTGAATGTGAATAAAGCGAATAATGATTAAGAATAAATGAATGAAAATAAAAGAATCTGAATAGAAAGAGAATGTGATATAATAAGAAACCAACTGAAATAAATACGTAAGTTGTACGCATATTATTTTATTCGCATAACTGTTTGATCCAGATTCAAATATCTGATTTCAAGATGATGAACATCAGTCCGAGTTAGAATTTTTCACTCGATTCTCGACGGTAAGTACTGGATATGGATTTTTTATTGATTCTGGAGTTCTCTATCATAGCATATGGCTATGCAAGTAGGGTGACAGTTTCTAATCAAGGGACCGAATCTGAGTCCGCACTAGAGTGGTCGTGTGAACGATACTGGTTCGGAAGTCAAAATGTGTGATTGAGCAAGCGATCGGGTATGGTTTTGCGTATGGATGGTATATGTACATCGTATGGGCTTAAATAAATTAAATATTGACATTGGAAAATGTAAATTGATATGGTAATAAATTAAATTGAATGGATATTATTTGTTTGATGGTTTCTCTGGTTATAGTTGCTACATTTCCATGCGGTTATGTATGGTCTATGTTATATATTGATATTATTTTTCCTACACTTGTCCTCATTGGTTGTAGAGTGATTAGTAGGTGCGGATGGCGTATGCTTCGCATTTGAAGCTTGTTTTCGCATTATATTGATTGTATATGCTTGTTAATGCTAATAAAAAGGTACACATCTCAGATTACATACCGTATTTTTATATTTTTCTCCCACGGGATGCCTCATCCTTGAAGATGAGATGTATATTTATGATTATATATATATTGTAAAATTTTTAGATCAAGCCGCGCAAAGGAGACGCTGGCGAAATTTTCCAAAAATTTGAGAGTTAGAAAATTTTTGAAAAATTTCAAAGAAATTTTTGATAAGTAAAATTTTATTTTTATATTATAACTTTGGATGTACAAATTAGTAATTATGAATGAATTTAAAGATCTAGAAAGGTGTGATAACAAAGTTTCAACAAATTGATTTTGGAAAGTTAAAGGGTTAAGAGAATTTGGTAATCTATTTCAACTAATTGGTTTTGAAAAGTTAATGGGTTTAGGGCATTTTTCTTATCTTGGAGATTTCAGGGACGAAACTCTTTTAAGAGGGGGGGGGATGCAACAACCCAGAATTTTAATCAGTCGAATTTGAAATATTAAATCGATTTTTAAGTATTAAAAAGTTAATTTTAGAAGTTAGATAAATTGAATTTCAAATTTAGCGATTTTACTTGATGATTCAATTATTAAATTTAATATTTGGAATTGTTTAAATAATTGCATCTTGGGTTTTAATTTGGATAGAAATGATTTCAAAGCTTATTTAAATTCTATTGAATAAGAATGGTAATAATAAACTTTTAGTTTAGATTTAAAAGTGATTAATTTGGTTTTTATAATAATTCATTTTAATTAACGTGTAAATAGCCTTCTGGGGCACTGTCTCGGATTTCGACGAAACTAATTTCATTGGATCCGTAATAGTGAATTATTGTATGATAACAAATTTCATGGCTATTGGACGTATTGTTTGGTCGTGCAAGCTCAAAACGCTTAGAAGCTAATTTCAGAATTTATAATATAAATGGTTTTAAAAGCTATATTATGTATATGATTGAATTAGGCCTCGAAACTAGTTCCAATGTGTTTGAAATAAGGGTATTACATATAGAACACCAGGCGACATGCCTCAATTGGAGTTCGAGAATTTCGGGTACGTACAACTAGATATTTTAGTAAGTAAACTAATATAAACTGTCCCTACCCGTATTCGTTTACTATTCACACCAATACCATGCCCATATGTTCTACCATACCCCACGTTCTTCACTATGCTCCCCTCTCCTTTATAATCATTCTAAACGTAGGGAACCAGCCTTTTCTTTTGGGAATGCGAAATCAAGAATGAAGAGAGGGAAAACTTCGAAAAATTTAATTCAATTCAAATAAAAAAAGGAAAAAAATTATAAAATTTAAAAGGTGAGATCTTTGTTTGGGAAATGTTTAGATCTTTCTTGCCGAGGGGTTATTGAAATGGGCAGCAGTTGTTCATGGTGATCGACAGTGGAAGCTTTTATTCAATCGAGCTAGAGTTTAAGCTAAGTGATGATTTAGGCCGAGTTAGTGGAATCAGGAAGTAGCATTGGTCTTGGGGTAGCTAGGCGCACGTGTGGTGGGAATCCAGTGAGATGAGGTTGAACGAGGATGAGTGCGACATTTTGGTGATAGAGGCGATGTCACGTCACGTTTTTGGACATGAATGCGGGCCGGAGGTGAAGAGCATGGTGGTGTGGAGCTCGCGATGAAGAGAAGGTTAGCGGAATCCGTAGGTCGAATGGTGGTCTGAGGCAGTAGAGAAGGTAGTGTGGGTGCATGACATATCCGTGTTTTTGCGTGTGTAGGCATCGAATTAGGAAAGATGGTATTCTTGTAATTATAATGATAATATTGTAATTAGTTTATTTATTATTAATTTAAATATCGATAACTTACAATTTTAGTAACTCTCTCATACGAGGTCCAATCGAGGGACGTATTTTTGCGTTGCGCGCGTGATGACATAAGCTTCTAGATGGAACTGGTTGGGTTTATTTGAAGACAGCTAAAATTTGGGTGAAAATCGGAGGTCGTTCGATTTTAGTTCCAAACAGGAAGGCCTCGGCGACAACAAAAATTTCGATGAGTTAAACTCACCTTTTTGGTTAACTAGTGGTATTATATAGTAGATGTAGAATGTTGGTTGGATGCTTGGATGATTTACTATTTTATTAGTTAGCTTGGATATATTTCCACCCTTAGAGCGGATGAGACCTTAATACGTTCCCGTGTAAGAGCGGATGATCCTTTGTATACGATCCCGCCTTAAAGCGGTGGATTTATATTATTTAATTATATACTATATGTGATGTAGAGGAACGGGTTGGAGGGATCCAACAGAATTCCTCATAGTGTTGATTTTATTTTTCATATATATTGTGATATATGACTTGTTGGATGCCATATTTGATGAAATGGATATGATTTTGCTTATTTAGTGCTTTAGTAGCACCAGGCCTTATTTTTGGTATTATAAAATAATTTAAAATAATGATTTGATTTAAAAGGGGATTTCAAAGTGATTTTGGAAATTATATATGTTTAATAATTTTTCTTGAATTAATTAAAGAAGAAATTATTTTAAAATAAAAAGTATGATTTTTAGACCATTTAAATTAATAATTTTATGGAATATTTTACATAGCAATTTTTGGAACTATAAAATAAAGATGTTTGAAATCTTAAAATAAGTCTGTTTGTTTACAATAAAGGGACATGGTTTTAAAAAATAAAATAGAAATATTTTGATATAAACATTTATTAACCATTTTATATAAAGCGATATATATATATATATATATATATGTACATATATTATAATTTACTTAAAAATTTGAAATTTATAAATGTGATAATTCATAAGAGTGATACTTAACAAATGAAGTGAAGATTTGTAAATTCGTATTTTTGTTAATAAAAGTATGGATTTATAAACGGTGTTTATAAATTAAAGGAAACTATTATCACAATAGATTGGAGAAATAAATCAAATAGTGGATTTAGTATAAGATGGGGAATGGAGTTTACAAAATAGTTGATTTTATTTTGGAAAAATGGAAATGAGGATAGATTGAAGACGTTAAACGATATTTTATAAATAGAAAGAGATTATTAATATAGTTTATAAAGATAGAAATGATTATGTTGAAATTAAGTGTGGAATTGTATAAAGGAAATATACCTATGTTTTAAAGGTTGTTTATTTATACTAATAATGTTTTAAAAGTTGTTAATTATATTAATATTGTTTTAAAGTTGTTCATCAATATTTTAATATTTTGAAAAGTTAATTATTTAAATTATTAATATGGTTCGAAATTAATTATAATTATTTATCAATAAGGTTTTGGAAATTAATTATTATTATTTATAATAATGTTGAAGATAAATTATGATTTATTTAAAGTATTTTGAAATTATTATTTATTATTTTAAAGATGTTTTGAAGTTAATTAGTATTTATTTATACTATTTATTATTATATAATAGTGTTTTAAAGTAAATGATTAGAATTCATTTATGAATGTTTGAGATTTGTAAATAGAGTTTTATAACGGACTTGGGTTTTATAAGGGAAGTTTTATGAAATGAGTTAAGGGCTTAAAGGAAGATTTTACAAGCTAAAAGAGTTTTATAAATGGTTTTAGATATTTATAAAAGAATTTACAAAATGAGTTTATAGATTTATAAAAAAAAGTGTTTTATAAATGGTTTTGTGGGTGTATTGATTTTAGAATTGTATAAAAAGGAAATCTTCCCCAATGTTTGGTGATTATACTTATACCGTTGAGATAAGTATACGGATATTTTTCCAAGTATTGAGAAATAGGGATTTGTGTGTATATATATATATATATATGTATATATATATATATATATCTTGGTAAAAAGATTCTTGATTTAAGTATTTACAAAGTGGATTTAATTAATAAAAGATTAATTAAAAGGAGCATATTGGTTGCTTGTTTGCTTAACCATTGTTGGTTTTCCCTATGGAATTTAAATCCCCGATTGAGTGTTTGTTATTCGATAGTCAAATAATCGACTATCGGATTTGGACTCAAAACGTAACTTTGGAAATATGTAGGGGAAACACGTGAGTTATATGCAAAGTCATCTTTGATGATGTTGTATTGTGCGTATAAATCTCGTTTCATTCTCCTAGGACAATTATAAGGAAATCCATACACTAATGATTAGGAGGTGATCTCCGCTCTTATTTTTGACTGTTTATTTCCTAAAGAAATAGGGTTGAGCTTACCGGAAGTTATCGAAAAGTTGTTCGAAGAGACCAAGATCTGATATGTTACCCGAAAACCACTTTGATCCAACTTAAGTGTTTTGAAGTGAAGACATCTTAAAGATGATAGAATTGAAGACGGAGCTCTCAAGCATTTCGTTCAATCCCAGAATGAACTTGTAGATGAATTTTGGCATTACATTGTTGCCTGGAGGGCATCGTTAGCATTCCAAGTGGGAAGTGCTATATAAAAGGTAAAACGTAGCCTCAAGCCTCATCAACCAGGAGTGACTAAAACATGGGAGATGCAGCACGGCAAAGTGGGTCACTCCTAAGTAGGGTATGATCATCCCTATCTAGAGTCAATATTATCTCTCGTTGTATACTTTGGGGCCCATTAACGAAGGGGTGATCATATTCGGTACTATCCAGTAAGGGGTGGGCCGTTTCTGTTTTGGCGGGGGTCGATAGGTTCGACCTTGGTGTCATTTTGTCTAGAGATGCACCGTGGCAAGCCGTACCCCAGTAGCCTATTTGGGCCGTAAGATAAAAACCCGTCCGTGTTTATGTACTACATGGTCTAACGAGATACTTTTGATTTCAAAGGTTTTTATAACTTAAAATCCATTTGGGTGTGTTTTCTCATGTTGGTTTTCCAGACTGACTCGTGTGTTATTTTATCATAATGCTCGAGTCAGATCAAGCATATTACAGATCTCATTTAGACGCTTTTGAGCTTCAGGAGACGAGATGGAGGCCCAGACGTATTCGCGTATATTGTTATTTTTCGTTGCATTTATTGTTGTATTTATTAACAAATTCTAAGAACAGGTTGTTATAACTGTTCGGGCTGAAATAGGTTAGATACTCTGATTGATGTCTGCATATACATATATTACAGTTTGTTTTTGTGTAAAGATTTGTTGTATATTATAGATTATTCGTTCTGCTGTGAGATTCTATGTTATTGTTTCCTTTCTCTCTTCTTTCTTTTTCCCTCTTGTCACGACCCACTTTTCCATACAGTTTAAACTGAAAATTTACCACACTTGTCCAGCCCAAATTGAACAGGAAGGTGGGTAGTTAAGAAAAGAAAGTAGAAAGAAGGTAGAAAGAAGATAGAAAGAAAACCAAAACAACACAGAATCTCACAGCAGAAACGAATAATCTATAATATAGAACAAATCTTTACATAAAACAAAACTGTAATGTTTATAGTACAGATATCAATCAGAGTATACCAGCCTATTCGGCATGGACAATTATAACAACCTGTCCTCACAACTGCTGAACACAACTATAATGCAATGGAAAAATAATCATCTACGTGAATACGTCTCTAGGCCTCCAGCTCCTCTCCTGAAGCTCCAATTATCCATCTAAACCTGGAAATATGCTCGGTCTGACCCAAGCATATAGGAAAAACCACACCCGGGTCAGTTTGGTAAAACCAGCGTGAGAATTTAAATCACAAGGAATTTTATTCATTATAACTTTCAAAATCCTTTTAAAATCAAAGGTATCTCGTAAGACCACGTCACACATAAATACAACGGGTTTTTCCCTTACAGTAACCAAAACCCTTTTTATAGAAAATCCAGTGATATTATAATAGTGTCTAGAGGTCAAAGTAAAATATAGAAATAGCTGAAATGCTTGCATCTCACATTTCAACATAGTTGGGAACAATCAAAACCATTCGGCGCTTATTGGAGAGTTGATTCCATGCAATGACTAGGCACTGGGGTACCACCTATCATAGTACACCTCTAGAAAAATGTACCGAGGACCTCGTCGGGATCCCCTACAACACAAGACTGGCCTACCCCTAACCTGTATAGTACCGAATATGCTATCACCCCGGGTGTTCCCACCCTTATCGAGCTCCTTCCCATGCACCGTATTTATAATATCCGAGGGTATCTAGAAAGGTGATAAACATACCCTAATTGGGTGCGACCCACTTAGCCTTGCTGCATCTCCCTTGATTTTTAGTCGTTCCGGTTGATGTGGCTTGAGGCTATGATTACATTTTAAGGAATTTACACTTAGAATGCTCATTGTCTTTGTCACGTATGGGAATTTTCGACTTTCGAAAATTCGACATCGATACTCACTTTATCGACTGCCGAGCAATCGATTGCCGGAAACTCCAATAGTGAGGGTTTTAAAAAGAAGAAAAGGTAGAGGTAGAAGAAAAGATAGAAGAAAAAAAGAAAGAAGAAGAACAACAGAACAACATCAGAACAGAAAACAATATCAGAATCTCACATATCGCAGCGGAACAATATATAATAAATAAACACTAGTCTTTTAAAACAAAGAGCTATATCAGTTTATACATACATCAATCATCAGAGTCAATATACAACAATGGACAGTTTTATAACTTGTCCTCATACAGAATACACAGCGGAATAAATACTATCAGATACAAATACTACGTCTCGTCATCCATCTTGCTTCCAAAGCTCCAGAATATCCAGAATATCCTGATAACAAAACTCTAGGCTGCCCGTGTGGAAATTGATGGGCACCCAGAGTTTAGAAGGGAACAATAAACTCCGAGTCAGTCATGGTGACTGGTGTGAGATCGTAAAACAGTTTATCTTTAAAATAAACAAAGGAATATTTTTAAAGTCAATTCGCAATGCTTTTGGAAAATGAAACTACCATAAGACCTCCCGCCACACACACAATGCAAACCCAGAATTGGAGGAGATTTCTTCTTATGATAGTCAAAGATGCTTACTACGCAAGATCAAATCATTTTTGATATTATTATTAGTGCATAGTGTAGAAAACATTTCGAAAGTATAATATTAATCTTAGCCAGCATAGGCATTCCGCACTTATGCCTACTATAGCTACTATGTTCAATAGCAGGTTACCGCCACATTCCATAGCAGGTAATACAACTAAAACCGTACAAGTCACGTATTGTTTCTTTGGATTTCCAACAAATGGTCAGGCTAAGGAACTTCCTTTTCCACGATGGGTACGTCCCTGGAATAGACGACCCGAGAACCTAACCGGATCTCTGCCAACACAAGGCCGGGTTACCTCTGCAAAAATAGGTAACTACTGACACGCGTATGCCATCCCCCGATCGTAACCGATCTTCCCGAGGATCCCCGATTTCCAACAAACCACATAGATAATAATGCAGCAACCACATAGGTTAAGTATCTGGGCTCCATACCATGATACCACCTCTATCCAGAAGGAATGACATACACTAAGGGGCGCTACTCCCTAGAACCTTGCCGCATCCTTCCTGTTTCGACCATTTCCGGGGTGTGAGGCTCGATGAAGTCTCGTCCACAAAGCTACGCTTTCTACAAAGCCCTGCTTCGGGTCAAACAAAAATGATCAACCTATGATCACAAAGATATAAGATCAAACAAATGATCATATCGCAAATGATCAAACACTGATCATTTCACAGCAACACTCAGTATGCCACGTTACCAAATTGGGAGTATATCGCTGATAAATTTCAACTACATAACCTCTGAGCTCGTACGTCTCAGAGAAGGGTGTTAAGCTAAGAGAATAAATTCTCCGCCACCAACAGAAATGTATTTGAAAGAAATCAGCTTTATATCTCAAATTGTAACGTCAGACACACAATCCATACATGTTCCGGGATCGAACAGAACCGAAGGCACTTCTCACGAAGCCCTTGCATATCCGGATAAATTTCTAATCACGTCCGGACTTCCCGTCACTAAGGGTGATAAAACCTCTAAACCGGAGATCAGCCGATGTAGAGTAACTCGACGGTAATCCTTCCGTTTTCAAAAATATCCGGTCTTCAACACCGGTCTTCGAATGCAATTCATAACGACGTATCACATATTCGGAATGGGTTATACGACCCCATGGTCCTTTCCCGGCTAACCCGAATAGTGAGCGCTTATTCAAAAATAAGTGTGGCATTCAAATTCATCCAATTCACAACAAATACCTATCTAAAGGTAATTATTGATAATCGGTTATTTAACTATCAATAAAGATGCGCAACATCATCAGATTCCAAATAATTTTCCAAATTATTTCATCTTCAAAACTATCTTTACTAGATATATTATTTCCACACTTAACCGTTTGAAAACAAATTTCAAATATTCACATTCCATTTTATCTTTGGAGATAAAATCTCAAAACAGTTCATTTCATATTGGAAAGCATTTCCATACTTATTTAAAAATAAGTAATTCACAAATCATTTATTTTCAACACTTAGAAAATATTCGATATACTTAAATCAATATTAAGTATATATTTCGTTCTTTAAGGAAACCATTCTCTTTCACAAATTTTATTTGAGTCAAAACGAATGTTACGTAAAACATCGTTACGACAACTCAAAATCACTAGTATAGGGATTCGAGATTTAGATAGATATATAAATCCCAATACTATATAAAACATTTCCTTTCGGAAATCATTTACTATAACAACAGTGTTATAGTCCACCATTTCCTTATTTCTCGAAAACGTCTATTTCATTAATAAATGTTGAAATCTATGATTTCGATATTTAACACGTTTTAAAACATCTTTTAAAACAATTACTTCATTTCGTAATATCACTTCTCCAAAACATATCCATTTTATAAAATCATATATTCACTGTCCAAAATCGTGAATATACTACGTTATCCAAATTCAACATTTTCTACACATTTTATTTAAAAGCTTATCCACTGTCCAAAATCGTGAATATATCTTCTTTAACATTTTAATTTATCAAATCCAATTGATTTCGAATTTATAAGACAACGTTTATAAATTCTATTTCTATTTTCTAACGACTTCAATTTAATAAATCTTCTTTATTAATAACTCGATCAATATTCCATTTAAAGGCAAAAATCCAATTTATAAGTTAATCTCTTATAAATCTTTTATTCTACAGTTTCATCCATTTTATAACTTCACAATTTATAAATCTATAAATTTCATTCACTTACGGATTCCATAATATTTCATTTTTAACACTTATAAAAACTCATCTTATAATTCCAATATTTGATTTAAAAATTTCAATTTTTATAAATCTTTTTACACAAATCGTTTATGGTTATTCAAAAATCCCAACTTAAACCATTTTACAAATAAATCGACTTTTATTTCAAAAACGACACTTTGGTTATATTTCACCAAAAATTTTAACTTTTATAACTTTAAAAATTTTAACGTTTATAAATCAATTCAAAAATTCCATAAAACGTATATTTTCAAAAATCACTTTAAAAATTGTAATACCCCAAAATTTTGTGAAAAATCATTTTTGTAAAATGATTTAATTTTTAAAATATTTAGATTTAAATATGGTGAGATTTTTGGAATAAATAGTGTGCAAGTATATGTGTGCACGTGCACACTGAAATGGCACAAGGAAGGACTCCAGATTTCTTGGATTTACAACAAGAATTAAAAAGCAATACAAACATGATTTTGCAACATGGATATTTGATTTCTGGAATTATATGGATCATCTTAGAGAATAAGAAAAGTAAGTTTTACTTTAAATCAGTAAACAGATTTTAATTAAAACCCAGAAAAGAAAATTATACATATGTATATGTTATAAGATTTTGTAAACTTGTATACATATAGGTGCATATGTTTCTGAATTTAAAAGAGGAATTAAAATAAGCCTAGATAAGATATGTATACAAATATACATTTTTTTTTATACTGAAAAGTACATATATATAAGCAAGTGAAACCATAACATTAAAATGACATGAAATGTGATACAAGTCAATATGCTTGTGTAGGCAAAAATAGCAAAGGGGATTTTCAGAAATAATTAAAATATAAAATAGGATAGTCACACTTTTAACATGACTAGGTGAGTGGCCATTTTCTGTAAAGTAAAAGAAAGAAAATGCAGCCTTTAAATTGGTTAATATGGCCGGGGTATTATGAATGAAAAATGCATGATGCTAGCCAGGACAGAAATGGAATTCTGTTTCAACAAAACCCTAGAGGAAAAATGTATATAAATAGACAGTAGAATTGTCTTTACCCCGGGCTGCACAAAAATAAGAAAAGAAGAAAAAATATTGGAAGGAAGGAGAAAACACTCAAACAAGAATTTTCTGGATTAATAAGAAGAAACATTTAGGTGAGTAATCTCACTGAGTTCATGGCATTAAGACCTGAGATGAGGCAGCCACTTTTTATATTGCCATTTATACATTTCTGGTTATGATGTTTATGATTTCATCAATGCTTTTTGGGATGTCTTATTTTAAATCTGATATGATTTAATATGGATGATTTTGATGATCTTTGATTGGTTGAGACATTTGTCTTTGGATGTGTATCATACTGTTTTATCTTTACTCATAAATGTTAAAGTTTAGGATCTTAAAAATTATATAGAGAATACTCTCAACTGTTATAGATCTATGGCATGAAAACTTTACAAAATATTGGGAGCTGCATTATACTTGGTATAAGTGCTGAGGCTTGAGAAGAAAAATGTTAAGGGTGCAATAGAAATTTTCTAAGTGCTGAGCCCTTAATCAAATCAAAAAAAAAAGAGAAACCCACAAGCTAAAATTATGATTGAACCAGATCTTGAATCTGAATCAATCATAAAGGCTTGCAGATCAATATAACATGCCATGTCTCTTTTTACAGTTGAAGATGTTCTTATATTTTACTAAAGATTAAGACATATTAACCCCATTTAGGAAATAACTGTCTGCTTATTTCTGAGGAGAATTATGCTAGGAAAAAAAAATTTATGGATGTTTCCATGTTTGCAGTGACATGTTCACTTAGCATATTTGATGATAGAATTTAAGACAATACACTAGTAAATAAACTAGGGAAGGGAAGGCCAAGAAGGCTGCTGGAATGCTTGTCATATTTGAAGTATGCAAGTTGGCACATGGTTTGTTTAAGCCCTGAGATCTTTGTGCAATGATGTGAATTAGTTCATTGCAATGTGTCCCAGTGATTCCTTAATAGCAGATGAGGCAGGGATTTAAATTGAATATTACAACCTGTAAATGAAGAAATAGGAATATGGATATTTCTTAGGTTGAATGGTATGGAACCAAGATGGATCCAGTGAATGCAAATTGTTGCAAATAGATAACTATGTTTGCATGATTATGTATGCAAGTGTAAGAATGATAAATGAATATATCATACCTGAATCTACTTAATTATACTATGTTAAAGTAATTGATTGCAGGAATTTGCTTAAATAACTAATTGGTGCTCTTATAATCTCTATTGCTTAATATCATGAATGAATTGATGTTACTCATACCAGATCATAGATCTGACCCTTGTTTGCTCATGGCATATGGGGTGTCTCATTTTAAAAATGAGGCAGCCACTTATGCTCTTTCAGGTAACCCAGGCACTAAGTAAAAATGAAGTAATGGCTATTATGGAGGAGTGAATGAACATGCTAGCTAGTCTCAATAAGAGCTTAAATTGATTATATATGCATGTATTCAGGAAAATTTTATGTTTCTAAGATTTCCAGTCATGTATTGAATATCTTATGGTTAGTGATCATGTTGCCCTTATATTCTGTAAAGTGTCAGATTAAATTTGTTGGTCTGTTGAAATTGTTGTGTGTTAAGGTTTGATTTGTTTTTGAAGTAGGGTCTGAAACATAAACAAGAGAAATATGCTCAAGTATCAGCTATAAAAATCTGGTAAGAAATATACAATTATGTGAGCTACTGTTTTGCATAATTTATATATGTATTAGCTAATCTTGAGACATAACAGAGCACTGAGTTTTAGAACAAAATCTGGATTTAGCAAGAAGTAAACTTAAAAGGATTTTATTTTCTTTTTACTGAAATGCTTTGTAAATAAGTCTGAATTCATTTCTGAATTGAATTGAGAAAAGTAAAATGTTTTTCTAAAAGCTTCAGATAGAATGCAATGAAAGGTATCTCCATTGCTTTGAATTAGTGTGGCAGATACAGGATTCATGAGTTAACCAGTTTCAAACAAATGAAGTATTGGTTGATCATGTTAGATTGTATTCTGAAAATAAAAATGCATTTCAAAAGCTTAGTACATTTAGCAATTGTTTCACCCAGTTTTCTGGAAAATGAGCAGAGATATTGACATGTACATGTATATCTGTGTACATGTTGATATCTGGGCAAAAATATAAACATAAATTCCTAGAACAGTTGTAGGAATGGATTTCAAAAATAATAAAGTAAAAATTATTGTTTTGTATGTTAGATTATAGGAAAAAATTAAATATATATGTGCAGATATAGGTATATATCAGATTCCAAACCATACAGGAGAAAAAAAAAACCAAAAATTGTGTTTGAACCGACCAGCATAGTACTCGAACTCGTGACCTCTTGTGTATAAGTTAGGCGCGTTTCCATTACGCCTAGATGTTGCTTGTGTTCACTTAGGATCCACTTTCTTTTAGCCTGAGTTTGACACTATACAGACTTTAACACAACCATCTATATTAAAAGCTTGTTTACCACTGATTATTACTTGATCATTTCCTAATTATAATGACAGACTATAGTACATGTTTCCAGTGAATTTTATGGCCAAAAATCAGGATACAATAATTAATCTGAATAGCTAAAAATCTAAATCAAACAGAATGTTCTTGTACAAAAATAAAGTATATACTCTGAATTTAAACAAGAAGAACACATACATCTTCATATGTATGTGTATGTTATTAGATATACACTGATATATTTATATTGGTAAGTTATTTTGGTCCTGGATATATTTTGTTTATTGGAGAAAGAAAATGACCTTGGAAAACATATTTGTAATGAATGATATATCTATATATATCATCTCTTAGCAAAAAAAAAATCCTTATGAAATTAGGGTGGAAATAGGAGGGTCATTTCAAAAATCCTTTTAAATTAAAAGTCGTTATTTTTAAAACTTGAATCCGATGATGCAACAGCACCAATTAGTCAATCACAACAACAACATCATATATCAACATATGATAACAGAATATACATCAATATCTGTAAATAAATAACTACTGGTGAGGAATCCAGTTGGATCCCTCCAACCTGTTTCCCTGCATCCACAGACGTTAGCACAATACCAATTCCGCTCCAGTACGGAATTATCGCGGTATATGGGTTTTATAAAAATAATCCGCTTACTAACGGTGCAATAGGGTCTCATCCGCTATACGAGGCGGGAAATCAATCAATCCAATATATACAAGAAGAACACATACATCTTCATATGTATGTGTATGTTATTAGATATACACTGATATATTTATATTGGTAAGTTATTTTGGTCCTGGATATATTTTGTTTATTGGAGAAAGAAAATGACCTTGGAAAACATATTTGTAATGAATGATATATCTATATATATCATCTCTTAGCAAAAAAAAAATCCTTATGAAATTAGGGTGGAAATAGGAGGGTCATTTCAGTTGGTATCAGAGCACTTGGTTGCATTGATTGTTAAGTATTATAGAAATGTATTATGTCTGTTTGTTTTGGATGAAATAATTTAGATAAGAAATTAGAAATTATAGAAGTACTCATAATATACTAATACCATTTGCCCAGAATTTAGTTAGCAGACCATGGTAGGAAGAGGATCTCATCACAATGCAGGACCCAGTGCACCTCAAATGCTTGATATGCAAGAATTTGTGAGGGTTTTAAGAGATGGAATTGGGCATAGGCCTGAGAACCCATATGAAGAGCTTTCAAAACTACTGAAGACTTATTCCAATTTGGGAGGCAAGAGTTTTGAAGGAACTGAGAGTGTGATGGAAATTCAAGCATGGTTGAGAACACTTGATAGGATTTTTAATGACATGCAGTTGGATGACCAAAGGAAGAGGCAAGTAGCTTCTAGACAACTGAAAGGGGTAGCTTTAAGCTGGTGGGAGGTGATCATAGCTGGAAGAAATGAAAATGAAATCACTTGGAATCAGTTCTAGGAGATGTTGGAGGCAAGATTTGTACCAGCATCAGCCAAGACCATTTTGCTTGAAGAATTTATCAAACTTAGGCAGGGAACTTTGAATGTCACTGAATACACTCAAAAGTTTGAGGGGCTATCTAATTATGGAGCAATGCTAGTGGCAGATGAAGCATCCAAAAATGATAGGTATATAAAAGGACTGAACCCAGGACTTAGCAGAGCTATGCTACCATATGCAGATAGAACATTTGATCAAGTAATTGATCTGGCTTTGAAACTGGAACAACATGACAAAGAAAGAGAGAAATATAGGAATTTTAAGAGCAACAACAAGAAGGATAAGGGAAGATATCACCCTTATGATAAAAAGAAGGAGGAGGCAGACAACAGGAAGAGTAAAGACACAAAAGCCAATGATACTAAGAAGAAATTGGTTTGCCATCATTGTGGAAAAGAAGGACACATCAAACCAAGGTGCCCAGAGTTAAAAGGAGGAGCCTTCAAATGCTACCTATGTGGGAAAGAGGGGCATATGAAGAGGAACTGTCCTGAGAATAAACAGCAAAGGAAATTGGCAACTTTGGAAGGAAAAGGCAAATCTGCAGTGAAAATTGATGCTGAAAATCATGGCCAAGTGGAAGGTACATTACTCATTTGTGCCATACCCATACCAGTAGTATATGATACTGGAGCAACACACTCTTTGATTTCCTATGAATTAGTTAAAGTGTTAAAATTAAACTGCATATTGGTTGAAACCCCATTGCTTGTACAAAGTCCCCTAGGGAGTTCTAGTGTTTTGAACATGAATTGTGTGGATGTGGAGTTAAACATAGGAGGAAATATTTTTATTTCCAATTTATATGTTTTAAATTACCCAAATATAGGAGTTATATTGGGGGTAGATTGGTTAAGGCAATTTAAAGCCATAATTAATTTAGACTCATCCACCATATCATTGCAAAATTCTAGAGGCCAGAGGATCACAGTTCTATGTGAAGTAGCTAAGGAAGGGAAATTGTATCATTTAGTTGACTTAGAAAAAGATCTGAGTGAACTAACCATTGAAGAAATTCCCATAGTTAATGAATACTTGGATGTGTTTGGGGAAGTTAAGGGTGTTCCACACCACAGACCAGTTGAGTTCCAAATTAATCTCATTCCAGGAGAAAGTCCAATAATCAAGAAACCTTATAGAATGGGGCCAAGTGAACTGAAAGAATTGAAAAATCAGTTGGAAGAATTAGAAGGCAAGGGATTTATAAGGCCAAGCAATTCCTGCTGGGGTTCTCCAGTAGTGTTTGTAAGAAAACATGATGGTACCTTGAGAATGTGCATAGATTACAGGGAACTAAATAAAGTAACCATCAAGAATAAATACCCATTGCCTAGAATAGATGATCTCTTTGACCAACTCAGTGAAGCTAAAATATTTTCTAGGCTAGACTTAGCATCAGGATTCCATCAAATGAAGGTTGAAGACTCAAGTGTTAAGTATACTGCATTTAACACAAGATATGGCTTATATGAATTTTTGGTTATGCCATTTGGTTTGACAAATGCTCCTTCATATTTTGTTGATTTGATAAATAGAATATTTAGAGATTATTTAGACAAGTTTGTACTGATTTTTATTGATGACATTTTGATTTATTCCAAGACAGTGGAAGAGCATAAAAATCATTTGCATTTAGTTTTGTCAAGGCTAAGGGAAAATGATTTAAAGGCAAAATTTTCAAAATGTGCATTTTGGAAAGAAGAAGTGCATTTTCTTGGGCATGTTATCTCTGCCAAAGGAATATCAGTAAACCCTAATAAAGTAGTGGCAATCCAAGCATGGAAAAGGCCTAGCACCATCAGTGAGATTAGATCATTCATGGGGATGGCAGGATATTATAGGAGATTTATAAAAGATTTCTCAAAAATATCATCACCACTTACCAATTTAACTAGAAAGAACCAAGCCTTTGTATGGACAGAAAAATGTGAGCAAGCTTTTATCAAAATAAAAGAAGCCCTGATTAATGCACCAGTATTGAGAGTGCCAGAAGAAAATGAAAATTTGGTTGTGTACACTTATGCAAGTGGCTCTGGGTTAGGGGCTGTGTTGATGCAGCAAGACCAGGTGGTAGCCTATGCATCTAGGCAATTAAAGCCACATGAAACCAGATATGCAACCCATGATCTTGAACTAGCAGCAGTTGTGTATGCTTTGAAACTTTGGAGACATTATTTGTTAGGTGCCAAATTCATTTTGTATACTGATCATAAGGCACTGAAATATTTATTCTCACAAAAAGATTTGAACATGAGGCAACATAGATGGGTAGAGTTCCTAGCTGCCTATGATCTAGATATACTGTATACACCAGGCAAGGCAAATAAAGTAGCAGATGCCTTGAGTAGACAACATGCCAAGGTAGCCATGTTGATGATGGAAGAATTTAAGGATTTGTCTATACTTACTGATTTGGAAATTGAGGAAAACAGTGGGGTACAAATGATGCCCATTGAAGAAGATGAAGGAAAAGGGAAATTAAGTATGATATCTCTGCAATCAGATTTACTTCTTAAGATTGGGAAAATGCAGGAACAAGACCTAAACATAGTGGAAAAGAAAATGCTCATATCAAAAGGGGAGGAAGTAATAAATTATCAAGTTGATAAAAATGGTTATTTAAGGAATAAAAATAGGATATGTGTTCCAGAAAATATAGAATTGAAGGAGGAAATATTAAATGAGTACCATAGGAGTAAATACTCCATACACCCAGGTAGCACCAAGATGTATCAAAATTTGAAAAGAAATCTTTGGTGGAAGGGAATGAAGTCAGATGTGGCCAGATATGTTGCAAGGTGCATGACTTGCCAACAAGTCAAGGCAGAGACACAAAGGCCGTCAGGACTATTGCAACCCCTTAGCATACCACAGTGGAAGTGGGAGGATATATCTATGGATTTCATTGATGGTCTGCCTAGATCTAAGAAGGGAAACACAAGTATATGGGTAATAGTGGATAGGCTAACTAAGGTAGCACATTTTATCCCAGTTAAAACAGAAAGAAATGCTCCAAAATTGGCTCAAATATTTATGAAAGAGGTAGTAAGGTTGCATGGCATACCCAAAACCATTGTGAGTGATAGGGATACCATCTTCACCTCAAGGTTTTGGAAAAGTTTTCAAGAGGCCATGGGGAGTGAATTGTGCTTAAGCACTGCCTACCATCCACAATCAGATGGTCAAACTGAGGTGGTGAACAAAGTCTTAGAGGATTTGTTGAGAGCATGCACACTGGACTTTGGAGGCAACTGGGAAGACCACCTCCATCTAGCTGAATTCACATACAATAACAGTTACCAAAGCACCATAGGGATGGCACCATTTGAAGCCTTATATGGCAAGCCATGTTTATCACCTATATGCTGGGTAGAGACTGGAGAAAGGTCTGTTCTAGGACCTGAATATGTCAAAGAAACTACAGAGAAAATTGGGTTAATAAGAAAAAGAATAGCAGCAGCTCAAGATAGGCAAAAGAAATTTGCAGATAGGAAGAGAAAGCAAGTGGAATATGAAGTGGGAGACTTTGTTTTCATCAAGATTTCACCTATGAAGAAAGTCATGAGATTTGGCAAGCAAGGTAAGCTTACACCAAGGTATGTTGGACCCTATAAAATTCTGGAAAGAATTGGTTCATTGGCTTACAAATTAGAACTACCAGAGGAAATGAAAGCAATGCATAATGTTTTTCATGTGTCCCAACTTAGAAGATGGGTACATGATAAAGAAGACATTTTGGAAGAGCCTACCAAAATTCAAATAAATCCTGACTTGGTTTATGAAAAAGAACCAGTGGGGATTGTAGCCAAGGAAGAAAAGAAATTAAGGAGCAAAACCTTGAAACTAGTTAAGATCCAGTGGAGTAGTGATCCTAATGACTGCACATGGGAGTTAGAGGATAAGATTAAAATGGATTATCCTAAGCTTTTTGCAAATTAAAAAGTAATTTTTTTTTCTGGAGAATTTTGTTATGCATGGTTGATATGGTTGAATTTGTTTGCTTATGCATATGTTTGATAAGTTTTCAGAAAAGAAAATGATGCTTGTTATAATGTTAGAAAAATTGTGAGGACACAATTCCTAAAAGGAGGGGTGAATGTAATACCCCAAAATTTTGTGAAAAATCATTTTTGTAAAATGATTTAATTTTTGAAATATTTAGATTTAAATATGGTGAGATTTTTGGAATAAATAGTGTGCAAGTATATGTGTGCACGTGCACACTGAAATGGCACAAGGAAGGACTCCAGATTTCTTGGATTTACAACAAGAATTAAAAAGCAATACAAACATGATTTTGCAACATGGATATTTGATTTCTGGAATTATATGGATCATCTTAGAGAATAAGAAAAGTAAGTTTTACTTTAAATCAGTAAACAGATTTTAATTAAAACCCAGAAAAGAAAATTATACATATGTATATGTTATAAGAATTTGTAAACTTGTATACATATAGGTGCATATGTTTCTGAATTTAAAAGAGGAATTAAAATAAGCCTAGATAAGATATGTATACAAATATACATTTTTTTTTATACTGAAAAGTACATATATATAAGCAAGTGAAACCATAACATTAAAATGACATGAAATGTGATACAAGTCAATATGCTTGTGTAGGCAAAAATAGCAAAGGGGATTTTCAGAAATAATTAAAATATAAAATAGGATAGTCACACTTTTAACATGACTAGGTGAGTGGCCATTTTCTGTAAAGTAAAAGAAAGAAAATGCAGCCTTTAAATTGGTTAATATGGCCGGGGTATTATGAATGAAAAATGCATGATGCTAGCCAGGACAGAAATGGAATTCTGTTTCAACAAAACCCTAGAGGAAAAATGTATATAAATAGACAGTAGAATTGTCTTTACCCCGGGCTGCACAAAAATAAGAAAAGAAGAAAAAATATTGGAAGGAAGGAGAAAACACTCAAACAAGAATTTTCTGGATTAATAAGAAGAAACATTTAGGTGAGTAATCTCACTGAGTTCATGGCATTAAGACCTGAGATGAGGCAGCCACTTTTTATATTGCCATTTATACATTTCTGGTTATGATGTTTATGATTTCATCAATGCTTTTTGGGATGTCTTATTTTAAATCTGATATGATTTAATATGGATGATTTTGATGATCTTTGATTGGTTGAGACATTTGTCTTTGGATGTGTATCATACTGTTTTATCTTTACTCATAAATGTTAAAGTTTAGGATCTTAAAAATTATATAGAGAATACTCTCAACTGTTATAGATCTATGGCATGAAAACTTTATAAAATATTGGGAGCTGCATTATACTTGGTATAAGTGCTGAGGCTTGAGAAGAAAAATGTTAAGGGTGCAATAGAAATTTTCTAAGTGCTGAGCCCTTAATCAAATAAAAAAAAAAGAGAAACCCACAAGCTAAAATTATGATTGAACCAGATCTTGAATCTGAATCAATCATAAAGGCTTGCAGATCAATATAACATGCCATGTCTCTTTTTACAGTTGAAGATGTTCTTATATTTTACTAAAGATTAAGACATATTAACCCCATTTAGGAAATAACTGTCTGCTTATTTCTGAGGAGAATTATGCTAGGAAAAAAAAATTTATGGATGTTTCCATGTTTGCAGTGACATGTTCACTTAGCATATTTGATGATAGAATTTAAGACAATACACTAGTAAATAAACTAGGGAAGGGAAGGCCAAGAAGGCTGCTGGAATGCTTGTCATATTTGAAGTATGCAAGTTGGCACATGGTTTGTTTAAGCCCTGAGATCTTTGTGCAATGATGTGAATTAGTTCATTGCAATGTGTCCCAGTGATTCCTTAATAGCAGATGAGGCAGGGATTTAAATTGAATATTACAACCTGTAAATGAAGAAATAGGAATATGGATATTTCTTAGGTTGAATGGTATGGAACCAAGATGGATCCAGTGAATGCAAATTGTTGCAAATAGATAACTATGTTTGCATGATTATGTATGCAAGTGTAAGAATGATAAATGAATATATCATACCTGAATCTACTTAATTATACTATGTTAAAGTAATTGATTGCAGGAATTTGCTTAAATAACTAATTGGTGCTCTTATAATCTCTATTGCTTAATATCATGAATGAATTGATGTTACTCATACCAGATCATAGATCTGACCCTTGTTTGCTCATGGCATATGGGGTGTCTCATTTTAAAAATGAGGCAGCCACTTATGCTCTTTCAGGTAACCCAGGCACTAAGTAAAAATGAAGTAATGGCTATTATGGAGGAGTGAATGAACATGCTAGCTAGTCTCAATAAGAGCTTAAATTGATTATATATGCATGTATTCAGGAAAATTTTATGTTTCTAAGATTTCCAGTCATGTATTGAATATCTTATGGTTAGTGATCATGTTGCCCTTATATTCTGTAAAGTGTCAGATTAAATTTGTTGGTCTGTTGAAATTGTTGTGTGTTAAGGTTTGATTTGTTTTTGAAGTAGGGTCTGAAACATAAACAAGAGAAATATGCTCAAGTATCAGCTATAAAAATCTGGTAAGAAATATACAATTATGTGAGCTACTGTTTTGCATAATTTATATATGTATTAGCTAATCTTGAGACATAACAGAGCACTGAGTTTTAGAACAAAATCTGGATTTAGCAAGAAGTAAACTTAAAAGGATTTTATTTTCTTTTTACTGAAATGCTTTGTAAATAAGTCTGAATTCATTTCTGAATTGAATTGAGAAAAGTAAAATGTTTTTCTAAAAGCTTCAGACAGAATGCAATGAAAGGTATCTCCATTGCTTTGAATTAGTGTGGCAGATACAGGATTCATGAGTTAACCAGTTTCAAACAAATGAAGTATTGGTTGATCATGTTAGATTGTATTCTGAAAATAAAAATGCATTTCAAAAGCTTAGTACATTTAGCAATTGTTTCACCCAGTTTTCTGGAAAATGAGCAGAGATATTGACATGTACATGTATATCTGTGTACATGTTGATATCTGGGCAAAAATATAAACATAAATTCCTAGAACAGTTGTAGGAATGGATTTCAAAAATAATAAAGTAAAAATTATTGTTTTGTATGTTAGATTATAGGCAAAAATTAAATATATATGTGCAGATATAGGTATATATCAGATTCCAAACCATACAGGAGAAAAAAAAACCAAAAATTGTGTTTGAACCGACCAGCATAGTACTCGAACTCGTGACCTCTTGTGTATAAGTTAGGCGCGTTTCCATTACGCCTAGATGTTGCTTGTGTTCACTTAGGATCCACTTTCTTTTAGCCTGAGTTTGACACTATACAGACTTTAACACAACCATCTATATTAAAAGCTTGTTTACCACTGATTATTACTTGATCATTTCCTAATTATAATGACAGACTATAGTACATGTTTCCAGTGGATTTTATGGCTAAAAATCAGGATACAATAATTAATCTGAATTGCTAAAAATCTAAATCAAACAGAATGTTCTTGTACAAAAATAAAGTATATACTCTGAATTTAAACAAGAAGAACACATACATCTTCATATGTATGTGTATGTTATTAGATATACACTGATATATTTATATTGGTAAGTTATTTTGGTCCTGGATATATTTTGTTTATTGGAGAAAGAAAATGACCTTGGAAAACATATTTGTAATGAATGATATATCTATATATATCATCTCTTAGCAAAAAAAAAATCCTTATGAAATTAGGGTGGAAATAGGAGGGTCATTTCAGTTGGTATCAGAGCACTTGGTTGCATTGATTGTTAAGTATTATAGAAATGTATTATGTCTGTTTGTTTTGGATGAAATAATTTAGATAAGAAATTAGAAATTATAGAAGTACTCATAATATACTAATACCATTTGCCCAGAATTTAGTTAGCAGACCATGGTAGGAAGAGGATCTCATCACAATGCAGGACCCAGTGCACCTCAAATGCTTGATATGCAAGAATTTGTGAGGGTTTTAAGAGATGGAATTGGGCATAGGCCTGAGAACCCATATGAAGAGCTTTCAAAACTACTAAAGACTTATTCCAATTTGGGAGGCAAGAGTTTTGAAGGAACTGAGAGTGTGATGGAAATTCAAGCATGGTTGAGAACACTTGATAGGATTTTTAATGACATGCAGTTGGATGACCAAAGGAAGAGGCAAGTAGCTTCTAGACAACTGAAAGGGGTAGCTTTAAGCTGGTGGGAGGTGATCATAGCTGGAAGAAATGAAAATGAAATCACTTGGAATCAGTTCTAGGAGATGTTGGAGGCAAGATTTGTACCAGCATCAGCCAAGACCATTTTGCTTGAAGAATTTATCAAACTTAGGCAGGGAACTTTGAATGTCACTGAATACACTCAAAAGTTTGAGGGGCTATCTAATTATGGAGCAATGCTAGTGGCAGATGAAGCATCCAAAAATGATAGGTATATAAAAGGACTGAACCCAGGACTTAGCAGAGCTATGCTACCATATGCAGATAGAACATTTGATCAAGTAATTGATCTGGCTTTGAAACTGGAACAACATGACAAAGAAAGAGAGAAATATAGGAATTTTAAGAGCAACAACAAGAAGGATAAGGGAAGATATCACCCTTATGATAAAAAGAAGGAGGAGGCAGACAACAGGAAGAGTAAAGACACAAAAGCCAATGATACTAAGAAGAAATTGGTTTGCCATCATTGTGGAAAAGAAGGACACATCAAACCAAGGTGCCCAGAGTTAAAAGGAGGAGCCTTCAAATGCTACCTATGTGGGAAAGAGGGGCATATGAAGAGGAACTGTCCTGAGAATAAACAGCAAAGGAAATTGGCAACTTTGGAAGGAAAAGGCAAATCTGCAGTGAAAATTGATGCTGAAAATCATGGCCAAGTGGAAGGTACATTACTCATTTGTGCCATACCCATACCAGTAGTATATGATACTGGAGCAACACACTCTTTGATTTCCTATGAATTAGTTAAAGTGTTAAAATTAAACTGCATATTGGTTGAAACCCCATTGCTTGTACAAAGTCCCCTAGGGAGTTCTAGTGTTTTGAACATGAATTGTGTGGATGTGGAGTTAAACATAGGAGGAAATATTTTTATTTCCAATTTATATGTTTTAAATTACCCAAATATAGGAGTTATATTGGGGGTAGATTGGTTAAGGCAATTTAAAGCCATAATTAATTTAGACTCATCCACCATATCATTGCAAAATTCTAGAGGCCAGAGGATCACAGTTCTATGTGAAGTAGCTAAGGAAGGGAAATTGTATCATTTAGTTGACTTAGAAAAAGATCTGAGTGAACTAACCATTGAAGAAATTCCCATAGTTAATGAATACTTGGATGTGTTTGGGGAAGTTAAGGGTGTTCCACACCACAGACCAGTTGAGTTCCAAATTAATCTCATTCCAGGAGCAAGTCCAATAATCAAGAAACCTTATAGAATGGGGCCAAGTGAACTGAAAGAATTGAAAAATCAGTTGGAAGAATTAGAAGGCAAGGGATTTATAAGGCCAAGCAATTCCTGCTGGGGTTCTCCAGTAGTGTTTGTAAGAAAACATGATGGTACCTTGAGAATGTGCATAGATTACAGGGAACTAAATAAAGTAACCATCAAGAATAAATACCCATTGCCTAGAATAGATGATCTCTTTGACCAACTCAGTGAAGCTAAAATATTTTCTAGGCTAGACTTAGCATCAGGATTCCATCAAATGAAGGTTGAAGACTCAAGTGTTAAGTATACTGCATTTAACACAAGATATGGCTTATATGAATTTTTGGTTATGCCATTTGGTTTGACAAATGCTCCTTCATATTTTGTTGATTTGATGAATAGAATATTTAGAGATTATTTAGACAAGTTTGTACTGATTTTTATTGATGACATTTTGATTTATTCCAAGACAGTGGAAGAGCATAAAAATCATTTGCATTTAGTTTTGTCAAGGCTAAGGGAAAATGATTTAAAGGCAAAATTTTCAAAATGTGCATTTTGGAAAGAAGTGCATTTTCTTGGGCATGTTATCTCTGCCAAAGGAATATCAGTAAACCCTAATAAAGTAGTGGCAATCCAAGCATGGAAAAGGCCTAGCACCATCAGTGAGATTAGATCATTCATGGGGATGGTAGGATATTATAGGAGATTTATAAAAGATTTCTCAAAAATATCATCACCACTTACCAATTTAACTAGAAAGAACCAAGCCTTTGTATGGACAGAAAAATGTGAGCAAGCTTTTATCAAAATAAAAGAAGCCCTGATTAATGCACCAGTATTGAGAGTGCCAGAAGGAAATGAAAATTTGGTTGTGTACACTGATGCAAGTGGCTCTGGGTTAGGGGCTGTGTTGATGCAGCAAGACCAGGTGGTAGCCTATGCATCTAGGCAATTAAAGCCACATGAAACCAGATATGCAACCCATGATCTTGAACTAGCAGCAGTTGTGTATGCTTTGAAACTTTGGAGACATTATTTGTTAGGTGCCAAATTCATTTTGTATACTGATCATAAGGCACTGAAATATTTATTCTCACAAAAAGATTTGAACATGAGGCAACATAGATGGGTAGAGTTCCTAGCTGCCTATGATCTAGATATACTGTATACACCAGGCAAGGCAAATAAAGTAGCAGATGCCTTGAGTAGACAACATGCCAAGGTAGCCATGTTGATGATGGAAGAATTTAAGGATTTGTCTATACTTACTGATTTGGAAATTGAGGAAAACAGTGGGGTACAAATGATGCCCATTGAAGAAGATGAAGGAAAAGGGAAATTAAGTATGATATCTCTGCAATCAGATTTACTTCTTAAGATTGGGAAAATGCAGGAACAAGACCTAAACATAGTGGAAAAGAAAATGCTCATATCAAAAGGGGAGGAAGTAATAAATTATCAAGTTGATAAAAATGGTTATTTAAGGAATAAAAACAGGATATGTGTTCCAGAAAATATAGAATTGAAGGAGGAAATATTAAATGAGTACCATAGGAGTAAATACTCCATACACCCAGGTAGCACCAAGATGTATCAAAATTTGAAAAGAAATCTTTGGTGGAAGGGAATGAAGTCAGATGTGGCCAGATATGTTGCAAGGTGCATGACTTGCCAACAAGTCAAGGCAGAGACACAAAGGCCGTCAGGACTATTGCAACCCCTTAGCATACCACAGTGGAAGTGGGAGGATATATCTATGGATTTCATAGATGGTCTGCCTAGATCTAAGAAGGGAAACACAAGTATATGGGTAATAGTGGATAGGCTAACTAAGGTAGCACATTTTATCCCAGTTAAAACAGAAAGAAATGCTCCAAAATTGGCTCAAATATTTATGAAAGAGGTAGTAAGGTTGCATGGCATACCCAAAACCATTGTGAGTGATAGGGATACCATCTTCACCTCAAGGTTTTGGAAAAGTTTTCAAGAGGCCATGGGGAGTGAATTGTGCTTAAGCACTACCTACCATCCACAATCAGATGGTCAAACTGAGGTGGTGAACAAAGTCTTAGAGGATTTGTTGAGAGCATGCACACTGGACTTTGGAGGCAACTGGGAAGACCACCTCCATCTAGCTGAATTCACATACAATAACAGTTACCAAAGCACCATAGGGATGGCACCATTTGAAGCCTTATATGGCAAGCCATGTTTATCACCTATATGCTGGGTAGAGACTGGAGAAAGGTCTGTTCTAGGACCTGAATATGTCAAAGAAACTACAGAGAAAATTGGGTTAATAAGAAAAAGAATAGCAGCAGCTCAAGATAGGCAAAAGAAATTTGCAGATAGGAAGAGAAAGCAAGTGGAATATGAAGTGGGAGACTTTGTTTTCATCAAGATTTCACCTATGAAGAAAGTCATGAGATTTGGCAAGCAAGGTAAGCTTACACCAAGGTATGTTGGACCCTATAAAATTCTGGAAAGAATTGGTTCATTGGCTTACAAATTAGAACTACCAGAGGAAATGAAAGCAATGCATAATGTTTTTCATGTGTCCCAACTTAGAAGATTGGTACATGATAAAGAAGACATTTTGGAAGAGCCTACCAAAATTCAAATAAATCCTGACTTGGTTTATGAAAAAGAACCAGTGGGGATTGTAGCCAAGGAAGAAAAGAAATTAAGGAGCAAAACCTTGAAACTAGTTAAGATCCAGTGGAGTAGTGATCCTAATGACTGCACATGGGAGTTAGAGGATAAGATTAAAATGGATTATCCTAAGCTTTTTGCAAATTAAAAGGTAATTTTTTTTCTGGAGAATTTTGTTATGCATGGTTGATATGGTTGAATTTGTTTGCTTATGCATATGTTTGATAAGTTTTCAGAAAAGAAAATGATGCTTGTTATAATGTTAGAAAAATTGTGAGGACACAATTCCTAAAAGGAGGGGTGAATGTAATACCCCAAAATTTTGTGAAAAATCATTTTTGTAAAATGATTTAATTTTTGAAATATTTAGATTTAAATATGGTGAGATTTTTGGAATAAATAGTGTGCAAGTATATGTGTGCACGTGCACACTGAAATGGCACAAGGAAGGACTCCAGATTTCTTGGATTTACAACAAGAATTAAAAAGCAATACAAACATGATTTTGCAACATGGATATTTGATTTCTGGAATTATATGGATCATCTTAGAGAATAAGAAAAGTAAGTTTTACTTTAAATCAGTAAACAGATTTTAATTAAAACCCAGAAAAGAAAATTATACATATGTATATGTTATAAGAATTTGTAAACTTGTATACATATAGGTGCATATGTTTCTGAATTTAAAAGAGGAATTAAAATAAGCCTAGATAAGATATGTATACAAATATACATTTTTTTTATACTGAAAAGTACATATATATAAGCAAGTGAAACCATAACATTAAAATGACATGAAATGTGATACAAGTCAATATGCTTGTGTAGGCAAAAATAGCAAAGGGGATTTTCAGAAATAATTAAAATATAAAATAGGATAGTCACACTTTTAACATGAATAGGTGAGTGGCCATTTTCTGTAAAGTAAAAGAAAGAAAATGCAGCCTTTAAATTGGTTAATATGGCCGGGGTATTATGAATGAAAAATGCATGATGCTAGCCAGGACAGAAATGGAATTCTGTTTCAACAAAACCCTAGAGGAAAAATGTATATAAATAGACAGTAGAATTGTCTTTACCCCGGGCTGCACAAAAATAAGAAAAGAAGAAAAAATATTGGAAGGAAGGAGAAAACACTCAAACAAGAATTTTCTGGATTAATAAGAAGAAACATTTAGGTGAGTAATCTCACTGAGTTCATGGCATTAAGACCTGAGATGAGGCAGCCACTTTTTATATTGCCATTTATACATTTCTGGTTATGATGTTTATGATTTCATCAATGCTTTTTGGGATGTCTTATTTTAAATCTGATATGATTTAATATGGATGATTTTGATGATCTTTGATTGGTTGAGACATTTTTCTTTGGATGTGTATCATACTGTTTTATCTTTACTCATAAATGTTAAAGTTTAGGATCTTAAAAATTATATAGAGAATACTCTCAACTGTTATAGATCTATGGCATGAAAACTTTACAAAATATTGGGAGCTGCATTATACTTGGTATAAGTGCTGAGGCTTGAGAAGAAAAATGTTAAGGGTGCAATAGAAATTTTCTAAGTGCTGAGCCCTTAATCAAATAAAAAAAAAGAGAAACCCACAAGCTAAAATTATGATTGAACCAGATCTTGAATCTGAATCAATCATAAAGGCTTGCAGATCAATATAACATGCCATGTCTCTTTTTACAGTTGAAGATGTTCTTATATTTTACTAAAGATTAAGACATATTAACCCCATTTAGGAAATAACTGTCTGCTTATTTCTGAGGAGAATTATGCTAGGAAAAAAAAATTTATGGATGTTTCCATGTTTGCAGTGACATGTTCACTTAGCATATTTGATGATAGAATTTAAGACAATACACTAGTAAATAAACTAGGGAAGGGAAGGCCAAGAAGGCTGCTGGAATGCTTGTCATATTTGAAGTATGCAAGTTGGCACATGGTTTGTTTAAGCCCTGAGATCTTTGTGCAATGATGTGAATTAGTTCATTGCAATGTGTCCCAGTGATTCCTTAATAGCAGATGAGGCAGGGATTTAAATTGAATATTACAACCTGTAAATGAAGAAATAGGAATATGGATATTTCTTAGGTTGAATGGTATGGAACCAAGATGGATCCAGTGAATGCAAATTGTTGCAAATAGATAACTATGTTTGCATGATTATGTATGCAAGTGTAAGAATGATAAATGAATATATCATACCTGAATCTACTTAATTATACTATGTTAAAGTAATTGATTGCAGGAATTTGCTTAAATAACTAATTGGTGCTCTTATAATCTCTATTGCTTAATATCATGAATGAATTGATGTTACTCATACCAGATCATAGATCTGACCCTTGTTTGCTCATGGCATATGGGGTGTCTCATTTTAAAAATGAGGCAGCCACTTATGCTCTTTCAGGTAACCCAGGCACTAAGTAAAAATGAAGTAATGGCTATTATGGAGGAGTGAATGAACATGCTAGCTAGTCTCAATAAGAGCTTAAATTGATTATATATGCATGTATTCAGGAAAATTTTATGTTTCTAAGATTTCCAGTCATGTATTGAATATCTTATGGTTAGTGATCATGTTGCCCTTATATTCTGTAAAGTGTCAGATTAAATTTGTTGGTCTGTTGAAATTGTTGTGTGTTAAGGTTTGATTTGTTTTTGAAGTAGGGTCTGAAACATAAACAAGAGAAATATGCTCAAGTATCAGCTATAAAAATCTGGTAAGAAATATACAATTATGTGAGCTACTGTTTTGCATAATTTATATATGTATTAGCTAATCTTGAGACATAACAGAGCACTGAGTTTTAGAACAAAATCTGGATTTAGCAAGAAGTAAACTTAAAAGGATTTTATTTTCTTTTTACTGAAATGCTTTGTAAATAAGTCTGAATTCATTTCTGAATTGAATTGAGAAAAGTAAAATGTTTTTCTAAAAGCTTCAGACAGAATGCAATGAAAGGTATCTCCATTGCTTTGAATTAGTGTGGCAGAAACAGGATTCATGAGTTAACCAGTTTCAAACAAATGAAGTATTGGTTGATCATGTTAGATTGTATTCTGAAAATAAAAATGCATTTCAAAAGCTTAGTACATTTAGCAATTGTTTCACCCAGTTTTCTGGAAAATGAGCAGAGATATTGACATGTACATGTATATCTGTGTACATGTTGATATCTGGGCAAAAATATAAACATAAATTCCTAGAACAGTTGTAGGAATGGATTTCAAAAATAATAAAGTAAAAATTATTGTTTTGTATGTTAGATTATAGGCAAAAATTAAATATATATGTGCAGATATAGGTATATATCAGATTCCAAACCATACAGGAGAAAAAAAAAACCAAAAATTGTGTTTGAACCGACCAGCATAGTACTCGAACTCGTGACCTCTTGTGTATAAGTTAGGCGCGTTTCCATTACGCCTAGATGTTGCTTGTGTTCACTTAGGATCCACTTTCTTTTAGCCTGAGTTTGACACTATACAGACTTTAACACAACCATCTATATTAAAAGCTTGTTTACCACTGATTATTACTTGATCATTTCCTAATTATAATGACAGACTATAGTACATGTTTCCAGTGGATTTTATGGCCAAAAATCAGGATACAATAATTAATCTGAATTGCTAAAAATCTAAATCAAACAGAATGTTCTTGTACAAAAATAAAGTATATACTCTGAATTTAAACAAGAAGAACACATACATCTTCATATGTATGTGTATGTTATTAGATATACACTGATATATTTATATTGGTAAGTTATTTTGGTCCTGGATATATTTTGTTTATTGGAGAAAGAAAATGACCTTGGAAAACATATTTGTAATGAATGATATATCTATATATATCATCTCTTAGCAAAAAAAAAATCCTTATGAAATTAGGGTGGAAATAGGAGGGTCATTTCAAAAATCCTTTTAAATTAAAAGTCGTTATTTTTAAAACTTGAATCCGATGATGCAACAGCACCAATTAGTCAATCACAACAACAACATCATATATCAACATATGATAACAGAATATACCTCAATATCTGTAAATAAATAACTACTGGTGAGGAATCCAGTTGGATCCCTCCAACCTGTTTCCCTGCATCCACAGACGTTAGCACAATACCAATTCCGCTCCAGTACGGAATTATCGCGGTATATGGGTTTTATAAAAATAATCTGCTTACTAACGGCGCAATAGGGTCTCATCCGCTATACGAGGCGGGAAATCAATCAATCCAATATATACATATGCCAATATGTATATATTGCTATATATAGATATATATCCTACTATATCTAATATCACATCCAAACAGTCAATCATCAATCAATAACTGTAAAAGAAAATCCACTTTCATTTGAGTGAGAAGATCTCACCTTGATTTTAATTCTGATTTCAGCGTTTATTTCGAATAAAATTAAACGGACGTTTAATTTTA
Source organism: Allium fistulosum (assembly GCA_030737815.1). Classification (NCBI taxonomy): domain Eukaryota; kingdom Viridiplantae; phylum Streptophyta; class Magnoliopsida; order Asparagales; family Amaryllidaceae; genus Allium; species Allium fistulosum. The sequence continues at coordinate 1,340,366,505 of CM060901.1, read as the reverse complement.
CCCGAAATCCAAACTAGCTCCAAATGACTCCAATCCAGTTGCATCGCGTAGTGCTCGTCAAAACGATTGCAACGCAAAAAATTTCGTCCGTTTTCAACCTCGTATGAAAGAGATATTGTATTTTGAAGTTTATACAAATTATAAATATAAATTAATTAAAAAAATTTTTTTTTTTAACCTTCAGCCATCACAGCCGCATATTTCAAACAAGGCAATCAGGGCCGCTCGATGATGCTTCCCTCTTCCACGCGAAAACTTCCCAGGTAACTTCACGTTTATTCGAACCCATAGCCGCACCTTTCAACGAATTTCCACCGCCTCCCCTTCGATCTAGGCAATGATCAGTATACACCATTTGAACGCCATCGTCGAGCACTACACTCGGCTGCTATAGGGTGGAGCTCGGCCTCCTATTGCCTCTGAAAATCGTGCCCAAACGAGAGGAGGACGCGGCCCCCTAGCGATCAATTTACAGCTCCAAATCCGATCATGACCGTTGAGAACGTAGATCTCGTCGAGTTCTAGAAGTTTGTAGTTGAAAGTTTGTTAAATCATTGAACGGATTTGAAGATTTTGGAGGAAGAAGAATAGAAATTCTCAGCCATTGAAAACAATTAGGGCCGGCTGGAGAGAATGAGGGTTTTCTTTGCAAATGAAAATAATTAGGTCCTTTTATAGAAAATTTCACAAACACTATTCATCCCGGAATTTCCGAACTCCAAATCGAGCATACCGGCTGACGTTTCTAAGGTTTACCCCCTGTTCCGGACACAATGGAACAGGTTTCAGAAGCTAATTCGATCGTCTGTGTGAGTTATGAATTTAAACGATCAATTTAAATTAAACCGATTTAAATCAATTTCGAGGCGTTTTACTTTGCACCGGACAAATGGTAAAATCAAAAAATTACGAAATTTGAAACCATGCAATAAAATCACATTACGGATCCGATGAAACTGGTTTCGTCGAAATCCGAGACTTTTTGAAAAATGACTATTTTAACTCGCCGACTTAAAATTAAAACGATATCGATGTGTTTCGAGCTGCCACGGTCAAACGACAACTCCGATTGATACGAAAATTGAAATCCGATAATAACTAACTATTACGGATCCAATGGAACTGGTTACGTTCAATTCTGAGACTGTTTGAAAATTGGCTATTTTTACAGTCGATAATTAAATATTAAATATTCAATTTTCACAGATTAACTCCAAATTCAATTTTAAAAGTTCTATAACCTTTGTATAACTCCAGTATGATTAAATAAAATTTTACAAATCATTTTCAATCATTTTAAACTCGATTTTTCAATTATTTCTGAAATTTCAATTATTAATTTATCGATTTAATTGTCAAATTAAATCCAATATTCGAAAAATAAATTATTCGACTTATTAAATTCATTTATTAATATTTAAAATCAATTAAATATTCGAATTTTAATTATCAAAAATTCTGGGTCGTTACAAACTTCCCCCCTTAAAAGAATTTCGTCCTCGAAATTACAAAGTAAGGAAAATGGTCCTTAACTCGTCTACTATTTCTCACAATCTAATAGTTTTATCAAATTATCAAAACAAATATTTCTATTAAAGATTCGTTATCATTTCAACTCGTTTTCCAACTTCAATTATAAGTTTCAAACAACATTGTTTAACTTCTCAATTCAAATTCGAGTTTAAATTCAAATTTTAAACTTTCAAAATTTTCTCAAAAATTTTCTAACGCCCTAAATTTCCGAAAAATTTCGCCAGCGTCTCCTTTGCGCGGCTAATACGGTACGACTACAAAATGTCCCTACGGACTCTCAGATTTCAAAAAAGAAAAAGAAAAAGCCAAGCGGCTAGAGAAATAAGTCATCAAATCTCATATTCAAATTTAAATACATACCTTTTTCAAGCAATTCACTTTATCTTTGAAATCAAAATCCCAATTCATTTACACCTGTATATCCTACTAGCCATAATATCTAGTTACATATATTCAAACCATTTGCCAAATTTTATTACAAAATTTCAATATATACTTCTTATATCCTCTTTAAATTCGCTATTGAAGTTACATATTCAATTTCGTTCAATTTTTCATTTCAATTTCATTTGAATTCAATTCACAATTCCAATTTGGATTCAATTTATCTTCTGAATATTGAATTTTATCGATTATCTTTAGTTCACTTCAAACTAATCTTGAAACTTCGTTTTATTTCGCACAATTCACATTTACTTAAGAATTTCACTCTTCATTTCTTAGGTTCAATGTAAATATTCCATATACACATTATATTTATTTTCAATTCACTATTATGGTTTATAACCACTCACATTAAACTGGATTTCAAATTCCATATGAATTTTAATTCATCTCAAACCATATTAATTTGTCATTTCTTCAATTAGTTTCCGTTACTAATTTTATTTCAATACTTTACTTCACAAATTTGAAATGAATTTTTCAACATTCAATTTACTTTCATTAAATTGATTCACTTGTGCTTACATTAATTTAACTCCCTCCTTTAAGTTAAATTTATTCTATCAAAATCCAATTTGTATAAGTTATCAACTTAATAATATTCCATAGGATTTTTATATAGTATTCCAGAGTCTTTTCACCCTTTCAAAAACCATTTTGAAATCAATTCAATTTATCCTTTGAATTTTCTAAAACAAAATCCAAATTTTCAAAACAACTTCCATTTAAAACAATTTGGCAGCAATTTCTCTTTTGGAAACCCGAAAATGAACACCAACGATGCCGCGGTCATCATCGAAGTTATTTTCCAGCGACCGAAAAGAGTTTAGAGCTTTTCATTCCTCCAAAATACTTTTCAAATCCTTTGAAATCCATTTTCAAATCAAAAAGATTTAAACTTTCCAAATCTCCAAAATTTTCAAATTCTTTTCAAAACATTTCCAAATACTTCTCTCAAATTACATTTATAATTTACCTTCTTTAATTTCATTTGTATGTGAATTTATTTCTTAACTTTGGAGTTACGATTTCAATTTCTTATTCAATTTCAATGATAATAATTTACTATTATTACTTCCTAACATCCATGCAACCATATACTGTAATAATTTACAGAAAAATCATTTCTTTTATATACAAAAATAGTTTTGGGCAAAATTATTTCATTCACCCTATTTAAAACAATATTGTGCCGAATTGTTCTATATAAGTGTTTAGAGATCCCTATCGATAGAGTTGTACGGACAATACCGACCAGAATCCATATACCACTCAACAAACCAATCATCACAATATAAAACAATTTTATATTCACTAACAAATACGCACTCGTATCTATTATTACCCTCAACTCATTCTAGAGTACTACTGACTCTATCTCTAATGAGTAACACCCAACAGAGCAGGGTTGTCGCTTAACCATATGCTCTGATACCACGCTGTCACGTACGGGAATTTTCGACTTTCGAAAATTCGACATCGATACTCACTTTATCGACTGCCGAGCAATCGATTGCCGGAAACTCCAATAGTGAGGGTTTTAAAAAGAAGAAAAGGTAGAGGTAGAAGAAAAGATAGAAGAAAAAAAGAAAGAAGAAGAACAACAGAACAACATCAGAACAGAAAACAATATCAGAATCTAACATATCGCAGCGGAACAATATATAATAAATAAACACTAGTCTTTTAAAACAAAGAGCTATATCAGTTTATACATACATCAATCATCAGAGTCAATATACAACAATGGACAGTTTTATAACTTGTCCTCATACAGAATACACAGCGGAATAAATACTATCAGATACAAATACTACGTCTCGTCATCCATCTTGCTTCCAAAGCTCCAGAATATCCAGAATATCCTGATAACAAAACTCTAGGCTGCCCGTGTGGAAATTGATGGGCACCCAGAGTTTAGAAGGGAAACAATAAACTCCGAGTCAGTCATGGTGACTGGTGTGAGATCGTAAAACAGTTATTTTTCACAAAGAAAATAAAACAAATTCGCAATGCTTTTGGAAAATGAAACTACCATAAGACCTCCCGCCACACACACAATGCAAACGCAGAATTGGAAGAGATTTCTTCTTATGATAGTCAAAGATGCTTACTACGCAAGATCAAATCATTTTTGATATTATTATTAGTGCATAGTGTAGAAAACATTTCGAAAGTATAATATTAATCTTAGCCAGCATAGGCATTCCGCACTTATGCCTACTATAGCTATTATGTTCAATAGCAGGTTACCGCCACATTCCATAGCAGGTAATACAACTAAAACCGTACAAGTCACGTATTGTTTCTTTGGATTTCCAACAAATGGTCAGGCTAAGGAACTTCCTTTTCCACGATGGGTACGTCCCTGGAATAGACGACCCGAGAACCTAACCGGATCTCTGCCAACACAAGGCCGGGTTACCTCTGCAAAAATAGGTAACTACTGACACGCGTATGCCATCCCCCGATCGTAACCGATCTTCCCGAGGATCCCCGATTTCCAACAAACCACATAGATAATAATGCAGCAACCACATAGGTTAAGTATCTGGGCTCCATACCATGATACCACCTCTATCCAGAAGGAATGACATACACTAAGGGGCGCTACTCCCTAGAACCTTGCCGCATCCTTCCTGTTTCGACCATTTCCGAGGTGTGAGGCTCGATGAAGTCTCGTCCACAAAGCTACGCTTTCTACAAAGCCCTGCTTCGGGTCAAACAAAAATGATCAACCTATGATCACAAAGATATAAGATCAAACAAATGATCATATCGCAAATGATCAAACACTGATCATTTCACAGCAACACTCAGTATGCCACGTTACCAAATTGGGAGTATATCGCTGATAAATTTCAACTACATAACCTCTGAGCTCGTACGTCTCAGAGAAGGGTGTTAAGCTAAGAGAATAAATTCTCCGCCACCAACAGAAATGTATTTGAAAGAAATCAGCTTTATATCTCAAATTGTAACGTCAGACACACAATCCATACAAGTCTGTTCCGGGATCGAACAGAACCGAAGGCACTTCTCACGAAGCCCTTGCATATCCGGATAAATTTCTAATCACGTCCGGACTTCCCGTCACTAAGGGTGATAAAACCTCTAAACCGGAGATCAGCCGATGTAGAGTAACTCGACGGTAATCCTTCCGTTTTCAAAAATATCCGGTCTTCAACACCGGTCTTCGAATGCAATTCATAACGACGTATCACATATTCGGAATGGGTTATACGACCCCATGGTCCTTTCCCGGCTAACCCGAATAGTGAGCGCTTATTCAAAAATAAGTGTGGCATTCAAATTCATCCAATTCACAACAAATACCTATCTAAAGGTAATTATTGATAGTCGGTTATTTAACTATCAATAAAGATGCGCAACATCATCAGATTCCAAATAATTTTCCAAATTATTTCATCTTCAAAAATATCTTTACTAGATATATTATTTCCACACTTAACCGTTTGAAAACAAATTTCAAATATTCACATTCCATTTTATCTTTGGAGATAAAATCTCAAAACAGTTCATTTCATATTGGAAAGCATTTCCATACTTATTTAAAAATAAGTAATTCACAAATCATTTATTTTCAACACTTAGAAAATATTCGATATACTTAAATCAATATTAAGTATATATTTCGTTCTTTAAGGAAACCATTCTCTTTCACAAATTTTATTTGAGTCAAAACGAATGTTACGTAAAACATCGTTACGACAACTCAAAATCACTAGTATAGGGATTCGAGATTTAGATAGATATATAAATCCCAATACTATATAAAACATTTCCTTTCGGAAATCATTTACTATAACAACAGTGTTATAGTCCACCATTTCCTTATTTCTCGAAAACGTCTATTTCAACAATAAATGTTGAAATCTATGATTTCGATATTTAACACGTTTTAAAACATCTTTTAAAACAATTACTTCATTTCGTAATATCACTTCTCCAAAACATATCCATTTTATAAAATCATATATTCACTGTCCAAAATCGTGAATATACTACGTTATCCAAATTCAACATTTTCTACACATTTTATTTAAAAGCTTATCCACTGTCCAAAATCGTGAATATATCTTCTTTAACATTTTAATTTATCAAATCCAATTGATTTCGAATTTATAAGACAACGTTTATAAATTCTATTTCTATTTTCTAACGACTTCAATTTAATAAATCTTCTTTATTAATAACTCGATCAATATTCCATTTAAAGGCAAAAATCCAATTTATAAGTTAATCTCTTATAAATCTTTTATTCTACAGTTTCATCCATTTTATAACTTCACAATTTATAAATCTATAAATTTCATTCACTTACGGATTCCATAATATTTCATTTTTAACACTTATAAAAACTCATCTTATAATTCCAATATTTGATTTAAAAATTTCAATTTTTATAAATCTTTTTACACAAATCGTTTATGGTTATTCAAAAATCCCAACTTAAACCATTTTACAAATAAATCGACTTTTATTTCAAAAACGACACTTTGGTTATATTTCACCAAAAATTTTAACTTTTATAACTTTAAAAATTTTAACGTTTATAAATCAATTCAAAAATTCCATAAAACGTATATTTTCAAAAATCACTTTAAAAATCCTTTTAAATTAAAAGTCGTTATTTTTAAAACTTGAATCCGATGATGCAACAGCACCAATTAGTCAATCACAACAACAACATCATATATCAACATATGATAACAGAATATACATCAATATCTGTAAATAAATAACTACTGGTGAGGAATCCAGTTGGATCCCTCCAACCTGTTTCCCTGCATCCACAGACGTTAGCACAATACCAATTCCGCTCCAGTACGGAATTATCGCGGTATATGGGTTTTATAAAAATAATCCGCTTACTAACGGCGCAATAGGGTCTCATCCGCTATACGAGGCGGGAAATCAATCAATCCAATATATACATATGCCAATATGTATATATTGCTATATATAGATATATATCCTACTATATCTAATATCACATCCAAACAGTCAATCATCAATCAATAACTGTAAAAGAAAATCCACTTTCATTTGAGTGAGAAGATCTCACCTTGATTTTAATTCTGATTTCAGCGTGTATTTCGAATAAAATTAAACGGACGTTTAATTTTACCCGAAATCCAAACTAGCTCCAAATGACTCCAATCCAGTTGCATCGCGTAGTGCTCGTCAAAACGATTGCAACGCAAAAAATTTCGTCTGTTTTCAACCTCGTATGAAAGAGATATTGTATTTTGAAGTTTATACAAATTATAAATATAAATTAATTAAAATTTTCTTTTATTTTTTTTTTAACCTTCAGCCATCACAGCCGCATATTTCAAACAAGGCAATCAGGGCCGCTCGATGATGCTTCCCTCTTCCATGCGAAAACTTCCCAGGTAACTTCACGTTTATTCGAACCCATAGCCGCACCTTTCAACGAATTTCCACCGCCTCCCCTTCGATCTAGGCAATGATCAGTATACACCATTTGAACGCCATCGTCGAGCACTACACTCGGCTGCTATAGGGTGGAGCTCGGCCTCCTATTGCCTCTGAAAATCGTGCCCAAACGAGAGGAGGACGCGGCCCCCTAGCGATCAATTTACAGCTCCAAATCCGATCATGACCGTTAAGAACGTAGATCTCGTCGAGTTCTAGAAGTTTGTAGTTGAAAGTTTGTTAAATCATTGAACGGATTTGAAGATTTTGGAGGAAGAAGAATAGAAATTCTCAGCCATTGAAAACAATTAGGGCCGGCTGGAGAGAATGAGGGTTTTCTTTGCAAATGAAAATAATTAGGTCCTTTTATAGAAAATTTCACAAACACTATTCATCCCGGAATTTCCGAAGTCCAAATCGAGCGTGCCGGCTGACGTTTCTAAGGTTTACCCCCTATTCCGGACACAATGGAATAGGTTTCGGAAGCTAATTCGATCGTCTGTGTGAGTTATGAATTTAAATGATCAATTTAAATTAAACCGATTTAAATCAATTTCGAGGCGTTTTACTTTGCACCGGACAAATGGTAAAATCAAAAAATTACAAAATTTGAAACCATGCAATAAAATCACATTACGGATCCGATGAAACTGGTTTCGTTGAAATCCGAGACTTTTTGAAAAATGACTATTTTAACTCGCCGAATGAAAATTAAAACGATATTGATGCGTTTCGAGCTGCCACGGTCAAACGACAACTCCGATTGATACGAAAATTGAAATCCGATAATAACTAACTATTACGAATCCAATGGAACTGGTTACGTTCAATTCTGAGACTGTTTGAAAATTGGCTATTTTTACAGTCGATAATTAAATATTAAATATTCAATTTTCACAGATTAACTCCAAATTCAATTTTAAAAGTTCTATAACCTTTCTATAACTCCAGTATGATTAAATAAAATTTTACAAATCATTTTCAATCATTTTAAACTCGAATTTTCAATTATTTCTGAAATTTCAATTATTAATTTATCGATTTAATTGTCAAATTAAATCCAATATTCGAAAAATAAATTATTCGACTTATAAAATTCCTTTATTAATATTTAAAATCAATTAAATATTCGAATTTTAATTATCAAAAATTCTGGGTCGTTACAGTCTTCCAATGACAATGTGCTGATAGCATTCATCCATACAAGTCCTTTCTGGGTCTGAACGAAACCGAAGGCACTATTCCTACTACATCCATTTTGGAATCATCCTTAGGATTAGTAGCGATTAGCCCTTGCACTTTAATGCTCCGTCTTTGATTCCATGCTCTTGTCTTCACTTCGAAATGCATTCGTTGGATCAAAGTGGTTTTCGGATAACTTATCCGATCCCGGTCTCTTCGAAACAACTTTCGAAATTTCCGGTAAACTCAACCCCGGTTCTCTAGGAAATAAACAGATGAAAATAAGATCGGAGATCATCTCCTAACCATCAGTGAACGGATTTCCTTATAATCGTCCTAGAAGAACGAAACGAGTTTATACGTACAGTATAACACCCCGAATGGTAACTGTACCATATAATCCCTATGTTTCTCCTAGATATTTCCAAAGTTACGTTTTAGTCCAAATTTGATAGTCGGTTATGTAACTATCAAATAAATAATCATTCAACCAAAGATTCCATTTCCCACTGAAATCACTAAGCCTTATTTAATTTAAATTTCAATAAATTAAATATCATTATCAAAAAGGTATGTACTTATCTCACCGGAATAAGTATATTCTCAAACCATTCCCTTCAAAAATAATATTTGAAAACTTTTAAAAATAAATATGGAAAGCACCATGCGGTATGAACCATGGATTCGCAGCTCAATGATTATGTCTTTATCCCAGAGAAATCCAAACTTAACTGCAGGCAATCTCTGCCTCCGATTTCCGCCATGAAGTATACCATTACTTCCCGAAAACTTTATTTAATAATTTTCTCAAAATTATACTTATAAAGTTTCTATATAAATTTTCCAAGTTTAATTTAGAAAAATACTCTTTTATAAAAGTTTACTATATAATATATTATTTTTAAAACATTATTAATATTTGAAAAATTATCTTTGAAATAATAATAATATCTTAATACTGATTAATTCTTAAGTAATAATTAACTTTAAAAAAAATCATTATAAAGTAACTTTATTTAATAATTAAAATATACTTTTAAAAAAACATTTTAAATAATTATATAACTTTGAAAACAATAATTAAATACTTTAAATAACTTTTAGGAATCATAAAATAATTAACTTTAAATCATTATCAAATAATAATTATTAATCATCCTTAAAATATCATTAATAAACAATAATCATTCTTAAAATAACTTCGGTTCACAAATCAATTTCCAAATTTGGAAAGAGGCTTATTAATTTCAATGGTACTTAATCAAGTTACCAGTTCGTTCCATAACAATTCAGAATAGCAGATTCAAATATTCACATCGAATCATTTTTAGTAATTAATTCAACATCATATGGCCCAATATAATTATCAGGATAATAAATAGATGTCCATACAAATATGACAGCAGAACAGGGTTTTATTTCTGCTAGTCAATGTCCAAAACACACATATCCAGTAATAATGGCAGAACGGTGATTTATTCTGCCAACAGGGGTCAATTAAATACAATTAGCAGATCGGTATTTTATTCCGCTAAACAGATGTCATAAACATCGTAATTAACATGAATTAACTCATCGTTATTTTTATCTTGGCAAATAACTTCAATAGATAGGTCATATAAATTTAAACAACGATATATGTTTTAAATCGGTAATTAAAATCTATCCGTTTAAATTGCTTAAAATTTCCACTTGCTTAAACTTGATGACAAATCGCATGTCGACGTAGTGTCCGTCGATACAAACCCAACACAACACGTTTCGCATCAATCGGATTTCGTACGCATTAGTTATATCATTTTAAAACTTCCTATATATGTATATATAATTAAACATTTTTAGTTCAACAACTTTCTTCCTCATTTTCTCTAGGCCGAACCCCACCAACATACCCAAACCCGCTTCTCTTTTTTTCTTCCCCAATCCTCTTTCCATCTTCATTTCCTTCACGTTCCAGTACCCTGTTTCCTTCCCTTTTTTTTCGAATCGAACAAATCGATTTCACCTAACACATAACGGCCGAGACCCCAATCAACCCACGTCCTCCTCCACCATCGTATAGTGAACTTCCTCTCCCTCTCGTCTCCTTTTGTTCCAGGCAATGAAAATGAATAGAGAAACATGCATGTAGGAGTGCACGTGTGTACATGCACGCGAGCTCCAAACCACCAGTGACCATGGAACCTGCACACCCATACTCGCCTTCACCTGCTTGATCATCTCCAACCCATAGCCTCGACTCTATCACTCGCTGGCCAAAATCGAACAAGCACTGCCGAGCCCAGTATTTCGTCCATCGACCCAAACGACCTCGTCCCGCCTGCTCCCACCACTAGAACACATGCCACCACCACCACCGTCACCCCCATGGTCCCCACTATCCCCACAATAAATGCGGCGCCACTCGATGCCACCCCCTTTCGCCAGCGACGAAGAACCTGAACCCATCCTAAAACTCGCCTTAAACCTTAAAAATGTCACGCTACCCCAATCCAAGGCCAAAATCGAGATTCGGCCATGGTGAATCCCTCACCCACGTCCCTTTGCTCCTCCTCGAATCAACCGCTCCTCCCTCGACGCCTAGAACGTTGAAAAATATTTTTATAAAGAATTATGATCATCTTTCAATCACTCAACATCTAGGCAGCTAAAAAGCATGTTTTCTTCACTAAAATTTCTATTTTTAACATGATCTATACTTTAAAACAAACACTTCGTTTGTTTACATCATTTGCAAGTTCAAATCGAGGTGAGAGGTATTGATTATTGAAGTTACAGCATATATAAGGTTTTTAAGCCTGTTAAATATACAGAGTAGATTTATAACAATCCCAGGCGTTCCAGAGATCTATATTCTCACCTAATCCATGTTTGATTCTTTGCAACTTCCAGATTGAACTTTAGTTTATGACCTGCAGCCTTGAAAAACATCTTGTTTGCTTTGGATTTGAATAGTATGCTTCTCTTTTCTTTTTACTATGTCTTGGTTTACAGAGTATTTTTTTGTTTACAGAGCTTTTATTTTTTTTCTTTACAGTTTTAGTTTACAGGCTTAACCAAACTAAAGACAAGCTTATAAATACATGCTCATTTAAAATGAAATGATGTATATGTACCATATTTTTGGCTTAAGGAGGATTTGATTTACTGTATAATGTTTTGATGGATTGAAAAGGTGTTGAGTTGATATTTGGTTTGAGGTTGAAAGGAAGTTAATAAATGTTTTTAGTCTTTCTCTTTTTAGACCAGACAATGCTTATTTATCCTCTTCTATCAATTTTTACTTGGTTAACTTTTGGTTGTAAATTTTTGTTCTACTTTTACTTTTGGTTATTTTCTCTTCTATTTACTTAGTTAACTTTCTTTTGATTTAAAAATGCTTCCATTATATATTTTGAAAACAATTTGCAAAGTGGTTTTGAAATAAACGATTTAAGTCTTCATATTTATATTTATTCCTATTTAAAATATATAACTCAAGGCACTAAAATTTTTTGGTATTCCATTTTTAATAAAATAACATTTTTGTTAAAACATGATTTGTGAGAGATTTCCTTTTTCAATAATTTAAATGATTTTATTTAATTTTTTCTCATTTCTATCATCATATATTTATATATATATTTTCTTATATATTTACTTCTTTTTCACCTTCCAATATATATTGTTTTTAATATACTATATTTATTTGTTTATAAGTACTATATCTTCCTTTTAAAACTATATATATATATATATACATTCTTCCTTCTTAAACTTATATGCATATGTATAAGAAAATCCAAAATTTTAAAACTTTTTCTATTTATACAACATTATATTTCATAGGTTATATTCATTTCTATTTATAATATATTCTTTTCTTTTCATCTATATTTATCTGAATTTGTTTTTAATTTACATATACATTCCTATTATTATCAATATATATAAGAAATCCCATTTTAAATCAATTTTCTATTTTAAAAATAAAATCTGGAAATTCAAAATATCATTCTGGTTTTAAAACTATTTATTTTTACCAACTATCATTTAACAAGGGTTTTATTTTGATTAAAATACCGTATTATTGAATATTAAAAATTAATATTCAAAACTCAAGACGACAAAAATTCCGGGTCGTTACATTCCTCCCCACTTAAAAGAATTTCGTCCCCGAAATTGTCGTAACCAGGCTAGTAAACATAACTGACCGAATTTTTTTATTAACGAATTAATAAACAACTATATCACACAAGTTCAATCATAGATATTTATATCCCAAAATATTAGTCATACAGAGTATCAACTAAGATACTTTTACAACTACAGTCACCATACCCATACCAAAGCATCTACTAAGATACTTCATTAATTTACAATCCAAACACACATCCATAACGTCTATTGACTCCTAATCTATACTAATAGGGTACACATTACTAAGAGAACTACCCTAACCCAAGCTAACTCTCACAGTGCACTCTCTCCATCAGACTCCTCCACTTCTGGTCCTTTCATTTCCCTTATCTCAACATCATTGTCCAGAATCCATACAATTTCCGGGATTGGTTCCCTAGGCACTAGCATCTTTGCCGTAGGCCATAAGTCATTCTCAGAAGGTTATCCCCGTCTGCAAGTGACTCGCTAAGAATCTCGCCCATTCCCAGATAATAGCATCATCGTTTTCCGATTCTGGCTCCTCTTCTGTCTCATATTCCTCTTCTTCTTTCTCGAATTCCTCTTCTTCTTCTACCATGCAATTTTCCTCCTCTTCTGGTTTGGATTCCTCCTCTACTTCTTTCTCGGACTCCTCCTCATATAGTGATGGCTGCTCAATAGGTTCCAAAATTTCTCTGGCCACTTCTTTGCTGAAATACTACCTTATCTTCATCCGCTCTCCTCAAACGACACTACGAGTCCTCTACAATTAATTAACATAACCTAAGAGTGAGATCCTAAGGTTTTCACATATGCTAAAGAGTATATATAGGAACATACTTCAAATAACTCATCCTTTAAATTACTATCATTTAAAAACTTTAATTAAGGAATACCAAAATCATTTTTCCATCAAAAATGTGTTTAAAACAATTTTCCCGAAATTACTGGAGTTTTAATTTTCAAATATCTCTTTTATAAATCAATTACTATGAAATTAGCTTTTATATATGAAAATCTTCCTAAATATTTGTCTTAAAATATTTAAATCCCTTTAATAAACACAATTTACTCAAAATTTCAAAATTTCCCAAGTTCCTATCTACAAGACCTAGATTCTAAAGGAATACTCAAGTCGGAAGGACATGCAAAAGAAGCTACTCAGCACTAGATGGTTATAGCCAATCAAATCCTAGATGATAAAAATATTATCATCACTTATCAAACAACATCTAAGAATATCATATATTTTGAAAATCATTGCCTTTAATATATATAATATATCATGGGTAAAATTATTTCATTTACCCACTTAAAACAATATTGTGTCTGTTGGCCTTATTCAAGTGTTTAGAGATCCCTGTCAATAACGTTAGCTACTCGTATTGACCAGAATCCATATGCCACTCAACAGATTAATTAACACGCCATAGCTCCTCCAAGCTCGTCGTCGTATAGCAACTGCGATTCCAAACCTGTCTTCTAGTCTACTTATTTAAGAGTACCCAAGATGATAAGAGGAAACATAAAACCTTGGGTCAAACAACAGTCTGGTGTGAGCGGTAAATGACTATCAAAAGCTATACTGGAAAATATGGTACTAGTCAGGTACTAGACAGGTACACAAAACCATACCCAACCTACCCTAGCAACCAAAGAGTTAGCACACAATAATAAGGTATAATACGCCACTCGAAATACACGACAATAGGATACTGTAACAGAACAGGATAGAAGAATTTAAGCAGCCTCCTTCTTTAGCCCTATTTTTAATCCCTTCTCTAGCATTCCTACAGATGATAGCCTACCCAAAACCAGACAGCAAACATAGCAATCACATTAACCATAGCATCCATCAACCAAAACCTAACTATCAACTTCTAAAGCTTTGAACATATGATAACTCGTATGGCCTCGCCCTCGCTCTGCCAGAGACTAATGGAAATCCCGGTTCTCGATTGTGTTCCACCGTACTTTCAGGTCTGAAACCCTGCATGATTGTCTTGTTGATTCATGGGTTTTGATTCATGACACAAGCTTCAGAGATCATAAGACGAACTACAAAGAGAATACTATACAAAGGCGACAAAAAGAGAATAAACGTATATTGTGCACTACAAAGGAGACAAGACTACAATCCAGAGATTAGTATGAATATTTTATTATATTGAGTCTTAGAATATTGTTAAAATCATTCCTCAAGTAGTCACACACACATACAAATAGTTGTATATTGTTTTATACTTGAAAAAATGTGATCTGTGCACATAACAGCAGGTCGGTCGACCGACCAGTAAACTCGGCTGACCGAACCTGTGTTAGTGCACAGATATGCACTATTTTGTGCACGATTTTAAACTCGGCTGACCGGCCAGAATTTTCAGTCAACCGACCTGGAAATAACGGCTATTTTTCTGAAGAGTTGCGATCGTTCGTGAAGAGGAATCACCTTCAATCCAAGAGATATGGTCACAACTTTTGATTGAAACTCTTCATGAAAGATTGTAACTATTCTACAACTATATAAACATGTTTAATTCACTTCTACAATCACCAATTCTTGTTTATAATTCTGAAATCTATTCTCTATTTATTTCTACAAATAAAAGCATTCATTCTCATTCAATATCGCTAGAATCCCTGAATTAATTCATATACTTTGATTCTACGCAATTATCCTCCTTCTAAATCTTCACACACACAATATATTCTTGAGGATTTGATTATAGGAGAATTGTACTATCAAAAGACAATCCGTGTTATTCAGAACACATTCGTCAACAAGTTATTTGTATTAAGTTGAAGTCCTCTTCGGTTGTTGAGGCGGAAAAATTCCTGTTCGGCTGCTCAGGTGTTGTATACCTATTCCTCCGGGTTAAGTGAGGGGTTTAGTCAAAGTTAAATCCAGAGGGTATTCTGGGACTGGATGTAGAACGAGGAGTTCGAACCAGTATAAAAATTCCTGGTGTGCTTACTTTAATTTTTATTTTACTACTATTATCAGTTTCCGCATTTATATACCATATTACACGATCCTTAGTACTGCACGTACATTTTCATGTCTCCTGTAGTACCCCTGTACCACCAGACCTAGACCATCTTGGAGCGGTCTAGGGTACACGACTGGCGCTACCAGCCCTTGGGTGCCCCCGCATATAGTACCTCTGCTTAAACACAACCAGAACACTTCGAGTTATCAACGATTCCTTAGCACTATCAAACCTTCCCAGCTTTCACCATCCATTTCCGGGGACGAGTCCTACCACTCAACACATTCCATTATACCTCATCCTCGTTCCATCCCGAGTTGTCTATCAACTCCTTCTACTACCCCTTATCCGAGCCCCTGATCGAAGAGCCGAAACTTCATCTTGCTATAACTTCCATACCGTAGAAACAATCAGCGAGCCAAAACTTCCAGCATGATCCATAACCATCCTAAAGTCTTCTCTTCAGATCTCATCAACTTTGGAGCCTATAATTTAGATCGGTACCAATCCAATTGGATCAGATCGATACTGATCCAAATACTTAACCAATTTTGGTTTCGTTTCTCTTGCATCCTCCAGTACACTTCCTCTGGATGCCATGGACCTCAAGCTTTCCCTCTTAGCCTTTTGGTCCTTCCCTTTATGCTCCATAGCCGATCCAACATAGATGATCCATCAAATCTTTAATACTTCGCCTATCCTCCGATCCAACTTCATAGAGCATCACTGGAACCCATGCTCTACCATTCCCCTGGATCTCATTTCAACTGGTGCAAAAGATTCGGATCGGTACCGATCCAATTGGATCAGATCGGTACCGATCCAATTGGATCAGATCGGTACCGATCCAAATACTTTGCTCCAATCATCGTGAAATTTTCAGGGCGTTGTCCTTGCGTGCTCCAGAGCTTATCCTCCAAGTTGCGTATGATTCTGATGAACTTTGCTCCCGATATGCTCTGATCACCAATCTAAGTCCTAAACATGCACAACACTAGCAAACGAATCAAGCATAGCAAGCAATTCAATCACAACAATGAATCAAACAAAGCAAATCATTCATTTTACATTCAATCATAAACATTCAAGTCATCCAATTCAATCAATAATCATAAAAAACCATAGATCCAATCTAAATCATAGAATTACATAGCTATATATGCATAAATGACACTAGCCAATGATTTAACCCAAATTACATGTTTTAACTAGGTTGATCTAGGGTTTCTAAATCTCTTACCTATGTCTAATCAATTTATAGTTTAATTTGACAATCCTAACTTATAATCACCTAATTACAACATATTATCCATCATAGACTAGTGAGAGATCATAACCACTCACCAAACCAATCAAACCTATGAAAATGAGAGGAGATCTGATTTGGATAGTAGCAAGTTGGATGTGGACGTGATCCAACCGATGAGATAAAGCCCCTCAATAAAGATATAGCCTCTATTTCGAGCTTAGAGACGATTTGAGATGAGATCTATGCAAAGAATGGAGAATTAGAGAGGAGGTAGGTTTGGAGGCTGATTTGAAATAAGAGATAAATATTTCGAATAGTCTCTCTCAGCTCATATTTATAGCCAAACCTGATTTGAATAATGGACTTTCTAATTGGCCCATTAATCCCCTTTCTAATTCTGGCCAGCAGTTTATAAAACTTAAAACTGCTATAATTTCCTAACCACTTATTCGATTTTCCTATATGACCACTCTACGGAATGAGGACCACCATCCTGAAGCAATGAACCAGATTAGAACAACTAATTTAGCTCCTATCAAAAGTTATAGCCAAAATAATATCATCAAGGGGCAAAATGGTCACATAGAAATTCGGGAAAAATCATGGACGTATAAAACATCCCTAAGAATCATATTTCAAAATATTAGAATGATATGACCTCAAATGAGTTAAATAGAATTATTTTATGATCCTCTGATATGTAAAATACGGGTCGTTATTCTTCCCCCCTTTAGAAATTTCGCCCCTGAAATAACTAAACAAACATAAGCAACCAAGGTTATCTACCATCCATTAGCGGCCATCTAACAATCCAACTAAGCAGCCAAATCTACAAGCAAGCAACCTATCCTAGCACACGGAATTCTAATAGTATAAGATACAATGGTGCAAGTAGATATGACCTATGGTCTTACCACTCAAAGATTTCTGGATAGGCCATCTTCATACTCTCTTCGGTCTCCCATGTACAATCACTATCGTCCTCACTCCATTGCACCTTAACTAGCTTAACTATCTTCCTCCTAAGCTGTTTCGTGTCATTCCCAATGACTCAAAGTGGCTTCTATTTGATCTGGTGCTACCATAATACCCGAGTCATGCACAAAATTCCGTAGATAGGAGATATGAAAAACATTGCGCACACCCATCATCTTCGGAGGTAGATCTACCCTATAAGCTAATTTCCCAATTCTCTCGATAATTGGAAAAGGTCTAACAAATCTGGATGCTAACTTTCCCTTCCTACCAAATCGAACAACCTTCCTCAAAGGAGAAATCTTAACAAATACTATGTCCCAACTGAGAATTCCAAATCTCTTCTTCTCTTGTCTGCATAGCTCTTCTGACGATCTTGAGCAGTATTCATTCATTGCCAAATAATCTCTACCTTCTAAGAAGTCTCTCTAATCATCTCTGGTCCAAGTATTGACTTCTCACCTATTTCCCACCAACATAAAGGTGAATTACAAGGTTGTCCGTATAATGCTTCATATGGTTCTATGCCAATACTCGACTGATAACTGTTGTTGTAGGAAAACTCCACTAGATGCAAATGATCATCCCAAGACCCTCTATAATCTATAATGCATGCTCGAAGAAGATCTTCCAATATCTGATTCACTCTCTCAGACTGGCCATCCGTCTGTGGGAGATAAGCTGTACTAAAATGCAGCTCGGTTCCCAAAATCTCTTGTAAGCTCTTCTAGAATCCACTAGTGGGTCCATAGGCTTACAATACTCTTTGGAACACCATGGAATTGAACAATCCACTTAACATATAATTCTGCCAACTTGGATGCCATTCTGGTAGACTTGACAGGTATGAATCTTGCACTCTTGATCAGACGATCTACCACTACCCAGATACTATCATATCCTACTTTAGTCCTTGGCAATCCATCTATAAAATCCATAGATATTTGTTCCCATTTCCATTTGAGAATATCTAGTGGTTGTAGCAATCCACTAGGCTTCTTCTGCTCAGCCTTCATTAATTAGCAATTCAAACACTTTGAGATGAAACTTCCCACATCCTTATTCATTCCTTCCTAGTAGTAAGTCCTCTTCATATCCCTATACATTTTGTTTCCACCAGGATGAATGGTTAATCTGGAATAATGGCAACCCTTAGTACTTCATCTTGTAATCCATCAACATCTGGAACAACCGGTCTCTTATCCTTACGAAGCCAACCATCTCGGTCAATCTCGTACTGTCTCAAATCTTCAGATTCTACTCCCATTTCAATCCTTTTCATGATCTGTACTAGCTTAGCATCTTTCTTCTGACTAGTACCAATCCTTTCTATGAGAGTAGGTCTGACCGATAAACTTGCTAGCATCTTAGGCTCTAGCTCACAACATGGCCTGAAATCAAATCCAGCTATATACTTCATATGTTTCCATTCCAGAAACATAGCTCCCAATTCAGCATGTCTTCTGCTCAATGCATCTGCCACCGCATTACCTTTCCCTGGAGTATAGGAAATATCAAAGTTATAAGAAGCTAGGAACTCCAACCATCGTTACTGCCAAAGGTTAAGATCCTTTTGAGAGAAAAGAAACTTCATGGATTTATGGTCTGTGAATAGCTCAAAACTTTCTTCCAACAAATAGCGCCTCCACATATTCAAAACAAAAACAATCGCCGCTAGCTCTAAGTCATGAGTTGGATAATTCCTTTCATGCGGTTTCAACTATCGACTAGCATAAGCGACAACTCTCCCTTTTTGCATCAACACAGCTCCAAGACAAGTACCACAAGCATCAGGGTATATTGTCATCTCTTCATTCCCACCCGGAATAACCAATACAGGTGCACTTGTTAACCTTTCCTTCAAAGTTACAAACGTATGCTTACATCCCGCATCCCAAGTAAAAGTCTGATTCTTCTTGGTCAAGTTGGTCAATGGTGCTGCAATCTTTGAGAAGTCCTTTATGTAGCGCCTATAATATCAGGATGATCCAAGCAAACTTCTCACATCCATAGCATTCTTGGGTTGATTCCTATCCTGGATCGCTACCACCTTTGCGGGATCTATCGCAATTCCTTGTCCTAACACGACATGTCCCAAGAATATCACTTCTTCCTTCCAGAAGTGACATTTAGAGAACTTAGATCTCAACTCGTGCTTCCTCAAAATCTCAAGCACAATCCTCAAGTGTGTTTTATGCTCTTCCTCAGCTCTGGAATAAATCAGAATGTCATCCATGCACATAAGTACAAACTTGTTCAACTGATCTCTGAAGACTCTATTCATAAGATCCACGAAGTATGCTAGAGCATTAGTCAATCCAAAAGGCATCACCCGTAGAAACCTGATGGTGTCTGAAATGCAGTAAGAGGCACACTTTCTTTAGCCACTCTCAGCAGGTGAAATCCCGTTGCCAAATCCATCTGAGAAATCACCTTTGCCCTGTGCAACTGATTGAATAGGTCATCAATCCGTGGAAGCAGATACTTATTCTTCTTCATAACCTTATTCAGCTCACGATAATCCATACATAGCCTCAGAGAAACATCCGCCTTTGTTGTGAATACAACAGGTGCCCCCCATTCAGATATGCTTCTCCGAATGAATCCTTTCTTCAACAGATCATCCACTTGAACCTCTAACTCTTTCTTCTCTCTAGGTGTCATACGCCTCAAAGGCATAACTATGGGTCTGGCTCTATCCACTAAGTCGATCCAAACCTCAATCTCCCTATGCGGCGGCAATCCAATCACTTCCTTGAAGACAGCAGGATACTCTTTAGAGATAGACATAGATGACAATCCTTCCTGTGGAATCTCAAGTGAATAAAGAAAGCTGACTAATACCCCCATCCTCCAGTAAGCAGCGTATCACTACCATTCACCCTTCCATATTCCCAATTGTCACCTCTACCTTCTCGCAATCCACCACAGCCGCATACCTCTTAAGCCAGTCCATTCCCAAAATAATTCCAAACCCAGCAAAATTAAGAACAAAGCAATCAAAAATAAAGAACATCCATGACTCGTTAACACTAAACCATGACAAATCGTACAAAGACTAGTAGATCCTCCAACAAGGTTGGTCACAATCAAAGGTCGGTCTACTATATCGGGTTCCAAACCTAGTTTGCATACTAGCTCACCACAAATAAAAGAATGCAAAGCTCCAGTATAAAACAGAAATCTAATAGAAACATCTCTAATGGAAAGCATACCTTGCACCACAACACCTTTCCCCTTATCCATAACAGTAGGAGAGCAAGAAGAAGTCGAGATAGCATCCAAAGCATATGCCTTCGCAATCTGCTTATCCTTAGGCGTTTTTAGACAATTCCTCTTCATATGCCCAGGCTTATCATAGTTGAAGCACTTTTTGACCGCCTTGCATTCCTTAATATAGTGGCCCTTCTCCTTGAAACCATGGCAAACAATTTCACTCCTATTCTTTTTCTGACCCCTTTTCCCTTGTTGTTGTTGCTTCCTTTTTCCATCCCACTTCTTCTTACCTCTACCACCCTATTGTGGTTTTGGTTCCTCCTTCTTAGCAACAACCACAATAGCAGTCTAATTCTTCGGGTATAAACGCTCATGTCTAAGGGCCTTCTCAACAAGCTTCTCAATAGATACCTTGATGTGGTCCACTAGCTTCTCTCCCAAGTGGTCATCCAATCCAGTAATAAACTTCTCATTCTTCTTTAAAGGTGTATCAATAAAAGACATCCCATACCTCGACAGAGCATCAAACTCCACCATATATTCAGAAACAAATATCTCTCCTTGCTTCAACTCAACAAACTTCTTGAAAAGCACCGACTTATGAGCCACCGAAATGAACTTCTCTTCAAATCTAGCTTTGAACTGATCCCAAGGAATCCGATCTTCCGGAGTAGTAATGGTAATAGCGTTACACTAATTCATTGCCCGGCCTTATAGTTGTCTTGAAGCAAAATTCCTTTTCATAGCATCTTCCACCTCCATATCCTTGAAAATGCGCTCATAAGTATCCATCCAATCTTGCACTTCAATAGCTGATTTTGTCCCCAAGAATGGCTTCCCTCCTAGAGTAGAATAATCCTTACAAATCTTGGCAAAGTCGACTCTAGGTATTTGCATAGGAGCACCACCATCTAAAGCCACGCCAGAAGTAGTTTGAGCTCTTCTCATCGGCGAAGCATTTATTACATCGAACATGGCTTGAAAATCGGGTGTAGCAGCTCCCGATCCCACTCCCTCTTCCACTCCTAAAGCAGAGTTATTCCTAACAGCGTTTCTTGTGTTCCAACTCATCCTTAACTGTAATAAGAATGATTAGCCACTTTCCAAGAAAAGCTGTAACGGTACCCAAGTGCATACTATACTATATAATAATATTATATACCTTAATATCTTCATTAACAAGTATGCTCCAGCCTCTAGCGTATACTCTCGACTTGCTTCGGTTAACCTATAAACAAAACTCTAATACCAAATGTGACAATCACCCTATACCACCTGCATGAAATAACCTAAAAGAGCACTGTAAACATGCCAGGCTGATATGGGATGATTATCAAGGTTGAAATTTAAAGTAGAAAACATGTTGCATATCTCACAGCGAATGGATAAAATATAATATAGAAAATGTACAACAGAAATATAGTGAGCTGTAACAAATGAAAGATAACATCTCTACTAGAACATATAAGTTATGGTACAAATGTCATAATATCTCAGTACAACATTTCCTCACTACATCCCTTAGAGTATATAACAACAAACAACAGAAACAAAAAATATAGAGTAATACGCTATAGCTCCTCCAAGCTCCTCTTCGTATAGCAACTGCGACTCCAAACCTATCATCTAGTCTACTCATTTAAGAGTACCTAAGATGATAAGAGGAAACATAATACCTTGGGTCAGACAACAGTCTGGTGTGAGCAATAAATGAATATCAAAAGCTATACTGGAAAATATGGCACTAGACAGGTACACAAAACCTTACCAGACCTATCCCAGCAACCAAAGACTTAGCACACAATAATAAGGTATAATGTGCCACTTAAAATAAACGACAATAGGATACTATAATAGAACAAGATAGAAGAATCTAAGCAGCCTCCTTCTTTAGCCCTATTCCCAATCCCTTCTCTAGCATTCCTATAGATGATAGCCTACCCAAAATCAGACAGTAAACATAGCAATCATAGTAACCATAGCATCCATCAACTAAAACCTAGCTATCATCTTCTAAGCCTTGAACATATGATAACTCATATAGCCTCGTCCTCGCTCCGCCAGAGATTAATGGAAATCCCAGTTCTTGATTGTGTTCCACTATACATTCAGGCCCGAAACCCCACACGGTTGTCTCCTGTGATACCTCTGTACCACCTGACCTAGACCCTCTCGGAGCGGTCCATGGTACACGACTGGTGCTCCAGCCCTCGGGTGCCCCTTGCTTGGACACAACTAGAACACTCCGAGTTATCAACGATTCCTTAGCACTCCCAAACCTTTCGAGCTTTCACAATTCCAATCCATTTTCGGGCATGAGTCCTACCACTCAACCTAGTCCATTATACCACAGCCTTGTTCCATTCTGAGCTATCTATCAACTCCTTCGATCCTACACCTTATCTGAGCCCTTAACCGAAGAGTCGAAATTTCATCATGCTATAAATTCTATACCGTAGAAGCAATCAGCGAGCCACAACTTCCAGCATGACCCATAACCATCCTAGAGTCTTCCCTCCAGATCTCATAAACTTTGGACCCCATAATTTGGATCGATTCCGATCCAATTGGATCAGATCGATAACGATCCGAACGCGTAGCCAATTTTCGCTCCGTTTTTCTTGCATCCTCTAGTACACTTCCTCTTGATGTCATGGACCCCAAGCTTTCCCTCTTAGCCTCTTGCTCCTTCCATCTATGCTCCATAGTCGATCCAACATAGATGATCCACCAAATCTTCAATACTCTACCTATCTTCTGATCCAACTTCATAGAGCATCATTGGAACCCATGCTCTACCATTCCCTTGGATCTCACTTCAATTGGTGCACAAGATTCGGATCGGTACCGATCCAATTGGATCGGATCAGTACCGATCCAAATACTTTGCTCCAATCGCCATGAAATTTTCAGGGCATCGTCCTTGCATGCTCCAGAGCCTATCCTCCAAGTTTCGTATGATTATGACGAACTTTGCTCTTGATATGCTCTGATCACCAATCTAAGTCCTTTACATGCACAACACTAGCAAACGAATCAAGCATAGCAAGCAATTCGATCACAACAATGAATCAAACATAGCAAATCATTCATTTTACATTCAATCATACACATTCAAGTCATCCAATTCAATCAATGATCATAAACAAGCATAGATCCAATATAAAACATAGAATTACATAGCCATATATGCATAAATGACACTAGCCAATGATTTAACCCACATTACATGTTTTAACTAGGTTTATTTAGGGTTTCTAAATTTGAAATTACCTATGTCTAATCAATTTATAGTTTAATTTGACAATCCTAACTTATAATCACCTAATTACAACATATTATCCATCATAGACTAGTGAGAGATCATAACCACTCACCAAACCAATCAAACCTATGAAAATGAGAGGAGATATGATCCGGACAGTCGCAAGTTGGATGTGGATGTGATCCAATCAACGAGATCAAGCCCTCGATGAAGATCTAGCCTCTAATTCGAGCTTAGAGACAATTTGAGATGAGATCTATGGAAAGAATGGAGAATAAGAGAGGAGGTAGGTTTGGAGGTAGATATGAAATGAGAGACAAAGGTTTCAAATGGTCTCTCTCACCTCATATTTATAGCCAAACCTGATTAGACTAATGGACTTACTAATTGGCCCATAATCCCCCTTTTAATTCTTGCCGGTAGTTTATAAAACTTAAAACCACTATAAATTCCTAACCATTTATCCGATTTTCCCATATGACCACTTTACGGAATGGGAAACCACCATCCCGAAGCAATGAACCAGGGTGGAACATCTATTTCGGCTCCTATCAAAAGTTATGGCCGAAATAAGATATCTAATGAGAAAAATGGTCACATAGAAATTCGGAAAAAATCATGGATGTATAAAACACCCCCTAAGAATCATATTTCGAATATTAGAATGATACGACCTAAAATGAATTAAATAGAATTATTTTACGATCCTTTGATACATAAAATATAGGTCGTTACAGATTCTGTAACAACCCACACCTTAATGGGCCTAAATTTCGACAAATATTGAAACCTAAGCCCACCAGAGCACGGATCGTTGGATTTGGCACCTGCAAATAAGCATGAGAATTATTAGAAATTGATAGAAATCTAAACTCACCGCAGAAACAATAATAGGATAAGAATATTGACTATGACACTACCTTGGAATTAATGGTATCCTTGGATAACAGATTGTCACATCAGCATTGAGCATGAGAGAATGGAGACTCTCTAACAACAAAGCACACCCAGCTCCAGTGACCTGTTCCTCTAAATTCTATCATGTGGGTTGTAATGAGGAGGGGGTCAGAATAACGTTCTGTTGACTGAAAAAATATAAACTGTCCAGAACATAAATTTATACCGATAGGTTTTCATTTAATTGTTTTGTCCATTAAGGTTAGCAATTCTAATCTAATCTTGTGTTGCATACATGATCACTTACTTACTGCTTCCCAAGGTATGAAATACTAATGAAGCCATATCAACCACCCAATACTTCCAAACCCATTTGCCACTTAATACCTCTAAATATGAAGCGGGCTACTATAATAATTTTTAAAAGAGAAAAAGGCAGACTCTGCCATATACGACCTTAATTGAGGTAGACTCTATCATTTAAGATGTATTCCCAAGGTGGTATCCTAATGATGTTGTCAATGGTCGGTGGATCCTAGTTACAAGACCACTAACCACTATTTAAGGCTTCTGACATTTAATATCCAACTATTACTGCATCTATCGTCGATAAAAACATAGACATGTAATAAACAGTATCCAAGCCACTTAATACCTTTTATTCGAAAATAGGCAGACTCTGGTCATTTACGACCTTAACTAAGTTTAACCCCATCATTTAAGACCTATCCCTAAGACATGCTCCTAAATGGTGCTATTATTATTACGGCTTTAGCAATGTAAGAGACTGTATCCAAGCCATATAATACTTCCCAGTGGAAAATAGGCAGACCCCGTCATTTAAGACCTACTTCCAGAAGTGTGCACCTCAATGATACTATCTAACTGTCATTTCTTGGAAATCTCATTGGGCTGCTTACTACTTCTTTTATAGGAAAGAGGAGGACTTTATAGTCATTTAAGACGCCAAACTTGAAGCGAACCCTTCCTGAGATATCCACTCTCACTCTTTAATTAAAATATGGCATCTCATTTGGTTACTTCTTTCGGTAGGAAGACGGACCCTTCAGCCACTTAAGACCTCAACACTGAAGCAAACCCTTTTTAGAGACATCCTTATTTATTTATTTGGAACCTCACTAGGTTACTTAATACTTCCATTTAGGAGTGAGGCGGACCCTTCAGCCACTTAAGACCTCAAACCAGAAGCGAACCCCTATGGAGATATCCCTCATCGCTCCTAATTCCAAATTTTGGACCATTTAATACTTTCCAATTAAAAAAGAAACCTTAATCTCTCACGTTGTCATGAGTCCTAGGATTTATGGTATCTCACATCAGTAGTAAGTACACTTAACTGCTAGTACCCTCAAAGTGAAGGGCAGCGTTCCCTTGAGTGACTCTACTGACCTCGCATCACTAACCTACTAAGTCCAATTAGCCATCCTATGTCTTTATTTATAATATTTTAGGTGGATATTGGACTTAGCTTACTAATTCCCTTTTTATTTAAGCAATAAGATTTACCTTAAATATTTATCTACCCATAAATCTCAGTTTAATGCTCATAAATGTTAATTTCCATAAAATCCTAACAGACATTTCCTGAGACACTTATGTATGATTACTAATTTCAAATTAATAACCTTTTATATCTATTCCATTTTTATCAGTCCCATTAATCAATTTACCCTATCAAATTATTGCAACTCCCATATTAATTACAACTTATTGGAGTTATAACCTTTTAAATTCTTTTTCCATTGATTAATTATTCTAAACGCAAATATTACATGCATGCGTCGTTATTAGCTTTTTATTTAATTATTATAAGCACAGTAATTGTGTACAAATATTTATTTTTATCAAATATGTTCTACTTATAAATCTTCACTAGAATATACTTTTTCATGTTAAATTGTTGGAATCATATCTAAAAAGATTATCCGTTATAATTTTCATACATTAGTCCAAAAAAAAAGATTTAACTCCAAAATATAAAAGATTACATCATTTGAAATTACAATGAATAATCATTTCTTTTTATTACTGAAATAGACAGTGTAAACTACAATGAAATCATACTTTACACTTTTTTTCTCTTTTTATTTGCATCTACTTCTTGTTAGATTAAATGTTGTATATTTCTAAAAAGGAAAGAAATCAAATTAACTTAAAAATATTAAACGAATCCAAATTCCAACAATTCCAAACATAGAAAAGGTTATATTCTAACAAGATTAGTGTAATAATCCAAATTTATAACAGTATTATACAACCTATTTCAGATCTAGAATAAATTTCATTTAAATTAATATTCTAAATTCATACTTTTGGGACTGATTTCCAGTTCGGGTTGTATACAATGCTAAATCAATCCATAAACAAGAATATGTAGGCGATATTTTTTATATTCAGATCATATTCAATTCATTGGCAACAACTCATATACAATTATCCAATTAGGCATAAAAATTAAATAAACACCAATGGGATAATTTTCATATTATAAAAATTAATTAAATTTCCCACTCACCTTTTAAAAGCGATCCAAATCTCCAGATCTGAAGTTGAACCTTTGATTCATCTCAAAATCCTTTTTAATCCAAGCGATATGTATAAAATGGTATATACATACATTAGAATTACATATTTGAGAAAAGATTTAGGATAGGGAGAGAAAATAGATACAAATATATATAAATATATAAATTACCTCAAATACGCATATGGTTGATTCTCTTCTCTTCTCCTTTTTATTAGATTTCCACTCTTCTCCGATTTGTATGAATATAAATACAAATATCTTATCTTTAAAATTTAGAAAGAAAGTGGAGAAGAAGAAATGGAAGAGCTTCACTACTGCCTCCATAAAAATATGAGGAGAGAAGGGAGGGTTAGACCTGAATTTGTAGACTTTAGAATCAAGCAGAACCGTTAGATAAAAATATATTAAATCCAGGCCATTGCGGCCTAGGGTTATTGGAGCCGCCAGGTCACCACCTGTCGACCGCCTTGGGTGACCGGTCGACCGCTAAGGGTCAATCGTCCCTAATAACAGGTCGGCCTGTGGGCTTGGGTAATTAATATAAAAACGTTATTTTCTTCTTATTTAATTATTTTCGTTCCGAATTTGTTTTTCGTTCGTGACTTCTTCGTTTGGACTCCGATCGCAAAACTCTAAATATGAAAGTTGCTCAGAATTTTGCCACAAACACAATGGTGCAATTTTTGTGGCCAAATTCCATGGTTTGCACAATTCCATTTTCGGAGCCTAGTTAACTAACTAACTAATTAAATAATTGACGCCGAATTATGGGGTGTTACATTCTTACTCTTTTAAAAGGAATTTCGATCCTGAATTTTCACCAATGACTAAGTCATGGTTTTGGCTACTAATTATCCTAAACTACACAACCATTAAGTGTACAACCAATTGTGCATAAGTGCATAATGTATTACTATATCACCGCACAGAAAATATGTATGCAGAATGATTCTATATCAGATCCTCATATATGAATGCATTTCTTTTGAAAACATGATGGCAAATAACCTACATATATACTGACAGTTCTATATGTATGCAGCTTTTTGAAAAATCTTTTCAACCAAAACCCACATACTCCTACAAATAGAAGTATGAAGCAACCAATTTTGCATCCACTTCCTATCATCCAAAATCTAATGCATCGAAAAATCGCTTCCTAAACTTTACTCCTATGTCGGAAAAAGGAATTTAGGTAGAGAACTTAAACATTCTTGCAACACTATAATCTTCCTATTCATGTAATACAGTGGAAATTTCTTTGCTGCCACGGATTTACTCAAAATTTTCCACGCACAAAACGCATAAGAGGGCTCATTTCCAAACTCTAAAATGGAATTAAGTCTAAAAATAGACTTGCGTGGCGTCGTCGACAAGGTATGGGAAAAGAAATTCCAAGGCTAAAACAACTTTTCCCTTGTTATCACTTGCATTTATCGCATCGTTGACCTTAATGCACCGCAAAATTCGCAAATTCTAGCTCTATTTGTCTTTCCTACGCCTAACATGTGGCCTTCAAAGTAAAAAAATTCACAAAATTTTTTCTCACTTTTCAAACTTTTACGTCATTTGGAAAATAAAATCCTAAAATATTTTGACGCATATATTCATGGGAAATAAATTTTTGAACAAGAACTCTAAAAATAATTTAAGAGTCAAAAATAACTAAAACACAAAACCTTTTTTTTAAGGGGAACTTCTAAAATCAAGGGTAAATTTTTTAAAATATTTTCCATCCAAAAATTTTGATAAATCAAACCACAATTTGAGCGTAATCGGAAGTTGGCTATGCACTAAACGCATGAACCAAATTTCAAAATTCTACAACTAATCTTTACCCAAAAAATTGACATTTTGTTTAAAAATGTCAACGCATCTATTATTCAAAAAATTTAGCTTTTAAGGAACATGAGCATGACCCATGATATCAAAACAACTTTATCATGTCCTTCGCTAAAATTTCCAGCTATTCAAAACTTCCAGTCTTATATTGCATTTACTGTTAGTTAAGTGTCTTTATGAGATTCTCATATTTATATTGTTTCTCTATTATGCATATATATAGGAGTGATTCGCATATCCAAAAACAATAACATAGAAAATGAATAGAAACTCATAATATCGTGTGTGTCTTTATAAGAGACAACTAATAGTTTTACAACCCAACAACCCAAAACAAAAGAACAAATGCTGAAAATAAAAATATACAACAACCTAAATAACACACCGCCTAAGAATTGTGAAAAGGTCTCGCTCTGCGGTTTAAGCTCGAGCCATTACCGCGACCGCGGAATGGTCATAGGATGGCAGCTATGCTCCCAATCTCATGCCCCTGGCGCTGTTGCTCCGTCCTAATCTCTCGGAGCTCTGCCTGAACCTGACGGATAGCAATAAGCTCAGGACTCATGTATCCCTCGGCGCCCTGCACTATCTTTTGCTGCTGGTGCTGCGGCTCTGGTGGTTGTATAGGTGGTGCGGCAAGTGGCAATGAAATATTCATCCTCTTAATAGTGGTCTAGTCGATGGTAGGATGGGCCTTCCTCATTACTAGCACTCTGCTCAAATTTACCTCTTAATGCCTAAACACTCGAGTGAGCAAGTGGCAATATGGAAAATGAGTCCTCGGGGTGCCAACTCTCTGATCAACCATATGGAGTATCAAGACACGAGCCCAATTGACGGCTACACCACCAATTATAGTATAGGCGGCTTTCCGCACTAAGGTGTAGATCTGGTCAAGGCTCTCTGTCTTCGGAATGATGTTGTGCTGAATGATGCGCACGACGAGATGGGCCACCAGTCGTAAATTGTCGGTCCTCCAATCATCGACATTCGTAGAAAAGATCCGTTGTAGAATCTCAGAACAGTCATCAAAATCTACGCCTACTGTAGATTTCTCCAAAATTCCAACAGGATCATCATCAGACATCTCAATCTGAGCTCCCTTCACCTCGAACTAAATATAGCTCTTGCCATCATCAAAATTCTACCCATTTATGCATCAAAAAGACAGACGCAGCGTGAGTAATATTCCCACTCATAAGGCTCGAAGCGGAGGATCGATGCAAGTCTTACCACAACAAAAAGCTCTTCAAGCCCAAGAGCGGCGAAATCTCTGAAATTCACTAGTCTCTCATGAAGAAAATCAAAGTTTTATGTTATGACATAGGTGGAGATCTTCCG
Source organism: Allium fistulosum (assembly GCA_030737815.1). Classification (NCBI taxonomy): domain Eukaryota; kingdom Viridiplantae; phylum Streptophyta; class Magnoliopsida; order Asparagales; family Amaryllidaceae; genus Allium; species Allium fistulosum. The sequence goes on along the minus strand of CM060901.1, from coordinate 1,340,335,420 downwards.
CTCAGTCCGGTCAAGCCAAGCGGCTTCTTGTGGAGTGAGGCCGGGATGACGAGAGGAAGAGCTACTAGTGCGTGGCGACGCTATGGACCGAGAGGTGGTTGGTTAAAGGGAGAAAAGGCTTTAGATCCAGCATAGTAGTGGGGCAAGATCTGATGCGTAAGGATTTTAGCGTCGGTTGGTGGAGGAATGGAGGAGCGAGGCTTTGGTTAAGCGAAGGAAGGGGAGGGTAAATGGGTTCGGCTAAAAAAAATTAAAGAGGAGGAAGAGAGTGAGGGGGTTGCGGGGCTGAAGGTCTGAACGTGACTTATAGTCGCATTCCAGGTTCGATTTCAGCCTGAATCCACTTAGCGGTCGACCGTTATTAGTCAACCTGTTCGACCGCTTGGTCCACCACTAGCCCAGATTTGGGCACGGCCTGAACCTGGACCCAATAGGGCTGGTTAAATTAATTAATATTCTAATGAGCGTTCCGCACACCATCTTCAGCTTAACCCATTCAAAAAATTCTACCTTCCACATGACGGTATCCACCTTACCGTGTAGACCCTTCCTTGGCAATATTGCAATAGCCTTAGCAAAACTGTTGCGACCAACAACACTTCCAAAAACCAAAAAATATTCCAGCTGCTATCATGCCAACTTCGCACGAAAATATTTCTTCCAATAGCTGGTGTGTTCATCAACACTTCAAACTACAAACCCCAATAAAGTTGATGTCATTCCTATCTTGTCCATAGAGAAAATATAAAACCCTCGATTTTATAAATCAAAAAATCACTGAGCTAAGTATATGCTCCTTTACACTTGTTTCTAAATAACAGAAACCATTTCAAACCAAAACTTCCCTTTAAAATCAAACTTATATAAATAAATATTTTAGGGTTTCCGAAAACCTTTATAAAACACAAATTTTCCAAACTGGAAAACTATTTTCTTGCCAAAAATTAGTATTAAGCCTTAACTGATATAAAATATAAATATTTAAGGATTTAAAGAATTAATTTTTATAAACAACAAATTTCTTAACACAACCAACTTAGTGGTATACGTGTTTCTTTGAAAATTAAAATTTCAAAACTTTACGAAACAACTTTCCAAAATTGGAAAAAAAAACTTTGAAAACCCCTTTTTCAAAAATCTAAGGCATTTCCAAGATATCCTTTATAAAAATTCTCTCATAAGTTTTAGACTAAGAAATTGTCCTTAATTATTCAAATAAAAAACCGGTTTGCCATCAAAAAGGTGACCAATGGATGCACCCTAGCAAAACTTGCTTCCGGCCAACTACGACATACAGAGTCTAATTTCCCATCCATTGGAATAATTATGTGTCTCCGACTGAAACTCAAAATCCAGAATCACAAGGTAGCTAGAATCTCAACCGTCAAGTCGAACACCTCCAGTCTTCGGATACAGCCATATATCGTACTCAAGCTCTTCATCAACAGTGCTTTACGCACCGCCAGCATTCCGTGGGGTACTTCGGAGTTGGCATGAAAATCTTAGCTCTAAGATATTTCCAACCTATAGTTGCTTTGCCCATTCCTTCGGAGTGGAACTACAACTACTTCTATAGTCGAAACTCTTAGAATCTAGCGTAAAAATATAATATTACTAGTTAGGAAAGTTCGAATACATCTAGGCCTATCAACGGATACTTTCGGATGCGAATAGTGCCATATCCGCATCCGCATCCGAAATGATTTTCGGATATCGGATATCCGCATCCGCGGATAAGGACGGATATCGGATAATTATCCTATCCGCTAACGACCGATAAATCAAGAAATATAAATATAAATTTTAAGTTTAACATATATTTTTTTCAATCCAATTGATCATAAAAGTGTTAAATATAAACAAATATGGTGATAATAAATAGTTTTGAGCACTTAATAAGCATTAAATGTATATAATATAAACTATTAACTTGATAAAACAACAAATAAATATCTTTCATTATACTAAAATACACACAATTTGTACTATAATATTGACAAAGACCGGACGGATAATTTTCGGATGCAGATGTCTTCGTATCCGTATCCGCATCCATTTTTTCGGATATCGGATATTATCCGCTTTTCGGATACGGATGCGGATGGATTTCGGATTTTTCGGGTATCCATTGACGGCCCTAAATACATCCTCTTAATTTATCTTAATTCCTCTGATCTGCTAACATAGTCAGTGATACCAAATGTAACAGCCCGCACCTTAATGGGTCAAAATTTCAACAAATATTGAAACCCAAGTCCATCAAAGCATAAATCGTTGGATTTGGTACCTGCAAACAAGCATGAGCATTATCAGTGATTGATAGAAATCTAAACTCACAGTGGAAACAATAATAAGATAAGAATTCTGACTATGACTACTACCTCGGAATTAATGGTATCCTAAAATAGCAGATTGTCACATCAACATCGAGCACGAGAGAAAGGAGACTCTCCAACAATAAAGCACATCCATCTCCAGTGACATGTTCCTCTAAATTCTATCTTGTGGGTTGTAATAAAGAAGGGGTCAGAGCAACATTCTGGTGACTGGAAAAACATGAACTGTCGATAACATAAACTTATACTGATAGGTTTCCATTTAATTGTTATGTCCATTAAGGTTAGCAATTCTAATCTAACCTTGTATTGTACACACAATTAGTTACTTACCCCTTCCCAAGGTATGATAATGAGACCATATCAACCATAGAATACTTCCAAACCGATTTTCCACTTAATACTTCTAAATATGAAGCAGGCTTCTATAATACTTTTAAAAAGAGAAATAGGCACACTCTGTCTTTTGCGACCTTAATTGAGGTAGACTCCATCGTTTAAGACCTATTCCCAAGGTGGTTTCCTAACGATGTTGTCAGTGACCAATGGGTCCTAGCCACAAGACCTCTAACTACTATTTAAGGCATCTAATATTTAATGTCCAACTATTACCGAATCAATCGCCGTAAAATCGTAGTCATGTAATAAACAGTACCCAAGCCACTTAATACCTTATATTCGATAATTGGAAGACTGTGGTTATTTAAGACCTTAACTAATGCAGACCCCATCATTTAAGACCTATCTCCAAGGCATGCTCCTAAATAGGACTATTATTATTACAGCTTTAGCAACGTAAGAGACCGTATGTAACAACCCGTATATTTGGACCATTTAAATTGACAATAATCCACACATGTCAACTTAAATAATACAAAACACGAATCATTATGGGATTATAAATACATAAATGTAAATGAGAATCAATACAACATCACAGACACAGAACAGTCACAGAATAATGCAGCGGAAAATACATCGTCATAATAGCAGTTCATGAAGCTACTACATAAAATACAACAATGTCTTAACACAAAGTGACTAAAAGAAAATACAAAAATGTCCAACAGACTAGGACATCAATACAGGAATAGAAATAGACTGATAAAGATAAATGCTAAGCCTTCAGCATCTTCAACCAACCTTGATCAGCAAACTGGATAGCTTCAGAATGACCCGAGCATATACAAAAAGAAACACTCGAGTCAGGACTCAAAATCTTATACAAGAAAATCAAGTGCAAGGGAAAAAGTCCATAACTTAAAGATGAATAAAATAAACATCTCTAAGGATCCGATAAACTATCTATATATACAATAGAATACGATAGATAGATAATGTCTAATCAGTAAAGTACGATATTAAAATAGTGTTAAGGCGTTACCATAATCCCCCTTAACACATTTAATTCCCAAGAGCATATACAAGACCGTAGTTTCCCCAAAACCGGAAGTCACCAGAGGGATTCCATATACTAAAGGTACAAACCAAAACATAGTGGTCGCGAATAGGATAATCAGTATGACAAGGTATATGAGGCGATACCAACTAGGATACTAGTAGTTGCGTGATCCGGACCGATGTTGAGCATAGCAGCTACTACCTCAACACCGTGAAACAACACTCCCAAATCAATGGGTGCACCCAAATCGAATCACAAAAGTAATAGATATGGTATCGAAGAAGTGTGTCCGCTAGAGGTGGCGAACCTCAATGGCCCGGCGCGGCTCCTGTTTTAGTCATGTCAAGGGTCATCCAATATCGTTCTCTTTCTTTGGTCAATGCATTCACCAAACCATCCACTTCGTTCTGGATCAACACTCCGCGTATAATAGTTGTTAAAGTGGTTTTCGGTATCGACAGAGAGTATGTCCATTCCCGATCCCGGTCTCTTTAATAACTACGTATTCACTACCCGATGGTCGGTTAAATTAACGTTTAAACAAATCAAAGTCCAAAAGTCAAGGTGCAAATTTGACTTCCAAAATTTGACATTTCACGATTCAATTTATTCGGATATTAAAAACCTCTTCCCAAATGCAATCTTTAGTTCAACATTCGAGTTAACAATAAAATTAAGTATTCCTGTTCAATTTAATAAGATCTAAATTTCACTTCCTAAATTTAGTTAATATTCCAATTAATTCGATTTAATGGTAAATTTTTAGTTCTCATCATTAAACCAAATTCTATTCATTTCAATTCGTATTTACATTCATCGTTAAATTAACCATAATCATAAATTTGATCAAATCAATTTTATTAAATTTAAAATCATTTTAAATTTAAATTATCACTAAATTAAATCCATAAAACTTTAGTTAGTTTCGTATTCCACTTAAGTCAAATTTTCTACATCTCATACTTAATTTATGACAAGTTTCAAATCTATTTAATTAAAACCGATTTTTAATCTAAATCTAACAAACCTAATAAAATTTAAAATTATTAAATTCTAAAACTTCCTTGTTTTTAAATCTCGTTCCAAATAAATTTGTCAATTCATTTTATTCAATTAAATAGGTTTATTAATCCGTTTCAATTAAACTCCATTAATTTATTCCTATTAATTTATTTCGATTTAATCCATTAATTAAATCCATTAAGTTCGTTACTTACTTTCCAACAATTTGTTAAGTTCATTCCTTAATTTCAAATAGATTTCAATTTCAAAAATAATTTTTGTTGACCAATCGGGTTTCTTATTTTTAATTATCTATCCTAGGCCAAGTTGTTTAATTGGGTATTTATCATTTCAACCCAATATCATTCAATATAAAACAAAGCATAGCAAAGGGAACTTGCAGTGTGATAACTGGGATGGTGTCAAAGTAAATAAACAAGCATTAGCAAACATACATAACAATTTAACAATTTATTTAAATAATCCTGAAATAATCGTATTAACTTACATTTGTTATTTATGCAAATTAATATAATTATTCCTAGAATCCACACCATCGTTTCATGCAGATTAAAGATTATTACATTATGGTTTTCACTTGGTGTCTATTATCACTTTACTACATCAATCATACATTTTAAATCGTTAACTATCCTATATCACATTCAATTTCAGATTTATTATTGTTTATTTTTAACAACCAATTTCAACATCACATAACAATTTTTAATGTCACAACTATTTACCATAAACCAACATCAAATCACAATTTATCACATTAAATCTTTCAACAATACATGGCGTCAATTTAGAAAGTTTAAGTTCTATCAATACTCCATTTTAACTTGTATAGCAATTTTATTTCAACAATTAACAATTTAATATCCAAATTAATATTAACAACAATTATCACTTGATTTTCATAGCATAATAGGTTAAGTCGTGAATGAAATATTCACCTTGCGTGGTTAGAGAAGATGACAAAGCACGAAGACGAATAGAAGAAATAGACTCTAATAAGCACGACGCAAAACGAATACAACTGCAATCAAACAAATAATTTAATCAATAATCTGTTCATTGCAATATATATCGATTGAATATATATAAAAACCATACCAAAGTAAAGAACTAGATAGATCCGATAAGCTGAATGGAAGCCTAAGTCTCCAGAGCAGTAGCTGGAACAAACACAGTAAAACACTGTATATGAGCGACCAAAATTTCATAGTTATATACTGCTATGAAATATACAGTTTCATATATATATTTATAAAATAAATTTAAATTTTTAAACACAATTTAAAATAAAGTCTAATACAAATCTTGTGAATAAATATATAGCCTTATATAACCAAACTAAACTAACTAACGTATAACTAAACTATAAACTATATACTTACTTTATAAAACAAACTGGTATATCACATTTCAAAACACTACTGTGTATAAAATCTTTATATAAACTTTATACTATATATAACAAAGTGAACAAACAGAGATATAGAAACTTTATGTTAACTTTATAAACCACATATAAACCAAACTAGCATCAAACCGAAGCTATATGACGTATTTTTAACAACAAAACAGCACGCGACAAAGATGAGCTGGGTGCTACGGGAGTCTGGGAGGCGGCGCGGCGTGGGTAGCAGGGGCTGGTGGAGGCGAAGGCCGGTGGGTGACTGGCGGGTGTGGCAGTGGACGCGGGGAAGTGGGCTGGTGGCGACGTGGGTGGCAGTGTGTGGAGCGGAGTGGGCTGGTGGCGACGTGGGTGGCTGTGGGTGGAGCGGAGGGGGCTGGTGGCGACGTGGAGTTTGTGCAGTGGAGGGGGAGAGTTTCATACTGAAGTTTATAAAATAAAATAGAGAAGAAGAAGGAGGAAGGAAGTGCAGAGACGTACCAAAGAAGCAGTGCAATAAATGAAGGTAGAGCAGTTAACGCAGGGAGAGGGTTGCAGAGATATATACAGAGGGGCTCAGAGTCCAAGGTCAAGGCAATGATGTTTTCGGTAAACGTGATGGCTATTGGGTTTCTGAATGGACAAAGGCCTTTAGAATTTTTGAGCGGGAGACAGTTGGGTACCGGTTTGTGTGGCGTAACGGACCAGTTTGTACTCCGTTAAACAATTTATAATTTGCCATGACGAACTCCGATTGACACAAATAAATATACCGTTTTGATCAGCGCGACGAGGCGAACCCAACGGTATGAAGATATTGATGGTTTGACATTGTTTGCGAAGTGGTAAATCTTATTGAACCATTTGCTCGAGCGACAATTTAACTAGCAAATAAAAGCGGAATTTGACGAAACGAAATGCGCCGTCATGATCAGAATATTTTTCTTATGCAACATTGTGAAAAATATTTGAGTTCGGACGATAGAAAATTTACACATAAAATTTAAACTAATATGTAAATGCGACGAGCGAAATTTACTTTCATATTATTCGACGAAATTTGGCGTACGCCTATGTCTATCTAGACGCATTCCAAATATAAAGTTTGAATAGCAACGGAAGTTGTTTGTGAAAATTCGCAATTTTCTATTACGGGGAATGCAGCAAAACGCAGAAGAATAAGATCGACGGAGCTAAAGATGTCCGAATTTTGAAAAATGAAAAATGACGTCTTTGTCAGAAGATGATTTAGAATTTTTCTATGTAAAAATATTCAGGTTCGGAAGATAAAAAATTTCACTTTTATAATGAACTGATGTGCAATAAAATGCGAACGAAATTTACTGCGGTATTTTCCGACGAAACTTTACCCATATCTATAACCATCTAGGCGCAATTTATAAACAAAGTTTGGACGTTAATTGAAATCGTATGTAAGTTTCACATTTTATATTAAAATAATGGTTCTAAAATTTTTAAAATTGGGTCGAAAATTCAAGATCGTTACATTCTCCCCCACTCAAAATTTTTCGTCCTCGAAAAGGAACAAGGTAAAGAGTGGAAGAACAGATAAAAGAGATACGATGGATATAGAATAGATTATCGAATTAAGTATAGAATATCGAATGGAATTTACCTTCAACAAATAATTCTGGATTAGAATCTCGGATCCTCTCCTCGGTTTCCCAAGTACAATCACGATCATCGGGACTCCATTGGACTTTGACTAGGCTAACAGATTTCCTTCTAAGCTGCTTCGTATCCCTGTCAATAATACGAAGGGGTCTCCTCTCTATAGTCAAATCCGGCTCAATATCAACCTCATCTAACTGAGCAAAAGGAATGGTCATGGATGGATCATGTACAACCTTCCGAAGATGTGAAACGTGGAATACGTTGTGCACGCCCTCAAATTTCTCCAGCAGTGCAACTCTGTAGGCTAGTGTACCAATTCTCTCAGTGATAGAGAATGGTCCAACAAATCTAGGAGCAAGCTTCCCTCTACGACCAAATCGAATAACATTCTTCAAAGGTGATACCTTCAGAAATACCTCATCCCCAACCTGGAATTCCAACTCTCTTCTACGCCTATCTGCATAGCTCTTCTACCTATCCTATGCGGTCTTCATCTTTCTTCTGATCTCATTAACCTTCTCGGATGCTTCTATAATCATATCTGGGCCAAGAACCAATCGATCACCAGGCTCAATCCAACAAGCTGGCGATTTGCATGGTCGTCCATATAAAGCTTCGAACGGTGTCATATCGATACTTGCCTGAATATAAAGGTGGTTAAATTCCAATTCAAATTTGCTTGTTCAAATTGAAAATTTTGACATACCTGATAACTATTATTATAAGTGAATTCAACCAAATGGAGATGGTCTTCCCAAGATCCACCAAAATCAATTATGCAAGCTCAGAGCAGATCCTCCAAAATCTGATTCACCCTTTCAGTTTGGTCATCTGTTTGAGGATGATAAGCCGTGCTCAGATTCAGTTTAGTGCCTCAGACGTCCTGAAATGCCTTCCAGAATTTACTAGTGAATAAAGGGTCTCTATCGCACACAATACTAGATGGAATTCCATGAAGTCTAACAATCTCTCTCATATACATCTCGGCCAAACTCAAAGCAGTACGAGTGGTCTTAACCGGAATAAAGTGAGCAGATTTGGTCAACCTATCAACAATCACCCAAATACTCTCGTTACCTTTTCTGGTCCTCGGTAATCCATCAATGAAGTCCATAGAAATCTGATCCCATTTCCAACACGAAATCTCTAGGGGTTGAAGTAATCCTGCCGTCTTCCGGTGATCGGCCTTGACTTGCTGACAAGTGGTGCATCTACTGACATATACAGAAATATCTCTCTTCATCCCACTCCACCAATATAAATGCTTCATATTTCGGTACATCTTAGTGACACCTGGATGAAATGAAAGTGATGACTGATGGTTTTCTCTAAGCACTTCTTGTCTCAATCCATCGACATTAGGAACACAAATACGATTGTCAATTCTCAGAACTCCATTACTATCTATCTGTGCTCCCACTTTACTGTTAGCATTTCCAACTCTACCAAGAACTAACTCCTTCATGCGATAGAGCAAGGTGTCCTAATATTGCTTAGCTTTGATGCGATCTATAAGAGATGGGGAGATAACAAGCTGAAATAGCATGCCTTCTACAAGATTACAACATGACAATGCTTTGCTATGGCTCAAAGCATCATCTACAACATTTGCTTTCCCAGGAGTATAATTGATATCGAGATCATATGCAGCTAAGAATTCGAGCCATCGGACTTGTCTCTGGTTCAAATCCTTCTGAGAAAAGATATATCTCAAGGACTTATGATCAGAGAATAATTCAAATTTAGTTCCCAAAAGATGATGCCTCCACAGTTTCAAAGCAAATACAACTGCAAGAAGCTCTAGATCATGAGTTGCATAGTTTACTTCATGGATCTTCAACTGGCGGCCAGCATAAGCAATAACCTTTCCGTTTTGCATCAAGACAGTGCCTAAACCTTCTCGGCAAGCATCTGTATACACAGTTAATCCTTCACTTCCATCGATTACCGCAAGAACTGGAGCTGAAGTTAACTTACTCTTTAACTTATTAAAAGCTGATTCGCACTTCTCACTCCGAATAAACTTGACATCCTTTCGAGTTAAAGCAGTAAGTGGGGCAGAAATCCGGGCAAAGTGCTCAATAAATCTACGATAATAACCGGCCAAGCCCAAGAAGCTACGGATATCAGTAGGAGTTTTGGGAGTCTCCCAATCCTGTAGATAAATTTCAAATTAGAAAGGGATAAGAGGGATTGAATAGAAATAACGAATATGATAGAACTTACATTGATTACGGTGATCTTAGCTGGATCGACCGAAATCCCATTTTCAGAAACTATGTGGCCCAGGAATCTCACTTCGTCTTGCCAGAAGTGGCATTTAGAGAACTTGGCTTTTAGCTGATGATTTCGAAGAGTTTCCAGAACATAAGCAAGATGTGTCTCATGCTCTTTCTCATCCTTGGAGAAGACGAGAATATCATCAATGAAGACCAGTACAAACTTATTAAGGACATCTCGGAAGACTCGATTCATTAAGTCGACAAAATAAGCAAGTGCGTTGGTCAAACCGAATGGCATAACCAACCATTCATAGAATCCATTTTTGGTACAGAAAGCTGTCTTTTGAATACTATCTTCTGCTACTCTGAGTTGGTGGAACCCAGTGGCAAGATCAAGTTGGGAGAAAACTTTAGCTCCATGGAGCTGATCGAATAAATCATTGATGCGAGGCATCGGATAGCGGTTCTTGAGAGTGCGCTTGTTCAGTTCCCTATAATCAACACACATGCAAAGAGACCCATCTAATTTGGTGACAAATACAACTGCGGCGCCCCATTCAGAACAACTTCTCCTCATCAAACTCCTAGCAAATAGATCATCAATTTGAGTTTTAAGTTCAGCTTTCTCTTTAGGAGCCATTCTTCTGTGAGGGAGAACTACGAGATTAGCTCCGAGAAGAAGGTCAATGCGGAAATCGATCTCTCGTTTAGGCAGTAGGGAGTTGACCTCTCCAAATACATCGGGAAACCGCTGGACAATAGGAGTGGTACTAAGATCATCCGGGTGAGCATCAAGAGAGAATATGAAGCTTCCGGCATATTTCTGAGGTGATTTGCATTCAATGACAAGCGGTAGACCCTTGTCATTGACTAGAGAAAAATAACGAGCTTTGCAAGAGATAACAGCATCGAATTTCCTTAACCAATCAGCACCCAATAAGATGTCGAATGCTACAAAGCCAAGCACATAAAAATCCCAAGTGAATCGATATCTTCCATACAAGAGCACAACCTCTTTACAAATTCTACTGAGGTTGGCAAGTCCTCCAATAGGGTTGGAGACGCATAAGGAAGTAGTAGCAAGAGTAGGTTCTAATTTGAGCTTATTACAAAGATCAATAGATATGAAGCTATGAGAAGCACCAGTATCGAATAATACCCTAACAGGTAAATCATGTAATGAAAAAGTACTTCGTAAGGTACCTTGGTCATCCTGAGTAGGCGGTGGAGGTGGTGTAGGAGTGGTGATAGCAAATACTCCAGATGGTGTGCCTCTCTTTTGCATTGGGCATTCTCTCTTGAAATGTCCTGGCTGGAGGCAGACATGGCATAAATCTCTCCTAGTCATAGAAGGTGGGGGAACAACAGCTCTGGTAGATGGACAACTATCAGCATAATGGCCCTTCTTATCGCATTTGAAGCAAGTGATATTAGCAAGGTCGATTGGGCTTTTCTGGGCGTATCCCAATCCAGTAGTCTTCTTCCAAGCTTTCTTTTGTTGATCAAAGTTCATCTTCCTCTTCCCGGGCTGGCTAGAGGAGGGCTGAGTAGGAGTGGCCTTGGCAGTAGGTCCCCTAGGCTTCGCCTCATATCTAAGAGCATAGTCAACAAGCTCTGTGAAGGTGCAGTGGGTGTGGCCAATAAGCAAGTCATAATACTCTGGTCTTGCTCCCAGAATGAACTTCTCGTTCTTTAGAAGGGGTGTATCAATCAATCCCGGGCCGAACTTGGAGAGTTCGTTGAATTTCCTCTCATACTCCGAAAAGGTCATATTGCCTTGCTTAAGATCCATGAAAGCTCTATAAAGTTGGGTTTTCCCACCAGCTGGCATCCATTGTGCCGAGAAAGTATCCATAATCAAAAGATAGACTAGATGAATAACATTCCAAAGATTAAAAGAAGAATTTAGACTACGAAATCCAAATAATTTTATACCTAAACTGAGCCCAAGTGATGGTGTTCTCCTCGATACGAGAAGTAACTGATTCCCACCAATCTTGCGCGGCATCCTGAAGTTGCCAGGCAGCAAGATGACGCTTTTGAGCATCGGTGATCTCCAGACCAGAAAATATCTTCTCTAAGCCTTTAAGCCATTGCTGAGCCTCGATAATGTTCTCGGATCCAGAAAACTTAATACCTCCCAGCTGTGTATACTCCTTACTAAGAGTGGTGAATTTGACAGAAGCTGGAGCGGCAGGTGCAGCCTGAGCAGGACCATGGCCCCTTCCTCCCCTATTATTTCCTCTGGTACCCATCCTGAAATACCGAAAGAGATTTTTAAAACCAAGGATAGAAAATCATAGAATTTTAAGGAAAGTCCAATCAACGAATCAAAGAAGTTTGAAATGAAAGGATTTGGATATTGAATCGATTCTCCTCATTCTAGGGTATTGCTACCCTATCTCTAATGAGTTTATATAACCCCAAACTAAGGTTTTTAGGGAAACCGAAGCTCTGATACCAATTGTAACAACCCGTATATTTGGACCATTTAAATTGACAATAATCCACACATGTCAACTTAAATAATACAAAACACGAATCATTATGGGATTATAAATACATAAATGTAAATGAGAATCAATACAACATCACAGAAACAGAACAGTCATAGAATAATGCAGCGGAAAATACACCGTCATAATAGCAGTTCATGAAGCTACTACATATAATACAACAATGTCTTAACATAAAGTGACTAAAAGAAAATACAAAAATGTCCAATAGACTAGGACATCAATATAGGAATAGAAATAGACTGATAAAGATAAATGCTAAGCCTTCAGCATCTTCAACCAACCTTGATCAGCAAACTAGATAGCTTCAGACTGACCCGAGCATATACAAAAAGAAACACTCGAGTCAGGACTCAAAATCTTATACAAGAAAATCAAGTGCAAGGGAAAAAGTCCATAACTTAAAGATGAATAAAATAAACATCTCTAAGGATCCGATAAACTATCTATATATACAATAGAATACGATAGATAGATAATGTCTAATCAGTAAAGTACGATATTAAAATAGTGTTAAGGCGTTACCATAATCCCCCTTAACACATTTAATTCCCAAGAGCATATACAAGACCGTAGTTTCCCCAAAACCGGAAGTCACCAGAGGGCAATCCATATACTAAAGGTACAAACCAAAACGTAGTGGTCGCGAATAGGATAATCAGTATGACAAGGTACATGAGGCGATACCAACTAGGATACTAGTAGTTGCGTGATCCGGACTGATGTTGAGCATAGCAGCTACTACCTCAACACCGCGAAACAACACTCCCAAATCAAGGGGTGCACCCAAATCGAATCACAAAAGTAATAGATATGGTATCGAAGAAGTGTGTCCGCTAGAGGTGGCGAACCTCAATGGCCCGGCGCAGCTCCTGTTTTAGTTATGTCAGGGGTCATCCAATATCGTTCTCTTTCTTCGGTCAATGCGTTCACCAAACCATCCACTTCGTTCTGGATCAACACTCCGCGTATAATAGTTGTTAAAGTGGTTTTCGGTATCGACAGAGAGTATGTCCATTCCCGATCCCGGTCTCTTTAATAACTACGTATTCACTACCCGATGGCCGGTTAAATTAACGTTTAAACAAATCAAAGTCCAAAAGTCAAGGTTCAAATTTGACTTCCAAAATTTGACATTTCACGATTCAATTTATTCGGATATTAAAAACCTCTTCCCAAATGCAATCTTTAGTTCAACATTCGAGTTAACAATAAAATTAAGTATTCCTGTTCAATTTAATAAGATCTAAATTTCACTTCCTAAATTTAGTTAATATTCTAATTAATTCGATTTACTGGTAAATTTTTAGTTCTCATCATTAAACCAAATTCTATTCATTTCAATTCGTATTTACATTCATCGTTAAATTAACCATAATCATAAATTTGATCAAATCAATTTTATTAAATTTAAAATCATTTTAAATTTAAATTATCACTAAATTAAATCCATAAAACTTTAGTTAGTTTCGTATTCCACTTAAGTCAAATTTTCTACATCTCAAACTTAATTTATGACAAGTTTCAAATCTATTTAATTAAAACCGATTTTTAATCTAAATCTAACAAACCTAATAAATTTTCAAATTATTAAATTCTAAAACTTCCTTGTTTTTAAATCTCATTTCAAATAAATTTGCCAATTCATTTTATTCAATTAAATAGATTTATTAATCCGTTTCAATTAAACTCCATTAATTTATTACTATTAATTTATTTCGATTTAATCCATTAATTAAATCCATTAAGTTTGTTACTTACTTTCCAACAAATTGTTAAGTTCATTCCTTAATTTCAAATAGATTTCAATTTCAAAAATAATTTTTGTTGACCAATCGGGTTTCTTATTTTTAATTATCTATCCTAGGCCAAGTTGTTTAATTGGGTATTTATCATTTCAACCCAATATCATTCAATATAAAACAAAGCATAGCAAAGGGAACTTGCAGTGTGATAACTGGGATGGTGTCAAAGTAAATAAACAAGCATTAGCAAACATACATAACAATTTAACAATTTATTTAAATAATCCCGAAATAATCGTATTAACTTACATTTGTTATTTATGCAAATTAATATAATTATTCCTAGAATCCACACCATCGTTTCATGCAGATTAAAGATTATTACATTATGGTTTTCACTTGGTGTCTATTATCACTTTACTACATCAATCATACATTTTAAATCGTTAACTATCCTATATCACATTCAATTTCAGATTTATTATTGTTTATTTTTAACAACCAATTTCAACATCACATAACAATTTTAATGTCACAACTATTTACCATAAACCAACATCAAATCACAATTTATCACATTAAATCTTTCAACAATACATGGCGTCAATTTAGAAAGTTTAAGTTCTATCAATACTCCATTTTAACTTGTATAGCAATTTTATTTCAACAATTAACAATTTAATATCCAAATTAATATTAACAACAATTATCACTTGATTTTCATAGCATAATAGGTTGAGTCGTGAATGAAATATTCACCTTGCGTGGTTAGAGAAGATGACGAAGCACGAAGACGAATAGAAGAAATAGACTCTAATAAGCACGACGCAAAACGAATACAACTGCAATCAAACAAATAATTTAATCAATAATTTGTTCATTGCAATATATATATATATATATCGATTGAATATATATAAAAACCATACCAAAGTAAAGAACTAGATAGATTCGATAAGCTGAATGGAAGCCTAAGTCTCCAGAGCAGTAGCTGGAACAAACACAGTAAAACACTGTATATGAGCGACCAGAATTTCATAGTTATATACTGCTATGAAATATACAGTTTCATATATATATTTAAACACAATTTAAAATAAATTCTAATACAAATCTTGTGAATAAATATATAGCCTTATATAACCAAACTAAACTAACTAACGTATAACTAAACTATAAACTATATACTTACTTTATAAAACAAACTGGTATATCACATTTCAAAACACTACTGTGTATAAAATCTTTATATAAACTTTATACTATATATAACAAAGTGAACAAACAGAGATATAGAAACTTTATGTTAACTTTATAAACCACTATAAACCAAACTAGCATCAAACCGAAGCTATATGACGTAATTTTAACAACAAAACAGAACGCGACAAAGATGAGCTAGGTGCTACGGGAGTCTAGGAGGCGGCGCGGCGTGGGTAGCAGGGGCTGGTGGAGGCGAAGGCCGGTGGGTGACTGGCGGGTGTGGCAGTGGACGCGGGGAAGTGGGCTGGTGGCGACGTGGGTGGCAGTGGGTGGAGCGGAGTGGGCTGGTGGCGACGTGGGTGGCTGTGGGTGGAGCGGAGGGGGCTGGTGGCGACGTGGAGTTTGTGCAGTGGAGGGGGAGAGTTTCATACTGAAGTTTATAAAATAAAATAGAGAAGAAGAAGGAGGAAGGAAGTGCAGAGACGTACCAGAGAAGCAGTGCAATAAATGAAGGCAAAGCAGTTAACGCAGGGAGAGGGTTGCAGAAATATATACAGAGGGGTTCAGAGTCCAAGGTCAAGGCAATGATGTTTTCGGTAAACGTGATGGCTATTGGGTTTCTGAATGGACAAAGGCCTTTATAATTTTGAGCGGGAGACAGTTGGGTACCGGTTTGTGTGGCGTAACGGACCAGTTTGTACTCCGTTAAACCATTTATAATTTGCCACGCCGAACTCCGATTGACACAAATAAATATACCGTTTTGATCGGCGCGACGAGGCGAACCCAACGGTATGAAGATATTGATGGTTTGACATTGTTTGCGAAGTGGTAAATCTTATTGAACCATTTGCTCGAGCGACAATTTAACTAGCAAATAAAAGCGGAATTTGACGAAACGAAATGCGCCGTCATGATCAGAATATTTTTCTTATGCAACATTGTGAAAAATATTTGAGTTCGGACGATAGAAAATTTACACATAAAATTTAAACTAATATGTAAATGCGACGAGCGAAATTTACTTCCACATTATTCGACGAAATTTGGTGTACGCCTATGTCTATCTAGACGCATTCCAAATATGAAGTTTGAATAGCAACGGAAGTTGTTTGTGAAAATTCGCAATTTTTTATTACGGAGAATGCAGCAAAACGCAGAAGAATAAGATCGACAGAGCTAAAGATGTCCGAATTTTGAAAAACGAAAAATGGCGTCTTTGTCATAAGATGATTTAGAATTTTTCTATGTAAAAATATTCAGGTTCGGAAGATAAAAATTTTCACTTTTAAAATGAACTGATGTGCAGTAAAATGCGAACGAAATTTACTGTGGTATTTTCCGACAAAACTTTACCCATATCTATAACCATCTAGGCGCAATTTATAAACAAAGTTTGGACGTTAATTGAAATCGTATGTAAGTTTCACATTTTATATTAAAATAATGGTTCTAAAATTTTTAAAATTGGGTCGGAAATTCAGGGTCGTTACACCGTGCCTAAGCCACTTAATACTTCCCAGTGGAAAATAGGCAGACTCCATCATTTAAGACCTACTTCCAGAAGCGTGCTCCTCAGTGTACTATTTAGTTGTCATTGCTTGGAAATATCATTGGGTTACTCATTACTTCTTTTATAGGAAATAGGAGGACTTTAAAGTCACTTAAGACCCCAAACCTTAAGCGAACCCTTCCTGAGATATCCACTCTCACTCTTTAATTATAAATATAGCATCTGATTTGGTTACTTCTTTTGGTAGGGAGGCGGACCCTTCGACCACTTAGGACCTCAACACTGAAGTAAACTCTTTTTAGAGACATCCTTGTTTATTTATTTGGAATCTCACTAGGTTACTTAATACTTCCATTAAGGAGAGAGGTCGACCCTTCAGCCACTTAAGACCTCAAACCTGAAGCGAACCCCTATGGAGATATCCCTCACCGCTCCTAATTCCAAATTATGGACCCTTTAATACTTTCCCATTAAGAAAGCAAGCCCAATGTCTCACGTTGTTATGGATCCTAGGATTAGTATTATCTAACATTGGTAGTAAGTACATCTGACTGCTGGTAGCCTCAAAGTGAAAGAAAGTCTTCCGTCGAGTGGCTCCACTGACATCACATCACTAACCTATTAAGTCCAATTAACCATCCTCAGTCTTTATTTATATTATCTTAGGTAGACATTGGACTTAGCTTACAAATTCCCATTTTATTTAATGCAATAAGATTTACTTTAACTATTTATCTACCCATAAATACCCGTTTAATGCTCATAAATGTCAATTTGTCCATAAAATATTAATGGACATTTCCAAATACATTTATGTATGACTGCTAATTTCAAATTAGTAACCTTTTATATTTATTCCATTTTTATCAATCTCATTAATCCATTTACCCTATCAAATTATTCCAACTCCCATATTTATTACCATTTATTGGAGTTATTACCTTTTAAATTCTTTTTGCATTAATTAATTATCCTAAACGCGAATATTACGTGCAAGCGTCGTTATTAGCTTTTTATGTAATTATTATAAGTGTAGTAATTATGTACAAATATTTACTTTTATAAAATATGTTCTAGTTATAAATCTTCACCAGAATATACTTTTCCATGTTAAATTGTTGGAATCATATCTAAAAAGATTATTCGCTATAATTTCCATAAATTAGTCCAAAACAAAAGATTTAGCTTTAAAATTTAAAAGATTACATCGTTTGAAATTATAAGGAATAATCATTTCTTTTTATTACCGAAATAGACAGTGTAAACTACAATGAATTCATACTTTACACATCTCTTTCTCTTTCTATTTGCATCTATTCCTTGTTAGATCAAACGCTGTATCTTTCTAAAAGGGAAAGGAATCAAACTAATTTACAAATATTAAATGGATATGAATTCCAACAATTTCAAACATAGAAAGGTTTATATTCTAACAAGATTAGGGTAATAATCCAAGTTTATAACATTAATATACAACCTATTTCAGATCTGTAATAAATTTCATTCAAATCAATATTCTAAATTCATACTTTTGGGACTGATTTCCAGATCAGGTTGTATACAATACTAAATCAATTCGTAAACAAGAATATTTAGGAAATATTTATTATATTTAGATTAAATTCAATTCGTTGCCTACAACTCATATACAATTATCCAATTAGGCATAAAAATCAAATAAACACCAATGAAATAATTTTCATATTATAACAACTTATAAAATTTCTCGCTCACCTTTTAAAAGCGATTGAAATATCCAGATCTAAAGTAGGACCTTTGATTCATCTCCAAATCCTTTTTAATCCAAGAGATATGTATAAAGGGTATATACATATGTTAGAATTGCAGATCTAAGAAGAGATTTGGAATAGGGAGAGAAAATAGACTCAAATATATATAAATATATAAGTTACCTCAAATACGCATATGTTGGATTCTCTTCCTTTTTCCTTTTTATTAGGTTTCTACTCTTCTCTGATTTGCTTGAATATAATACAACTATTTTATCTTTATAATTTAGAAAGAAAGCGAAGAAGAAGAAATGGCAGCTTTGCTACTGCCTCCATAAAAATATGAGAAGGGAAAGGAAGGTTAGGCCTGAATTTATAGGACCTAGAATCAACCAGAACCATTAGATAGAAATATATTAAATCCGGACTATTGCATCCTATGGTTATTTGAGCCGCTAGGTCGCCGTCGGTCGACCGCCCATGGATGACCGGTCGACTGCTAAGGGTCGACCGTCCTTAATAATAGGTTGGCCTATGGGCTCGGGTAATTAACAAAAAAAATGTTAATTTCTTCTTATTTAATTATTTTCGTACCGAATTTGTTTTTCGTCCGTAACCTCTTCGTTTGGACTCCGATCGCAAAACTCTAAATACAAAAGTTGCTCAGAATTCACCGCGAACATAATGGTGCAAGTTTCATGGTCAAATTCCATCGTTTGCACAAATTTCATTTTTGGAGCCTAATTAATTAACTAACTAACTAATTAAATAACTAATGCCAAATTATGGAGTGTTACAGACATGTCCTATCAACATTAACCTATTATCAATAAATTGAGGATTCAGTTACCCCTGAACGGAATTAAACCATCTCCTCTCATCGGAAAAAAATTTGCTCATCATTAAAACCAAAGCAGGTGAAACCAAGCATGTGTATTCATTCAATATACCTTGTAACATAACTGCACTGATAACACTATGCACATTTGCAGCTATACATGCATTATCAGTAAAATAGATCGAATCATCACAATTGACTCCTTTATGAAACACAATCAACCTATTATCGGCCTCACCCACCCTTTTCTTATCCAAGCAACAGAACTCTTGAATCATTATTGAACTGTTATTTGCATCTCTGTGCACATTGGTAGCAAAAGGATATTCATTAGATTGAGAACTTAAGCACGCATTATTAAAAAAACAAATTAGGTTACTATCAACTCCAACATGAAAAATAACCAAACTACCATCAACTTCACATATCCCCTCCTTCTCCAAGCAAGTAGCCACATTATCCTTTGTTGTATCACTATGTACATTCGAGCAACCCCTATGTATATTTACAGTGTCAAACAGCAAAACTCCAACCTCCCCATAAGATGAAACATCAACACTACAACCATTTTTAGTCCCTATATTAACATTCAAAAAACAATTCTTAACACCACAATCAACCATTAATTCCTGATACAGATCATACTTTCTGCCTATATCATTCAAGACACTTAAACCATCAAACCGATTTGAAGTAACTAACTCCTATTTACAAGATCTTGCTTTATACTTTTTTTTTATATGGATAAAGCCTTGATCAATATCTTGCAAATGGTTTTCACAGCCTGAATCTAACTTTACATTAACAGTACCTTAAGGATGAAATTTCAATTTGCATGGCATATTTCCTGGATCTAATAATAATGGATCAGAATATATATATCAACAGAATTCCTCCTCGACCTTTTGGCATCAATAAGATCAATCGAAGAATTTTCTTTAACTGAAAAACTACCTGAAACCATATCATTCAAATAGGAATTGGAGATCTATCATCAATAGTAAGAACATCATAATCTGATGACATGTCAGAGTCCCCAAATTTTTCTTTAAGGTTTCGACCAATATTCATTGCATTAATCACATTAAAATGTTTAAACATATCTTCCAAGAACTCAATGCCTTCATTCCTTTGTATCCAGATGATCAAGCAAACTTCTTTTCAACTTCGTACACTTTAACACAGAAAGAAAACCGTATTCAGTAACCGACAGATTCTTCTTTGCGATCGAGACTAAACCGAATTTCCTCAAACATTTATCTTTTTTTATCATCAAATAAACCACAACTAAAACATCTAATTAGATCTCGATAAGATGAGAATAATCCCCATAATGAAAATAAATCTTCATCCCCTCTTTAGAATCAATCCAATTCTTGAAATCTGAATTCCGGTTGAAGATCTTAAAAAATGAGCCCTTCGAATCTTTCACTACTTGAGTGCGTGAACGATAATGATTTTTTAAAGAACATGGAAATGGATATTTTGAGGAATGATTGAAATCGAATTTGGGAATTGGAAAAGTTTGAGAAAGAAGAAGGAACGAACGAATACAAAGCCGTCGCCATTTTTTATATTTTATAAGTTTTATTATGATAATTATAAACTATATTTATATGCATGTATTTACAATATATATTATTAGAATACATAAAAATGGCTTTCTTTAATTTTTAAGCCACGCCATTATAGATATGAACATAAAAACTTTTTTATATGTAAGTATATACATACATATAGCCAAAACAATTGTGATAATATAATTTTCATATCAAATTCGTAATCTAACTAACAATATAATACACACACATACATATTTGTATGTGTATAATAAAACATTATATTTAAGCATGGATAATTATATTTTGGTGAGAAATATACCTTACTTCCAAAGCCTTGATGTACACCTTAAAATGATGAAGTATGCTCCTTGAAACAATTTTCGATCTAAAAGAGTACTAGTTCTTAAACCTTTGACCACCTACTACCGAATAGAAGTTGAATTGATTTGATTTGAGCTTCAATAAATGAAGATGAGAGGGGAAGTTCGGCTAACAATGTATAGGGATGGAGGCTCCAAAAGATCAATAGCAAATGAGGATAGAGATGCTTAAATAAAGGAAAGGAAGGTGAGAATTTTGGGATCTCATCTTTTACTCAATCTCCTTCCATCTAAACCATATAAAATCAAGCCATTCTCCTTATAATTTGAGCTGCATCTTGCCCTATTATGGCCGTACAAATCAGCTCCTCTAATGGGCCATGAACCCATTAAATATTTTGCATTTTAAATCTAATTGAAAACGCTTATCAATATCATATATCAATTAATATACTTATAAATTTTATAAATACATTTAATATTTCTTTATCAAATCAAATTCAAAATTATAAATAATATTTCACAAATATTAATAAATTTAATTAATAATTGTTACAGATTAATTAAATCATTTGGTCAAAGAAGAATTCATCGTTTTAGTTGTGTGACTCGTTAGGTGTAAATTTGGTAAGCAATTAATATCAAACTGTTCGAATATCAACGTTCACGTCACTTAGCAGGCGGTGTGACATTTTGGCACAATTTATCGCTTATTTGGTTTTGGTGAATCTATTTTTACTTTGTCAAGCATTATCAGCTTGTGACTTTTATTTACACCAATTCTCTTCAGCTAAACTGGATCGCTTTGGACATGTTGAATTTAGTAATGGTCAAAATTCCAATATCGTCCATATTCAACTCTGTAGTCTAAATACAAAGTCCTTGGTTCAATAATAACATCTATTATTAACCGGACTACTTTGGACAGAGATTTTGACTTTGAGTTGACCATGATACTAACCCCGTATAACCGAGGAGAAGAATCCTTACTTGAATAGTGCTTCACTTCTAATACTTCCACTTGACCCAACTATAGTCACTTGATGAAGTGCCATGATTTGACTATAATCAAAACATATCTTCCATATTGAAGATCAACGGTCTTCTCAAGTCGAGAGAACTGTGTAGATCAGTTACATCGATATTTTCTATTTGACCTTAGTTATATTAACCAACATAAAACTATCAAGTGTGTCGTTCCATAGTTATCCAATAACTATTGGTATGTAACCCCTAGGTGCTCCCAATAGTCATGAGTAATATACTGCCCAACATTAGGAGAATATTATGTACTCTAGTCTCACTGGATACATCGATATCCAATCTCGATGCATCTTGACTAGGAACATTTAAAATGATGTATTTAATAATATTGTGGTACAATACTCATGATTACAACTATTTGTAGTTACTATTACAAACACACCATTTATGAATTTTCTATTAAATATATTTTAGTTATGTATTTAATTATTTATAACACATTATAAAAAATATATAACAGAAAGAAAACATATTTATTACAAACGACAATTTATTATAGAGTTAATTAATTTATAATAAATTACAGAATTGCCCCTAGGACATACCCCTAACTCTATCATCTTAGTCCTCACCATATCAACTGCAAAAATAGCTATGGATTTCTTTTTCTAGGAAAAATGGGGTATGGTTTTAGATTTTAGGGGAGAGATATAACAATTGGAAGAAAAGGCAAGGGAATTACTTTAATTCAAATCAAAGGGGTATAAATGTCCATATAATATATTATAATATTACAAATTTGACCCCCTTGGTAATTTCAGTTCGGTAGGAGTCCTCTCAAAATTGTCTTATCCAAAAGTGGGATCTCTTTAACAATGCACACATTCAATAAGAAAATATCAAACCACACTAGTTGTCTAAAAGATAAACTAACAAGAATAATTTAATAATAAATCCTTAGGTATCAATAAGGCCAGTCCTATAAGTTCTGGTACCTAGATGTGACAAAATTAAAACCTCAAAGTAGTTTATATACAATATAGATAACAAATGAAGTAACAAAAGAAAACAACTATCTTGGTAATAATACTTCAAGTCAAACAACAATTTAAAACAAAAATTAGTTTTTAGCAACTGATTTGTGTTAGAAATAATCGTTATATTTCAAAGCAAAATAATATATTATTTACCATGAACTTTAGCATTCAAATCATGTTATCATTCTACAAATAAAATTTATAACTTAAAACAAATAAACAATAGGTAAAACAGTCTACCTTCTTGTGCAAAATTGTGATTTCTTAAATTGATATGACACTCTAATATAATTAGTTAATATAGCTAATATATCGCTCCTAAATTGATATTTTTTCAAAGTATCACTTAAAATATCATTACCAATATATCATTCGATATTTACTGATATATCAATCCGATATTTAGTGTAAAATTCCCGATATTTTATAAGAATTTGTATGTGTTGGAGAACATATCTTTACAAATAAATATCTTCATATTCTCAATATTTGTTTTTTGTATATTGCGAATGACAATTTGTAGACCGTATTAGAAATCCCAATGCACTAATATTTTAGTTTTAACTATATAATTTTAGGCTTTTTTATTGGCCTTTCAATAACGAAAACTCTACTTATTCCACTATTTTATATGTTATTATTTTCCATGAAAACTTTACCACTAAAGACAAGATCATGGAAGAGTTGCTTCTCCTCTTAATTATTTTTTGTTCACCATTTCTAATTGGTAAGTTAGCTTATGAAAATTCATTTTTATTAGTTACTATTATGCATATAAAACTAAAACTTAAAGAGCGGTAAAGTTATATATTTGACATATCGATAAGGAATGAGCTAAAGTAGTAACAAATATCAAATCAACATTGTTTATTCGATAAATTATGTGAAAATGAAAACGATTAAACTGTAAATATGGAAATTTTAAGAAAGTAATATAAATGATTAGATGACTAAAGGAACAATGAATATAGTATAAAAACGAATAACGTAATAAAGATGTACATCGTACGAATTTTTCGGTTTTTATGAGTTTACATTATGGTTTGTATTAAATAGAATATCTTAGTAAATGGATATAATCTATAAACTATATGTAACCAGTCTTTTATAGTAATTTGGAATTACTTATCCAAATATTTGAATAATTAACATCAATATAACATTATAACATAGTGCAATATCGTTTATAACATGTTCTATACATGTTCAATATTTTACCGATATTATCATGATATTTTAAAATATCTCATATCGGTACTAGACTGATACGTAACCAATACCGATATTAAATACTTAGGCTCTAATCTTTTTTCCAATTTCTTTCAATGAAAATGAATGATGGAAATTATGAATTTGTGGGATTTATGAAAATTGAGATTTTTAAATTTAAGAACAATGCTTTAAAGAAATAGATGATGAATTGCCATTTCTTGGGCCCAGCGTCTACTTTTATTTTCTTACAATGGTTTTTGTCGGCATTTACTATGATTATTACATATTGGTTTTAATTTTTTTTCTGTTAGTGCCTGGTACGAAATGGACCCAAAACCATGGCTTTAGTGCTTTTACTCAAGGGTCACCTTGATTAGCATTTAACCAAATTTGCCCGATATTATTTCTACTTTTCTAAAACTAAAGGTTTTGCAAAAATTAATCAAAATGTACTATAGCAAATAAAAGTGCTTACATTTTGATCACAAAGAAATACAATTATTTTACCATCATGTGATGTAATTCATGTTATTAGAGAATAAGAAAAAAAGAGATAGGGATTCTTAAGGATGCCCATAACTAAACAGCATCCTAGATCAAATTTAGTTAAGTTTAAAAAAATTCTAATAAAATTAATGTTGGATCTTAAATTTTGGATCTCCATCCAATCCATTAAAAAAATTATCTGATCTGAACTAAAAAAGAATTGGATTGAATTAGATAGAATATTGGTTGTTATTTGTAGTAAAGTTTATCAAATGACATACATATGGCTGTTTGTATAAAAAAAATTGTCTTATTTGATCAAAGACAATATTTAATATCTTTTTCCAAAATGTTTGCTTTTTACTATATACTCTATCATATTTAACTTTGATAACCTAATTGGATTTTATCTTGGATTTATATCATTATTATAAATAGTTTTTTATATCAAAAGTTTAAGTTAGCAAACTACATGTTTGTTAGTTGAAGAGATAAATTCGCCTTTTTTCGCAAATAAAATGAAACTGATATTAAGCAAGTAATATAATATGCATACAATTATCTTTTTCCATCCTAAAATTGGTAAACTGGGTGGATAGTGAAAATTAGTATAAAGGGCTTGTAAGGTAATAAGTCTCTAAAATAACAATTTAAAACAATTAGTTTAAAGGAAAAATGGGAAAAAATGTCATTTTAAAAGAAAATAACTAGTGAAGATACCATTTTCCTTTGAAATGATCATTTCTTTTATTCTGTCTTTAAAACTAATTATTTTGAAGTATTGTCATTGCAACTTATTACCATGAATTGAAAAGACTTAAAGTGAAAATCTTCGAATGATATGGCTTGTATTTTATCAACATTTAACTGAATCAATTTAGAGTGACTTACGTACTTAGAAAGAAAACAAACAACCTTTTAGTAGTAGAATAATGGCCATGAAATATTATATTAAACTATTTAAATAATAAGTTTTCAACTAAAATAAAATATGTATGATTTTATTTTTATAGCAAGAGTAGTACTTAATTTTAAGAAGAGCGCTTACATAACGACTTGCATTTTCGACCCTCAAAGTTCGACACTAATACATCTGCGGTATTCATGTGTCGAGCATCCGAGTGCCGGAAAGACAGGTTGTTTGGGCGAAAGAAAAGAAAAGACAAAACAGAATCTTACACCATAACAAATAATATATAATATACAGATGAGCTTTACACAAGAAAACTGTAATATACATATATCAATTAGGTAAACTAACCTATCTGTAGTCTGGATAGTTATAACAGCTTGTCCTCACAAACGCTGATAAATACAATACAAGAAATGCAGCAGAAAATAAAGTACATGATTAGGCATTAGAGGCATCTAGTTCATCTTCTAAAGATCCAAAGTCTCCAACTAAATCTGAAAATATGCTCGGGCTAATATGAGCATTATAAGAAAATAACGCCCGGTTCAGTCTGGTAAACCAGCATGAGAAACCCTAATCATATGGACTTTTATATTTATAAAGTCATTCAAAATACAAAAGTAGCTCGTAAGACCACGCCGGAATTTTATCTTACGATTACCAAAATATTTTTATTCGAAAATCTTATGATATTATAATAATATCTAGGGTTTAAAATAAATATATAACATAACTGAAATG
The DNA here is from genome assembly GCA_030737815.1 of Allium fistulosum. Lineage (NCBI taxonomy): Eukaryota > Viridiplantae > Streptophyta > Magnoliopsida > Asparagales > Amaryllidaceae > Allium > Allium fistulosum. The sequence goes on along the minus strand of CM060901.1, from coordinate 1,340,308,621 downwards.
CTCATCTCACATTCCAACATATTTGGTATACAACTAACTCTGTAAGGTATGTATTGGAAAATGAATTCCAATAATGACAAGGTAGGGACTACATTCGATACAGTACACCTTTAGATAAAATGTACCGAGGCTACAAATATTGCACCTCTACCAACATAGAACCGGCCTACCACTTCCTAGATAGTACCGAATATGATCATCGCCTAGGCTGCCAACTTGACAAACCATTTCCATGGGTCTAGCATATGTAATCCATAAATATCAATCTAGATGCAAGTGATGATCATACCCTAATAGGATCGACCCACATAGCATGCTGCATCTCCCCCGTTTTAGTGAATTCGGGAGTGAGGCTTGAGGCAACGATTACCTTTTTTAACAAATCCCTCTAGGAATGGTAACACTGCCCTCCAAGCAATAATGCAATGCCAGCATTCATCCATACAAGTTGCTCTATGTAACATCCCCTATCTAAAGGCCCAAAACAAAGTGCTACAGATGTTGCAGTCATCTATAGTATTAGCTTCTGGATTACCTATACTTAACTATCTGTTAAATACTTCACTTCTGGACGGTATGTCCCTTACTTACTCATCTCCCAGGTTTTCCTGATCCTAATGGTTTTTCGTGCTCACCAATAACCTATCTATATACAAACATGTATTCCTTTCAGTATGTAATCATAATTTTAGTCTACCTGTGATAAAGCTCTACACACTGGAATTTTGGACAACAATTAGCTAGGGCTAATAGCTAATGTATAGGGCGTGACCTTATACTAGTCTCATCTGGTATTCTAATCTGAGTCATTTTCATTTAAGGATCCCCTCCCATAATTTTCCTTGAAAACAATTTCAAATCAATTTAAAACCCTTAAATCAAAATTATACAAGGAAAATATATATTCTTTATGCTTCACTCAAAATCACATTACCATGTTATATATATATATACATACATATATATATATATATATATTTTGTTTACTCAAACCTTAGTTGATGGAAACATTTAAACATTTGAAAGTTCTCCTTTCTAAACCTTTGAAAGTACCCCTTTCCAAAACCAAGTGAAAACCTTTTAATTATCTAGGCCAATATGCCAAAACCTTACCTTTTGGAACCATTCATCAAACCTTTCGAAACCTTTGAAAAGAAAACCTTTCGAAATCAATAAAACTTTGGACATCCTTTTTTAAAAATCACTTTAAAACATTGCCTTAGATGAACATTGGAAAACCTTCCACCTCTAACCTTTCGAAACTATTGAACTCAAACTTTTCGAAACCATTAAACTCAAACCTTTCGAAATCATTGACCTTAAACCTTTCAAAACCATTAAACTCAAACCTTTCGAAGTCATTCGATAAACAAACCTTTCGAAACCATTCAATAAGCATACCTTTCAAAGGTATTAAACCTTTTAAAAAATAAATCATTTTCTTCACTAGAAAATTAATATAAAATCCACCTTAATTCAAAAAATATGAAATTTGAAACCCATCTATAAAATATCATTTCTGACCTATATTTAAATTTTCAAGGCATTTGGATGTCATTTAATAGGGTTTTCATATCAAACATATCATAAAAACTAATATGAACATGCATAATTCACCAACAAGCATATATATAACTTTAATCATAAAAAACATGGCATAAACTTGCAAAATCATTTTGGATCTAATCTAAAAACTAAAAACCATAAGCAAAATGGGATGAAGTAATTATTCACCTTAGCTTTGAGATTAAAAGATGTGAGATTTGATGTTGATTATGTTGATTATCTTCCTGTACTTGAATCCTAGCTTTAATCTTCTCTTGAGAATAATAATGGTGGCCGGCATTAGATGTTTTAGTTTGCTAAAATGAAAATGAACGTGAGTTCTATTTCTTAAGGGTTTAGGGTATAAGCCTTCCCTATTTCCCATTTTTCCCTTACTCATTCCTAACACATTTGTTTATGTTATCTTATTTTAATTAACACACTAACATGGCATGGCTACCCTTAGTCTAATCAAATCTCAACCTATTGATCTTCACGTTATTTTATTTAATTTTCCTAATTAATTATTCTAATTAATGTTATAAAAATATGGGGTGTTACAGACTCCCCACCTTAAAGAATTTTGTCCTCGAATTTGCGATAAGGTACACAACAAAACAATCAAAGGTAAAACATACCATCAAACAACTCTTGATAAGCATCTCTAATTATGCTCTCAGTCTTCCAAGTACAGTCTCTAGCATCATCACACTGAACCTTTACTAACTTGACTGTCTTGTTCCTTAATTTCTTCTCATCTCTAGCCACAACCTGAATCGGCTTTTTAACTATAGTCAAATCCGGTTCTACTACTAAATCTTCTAACACTGTAGGTGCTATGGTAGTCTCCGGGTCTCTAACACACTTTCTAAGATGAGAAACATGGAAAACATCATGGACTCCTGCTAAAATACTCGGTAACTCTACTCTATAAGCGAGTTTCCCGATCCTCTCAACAACACGGAAAGGTCCAATGAATCTAGGTGCTAACTTTCCTGACTTTCCAAATCTAATCACACCTTTCATCGGTGAAACCTTAATAAACACATAGTATCCAACAGAGAATTCCAAGTCCTTCCTTCTTCTATCAGCATAACTTTTCTGCCTAAACCGAGCTTCCTTCATCCAAGCTCGAATTAACTCAATCTTCTCTGCAGCCTCTTTCACCAAATCCGGACCAAGAACCAACCTATCCCCGGTCTCCAACCAACATATGGGAGATTTGCATGGGAGATTTGCATAGTCTTCCATACAAGGCTTCAAATGGTGCTATCCCAATACTAGTCTGGTAACTATTGTTATACGAGAACTTGACTAAATGAAGATGGTCTTCCCATGATCCCCGAAATCCAGTACACAAGCTCTTAATAAATCTTCCAAGACTTTGTTAACTCTTTCCGTTTTCCCATCAGTCTATGGATGGTAAGCGGTACTCATGTTGAGCTTGGTTCCTAATGCTTCCTGTAGACTCTTCCAGAACTCACTAGTAAAAAAGGAATCTCTATCACTAATGATACTACTAGGAATCCCGTGCAGTCTAATTACATTCTTTATAAATAACTTCGCCAGGATAGGTGCCATCCTAGTTGACTTTACCGAAATGAAATGGGCACTCTTAGTCAGTCTATCTACTATGACGCATATGCTTTCATTTCCTCTACTAGACCGTGGCAACCCATCGATAAAATCTATAGAGATAGAATCCTGCTTCCATAACGGAATTTCCAACGGTTGAAGCAATCCACTTGGCTTCTGGTGTTCCGCCTTTGCCTATTGGACATTCAAGCACTGCTTAACACATAAACCAATGGTCCGTTTCATACCTTCCTAGAAGAAACTTCTCTTCATATCCTCATACATCTTCGTTCCTTCTAGATGGATAATGAACTTCAAATGATGCCATTCATCCAAAACATCTTTCCTCATGTCTCCTACATTCGAAACACATAACCTTCCCTTCTTTCTCAACCACCTATTTTGGTCAAGACTGAAATCCTTTAAGTCATCGCTCTTTGTTCCTTCCTTTAACCTTTTGATCCGTTCAGCCAAAAATGGATCCTCCTTCTGCTTAGAAGCTATCTTCTCAATCATTACCGGTCTAACTTCCAAGCAAGACAATACAGCACTTCCTACAATAGAACCTGGCTCAGATTTATACTACACACTACAAGCTGATAATGCTTCCAAATCTTTCCACTCAAAAATCATAGCCAACACTGCATTCTGATGTTTCTTGCTAAGTTCATCTGCTGCCTTATTCCCTTTTTCGGGTGTGTGCTCAATTCCAAAATCATAAGCAGCAATAAACTCCAACCACCTCTATTGTCTCATGTTCAACTCCTTCTAAGAGAACAAGTACTTCAACGAGCTCAAATCGCTCTCCCAATAGATAATGCCTCCACACCTTCAAAGCAAATATAACGGTAGCTAACTCCAAATCATGCGTTGGATACCTAACTTCATGTAGTCTGAGCTGTCTAGAAGCATAGCAATCACTTTACCTCGTTGCATAAACACAGCTCCCAATCCAGTTCCACACGCATCGATATAAACAACCAAATCCTGATTCCTCTCCAGAACCACTAACACTGGTGCATGGGTCAATAAGTGTTTCAAGCTCTGGAATGCTTCCTCACACTTATCAGTCCACACAAACTTCATATCTTTTCGTGTAAGCTTAGTCATCTGTGCTGGTATCCGCAAAAAATCCTTTATAAACTTTCGATAATATACGGCCAATCCAAGAAAGCTCTTTATCTTGGTCACCGTCTCAGGTCCCTTCTAATTATTCACCGCCTCAATCTTCGTCGGATCTACAAACAACCCTTTCTCAGAGACTACATGACCAAGGAACTTCACTTCCTTCTTCCAAAAATGACACTTCGAAAAGTTAGCCTTCAACTGATGCTCCCTCAACGTCTCAAGCACAACTCTAAGATGAACTTCATGCTCCTTCTCATCCTTAGAGTACATCAAAATATCATCTATGAAGACCAACACAAATCTATCCAAGTGCGCTCGGAAAATTCGGTTCATCAAATCCACAAAGAATGTCAGCGCATTAGTTAGTCTGAACGGCATAACTAACCATTCATACGATCCATATCTTGTCCTAAACACCGTCAAAGGAATACTATCCTCTGCCACTCTAAGCTGATGAAATCCCATCGCCAAATACAGCTGAGAGAATACTTTGGCTCAACTTAACTGATCGAACAAATCGTCAATTCTCGGCAATGGACATCGGTTATTTATAGTCTTCTCATTCAACTTACGATAATCGATACATAGCCTTAACGATCCGTACGGCTTCTTAGAAAACACTACGGAAGCTCCCCAAGGTGAACTACTTGGTCGAATAAAAATCTCGCCTTCCAAATCCACCAACTGCACCTTCAACTCTCTCATCTCTGTAGGTGTCATCTTGCTTGGCAGCCTACTCACTACTTCTGCTCCAGGCACTAAATCAATCCACAACTCAATGGCTCGTTTCAGTGGCAGTCCAACTACCGACTCAACTCATCAGCAAACTCTCTAACTACAAAGACTCGATGCAACTCATCCTCCAACTCCATAATACCCAATAAAGCATTCACTTTGCAACTAGGGTTCTCTACGGTATAAATTATCCGATCACTACAATTCAGGTGACTAAGTGATATTTTCCTACCATGGCAAAATATCCTAGCATCATATTTACTTAACCAATCCATCCAATGGATAATCCCAAATCCCACAGGGTCAAACACATACAAACAGCAATCAAAAGTATGACCTAGCAAATCAAACTCTAAATAGTCACACCTTATCCCAAGTGTTGCATACCCTCCTATCAGATTTGCAACCCTTAAGGAAGTAACCAAATATGAGGGTTCTAGGTTAAGTTTATCTACCAAACATCGAGAAATAAAAGAATGTGATGCACCAGTATCAAATAGAACGCTAACAGACATATCGTGAATCTGTAGCGAGCCTACCAGAACAGCTTTTCCCTTTCTCCTGCACAACCGGCCTTGAAATTGCGGGCTCCAATGCATAAACTTGCCCCCTTCCTTCTTTAGCAGGCTCCTTGCATTGGTTATTATAATGGCCGATCTGATCACAATTAAAGCATCGGATATTCTTCTTCCCAAACACCTCCTTTCTCTTTTCCTTTTCTAGTGCGACACTCATTAGCATAGTTTCCTTTCTTATCACATTTATAACAAACCACTTCTGCTTTTCTCTTCTTCTGTGCTCCTCCCTTCTGAGCATTCTTCATGTGGAAAAACTTTCTTTTCTAGCCTTGTCCCACCTGGGCCTCCTTCATTTTCTTCCTCAAACAAGCTAACACCTCTTCCTGCCTCAGCGCCATTTCTACCACTACATCACTTGGATCTCTTAGGTGCGGCAAAGTAGCACTTATCAACTCCGGCCTAAAGCCTCTTATAAACTTCTCATTCCTCCTGATCACCGTATCAACCAATGCATACCCGTACCGGGCCAATTCTTCAAATTTTTTTGCATACTCTAAAACAGACATCTCCCCTTGTTCTAGTTTCGCAAACTTCCTCGCCAACGTCGACTGCGCCATCACCGACATAAACCTTTCTTGAAACCTTCTCCTAAACTCCGCCCAAGTCATGGTTTCCTCATCAACACCAGCTACAACAGTATTCCACCAAAAAAGAGCAGCTCTTTGAAGCTGTCTCGAAGCTAATCTCCTCTTCTGCTCGTCATTCAATCCTAGGTCAGCAAAAATCCTCTCGTAATGCAACAGCCAATTTTCCACCTCGATCGCATCCTTAGTTCCAATGAACGGCTTCCCTCCAAGCCTGGTATAGTCTCTGCTCAAGTTAGCATACTGGTTGACCATCGTAGCCTTTTGTACTCCACCTCCAGCAGCATTTCCTACGACAACTTCAGCTGCAATTCCAGCTTGCATCATGTTTATGAAAAACTGATACATGGATCCCATGTCCACTTAGGGAACCCCAGCACCAACATTTTCAGCTTGAGCCTGACCTGGACCTCTTCTAGCATTTGGTCGGGCATTTCCATTAGTGGTGGTGCTATCTCCTCCAAGATCAACTTATCCTCTTCTTCCTTCCATATCTGTATTCAAACCTCGTGAGATACTGATGAATAGCCTAACTAAGATAGGAGTCTAGAGATATAATGTATACTTATATACAGCAAATACAAGTACGTTACTATAGCGTTATCCCATACCCCGATCTTAACTCTAATTACTAAGGATTGTTTTTTATATTTTCAAAACCATTTTTAGTTAAAGTATTTCATAAACCATGCTCTGATACCAAGCTGTAACATCCCATATCTAGAAGCCCAAAACTAAGCGCTACAGATGCTGCAGTCATCTATAGTATTAGCTTTCGATGACTAAATACAGCTATATTAATGGTATCTATAATATCAAAAGCACTTGAATATGACACAAAACATAGATTTTAAAACAACTTTTCTTCATTACATTTAAAATAGACGTTCCATATTCTTAATACATAATCCCAATACGTTCCCAGACATGGATAAAATATACTTAATACAAAATACGCCAAGAGCGGTATATGAAGATACCCCCTTGGATGATCAGAGTCATATAGTCATAATAGACTTAATACAAACACAACGGAAATATAACAAAACAAAAAAACGCAACTCCTAAATAGCTATCTGTTTGCCTCCTGCATGCCTTCGGTAGCTTTATTTGTCATCCTACTAAACCTGAGAAAGACCTTAACTCCTCAGCCTACTCAAATTAATTTCGAGCACCCTGGAGTTTAAGGGAAAAACATAAACTTTGAGTCAAACATAAAGCCTGGTATGAATAATACTATACATCCCGGTTTAGTATGTTAAGTGAGACCACGCCGCTTAGTGGAACGTGTTTACCTCACTAACATCCTTTTAAAACATATCTTTGCAAAACCTCTTTCCTGCAATCAAAACTGATTAAACACTGTAAAGCATCATTATGTAAACATACATAAATATCAGGTAATAATGAACTGTCTATTCAAGCACATAAGTTTTGTTTGGATAACTTTTAACCTTTGGCTAACTTGAGCCTACCAGACAATATAATCAAAATTAATCTAACACCTATTAGCTATTCTTCTTCTGGATTACCTATCCTTAACTATCTGTTAAATACTTTACTTCTGGAAGGTCTGTCCCTAACTTACTCATCTCCTAGGTCTTCCTGATCCTGATGGTTTTTTGGGCTCACCAATAACCTATCTGTATACAAACATATACTCCTTTCGGTGTGTAGTCATAATTTTAGTCTAACCGTGACAAAGCCCTACACACTAGAATTTTAGACAACAATTAGCTAGGGCTAATAGCTAATGTATAGGGCGCAACCCTATACTAGTCCCATCTGGTATTCTAATATCTGAGTCATTTTCACTTAAGGATCCCCTCCCATAATTTTTCTTGAAAACGTTTTCAAAATGATTTAAAACCTTTAAATCATAATTAAACAAGGAAAATATATACTCTTTATGATTCACTCAAAATCACATTACCATGCTATATATATATACACACATATATATACACATACACACACACACACACATATATATATATATATATATCTTCTTTACTCAAACCTTAGTTGATGAAAACATTTAAACATTTGAAAGTTCTCCTTTCTAAATCTTTGAAAGTACCCGTTTCCAAAACTAAGTGAATACCTTTTAATTATCTAAGCCAATATGCCAAAACCTTACCTTTTGAAACCATTCATCAAACCTTTCGAAACCTTTGAAAAGCAAACCTTTCGAAAGCAATAAAACTTTGGACATCCTTCTTTAGAAATCACTTTAAAACATTGCCTTAGAAAAACATTGGAAAACCTTCCACCTCTAACCTTTCAAAACTATTGAACTTAAACCTTTCGAAACCATTGAAATAAAACCTTTCGAAATCATTGACCTTAAACCTTTCGAAACCATTAAACTCAAACCTTTCAAAGTCATTCGATAAACAAACCTTTCAAAAACATTCAATAAGCATACTTTTCGAAGGCATTAAACCTTTCGAAGACTTAATGGGTTCAATCTATAACAAGTGGAAAATCTATTTTTAAAAACCTTTCAGCTTCATTGGAAGCAACCTTTCGACTTCGTCGAAAGCTCTGCTTCGAAAGCTTTAAAACTTAACTTTTAAATAATAGGTTTCAACCTTTAAAACAACTCATTCGAAAGCTTGGGTTATACTTTACTTAGAAAAACAAAGGTAAATCACCTAAGTCGAAAGCTCTCTTTTGAAAGCATGGAGAAGCGGCTAATTTTATAACAGATAAACCTTTCGACTTTGTCGGAATGTTTAAGAACCTTTATTTTAAATTTGACTCGGTCGAAAGCAGCCAAGTCGAAAGCTCTTATTCGAAAGCAAAGCAGGTGAAAGCTTTTGGTTTATAAAACAAACATACCCCAACCTCTTTGGCCATCCACCTTTCAACTAAGAACCCTTCGACCTTGTCCAATTCATTACGTACCAAGTAACTTGATACCATATGCATTGGTTTGACCTTGTCGAAAGTTATGAATCTCTCAACCTCTTCGAAAGGTCTGGGTCGGAAGGTTTGATGCCGTAAAAGGCTGAAACATGCTAAAAGTATGATTTCTTTGTTTTTAACTTAAAAGGGATAATTTCTCAACTAACCTGCCTTTGTATGTCAAATTCTCATTGATTAATAAATACTTTTTAGAAAAATGCTGCCACTAATTTCAAAATTAAATAAATTGTAAAATGCCCCTTCTCCTTAATTAAATATATAAAACATTTAAGTCCCATACCTTAAATAATTTAATATATTCATTAAAACACTTAGGAGAAATCTAGAAAAATTCCAGAAAATCTATTTTAATATGTTTTCCAACGTATAAAAATTTCAAACCCAAATAACTATTTATTTAGCGGTAAATAATTTATAAACAAGTAAATCATTTTCTTCACTAGAAAATTAATATAAAATCCACCTTAATTCAGAAAATTATGAAATTTGAAACCCATCTCTAAAATATCATTTCTGACCTATATTTAAATTTTCAAGGCATTTGGATGTCATTTAATAGGGTTTTCATATTGAACTTATCATAAAAACTAATATGAACATTCATAATTCACCAATAAGCATATATGTAACTTTCATCATCAAAAACATGGCATAAACTTGCAAAATCATTTCGGATCTAATCTAAAAATCGAAAACCATAAGAAAATGGGATGAAGTAATTATTCACCTTAGCTTTGAGATTAAAAGATGTGAGATTTGATGTTGATTATGTTGGTTATCTTCCTTTAATTAAATCCTAGCTTTAATCTTCTCTTGAGAACAATAATGGTGGCCGGCCTTAGATGTTTTAGTTTGCTAAAATGAAAATGAATGTGAGTTCTATTTCCTAAAGGTTTAGGGTATAAGCCTTCAATATTTCTCATTTTTCCCTTACTCATTCCTAACACCTTTGTTTATGTTATCTTATTTTAATTAACAAACTAACATGGCACGGCTACCCTTAGTCTAATCAAATCTCAACCTATTGATCTTTACAATATTTTATTTTATTTACTCAATTAATTATTCTAAATAATGTTATAAAAATATGGGGTGTTACACTCTACGACCGAACAAATCGAAGGCACTCTTCCACTGCATCCGTTTTGGAATCACCCTCAAGATTAATAGCAAGTAGCCTTTGCACGTCAAAGAACTCTGTCTTTGATTCCATCCTCTTCAAGTTGTCTTCAATTCGAACACTTATGCCAGTTCGAAGTGGTTTTTGAATAACATATCTGATCCCGGTCTCTCCGAACCAACCATCGATAGTTTCAAAACCGGTTAAGAATTGATAGTTGATTATTTAATTATCATATAAGCAAATAATCCAATCAGAGATTTAATTTTTTATGGAAACCAAGTATGATAAAGCATATAAGCAACTGTTAAGCCTCTTTAATTAATCCCTTCATTAATAAAATCAATTTATAAATACTTGTATTAAAATATCTTTTACATAAGATATTTTCACAAACCCTCTCGATTCTTTACAATACTTGGAAAAGTATTCATATACTTATCTCAATGGTATGAGTACATTCACAAACCATTTCATTTTCAATACTTAGAAAACGTGTTCATATAATTATCTCAACGGTATATGTATATTCACCAAATCTTAAGAAAGATTTCAAATCCAAAAACATCCTTAATTGGGTTAAAACAAATTTCCTTTAAAACGTTGTAAAAAATAAAACCAAAACACTTTTGGTGAAAGTAAATGGATCATATGGGAATTAGACCAAATATACTTACCACCACTTTCGGATTTCAAACTTGTACTATCCCTTGCATGTAGTTAGACAAGTTAGCGTACTATCTTTGCCTCGGCGTACATTATTAAACTCTCATAGATAAAGACGAGTTTTCCTATCTTGGAATTGGTGTTAAGTATGAAAAGAATACTTTTCATACCACCATAAATTATAAAGATCATTTATAGAAATCAAATCTCGTTCCTTTTATAAAAGTCATTTTATAAATCACTTTTATATTACAGAACTCCTTTTATAAATCGCCTTTCGATTTATAAAACTCCATTTATAAATCTCCTTTCTATTTATAAAATACCCATTATAAATCTATCCTTTTATATAACATTTTATATAAAGCATTTCACTAGTATTTATTCCAAAAAAATTCTATCTTCTTTTAAAATAGAATCACTTTATTATAATAGAAAAAACCCTTTTCTTTATAATAAACATTCATTATTATACTAACTTTTCAGTAAAATAAATACTTCCCAAAATACTTTTAAAACATTTCCATATAAATTAGAAGAGACTAACAAAAAGATTGGAATAAAATGGAGAGGTTCAAAAAAGCATTTTTAATAAAATCCACTGAAAATTCCAAAAGTTGAATTTAAAATCATCCTTCAAATCAAAACCATTTTCAAGTCAAAGAAATCAAATAATATTATTCCAAAAATACTAAAATGAGGTCTAGAGCTTCCATAGCACTTAGCAAGTACTTTCATTTATCTGCACTAAAAGAGTTCAACTTTTGCGACATATCAAAGTCACATCCAATAAGGCCAAGCTACTAAGCTTTTGGCATTCAAAAATTTATACAAGTATATAAATGAAATTAAAGTCAACAGTGGTAAAAATCCCTTAGGATCCCTCTACAAAATTTCCTGAGTTTCTTGTACTTCATTTCATATGTCATCCGCTTTCTAAAGCGAGAACTCAACCAAAACAACCAAAGAAAACATTCAAACAAACAAATAATAATTTATATCAACACATATATCATATAGTGTTCATTAAAAAGTGAGTTAACTCACCAAAATTCTATCCAATGCTTATGCATTCCTAGTCGACCTTTCGAACAACGTTCGATTTTAGCTTGAAATTCTACTTAATACAAACTTGATGAAATCAGCTCCAGTGCATCGATAACACTATTACGAGCATAATGCAAAAGGTCGCTTTTGATTTGGTCGTCGTATGCGAAAGTTATCGATATAATAAGAATTTGGATTAAAATATTTTAACTCACTTAATAAAAATTAAACTCACCCCATTCAAACCCAAAGCCCACACTTGCATAGCCCAAGCCACCTTCAACAGTGACCCATCTTCCTTCTTCCCGAATTCGAATCGCGCTCAAATCAAAACAAGCTTGCCACAATCAACTTTCTTATGCCGTCGCCACTGCCACAGCTAGCCTCCGCCACCCTAGTCATTTTGACCGCCATATCCTACCACACCTCCATCCAACTCCGCGACCAGCTCGGCACCCCATCATCGCCAGTAATGCAGTACGCAAACACCGAACCCAACACGGATGAAACCCTGATCGAGCTTGCTGCCACTACTATGGTCCACCGGACTACCCCAAACTCTATCCACAACCTTGTCTCAACCCAAGCTTTGTTCTAGTGCTACTCGTCTCTCCTCTAACCGCCTACAACATTGGAACTTTCAACTTGACCATAAATTGATCACCAACCAACCACGGCTAACTCCGGCAATATCAGACCTTGTGAACACCACCAAAAATCATGGTTCATCGATATAAACGCAACCATACTCTTTGATTTCCATTACAATGAAGTTTATTTTCATCAAATTTTGACCACCATCGATCATGAGCAACTACGACTATTCCGGCTAATGAATCTCAATGCGACTATTTTATAAAATACTAGATACGATAACAAACAACTTTCATATTTACACTTTGGTTGATTATTGATGGATTGGGAGTTCTTGATTTTTGAAAAGGAGAGGTGGAGTGTTTTTATTTTCTGGAAATAGAAAAAGAATGAGAGATGCAGAAGTGAGGTGCTTAGTCCAGAAACATGTAAATATATGCAAACAATCCAAAGACAAGATCTATTAATTATGGCTTGTTGCAAAATCTTGGTTTTTATTTAATTTTTTTTGGGTACTCCGCTACAAAATATCACATTCACGTAAGAACCGCGAATGACAAAAAAAAAAGAATCGTGCACAACAATGCGACACGATTACAAAAATACCCAGGTTAACTTCTTCGTGTAGTTTTAAAAAATACCAACATTTGCCGCAAAATCGTCAATGATAATTTAAATATTTTCCAAATTAAAAATTATGGAAAAATCCTATAAATTCATTTAAAATTACATCATTAAAATCAAGTCGTTTTATTAACATTTGATTTTGTTATTTCTATTATATCTGAATCAAATTTGAATATTTAAATAAATTAAATATTCTCATTAGAAAAGTTAAAAATTACGGGTCGTTACATTCTTATCTCCTTAAAAGAATTTTGACCCCGAAATTTTATCACAAACAAATAACTAAGAAAAAACCATACTGATACCTAATATTCTTACTTAAGCTCATATGATGTACATGAATCATCAGTACGTAATATCCAATCACTTAGTCAGATACATAAATCTCTCATCCAAACTAGTATAAATCACTTAACTTCTCCATCACGGAACCCTGATCCGACTCCTTAATATGATAATTTTAATTTCCTTACATAATCCTAAACTATGATAGAAAATATTCACATCATCCCAACAATCCATCTTAAATACTCGCATTCAAGAATTGAGTGAAAATGCATAGTTTGGACATATTGTGTAACATTTAGAAAGCATGTACCCGAACTCTAGACTTAGAATGGTCATGCGAATAAAATGATCCACGCCCAACTTATGATTTATGCCTTTAGGATAACTTGATAATTATACTATTTTAGTTCTTTTTTACTTCCCCAAAATTATTTATAAAACATTTCATGAAATATAACTTAAGTTGTAAACTTGTACTATACCCTACTATATCCTGAAAGTATATATAACTATCTAATATAATCTTTACTCTTTTCTTTTTCCTTAAATTTAGATGCAGACCCAAGTAAGTGATCCGGGTCTTAAAATGAGTTGACCTCTATGACTTCTTTACCCATTCGGTTTGGTAAGTAGCTAAGAAGAGTAAGATGTTGGTATCCAACTCAGTCCTAGAGTTTACTTTTCCTTAGACACCTCTAAGATAAAAACGTTTATTATTCGGCCCAAAAACATCAAATAGTTTTCACAACTTAGATGTTAAAACAAAAGACATGGTTTAATAAACAAAGTTTATTAAACCTTCTTATTAAATTTAACCCATTTAAAAAATTATGTTAAATTATTTCTTCTCTAAACAAGAGTGAAAGAATCCCTTCTGAAATTATTTCCATATAAATAGTTTTAGAAAAGTATCTATTACTACTTGCTTTGGGTTTGTTCGAATTCGAACTCATTTCGATAGTACAATGATAAAGAGACTAATTTACTAAGTGCACTACAATGTTCACCTAAGCAAATGTTTGATCGTCACTTAAAGAATTATTCAGATCACCACAAAACTAATCAAGATTCATTCTCTGAACTATCCAAAGAAAGAGTACCTTAAAATTCTCTTTGAAATATTTATACTAATAAATACTTTCTAGTAATACTATTATTACTTTTTCCAAAATTCATTTGAAATCTTTTTTTGGTCAAAGACACCGGGATTTGCATTCTCAAAAATCCTCTTCATTTTATAAGACACATCTTATAAACCAAGTTTATATAAATTATCTTTATATAATAACTTCCTTTATTATAGTAACCCTTTATAACAACATTACTACCGAACACCTTGTAGTCAAACTACGAAACTTAATTCACAAGGTGTTTGTATTTAGTTTAACCAAAACAATAAATGCTCGTAATCAAATATATTTGTATTACATATTTGACTTTTAATGTTTTCCATGCCTCCACTTCTTCCTATCACTTCCTCTGTCCTTCCCATACTGTCCTCCTCTTCCATCAATCTTCCTTGTCAGTCCATCCCTCCTGTCCCTCCTTCTATTGTTCCTCTCGATACTCCTCTCCTTGTCTCTCCTCTCTCCTATCCTTCCATCTATCTTCCTTCTTCATTCTCTGGATATTCCATTGGCCAAGTTCAGTCTACGATTGATTCCCAGACCCCTCATTCCTCCAAACCTTGGTCTTCTCTCTTCAAAACTCTTCCATGCAATGCAGGAATTTACATTATGACCAAAACTATGATGTTGCGGCTCTTGTTCCCCCTTAGGAATTTATTAACGAAGGTATCACCTACTTGAAAGATTATTTGGTAGGCTTCTTCTTGGGTGAGTAAATCAACTGTATGGTTGTTGCTTCATATCTAAAAAAATTCTAGAAATTAAAAGGTTCTTTTGATGTCAAGTGCAATGGCGCTAATTACTTTTTCAAATTTAAATGTAAGGAAGATAGGCTGAAAATCTTGCATGTTGATCCTCTTTTTATTCGAGGCCAAATGTTCATAATCACAACATGGAAGCCGGCCTTTGGTATGTGCAAGCACAGGTCAAAAATGTACCCATGTGGGTGCATTTCTATAATATTATATTCCTCACCTTGCTTGGCATTAGTTGGCTTGCATGCCATCTTGAAAGACTGATTAATGAGACTACTGAGAAACATGAGAGACTGGAATATGCTAAGTATTTGATCAAGATCGATCCAAACAAAGAGCTGCCTGATTACATCTTGGTCGGGGAAGGTGAATGTCAAAAAGCCTCTGTGGAATATGCCTGGAAACCTTGGGTATGTGTTCATAGTAAAAAATTTGGCCATGCTACTAATAATTGTGACATGCACTCCCAAGATAAATGCACAAGCTCCACTACAGTGCACCCTTCCCAAACTACTTCATCCTTTCCCACTGATACTCCTGACTACCCTGCTCATAAACCTCAGTAGGTTATTAATCAATGCCTTATACTAAAAGGAAACCTATCAAACAAAATTGGAAAAAGAAATTTATAATTATTAAAAATCCTATAAGTGTTGTTACCATACCTGAAAATGATACATATATCAATACAGATTTAGAAGAGGAAGCCCGGTTCTTTCAAGACTTTCAAAATGACACCATAGCATCGATCAATTCTAATGTCAGTATGATCACCAACCACAACTAAAAATTAATATTTTCTGACCCTTTTCTATCTTGGAAGACTTAGAGGATGGGGAGCTTGATCCTGCTTCTATCCATGCCTTATATGCCTCCTCTATGCATATATTACCTTCCTCTGATTCTACTGTCATCTCATTGAGTTCTGATTCCCCCACTACTCTTCTATCTAACCTTGAAAAATCTCCATCCTCCTCTCATTCTATTGATGTGATATCCCCTTCTGTCAATTCGCCTAACCACTCCCCTCTTGTGCATGTTGATAATGCACACATTGATAAGGTGCACACTCTTGTGCCATCTCATTCTAATTCCTCCTCCAGTCCATATTCAAATCTTAAACCTCTGGATGATATTCCTCTCTTCACTCCTAGTAAACAAATCCAAATTACTGTCTCAGATTCTCCCTTTGAGCCTCCAGATATATTCAAACAATATCAATCCCTCCACCAACAAGCAGAGCCTCAAGGATAAATCCCAATTTTCCAATGGGATGGATATGAAATCTGGCATTGATTACATTAATGATCTAGGTATCCCACAAAGCTCCAAACCTGCTAAAACAATCTTCAAACAATGGTCACCAGACAATTTGCCTCCAAACTCAAACATTCCTTATAATGGACAATAATGGATTCTGGGATATTAGAGGAGCTCATGACAACTCTAAGCTCCATGAAATTAAGAATCTTATCTCTAAAAATGACCCCCCATCTTATTACAATATGTGAAACTAAAATAAACCTGGAATTGAGTAATAAAAATGAAAATTTCATTGCCCCTCTCTGGTCTCATATCCATAATCTTGATCAGGCTCCCTATGGTCGTCTCCTCATCCTCTAGAACCCCACCATTTTTCGTATATCTTCTTATTCTGCCAAAGGCAGTATATTCATAGCAACATAACTCATTTACCTTCTAACCTTTCCTTCCTTATTACCTTCATATATGTTGATAACTCCAAATTCTCTAGACAAGATCTCTTTGATATTCTTCCTTCCCTTTCTAATCTTAATTTGCCCAGCATTTATTTAGGGGACTTCAATTGTATTTAGTCTTCCTCTGAAAAAATCTAGTGGCAACCCTCTCACTCTCTCTGACATCTCCCTCCTTAAAAATGCTATCTTGCAAACTATTCTTTCCCAAATTCCGATGTCTGGATCTTTGTTCACCCGAAACAATAGTAGTAGATCGGATGATAGAATTTACTACAAACTTGATCGATCCTATCTAAATGTTGCTGCCTTTGCTATCTGGCCTAACCTTTTCTCCCACTTTCCTCCCCTTAATCTTTCTGACCACAGTCCCATAATTTTATCTTGGGGCATGGATAACATTAAAGGTCCTTCCCATTTTAATTTTTTCAATATATGGACTAATGGTTTTGAATTTATGTCTCGTGTAGCTTAAGTTTGGTGCTCTCTTATGTGTGGCAATCCTATGTTTGTTCTTCAGAGAAAACTCAAAAATACAAAAGTAGTGCTCAAGGAATGGTCTAGCAAATTTTTTGGGAAAGGCAACCTCATGTCTAATAAGATAAGGAATGACTTGCATTATCTCCAAGTCTTGACGCAAGCTTATCCCAGTAATACATCTCTTGCTGACATGGAGAACTCTCTCTCAACCCAACTACTTGCTACTATTAATACAGAACTTACTATGCTTAAGTAGAAAAATAAGGTTATGTGGGATTTGAATGGTGATAGGAAGTCCAAGCTCTTTCACCCTTCCCTCAAGCATAAAAAGTCTAACACTTTCATACACTCTCTAAAGGACCGGCATGGCTCCATGGTCTCCTCTCCTAAAGATATTCAAGCTACTTTCCTCAACTATTACTTTGGTCTATTGGCTAATCATGATGACTCTTCTTCTGATATACCTTCTCTGATTGATATTTACCTCCCTTATATTTATGATCCTCAAGTTAAAAGCCTTATTCAGCTGATAACTCACGATGAAATCAAGCATGCTATTTTTCAAATGAAGCCCGACAGTTCTGCTGTCCCTAATGGTTTCTCTGCCCACTTCTTCCAATCTTCTTGGTACATTATCGGCTTTCACTTCTGTAATGCTATCCTTCACTTCTTTAAATCCGATGTTTTACATTCGGGCCTTAATCACACTAAGCTTGCTCTTATTGCCAAGGTGGAGAATTAGAAAACTGAAGTTGGAGGAGATTTGATTACACAAGTTATTTTGTAAAACTGAGTAATTGATCTTTATTGAATTATCAGAGAAGTAAATGAAAACAGTGTACAACTTGAAGTATTTAAAGAGTATTACATGGGCTTGAAAATACATATTGGCCCAACGAAAATAATAAAGCAGTAAAGATGTGGTTCGGGTCGAATCCTCTTTAACCCGCATTGCTTCAGATATAAACCCTTTAGGGTTAGCCACAACACACACATATCATTTGTCTTCAGAGAAATATCCTTTAGGGTTAGCCGCGATACACATACTCTTTCACTTCCCCCCTCAAACCAGAAATTCCGACATCCGAGTAGAGTAGTTACTTCGATCGTTCAACTCTGGCTAGATTCTGAGTGCTGAGTTGAGTGATTCGAAGCTTTTCCTTTTGCAACAAGTTCGGAAGAGCTCTTTTTTCTGCTTGAATCTGGAGTTGAGGCTTTGATGTTCATTGCTGGTTCAGTTGAATTCTGGTTTGCATCTGAGTCATGTCCGGTGATGTCCTTCACCTTCAGGTCTTCTCTGAATCTCGTGAAATTTCTGTAACTCAGTGCTTTGGTAAGTACGTCCGCTCTCTGGTAGGTTCCAGGTACGTGATTTACCATTAGTTGACCTTTAAGAATTTTTTCACGAACAAAGTAGATGTCTATTTCAATGTGCTTGGTTCTTGCGTGGAGAACTGGGTTGGCAGACATGTAGACAGTGCTTTGGTTATCACACCAAAGCACTGGTTTGATATCGGATTTGATCCTTAGTTCACTGAGCAGGGATTGGATCCACATGATCTCCGCCGTTGCACTAGCCACGCTTCTATATTCAGCCTCGGTGTTGGATCTAGAGATTGTTGATTGTTTCTTAGAACACCATGAGACTGGGTTATCCCCAATATATATACAGTATCCTAAAACTGATTTCCTGTCATCGTGATCTGTTGCCCAGTCTGCATCCGAGAACCCTGTCACATTGAGTCTTTTTCATGCTTTTAGGGATAAACCATAAGATGTAGTTCCTCTTAGATATCGTAATATCCTTTTTACAGCCTTCCAGTGCTCATTAAGGGGTTCCTGCATGAATTGTGACAATTTGTTAACACTGTAAGATATATCAGGTCTGGTTATGGTTACATATTGTAAAGCTCCCATAACACTTCTATATTGTTTGATATTGAGTATTGGTTCCCCCCTGTGTTTTGAGAGCTGAAGATTGCATATCATGGGTGTTGGTTGAGACTTGGCTTCTGCCATGCTTGATTTGAGCAAAATTTCATTGATATACTTTCTTTGACTTAGAATGATTTCTGAATTTGATTTTCTGATGACTTCTATGCCTAAGAAATAGTTTGGATCACCAAGATCTTTGACAGAAAACTCCTTGTCTAGATACTGGACAAGCTCACCGATTGCTGCCTCATCATTTCCTGTAATTAGTAAGTCATCAACATAGATTAAAATATATATAGTGGATTCTTTACTTATTTTAATGAACAAAGAGTTGTCAGATTTTGTTGACTGATAACCCAATCTGATCAATGTGGTTTTTAATTTCTCAAACCAGACCCTTGGTGCCTGCTTCAGACCATAGATTGCTTTGTTTAATTTGCACACATGATTCTGCTTTTGATTATAACCTTGTGGTTGTTCCATATAGATTTCCTCTTGCAATGTCCCGTTTAGGAATGCATTATTAACATCCAACTGTCTGATTTTCCACTGCTTATGTAGGGCAATAGTAAAGATTACTCTGATAGTAGTTGGTTTAACCACAGGAGAGAAGGTTTCATTGAAATCGAATCCATATTGTTGAGTGTACCCTTTGGCAACAAGCCTGGCTTTATATCTATTGATTGTTCCATCTGCATTTCTCTTTAGCTTGTAAGTCCACTTGCAACCAACAATGTTTTTGTCCTTTGGACAATTGACTAAGTTCCATGTGTTATTTTTGATAAGAGCATTATATTCTTCATCCATTGCTGATTTCCAATTTTGTCCTTTATGGCTTGCTCAAAGTTATCTGGTTCTTCTGTTGTTTCTACAGCAATATAGATTTTTGGTTTGAATATGCCACTCTTGGATCTTGTTATCATTGAATGACCTGGCATAGTCTGTACATTTCTAGTGTGTGTCTCATTGTCACTGTTTCTGTCTTAATTTGGTTGAATATCTGTATACTGACTAGTTTCTTGTTCCCTTGCATTTGTACAGGTGGGAGACTGATTGTGATAGCTGGATCCATCTGCTGGTTCATGACTTAATTGCTGTGGCATAGCAGGTTGTGAATCACTAGTACTTGCAGTCCTCTCAGTCTCATGTTGCCAGATTTTGGAATATACAGGTAATACAAGTATAGATACATGTGGATTGTACACTTTTTTAGTTGTTTTCATATCTGAGCTACCAAAGGGAAATACATGCTCATTGAAGACTACATGTCTGCTAATGAATATCCTTCCCTTATCATCAAAACACTTGTACCCTTTTTGATTGTTAGGATAACCCAAAAAGGTACATGGTTTTGATCTAAAATCTAGTTTGTTGATATTATATGGTCTTAAGTTAGGGAAACATAGGCATCCAAATGGTTTTAGAGCATAATAATCAGGTTTGTTCCCAAATAGCTTTTCCATATGACTTACACCTTTTAGCACTTTTGTTGGTAATCTATTTATTAAG
Source organism: Allium fistulosum (assembly GCA_030737815.1). Classification (NCBI taxonomy): domain Eukaryota; kingdom Viridiplantae; phylum Streptophyta; class Magnoliopsida; order Asparagales; family Amaryllidaceae; genus Allium; species Allium fistulosum. The sequence goes on along the minus strand of CM060901.1, from coordinate 1,340,287,682 downwards.
TATACAGCTGTATAAAAGGAGTCTGGCCAGAATTTTAAGGGTAAGTGTGCCTGTGCTAAAAGTGTAAGTCCTAGCTCTACTATATGTCTATGTTTCCTTTCTATCAAGCCATTTTGCTCAGATGTGTAGGGACATGTGGTTCTATGTATTATTCCCTTGGTGTTAAAGTATTTAATGAGTGGCTTGAATTCAGAGCCCCCATCAGTTTGCATAATCTTGACATGATGACCTATTTTCTTTTTCAACTAAGTTTATAAAGTGTAGTACTACATTGTAAGTTTCAGACTTAGCTTTTAGTAAATATATCCAAGTATATCTAGAATGAGCATCAATAAAGGATATATAGTATCTATAACCATAATCAGAATTTATTGGAGCTGGACCCCATATATCTACAGCAACTAATTCAAGAGGGTTAGAATATACAGTAGAAGAGTCATTAAATGCCAATTTATGACTTTTGCCCATTTGGCAATAAGTACAAATATAAGGATTAGAGATATTCCCAAAAGAAACTTTGTTTTCATTGAGTACTTGTTTAACAATAGTTACATTTGGGTGCCCCAGCTTGTAGTGCCACAGATCAAAGTTACTCATATTTTTCTCTGTTTGATTCACCTCAGTCAAATTACAACTATTTTGCGGTTTTACAGTACTGATGGAGTTAACAAAATTGAATCTGCAAAGGCCTTTATCTGCATCACCCTGGAAAAGAGTTTCATTAGTCAAGATATCTTTTACAAAACAGTACTTAGGAAAAAACTCAAAGTAAACATTGTTATCTCTTGCGAACTGAGAGACACTAATAAGATTCTTTTTTATCTTCGGAACTCTTAATAAATAATTCAAGAATAACAGCCTGGCACCTTTAATATAAGTTCTACCAGTATGAGTTATTCTAATACACTTACCATCCCCCATGGTAATTGATTGTTTACCTTTATACTCTTTGTTTCCAAGATTGAAGTTGTCTAGATTGCTTGTTAGATGATTTGTTGCACCAAAATCTGGGTACCATGCTTCATCTTGTATGTGCTCTGGTTTAGTAATCTGATTTCTGCTCATATCTGACTGCCCACCTTGATCTTGTTGAACTTGTGCTAAATTTGCGCTAGGATTGCCATTTCTCTGACTATTTGTATTTTGTCCTGGCACATAGTTTAGATTTAATCTGAAGTAGCATTTAGCAACAGTGTGTCCTATTTTCTCACAGATTTGACATTTTGGTTTGTTGTTATTGGTCCATCTTCCTCTGCCTCTTGCTCTTGTAGACTGAGTGTTTCTTTGTAGATTCTGATCTGATTTGCTGTTATATTGGTTTTTGTTTTTGGAGTTTGAGGCATAGTTGGCAGACATATCCATCTCATTGAATTTCTTATACTCAATTCTTCCTTTATGAGCAAGAAGAATTGAATGCACATCCTCAATTGAGGGTGTTAGTCTTTGTGATGATATGACAGCTACCACGGCTTCATATTCTTCACTTAACCCACTTAATACAATTAGTACCTGTTCAGAAGTGGGAATTTTGTGACCTGCTGCTTCAAGAATATCACATAATGTTTTTATCTTTGTTAGATATTCTCCCATGGTTAGATTATCTTTCTTGATGCTATGTAATTGTCTTTTATGATGCATGATCTTGGCAGCAGATTGAGAGTTAAAGATTCTCTCTATAGTTGATCAGATCCCATTTGCTGTCTTGCTTCCTATTACCTGTGGTAGTAACTTGATGCTTATAGATGATAGAAGCCATGAACAGATTAGGCTGTCTTGTCTCTGATGTTTTATGTATTCATCATTACTGACAGTCTTGTTTTCTTGATCAGTTATGAATCTGGGTGGAACAATAATGGTGCCAAAGAGAAACTCTTCAAGACCATAGCCTCTGATGGCGGTCTCTACTTAAACTTTCCATAGAAGATAGTTATCTTCTTCAAGATGAGCAGTAATCAGCTGATTCTGAGGGCTTATTACTGTCTTTATCAAGCCTTCAGTGGCATTCTGACAAGAATTAGATGAAGTGCTCGATGTGGCAGAACTGTCATTATCTCCTGCCATGATATCTTAAGAGATATGAAATCAACAAAAGAATTGGAAATGCTTACAGAGTCAGAAGTCTTCAAGATAAGAGATGAAGATGGTTAGTTACAGCCAGAACTCAGGTGATGAGATTTGACTGATGAGTTCTTGGCAGGGTAACAACTTTCTTGTGATTTCTTGATAATTTTCTTGATGTTTTTCTTTGACTCTGATGATGAGATTTTCTCTGTTTTACTTCTTTCTGAATTGCTTTTATCTGATCAGTTGCAACCAAGATCTGTGATCTTCAGGTATGGAACTGATCCAGAACTCAGATGATGATCTTGTATCTGATGGGTGGACTGAGTATCAGATGATGATATTGAATCTGATGATACTGCAGATCCAATGCTTCAGATGATTTGTCGTTAGGCGATGATTGCTCTGATACCAAGTTAGAAAACTGAAGTTGGAGGAGATTTGATTACACAAGTTATTTTGTAAAACTGAGTAATTGATCTTTATTGAATTATCAGAGAAGTAAATGAAAACAGTGTACAACTTGAAGTATTTAAAGAGTATTACATGGGCTCGAAAATACATATTGGCCCAACGAAAATAATAAAGCAGTAAAGATGTGGTTCGGGTCGAATCCTCTTTAACCCGCATTGCTTCAGATATAAACCCTTTAGGGTTAGCCGCAACACACACATATCATTTGTCTTCAGAGAAATATCCTTTAGGGTTAGCCGCGATACACATACTCTTTCACTGAGTTGCCTCAAGATGTAACTCAGTTTCGTCTGATTGCATGCTGAAACATTACCTACAAGTGTATTACTGAAATCTTGCCCTCTAGGTTGAAGAACTGCCTCAACTCTATCATTTCCCCTAACCAAACTGGGTTCCTTCCAAGAAGAATGATCTTTGATAACATACTTCTTTCCTAGGAGTTAAATAAAGGATATAAAAGAAAAAATATTTCCCCTCGTTGTGTTCTTCAGCTTGACATACAGAAAGCTTTTAATACAATCAGCTGGTCTGCAATTATTTCTATTCTATCAAAAATGAATTTCCCTCTTTCTTTTCTTAGCTAGGTGCACACTTACATATCTATTGTTAAGCTTTCTCTTTCTTTAAATGGGGAAGTCTTCGGTTATTTTTCATCTTTTAGAGGTATCAGGCAGGGAGATCATGTCTCCTCTTATCTTTTTATTTCTGTCATAGCGCTTCTCACTACCCTAATCAATCAATATATTCATGATAAGCTTATTGAGCAACTTCCTAAATGCAATATGCATAATATCTCATGATTACTGTTTGCATATGATTTGCTTCTATTGCAGATGATTTTCTTTTGTTTACCAAACCATTAGTTCACTCTATCACTAATTGTTGAAAGCTCTTGATATCTTTAGAATTATAACTGGCGTTCATATCAATATTCAAAAGTCTTGTATTAGCATTACTAGATTATCTGATTCTGCTGCCTCTAGCATATACTCCATCCATGGCCTTCACCCCATAAACTTTGATGCTTCTTATATTAAAGCTCCTTTGTGTTCCTCTAGAATATCCACTTCTCAATGCCTGCCTCTTTTTGAAAAAGTAATTGCTAAATTAACTACTATGCCCAACACTAAGCTATTTCAAGCTGCTAGACTTGTCATAATCAAAAGCATTGCTTTTGCCATGGGTATATATTATCTTAGAACCTTCATTATTCCTTGCAAGCTCATATCAATGTTGAGAAGAGCTTTCAATCACTTCTTGTGGCATGTTAACCCCTTCTCTAATAAGCTCATCCCTATTTCCTTTAAAAAAAATCAACTTCCCTTCAAATTTGGAGGCCAGGGCATCTCTGATATCAATGCTCTAGAACCATGTTGCCGCCTCTCATTGTCTCAATAGAATTCTCAATAAGGATAACAGCTTGTGGGCCTAATGGATTATTCATTATAATTTAAAAAATGAGTACTTTTGGACCATGAATATTCCTCTTGATTCTAGTTAGTTTTGGAGATCTATCCTCAGACATAGATCAGCCTTTCTCCTTATGATCCAAATTAATCATCATGAGTCTTTTTGGCATGCTCCTTGCAGTGGTCTTGGTATCATTCTGTCCTCCATTATTGAATACAATTTGCATGGCCTTACTAGGATACATGATGATGCTCAGGCTTCTGACTTTATTTATGATAGAACTGTCACTCTTCCTTATTCCAGCTCCACCAATGTCAGAGCCTTATGAAATAACATACAAAGTAACTTTATCCTCTCCGATTCTCTAAACCTAAGGTGGAATGGCAAAGATACACGCTCCATTGTTGTTGTATTTAGATCCATGAATGCTTCCAGATTCCCTGTCACTAATCCATGGTTCATTAGAATTTGGAAAGCCGAGTCTAAACTTGGAGAAAACCTTTTGCTAAGGAAAATTAATAACAAAGTTGTTCATCCTCAAGATAACCTTTTGCGTAGACACATTGTCAATTCATCGTGTTGCTTGCTTTGCTCTCGAGCTCCAGAAAATGTCTCTCATTTGTTTTTCACTTGCTTATTTTTTCATAAATTATGGAAAAGGATTATACTGTACTATAATTATGTTGCTCCTTCCTGAAATTGTGTCACTAGTGGATTACCATTTATCATGCTACCAGATGGAAATCTCAGAGATCTTCCCAATTTCTTCATTTGATGAAGCGATTGATAACTGTCATATGGGAGTAAAGGAATGCTAGGCTCTTTATGGGAACTAAATGCTCTGTTACTATGTTATTTAATAAGGTAGTTATGAATTGAGTGTGTGGGTTAGGGTTTTAAATTCAAATAATTCCTTCTTGGGTATTACTTTAATCTATTAATGTACTATGTGCTCATTGTTGTAGTTGTGTTTTTTGTATCTTGTTTTTTTCTATTTAATAAAGTGGACAGCCACTATAAAACCGGCTTGTTTTGCAAAAAAAGCTTATAAACTAGCTAAGCATAAATAATCAGTCAACAAACAATAGTCAATGCTCATAACTGGATAAGCATGACTAATTAAACAATAAATGATAATAATTGAATATCATCATTTCCTAACAAATAAACACTTCATAAGTAACTATATCAATTTTTTGAAAATTATTGTTTTATATATAAAATACAATCCTAGGTAAAATTATTTCATTTACCTAATTTCAAAACAATATTCTATCGGTTTGCCTTGTCCAAGTGTTTAGAAATCCTGACCGACATAGTTGGACCTTCTATATCGACCAGAATTCATAAACCACTCGACAAACCAATTAACGCAATATAAAATATTTTTACAGCACTAACAAATACATGCTTTCATACACACACACTTAAACTCAATCTAGGATGTCACTTACCCTATCTTTAATGAGTTTACCCCACAAAGGCCTAAGTGTTCGCTCAACCTAAGCTCTGATCTCACATATAATGATTGGCTTTTTCGACCGTCAAAAGTCGACACTAATACATCCACGATATTCACATGCCGAGCATCCAAGTGCCGGAAAGATAGATTGTTAGGGTGAAAGAAAAGAAAAGACAGAACATAATCTCACATCTTTACGAGTAATATATATACAAATGTGTTTTATAAAAGAAAACTGTAATATACATATATCAATCAGAGTAAACTAACATATCATCGGTTTAGACAGTTACGGTAGTCTGTCCTCACAAACACTGATAAATACAATACAGAAATGCAGCAAAAAATAAAGTACATGAATAGGTCTTGGAGGCATCCAGCTCATCTCATGAAGCTTCAAAACGTCCAGCTAAATCTGGAAATATGCTCGGGCTGACCCGAGCATTATAAGAAAATACCGTCCGGATCAATCTGGTAAACTAGAGTGAGAAATTGAAATCATATAGACTTTTATATTTATAAAGCCCTTCAAAATATGATCCACTATGGTCTATTACTATGATTTTGATTTATTTATATTATATACTATTTTGAGTACTTTAAATCGGTGCGTTTGTTACTTTGTATTAATATTGTACACGTCAAATTTTCAGTTCAAATCCTCCTAATGTTAATAAAGACATGTTAGTGTTAGTCCGAAGATATATTCACATTCGATCAGCCTCAACCAGCTGTATTATCTGTGTTATTAGATGACATTACTTATAAAGTTCTTTAATAATATGGGTATAGCGGTGTGGCCGTTACAACTTAAGGTATCTCGTAAAACCACGCCGCATATAAATATAAATGGGTTTTACCTTACGGTAACCAAATCATTTTTATTAGAAAATCTTATGATATTATAATAATGTCTAAGGTTTAAAATAAATATGTAACATAGCTGAAATGCTTGGATCTCACATTCCAGCATATTTGGTATATAACTAAGTTCGTAAGGCATGTACTGGAAAATGGATTCCAAAAATGATAAGGTAAGAGACTATCTTCCATACAGTCCAGCTTTAGATAAAATATACTAAGGCAGCAAACATTGCACCTCTATCAACACAGAATTAGCCTACCCCTTTCTAGATAATACCGAATATGATCACCACCACGATGCCAATTAGACAAATCATTTTCGTGGGCCCAACATACATAATCCGTAAATATTGTTATAGACACAAGTGATGATCATACCCTAATGGGAGCAACCCACATAGTCCTGCTGCATCTCCCTTGTTTTAGTTAATCCCAGACGTAAGGCTTGAGGCAACAATTACCTTTTTTTATAGCAAATCCCTCTTAGAATGCTAACACTGCCCTCCAAACAATAATGCAATGCCAACATTCATCCAAACAAGTTGTTTTGGGACCGAACAAACTAAAGACACTACTTCTACTGCATCCTTTTTGAAATAACCCTTGAGATTATTAGCAAGTAGCCCTTGCACTTCAAAAAACTTCGTCTTCGATTCCATCATCTTCGAGATGTCTTAAATTCGAATGCTTATGCCAGTTCGAAGTGGTTTTCGGATAACATATCCGACTCGATCTCTCCGAGCCAACAATTGATAGTTTCAAAACTGGTCGAGATTTGATAGTCGGTTATTTAACTATCAAATAAGAAAACAATACAATCAGAGATTTAATTTCATATGGAAACCAAGCCTAATTAAACACATAAGCAAACAGTAAGCCTCTTTAATTAATAAGTTCATTAATTAAAGTTGCTTTATAAATACTTGTATTAAAATACCTTTTACACAAGATATATTCACAAACCCTCTCTACTATTTTCAATGCTTGGAAAAGTATTTATATGCTTATCTCAACGGTATAAGTATATTCACAAATCATTTCACTTTCAATACATAAAAAACGTATTCATATACTTATCTCAATGGTATAAATATATTCACTAAATCTTAAGAAAGTTTTCATTTCCAAAAACATATTTAATATGGTTAAAACAAATGTCCTTTAAAACATTGTTAGAAATAAGCCCAAAACACTCTTGGTAAAAGTAAATGGATCGTATGGGAATTGGACCAAATATACTTACCACCACTTTCCGATTTCAAACTAGTACTATCCCTTGATTAATAATGCAGTCAGAAAAGTTAGCGTATTATCCTTGCCTCGACGTACAATATTAAACTCTCACAAATAGAGATGAGTTTTCCTACTTTGGAATTTGGTGTTAAGTATGAAAAGAATACTTTTCATATCACCATAAATTATAAAGATCATTTATAAAAATCAAATTTCATTTCTTTTATAAAACTCATTTTATAAATCTCTTTTATATTTACAGAACTTCTTTTATAAATCTCCTTTCTATTTAAAATACCATTTATAAATCTATCTCTCTATACAGCATTTATATAAGCGTTTCACCAATATTCATTCCAAAATATTTCTATCTTCTTTTAAAACAGAATCACTTTATTATAAAGGTAAACCCCCCTTTTCTTTTAAAACGGAATCTTCTTTTAAAACATCCATTATTATATTAACTTGTTTGTAAAATAAATACTTCCTAAAATACTTTTAAAAAATTTCCATATAAATTAGAATAGGCTAATAAAAAGGTTGGAGTAAAATGGAGAAGTTCAAAAACCATTTTAAATAAAATGCCATAGAAAATTCCAAAAGTTGCATTTAAAATCATCCTCCGAATCAAAACCATTTTCAAGTCAAAAAAAATAGCAAATAATATTATTTTCAAAATACTAAAATAAGGCCTAGAGCTACCATAGCACTTAATAAGTGCTTTCGTTTTTTTACACTAAAAGAGTTCAACTTTTGCGACATATCAAAGTCATATCCAATAAGGCCAAGCTACCAAGCTTTTGGCATTCAACAATTTATACAACAAGTATATAAATAAAATTAAAATCAACAGTGGCAAAGAATCCCTTAGGATCCCTCTATAAAATTTTCTAAGTTTCATGTATTTTATTTCAAATGTCATCCACTTTTCGGACTGGGAATTCAACCAAACCAACCAAATTAACCATTCAAGCACACAAACAATAATTTATATCAATACATATATCATATAGTATTCATTCAAAGATGAGCTAACTTACCAAAATTCCAGCCAATGCTTATGCGTTCATGCTCGATCTAAACTTGACGAAATCAGCTCTAGTGCATAGATAACACCACTATAAGTGCAACGCAAAAGACCGCGTTCGATTTGGACCTCGTATGCAAAAGTGATGGATTTAATAAAAATTTAGATTAAAATATTTTAATTAATCAACTCACTTAATCAAAATTAAACTCTCACCACATTCAAACCCAAAGCCTACTCTTGCACAGTCCAACCTTCCTTCAACAGTGACCCGCATTCCTTCTTCCCGAATTCAAATCACGCCCAAATCAAAACAAGCTCGCCTTGATCAACTTCCTCTTGCCCCCGCCTCCGCCACCCTAGCCATTTCGACCGCCATATCCTACTATACCTCCAGCCAACTCCATGGCCAGCTCAACACCCCTATCATTGCCAGCAATGCAATACACGAACACTGAACCTAACACAGACGAAACCCTAGTTGAGCTCGTCACTACCACCGTGGTCCACCGGACCGCCCCAAACTTTGTCCCAACTTTGCTCAACTCAAGCTTCATTCCAGTGCTGCCCACCTCTCCTCTAGTTTCCTACAACATCGGCACTTTCAACTTGATCGGAAATTGATCATTAACCAACCACGGCCAACTCCAGACCCTGCGAACACTATCAAAAATCATGGTTCGTTGATACGAACACAACCATACTCCCAATTTCCATTACGGTGAACTTTACTTTTCATCAAATTTCGACCACCATCGATCATCGAGCAACTGCGGCTGTTCCGGCCAATGATTCTCAATGCAATATTTTTATAAAGTACTAAGGATGATAACAAACAACTTTCATGTTTACACTTTTTGTTGATTGTTGATGAATTGGGAGTTCTTGATTTTTGAAGAAGAGTAGTGGAGTGTTTTTATTTCCTGGAAATAGAAAACGAAGAAGGAGAGAGGCAGAAGTGGGGTGCCGAGTCCAGAAACAAGTAAATATATGCAAACAATCCAAAGACAAGATCCACTAATTATGGCTTGTTGCAAAAGCTTATTTTTGATTTGATTTGTTTTGGGTACTCTGCTATACAATTTCACGTTCACGTAAGAACCGCAAATGACAGAAATAAATATACAATCGCATACAACAATGCGACATGAGATCGTAAAACAATACAAAAATAAACAGGTTAGCTTATTTTGTCTAGGTCTCAAAAGTACCAATGTTTCCCGTAAAATGCATCAAAAATAATTTAAATATTTTTCAAATTAAAAATATGAAAAAATCCTATAAATTCATTTTAAAATACGTCATTAAAATCAAGTCGTTTATTAACAATTGATTTTCTTATTTTGTATTATATTTGAATCAAATTTGAATGTTTAAATAAATTAAATATGCTTATTCGAAATGTTAAAAATTGCAGGTCATTCCAACTCATCAATATGTATGATTTAAATACTTCAATTTCATAAATGTTAAATAATCGCTCGTAAAAAATACAAAATGTGAAAAGATATAGTGAGTTTAATTTATTTATTTGTTGATAACAAAATGATACTTAATTAGAGAAGATCACTCATTTTGGTGGCTCTATAGATCAAAATCAAAATCTCTAGAACCACAATCCAGATATCTTACTTTGAGTTGGTGGTCCTAGACGAGTTTAAATTTTAAATTAAAATAGGAAAAAGGAACGGATAAAAAATAAAATAAAAACAAAAGAGTACCGAAAACCTTATTGTAAATTTATTGGGTGACAATCAGTTAAATTTATCAATTCAAAATCAAAAGAAAACATTTATTTTTTGATAATATAGAATTAAACTATGTTGATTATCCAATTGGTTTAAACCATGAGATCCAGTCACTATTCCATCGGATTTCTTATAATTCGATAGTCGATCACATTTTTAATCTGGATTGGTTCTAATATACTTTTTTTCCTTTTCTAATTTGGATTTGATCCATTAAATAATTAATTAAGTACTTAATGGATCCATCCATAAACAACAAACAATTAATAAATGGTGATCAAGTTCAACACAAGTGCAATGGTCTTTACATAAAGTACGAGGAGAATGAGAAGCTTTTTACGATAAAACAGAAGGACGAGAAAAATGAGAAGGTACTTTTGTGTGAAAAGAAAAACTAGTTATGATAATGCTAAATTTGAGTGACTATCTTTGTCTCCAAAAACTGATGTGCAATTACAAGCATGTTTATATTTGTACACTATTGTAGCAACATGTAGTATTTAGTATACCAAATTTTATATTAATTTAGTTTTTATCCAATGGAACTTCAAAATAATTATGCTTTTCAACGTTCAAATAAAGATATAAAAATGTATCTACATATTGAAATTACAAGTATGTTTATATTACGTCAATACGTCCACAACTAACAAATCTAAGAATATAAAATCTTGCTTCAATATAAAACCATTTCGATAATATATATATAGAAATACAAGAAATAAAAAAATGATAATAAAAAATAACTATAAGTTGCGGATATTCGTTTATTTACTTGTAATACAAATTATTATCCTGATGAAATAATAAACATCAATTATTTTAGATATTAAAATGCATATAATATAAACTATTATCTCGATGAAAGTTGAAGAGATAATTTTATACCGTTACATCCACAACTAATTTTCAAATATCAAACATTTTTTCATCTTTTGAATACAACTGCAAACTAATTTCAAATTTGATGTTCATTGACAAACCTAAAAATAATATTTTCTAAAGTTTATGAGGGGAAATCCTCACATTAACCCAAAATTTATTTCAAAGGGCGAATGCTACTAGTAAATATTAGTGAAAACGTTTGTATACACTTGTTATTCAAGACGAGTCATTACAGCATACCCTTCCGATTACGCTTTTTTCTAGGTTCTTAAGAGCACAACCAACAATGACTTATTCAACTGAAAAACTAACCACCACGCAACCAAATGTGGCTTTTTCGGTTAGTAGTGGCTAGTTTTAGATGATTTCGTAGCCAATTCGCTGAACCTGGGACTGGTTTTAAAATGGCAAAAACTTCGCCGTTTAATAATTAAACGACAAAGACTTTGCCATTTTAGTCCCTCAACGTTAAAATTAAAATGAATAGTTTCCAATAGCTACTTTATACCTCAACCCCATATATACCCTACCATCCCTCTTTACTTCGTACGCACCAATATTCTTCACTACTTTTCGTTATACTACATAATATCTTCTTCTGCTAATTAATCGAGCAAAAAAATAACAAGCAAAAAATCTGCCTCTACTTCTCAAAATCGTCCATTTGATCCAGCATACCCTTCTATTGGTTTTTCCGACATCCGTCCTTCCAACCAACAAGAAATATCGCTACTGCAACATGAGTATTGTTATACGCATATCAAAATATGCACTACGGTCAACCTTACCCTCCCCATGTTCCATCTTACATCCATCACCATCCACAACCTTACTATCTTTCTACCGTACCTCAATCCTACTACCAACACCGCCATGTCACTCATCAAGTTGGCACGTAGGAAGATCATTCATCCTACATATCATTGATGAAACAAGGTGATTAACAGGCAACATCCCGTATCTGGAGGCCAAAAGCTGAGCGCTACAGATACTGCAGTCATCTATTTTATTAACTTCTGGTGACAAAATACGGTAATGCTAACGGTATCCATAATATCAGAAGCACTTAAATATGAACAAAATCACAGATTTCAAAAAACAACATTTTACTAATTACATTTCGAAACAATAATTCATATCTAAGTTACATGATCCCTTAACGTTTCCCAGGAAATGATCAATATATCAATTACAAAATACGCCAAGAACGACATATGACGATGCCCCCTTGGTTGACTAGAGTCGATATATAGTCATATTTGACTTAATACACACAGCCAAAATAAACAGAATAAACTATAACTCCTAATTAGCTATCTGTTAGCCGCCTGCTCGTCTCCGGAAGCTTTATTCGTCAAAATTACTAAAACCTGAAAACCTCAACCCTTATCCTACTCAAATCAATTTTGAGCACCAAGAGAGTTTAAGGGGAACATAAACTTCGAGTCGGACATAAAGCCTGGTGTGAATAATACTATATATCTCGGTTATTGATATTAAGTGAGACTACGCCGTTTAGCGGAACGAGTTTCCCCTCACTTATATCCTCTTAAAACATATCTTTTGCAAACATTTTCCTGCAACCAAAACTGGTTAAAACTGTAAAGCATTATCATGTAAACAAACATATAAGGTAATAAATGGACTATCTGTCCGAAAACTGTAGTTTTGTTTGGCTAACTACTAACCATTGGCTGACTCGGGCCTACCAAACAATATAAACCAAATTTATCTAACATATGTTAGACACTCATCTTGTGGACGATCTGTCATTTACTATCTATTAAATACTTCTTCTGGACGGTCTGTCCCTAACTTATCTTCTCCCAGGGTCACCTGATCATAATGGTTTTGCGGGCTCACCAATAACCTATCTGTATACAAACATATATTCCTTCTGTGTGTAATCATAATTTTAGTCTTACCTGTGACAAAGCCCTACATACTGAAATTTTGGACTAATTTAGCTGGGGCTAATAGCTAATGTATAGGGCGCGACCTTATACCAATCCCATCTGGTATTCTAATATCTGAGTCATTTTACTTAGGGAAATCTTCCCTTAAATTTTCCTTGAAAACCTTTTCGAAATAATTTAAAATCTTTAAATCAAACTTACACAAGGAAAATACATATACTATATGCTTTACCAAAAATCACTTTGCCATGTTATATATACTTTACCCAAACCTTAGTTGATGAAAATATATAATCCTTTGAAAGTGCCCCTTCCGAATCTATTGAAAGTACCCCTTTCGAATCTATTGAAAGTACTCCTTTCGAAACCAAGTAAAACCCTTTATTTAAGCTAGGCCGAAAGGCCAAAACCTTCCTTTCGAAACCATTCTCAAAACCCTTTCGAAACCATTGAAAAACCTTTCCTTCGAAAGCTTTAAAACATTAGACATCCTTCTTTAAAACCTTTAAATCATGCTTTTTGAAAACATTGGAAAAACCTTTCCTTTCAACCCTTTCGAAACAATCAGAAAACCTTCCATTTCGACTCCTTCAAAACCATTAGGGAACCGCCCCTTTGAAACCTTTCTTAAAGACCTTCGAAAGTATTATACCTTTGTAAACACAAACCTTTCGAAATCACTTGGGTTCAATTTAAAACATGTGGAAACCTTTCGAAACCATTTGGATTATGCCTTCAAGTAGAGCAAAAGGATCAAAAACTCATTAAAGTCGAAAGCATTCCTTTCAAAATCATTCCTAAGTAAAGAAGTGATGGTGTCGAAACCATCCCTAAAAAAGCATTGGAGAAGTGGTCAAGTTTAAAAAGCAAAGCAACCCTTTCGAAACCAATCTAGGTCGAAAGGTAGAAAGAGGTAGTCATGAGTTTCGATTTAGTCGAAAGCATTTATTTATAAATAAGGGCGCAACCCAATCGAAACCATTTCTTTAAAACCATTTGACCTGGTCGAAAGCCAACTAAGTCGAAAGCTATTCAGTCGAAAGCAAGCAGGCGCATTTTCATTTAAAAGTAAAGTATCGCTTCAACCCATTCGGAACCCCTGGTCTGGACCCTATACCTTCCGCCTATATCCAATTCACTACGTATACGTTACCTGATACCATGTGTATTGGTTTCGATAGAGTCGGAGGCGAAGGTAAGGAGGCGAAAGCCTGGTGCTAAAAGCATCGAAACAGTGAAAACAATGTAGATTAGTCCTTTTTAACTATTTCTTTATACCTAACATGCCTTGTTTGTCAAATTGTGATTGGTTACAATTTTCTCTTTTCTAAAAGTACTGCCAATTTCCAGAATTAACAATTTTAAATTATTTACAAAATACCTCTTCTCTTTATTAATATATAAAACATTTAAGTCCCATACGTTAAATAATTTTATATATCCATTAAAACATTTAGGAAAATTTAAAAAAAATTCCAAAAATTCACTTTTAATATTTTTTCTAACATATATTAATTTCAGACCCAAACCATTAATTATTTAATCGTAAATAATTTTTAATCCAAAATAACATTTTCTTCAGTAGAAAATTCATATAAAAACCACATAAATTCAGAAAATCCAGAAAATTGAAACTCATCTCCAAAATATTATTTTTGATCTTCATAAAAATTCGCAAGGCATTTGGATGTCATTTAATAGGGTTTTCACCTTAAAACATATCATAAAATCAATATGAACATGCATAAATCATCAACGAGTATATATAATCATTCCATCATTCAAAAACATGGCAAATCATTGCAAATAAGTTCGGATTCAACTTAAAACCGAAAACAAAGAAATATAGATGTAATCATTATTCACCTTAGCTTTAGAAATTAAGGAGCTTGAGATTTGAATGGATTTGATTTGATTTAGCTTCTTCCTTAGTTTTTCTTAATCTTTATCATCTTTCTCTTGTTAATGGTGGCCGACCTCAAGTTTAAAAATTTTGATAAATGAAAATGAACGTGTATGGGATACACGGCCAAGGGTTTAGGGTATAAGGATAGCCTCTTTCCTATTTTACCCCTCCTCTATTTCATTTTTAACTCTTATCTTAACTCATTGGTTAAATGGCACAGCTACCCTTTTATAAAAATCAAATCTCAATCTCCTAATCAACACATTATTTTATTTTATTTAACTAATTAAATATCCTAAATAATGTTACCAAAAACATGGGGTGTTACACAACAACAATAACATCTTAGTGCGCAACACTCAGATACTCAGGACCGAGATGCTATGCGAAATCTAGGAAGGCAGTTTTCGTATGCTTGTAACACCTCTGTCAATGTTGATGTGGAAGTTGGTAGCGGTTCCGAAAACAAGAAGATCAAAATGCCGATGTAAAAAATACTGAAGAAGGCAACGCTGAAGCTATTGAAAAAACGCATGTGCATCAAGCCCCAAAGTACAACAAAAAGAGAAGGAAGTGAAAATCGTTAAGGGGATGTTTGAAGATCTTCGCAAGGGATCAACTTCAGCTGGATTTGACGTAGGAAATGAGGACATTAATGCAAATGATGCAAGAAAGAAGCGAGTTAAATCGCATGCTGCATTTTTTGTGGCCTGACGCTAATTTTAGGGTTATCTGAGTGCATAGCTGGTTAAATCAGTGCAAAATGAAAAGAGGGGTGAAATGAACAAGTCCATTGTTGGTAATGATCTAACAATAGACAATTTAATATTTCATGGATCGCCTGTCAAGCAAATTACTCCTACACATAACAATGTGGATTTTACCGTAACCTCTTTAACTCATGCAAACATTGTTGTTTGTCACAGACACTTTCGAAAGCGAATAATATCGTATCTGCATCCGCTTCCAAAATTATCTTCGAATATCAGATATCTGCATCCAAAAATATACACAAATATCGAATATTTATCTTATCCGCCAACGATCGGTAAATCAAGAAACATAAATAGAAAATTTTAATTTAATATAAAACTATCCAAGTTCGAAAAATAAACAAATATGATGATGATAAATAATTTTGAGCATTTAATATACATTTATATAATATAAACTATTAGTTAATAAAATAATAAATACATGTTTTCTATTATAGTAAAATACACATAATATAAATTATAATTTTGATAAAACCCGAACGGATGATCTTCAAATGTGGATGTTTTCGTATTAACATCTGTATCCGTTTTTTCAAATATCGGATACTCATCCGTCTTTCAAATACGAACACGGACGGATTTTGAATTTTTGAATATTCATTATAGACTTAGTTAATCATCTTCAGAGAATTGGTAGATTTGATACGAATGAAATCTTAAACAGCGTCATACAATAAAACGAAGCCAAAGGCTGCAAAATGTTTGGATGACGACTCAACACTGAGCTAGAAACTAACAATCATGTAACAAATGTCTGAAGTACGTATTTGTTACTTCTTTAAAATTTACAAAGCAAGTTCGGTTTTGTAGAGGAAAAAATAAAAGCTCTCCAGAATTTTCAAATGGGCGAAAGTGGACCAAATTTGTATCCATTTGTAATATTATGACGTATTTTCATATTTTAATAAATTAATAAATTCCTAAATTATTATTTAATCACCAACAGGAAATTGATAAATTATACTCATTTGCTCCACTAGAATCCATGCAAATGCTATACTTCAGTCCTTCCCTTTTAATTTTCCAACTACGCAGATACCCCTTTTGCTAGTTTATTTTGGTTTCGCAGAGAACTCACACCAACTGGCCTGTATTGTCTTCATTAAATTTTCTTTGATCAACATTTAATCCAAATTACAAACCATCATCTTTATCACAAACCAAACAGAAAAAAACAGAAGAAAAAAAACAAAAAAAAAAAACTCTTTTCGATTATAAACAGAGAATACATCATTTCCAACTTTAAACAATGATTAAAAAAATGATACATGTATCATACCCTTGAATGAAGTTCCAACATACGTATATGTCTGTAAATGTTACAGACCCAACTAAACAAAAACCTATGTAGCTAAAAGCAATCAAAACTTTAACAAAACGAATTAATTGAGGTATATTTCTAAATTAAATAGGTTGAAAACAAATGGATGAATGAAAAAAAATTACAATTTGTCGCCACAGGCCAATCGAGGAGGAAAGATGATGACACTTGATTGATGGAGGCAGCTAATTATCGTACTTCTTTGGTTGACGCCACAATGAGAAACTTCTTGACAAGGATCCAAGCAAAGAAGCTTTGGGCGTCGTGAACCTTTTTGCATATAGGCGCTTTCTTGCAAGGTCAGAATATTTTGTTCCAGGTTCCTTTGATCTATCAATCTGCAAACACGTAAAGTGTACACAATTAAACATATATTATTTGACACAAAAACATTCAGTAACAATTAAACATATATAAGAGAAAAATTGTAAGAGTAACATAACCATGTGTTATATGACTAATAACTTACAAACACTCTCACATCCTAACTAGAATTCAGTGAGGTTTGGGAGTATTTGGATATTCTATGTTAACAAAGGTACTTTTCTACTGTATAACAATGAATGTTTTCTAGAAACTTGACACAATTAGTCAAACAGGGTACCTTGCTAATTTTGCCATCTTTCAAAGTGTATCTGACACCAGACCAGTTGATAGTTTGTGTAAAATGAGACCACACAGCAGAAATCGGGTATAGAAAGTTATCAACCAAGATTGCAACAAAGATCTGTCAAAAAATATATATATATAATATTCAGAATTAGCAAATGTCTTGCCCTCGAATCATAATGGGAAACAGAATGCAACGCTGTAATTTAAGTAATATTGGAGAGAGAGAAAAGATTACCAGTCCCCAATTATATGAATCAAGAGAGAGAGCTGGTCCTTCTGGAGATAAAAGGCTGCATAAATGAATCTCAACTTTGGTCAAGTTCCACATAGAAAGAAGTTCT
Source organism: Allium fistulosum (assembly GCA_030737815.1). Taxonomy (NCBI): domain Eukaryota; kingdom Viridiplantae; phylum Streptophyta; class Magnoliopsida; order Asparagales; family Amaryllidaceae; genus Allium; species Allium fistulosum. The sequence goes on along the minus strand of CM060901.1, from coordinate 1,340,269,646 downwards.
ACAAGGGTACATATTGCCAATGAGCCTGCTAGTCTCAACCCTACAAAATAAACAGTGTGTGGAATGATATAGAAAAGTTTGTTCCCCAACATCTACTGATTCTAGCAAACAACAAAAGTAGACAGTATGATTACCACAAGGTAAGTCGGCTATTTCATTCACAGGATAGTCACTATATTGTGCTCTGATGGCTGCTAAGACATGTATCGTTGTCATAAAATATGGCATGACAAAACCCCAGGATAAGTAAACATGCACAGAGAATAGTGCACGATTCATAATCCAGTTAACTGTTGAAATGTATGACTCTAGGACAAATGTTTGCTTCCGCAAGTAATTCCAGTATCTGCAAGTGAATGAGAATTGAGAGACTTGTAGTAATTCTTAAGAGTAATTGATAACTGATACCAATTAATTAAACCTGGAAAAGCTAAGATCACTTGCAAGGGGATGGGGGAAGACAGCCACCGGGGGCGAACTAATCAGCCTCTTATTGTCCCCTGCAATTAAAGAATTTTTCTGTTACATTCACTGATTGCATGTGAAAGAAAAGTGTATGAAACATATGTATTCATACACAAAATTGTATATAACACATGTATTCATATACAAAATTGTATAAAACACACGTATCCGTATACATGGAGCAGGTACTGGGTACATGGGAGGGAGCAGTGCACACATTTCATTTTTAAATGACTTCCATAGAAGAATAATATCAACTAAAATAATGGTGATGGTGTGATAGATATAGAGCATTGGGTGGGGTGGTGATGTATATCAAGTTGATATAACAATATGGTAATATTATTATATTAATCTTAGATTGACAAAAGGCGAAACCCAACATATAAAGCTCTCTACTATGTGAAAAATCTAGAATGGCTTCCCTTTCTAAAAGAAATTGATTATATTTAAGCAGTCACCATGATTAGGACTAGGAGGAGACTCAGCTTATATATGTAATTCATAAAGTTTTCTTTCTAAAAGAAATAGATCTCCAGAATAATTTTTAAAATTGTTCAGTAAAATGTAAAGATGAATGATAGTGCCTACTTGCACATGAAAAACACAGGTTTGTAGTATTAAAGTAAGAAAGGAAGACACTTTTATTTATATAAAAAAAAGCTAAGAAAATGTCATGAAGTGGTTTAGAGAAGAAGCATGGGATATTTAGCTGTTGAGTAATTAACTTATTGCTAATTATATTTTCACCACCACGGATTCGTCATTTCCTTCATGATATGATAATAAAGAAAATGGAATTCCAATCTCAGCATAGACATTTAGCTCATAACTATTCAATTTCAAACTTAACATAGACGCCATGATATTCAAATTATATATGAAAATAAAGTCAGCAACCACACAACATTGATTGTGAATACTGATATCAACGTTGTAACTAAAAACAGCAAAAATCTTGAATGACTTGTAACCAAATCACATACAGAACACATACGAAACATATAAAACTCACCAGCAATTGCAGCAAGAGTCATATCATCCGAATACCCACCATTTCGAAGTCCACTGACCACGCCATACGAATCTTTCCTGAAATCATCAGCATGCATCTGGAGAACATAATTAATGATCAAGACACATACAAATGAAGTGGTTATCAGCCTTTAAAAGTATAGCATAATAAAATGCAATTTCACCATCATGCAGCCTCCCCATAGAAAGAAAGTCCTTCCACCAGTTGCAAACCCCATAGAACAAGGCTGAGAACAAACTGCTATATCAGAGTTCGAACAGATATTTCATGAACATATAGTAAAATCCATTATGTTATATTACTACCCAAATATAAATTTTATGACTTAAGAATGCAATACATTACTCCTCACTATGGTATGTAAGATTGATTGGCCAAATGCTGATCATAAGCAAAGAACTAGCTTCCAAAAGCCAGTTTTATCAAATTTAATTGGTAGCACAAAAACTTCAGGTAAACGTTGCAGAAATCACACGGTTCAAACCAAGCACAACATCATGTACGGATATGCGAAGAATTTATAGTATGTTCCCTAAGGGCACAGTTACATACGGTAATCTTTAAAGTTACCTAGCACACCTCTTCAGGTTTTTTTCATTAAACATCTATTTAATTGTAAATTTAAGTATGTTATGGTAATGTATCAAACCTTAAACTGTGCCCTTAGGGCAGCCTGTTAACAAAATTCGTAAATAAATATGCAGTTAACACTTATCGCCCAGATGTATGCTAGAATAGGTATAGTTGCTGTATATTATTTAGGTATGCAGGTGACTAGTGAACATTATTGTATTAGGTATTGACACTTGTACCCAAAAAAGCAGACATTCTAAACTATTGCTTTTGTTGCATCAGGCAAAATAGTTCGCCCTCCAAAATTATTTTAAATAAAATACCTAATTTAATAAGGGAGTTGTTAAAAACACACCGCACATTGGGGAAGAAACACTGGTTTTGGGGTCCCTTCAAAAATGCCTGTTAATAATGTGCATCAAAAACAGGCTTCTAACTTTAAACACGATTGAGTTATAACTAGATAAAAAATTACCAGTGCACTTTATTAAGTTATAACAGACAGGTCTACACTCCATGAAGATAAACACATCCAACCAGTTACAGTTTAGCATGTATTTTTTAATTATTTATTGGTAAAGCTCTACATGTATGTTGCAGTAAGTAAAACAGATATTTCTGCAAACTAATGCCGCTAATTGGTATAACCTACCATTCATTATTTTATTTTTTATTTTTGATGTAGAGTTTTATAACTAAGGAGCAGAGTAACATAAAATTTAGGTTCACAACATCAACGGGATACAAGCAACAGGAAAAGAAGATGAATCAACATACAACGTAAAGATTTATTTTAGTAAATGTAAAAAAAATGAAGATCTGCACAGGCAAAGGAGAGCAAGTGGAATAAATCAATTTTGAAGAACAAAAGCATAAAACCACGAGAAAGAGAGAAACGCCCTTAGTGCTGAAATAAATTACCATATGATATTCATATATACAGTAACTCCCTAAGCTTCCAGAGGGTAAATCGAGTGGGTATCCAGTTTGGATAAATATCTGGTTAACATAGACAAGAATGAACACAACGAACCAACAAGTGGATATATCATTAAAAGAGTGAAATGCAAGTCACGATCTATTTTCTAATGCAAACCTCTGGATTTTTTTCCATCTCTGCTGTAAGAGTCCCAATTGACCCTGGATGTAGTCTAACATCATCGTCAAGAAACAAAACATATTTGCTATCTTTATGCATCTTCTCAACACCTATCTGTAATAATAAACCATAAACTATATTTGTTACCGTCTATTGTTATTTCTATGAAAAGGGTAGGGTGAAGCAAACATAATCTAATGCTTCAGTAATATAATTAGCAGACAAAAATTGTTTAAACACATCGCATAAAAAAAATAATTCACCATGAACATAAAATTGAACGGTTTTCAGATAATATCTTTGATGGTATCAAAAATTGAGTATATTATTGAAATTGAAATCTTCTAAATAATTTGTATATATTTATGGATAGAATCATAAAAAAACAGAAAGTACTAATTTGACAAACTACAAATTAAAACTCAGTTAAAATACACATGCAATATATGTTGACAACAGAGCAATTGACATGTCAATTTCCCAGAAGATTGCAACATATTTTGTGGCCTTCAGAAGAAATAAGTGATATATCAGTACAGTGACAACATGGAATTAGCCAATAGGAACATAGCTAGATACAGAGTGTTTAGTTAATCATTTTCAGGGACTCTATTATTACACAGAAGAGGCAAAACAGGTCTGAGCTCTATATTGAGTACAATAGGCATTTTAAAAAAAAAGCACAAATCTGGAAATTGACTTGCAGGTTTTTTTTTCCATTGCGCAATTTAATTGGGAACTAGACTTAAAAAACTAAAAAATAAAAGAATTAAGGATATTCTTCCAGCTCAAAACAAGATATCAAAAATGGAATTGAAATTTACATTCACACAGTTATATACAACATGAAAATTTGATTATATGCTTTTCAAGATGAAATTTCTCAAACATGTTTCTTGTAAACAAATTGTTTGTCCAGAAGTATTACTATAAACCATCAGAAGCTGAATCAATACCATACTCGAGAACAGATTACAAGTTGATCATATGTTTAAAAAAAAAATTCATGTGTATGTTAGAAAGAAAAAAACCATCAATAATATACGTACTAACTGATTATGGATTTTTTGACTGCACGTAGTGGACATCCCAGCAACAATGATCCTTGCATCGACACTGTCCTGACATAATCAATAAGCAAGTTTAGGATAAACATTGTAATAAATCAACCATGATATCTTGTGTGATTATGTTTATTATTATCATTATTTTCTTGATAAAAATACACATAATAAGAGGTGGGTGTGGTGACATGAGGAGGTAACTTATGTGGTTCCCATGGTATCGAGTTTGACTTCCAGACACAGACAACAAGAGGTGAGTTTGGTGACATGATGAGGCAACCAATGTGGTTCCTCTGGTATCGAGTTTGAATTCCAAACATGGCCAATAAGAGGTGGGTTCGGTGACATGATGAGATAACCTGTGGTTCCCATGGTATAGTTTGAGTTCCAAACACAGCCTTCTGAGATATTTATTTCAAAAAAAGAGTAGTTTTCAGGGTGAGTCTCTTGTACCCTCACATAGAGGGGACTCTTTTGCACTCAATTCCACCCGTCAAAAAATGCTTCCGATGTGCATGTGAATGCAGTGGCGGAGCAACGTGAAAGCTGGGGAGGTCACGTGACCCCGTCAGGATTCTTCACAAAAATTTCCAACATAAAAAATAACTAGGGTTAGGCGCACCCTAGATTCAAAGCCTGCCACCGCTACCGATTTCAATGTCTCTGCACTGCACTCAGTAGCTCAGTCCCTACAAATCATTGTAAGAACCTCTCCCTGCACTCTAACTCTTAATGAAATTTCATAATTCGATTCCAAAATTTGTTTGAATTTGTTTTAAATTTTGAATTCAAAAGTTTACTTAATTGTTGATCGTTGCTGGTTTCTGAAATTATAGATTGAAATTGCTAAATTGTTAAATTATTGTTGTTGCTTAACATGTTGATTTTCACTTGATTATTAGGACTGCTTGGAATTGCTGAATTGCTAAATTGCTGGAGTAAAATTGCCCAGTTTTTATTGAAATTGTTGATAGAAAATCTCATTTTTGATATCTCACATAATTATACTTCTCATTGGTAACTGAATTTGAAAGAATCATAATCAAACTTTCAGTTTTAAATTTTCTATCTACTTTATTCTTCATATGTTTGCTTATGTAGGTTTGATGTGGTTTACTCCTAAATGCTACGTTATAATTTTTAGTCGTTGTAGTATTGCGAATTGTTTACTTTTAAGCTCCATTGCAGTTGTATTAAGATGCTTAGTCTAATGGGATTAAATTACTCCAAACTCGTTTTTGCTGAGAATTTTTTTAGCAGTCCTTATATTATAAAATTACTAAAAAAATATATGTAACAAGCCGTTCCGTGAATGCATTTCAGTTAGATTCAAACGGTTAAAAATAAACCTTGTTAGATGTTCTTGGATGAGGGCAAAAAAAAGAAATAATTTAAACTTCTTTTTTTCCCAAAATTGGATACTTAGGTGATAGTACACTGGAGCATCTAACCACTAGGAGAAAATTGATAAAAGTTCTTGTAAATTTTGTGGTCTTGACCTTCTTTCCTCTTATGTGTACTCTTGTTATTTTCATTTTCCAAATCAGATTTCAGAATTAAACCAACAAAAAAAGTAGATACGCATTTGAATAGTTGGGAAAAAAAATCTGGAGCTCCTGTGAAAAATCTTCGAATATTTCCAAATAGTGAACCCCCCCCCCCCCCCCCTCCCCAAAACTATTATTTCTGGCTACATCGATACTTGAATTTACACACGCACGCACGTGATGTGTGTGTGTTAACATCATGTTTCCACACGAAGAACATGCTTGTAGATAAATGAAGCATGGCATAATCATATGAACATGGAAACAAAATTCAAAATTTTGTTTGTCATAATATAAAAGCGTGAAATCAAGCAAAAGTCTTCTTTTTTCTTTTTCAATACGATGGCCCGAAAAAGATCACCAATGAAATAGCCATACCTATCAGAATGGGGTCGTTTGAAGCAAAATCACAGCCAGTGTAAACATATTAGTTTCTTTTTATTTTACTTGTTTTAACATAATGAAACTAAATAATACCTTAAACTCCGAGATCAACCTAGTTACTGCAGAATATGCCGGGTCCTCGGTGCTTTCGACAACAAAAAGAAACTCGGATGGACCTCCATATAGAGATGTTATCTGCATCCATATACAAGCTTAACTGGATGAGATGTAATTGTAATGTTAATTCCGTTGAGTAGTCTATCTTGTATGTGATAACAAAATTGCAGAACTTGCATACAAGGGATATCGAGAGTTAAATGATTCAGTAAATATAAATATATAATGATGATGATGAAATAACCTGAGTTCTCCAGTTTTGTAGATTGTGTTCTCCAAAGCCTTTTAAGGGCATGATAGTTGTCACTCTGGGTAAATTTTCCTGGGCCGAATGCTCGAGTTCATTTATATCATCACAGATAAATGCAAATGGATTCCCACCTTTGATATTCCACTTTATCTTTCGTATCGCTTTATTCCTGAAAGTATGACGCACCAGAACATAACAGGAACACCATTTAATAACAGCTACTGATCATAGTTTTACGTATTTTATAAATTGATACCTGACATAAGCAGCTAAGGTCCACCCGAGAGAAAGGGCTAAACATATCATGCATCCCTATGATGAAGAAGATAAATCAAATGGTCAGTTAATTGTTAAAAGTGGTATGCATGTGTTTTACATGTGTTTAATTTACATAGAAACAAATATATGCATGACTTGATATCAAGTTGCATAAAAACTGATTATAAGATAGATCAATGTTCAAACAAATGAACGTATATAGCATAGTGAATCGTCACTAGGTAAAGCATAAATGTACATAGTAAAAGATAAAGCATAAATCATGATTGTATTAACTAAATATAATAACTAACAGGTGATACTGAAATAATTTTTAAAAGATCTTGTGAATTAAGGTTTCATTTCATTTAATAATGTTAGTACATGTCAAACAAGGTTTGATATCTCAGTTTCGGTCTCGATTTTGGTCTTTTGTAATTCTAGAAATTTCAATATTAATTCATGAATTTCGGTAATTCTGGTTCAAGTTTCGGTTTTGGATTTCATTATTAATTTTTCATATAATTACACATATGTTTGTTTAATTAATTTAAACAATATGGGTAATTTATCTTTAATTGAAAAATAAGATGTAAATTTACAATATTGATTGATTATAAATATTTTTAACACTAACAAATATTTATTTATTACTTCGTACTTAACTTGTTTAGTTACACTATTCATATATTTTGTGGTTTTGTATGTTCTGGAAATTTAAATTTTAGATTTTGAATATTTATTTTTGAAACTCAAATTAATTCTGTTTTTGATTCTATAAAATTTGAATTTTACTAGTTTTTTTGTTGAATAGGAGTTTCGGTTTGATTTCATTAAGTCCCCATTGAAACCGAAACGGAACGATCGAAATCTCGGTGTTTTGGTCGAAACCTCAAACCTTGGTCAAACCACTAAGTAGTATTGCAAATATCTTGATGTTTTTGTACGAAATTGTCACAATATAACTATGTTGCTTGATTGCTTGGATATATAATGTATACAAATAAAGTTGATCTAAAGAAAAACTGTTTATATCTAATGATAATATAGTAATATATAATCAATTTCGGGGGTATTCCATCTATTTTTATTACGTCGATGAAAAGTGTTGGTTTACATGTGATAAATAATAACTAAAAGAGAATATGTGATGCTGGAAATTGATGTAATGTTTTATTGTATGGAAAGTTTACACTTGAGAAAGAAATAATTATTTTATGCTGAATAGTAAATTTTAAAATATTAGTTTGGAAATATCGAAATTATATGAAAAAAGAATTTATTAATTGTTATCAATTTGAGGAACATAGAACTAAGTAGCAGATGGACTAAATTACATGTCCAGAAAAGAAGAATCAACCGACAAGTCTGAAATAATGTTTGTATAACCAATTACAATATATTTTCTATAATTGGCTTATTACAAGCACCAGCTTTCTTAGGAAACAGTCTATAAAGCATACGCTTCAGCAAAGCACTAAACAGTAACAGTCTATAGTGAAATTTAGTATTATGTTGTTTTAATGCTTTATCCTTCATTGCAAAGCATGAACCGCCATACAAAGGGATTCAGAAATATGTTTATTGCATTTCACAGTGTATTATTTGTTTCTGAAGGATTCTGTGAAGAAACTGAAGCTACAATTTTATAGCATTTTTGTATGTGGAATGATTGTGTTTGAATTCTTGAAACATAAAAAATTGTAGGTTGGAACAATTGTTGTCTATAGTACTCACTACTCAAAGCACATCTCAGGTTGAATTTAACTGGACAAAGAGTGATAATGAACTATGAAGTTATGAATGGCCTTTTATGTTACATAATAATGTGGACTAAACATAAAAACATTGTGTAAAGCAATATCTCTAGATTGTTAAGAGAGTAATTTTCAACAACATAAGCCGTACATGGTTTGATTTTTTTTTTTTGAACAATTACAAGTGGTTACAAATCCTATAAATATAGATACTTCTTCTTTATTTAATTTTATAACCGTACTATTAACAACATTACTAATTATAATTTTTTTCATTTTAGAAAGAGTTATAGGGCATTGACTGAAGAACTTAGCATTATTTAATAGTGTGTGTCTTAGTGCATACAATATAGAAAAGCGTTATACTCGCTTCAAATCCTCCTGAATCCTGATATACTCTACTTTTGCACTGTTGTGAAACTAAAATGGAGTGCTAAAGGAGAGAGGGTTCCACTAATTTACGTTTATACTTATTTTTCCAAAGTGCGGCAAAAAATGGGGATAATCATAATAATGATATAAATAGATGGAGTCTGTGGCAGAGCTAAATAAGGATGAGAGGGACAAGCATCTGCTGACTACTTATGAAATTACTACCGATACACACGAAAATCTATGTATTTAGTATTATTCTGAGTCATATTCTTCACAGTACTCCCTCTAGAACAGTTGTACTGCATGTGTGCCCTGCTCCCTCCTCTGAATTTGATATGGATCCGTTGTTGGATGAAGCCGAAATTACAACTAAACTAAGCTAACCAAACTAGTTGTCAATATTATTCATAAACTCTTTACAAGTATAGGAAAGCTTAAAAAGTCACGTTCGTAAACAATTTAAACCAAAATTATTATTATTATTTAAATTAAAAATAAAAGCACCTAAGCTATAGCCTAGAGTGCACAATGAATAGTTCTACCTGTAGTGCTACTTCTTTTGCAATTATTCGTTGACATACTAATAATAATAATGATTTGCACACCCTACCATGAAAATAGTTGTCAGTTAATATGTCATGGTGAATGGAAAAGCCAAATTGGGAGCATAACATTGAATTTTTCTTCTTCTTTCTGTTGCTTTTGTTTTAAAGAAAGATTACAGTTTATTATAGATAATAAAAGCAGTATGTTCTGCACATAGTTCCAGATTATTATCTATGCAGACATTTTAATCCATTATAGTTTTCCTTAGCTTCAAAATAAATCTGCAATGTGAGTTGTAAGGATGCTGTTGCATTTTTTAACTGGAAACAAACTCCTACCCATTCAAAACATTTTCATCCTTTTGTTTAATATTTTATCCTCGGCTAACAATTGCTGCTTCAGATACATTACACCCATACAGCCAGTCGGATATGATAGAACTAAACATGCTCCAAAAACATGCTTCGCGCTTGGACCACGGTTTTCCTACAAATATTGAAGCATGGTATTGAAGATCAAAACTATGTCACTAGGTAGCATTGTTATCAAAAATCCTAAAACCTTACGATTTAAATCACGATTCAGATCGGATCTCTCCCTTTACGATTTGATTTATATTGCGATTCAAACTTAGTTAAAATCGCAATTCAAAAAATGATTCAACCCATACTGATATGTTTAATATACTTATTAGGATCCACAATTCAACTTGTAATGTTTTCTAAATAAAATAAAGTGGAACAATAGAAAAAATTGAGTTTTATGTTTAAATTTTGAAGTTCAAATGTCAAAATCAATGTAAAAACATTTATAAAACTTGAAAATACGGATTTTTTGAATCTATGATTTATGATTTAAATCCCGTTTCGATTTAAAATTTGAACTTCAGGATTTACGATTTGAATCCCATATTGAAAAACCTTGCTAGGTAGCACGATCGTAGATTCTAACATTAAACTATAGAGAGTACGATGATTTTGCCACTTACAATACTATGAACCGATGAAAAACCAATAATTAGTCACATATAACTAATGAGCTTATCCATAGATTAGCCTAGCCTACTTAACTAACTGCGCTGTATGCCCTCTTAGAAAAATTGTGCTGCAAGTGAGCCTCCTTTGAAGTTGATAGGGATTCGTTGCTGGATGAAGCCAAAATCAACTCAAGCTAACCAAACTAGTCAATGTTTTCGTAAACCCTTTATAATTTGCTTAAAAGCCTTAAGAAAAAATAATGTTGGTAAAAAAACCAAAATTTCCAAAAATGCACCTAAGCAATAGTCTATGATGTGCAATGAGTACTTCTGCTCCTGGTATTATTTCTTCTGTGATTATTCAGTGGCATACCAAGAATGATCTGCACACCCTACTGCGAAAATAGTCTCATTGTTTCTTTTACTAATCTTTTTTGCTTTTGTTTCAAAGAAAGGTGAAAGTTTACTGTAAATAATAAAAGCAGTATGTTCATATAGTTGCAGATTACATCCATGTGGACATTACAATCTATCATACATTTTCATAGCTTCAAAATAAGTCTGTGATGTGAGGTGTAAGAAAGCTGTCGCATATATTTCTTTTTCTTTTTCTCCTAGAAACACACTCCTAGCCATTCAAAACATTTTCATTCTTTTGTCTGATATTTTATTCCCTGCTAACAGTGTATCGATATGAAATTGCTCTCTCGAATACTCTACCCATACAGCTAATCAGATACCAATGAACTAAACATGCTCCAAAAAATGCACCTCACACTTGGACCAGGGTTTCTCTACCAATATTGAAGTAAGATATCGAAGATCAAAACTGTCGCTAGGTGGTGAAGTTGTAAATTTTAACATCGACTATAGAGATGTAGGATATTTATGCAACTTATATCACTATGACCCAATGAAAAGCCAGTGATTGGTTCACAAATAACTAATGAGCCCATCCATAGATTAGCCTACCTTACTTAATTACCAACTGCAAAAAAAAAACATCCTGAAACTAAAGGTGAATTAAGCTACCTAAATTTCGATGTTGTATCGCTATATATCATATAAACAAGTAACACAGTATTATCTCACAGCAGTCATTAAAGGACAATGTACCGATACAAACAATTAAATCACAGGCTGAACTTCCAAATCCTAACAGCTAACCGTATCGAAATCACGAATGGTTAGCTTAATAAATCAGCATTGGAATCTCAGATCCAAATGTAATATGAAAACATAAATTTACAAAGCTGCACCTGGATCTGAATGAAAATAGCAAGAGGACTACAGCAGAATCTGTTCGCAGAAGCCAGAAACGAATCAATAGCTTCGAAACCCATGATAGTTTCGGATATCTCGATACAGTTTATTTTATAGCCCTAATTTAAAAAATCAGAATCTTTTAGAAAAGAATGGAGGCCTCAAATCGCCATCGAATTGAATGATGAGAGAGAGAAAGGGAAAAGGGAGGACGAGAGAAATTTATCCCCGCTTTGTATGCCAATTTTGTTTCTCTTCTCTTCTCCAAGAAATTTTTGGCATACGAGAAAGGAGCGGTAAGTTATATTTCATATGCTTATTTCTTTGGCAACTTTTTGCGAACTACGAGCTGATATAAGTTGGGTAAAGGCTTTTTAAATAAATAAATAAATAAGAAGAAGGTTAACGTGAGCTTGGGGAATAGGTTAAGCCTTACTGATTGTTAATATAAAATTACATAATAGAAATACAAATTTTTAATCCAATTGTGAATTCCAAAGATGTTATCATGTGTATTTCTTTATTAATAGTTGTAATAATTTTAATATGACACTCTTTTGATATTAGCCCGAACTACCGAAAATGCATTTTTGTAAATATTATCAAAATTTAATATGACTTAAAATAGGATATGATAATTAAGTTTTGCTTTACAAGTTCAAAATTTTCTCTACAACTATTTACCAAGTCTTAATATCATTTGAAAATAGGATATAATAAATAAACTACTTTACAAATTCATTTTTTTATTAACTAATAATATAAATAAAAAATTTAACTGAAAAAAAAATTATATAGTGCAACTTAGAAATAAATAAATATTTATGATTCAATACAAAAACTGGCGAAATATTGATGAAAATCATTTTCTTTTGAACGTATTAAACAAATATGATTTGTAGAAAAACAGTTTAAGTGTCTTCATCACGCGCGAAGCGCGTGCCGCAACGCTCGTACATTATTATTTTTGTATATTAAGAGACATGCTACAAAATCGTTAAAAATATATTTGTGAAATGTCAAAAAATTTATTCGGCTTTTGATCTAGTTAAATAGTACAAAATGCTGATTTTCTTACGTTTAAAATGCATTTTATATTTTGCTCAAGGTGTTATATTTTAGTAATGGAGAATTTTGTCTAAATGACAAACTTTCAAAGCTTTTTAACCTCAAAACCAGTCCCTTCAAAATTTAGTCATAATGACACAACAGTTAAAAATGTCGTGTAAAAAGAAAACCGTCAAGTACAAAATGCTACTAAGTTGTATCATTTGAAAATAAAATACGACCACAAGGTAAGATCAACTGTTACATAATAAAATCGAAACATATGTATTATATCCTTCTTTTAATTCAGTAAATACAAAACTGATACTACACTCATTGAATTTTTGTCCTTCTGCTGTATTTAGTTTCTCATTCTCATTAAAAAATTGCAATCATGTCCTTTAAATTAAAAAATTAATGAATTTTGTCCTTCATATTATTTTCTTGTTTATTAATTGTATAAGTTTTTTTTAACACTTGATAAAGATTAACAATTTTATCTTTTTTGCTTGCTACATCAGCTGAGCAAGGTTGGAATGACTATTAAGAAAAACTGAGTTTAGTGTTTTGTAAATTAGTGCAAAATATTAACAAACGTACAAAAAAGAAAAGGTAACTGAATGAAGGCAATGCAACTGAAAAGTTTGCATTATGCAAGAAAAAAAAATCAAAAAGGTTATTGTATTTTAAGCAGGGGATTTTCAAATACTGAAGAAAATTCTGTTTTGATCTCAGCTATTTGGAGGGAGTAGGAGGGAAGCTTTATTTTTATGCTGGTTGGATTCGTTGGAACTGGCCATTGGATTACAAACCTAAAAAGGTCCGCGTGGCATCTACAGGCTGTTTCTTGCTATTTTGAAGGGGTATGTCGGACCCATTTTTTTTGATAGAAACCGATTCCGAATCAACCTTTTTTATTCAGCTCCAGACTGTTTCTTGTTGTTTGAATTTAAATTGTACGGCATTTAATTTGGAATATCCCTTTGTCCAATGGCCTGTCAGCTTGTCAACTTGTCAGGGTGTATGTAACAATCCCAACTTCTCACACACAATACGGGTTCCTTTTGTTAAGAATTAACTAAGTAAACGATGAAAGGTGTCACAGGAATATTTGTTCAAGATACTAGTCTAACGGCGAAAAAAACCAACCGTTGGATCCTACAATTTGAGAAAGAAAAAAACATTTATTTGAGTTTCAATTAAAAACACAAATATGCTACTATTAACATCCAGATTTTTTTTCTTCTGACCATCATTATAATTTTATTGAAAGTCAATATTTTTTATGTACTTCCAATCTTCATATTTTAATTTTTCATTCAACTCTGCATACTCCTGTCTTTTATCTCTTCTCAACGAATCTTATGTATTTCTCAAAAATTCAAACCTTAAACCACAAAAAATCTCATCTTGCTTAATGGATGATGAAAGGTGAAGATTTAATAGACAATCTCAATTGTGATGATTAAAAGGTTTCATTTTCATGCGTTAAAGTTTATCTTAAATAAATCAATCATAAATACGTTGTTCGGAGTTTTTTAATTCTTCAACAAATCAATTAAGCACGATCAATTCCGATTAGAAAATCTAGAGTTTCACAAAGAAAATCGAAGAACGAATGTTTACTCAAGGACTACGTAGATTGTTGAGATGTGATGAGCTTTTAACTTTAATAAACGACTTGAATTCTTCATTTTTTCTCCGACTGCGGTGTTTGTAGGGAAAGAAAGAAGAAAATAGTAGCACACAAAACATAAATTAAAAACATAATGATAACAACAAAAAGTTGTTCGTATTATTAAAAATAAAATGATAAAAACAGATATATAAAGTGAACGTTTGCAGTTAAATCTCAGAAACATTTGCAGTTTATTTTGGAATTTCATTTGGAGTTTTGAGCTCACATTTGACCATTGTTTTCGCCTTTTGGATAGGTGAAGTGTGATTGATGCTTGACCAGTATATTTTTTCTCGTTTGGAGTACTGTCATTTGAATTTCATCTAAAGTATTTTGTTTCCATTTCTCCATTGTTTACTTGGTCAACATTTTCTTCCCATTTATGATTGGTTATTGACGTTGTATTGAATGTCCAATAGATTTCATATAGGGGTTTTGCACCGAAGGTCCCTATTTTTGATGTTGTTGTAAGAAAAGTCCTATGATAACGAGCATGTAAATTAAGTCCCTGTTTTTTTTCTAAATCAGAAAGTGCAAACTATCTTGCGCTTTCTTCATAGAAAGTGCAAGTTAACTTGCGCTTTTCAAAAAGTTAATTTTTTTCGAAAATTTTAAAATTTTCAAAAAAAAAACTAAAATAAAAAAGCGCAAACTAGCTTGTGCTTTCCTGATAAAAAGTGCAAGTTAACTTGCGCTTTTCAAATATTTAAAAATTTTCGAAAATTTTAAAAATTTTTAAAAAATTTCAAAATCAGAAAGCGCAACCATCAAGTTAACTTGCATTTTTCAAAAATTTGAAAATTTTCAAAAACTTCAAAAAATTCAAAATAAAAACGCAAACTAGCTTGCGCTATCCTGATAGAAAGCGCAAGTTAACTTGCGCTTTTTAAATTTTTCAAAAGTTTTAAAATTTTCAAAAAAAAAAATTCGTAGTCAAAAAGTTGAAAGTTAGCTTGCATTTTCTGTCAGAAAAATGCAAAACACCTTGCATTTTCTATTTTTCAAAAAACAGAAACTAAATTTACATATTCTTATGTACAGAAACTTTTCTTATAACAACATCAAAAACAGAGACCTGTTACACTTTTCTTGTTTCATATAAGATAATGCAAAGCCTGCTTTTATTAAGTTGATTTTCTTCTATGTACATGTTTAGTCTTCAAATAGTGAAAATGAATATATATGCGTATATATGATTGTACACAAATAAATAAAAATTTATCCATATGCATATATTAATTCATTGGTTGGTTGAAATAGATGCACAAATATGGGATCAAACACAAGAGATTGCTCATTAAAATTATGCTTAAATTTTGTCATTAAAACACACGGACATGCTAGGAATAGAGAAGAGCTTTTAGTTTGTAATTATAAGGTTTCTTATTTGAACTTTTTTTTTGGATAACATAACTTTTATTTCTCATAGAAAAGTCCAACATAAGAGTTCATTATACAAGTTCAAGCCATGATAGCATGCTAAAATATTATAGGACATACAAGTATATGATTAAACAAATTCAAAAATATAACAAGCATGCTAAAATAGATTTTCTGAAGCTAAAATCCTACAAAAATATCAAGAAAAATAACTTGTTTTAGGTCATCACACAAGGAGTCTTCATTTGCAGTTCCATCTGAGGAATGGGTGCAAGAACCGCTAATGAATCGAAAGGCGTATACATGATGGTTAAAATCTGAATGGTTATTAGAACTGAAGAATGCGATGCTGGCCATCAGAACTGACTATATTTTCAACCAAGAATTCCAGACATTTCATGCAGCAATGGATAATAAGAACAAAAATGAGGCTACCTACATCAAAATAAATGCAAGCATGAAGTGTACATGGTAGTTTGAAGGTTTCTAGCTGGAGCATTGCTTGCAGCACGCAGATCAGAATTGATATGTACCGAGACATTCATTGCAGAGTAAAAATATCATTGTGACCAACGTCTTGAACAAAGTTGAACCCAAACAACAATAAACATCACGCTTATTTTTGAACAACAAAACAACCATAGCAACATTGGTCGAGCTTCTTTTCATTGTAACGTAAAGACCAAGCAACTGCCTGGACATGCGAGCATGAATCGTTCAAAGTAGATGGTCCTTATGGATAGAATATGCTCCATTTAACTGGAAAAAGAGTGGTTTTTATTATGAAGAGTATAAAAAAAGTGTTAAAAGGTGTTAGTTTTGTGTGGAAAGATTCAATGTTTTCTTCATATTGCATGTAGTGTAGATGATGCAGCGCAAATCTAGAATCACGAAGCTACCTTAAATCGAGACCATCAAGCAGTAAATCGTGAGCGACGTACCTTAAGCCGGAGCTCCAGATTCATTAGGTCGCGAATCCTTCCGAATCCCTTAGGTCGTAAGTTGCTGCCAATTTCCAAAGTCGCGAATTCTTAAGTCGCTCCAGAATCCTAAATCGAAGCCCTAGGTCGCGAGGTCGTAGGTCGCTCCTTCTCCGCCTTAGGTCGCGAGCGAAGCTTCTGATGTCGCGAACTTCTTATAACGCGAACTTCTTATGTCGCGTGCTTTCTTAGGTCGCGAACGAGATGAAGCCTTATGTCGGCGAATTCCAGTAACTCGCGAGATTTCTTATGCCGTTGATTGTTTCCAGCCTAGGTCGCAAGCACTTCGCTAAGTCGTTGCAGAAGCTTAAGTCGCTGCCATTTCTTATGTCGCAATGAAGTTTAAGTCGTGTACTATTGTATAGGTTGTTAAGATGTCGTTATGTGTTGTAAATATTCTAAGTGTTAGGTCATTCAAGACCTATGAGTTGTGTTGTAAGTGTTGTGTTGTATGCCTATAAATAGGCGAGTTATATCATTTGTAAAAAGGTTGTTGATTTTGAATAAAATTTTCTTTGTTAGCTTTGTGCTTTCATCCAATTGGTAGTCGAGTGTGATCTCCTATCTCCACCTTCGGTCAATCGAGTGCGCTCGATTCAACGATCGTGAAACCAATTCGCGGCATCAAGTGCGCTTGATCAACGCTCGAAGAATTGAAGATCTACTTTCACGGTATCGAGATCGATCAACGTGACGTAGATAGCTAAAATTCGGTATCTTCGGATCAACGAATTTGGGCATTTCAGTATTCATCAATCCACCGATTGCTACGTTCATCGTATCATCAATTTTTGTATTCCGCCGCTGCGTCATTTGGTATCAGAGCGAGACTTAGCCAATCATAGCTAAGACGAGCCTGTTGGATCAAGGAGAAGTGTTTGTTCAATTTCAGCCGAGCCAAGGAGAAGAGTCAAGGCCGTGCATCACTTTGTTGTTCAAAGCCGAGAGTCAAAGCCGAGAAAAGTGAAGTGTTCAAGTTCAGGTTTGTTCAAGGCCGAGAGTTAAAGTGTTGGAGCTAGAAGCGAGCTTGTTCAAGTTTGTGCGAGATTTTGTTTAAGTCGTGAGCTAGGAGACGAACTTATCCAAGTTCGTTGGGCGTCAATTTTGAGATTTGAAGTTTTGGAGTTCAAATTAAGTTGTTTGTTTATTTGGGTGGTCGTGAGATTTCAAACAAGTGAGGAAGTTTGATTCGAGAATTTTTGGATCAAAGTGAAGTTGGTGTTTGGATCTGTTGAAGATTTGATCATGCCTCCGAGATATGTTAACACTATGATCGTTGAATCGGGCGCACTCGATTGACCGAAGGTGGAGATAGGAGATCACACTCGACTACCAATTGGATGAAAGCACAAAGCTAACAAAGAAAATTTTATTCAAAATCAACAACCTTTTTACAAATGATATAACTCGCCTATTTATAGGTATACAACACAACACTTACAACACAACTCATAGGTCTTGAATGACCTAACACTTAGAATATTTACAACACATAACGACATCTTAACAACCTATACAATAGTACACGACTTAAACTTCATTGCGACATAAGAAATGGCAGCGACTTAAGCTTCTGCAACGACTTAGCGAAGTGCTTGCGACCTAGGCTGGAAACAATCAACGGCATAAGAAATCTCGCGAGTTACTGGAATTCGCCGACATAAGGCTTCATCTCGTTCGCGACCTAAGAAAGCACGCGACATAAGAAGTTCGCGTTATAAGAAGTCCGCGACATCAGAAGCTTCGCTCGCGACCTAAGGCGGAGAAGGAGCGACCTACGACCTCGCGACCTAGGGCTTCGATTTAGGATTCTGGAGCGACTTAAGAATTCGCGACTTTGGAAATTGGCAGCAACTTACGACCTAAGGGATTCGGAAGGATTCGCGACCTAATGAATCTGGAGCTCCGGCTTAAGGTACGTCGCTCACGATTTACTGCTTGATGGTCTCGATTTAAGGTAGCTTCGTGATTCTAGATTTGCGCTGCATCAGTAGACCTGAGTTTTACTGCAGCCGTGTGAAGAAATGGAGTAGCATTAATGTATGTTGTAGCATTTAATCAATGGAAATTTAAGAATACTATTATGAACACTAGACGTGAATTCATTTTAATTGTCAATTATATTAGTTCTTGAATTCATGAGTTAAGTATTCATATCTATCATTAGGATATGATATTTTGTAGCACCAAAAAACAGCCAATATATGAATATTTGCAACAAAATACAAAAATAGGTAGCCATTATTATAGTTTTAATTCATATTCACTCGATAAAAAATGCAAAGTAGTTGGTGTTTAATGCATGTAATGTTTTAATGTTATGAAGAATGACCATAGTAAATGGATAACAACCGCTAAAAATAAGATATGTTCAATATAAGCATTTGGCATTGGTAATGTGTTTAACTAGATACTAAAGTAGTCTACTTATCCGAGTGATTTTTTTATAATAAGAGCGACACTTTATATAAACAGAACACTCATTTTGATGTCTTGAAAACTTAAATTCATACCAACCTCAAGAAGCTAAATTTAAAATAAAATATCACTTCATACTTGAGCTGGTGGTCTTTGACACATACCCGAGTGATTTGATGCAATTAGTATAAACGGAAACAACACTACCGACATCACTGCTTTAAATTTCATAGTAAATCAATTGCTTATAAAAATAGTTTGTATGCACAAAATAAATAGATTAAAAAACAGAAAATTTGCTGTTCTTTTCCAAAGTAGGAAGGAATATTGTCAATAAATTCAAAACATACTTCACTCTACTTACATGTTACAACAAAGTGTTAGAAGTTTGAAAAACCTATATGACAAAGCAAGTGATTTACATTTTTATACAAAACATCATGAATTTTGAAGTTATTGAAGTTGCAATGTTGACCGGTAATCAATTTAATATTAACTTTACAATAAAAATTTAATAGACAAACAATAGAGATTTTGAATCCAAATAGCAGGTATACCATGCAAACGTTCTTAAACATAACAACATTTATGATTTTTTTTCCAAATAAACACAAGCCTAAGTTTTATACTTTTTTGAAGCTTCTTTCACTCCTTGTAACGTTACCATAAGCGGAAAAAATATCTGTCATGCATTATCAACAAACAGCTCAAAAAACCAAATTAACTCATAATTAGCACAAAGAAGCATCTTGTGCACTGATAATAAAGTTTCATATGAAGAGCATCAGCATGCATAACTAAAGAAAACGACCTCTCCATCTACCTTGTTCTGATTAGTAATAATTAAGTTTACATGATTACATAAAATTTGTAAACAAAAATAGAGCTAGACATACTTCATCCCGTCCATTTTGTAAATTTTCTCAGGATGGCTGAAAGATACGTGAGTGGACATATAAAGAAGGATATCAAACAAGAGTATGTCTTTAGATATGCAGGAAAAAATTTGATTTTATATAGTCCACTAGAATCAGCCTCTACTTTATATAAAGAGAGCAAACTCTTTACAATAAGTATCCTGTTTCACTACTAGAAATACAGTATATAGTCACGAAAGGTTTCCAACGGCCGCCAACGGTATTTTCCAACGGCTACCAACGGCTCGTTAATTTTTAATTTACCGTTGGTAACCGTTGGAAAAAGAGTCGTTTGCGGCCGTTGAAAGCCGTTGGAATATTCGTGTAAACCTGCAGCGTGGCCGAGAGCTAAATCATTATTCTCTTCCTCCCCAAAAACACCAAAACCCTCCTCCACTCCTCCTCTTCTCTTGCTCCCAGCTTCCCCACGCAATCGGCAGCCACTCCGACGCCATCAATCACCGCCTGCAGCCTCTCTTCATCCCCATACATCTCCAAAATTAGGTTTGCCTAAAACCCTAAAATTATAAGTTTTTTTTATTTTGTGTTAATTTGTTGTTATAGTTGTATCTAATAGCCTATTAATTGTTTATTATACCAAACTAAGTGCTAATTACAATTATTACCATCCAAATGTCCAAATTGTTTGTGTATATATATTATGCACATATATACATATGATAATAATTTAGTGTAAATGCGCATTTGAGTTAGCATTAGATTAGTTAGGATTGATTTAAATTATTTTGTGTATGTTTTGTAAAATATTAGGCAAACATGAATTAGTCGAATATTTTACGAACATGAATTATATCTTTTACAAAATATATTAGCATTAGATAAATATATAATTTGTATATATATACACATGAATTATATATTTTGTGAAATAGTAAAAATCATATAAATTACTATATATTTAGTAAAATAGTAGAATATAAATAAAAAAAATGCATAATATGCTTTATTTTATATATTTAATAAAATGGTAACATATAAACAAAATTTAAATTCCTTAGTGAATTTTTGTCCCCGTCTGACAAGTGTTGTATATGATCGTTGTATGAATATTCGTTTTTATTGCAAAACGGATATTCATATTCATCTGATATAATATTTGTTGGATTTGTCCCTGTATTGGACAAGTTACAAACACTATAAAGTAATTACGTTTCGTAAATCATATCGTTATAAACGGTTCACAAAATTTCGACGGCATTTCCTTTTTGTTCCTTGTGTACATGCATTGTGTACGATACAAGGAACATGGGGAAGTGCTGCCGAAATTTTGGGAAATCGTTTATAATGATATGATTTAAGAAATGTAATTACTATTGTGTTTGTAATGGGAAGTAGGATAACCGACCATCACAAAAGGTACAAAAATGTAAACAAAATAGCAAGAAATATAACTTTGTATATAAACGGAAATGGATTATAAAAAACAGTAAAATCTAAAATGTGTTTATCGAATTTGATTAATAGATTTTTTACTATTGATCATAGGTTTTACAGTAGGAAAAATGATCAATTATTTTATTGATCGGAGCTGGATGTATCAAAGAAGAGAAATGGGAGGCTCAATAAGTACACATTTTCTTAACGGGGTAAATGTGTTTGTCGAATTTGCGTTAAGTAATATTGGAAACGACGTAGAAATTCGTTGTCCATTTAGTAGGTGCAAATTGTTGAAGCATTTAGTACCGAATATGGTTAGGATTCATTTGCGCCAATATGGTTTCGTAACCAATTATTTGGTGTGGGATCGTTATGGAGAAATTATAACACGTAACGAAGAACAGTCAATAGAGGTCATTAGTGATGAAGTTAGTACGACGAATCTCATAGAACATATGGTTGAAGATGCAGCACGATCAATGTTCCCTACTGTTGAATTTAATAACGAAGATGTTAACGTCGAAGAGGAATCAAATGTTGGAGCGAAAAAAATATATAATTTATTGGATGCTGCTAAGAAACCTCTTTGGAATGGATGTACTAGCGGCACTCAATTATCGGCAACTGCAGAGTACATTGCGATGAAATCAAAGTACAACTTCACAGAAGCCGGATTTACGGTTGTTGTACAAGCTGCTAAACGCCATATGCCATCAGATAATTTAATGTGCGAAAATTATTATGAAGTGAAAAAACTAATGTAATCTTTCGGTTTGCCGTATCAAAAAATTGATACATGTCTAAATGGTTGCATGTTGTTTTGGAAAGATGATGTCAGTCT
The DNA here is from genome assembly GCA_030737815.1 of Allium fistulosum. Taxonomy (NCBI): domain Eukaryota; kingdom Viridiplantae; phylum Streptophyta; class Magnoliopsida; order Asparagales; family Amaryllidaceae; genus Allium; species Allium fistulosum. Next base: position 1,340,247,277 of record CM060901.1, on the reverse strand, counting down.
TCGGAATTGTAAAATATGTAATCAAGAAAGATACAAGCCAAGGAAAAAAAAGGGAAAAGAAATTCCATACAAGCGTATGCATTATTTACCTATCACTCCTAGACTTCAAAGGTTATATGCATCATCTGTAACAGCGCATCATATGAGAAGGCACAGTGTGACAACACCTAAAGAAGGTACGTTAACACACCCATCTGATGGAGAAGCATGGAAGTATTTTGATAAGAAATATCCCGATTTCGCAACGGAGAGCCGTAACGTTAGACTAAGGTTTGTGTACTGATGGATTTTCACCGTTTTCTCAATTTGGTTCTAAACATTCATCTTGGCCTATAATAATCACACCTTACAATCTACCCCCGTGGATGTGTATGAAAACTCCATATATGTTTCTCACAATTGTCGTCCCTAGCCCTGATGATCCGACACAGGGTATCAATGTTTACTTACAACAGTTAATCGAAGAGTTGAAAATATTGTGGTATGAAGGAGTTGAAACATACGACATATCAAAAAAGAAAAAATTTCGGATGTTCGCTTCTCTGTTATGGACTATTAGCGATTTTCCTGCATATGCAATGCTTTCGGGTTGGAGTACGGCCGGTCGTTTTGTTTGTCCTTACTGTATGGAAGAAACACGAGCATTTTCTTTACGGCATGGGAAGAAAATTTCATGGTTTGATTGTCATCGACGTTTTCTCCATATTAATCATACTTTTAGAAGAGACAAAAAAACTTCATAGCTAATAGACATGAGACTTTACAACCACCAACGATTTGGTCAAGTGAAGATATATATGAACTTGTAAAAGATTATCCAAAGATACATGAAACCGGGCAGCAAACTGAAATCCAAGGTAAATCGACGTTTCATAATTGGTGCAAACAGAGTATATTCTGAGAGTTGCCTTATTGGAAAAATCTCTTAATCCGTCATAACATTGACGTGATGCATAACGATAAAAACGTATTCGATAATGTGTTTAATACACTTTTGAATGTTAAGGGAAAGACTAAGGACGATCTGAAATCAAGACGTGATATAGAAGAAATATGTATTCGTCCTGAGCTTCATATGAAGTCAAATGACACTAAAAAACCCAAAGCATGTTATGAATTAGATAACAACCAAGTTAAAGTACTGTTAAAATGGGTGGAAGGATTACGGTTTCATGATGGAATTTCATCTAATCTTCGTAGATGTGTCGACTATAAGAACGGAAGACTGAGTGGGATGAAAAGCCATGATTGTCATGTAATGATGCAAAATTTGTTACCCGTCGCTTTCAAAGAATTGTTGCCCGTAAAAGTTTGGAAGGTTATAACAAAACTTAGTTTATTTTATAAGGAGCTTTGTTCAACTACGTTAAAAATTGACTGTCTTCGTAAACTTGAGGTAGAAATCCCTATACTGCTCTGCAAACTGGAGAAAATATTTCCTCCAGGTTTGTTCAACGTAATGGAGCATTTACCTGTTCATCTTCCATTTGAAGCACGTCTTCGAGGTCCTGTGCAATATGGATGGATGTATCCATTCGAGAGGTATGTTATTAATACTGAGTATGTAATTTAACTATAATTAAAAATCAATATTGATATAAAATATTTTTTATCAGGTACTTAAATCATTTAAAGAAAAAAGTGAGACAAAAAGCTCGAGTTGAAGGTTCGATTTGCAAATCATATATCGAAGAAGAAGCATCGTTCTTTTTCTCTCATTATTTCAATGATCATGTGAATTTATCATTTCAAAGTGTTGCGCGTAATGATGAGGCCGTCGAACAAGATTTTTCTTCTGAAGCAATATTATCTATTTTTAAACAACATGGTCGTCATGCTGGAAAATGTGTAGAAGTATGGTTAGATGATAGAGATTACCATGTAGCACACACGTATATTCTTCTTAATTGTCCAGAAGTTGCACCATTTATTAGGTAATTATCAGATTACAAGTTTTGATAAATTTAATTTAATACTGCATGTGTAAATTAATAATAAAGCAATATATTGTTTTTGTTTGCAGTGTTTATGAATCACAAAATCCAAATGGCGATTTAAGCAAAAATTTCGCTACTTGGTTTTCGAGTTACGTTTGTGATCCTACAAATAATGTGGTCGATGAAGGATTAAAACATTTGGCGTTGGGACCGAAAAGGAAAGTTAAAACGTATCCAATATTTTTTGTTAATGGATATAAATTCAACACCAAAGAATACGGTGCTGAAAAATTAACAAACAATACCGGTGTATTTGTTAAAGACAGTGATGATCCTAATAATCATATATATGATTTTTATGGCGTGTTAACCTAGATTTTGCAATTGACATATTTTATAAGACCCGCAGAGGAAGTTTTTTTGTTTAGATGCAACTGGTTCAGCAATGTTCCAGGTTCTGGTATTAACGTGCATCCAAATTATAATCTTATAGAAATAAAACATACCTCCCGTTATCAGCCATCACTAGTACAAAACAGATCAGTTGCTTCGCCTCGTTTGTGTCGGTTGTCCATAAAACCGACACAAATAGTGTAATTTGTGTCGGTTGTTTATTAACAACCGAAACTATTGACTTATGGGGTAAGAAGAAAATGTTAAAAATGTAATTTGCATCTGTTGTTCTTAAGAAACCAACACAATTGAAGAGAAGCAATAGATTTACTCGTGTCGGTTGTTTGAACAACCGACACAATTAAATACAATAGCATCGGTTGTCCAAAAACCGACACTATAGGCATACAACTTTTCCCCCCAAATCCATTTCAGCCGCCCCATCTTTTCCCGCGAACCCTAAATTTTAGAGGGAAAATTTAGCCATCACGTACCCGGCACGTTTCTTCTTTTCTTCTTCGTAAAACAAAAAAAAAAGAAAAAAAAAGAGAGAAAACAGCAATCGCACGCTTTTATTCCTTCTTCTCTCTACCCATTATACTACCATTCTCTCTAGCAAAAAAAAAAACAGCAATCTCTTTTGAACTAAAGTCAAGTGATTGAAGAGTTTGCGCTGCGATTTCGTCTGCTTCTAGATCAAGATTTTCGATCTTTTAGGTATGCCTTATTTTGAATTTTTGAAGACTTTGGTTTTTTCGATTTGCGATTTTGGGTTTTTTCGATTTGCGATTTTGGGTTTTTTCGGTTGAATTTATGAATTATTGAATTATTGAAGACTTCTGATTTGTGAAAAGCTATCATCCAATTTAAAAAAAAATGCGGTTGATTGCTCCTGATGCTATGCACTTATAAACTACTCTTTAGAAAACTATGGGTACTGGTCATAATGTACTCAAAAAGGTTATAGTGAAGCAATTGAAATTCAATTATAGACAAAAAAATTGTCAGGTACGTGTAGACTCAAGAAAGTTCCTAGGCGCTTTCATACGAAAGTTTTATAATTGAAATTCAATTATGTAAAATATACATATACAACAGGATAACTATGACAAAATAATGCAACCACCATGGAAAATGGCATTCATTTTTTACGTAACAGCGAAAAATTGTAAGAGCTCGCCTCTTTATAAAATACAGCATTATGGTTATATCATGCAACATATTAACATCCTACCAAGGCATGAGACGTCACATTTGGTAGTTGAAGGTGGCTGGAGGCAGTTGAGGTAGAGGAAGTTGACTGTTGTGACTTAGTGTTGATGTGAATAAGTTGATGTTATGATGTAGTTACTACTTGACAGTGAGTTGTTTGGATGGTGTCTATGACTGTGATAATGATGTGCAGTGGTGAAGGAAGAGGATGTTGAAGGCTATGAGTTGAGTTGTGAGTTGGTGTTAGTTTGTAGTTGTATGATGTAGTTGGAGGCAGAGGATGTTGATGTTGGTTGTGAATGGTAGGGTAACAGTAGTACGAGGAAGTGGTAGAGGCAGTTTATGGTGAAGTGATGCAATGCAACAGGGAATCGAGGAGGGTATCACAAGTGGTTGATGTATGAAGGCAGGGGAACGATAGTTAGCACAGTGAATATGCAGCGGTGTATATGTGCACAGTGCAAAGTTTTTTTGAAGTAGGCCAGTAAATAAAATGTAAATGCAACGTAAATCAAAACAGAAATTTAAATATTTAAATGAAAATGAAATAAAATATTTTTTTTGTTTTGAAATGCATTTTTTTTAAATATGCAAATGCAAATGCAACTAGAAAAGCAAAAAACACACAAACAAAATAACAACAAAAATTACGCACAAACACAAAACAATAATTTTTTTTCTTTTTTTTTATATGCAATTCAACACACAGAATTAACGCAAAATAAAATCAAACAAAAATAATTTGAAGAATATAAATAAAATCAAATTAATTCCCCGACAACCGCACTAAAAACTTGTTCAATCAACGATTTTTCTATCGGTTAGAAAATCGCCAAAAAAATTATAATAAAAATTAACCGTAAGCGCACGACGTACAATTTTAGTACGTGGCGAGTAAGGGTGAAACACCCCACATCCCTTAGTGTCCAGACTTATGATCGTGCTGTTACGGGGTACAAAAAGAATAATTCAAAGCGTTACCTTGAGCTATAAATCATCCTTTTGTTCTTAGGATCAACCCCTTATTTCCAGATATACATAATATATTAGAACTAATATTTTGATTTTGGAAATATAAACATAGATGTATAAGCTGCACAAGAATATCTACGAGGCATTATATACTAGCGGATACGGAGCACATAATTAAAATAAAGTTAGCACAAACAATATATATCATAACATAGATGCATCTTTCTGAACATGTTTCTTGAGCAGCTTCAGCACTCATGCTCATCACAATCAGCAAGCACAAACCAAAACTAATACAGCCTTTGATGCCATTATCGTTTTGTTAATAAATCCAGGAATATTTCAAGGAACTTTTGGTTATGGTTGTTGTATATATACATGTGTTGGTTGGTTGGTTTTGATAGGTTTGTAATAATTCATGAGAGAAATTTATGCTACCCCTTTTATTTTTCATACCCAAATATAAACTTACAGAGGCTAATGTCATAGTCGCCTAATGAACCCAATGTTCCATGATAATTGAGCTGCTTTTCAATGAAAGACTATAATGTATTAAAAAATCTTTCGGTGCATCAGTTTCTTTCCAAAGGTTTCGTTTGTTTTCTTTTGATGGACAAATATAATACATATGGCCTTCTCCCATAGTTTTCTTTTGATGGACAAATATTGTAAAAACATTGTATTCATACAATTTTTTTGTGAACATACAGAGAACCATGAAAGATATTGTTTGTACTCTGTGGATAATGCAACCATTCACGTTCCATTCACGTTCCTATGTTTTTTTAGGTATTTATTTATAATTATTTTACTTCTTGTTCACACTTGAAAAGCAACATATATAAGGTCTAACCGGTCGATCTATAGGAATGCCGACAGTCGACTAGTGGATGGCTCTGCATTTTTAAATAAGGAAACAATGTTCAAAATTTTAAACCATCGCTCCTCTAAATTTTAACTCTTCCGAACAATTTTTTTCACTTTTCATGGTAACCCTACATTACTATACATGCTATATCCATTTCTGAACCATCTATAGTTGATTATTTTAAACACTCTCTTTCTCTCTCTCTTGGTCTCTAAAATGGCTTCTATAAAAAATCTAGCTATTGATCATTGCTTACTCATTCATACACTTTAATTTATAATCAATTATCCATCTAGCAATGCACTTGCAAGAACATAAATTCTAACTTCTTCATTTTCAATATTTAAGTTTATATGATCTGATGTTGAGGAATAATTGAAATATCCAAACAAACATAAGAAACACTTATGATTTTTTTTTGCTTATGTAGTGCGTCTCTAGCAATTTCACATGGATCGTAATTGGATGTATAACGTGGAACGTAGTGATGATGAGTTCTTGAACAAAATGGAAGGATTCATCAAGTGTGCGTTGAATGATCAATTAACAAGAAGAGAAGAAACAATTTTTTGTCCTTGTAGACGTTGCCAGAATAGGAGGAGATTTTGTAACATAGATCAGATCAGGGATCACATAATTCGGTATGGGTTCAAGCAAAATTATACACAGTGGATATGGCATGGTGAAAGCACACTTAGTACACCTAGTTCTAGTAATCATTACATTGATGCAGGCTTTTAAATCTCCCCGAGATGGCCGAGATGAAAAATCCGAGATATCAGCCAAAATCCGAGATTTAAAACACTGCATTGATGAGGATGACCAGGAAGGTACCGTGAATAACGAGGTAAATGATGAGACTGATGAGATCGACAATGTTAATGAGATGTTTGATGATGTTCAAGAACATTTGATGGAAGAGCCAAAATTGTACGAAAAAATATTACTTGATGCTGAGAAGCCTTTGTATTCTGGTTGTGCTAAGTTTACAATATTGTCTGCTGTGCTCAAGCTTTTCAATTTAAAAGCAAAATACGGGTGGAGTGATATAAGTTTTACATCATTGTTGGGACTTTTGAAAGACATGCTACCGGAAGGTAACGAGCTTCCTACTTCTAATTACGAGGCAAAGAAAATTATGTATCCAATTGGCATAGGATATAGAAAGATACATGCATGTCCAAATGATTGTATTTTGTATCGAAATGAATATGAGAGCTTGCATGAGTGTCCTAAGTGTGGATTATCCCGTTACAAGTCGCGAGAAAATGTTCATAACGACCCAGATAAGAAATGGCCTCCAGCAAAGGTTTTATGGTATTTGCCCACTATACCAAGGTTTAAACGTTTATTTGCAAATAAAGAAAATGCAAAAAACTTAAGATGGCATGCAGATGTGAGGAAGGATGATGGATTACTAAGGCATCCAGCCGATTCTCCGCAGTGGAGAAATATCGATACCATGTATTCTAGTTTCGGCGAAGAAATAAGAAATCTCAGACTTGGTCTTTGCACAGATGGCATAAATCCATTTGGCAATCTTAGCAGACAACATAGTACTTGGCCGGTTCTTTTGGTGATTTACAATCTTCCACCTTACTTGAGTATGAAGCGCAAGTACATTATGTTGTCTCTTATGATTTCGGGACCACGACAACCAGGAAATGACATCGATGTTTATCTAGCTCCTCTTATTGATGATCTAAAACTTTTGTGGGATAAAGGTGTGCGCGTATTTGATGCATATAGTAGAAGTGAATTTACATTACGCGCCATGCTTTTTTGTACCATAAATGATTTTCCCGCATATGGTAACTTGTCTGGATATAGTACAAAAGGTGCTAGAGCATGTCCAATTTGTCAAGATGACATGACCGTTAAGCGCTTGCATTTTTGCAAGAAAAATGTGTATATGCATCATCGTAGATTTCTCCCTCTCAATCATCCTTATCGTAAAAAGAAGAAACCTTTCAATCGGGAGATAGAAAGCGGAGTTGCTCGTTTTCCATTAACAGGAAATGATGTATATGAACGGATCAAGGATATGGAAAATGTATTTGGCAAAGCCTTTCCTCTTCAAGAAGGCATGTGGAAGAAAAAATCTATATTTTGGGAACTTCCATATTGGAAACATTTACAAGTTAGGCATTGTCTAGGTGTAATGCATATAGAAAAAAATGTTTGTGACAGTATCATTGGAACACTCTTGAATATACCTGGTAAGACAAAAGATGGTGAGAAAGCTAGACAAGATATGTTGAAAATGGGTATTCGAAAGGAGTTAGCACCAGTGGAGAAAGGTAAACGTATCTATTTGCCTCCTGCATGTTATACATTGTCCAAAAAAGAGAAAACTAGTTTATGCGAGTGTCTTCGTGGTGTCAAGGTTCCATCAGGTTATTCTTCGAACATTAGCAGTCGTGTATCAATGAAGGATTTGAAATTGACGGGCATGAAGTCTCATGACTGTCATGTGTTAATGCAACATTTGTTGCCTGTTGCTATTCGAGGTATATTGCCTAAACATGTTAGACATGTTATTACAAAGCTTTGTATTTTTTTTAATGCAATTTGTAGTAAGGTGATTGATCCTGATATGTTGGATGATCAACAAGCCGATGTTATTGTTACCTTGTGTCAATTTGAGATGTATTTTCCCCCTTCATTTTTTGATGTTATGGTGCATTTGGTTGTACATTTGGTAAGAGAAATCAAGATTTGCGGTCCTGTTTTTATGAGGTATATGTATCCGTTCGAAATGCACATGGGAACTTTAAAAAGAAAAACAAAGAATAGATATAGACCTGAAGCTAGTATCGTAGAAGGTACTATAGCCGAGGAAGTTATTGAATTTGTCACTCAATACCTAACTGACGTTGAACCTATTGGACTTTGCAAGTCTCGACATGAAGGGCGACTTGACGATCAAGGCATAATTGGGTTTAAATTGATGTCAATTGGTGATGATATGTTTCACAAAGCTCACCTACTTGTTTTACAGCACCTTAGTGAGGTTCATCCTTACTTGGAAGAGCACATGACAATTCTAAAGTCTCAAAATCCTTCAAAGAACGAAAGATGGTTGACAAATGAACATAACCGCTCATTCGTCATATGGTTTAAAGATAAGGTAATGTCTCAATTGTCTCAAACAAATCATAATGTTTCCGATACAATAAAATGGTTGGCGTATGGGCCTAAATTTCAAGTTAGCTCTTATGAAGTGTACGCTATTAATGGGTATGTCTTTCATACGAAGCGTCAGGATGAAAAGAGCAAAATGCAAAATAGTGGAGCAAGTGTCGTAGCATCTTCAAGAGAATTTGCTAGTGCTAAAGATAACAAACCAATAAATGCGACAATGTCATATTACGGAGTAATTGAGAATATTTGGGAGCTTGAATATAGGGACTTCACGATTCCTCTATTTCAATGTAAATGGGCCGATAACCATCGTGCTGTACAAGTGGATGAACATGGATTCACACTTGTTGACTTTGATCGAGTGAGTCATGATAACGATCTACTCATCTTGGCATCTCAAGTGAAACAAGTTTTTTATGTCACCGACTCAGCTGATCATAAGTGGTCTATTGTCCTTCCTGGAAAAAGACGCATTGTTGGGATCGACGACGCACTCAAATAGAAGCACAACATGTATACTTTATTTGTCCAACTACAAGCAGAACAAGTGTGACATATTCCTAACAATTCATATTAGCTTCTGCGCAATGTAAAATCTTTAATGCTTCAAAAATATTTTGTTATGAACTCAAAAGAATCAGTAGCTACATTTATCAAGCATCCGAATAGTAACGAGAACAATAGGACGAGTAAAAAAGTTGACATAAACACTACACATAATCTCCACGATTTGCTGATACACATGATTTTTTTTATAAATGAGTGATAGTAGTATAAAAATAGATCCAAAAAATAACAAAAACAAACTTATAGTAACTACTTTTATTTAGAAATAGAAAAAGGTATACAGGTTTGTAACTTGCGCAGCTATTTATTTCAGAAGGTTTTCCACATTTTCATGAGAACCAATTATTTCATGTGCATACATTACAGAAATTATAGAAAAAAAGACTAGTTCACTTCCCTTGTTATTTTATTTACATGTCCTCATTTTTTTGTCTTTTGGTAATGGTTCTTAATTTGCACTTCCCCTGTTGTACTTGTGCACCTGACCTGATGCTTTATTTCATTGTTTGTATTACTTTTGTTCCTATATGCAAACAATTTCGTCCCTACTACTGTTGAATTAAATGGATGACTGCTATATAATTTTGTATATCCATCCATGTTTTCTTGCCTTTGTGTCTTGTTCATATATAGTATCACTTGGTGTTCTAAATCAGATTCTTGGATACTAAGTAAAAACGTTTTATGAACTTTGCGAATCTTCTTGCTTATGTATAACTACATATATATGAGGTATACTTTCTTAAATTTCGATTTTTTTAAAATCAGTTTAATCATGAATAATTAGTGAAGTATTTTGTAAATCAAATAAACTCAATTGTTTTGAGTAACTGTTTATATATATAGCATTGTATATATATGTAATAGTAATACACCATTTTAAAAAGAAATGAGAATTGTATGATGTCTTGTATATATATGCATAATTTTATTTAATACATCAGGACATCTCAATATGTTTCATTGTTTCTTTAAGAAACGAGGCACCTCATTGTCCTTTGCTTTGAAATATGGACACAACCATGCTTTCTACTTCGCAAATTTTCGAAAATTTAGGCTGCCTTGACTTGCATATTTTTTTTTCTTCTTCTATCATTGCATACTAAATGCATATTAATCATGCATAGAGAAATAGTACAAACATTTGTGCAAATTGCAACTGTTCTGTGGCTTGTGCTATTCTGTTTTGCTGAATTTTGCAATGTCATAAAACAACAAATAAGTGAGAAGGCTAGGAAGAGTCAGGCATGCAACGAGCATCCTCACTATTTAGGACAAGCTGGATATGCATGGAAGAAGGCTAAATGGATAATTGAAGGCCATAGTTCCTCGACCATATTGCCAGGTGGACCTGTTTTGGATCGGAGTATTGATTGGATTTTGGCACGATCAAAAAAAGGAGCCGATGGAAATTATGCCATCCCTAACGAGAAAACTAAGATGGTTGTAGATAAAATGGTACGACTAGTTTCCATATGTTTTATCACTTTACATGTTTTAAACCGAAAACACACACGACCCAGCATTCTTTATTAGATAAAATATGACACGTAATATGATATCATTTTAGCAAACGTGTGGTGCTAACATTTCAGTAAAATGCATGATACTATAGCACTATTTTAATTTTTTAATCTTCATATGATAGTGAAAAGCATGCCACCTTATGTTTTAGCTTTTTTTGTTGACAGAATGATTGGAGAGGAAAAGCCGTTGAAGGGTCATGGGTTCCAGATAGGTATGATGATGTCTTGAGTCGTGGTCTTGAAAAAAAAGAGCATCCAGGTCGAGTTAGAGGGATTGGTGGGACGGTTGGTATAAAAAACGTATTTGGGGATGTAGAGAAAAGGAAAGGTCGAAGTGGTGTAATATCAGCTAATGAGCTGCATGTTATCACTCAGGAAATAGAGGCTAAAGTGAGCCAAAAATTGAGACAAGAGATGAGTACAATGGTTCAAGAGCAGATTGCAAACATTTTGAACACGATGAATTTTCCCAAGGAGGTGGAGATCAACACACCATTAACTGATCATCGTAGTAGTTGTCAATCAACGCACCCGAGCAAATTACAATATGCAAACAAAACTCAAGAGACGGATCCCTTTGCAGACTTGCAGGTAAACAATTCATAGTTGAATTTATAAACGTATACGATTTTATGTATTTGACAAGTGCTAAGTGAAAAATGTTGGTTTTGTACTTGCCATTCTAGAAACCGATTAAATGTCGTTTGGCCGTGAATGTGGACTCCAAAATTGTTGTAGTGGGTCATGGCATGGTACATCCCGCTTCAAGGTCCGGAGATCAATGTCATAATCAACAAATCTTGGTCGATCATGTAAAAGTTGGAATTGATGCAGTGGAGTCTAGTCATGAAGGAACCTCACTTCCTGTTCCAACTAAACATCACAACACGATAGGAGAAGCGGTCGGGAGTTTTGTTCAATGGCCTAAAAGCCTTGTGCTTTTAAGAGATAATGATACGGTAATGAATGCATTTTTCTTCCTTAATTTAGCTTGCTAAACTCCTCTATTTCATATTAGAACATATTAAAGAAGTAAAATTTCTTCATACTAGAACTTATTATAGATAATTTAGCTATTTATAAACTTATCGGAAAGTAGTTAACATATGAAGTTGAATTCTTAGCATTCGTCTATTCTTTTAACAACATCATTTCAAACATCTACTTAAAATTTTGAATTAGGTGCCTACATCTCAACAAAATAAGGATTTGTTTGAAAATAGTAATGACAAGGTCGTGAATACAATGTCAAATGAGTCTGCAAAACGCAAATCAATCGTGGATGAAGAGATTCTCAAAACTTTAACGAGCGAGTGCAGATATTTCCATGACCTAATACTTCAAATGTTATCCAATGATAGTGCCATCAATGCAATTCAAGTAAATAAGGATTTATTCACATACGATGAGGACTTTGAAATTCATATCACGATGGACGACATTATCCAATTCCTTAGTATGACATGGTTGAATGCATCATGGTTGCAACTTTACATCATGTGAGTATTTTTTCCTTAGCAATTTTTATATATATAACCATCTTAGTTTTTTGATGAATAGTCAATTTTTAAAAAACTAATAATATATGTTTAAATTTGTTTAGGTGGTTAAATCATATGTGCAATGATCTCAAAGTGGAGACCATTGGGTTTATGTGTCCCAAAAAGCTTTTCCAAGTGCGAAAACATCCAGATGCGACAAATACATATTTGTCGAACACATGGAAAGCATTGCAATCTAAAAGCTTACTTTTAGCCCCACAGTACTAAGGGTATGAACATTAAACTTTTAGTAACTAGTTTACAAATTTTATGCCAATTTTAACTTACTATAAATCTTGTAACGCATGAAACATTGTATACTGCTTGTTTTCCGTGTAGAAATGAATGAGATTTATGTTTTTGATCCTCAGGCCGAACGCAAACATAAACTTGAAATTAAACCGCAAGTGAGCACGTAAGTTGTATATATTTGCTCTCTTATATGAAGTTAGTATATGTGGTAAAATTAAAAATTTATACATGAAATTAGTGTATGTAAATGCGGGTGCCGGAGTAGTTATTGTTTAACATTTTCTTGCATGTGTAGGGCCTTCAAAATTTACAAGGCATTCGGTGGCAAGTCTCGAGGAAGTACCTTGAAATGGAAGCATGTTAAGGTGATTTGATTTTCAAACAAAAAATAAAATAAAATAAATACTATATATTGTTTGGCGTATGAATTCATTTTAAAATAACTATTAAGGTATCTTGTAATATTGTTGTAGTGTCCTCAACAATTAGGAGCAACTGACTGTGTATATTATGTGATGAGGTATATGCATGACATAGTGAAAAACCACAATCAAAGCATCGATTTACAAAAGGTACTACTTTAGTTTTTTCTTTCATATTATACATTAGCTACATTATAGGTATATTTCGATCAAATCATTGCTGCAATGCTAGTTAGAAGAAATCAAATGCCAAGTCTTTATTTACTGTTCAGTTCATGTATTTGAAGAAAAACTTGTTTGTTTTTTCATTTTTTTAAAAAACTTAAAAACAAAGAAATATGGGGAGTCTATGTTTAAACAGGAGGTTAAACAATTATGTGTTAACCAAATTACATCGTAGTTAGTGTTGAAGATGGCTCCTATAACTATTATTTATTCATAATAATACATGTAGAACCATGTTAATATTGTTGTATGTTGCGATTGGTTATTAGTGAGAGTTGACTACTTAATTAGAGGATCTGAATATCTGATATTATTCCATTATCTTTGATGAGGATAATCATGCACAGAGAACGTGGAAAGGCACTATCATCGTAGTCATGGGAACATCGTGATTCATTCCCTCAGCTAAAATAATCGTGTTTCATGAATAATCATGTTATTATCAAATATATACTGTTTAGAAACAATTATTTATTCAATTCTATCATCTACCATAACTCTGTTAATCAGTAGTAGGCAACCATTAAATGCATGGTAGGTATGAAGGCAGACATTTAATTTAAGGAATCGAATCACGTTTTATCTTCTTTATCAGACTCGTAGGCATTAAATGGTAAACTGTAATGCTTTTTGTTTTTCTTCTTTTTCTTTGTATTTCTTTAAAAATATTAATAATAATTAATATGAAAGATGGATCCCGCAAAACTAGCCTATAATTTATAAGTCACAGTGAGTAACTTAATCTGAACAGAATGTGAAAATTAAATTGTGTGAACGGAACAAATATGAGTGCCAATTGTTTGATTGACTTACATGCACGACTGCGACACTGGCAATGTTAGTCTGGCGTGTAACTATCCATCTATTTTGGTTGTCATTCAGTTTGTTAAATCAAATGCCAAGTCTTTAATTTACTGTTGCACTATTGAATGTTGATGAGTTAAGTTGCTGAATGTAGATTATGGTTGTTGGTAGTTGACTGGTTGAGTATTGTGGTGGTATGGCTGCAGTTACTGGAAATAGTAGTTGTGTATAATGTTGTGTTGATAGAAGGTGGTTCGAAGTGTTGTCGAAGCAGTGTTGAAGTTTGATGGGCTAGTGGTGATTGAGGCTGACAGTGGTGATTTTTTTTTCACTTTTTTCTTTCTTTTTGGTCTTGTTCGTCGTGCTTTAGTTTGAAGAAGTTTGTTGAATACTGTCAACAAACTTGTTTGTAGCAGCAGTGTTGATAATTGAAGTCTGTATAGAGTTGTTTGTTTGGTTAGCAAGTAAGTAAAAGGGTAACAGATATAGTTTGGTAGCCTGTTGATTGATGATGATATGCGTTTCAGTTTACTTGACTGAGCGTATTAAGTTCTAATGTTTACCTTGTAGTTTGTTAGGATTATGTTAGCAGCAACACTGATAGACCCTGAAACATATTTCATTACTGCATTCATTACTGATGGACCCTATGGCATGCCTTTTTACTGTGGTTGTTTTGGAATTCAATTATTTGCTTTGTAACTTGTTTTGAATGGTATACTGAGAAATAACAACTTGTACATCTTCGTTTGTGGATTGTGTACAAGTTCTGGACAAAGAAAATAATTATGGCTGTAATTTGTTTTGTGAAATGCAAAGTAGATGAATCTGAAATCATAACTGATATATTTTTGAAAAATTAGGAATTGGATTATATTTTCTAATTGGAAATAAATAGTAAAGATATTTGTTTATAATCGAGTAAAATATTGAACTTGACAAATTGGAAACGAAAATCAATTATTAAATGGATTGTATGATATGGATTGGGGATAATACATAATATATTCAGCTTATGGTTCAACCTGTGTTTGAATTACACTCTTAGATTCTTTTATGCAGAGCATTCCTGACTTAATTATTGTCTTTTGTATAACAATTCTCTTAATTGTAGGACTTTGTACGAGACGGTTCTTATAACCAACAAGAGATAGACGAGGTTCGAGAGAATTTAGCTAGTTATATCATGTATAATTGGATGTAGTTGTTTTTTGTTGTGTACGCTGATCTTTTGTAACGCACGTTGGTATTTTGTTATGTACGTTATGTTTGTGATAGATTATATTCTATTTTGTTCTGTAAACAAGAATTATGTTGATGGATAATATAATTATATTTTTTGTTCAATCAGTTCATAGTAACGTTCGTTTATAAAAAATTAAAATTCAATTTCATACTGTTTTTATAATCTTAAACGGTAATAATATATTTTTTTTCTTCAGATATAACTTGTGTCGGTTGTTACTTCAAAGGGAACCGATACAACTGCATATCAATTGTGTCGGTTGAAAAAACAAACATAACCGACACAAATATCAATCATTTGTGTCGGTCGTCAATAAGGAACCGACACAAAACAAGCAACAATTGTGTCGGTTTTTCTTAAAGGACCGACACAATAAACGACGGTTTGCTTCACTATACAAGCTAATTTGTGTCGGTCCTATTAGAAAGACCGACACAACTGTTCAAAGTTTTGTGTCGGTTCTCTATTACCAACCGACACAAATAATTGATATTTGTGTCGGCTGTACAACCGACACAACAGAAAAATGTCTTTTGTGTCGTCTTCATTTGAGTCGGTTGTAAAACCGACACAACAGGGGTTACACAACCGACACAAATGACCAGTTTTGTACTAGTGCATACAATCCATTTGTACTAGCCAAACAAGCCCTACAAGTTTATTACGCCCCTTATCCGTCTCTAAAAAGAGATAAAGCGGATTGGTCTGCGGTTTTTAAAACCAAGACGAGATTTACATTCGATGGAAAAAATATTCCAGAAGAACAAGCCTATCAAGCAGATATCGAAGAAAATGTTGAAATCACAATTACAGACGATCAAACTGATTTTGGACAATTAAATGATGAGACAAATGTATTAGTCGAAGCATTTGAGAGTGTAGAGGAAAACGATATAGAACACGAGATCGAGTCTGAATCAGAAAACGACGAGGACTGAGTAATATCCGGTAATTTTTACAATTATATATTCACGCACACGCATCACATATATATCATCATCATCATTACATGCACCACATATCATCATCATTTTATCTATGTCTATAATTAAAAATGAAACTTTCAACAGGTATTATGTCAGGCTCCAGACGTCGTAGCTCTTCTCGCTCGGCCGGCGAGAGTAGTGGTGAGCCTCCGGCTCGACCACTTGTATATTTGTAGCCGAAGGCTGATGGAGCGTAAGTATCAAAATTAAAATGATAACAATATAAATTTGTTCATACATACATATATATATATATACTTGTCTAAAGCTTTGTTTTATTTAACACAGGGGATTTGATTTGGAGCCCTCAGGAGTTGTGCTTGGAATTTCCAAGCAATCATATATGAGCAGGATGACAGATTGCTGGCCTAAGTGGAGTAAGATCCCTGACCATGTCAGGGAGGCCATCTGGTAGGATTTTCGGGTGAGTTTATACCACTTTACTATATGAATAAGTATAAATGAACACTTAGTAATGTTTTCTCTTTGTACAGGGGCAAGTGGACTTGGCGGAGGCCGATGTCGCCATGGTTCAGCGCCACTGGAATTCGAAGGTCGCCAAAAATTATAGGGAGGTAATGTCAGCTCTTAAAAAATCGGGGAAGAAACCGAACTGGATGGGCGCTTCCGTATGGGATTCTTGGATGAGTTGGTGGGAGACCGACGAGTTCAAGGTAAATCTACCAAATATATAGTTAATTATTTCGCAATTAGTATAAATATAATATTCAATTTAAATTACAGATGGAGTCGGAGAGGAACTCTGCCAATAGAAGTAGGAATCCTGTAACGCATCGTGGCGGATCCAAGTCTTTTCAGCATACCGTGAGGACTTGGTAAATTTATCTAAACCGTTATTACATTTTGTATATTAATTAGTTCGGTAATTAGCTATGAAAAATTAAAATATATAAATTATTTATTGCAGGAAAGATCGGTTGGACGTCGCGTGTCTATGATGGAGGTATTTACCCGCACCCACGCAGCAAGACAAGCAAACAATGCTGGCAATATTACATATCAGTGGGATGGTGATGATAAGGCGACGGCTGCATATGTATGCATATTTTAAAACTTATTTTATTAATATCGATATGTTTAAATCCTGTTCTACTAATTTTAACCTGTAATTGTTTTTTATTTTAGGCAAAGTTTCAGAAGGCACGGGCAGAGCTGCTTTCAGAATCGGATCGCGATGAGTTGATGGTAGAGGAGGAAGATAATATTTTCGACGTTATTATGGATCCGACGTAGCGGAATAGGCGCTATGGCTATGGAAACCAAGCGGTAATCTTATAAACATTGCAATATTATATTTAATAAATTAACCTATAGATACACTATACATATGATGATTTCTAGTTGAGTTAAATCTAACATATATGTGATTTATAAATATTAGATAAGTAAAAAAGGAAAAATATACAAAGATATGTGATGAAAATGGATGAACAAAAAAATATATAAGAATACTTTTAACACCTATATATTATATTAAAAATATGCATTTATTTGTGGTATATGCATTGCTTAAGATCACGTCATTTACGTTTCTATATTTTAAAATATACATTGCTTAAGAAAATGATTATAATACAAATGTGAACATCTCATATTCTATTTGCAGGTTCGGGCAGCTCAAAAGGCGTGTGACAAAGCTGAAATAAAAGAGCTTAGAACCATGGTTGAGCAGTTGCAAGAGCAGGACCGTCTTCGCGCTATATAAATGGAGCAGCTGAATCAATGTTTAGCGGAGTACGCGCAGAGGCATGGTTCCTTCCCTTCGTCGTCTGGTGCTTCCGGAGGTGATGATGATGCTTGAGAGGTATGATGATTATTGTCTTTGTGGTTGGTTATTGTATATATTGACTTTGAGGTGGTGAGGATTGTGTTTGATGGTTATTGTGTATGTATTGACTTTGAGGTGGTGAGGTTTAAGTGTTTGCATTGTATATATTGACTTGAATATGGAGTATGGTGTTTGTGAGGGTTTGGTTGTAATGTTTGAATATGGAGTTGGAGTTGGACTTGAATATGTAATGTTTGATGTTGATTTTTGGTTGTTTATATTGTTTGTGGTATAATGTGTTGAATATGTGATATATATGTGAAATGGAGTGGAAATGGAATGAAAATGGAATGGAAATTGATATATATTGATTGTGTGTGGCTGGAAGGTGAATCGTTTGCTGCTATAAAAAAAATTTCACCCTGATTAGCAACGGCTACCAACGGCTTATTGGTCAGTTTATTGCAACGGCTTCCAACGACGTCCATCGGTTAATTGCCGTTGGTAGCCGTTGGAAATGCCGTTGGAATAGCCCCGTTGCTTCCATTGGAAGCCGTTGGAAAGCGTGAACGCTATTCCAACGGCATTTCCAACGGCCGCCAACGGCTTGGAGCCGTTGGAATACCCTTTTCCCCTTGTAGTGTTTTTGTATCATATCAATAAAAGAGTAAATACATTTCTATTCATTCTCAATAAGCTTTCTGCAATAATCATCAGATTGGTTATAGAATTGTTTCTTGGTATCAGAGCCAGAGACAGAATTATCTATAGGCTTAACAGCTTTCATACAAAAAACTGATCCATCAGAGAAATCTCATCATCTAGATCAGTTTACCCATCATAATCGTTCTATCATCACTTGGGTAAGGAATCTGCTCAAGGATCTACTGCCTTACCTAGATTTGCAATCGGTTGCAGAATATCCACAGAAACAGATTCAAGAATCAAGAAAAATTCAGAAATCCAGACAGGGAAGAGATCAGAAACTCATCAATCAAAAGAAAGTAAGTGCTGTACCAGGAGCAATCAGAGAAATCTCATCATATTGCTCGGTTGCAACATACCTGTTGAAGGAAGAATTTCTTGATTACCCAGTTCTTGATTTCCTTTTCTCAATTCTATTCTTAAAGAAATTTTCTTCATGGCTGAAGGAAGCAGTGCAACATCAGGTAATGATACCAGCACCTCACCACAATCTATGGATGTTACTGACAGGTTAATCAAAACTGTAATCAGCCCACACTCTAATCTCATCACTGCACATCTTGAAGATGACAACTATCTTCTCTGGAAGGTGCAAGTTGAAACTGCTGCCAGAGGATATGGTCTTGATGGATACATTCTTGGCATGATAGCCACTCCATCCAAGTTTATCACTAATCAAGAAAACAAAACTGTGAGTAATGAGGAATATGTCAAGTTTCTAAGGCAAGACAGTTTAATAAGTTCTTGGTTGCTTTCTTCAATCAGTGTAAAACTGTTACCACAAGTTATTGGGTGCAAAACAGCAAATGAAATCTGGACTACAGTTGAAAGGATTTTTAATACACAGTCAGCAGCCAAAATAATGCATTACAAAAGGCAACTACATAATATAAGGAAAGACAGTCAATCCATGAAAGAGTACCTCTACAAGATCAAGAATACTTGTGATCTGCTTGAGGCAGCAGGACATAAGATGTCCAATACAGAGCATGTTTTAACAATATTGAGTGGGTTAGGCGATGAATATGAAGTAGTGGTAGCAGTCATTGCATCACAAGAAACACTGCCCACTATTGACTATGTCCATTCTATACTACTGGCTCATGAAGGAAGGTTAGACTACAAGAAACCCTCAGATACAGACATGTCAATCAACTATGCTTCAAACAGTAAAAACAGAAATCAGAACTATGGAAGAACAGACCAGCAATCACAGAGGGGAGGTCAGACTGCCAGAGGAAGAGGCAGAGGAAGATTTAATGGCAATAACAAGCCAAAATGTCAGATATGTGAAAGAGTTGGACACACAGCTGTAAAATGCTATTTCAGGTTCAATGCAAATTATGTGCAAGGTCAGGGACCAAACAATCAGAGAAGTAGTAACTACAGTGCAAATATGGCACAAGTGCAACAGGATACTGGCAAACAACCCAGTGGAAATAGAAATCAAAATCAGGATGAAATTGCTAAAGCAGATCATATCCAAGATGAGTCATGGTATCCAGATTCAGGGGCAACAAACCACTTAACAAGCAATTTAGAGAATCTAAATCTGGGCAGCAGAGAATACAGAGGTAAACAATCTATTATTATGGGAAATGGCAAAGCAATTGAGATCACACACACAGGTAATGCTTATATCAAAGGTAAAAGACAACTATATCTCAATAATCTGTTAAGAGTACCCAGCATTAAGAAAAACCTGTTGAGTGTTTCTCAATTTGCTCATGATAATAATGTTTATTTCGAATTTTATCCAACTTATTGCTTAGTTAAAGATATTCTAACTAAGGAAATACTCTTGCAGGGTAATGCAGTAAATGGTCTATACAAGTTCACACTGACTAATAGCAAAGGTTCAAATCAAAGAATGAAAAATTGTAATAACAGTGAATTGCAGTCATGTGAAACCAGTAAAAATAACTTTGATCTTTGGCACTACAAATTAGGTCATCCATGTACAAGTATTGTAAAACAGGTTCTTAAAGAAAATAAAATTTCTTTTGATGATATAACTTTGCCTTATATATGTTCTTACTGTCAAATGGGCAAAAGCCACAAATTAGCTTTTACAGATTCTGTTACAGAATACAAAGCACCTCTTGAATTGATCTCAATAGATTTGTGGGGTCCAGCACCTATCTGCTCAGATTATGGGTATAAGTATTACATATCCTTTGTTGATGCATGTACTAGGTACACTTGGATATATTTCTTAAAATCCAAGGCAGAAACTTATAATGCTGTTATATATTTTATCACTCAAGTTGAAAAGCAAACCAATCATAAAGTTAAGATTATTCAGAGTGATGGGGGTACTGAATACAAGCCTCTTAGTAAATATTTTCTAGATAATGGTATAATTCATAGAACCACATGTCCCTATACATCTGAACAAAATGGCCTGGTAGAAAGAAAACACAGGCACATTGTTGAGACTGGTTTGACCTTACTGGCACAAGCATCACTACCTTTGAATTTTTGGCCAGATTCTTTCAGTACTGCTGTTTATTTAATCAATAGACTTCCAACTAAAGTACTGAATGGAATTAGTCCCTTAGAAAAATTTTAGGTGTCAAACCAGACTATCAAAACTTAAAGACTTTTGGATGCTTGTGTTTTCCCTACCTGAGACCATACAACAATCATAAACTAGACTTTAGATCTCAACCATGTACATTTATAGGTTATCCAATTAAACTGAAAGGATACAAGTGTTTGGATGAAACTGGAAAGATATTTATAAGTAGACATGTGGTTTTTAATGAGAGTATTTCCTTTTGCCAATGCAAGTATTAAAACTACACATAAAGTTTACAATTCAAAGGTTTCCATACCAAACATACCAGTATTGCCACATATATGGCATGCTGGTGAAACCGAGAATGGAGTAGGAGCCATTGGATCACAACACACAATGTCATCAGGACCAGGTCATGATGCAGCTGATCAGCCTGCTACTCATCCTCAGTCACCTGTAGAATCAAGCAATCAAGATCAGAACAATTATGAAGATCAACCAGATGATACTATAAGTCAGAACAGCAGTTCAGAATCAGATGATGCTGAACTACAGACCAGAACAGGCCATCATATGATCACCAGATCAAAAAGTGGAATATATAAACCAAAGGTTTATACTGCAACTGCATGCATCACAGAGCCACAAACATTTGAACAAGCATTTAAAGACAAAAACTGGAAAGAAGCAATGGATGAAGAGTATCAGGCATTAGTGAAAAACAATACATGGAGCCTTGTTCATCCACCAAGCAACAAAAACATCATAGGATGCAGATGGACTTATAAATTGAAAAGAAATCCAAATGAAACAGTGTCCAGACATAAAGCAAGGCTTGTTGCCAAAGGATACACACAAGAATATGGCTTTGATTTCAGTGAAACCTTTTCACCAGTGGTGAAACCAACAACCATCAGAATAGTTCTTACCATTGCCTTAAATAATAACTGGAACTTGAGACAGTTAGATGTAAACAATGCATTTCTTAATGGTGTTCTACAGGAAGAAATCTACATGGAGCAGCCATAGGGATACAAGCAAGACATTAAACTTGTGTGCAAGCTAAACAAAGCCATATATGGGTTAAAACAAGCCCCCAGAGTATGGTTTGATAGATTGAAAGCCACATTAGTTCACTTGGGCTATCAATCTACCAAATCTGATAACTCTCTATTCATAAAAATTAGTAGTAACCTTATTATTTACATACTGATATATGTTGATGATTTAATTATAACAGGTAATGATGAGAATGAGATCAAAGAGATAATACAGTATCTTGATAAGCAATTCTCAATTAAGGACTTGGGTGAACTAAATTATTTCCTGGGAATAGAAGTGAAGAAAAAGCCAGACTCAGAAATTTTCCTAAGCCAAAAGAAGTACATCAAGGAGTTACTAATTAAAGCAAAAATGGATGGTGCTAAATCCTAGCCTACACCAATGATTAGTCATCAACAATTATCTAAACACAGGGGGGAACCAATATTAAATATCAAACAATATAGAAGTATTGTAGGAGCCCTACAATACTCCACAATAACAAGACCAGATATATCTTTCAGTGTTAACAAAGTTTCACAATTTATGCAGGAACCACATGAAGAACACTGGAAAGCAGTCAAAAGGATACTCAGATATCTCAATGGCACAACAAATTATGGAATCATGCTAAAGAAGTGCAAACAACTAAGCATCACAGCATATGCAGATGCAGACTGGGCAACAGATGTCGATGACAGAAAATCAGTGACAGGCTACTATATATACTTAGGCAACAACCCAATTTCTTGGTGCTCAAAGAAGCAGACTACTATTTACAGATCCAGCACAGAGGCTGAATACCAAAGTATAGCTAGTGCTGCTGCTGAGATTACTTGGATTCAATCATTACTTTCAGAAATGAACATCAAAACAGAGATTAAACCAACAATATGGTGCGACAATCAAAGTACAGTCTACATGGTAGCTAATCCAATTACGCACTCAAGAACAAAGCATATAGAGATTGACTTATATTTTGTTCGTGAGTTGGTACAGAAAGGAAAACTTCAAGTAAACCACTTACCATCAACTTACCAACGCGCAGACATACTTACAAAGGCGTTATCAGCAAAGAATTTTCATCGATTCAGACAAGACTTGAAGATTGAAGCAATCACTGAAGAATTAAATGAAGGCTCCATCTTTCAGCTCAAAGCCTTAGATTCACAGCTGCATCAGTCATCAGATCAAATCTCGAAGACAAATTGAAGCAGCGATAGATCTTACTTCAGATCTGTATCAAGGCAGACCACAATCTTAGTATGTTATCATAAAGCAGATATTCAAGAGAAAAAGAAAAAGAAGAGGTTGTAAAAGAATCAGCTCGGCCAAAAATCTCAGAATCGCTCTCGAAAGATGAAGAAACCCTAACCCTAGCTTCTGGTTGAGGGGGGGAGTAAAATGAAAGAATAAAAGTAACGCAACCAATATCTATCTTTTATCTTTGTATTGGGCCGAACATTATAAAGCCCACTTAGTCTTCTCTGCTTTATATAAAGAGAGCAAACTCTTTACAATAAGTATTCTGTTTTTGTATCATATCAATAAAAGAGTAAATACATTTCTATTCATTCTCAATAAGCTTTCTGCAATAATCATCAGATTGATTATAGAATTCTTTCTTAGGTAAGTGGTTTTCTCACGTCATGAAAATCTTAATTAAGCTAAAAATATACAAAAAACATCGATTATAGGAAACACATTATCATTTTTTAATAAAGAAAGCAAAGTCAAAAGGAGGTGGGAAGAGGAAAAATAGCTTTAATGATTAAAAAAGTAATCTTTACCTCAGATCATGCATTAAGTGCTCTGCTTCTTTGATGTGCCTGCAAAATGTGAAGTTATTAGAATGATATACCATTATTTACCAGCTTATTTAGTGTCTGAATATATATATTTTTCCAAAAGAGAACATGAATGAATGCTATTAAGCAAATTTCTTGACAAAAAACAATCCCGCTTTATTTGGAATAGCTTTAGTACAAGATACTATCTCTTTTGTCACAGAGGCAGAAAGTGGTATGTTTTTGTAAATAACTCTAATTTTGAAACTTGATACGTAATATTTCCAAAAAATATTCAATATTACGGTCTAATCCCCCCTCTTCTATCTTATGAGAAACTTACTCCGATTTTGCAATGTTTTACTGCTAAAACAACACTTTTGGAGGTAAAATAATAATTCATATTAAAAGTGGAATGGAAATTTCATGAGGGAGTATTTCTTATAGTTAAGGACCTTAATCTTTAGACATATTCAGACGTTAGACGTCATCTCCTCACTCCTCTTACCCAAGATTTCGAACAGTGATGCATCATTTAATCATCTAATAATTTTGCAATCCTACTTTGCATATTTCATTCACTGTCTAAATATGTAGGACGACTCTCCTAGCACAACATGCATAATCAGAAAATCACAAGAAGAAAATTTATAACAAAAAAATGTGAATGGTTTTTAAAATGAGTTGCAATAGATTGCTGGTGTATTGAGAAAGCTGGCAAGCAAGGAAAATTGTAGTTGTATGATTCTATAGTAGAACCATGACACGCTTTACTTGCAAGAACAAAGAGATAATAATCAACCACAGAAACAAATTAGTTCAGTATTAATAATCATAATCTTTTTAGGTTGATTTTTATGCGCTGAATTCACATTACAAAAAATATATTCGATTTTCTCGTTAATTTTTGTGCGCTACTATTGACATCCTTTTTTTTTCTTCCGGCCACCATTATAATTATGTTAGACCTCAATATTTTTTATGTACTTTCGGCCACAAGATTATATTCTTTCACTCAGCTTTACATAGCCGTACTCTCCTCTTTCCTAACAAATTTGACATATTTCTCAAAAATTCCAAGCCTTAAAACCAAAAAAAGAGAAGAAAAAAATTTCGTGTAATAGATGATGTAAGTTGAAGCTTTAGTAGATAAACCCAATTGTGATGATTATAAAGATGTTAGTTTTCTTTTCATATGTTAAAATCTATTTTTCTTCAACAAATCAAGCATAGATATATTGTTTATAGTTTTTTTATTTTTCAACAAATCAATCGACCATGAACAATTCAATCGCAATTTGAAAATCAAGGGTTTCATAAAAAAGTTGGAGAAGCAACGCTTACTCGACGACTGCATATGTTGTTGAGAGGTGGAGAGCTTCCAACTTGCTGATAAACGACTCGACTTCTTCGTTTTTCCTTCCAGTTGTTGCATTCATTCTTAAAAAAAAAAAATAAGCATCTTGAATTTTGAACGCCCGAAGAAAATAGTGAGATGTTAGAAAGAGGGAAATGGAATTGTTTAAAATGACCTTTAGTTATGGTTGCCAGAAGAAAAAAAACCTGTGTGCCAATAGTAGCACACTAATTTTAAATAAGAATGGAATAAGAATATTTGTACAAAAGAATATTTATACTGTTAAATGTCAAAATTAGAAAAGTTGTTCAGGAAATAACAACTAATATGCTAAAAATGAAATAGCAATAAAATTCTACTAATTAATTAAACCGTAAAATCGCACATTGATTGAACAATATGGAGGTATTCAGCATCTATAGCAGCAACCAAAAATTGACTAAACGATACACGTAGTTATATATAAGGAAGGATCAATAGACTCATAATTTTGATCATCTTTTGACTAAATCAAAAACTCAAAGATATTTTTTTTCCTTTTTTTACAAAATTACTTAAGTTCGTATATCATTTTGTTTCATTTACACTTTAGAACCGTACATCCAACTATTAACAAAATTTAGGAGTATGCAACAATCATATAATGATGGCATCTTTGTGGAAGGTTTAAGCAGCTAAATAATTAACGTTAATTCAAGAAAAAGAGTATGCAACAATCATATAATGATGGCATCTTTGTGGAAGGTTTAAGCAGCTAAATAATTAACACAAAAATTAACGTTAATTCAAGAAAAAAATGCATGTGACAACCATACCATATTGAAGAGGTATAATAAAATTATGGAAACGAGCGGTATGACACCGCGCGTGATGATGGTACATACTTCGTGTATGAATTGTTTTTTACAAACGGTATATGTTTAACTCATTAGAAAAAAAATGGCAGAAATATTTATTTTTGTGTTAAAATGATATGCAGTTAGTTTTAATTTAGAAAGATTTTTCTTTCTAAATTGCAACATCTAATTTTTTTTTGTTAGTTTGAATTTTTATTTCTATTATTAATTAATGAAGAATGAATTTAATTTTTTTTAGTTTGAATTTTTATTTCTGCTATTAATTAATAAAAAATGACTTTAAAAAATGTTAATTTGTTAGATCCTATTTTTAAATGATATTAAGATTTCGATAGTATCCGCAAAGGGACGTTTTGAATTGGTAAGAAAACTTATCTGTTAAATCCTACTTTTAAGTGATATTAATATTTGTAGAGGGGCATTTTTGGTAGTTCATATTGATACCAAAAAAGTGTGATACCAAAGATATTACGACTATTATTAAAGAATATTAGTTTGAATTTTTATTTTTTCTATTAATTAATAAAAAAACGACTTTAAAAAAAGCTAATTTGTTAGAGCCTATTTTTAAGTGATATTAAGATTTTAATAATATCCGTAGAGGGACGGTTTGAATGGGTAAAGGAAACTTATTTGTTAGATCCTAATTTTAAGTGATATCAATTATTTTTCATCAAACCATTTAAGTTTAATGTCTTCTCATGTCATGCCTATCCCCTTACCCATACCCATCCCTTCCCAGTCTTCGCCTGCCAACCATCTCCCTCCCTGTCCTTTCTCTGGCCATCCTCTCTCGCCCATCCCTCCTCCTCCGGATTCTTCCAATTCCTCTCTACCTATTCTTCCTTCTCCTATCTCTCCTCCTCCCTGTCCCATTTCTTCTCCTACCTCTGGTCCTTTTCCTCCCCCGCACTCTATTCCACCTCTTCTTTCTTCTGTTGCTCCCGCTCCTCCTCTCTCTCATGCCAACGTGTATCAACCTGTCACCTTATGGTCCTCTCTGTTCAGCTCTAAGCCTAGATATGCTGGTGCCTATGTCCCTGTGCACTTTGATATTCTCTATAATGGCTCTCCTATTGAACCACCAGTACAGGAAGTAGTCAATAAAGGCATTAAAGTTTGGTCTGACTGCTTGGTGGGTTTTTTCTTGGCTGGTACAGTGAATTTCATGGCAGTTAAAGCTCACCTTGATAAAGCATGGAAGCTTAAAGGTTCATTTGAATTATTTTTTGACAAGCAAAATTATTACCTCAAGTTTTCAAATGAAGAAGACAAGTTACAAGTTCTCATGAAGGATCCTATGTTTATTAGAGGTCAGATGTTCATTATTTCAAAATGGAACCCTTCGTTTGCTTTTGCTCAAGCTGCTGTTAGGACAGTACCTATTTGGGTTCATTTATATAGAATTCCATTTCTGACATGGACTCTCTTGGGCATAAATTGGTTGGCCTGTCATCTGGGAAGATTGGTTTACTATGATGAAAACACAGAAAGGATGAAGAGATTCGAGTATGCGAAAAGTTTAATAGAAATAGCACCTGATTGAGAATTACCTGAAAGTTTGGCATTGGGAGATGATTCATGCCCTAATGTTTTGGTTGAGTATTCATGGAAATCGCTCATATGCACCCACTGTAAAATATTTGGTCATGCAACAAATTAGTGTGAAAGGATAATTGACTCAGATAAGGATGGAGACACTAAAAATAAAGTTGTTAGCAATCATGATGTCGAAGGAGAGAGTGATGGTATCAAGGAAGGACAAGTAGAGAATGAAAAGAAAGTGTATTTAGTTAAAGATAGAAGAAAATTGAAACCAGTTAAAAAGTTTTGGAGGAAAATTAAAAAGGATGATCAGGCTAAAAAGATTGTTATTGATAGAAGAAAATTGAAACCAGTTAAAAAGTTTTGGAGGAAAATTAAAAAGGATGATCAGGCTAAAAAGATTGTTATTGATGTTGATGATGATATCCAATTAGGTACTCCCGCTAATGAATTACATAATGATGTAGACAATGTTGCATCAGGGAATATTGATGGTGCCTTGGACTAGTATGTTTCTTTGACTGACTCAATGGTTGGTGCACAACACCAAGATATCAGTTGTAATGAAATGGTTAACCTAGTCAACTTGACTTCAGAAACTGATGGAGTGGCTACACACAACACTTTCTCTGTGCTTCAGCAATTAACTGATGAAAATGAAGGAAAGTATAAGAGTTACTGCCCCAGAATATTAATTTTCATACTTCCAAAATGAATTGCTCAGTGTTTGTAACATCCCCATGCATTATCAATGCCAAGTCCTTGGACATGCACACTGATATGCACAGTGTTATGCACTATATTCATCAAATTCAACCTACCTCTTCTCTCTCCCTCACATATGAACCCTCTTTATTTGGGTAAATCCACTTCTCCTTATATATCATTAACTCTTCCCAATCAAATCTTTAATGACATTGATTCAGATCACTTAAACAATCATCCTCTTGTTGATACCATCATTAAACACCCCCCTTTGCCTGTATGCCTAGGATCCTCATCCAAGAAAAAAAGGGAAGACCAAAGAAGGCAATCAATCAACAAACTTCTTCTTATGATTTAAACAGGGGTGTTCATTACTCCCTGGAGCAAACTTCTTTCTTAATGCCATCAATTATTGATCCTCATGCTTCTTCCTCTGGGTTTAAAACCAGGGCTGATACATCAAATTTATAATGATTGACAGAATTAGTTTTTGGAATATTAGGGGTGCAAACTCCATAGCAAAGCAACTTGAAATCAATAACTTTATCTCTTCTTACAAAATAAAACTCATGGCTATTGCTGAAACAAAGCTTAATCATATTAACACTATCAGAGCTGCTTCCATTATTAACCCTCATGGGAAATACATTCGTAACCTATCTCATGCTCCTTTGGGAAGACTTCTCATATTGTGGAATCCTACAATTTTTTCTATCTCTCCAAACTTTGTTCATAGACACATTCACTCTGAAATAACCCACATCCCTTCCCCTTCATCTTTTTTCCTGACTTTTGTCGATGCGAAAAATAGTAGTGTGCATAGACAACTCCTCCTTGATATTCTCCCTTCTTTGCAACCCCTCAATTCCCCATGATTATGCATTGGGGACTGGAATTGTATCCAGTTCTATTCTGATAAAAGTGGAGGAGTCCCTCTGTCCTATCAACAAACTAGACCTCTGAATAATGCAATTTTTGACTATAACCTCTTACCTATTACTGCTAATGGCTGTTTCTTCACTTGGAATAACTCTAGCAAATCTGGTAATATAACCTTCTATAAACTTGATAGATCCTACTAGAATTTCACTTCTGTCCTGACTTGGCCTTCTCTTAACACCATCATCCCTCCTTTATCATTATCTGATCACTCCCCTTTGGTTTGGATTGGGGTAAGGCATTTGTGAGAAGACAATCCTTATTTTCATTTTTTAGCAATTGGACTAATCACCATGATTTCTTAAAAATTGTATCTCACCGTTGGAGTTTATATGTATTTGGAAACCCTATGTATATTTTGCATGCAAAGCTTAGACATTTTAAAGAAAATTTTAGACGGTGGGCTCATGCTACTTTTGGGAATGGGAGCAGATTTGTAATGCCCCTGAATTTTAATTAACATTATTCGGAATATTTAATTGAATAAATTAAATAGAATAATGTGAATAATTAGGGAGATGAGATTAATAAATCCTATGGCCGTGTCTAAATGAATGAACTAAAATAAGACTTAACTAAATTTAGGAGGAGGAATTTCCCAAGGGGTAAACTTGGAAATGGGGCTACATTTCTCTATATATATATATCTCTTCCTCCACCTAAATAAACTTCCACTTTCTCATTCTTAACTCCCACATATTTCGGCCGGCCATTAAAAAGCTCCAGGAAGAGTTTAAATTGAAGAATAAGCTAAGGAATTAAAGCTAGGGAAGTATCTCATTCTCCAATCAACTAATCAAGGTGAATAATCATGTTTATCATCTCGTTTTTCTGTTTTTGGATTGGTTATGGGTTATACCTAATTCATGTTTGTGATTTTGGTTAGGATATAACAATTTAAACCTTTGTTTGGATAAGGCATAGGTGTTTTAAATGTTAATGGGTTAATTAACATGTTTTTGTTCGGTTTTGGTTAATTTCCGAATTGTTTTGATCTTCATATGCTTTGAAATTTTAATATGTTGAAGTATATGATTTATCTGATTTTTGGTGATTTTTGGGAATTTTTCCTTAGTGATTTATTAAGGCAATTAAATTATTTACGCCCAAGGGCTAAATTGAAAAATGGCTTCCGTGTTATTTAAAACCGGAGGGAAATTGCTTTTGAGAAATGTTTGGGGAAGAAGAACAGTGTTTTAAGAAAAAGGTTGACTTTTGTATATTTTTTACTATTTGAAAGTACATGAGAAGGTTCCTCAGCCAATCAAAATTAGACAAACAAGATAAAAACATCACTTCAGTGGGCCCAGTTCTGTCTTTGACTCCAACAAGCCTGCTTTTACCCTTTTGACGAAGTCGAAAGGTACTTTTCGTCTAAAATGGAAGGTAAACAGTTACCTTCCGCCCAAGTCGAAAGGTAGGCATGGGGTCGAAGGGAAAAAAAAGGGCGTAGGGATGGGGAGGCTGCTTCTTTTGCTTTCGGATAGAAATAAAAAAAATTGTTTTCGAATAAGTTGAAGGGGGATTCTTCGACTCTATCATTTTATAAAAGACTAAAATTTTATATTCAAGAAGGGTTTCGAATGGGATCTTCGAACGCTTAAACCTTTAAGAGTATTGTTTTAAAATGTTTTCCAAAAATGTGTTTAAAAACCTTTCGGCAAGCCGAAGGGTTAACCTTCCGACATGGTCGGAAGTATGCTTTCGAAAGGTTGGTTCCAACACCAACACTTCATTGGTTTTGAATGATTTCGAAATGTTTTAATTTCGAAAGGTTTTGATTTCGAAAGGTTTGGTTTTGAAAGGTTTGACTTCGAAAGGTTTATTTCGAAGGGTTTTGAAGGGGTTATCTTCAATGATTTCGAAAGATTTTAATTTCGAAAGGTTTTGGTTTCGAAAGGTTTTGATTTTGAAAGGTTTATTTCGAAAGGTTTAATTTCGAAAGGTTTTAATTTCGAAAGATTTTGATTTCGATAGGTTTTGAAGGGGTTATCTTCAATAATTGCGAAAGGTTTTGAGTTTCAATGACTTCGAAAGGTTTTGATTTTGAAAGGTTTTGAAGGGGTTATCTTCAACGATTGCGAAATGTATGATTTTGTAATGCTTTCAAAAGGAAGGTTTTCAAAGGGGCTAACTTCGGAGGGTTATTTGCTTTCGAATGGGACTTCATTCGAAGGGTTTTAAAGGGCTGTTTTTAGCCATTTTCCTTGAGTAAAGTTTTGCTAATTTGAAGGGGTTACTTCAAAGGGTTATAGCATAAAATACTTATTTTGTTTGAACATGTAAGGGGGAGCCTTATATAAATTTGATGTTATTAAACCTTGGGGACACCGGGGTGGGATTACTGATTTTGGTACATAGTTTGGGGTTACAAACAGAAATATGCTTTTGAAATTATACATTGGGGCTATCAATGTGTTTTATTTAATTTAACCTAATTTGGGCTACCAATGGGAATAGGTTAAACAAGTGGAATACCTGGGGAAAAATATATAATCATGGGGATCATGAGTTTTTATAAATATTCATGGGGATCATGATATTTTTATTGGCTAAGTGATGGGTTCTTGGTTAACCTAGGAAAACCATGGAATGTGCGGTGGATAGCCCACATCAAATTTCTAAAGTAAAGAATGTTTTGCCAGAGGTGGTTAGCCTTGGGATTTGGCACCCAAGGGTTCATAGTCATCCAAGGAAAACTATGAAGTGTGTGGTGGGTAACCCACACCATCTTTTATAAAACAATGTACGATGAATAATCTGCATTTATTTTAAACGGATTTGAGATGGACGGTCCTATTAAATTATGATGGATAGTCATTTTAAAGATTTTAGAGGAGAACTCTAATAAATTGATTTTAGTTGGATATCTAATAAATGGGTGGATGGGATATCCAATACATATGATTTATGGCTTTATTTCATATTATGTTAAAACTAATCATTTTGGGTGCAGGAGCATAGTAAATGATTTGCATGTTTATTTTGGATACTAGTAAAGGGAAAACTCGTTCCGCTAAGCGGCATGGTCTCACTAGCTATCTATTTATGATAAGAGATGATAGAGGATTATTCATACCAGACTTATTGTCTGACTCGAAGTTTGTGTTTCTCCACAAACTCTTGGGTACTCAAAATTAATTTGAGTAGCCTGAGAGTGGGAGGCTTTCAGGTTTTTGGACGAATAAGCTTCCGGAGACATGCAGGAGGCAGTGTTAGCTATATAGGGGCTATTTTGTGTTTTCCGCTGTGATGTACTAAGAACTGTAAAATTCATATTTATTAGTTCTCTGATCATCATAAGGGACATCTTTATATGTCACTCTTATTGTATTTTGTACATGTATATGTGATCTGAACGTGGTTAACGTATGGGATTATGTAATTAAATCTTAAATTGAAATTCATAAGAAATGAGAAATTCTATTTTGTTGAAGTTTAAAAATTTTCATATTCTTGTGTTTCTGTGTTGCCAATAGTTTCAAGATTTCGATTTTGGTCACTCAGAAATAACACCTATGGATGACTGCAGCATCCATAGCAACTGGTTTTGAGCCTCCAGAAGCGGGATGTTACAAGATTATCTTCCTCTATTCGAGAAAATTTATTTCAGGTTCAAAGAGACATTCAAATTTGTGTTGATAATATTGCCCTTGCAAATCTTGCAGAACAAGAGGTTAACCTTAACAATAAGCTTGCTAAAGCTCTTATGCAGGAAAACAAGAAGGCAAGACAAAAGACAAAGCTTAAATGGCTTCTTCATGGTGATAAGAATTCTATTGTCTTCCATGAATCCCTCGGAATTAAGCAAGCTAATGCTAATATTTCCAATATATTAGATAAAGATGGCACTCCCTGCTCCTCTCCTGATACCATTCAAAATGCTTTTTTGGAATACTTTCAGAATCTTCTTGCTAACCCTGATGTCCCTAGTATCCATATGCAGCTTTTTGCTCATTCTTCTCTCCCATCCATTTCTGATTATAATAAGGACTATTTAGTTAAGGAGATTACTGAGGATGAGATCAAGAGCACCATCTTTAGTACAAATTTATCAAGTTCTCTTGGACCTGATGGATTTAATGCCCACTTCTTTAAGGTTACTTGGACTGTCATTGGTGATGATGTGATTCGAGCTATCAATTTTTTTTTCAAACACAATAGATTGGTATCTGGTATTAATGCCACCAAAATTGCATTAATTCCCAAGATACAGCAGCCTTCTTCTGTTAATCATTACCGACCCATTGCTTGCTGCAATGTAATATACAACTGTATTGCTAGGATCATGGTAGCTAAAATGAAGATTGTGCTTACTGATGTGATTTCCCCTAATCAGCGTGTCTTCCTTCATTCGATAGACATCACAGATAATATTCTTCGTTCTACTGAACTATTGAAAGGTTATAACAGGACAAATATTTCTCAGAGATGTGTTTTGAAATTAGACATTCAAAAAGCTTATGACACCATTCAATGGAAATCTATTATATACATTCTTCATAAAATGAATTTTCCCATCCCTTTTCTGGCATGGATTTTCACTTGTATATCAACTGTCAAATACTCTCTTAGCTTAAATAGTAATTCTTTTGGCTATTTTAAAGAAACTCAGGGTATAAGACAAGGTGATCCTATGTCACCTTACCTTTTTGTTTGTGTGATGAAGCTATTCACTACCCTCCCTAATAATGCTATGTCCCTTAATCTCTTGGATTACCATCCTTTATGTAAGAGTACTGGTATATATGCTTTGTTATTTGCTGATGACCTACTGCTATACACTAAGCCTAATGTTAAATCAATAAATGGAGTATTGAATATTTTGAATGCTTTTAAACTGAAGACTGGATTAACTATCAACGGAAATAAATCCAAAATTAGGATAGCAGGAATGTCTGAGCTTGATATGGCTGTTATATACTCATTGTCTGGCTTGTCTTCATTTGATGATAATGAAGATTATCTTGGTGCTCCCATGTTGTCAGGACTAGTCAATGCCTTAAGCTGTATGAAAAGATTACTACTAGGATCTCCTCTTGGCCTGTATCTAAATGTTCTATGGCAGGTAGGCTTGTTATTGTCAAATCCATTGCTACTTCCATGTGCCTTTATTATGCTAGAATTTTCATACTGCCTTGCAAGCTCATTTCCATGATTAATTCAGCCTTGAATCACTTCCTTTGGCATGGAAACCCGTATTCCAAAAAGTTAATCCCTGTTGCTTTTAAAACAATTTGTTGCCCTTATTAGTATGGTGGGCTTGGAGTTATGAACATCAAGAAATGGAATCAAGCTGTTCTTTCTTCTCTTATTGACAAGCTCCTGAAGTATGACAGTAATTTATGGGCTATATGGGTTAGAAAAAATTTGATCAAGGAAAATAACTTCTGGACTATGGCTCCTCCTGCTGACTGCAGCTAGTCTTGGAAAAATATTCTTCATAGCAGAAATGTTTTTATCCCCATTTTTCAAAGTGGTATGGAATATATGGATCACCTCTCCTTTTGGTTTGATCCTTAGTGGGCCTAGGGGATAATTCTAGCTGATGTTATTAACTATAATTTGAGATTGTTGACTGGTATCAATCAAAAGGTAAATGTTGCAACTTATTGGTCTGATGGTTTGATGAACCTTCCTTACTCTAGTTCTTTCACTGTTCAGGCTTGTTGGAGTATCATTCATGGAAATTCATATAACACTGTTAATGTTTATGCTCTCTGGAATAGCAAGCCTCCGATAAATTTTGTCTGTAAATTCCTTGTTAATATCCTTCCTCTTAACATATTTCCATGGCATTCCAAGATTTGGAACTCTGCTTCAAGTCCTAAAGAAAATATTTTTCTTTGGAAGGTTCTAAGAAATGGGCTTCATTCCCTTGACAAGCTTAAGGCTAAAGGCATTGTTATGAGTTCTATTTGCATGCTCTATGATAAGGAGGTGGAGACTATTGCTCACTTTTTTTTTGAGTGTGAGTTTTCTTATTTCATATGGGATAACACTTTGAATTTGCTGGAATTATATAAACCTAATAGAGTTGCCTTCTTGGAATGGTATAGCATTTTTAAAGCGATGAGATGAAAGACTATTAAGGGTTCACTTTTGTTAGGAGTGCTTAAAAAGGCTATTTACCTTATTTGGATGGAAAGGAACAATAGAGTGTTTGGTGGTGGTTCGACTACTAAACATGTATTGGTCCTATCCATTTCCAAACTTTTTAGACCATAATTTTAATCCTCTCATTTTGAGGCTTCTTGTTATATTCTTGTATATTCGGATGGTATGCCATCTTTTCTTGTAACATCTTATTTATTTAATGTATGGTAGGGGCCCATTCAACCCCGTTGGCTTTGCCAAAAAAAATTAATAATATTTGCAGAGGGACATTTTTGGTAGTTCATGTTGATACCAAAAAAGTGTGACACCAAAGGTATTACAACTATTAATAAAGATTGAGGAGGTTTAGTTGGGTTAAATATTTCAATAAACACATTATATGCTCTAAACTATCACCAAGTGGAAATAAGCACGTAATTCTATATACCAAAATTAAACATAAAGGAGGAATTTTTGTACCCAATAAATAGCCTTATATACAATTGATTAATCACCTATATAGTATTATCTCCTTGGAATGAATCGGGTTTCAGATATCAAATTTTCCATTGAACTTCTTCCTACATTTGTACAAACCATTTGGTTGAAATCATATTCATAGCTTTACGTTAAAACAATTACTTCTTTAACCGTCATGATAGTCTTACCATGAAGAAGTGAAAATAGTTACAAATTTTAGTGTCGACGGCTTGAAATCATCAATTGTACAAACTAAATTTAGTAATAATAGACATATAGCTCTAGTTTTTAACCAAATATGGTAAATCTCCTAATTCACATCAAGCTAGCAATTAACCTATACCCAAATTTATTAAATTTTCAATTTTATAAGCAGCTACTTCATCAACCTATATGAAATTTTGGCAATAAATAGTTCAATTTAACATGATCTGGAATTTAATGTGACATGCATTTAAAATAATCATCATCAAGGATCAAATACTATTTTGTCAGAATAAATTTCTATAAAAAAACAGTATAAATTATATTATTTAAATGGTAGCTGTAAAATATGGGAAATAATCATGATCAAAACTAAAATCAAAATAAAGGATGTCCTAAATTTAAACGAGTTAGTACCTAGTTTGTATTCAATAACATGAAAGACGATCGTGACAAGGCAATTTGTTACATCAGATTGAAAGATCACGAGTGGGCGCAGGCAAGGAGGCATAGAGATAGATATATGAGTTGGATTTGTTTGATTTTGGATAGGATTTGTATTTAAAATAAAGGAGAACTAGGAATAAGGAATTATAGCGATATTCTAAAAGAGGAAACTAAGATTGCTCGTGAAAGAGGGTGGGTGTGGCGATGGAGGCAGACGACGGTGGAGGGAGGCAGAGTGATGAACGATGGAGTTAGGAAAAATCGACGTGGTTGATGATAGGGTTTACGTAGATGATGATAGGGTTTCATCAATTTGAAACGAGTTGAAACTAATGTAAATCAGGACCC
The DNA here is from genome assembly GCA_030737815.1 of Allium fistulosum. Lineage (NCBI taxonomy): Eukaryota > Viridiplantae > Streptophyta > Magnoliopsida > Asparagales > Amaryllidaceae > Allium > Allium fistulosum. The sequence continues at coordinate 1,340,210,361 of CM060901.1, read as the reverse complement.
AAAAGGCATTATCGATTCTGTTGCAATAATAATGAACAAAAATCAAGGAGAGATATTTGACAACTAAGAGTACGAGAAGAACAAAGGCAAGCCTCCTTAACGATCAGTTTGACTAGTGTGTAACAAGCGCATTGCATACGGTACGTTACAGAAAAAATCTTTTATCAAAGAATTAATTAAAGAAAAACATATAACCATTTTTGACCTGAATGACACAAGTTTTAAAATTTTGTCTGAAGTACAACGGAATGATATATTCATATAGCATTACATATATAAACTGCTATATGCATATACAATTACACGTATAGAATGGTATATTCATGCACCATCACAGATATATAATGCTAAATTAATACAACATTGCACATATATAATGCTAAGTTAATATAGCATTACACATATAAAATGTTAAATTCATATAGCATTCCTTTTTGTAGTTCATTTCAACACCATTGATCGCCATTGCCACCTTCAGCACCACCAGCCACCTTCACCTCCACTCCACCCCGTTTGTCTGAACTTGTCATCGAAGTCATCGTCGAACTCATAATTGTCGTCGAAGTAGTTGCCAAATCCATCGCCACTACTTACACTCTACTGCCTTCGCCTGCATGATCCATCCTTTACATGTATTGTTGTCGCCTATGCTTGTGATGTCGTCGCTTGTTCTTACATTGCCGCCTCCGCCTACGCCTACGCATCTCAACCTTTTCCATCAACCTAATTTTTCAAGGTGCGCCCTTCATTTAAAAAAGTCACTCAACTTTTTACTCCTCTCTACTTTCTTGTATTTTAAAAGAATCGAATTTATGCAATATATAGTGAACTTGTTAAGATAGTTGAGTTATGTATTGAACATATTATTTATATGTATGCGATTTATGTATTTTTATATTTGTAAAAAGGTTAAATAGTCATTTTTTTGGATAATAACAGTTAGATATTGATTTATTATTTTTTAGTAGTTAATATTTGTTGAGAACACAAATGAAAATTGGTATTTAACAAATTTTCAATTTTAAAATTAGTATTTTCATAAATTTCAATGGATAAATATTTATATACAAAGAATATGAGTTTACATTTACCTTTAAGTATATTTATTTAAAAGATAAATGATATATAGATTGAATTTCAAATATTACTTAAGAGAATGACAAAGATAAAAACTGGAAGTGTAATCGTAATGAATCAATGTATTTTTTTATACATTTAAAGCTCTTGCAGTTTATATCAACATCGAAAATTATTATATTATCAAAGTGATAAACAAAATATCTATTAAACAATTAAAAGAAATGTTGATTGAAAGAGACTTTATAAATCATATTGTTATTTTAATTATATAAAAATAATACCTAATTGGTTTCCAAACCATTATTTCATACCTCAATAATTTATTTTACAACAAACTTTTCAAAAAATAATTAACATCTGTCTAGAAAGACAATAAAATACAAAAGAAATATATTTTTAATCAAAATATCATACATTTTTATCCATTAATATGTAAGTTACCAATATATAATTAAATTTAACATTTTCACAAAACGCATTAACTTAAAATACTCACTAGTTTTAAAAATTACAAATTAAAGTATTCATCGTTTATTATTAATTTAATGTCATTCTCAACAAAGATAAATTTTATCAACGATAAAGAATTCATCAATGTACCAAGTACCAACGTTAAAAGAAAAAACGCCGTACTTGTTTGTGATAATAGACATATTATAGAAAGAAAAGTTTTGTATTTGTTTATTTGCGGTGAAATATCAACTTTAGAAAGAAAAAATTATGTATATTTTTCTTTATAACAAAGTATTAATTTTAGAAAAATATATATTGTGCAAACTTGAATGGAGAATAATGTAAGAGAACTAAAGATTATCTTGTAAACAATTATGGGAATTTTTTGACTTGAAGTAAATACTAGTTTTACAATTTTCGTCGATATAAGTGCGGTATATAATACATGGAATTGTCATTTTTAGGACTTATTAGACCAACAAACAAATATTAGTTAGTTAGATTCAATTTTAAAGTATAATTTTAGATCATCTAATTAATTTAAATACTTTTAAATATAAAATAATATGTTAAAAAACTTAAGAGATTTTAAATAATTGTAGAAATTAGTAAATGTTGATATTTGAATGTAAAATGATAATTAGGAGAATTAGTTAAACCTTGTAATAATCATAATGATGATAGACTGCAGAGATCTGATGATAAAATATCTTGTGAGGATTAAGGAGAGAGGAGGAAATCCACAGAATTAATAAGAGAGCAAAAAATTCTTCTCCTTTACAATTATTTAATAGATAATTTCGATTTTACATATACCACTATACCATTAGAACCACATATCAAGTTGAATCTGTGGAGTATGAAGATCAATGATATTTGTTTGATTATGACAAGTATATTTGTGTTTAATCAAACCATCTGTCAAAGAGCTTTGTCTAATATAGGCGTGTAGAACCAAATTGTATGTAGCCAATAATACACGGAACGTTAAAGATCCTGTATTCTACATATCGGAGGGTCATAGAATATTATTTTTAAATTCATATTGGGTTGCGTGAAACTATAACTTTGGCGGATATTGAGAAGTGGCATCATTTATCTCGAGAAATGTCATCGGACGATCCTACCCCTAAATACTTGTAATGTCTATAGCTTTTGATAGAAGCCAAATTAGTGTCTAAGACCACTTCCATTAGAAAGATATGATGGTTTCCCTTCCATAGAGTGGTCACAGAAGCAATTTGGATTTTATGACTGTGAGATATGGATATTTGAAGTTTAACAAATTTTGAAGCAGCTTAGTAGGTAATTAGTGAGGTTGGGGAGAGGTTCAATAACCCATTTCAGGTTTAGGGGTTATAATGACTGAAATAAACATCCCCAAATTATTTCTACCATCTTCCAAACATATATAAGCCTCCATTAACCCATTCTTCACCCAAAACCTTCTATTTTCTCCTCCAAAATAGTTTAAAGCATAGATTAATGTAGATTAGCAAGGAGATTGATTAGAGATCTTCAAATCTACAATTTTGAAAAAGAAAATTTTGGCCATTTATGTTCATTTTCAGATTTGTCTCGATTTGCATGCAAAACTTGGATTTTGGAGGATTTGTTGAGTGATTTATCATGTCACAACTTATTATATACGTATATAGGTTTTAACATGTTTTGGAACCAATTTTAAGGTCAAAATTATATTTTATTCTATTTTAAAACCCTACATGAAGTAAAAATGTGAATAAAGTGATTTTTGGTGATCTAATCATGTTATTTGGATGTGTGATTGCCTTAATTAATGTTAGGACATGATATAGATGCATTGTACGATGATTGCTATGATTTTGTTTTGTGATTGGCATGCTTGACTATTGTTTGATGCATGTGGTGTTTGTGTGTATGCTTAAATGGTTGAAAATGCTTATCGGAGCAAATTAGAGGTAGAGAGTGTAGAACCGGACTTCGATGAATAGGCTTTAGGATGTTAGGAGTTGTATCGATGTATATGAAAGGCACACAGGTCGAGGAATGGAGCGTAGCGATGAAATCGTCGCAAAACTGGAGTTGGAGAAACTATAACATTTCTGGTTGGTAGCATTTTTGTTTGGTAGCATTTATGTTCGGTAGCATTTGCTCGATGGTTGGGTGCTTGGAGTCACGCTTGGGGCCAGTGGGAGGTTTTCTCGGGTCTTGCTTTGGTTCGACATGGGGAAGAACTGGACAACAAATGTTGTCCAATAATGCTATCGTTTGGTGGCCAAGCAAGAAAACTGCTTCGGTGGTTGCTTAGCACCGTGCTCTAGGATTTGGGGTAATTGCTCTGAGTCGGCACCCGAATAAGAAATTGGGTTCGCTGGTTTGGGGGTGCTTGGAGTCGGAGGGAAGGCTGCTTCGAGTTTTTCAATGGATGCTTCGAGTCTAACCTACGAGATGCCTAGACAGAAAGTTTAAATTTGAGAATTTTGGTTGTAGCGAGGTGGCACTTTGGGATTTCTTCGTAAATTGTTCCGGGGGTCTAGTAGGTAATGTAAAGTGAGGTACACAACTCCAAACGACTCAGGAAGGCCTTGGATTTCGTGTGGCAACTTGTAACACGCGTAAAAATTAATAAGAAATAAATTAATTAATAATAAGGGTAAAAATGGAATTTATGCAAATGTCGGAATTTGACCACGAAACTTGCACCATTGGATTCATGGCAATTTTCTGAGCAACTTTAATATATAAAGCTTTGGAATCAGAGTTCAAACAGAGAAGTTATCGAAGTGTGGAGATTTCGAATTTAAAATAATTCAAACGGATTTAAATTTATAAATTATGGATGATAATAAATATTAAAACGTTAAGCGATAACTTAACGTTTAAGAAAACAATAACGGTTTGAGTAATAATGGAAATGAATAATATAATGTTAAATATTAATGTTTAATAATAAATTGATTCCAGGGGTCAAAGGCCGGTTGACCGCTAGCGGTCGACCACCAAGTGAGGACCGGTTAAGCCTGTTAACAAATACTTTCGAATACAAATAGTGTTGTATCCAAATCCACATCCAAAATCATTTTTGGATATCCGCATACGCGGATACGGACGGATATCGGATAATTATTCTATCACCGATGATTGGTAAATCAAGAAACATAAATATAAAATTTTGATTTAAGATGATTGTTTTTCAATCTCATTGAATATAAAAGTATGCAAAATAAAAAAAAATATGATGATAATAAATAGTTTTGAGCATTTAATATGCATTAAATGCATATAATATAAACTATTAACTTAATAAAATAATAAATACATATATTTCTTTATCCTAAAATACGCATAAAATACTGTATTGTTGACAAAAACCCGGACGAATAGTTTTCGGATGCGAATGTCTTCGTATCTGCATCTATATCTGCTTTTACGGATATTCAATATATATCTGCTTTACGGATATGGGTGCGGACGGTTTTAGATTTTTCGAGTTTCCGTTGCCAACCTTAGGACTAGTTGTACTGAGAGGGTTAGGGTTTTTGAAAGCCTGAACGACTCGGATTTTATTATTTTAAACCGACTTTCATCCTACCATCCCGGCATGTTCTAACTATTATAAACAAGAGGCTAGCCTCAGTAATGAATTTTACATATATGTATATTTCTATATTTCTATTCTTTCATACTCTTTGAATATTGAATCTAATCTATATACAAATGAATTGTTATATATTATACAATTGAAAAGAAGATAATTAGAGGAAGAGATTGGCATTAACACAAAAGAAAATTCAAGGGAATTCGGGGAAAGCTATATGTGAGTGAAAATCTTAGTTTCTCTTTTTATATAGTTTTGGTAGTTAATATTTAGATTTGTTTTATGCCTTACTGAATTTTGTGTACGAAAACTTTAAATCTAAAACCCGAAAATTCTCTTTAAAAATGTTAATTAGGAATTGGTTGAAATCTTATTTGTTTTATGTCAATATGATAGAATTTAATCCGTTATTATTTGCAATATGAATAATTTATATTCTATTCAACTTCTACATCCCAATTTGTATTTGTTATGATGAGGGATTCTAAAAAGAATTAGGAAAGAACGTGCAATGCATGAATTTTTATCCCATCCATGGTTTGCACCGCCTACTTTTGTAATGAAATAAGATATGAATCCTTTTCCACTTCAAAGTTATCTATTTAAAATTTGAATAGAATATAGAGGATTTAAATTGTAATGTTTTTAATGCACACCTAGGAAAATTTAATAAAAACTAGTTAACCAAAAATGAACGTGAAGTATAGATATAATAATAACGTATAAGTCGTAACCTATAAAATAAATAGGTTAACAAATAAAAGCAAACCGTATAAAAAGAAATTAAGGATAATTATGGAAATTAATCCATAATTAAAAGGCGAAAAGAGGAGTTTGCCTTATATGGCCCAACCGTGTAAATGCGGGTGATGTATGTATATGTATGTGTGTGTGTGTGTATTATACAGATATGTTAGCATAATTTCATAAGATTGGCGAGTGGAAATATGACTAAGTTATAGGGGTGCAAGGTCAGTTAAAAGTACATGGAAGTCTGCCCAGCTAATTTGGCCGTCAGCAATGTGATTGGAACTGATGTAGGACGTCGCCAATAATAAGTACCCACGGTGGATGCGAGGTTAGTCCCAAATCTGTAGGGTAAGCCTACCCAGCTAATCTTGCTACCAGCATCTCTGAATACTCGGACTAATGTGAAACATCATAGTTTGGATTACGGGTCATAGAACGGATATCCCAAGATGGGTCTGCTTCGGGGTTGAAGGTATAAAATGGCTATTGTAAGGTCCGTGTGACACCCCACCTCTATACCCATACTATCCAAGAGTATTATAGGGTAATACTACCAGATAGTACGGAGAATGAGGCGATATGAGGTACATACGTGAATATTCCCTTAGACTAATCATGGTACGTATTAAAACATCAAATAAATAGCTCATCTACATATACACAATATCGATTCAAAGGAACAAACACGCGTGCCTCTCGGACATAACAATATAATTTACAGTAAGTAACAGAGAACACAAAGTCAATCACAATGACAATTTATAATATAATACATATTGAAAGTGTACGTGTAGTACTAAGGATCGTGTAATATGGTATATAGATGCGGAAACTGGTAATAACAGTAAAGTAAAAATTAAAGTAAGCACACCAGGAATTTTTATACTGGTTCGAACTTCCCGTTCTACGTCCAGTCCCAGAATACCCTCTGGATTTAAACTAAACCCCTCACTTAACCCGGAGGAATAGGTATACGACACCTGAGCAGCCGAACAGGAATTTTTCCGCCTCAACAGCCGAAGAGGACTTCAACTTAATACAAAATGTTTGTTGACGAATGTGTTCTAAATAACACTGATAGTCTTTTGATAGTACAATTTTCCTATAATCAAATCCTCAAGAGTATGTATGTGTGTGAAGATTTAGAAGGAAGATAATCACGTAGAATCGAAGTATATATGAATTAAAACAAGGATTCTAGTGATATTAATTAAGAATGAAAACTTTTATTTGCAGAAATGAATAGAGATTAGATTTCAGAAATATAAACAAGAATCGGTTATTGTAGAAGTGAATTGAATATGTTTATATAGTTGTAGAAGAGTTGTAATCTTTTATGAAGAGTTTTAGTTAACAGTTGTGTCCATACCTCTTGAAATAGAGGACATTCCTCTTCATGAAATGATCGCATCTCTTTAGTAAACTAGCCGTTATTCTCTGGTCGGTCGACCGGAAAACCTGGCCGGTCAGCTGAGTTTGAAAACGTATACAAAACAGAAAGTAGCTGTGCACATGATACAGGGTCGGTCGACCGAGGATCCTGGTCGGTCGGCCGACCTGGTGTTATTTGCACAGTGAACACAGTTTTAATATAAAATGTTTTGTGTGCGTGTGTGAATATTTGAGGAATGATTTTAACAATATTCTAAGACTCAATAAAATAAAATATCCATACTAATCTCTGGATTGTAGTATTGTCTCCTTTGTAGTGCACAATATGCACTTATTCTCTTTTTGTCGCTTTCATATAGTATTCTCGTCGTATGATCTCTGAAGCTTGTGTCATGAATCAAAACTCATGAATCAACATTCTCCCCCTTTTTGATTGATGACAATACTTATGTGACGAAGTAATATTGACATATATATTATAATTCTCCCCTGAATATATGGCGACTTTTCTGCAAAAATTCGTTAGTTTGCATACATTTCTCCCCCTTTGTCATCGACAAAAAGGAATACTTATAACATATTAAAGTAATGCGAAACATTTAAATTTACATAGTACATATTTAAGCCTAAATAGAAATAATTTAAAGATGTTTGCTTAGTACATAACAATAATTAAGAAAAAAATAGAGTGCAAGAACAGAAATTCTTGAAAGTAAATAAATTGTAAAATACTACAATTACTCCTCATCATCGTCGGTATCCATATCTCTTGAAACAGAGGACATTCCTCTTCATGAAATGATCGCATCTCTTCAGAAAACTAGCCGTTATACTCTGGTCGGTCGACCGGAAAACCTGGCCGATCAGCTGAGTTTGAAAACGTATACAAAACAGAAAGTAGCTGTGCACATGATACAGGGTCGGTCGACCGAGGATCCTGGTCGGTCGGCCGACCTGGTGTTACTTGCACAGTGTACACAGTTTTAATATAAAATGTTTTTTGTGCGTGTGTGACTATTTGAGGAATGATTTTAACAATATTCTAAGACTCAATAAAATAAAATATCCATACTAATCTCTGGATTGTAGTATTGTCTCCTTTGTAGTGCACAATATGCACTTATTCTCTTTTTGTCGCTTTCATATAGTATTCTCGTCGTATGATCTCTGAAGCTTGTGTCATGAATCAAAACTCATGAATCAACACATATTATATGGAACAGTTTGGGTGTAGATATCTTAGACTGACCCGGGTATTATAAATATCACATGGGTCAGACGATGTCTATATTGAGGTTTAATATATATAATTCAATATGTGCAAGTATAATAGAGTAATATGAAACATTAACATCCAAATCAAAATAAATCAACAATTTACAGAATCAACTACAACCGAGCAAACCATTCAAGTCTAAGTGTTCAAATCAAGACCAAGAAATCACCAATAATGAGCTATAAACAAATTATCTTACATCATTCCCAAAAACATATGATCATTCAATAATGAAAATATCATCATTAATATATCAAAATAAGATAGGCTGCCTATCAATTCGTAATAAAATATATGAGGATCTATCATACTCTGGACACCGATCCAGATATAATCACATCTCCTCGTATATGAATCAATCAGAATAGCATGGATATATGAAGACTGACTACACTTTAGACAAATAGCCTCTAGTATAGTCACCTCATGGGATAGTGAGTAATATGTGCCAATCCACATCACATACATAACCCTAAACCATAAAGGGAGACCGATAGCATATAACATGCTTCAGGAACTTAGGGTATACTAGCCTCCCGCTAATAGCCGGATTTATTCCTACAGTCATCGGTTACCATTACCTCTCTTCTCTCGGTATCGTGACAATGATCCACCATAGAATCGACTATGCGTACCTTCTTCGGCCACGACTATCGACATGTGCCCCTATGGTAACTGACTGTTGGCCTATACGACACAGGGATCAACCAACACCAATCTCGTGATGCACATCAAATATCATAGCAACTGTCACATACCGAAATTTTCGACTTTCGAAAATTCGACATCGATACTCACTTTATCGACCGCCGAACAATCGAATGCCGGAAACTCGAATAGTGATGGTTTTAAAAAGAAGAAAAAGGCAGAAGAAGAAGAAAACAGAAGAAGAAAGAAGAAGAGAAGAAGAAAATAGAGAAGAACAATAGAACAACATCAGAAGCAGAAACAATATCAGAATCTCACATATCGCAGCGGAACAATATATAATAAATAAACACTAGTCTTTTAAAACAAAGAACTATATTAGTTTATACATACATCAATCATCAGAGTCAATATACAACTCAATACAACAATGGACAGTTATATAAACTTGTCCTCATACAGAATACACAGCGGAATAAATAATATCAGATACAAATACTACGTCTCGCCATCCAGCTTGCTTCCAAAGCTCCAGAATATCCAGAATATCCTGATAACATAACTCTAGGCTGCCCGTGTGGAAATTGGTGGGCACCCAGAGTTTAGAAGGGGAACAATAAACTCCGAGTCAGTCATGGTGACTGGTGTGAGATCGTAAAACAATTATTCTTTAAAACAACAACAGGAAAATTTTAAAGTCAATTTCGCAATGCTTTTGGAAAATGAAACTACCATAAGACCTCCCGCCACACACACAATGCAAACGCAGAATTGGGGAAGATTTCTTCTTATGATAGTCAAAAATGCTTACTACGCAGAATCAAATCATTTTTGATATTATTTTTAGTGCATAGTGTAGAAATCATTTCGAAAGTACAATATAAATCTTAGCCAGCATAGGTACCATTATAGTATGCTTACTATAGCTACCATATTAAATGGCAGGTTCTACAACTAAAACCGTACAAGGCTCGTATTGTTTCTTTGGATTTCCAACAAATGGTCAGGCTAAGGAACTTCCTATTGCCACATGGAAACGCCTCTGGAATGACGTCCCGAGAACCTAACCGGATCTCTGCCAACACAAGGCCGGGTTACCTCTACAAAAATAGGTAACTACTGACACGCGTATGCCATCCCCCGATCGTAACCGATCTTCCCGAGGATCCCCGATTCGCAACAAACCACATAATAAGCAGTATCAACATAGGTTAAGTATCTGGGCTCCATACCATGATACCACCTCTATCCAGAAGGAATGACATACACTAAGGGGCGCTACTCCCTAGAACCTTGCTGCATCCTTCCTGTTTTGACCATTTCCGGGGTGTGAGGCTCGACGAAGTCTCGTCCACAAAGCTACGCTTTCTACAAAGCCATGCTTCGGGTCAAACAAATGATCAACCTATGATCACAAAGATATAAAATCAAACAAATGATCATATCGCAAATGATCAAACACTGATCATTTCACAGCAACACTCAGTATGCCACGTTACCAAATTGGGATTATATTGCTGATAAATTTCAACTACATAACCTCTGAGCTCGTACGTCTCAGAGAAGGGTGTTAAGCTAAGAGAATAAATTCTCCGCCACCAACAGAAATGTATTTGAAAGAAATCAGCTTTATATCTCAAATTGTAACGTCAGACACACAATCCATACAAGTCTGTTCCGGGATCGAACAGAACCGAAGGCACTTCTCACGAAGCCCTTGCAAATCCGGATAATTTTCTAATCACGTCCGGACTTCCCGTCACTAAGGGTGATAAAACCTCTAAATCGGAGATCAGCCGATGTAGAGTAACTCGACGGTAATCCTTCCGTTTTCAAAAATATCCGGTCTTCAACACCGGTCATCAAATGCAATTCATAACGACGTATCACATATTCGGAATGGGTTATACGACCCCATGGTCCTTTCCCGGCTAACCCGAATAGTGAGCGCTTATTCAAAAATAAGTGTGGCATTCAAATTCAAACAATTCACAACAAATACCCATTCAAGGTAATTATTTAACTATCAATAAAGATGCACAACATCATCAGATTCCAAATAATTTTTCCCAAATTATTTATTTTCCAAAATATCTTTACTAGATATAAAATTTCCACACTTCAAAAATAAATCAACGTTTATTTTTAAACAGATTTCCATTTCTTTTATAAATTCCATAGTGAATTTATATTTTTAAAATATCTACTGATATACGATTTTCAATCGATTTCAATATTCACTTTCGATTTATCTTTACAAGGATAAATTCTCAAAACGTTCTTTTCATATTGGAAAAGCAATTCCATACTTATTTTAAAAAAATAAGTGTTCACAAATCTATTTATTTTCAACATTAGAAAATATTCAATATACTTAAAATCAAAATTAAGTATATATTTTATTCTTTAAGGAAAACATTTACTATAACAACATCTATTTGAGTCAAAACGAATGTTACGTAAAACATCGTTACGACGACTCAAAATCACTAGTATAGGGATTCGAAATTAAGATAGGTATATAAATCCAAATACTATATAAACATTTCCTTTCGGAAATCATTTACTATAACAACAGTGTTATAGTCCATCATTTCCTTCTTCCTCGAAAACGTCTATTTCAACAATAAATGTTGAAATCTATGATTTCGATATTTAATATATTTTAAAACATCGTTTAAAATAATTACTTCATTTCAAATATCACTTTTCCCAAAACAATATCCATTTTACTTAGCAATATATTCACTGTCCAAAATCGTGAATATACTTCACTAACCAAAATTTCACTATTTTCTACACATTTTATTTTTCAAGCATTATCCACTATCCAAAATCGCGGATATATCCCCTTTATTAAACTTCTATGTTTAACTTATCAATTTCAATTGGTTTTGGATTTATAAAACAACGTTTATAAATCACGTTCATACTTCATAACAATTTCAACTTGCAAAATCATTTTATTAGCCAATTCTATTCATAATCCATCTAAGTGCAAAAATCTAATTTATAAGCTTATTACTTATAAATCTTTTATTCTACAACATCTATTCAATTTATACTTCACAATTTATAAATTTTATTCACTTACGAATTTTTACTTCATCTTGTTCTAACACTTACAAAGCTCGTTTAAAATTCCAATGTTTTAGATTTATAAATATCGACTTTTTAAATCCTTTAAATAAACCGTTTATAATACTGTGAAAATCTCAATTTAAACCATTTTATAAATAAATCAACTATTTATTTCAAAAATGACACTTTGGTTATATTCCACAAAAATCAAAATTTTTATAACTTTAAAATTGGATCCGATGATGCCACAGCACCAAATAATCAAACACAACATCCAAACATCATATATCAATATGACAACAGAATATACATCAATATCTGTAAATAAATAAATACTGGTGAAGAATCCAGTTGGATCCCTCCAACCTGTTTCCCTGCATCCACAGATGTTAGCACAATACCAATTCCACTTCGAGGTGGAATATCGCGGTATATGGGTTTTATAAAAATCATCCGCTTACTAACGGCGCAATAGGGTCTCATCCGCTATACGAGGCGGGAAATCAATCAATCCAATATATACATATACCAATATGTATATATTGCTACATATATATAGATATATCCTACTATATCTAATATCACATCCAATAACAATCAATCAAATCAATAACTGTAGAAATCCATTTCATTCGAGTGAGAAAAATCTCACCTTAGCTTTTAATTTGCAGTCCATTCCATTTTGACCATTTCTTCACAGTTTCAAACCTTGTATAAACAATTTTATATAGTTGATTAATATTCGACTTAATCGTGAAATCAATTACCGTTTATTAAAGTTAACTTTGCGCAAGAATTAAATTTTAACTAATGATTTTATTTTTAACTAATCTTCCTGTACATACCCATAAATAACCAAAACTGCATATATATTTGACAATATACCTAACCAGATTCAGATTTATTATTCTCCATAAAATTTCCAATAAATAATAATGAACAAATTGAAAAGGCTTTAAGTTTACTTAACGAAAACAAATTTGATTACCTCACTTCGAATCGGAACCTCAATCACAAACTTGGCTCTACCCGCGACCGTCTCTGCCACTCGATCACGTCATCCCCATCACCGAGCATCTCGACCAAGGCAGCCCAGAGTCCCCCCCACTCGACACATACCAGTCGTGACACACGAAATCGAACCCTAATCGCGACTGCGTCGCGCTGGCCTTCTGCAACCCACATGCGAGCGCGATCGAGATTCCCTCCCCACTCGATTCGAGATAACCCAGCTGAGTCGCCGCCTTCACCAAGCTCGAATCCAATCGCGACACACAACCACATCGCGAGCTACCAACCTGACGTGCCCTCGATCGCGACCAACCCAGCTGGACGCGTCGCCTATCTGCTCCGAGTTCGACTTGCCCTATTTCCCTTCACGAATTCGAGCCTCGCGATGTCGATTGAATGAAGGCAGGAAGAAAATCGACCACGAAATGAGTTTGAACGGAAGAAGAGAAGAGCGGCCATAAATTTGAAAGAAGCCCTCCATTTATTCTTTTGATTTCGAACGAAACGATTTCGTTCTATAAATTTTGCTCGGCTATGAATTCTTTTTGAAAGCTGCTGTTCAAATGTTTGAATTGGGAACGAAATTTAAACAGGAACGAAATCTATAACTTTGATTTCGAACGGGAGAATTTTCTTTTCTTTTGTTTTGATTTTAAAAATCATCTGCTCTCACTCGGACCAGTTGAAAGATGAAGTAGGGGAAAAGAAAAGGAATGGTACGAAGGAGACAAGAGAACGTGAAGCAGAGAGTAGGTCGACGTAAATCAGAAATTAGGGTGGCTGGTGATTTGAATGTATAAATTTATATTTAAATTAAATCTATTAATTATCATCCAGACGTTTTTATCTCGTACGATCACACAATAGCTCTGAAAATTACAAAATTTAAAATCTGATAATAAAACAATATTACGGATCCAATGGAACTGGTTTCGTCGAATTCTGAGACTGTGCCTCGGACTGCTATTTTTAAATATCAATTCGAACGATAAAATTTCAAAACTGAACAGAACAATTCACTTCCAAATTCAATTCTGAAGCTTCTATTGTCTTCGGTAATATCAATACGAATTTTAAAAGCTTTCGAAATATTTTTCTTCAACTTTAAATTGAAGATTTAAATTTTTATTCAACATTCAATAGATTAAATTTTAAAGTTTAATCGCAAATTTCAAAGTTATATCGGGGATTCAAATTAAATCATCGTTCAAATATTTAAAATTAATTAAATATTTTCAATTTAATTTGTTCAAAATTCTGGGTCGTTACAGCAACTACGGTGTCGTGGATCTGGGGTGCAACCCCATGATCAGGCCGCTAGGGTGAATACTGGCCAATTTAGTTCACTCCTGAACTATAAAGGGAGTTGGACACAAGTGGACGATATATAGTACTCATATCCTATCAACATAAAGCTCTAGACGTAAGCAGACACATGGCTCCGTATAAGTCAATGCATGACTATGTGATACTAGAGCTCAAATCCCTAATGACACATGGCTATACCCATAAGACACCACGCGACTATAATACAACGACGAGTATCATCACATACATAAGTAATCCCCGTTTGAGTGACATCTACTTGCAAAGAATAATCAACTAAATGACATAATGGCGTCCTATACCATCGCATGTTATCCAAACAATTATTCAATGCTCACAAACTACACTCAATCCATACTAGATATCTCTATATGACAAGTCCGATGAATAATGGAAAAAGTGTTACCAAAAGTCCCGTACCAGACGGTATCACTAAACGTTTATTCAAATTTCCGTCACACAGAAATGAATTCTCACAAATCAAATAGAAAGGTGTCATCAGTGTATCATATTAAAATCGTCAACCAAATAAGTATCAATGGTGAATCATTCATATAATTCAATTCAATATATAGAATAAGTAAATCAAAATAACAAGATAAAGTAGAATAATCAAAAGATATGTAAGAACAGAATAAAAGAATCAATATTCAATAATAAATCAATTGCACCATATAAATTTTATGTAACAAAATTAGTACTTAAAATTGGGTAACAAATAAAAATATATATATATTCTAGAATTAATTGGATAATTAACTAAACTCAATATAATTTAATATTTACAATAAATAATCAATTTCTTAGTCTTGTATAAAATTAGCCAATTATTAAATATTTACTAATAACATTGTAAAACTCCTTTTGAATCCTCAAAATAGTTGTAAAACTGAATGTTACTTTTAAGAACCATTTCATATAGTCCAAACTAATAGACAAGAAAAGGAGTTAACAAAATTTTAATATAGAAATAGAAGTACAAATAAATACATGCATTCACATTCAGGTCACCTCCCCCAGAGCTCACACACATGAGCCTACACCCATATATATATATATATATATATATATATATATATATATATATATATATTAATACACTTTTGTACCCAAACTCGACACAATAATCTCCCTTGGTACAAAATGCTGCAGTTCCCCAAATCCACACACACACCTACATACTTCACACACTTCCGCACCAACACACACAGACCTAGCACATAACACACGTATATATATGCATACAGCCACATGCACTCCAATGCACACATAAACTCACGCGCACACTCACTTACGTATACACCCACTGCTGTGGTCCTCATACAAGCAGCAAATTCACATATATTCATACTAACTTACACAAATATATGTATACACTGACTTACTCACATCAACACTCTCAATACCCATGCATTGAAATGTGCCTGTATATATATAAATGCACACTCACTCATATTCACAAAATCTTGCACACTCAACACACTAACTAGAACACCAGCAGCAGCCCTACAAACATAACATCCTCATAAGCATCAGACATATAAAGAGTACATTTGAATTTATAATGTATATCAACTAAAGAAGTATTAACAGGGAAATGTAAAGATTATTGTTCCATTTCCATTCTCTTTTATTAATGTGAAGGCAGATATATAATTGACAATTGGTATATTTGAATACGAATTAGCCAACCCCTTTACACACGCACGCACACACACACCCCGACACACACACTCTAATTCACCTCCATACGCTAAGCACTTACAAATATGATACCGAAAAATGCACACACACCCAACACATGTAAACCTGCAACACATTTATAATTCCGCATATCAACGCACCCAGCACATGCTAAAAATACAACACACGCACTGCAATGAATCCATACAAATGTATATAAAAATATACTTTATTTATTTGGATGCTGTATGGCACATAATAAAAGATGCATAACCCCAGAGTTGCACTATCTTATATATATGTGTACATATATAACTCAGGTTTTTCCCAAATAGTAGAAAGTGAAATTATCAAGAGAAAATATATGACAAGATTTCGCTTATACGTGTGAATAGAAACAAAACACATAAAGAATAATAAGACAGGTTGGTATGCTGGTGCGTTATCTTGAAACATCAGTACACAAAAAATAGTTTGCTGCACATGAATCGTAAAGGCTAAGAGTACAACAACCTAAGTTCTTAAGAAGAAACTTCTAAAATTTAATCATATAATTTGTAATGAAAAGTTTGTATCTGCCTCTTCCCCATTTAGAAGCATTAAGTGGGCTTATGGGATTTCATACGATGTTAGCTAGCAAATACCAAAAACGGGTTCACTTTGGGTCTAGGTATTAAATGACGGGGATCTGCCTAGGGTCTAGGTATTAATTGATTAGAGCCTGCCTATTATTCATTAAGAAGGTCTTATGTGACTCGGGTACTTTCTCTCGCATCGTTAGGATATGATTGATGAGAATGAGTCACTGGATCGAATATATATTCCATAGTTGCATTTCACCCACGTTATAGTTATGAAGTTAGAATGGAAAGGGCCATTGGCCTACAGTTGGAGATACGCTATAGAGCTAGATCGGGAGAGCCATTGGCTTACAGTTGGAGGTATACTTGAAAAGACATAGTATAAAATGCGTAAGACATAATACTCATATAAATGATACTGTTCAAATATGGAAAGATTTGAGATTTTCATTTACCGGACATTGTGGTTTTGACTTCCTCTTCATTACAACCAACAGGTTAGGGGAAACGATGCTGATGATGAAACATGAAGGAGGCGGTGAAGACTGGTGGTAGTATAGCTATTTATTTATGTTTATGGTTTATTCTAATGTACCCAGATTTTAGATTTATCGATGTTCTATTTTGAGACATTATGTTATGGATATTTAAAATATTTTATTTTTGAGATTTAGTATGAAATGCGTGCTTGCTTTATTTATCCCTTCCATTGTGAGATTCTGAAATCATAGATAGATAATTCTGTATATTGTTTAATTGATAAATTTTACCAACTAACAACCAACTTTGGAATGGACCTAAGGTTCGATGGGCTTTTATTGGATCTAAAATTAGGCCCGCTCTAGAGAGGGTTGTTACATTTAGTATCAGAGCTTAGATTGCCCTATCAACGAGAATAGGTATACGCGAGAGTATGTATTTGTTACTTTTGAAAATATTTCTCAGAAAACCCTACTATATATAAGTATACATATATGGACATATGTGAAAACACTAGGCAAAATTTTAATTCAGCAAGTTGTACTATCATAGGAAGTCAGGATTAGTCCAAAATTTTGAACCTACAGATAGTTGAAATGGCCGAGAATAACAGCTCTGAAGTCGTGAACCGCCCTACCCAAGAGGTAGCCACCATTCGGGGTATGCCATCATGGTTTTGACAATATCTAAGGGTCGTGGGGCAAGTTCATGTTCCTCAACAAATTGCACCAGCGGCACCAGTTGCTTTGCCCGATGAACCAGCACCCCGCCCACTAAACTTCCCTAAGATGTGTAAAGATTTTCAGAATATGGAAGGATAAGCATTTTTCAGAGGTGGAAGATTTTGTAGAAACTAAGGCGTGGATTAACGACTATGAATGTATATTCCAGGAGCTGGGATGGGAAGACTGGGTTAAGGGAGGATAGTTGCATGGCACCTAAAAGGAGAGGCGCTAGATTGGTGGACCATAGTTGTTGAGGAGAATGAAGAGGAAGGAATTACTTGGGCTGAATTCATGGTTTACTTCGAGTTACAATTCATGTCTAAAGCTAAAGTAAGTCTGCAATTGGAAAAAATTGTCCAATTGAGGCAAGGAGACTCTACGATAAAGGAGTACATTAATAAGTTCATGGAATTAGCTAAGTTTGGAATGAGCCTGATTAAAAACCCCAACGAAGAAGGCGATGAAGTTTGTAAGAGGCCCAAATTCTCTACTTAGGGAGCTACTTTTAACTTAAGTTCCCATAGGTTCCACCTTTGAGATGGTAGTTGAAATGGCTATACTTTAGACAGTAAATATAGAAGAAAAGGAGAAAGTAGAACAGTCGCATAATCAAGGTGGAGTGAATATAGGAGGATTCTGGGAAGATGTAACATCCCCCTATTTGGAGGCCCAAAATTAACGGTTATGGATGTTGCAGTCATCCATAGTTATTAATCCTCGACGACCAAACACGGTGACATTAGATACATTGATACACAGAAACACGAGAATATGGAAAAAATTTAAACAACAAACAAATTCTACATTCCATTTCAAGATATTCCAAATTGATTACATAATCCCAGATCGCAGACCACGTTCAGATAACATATAATTATTACAAGCTACGCCAAGAGCGACATATGAAGATGACCCCTTGATCGATCAGAGTATATAAATAGGCAAGAAAAAAAAATTTCCTTTACAAACAAAACACACAGCAGAAAATAAAAGAACTCTAATAACAAGCTTGCCTCCTGCATGTCCTCAGAAGCTTTATTCGTCTAAAAGAACACCTGGAAACCTTAACTCTCAACCTACTCAAAATCAATTGAGCACCCGAGAGTTTAAGGGGAAAACAAAAACTTCGAGTCAGATATAAAGACTGGTATGAATAATAATTTACCATCTCAAACCATTTAGATATCTAGTGAGATCACGCTGCTTAGCGGAACGGGTTTTCCCCTAACTAGTATCCTAAAACATTTATAAAACCGTATACTGTGCTCCTGCATCCACAATGGTTAAAACGTAGTATTTCAAACTATTGTGATGATATGCAAAACAAGTAAATCAAATCTAAATTACCCATCCCAATTCATTCTGACTATCTATCTCAATTATAGTTTCTAGGATTACTATTAACCTGTTAAATGTTTATGGACTATCTGTCCAATGTCATAGTTTTCATGGAATCACTAAGAACATATTGGTAATTCCAATATCTTAGCTCTTATCCTAATTTTCATGGGCTAACTAGGAACCTATTGACTGACTGTCAATATCTTAATCTGGATATAGTTTTCATGGGCTAACTACAAACCTACTGGCCCCTACCAGTATCAAATCATAGTTTTCATAGGCTGACTATGAACCTATTGGCCCTGCCAATATCATTGGTTATACATAGTTTTCATGGGCTTACTGCAAACTAATTGGCCCATGCCAATATCTTTAATTAAGATTTTGCATTTCTTAAGTTATATTCACTACTGGGTCAACCTAACTGGTTATTCTACCCTTTCCCAAAGTTTTGTTATGGGTTAATTACAATGTGAATAAGTATATGAAGAAGTAATACTTCTAAAATCTTTAGTTATGCTATGGTATTTCCTTTTTAAAAGTGAGAGTGGGTTATTTGTTCTGAAACTTTAAAACATCACCTTCGAACTAGATGACCTCCTTCAAAAGCATAAGATTCTTTTCAAAACATAATAAACATACCTTTCAAAGCCCTTGTTAAATGTTCACTTTCAAAACCAATGGTACCTTTCGACGGTATCAAAATACTCTTTAAAATATAGCTTCGAAACAAATAAAAGTACTCCGTCGAAAGCATTGGGTTTACTCTTTAAAAACATCCTTTGGGTCAAAATGATTATATACGAAAGCATCTCTTTCGAAACCACTTATAAAATTGTTTTGGGGAAAAAGTTGATGGTGTCGAAACCATCTAGTCAAAAGCATAATCCTTTAAATTAAAACTTGGAAGGATAGAGTCGAAACCCCCTTCCGACTCCATTGCCTTCGAAACCCTCAACCCCTTACGAAAGCATTCGGGAAAAAGGCTTAGTTTAAGTTAAAACAGATATAACCCTTCGACAGCATAGATGGCTTCAATACAGTCAAAAGGTAAATTGGCGGTTTGATCTCGACTTGGTCGAAACCAATCCTTTCGGAAGCTCTTATTTAAGGAAAAAGTACCTCGTCGAAAGCTTATTTATAAAGTCCCTTTCGAAAGCATGGCTTTCCACTACGTTGAAAGCTTTTAGTAAAACAAGGAAAGAATTTAACTTTAGAAAACAAACTAAGGTTTCGTCCTTATAGGGTATCGACTCAGTCGAAAGCCCTTAAAAATCTAGGCAGGCGCTTATCTTTTAAAAGTGGACCTTGGTTTTGACCCTAACACCCTGACGAAAGCATTACTTTCGGCACCCTACCTTCTGCTACTTACCAATTCACTTCGTACCAATTTCATCGATACCATGTGCATTGGTTTCGACTCTAATGGTTTCGACTAGGTTGATGCGGAGGTAAAGGAGTCGAAAGGTGCCTCCGAATTAGGCAGAACACCCTTTTTTTCTAAAACACTGATTTGTAGCTAAGTATGACAATTACTTTATAACTAACCTGCATGTTGTAATTCCTTGATTGGTTACTTTAAAACTTTTCAAATACTTTACAATTATAACCGCTGCATTTAACCAGATCTAAATCAAAGAAATTTTAACGTTTAAGCCCTCCCATTAACAAAACCAGTATTTGAAAATAAGTCCCTCTCTTGAAATAATTTATTTTCCCTAGTAAATCAATTGGGAAAAATTCCCAAAAATCACAGAAATTCAATTTTATCATGCAATCAACCATATTAAAATTTTAGACCCAATTTCTTCTTGAAATACTCGAAATAAATTTTAAACAAAATTATATCATATTTTCCTTTAGAAATTCATAATAAATTTTCTATAGCTCGGAAAATTCTGAAAATCAAAACTCATCTCTAAAATCATGTTTTACTTAACATAAAAAAAATCCATGGCATTATAAAATCATTGACTCTCGGTTTTACCCTAAAACCGTTCTAATTCATAGGAAAATGAATTAAAATCAACCATATATAGTTCAACATATCATCATCCATATCATCTAAAAAACGAATTTAATCATAAGTCTGAAAACATATAATCATAGAATAAAATATAGATGGTATAAAATTATTATGAGGGAATTAGGCACAAGGACAAACTTTGAAACAAATTTAGGCTGAAGGACACCAAATTTCATTTTTGGGCTGAAGGACAAACTTTGGAAGATAATTAGATTGGAGGACAATGCTAGTTATAACTAGCATTATATTTAGTTTTTACACTATACAAAATTCTAGTTATAACTAGCATTATATTCAGTTTTTACACTATACAAAATGATAGTTATAACTAGCACTATATTCAGTTTTACACTGTACAAAATGCTAGTTATATTTAGCATTGTCCTTCAGCCTAATTTTTTTCAAAGTTTATCCTTTAGCCTAAAAATGAAGCTTGTTGTCCTTCAGCCTAATTTTTTTTCAAAGTTTGTCCTTGTGCCTGTTTTCCACAATTATTATTCACCTTTGATATGATAAGGATTTTGAGATTGGTTGTTGACTAATCCTTCCTAGCTTTGATCCTTAGCTTTAGATTATAATCTTCCTCTTTTCCTACTTGTTAATGGAAGGCTCTTAGGATTTTTTTGATTTGAGAAAAATGAACGTGAAAGGAAAATTACAAAAGGTCATAGCTGTGTAAAATGAAAAGGTTATTTTACTAATATGCCCATATGTAATTTAATTAGTTTACTAACCCAACTAAGCCCATTTACTTTATTAATAAGCACGACCCTATATATGGTTTATTCAAATCTAAATCCCCATATCATCATTATTCTATTTAATTTATCTAATTAAACTTCCTGAATAATGTTATCAAAAATTAGGGATGATACAGGCTCCCCCTTAAAGAATTTCGTCCTCGAAATTTAGTAAGGACTAAATACTAAACATAACAATCATCTATAACAACTCCTAACAAGCATACTAGTCTAACTGACTAGCAAATATCTATATAAATCTAATATAGACATACCCTCAAAGCAGATCAGGATAAGTATCTCTAATCCTATCCTCTGTCTCCCAAGTACAGTCCATCTTGTTGTCGCTCCATTGAACTTTCACCAATCTGACTATCTTATTCCTTAATCTTTTCTCATCTCTAGCTACAACCCGAACTGGTTGTCTAACAAAAGTCAAATTAGGCTCTACTACTAAGTCTTCCAACCCTGTCGGAGGAATAGTAGCCTATTGATCATGTACATACTTGCAAAGATGAAACACATGAAATATATTATGGACACCTGCCAAACTGCTCAGCAACTCTACTCTGTATGCGAGCTTTCCAATCCTCTCTATAATCTAGAATGGACCTACATATCTTGGGGCCAACTTCCTTGACTTTCCAAATCGTATCACACCCTTTATTGATGATACTTTAATGAAAACTTTATCTTCAACTAAGAATTCTAAGTCCTTATGCCTCTTGTCTGTGTAACTCTTCTGTCTTGACTGAGCTTCCTTCATCCTTCCTCGGATTAACTCAATATTTTCTGACGCTTCTCTAACCAAATCTGGACCTAAGACTAATCTGTCTCCAGTCTCCAACCAACATGCTAGTGATTTTCATGGTCTTCCATACAAAGCCATAAAAGGCGCTATTCCTATACTAGTCAAATAACTATTATTATAGGAAAAATCAACCCAAATGTAGGTGATCCTCCCAAGATCCACCAAAGTCCAATACACAAGCTCTCAGTGGATCCTCGAGTACTTTGTTGACTCTCTCTGTCTGACCATCTGTCTAAGGGTGATAGGCATTACTCATATTAAGCTTTGTACTCATCACTTCCTGTAGACTTTTCCAGAATTCACTAGTGAACAAAGCATCTCTGTCACTGACTATACTACCAGGAACTCCATGCAGTCTAACTATGTTTTTCAGGAACAACTTAACTAAAACATGTGTCGTTCTGGTTGACTTAACTGGAATGAAATGGGCACTCTTGGTCAATCTGTCCACTATAACCCATATACTTTCATTACCACTATTTGACCTTGGCAACCCGTCTATAAAATCCATAGATATTGAATCCCATTTCCAAACTGGAATCTCTAAAGGCTGAAGCAACCCACTCAGTTTCTGATGTTCAGCATTCACTCATTGACAGTTTGCACACTGCTTAACCCACAAGCCAACATCCCTCTTCATTCCTTCCCAATAGAAGCTTCTCTTCATATCCTGATACATCTTGGTCCCTTTAGGATGAATCGTAAACTTGGACTGATGACATTCTCCAAGAACTTCTTTCCTCAAGTCCTCCAAATTCGGTACACTCAACCGTCCCTTCTTTCTCAACCATCATCTCTAGTCAAGGCTAAAATCCTTTAGATCATCGATCTCAATTCCTACCTCAAGCCTTCTAATTCTCTCAGCCAACACTGGATCCTCCTTCTGCTTAAAAGCAATTTTATCAATCAATACCGATCAAACTTCTAAATAAGACAACCTGGCGGAACTCTGACTAGAACTAGCAGTCGATCTTAACTGCACATCACAACTGACTAAAGCTTCTAAATCTTTCCACTCCGCCAACATAGCTAACACCACATTCTGATGTTTTCTGCTAAGAGCGTCTGCCACCTTATTACCTTCTCCTGGTGTATACTCTATACCAAAATCATATGCAGCCAAAAACTCCAGCCATTTCTACTACCTCATATTCAACTCCTTCTGAGAGAATAAATACCGTAAAGACTTATGATCGGTATAAAGGTCAAACCTCTCCCCTAGGAGATAATGTCTCCAAATCTTCAATGTGAAGATCACAGCTGCCAACTCCAAATCATGAGTAGGATATCTAACTTCATGCGGTCTAAGCTGCCTAGATGCATAGGCAATGACTTTACCATTTTGCATCAACACTTCTCCTAATCCAGTTCCACATGCATCAGTATACACCACCAGTCCTTGGTTTTTGTCTGGAACTACTAACACGAGTGCATTGGTCAACAAATGCTTTAACTTAAGGAATGCTTCCTCACATTTGTCGTACCAAATAAATCTCACTTCCTTCATGGTTAGCTTATTTAAGGGTGCTGCTATCCAGGAGAAATCCTTAATGAATCTCCGGTAGTAGCCAGCAAGTCCAAGAAAACTCCTGATCTCAGTCACCGTCTCTGGTCTCTTCCAATTATTCACAACTTCGAACTTATCTGAATCGACTGACAATCCTTCTCTGAAACCATGTGTCCAAGAAATTTTACCTCTTTCTTCCAGAAATGACACTTGGTAAACTTTGCCTTTAGCTGATTCTGCCTCAGCTTCTTAAGTACCACTCTAAGATGAACTTCATGCTCTCTCTCATCCCTAGAGTAGACTAGAATGTCCTTTATAAACACCAACACAAACCTATCCAAATACTCTCGAAAAACTCGGTTCGTCAAATCCACAAAAAAGAAGGTGCATTTGTTAATCCATATGGCATCACCAACTACTCATACGAACCATACCTAGTTCAAAATGCTGTCAACGGAATATTGTCCTTTGCCACTCTTAACTGATGGAAACCTGTCGCGAAGTCCAACCAGGGGAACACTCTGGCTCAACTCAACTGATCAACAGACCATCTATTCTTGGCAAAGGATACTTATTCTTAATTGTCCTTTCGTTCAACTTACGATATTCGACACATATCCTTAACGACCCATCTGGTTTTTCACGAATACCGCGGCCGCTCCTCAGGGTGAACTGCTTGGCCTAATAAAACTCCTTCTTTCTGGATCCACTAGTTACACCTTCAATTCCTTTATCTCAGTTGGTGTCATCCTGCTAGGTGGTCTACTCACAGGTTCAGCTCCTAGCACAAGATCTATTCTAAACTCAACAGCTCTTTTCGGGGGTAGTCCAGTGATTAGCTCAAAGACATTTGCACTCTCTTGCTACCCGAACCTGACTTAACTCATTTCCTACCTCCATAGCATTAAGCGTAGCACTAACACTCCGGTCAGTATTCTCTATTGACAATATCACTCTATATGACCGTCAGGATGTCTCAGTGATATTTCCCTATCCTGGAAAAATATTCTAGCCTTATACCTACCCAACCAATCCATACCTAATGATTCTGATATCTACAAAATCAATAACATACAAATTGCTGGTAAACTTATGATCTAACAAGTCAAGTTCTAACTGGTCACCTCTTAACCCTAGAGTTGCATACCCTCCTATTGGATTCGCAACCCTTAAGGAAGTAACAAGGTAGGTGGGTTCTAAACATAATCTATCACCCAAACATTGAGATATAAATGAATGTGATGCACCGGTATCAAAAGTACTCTAACCGGAATACTTTGAGTCAAAAGCGTACCTTCCATCACAGTCTTTCCTTTATCAGTTGCGGTAGGCCTAGCTGGTCCTATAACAAAAACTTTTTCTTTGTCCTCCCTAACTAGCTCTGGACACTAATTCTTGTAATGCCCAACTTGATCACAGTTGAAGCACTTCACATTCTTCTTATTTGCAGCTTTCTTCCCATTTCCTAACCGACATTCATTAGCAAAGTGACCCTTCTTGTCACACTTATAACAAACTACCTCAGCCTTTGACTTCTTAACAGTATCTCCCTTCTGGGCTCCTTTCTTTTTAAAGAACTTCCTCTTCTTCCCCTGAGAACCCTGAGTTTCCACTGACTTCTCTTTAGCTAAATCAGCAAGTAACTCCTTATGGCGAATGGCCATCTCCACCACTATATTACAAGGATCATTGACATGTGTCATGGTCATTCTAGCAAGCTCGGGCCTCAATCCCCGAATGAACCTCTCATTCCTTTTGATGTCAGTATCTATAATAGCATATCCATATCGAGACAGCTCTTCACTTAGTAGCATACTCGACTACTGACATCTCTTCTTGCACTAAATCCATTAACTTCCTCATCGGCTAAGACTTAGAAAACTCAAATACAAACTTCTACTCAAATCTCGTTTTAAAATCAGCCCAAGTTAACCGTTCTTCCGGAACTCCGGCAGTGACACTATTCCACCAATGTAGTGCTGACCCCTGCAACTGTCTAGAGGCCAATCTTCTCTTTTGCCCATCATTTAGCCCTAAATCAGTAAATATACGCTCACAATGCAACAACCAATTCTTAACCTCTATGGCCCTCTCCGTTCCCAAGAATGGCTTCCCACCCAAACTAGTGTAATCTCTACTCAGCAAAGCATAATTATTCCCAACTGGAGCCACAAGATTAGCTCCTCATGCATTTCCACTAACACCTATAGCAGCTCCTACTTGCATCAAACTAACAAAGAACTGATACATTGCCCCCATATCAACTGGTGGATTTCCAACACTCACACTGGAATCAGCATTTTGATTACTACCATTAGCCCGTCGACCCGGGTTCCTCCTGGTAGTGGGTCGAGCATTTCTATTAGCTGTGGTGCTTCCTCCATCGAGATTTCCTTTTCTGTTTCCTGATTCCATATCTCCTTTCTCGTAAATCTGCATACGAGCCTTAGTAAGATACAAAAAAACGGTCTAAGAGAGCGGGGAATATGCACTTATATATACATATATATAACTATATATAGCAAATACAACTACGTTACTATAACGTTAACCCAAACCCCAATCTTATTATATGATTCACTGGATTATGTTTGGAAAATATTTTAGGTTTAAGTTTCTTTTAAAGTTTCATAAACCCATGCTCTGATACCAACGTGTAATATCCACCTATTTGGAGGCCCAAAACTAATGGCTACGGATGCTACAATCATCCATAATTATTAATGCTCGACGACCAAACATGGCGATGTTAGATATGTTGATACAAAGAAACATAAGAATATGGAAAAAATTTAAACAACAAACAAATTCCACATTCCATTTCAAGATATTCCAAATTGATTACATAATCCCAGATCGCAGACGACGTTCAGATAACATATAATTAATACAAGGTACGCCAAGAGAGACATATGAAGATGCCCTTTTGGTTGATCAGAGTATAAAAATAGGCAAGAAAATAAACTTTCCTTTACAAACAAAACACACAACGGAAAATAAAAGAACTCTAATAACAAGCTTGCCTCCTGCACATCCTCGAAAGCTTTATTCGTCTAAAAGAACACCTGGAAACCTTAACTCTCAACCTACTCAAAATCAACTGAGCACCCGAGAGTTTAAGGGGAAAACAAAAACTTTGAGTCAGACATAAAGCCTGGTATGAATAATAATTTACCATCTCAAACCATTTAGATATCTGGTGAGACCACGCCTCTTAGCGGAAACGGGTTTTCCCCTCACTAGTATCCTAAAACATTTATAAAACCATATATTATGCTCCTGCATCCACAATGGTTAAAACATAGTTTTCAAACTATTATGATGATATGCAAAACAAGTAAATTAAATCAGGATTACCCATCCCCATTCATTCTGACTATCTATCTCAATTATAGTTTCTAGGATTACTATTAACCTGTTAAATGTTTATAGACTATCTGTCCAATGTCATAGTTTTCATGGGATCACTAAGAACCTATTGGTAACTCCAATATCTTAGCTCTTATCCTAGTTTTCATGAGCTAACTAGGAACCTATTGACTGACTATCAATATCTTAATCCGGATATAGTTTTCATGGGCTAACTACAAACCTACCGACCCCTGCCAGTATCAAATCATAGTTTTCATGGGCTGACTATGAACTTATTGGCCCCTGCCAATATCATTAGTTATATACAGTTTTCATGGGCTTACTGCAAACCTTTTGGCCCCTGCCAATATCTTTAATTAAGATTTTGCATTTCTTAAGTTATATTCACTACTGGGTCAACCTAACTGGTTATTCTACCCTTCCCCAAAGTTCTGTTATGGGTTAATTACAATGTGAATAAGTATATGAAGAAGTAATACTTCTAAAATCTTTAGTTATGCCATGGTATTTCCTTTTTAAAAGTGAGAGTAGGTTATTTGTTTTGAAACTTTAAAACGTCACCTTCGAAACCTCTGGATGACCTCCTTCGAAAGCATAAGATTCTTTTCAAAACATAATAAACATACCTTTCGAAGTCCTTGTTAAATGTTCACTTTCCAAACCAATGGTACCTTTCAACGATATCAAAATACTCTTTAAAACATAGCTTCGAAACAAATAAAAGTACTATGTCGAAAGCATTGGGTTTACTCTTTAAAAACATCCTTTGGGTAAAAATGATTGTATACGAAAGCATCTCTTTCGAAACCACTTATAACATTGTTTTGGGGGAAAAGTTGATGGTATCGAAACCATCTAGTCGAAAGCTTAATCCTTTAAATTAAAACTTGGAAGGATAGAGTCGAAACCCCCTTCTGACTCCATTTCCTTCGAAACCCTGAACCCCTTTCGAAAGCATTCGGGAAAAAGGCTTAGTTTAAGTTAAAACAGAGATAACCCTTCGACAGCATAGACGGCTTCAATACAGTCGAAAGGTAAATTGGCCGTTTGGTTTTGACTTGGTTAAAACCAATCCTTTCGGAAGCTCTTATTTAAGAAAAAAGTACCCCTTCGAAAGCTTATTTATAATGTCCCTTTCGAAAGCATGGCTTTCGACTATGTTGAAAGCTTTAAGTAAAACAAGGCAGGAATTTAACTTTAGAAAACAAACTAAGGTTTCGTTTTTATAGGGTATCGACTCAATCGAAAGCCATTCAAAAACTAGGCAGGCGCTTATCTTTTAAAAGTGAACCTTGGATTTGACCCTGACGAAAGCATTACTTTCGACACCCTACCTTTCGTTACTTACCAATTCACTTCGTACCAATTTCATTGATACCATATGCATTGGTTTCGACTCTAATGGTTTCGACTGGGTTGATGCAGAGGTAAAGGAGTCAAAAGGTGCCTCCGAATTAGGCGAAACAAACTATTTTTCTGAAACATTGATTTGTAGCTAAGTATGGCAATTACTTTATAACTAACTTGCATGTTGTAATTCCTTGATTGGTTACTTTAAAACATTTCATATACTTTACAAATATAACCGCCGCATTTAACAAGATCTAAATCAAAGAAATTTTAATGTTTAAGCCCTTCCATTAACAAAACCAGTATTTGCAAATAAGTCCCTCTCTTGAAATAATTTATTTTCCCTAGTAAATCAATTGGGAAAAATCCCAAAAATCACAGAAATTCAATTTTATCATGTAATCAAACATATTAAAATTTTAGACCCAATTTCTTCTTGAAATACCCGAAATACATTTTAAACCCAATTATATCATATTTTCCTTTAGAAATTCATAATATATTTTCTATAGCTCGAAAATTTCTGAAAATCAAAACTTATCTCTAAAATCATGTTTTACTTAACATAAAAAATTTCCATGGCATTATAAAATCATTGACTCTCGGTTTTACCCTAAAAACGTACTAATTCGTAGGAAAATGAATTAAAATAAATCAACCTTAATATAGTTCAAGCATATCATCTTAAAAAAGAATTTAATCATAAATCCAAAAACATATAATTATAGAATAAAATAGAGATGGTATAAAAATTATTATTCACCTTAGATATGATAAGGATTTTGAGATTTATTGTTGATTAATCCTTCCTAGCTTTGATCCTTAGCTTTAGATTATAATCTTCCTCTTTTCCTCCTTGTTAATGGCCGGCTCTTAGGGTTTTTACGTTTGTTTTTTATTTGAGAAAAATGAACGTGAATGGACAATTACATAAGGTCATGGCCATGTAAAATGAAAAGGTTAATTTACTAATATGCCCATATGTAATTTAATTAGTTTACTAACCCAATTAAGCCAATTAACTTTATTAATAAGCATGGCCCTATATATGGTTTATTCAAATCTCAATCCCATTATCATCGTTATTTTATTTAATTTATCTAATTAAACTTCCTTGATAATGTTATCAAAAATTAGGGATGTTACAGCAGACAAGGAAGCTAATGGGAAAACCAAGAAAGGAGGTGTGATATGCCGCATATATCAGAAGAAAAGGCAGGTCGCTAAGGACTGAAAAGTGAGCTTGATGAGAGAAGAGTTTAAGGTGTGGTGCTATAACTGCCATAAAGAAGGGCACTACAAGAACCGGTGCCTGAAACTAGCAAAAGAGGGACAATGTGGGCAAGTTTATGTCATTAAGGCTGTATATGTCTCAAGCAGGCCTCCTTCCTGGGATGAATGAAAAGCTACAATGGAAGATACAACTATTATTCTGGAAATATTATTTATACCTTATTTGATTTAGGAGCTTCACATTCATTTATAGCTAGAAATGCAGTTAAGTCTTTGGGATTAAAAAACCCAATCTGTCACAAACCCTATAGTCGTGTCAAATCCTATTGGGGGTTGACACAACTTTCTATGATTTGCAAAAACAAAGTAGTGGATATATGTAATGTTGACTTTATGTGTAATGTGCATGTTCTAAGTTTTAAGGGCTATGGACTTTTCTTAGGGATGAGTTGGTTGTCTTACTACGGGGTTGTCTTAGATTATGATCGGATGATTGTATGGTTGAGAAGTTGTAGGGGGTGAGATATAGATGCTCGTCAAAGCTTAGTCAAGTTAAGCTATTTGTATTTGCTTAGCCTATCATAGGATGAACTCTCATTCATGCTCATAGTTTGATACTTTTCAGATGTTTTTGAAGAAGCCTATGGTCTCCCATACCCAAGGGAGATCGAGTTTAGGATTGACTTAGAGAGGGATGCTAGACCCATCATGCTGCTATTGAGGCATATGGCCCCTAAAGAAAGTGAGTGTTGGATAAGCAGATTTCGAAGCTATTAAATAAGGGGTTTATTCACTATAGCACTTCAGAGTGGGGAGCGCCAATTGTCTTTGCCACTAAGGAAGACGGCTCATTAAGACTATGCGACGGTTACCGTGCACTCAATAAGCCGACTAAGAAGAACAAGAATCCTTTACCTAAGATAAACGCTTATTTGATTAGCTTGTCGAGGCCAAATTCTTTTCCTAACTAGACTTGGCCATTGGATTCCATCAATTAAGGGTGTCGAGGATAGCATGGAGAAGACTGTTTTCGCACTCCAGATGGACTATATGAATGGAAAGTAATGCCTATTTGGGCTGACAAATGCCCCGACATATTTTGTAGATTCAATGAGTAAAGTCTTTAGGAGGCAACTGAATAAGTTCATCGTAATTTTTGTAGATGAGGTGTTCTATAGGCTCGTACTACTTCATCCTTATAAATTGAGGAGATGTTATCTAGCTTTTTGACCAGGCAGTATTTGGATAGACAAGACGAGCCAAACTTGAAAGCTATCAAGGCAGGTTGCCCGAAGAGATAACCACAAGGGTCTAGAAACCAAATGCAAATAGAGCCACGAGATGAAGATCAAGAAACCACAAGGAAACTGGACCAAAATCCCCAATAATGTGTAGGTTCAGTACCGATCTAACCATGGATCGGTACCGATCCACGAAACCTCTTTGATTTTTGCCCCCACTCCTACTACTCACAAGTGATGATGTCAAGAGCCTATTTGAAGTTCCATTTCATCGTTCCCATGCAATTTTCTATCAATCTCCACTAGTGCTTGAAATCAGCAACTCCATTCTTCCACTTATCCATCACGTGGACTCAGAAACAAGCCAGTGATGATGAAAACATGTTTGGAATCATGAAACTAACCATGAATCGAGCCAGGACGAAGCATCCAGAGTGACCCATATGAAGATCCTATGGATCGATACCGATCCAAGCCCATGGATTAGTACCGATTCACGATTATTGATAAGGCTTCCACCAAATTTTCTAGAGAATAGTTCTTAGGCATGGAGAACGAGGTGGAGATCATGAGGCGAGATTTTAGGCAACCTACAGCTATAAACATGAGGGCAGGGGTTCATTTTAGGGGATCTTTTTGGCTCTCTTATTCTAATCTCTTGTAATCATTCATGGATTTATACCGATCCGTAAGAGCTTATAATTGCAAGTCAGTTATAATTAATAAAATCAATAAGTGGATGTAAGCCAAGATTAGCCGAACTACTATAAAACACTGTGTGCTCTTTATTGCTCGTTTTAATTTGCTTTTCTTCACTTTTTATTCTTTACTTAATCCCTTGAGTGTTTGTGTCATTTTTTGGTTCAAACATTTTGGTGCTTTTACTGAGAACAATATTCTCAAGCTACTCGGATCCATCATCCACTATTGGATTTTTTAGATCTGAGAGATAGATCCAGTCTTCTAATCTTACCGTTCTACTCTTCAGATTTTCAACAAGCTACAAGAAGCAATTTTCCATGGCCCAAGGAGAGACCATTTTACAAACTCCAAAGCTGCTAATGACATTAAGAACCAAAATACTCAGCGCGTGGATGAAGTTATCCATCTAGAGCAAGCCGAGGTCCAGAATCCAACTGATGTCGTGACCAGAATGGAGATGAACCAAAATGGAGGATAGGTTCTAGGAGAGTCGCAATGAGATGAACCAGTAGATGCAGGAGAGTTTGAGACTACTGAATGAGCTAACTCAACACCATCGTAGAAAGAGCATGAGGGACTTAACATCTTCTAATTCAGAGTCTGATTGTTCCTCATCATCCGAGCAGAAACAGAGGAACAGGAAGTAGAAAATGGCTCAAAAAGGCAGGAACTTCAAAATAGGAACTGACACAAACTCGTGCCAAGGATTTGTGGATCGTACCGATCCAATAGGTTGGACCGGTACCGATCCGACAAATGTCAGAGATGGAGCTCGCCCTCTGGACGATGGTGTGGATTTGACCTCTGATCATGCTGTAGATGATCAGAATCCAAAATATCGAGCTACTGCTAATGATCCACCGCACATGAATCAAACATGGGGAATGTTGGATGAGCGGATCTCCTGGAGTTTAGAGAACCCAGGTACCGAAGGTTTGCTTGAGAGCATTCACCAGGCCAAACTCTCGAAACGGATCCCGATTACCACCATTCAGCCAAACCTACAGAACTGGAGTACTTGGCCGAGATGGTCATAAAACTTATGAATGAAAACTAGTTCAGGAGTAATGACAAATGGGGTAATTCTCCTAATTGGAATCTATTTACTAAGAACATTTTGCATAAGTAGTATCCATAGAGATTTGTAATGCCAACGATGTTTGTTGTACGATGGTAAAATAGATCCAAGGTAGCACTTGATGAAATATGAATGGCATATGGACTCTGTTAGAGCATCTGATGCCGTGAGATGTTGCTGCTTTCCAATCTTCCTAGAAGGAGTAGCGAATATGCGGTTCACCCGACTCTCATTGAGATCTATATCGTCTTTTATTGAGTTGACGCGAAGGTTTCTAGAGCAATTCCATCTACACACTTCACGCCGGAAGGACGTGATGTCATTATTAAACCTCTTCTAAGGTGCGGGAGAGTCATTAAAGGATTTCTTGAATAAGTTCCATGCAGTTGTGATGGAAGTTACAAATTCTAAGGATGGCATAGTATCGATAGCATTGATTAGGGGGATTCATCCTGAGACTGATTTCGAGATATGGTTGGAAATGAAACCCCCGTCGACGATAGTTATTTTTTATAGGAAGGCTAATCGGTTCTTGCACTTAGAGGAGGAATGCACTCGTTCTCGAAGGGATGATGTTGGGCCTTCAGCTAAAGTAATACGAGCAATATTGTTGCAAAATAGTCCAGAAGGAGTTCCAAAAATGTGGATGTAAATGTTGGCAACAAGAATGATGGTAAGAAGCAGAGTGATAATGGGGCCAATAAGCGAAAGTTTGATAACAAAAATTATCCCAGGATCCCTAAGTATGACAGCTATACTGAATTAAATAACTCAATAGAGAATACCTACCTGGCTACTCAAGGAACTGAGTAGTGCGAGAAGCCGGCTCCGAGAGAGTCGACTGAGAAAGAGAAAAAATCTGGCAAATTTTGCAGGTTCCATGAGACACATGGTCATAACACCAATGAATGCAAACATTTGCATGATATGATTGAGGAGTTGATTCACAAAAAGAAGCTTCAACAGTTTGTGAAAGCCCTGTAGGATAGCGAGTAAGGAAATTCTAACCTTCTTGGGTCGTCATCCCAGCGAGAGCAAGCCGGACAGAGTGTTGACGAGCCTAGGCACTTGAAAAATGTTTAGTAATCAATACAATCATCGGTGGACCACACCCAGCCGATAGGAGTTGTAACGAGATAGATAGATATGTTGGATCTTTAAAACATGCAGAACATTAGAGTTGTCTTACTGTGGAGTATGGTACTCCAGCAAAACAAGTAAGGACAATGATTGATGGCATTGTCTTTCAGAACAGAGGCGCTGATGGGGTGGAAGCCCCAATGATCGATCTTCTTGCGATTACGGCTACAATCGACCTACTATTGTATTGAAAGTGCCGATTCACTATGGGAGTTCAATCAATATTTTATTAAAGAAAGCCTACGACCAAATGCTTCTAGAGGGAAAGGACTTGAAACTGTGCAAATCTTGGATCCAAGGATTTAATGGGATACTGAGCCAGTCGGATATGTGGAACTACTGGTGGTGCTTGGCGAGGGCGACCGCAAGTGAGTGCGGGCCATGCTTTTTGTGATGGATATTTACTCTGCTTACAACGCATTTTTGGACTGACCAGCCCTGGTTGAATTCAGAGCGACTATAGCTCCTTAGTGCTTGACGATGCAGTTTCCTACAAAGAATGGTGTGGGAATAATATAAGGAATCAGGGGCTTGGTAGCGAATGTTTTGTCGCCGATCTAAAGGTGGCGAGGCGAAGAGAGAAAGGGAAAGGTGTAGAGGGTACCCTCTGCATTAAGTCTTTAGACGCATAGCAACCAGTAGCTTAGCCCTGGCTCAAGCAGTACAGTCGATTCTATAAGGATATGTACCCATGGAAAGAGCTAGAAGGTGGAAGAGCAACTCCAGCCAAGTTGACTATCAATGTCCTGGTTAGTCAGGATGACCCGACATGGATCTTGAAGTTCGTATCGTAGCTTGACGTCAGGATGATTAAGGAGTTGATCGGTTTTCTCCAGGAAAATCTCGATGTGTTCGCCTGGATGCACTCTGACATGTGTTGAATCTCATCATAGATAGCGAGCCATGCATTAAATGTAAATCCTAAATGCGTTCCTACAAAATAGAAGCATCACAGCCTGGGTCTAGAGAGATCTGTTGTACTCAAAGAAGAAGTGGAGAAGTTGAAAGATAACGGCTTCGTCCGCGATGCCTTATACCCAGAGTGGGTATCAAATTCGGTATTGGTGAAGAAGTCAAATGGGAAGTGGAGGACATGTGTCGACTATTCTAACTTGAATAAGGCATGCAAAATGGACAGTTTTCCACTTGCAAGGATTGATCGGTTAGTAGACTCGACAGCCAAACATGAATTGCTCTCGTTCATGGAAGCATACTCTGGATACAATCAGATTCCAATGCACATCCCCTATCAGGAGCACAACATCATTATTATCGATTTGGGACTGTATTACTATCTTGTCATGACCTTTGCAAATAACTCTAGACCAACTTACCGAAGATTCGTAAATAAGATGTTCAAAGATCAGATCGGACGTTCGATGGAAGTCTATGTGGATGACATGCTCGTGAAGTCATGACATTCTAGAAACCACATCGATGACTTGACAGAGATGTTCGGTGTTCTCCGGAAATATAGGATGAAGCTCAACCCTTTGAAATGCTTATTTACCATTGTGTTTGGGAAATTCCTGGGCTTTACCGAACTCCCATAAAATTGAAGCCAATTTGGAAAGATCGAGGCATTGATAAACATCGAGGCCCCGAAGACGATCAAGGAGATCCAGAGTTTGAATAGGATGGTCGTCGCCCTAAGTCGATTCATCTCCATAGTAACAAACAAATGCATCCCTTCCTATGACGTGACTAAGACGGAAAAGAGGAATAGAGGAATTTTGCTTAGGCGTAGAAGTATAAAGACTCATTCTAGGCTCTGGTGAATAACTTGGAGAGACCCTCCATTCTTTTGAAGCCGCTGGATGACGAGGACTTGTTGTATATCTGGAAGTGTCGATGCATGCTTTGAGTGCGGTGCTCATACGTGAGGAATACTGCATCAAGTGACCGATCTACTACATCAATACGCAATTGACAGGAGCAAAAGGAAATTACCCAAAGCTGGAAAAGCTTTCATATTACTGTTGAATGCTTAAAGGAAGCTCCACCCCTACTTTTAGGCTCATCCGATCAAAGTTCCCACCGACCAGGCTTTGCGACAAGTTTTGCTGCGACTCGAGACTTCTGGAAGGCTGTTTAAATGGAGCATTGAATTGAGCCAGTACGACATAACCTATCACCATCAGAAAACAATCTAGGGTCAAGCATTGGTGGATTTCATTGCTGAATACACTGCATGAGACAATACTCCAGAGAGTAGTGATGAGCAGAATGTTAAGTGGAAGATGTACAAGGACGGTGCATCAAACGAGCGTTGTTCCGATGCTGGAGTTGTACTCATCACTCCCGAGGAACGTTCAATCTGTTATGCCTTGAGACTCAATTTCCCTACAACGAACAATGAAGCAGAGTATGAAGCATTGGTTGCAGGACTCAAAATCGCCAAGGAACCGGGAGTTATAGCTTTACATATATTTTGTGATTTCCAGCTGGCGGTGTGTCAAGCAAAGAAAGAGTTTTAGGTGAAGAGAGCGAGGCTTGCTCCTCATCTAAACCGGACCCTTGAGCTGCTTACTGACATCAGATATTGCACAATAACGTATATTCCCAAAAAGAGAAATGTGAAGGCCGACTCACTGGCTAAGTTGGCCAGTTCCAAAGATGTTGGCCCTAGTTCCTATGGAAGTATTGCTAGCCCCAAGCATCGACTAGATGGATGTCGATTGGATCATGGAGGCCCAGTGTGAGAAGAAGTCATGGATGACTCCAATAAAGGACTATTTACAACGGGGGATCCTTCCAAATAGGAAGAACGAGCGACGGAAGCTCCTTCGCCAAGCTTTGAGATATATCTTTTAGCAAGGAACACTTTATAGGAAAGGATTCTCAATCTCAATGTTATGGTGTATCGCCAACAATAAGACCAAACAACTCCTGAGAGAAGTTCATGAAGGATCCTGTGGCGACCACACTGGGGGGCAAACCCTAACAAAGAAAATTCTCCACTATTGGTACATTTGGCCAATTGTCAACCGAGATGCAGCTGATTACACCAGGAAGTGTGACAAGCGCCAGAGATTCGCTAAGATTCCAAGAGCCCCACCAATGGAGATTCCTTAAATGGTTAATCCCTAGCTGTTTGCGGTTTGGGGAATCGATATTATCGGTGTGTTGCCATTATATAAGGGTGGCACGAAGTACGCCATCGTCGCAGTTGATTACTTCACCAAATGGGCTAAGGTAGAGCCATTAGACATAATTACCACAAAGAAAGTAATCAACTTCATGGTCCTAAACATCATTTGTCATTTTGGAGTTCCACAAGCAATCGTTACCGATAATGGGACCTAATTCGACAGCACCGAGTTTAAAGATTTCTACCGTCGACATCGCATAGAGAAGAGATTTGTTGCAGTGGCACACCCTCAAGTTAATGGGTAAATTAAAGCTGTGAACAAGATTATTAAGTCCATTCTCAAGAAGCGATTGGAAAAGGCTAAGAGCAAGTGGGCCGATGAACTTCCATTGCCACTTTTGGCTTATTGAATGACGCACATGTCAGCGACTGGCCACTCTCCATTTGTCCCAGCCTACAGATTAGAGGCTATGATTTCATTGAAATAGAAGTACCTTCTCATCGAGTGACTCACTACAATCCATGGACGAATGAGCAACTCCTACTGTACTCTCTCGGTATGCTCGATGAGAAGCGCGATGAAGCTGACTTAAGAGCAGCTACACACCGGAGTCAGGTCACCCGATACTACAACGCCAAGGTCAAGAATCAAACCTTTAAAATTGGTGACCTAGTTCTTAAACAAATCTTCCTAGGCCCTCAGAACTTGGGCCCGAGTTGGGAAGGTCCGTACGTAATTGAATAAAAGCTTGGAGACGACACTTTTAAGCTAGCAACAGTAGATGGGGTCTCACTCCTAAGGGCGTGGAATAGCGAGCACTTGCAATGCTATTTCACTTTAAAATAAATTTGTACATAATTAAAGCTATATAATAAGGCAGAACCTGTCATTTCTCGTCTTTTATAAAGAGATATGGCTTTCTGAATCTGCGACTCTATCTTTATATAGCTTAAGAGTTATGAAATACGACCGATTGGAATGAATCTGCATGTGTATGATGTAGGTATGTAGGCACCTGGAGTTAGGTGCTAACCAAACTTCTACAATCCATGATCTGACCCTTGAAGTTTAACCATTCTTGGCATCCAGAGATAGATGTCAGCTAACTCATGCCCTTGATGTAGGGGCAGGATTATAAAACAGAAAGGACGTGACTAGACCGTCCATCTGCCAACTCTTGTCCTTGAAGTGAGGGAAGGAGTGTAAACCAAAAAGGACGTGACTTGACCATCCATCCACTAACTCTTGCCCTTGAAGCAAGGAAAGGAGTATAAACATTCAAAGGTTGAACTAGACTGTTTGCCTTTACTTGTCATGCCGAGAGTTCAATAGAGCACTCACATCTTACCCGGAGCAGGCAAGACAAAAGGTTTGCGCCCGAAGTCTCTTAATAATTTTGGTTGTTGCTTGGAGTAAGAACGATCGCAAGTAAACATCCTTGGTTGGGATGTCCAAATCGCTATCTTAATTGGTAACTCCAACCGACACCGAAAAGTCAGGCACGGTTGCACAGAAAAAAATCCTAGAAATAGATGTTTAAGTTAACTTTATTGGCAAGTGGAATTCGACCAAGTTCTAGAGTGGAGCATGATTGTATGCAAATGGAAGTCCTTATGATCACTCTCTACTCACCTAAACAACGAATCAAACTACTGACTTGATTTGATTACCACAACAGGAAATGGATCGCAAACACATTGAATGTAAAGCGCATTTCTCAAATACTTAGGAAAATTTACACAAGGCTTGAGAAAAAAGTCTATATTATTCATAGTCAAAATAAGACTTAGAAGAAAAAGTATAAGTGTTATTGACACTGAAAATGAAAAGCAAAAGCGGAGGCTGAATCCGCACAACACCAGCCAAAAAGCAAAAGCAAAAGTTAAATGGTGCCTAGGTATTACTTAACCAAAAATATGAAGAAGATGGATGATCATTTCTTGATCCTCTTCTTTTTCTCTTTCCTCTCCTTCTTCTCTGCAGAAGATAGCGCACTAGATCCTTCTGGTTGCTTCCTTATCCTTTCCCTGCTTCCTTTACCCTTCGAAGGCAAGCAGTTGGTAGCGCTTTGGGTACTTTGAGTGCTTGGAATGCTCATGCTCTGAGTGTCGTCGACCATAGGTAGCATGACCGAAGCAAAGATGGTCTCATCTGGTAAGGCAATGGATAGCAGAGGAGGGAGATCAAACGCTTCCTGCTTAATTTCCACAGTTGAATTCAACTACTTTTCGAGAAGTTCGCTCATTGAAGGTCCTTTACCATGGTTGAGCGACCCGGTGATCTTAACATCATCATCTATAGGTGTCTCCTTGAAGTTTCCAGGCCTCTCCTCTTGCAATCCATCAATCATTCGTGCATCTGGACCGAGAGCATCGCTAACAGGGATGCTCAGAGTTGTTCCAGAAATAGTTACCACCATTGACTCGGTCATTATTGCTTGCTGTCTCGGTTGGGAGCTCTCTTTTGGAAGACTTGGAATTGCAGGCTGACATGAAACTTGAGAAAGATGAAACGAGAGATTAATCACATCGACTGGCGACATATGGACTTTCTTAAATATTAGCAAAATCAACGAGATACCTCCTTTAGTCCGGGATTCAGTGCGGGCTGGAATACCGCTGGAATTCCCGCTAAGATGGGAGAAAGGATGGTAGACTTGTGCATTTTGGGTTTCTCTAGGTCATATTCAGGGACCAAGAATGAATCATGAGCGGCTTTAGGTCTAGATGTGTGACCAGAGGTGGCATCTTGAGGCGATGATCCAGAACCTTCGCTTATGTCTTTCTGCACTGTGGCAGCCAACTCCAGATGGAGGATGAGCTCACCTTTCCTTAGCACACCAGGCTTATCTCCTGTCAAGACCTCTTTTTCTAACTATGCCAAGTCCATTTCACCACCTTCCAAAAATTCCCTTCCTTCCTTAACAACATGTTCCCAGGCCAGAGCTAGAGCCCTAGGATAATCGTTACCGAGCCACTCCAAGTTATGAAACTTAAGTACATTGGTGTTGTACTTTATGATTGTCGGCTCGAATCTCTCCATCATCTGCTTCTCAACGGCTTCGACTTCCTTCTTGATGAGCACGTCCATGCCTCTAGCACATGCAACCGCCTCGTCCCTTTCCTTATAAGTAGTAAGCATCTCTTTACAATACTCCTGAGCTTCTTGAAGAGCTTTGTCCTTCACTTTTATCTTGCTCTCAAGTTTGGTTAACAGTCATTCGCTTTCTTGGTCAGAGCATCTCTCTCCAGCACTAAATTGCGATTTCGATGGTGCACAATTTCTACCTCATCATGATGCTTGGTCCGCTTATTCTCGAGTACCTTGATAGCATCATTAGCCCTTTTCTCGACCTCAACTTGTATGCTTTCAAGCATGTGATCTCGGTGTCGAGATGAGCGATGATTCCTTTATCTTGCGCCTCCATAAGTTTTAGATTGCCGATCTCGAGCTTCCTTTCCCTCGAAACCTTAGAGATTTTCTCAACCATCCGCCTCTAAGTAGTATGTTGGTCATAAGCATTTGTTACATAGGCAAATGTCGTGCCTTTGACCTCTGGTGGAATGTCCTTCAGATTGGGTGAGAATATGATTCCATTGAAGCATACCTCCAGGAAATGTGCCTTTAGTTCGACTTTTCGTGCATCAGCGACAAGTTGTTGCTCCACGGTGATGACCAGAGCTTCAGTCGGTTTCTTGCCATCCCTATGTTGAGTGGTCTTAGAACTACCTTTTTGGTGCCTGTGGTCGGAAGGTCGACTGATGTGAGTCGAAATCGAGTGTTGCACGGGAATAGAAGCCGAAGGTGGTGCATGAGAAGCACCTCCCAGTGGTGAGTCATCACGGCAATCAAAATGCTTATCCAAGCCTCTTGTTGGGGGTGACCTAAACCTAAAGCAATATCTAGAAGCAGAGTCATGCGATGGATAGTCTCTGTCACGACTGCTTCTATCACGGTTGGACTGATGGCTGACTCTGAGTCTCGACTGCCACTTTAATGATACATGCTTGGGCGATGTCTTTGTTGTCGAGGTACATTTTCCTCCAAAGACCGAATCATGTATTTCCTCTGCTTAGATGCTACAAATAAAATAGCAATAAGTTAGCTTCAGCAAGGAAGGACACGAAATAGGTGTAGTGCGTTGCACATGTGTTCGGGTATCCTAGTGTCCCTTCGACAGACCACGTGTTGGAGCTTTACTGATGGGAGTGATCTCCCCCACGCTGATGAAAGGCATGTCATCGTAAAAGTGGATATGGGACCCTCAAGGCTTAGGTTGTCAAGGCCGAAGAATTTAATCTCGGTTGGAATCGGTACCAGACCAGCGAATATGTCTTCAGAGGGGGGAGAAGGACTTTTCTCCCCGGTTGTGATTAGAGGGGACTATGTAGATGTATGTCCTTTGGAAATCTTCACAACCAGTTTTTTCTTCAAGACAGACCGCTGGCCATCTTTGGGTTCCTTGGTTAAAGGCTCATGGCCTACATCAACATCATCATGGACGACTTCATCACACTCACAATTTCACCTTCTTCAGCGTGCTCATGTTCTCCTTCAACTTCAGCCTTATACTTGGAACATGAGGCACATCGGGAATCACATCGCGATCCCTAAGCGAGTTACTGCGATCATGTCATCGTCACGGCGACTATTTGGATTTGGCTGGTGCTACGGCCTGCTTCTAGCAAGTTATGGGCTAAGAGATTCTCATCGGTAAAAAGAACTCCAACTTCTTTATCCTCCTCTAGAAATGCAATAAGAGTTCTAACGACATCTGCAAGTGCCGCACCACTGGGCCTTGCCGGAACATCCGAATGATAAAAAGAATATGAGTTAAGCTTGCAGAATCGTATGGCGAGTTCATATCAAACACATAAAGTAGAACTTACGTCCAGATAACCACCTTTGTGCAAACCCAGATGGATAGCGAATGTAAAACTATTCACTCTTGAAATAACGTAATTTATTCCAAGCACCAGTAACCACTCTGCATTGTTTGGCTGGTTCTAGATAAGTCAAAGAAGGGCTTCCTTTTTGGCTTTTGAAGCTATATATATATCTCACATTTCCTCATCGTTGGGAACACGATTCAAGTGTTGAGCAAAGACAATATAGGTGCTGTGGAGAAAAGTGTAATTGTTGGATGTAGTAGTGTTGGAGCCAATCTCATAAATTTCAAGATCCAACGAATGAAAGAATTAACACATCTTGTCATCTATGCAGTTAAAGCGCTCGGCAGATTCAAAGCGGCGGAGGTGCAAAAAGTCATAGCGGGGATACAGCGAGGATATAGCAGGATATAGCGGATGGCTTTAAAATAGCATATAAAACTCATACTTAATGTTTTTAAGAATATATAAAAGGTAATTAAATGAAAAATTATCATTCAATTGAATTATAACTAATACATAAATAATTTTTAAATAAAAACATGTGCGAATATACTTTAAATAAACGTAAAACTGTTATATAACATAATTGAATTTAGTAGAATATTAGAGTATTTTCATTTCTGAAAATATATTAAAAATTAAATCAAATAAAGTAGTTTCATAATTTTTATAATATATAAATTGAATTTTTTAATTCATTTTATTAAAGAAGATATAGCGGGAATATCGGAATATAGCGGAAATAACGGGATATAGCGGAAATAGCGAGGATTAAAGCGGAAAGGCTATATTGTGGGGCTATATGGAAATATCGTAGCGGCAGAAACCCGCTATGAGATATAGCGGGGTTATAGCGGGGTAATAGCGGGGCATTAACTGCACAGCTTGCCATACATATGCACCAATTGCAGGTTGTATAAACCTATGGAGGATGGTGAGCACTCTGATGGCATGTTAGGACCAGCACGTCCTCAAATGGAATTCCATGTTTATTGCAAATTCTACGAAGTGATCCCTCTTCAATTTTGGAAGCAATAGAATCGACAGGATCGTCAAAAATAACAGCATCCTCAAGAGTGTCGGGAAAAACTTTAACTTTAGGGAACTCTACAGGCATTTGAGGAACCATAGGATAAGGTTGATCCGCTTATGGATGTTCAACTGGAGGTATGAAATGAGTTAGAGTATGTTGTGCAGAAGGAGTCATAGTCGAACTCGACTCCACATCAGATTTAGCAAATCTAGTAGTCGATGGACTTGAAGCTAAAGTTGCAAAATGCTTGGAATGTCTATGCTCCATTTCTATAAAAACTCAACAGATAATCTACATTAGGAAAATTATAAGTTGTACCCCCTTGTGTTAGAGTGAAACCTA
Source organism: Allium fistulosum (assembly GCA_030737815.1). Lineage (NCBI taxonomy): Eukaryota > Viridiplantae > Streptophyta > Magnoliopsida > Asparagales > Amaryllidaceae > Allium > Allium fistulosum. Next base: position 1,340,166,395 of record CM060901.1, on the reverse strand, counting down.
GTGTAGTGTTATGTAGTGTCGTGCAGTGCAGGTTTCCAATATTGTGCAATAATTCATTTTAAAATCTGGATATCACCTGGAGTGACCGTCATTGCTGATCGTCCTAGCGGACTTCATGCCAATAGCCATGCATTGGAAATGCTTTGGAGTTCAGGAGGGAGTGATTGGCATATTTGAGTTTGATCGACAAAGCAAGGTTCGACAAGGAGTTTGAAAATAAAAAATCCACCAAGGGTTGGATCGGCAGTGATCCAAACCCTCGGATGGAATTCGACCTCTTCCTTCATTCTCTGCCATTCTAAACCACGGCCGCTAATGTCAAGAGTGCACCCATGTCCATATCTGATACTACCACCCACCTTGAAGTGTTGAGGCATAAAAGCGATTGGCTTAAGCCCTGGATCGGTGAAGTGATGGGTCGGGTTGTGAGGATGGCATGAGTTAAACCAAGGCGAGGCAGGCGAGGCAGGCGATGTCATGCTCAGGTGTGATGGCGGCTGCAGTTCAATGGTTAAGCGAAGAAGATGGGTTCAATTTCAAGAGAGGTAGCTTGTTAATGGTGGACGTGAAGCTTTGGTTCGGTAAAAGTAGAAGTGAGGAGGAAGATAGAAAGGATCAAGTTATATACCCATAAACCCGACTTTCCAGGCTAAAAATTTGAAGACTCATTCTTACGAGTCGTAACACTTTTAAAAAATTAGATGATGGAAATGACCTATCTATACCTACATAAGCATGTTTATATGCTTGAAATCTAATAAGAATTTGCATGTATGTACGTATGCATGTACATATTCGACATTCAGTGACTAAAGTCAAAGAAAAGCATATTCAAATCTGAAAAATTTAGGAAGGAACCAATTCAAAATTGTTAAGCTTGGAATGATAGTTCGTGAGAACGCACTCCATATTTATAGTATTAGATGTTGGTAAAGCGTCACGATGGATAAGCTATAGACACAACTCTTCACAAAAGAAATTCGAAAAAGGACAATGACTATTCAAAGCATAGAGTGAATTCCTCTACAGCAATCCTAACCTGTCTCGATTCAAAGCACATCATGTTTGAAACAAGATGTACTTTGAGGGCAAGTGTTATCCAACCTTTTGACCAGGCAGTATTTGGATAGATTGGATGATTCAAACTTGAAAGCTATCAAGGCAGGAAACCCGGAAAGATAGCCACAAGGGTCCATAAACCATATGTAAGCAGAACCATGAGATGAAGGTCAAGAAATCGCAAGGAAACAAGACCGAAAACCCCAACAATGTGTTGGATCGGTACCGGTTCAACTCATGGATCGATACCGATCCATAAAACCTCAGTAATTTTTGCCTCCACTCCTACTACTCATAAGTGATGATGCCAAGAACCTATTTCAAGTTTCATTTCATCTTTTCCATGCAATTCTCTATAAAACTGCACGAGTGCTTAAAATCAGCAACTCCATTCTTCCATCTATCCATCAGTTGGACTCAGAAACAAGCCAATGATGATGCAAACAAGCTTGGAATCACAAAGATAACCACGAATTGAGCCAAGACAAAGTATCCAGAGTGATCCATATGAAGATTCCGTGGATCAGAATCGATCCAAGCCCATGGATCGATATTGATCCACGATTATTGACGAGGTGTCCACCAAATTTTCTAGAGAATTGGTCTTGGGCGTGGAGAATGGGGTGGAGATGGTAGAGCGAGATTTTAGGCAACCTACGGCTATAAATAAGAGGGTAGGGGTTCATTTCGGGGGATTTTTTGGCTCTCTTATTCTAATATCTTATAATCATTCGATAAAGGGTTAGTTGTTGATCCTATAAAGGTAGTAGCCATTCAAGACTGGAAGATTCCAAGGAATACTACTAAAGTTAGGAGTTTTCTTTGTTTGGCCAGGTACTATAGGAATTCATTAAGGGCTTACCATTGACTCAACTAACCAAGAAAAACTTAGTCTTTGCATGAGATGAGAAATGCACGGAAACCTTTGAGAAGTTGAAGGAGCTAATACTAATAAGTGTGCCAATGCTAACTATTCCAGATGGGTTGTAGCCTTTCACCGTTTATACTGATGCATGCAGTACGGGGTTAGGATCTGTTCTTATGCAAGAAGGCAAAGTGATAGCCTACGCTAGTGGGCAGTTGCAGGACAATGAGAAGAGGTATCATACTCATGATTTAGAGTTGCAACTATCAAATTCACCTTGAAAATGTGGAGGTATTATGTTTTGGTGGAAAGGTTTGAGCTATTCACTAATCATAAGTCCCTTAAATACCTATTTTCCCAAAAAGATTTGAATCTTAGAAAACAGAGGTTGCTGTAATTTATAGCATCTTATGACATTGAAATTTAGTATACCCTCGGAAAAAGGAATGTTGTTGCCGACACACTTAGCCGAAGGCATGCTACTCTTGGTGCTATATATAAGTGGAGGCAATTGGAGTTCCTCTATAATTTCAGTTTCCAACCACCATCAGAATTCACTTCAGGATATCTAGAGGTTATGGAAGTAAAGCCAGCATTGATGGATCCTATCGGTCAAGAAAAAAGGAGGGATGCGACAATAGTTGACATTTTGGGCAAGTTGGGTAGGGAGAGCATTTCCCCCACATTTGTATGTATTCAATCGATGAAAGAGGATGGCAAAAGAGAGATGGACAACTATATGTTCCAGTAGTGGAAGATGTTTTGGAGGAAGTACTGGTTGAGTGCCGCCATTCTAAGATGACTATTTACTCCGGTGGAGATAAGATGTGTAGGGATATAAAGTGGATTTTCTATTGGACAAGGATAAAGAGGTGAGTAGCGAAATTAGAATATGTCACCAAATGATTGACGTGCCAAGTGATAAAAGTGGAACAAGAGAAGCCCGGAGGTCTGTTATAACCGTTAGAGGTACCAACTTGGAAATGAGAGCATATATCGATGGACTTTATAGATGAGTTGCCTAGAAGTCAAAGTGGAGATGAAGCTATTTGGGTTATAGTGGATAAATTCACTAAAAGTGTCCACTTTATTCCAGTAAGGAGTAATAGGACAACAGTATCTCTAGCGCAAATTTATACCAAAGAAGTGGTACGATTGCATGGAGTTCCGGTCAGCATTATTAGTGAAAGAGACCCCTTATTCACTAGTAGATTTTGGAGGAGTTTACAATCAACTTCAGGAATGACATTGAATCTTAGCACTACTTACTACTCATAGATTGAAGGACAGACATAAAGGGTGAACAGGAATTTGGAGGATCCATTAAGAGCTTGCATCATGGATTTTGGAGGACATTGGGAGCGACATTTACCCTTAGTAGAATTCACATACATTAATAATTACCAAGCGTCGATTGGTATGGCACCCATTGAAGCCTTATATGGGAGGCAGTGCAAGTCACCCAACTATTGGTGGGAAACTGCTGACAAAATTCTACTTGGACCATATTTGATCCGTGAGACCATAAGGTGATTAGGCACCGACAGAAGTCCTATGCTGATAGGCAAAGGAATGAGTTGGAGTTTTCAGTTGGAGATATGGTATTTGTTAAGGTTTTCCCTCTTAGAAAGGTTATGAGGTTTGGAACATCGGGGAAGTTGGCATCGAGATTTGTTGGGCGTTTCCTGGTTTTGGAGAGGATGGGGAAACTTGCGCATTGAGTAGAGTTTAAGGCTAAGTTAGCGGGAGTCCATGATATTTTCCATGTATCGCATTTAAGGAAATGTTTGTACGACACCGCTGCTATACTAGAGCCTAATCAACTAGCAGATATAAGCCAATAGCACCACTTGCCACCGCACACGCATAGTGGAGAACGGAGTTAGGAAGCTTCGTAATAAAGAAATTAGATTGGTCCGAGTGCAACAGGGAAACAATCCAGCGAAAAGTACATGGAAAACAAAAAAGAAGACGAAGGCTTCTCATTCTGAGCTTTTCTGTGGTAAATTTTCTCTCTCCAAAATTTAGTATAGGTTTTGGTTACATCATGATTGCTAAGTTGGATGGTAGGGGATGATTGCCACACTTTTGACTGCTACTTCTGTAGAATCTTATGCATACTAAGGATGTTTGCATGCATGCCTATACGTCACAATTTTGCATTCATGTTAGGTTTGAGCTTGCCTATATTATGTTGCATACATAATCACATTACATTTTTGGTTGAGTAGATTGTTGTATAGATAATATGGTTGTACAACATGGTTGTAGAGTGCATGTTATGCTATCTTTCCCTTAGGAATTTCAAAAACAAAATACTTTTAAGGGGGAGAATGTAACACCCCATGAAAATTAATAAGAAATAAATTAATTAATAACAAGGTTAAAAATGAAATTTGTGAAAAGGTCAGAATTTGGCCACAAAACTTGCACCATTGAGTTTTTGACAATTTTCAGAGCAACTCTTATATATAAAGCTTTGCAATTAGAGTTCAAACAGAGAGGTTATCGATGTTTGAAGATTTAAAATTTAAAATAATTCAAACATATTTAATTTATTAATCGAAGATGGTAATAAATATCAAAACGTTAAGTGGTATATTTAACGTTTAAACAAACGATAATGGCTCGAGTAATAAAGGAAATAAATAATATAATGTTAAATAATATAATGTTAAAAATTGACGTTAATAAACTAGTGCAAAGGACCGAAGGTCGGTCGATCGCCTTTAGTGGGTCAGTCGACTGCGAGAGGATCGGTCGATTGATTGTATTGAGGTGGCTAGTGTTTCCGAAGGCTTGAATGACCTGGATTTTTATTTTAAACCGACTTTTAACCCACGGTCCATGCACATTCTAACAATATAAATAAGAGGTTAGCACTCTCACATTTATTCACAAGGAAAATAAGAACGCTAACGAGATTCTGCCAGTTTACTTCCTCCTCAATAAACTTTCTAGATTCAAAAATAAAGGATTCAAGCTTTAGGGAAGAGATTAATCAGATTAAAGGGAACCGGTAATGAATTTTACATATATGTGTATTTCTCTATTTCTATTCTTCCCTAATCTTTGAATTTTGAATCTAATCTATATACAAAGGAATTGTTATATATTATACAATTGAAAAGAAAATAATTAAAGGAAGAGATTGGCATTAAAGCGAAAGCAAATCCAAGGGAATTCGGGATAACTATCTGTAAATGGAAATCTTAGTTTTTCTTTTTATAGTAGTTTGGGCAGTTAATATTTTTATTTTTTTATGCCTTGGGGAATTTTGTATGCGAAAACTTTAAATCTAAAGCCCTAAGATTCTTCCAGAAAATGTTAATTTTGGAATTGGTTGGAATCTAATTTATGTTAATATGGTAGATAATCCGTTATTATTTGCAATATGAATAATTTATGTTCTATTCAATTTCCACTTCCTAATATGTGTTTGTTATGACCAAGGATTCTAAAAAGAATTAGGAAAAGGGCATGCAAAGCATGGATTTTTATCCCATCGGCGGTTCGCACCGCCTACTTTCGTAATGAAATTAGATATGAATCCTTTTCCACTTCAAATTTATCTATTTAAAGGTCGAATAAAATATAAATGATTTAAATTGCAAAGTTTTGCTCCTTGAAATAGAGGTGTTAATTCTACTATGTTAATGTTAAACTAGTTGGATGTTTTGATTCCATTTTTGAATACACACACAAATGTATGTATGTGTGCATTTATGTATGCAAGTATGTTTTGTTTAGCTAATTTAAATTATGATATTAGCTATTGGGTAAACTGTAGTATTGGACTAGGGACTTGTTTGGATATGGAAATTATGACACTTAAATTATCTTAGTAACCCGAATAGGAAGTGAAAATCTTAGTATAAAGATGTTTTTTACACACACTTATGAAATAAATAGGTTAACAAATATAACGTAGAGGAAGTGAAAACCTATTTAGCCGAATAGGAAGTGAAAACCTATTTAGCCAAAAATTAACGTTAAGTACAAATATAATAATAACGTACAAGTTATAACTTATAAAATAAATAGGTTAACAAATATAAAAAGGAAGTTAAGAACAGTTATGGAAATTAATCCATAATTATAGGGCAAAACAAGGAGTTTCCCTTATATGGCCCAATCACGTAAATGCGGGTGAGGTATATTATGTGTGTGTTATACATTACTGTTAGCATAATTTTGTAAGATCAGAGAGCAGAAATATGACTAAGTTATATGGATGTGAGGTTGGTTAAAAGTATACGGAAGTCTGCCCAGTTAATCTAGCTACCTGCAGTGTGGCTTTGGAACTAATGTGAGACATCTTTTATAATTAGTACCCATGGTGGACATGAGGTTAGTTCCAATTCTATAGGGTGAGCTTGCGCAGCTAATCTGGCTACCAGCACCTACGAATTGTCATACTAATGTGAGATGTCACAGTTTGGGTTACCAGTCATAGAATGGATACCCTAGGACGAGCCTGCTTCAGGGTTAGAGGTAGTAAATGGCTATTGTAGGGTCTGCCTCCATCCCATTCAAGAAGTATTAAATGGTCGGTATTATCTTTTAGGTGCGGTAGCGGAAATATCTGGAGGATGTCCGCTTCGGGGGGTTGAGATATTAAATGGTTATTAGAGGGTTTGTCTCAACCCCATTTAGAAGAATTAAGTGGCCTTATGAGATTTCTTGTGATGTTAGCTAGGAAATAATAGAGAGGGGTTCGCCATGAGTCTAGGTATTAAATGATGAGGATCTGCCTAGGGTCTAGTTATTAAATGGTTGAAGTTTGCCAATTTCCCATTAAAAAGGTCTTAAGTGACTTGAGTGCTTTCTCTTGCATCTTTATAATATGATTGATGGGGATGGGTCATTGGACCCAATGTATATTCCATAATTGTGTTGCACCAGTATTACAGTTATAAAATTAGACTGAAAATTGCCATTGGCCTACAGTTAGAGATACACTATAGAGATGGACCGGGAGAGCCTTTGGCTTACCATTGGAGGTATACTCGGAAAGACAATATAAAATGTGTAAGACATAGTAATCATCTAATTAATATAACTCAAATACTATTATGGTAAGACTTGAGATTTCATTCACCAAACATTATTGTTCCGATTCTCTCCTCATTACAACCTATGGGTTAGGGGAAACGATGCCGACGATGAAGCCTAAAGGAGGTGGTGAAGACTAGTGGCAGTATATGTTGGAATCGGGCCACCCTGCAATGAAAGACATGAGTGCAAAAAATTACCATTTGGATCTTTATTAGGCCTTTGTAGTCTAAATTTATTTAGAACTTTTCTAAATTTTCCTTTTTAAAATTTTCCATTTTATTATAATTGTTTAAAATTAGTTTAATTTAACTTTAATTAACTGTATATTATGATGAGCATATCAAATGCATCCATTTTTAATGTGTAAGTGCAACATATGAAAAGTGTACATGGTTAATGTGAATGTTGTTTAGGTGTTGAAATCTCCCCTCTATATATGCCTTTGTCACCTAAAACAAGAAAGATTTTTTTTATTAAATATATATATATACACGTATGTGTGTGTGTGTTTATATGTGTATAAATATATATACCTATAAAATAAATATTTTGCATAGCAGTTTACATTGAAAGATACTTTATTTATATAACATGCAAAAAATCAATGAATGCAATGTCTAATTAATGCAGTCTAAAATTTCACTACTATAACATACATAAAACCCCTTTTGAAACTTTGAGTTAACTACAAACACACACACACATAAACGTTATTACATAAATGTACATAAACTTATATTCACACACAAATCAAAACAGGGTTTGAAATAAAACAAAGTAAGAATAATAACCAAGCAGTTTGTGAAATAGAATGTTTGCCTAAGATTTAGTACTAGTTTAAATACAATTGTAAAAAAGAAATAGATCTCCAAATTAATGTTTCCTTTTGATTTAATTAGCAAAAAAATTGTAGAATAGGAAATAAACCACCAAATTAACGTTTCCTCTTTAGTTTCAGTTAGCTAAATTTGTTTCAGAATCATTCAAACATAAGATAACTAAATTAATGATTGATTAGTGCAATTATCTCAAAGTTTTATTCACAAAGCAATTTATATGTAAACATTCAAATCTAAATATTCTAGTATGAAAACTAATTTACTAACAAGATTGTTCCAAAATTTAATTTTTTTATAACAGTAATAAAATCAGATGATATATACATATATAGATTCATGATAAGAAACTCTAGATTTAGGTTAAACAAATTAGATAAATAAACATATAGAATAAGGACAAATGAAATTATTTTTATTTGTAAAAATAATAGCAGAGGACATAACAAATTTTTTTTACGTGATAAGAATATATACAGTTGATTAATAAGAGGGTATTGAGATATTCAAATCCAAATTCAGAAATATGAACAAAGGGGAGAGATAGAGAATTAAGTTATGTAAACAAGATTAAAAGATATATATATATATATATATATATATATATATATATATATATATATATAATTACCTTAGGATGAAGCCAGGAGAAACACCTCGAATGAATGAACAAATCCTAGATCTAGTAAATCACTTTCTAGATCTGCAGCAATCAAGAGATAACCACCTATTTGTATTTGATTTTGCTTGATAAAATTTTGGAATTTCTGAAGCTTTTCCATCATGAAAATTCAACCTAGTGTTTCTGTAGAGAGAGCAAAGAAAATGACAGAGCAAAATATAATTAAATGAGGAAATAAATGTGTAATGAAGGTATGGTCTTTTTCGCTCCTTAAATTAATATTGCCATTCATTTTAAATTCAGAAACTCCTCTCCTTCTCTACATCATAGTCAACCATCATATTGGGCTTTGGGTCTAAAAGTTTCCAAAATCCAACTAGTATTATCTCCAATTGAATCTCATTTAAAATTCCTATCGGTGCACAATGCGCGCGTTTATAACTTTTTATATACATGCATTATTAAATACTAATGATGTTATCCTGCCTTTTGGCAAGGCCATGATACCAAGGAGTTGACTGGAAATCAAAGACAGTTCGTCCTGAAAAACGGTTTATACACTGATCTACTATGGGTACCAGTGAATTTTTTCCAAGTCCGGATTGAGCTACAATTGATATGATAGGACCAGCAAATCTTTGAAAGCCAACGTTCCAAATTTCAAGTCAATCGTAGTTTGTATGCACGAGATATGATTGATGCAAACCAAGGAAATCAACTCACACACATCCATCATTTCGTGTCGATCGGGTCGCATCCATCGTTTTGCATCGATCGGGTCGCATCCATCTGTTTTGTATCCATCAAGCATCCATCTATTCGTATCCATCACGTACACTCAACTTCGTGTCCACTTGGCCTTCGTATTATTCAAATTGGCACGACTTCGTATCCATCAATTGGAGTCAATTTGTATCGATTCCAATTGCACAGCTCGTATCGATCGATCAACAATCGATACGAATGAAACATCGAACGAATGATATGAAAATGACCTCCAACTATCGATATGAAATGACCCCCAGCCATCGATTTGAAGTAACGTATGAGCATCGATACGAACAGAGTCTCAAGTGATCGATACGAAGAGAACGTGTAAAAATGGTTGACTTGGTCAATCGACATGAAAAGTGGATCGATCCAAGAATTTAGCGCCACGTCAACTTGCAGGCACGTGCTCTGATCGATACGAATAGGAGCGATGCAAATTTAGCAGCCTTCAATAAATCCAAACTTGCATCGACCATAACTCAAAATCTACAAGTCCAAATGCCACCAAATTTTCATAGGAGCTTGCGTACATCCTCAAGAATGTTCATGATCGATCTCGACTCGATTGGATGAAACGAATTTCGTATCGATCACGGACCGAGTGCAAATGTCATGGGATCGATCGTGTGGGCCCACCCACGTGAGAGAAGAGGTCATCCGAGATCTAAGCGAGATTTTTGCAACCTACGCCTATAAATAGCAGCCCAGAACCTACAGAAAAGGGACTTTTTGGCTCTTCGACGTCCAGACTCTGCCGAAATCATCGTTGCACTCGACAATCACTATTGTACTCAAAATTTACTATTGTAATCCGCTGTTACTAGTAAGCAAAAGTTAATAAAAGTGAATCATTTCATAGTGGGCGTAGGCAACACGCTGAACCACTCTAAATCTCTGTGTTTCTCTGTTGTTTTTCTGATTAATTTTGGTGTGTTTGTTAGATCTTCCTCCTTTTTCATTTATATTCTTCATTTTATCTCTTCAAACACATCCGAAGTGTATTGTGCCCAATTTTGGTACAAACACTTTGGTGCTTTCATTGAGAAAACCCAGTTTTTCTCCTGCTCGTTGGATCTACTATCGATATCGGATTGCATAAATCTAAGAAGAAGATCCAGTTTTCAAAGATTAAAGTTCTTCCATCCTATTCAGATTTGCATCAAGTCTAGGAGAGAGCTTCGCTATCCATCATGGTTAACACTAGGACCACTTCAGCTTCCGTAGATCCATAAGGACGGGACAGGCAGAATCCCGTACAACTACCTCCTGCCAATCAGAATGCTGCCGGACCATCAGATCCGCAAGGCCCTGTCACCAGGGAAGAGTTTCAGTTATTAATGCAAGATCTTACTCAGAGCCGCCAACAACTCACTCAGCAGCTCCGTGCTAATGCGGAATTGACCAACCATCTAAACTGTCAAAGACGAAGGAGATCCAGAAGGGATCAGGCTTCCTATTCATCCACTGAGAGTTCAGCCTCTTCCGACTACCATCATAGATCCATGCATCCATGACTGGATGGGAGTTATACTCAGGCTACTGGACATCAGCATACACTGAATATTGGGAAACCGAGAGTTGGCCTGTCAGCCAGCCATCAGACCCTCCTCCTGAGGAGGTACTATTCCATATCATGTTACATACAACCACACTAACACCACGGCTACTGAATCGGGAGTTGATGCCCGAAATCGGACAGATCCGAACCATCGCCGGCATGAACATACTCCCGAACCATATGTTCCAGAGAACTTCGAACCAAGGAGGCGATATGTGGACCGTCGACCGCGACCGGTCCAACCTCGCATTGTAGAACCCGACCACACCTTGGCCCAACGTGCTCAAAATGTACAAATGTCGGACATCCCGACGTTGATCCATCAGATGATCCGAGAGAGTCAAGGCCTCACTATTGACAACTGGGGAATCTCCCAGAGTCATACTCCTTTTACTGATGAGATACTCTATGCTGAACCACCTCGGCGATTCAGGATGCCGACTTTACCGATTTATGAAGGGAGCTCTGATCCCAATCAACACATCTTAAAGTATGAGTGGTTGATGAATGCTGCACGATCTGATGATGCAGTTAAGTGCCGAAGCTTCCCGATCTCTCTAGGGGACATAGCAACTATGTAGTTTACCCTTTTACCACCTCGATCTATCTCTTGTTTTGACCAGTTGGCAACCAAGTTTATTGAGCAGTTTCACATGCATGTCGTAAGACCGAAAGATGTTAATACTTTGTCTAGTGTCACTCAAGCTCCTGGAGAGACACTCAGACGTTATCTGGAGAGATTTCATGCTGCATGCGCTGAAATTAGTAACCCCTATGATAATTCGATTCTGATGGCACTGACTAAGGGGATTGATCCCGATTCTGAGTTCGGTAACTGGTTGGCCGGAAAACCTCCTGTGTCATTGGACCGTTTCTATTCCAAGGCAGCCCAATTCTTGAGAAGGGAGGATGTGAAACAGTCTAGGAAAAAGGATGACGCAGGGCCTAGTATGGAAGGAATTTAGAGTAATGTTGCTGTTAAACAAACCAGGGAGAGTTTCGGGAAAGTGCAATTGAACATACAGAATAAACAAAATCAGCAAAAAGGCAATGGTAATCAAAATAGGAAACAGGATCAGAATGGTGGTCCACAACGTAGGGCTCCTATGTTTGATAATTATACTCCTTTGAATACTTCGTTGGAAAATGTATACTTACAGACCTGCAATACTATTCAGTATAAGAAGCCTGCTCCGAAACAGTCATCGAAAAAACAGATTCAGAAAGGAAATTTTTGTAGATTCCATGAAAGCTACGGCCATAACACGAATGAGTGCCGTCACTTGCAGGATCTCATTGAAAAGTTGATAAGAGAGAGAAAGTTGGAGCAGTTTGTACGGGCGCCGCAGTCTGGAGGTGCGGGCCCATCAAATCAGAATCATGTACCAAATCAGGCAAGACAGGAGGAACCCGCATGTACTGGCGGGAGGTTAGTGATAAATACTATTAGTGGTGGTCCTCATCCAGCAGACCGAAGTTGGAAGGAAATGGAGTCGTATGCCAGTTCTATTAGGCATGCGAGCTTCGAGTGTTGTAGTAGTTTGGAAGATGGGGCTCCGGCCAAGCAATAGAAGATGATGACTGACGACATCGTCTTCCGAGACAGAGATGCCGATAGGATCGAAGCCCCAACCATCGATCCACTTGTCATATCAGCTGAAGTAGGTCCTGCTTGGATGAAGAGGATCTTGGTAGATAGTGGAAGTTCTGTGAATATATTGTTCAAGCGAGCCTATGACCAGATGAAAATGGAGACTAAAGATTTGAAGCCTTGTAAGTACCGTATCCATGGCTTCAATGGAAGTGCGATAATACCCACTGGGATGGTGGAGCTGCCAGTGGAGTTAGGAATTGGAGAACGCCGGAGAGTCTGGATATTAAAATTTGTGGTGTTGGATATAGATTCGCCATATAATGCTTTCTTGGGCCGACCGAACCTAGCTGAGTTCAGGGCTGCTATTGCCCCATGGTGTCTGACTCTAAAGTTCCCCACCGATCATGGGGTTGGAGTCGTTCAAGGAGATCAGGCCGCTGGACGAGCCTGTTATGTTGCTGAGCTGCGAGATGTGCAGCAAAGAGAGAAAGGAAAGGGCGTAGAGGAATCTCTCTACGTCCGCTTTGTTGAAAATTGACAATTGGTGCCTAGGCCCAGGCCCGTGCACCCCAACCAATTCCAAAGAGATCTTGACCCAAGAGAAACTGAAAGTGAAGATGAAGGTAAAGACAATCAAGCTTCTCCGGATGAGCTGACGATCGATGTCCCGATCGATGTCCTGATCGATGATAGCGACGATTCTAAAATGATAAAGATTGGATCTCAGTTAAGCCAACAAATGCAAGAGGAATTGGTTGAATTTCTACGGGCAAACCTTAACATGTTTGCCTGGACACATTATGACATGTGTGGAATCTCCCCGGACATCGCGAGCCACACATTAAACATTGACCCGCGGCACGTCCCGGTCAAACAAAAAAGGCGTGGTATGGATCCAGAGAGATCTACCGCCCTTAAGGAAGAGGTAGACAAGCTTAAATCGAATGGATTTATTCGAGATGGATTATACCCGGAATGGGTATCCAACCATGTACTTGTCCGAAAGCCAAATGGAAAATGGAGAACGTGTGTTGACTACTCAGACTTGAATAAAGCTTGCCCCAAAGACAGTTTTCCACTTCCTCGAATCGATCAGCTCATAGATTCAACGGCTAGACATGAACTCCTATCCTTCATGGACGCATATTCAGGCTACAACCAAATACCCATGCACTTGCCCGACTAGGAGCATACCAGCTTCGTAACCAATATGGGGTATTACTGCTACAAAGTTATGCCTTTTGGACTCAAGAACGCCATGGCAACTTATCAACGGTTAGTTAATCGAATGTTCGCTAACCAGATTGGGAGAACCATAAAGGTATACGTGGATGACATGCTAGTCAAGTCACGATTATCCACTGATTATATCAGAGACCTGGAGTCAATTTTCAATATCCTCCGAGAATACAAAATGAAGCTTAATCCGTTGAAATGTCACTTTGGGGTCGCATCAGGAAAATCCTTGGGTTTATCGTCAACGCTTGAGGAATCGAAGCCAATCCCGAAAAGATCTGGGCGATTAGAAATCTCGAGACTCCAAGAACTATAAAGCAAGTCCAGAGCCTCAACGGGAAAGTAACAGCACTGAGTAGGTTCATTTCAAAATCCACTGACAAATGCATTCCCTTCTTCGATCTGATCCAAAAAGGGAAATAAAACTTTGAATGGACTACGAAATGTGAGGGCGCATTCCAAGCACTAATTTAACACCTCTCCACACCGCCAATTTTGTCAAAGCCTATTGATCACGAGAAATTGTACATTTACTTAGCGGTATCAGAAAACACAATCAGTGCTGCCCTAATTTGGGAAGAGGACCGAATACGAAAACCGGTCTACTATATTAGCAAACGACTAACCGGAGCTGAGAGAAATTATCCGAAGCTAGAGAAGTTGGCTTATTGTCTTGTTATTGCCTCAAGGAAGCTCCATCCGTATTTCCAGGCTCATCCTATCATCGTTTACACCGACCAGCCGTTACGACAGGTCCTTACGCGGCTTGAGACGTCTGGTAGGTTACTCAAATGGAATATCGAGTTAAGTCAGTTTGACATTACTTACACTCCAAGGCGAGAAATTCAAGGACAAGTCCTAGCAGATTTCATAGCTGAATTTACCATCCCAGAGGACTTGCCCGAAACTAGTGAATCTCCCAAGTATATCTGGAAGCTGCATACTAATGGTGCATCAAATGACCGTTGCTCAGGTGCAGGGGTTGTACTTGAAACTCTTGAAGGACGATCTATATGCTATGCTTTAAAGTTTGATTTTCGCGCGACCAACAACGAAGCTGAGTATGAAGCCTTACTTGCCGGATTGAGACTAGCTAGAGATTTGAGAATATTGCTGTGGAGATTTATTGTGATTCACAATTGGTCGTGTGTCAAGTTCGGGGGGAATACCAGGCCAAAGACCAAAGGCTGGCTGCTCATTTAGCTCGAGTCCAGGAGATACTAAATCAGTTTGATTATTATGCCATCTATTGCATACCCCGAGAGCACAATCAAAAAGCCGATTCATTAGCAAAGTTAGCTAGTACAGGCGAGGCACAACAAATGGGACTCGTTCCCGTAGAGACGTTAGCTTCCTTGAGCATCGACCGAATGGAGACAGATTGGATATTTGAGGTAATTCCCAATAAGGAGTCATGGATGACTCCGTTCTGAAATTATCTCGAGCACGGGACCCTGCCAGAGCGTAGGAGTGAAAAGAGACAGATTCTTCGAAAAGCTTCGCGGTTCACTATTCAGAATGGAGTCATATATAGAAGATGATACTCTGTTCCTTTACTCCGGTGTATCGCTCACGATGAAATCAAACGCGTATTGCATGATGTGCACGAAGGAGAATGTGGAGATCACACTGAGGGGCAAGCCTTTGCCAAGAAAGTGCTCCGATATGGATACTATTGGCCAACCATAAATCGCGATGCATCGGATTACACCAGTAAATGTGACAAATGCAGAAGCATGCTCGGATTCCAAGAGCCCCACCTACCGAAATAACTCAGATGGTCAGTCCATAGCCGTTTGCAGTATTGGGCATTGACATTAATGGCTCTCTACCTCAAGCCAAAGGTGGTGTGAAATACGCCATCATAGCAGTTGATTACTTTACCAAGTGGGCAGAAGCTGAACCCCTTGCTATAATCATAACAAAGAAGGTGATCAACTTTGTAGTGCACAACATCATCTGCCGATTTGGTCTCCTGCATACCATCATCACTGATAACGGGACCCAATTCGATAGTGTTGAATTTAAGGATTTCTGTCAACGATTCCACATTCGGAAGAAGTTCTCCGCAGTTGCACACCCTCAGGCGAATAGACAAGTCGAAGCTGTTAATAAAGTTATAAAGTCTATTCTGAAGAAACGACTGGAAAAGGCCGGGGGCAAGTGGGTCGATGAACTTCCTATGGCTTTATGGGCTTACCGAACAACCCACAAGTCCGCAACCGGCCACACTCCATTTTCTCTTTCTTATGGTTCAGAAGCTATTATTCCAGTCAAATTAGAAGTGCCTTCTCAACATGTGACATACTATGATCCAAAGACAAATGCTATACCACTTGCCGAATCTCTGGATTTATTGGATAAGAAGCATGAAGAGGCTGATTTGAGGGCAGCCGCATATCGAAGTCGAGTCGCCCGATTATACAATGCCAAGGTCCGACCATGAACATTTGAACTCGGCGATCTCGTCCTTAAGAGAATTTACCCGGTCCCTTCGCACATGAAACCAACCCGCGAAGGGCCGTATGTTATTGAACGAAAGCTCGGAGATGGCACATTCAAATTATCGACCGTTGACTGTGTAACTCTTCCGAGAGCCTAGAACAGCGAAAGTCTTCGTCGCTACTACACATGACAGGCTCTGTTTATTTATTCAGTCTGCTTTTCATTTGCAATTTGTTTATGCATTTCAAAATTTGAATTTGTAATAAGGCAAATGATTTTGCCGTATTTTCTTATTTCAACAATAAAATGCAATCTCTTCGAGCCAGAGCTGTGATTTATTGAATGCGTCATACAACTATCACTATGCACAGAGAGCTAAATTCCACCCAACGGTGGAATTTATTCAAATAAGGAGTGACTGTGATACGACCGGTTACTCGCTAAGTGAAACCCAAGCTCGGGGGCAAGTCATCACACTGAAGTCAAAAAAGTATTGATACACGACAATCCTTTAACCAACTCCAGATTTCCAGAGTGTGAACTGGAGTATAAACTTACAAATATGGTCTCGAAGAGGGTGGATCCATCCACCTAACGACTTCGCCCGTATCTTGACCAAGTTTGAGGAGGATGGATCCATCCATCTAATGACCTCGCTTGTTAACTCAGGGTGGATGTGAACCGAACATCCACGATCCTGATAGATTTGTCATTCCCGGAGTGCGAACGAAATCCTAAAGCCTGAACAGATGTGACTGGCCATTTGCCGGCCAACTCCAAGTTCCCAAAGCGCGAACTGGAGTATAAACATCAACTAACTCCGGATTCCCAGAGTGCGAACCGGAATGTCAACATAAACACCAACTCCAAATTCCCAGCATGTGAATTGGAACATAAACACCAACTCCAAATTCCTAGAGTGTGAATTGGAGTATAAACGTTAACTCTAAATCCCCGGAGAGTGGATTGGAGTTTAAACACAAACCGGGTGTGAATCGACCACCCGTAGGACAACTCTGAATCCCCAGAGTGTGGACTGGAGTGTAAACGCAAATCGGGTGTGACTGACCACCCACAAACTAATTTAAGTCCTCAGAGTACAGACGAAATGCTAAGTATCAAGCGGGTGTGACTGACCGCCTATAAAATAACTTAAGTCCCCGGAGCGTGGACATATCCTTGAAACTTAAGCAGGCGTGACCGACCACCGACATACAGATTCAAATCCTTGGAGTGTGGATGCAATCGTCAATAGATGAGCGAGTGTGATTCGACCACTCGAATTTCCTTGTTTCAACATCAATTCAACGATGTTAAGCTCGATGTGTTAAAGGTGAAATACAATTGCCACCTGATCTTTACAATTTGTCCCTGAAACTAGGGGCAGAACTTAAGTGCCAATCACTGGCTGAGATAGTACAGCATCGGAGTCCGGCTTAACGTTCGGTTATGACTCATAGTTGTGATTTCAGGACTTAACAAATAAACTCAGATCCAATCCAAAGGTCGAAACTTCACAGGCATACCGGACTGGAGTTAAAATGCTGAAATGCTTAAGCAAATAAACGAAAATTGAGTTGAAGACAAAATGGAATTTCATTTCAACTATTTGTGGAAGAAAATTAAGTACAAGTTTATCCCAAAAAATCCTACTAGCAGGGGCCTAACCTGCATCTTTACACGGCCTACAAAAGCTAAAGAAATTCCTATCTACTCAAAAATGAGCCGAGGAGACGCATCTACTCTTTTTTCTTTCCTCTTTGGTGTGGACCCGCTGGAGCTGTCACTTGGTATTCTCTTTAGGCCCTTGCCTTTCGGCGGCCGATCTCCAGTCGGGGGCATTATATCAACTTCCTCCTCCAAACTCAAATGTATTGGAACGCTTCCTGAAGGCGGAGTCGGAGGGACAGGATCAACAGTAGGAGGCGAAATAAGCACACTTGTCTCAATGACCGTTCCTCCAGGAGATATCATTCGCAAAGGGGCTGGACCAGGTCCTGCCATTCCACCTCCAAAGGCACTGCCCCGCGCAGCTGCTTCCATCTCAGTGTTGATTTCAGCTATAATTTCCTCTTTATGAATTGTTTGTGCATCGCCGGGGACTCCCGCAGTTGGGGCCGAAGAACTTGTCATTGGTGCGCTTCCACCCATAACGAACGGAAAATCTGCAAAGGTGTCACTATGATGACCGAGAAGTTCCTCCATCATCTGCTCATCAAAAATAAGTGTGCTTTCCTGTGCTCCATCAGTTGGTGCCATGGTCGTTGTGGTGGTCGCTTCTGTTATAATGGCCTTCTGCACATGATGTGATTCTTGAGTTGCAAGAGGCATGACCGATGTTGCTCCGATCAATTGATAAAAGTAAAGGAAGGAATGTTAGTAATTATTTCAAGTGACGCTTTCGATTTCGGATAAGCATGGAAAATGTTCAGAGTACCTTCCTCAGTTTGGCTCGCGGGTGGCGTAACAGCTTCAGAGACTTGCTCGCGAGCTGGAGACAACTGCGGTTGATCCGGGTTATAAACAAGAACGGGCTGAGGATAAACTGTAGGTGTCGATTCAGGCTAAGTCGGCACGAGAGTTTCAGAACTTATATCATGATGCTCGACACCAGAGCCTTCTCCAACTTCCGAATGCTGAGCGCCAAGCTTCTCCTTTTCATACGAGATCATTACATCGTGGAGAACTCTCCGTTCATCTTCGCTCAACACCCGGTTCTCGAGCTCGAACTCATCGATCGGTTCAGCTTGATGAGTAGCCTTTTCATCTCCTACCTATTGGCCCCAAGCATTGAACATATGTGTTGGATAGTTATCAAGCCAGGCCAGGTTTCTATGCTTCAAAACATTGGCATTGTAAGTAACGAGAAGATCTTCAATATCTGCCTCTAGGCTGGCTTCAGCCATTTTAACTTCATCCTCAACCTTAGCCTCAACCTTCCGGATTTTAAGTGATGCCGCATCCCGTTCACCCTGAAGCACCATAGCCTGTTCACACGCCTCCTGGGCTGCTTTATTTGCATCATCCTTTTCCTTAACGATTTCGGAAAATTTGGCTTTAAGCTCATTAAGTTCTTTTAGAGCAGCGTCCCTTTCGGCTGTGACGGTGGTGTTTCGGTGGCCCATCTCCTCCACTAAAGCGAAATGTGTTTGTCGCATTCTTTCCATAGATTGAGTTGCCTTATCAGCTTTTTGGGTGGCCTCTATTTCAGATTTCCGAGAGGATTCGGCTTCATAATTAAGCACTTGGATAATACGGTCTTTTTGGGCGAGGTCGGTTTCTAAATTCTCAATTATTTTTGCTCGCTCAAAAGCCACCGCCGACGCTTTATCCGTGGCTTTCATCCACTCCTTATATTGGGTATAGATATCATGAATATAGTCGTGCATCGTTTGTTCAGCCTCAGATGGGATTTTCTTTAAGTGAGGAGGAAAGATAAAGCCGTCGAAGCAAATGTTCGGGAAATCTTTTCTTAACTAGGCAATTCTGATAGCCCCTTCCCCAGTGGGCTCAGTGATGGCTTGTTCGGCAACAGTGGGAGGTTCGGCCTTAGTCCTACGACATTGTGATTCGGGCCTAGAAGTTTGAGAAGATGGTTTTTGACGAGGAGGCTCTACTGGTTGTTTTCCGTGGCCTGGAGGTTGTGTAGGGACTCGAGGAGGTGGAGAATGCGATCGAGAGCGATTTTTGTACTCTCTGTCTCTATCCCTATCCCTCTCATAACGCTCTTGGCTGGAATAACCGCGATCGCGGTTTCTATCATCCTCCCTCCGGCGGGACTCATAATACGAACTCGATGACTGGCGCGCTGAGCGGAGACTTCCAAGCATTGAATTTCGCTTATTCATCGTATCTGTAAAGTAAAAGAAAAACGGAGTAAGTAATCTCCCGAGGCAAACAACTTAAGGCTCAAAACCATGTAGTGTCGTGAAGTGTATATGTGTGTGCTACCCCCCGACCAACCAGTAATGTCGGCCGCACTTGTGGGAAGAGACTCGCTTAAATCTAGAGCACTTTGAAGCCCTTCCAATCCGGTGTCATATTGAAGTGACACATAGTCCGAAATCGGAATGTCAGTAAGTCCTTCAAAAGGATTCTCTACTTGCGAGGGAGGAGCCTTCGAAATTCTAACACCGGAGGCCGGCAGGGACACAACTACGGATTTCCATCTCAAGGATTTGTGACGCTTGTGTGCAACTGCCTTGCCTTTTCTCCTTCCCTCTGAACCCTGGAAACTGTCAGAAGGCCCGACTACGGGTTCATCGTTCGTAGGTGTGTTTTCTTCATCACCCTCCTCAGCTATTACGACCCCGAGCGCTTTACGCTTCACCCACTTCGTCGGGACTTCCCTAAGCGCTCCTTCAAGTCTTATGCTTTGTTTTCGTTCGATCAGCCCAATGATCCTCAAGTTTCTATCTGTTAGCACCGAGTCCAAATCTCTCATTTCGCCCGGCACTTCTTGAAGAATTCGCACTATTTCTTTGAAGTGAGCACCTTCGGGTCGCGGAATTGCAGCTGTAAAGGAAAAAAGATATTAGTTTCAACGTCAAATTATGACCATCCCGTTAACGACTGGAAAAATTGCAGCACTTACGTCTGGCTAACCATCGACTAGCAAACCCTGGAGGGCATCGAACATAGAACCACTCAGTTTTGAAGTATCTCAGTCTAGTGCAAGACCCTATCACCACCTGACAATTCCTAACTGCTTCAAGGAATGTAAACGAAGGACTGTCTCCCCGACTCTTAACGTTAAACAAGTATTTGATTTCGATCGGGGTTGGGGGTCGAAAGAGATGTTCCATGAACACGATGAATAGACTGTTTAGCAGAGCATATCCATTTGGATGTAACCGTGATGGGGCGATTCCAAGGAAAGCCATCACTTCTCTAATATATTGATTGAATGGAGGAAGTGTTCCCGTTGTACACGCATGAAGATTAAAAGCAGTAAACCCTTCCGGGGGAACAAGCCGCCTATCATTCGGTCCCGGTAATAAGACGTCGTCCAACGGCAGACCGTGCATTAGACATATCCGCCCCAACATATCTTCAGAGACATTGGACGGCACAGAATCTTGTGGGTTCCCGATGAACCTGGCACCTGGCAGCTCATCCAGAGCTGGATTTATAACTTCGGCCGCGATGACCGGTATCTCTATTACTAAGGGAGGTGCACTTTGAAGCTCCTGCTACTGTGAACTTGTGGATTCCATAGCTAATCAACTTATCAAAAACCATCATTAGATGATGATAAGCCTGTGTGGTCCCCAGTGTGAAGTGCATGAGTGTGTTGTGCAGTGCAGTGCTACGTAATACTTAAGAAATTCTGTAGAATTTGAGAAAATGTTCAAACGATAAGATTTTGAGATTCAATCGGAGTGACCGTCAACACTGACCGTCACTACCGTACCATAAAAACTTTGGAGACCGATCCAAGTCAAAGTTCATTAAATTTTGTCAAGTTACAGTTCCATCGACGAGCTTCGAAAGGCAGTCAAATATGCAGTGAAGTGATTAAGTCCAATTATGCAAGGCAGAAGCTCGTCGGAGTCAAGTGTTCAAGTGTGCAAGGAGTCTCGTATTCGTCAAAATTCAACTCGGATCAATCACCAAGCCTTCACCTCGTATCGATCAGGGAACCATCACGTCATATTGATTTCAAGCCATCATCTCGTATCGATCATTAGAGGCTATTTCGTATTGATGCCATATACCTTGCTTCACGTCGATCAGCGTTAACACCTTCGTATCGATCGTCATTTTGTATTAGTCAATCGATATGTAGTTCCACCAGCAATCGATACGAAGCATGGTTTTCCCTCGATACGAAATCACACTTCAACCTAGATCGATACAAGCTTCTTCCTCTAACCCATCATTTTCGGATCGATACGAACTCCACTCCCCAGATCGATACGAGCATCCTCTTCGTGTCCTCACACTCTTTCTTCTCCAAACCCATTTTGACCTTCCATGGGTATCACCTCACCAGAATCGGCAACAAAGTCGAATGGAACGACAATGAATCTCAAGCCTCATCGTTTTTAACATAGTTCATTGCCAAGTTACCTAAATCTAACAAGCTGGATTGAGGGATTAGGAGCTCGACTCGATTTGAAGGCGAAAACAACTTCGATTTCCTTTGTTCAGAGCGATACGAAAGCTAGAGAGGGAAGGCAAATAAATGGGAAAAATTCTAAGTACCAAGATATTTATACTTGGAAAGTGACCATTCGTCTCCCAGTACAATCTAACCTGTCGAAGCGATCTACTTCCTCAAGCGATGCGAGGCAGCCATTCGTGTCCATGTGCTATCCATCCAGAGTAACGCTTGGTCGTATCCATCGGACAATCGACACGAAGCGCAAAGCAAAGACCGATTGGACTATTCGAATCCATTTGAAATACATCGATACGAACTGCTCTATTCGTATCCATCAACATATAGCCCACGAAGACTCGTATCCATCGATACGAAACGCTTTGAAAGACCAACTAATTCGTGTCGATCGCCATCAATATGAAAATAATTTTTCAACTGTTCACATCGACCCAGGAGAAGATCGATACGAAGAGATACTTTGAAACAACCATCAAGCGTTGTTACAATTAGAATTTCACATCGATTTCGGAGAGGATCGATACTAAATTCAATGCAAAAGAAAACCGACAATGACTCGTGAATGTGCAAACGTTAACGGGAGTTGGGTTAACATACATTTATGTGTGATGAATTAACGTTCAATTCTTAAAATTCACAAGAAGTGAATGCTCACCTAATGACAATTACAACAACAAATGACAGTTTGCTATAGTTCGATACTCAGTTACAACAGTGCATAATACAACAATTGGCAGTCAACAGTTCATTATTTGTATTACTGAAGAACAATCGAAGGTTACATCTTTCGACGAGAAGACAACAACCGTTCAACAAGTCAGATGGAACCTTTTAGAATGAAGATTGCATCTTTTCAAAGCATGTTATGTCCTCACAAGACGTACTTTGGGGGCAAATGTTATCCCACCTTTTGGCAAGGCCGTGATACCAAGGAGTTGACTGGAAATCAAAGACAGTTCATCCTGAAAAACGGTTATACACAGATCTACTATGGGTACCGGTGAATTTTGTCCGAGTTCGGATCGAGCTACAATTGATATGACAGGACCAACAAAGTTTTGAAAGCCAAGTTCCAAATTTCAAGTCAATCGAAGTTCGTATGCACGAGATATGATCGATGCAAACCAAGGAAATCAACTCACACACATCCATCATTTCGCGTCGATTAGGTCGCATCCATCGTTCCGCATCGATCGGGTCGCATCCATCTGTTTCGTATCCATTAAGCATCCATATATTTGTATCCATCACGTACACTCAAGTTCGTGTCCACTTGGCCTTCGTATCCATCAAATTGGCTCAACTTCGTATCCATCAATTGGAGTCAATTCATATCGATTCCAATTGCACAACTCGTATCGATCGATCAACGATCGATACGAATGAAACAACGAACGAATGATATGAAAATGACCTCCAACTATCGATACGAAATGGCCCCCACCCATCAATACGAAGTAACCTATGAGCATTGATACGAACCGAGTCTCAAGTGATCGATACGAAGAGAACGTGTAAAAATGGTTGACTCGGTCAATCGACATGAAAAGTGGATCGATCCAAGAATTTAGTGCCACGTCAACTTGCAGGAACGTGCTCAGATCGATACGAACAGGAGCGATGCGAATTCAGTAGCCTTCAATAAATCCAAACTTGCATCGATCATAGCTCAAAATCTACAAGTCCAAATGCCACCAAATTTTCACAGAAGCTTGCATACATCCTCAAGAATGTTCATGATCGATCTCGACTCGATTAGACGAAATTTCGATCGATATGAAATTCGTTCGTATCGATCACGGAATGAGTGCAAATGTCATGGGATTGATCGTGTGGGCCCACCCACGTGAGAGAAGAGGTCATCCGAGATCTGAGCGAGATATTTGTAGCTTACGCCTATAAATAGCAGCCCAGAACCTACATGAAAGGGACTTTTTGGCTCCTTGACGTCCAGACTCTGCCGAAATTACCGTTGCACTCGAAAATCACTGTTGTACTCGAAAATCACTGTTGTACTCGAAAATTACTGTTGTAATCCACTGTAACCAGCAAGCAAAAGTTAATAAAAGTGAATCATTTCATAGTGGACGTAGGCAACACGCCGAACCACTCTAAATCTCCGTGTTTCTCTGTTGTTTTTCTGATTAATTTTGGTGTGTTTGTTAGATCTGCCTCCTTTTTCATTTATATTCTTCATTTTGTCTCTTCAAACACATCCGAAGGGTGTTGTGCCCAATTTTGGTACAAACAAATGGAAATCAAACAAATCAAATAAGAAATATTTCAATAATTAATATTTCATAAGTATTAATTAATTTAATTTATTTAAAGCTAATTTAAGTTTTATTCCATTTAAATTGAATTTAAACATTCTACCGACATCGTATATCAATACGCCTGTTTATAACTCTTATATACGCACTTTACTAAATACTAATGACATCCAAATAATAAAATAAAATAAAATTTTATAGCTAATATTTCATAAATATTAATTAATTCAATTATTTTTTAACAATTAAAAATTAATTAAATCATGTGGTTTATTTAAATATTCATTATTTCGGTAGTGTGACTCAAAAATGTAAATTCAGTCGGCAATTAATATTGAAAAATTCAAATATTAACATTCGCATATCACCTTAGCTAGTGGTGTAACATCTTAGCTGAATTTATTGTTTACACATCCTTTGGTAAAATCCAATTTTACTTATTTTTAGCATTACCCATTGGTGACAATCATTTACACCAATTCTCTTCGTCAAAACTACATCACTTTAGATTTATGGAATTTGGCAATTATCGAAATTCTAATATCATCCATATTCAACTCTATAGTTCAAACTCAAAGTCCATGATTCAATAATACCAATTATTAATAATCGAAATGCTCCGGCCAGAAATTTTGACTTTGAGTTTACTTTAATTGATCGTTATACTAAACTCATATAAACATGGAAGCAGACCCTCTCTTGAATAATGTTTCACTTCCATTGCTTCCACTCAAACCAACTATAGTCGTTCAATGGACGTCATGCCACGATTTAACTATAATACAAGTGAAGTTTCCACATTGAAGATCAATAGTATTATCAAGTCAAGAGAACTGTATAATTTTGTCACATCAATATTTTTTGTTTGATCTTAGTTGTATTAACTAACATAAGACTATCAAGTGAGTGAGTCATTCCATAGTTATCCAGTAACCATTAGTACGTAACCCTTGGTGTCCCAGCAGTCATGAGTAATACACTGCCCAACATTTAGAGAGCGTTACATACTCTACTCACAAAAGATGTATCGATATCCAGACTCGATACATCTTGACTAGAAATATTTAAAATGGTATATTTAATTTTATTGTGATAAATTACTCATGGTTACAACACCCTGTAACTATTATCACAAAACATACCATTTATGAAATTTCTATTAAATATACTTTTAATTAAATTAATTAATCAATATAACTCATTATATCAAGTATATAATAGAAAGAAAATACCTTTTATTTTGAACAAGATTGGTTACCGAGTTAGATATATGTAACAAATTACATAATTACCTCTAAGGCATATCCCTAACTCTATCGGTACAACTATTTATTTATGTTTGTAGTTTATTCTGATTTACCCGGATTTTAGACTTGTCGATATTCTATTTTGGGACATTATGTTATGTATATTTGGAATATTGTATTTATGAGATTTGGAAATGTGTGAAATGGGTACCTACTTTATTATTATATTTTATCTCTTCCGCCATGATATTCTAAAAGCATAGATATATAGCTTTGTATATTGATTAATTAATTAATTTGATCAACCAAGAACTAGATTTGGAATGGACCTAAGTTTCGATGGGCTTTTATTGGGTCAAAAATTAGGCCCGTTCCGAAGAGGATTGTTACACAACTAGTTATGCGATGGCGTAGCACATCGACACGATGACAGCTTTGGAACTTCGGTAGGATGGCTCTACGACTCACGATGGGTGTCTACATGGTTTTAAATCTCCTATATATCGTCCGAGATCTCCTCCGATATCTCCTTTTCACACTTAAACGAGACGAGACATCAAATCTCCTCCATATCTCCCTCGACACTCATCTCGTCCGAGATATTCAAATCTCACCCGAAATATGGATCAAAATCTCAATCCGAGATCTCACCCAAAATTATACATTTTTCTTATTTCCCATGATGTTTTTTATTTTCATATTGATTCAAAAGAAACTACTCGATCCAATTATAATTTACCAACTTCTTTAACATATTCTTTACCTTTTATCTTAATAAGTCATAGCGAAAGGTTTCACTTCTTTATTATGTTCAAATAAAAGGATATTATTCAATCATTTCCAAATAAATTAAGCTAATCAAGCTACTACTCTTCTAAAAATATTCCTTTTTCCATGTAAATCAAGTATGTTACCATTTTTATTTTTACTAAGATAGTTATAACCGTTAAATAAATTTTTGACACATCAATTTTAGACACATAAGTACATCCAAGATATTCCCAAGATGTCAATGCGAGATGTACACCCCTTATGTACTCATCTCATCCGAGATCTCCCCCGATATGAGATAACTTGTGGAAAAATTCCGAGACGAAACATGACCGAAATCCGATATTTAAAACCTTGGGTGTCTATAGGTGTTTCGAAGATGACGACTTAACGATGGGAGTCATGAAGATGATCCATAAGGGCAAGCTCAACAATGAGGGCTTATGAGTAGGATTTTCGATTCTGTTCTAGCATGGAGATAGTCGAGTTGGAATAACGATATAGTCATTATAGAGACGTGTGCAAAAGGATCATTGATAACTCAGAGGTTTCCAGTGTGTTTGTAAAGAAGGGGTATGTGTGGATGCCCCCTGGATTTGTGATTGTATCCAGATTTTGCAATAGTAGATTACCCTAGACTTTTGCGATTATGGCCCAGTTCCTTGCCTTACGAAGTGGCATGAATTGAGAAACAAAGAAGGTCGTATTTGATTGAGCCCCTGAATTACAATTATTCAATATGAGTTATCATATATCCAATGCACATGAGTGATGGTGAGGATTGTTTGATGGATGTTATACTTGCCATAGTTGTTTACCACTCTAGGGTGTTACGCGATGTAGGTGTTTGGACCGTATACCTAAACACTGGATATTGTACTTTGATTGTAGTACACTTATGTGCCAACAATGGTATATTAGAATATATCGATTGTTATGTGCTAACTCTTTGGATGCAGGGACAGATCAGGTATGGTTCTTCAAACCCTATGCCCCTATTTACTATATACATTTTTTATAGTATTTTTGAGATGATGTATCACTTACACCAGACTGTTGTCTGACCTGAGATTTTATGCTTTTCATCTTATTATCTCGGGTACTCTTACCTCTTTTAGGATAATAGGTCTAGATAGCGCTTGGTATTGTACAAAGTACAAGTAGGAGACTACACTTTCATATATCTATACTTGGACTTACTATCATTTATATTCTACTGTGCAGTACCATGGAGTTATACCAATACTTGTATTGCTTTAGAGACAGTCTAGAGTTTATTTTGGAGATTTGTGATGTATAAACTCTTCTATTTCAGTTTTTGTATAATTTGTGAACCTGTCGCGCTTTGATGTTCTTTTTATAGTCCATTTGATTATATCACTGTCTTGCCTGTTTTACATCTATGTTATTATATTATATTTTTTGTGTGCTATGAAATTTTTATAGGTACTATGTTTGAATTTTGTTTACTTTACACCCTTAGCTATCATCTTACATCGATTGAGTGCCTCTACAGCATATTATATAGGTATATTGGATACCGATGGTGTAGCGCAGTTTGTCATATTTGGAATCAGAGCTTAGGTTGCGTAGATGATCTAAGTTGATTCTTGAATCCATTAGAGATAAGGAAGGAGCTATCGCTTTAGAATGGTTCAGTGATATATAAGAGAGCGCACTTGTTATATTTTGGTTTCCAATACTATATATTACCATATATAGAGTATAAGTCGTACTGCACACACGAGTGCCATTAATGCAGTTCTTCTTTAAGAGAGACTGGTCATTCTTATTACATATTAAGAATGAGCAGACATACGAGAAATTCTACTAAGAACTCCATCTATGAAGTTTAGGAGTGGGCAGGTTCGAGGCTTCTAACCTCGATTTATAGGACATGTTTGTAAGGATGGTATGAAACATGGTTTAGAATGCCCAAGTTGCTCCTAATGTCAATGGTGCTCAAGTGCGAATGCCAAGAGTCGACTTTGCCAAGCTATAAAAAGACTACATGAATATAAGAGGCAGACTATTCCTTGGAATGAAGTAGGCTTTTGAGGGGCAAGACTGGATGGATGCTTTTAAGAGGATCTTCAATGACTTGGAGTTAGATGATGCTATAAGGTAGAGGTTAGATTCTAGAACTCCACGAATGGGCTATGAACTGGTGGAATGCCCTTATAGCTGCAACTCCATAGGATCGATTTATTTGAGATCAGTTCATCGTTGTCTTCAAAGAGAAGTTATCCCAATTGCTCAAAAAATCAGTGTTGTCTAGGAAGTTTATTGACTTGATGCAAGCCTATATGTTTGTATCAAAGTTTGTGGCCAAATTCGATATATTGTAGAAATGCGGTCTATCCTTCATTAATACTCTACTTGAAAAGAATGAGAAGTTTATCATTGGGTTGAGCGATCATCTTAGGAAGCGGTTGATTGCTCACTTTGATGATAGCTTTGAGAAGTTTATCGAGAAGGCTTTAGGATGCGTGAGCCTTTGCCTAGTGTAGAAGGACTGTCCCGAACCAGCTAAGCAAGGACATGCAGTGATGGCATATGCATTGAATGCCATTCTGATTTCATCGAGTGCTCCATCGACGAAAGAGAAGGGATATGGCATCACTATCTAAGATATGCTTTCCATTTATGATGTTTCTATACGTGTTTTGTTCGATACCAGGGTTCCACATCCCTTCATATCTAGTGATTTGGTAGATAGATTGGGATTGGAACCTAGGATAGTTGACTGACCTTTGATTATTACCAACCCTGTTGGAGGATCAACTGCTTTTGCATGGTTTGTTGAGACTTAACCTTATCGAGTCAAGGATATTTGTTTATTTGTGATTACTTTGTTTTGGGCTTTGTTGGGTTTGGTATTATTCTAAGATGGGCTAATTAAGGAGGTATAAAGTAGTGGTGGTGGACTGTGAGAGGCTATTGGCGACGATAGGGATAGACGATGGGCATAGATAGGATATAGGCTACCTACTTGACGATTAGGTGATGGTTTTCACTCGAGATCCCTCACAACAAGTTTTCATCTATGCCTATAGCTATGAGAGTATCCAGACATATTCGTGGAGGTAACCGAATTACTACCACGTAAAGAGATAGAGTTCCATGTAGATTTGGCGAAGGATACCAGATTGACTATTATGCCATTGAAGTGTATGGTGCTGAAAAAGCAGAAGGAACTAGAGGTATAAGTGAATGACCTATTATGATGAGGGTTCGTTCAATGGAGTATACCTGAGTAGGGAGCACCTATAGTGTTCTCCACTAAAGCGGATAACTCTTTTAGATTGTGTGTAGATTACCGTGAGATGAATAAGGTGACGAAGAAGAACAAGTATTAACTTCCACGTTTTGATGACTTGTTTAATCAGCTCCATGATGTCGAGGTGTTATCTCATTTGGACCTTGGATAGGGTCTTATCAATTGAGGATGGCGAAGAAGAGTGTACCGATCACATCGTTTTGTATGCCGTTAGGATTCTATAAGTAGCTGGTTATGCTGTTTTGGCTAACCAATGCACCGACTTACTTTGTTAATCTTGTGAAATGTATTTTCAAGGATCGGGTAAATAAGTTTGTATTTGTGTTCTTAGATGATATCCTTAGTTATTCGAGGATGGAGGAAGAATACAAGGAGCATTTGAGGATTGTGCTCAAGGCGTTGAGGAGGCACCGATTAAAGGCTAAGTTTTTGATGTGTCACTTTTGGAGGAGGGAAGTGCGATTATTGGGTCATGTTGGATCTGAGCGGGGTATTGCTGTAGACCTTGCGAAGGTGGCAGCCGTACAGGACTACGATCAACCCAAACCCCTATAGACGTGAGGAGTTTCCTTGGACGGGCTAGATACTATAGACTTTTTATCTAGGACTTCTCTAAGGATGTGTGCATGTGTTTGAGAGTCTGAAGGAGTGGTTGATGTGCACACCGGTGTTAGCCATTCCGAGCAGGAATGAGGAGCTAACAGTATACACAGATGCATGTGTTTCTAGATTCGGTGCAGTATTGATGCGAAGAGAAAAGTTGTCACCTATGCTAGTCAATGAATGAAACTACATGAGAGGAAGTACCCAACTCATGATTTGGAGTTGGCGGCGATTGTATTTGCTTTGAAGATGCGGAGGCATTATTTGCTTTATGAAAGGTTCGAGTTGTATATGGACCACAAATCGTTGAAGTGTCTCTTCTTCCAAAAGTGTCTTTACCATCGTCGGCAGCGATAGTTAGAGTTCCTGGCCTCCTACGACTTTGACATTTCTTTTACACCTGGTAAGGGAAATGCAGTCATCGATGCTTTGAGTAGGATACATGCTAGCTTAAGAGCAATGTTCCTATTAGAGTTTATCGCTGGCTATGATTTTAGACCTCGATGTGAGCTAGAGTTGCAAATGTTGGCTAGCTTGACGATCAAACCTACTTTGATTAAGTGGATCGATAATAGTCAGAGGCAAGATGCTAGAGTAGTAGAGATCATGGTGAAGATAGAGGAAGGAGTAGAGTCTGAGGAGATGAAATAGTACAGGCTCGACCGTGGGGGTTGGCTCCAGAAGGACGGAAGATTGTTTGTTCTTGATGTCGATGGCTTGAGGTGCTACGAGACTGCCATCATTCGAGATTGATTGTACATCCCAGCGGAAGTAAAATGCACCATGATATGAGGTAGACATTTTATTGGAAAGGGATGAAGATGGACATCAGGGCATTCATCTTAAAGTGCATGAATTGTCAGTTGGTATAAACAAAGCAGATGAAGCTGAGTGGTTTGCTGTAATCACTTGAGATTTTCGAGTGGAAGTGGGAACAAGTTTCGACGGACTTTATTGGATTGCCAAGGATCGAAGGGGGATATGATAGCATTTGGGTCCTTGTCGATATATTGATGAAGAGTGCCTGATTTAAATCTGTAAAGTCTAGTAGAACGATATCCAAATTGGCAGAGTTGTATGTGAAGTGGGTTGTGTGATACCATAGTGTACTGAAATGCATTGTGCCAAGACCCTCTGCTCACTAGTAGGTTTTGGAAGAGCTTACAAGATGCATTGGGGAAAGAGCTACATCTCAGTACAGCTTATCACCCACAAACTACTGGATAGACTAAGAGGGTGAACAATATCTTGGAGGATCTCTTGGAAGCTTGCATTCTAGATTTCGGTGGCTCAAGGGACGATCATTTCTATTTAGTAGAGTTCGCATACAACAAAATTATCAATCCAACATCGGTATGGCACCATTTGTAGCATTATATGACTGATCATGCAATGCTCCTTCATGTTGGTGGAAAGCGGACGAGAAACTGATACTTGGGCCTGATATGGTTAGGGAGATTTCGAAGAAGATCAAATTCAGTCGGCAATGAATGAAAGTTGCTTAAAATAGGCATAAGAGCTACGCTGGTAGGAGGAGACGTGAAGAGTTCTCTATCGATGATATAATGTTTGTTATGATCTCTTTGTTGAAGAATGCTATTCGATTCAGTACTAAGGGGAAGTTGGCATTAAGAATCATTGGTCGTTTTCCAACACTTGAGAGGATCGAGCATCTAGCAAATAGAGTCGACCTGCCTCAGAAGATGTTGGGCGTGTACAACTTGTTCCACATCTCTTATTTGTGGAAGTCTGTGCATGGCTCAGGCATGATAGTTGAACCGAATCAAGTTGATGATATCAAGATTCAACTAGAAACTTCGAGACCTCGTAGGCCTATTCGTATCGTCGACGTGATATGAAACAACTTGGGAGGAAGAGGTAGAGCCAGGGAAGGTTTAGTGGACTGAGAGTGAAGGCGGTTGTACTTGGGAGACCGAGGAGAGCATGAGGACTGCTTATCAGAAGCTCTTTACTTGGTGAGACATTCTATTTATCTCCTTTACTTTCGCTTTCCATATCATATAGGGTAGTTTAGTATCATGCATGCTAGGATAGGCGTAGATATCATTTCCTGCTTCTGTGTGCATGTTTGATGTTTGATATGTTTGGTAATGGATGTTTGGCATGCGAGGTAGCTATGTTTGATTTTACCTTGTTTGTGTTGGTGATTTTGGTGGCGAAACTCCTAAAGAAGGGGAGAGTGTAATGACCTATATTTTACGTATTGGAGGGTCATAAAATATTGTTTTTAAATTTGTATTGGGTCTTATGACACTATAACTATGTGGGATGTTGAGTAGTTACATTTTTGAACCTGAGAAATTTTATCATACGATTTTAGCCTAAAATCTTCTAATGGCTATAACTTTTTTGTAGAAACCCATTTAGTGTCCGAGAACACTTCCATTCGATAATGGTTTCCATTTTCATAGAGTGGTCATAATAGCGATTTGGACATTCAGTCTAGGAGATATAACTATTTGAATTTTGGCATATTTTAAAGTGGCTTAGTGGGTAATTAGGGAGATTGGGGAGAGGCCAAATAACTTAGTTTGGGTATAGGGGTTATAATGGCAAAAATAAATATCCCTAAATCATTTCTACCATCTTTAAAGTTGATCTATGCCTCCATTAACCCATTTTTCATCCAAAACCTTCTCTTTCCTCCTCCAAATCAAGTATAAATCATATATTAAGGGTAGATTAGCAAGAGGATTGATTAGAGATATTCAAATCCACATTTTCGGGGAAGACAATTTGGCATTTGCTATTCATTTTCGAATTTTTTCTCAATTTGCATGCAAAATATGGATTCTGGAGGGTTTGGTGAGTGATTATATATATATATATATGTGTGTGTGTGTGTGTATAGGTTTTAACATATTTTGGATCCATATTAAAAATCAAATTTATGTTTTATTGCTGTTTTAAAACCCTAGCTAAAGTAAAAATGTGAGTAAAGTGAGTTTTGGTGATCTAATCATGTTATTTGGATGTGTGATTGCCTTTATTGATGTTAGGATATGATATAGATGTGTTGTATGATAATTGCTATGATTTGTTGTGCGATTAGCATGCTTGAATGTTTTTGATGCATGTGTGATGTTTGTGTACATGCTTTAATGGTTGAAAATGCTAATCGGAGCGAACTAAATAAAGGGGGTATACAACTGGACTTTTACGGATAGGCTTGAGGATGTTAGGATTTGTATCGATGCATAGAAAAGACGCACGGGTCGAAGAACAGAGCGTAGCAATGAAGTCAACACGAAATTGGAGTTTGGAGAAACTATAGTATTATTGTTTGGTAGCATTTGCTCGGTGGCTCGGTGCTTGGAATCGTGCTTGGGGCCGGTGGGAGGTTTTCTCGGGTCTTGCTTCGGGTTGGCATAGGAAGAACCAGACAACAAATGATGTCTGGAAGTGCTATCGTTCGATGGCTAAGCGAGAAAAATTGTTTGGTGGTTGCTTGATATCATGCATAGGATTTGGGGTAGTTGCTTCAGGTCAACACCGGAACAAGAAATTGGATTCACTGATTTTTGGTTGCTTGGAGTTAGAGGGAAGGCTGCTTCAAGTTTTTCAGTGGATACTTTGGGTCCGACCTAGATGATACTAGGATTGAAACTTGAAATTTGAGAATTTTGGTCATGGTGAGGTGGCTCTTTGGGATTTCTTCGTGACTTGTTTTGGGGGTCTAGTGGGTGATGTGGAGTGAGGTAGACAACTCCAAATGACTCGGGAAGGCATTGGATTTCGAATGGCGACTAGTTAGGTGATGGCATAGCACTTCGACACGACGACGATGACTTCGGAACTTTGATACGATGACTCTACGACTTACGATGAGTGTCTAGAGGTGTATCAAAGATGATGACTTAATGATGGGAGTCGTGATGGTGATCCACAAGGGAATGTTCAACGATGAGAGTTTGTGAGTAGAATTTGCGATTATGTTACACTGTAGAGATAGCCGGGATGGAATAACGATTGAGTTCCATTATGGAGACGTATGCAAAGTGATCGTTGATAACTCGGAGGTTTCTAGTATGCTAGTAAAGAAGGGGTATGTAGGGACGCCCACCTGGATTTGCAGTCGTATCTAGATCTTGTGATAGTAGATTACCTTGAACTTTTGCGATTGCGAGTCTGGTTCCTAGCCTTGTGAAGTGGCATGGATTCGAGTAGCAAAGAAGCCAGGATTTGATTGAATCCCTGGTTTGTGATTGTACCATACGAGTTACTATATATCCAATGCACACGAGTGATGGTGAGGATGTTTGATGGATGTTATGTTTTCCATGGTTGTTTATCGCTCTAGGGTGTCATACGATGTAGGCATTTGTGACCATATACCTAGACACTAGATATTGTACTTTGATTGTAGTACACTTATGTGGCAATGATAGTAGGTTGGCATATATTGATTTTATGTGCTAACTCTTTGGATGTAGGGATAAGTCAGATATGGTTCTTCAAACCCTTTGCCCCTTTCTACTATATACGTTTTTTATAATATTTTTGAGATGATGTATCGCTCATACCAGACTATTGTTTGACCCGAGGTTTTATGCTTTGCTTCTTATTATCCTAAGTACTCTTAAATGAGTAGATTAGGGATAACAGGTTTGGATAGCATATGGAGCCGTATGGAGTACAAGCAGGAGGCTACGCTTTCATATATCTCTACTTGAAACCTACTATTTCTTATATTCCAATGTGCAGTAATGCGGGGCTATACCAATACTTGTATTACTTTAGATATAGTATAGAGTTTATTTTGAAGATTTGGGATGTATAAACTCTTCTATTTTAGTTTTTGTATAATTTGTGAACCTATTACGCTCTGATGTTCTTATTTATGGTTCATTTTATTATATCACTGTCTCGCCTGTTTTTACATCTATGTTATTATATTATATTTTGTCTATGCACGGTGAGATGTTTAACAGGTTATGTGTTTGGATTTTCGTTACTTTACACCTTTGGCCATCGTCTTACATCGGTCGGGTACCTCCATAGTGCATTATACATGTATATTTGGTACCAGCGATGTAGGGTGCGTTATATAGGTATATTTGTTTAATCATGACAAGTATATTTGCATTTAATCAAACCGTCCGTTAAAGAGATTTAACTACTGTAGGCTTGTGGAACCAAATTGTATAAAGCCAAAAATGCAAAGAACTTTATAGATACCATCTTTAACATGTCTCGTTAAATCTCTCCAATGCTATTTATCTCTTTTGTAAATATTTTGAATCTATTACTCATAATAACCTAATATTTAAACGATAACAGGTTTTCTTATTGAAAAGTTTTGACTTTTTTTATAAACTTTCAAATTCTCATACTTATAGATTTTGAATCCAAAATGTAAACTATTAAAATGCAATTTTTTTGTTTTAAATTTTTAGATTTTTACATCCAAAATTCAGAACTCAAAATTTCAAACATAAAGCCAAAATTTTATTTTTCAAATTCAAAGAAAAAATTCAAAAATTCAATTTTGATAGTTTCAAATTCAAAATTCACGCTTTTAAAACTCAAATTTCAAACTGAAAAATTTGATGTAGTGAATTTTCAAACATTAAAATTTCAAAATTTCAAATTCAAATTCAAGTTTAGAACTCAAATTCCAAATTCAAAATTTCAAAATCCAAAAATAGAAATTCTCAAAATTTCAAACTACATATACTTTTTTCCTTTTTTGAATAAGGTTTACCTGTTTAAATTTTTACTTTAAAAAAATTAAACTTTGAAAATAATCTGAATTTTCAAATATGAGTTTTCAAATTCAGTTTTGTTATTTTTAAATTCAAAATTCAAATCTTATAGTATTAAATTTTCAAATTCAAGTTTCAAATTTGAAATTGATTTTCACATTTTTATAATTTTAAATTCAAATTTTGACTTTTCTAATAAAAAATCTAAATTTGAATTTCAGTACTCGAATTAAAAATTTATACTTTCATATATTATAATTTAAAATTAAATCTGAAATCCAAATTTCTTACTAATATATTATCTTTGATGTTTAATTAAAATTAATGAAAAACTACATTAAATATTAATATATAATCAAACGATCGGTTTTCCCACCATTGTACAGTGTATTAGTTTTGTTTATTGAGTGTGATGTGAATACTGGTTATATAAGAATGTAAATTGTACAAAATATAACAAAAATAATTTTTTCTAATCAATGATTTTATTTGATATATATATATATATATATATATGTATGTATGTATGTATGTATATACAGAAATTATACTGTAACAATTAGATATCCCCTGAGTTTCACAAGACAAAGAAATTCAGTGGTCAATAAGTGCTTATTGTGTAAAATTTTGAGTTTTATTTTGTGTTTGATAACACTGCTCCTATATGTGCATGTGCGCGCACGCACACACAGCTATACACACACATACATATGTATGTGATATTTTTATTTTTTTATCGTATTTTTTAAGCGTGTTACAGATTAAATATCAATAATGAGAATAATGAGCAACAAATATGTACAAATTCACTAAGTACCGAAGAAGCATGAAATACAATAGTTAAATACATAAGAGTACAACAAATCAATCCTCATTCGTTATAGTGATCTATAAAACTATTTTAGAATATACAAATATCTCTTCCTTTTAATATTTATATTTCCTTAGTATTTCTCTAATATGAGATCGTATATATTTCTCTAATATGAGATTGTATAACTTCTCTTTCTTCACTCACAAATCATCGAATGTCAAAATATTAAATTACAAAGGGCAATTTTTATTCTTAACCACTATCATATAATTCAAATATAATCTGGTCAAAAACACAATCATCAACATAGTTTCATATTGCATAATCTGATCAATATTTAAAGGTAATTTGCTCTTCGTCAACTCACAATTCATTAATGCCAACAACCACCACCAATTTACATTGAACTTCGCATCACTTGTAACTCTATAGCAAATCTCCAACACTAGTCGGTGAAACCATCCCTTACAACATCATTCACTATATTTTAGAATAATTGTAACGACCCCTAATTCGAGACTCAAAGAAGTACGCTGATGATGCTGCAGTCATCACCAAAATTATCTTCCAACGACGGAAGTGAGTTTTGTATATTCAAATACAGACAAAGTAAACATAAAAGCTAAATATTTTAATTTCATAGAAATTTTCTTAATATTCATTACATGCATTTTTTCAAAATTAACCCCAAAGTCGTACTCACACAGAGGTCAAATAACAATAGAAAAAAACATAGTAAAGAGTCAAGTCAATATATGATGATGCCGCCCGACTCTTTAAAACAGAGGAAAAAATATCTTTATTTGCTAACAAATCCCCTGACCCGTCTTCGATCTACGTACTAGAGCTTCTGATATAAACCTGTCTATTCCAATAAACTAAACCTACTTAAATGAGTACCCATGATTTTATGGGGAAACCAATAATAAAAACACAGATCAGAAATAAAGTTCGGTGTGAATAATACTTACTCAAAACAAGCATATAGCGCAACTACGCTGTACAACATGGAACGAGTTTCCCGTCACTATCCACAACATCATAAATGAAACGATCATAGTTTACACAGTACCCATTTACTAGTACTACTACTGCGCCCTTATGTGGTTCACATCTACTATTGCGCCTTATGCACACTTATGTTATTTCCTAATGCTACTATGCCTTATAGGTTCTTATGCGGTTTCCTTTTAGATTAATCTTTAGTCTGATATTGCCTAGAATCAGCCCCTGCAGTATCCTTTAGTTTCATCCATTAAATTTAAATAGCATAGGCCCAGCCCCCAGCATTATTCTTTCAAATTCATTCATTAAACTTAAAGTGCATAGACTCAGCCCCCAACAGTATTATTTAAATTCATTTATTTTTTAAGCTCTGGACCACAAAAGAAATAGCCACATGCAATCCTTATATATTTATTTACTTAAATTTTGGACTACTGTGAAACAGCAACACCCCAAACATTTGCCTTGTTTAAAACTGCATAAAATCAGCCCACCACAGTCTCTTGGAAGTTGAATGCCTCTCCTCACCTTCCTAAGGTTTGTATTCGAGTGAGCGTCGCCACCCGGCATCAATTTCCCTTCCAACCCTGCGTCTAGCATATGAGCCCTTCCCCCTAATAGCCCTGGACTAACTGTAACGATCCACCAATCCGTACAGTTTAAGCTGACAATAAACCACATGTCCAACCCAAATCGAAGGGAAAGACAGATAGTTATGGGAAAGAAAGAGGAAAGAAGTGGAGAAGAAGAGAATAACGAAAAGAAATTAAAAACAATACATAATCTCACAATCGCAGTAGAACAATATATAATATAATATCAATAATTTTTACAAAGAGAAACTATTATATGCATACATCCATCAGAGTACAACAACAATCACAATTATCAGCCCGGACAGTTATAACAACCCGTCCTCACAGTTGCTGATAATTTCAACAACAAAGTAGCGGAAATAAACATATACGAGAATACGACTTAAAGACCTCCAACTCGTCTCCTAAGCTCCAATGCAACCAAAATAATATGTAAATACGCTCGGTCCGACCCGAGCATTATAAAAAAATAACACCCGAGTCAGTCTGGAAAACCAGCATGAGAAAAACACACCAACTGGATTTTTAAGTTATATAAAATTTGAAAACAAAGGTATCTCGTAAGACCACGCCGCATAAAAACACGAACGAGTTTTTACCTTACGATAACCAAAACATTTCATATGAAATCCTCTGATATTATGATAATGTCTAAAATACAAATACTTATTAATCAAAGCTGAAATTGTTACATGATTAAATTCCAGCATACTAGGTTCTACAATCAAAACCGTAAAGGCTCGTATTGGAGAATGAGTTCGATACAATGACTGGGCTACTGGTGTATCGCCCGTCATGGTGTATCTCTAGATAAAATAACACCGAGGACCTCGCTTGGATCCCCTTCCAACACAGAACCGGCCTACCCCTTACTGGATAGTATTGAATATGATCACCCCTTCGTTAATGGGCCCTAAAGCATACAAATGAGAGATAATAGCGACTCTAGATAGGGATAATCATACCCTACTTGGGAGCGACCCACTTAGCCCTACAACATCTCCCTTTTTATAATCATTCCCGGTTGATGAGGGTTGAGGCTACATTTTACCTTTCACATAGCACTTTCCACTAGGAATGCTAATACTGCCCTCCAAGCAATAATGCAATACCAGCATTCATCCATACAAGTCTGTTCTAGGACTGAACGAAACACTTGAGAGCTTCGTCTCTAAATTCACATCATCCTCATGATGTCTTCACTTTGAAATGCATTCGTTGGATCAAAGTGGTTTTCGGATAAATACCCGATCCCGGTCTCTTCGAAACAACTTCCGATAATTCCCAGTAAACTCAACCAAGGTTCTTTAGGAAATAAACAGAAAAATATAAGAGCGGAGATCACCTCCTAACCGTTAGTGGACGGATTTCCTTATCATTGTCCTAGGAGAACGAAATAAGATTTATACGCATAGTATAGCATCATCGGAGATGACTGTGCCATATAACTCACGTGTTTCCCCTGGATATTTCCAAAGTTACATTTGGGTCAAAATTCGATAGTCGGTTATTTAACTATCGAATAACAAACATTCAAATCAGGGATTTAATTCCATAGGAAAAAACCAACATTTGTTAAGCACCAAGCAACACTAGGCCTCCTTTAACAAATCCTTCCATTAACTCAAATTACTTTGTAAATATTTGAACCAAAATACTTTTACAAAGATTCATTCACCACCCTTATATTTTCAATACTTGAAAAATATCCATATACTTATCTCAACGGTATAAGTATATCCACCAACACTTGGGTGGATTCCCCTTTTTATTCAACTCAAAACCATTTATAAACCTTATAATAATTCACAAAAACCATTTATAAAACTCATTTTATAAATCTATAAACCCATTTCTAAAATTCTTTTATAAATATCTAAAGTCATTTATAAAATGCTTTTACCTTTTTAAGCAATCTTCCTTTATATTATCCAAACCTGTTATAAGATTCCTCTTATAAAACCCCATCTGTTTATAAAACTCCATTTCTAAATCTTGAAAACAATTTTAATAAATTATAACCTTTTAATTTAAAAAAACACTATTATATAATAATAAGCATTATAAACAAATAAATTCTAAATTTTAAACATTTTAAAATAATAAAAAATAATTTCAAAACATTCTTAAATAACAACAATAATTTATCTTTAACATTTTTATAAATACTAATAATAAATTTCCAAAACTTTATTTATTAATAATTATATTTAATTTCAACCCATACCAATAATGTTTAAATAGTTACATTTCAAAATATTAAAATATTGTTAAATCACTTTTTAAACAATATTAATATAAATTAATAACCTTTTTAAACATAATTATATTTCCATGGTAAAAATCCATGCTAAATTTCCAACCTGGCTATTCCCATATTTATAAACTATATTTATAAATCTCCTCTATTTTATGAAACTTCCTTTCATAAAATCCATTTATTTCTGAACTCCATTTATAACT
Organism: Allium fistulosum; assembly: GCA_030737815.1. NCBI lineage: Eukaryota > Viridiplantae > Streptophyta > Magnoliopsida > Asparagales > Amaryllidaceae > Allium > Allium fistulosum. The sequence continues at coordinate 1,340,125,449 of CM060901.1, read as the reverse complement.
TCATTCCGTTATAAATCTTACTTATTCATAAAGTCCCAATCAAAACATCATTTTACACGTTTTTAACCTTGCTTCCATAGGTATAAATTTTCTTTTATAAATTTCTTTCAATTTATAAAATATCGTTTAACAATCCAAAATTTATCCTCACCTCCAATTTCCAAAATAGAATCAACTATTTTCTAAAACGACATTCCATGTCGTATAATAAATCCACCATTTGATTTATTTCTTCAATCTATTAAATGGTAATAGTTTTCTTTATTTATAAACACCGTTTATAAATCCATACTTTTTATTAACAAAATATGATTTTGCAAATCTTCACTTCTTTTGTAAAATCTCACTTTTAAAACTTATCACATTTATAAATTTCATTACAATATATATGTTCCTATATAAATATATATTGCTTTATATAAAATGGTTAACAAATATTTATATAAAAATATTTTTATTTCTCCTTTAAAGAATACCCCTTAATTATACGGACATACTTACTTTAAGATTATAAAATATTTGGTTTACAAATTGAAAATCTCTATTTAGTATACTTCATAAAACAATTAACTTATAATATCTAAAAATCATACTTTTACATAAGAAAATTATTAAACATATAAAATTTCCAATATCAATTTGAAATCCAATTTTAGGTCAAATCATTATTTTACTTTAAAATACCAAGAATAAGGCCAGTGTTACTAAAGCCCTAAATAAACAAAATCATATTCATGTCATCCAATAACATCCAACATATCATATATTCCAAAATATATGAAAATTACAGTTGGATCCCTCCAACCTATCCCCCTGCATCACATACATCATCATATAATCAATAATATAAAAATCAACCGCTTCGAGGCGGGATTCCCAAACAAAGGGTCATCCGCTCTTACACGGGAACGTAATAGAGTCTCATCCGCTCCAATAGGTGGGAATATATCCAACTAATAGTAATTACTAAATTATCCAACAATCAATAACGATTAGAAATAAATATCAAAACATTCAATAAGTAATATTTATTGAATATATAAATTTTCTGATTAGCCAAAAGTGTGAGATTAACTCACTTTGATTTTTGTTGCATCAGAACGTCCCAGTTTGAATTAAAATTGGCCAAACGTTCAATTTTAGCCCAAATTTCTGTCAGCTCTGAATCCGTCCAATCCAACTCCATGTCATAGCCCGCATCGATACGATCGCGACTCATCGCATTCGATTTGGACCTCGTATGAGCACGATATGAATTAATAACCGAACGATATAATTAATTTCAAATTTTAATTTTAAACTCAATACCCTAATCAATTAGAGCCGTTGGTCAACTCAACTTCCAATCCAGGCCGTTCGTTACCCATTCTCCCTCGCATGAAATCCCCTCCCAGGCTCACGACTTTGAGCGTATTCTCGAGCTCCAGCACCGCCGAGGAGCCACTAGAAACCATCGCTCGCCCAACGAAGCATCACCAGACCTCACCTCGCCACCTAGTACCAATGTCGACCCCAAATTCATCGTTGATCATCGAAAAAAAAAACCACGACCTGCCACGACTTTGACTGGACATAGCCGCCGCCACCTACCACTGATCCTTGATCAGAGGCCATGGATGACCTCGCCTCCCCCTGCCGCACCACTTTGCTGAAGAACGTCTGGCCTAGTTTTGCTCCAATCGACACGGCAATTGTTGGCCGTTGGTTTTGAGAAAGTGATAATGGCGGCTACAACCTAATTCTCTCTAGGGTTTTGCAAAAGAAGAAACTTTAGGTCTTTATACAGAAAATAACTCAAACACTACTCACACATAAAATTCTCGAACTCCAAACGAGGCGTGCCGCCTGGCATTCTATATGTTATACCCCCATTCCGAACACAATGGAATATATATCGAGAGCCAATTCCATCATATTCAGAAGATAGCTTTTCAAAAATCAAATTATGTTTAACTAAATCCCTTTAATTAATTTCTATGCGTTTCGAACTCCCACGACAAAACAATACGTCCAATCGCAACAAAACTTGAAATCCTATAATAATTCACTATTACGGATTTGATGAAACTAGTTTTGTCGAAATCCGAGACAATGCCCAAAAAGACTATTTTTACACGTTAATTAAAAGAAATTTCCTAAATCGATTTAATCACTTTTTACTCCAATTTAAAAGTTTACTATCTTCATTCTTGTTCAAATAGAAATTAATTCAACTTTTGAAATCGTTTTCATTCATATTTAAATTCAAGATTCAATTATTTAAACAATTTCGAATATTTAATTCAACGATTTAATTATCAATCAAATGGCTATATTTGAACCTAGGTTCTTAAATTTATAAAATTAACTTTTTAATATTTAAACTCAATTAAATATTCCAAATTCAAATGACCGAAATTTTGGATTGTTATATTCTTCCCCCCTTATTAGGATTTCGTCCTCGAAATTCCCAAGGTTAGAAAAATGTCACAAACCCATTAACTTTCCAAAATCAAATAGTTGTAACTTCTTATAAAAACTTTTCTAAGTCTTTCAATTCATAATTAAATTTCCAAAACCAACTAATACCATTCCAAGTTATAAAACTAAAATCCAATTTTTAGTTATCAATTTTTTTTTAAAATTTTCTAACTCTTAAATTTACGAAAAATTTCGTCAGCGTCTCCTTTGCACGGCTCGATCGTAAATTTTTTACAATGTATATATAATAACAAATATACATCTCATCTTCGAGGATGAGGCATCCCGTAGGGAAAAATATAAAAATACGGTATGTAATCCGAGATATTTACCTTTTGTTAGCATTATCAATCATATACAATATATATAGCGCGAAAGCGAGCTCCAAATGCAAAGCACACGCCATTTGCACCCACTAATCACTCAACAAACAATGAGAATATGTACATAGAAATAACATCACTATATAATATAGAATATCCCATAACTATATGCAATTTTAGTGAATGTACAAGAGAACTTATTAAACAAATAACATCCATCCAATTTATTTGTCATCATATCCATTTGCGTTTCCAAATGTCAACATTATATACTTCCATTTCTTATTAACCTGCTATGGATTCGTTTCAATTTATTCTCATTCAATTGATTTACCATTCACTTTTATCTAATTCATGTTCATTTATAGTTATATTCATTCTTCGCTTAGTATAGTTCTTTAATACCAACAACAATAACCATTTTTACAAATCCTCTTCTTAAGTTAACTATAAACATTTTATACAACATAATTCTCATGTTTATTTTTCACTTCACAACTTAAGTTCATATTCAATTTTAACAAACAACATACCAAACCATATTTCGTTCATTAATTTATTTCATTAGCTCGATTCAATTTATTTTGCAACTCAAGTTGAGTTTCGTTACTACAATCAATTTTATTTATTTCTATCAAACAACATTCTAAACATATTCGATTTATTTTACAACTCAAATTGCATTTTATTTTATAACTTAAGTTCACCTTCATTTTGAAAGCCAAATTTTAATTTATTTACTCGTTTCATCCCACTTACTTATTTTTAGTTAAATTTCATTTTATAACTCAAGTTCATTTCCATTTCACCAATTTATTTTATTAGTCCATTTCATTAATTCTTTACAAATTGAATTCAAATTCAAATTTCATTTCAAAAATCATTTATTTTAACTTAACTTGAGTTAAATTTAATTCTCTACATTAATTTATAATTTTCATTCCTGAACATTCATATTCAACAAATTTAATATTTGTTTTAACTTGCTAATTTTCAGAATCTATAAGTTATAAAGCTTATTTCTTATCTATACCATCTTCACAGTTCAAACATTTATTATCTTAATCTCTCTAAACATTTAGATAGAAATATTCAGGATTTTAAAACACCCCGTTTTATTTTCAAATCATTTTGAAATCATATTTATACACAACTCCTTTATATATCAAATTACACCTCTGGAATTAAAAAAAATTTGTTTTATCAAAACAAAACTTAAATGGTAGAAATTACTCACTTAGAAACTCAAAAATGAACGTCGATGATGCTGCAGTCATCACCAGAATTATTTTCCAGCGACCGAGGTGAGTTCAGTTCTTTCTATTTCTTTTAAATTCCATTTAAAATATTTTAAAAATAATACTATGATTATTATTCCAAACCTTTTGAAAACAATTTTCAAAATCAATGGGTTTTAAATCCTCCAACTTCTTGTTTTAAATCCAATTTTATTTACAAACCATATTTATAAATATACTTAGGCAATTCCATTTATAAATCATGTTTATAAATCATATTTATAAAATATCACTTCATATGCAATTCATTTCAAAAATGTTGATTATTTAAGTATAATCAATATTCTAAAATTTATACTTATAAATTTTGTCTCTTATCTAACCTATTTTCCAGGTGTTTGTATTTGTTAGATTATAACAATAACAACTAACAACAAATGATAATAATCAAATATTATCATTCATTAACATCCAAACACACCATATATAGCTTATAATAATTTCTAAAACATTATTCCTTTATATATGTAATATAATTTAGGTAAAATTATTTCATTTACCCACTTCTAAACCAATACTGTGTCGATTTCCCTTGTTTAAGCGTTTAGAAGTCCCTATCGATATCGTGGCGTCCCACGTATCGACTATAATTCATAAGCCACTCAACAGATAAATTAACACAATATAAAACATTTTTATAATCACTAACAAATACGAGCTCATATATATACACCCAAACTCATCCTAGGGTCTCGCATACCCTATCTCAATTGAGTAAATTCCGACCAAAGACTAGGTTTTCGCTCAACCTAAGCTCTGATACCACGTGTAACGACCCGCCAATCCGTACAGTTTAAGATGACAATAAACCACATGTCCAACCCAAATCGAACGGAAAGACAGATAGTTATGGGAAAGAAAGAGGAAAGAAGTAGAGAAGAAGAGAAGAAAGAAAAGAAATAAAAAACAATACAGAATCTCACAATCGTAGTGGAACAATATATAATATAACATCAATGATTTTTACAAACTGAAACTGTTATATACATACATCCATCAGAGTACAACAACAATCACAATTATCACCCTGGACAGTTATAACAACCCGTCCTCATAGTTGCTGATAATTTCTACAACAAAGCAGCGGAAATAAACATATACGAGAATACGACTTAAAGACCTCCAACTCGTCTCCTGAGCTCTAATGCAACCAAAATAATCTGTAAATATGCTCGGTTTGACCCGAGCATTATAATAAAATAGCACTCGAGTCAGTCTGGAAAACCAGCGTGAGAAAAACACACCAACTGGATTTTTAAGTTATAAAAACCTTTGAAAACAAAGGTATCTCGTAAGACCACGCCGCATAAAAACACGAACGGGTTTTTACCTTAAGGTAACCAAAACATTTCATATGAAATCCTCTGATATTATGATAATGTCTAAAATACAAATACTTATTAATCATAGCCGAAATTGTTATATTATTAAATTCCAGCATACTAGGTTCTACAATCAAAACTGTAAAGGCTCGTATTGGAGAATGGGTTCCATACAATGACTGGGCTACTAGGGTACCGCCCATCATGGTGCATCTCTAGATAAAATAACACAGAGAACCTCGCCTGGATCCTTTCCAACACAGGACCGGCCTACCCCTTACAGGATATTACTGAATATGATCACCCCTCCATTAATGGGCCCCAAAGCATACAAATGAGAGATAATAGCGACTCTAGATAAGGATTATCATACCCTACTTGGGAGCGACCCACTTAGCCCTGCTCCATCTCCCCTGTTTTAGTCTTTCCCGTTTGATGAGCCTTGAGACTACGTTTTACCTTTCATATAGCACTTCCCACTTGGAATGCTAATACTGCCCTCTAAGCAACAGTGCAATACCAACATTCATCCATAAAAGTCTGTTCTGGGACCGAACGAAACACTTGAGAGCTCCGTCTCTGAATTTCCATCATCCTCATGATGTCTTCACTTCGAAACACATTCGTTTAATCGAAGTGGTTTTCGGTTAAATACCCGATCCCGGTCTCTTCGAAACAACTTTCGATAATTTCCGTTAAACTCAATCCCGGTTCTTTAGGAAATAAACAGACAAAGATAAGAGCGGAGATCACCTCCTAACCGTTAGTGGATGGATTTCCTTATCATTATCCTAGGAGAACGAAACAAGATTTATACGCACAGTACAGCATCATCAGAGATGACTGTGCCATATAACTCACGTGTTTCCCCTAGATATTTCCAAAGTTACGTTTGGGTCCAAATTCGATAGTCGGTTATTTAACTATCGAATAACATACATTCAAATCAGGGATCTAATTCCATAGGGAAAAACCAACATTTGTTAAGCACCAAGCAACACTAGGCCTCCTTTAACAAATCCTTCCATTAACTCAAATTACTTTGTAAATATTTGAACCAAAATACTTTTACAAAGATTCACTCACCACCCTTATATTTTCAATACTTGAAAAATATCCATATACTTATCTTAACGGTATAAGTATATCCACCAGCACTTGGGTAGATTCCCCTTTTTATTCAACTCAAAACCATTTATAAACCCTATTATTATTCACAAAACCATTTATAAAACTCATTTTATAAATCTATAAACCCATTTCTAAAATTCTTTTATAAATATCTAAAACCATTTATAAAATGCTTTCGCCTTTTTAAGCAATCTTCCTTTATATTTTCCAAACCTGTTATAAGATTCCTCTTATAAAACCCCATATGTTTGTAAAACTGCATTTCTAAATCTTGAAAACAATTTTAATAAATTCTAACCTTTTACTTTAAAAAACACTATTATATAATAATAAGCATTATAAATAAATTCTAAATTTTAAACATTTTAAAATAATAATTACTAATTTCAAAACATTCTTAAATAACAATAATAATTTACCTTTAACAATTTTATAAATACTAATAATAAATTTCCAAAAATTTATTTATAAATAATTATATTTAATTTCAAACTATACCAATAATGTTTAAATAGTTAACATTTCAAAATATTAAAATATGGATAAATCACTTTTTAAACAATATTAATATAAATTAATAACCTTTTTAAACATAATTATATTTCCATGATAAAAAACCATACAAAATTTCCAACCTGACTATTCCCATATTTATAAACTATGTTTATAAATCTCCTCTATTTTATGAAACTTCCTTTCGTAAAATCCATTTATTTATGAACTCCATTTATAACTCCATTCTGTTATAAATCTTATTTATTAATAAAGTCCCATTCAAAACATCATTTTACTCGTTTTTAACCTTGCTTCCATAGATATAAATTTTCTTTTATAAATTTCTTTCAATTTATAAAATATTGTTAAACAATCCAAAATTTATCCTCACCTCCAATTTCCAAAATAGAATCAACTATTTTCTAAAACGACATTCCATGTCGTATAATAAATCCACCATTTTATTTATTTCTTAAATCTATTAAATGATAATAGTTTTCTTTATTTATAAACACCGTTTATAAATCCATACATTTTATTAACAAAATACAATTTTGCAAATCTTCACTTCTTTTGTAAAATCTCACTTTTACAGCTTATTACATTTATAAATTTTATTATAATATATATGTACCTATATATATATATTACTTTATATAAAATAGTTAACAAATATTTATACAAAAATATTTTTATTTCTCCTTTAAAGCATACCCCTTAATGATAAGGACACACTTATTTTAAGATTTTAAAAATCTTTGGTTTACAAATTGAAAATCTCTATTTAGTATACTTCATAAAACAATTAACTTATAATATCCAAAAATCATACTTTTACTTAAGAAAATTATTAAACATATGAAATTTCCAATATCACTTTGAAATCCAATTTTAGATCAAATCATTATTTTATTTTAAAATACCAAGAACAAGGCCTAGTGTTACTAAAGCCCTAAATAAACAAAATCATATTCATGTCATCCAATAACATCCAACATATCATATATTCCAATATATCTGAAAATTTAAAATCAACTGTGTGAGGAATCCCGTTGGATCCTTCCAACCTGTCCCTCTGCATCACATACATCATATAATCAATAATATAAAAATCAACCGCTTCGAGGCGGGATTCGCAAACAAAGGGTCATCCGCTCTTACACGGGAATGTAATAGTGTCTCATCCGCTCTGATAGGCGGAAATATATCCAACTAATAGTAATTAGAAAATTATCCAACAATCAATAATGATCAGGAAATAAATATCCAAACATTCAATAAGTAATATTTATTGAATATATAAATTTTCTGATTAGCCAAAACGGTGAGATTAACTCACTTTGATTTTTGTTGCATCGGAACGTCCCAGTTTGAATTAAAATTGGACAAACATTCAATTTTAAGCCAAATTTCTGTAAGCTCCAAATCCATCCAATCCAACTCCATGTCGTAGCCTACGTCGATACGATCACAACGCAACTCGTCGCGTCCGATTTGGACCTCGTATGAGCACTATATGAATTAATAACCGAACGATATAATTAGTTTCAAAATTTAATTTTAAACTTAATACCCAAAGCAATCAAAGCCGTTGATCAACTCAACTTCCAATCCAGGCCATTCATTACCCATTCTCCCTCGCGTGAAATCCCCTCCCAGGCTCACGACTTCGATCGTATTCTCGAGCTCCAGCACCGCCGAGGAGCCACCAGAAACCATCGCTCACCCAACAAAGCATCACCAGACCTCGCCACCTAGTACCAATGCCGACCCCAAATTCATCGTCGACCATCGAAAAAAAACACCACGACCTGCCACGACTTTGACTGGCAATAGCCGCCGCCACCTACCAGCAATCCTTGATCAGAGGCCATGGATAACCTCGCCTCTCCCTGCCGCACCACTTTGCTTAAGAATGCCTGGCCTAGTTTTGCTCCGATTGACACGACAATTGTTGGCCATTGGTTTTGAGAACGTGATAATGGCGGCTACGACCTAATTCTCTCTAGGGCTTTGCAAAAGAAGAAACTTTAGGTCTTTATATAGAAAATAACTCAAACACTATTCACACATAAAATTCTCGAATCCAAACGAGGCGTGCCGCCTGGCGTTCTATATGTTATCCCCCGTTCCGAACACAATGGAATATATATCGGAAGCCGATTCCATCATATCCAGAATATAGCTTTTCAAAAATCAAATTATGTTTAATTAAATCCCTTCAATTAATTTCTACGCGTTTCGAACTTGCACAACCAAACGATATGTCCAATTGCTAGGAAACTTGAAATCCTATAATAATTCTCTATTATGGATCTGATGAAACTAGTTTCGTCGAATCCAAGACAGTGCCCAAAAAGACTATTTTTACACGTTAATTAAAACGAGAAATTTCCAAAATCGATTTAATCACTTTTAACTCCAATTTAAAAGTTTACTATCTTCATTCTTGTTCAAATAGAAATTAATTCAACGTTTGAAATCGTTTTCATTCATATTAAATTCAAGATTCAATTATTTAAACAATTTCGAATATTTAATTCAATGATTTAATTATCAATCAAATGGCTATATTTGAACCTAGGTTCTTAAATTTATAAAATTAACTTTTTAATATTTAAACCCAGTTAAATATTTCAAATTCAAATGACCGAAATTCTGGGTCGTTACACTCACCCCAAGTCCTACCTAATTGTCTTGTATTAGGTTTTATTCACACCTTTCCTTAGCGTAGAACCACCCTGGCCCAACCTGTTAGCGCAATACACAGTTTACTTACTAAGGGAATGCTTCCAAATTGTAGCTCAGTATGCCCTTTACATATGGCAGCGTAGTTTAATCTCTTTCAACTTTACAGTTTTACGATGCAACGTGTCTTCCACATATTATGGCGCAGATCTACTTTCCCCTGAAAGTCCTTGGATCCCCCTGGCAAATCACTACCCCGTCCCCTTATGCGTTGTTTGCTTACAAAATATTAGGTCGCCGCCTCAGCTCTATACTAGACAATGTCTAACATGTCTGACAGCGTCTTTATACGTGTCACTATCTAATTCGTCCCAATTTCACTTTATGTTATTAACAATGTCATTTATTTTCTTTTTTGCTTTTATATGGTTCTTGTCTCCAATTTATTAACACTTGTTTCGCCATATCAATTAAAAATTTTAGGCGGCCGAGCAGTTCCCTTCTCCCCAACGCAGTACCCTCTTATATTAGCTTATTTTCTTCATAAAAAACCTTAATAAAATCCCAAAAAATTCGTGGATAACTGTTCTAATATACTTTATTCTTGATTTATATTTTATAGGTATTTTCCCTATTTATTTTCTAGGTATTCTCCTTCAATAATACATAATAAATTATTCTAGAATGGGAAACCTTTCAAACCAAAAAACCATTTCTAAAATCATAGTTAGAACTTCATATAAAACTTTCGTAGCATTTAGAAATCATTAGAGTAGGAAAATATATCTAAACACTCCATGTTCGTCTATTTTTTCCCCAAGACATCCATTAACCATTTTACTTGTTCAATAAAAATCCATGTGAAATCCTATTATATATGAAAGCATACAAATCATACCACAACCAAATAATTGGGTATGCTAAAATAGGTTTAGTATTATTCAGTTAGGTCTTTGAAATATATTGCTTTATTCTTCTTATTCCATCTTTATCTTATGCTTCCTTACCTTCTCTTTGTTTGCTCTCTTTAGGCTACCATCATTTATGTTTCTCACAAGCTTTGATTTTATTTTTATTGGAATGAATTGAATGAATGGAAAGAGTAATGTTTATTGTCCCACAATAATTTGGGCTTGCGCTTATTCTCTTTTTCATTAATTCATTACCCCGTTTTCCATTCATTGAGCTTATCTTTGCCCTTTAATTAATTAGTTATAATCAATAATCATGGGTTGTTATAGTCTTCCCCCCTAAATGAATTTCGCCTTGGAAATTTAATTAAAGCATAGTAGTGATTGCTAATCAACCCTACACTTACTCTTAAGCATAAACCCATGCATTCTCAATTCACAAAAATGTACCAGTGCTACCTACGAATACGACAATCAACCATAATATTCAAAGATATATATGGTCTACATAAATACAATTCACACATAGCTCATACACTAATCTGAAACGAACAATTCTGGAAAGGTCCTCCTAACCTTATCCTCTGTTTGCCACATGCAGTCTTCCTAATCTACGCTCCACTGGACATATACAAGCTTCATGACCTTGTTTTAAAGCCGCTTCTCATCCCGATCCACTATGTGAATTGATATGCGCACATAGATCATATTCGACTCTATGACCAGATCTCCTACCACCCTCGGGTTAACCACTACGTCTAGATCTCTAATGCATTTCTACAGATGTGATACGTGAAACACATTATGAATCCCTGCAAAAGCTCTTGGAAGTTGTACCCTCACCATCTTTCCAACCTTCTCCATGATTAGAAACGGTCCTACATATCTCGGTGCTAACTTTCCCGCCTTCCTAAAGCATATCACACCTTGTATCAGAGAAACTTTGAGAAACAATTGATCACCAACCGTGAATTCCAATTCCTTCTTCCTCGTGCCGGCATAACTCTTTTGCCTAGACTGTGCTACCTTTATTCTAGCTCGGATAAGCTCTACTTTCTCAGTAGCATCCTTTACCATATCTAGTCCTAGTACAATCCTGTAACAACCCGCCCTTCATGAAACCTGAAAAATCAATAATCTGATTTTCCAAATTCCACAAAAGATGGCTTGTCGAGAAATAAAAGAAAAAAGAAGAAATGAAACACAATATCCAGGCACAACGTCGCAAGCTCTTAACATATAATATACTAAATATACATGAAAAGAATAGCATAATTAATGAATAAGAGACTACGTTGGCGAAAATAAATTTTAAGTAAATATCAGTATAGAGAGTCAGAATAAAACATCTGATACAATAAGTCTCATATACAAATAACCTTTGTCATGTACTACTACAATCTCAAGTATATAAATATCCGACTATCGTCTTCACCTCCAAAGCTTCAGCTGCACCACTCTGATAGCGTATCCCCAAAACCACTTAACTCCCAAATGACTCAATCGAGTACCCAAGAGTTAGCATGACATAAATAGACAAAGACAAAACGCGGATAATACATAAAGCCTGGTGTGAGGGGAACTATCTCAAAATATTGTATATCAAAACTATATATGAAATAGAACAAGAGATAGTAAGACACATCTGGTCCTCTCCACAAACATGGCTCAAGAGTAATCCGGACAGCCCATACATAAGTAAGTAAACCCAACATAAGAGATAGGAAATTGACAAGTCAGCACAACCAGTATAATGTGACCGAAATGTAACAATTATACTATGATACAGGTAACCTAACATCCAAAAGTAGGGTAATCATAATATAAGTCTATCGCGAAGTACAAAATGATAGTAAATGCACCAATCTCAACAAAAGTCAAGTAATAGCACACACAACATAACAAATAAAAGATAATTAAGAAATACAAATCAATATCCATCCTTTGAAATGGGTGAGTTCAACTTCGAATATCAATCGCGATCCAATGATTAATAGAGTTGGTGCACTAATGCACCCAAACATCTACCGTGATCAAATGATTAATAGAGTTAGTACACTAATGCACCCAAACATATATCACAATCCAATGATTAATAGAGTTAGTACACTAACACAACCAGACATATATCATAATCCAATGATTAATAGAGTTAGTACACTAACACAACCAGACATATATCACAATCTAATGATTATTCGAGTCAGTACACTATCACACCCAAACATCTATTGTATCCAATGATTCCCTTCAATAGTTCAAGATGCATAGAGTCCGTACACTAACGCACCCGGACATTTATATACTTGAAACCTAGTCCTAATAGTAAATAGAATCACTGTACCCCTATAATGAGCATAAATGTTATATGATCTATTATAAATACCTAGGACCTTTGCGGATCCCACCATACCCTTATAATGAGCATAAGTGTTCTAGGATCCTGTAGTAGATGATTTTCATCATTTCCATTTAAGATATCAAGGATTTCTCAAATAACAAGTGTAAGCTTCTCATCAAAAAGAGAACGAAGGTCGTGTCTCGGTAATACACTATCGAGACCACAAAGGAACACCGATGTCATATACATATGCACACATCAAATATAACATCGCACAATCAAATATGCCTATTACGAATGAAGACTAATATCTATCCATCATCTATCTATATGTATGGTCACTACTGAAATACGAATAATATGCATGGCCGCTAATATAAGGACAATACCATGTCTAATCACTAACATAAGATCAATACAGGGTACGACCACAATCATAAGACCAATACCATTTATCAAATATACCTACCCCAAGTCCAAAGCCAAGGGGTACTGACTAACTCCACTCCATTGTGCATGCCCACCAAACATGACCATGTAACCAGTCACTACATTGATATCTTATTTGATCATCTTTGACCACATACGTATCACTATACATTGCATCGTCTTGCATCCTACATCTTTGAGTAGCCCGAAGCCTCTCCAAGTCGTGCCAAGACCCTACAAGGAACTATAATTGAACAGGGAAAGAAATCCCCAAAGACATTCCCTACCCCAAGCATATAGTCGACTGTTGGTGCCATTTGGTCGACTGAGCTCAGTCGACTGAATCTGCCTTCCCCAGTCTTCTCTTTAGGGTTTCCCCCTTTGGAACGTTTTATACACAAGGCCAGTCGATTGAATGTAAACTAAGCCTGTGTACTTTTGGGCATTGAGCCTAGGCCGGGAAACAAGGTCGGCCACCACTCGCTGATTCGAGTCACGTTTCTCCCAACTTTTGGCTGATGAGTCATCTAGATCCAGTAGCCTTCCTTCGCCGCATCGGACCTCTTCCGGAGTCCATTGGTTGATATTTTGGAAGTGGTCTCTTAAGTATTCGAAAACCGATTTCAATACAATTCCCGCTTTTTTTTATATAGTCTCCCCAGAATGATTTCAAGGACTCGGGCTCCTTTAACACACCCGAATGACTCAACCAACCTTCTACCCTCATGTGATGCTCATACTCATGTCAATACATATGCTCATGAATGCATATGCATACATGTATACACAAACATGTCAAAGCTACACAAGCTACATTATGAGCTTCACCAAAGCGATCACTCGACCCGGTATTCTCTCATGCAACTTAGCGCACACGGTGGTCGCTATGGCTACAGAAGGTTACTCACAGCGTATTTATATAGATATATAATCAATCACACGAATATATTCATTCATTCACACATGTAACCATTATTAACAATTCCAATTATAATTCAAGAATTGTATTTATTATTATATAACTCCAAATGCACGTATATGCCTACTTACCCATATCTATATACATACACGTATATTTAGATAACGATTCAATTATTTAATAATCAACTCTTACTTCGATTCATCAAACCTTTTCTATTAAAGTTTAATATCGTTGTTTATAATTTTATAAAATTGTCCCATTAGTTTATAAAATACAAAACTAGCTTATAAATCATTTTAAGCTCATATAATAATTGATTCCTTCATTAAGAATTAAGTATTCATCTATAATTATCTTATAAAACCATATAACCGCTTTATACGGTAATTCCTTCTTACTATTTTATAAAATCTCATGCTTTTATAAAATACTACTTTTGTATTATTATATAAAATCTCTTACTTTATAAATACTACTTCTATATTATTTTATAAAATCTCTTACTTTTATAAAATACGCCGTTTATACTATTTTATATAATCTCATTTTATTTATAAAATACATCTTTATTCTTATTTTTATAAAATCTTATTCTATATTATAAAATATATCTTTTACCAATAAAATTATTTCACTTAAATAATATTTATAAGTTCTAATTAAGCTCGTTAAGCCTCTAAACACTTTGAAAATAAGTGTGGAGCTCATAACTTGCTTAATTAACTTATTAACTTCATTTTATAAACCTTCGATTATTTTATAAAATACATTTCTTCTCCTAAATAACATTTATGAATACTAATTAAGCGTCAGTAGGCCTCTAGTCACTTTGATAATAAGTGTAGAGCTCCTAACTCACCTAATTAGCTTACTAACTTTTCCAAACATCATTCAAATAGTTTGATTAATGTTTTCTAATGATATACACTTCATTATACTACTTAATTAATCACAAATCAAACTATAACTTCACAATAATCATCCAATTACCCCCGAATCAATTCTAGGGCTTACTAACTTTTCAAAACACGGTCTTTAAGATTCCTAATTAATAATGTGATGATCCAAGCATGTTTAAGGCATAAACATAAGCCTAATTACATTATTAACATTCTCTAAATCATTCCATATCACTTCATAATCACTAGTTAACAAATATATGAAGTATAACATGCAAACTAAATAAGAGAATCTTCCCACTCACCTTCTTCTTCATCAAATCCAACTCTAAATCACCAAAACCTAATTCTAGCTTTCTTTAAATTTTGAAATGCACACCAATACACCGATCTAAGCCAATTCCTTCACGGGTTTTGTAGGGAATTGAAAGAGAGGAATTATGGTGATTTTTATTTATTTTAGGAAATTTATTTGATAGGTTTAGGGCTTAGGGATTAGAAGTGGATTAAGAGGAGATTAGGAGAAAATTAGGAGAGTAGGAGAAGATGATAACGTGGAAATGAAAAGTGAATGAGAATTACGAAGGGAGTTAGCCACTTATAGGCAACTAATGGGCTAAGCCCAAATTTTATCCATCTAGCACTACTCATCCCAGAAAATCATCGACTCCGAACAAAGTTAATTTTATACTCATTTTTATCGCGTCAGAAAAGCAGTCTCAACAACGGGTGTCTCGAGACCTAATTCCTCCATCTTTGAAAAATCGAGTAAAAGGGCGTTCTGTTGATTAATGATTAAATATTTAAATATTCATTTGTTAAAATTGCGGGATGTTATATTCTCCCCTCCTTAAAAGAATTTTGTCCTCGAAATTGCTATGAGTATGAGAAAGTAACAAGACTAACCAAAAATTCCCGAGTCTAAACCTTGGAAAATCCGGCAGTACTTCCCTTTCACAGCAATCATTATGGAAATTCCCGAATTAAAACACATCTCATAACTAGGGAATATGCGATAACCTGCATCATCCCACATTTCCAAGTGATACATACCTCTTTTTGAGAAAACTTCTCACCATTTAAATGCAAATATCAACAAATAAGCATTTAAATAACTATATTTTAGCTCTCAAGTGCCTAACTATACTATACAAAGAGGATTATGCACCTATTTTATAGCAACATATAATCAAAACATGTATAATTTTAGTGTAGTAACCGATACTACCAAAATCATACATGAAAATCAATCAGAGAGTCAGCTCAAATAAGGCGATATCTAAATATATCATTGACTCTAAATCGCATAAAAAGGCAATAAACTCTTATAGACCCCATCTCGACCCCTGCAATAGCCATGGATGACATGATTTATTTTAGATAGCAATCGCTATCTCTCTCTTCGAAATACTTTAATAGGAACTTTAAATAAAGATACAAGCAACAAAACACACAATAGGTAATAATAAGCAAAAAGCAAAAATGGCAAATAATGATAAGTAACAATAACTAGCATACAAACTATAAAACATGTAGACTAGCAACAAAATCAACAATGATCAATCAAGCAATCAATAGTAAGCAATGATAAGTAATCAATAATAAAAAATAAACAATCAGCATACACTCAACATATAAACTACCAATCATACAAAACAAGCAACAACGATAAATCAACAAAAATCAAAAGCAATTAACAATAAATAACAACAAACAATAGCAAGAAAAAACAAGAAACAAATAAATAATAGCAAGGAATAATAAACAACAAGATTCACAACAATGAAACATACCAAAGAGCCTATACTGACATGCACGGTAACCAATCATTAGTTAAAATGTGCACGGTGAACTATAAGCTTCAATGAGTCTGTTCGGCATTCATGATGAACAAATGTTTAAGTGGTGTAACCCTCCTTTCGTGTATACAATGCATGAAAGACTAATACACCCCCTTTATGAAAAGGAAGACTTCTTCAATATGCTAGATCATTGAGTCTATAACCTCTCGAATAAATCCAGCAACCTAAGTCCTAATTTTCCTTTACTTTCGAACAGAATTCATTCTTCAAAGGAGAAAACTTTACTAATTAAATTATCATTAAAGGAATATCTACAATTTCTTGGGTTTGCTCAGTTCCAAATTCACCTCATTCGCATAATGTTAATAAGGATAACATACTAAGTGCACTACGATGCTCGTCTAGGCAAGTATCATCTCATCACTTAAAAGATTATCCGAACTGCCACAAAACTAGTCGAGAAATCCTTCCCCAGACTATTCCAAGCAACTTTAACTACATTATACTTATAATTTACAATGACTAAGAATCATCCAAAATGACACAGTGCCTATTCCAACCATTCGTTTACTTGTAAGATTCCTTTGTTAAATTAGGGTCAGCCTTTGATTCTTCTCGTGCGAACTCCGATCAGGTTCCTTGGTCCAACTACTGTAATTCCCTCACATGACTAGAGTCGTGCTTTGGAATTCTCCCAGTCAACTCAAGAACCCGACTCAAGTGCTCACCTTTAAGAATCAAGTGAAAAACCCTTGCCTAACTGGAGCAAATCGCTTATAAACCATGCGCTCAAACTAGGGATTGGAAACTGGTACGTGAACTGATTGATCCTTAGAAAATACCCTTTTAGCACATGGGATTACTCCCATCGTCTAAGGTTTACACACACAAGGAAAAACAATTCAAACATGAATGACTCCATGCAGAGTGTTAATAAGTCACTCGCTCGGTCTTTGCTCATTACTAGGAAACCACCGAATTCTACTTAGACGAAAATCCAAGTTGAACTTCACGAACCGACTCCACTCAACTCAAAAGCTCGTGCATTGAGTTAGAATGACAGTACTCTCGGTCATTACACTACCCTCAACACCCACCGCCACTGCACGTGTATCTCGATTGCTTATCCTGATAGCCTGAATGAAGATACCGTAGCAGCTAGCGGCAGTAATGAACCCTCGGAAGACAAGTGGTGTAAGCAATATTATATATAGTAGAAAAATACACGTACGCTCTCTCAACGTATCTCCTTCTACCAATTTTTTTAACTCAAACCTGTCTACTTGATCCTAAGTGTTGAATCTAGGCTTTGATACGAAATGTAACAACCCACCCTTTATGAAGCACGAAAAATCCACAATCTAATTTTCCAAATTCCATAAAAGACGGCTTGTCAAGGAAAGAAAGAAAGAAGAAATGAAAGACAATATCTAGGCACAATGTTGCAATCTCACATTGGAATGATAACATATAATATACTAAATATACATGAATAGAATAGGATGAACAATATATAAGAGACTACACCGACTGAAATAATTGATAAGTAAATATCAGTACAGAGAGTCTATATAAAACATCTGATGGAATAAGTCTCGTATACAATTAACCTATGTCATGTACTACTACAATATCAATCATATATAAGTATCTGACCATCATCTTCACCTCCAAAACTTCAGCTGCACCACTCTAATAGTATATCCCCAAAAGCACATGACTTCCAAACTACTCAATCGTGTACCCGAGAGTTGTCATGACATAAACAGAACACGAGTCGGACATAAAGCTGGTGTGAGGGGAACTACTTCAAAATATTGTATATTAAAACTATATATAGAATAGATTAGGAGCTACTAAGACACATCCGGTCCTCGCCATAAACATGGCTCAGGGGTAATCTGGACAGCCCATAAACAAGTAAGCAAACACAAGAGATAGGAAATCATACCATAACCTACTCTTCTCCTGATATCAACGAGTTAGCACAACTAGTATAATGTGACTAAAACGTAACAATCATACTATGAAACAGGTAACCCAATATCCAAAAGTAGGGTAATCATAATATAAGTCTATCGTGAAGTACAAAATGATGGTAAATGCAGAAATCACAACAACAGTCAACTAATAGCACACACAACATAACTAATAAAAGATAACTAAGAAATTCAATTCAACACCCTTCCTAATAAATGGGTGAGGTCAACTACGAATATCAATCGTGATCAAATGATTAACAGAGTCAGTACACTAATGCACCCAAACATCTATCACGATCAAATGATTAATACAGTCAGTACACTAACGCACTTGGACATCTATCATATTCCAATGATTAATAGAGTCAATACACTATCGCCCCCAAGCATCTATATACTTGAAACCTAGTCCAAATAGTAAATAGAATGACCGTACCCCTATAATGAGCATAAGTGTTATATGATCTATTCTAAATAACTAGGACCTTTGCGGATCCCACCGTATCCCTATTACGAGCATAAGTGTAACGACTCGGGATTTTTGACCCCCAAAAATCGACACTAATACGTCTACTATATTGCGTGCCGAGTAATCGAATGTCGGAAAACCCGACTGTTAGGGGAAAAGAAGAAAGAAAGAAGAAAGAAAGAAGAAGAGAAGAGAAGAAGAAGAGGAAGAAACTAAAAACAACACAGAATCTCACACTCGCAGCGGAACAATATATAATATAATATCAATGATCTTTACACAAGAGAAACTGTTATATACATACATCAATCAGAGTATAATAACAACTCACAATCATCAGCCTGGACAGTTATAACAACGCGTCCTCACAAATGCTGATGATTTCAACACAAAGTAGTGGAAAATAAACATATACGTGGATACACTTAAAGACCTCCAACTCATCTCCTGAGCTTCAATGCATCCAAAGCAATCTGTAAATATGCTCGGTCTGACCAGAGCACTATATTAATATAACACCCGAGTCAGTCTGGAAAACCAGCGTGAGAAAATACACCTAACTGGATTTTTACGTTATAAAACCTTTGAAAATCAAAAGTATCCCGTAATACCACGTCGCACATAAATACGGATGGGTTTTTACCTTTCGATAACCAAAACATTTCATATGAAAATCCAGTGATATTATAGTAATGTCTAGAGATTTAAAGTAAATATATAAAATGGCTGAAATGCTCGCATCTCAAGTTTCAGCATAATTGGGCACAACTAAGTCCGTAAAGCTCGTGTTGGAGAATGGATTCCATATTATGACAAGGTAAGTAAGTACCTTCCGATGGTACATCTCTAGATAAAATCCATCGAGATCTAACAAGAACATCTTGTACCCCTGCCACACAGGAATGGCCTGCCACTTGACTAGTAGTACCGAATATGATCACCCTTTCATTAATGGGGCCCAAAGCATACATGAGTCGATAGTAATCGATCTAGATTTGGAATGACCATACCCTGATGGGAGCGACCCACTTGGCCCTGCTGCATGCCCGATTTTTGTCATTTCCCGGTTGATGAGGCTCGAGGCTATGTTTTATCTTTATATAGCACTTCCCACTTGGAATGCTAACACTGCCCTCCAAACAATAATGCAATACCAGCATTCATCCATACAAGTTCGTTCTGGGACTGAACGAAACACTTGAGAGCTCCATCTTCGATTCCATCATCTTCTAGATATATTCACTTCGAAACGCTTGAGTTGGATCGAAGTGGTTTTCAGATAACATACCTGACCTCGATTTCTTCGAAACAATATTCGATAGTTTCCGGTAAACTCAACCCCGGTTCTTTAGGAAATAAACAACCAAAGATTAGAGCGGAGATCACCTCCTAACCGTCAGTGGATGGATTTCCTTATCATTGTCCTAGGAGAACCAAACGAGATTTATACGCGCAATACAACATCGTTGGAGATGATTGTGCCATATAACTCACATGTTTCTCCTAGATATTTCCAAAGTTATATTTTGGGTCTAAATTCGATAGTCGGTTATTTAACTATCGAATAACAAACATTAAATCAAGGATTTAATTCCATAAGGAAAATCAACATTGGTTAAACACATAAGTAATCACTACCATTTTTAAAGAATCTTCACATTTATTAAATCACTTTATAATAATTGTATGAATATATATATACCTTTACACAGATATACCCACAAATCCCTATATTTTCAATACTTAGAAAATATCTATATACTTATCTTAACGCTATAAGTATATTCAGAAAACTGAGAAAGATTTCCTTTCTATACAATTCTAAAATCATTTATAAATCCCTTATAAATCTCAAAAATCATTTATAAAACTATTTTATAAATCTCTGAAACCGTTCATAAAACTCTTTATAGAAACCTCTTATAAAGCCCAATCTCCATTTCTAATTATAAACTCCTTTATAAATTTCAAAACATTTATAAACTCTTTGTAAATCCATACAATTTTTATAAAACTCTTCTTATAAATCTATAAACCCGTTTTCAATTTTTTTTATAAATACCTAAAATCATTTATAAACTCTTTTTATCTTGTAAATAATCTCCCTTTAAGTCTCCAAATCATTCTATAAAACTCCCCTTCTAAAACCCAAATTTGTTTATAAAGCTCTATTTATAAATCTCAAACATTTATAAATAAATAAAAACCATTTACTTCCAAACACTTCTATATAATAAGAGTTATTAATAGTAAACCCTAAAAATAAATAAATAATAATTTATTAACCTTAAAACAACTTAAAAATATTAAATAATAATTTCAAAACATTCTTAATAAAACAATAATAATTTATCTTCAACATTATTATTGATAATAATAATTAATTTCAATAACTATATTGAAAAATAGTTATAATTAATTTCAAACTATATTAATAATTTAAATAATTAACTTTTTAAAATATTAAAATATTGATAAACAACTTTAAAACAATATTAATATAAATAAACAACTTTTAAACATAAATATATTTCCTTGATAAATTTCATACTTAAATTTTAACATAATCATTTCCATATTTATAAAACTATATTTATAAATCTCTTTCGATTTTATAACATATCGTTTAACATCTCCAATCTATCCTCACTTTCAATTTTCCAAAATAGAATCAACTATTTTTCCTAAAACAACATTCCACATATTATCATAAATCCATAATTGTGATTTATTTTACCAATCAATCCAATGATAATAGTTTCCTTTTATTCATAAACACTGCTTATAAATCTATCCTTTTATTAATAAAATACGATTTTGCAAATCTTCACTTTATATGTAAAATGCCATAATTTCACATTTATAAATTCCCACATTTATAAATTAACCTTAATACATATATATATGTATTACGTTATATAAAACGGTTAATAATTATTTATACCAAAATATTTCTATCTTCTTTATTAAAATTGTATTCCTTCATAAAAACAAACCGTTTAAAATTTTAAAAATCATTACTTTACAGTTCAAAAATCTCACTAAAATATTTCATAAACTATTAATTTATAATATCTAAAAATCATACTTTTTAATTTAAAATAAATTCCTCTAAATAAATTTCTAGAATAAATATTAAAATATACAAATTTTCGAAATCACTTAAAATCCTTTTTAAAAACTAAATCTTCATTTTATAGTATTTCAAAATACTAATGGTCCAGTGCTACTATAGCACTAACTAGACGAAGATCATCCATGTCATCAAATATGGCATCCAACACATCATATATCAAAATATATGAAAAATAAAATCAACAATGTGAGGAATCTAGTTGGATCCCTCCAACATGTCCCCTTGCATCACATACAATATATAACCAAATAATAAAAATCTACTGCTTCGAGGCAAGACCGTATACAAAGGGTCACTCGCTCTTACACGGAAACTTATATGGTCTCATCCGCTCCAGGGGTGGGAATATATCCAAACCAATAAATAAAAATAGTAAATCATTCAAACATCCAATCAACAATTTATTATCAACTATATAACATTCTTGGTTAACCAAAAATGTGAGTTTAACTCACATTGATTTCAGTTTCGCCAAAATGCTCCAGTTTGAATTAAAATTGAATAGGCATTCAATTTTAACCAAAATTCCTATGATCTCCAAATCCATCCAATCCAACTACATAGCGTTGATTTCGCTTATACGATCGCAATGCAACTTGTCATGTTCGATTTGGACCTCGTATGAATTAGATATGAATTAATGAATTTTGAGATTACTTAAATTTTAATTAACTTAAACTAATAAAATTTAAACTTTAATATTTTTCTACCTTTCCTCTCGCTCACGTATGCTTGCTTCCAGGTAACAAACGCGACCGCGCCTATCATCAATTGTCGCCACTTGCACCTACCGCCGCCTCCTCTGCCTAAGCCCACACTTGCGTCACCCATGCCACTGCCCAAAGTCTCGTCGTTGACGAGAAACCGCACCCAAAAATTGCCACCATCGCGCTGCCCTAGCCGCCGCCACACACCTCCGATCGATGATCCACGACCATGGATGAGTTTGTGGAGTCGAGCTCTACAACTTTCATGTTGAACGTTTTGGTTGATACGGCTTCTATCTCGTCGTGAAATATGGGCCATTGGATCGGGTTACTTTCTAATGGCGACTGAGTGTTTGTAAGTTATGGTTTGCAAAATGAAAATGTCTAAGTTCTTATATAGAATTTTTTTAAAGCACTATTCATTCGGTAAAGTTTCGATATTGAAACGAGGCATGCCGCTTGGCGTTCTATATGCTATACCCCTATTCTGAATGTAATGGAACTAGTATTGAGACCAAATTCCATCGTACATAGAAATTAGCTTTTGAAATCGTATATTATTTTAAGTCCCTTTAATTAATTTCTACACGTTTCGAACTTGCACGACCAAACGATACACCCAATCGCCACGAAATTAGACGGCGCACTATAATTCGCTATTACGGATCCAATGAAATTGGTTTCGTCCAATTCCAAGGCAGTGGCCCAAAAGGCTATTTTACACGTTAATTGAAATGAATTATTATAAAAACCAAATCAATCACTTTTATATCCAAATTTAAAAGTATGTTATCATCATTCTTATTTATATTGAATTCAAATAAGATTTTCCAATCATTTGTATCAACATTAAATCCCAGGTTGGATTATTTAAACAAATCCTAATATATATATTACTATTCAAATTAACAAAATTTTCCATTCCAATAAATCCTTATATTTGAAACTCAAGTTATTTAACCTATAAAATTAACATTTTAATATTTCAAATCAATTAAATATTTCAAATTCAAATAACTAAAATTCTGGGTTGTTACAATAAGTGTTCTAGGATCCCGCAGTAGATGATTTTCATCATCTCCCTCTAAGACATCAAGGATTTCCCAAATAACAAGTGTATGCCTCTCATCAAAAAGAGAACGAAGGCTGTGTCTCATGTAATACGCTATCGGGACCACGACAGAACACCGATGCCATATACATATGCACACATCAAATATTACATCACAAACCGAATACGCCTATTAGAAACGAAGACCAGTGTCTCATCATCGTCTATTTATACGTATGGTCACTACTAAAAGACCAATAATATACATGGTCGCTAGTATAAGGCAGATAGGATGTTTGATCACTAATATAAGGTCAATATAGGGTCCGATCGTAATCATAAGACCGATACCATTCATCAAACATACCAAACCCATGGTCAAAGCCAAGGGGTACTGACTAACTCCACTCCATCGTGTACGCTCACCAAACATGATCGTGTAATCATTCACTACATTGTTCTCTTATCTAATCACAATTGACCACATAGGTATCACTATACATTGCATGACCTTGCATCCTACATCCCTGAGTAGCCCGAAGCCTCTCTGAAGTCATTCCAAGACCCCATGAGGAACCGCAATCAAATGAGGAAAGAAATCTCCAAAGACATTCCCCGCCCTAGGCATTTAGTCAACTGGGGATGTCATTCAGTCGACCGAATTTTCCTTCCCCAATCTTTCGTTTGGGGTTTCCCTCTCTAGAATGTTTTATACACAAGGCCAGTTGACTGAATGTCCACCTCAGTTGATTGAGCCTGTGTACATTTGGGCATTGAGCCCAGGCCAGGAAACAAGGTTGGCCACCACTCGCCAATTTGAGTCTTGTTTCTCCCAATGCTTCGCCTAATGAGTCGTCTAGATCACATAGCCTGCCTTCGTCGCATCGGACCTCTTCCAGAGTCCATTGGTTGATGTTTTGGAAGTGGTCTCTTAAGTATTCGAAAACCGATTTCAATACAAATCCAGCTCTTTTTTGTATAGAGTCCCCCTGGACCTATTTCAACGACCCGAGCTCCACTAACATGCCCAAATGACTCCACCAACCTTCTCACCTCACGTGATGTTCACATGTGTGTCACTCGTTCATGAACGCATATGCACACACATATACACAAACACGTAAAACCTCACAAATCACATTTTGGGCTTCACTGGAGCGATTACTCGACCCGGTATTCTCTCATGCAACTTAACGCACCCGGTGGTCGCTATAACTACATAAGGTTGCTCGCAGCGTGTTCATACACATATATAATCAATTACACAAATATATTCATTCATTCACACATACACAACCATTATTAACAATTCCAATTCAAGAATTGTATTTATTATTATATAACTCCAAATGCACGTATACACACGCTTACCCATATCTATATGCATACGTGTATATTTGGATAACGATTCGACTATTTAATAATCGAATCTTACTTCTATTCATCAAATATTTTATATTAAAGTTTAATATCGTCATCTACTATGTTATAAAATTATCCCATTAATTTATAAAAATACAAAACTAGCTTTTAATTATTTTAAGCTCTTATAATACTTAGTTCCTTCATCAAGAATTAAGTATTCATCTATAATTATCTTATAAAACCATATAACCACTATATAAAATAATTCGTTCTTACTATTTTACAAAATCTCATGCTTTTATAAAAGGGTACTTTTGGCACAGGTCCTTATTAAGTTTCAAAATTCACGAAAAGTCCTTCACTAAATTTCAGTGTAAATTAGGTCCCTGTTTTTTATTCACGATTATTGCAGAGCATGATACAACATTTCATAAAAGTTGCTGACATTTCCGCAACATTTCTGTACACTGTGAACATAGTGTATGAAAGTTGCTGAAATATCAACACTTATTTATAAAAGTTGCTGATATTTCAGCAACATTTCTGTACACTGTGAACACAGTTTATTAAAGTTGCTGAAATATCAGCACTTATTTATAAAAGTTGCTGACATTTCAGCAATAATTTTTCTTTGTTTTTACAATAAAACTTTGACACAGATAGTTGCTGAAATATCAGCACTTATTTATAAAAGTTGCTGACATTTCAGCAATAATTTTTCTTTGTTTTTACAATAAAACTTTGACACAGATAGTTGCTGAAATATCAGCACTTATTTATAAAAGTTGCTGACATTTCAGCAATAATTTTTCTTCGTTTCCAGAAAACAGGGACCCGCTTTACAATGAAAATTTGACAGGGACCCGCTTTACAATATAAAAGTATGATAGGGATGTCTCCCTAATTTCCACTTTATAAAATACTTCTTTTGTATTATTTTATAAAATCTCTTACCTTTATAAAATACTACTATATTATTTTATAAAATCTCTTACTTTTATAAAATACGCCATTTATACTATTTTATAAAATATCATTCTATTTTATAAAATACGTCTTCATTTTTATTTTATAAAATCTCATTCTATTTTATAAAATATATCCTTTACTTATAAAATTATTTTACTTAAATAATATTTATAAGTAATAATTAAGCTCATTAAGCCTCTGATCACTTTGATAATAAATGTGGAGCTCATAACTCACTTAATTAACTTACTAACTTCATTTTATAAACCTTCCATTATTTTATAAATTACATTTCTTCTCCCAAATAACATTTATAAATACTAATTAAGCGTCAATAAGCCTCTAATTACTTTGATAATAACGGTAGAGCTTCTAACTCACCTAATTAGCTTACTAACTTTTCCAAACATCATTCAAATAGTTTGATTAATATTTTCTAATGACATGCACTTCATTATACTACTTAATTAATCACAAATCAAACTATAGCATCACAATAATCATCCAATTAACTTCAAATCAATTCTTAGGCTTACTAACTATTCAAAACATAGTCTTTAAGGTTCCTAATTAATAATGTGATGATCCAAGCATGTTTAAGGCATAAAGGTTATCCGAGTTTTAAACCCAGCAGAAACCAATAGAGAACAGAACATCCTTGTGTAGACTGGATGATTTGGGACTTAACCAGAAAAGCTAAGGGAAGAGATCAACAAGGGCCAAGCTATATGACTAAGATGACGACTGGGATCAGCGAAGCCGAGAGATCAGCATTCTCTTAGTTCAAGCAATAGCTAAGCGCAAACAGCTAGTGAATTGCCATCGAAGCGAAACAATTATGATAAAAGGCTGTGGAAACATCTCCAATTCCAAACTCCAGAAAAATCCAAAGTGTTTGGATCATCAGCAACCCATACCTCTTCGTAAACCTTCCAGCATAAAATACAAAGAATACTACAAAAAGAGGCCAAGACCTTGGCTTGCAAAACGAGCCAATTCGATGGGTGGTCGGCGGCCCAAGGCCATGGGTCGCCGGCGACCCATGGTTTTGCCTCGTTTTGCAAGCCAAATTCTCCCTAGGTCGTCTACTACTTACCTACCAGTTGATGAAGACATGGCCTGGTCCAGAAGGTCTCTGCTCCAAATAAATACCATTCAACCTACAACATAAGGAGAATCTTCTCCGGACTGGTTGCTAAAGCTCTACTGGAATTATTCTTCACTCTCTGTCTCTCTCATAACAATCTCTAATGGAATACAGTGTGATTCTCCAGTGGATTCCAACTCTGGAGATTCATTCTAGCTAGGAAATAACCAAAGCCTTGTAATCAAACATCTCTTGTAACAGCAATCAGTCTATAATAAAACTATAAAGTGGACGTAGGCTTCATTAACAGCCGAAGCACTATAAAAATTCGCTGTCTACTTTCTTTTACTGTTCTTTCTTGATATTTGTTATTTGTGATATTGCTTTTTCAAAATAGGGCTGGTGCTTTCTAACCCAAACCAGGGTGTTGGTCCATTTTTTGGGTCAACATTTTGGTACTTTTACTGAAAACCCAACTCAAGATCCAAATCTAGTTATCTACTTTGGACCCCATAAGTCCAGAAGTTAGATCCCCAATCTTTGCTTGAAGAACTCGCTGTTTTATGATCAATGGCTCCTGGAAGAAGAAGAACTACCTCTGGGAGATCCATAGGGGCAGTAATAGTTGGAGAAGGTGCTAGTCTCCAATAAGCTGAAGTCAATGGTGCCAACTTAGAAAACCAGGCACCAGCATCCTCCAGTCAGCATGAAGTCGTCACCAGGGATAAGCTGAATAAGATGGATGAAGAGATCAATCAGAAAATGGAAAATAGTCAAAAGGCTCTAATGGAGAAGCTCAACGCTCTGTTGACCCTACAATCAAACCCTGCTCCAAGGACTATGCCTGAACCAATGACTACTGTAGAACAAGAGAATTCCTCCATTTCCGGCCTACATGGAAGGAAAGCAACCACAAAGAAGGGTAACAATAGAATGTGACATGGAGGAGAATGAGAATACTCCACCCGGCGCAAGGCAATTGATCTTGAATTTGAATCAAGGGGCCAAAACCCCGTAGGAAGATATAGCCGTCAATCTCTCTAATTCAGAAGATGGAGAGCAAGGTAATCAGATGGAAGAGAATGTCAATGCATTCGATGATGGTAGAAACGTCCAAACTGCCCCAGTCAAGCCAACTGCAAGCCAACGGGGTCCCGTGGGAGTAGCTCTCTCGGAGCAGGAGAGCCTAGGCTTCAACCCAAGGTCAAGACCGTTTGCAGAACTAAACACTTGGCATAGTGACTGATTGCCGCCCCCAGGACTATCAGACATCATAGGCATACATAATAGATATGGTTAGACGACTGATGGATGAGAGTAAGAACCGAAAGGATGATGAATGGAAATCTGCCCCAAGTCGAACCCCTTTTACTGACGAGATCTTGAGTGTAAGATACCCGGACAAATTCACTATGCCAATTATCCCCTCATACGATGGAATGAAGGACCCAAAACCCCATTTGTACAAGTATAGCCGGTACATGGATCGAGCCAATGCTCTAAAGGCCATCCGCTGCCGATGTTTCCCTATTTTCCTAGAAGGATTCGCATCTATGAGGTTCACCAGACTCCCCCAAGATCTATTTCAACTTTTGACTAACTTGCAATGAAATTCTTTGACCAGTTCAGGCTTCATACGACACAACCGAAGGATCTCATGTCCCTATCCGGATTGGTCCAAGGGCGCAATGAGTTATTGAAATCATTCATGAGCAGGTTTAACACCGTGGTAATGGAAGTGAGCAACCCCAATGAGGATATGGTCTTTATGGCGTTAGTCTGCACTATTCACCTAGAAACGAAGTTCGGGAAATGGATTAAGATGAAGCAACCTACCAACAGGAACAACTTCAATCGTAAAGCAAGCCGGTACTTGAGATTAGAGGAAGCATAGGAGCTGGAAAGAAAGTCTGCTAGTACACAACAGAGGAACGCCGGACAAAATAATATGGCGGCAAATCGAAACATGCACGATCCTGGAAGTACTCAAGGAGTTGCGGAGAAGAGCGGGAATCAAAAGAGAAGAAACCCGAACTCCGATAAAAGTAATAATGGTGGCAACAACAAAAGATTTAGAGGGTTTAGACAAGAAGCCTATACCCCCTTGAATGACACTCCGGAGAATATTTATCTCGCAATACAAGAAACTGAAGAGTATAAGAAATCTCTTAGAAAGGAGGCAATGGAACAACAAAAGAGCTTAGGGAAATTCTGCCACTTCCACGAGATGCACGGGCAATACAAACGAATGCTGCCACCTTAAGGACCTCATCAAAGGATTAATCCAAGACAACAATATGTGAGAAAGCCACAAAATCCCAATCAACTTATGGTCCCTCAACCTTCTAGAGAGCAAAGAAATCAAGCTGGAACTAGCGAAGAAGGGTCAAAATGAACTTATCAGAGGCTTATTATCGGAACAATATCTGGGGGACCACATCCCGCGCAAAGAAGTTGGGGAGAGATGGAGCGATATGCGAGTTCATTAAAGCATGCCCCAAAGGAATCGTGTTTAGCAATAGATGATGAAACTCCAGTCAAGTAGCAAAAGGTTCTGAGCGATGATATAGTGTTCCATAATCGGGACACCGAAGGGATTGAAGCTCCAACTCTTGACCCAATGGTGGTGATAGTAGGAATCGGTCTCGCCGTAGTCCGATGAGTGCTGGTTGATAGTGGCAGTTCAGTTAACATACTTTTCAAACGTACTTTTGATCAAATGAAGATTGACATGAAAAGCGTATCCACGTGCCAGACTAAGATTTAGGGGTTTACCGAAGAACCCAAACAACCGATGGGAACAGTTGACCTACCCATGGAGCTTGGAGAGGGTGAGAGACGAATCACCCTCATTTAGACTTTTGTGATCGTAGATGAAATGTCAGCATACAATGCATTCTTAGGATGGCCCGCATTAGCCGATTTCAGAATAGCATTGGTCCAATGGTGCCTTACAATGAAGTTGCCTACCGAGCATGCAGTCGGAATTGTGAAGGGAGACCAAAGCATCGCCCATGAATGCTATATCGCGGAATGGCACGAGTCGAGAAGAAAGGAAAAAGGAAAGGATGTGGGGAAAACCCTCCACATCCGCGAACCCTCCAAATAGCAACTATAGAGCCGCCTCTGGCTTGGGGACCATAGCCAATTCGACAAGGCTTTGGACCCTAGGAAGACGAGCTCAGGGGAGGATCGGGCATCACCGGCAGAACTGCGGTGTCTGTCCCAGTCTGTATGGATGACCCAACGCGGGTCCTGAAGATTGGGTCGCATCTTGGAAACAAGATGCGGTCAGAACTAACCAAGTTCCTCCATGCCAATTTGGACGTATTTGATTGGACACACTACCATATGTGTGGGGTATCAGTATCACCCGAGATTGCCTGTCATGCCTTTAATATTGACCCCAAATTCACCCCAGTTAAGCAAAAAAGGCGAATCTTGGGCCCTGAACGGTCCAAGGCATTGAGAGAAGAAGTAGATAAACTGATGGCTAACGGCTTCATTCGAGATGCAACCTACCCCAAATGGGTATCGAACCCGGTCTTAGTCAAGAAGTCCAATGGAAAATGGAGAACCTGTATTGATTTCTCGAACCTCAACAAAGCTTGTCCAAAGGATAACTTCCCGCTCCCTATAATTGATCAACTAGTGGATGGAACAGCGGGACGTGAACTTCATTTGGGGATGCATACTCGGGCTATAACCAGATTTTGATGCATGAACCAGACCAAGAGAACACCAGCTTCATCACTGATTTGGGGCTGTACTACTATAGAGTAATGCCATTCGATTTGAAAATTGTAGGGGCAACGTACCAAAGGCTAGTGAATACTATGTTCAAATGCCAAATTAGGAAGACTATGGAAGTTTACGTGGACGATATGTTAGTCAAATCCCGAGTAGCTGCTAACCATATAGATAATCTCGCCGAAACGTTCGAAATACTCCGCAAATACGGAATGAAGCTCAACCCGCTTAAATGTCACTTCCGAGTAGCCTTTGGGAAATTCCTGGGATTCATAGTAAGTGCCCGGGACATCGAAGCAAATCCAAAGCAAATAACATCATTACGGGAAGTCCAAACCCCTAAAAATAAGAGAGAACTTCAAAGCTTGAATGGAAAGGTCGCAGCACTGAGTCGGTTCATCTCTAAAGCTACATACAAGTGCATACCGTTCTTCGACGCACTAAAGAAAGGAAGGAAAAACTACAAATGGAGCGAAGCTTGCCAGACAGATTTCGAGGAACTGCTAAGACACATGGAAGCTCCCTTGATTTTATCAAAGCCGGTGGATGGAGAAGACCTATTCATCTGTTTAGCGGTTTCCCCGCATGCACTGAGCGCGGCTCTCGTGTGGGAAGAAGCGAGAATCCAGTGACCTGTGTACTACATTAGCAAACGATTCACCGGAGCTGAGAAGAATTACCCAAAGGTGGAAAAGCTAGTGTATTGGCTTTTGATCGCATCCCGGAAATTACGACCGTAATTCCAGGCTCATCCGATTAAGTATTGACTGACCAGCCCCTGAAGCAAGTTTTATACCGGCCAGAAACTTCCAGACGACTACTGAAGTGGAATCAAGAGTTGAGCCAATATGACATCACATACCATCCAAGGAAAGCAATCAACGGACAAGCGTTGGCCGACTTCATTGCCGAATTTACCATAAGGGACGATGAGGAGGAAGTTCAGTTGGAAGCAGGCACGCAATGGAACCTCTTCGTCGACGGTGCATCAAACAACTTCTGTTCGGGAGTAGGGGTAGTGCTTGAAATCCTCGAGGGGCGAGCCATAAGCTTTGCTTTGCACTTGGAATTCCCAGCAACAAATAATGAAGCAGAGTATGAAGCCTTGATCGCTGGACTAAAGGTTATGAAAGAACTCGGGATAAAATCTATTCACATATATAGCGACTCCCAACTGGTCGTCTGTCAAGTGAAAGGGGAGTACCAAGCGCGTGGAGAAAATCTTGCCCCGTACCTGTCGAAAGTACAAGAGCTGTTAAGTGATATCAAGCACTACACCATAACTCATATCCCACGAGAGCAAAACACCAAGGTAGACTATTTGGCCAAGTTGGCAAGCTCCGGAGAAGCCCAGTCATTGGGATTGGTTCCGGTTGAAATGATAACTAACCCGAGCATAGACGGAATGGACGTGGACTGGATTCTGGAGACCACCGTTGAGCGAAATACATGGATGATACCGATAAAGGACTATCTACTTGAAGGAACCCTACCAACTGACTGAAATTAACGGAAGAAGCTCCTCCGCAAGGCGCCATAGTTCATGATACAGGATGGGATACTCCATCGAAGGGGATTCTCAACCCCTCTTCTTAGGTGTATGACCGATAATGAAGCACGACGAATCCTGAAGGAAGTATACGAAGGCGAGTGCAAAGACCACACTCAGGGGCAGACGCTGGCAAAGAAAGTCCTTCGATATGGATACTTCTGGCCAACAATAAATCGCGACGCCGTAGATCACGCCAGAAGATGTTATCGCTGTCAAATATTCAGCAAAATTAAGAGAACTCCTTCAATGGAACTGACACAAATGGTCAGCACATGGCCGTTTGCGATATGGGGCATCGATTTGATTAGTGTCCTTCCAATGGCTAAAAGAGGAGCCAAATATGCTATAGTTTCCATAGATTATTTCACAAAATGGGACGAAGCGGAACCGCTGGCTACCATAACCACAAAGAAAGTTATTAAGTTTATTACTAAAAACATCATTTGCAGGTTTGGTGTGCCGCAAAAAATCATCACTAACAATGGAACACAATTCGAAAGTGCCGAGTTTAAAGACTTCTACAGGCGCTTCCGAATCGAAAAAAGCTTTTCCGCAGTGGCTCACTCGCAAGCAAACGGGCAAGTGGAAGCAATAAACAAGATCATCAAATCCACCATCAAAAAGCAATTAACAGAAGCAAAAGGAAATTGGGTTGATGAACTTCCACTCGCACTATGGGATTAAAGAACTACACACAAAGCGGCAACTGGCCACACTTCGTTCGCATTAGCATATAGTTCAGAAGCAATGATTCCTATTGAATTAGAAGTCCCATCGCATCGGAGGCAAAATTTTAATCAAGCACAAAGCGAGCAACTCCTACTCGAATCGCTAGACATGGTCGATGAAAAAAGAGAAGAAGCAGAATTAAGAACTGCTACCCACCAAAAAAGGGTTGCACGATACATCAACTCCAAAGTTCATAGTCAGACCTTCAAAGTTGGAGATCTTGTGCTCAAGCGAGTTTACCCTATTCCGGGGGCCTTTGACCAAACTGGGAAGGACCATATGTCATTAATCAAAAACTCAGCGATGGGACTTTCAAGCTTACAACCGTCGACGGGGTCGCAGTTCCAAGAGCCTGGAATAGCCAATGCTCCACCGTTATTTCATTTAAAAAACTATTTTATGTATTTTCTACTTTTCAGCAAATAAGACATCCCGGAAATACCGGTGGCATTGTAAATAGGCAAAGAATCTGCCATGCTTTCCTTAATAAAGTTTGCTTCTTGAACCAACCAAACTGTGTTCATAATAATTACCCGTCGTGTCGACGGAAGCAAATCGACTCAAACCATTGGATCGGGCGGAACTCGACCCTTGCCTCTCAAAAAAGAAAAACCGGTGTTACCCTACAACCTTGGGAGCTCAAAAACTGACTCCTCGCGTTTCCTGGAGATAGGAAGTGCTGGGGAGCACCTAAAAACTAACTTCCTCGCGTTGCCTAGAGATAGGCCACGCCGAGGAGCACAAAACTGAAACTCCTCGCGTTGTCTGGAGATAGGCAATGCCGAGGAGCATCAAAAACAAACTCCTTGCGCTGCCCAGAGATAGGCAATGCCAAGGAGCATCAAAAGCCGTGCATCTCATAAGCTGCGCATGCAAACTGTCTCCTCGCGTTGCCCAGAGATTGGCAGCGCTAGGGAGCAACTTAAAAAACTAACTCCTTCGTGTTGCCCGTAGATAGGCAGCGCCGGGGAGCAACTTAAAAAACTAACTCCTTCGTGTTGCCCGTAGATAGGCAGTGCTGGGGAGCAACTTAAAAAACTAACTCCTCATATTGCCCGGAGATTGGTGACGCCGAGGAACATCGAAAGATGTGCATCTTACAAGCCATACACCCAAATTTAAACTCCTCGTGTTGCCCGGAGATAGGCGATGCCAAGGAGCATCAAAAACCGTGCATCTTGTAAGCCACGCACCCAAATTTAAACTCCTTGCACTGCCCGGAGATAGGCAACGCCAAGGAGCATCGAAAGCCACACACCTCATAAGCCACACACTCAAGCTAAAACTCCTCGCGTTGCACGGAGATAGGCAACGTCGAGGAACATCAAAAACAAAATCCTCACGTTTCCCGGAGATAGGCAACGCCGAGGAACATTAAAAATGAACTCCTCGCATTGCCCGGAGATGGGCAACGCCGAGGAACATCGAAAACGAACTCCTCGCGTTGCCCGGAGATAGGCAACGCTGAGGAACATCGAAAACAAACTTCTCGCGTTGCACGGAGATAGGTAACGCCGAGGAATATCAAAATAAACCTCTTGCACTGCCTGGAGATATGAAATGCCGAGAAGCACGGAAAACCAACTTCTCGCGTTACCCGAAGATAGACAACGTCGAAACGCATCCAAACTTACATTCCCTACGTCACTCGTAGATGGGCGACGTTAAGGAGAACCGAATGCCGCGTACCACACAAGCGGCGTGCTAAATCCTAAAATAGTAGCCCCTCACATGAACCGAAAATGGGCAACACCGAGGAGCATGAGAAACACCATGCATATAGCCAGGAGTAATTGGTGCTAGAAGGAAGGCACTCAATGATTGACAATACATACCCATGCGTAGATTGCATACTTAGCCATTATCCAAATTGAGACTACATGCTAAGGTCGCAAAACTTCCAAAGAAAGGAAAATCAAGTCATGACTTAGCCAGATTTTCAATAAAGATTGTCTAAACCCTAAGTTATCAGATACTTGAAAATTGTTTGAAGCAAACAACCCTGTGAACTGGGGGGCATACACCTGTACTGAGACAGAAACACACGAACACAATAAGTTCACAAGTTCTATCACTCCAAACAACGATAAGTTCTATCTCAAAGTTTTATGAACTTCCAAACAAAAAGTCTATATCTGTTTTAAAATTCAGGACAAATTTCAAAGTGTTAGAGATTTTAGAAGTTTTATGAATTTTGAAAACAAAAATTCTCTAAATTCTGTTAATTTCTAAAGTTCCATTAACTTCCAAAGTGTTGATAATTTCTAAGTTTTGTCGCTTCGAATGAAGGGCTTTGACTATAATCATAGAACTAGAAAAGTATGATATGAAATAAGCACAAGTACACAAAACATATATGAACAGATAGACAAAAGTACAGTCAAAATATCAATGAATTACTTGTAATTTTTTTGTACACAAGATCAAAATGTGGGGGCCGTACCCACACAACAACGACCAGCAAAAGAAAAATACAGACTCAACTGTAAGGACGCAAAGTGCAGACTCTGCACTTGAACAAAATGACTCAAAAAAAACCAAAACAAGTCAGTCTTCTTGCAAGCTGTTAGCTAAAATCAAGTCCATCCTCACGCCAGCCGCTCAACGCTTCTTGCCACCACTTCCCTTTCCACTTATGGTTGGTAGTTTCTGCTTCTTTTCAGGAGTGGTGTTGCTACTAGTAATGTCAACGTGCACTTCAGTGGCAATCTCCTCCTCCTCCTCCGAAAGTTTTTTAGAACAGCCTCCCTTTCCCTTGTGTTTTCTTGACTTTCGAGAGCTTTTCGGAGCTTTGATTGCCTCCACTTTTTCCTTCTTGACGGTAACCAGATCGTGATGAGTCTTCTGTGGCTGCTCCATTTGTGTTTCCTGCTCCTTGGCCTCTGCTGCAGTTAGATCACCTTCCAAAGACGCCGAAGGGTCATCCAAGCCGTGGAGTGTTGTTATCTCCTCGGCCTTCGGCCCCGGTTGTGAACTAGATGTGGATGTTGGAACTGGAGCAGCAACGAATGCAATCGCAGAAGATGTGAAAATGGCAGCAGGCACGGGCGCCAAAGTAGCTGGTGCGTCAATAGGAAAAGTGGATGGACCTATAAGATCAAAAAGGAAAGTATTAAACTCCTCTTGCTCTTATGGCGTAAGACGGAGGCTCCCAATTCAGGAGAAGCATGGACGTTGCCTGCATCTGAGGAACGATCATGAACGGCGACCTCGAACTCACCACCGTCGCCTTCTTTTGAGGGCTCCACAACATGATTTCTTGCTGGATGATCTTCTACGGTCGAGGTCTCAGGTAAAAATTAGTCCAGCAATCCTTTCTACCAGCCCAGGCCTTACTTCTAGGCATGGTAGCATCCCGAAAATACTGCTCAAACTTGCACAAGATCGAAATTGCACATTACACGTGGACAATGTTTCCAAGATGTTCCATTCCTCTATCATAGCAAAAACACAACTCTGATGTTTTCGGCTTAGGGAATCATTGTAACAACCCTAATTTTGATTAACATTATTTACGATATTTAATTAGATAAATAAAATAATATAATAGGATAAGAAGATTGAGATTTGATAATTAAATGGGTCGTGCCTTAATTAGTTAGTTAATAAGATTGGTATAACTTAAACAAGAAGGAGGATTTATGATAAGGGCAAAAATAGGAATACACTCTCATTTCTTAATATAAACCCTTTGACTCTCCTCTCCTTCATTTCACTTACATTCATACAAACATAAACATACTCAAGGGTGGCTATTATTAAAAGATTCAAGAGAAGAAAATGCTAGGAAATCAAAGAGAAAGCTTATGGAAACAAAATCAACACTCAAATCTCAAGTCTCATTATCTAATCAAGGTAAATAATGATTATCCATCTCAAGTATGATTGTTTATTTTTGGTTTTATGATTAAACTCAAATCTTATGTGTGTTATTATGCATGATGTGAATGATTGATGATTATATGCTTATTGATGATTTATTTATGAAATCAGTTAATAGGTTTAAGTGTGAAAACCTATCGTATGACATTCAAATGACTTGAAATTTGGATGATGATAATAGAAACATTATTTTAGAAGTGGGTTTTCAATTTCATAATTTTCCAAGCACGTATGAGTATTTTATGAATTTCCTAAGTGGGAAAAATAATTTATTTTGGGTTTTAATTATTAAAAATAACTAAATGATGTTTTTAGCTCCGAAATTTTATATGTTAAAGAATATAAAATTCTAATTTTCCGTATTTTTGGGGATTTTTCCCAAGTGTTTATGATTTATTAGGCTAGAAAAGCTTAATAATTGTATTAAAATATTAATATAAAAATATTGGTTTTCAAATTATTTTGGGAATAAGAAATCTGATCAATTGCAGCTTTTTGGAAAAGAATTGGTAAAGAAAGTTATTATCCAATAACAATTTGACGAAGAATAGGTGCTGGTAAAAAGAAATTTCTTTATATAGAAAATTTACAATTTTTATAATAATTACGGGAATTGCCATTACCATTATCATTTATGCCGCAACGCATCTATGTTGCACCTATTCTTTTTGATGACATCCATTGGAGATACATACGACATCAACCCATGTTGGAATGCAATGAATCAACGTTGGTTGAAGTGGGAAGAATAGCTTCTTTGTCGACATTGATGCTTACAACATTGGCTATCCCACATGTTTCAGTGCTGCATATCAATGTCGCATATTAATGCCACGTGCCACTTATCAATGTCGGGATTAATAATGCCACCAGTTTTCAATATCAACTCCTTATGATTTTGATGCCGCATGTTTTCTATGCCGCTAGATTATCTTTTCAACATTTGACTATAATATGGCTGCAACGCCACTATATATTAGTACTTTCAACATTGGTTTTATACCGCAACGATGTCGCAATATTTTGACTACAGTGCCGCTATAGGCTATTTTCGGCATTGATTTTACACATCAATGATGCCGCTTAGCCTTAATTTCGACATTCCCATGTCCCCAAGTTTTATACTACGCAAACCCATAACCATGCTGCTTATATTCGGCGATCTATATGTATTTATGATATGCGATGTAAATGCTTTTGGCCTTATGCCTTATGCTTTATAAATCAGATGTTTTAATATGATTTCGATATAAAGGGATGCGGCGATCCCATAGCGGCTATATCAATGCCGCACTTTATCAATTCAATAGTTTTATTATATATGGCTTCATAGCCTATGGTTTTGAGGTGCGATAACCACTAAATGACTTCAAAATTCATCAATGCTATTTTATAAAAGCACACACACACACACACACACACATATATATATATATATTGGCATAATATTTTGGATAAAGTAAAGGGCTATAGTTTTCTTGTTTTAAGTATGATTTCAAAGGTTAAATAATTTATAAAGAAATTGGTTTCAAGGAAATAAAAAATGTATTTAGCCTAGAATTTTAGTAGAGAGATTATTCTTATCGCCTTTAGATAAATTGTAATAGAATGAATTGACTCGGAGATTAGAAAACCAGATGGGACTGGTGTAGGGTCGCTTCCTATACTTCAGCTGTTAGCCCCGAGTTGATATTAGGCAAAAATTATAATGTGTTTGGCTTCGTCAAAGGTAAGATTGAAGGTAGGTTTACACACAGAAAAGAATACACAAGGATGAGATAGGTTATTGGTTGGCCTGCAAAACCATTAGCATAAGAGTGACCTTAAGAATAGTAAGTTTCAGACAAACTGTCCAGTTTCCTTCTAACAGTAAGTTGGAAATTTTGGAATATCCGGTAGGCCCGAGTCAACCATGTAGGTTTGTAGTCACCCTAAGAAAACTACAATGTCAGGACATATAGTCCATTTGTTAGACTAAATGGTCATGATTACCTAGGTTACATGCATGCATATGATTGTTTATATTGTGAAGTTATCCATTGTAATTGCAGATGCTTGGTTTATAAAAGATATTTTTAGAGAATACTATTGAGGGGAAAACCCGTTCTGCTCAACGGCGTGGTCCCACTATATATCTGTTAATTGAGATGGCATATTATTATTCAAATCAGACATTTTGTCAGGCCCAAAGTTTTTGTTTTTCCCTTTTAAGGGTATTCATTTGAGTAGTTTGGAAGTAAGGTTTCCAAGTTTTTAGGTTTGACGAGTAAAGCTTCTAGAGACGTGCATGAGGTAGAGCAGTCTATGTAGGAGTCTATCTATCTATTTATTTGTTGTGTTGTTATGACTTTGGTCTATATGTATGTAATAGAAGAAATTGTATCTATATAGAAGTTGACTCCGATCAACCAAGGGGGCATTTTCATATGTCGCTCTTGGCGTATTTTGTAGTAATTATATTTTATCTGAACCAGGGCAATGTTTGAGATTATGTAATGAATATGGAAATTTATTAATGTAATAGAAAAGTTCAACTTTAAACCGTGTTTGAAAATTTTCATATTCTTGTGCTTCTGTTGTTAATGATACTATTAACTGATTTATTTTATTATCGGAAATTAATACTATGGATGACTACAGTATCCGTAGCGCTTAGTTTCGGACCTCAAAATGAGGAACGTTACAATCAGCACTCTATTCCCCTTCCCTAGGGTATACTCTATCCCAAAATCGTAAGATGCTAAAAACTCTAACAACCTCTGCTGCCTCATGTTCAACTTCTTCTGAGAGAACGAATATTTTAAGAATTTATGGTCATTAAATAACTCAAATCTTTCTCTTAAGAGTTAATGTCTCCAGATCTTTAATGCGAAGACAAAAGCCGCTAACTCCAAGTCATGAGTAGGATATCGAAATTCATGGGGTCGTAACTACCTAGATGCATATACGATCACTTTGCCCTTCTGCATCAATACTACCCCTAACCCATCCTAACGCATCAGTATAAACAGTTATATTATCATTCCCTAAGTGCGTTGCTCAACCAATGCTTTAATTCATAGAATAATGTCTCAACTTTTGCGTCCAAGTAAACTTCCCACTCTTCCGGGTCAGTCTCGTCATTGGCGTAACTATGAGAGAAATTCTTAATGAATCTCTGATAGTAACCAACCGATCCTAGGAAACTTCGCACTTCAGTCATTATCTCAGGTCCCTTCCACCCATTTACCGTGTCAACCTTTGAAGGATATACTGCCAATCCTTCTTCCAAAACCACATAGCCCATGAAATTCACTTCGTTTCTCCAAAAATGACACTTAGAAATTTTTTCTTTCAACTTGTGTTGTCTTAAAGTCTCCAACACAAGCCTCAAATGAACTACATGCTCTACCTCATTCCTCAGGTATACTAAGATGTCATTTATGAACACTAATACATATCTATCCAGCTGGTCTCGAAAAATTCTATTCATCAAGTCTGCAAAATATGCCGGTGCACTGGTTAGTCCAAACAGCATTACTAGCCACCCATATGAACCGTACCTTATTATGAATGCAGTTAAAGGAATGCTTTCCTTCCCAACTCTCAACTGATGGAACCTTGAAGCCAAGTCTAACTGCAAAAATGCCTTAGCTCTACTCAACCGATCAAATAGTTCATCAATTTTCGGCAAAGGATATATACTCTTCACCGTTCTTTCATTCAACTTTCGATAATCTATGCACAGTCTTAAAGACCCATCGGACTTTTAACAAATATTGTCGTCGCTCCCTAAGGTGAGCCAGTTGGCCTTATGAAGGTCTTTCCTTCTAACTCTGCTAACTGCTTCTTTAATTCCTCCATCTCATTTGGAGACATTCTACTAGGATTTCAACAG
The DNA here is from genome assembly GCA_030737815.1 of Allium fistulosum. Taxonomy (NCBI): domain Eukaryota; kingdom Viridiplantae; phylum Streptophyta; class Magnoliopsida; order Asparagales; family Amaryllidaceae; genus Allium; species Allium fistulosum. The sequence goes on along the minus strand of CM060901.1, from coordinate 1,340,083,872 downwards.
AATGGTTCAATCCCTGGTAGTAAATTTTTAAAAAACTCCACCGTTCTTGGAGGTGGCAGTCCCGAAATTGGTTCAAATACATCTAGGAACTCCTTCACCATTCACACCACCCAAGGTCCTCTTCTTCCAAAGCTAAAGTAAACAGTACACCTCTGCATCTTGCCCTACACTCCGTAAGGCTGCATACATTCTATTTTTGTGGTCTGGGTGATTTAAATTAATTATTCTTTCATCGTAGTACACCCTAGCGTTGTACTTTTCCAACCAGTCCATCCCTAAAATAATTTTGAAGCCTATGAAATGAACACATAGGGATCACATGAAAACTTACACCCATCTAACTCAATATCTAGGTTAGTGCATCTCAATCTGAGAGTGGAATATCCCCTTATTGGATTCACTACATGTAGAAATGACTAAATCGGTGACTCCTAACTAGGTCAATCTACCAGATTTTTACCTATAAATGAATGTGTAGTCCCAGTTTCAAATAGTACTCTAACTGAAATACCAAAAATCAAAGCCATACCTTCAGAATTTTTCCTTTGCCTCTTTCCTCAGTAGATGGTTCATCCCTTGGTCCCTCCAATGCATAAACCTGTTAAGCTTTGGGCGGTTCTTCTTTAGATGCCCCAACTTGTCACATTTAAAGCACTTCACTCTTCCAAAATTATTCAATGCTGGGCACTTCATAGCAAAGTACCCCTTTTGTCCACAATTATAGCAGAACACTTACGCAGTAGCGACCTCACCACCTTTTCCGTTTGGCTCCCTCTTCTTGCTTTTGGTATATGGGGTAAAATTCTTCTTCTGCTATTCTTTGGGCCTCGTCTCCACTCTTATCTAATCCTGGTACATCACATCATACCTTCGAGCCATGTTAACTACAAACTCAAAAGGAGATGCTAGATGAGCCGTCACCTTATGGTCAAGACTCTACTTCGTATCCCTAATGAACTTCTCATTTTTCTTCATTGAAGTATTAATGATCTCCATGCTGTACTTAGCCAAAGAGTTAAACTTTTGGATGTACCCCTACATTGTAAGGTCACTCTGTTTCAGATCAATAGACTCCCTTAATAGCACACTCTGCCGAGACTCTGATATGAACTGAGCCTCGAACCTTTCTTTAAACTGCTCCCAAGCGATCTCCTCCTCTAGGGTCTCTGCGATTTCTGTCACCCAATCCAACGTAATCGTATGCAACTGCCTAGATGCCAATCTTCTCTTTTACACATCATTCAGTCCTAAGTCTTCAAATATGCACTCATGAGCTCTAAGCCAATTCAGCACTTCAACTGCGGGATCCTTCCTCGTAAACATCTTCCCTTCCAAGTTTCTATACTCTCTATTCATCCTTGAGAAGTCCTCTCTCCTGCCCCAGGTCTAGGCCCAATCGCCTCCGGCATATTCTTCATCATCGTGCGAAACATAAACTCCCTAAACAAAGCATTCACATCCATGCCAGCAACATTAGCGGGCTGCCCAGCTTCCTCCTCTATTCCTTCAGGGACTTCCCCTTAATCTGTCCATTGGTCTACATACTCTCACCCTCCCCCCTTGTGCTTGCCCCTCCTATTGTAACTCGCCCACTTCTAAAATCCAACTTTATTTTTCTATTAAGCAAGTATTTATTAGAAATAAGGAGAAAGAAAGAAAAACAATAATAGAAGGGTATATATGTATACGTATATCTCGATATCTATTCAATAATGCACGAGTACGTTATTTATATGATATCGTATACCCTCCCTCAAGTTGTTCTCTATTTTTAGCTCTATTTTACATGAGTGTTCCTATCTTATGCTCTAATACTAACTTTAACGTACCCCGCTTCAAGACTCAAAGATGAACACCGATGATGCTGCAGTCATCACTGGAATTATCTTCCAGCGACAGAGTGAGTATGGTATATTCAAATACAGACAAAGTAAACATAACAGCTAAATATTTTCATTTCATAGAAATTTTCTTAATATTCATTATGCACTTTTATTTACAAAATTAACACCAAGTCGTACCCATGCATGGGTCAAATAACAATAAAATAACAGAGCAATGAGTCAAGTCAACATATGATGATGCCACCTGAAATGCTTAAAACAGCGAAAACGACATCTTTATTTGCTAACAAAGCCTCTGCTCCATCTTCGATCTGTGTACTGCAGCTTCTGATATAAATCTATCTATTTCCATAAACTCAACCTACTCAAATGAGTACCCACGAGTTTATGGAGAAAACATTAATAAAAACACGGGTCGGACATAAAGTCTGGTGCGAATAATATTTACCCAAACAAGCATATTGTGGTACCACACCGTACAACACGAAATGGGTTTTCCCCTTACTATCCACAACATCATAAATGAAACATTCATAGCTTGCATAGCACCAATTTACTAACACTACTACTGCGCTCTTATGTGGTTCACATCTACTACTGCGCCTTATGCGCACTTATGTGATTTCCTAATACTAGTACGCCTTATGCGGTTTCCTTTTTAGATTAGTCTTTAGTCTAATATTGCCTAGAATCAGCCCTCTATAGTATCCTTTAGTTTCATTCATTGAATTTAAATTGCATAGGCCCAGCCCTCTTATAAGTTCATTCATTAAACTTAAACTACATAGAGTCATCCCCCTATAGTATTCTTTAAATTCATTTATTTATTAAGCTCTAGACCATAAAGAAACAGCCACATGCAGTTCCTATTTATATATTCACTTAAATTCCGGACTACTATGAAACAGCTACCCAACGTCCCAAAACACTTATCTTGTTTGAAACTGCATAAAATCAGCCCACTACATTCTCTTAGAAGAATGTCTCTCCCCACCTTCCCAAGGCATGCATTTGAGTAAACATCCCCACTCCGCGTCAATAGTCCTTCCAACCCTACTTCCAACGCATGAGCCCTTTCCCTTAATATCCCTAAGCTCACACCGAGTGCCACCTAATTGTCTTATATTAGGTTTCATTTACACCTTTCCTTGGTGCAGAACCACCCTACCCCAACCTGTTAGCACAATACACACTTTACTTATTAAGGGAATTCCTCCAAATTGCAGCGCAGTATGCCTTTTACATTTGGCGATGCAGTTCAGCCTCTTCCAACCTTACAGTTTTATTGCTCAACATGTCTTCCACATATTGTGGCCTAGATCTACTTTCTCTTAAAAGTCACTGGATCCCCTTGGCAAATCACTATCCCATACCCTTATGCGTGGTTTGCTTATAAAACATTAGGTCGCCACCTCAGCTCTATACTAGACAAAGTCTTACTTGTTTGACAATGTCTTTACACGTGTCACTACCTAATTTGTTATGATTTCATTTTCTGTTATTAATAGTGTCCTCTATTTTTATATTTTGGCTTTTATATGGATCTTGTCTCCTATTTATCTAACACTAGTTTCGTTGTATCAATTTAATTTTTTAGGCGACTGAGTAGTTCCTTCTCCCCGGTGCAGTACATACCTTATATTAGCTTATTTTCTTCATAAAAAACCTTAATAAAATCCAAGCAAATTCATAGGCAACTGTTCTAATATACTTTGTTCTTGATTTAGATTTTTACAAGTATTTTCCATATTTATTTTCTAGGTATTCTCTTTCAATATTACATAATAAATTATTCTGGAATGGCTTTCAAACAAAAAACTCATTTCTAAAATCATGGTTAGAATTTCATATAAAGCTTTCTTAGCATTTAGAGATCATTAGAGTAGGGAAATATATCTAAACACCCCATGTTCTTCTATTTTTTGCCCAAAACATCCATCAACAATTTTGCTTGTTCAATAAAAATCCATATAAAATCCTATCATATATAAAAGCATACAAATCACACTGCAACCAAATAATTGAATATGGTAAAATAGGTTTAGTATTACTCACTTAGATCTTTGAAATATCTCGTTTTATTCTTCTTAATCCCTCTTTATCTAATGCTTCCTTATCTTCTCTTTGTTTGCTCTCTTTAGGCTACCACCATTTATGTTCCTATCAAGCTTTTATTTTATTTTCAGTGGAATGAAATGAATGAATGAAAAATGTTTATTGTCGCACAACAAAATGACGACCATGGGATAATTTAATTAAAATATTTATTTATTGTTAAGGTTTAAAATAAGTGTTAATAATTTAGTTTAAAATCAGTTTATTAATTTATTTTAGTGTAATGATTTAATAACTCATGATATTCATATTCACAATACGAGCATCACAATAATATATACATATAACATATTATAGGGGTTCATAAGGAAAATTGACCACTTTGTCCTATGGACAATAAGATAAGATGTCTAAGTGTGATATATATATATATATCATAAAATATATTATGTATAAAAAATTATTTTGGTATGAATATAAAATATTTTTTTCCAGCTATTAAATATGTAAATAATATTTAAAATAATATGTATATGCATATGTATATATGTATAATATATATATATATATGAAATATTTAAAATAATTATTTGTTATAAAAATTATTTATATAAATTTAAAATTATATAGATATATACATACATTTAATATATATGATCAAATTTGTTTTTGGCCAAATTTAAAATTCAAATAATAAAAATAATTCAATAATTGCTTGCAAGTATATATAAGAAAATTAATTCATTCATTTTTGATTGAAATATATTTATTGTTTGAAAAATTAAACTTTTAAATTTAAAATAATTTGACTTGGTAAAATATATTTTTGAATTATAGTAAATATATGTATGCCACTAATCTAAAAATAATTTTTTTTTCAATATATATATACGGTTATATGTATATGCATGTATATTTATATTTATGTAAAATATAAGTTTTTTTATTTAACCCAAAACAGAAGAAACAAAATATTTTTTAAATCGAAAATAATTACCTTAAATAATGTTTTATTTAATATAATTATAAATAGATATTATATATATATACATTTTCAAATTTGGAAATTTTTCTACCAAAATAAATTATATATATATATATATATATTAAATATATATAAAGTGTGTGTATATACATATAAGTTAAAACATTAAATTAAAAAAGTTAGCAAAAAGCGATAAATGAATCAAAAAGCTTGCAACAATGGGGATTAGGGTTGCCCCTCCCATTTTTCTTCAACCGACACTTTCTGTCTCCCTCCTCTTTGCAAATTCGACCTCTTCTCTCATTTAACTACCTTTCTCACCATTTCCATTCCGCCCTAGCTTTCTCCATTGTCTACAAGTCTACCATTAATTAATAATTCCAGCACTGTGCCGCCTCTCGCTCTTCCCGTTTCCATTCACTCCTACTTTGGAATGCACAAATCTATCGTAGTTGGCTGCTAATAATCTCCATTTTCGCTTAGAAAATCTGAAACCCTACTGGTTGTTCTATCGGCGTAGCTATTTGAAGAGGCATTTGCTCTTCGGTGACTTTATGTTCTTGCGTCATATAGGTTTGTATGTGTGCCGACTGTTTTGGTGGAGGGCTGTTGGTGAGCTTTGTGCCAATTTGGTAGAAGTACAATCTACTGTGGATATCTATCTTCAAAGATCCTCAGTCTTTCTACCGCAACTTCATTGGATCCCTGGCGATTGCTCAACAACGGAGGTTTCTCCTTGTTTTTGCTTTTGTGCTTTAGCTATTTGGGTTGCTTTAAATCTCCACTTGCACGGTTGTTTTTCTATCTTGTCTGCACTGTTTTGTTGTAAGCTTAATGCTTTATGTTGGAACTTTTGATTCATGTTTGCAAGTGAATGTTATGCTCCCATTTGGTGATGCTGGGAGCCTCTGCTCTTGCTTTTGGTGCCTATTATGGAAAATATAAGTCTGGTGTTTGTTTTACCAGGTTGTTTTGGAATTTTAATATAGTATCAGTTCGTTGATCTCTATAATTTGTTTTGCTGTTTTTGGAACTTGAAGGCTTAGAGCTTGGATGTTATAATTTTGTAATTTGCTGTTGTGTTTTCTTTTGGGAATCTACGGGCTTGTCCCGATCAATTCATTTGGATGTTTTATGTCAAAGTATTCAAAATGTTAAAGTGTATTCTATTGTATGCTCTGGTAAGATGTTTCTCCTGGTTCCTTTGGGTTATCTGTTTTTGTTAATAGCCTTGCCTTGCTATCTTCCCATTGCCACTTCAGTTATCTTTGCGATTGCTCTTTGCAATGGAGGTGCTTCCTTTGAGTGGTAGTTGTAATGCTTTCTTGAGCTTTCTGGCAATCTATCTATAATTTACTAGTTCACCTCTTTGTGCCGATGGTTATTCTCTTCCATGTTTGTGTGCAATACTTTGCTCCTTGTTGGTTGCAATGCGCTAGTTGGCTATGGTTTTGTTAGTGCTTCAATGGTTAGATTCTTGAAATGTAATTGGTGTCGGCTGAAAGTATTTGAAAATGTTGTTAAGTGAAGGAATCATTATGTGGTGTAATCGAATCTTAGGATCTCAATATCGTGTATGCTTTTGTAACTTTTTTGTAGCTTAGGCGCGTTGTCTAACTCCTATGCTATAGTTAGTTTAGTTGTTCTATTAGTTGCTGAGGTGTATTAACCTCAAACCTGCATTACATTTGTAAGTGGTATGGCCACTTTAAAACCAGCTTGTCTATGCAAAATAATAGTACTTTGTTTTGCGTGCGAAAAAACATTAATATATATATATATATATATATATGTGTGTGTGTGTGTGAAAATAATTATTAAAAAAGTTTATATATAAAATTATGATAGAATATATATAATAAAAATAGGACTTATGTAAATATGTTAATATGAATTAAAAGCTAGATTCGAAATCGTTTACCTTTCCCGAACTAATCCTATCGAGAGTCGATATGTTGCTAATTTTTTTCAGAATTTCCTCTTAGAGCACCACTGTCTGCTCCTTGTCGATAGGTTGAAAATATGGAAAGTAGGCTTTACCAAGGCAAGGGATAGGTGGCTAAGATTTAGGGTTGAACATCAAATAATTATGTTTTGAATAATGGTGGAGACGATATATTTATAGCTAAAGGTTTGCACCTTATTCTCCACCATATCCTTTAGCCTCAGAGGCTTGGTAAAGCCCCAAAAAGTCCTCTTGATATGATTGGCCATTGACCTTGACTTGGTAAGTTAATGAGCCCTTTGACCCCTGTTTGAATCACTGTTTAAACAAAAAAATTCCAGTCCCTCGATCAATCGAACCATTGTTTAACTTTTATACATCATTCTGTCTGATTTTAAGCTTGAAAGAAATAATTAAAATAGCCATATCATATTCATACAACATTTGTATTAATTTATTATTGATTTATAATATTTATAAATTAATTTTATCTTTGGTCGAATTCAAAAATAACTGACAACGCGTCTGTGTTGACTTTTTGGTGTGAACTCGATCCATAGTCAATATCTAAACAATTTAAACACTAAAGATCATATGAACTTTGTTAAAGCAAAATATTCATGTTCAATGCTTAAAGACCATTTAGTCAAAATCGTATTTCTGGTCTAGTATAAGCTCATATAGTAATGATAGTATGAACATCTATTCTTTTCATCATCATTGTATCGCTTAGATATCAAGAGTTTGATTTACGGTCAAAAACTCTATTAACATCCTCATTAATTGCATAAACAACTTTCAAAGTCCTTGGTTCAATTCGATAACATTTATTAATTAACCATTTACTCTGGCCATAGATTTGACTTTAAGTTAACTTATCAATTACAATAATACCGACCTTCAATAACGAAGAGGACGAATCCTCTCTTGAGTAGTGTTTCACTTCGAGTAGTGCAATCTGTACCTAACTATGATTATAACAAGGTCGGTATGTCATGTGGTTGACCATAGTCATAGAATAGTCTACGTACTCATAATTGATGGTACACTCAAGTTAGAAAACTACTATGTTGGAACCGAGTCGATCGAAAATGGGTGAAATAAGTAAATTTCTAAATATTTTCCTATTTGGGATCTATTGGGCCTATGAAGTCTAAAGGTATATTCGATCCAATCTAATAAAGTTTTAAATAAAATCATATTTTATTTAAATTGTTTAAAATGGTGTTTGAATTTAATCTAATATTAAATGTATGAGTGTATCAAATAAACCCATGTGTGTAACAATTACTTGTTAATATAGAGAAGGAATCTATTCATTTCTCTTTGTAGAATTAATGCAATTAATAGAGGGTAGATTTTGCATTATTTGGAAAGTGAAACCTTTTATTTCTCCATCTTTAGTTGAATAGAATGATGTATTAAATATCATTAATGGGCAATTAATTTATACATAACATAAATGTGAATACATCCAGATATACTCAAGTGAATATTGTATAAGAGCAATAAGCAAAAAGTGTACATAGTTAATGAGAAAGTATATAGATGTTGGAATTTATGCTGCAATAAACTAATTTCCCTTTTACATATGCCTTTATTATCCAAAATTTTGATTTAAAAATATTTATACATAATGAAAGCGGAGCAGTATATGAATATATATGTATACATTAAAAAATGTTAGACAATCTTATAGGATTTGAAATTAAAAATGACCAATAATGAGTTTAGTTTTAATTAAGAAATGTTTGAAATTGAATATGACACTTATTACACAAGATCCATCTTGTGATTTCAAAATAGAGCAATACATGTATGTCACAATATATATATATATATATATATATATATATATTGCAATTAAAGTTTTTGATTAGAACCAATTATTTATATATAAACATTTGTGAACTGAAAATAAATAAATAAACACACACACCATATATATTTATATCTGTGTGTACATATACATACACTAGAATTTAAAGTTTAACATTTAAATCAAACTTGTAATTTAGACAGGAGATACACCAAACTTTAAAGTTGAAAAGAAATAAAGGATTTTGAATTTACAAAAAAGTACATTTAAATTCTAAATTAAAAGGAAATAATTTTTTTAAACAATGATAAAAACGTTCTTACTCAAAATATCAACATTTAACAAAAGGAACTAATTTTTAAGGTGAAAGTTAATAATTAACATCAATAGTCTACTTAGATATATGTATATAAACGTTATGAAATTATATAATAGACCTCAATCAAAATTTTTTTTTTCTTCCTCAAAGTTTCAGTTTAGTAGAAAAAGAATTGGATAAGTTAAGCTATGTAAAATCTTGATCGTAACATACAAATCTAAACAAAACAAAAGAGATCAAAAAATTAGAAAAGAAAATGGAGAACTAAATCATATCAATAATAATGAACATATTTTGAGATGAGAGGAAGAGCAAGAATAGATTTGAATTAAATCAATAAAATTAACATACTTTCAATGAAGGTAGACATTAAAAGGTTTGAATAGCTTGTTACAATATGAACCGTAAAACAACACATGAATCATATGAGATCCAAACAAACAAGTGACATAAGTAAATTAAACTAGATAATTGCCAACGGATGTTGCCAAAAAAATTACATCTTGAATAAAGATATCTCCTCGGATCTTCAAGATCCATGCCCAATCCTTACAAGAGATGGATGAACCATTTACGTTTGGATTTAATTTGGAGTTGAATTTTTTTTTGAAATCTGTATTTTTTTAGCCGTAGAAGGTTAGGAGGAGAGAAAAGAAAAGTGAATAAAAATGAATGTCGGTAGAAAATGAATTAGTGGAATTGTTTTAGTTGAAAGAATGAAACATTCCCATTCTTGGACTAAAACTTCTCTAATCAATTCCCTTAATTATCTCTCTCCCCACTTCTCTCTCTTCACATGGTATGGATGAAATTACATGCTATCAAATGACATAAAACTTCAATAAACCCCTTAATGTAATTATCTTTTATTTAAAACCTGTTTAAAATTACGTTGATATTGTATACCGATGTGTGCAAATATAACTTTTATAAATGCATTCAAATAATTACAAATCACTCACAAATATCAAAAAAATTAAATAACATTTAATATTTATTAAATATTAATTAATTTATAGCATTTCATAAATTAATTAAACCATGTGGTTTACGAAGAATTCATTATTGCGGTTGTACAACTCAAAGGTGCAAATTCAATCAGCGATTAATATTAAACAATTCAAATATTGACATTCACACGTCTTCTTAGCTAGTGGTGTGATATTTTGATTGAATTCATCACCTACACATCTTTTGGTATAATCCAATTTTACTTATTATAAGCGGTACATGGTAGTGGCGATTATTACACCAATTCTCTTCGTCAAAACTAAATCACATTAGGACTTATGGAATTTGGTTTTGGTCAAAATCCCAATAGTGTCCACATCCAACTTTGTAAGTGCAAACACAAAATCCTTGGTCCAATAATAACATTTATTATTTACCATACCGCTCTAGCCAAAGACTATGTATTTGAGTTGAGTTAAGTTGACCTTGGGATACTAACCTCATATTACCGAGAAGACAAATTTTCACTTGAATAGTGTTTCACTTCTAATGCTTTCACTTGACCCAATTATAGTCATTTGGTAGACTCTGTGTCACGATTTAACTATAATAAAAGCAGAGTTTCTACATTGGATCTCAACATTACGTAACCTCTAGGTGTCTCTAGCAACCATGAGTGACACACTGTCCAACTTTCGAAGAGCGTTACGTACTCTAGTCTCAATGGATGTGTCGTTATCCATTCTCAATACACCTTAAGAAGGAATATTTAAAATGCTATGTTTATTTTGTTGTGATAAATTACTCATGATTATAACACATTGTTACTACTATTAATAACTAAAGAATATGTAAGTAATCTATTAATATATAAATGGCAAGGGACAACTTTATATTAAAGATTCATAATTTTTAATATATTATATTAAGTGATATCGACTTATGGAACAATGTATTTTTTATGAAATACCCTCGTGATTCAAGTGTCCGACATAAGAAATCATAGTATACATGCTAGACGCATGCGTTTATCCCTTAAGTTTATTTGGGTTTTTTTCTTCTTTTCTACTTGATTTTATACATTCATATTATGTAAGTTTAATTATTATATAACTTTTATAATTCAATTAACTTATATAATAATCTTATCCACATTACATTAATTAATTCTTATTTAATTAATTTGATTAATTAACATTTTAATTAATTTTATGTTACTCAATTTAACATTTTAATTGAATATGTATACCTTAACAACTATGGTTACACACACACACATGTGTGTGTGTATGTTTATATGTTTTTTATTATTTTTTAATTAACTTATTTAATTATAAAATTTAATTAAAATTTAATTTCGAAAATTTCTTATGTATATACATATATACTTGCATTATCTTAAACAATTCAAGATAGTGTAACATACATCTGTTTTTATATATATGTATATATGTATATTGTACATGTATATACTTTAAATAATTAACTATTTAATTTATTAACCTTATTAATAAATATCAAAATTTTCAAAATATGCTTATTATATTTTCAACGCACTTTTAACAAACTATATTATAACATTTATAATATACATTGTTTTCAAAGCTAACTTTGAAAATCATATTATAACATTTATAATATAATTCTTATTTTAAATTTAACTTTTAAATTTAAATCTTATTTTAATTTCAAATCAATTTTGAATGTTAGCCCCAGGCCATGTAGGATCAAATTAATCCTAGAGAGAGGTGAATATGGTTTATTATAAATTCATAGAATAATAAAAATTACAACATATATAATAATAGAGTAAATGTAAAAATAGAAGCAACATACAAATTTATCCAACTTCGGCAAACCTGCCTACTGCGGCCCTTAAGATTTCTACCAAGATTAAATGATCGACCGCTTACAAATTACCAGTAAACTTACAAGTAACGCTAACTTGATTATTCTAACCCTATGTCTAGAAATCCTGCCTCCACTCTGTCCCCGAGTTGAGAATTTTCCAAACTACAAACCATAGTTCAATCCTAGTTAAAAATTGAAGTTTTAAAATTAAAATAAAATAAAAAAATTAAATAAATAAAGAAGACCCTAAACTACACTATATAGAGTCGGCCCAAAAAACTTCCCTTTTTCCTTTTATTATATGACCGATCCCTTTCCTTCGATTAATCTTCTTTTAGGGTTCCTCTTCTTCGATTCTGAAAGCTGTCGGTTAAAAAAATTATCTTTGAATTTGCTCCTTTATGCCTTTGTTAGTTGATTTCTTCGACAATTTCTCGATTGCTGCTGCGATTGCTTTCATGGTCGAGTTCACTTGCAGATGTAACTCTAAAAATATATGGTACGATTTTGATATTCTGGTTGTATATGTATATTTGATTTGAACTCAACTATTTCATTACCGATGATGATTTGGTATTTATAGTGATTGATTTGGAAAAAACTTTTCTAGATTTTCTTATATTTCGGGATAATTTGTTTGACTTGATCAACTCTCGAATTTGGCTTTTTTTTCTAGTTGTTATTCTTGATTTTGATTTGCCAACTTAGCATGTTGGTTTTGATTGATCTTTGGTTTATGGACTGAGATTTACGACTTGTTCATAACTATGGTAATTGGTGATCTCAGCCTGACATTGTTGACATGTTCAACTTGCTTTATGATTTTGTGGCTTCAGCCTGACTTTGTGGACTTGTTCAGCTTTGAAGTCTTCACGTGAATCAATATGTGTTTCTTTGTACATTTGGTTATTTTTTAAACCTAACTTGAGTTAGAATATAGCATACGTACATATGTATATATATGTATGTAAGTATATGTGTGTGTGTATACATATAAATATATGTGTATGTGTATATGTATAAATATGTTGTTGAAAGTTTGTTTCAGTAGTCCACTTATGAAATGCACATGAATCTGCCATTGCCTTATAATCTCTAGTTGAAGTTGCACTGCCTGTTTTGTACCAGTGTTGATCTTGTGTAACACCCCATAAAATCAACCATAAATAATTAATTGGATAAATTAATTTAAACAAGATAGGGATAAAAATGAAAATTATGCAAAAGTTGGAATTTGATTATGAAAGTTATGTCATTATGTTTGCGGCGAAATTCTGATAATTTCCATATATAATATACTGAAAACGGAGCTCAAACGAAGAAGTTATGGGCATTTGATGTTTTCGGATTTAAAATAATTTAAATAGAATTCAAATTCAAATAAAAATTTAATTCTCAAATTTGAAATTCAAAAGTTAACGGTAATTATAGTTAAGGGTTAATTAAACGTCAAAATTAATGCTAATGTTATATATTAATTAAGGAAGAAAATAAATTAACAATGACAACAGGTTTATCTTTCCTAAAATAGCAAGAGCGGTCGACCCCTTGACCACGACCGGTCATCCGCTAGAGGTCAACCGGTGGAAGGTGGCGGTCGACCGCTACCTGTAAATGGCGGCTAGGGTTTAGTTTATTTTAACATACCAGATCTTACAATTTTAAACCGACTTAAATCCAACAAGCCTAGCCCCTTCACTTTTATTCACATAATATTTTAGGAACATTACGATGGTCTATCAGTTCGTCTCTTCATAGATTCAAAAAACTCCATTAGGGTTTCAGCTAAGGAATCATATATATCTATTTTTGTTTATTATTTATTTTCTCAATCTCTTATACTCCTGACCTTTAATTTTCTGAATCTAACGTATATACAAATCCCTTGCTGTATATATAAAAAAAAAGAGATCTGAAGGAGATTATTAAAGGCATGTCAAATCTAAGGAAAGGAAAACTAAGGACCTCCGTGAGTGAAAAACTTAGTTTTCCTATTTTAGTAGTTGAATGGTGTAGTCTAGATTTGACATATGCCTTCGGGAGTTTTAGATTATGAAAACATCACAATAAAAATCCCCAAAATTCCCCCAAAGCGAAACATCAATTCTTAGGTTTTAATCTTAATTGTTTTGTATTAAAAAAGTGGAGTTTTCTGGATTTTGCAATATATGTGTTTTACCTTCTATTTCACTTCTTATCCTTTTTCTTTGGATTTGATTAAGATTTGATTTAAAAATGGTTTGTAAGATATGAATTCTTACTCGTAGTTTATACCGCTTATTTCTACAAATTGAATAAAAATTCTTTTATCTAATTTTATGTAAAAAGGAGTTGGATAGAGCGTAAAACTTCGTTAATTGCATGTTTCCATTATTGTTATTTTATTCCATTTTTTTAATATAAAATAAGTTGAAATTGGATTCTAAGTACAAGTCTATTGATTTGATTTTGGAATATTGGATTTATGGTAAATTACTGTTGTGAAAATGAGACTTGTATAACATTGGAAGATTTTACATTTAAAACGTCAGTTTAGGGCATAATCTCTGCATGCATAGAAAATAATGAATGCATACTTATATATATATATAAACTAGCGTAAATAACGTATAATTGTAGCATAATAATTGCGTTGTTAACCAAGTTAATAATTGTAATTTAAATCACCTTTAGAAAAGTAATTAATTAGGCAAAATAAGAAGGATTTCTTATAACGCCTAAATAATGAATACGGTGAGATGTGCGATAATACAGTTAGGGAGTGTTATGAAATATGACTAAGTTATAGGGATGCAAGGTCGGTTAAAAGAACACAGAAGTCTACTCAGCTAATATAACTACCGGTAGTGTGACTTTGGGGCTGATGTGAGACATTGTCTATAATAAGTTACTATGGATGATGCGAGGTTAGTCCTAGGGTAAATCAACCAAGCTAATCTGACACTAGTTCCTATGAAAAGTTGGACTAATGTGAGACGTATTCATGGGGTACGGGTCATAATACAAAGGACCTGCTTCGGGGAATTAAAGTTATTAAGTGGTTGTTTAAGGCCCCGCCTCTTTCCCTTATACGAAGTATTAAATGGTCAAAATTGTGTTTAGGTACAATTAAGGATATCTCAAAAAGGTCCACTTCAGTAGGAAGTATTAAGTGTTCGAAGAGATTTCCATACAATATCAGCTAGATAGAGACCCATATAGAGTTCGCCTTAGGAATATGTATTAAATGATAGGGGCCTACCTCAATTGAGATCTTAAATGGTCAAAGTCTTCCTGTTTTCCAGTAAAACTTATTAAGTGGCTTGGGTTCTATCTCTCGCATTGATAGACATTAATATGATGGTTATGAGTTATTAGTTATGGGAAAACCTACTTCGGAGATTGATGGTATTATTAAGCGGTTGTTTGAGGGCCCACCTCCTTCCTTTTTATGAAGTATTAAATGGTTTTGAATATAGTTTAAAACGCGAAAGACATATCCTTATTTAAATTATACTATCCAAGTACTGATATAGAAAGGCTCGAGATATTCTATTCATCAGACATTGTTATTCTGACTCCCTCCTCATTACAACACAGGTTAGGGAAGGAGACGATGATCAAGATGGAGATGACGATGAGCGAAGCTTGTGGCAGTAGTCTATTTATCTATTTATGCTATTTTATGATGTACCCATTTGAAGTTTAAAAATGTATTTTGAACAACATGATGTAACGGTTATTGTTGACATTATGTTATGGTTTTTTTAAGACATTTGGAAGTTGAAATAAAATGGGTACTGTTTATGCTATTATATTTTATCCTTCCACTGTGAGTTCTGAATGAATAGATAAATAGCTTTGTATTGTTATTTTTACCAACCAACAGCTAGCTTTGGAATGGGTCTAAGTTTCGATGGGCCTTTCTGGATCGGGATTTAGGCCTGTTTCAAAGCGGATTTTTATATTTGGTATCAGAGCTTAGGTTAATGAACCAACGAGGAAAAGTATTTACATGAGTGGTGTATTTTCTATTTTTGAAAATTATTTTTCCAAAACTCTACTATATATAAATATATATACTTATTTTGAAGATACGCCTAACTCAATAAATTCCAGCTATAGAAGTAGTTGCGATCATATTGCGAAAGGAGGGACGAAGCGACTATAAGTTGGAAAAATAAATAGAGCTAAATTTATACTTTTTCTCCGATTACCCATGTGGCAGAGGTCGAATGTAAGGAGGGGACTAAGAAGAGCATGAGCAGGACATATGGAAGCACCCCAAAAGCTGAACGGTTGTAACACCCCATATTTTTAGTAACATTATTTAAGATATTTAATTAGTTAAATAAAATAATGTGTTGATTATGGATTGAGATTTGTGGTTGAAGACTAAAGGTAGCCGAGCCATGCTAATGAATAAATAAATGAACTAATATGGGATTAAGTGTTAGGAAATAAGGAAGGGCAAAATGGGAAATAGGAGTGGCTTACACCCTAAACCCTTAGGAAATAGAAACATACGTTTATCTCATTTACTCTCAAACAAAATACACTAAGGCCGGCCACCATTTTCAATCTCAAGAGAAGATAAAGCTAGGTTTTTCAAGAGGAAGAATCAAACCAATTAATCAAGATCAAATCTCACATTCTAATCACAAAGCTAACATGAATAATGACTACATCTCACTTTTCTATATGTTTTTGG
Source organism: Allium fistulosum (assembly GCA_030737815.1). Classification (NCBI taxonomy): domain Eukaryota; kingdom Viridiplantae; phylum Streptophyta; class Magnoliopsida; order Asparagales; family Amaryllidaceae; genus Allium; species Allium fistulosum. The sequence continues at coordinate 1,340,067,413 of CM060901.1, read as the reverse complement.
TTTTAAGATGAAATCCGAGTTTATCTTGCATGATTTAGCCATGATTTTGAAGAGTAAAATGTTTATATATACATGTTGATGATTTATGCCTGTTCATATAGATTTTATGACTTGTTTTGATGTGAAAACCCTATTTAATGACATCGAAATGCCTTGCGATTTAGAAATAGACCAGAAATGTTATTTTCGAGATGGGTTTCAATTTTTATAATTTTCTGAATTAATGTGGATTTTATATTAATTTTCTAGTGAAGAAAATGATTTATTGGGTTATGAATTATCTACGGCAAAATAAATAATTATTTGGGTCTGAAATTTATATATGCTAGAAACAGGAAATTGTTGTCAAGGAAAAAATTTCTCAGCATTTTAGCCTCAAGGACAGACCTTCAGTATTTTAGCCTAAAGGACAACTTTCTTTAGGTATCAATTTTTACAGTTTTTAGGTATCAGTTTGTAGTTATCGGTAGCATTTTTTAGGTATCAGTTTTTAGTTCGGTAGCAGTTTTGGAAAAATGTTTGTCCTTATGAATAATTTTGAAAGAATGTTTGTCCTTATAAATAATTTTTAGGAGAATGTTTGTCCTTGTGGTTAAAATATTAAGGTCGTGTCCTTGAGGCTAAAAATATACAAATTTTTGTCCTTTAAATTAATTCTCCCTGCTAGAAAACATATTTAATTGGATTTTCTGGAATTGTTGTAGAATTTTCCAAAGAGTTTTAATGAATATATAAAATTATTTAAGGTATGGGACTTAAATGTTTTATATATTTAATTAAGGAGAAAGGGTATTTTGCAAATGATTTAAATAAATAAATTCTGGAATTATGGCAGTACTTTTCGAAAAGAAGAATTAGCAGCCAATAAGAATTTGACAAACAAGGCAGGTTAGTTAAAAAGTTCACTTAAAAAGGTTTTAAATCAGAAATTCATATTAAAAGTGTGTTTTGCCCAATTTGGTTCCGCCCAAGTAGCTTTCAACTAAAACCCTCCGCCACCTTCCTCAAACCAATGCACATAGTATCAACATGTTGGTACATAGTGAATGGACAAAGGCGAAAGGTAGGAGTCAAAACCAAGGGGTTCCGAAGGGGTTGAAGCGCCTTTATGTTTTAAAAAGAGAAAAGTGCCTGCTTTGCTTTCGACTAAGATGCTTTTGACTTAGTTCGCTTCTGACTAGGTCAAACCTTTGTTTTAAATGATAGCTTTCGACTATGTCGAAGCTTATACTGCCGCTTCCTACCTTTCAAAACAGAGCTTTCGAAGGGGACTGCTTTGTTTTATAAAACCCTGTCATTTCTCCAATGCTTTCGAAAGGGGTTGGTTTCGACACCATCACTTTCTTATTTAAGTTATAGCGTTCGAAAGAAATAGCTTTCGACTCTGTTGCTTGTGACCCCTAGTGATTTTTAAAGAATAATCCAATGGTTTCGAAAGAGAATGGTTTCGACTTAAATGGTTTTGAAAGAGAATGGTTTCAACTTAAATGATTTCGAAAGGTATTTTCCACATTGTTTTAAATTGAACCCAAGTGCTTTCGAAAGGTTTGAGTTTCTAAAGGTTTAATGCTTTTGAAAGGTTTCGAAGGGGTGGTTCCCTAGAGGATTTCGAAGAAGTCAAAAGGTAGTGTTTTCCAATGATTTCGAAAGGTCTAATGGAATGGTTTTTCCAATGATTTTGAATAAGTTTAAAGAAAAGATTTTTCCTATGGTTTCGAAAGGCAATGTTTAATGGTTTTAAAGAGAGATGTCTAAGGTTTTTAGCTTTTGAAGGAAAAGGTATTTTAATGGTTTCGAAATGTTATATGAATGGTTTCGAAAGGAAGGTTTGGCCTTTTGGCCTAGATAAAAGAAAAGGGTTTTACATGGTTTTGAAAGGGGTACTTTCAATAGGTTCGAAAAGGGTACTTTCAAATGTTTAAAGGTTTTCATCAACAAAGATTTGAGTAAGGTATATATATAGCATGGCAAGGAGATTTTGAGTAAAGCATAAAGTATAATGTTTTCCTTGTTTAAGTTTGGTTTAAAAGGGGTTTTAAATCAATTTCAGATGAAAAGGTTTTCAAGAAAAATTATGGGAAGGTATCCCTAAGTGCAATGACTCAGATATTAGAATACCATATGGGACTGGTATAGGGTCACGCCCTATACATTAGCTATTAGTCCCAGCTAATTTTAGTGCAAAATTCTAGTGTGTAGGGCTTTGTCACAGGTAAGACTAAAAGGATGGTTACACACAGAAAGGAATATATGATGTATACAGATAGGTTATTGGTGAGCCCGCAAAACCATTAGGATCAGGTGACCCTGGGAGATGTTAAGTTAAGGACGGACCATCCAGAAGAGAAGTATTTAACAGATTGTTAAGGGCAGACCGCCCAGAAGAGGTGTCTAACGGTTGTTAGATTATTTTGTTATTTTGTCTGGTAGGCCCGAGTTAGCCAAAGGTTAATAGTAAGCCAAACAAAACTATAGTGTTCGGACAGATAGTCCGTTTGTTACCTGGTATATATATATATATATAATGTATATATATATATGTATATATGTATATATGTATGTATGTGTATATATGTATGTATATATGTATGTTTACATAATGATGCTTTACAGTTTTAACCAGTTTTGGTTGCAGGATAAAGGTTTGCAAAAGATATGTTTTAAAAGGATGTTAGTGAGGGAAAACTTGTTCCGCTAAGCGGCGTGGTCTCACTTAACATTAATAACTGCGATGTATAGTATTATTCACGCTAGACTTTATGTCTGACTCGAAGTTCATGTTTTCCCCTTAAATCTTGGGTGCTCAAAATTAATTTGAGTAGCCTGAGGGTTAAGGCTTTATAGGTTTTAGTAGGATGATGAATAAAGCTACCGAAGGCGAGCAGGAGGCTAACGGATAGCTATTAGGAGTTGCGGTTCTTTGTTTTTTTTATTTATTTCCGCTGTGTGGGTACTAAGTCAATTATGACTATATGATTCTGATCATCCAAAGGGGCACCTTCATATGTCGCTCTTGGCGTATTTTGTAATAAGTATATTTTATCATTGCCTGGGAAACATTTGGGATTATGTAAATCTAAATATGGAACATCTGTTTTGAAATGTAATGGAAAAGTGTTGTTTTGAAATCCATGATTTTTTTCATATCCAAGTGCTTCTGATATTATAGATACCATTAACATAGCCGTATTTGGTCACTGGATGTTAATACTATAGATGACTGCAGTATCTATAGCGCTTAGCCTTAAGCCTATAGATATGGGATGTTACAACTTGGTATCAGACCATAGGTTTATGAAATAATTTAACTAAAAATGATTTTTGAAAACATAATCCTTAGGAATTCGAGTTAAGATCAGGGTATGGGATAACGCTATAGTAACGTACTTGTATTTGCTATATATAAGTATCTCTAGACTCCTATCTTTATTAGGATATTCTTCTATATCTCACGAGGCTTGAATACAGATTATGGATGGAAGAAGAGGCAGAGTTAACCTAGGAGGAGAAAGCACCACCACAAATGGAAATGCCCGACCAAATGCTAGAAGAAGTCAAGGTCAGGCTCAGGCTGAGAATGTTGGTGTTGGGGTCCCACAAGTGGATATGGGAACCATGTATCAGTTTTTCGTAAACATGATGCAAGCTGGGATTGCTGCTGAGGTTGTTGGAGGAAATGCTAAGGGAGGAGTTCAGGAAGCTCCAATGGTAAATCAATGTGCTAACTTGAGCAGAGATTATACTAGGCTGGAAGGAAAGCCATTTATTGGGCTTGAGGATGCTATCGAAGTGGAAAACTAGCTGCTACATTGTGAAAGGATATTTGCTAATTTAGGGTTCAATGACAAGCAGAAGAGGAGACTTGCTTCAAGACAGCTTCAAGGAGCTGCTTTGTTTTGGTGGAATAGTGTGACAGCCGGGGTGAATAAAGAGGAGATGACGTGGGCTGAGTTTAGGAGAAGGTTCCAGGAAAGGTTCATGACAATAATGGCACAGTATATTCTGATTAGGAAGTTTGCTGAGTTGGAACAAGGAGAAATGTCTATGTTAGAATATGCTAGCAGATATGAAGAACTGACTAGGTATGGGTATGCCACTGTTGACACGGTGATGAAAAGAAATGAGAAGTTTATAAGAGGTTTGAGGCCAGAGTTGGCGAGGGCTACTTTACCGCACATCAGAGATCCATGTGATGTAGTTGCGGAGATGGCGTTGAAGCAAGAGGAAATGTTAGCTTGCTTGTAGAAAAGAAAGAGAAGGAGGTCCAGATTGGGTAGAGCCAAATGAGAAAGTTTTTCCATAAGAAGAATGCTTAGAAAAGGGAGGCTGCCAAGAAGGAAAAGGATGTTTTGGTGTGGTTCAAGTGTGATAAGAAAGGCCATTATGCTCATGAGTGCCGAACAGGCAAAGGGAAGAAGGCTGTTGAGAAGAAAGGAGTTAGATGCTTTAATTGTGATCAGATTGGGCACTACAAGAACTAGTGCAAAGAGCCAGCTAAAGGAGAAAAAGGCTAAGTGTTTACATTGGAGCCTGCTACTTCGAGGCCGACAGTGCAGGAGAAAGGAAAAGCGGTATTGGGAGGTACGCTTTAGATCCATGATATATCTATTAGCGTTTTGTTTGATATTGGTGCATCACATTCTTTATATCTTGATGTTTGGTAGATAAGCTTAACCTAGAACCCTCGTATTTAGTTACGTCCTTAAGAGTTGCAAATTCGATAGGAGGGTATGCGACGCTTGGGATGAAGTGTGACCACGTAGAGTTTGATTTCCTAGGTTACACCTTTGTTTGCAGTTTGCATGTATTTAACTTTGTAGGGTTCGGTATTATATTGGGTACAGATTGGTTAAGTGAATATGATGCTAGGATATTTTTCCATGATTGGAAAATATTGCTTAGACACCCTGTGTAGTGAACGGATAGTTTATACTATAGAAAATCCTAGTTGTGTGGTGAATGCTTTATTGGATGTAGTGGAGTTAGAAGATGAGTTGAATCACGTCTTCGTGGTTAGAGAATTCGTGGATGTCTTCGAGCCGGTAGTTGGATTGCCGCCGAAACAAGCCATTGAGTTTCAGAGTTATTTGGTGCTTGGAGCAGAACCGGTGAGTAGGCTGCCAAGCAGCATGACACCTACAGAAATGAAGGAGTTGAAGGTGCAGTTGGTGGACTTGGAAGGCAAGAGTTTTATTAGACCAAGTAGCTCACCATGGGGAGCAGCTGCCGTATTTACTAAGAAAGCGGACGGATCGTTAAGGTTATGTATCGATTACCGTAAGCTGAATGAAAAGACGATAAAGAATCGATATCCAATCCATTACCGAGATATGACGATTTGTTCGATCAGTTGAGTGGAGCCAAGGTATTTCCTCAGTTGGATTTGGCTACAGGTTTTCATCAGCTTAGGGTAGTAGAGGATAGTATTCCTTTAACGACGTTTAGGACCAGGTATGGATCGTACGAATGGTTAATTATGCCATTCGGACTAACTAATGCGCCTGCATTCTTAGTAGACCCGATGAACCAAATTTTCAGAGAACACTTGGATAGATTTGTGTTGGTGTTCATAGATGATATTTTGGTATACTCTTAGGATGAAAAAGAGCATGAAGTTCATCTTAGAGTGGTTCTTGAGACTTTGAGAGAACATCAGCTGAAGGCAAAATTTTCGAAGTGTCATTTCTGGAAAAAGGAAGTGAAGTTTCTTAGTCATGTAGTTTCAAAAAGAGGATTGGCGGTAGATCCAACTAAGATCGAGGCGGTGAATTGTTGGAAGAAGCCATAAACAGGGACTGAGATAAGAAGTTCCCTTGGATTGGCTGGATATTATAGGAGATTCATAAAGACTTTCGGATAGCAACACTGATGACTAAGCTAACGCGAAAGGATGTGAAGTTTGTATGGACCGATAAGTGTGGGGAAGCATTCCAGAGCTTGAAACACTTATTGACCCATGCACCGGTGTTAGTGGTCCCGGAAGGGATTCAGGATTTAGTTGTTTATATTGATGCATGTGGAACAGGATTGGGAGCTGTGCTAATGCAGAAGGGTAAAGTGATTGCCTACGCTTCTTGACAGCTTAGACCGCATAAGGTTTGGTATCTGACGTATGACTTGGAGTTAGCTGCAGTTATTTTTGCATTGAAGGTGTGGAGGCATTATCTTTTGGGAGAAAGATTTGAGCTTTATACGGATCATAAATCGTTGAAGTACTTGTTCTCTCAGAAGGAGCTGAACATGAGACAGCAAAGGTGGTTAGAGTTTTTAGCTGCTTATGATTTTGGAATAGAGTACACACCAAGGAAAGGCAACAAGGTTGCAGATGCACTTAGCAAGAAGCATCAGTATGCAGTGTTAGCAATGATTGCTGAGTGGAAAGATTTGGAAGCATTAGGAGATTGCAGAGTGCAATGGAGATCCGAGGCCGGGACTAGTGGAGGATCTGCTATGTTATCTTGTTTAGAAGTCTGACCGGTACTGATTGAGAAGATTGCTACTAAATAGGAAGAGGATCCAGTGATAGCTGAAAGGATCAGGAAATTAAAAGATGGAACGGAGAGCGATGACTTGAAGGATTTCAGTCTTGACCAGAATGGGTGGTTGAGAAAGAATGGTAGATTATGTGTACCAAATGTGAGGGACATAAGGAAAGAAGTTCTGGAAGAAAGCCATCGTTCGAAGTTCACTATTCATCCAAGAGGAACGAAGATGTATCAGGATTTGAAGAGAAGTTTCTTCTGGGAAGGCATGAAGAGGGATGTTGGCTTATGGGTGAAACAGTGTTTGAACTATCAACAAGTAAAAGCCGAACATCAGAAGCCGAGAAGATTACTTCAGCCATTGGATATCACGGTATGGAAGTGGGATTCTATTTCTATGGATTCCATAGACGGGTTGCCGAGATCTAATTGAGGGAATGAAAGTATATTGGTCATAGTGGATAGATTGACCAAGAGTGCCCATTTCATCCCAGTTAAGTCAATTAAGACGGCACCTATTTTGGCGAAGTTATTTATAAAGAATGTGGTTAGATCGCACAGAATTCCTAGTAGTATAGTAAGCGATAGAGATTCCTTATTCACTAGTGAGTTCTGGAAGAGTTTACATGAAAGTTTAGGAACCAAGCTCAAGATGAGTACCGCTTACCATCCACAGACTGATAGGCAAACAGAAAGGGTTAACAAGATCTTGGAAGACTTGTTAAGAGCTTGTGTACTGGATTTCAGAAGATCATGGGAAGACCATCTTCATCTAGTCGAGTTTGCGTATAACAACAGTTATCAGACTAGCATTGGGATGGCACCGTTTGAGGCTTTATATGGAAGACCATGTAAATCTTCAGTTTGTTGGTTAGAGACCAGAGATAGATTAGTACTTGGTCCAGATTTGGTAAGTGATGCCACAGAGAAGATTGAGTTTATAAGGGCGAGAATGAAGAAAGCTCAATCTAGGCAGAAGAGCTATGCAGATAGAAGACGGAAAGATTTAGAGTTCCCGGTTGGAGATCATGTTTTCGTCAAAGTATCGCCGATGAAAGGTGTTATCAGGTTCGGGAAGACAGGAAAGTTAGCACCGAGGTTCGTAGGACCATTTCCTATTTTGGAAAGGATCGAGAAACTCACATATAGAGTTGAGTTACCGAGCAGTTTGGCAGGTGTCCATGATGTATTCCATGTATCTCATCGAAGGAAGTGTGTTAGGGATCCAGATACTACTATAGCACCGACTGTGTTAGAGGATTTAGTAGTAGAACCAGACCTGACTATAGCTAGGAAGCCTATCCAGATAGTCGAGAGAGATGAGAAGAAGTTCAGGAACAAGACAGTCATATTAGTGAAAGTCCAATGGAGTGACGATGCTAGAGACTGTACTTGGGAGACTGAGAGGAGGATTAGAGATGCTTATCCTGATTTGTATGATGGTATATTTTACCTTTGATTGTTTGTGTGTTCCTTATCGTAATTTCGAGGACGAAATTCTTTAAGGAGGGGAGATTGTAACACCCCATATTTTTGGTAACATTATTTAGGGTATTTAATTTGTTAAATTAAATAAAATAATGTGTTGATTATGGATTGAGATTCGTGGTTAAAGCCTAAGGGTAGCAGAGCCATGCTAATGAATAAATAAATGAACTAATATGGGATTAAGTGTTAGGAAATAAGGAAGGGCAAAATGGAAAATAGGAGGGGCTTATACCCTAAACCCTTAGGAAATAGAAACATACGTTCATTTCATTTACTCTCAAACAAAATACACTAAGGCCGACCACCATTTCAATCTCAAGAGAAGATAAAGCTAGGTTTTTCAAAAGGAAGAATCAAACCAATTAATCAAGATCAAATCTCACATCCTAATCACAAAACTAAGGTGAATAATGATTACATCTCACTTTTCAATATGTTTTTGGTTTTAAGATGAAATCCGAGTTTATCTTGCATGATTTAGCCATGATTTTGAAGAGCAAAATGTTTATATATACATGTTGATGATTTATGCTTGTTCGTATAGATTTTATGACTTGTTTTGATGTGAAAACCCTATTTAATAAAATCGAAATGCCTTGCGATTTTAGATATAGACCAGAAATGTTATTTTAGAGATGGGTTTCAATTTTCATAATTTTCTGAATTAATGTGGATTTTATATTAATTTTCTAGTGAAGAAAATGATTTATTGGGTTATGAATTATTTACGGCAAAATAAATAATTATTTGGGTCTGAAATTTATATATGCTAGAAAACATATTTAATTGGATTTTCTGGAATTTTTGTAGAATTTTCCAAAGAGTCTGATAAATATATAAAATTATTTAAGGTATGGGACTTAAATGTTTTATATATTTAATTAAGGAGAAGGGGTATTTTGCAAATGATTTAAATAAATAAATTTTGGAATTATGGCACTACTTTTAGAAAAGAAGAATTAGCAACCAATAAGAATTTGACAAACAAGGCATGTTATTTAAAAAGTTTATTTAAAAAGGTTTTAAATCAGAAATTCATGTTAAAAGTGTGTTTTGCCCAATTTGGTCCCGCCCAGGTAGCTTTCGACTAAGACCCTCCGCCACCTTCCTCAAACCAATGCACATAGTATCAACCTGTTGGTAAATAGTGAATTGGACAAAGACGAAGGTAGGAGTCGAAACCAAGGGGTTGAAGCGTCTTTATGTTTTAAAAAGAGAAAAGTGCCTGCTTTGCTTTCGACTAAGATGTTTTCGACTTAGTTGGCTTCCGACTAGGTCAAACCTTTGTTTTAAATGATTGCTTTCGACTATATCGAAGCTTATACTGCCGCTTCCTACCTTTAGAAAAAGAGCTTTCGTAGGGGACTGTTTTGTTTTATAAAACGCTTCCTCTTCTCCAATGCTTACGGAAGGGGGGTGGTTTCGACACCATGACTTTCTTATTTAAGTTATAGCATTCGAAAGAGATAGCTTTCGACCCCGTTGCTTGTGACCCTTAGTGATTTTTAAAGAATAACCTAATGGTTTCGAAAGAGAATGGTTTTGACTTAAATGGTTTCAAAAGAGAATGGTTTCGACTTAAATGATTTTGAAAGGTATTTTCCACATTGTTTTAAATTGAACTCAAGTGCTTTCAAAAGGTTTGAGTTTCTAAAGGTTTAATGCTTTTTAAAGGTTTCGAAGATGGTTTCGAAGGGGTGGTTCCCCAGATGGTTTCGAAGAAGTCGAAAGGTAGTGTTTTCTAATGATTTCGAAAGGTCTAATGGAATGGTTTTTCCAATGATTTTGAATAAGTTTAAAGAAAAGGTTTTTCGTATGGTTTCAAAAGGCAATGTTTATTGGTTTAAAAGAGAGATGTCTAAGGATTTTAGCTTTCGAAGGAAAAGGGATTTCAGTGGTTTCGAAAGGTTATATGAATGGTTTCAAAAGGAAGGTTTGGCCTTTCGGCCTAGATAAAAGAAAAGGGTTTTACATGGTTTTGAAAGGGGTACTTTCAATGGGTTCGAAAAGGGGTACTTTCAAATGTTTAAAGGTTTTCATCAACAAAGATTTGAGTAAAGTATATATATATAGCATGGTAAGGATATTTTGAGTAAAGCACAGAGTATAATGTTTTCCTTGTTTAAGTTTGGTTTAAAAGGGGTTTTAAGTCAATTTCAGATGAATAGGTTTTCAAGGAACATTATAGGAAGGTATCCCTAAGTGAAATGACTCAGATATTAGAATACCAGATGGGACTGGTATAGGGTCGTGCCCTATACATTAGCTATTAGCCCCAGCTAATTTTAGTCCAAAATTCCAGTGTGTAGGGCTTTTTCACTGGTAAGACTAAAAGGATGGTTACACATAGAAAGGAATATATGATGTATACAGATAGGTTATTGGTGAGCCCCTAAAACCATTAGGATCAGGTGACCCTAGGAGATGTTAAGTTAAGGACAGACCGTCCAGAAGAGAAGTATTTAACAAATAGTTAAGGGCAAACCACCCAGAAGAGGTGTCTAACAGTTGTTAGATTATTTTGTTATTTTGTCTAGTAGGCCCGAGTCAGCCAAAGGTTAATAGTAAGCCAAACAAAACTATAGTGTTCAAACAGATACTCCGTTTGTTACCTGATATATATATATATATATAAATATATATATGTATGTATGTATGTATATGTTTACATAATGATGCTTTACAGTTTTAATCAGTTTTGGTTGCAGGATAAAGGTTTGCCAAAGATATGTTTTAAAAGGATGTTAGTGAGGGGAAACCCGTTCCGCTAAGCGGTGTTGTCTCACTTAACATTAATAACCGAGATTATAGTATTATTTACACTAGGCTTTATGTCTGACTCGAAGTTTATGTTTTCCCTTAAACTCTCGGGTGCTCAAAATTGATTTGAGTAGTCTGAGGGTTAAGGCTTTACTGGTTTTAGTAGGATGACGAATAAAACTACCGAAGGCGAGCAAGAGGCTAACAGATAGCTTTTTGGGGTTGCATTTCTTTGTTTTGTTATTTATTTCCGCTGTGTATGTTCTAAGTCAATTATGACTATATGACTCTGATCATCCAAGGGGGCATCTTCATATGTCGTTCTTGGCGTATTTTGTAATAAGTATATTTTATCATTGCTTGGGAAACGTTTGGGATTATGTAAATCTAAATATGGAACATCTATTTTGAAATGTAATGGAAAAGTGTTGTTTTGAAATCTGTGATTTGTTTCATATCCAAGTGTTTCTGATATTATAGATACCATTAACATAGCCGTATTTAGTCGTTGAAAGTTAATACTATAGATGACTGCAGTATCTATAGTGTTTAGCTTTGGGCCTCTAGATAGGGGATGTTACAATGGTACTTGACTCCTTTGTTGACCTAGACTTCCTTATAATTGTGAATTCTATAAGCATAATACCCATCAATGTTCTTATCAGATATAATTAGAATATTTACATAAATCATCTAATAAATAATAGGGATAGAAAATGTAAATTGAAAAGGTTGTAACTCCAAGATTAATGGGGCGATAAATGTAGAAATAGGGAGTTACAAGAATTTAATAGAGATATAAATGGACTAATTATGGAGAGATAAGGACTATGTAATAGGTCAAATTAGAATGAATGAATAAATGTCTTTAAGAATTGTCCGATGGAATTATAACCATTTATTATGAACAATTGACATTTATAGGAATAGCAAATAACATGCTAGGTAGTAAGTAAACATTATAAGGCAATATTTTTGTTAACATCCGGAAGAATGATGTGAAGAAGGAGTGAAACAAGCTTCCATAAGAAGGTGTACATTAATCACCACAAAAAGATAACCAGATTTTTAAAGGTTGAGTAGGAAATTTCAAAAGAAGGAACAATTAAAGTTCATTTCTAAACCCAACCCTACGAGAAAGAATTTGATGAAAAGATTTTTGAAAATTCCTTTAAATGTTTTGAAAGGACTTTTCAAAGTATTATAAAATAAAGATCTTACGTATCATAAGTTGAAATTTCTTGTTTTGGGAAGAAAGTGAATTTAATGGGGTTTGGAAATATGCTATTAATTGTTTTGTGAAAAGTTGGAAAGAGGATGTAATTATAAAAAAAGTGATGGAACATTTTAAAAACAAAATGGTAGAAAATTTTTATAAAAAGAAAATCGTAAATCTGATAATTTGAAGAGTTAAAATAGGGTTTTTCATTTTTGAAATTTTAAGTAACTGAGTTAAACGGTTTCAATTTCTGGATTCGTTGTTTTTGAAATAAATAGGGTGTATGTTGGACACAATGATTTTCTCACTTTATAAATTTGGAAGTTGTTATTTCAAAAGAGCAAGGAAATTTGAAAATTAAAAATTTATAAATTAGTTGAGTTGAAAAGTTCTAACTTAAAAAGGATTTTTGCATTCTTGGAATTCCTAGTTTCAAATTTACTGAGCCATAAAGTTTTTGATCTAAAGGTTTTTTATAAAAGGACTTTTTGTTTTTGAAATAAAAGTAAAGTAGAATGCAAGTTTGACTTGATAATTTTTCCTACCTTATAAAATTGGAAGTGCATTTCCTTAAAATTCTTTTAAATGAGTGTATAAATGGAAACAACACTTGATTGAAATAGGATAGAAAGAGTGGAAAGTTAAGAATGCTCGATAAGGTAAGTAATAGGAACATTCTCGTACAAGGAGTTGCGGAGAATAATAACTGAGATGGATAATAATGGCATTAGAGATTTATATAAAGTATGATTAGTGATCTAGTTAGAAATAATATAAGAGGAAAATGTTAGAATGGAGGCTATTATTGTCTACTCCACTTTTCATTATTTAAAGTCATACAAAATGTTTTTGAAAAAATTGAAATCAATGCTTGTTTGGAATAATAGTTGAGTTTTTAAATATTTTGGGTTAAAAGTCCTACTTTCAAAAGAAGTAGGCTTTATTATAGGAACTCATTAAAAAAGGAAGTTTTTCATAATTCCTTTTTAAAAACCAAGCAATTTTTGAATATTAGAAAGTCCAACTTTTAAAAGAACAAATCTTTGATGTAGAAAGTATTTGAGAAGGAAAATTATTTTACTCCTTTTTGGGACTAAGAAAATTTGAATTCTTGATAATGGTTTCTAAGTTTATATTTACAAAGATAAAGGTTCTAGATTTGGCACTTCATGGTTGTGAAATTTTAGTTTCATAAGGAACGGTGGGAACTAAACCAATTTTTTTAGTATGTAGTAGATAGGGATCACTACCTAAATAAGACATGTTAAAATTTTAGTATATGAATAAAATGGGAATATTATGTAAAACCTGATCTGGAAATTACAAATCAGTCCCAAACCTTTATATGTAGAAGGTAAGATATTCCAGATCTATAATTGAGTTGTAAATTAAGTTGCACGTAGAATGTGAATTCTATATTTTGATTTTAGAGCGGTTTTCGGGTAATTTCCGTAAATTAACCAATCCAAAAATATGTATAAAAGTGCATTGTTAGAAATAACAAGGGTTGTACCAAAAAGGGAAAGAGATGTGTAAGATATGAATATTCTTTTCCATAGTTTACATTTTCTATTTCAATAAAAGAAAGAAATAGTCCCTTGTAATCTCAAACAAAACAAAAATCTAATTTGTGCTTTATTTTTGGAAAATTATAACGATAATCCTTTTTACAAGGATAACTCTGATAAATTAAAAATATGGAAATAAGTGTTCTAGTTTAGAAATTAGTAGTTAGAAATATACATACTTGCATAACCATGCTTAACGACTAAAAATAAAAACATATGTGACGACCTACATTTCAGAAGGTTTAAATCGACAATAAATCCACACATGTCAAACTTAAACAATTTGGAACGTAGATAATCAATGAGTTTATTTAAGAAAATAAGAAAGAAGAAGAAAACAAACACAGAATCTCACAGCAGAAACGATAAAATATAATAATCAAATAACAGTTCATGAAGATGTTTACTATACATTTGATCATAATCTATACACATTTATCAAAGTTGTATATACACATAAGGGATAAGTAATCAATATACATGATAGCATGAATAAGGGACTAATAATAATAGTAATATACCAAAATCTTTGTCTTCGTCCTCCAGAGAATAATCTTCAATACGCTGGAAAAAAACTCAGGACTGACCGAGCGTAATGAAAAGACAAAACACTCGAGTCAGGACTAAAATACTCTTATGTAAGTCAAATCAATATCACAAAATATTACTACAATAACTTAAGAGATGTTACGGGTTTTTCCATCTCCTAAGGATCTGTTAAACTATTTATATATAATAGTATACGCTATAATAGATAATGTCTATCAGTGTAATAAATATCAAAATAGCATTAAGGTTTTACATTGATCCACCTTAACACATTTGTACAGTTTTAAACCAAAGTCGTAATGGGCTCATACAGGGATAAATATGACAAGGCACGTGAGGCAATGCCCAAGGTAGGATTCTACCAGTTTACCCTTTCTGGCTTGTCGTAACCCATCCGTGGCCGACCGCGACAATCAAACCAAACGGAAAAGGTGCACCCATCGAATACAAAATCACAATAGTAATACAAGGGATCAACGTCGCTAGAGGTAGCTAACCTCAATGGCTAGACACAGGCTCCTCATTTAGTCATTTTAATTATGACACGAGTGTCAAGGCTATCCATCATCGTTCTCTTACTTCATTCCAGTAAACGTCGCCAATTCAACCACTACATTCTGGATATCATCCACCACGTACACGGTTGTCAAAGCGGTTCCAATATTGACAGAGAGTGTGTCAATAAGAGGCACCGGTCTCTTTAACTAACAAACGTCGTTTTACACACCGGTTGGTACTTTTACATTTCGACAATAGTTCGTACTTGATATCAAAATATCATATTCGCTTCAAAATCAAATCCATTTCGAAATTTACCATATTCGCTTCAAAAATCATATTTTACTTCAAAATGTCAATTCAATTTGACATATCGATTTCACTTCGAAATTTGATTCGAATTACAATTTAGGTTACAACTTCACTTTAACCTAATTCGTATTTAAATCCAAGATTTAAATATAAAATTCCACCATTAGACCAGTTTGAATTTTAAAAAATAGTTAAAATAGTTTTAAAATAGTTAAAATAGTTTAATAGAAAATAATTTGAGTATTAAAAATCATTTATATAGTAATTGGGAAATTTAAAATAGTTTGAATATTTAAAGAAAATAGATTCGAAATTATTTATACTAAAATAATTTATTTAAAAATAGTTTCGAAGCCAAACTGATTCAATTTCAAAATTTCCAATTCAAATCAATTTCCATTTCCATTTCGGTTTACTCGATTCAATTCTGATTTCAAGTCGAATTTTAATTTCAATTCAAATTTAATTTAAGTCCCAATTCTAATTTAATTTCAACTTCCAATTCCAAATCAATTTAAATTCCAATTTCAAATTAATTTCAAATCCAATTTCAAATTAATTTAAATTCCAATCTCAAGTTAATTTCAATTCCAATTCCAAATTTAAACCATTTCGATTCATATCAGTCCCGAGTTCATTTCCAAATATCGATTCAAAACACTTAAATCAAATTTTTCTTGAATATCCAATTAAAAATCCAAATCTTTAAATATAATTGAATTTCAAGCTCAATTTCGAAATATCATTTTATATCACTTTTACTAAGCAATATTCAAAGTTCGAATAAAAGTCCGATATTTTAAAACAAATCAATTTCTAAAATTCAAATCATATTTCGAATATAACTTCAAAATCTTAACATCGATTATTTAAACAATTCCCGTTATCAAATTTAAATTTAAACATTTCAGTCTCAAGTTCGAAAATAATTCAATTTCCATAAATTTTATTTTTATTTCTTAAAACCAAATCATTTAAATAATTTCAAAACAAAAATTTTAAATTCATTTGGTTTAACCAATCTGGTGTCCATATATAATTTTCTCTCCTATGGCCAAGTGAATCAATTATTTCAATTTAATTCCAGGGATGGATATATATCATTTCAATCCAAAATAAATGCCATAGGTGTATATCATTTCAACCTATTTCTTAATTTATTCGAAATAATTCAATTTAAAGTTTTATACACTGTAAACAATATACAGGATATATCAAACATAAATAAACATCCAAAATATTAATCAAATTTCATCCATCACCATCCATCATCCAAACAGTCAATAATCACAAAAAAAATCAACCAATTATCGATAAATTGAAGATTTTACTAGCAGTTAAATTCTAATTCAATTTTAACTGTCAATTGAAATTCTATCAATTAATTCAAATGTCAATTAAATGTCAATTTAAATTTATCCAACGACCATCAATAAATTCAAATTACTTTATGATATAAATTTTACTACAATAAAATATAATAATCAAATGTGAGCGTAAAAACACTCATCTTATTTGAAATTGAAAATATTTTCAGCTTCAAATAAATTCTAGCTCAATCTCATGTCGTAGAAGACGTCGATATGAATTCTCAGCAACTCGTATCACGCGAAATGGGTCTCATACGAAAAAGATATGATTTATTAGCCTAACGATAATTAAACTAAATAATTAAAACTAATAAAATAAAATAAAATAAAATAAAAAAAATACCGAAGCCATCTAACATCTTCTTCCCCGATACTTCCAGGTTGCACGCGAGCTTAGCCCAACATCGCGACAGCCACCACGGCCATGTTTCGATTGCACACCCTCCTCAATATGTCGACCATCGCCGCCAGTCGTGGCACCTCCAAAATACACGCGTGCGTCTCGGAATTTGAAATCGAGACCAAATGCCAAACCCTGGCACGCGACCTCGATGACTCGAGCTCTACCAAAGCTACCGCTTCCTCCCATCGCGCGTGTGCGAACGCCCCACCCTCCGCCTTCCAGATCGAGAAGCCCATTGTCGATTTGATCGTTTTTCTTCTCGATCGTGGCATTTTTTTCGTTCGATCAATATTTTTTTTCGACGGTTACTTATCTCTGAACGATTCGAAATAGAAGGGGGAATTCGAAATAAAAGGGGAAAAAGGAGATAAACAGGCGGCTATGTACACGTTGGCAAAAGGTAATTATATTATTATTTAAGTTAGAAAATATCTATCCTAAGTCATTCGAAATTTCTCGAGCTCCAAACATGCGTACCGCCTGGCGTTTATAATAATTTACCCCCATTCCAAACATAATGGAATTAGTCCAGAGGCCTAATCCAATCGTATGCGGAAGATAGCTTTTCAAAGCCAGTTTATTTTATCAAATTCCGAAATGAATTCCTACGCTTTTCAAGCTCGCACGGCCAAACGACAAGTCTGATCGCTACGAAACTTGAAATTCTAAAATAATTCACTATTACGGATCCAATGAAACTGGTTTCATTGAAATCTGAGATAGTGACCAAAATAGCTATTTTTACTCGTCAATTAATATTTAAAATTTCCAATTTTTAATTATTCACAGTTAAATCAAATTTTAAATATTAACCATCTTCATTGCCGTTTAAATAAAAATTTAAATCAACTTCCGATACCATTTTCATTCACATTAAATCCAGAATCCATTATTTAAATAATTGCAACATAAATTTAAACAATTGAATTACCCAATACATCAATACTAATAATTCATTAAATTTTATTTTTTACATTTTTATTCAATAATTGTATCAAATCCTATAATTTAAAAAAGTTAAAAATACAGGTCATTACATACTCCCCCACTCAAAACTTTTCATCCTCGAAAAGGCATTAAGTACGAAATTTAACATACAATATATTTTATTCAAACTATCAACTTATAAAACTTAAACATCTTATTTTCAAAACTATTGATATGCTTCTATTATGCCACTCCGATATCAGTTTTACGGAAAATATAACTAATATAAAGAACAAATTATATAAAAAAAAATTAAAACTCCAAAAATTTTCTAACACCCGGATTTACGGAAAATTTCGGCAGAGTCTCCTTTACGTGGCTCGATCGGAAAAATTTTACAATTCAATATATAACACAAATATAACCAATATATATCAAATATACATCTCATCTCAATGATGAGGCATCCCGAAGGGCAAAAATATAAAATCACGGTATGTAATCCGAGATACGTACCTTATTATTAATAATACGAGCGAGTTCGCTCGTATTAAGCAAAGCAAAAGCATATAAATCTGCATATACGTCCAAACAGTCTTCGTATATACCTATCTCAACTCAATTTAAGATATTAGTTGCATATAAAGATATAGAAGCATGTATAAGTCTAATATAACCATATAACATGGATTTTGAATCCAAACAATAAATACAAGCACAAATACGCAACATGCAACAATCATATGCAATCAAACAGTAATAACAATGGTTTGCAACTAAAGAAACCATCCAACCATCGATATCCGTCCAATTAATTCATAACCACGTGAATTTACATTATCCAATGTTAATTTTTTTTATACCCTTCATTTCTTATTAACATTCATTTCATTAACATTTTAATTGATTCATTCCAATTTATTTGCATTCAAGCAACTTTTATTCAATTTATTTATTTCCAATTGATTTGCATGCACTTATCAACATTAATGAATTCACATTCTACTAATTTACACTCGTTTATTGTTACATTCATTTTTTTCTTCACTTCCATTATTTCATTTCAATAATTCATATAATTAATTACACTTAAGTAATTTAATTCCATACCACATTCCATATATTTTAAATTGATTCACTAATTAATATTCATTTCGTTAATCATACAATGGATTTATATTCAATTCATTCGCTTTTAATTGATTTACATTCAACTAATTTGGTTTTAATCCATTTTTATTCAATCAACCAATATTCATTGCATTCACATTTGATTGATTACAATTCAATATATTTACATTCAATCGATTTGTTTCAATTATTTACTTTTGTTTCATCCACATTTAATTGGTTTACATTCCATTGATTTCTTTTAATTTAATAACATTCGTTATAAATTCATTATATTCAATTTTATTCAATTCAATTTGTGAAATTCCAATTGTTTCACTTTTGTTTAACCTATTTCATATAAATTCATTGGTGAATTATTTATAAGATTATTCCACTTAACGTTGCTTAAGTTAAATTTGTTTTATTTCCACTTAGTATATCCTCCTTTTTTTATACTAACATCATTTATAAATCATCTAAGTTTATTATAAATATTTTATACAACACAACTCATGTTTATTATCATTACTTCATATCTTAAGTTATTATTAACTCATCGATTCACTTCATTTATTCAAATTCATATTATTAATTTACTAAAGTAAATTTTATTTTATATCTCAATTCATATTAATAATTTTATATTTTTCTTCCACGATCAATTCATTTAACCCCTATTAATTTAACTTCAATTTATAATTTAATCCAATAACTTATTCCATATTATATTAGTTAACATTCAAATTTTTATTTAAACTACTCCTCTTGCAATTTATTTATTTATATTCAATTTAAATTAAATTCATTTAACCATATTAATTTTACTTACACTCGTCTATTTTTATTCAATTTATTTTACAATTTAAATTGCATTTTATTTTATAGTTCAAGTTGTATTCATTCTATTAATTCATTTATAGCCTAAGTGGAGTTACTTCACTTTACTAATTTATCTTGTTTCACTTAATATCTAATTCAATTTATTTAACATTATGTTAAACTTTATTTCATTTTAATCCATTACTCATTTTATTTAATCTTATTCAAGTTAAATTTTCTTATCATTCCCATTCAACAAATTTAAATTCATTTTTCGCTTACTAATTCTCAAATCTATAAGTTATACAATTTGTTCATTCAAATTTCATTTTATCTAGTTCATTTCAAATACATTTCATTTTATTTAAGCTTCTTAAGTTAAACTTCATTTTATTTACTTAATTTCACTAACTCCATTTAATTTAACAATGCTAAGACAATTATTTTATTTCGTATCTCAAATTCAAAAAAATTCTTTTGTTTGGTCAACCAAAATTTAACCATTTTAAATTTGGGTTATTTTCCTATTCAAATTTATAAGTTATAACTTATTTATTTTCTATACTATTTTAAATTTATAAGTTATAACTCATTCTTTATATACTATTTTCAATTATAAGTTTAAAACTGTTTTCATATATTTATTTGATCATACTTAGAATATTTTTCACAATCAAAACTTGTTTTAATCGAAAAATAAATTTCTTTTGGTAGAAATTTTCACTCAGAAACTCGAAAATGAACACTGGCGATGCTGTAGTCATCCCCAGAATTATTTCCCAGCGACCAAGCGAGTTTAATGCTTTTATTTCTTTCAAAAATATTTTCAAAATATTTTTCTAGTCAAAACTCTTTCAAATAATATTAATATTCATTTCAAAGTCTTCGAAAACAATTTTGAAAACAAAAGGATTTTAAATTCTGAAATTCTTAATTTTTAAAATCGTTTCTATATAAAAGCTATAATATAAATATACTTATACAAATTTCCTTAAATTATTACCAAAATATTCCATTAATTTACAACTTGGTCATTTTAACCAATTCTTATTGCAATTATATTTCAATTCAATTTAATTATCAAATGCTATTAAGTATTCGTTTTATTTTTAATTTAACCAATAATCGATGATAATTATATATTATCATCTCCTAACTACTATCATTCATTAAAAATTATCATTTTATATATATAATATAATTTAGGTAAAATTATTTCATTTACCCTTATTTTAAAACAATATTATGTCGACTTGCCTCGTTTAAGTGTTTAGAAACCCCTACCGATAACACGGTGTCCCACACATCGACCAGAAATCATAAACAACTCAACGGATAAGTGAACACAATATAAACCATTTTATAACACTAACAAGTACGCTCTCTCATATATATACACTCAAAAGACTCATTCTAGGGTATTACTACCCTATCTCTAATGAGTCAAACCCCATAAAGCCAAGGTTATCGCTAAACCTGGCTCTGATACCAACTGCGACGACCCACATTTCAGAAGGTTTAAATCGACAATAAATCATGTCAAACTTAAACAATCCGGAATGTAAATAATCAATGGGTTTATTTAAGAAAATAAGAAAGAAGAAGAAAACAAACATAGAATCTCACAGCGGAAACAATAAAATATAATAATTAAATAACAGTTCATGAAGCTGTTTACTATACATTTGATCATAATCTATACACATTTATCAGAGTTATATATACACATCAGGGATAAGTGATCAATATACAGGATAGCATGAATAAGGGAATAATAATAATAGTAATATACTAAAATCTTCGTCTTCGTCCTCCAGAGAATAATCTTCAATGCGCTGAAAACAAAAGCAGGACTGACCCGAGCGTAATGAAAAGACAAAACACTCGAGTCAGGACTAAAATACTCTTATGTAAGTCAAATCAATATCACAAAATATGACTGCAATAACTTAAGAGATGTTACGGGTTTTTCCATCTCCTAAAGATCCATTAAACTATTTATATACAATAGTATACGCTATAATAGATAATGTCTATCGGTAAAATAAATATCAAAATAGTGTTAAGGTTTTACATTGATCCACCTTAACACATTTGTACGGTTTTAAACCAAAGTCGTAATGGGCTCATATAGAGATAAATATGACAAGGCACGTGAGGCAATGCCCAAGGTAGGATTCTACCAGTTTACCCTTTCTGGCTGGTCATAACCCATCTATGGCCGACTGCGACAATCAATCCAAACAGAAAAGGTGCACCCATCGGATACAAAATCACAATAGTAATATGAGGGATCAACGTCGCTAGAGGTAGCTAACCTCAATGGCTAGACATAGGCTCCTCTTTTAGTCATTTTAATTATGACACGAGTGTCAAGGCTATCCATCATCATTCTCTTACTTCATTCCAGCAAACGTCGCCAATTTAACCACTACATTCTGGATATCATCCACCACGTACACGGTTGTCAAAATGGTTCCAATATTAACAGAGAGTCTGTCAATAAGAGGCCCCGATCTCGTTAACAACCAAACATCGTTTTACACGCTGGTTGGTACTTTTACATTTCGAAAACAGTTCGTACTTGATATCAAAATATCATATTCTCTTCAAAATCAAATCCATTTCGAAATTTACCATATTCACTTCAAAAATCATATTTTACTTCAAAATGTCAATTCAATTTGATATATTGATTTCACTTCGAAATTTGATTCGAATTACAATTTAGGTTACAACTTCACTTTAACCAATTCGTATTTAAATCTAAGATTTAAATATAAACATTCATCCCTTTGACCAGTTTGAATTTTAGAAAATAGTTTAAATAGTTTTAAAATAGTTTAAATAGTTTAATAGAAAATAATTTGAGTATTAAAAATGGTTTATATAGTAAAATAGTTTGGAAATTTAAAATAGTTTGAATATTTAAAGAATATAGATTTGAAATAGTTTATACTAAAATAATTTATTTAAAAATAGTTTCCAAGCCAAACTGATTCAATTCCAAAATTTCCAATTCAAATCAATTTCCATTTCGGTTTACTCGATTCAATTCCGATTTCAAGTCGAATTTTAATTTCAATTCAAATTTAATTTAAATCCCAATTCCAATTTAATTTCAACTTTCAATTCCAAATCAATTTAAATTCCAATTTCAAGTTAATTTCAACTCCAATTCCAAATTCATTTCAACTCCAATTCCAAGTTAATTTAAATTCCAATTTCAAGTTAATTTCAATTTCAATTCCAAATTTAAACCATTTCGATTCATATCAGTCCCGAGTTCATTTCCAAAATATCGATTCAAAACACTTAAATCAAAATTTTCTTCAATATCCAATTAAAAATCCAAATCTTTAAATATAATTGAATTCCAAGCTCAATTTCGAAATATTGTTTTATATCACTTTTACTTAGAAATATTCAAAGTTCGAATAAGAGTCCGATCTTTTCAAACAAATCAATTTCTAAAATTCAAATCATATTTCGAATATAACTTTAAAATCTCAACATCGATTATTTAAACAATTCCCGTTATCAAATTTAAATTTCAACATTTCAGGCTCAAGTTCGAAAATAATTCAATTTCCATAAATTTTATTTTTATTTCTTAAAACCAATCATTTAAATAATTTCAAAACAAAAATTTTAAATTCATTTAATTTAACCAATCCGGTGTTCGTATATAATTTTCTATCCTATGGCCAAGTGAATCAATTATTTCAATTTAATTCCAGGGATGGATATATATCATTTCAATCCAAAATAAATGCCATAGGTGTATATCATTTCAACCTATCTCTTAATTTATTCGAAATAATTCAATTTACAGTTTTATACACTGTAAACAACATACATGAAGATACCAAGAAATATCAAACATAAATAAACATCCAAAATATCAATCAAATTTCATCCATCACCATCCATTATCCAAACAGTCAATAATGAAAAAAAATCAATCAATTATCGATAAATTGGGGATTTTACTAGCGGTTACATTCTAATTCAATTTTAACTTTCAATTTAAATTCTATCAATTAATTCAAATGTCAATTTAAATTTATCCAACGAACATCAATAAAATCAAATTACTTTACGATATAAATTTTACTAACATAAAATATAATGGTCAAACGTAAGCGTAAAAACACACACCTTATTTGAAATTGAAAATATTTTCAGCTTCAAATAAATTCTAGCTCAATCCCATGTCGTAGAAGACGTCAATACGAATTCTCAGCAACTCGTATCACGTGAAATGGACCTTATACTAAAAGGTTATGATTTTATTAGCCTAACGATAATTAAACTAAATAATTAAAACTAATAAAATAAAATAAAATAAAAACAATACCGAAGCCATCTGACATCTTCTTCCCGATACTTCCAGGTTGCATGCGAGCTTAGCCCAACATCGCGACAGCCACCACAGCCATGCTTCGATCGCACACCCTCCCCAGTATGCCGACTAATGCCACCAGTCGTGGCGCCTCCAGAATACGCGCACGTCTCGGAATATGGAATCGAGACCAAACGCCAAACCCTTGCATGCGACCTCGACGTCTAAAGGTCTACAAGAGCTGCCGCTTCCTCCCATAGCACGTGTGCGAACGCCCCACACTCTACCTTCCAGATCGAGAAGCCTACTGTCAATTTGATCATTTTTTTTCTCGATCGTGACATTTTTTTTCGTTCGATCAGTTTTTTTTGGCAGTGACTTATCTCTAAACAATTCAAAATAGAAGGGGGAATTCGAAATAAAAGGGGAAAAAGGAGATAAATAGGCGGCTATGTACACATTGGCAAAAAGTAGTTATATTATTATTAAAGTTAGAAAATATCTAGTCGTCCGAAATTTCTCGAGCTCCAAACGAGGCGTGCCGCTTGGCGTTTATAATGTTTTACTCCCATTCCAAACATAATGGAACTAGTCTGGAGGCCTAATCTGATCGTATGCGGAAGATAGCTTTTCAAAGCTTGTTTATTTTATCAAATTCCGAAATGAATTCCTACGCATTTCAAGCTCGCACGGCAAAACGACAAGTCCGATCGCTACGAAATTTGAAATCTTATAATAATTCACTATTACGGATCCGATGAAACTGGTTTCGTCAAAATCTGAGACAGTGGTCAAAATGGCTATTTTTACTCGTCAATTAATATATAAAATTTCCAATTTTTAATTATTCACATTTAAATCAAATTTTAAATGTTAACCGTCTTCATTGCCATTTGAATAAAAATTTAAATCAACTTCCGATACCATTTTCATTCACATTAAATCCAGAATCCATTATTTAAATAATTGCAACATAAATTTAAACAATTTAATCACCCGATACATCAATACTAATAATTCATTAAATTTTAATTTTAACACTTTTATTCGGTAATTGTATCAACTCCTATAATTTAAAATAGTTAAAAATACAGGTCGTTACAACATATATATATATATATGTATATAGCATAATTTACGATTATATATGAATTAGTTAGTAATTAACAGATTAAGATTTATGGACATTGATTACAAATTTAACGGGTAGTAAATTTGTAATTAATGAGAGTTAAAGGAATTAAAAAGGGGATTGATTAGGAAAAGTTTAATTTGAAATTTATAGAAGAACTGAATCGAAGTAATAAATGGATTTTGAAATTTTTAAAAGATTAAATATGGATTGAATTGAAATGGTCCAATTTTGACAATAATGGTCTATTATTATGGGCGTATTAACTGAAGTAATGAATGAACCGCATTTATTAGAAACTAAGAAGGAAAATTAAGGAAGTGGGCAATAGCAAAATGATATATTAGGAATGTCCATCTTAATTTAGTATAGGATGTTAAGACCTCGACACCTTTTATACCAGTTGATGATAAATGGAAACTTCCAACAAATAATTTCTTTAAGAGTTTTTAGGTTGTAATCGCTAGTTGTCTCCCTTAGTTATTAGGAAAGTGTAAGATGCGGTTCAAAATATGTCCCTGCTTTGTCACTGTGTTGATTTTATGAATGAGATTGAAGCGCTTGTTAAATATATGTGTATTGAGAAGCCACATAAATAAAGAAATTTTATATGACACTTAACTAGCGATGAACTGTAGATAAGACTGGGAGTTAATGAGGGAATTAAGTTAGCAACTAGAAATAGTAGAACACTCCAATCCTAGAAATTCTAGAATTTTGTGAAAAATAAATTGTAGCTTGTAGAATATCACCATTCAAGAAAGAGATAGAATGTATAAGGATGTGAAGAGAATCTCCTATTGGAACAGGATGAAGAAGAAGGTGACAGAATTTTCCATTAGGAGCAACAAGACCGCAGCATCTCTAGGACAGATTTATTTCAAGGAGGTGATATGACTTCATGGAATTTCGTCTAGCATCATTAATGATAGGAACCCGTTATTTACTAGCGAAATTTAAAGGAGTTTGCAGACAAGTTTGGGAACTTCGTTGAATATTAACACTACTTACCATTCGCAGACCGACGGACAAATTGGAAGAGTGAATAGGATCTTAGAGAATTTGTTGAGAGCTTGCACCATGGAATTTGGAGGACACCAGGAGCAACACTTACCTTTAGTAGAATTTGCGTATAATTATTGCCATCAATCAACGATTGGTATGGCACCCTCAAGCGATTTATGGAAGGCCATGTAAATTGCCAAACTGTTAGTGGGAAACCACCGACAAAATTCTACTCGGACCAGATTTAATTCGCGAGACTTCGGAAAGATAGAGTTGATTAGGCAGCATGTAAAGGTTGTAATATTTGGAAAGTTGGGAAAGTTGGTACCAAGTTTTATTGGCATTTTCCCAATTCTGGGAAAATAGGAAAACTTGCGGAGTTACCGAATAAATTGACAGAAGTCCATGGCATTTTTTACATTTCACATTTGAGGGAATGCCTTCACAACACAACCATTGTGGTAGAGCATAATCAATTAGGAAATATGGAGATGGAGCCAATAGCATCCCGTGCCACTACCCATATTATTGAGCAAAGAACTAGGAAGCTTCGCAACAAAGGAATCAGGTTGGTTCGAGTACAATGTAGAGAAAGTCCGGTGGAAAGCGTGCAGACTTTTCATCCTAAGCTATTCTCTGGTAAACTTTCCTCTCCAAAATTAGGCTTTGGTTACATTGTGGTTGCTGGATTGGATGATAGGATATGGTTTCTACACTTTTCACTGTTGCTTTGTACTTATGTAGAAATTTTTGCATGTTTTAGGGTGTTTGTATACATACTTATACGTCATGATCACACACTCACACTACTATTGAGCTCACTTATAGTATGTCGTAGTACATAATCACATTGCACTTTTGGTTGAGCATATAACTTGGTTGCGTAACATGGATATTTATTGCATGGTATGTTATTCGCTCCTTGGAAAGATTTCGGGGACGAAATTCTTTTAAGGAGGGAGAATGTACCACCCCGTAAAATCAACCATAAATAAATAAATTGGATAAATTAATTTAAATAAGATAGAGATAAAAATATTTTTTTGACATACATTGAAATTTGATCGTGAAATTTATGCCATTGCATTCGCGGTGAAATTGTGATCAATTTTTATATATAATATGCTGACAATAGAACTTAAACGAAGAAGTTATGGATGTTTGAAGTTTTTGGGTTTAAAATAATTTAAATAGAATTAAAATTTAAATAAATAATCAATTCCCAAATTTGAAATTCAAAAGTTAACGGTAATTATACTTCGGGGTTAAGTAAATGTTAAAATTAATGTTAACGTTAAATATTAATTAAGGAAGAAGATAAATTAACAATGACAACAGGTTTATCGTTCCCAAAATAGGAGAGCGATATGCCTACTTAACCACGATCAGGTGACCGCTAGAGGTCGACCGATGGAAGGTGGCGGTCGACTACTGTTTGTAAGTGGCGGCTAAGGTTTAGTTTATTTTAACGTACTAGATTTATAATTTTAAACTGACTTAAAACCGATGGTTCTAGTGCATTCCAACCACTATAAATAAGAGCCTAGCCCCCTCACTTTTATTCATATGATATTTTGGGAACATTGGAAAAGCTCTGCCAGTTCGTCTCTTCGTAGATTTAGAAAACTTCATTAGAGTTTTAGGTAAGAAATCTTATATCTCTATCTTTATTTATCGTTTATTTTCTCAATCTCTTCTCCTTCAAACGTTTAATTTTCTAAATCTAACATATATACAAATCCCTTATTGTATATATAAAAAAGAAGAGATCTAAAGGAGATTATTAATGGCATGTCAAATCCAAGAGAAGGCAAAGCTAAGAACATCTATGAGTGGACATATTAGTTTTTCTATTTTAGTAATTAAATAGTATGGTTTGTTGATATATGCCTTAGGGAGTTTTGTATTATGAAAACATCAAAATAAAAATCCCTAAAATCCTCCAAAACGAAATGTCAATACTTAGGTTGGAATCTTAATTGTTTTGTATTAAAATAATGGAGTTTTATGGATTTTGCAACACATGTGTTTTACCTTCTATTCCACTTCTTACCCTTTTTTGGATTTAAGAAAGGGATTTAATTTAGATATGGCGTGTAAGATATAAACTCTTACTCGTAGTTTACACTGCTTATTTCTACAAATTGAATAAAAATTCCCTTGTCTAATTTTATGTAAAAAGGAGTTGGATAGAGCGTTAAACTTATTTAATTGTTAGTTTCCATTATTTTAAATATAAAATAAGTTGGAATTGGATTCTAAGTATAAGTCTATTGATTTGATTTTGGAATGTTGGATTTATGATAAAATGCTATTGTGGAAATGAGACATGTATAACATTAGAGGATTTGACATTTAAAACGTTAGTTGGGGCGTAATCTCTACACGCATAGAAATTAATGAATGCATACTTATATATACACACTAGCGTAAATAACGTACAATTGTAACGTATTAATCGTGTAGTTAATTAAGTTAATAATTATCATTTTAATCCCCCTTAGGAAAGTAATTATTTAGGTGAATAATAAGGATTTCTTATAAGACATAAATAATGAATACAGTGAGATGTGTGATAATACAGTTAGAGAGTGTTACGAAATATGACTTAGTTATAGGGATGCAAGGTCAGTCAAAAGTATACAGAAGTCTGCCCAGCTAATCTGGCTACCAGCTGTGTGACTCTGGGGTTGATGTGAGACATCATCTATAATAAGTAACTACGGATGACGCGAGGTTAGTCCCAATTCTATAGGGTAAATTTAGCCAGCTAATCTGGCTACAAGTTCCTACGAATAGTCGGACTAATGTGAGACGTCTCCGTGGTGTACGGGTCATAATACGAAAGACCTGCTTCGGGGAATTGAAGGTATTAAGTGGTTGTTTGAGGGCCCGCCTCTTTTCCTTATATGAAGTACTAAATGGTCAGGATTGGGTTTATGTACGATTAAGGATATCTCGGAAAGGCGCGCTTCAATAGGAAGTATTAAGTGTCTGAAGAGATTTCCATGCAATGTCAGCTAGATGGAGACCTATGTGCTGTCCACCTTAAGAATAGGTATTAAATGAGGGGGCCTACCTCAATTGAGGTCTTAAATGATTAGAGTCTGCCTATTTTCCATTAAAATGTATTAAGTGGCTTGGGTTCTATCTCTCGCATTGATAGACATTAACAATGATGGTTATGGGTTATTGGTTATGGGAAAATCTGCTTCGGGAATTGACGGTATTAAATGGTTGTTTGAGGGCCCGCCCCCTTCCGTTATATGAAGTATTAAATGGTTTTGAATATAGTTTAAAATGCGAAAGACATATAATTATTTAAATTATACTGCCCAAGTACTAATATAGAAAGGCTCGAGATTTTCTATTCATCGGGCATTGTTGTTCTGACTCTCTCCTCATTACAACACATGTTAGAGAAGGAGACGATGATTAAGATGGAGATGACAATGAGAGGAGCTTGTGGTAGCAGTCTATTTATCTGTTTGCGCTATTTTCTGATGTACCCATTTGAAGTTTAAAAATGTATTTTTGAACAAGATGATGTAACGGTTATTGTTGACATTATGTTATCGTTTTATTTTGTGACATTTGAAAATTGAAATAAAATGGGTACTGTTTATGCTATTATATTTTATCATTCCACTGCGAGTTCTGAATGAGTAGATAAATAGCTCTATATTGTTCTTTTTACCAACCAATAGCCATCTTTGGAATGGGTCTGAATTTCGATGGGCCTTTGCTAGGTTCGGATTTAGGCATGTATAAAGGAGGTTCGTTACATCTTGTGTGTGTTGTTGCTAGTGCTTATGCATTGATGGCCTTGAGTGGTTGTGTGTGTTGCTTTACTTCCCTATCTAGCTATTTTAGTGCATTCCTTTTCTGGTTTGCATACTTCCTTATATGCTTGAAACTGTCCTTGGTATGCTTGACTTCGAGCTTGCTTGTGTGTGCATGTGCTTCCTTTGTGTGTATGTTTGCTTGTGTGCATGATTTGGTTGTGCTATTGCATCTCCGAGTTGTGCACATTTCCTTATGTGTGCGCCTACTTTGTTTGAGTGTGTTTGATTATTTTGTTGCACCTTGTCTGTGCATTATTGCATTTGATCTTGCTTGTTCTGGTTTGCCTGAAACTGACTTTGATGTACTTTTTTGTTTGTGCACCTTATGCATGCGCATTGTTGCAACTTGGGGTATTTGCGACTTTATTTTATTTGAAATTGTGCACTTGCACTTAAGCCTGAGCTTGTGTTATCACTTTATCGAGCACTATTTTATGCTTGTTTTTGCTGATCTAGTGTGTGCCTTGTGCGTGCCCTGGCTGATTTGTTTTTGCTGAAATTGATGTTCACTTCTTTTACCCTTACTGGTTTATGGTTTGTGGCACCTTTTTTCCTTTGTGGCCTTGTTTATTTGAGATTTCTCGACCTTAAGGCATGTACAATGATACACTATGTATGTCTTAAGTTGCTTGTGCACATATAAGCTTGATTTTGGATTTATGTCCCTTACGAACATGTTGTACAGGTCCTTGTATATACCTGTTGTACTAGTCCATGTTCGTTAATTTTGATGCCTGTTTAAAATATGAAAAGAATAAAACCAATAAGCTGAGGCAATGTTGAATTTAAATATATTTTTATTTTTGTAGTTTCAATTCGTTCCTTTTTGCTTTTTACTGCATTCTTATTTGTAAAAGAAAACAAAACTGCCGTCTAGATGAAGGCTGGAGAAAGAATATATAAATGTTGTATTCGAGTGGGTGAGGGAAGAAGTGATTATAAAATATTGTAAATGAAAGAGTGTTGTATATAAGAGAGTAAAAATTGATGTATATGTAGGAGTATAAAATAGTGTATATAATTTTTTTAATGAAAATATTGTAGAAGCTCTTATTGTAATTAAAAGAACCATATCTATGGTGTATTGATGATAACAACCATATGACAATGCTACTAATATATTTATTGAGTAATTGCAGGGTAAGTAGCTATACGATGGACGATAATGTTTATACAAATTATACCGAAAAATGCGAAGAAAAAAATGGTTTAAGTGGTGGAATTCAGATTGAGAATGTAAAATATAATGGAGAAAGTGGAAAAATAAAAGTTGAAAAAAAATGAAGAAGCAGACTTTGGAATAAGGGATGAAAATATTACAAAGGAGAAATTTAACTCAAGTTGCAAAGGAAGAAAGACAACATTACAACCATCACGCTACAAAAGCTTTTGTTTTAACATCTACTACCAAGTAAAAAAATTAAGAACCAAAAACCAGCAGGAACGGGACTCGAACTCAAGACAACCAGGATGAACTGCCCAACCCTTACCACCCTACCACAGCCGCTTCTACTTTTGTATTGTTTTGTTAGGTTATAATTTAGGTGGCAGGAAAATAAATAGTTAAAAAAACATGGGCGTTGGGATTTGAACCCAGGTCGCTTGGGAAATGAGCGCAGGCTAACCAAAGCGCCACATTAGCTTTTGTATGAGAAGGTACTAGTCGTTATATGTATAAGAGTTTTCCAGAGGTTGCTTGCATTCCTTCATTTCAGAAGTTATTTCTCTTCATCAATGGTGAATCCGAAAGGTCGCACCCCTATTTTAGCTTCCCTAAAACATCTGTAAATACTTTTAATCATCCTAGAATCAAAATATAATTATATTCTCTCAAATTACTCATATTACTTCTAAATGCTCTAAAATTAATTCCAAAAGCAAACTTAGACCAGTGCTCTTTCACTCCACAATATTTGAGTCTGGTCTTAATTCACTTCCTAACCTCTGCACACTCACTCTGCATCGTTTTAAGGGTTATTGAAGTTTGTACTACAGTGCGACTGCTCAGTGTATTGAAGACACAATATATAGTCAAATTATTTGTTTGTAAAAGAAAAGATTGAAGTCATGTTCGGTTGTTCAGGCAGAGTCTGTAAACCTAATATTCCTCCGGGTGAAGTGAGGGTGTTGATAGTGAAATTCCTAAGAGGTGTTTAGGGACTGGACGTAGGACGGGCGGTCCGAACCAGTATAAAATCGACTGTGAGATCTACTATTTTATTTCCATTGCATTTACATTTTTTTACAACTGTTGGCCATCTTCGATCCTGTGCACAGTGACTAACAGTAATTGTGCATACTATTAAAATTTTATTGAAATTAAATATTTTTTTGTTTATTTTTTTGGTGATATTGTAATAGTACTACAACAAACACATTAATATATATATATATATATATATATATTATCATCAATCAAAAATCAAAGATTACTATATTCTACATGCCTAATTCAAATATGGCATTTTCTATTAGGTGGCAACCTTTGAGCTGGCTTACTTTTTTGGCCAGGCCGATAGCTAAGAAGGGATCGTCACATTTGGTATCAGAGCTAAAGGTTAGGCAAGAACCTTGGCTTTGGTGGGGTATGACTCATTAGAGATATGGTTAGTAATACCCTAGAATGAGTTTAATCTATGAGAGTGCACATTTAAAATCCTTATATGAATAAACTCAAGTTGTGTTATGCTTAAATATCCATTCCCCAAGATAATTTTGTCTTCATATTCTAAAGTTATCTTACTATATTCAGGTAGTAAGACATGAGTACTCGTAGAGGACGAAGACGGGGAAATGGCATCACAACAACAACCAACGGTCAAGCTCCAATCGCTGCTGTGGTAGAAGAAGTAGCTCCCGTACAATCCCAGGTATACTTTGCCACCCTGTGAAAAAATTATACCAACTTATGGGGAAAACCATTCAAAAATGAAACTATCATTAAAGCTTAGGCTTGGATCAAATCATGCGAAAGAATCTTTAAGGCATTGGATATTAGTAATGAGCAGAAGAGGTTCTTGGCCTCCTGGCAACTACAAGAAGGGGCTCTTGCTTGGTGGGAGTCCATTACCCCAAATGAATCAGAAGACAATTTCTCATGGGAAAGGCTTAAGGAAGTCATGGAGGAACAGTATATGCCAGCAGCCGGAAAATCTCGTCTTTATAGAAGCTTTATGGATCTAAAGCAGGATGAAATGACTATTAAGGAGTATGCAAATAAGTTCTATGAATTGTCTTGTTTTGGGCCAAGTCTGATTGACATGCCTTTAAAGAAAAATGAGAAGTTTATTTCCGGGATGAGCGAGAAGTACCAGAGTAGGATGACTACTCATGTGAAAGGATCATTTGTAGACTCGGTGGATATGGGATTTTGTTATTAAACATTGGATAAGAAGAATCCGGTGGTAGTTTAGGCCAACAACAATAACAACTGGAAGAAGAGGAAGTTCAATCATAGTGGGAAAAAGCCAGGGCAAGGCAAATTTGGAGGAGGATCATAAGGTAACTATTTGAAGGATGCTACTTGTTATAATTTCCAACAAAAGGGCCACCTAGCAACTAATTGCAAGAACCCCAAGCTTCATAGGCCACCACCAAGAAACTGTTATAATTTTCGTCAATCAGGGCACCTGATAAAGGATTGTCCAATAATGAGGAAGGGAGAACAAGCCAAAGTTTATGCTATAAAGGATGAACCTTCAACCTCTCAGGATGTGAAAGGCAAAGGAATTTTGGAAAGTAATATTTTTATCAAAGATGTTTTAGTTAGATTATTGTTTGATACAGGGTCTTCTAACAGTTTTATTGCTAAAGAATTAAATTTGAAGATAAAATTGATTTGAATAGGATTTGAACTGAAATTGATTTGGAATGTAATACTTAAATGAATTCTTGAAATCCGAGTGTTAATCTAAGTTTATTGAATTGGAATTGTTCCAGAAATTAAGTAAACTACTTAATACGGATGTTTAATTTGAAGTATATTCTAATTTGAATACGAAATGGTTTTAAAGCAAATCTTATATTCTTATTTAAATATATGAGCTGTTTTGAAATGTGAAATATTTAAAGTTTCAAAATATATTGAAAGTGAAATTGTTTATTTTGTGGTTCAAATATGTATTTGAAATTGATAATTTGAAATGGTTTATTGAGAAGCTGAATCGAGTTGAAATTGATGATTTGAGATTTGATTAAATTTTAAATTTTGGAATTCGAGTTTATGTGAATCGTTTTGTGGAAATTGAGGCGAAAAATGATTTTGAAATCGAAATGAGATATTGAGGCGAAAAATGATTTTGAAACCGAAATGAGATATTGAGGCGAAAAATGATTTTGAAATCGAAATGAGATATTGAGGCGAAAATGATTTTGAAATGAAATCGTATATTTTGAGTAGATATGACGATTTTGAAATTGAAATGAGATATTGAGGCGAAAATGATTTTGAAATGAAATCGTATATTTTGTGTAGATATGATGATTTTGAAATGGCTTTGATTTTTGAAGCGAATATGATATTTTGATATCAATTATGAATCGACTTGAAATGTAAAAGAGCCACCGGTGTAATAATACGTAGTTATTAAAGAGACCGGGATCGGATATGGACATACTCTCTGTCGATACCGAAAACCACTTTAATAACTAGTATACGCGGAGTGTTGATCCAGAACGAAGTGGATGGTTTTGGTGAACGTGTTGATTTGAAGAAAGAGAACGATTTTGGATGACCCCTGACATAACTAAAACAGGAGCCGCGCCGAGCCATTGAGGTTCGCCACCTCTAGCGGACACACTTCTTCGTTACCATGTCTATTGCTTTTGTGATTCGATTTGGGTGCACCCCTCGATTTTGGAAGTGTTGTTTCGCGGTGTTGGGGTAGTAGCTGCTATGCCCAACATCAGTCCGGATCATGCAACTACTAGTATCCTAGTTGGTATTGCCTCATGTACCTTGTCATACTGATTATCCTATTCGCGACCACTACGATTTTGGTTTGTACCTTTAGTATATGGATTGCCCTCTGGTGACTTCCGGTTTTGGGGAAACTACGGTCTTGTATATGCTTTTGGGAATAAAAATGTGTTAAGGGTGGAATGGGCCATGGCTTAACGCTAGTTTGATATTTTACTTTATGATAGACATTATTGTATATAGCGTATTCTATTATATAGTAGATAGTTTAACGGATCCTTAGGAGATGGAAATCCCAAACATCTCTTAAGTTAATGCACGCACGTTAAACACTGGATAAGAGGTGTCTAAAACCCGTAAACATCTCCGACGCCGTCACACTCATATTTACTTTTTCGATTTAACTTACATGAGATATTTTAGTCCTGACTCGAGTGTTTTGTCTTTTCATTACGCTCGGGTCAGCCTGAGCATTTCAGATAAGGTTGAAGATCTATTCTGGAGGACGAAGACGGAGTTGGTATTACATCATTTGTATTCTACTACTGTATTATTTTTCCGCTGGATTGTTGTATTATCTCTGATATGTATGTAACTCTGATTTATGATGTATAATAATAATCAAATTTATTTATTTAACAGCTTCATGAACTGTTATTTTATTATTATATCTTGTTCCTTCCGCTGCGAGATTCTGAGTTTGTTTCTGTTCTTTCCTTTCTTTTCTTATTTAACCCCAATAACTATCTGTATTTTGGATTGTTTGAATCGGCATGTGTGTATGTTTTGTCGACTTGAACGGTCAAAAATGCGGGCCGTTACATTATGTGAAGACGCCATATTAAAATTTTTAAATAGAACATGTAAGATGGATTCCTTATGTATTGACAATAGGAATTATCATACATGTTATATTGTCTACAAAATCGTATATTGCTTATGTATTTGATGCATGAAGTAAATATCAAACCAAATTAAGATCACTAAATGAAAGTTTTGAATGTTCTCGGGTATTTAAAAAATACTAGAGAATTGTTTATAGAAACAATGAACTCCTTATGAAGAAGTGTCCAGACTCGAACTTCATAAGTTCTATCGAGTATAATATGTCAATATTAAATTCATGTTTAAATTTTAATTAAGAAGCTTTAAGTTGGAATTGTTTAAAACAATAAGTGCAGCTTATTCAATCAAAGACTACTGCGATGTAAGAAGTATAAATAAATGCAAAAATTTATAACAAAGTTAGAGTGATTCTAAATGTTTAGAGTCCTATGACATTGTTATATGATAACAATGTTGCGATATAGTTCGTAAAAGAAATTAGAGCTCACTAGAAGTAAAGAGACATATTCTGAATAATTCCACATGATATAGGCAGTTTATCAGCATTGGAGAGAGTTAATTGACAGAGTTGATGATTAAAACAAAATAGCATACTCGTTCACTAAGGGACCGAACTGTTTAATTTTTGAGAAAACAGATCGATGAAGTTGGAATAAGATTCCATAATTGACCCCAAGTGCAAGTGGGAGATTGATAGAGTTAGGTGTATGCCTTAGGGGCAATTATGTAATTTGTTACATATATCTTACTCAATGTCCAATCCTTTTCAAAATAAAAGGCGTTTTTTTCTTCTATTATATACTTGTTATATAGTGATATAAATAATTAAGCGATTAATGTAAAGTATATAGATGGAAATCCTTAAATAAAATGTTATGTGATAGTAATTATAAAGTGTTGTAATCATGAGAATTTTATCACATTGAAAATAACATAATGTTTTAAATATTCCAAGTCAAGATGTTTCAAGAAAGGATATCGATTCATCCGTTGAGACTAGAGTACGTAACGCTCTCAAAATGTTGGGCAGTGTATTTCTTGTGGCTACTGAGGGGACAAAGTGCTAACGTACCGATAGTTGTTGGATAATGATGGAATGACTTGCTCGAGAGTTCTCTGCTTGTTAATATAACTAATGTCAAACATACAATCTCGAAGGGATGATGTTACACAGTTGCCTCGACTTGAGAATAATATGGAACTTCAATGTGGACACTCCACATTGATTATAGCTAAATCATGGCATGATATCCATCGAACAATTATAATTGGGCCTGAGTTGAAGCATTAAAAGTTAAACACTATTCAATAGAGAATTTGTCTCCTCGGTTATACGGGGTTAGTATCACAGTCAACTGTAGTCAATTCAAAATCAAATTCTCTGGCCAGAGCAGTATGGTTAATAATAATTGTTGTTATTGAACCAAGGTGTAACGACCCAGAATTTTGGACATTTAAATTTAAATACTTAATTAATTTTAAATATTGAAATATTAGTTTTATAAGTCAAACAACTTAAAATTTCAATTATAATGTTATTTGAATATTGGAATGTGATTTAAATATCAGAATTGTTTAAATAATTGAATCTTGAAATTAAGTTGAATAAATGGATTTCAAAAGCTTATTTAAATTCAATTTAAATAATAAATGATTAGTGTAAACTTTTAATTTAGAATTAAAAGTGATTAAAATGGTTTAAACAGTAATTCGTTTTAATTAACGTGTGAAATTATCATTTCAGGGCACTGTCTCGGATTTTGATGAAACCAGTTCCATCGGATCCAGAATAATAAATTATTGTACGTTGACGAGGTTCGTGACGATCGGACGTATTGTGTGATCGTGCGAGCTCGAAACGCGTAGAAATTAATTACAGGAATTTAATATAATATAATTTGATTTTGAAAGCCAACTTCTGTATATGATGGAATTAGGCCCCGATACTAGTTGCATTGTGTTCGAACAGGGGTATTTAGTATAGAATACTAGGCGGAATACCTCGTTTGGAGTTTGAGATTTCGGAGCATGAGTAGTGCGTGGAATTTTTTTCTATAAAAGGAACTCACTTCTTTCTTTTTGAAGAAACCCTAGCCCTAGCCTCCATTCCATCCAATGGCTGAGATTTTGCATGATGATCATCGCCGTTTCAGGCCTCGACTCCAACTAGAGAAGTGTGTACGTGGGCAGGGGGAGTTCATCTATGGTGGCCGATTGTTGAAGGTCCAGCATGGCGACGTTCGAAGTGAAGTTGAACGTCGTGTCTTTGATTGGGTTTTGTGGCGCCGTCATTGTTCTTTAGGCGAGGGAACCTGAAGCAAATTTGTGGAGGATAGTGTGGGCTACAATCTGGTGGAGTTTGGTGGCGTATGATCGACGGTGTTGGAGGCAACCAGCAGATGAATGGAATTTGCTTTATAGTTTCGTTCTTGATGACGGATGCATCTTTGGCGATGAGATTGGCGGCGATGGGCAGCTGCTGGTCGATTCGATCTTCGGTAGTGGAGCGGCGGCGATAGGAGGCGCGAGGCAGTGCCAGATCATGATGAACGGAGGATGAAGTCGTGCAGCCTGGGTTGTTAGCAACGAGTGTGTTTAGCGGCTAATCGAGGTAATTAATGTTAATTACATAATTAGTTAAGTAATTTATAAATTAAATTAAATTCGAACATTCATTAATTCGTATCTTGTCCATACGAGGTCGGATTTAGACGCGGTCAGTTGCGTTAGACTCGTAGTGAGGATATCTATGTCGTCGAATTGGGTTCATCAAATTCGAAGCTTGTAGAATTTCAAGCTAAAATCGAACGCTGCTCTATTTTAGTCGGAATTAGAACGCTTCGGCGATAATTGAAATTTTGGTGAGTTAACTCACCTCTCTGGCTCACTTATATATTATATAAGTGCGGATATTTTATTGATGCCTGTTTATTGCTTGTTTGGATGATTTACTGATTTATCAGTTGGTTTGGATTTATTCCCGCCCTTGGAGTGGATGACCTTTTATATGTACCCATCGGTAGCGGATGATCCATATTATATGATTATATACTGTATTTGATGTAGGGGGACAGGTTTGAGGGATCTAACAAGATTCCTCACCGCTGTTGATTTTATATATATCTCTATATGTGTGTTATATATATATATATGAGTTGTGATGCAAGAGGACAGGTTGGAGGGATCCAACGGGATTCCTCACATTGTTGATTTTACTTTTCATATATTGTGATATATGATTTGTTTGATGCCATATTTGATGACATGGACATGATTTTACTTATTTAGTGCTATAGTAGCACTGGACCTTAATTTTTAGTGTTTTGAAATGTTAAAAAATAACGATTTTGAATTAAAATAATTTATAAGGTGATACTTGAATACATTTTTTAATAATTATTTATAAATTATTAAAAGAAGGAGTTTACTAAAATGAAATAAAAATATGAATTTTGGAATATTAATTTGGCTATTTTGTGAAGTATTTCTAAATAAAGATTTTCAAACTATATTATAAAGGTTTTAAAACTTAATTGATAAGTCCACCTTTTACTATAAAGGAAATGAAGTTTTAAAGAAGACAGAAATAGTTTGAAACAAATATTTCTGAAATGGTTTATATAAAAGATTTGTAAAAGTAATATTTTATAAAGAAAGGAATAGATTTATAAATG
This sequence comes from Allium fistulosum, assembly GCA_030737815.1. Classification (NCBI taxonomy): domain Eukaryota; kingdom Viridiplantae; phylum Streptophyta; class Magnoliopsida; order Asparagales; family Amaryllidaceae; genus Allium; species Allium fistulosum. Next base: position 1,340,028,140 of record CM060901.1, on the reverse strand, counting down.
GTATTTTATAAATAAAGGAGATTTAGAAAGGAAAAGGTTTATATATGGGATTTTATAAATAAAGGAGGTTTATAAATGAATAGATTTATAAATGGGATTTTACAAATAAATGAGATTTATAAATGAATAGATTTATAAATGGAATTTTATAAAGAAAGAGATTTTATAAAAAGAAGTTTCATAAAATAGGAATGAGATTATAAAACATGGTTTTATAAAATATAAAAGGGTTTATTTTGATAAGTAGAGTATGGGTTTTTATAATGGAAGATACATTACGTTTAAAAAGTTAAAGTAATCTCTTAAAGGAATGTTTTGAAAGTGATGTTTGCAACTGGAGTTTAATGGTTTTAAAAGTGATTTAAAATGTGTTAAGTGATAGGAAGACATGCTTTTCAACATTTTTGTTGTAATAATTTTTTTTGAGAAAGTGAGGAAGACAAAGACTATAACACTGCTATTATAATAAGTGATTTCCAAAAGGAGATGTTTTATATAGTATATGGGATTTATCCATATCCTATATTTGATGCTAAAATTCGAGGTGGGTAACTTATATCTATTTCAAAGTTAAGAATGTCGTCCATTCAAGGTATGAGAGGTAATGATATCCCAACTTGATCTGCTTCATTGTTAAATAGAAAATAGTTGAAGTTCGACATCGAAAATTAATATTAAGTATAATTAATCGGATCCCTATACTAGTGTTTTTGGGTTGTAGTAACGATGTTTTACACAACACTCGTTTTGACCCAATAAAGTGTGTGTTTTGGAAAAATATGAAGCTTTCCTCAAAGATTAGTAAATATACTTATTATGGATTTAAGTATATAGAGGTATTTTCTAGTGTCTGTAGAACTCTAATCTACCGGGCTTCCTTCTTGGCCGAAGGATAGCAAGTTGAGAGTTGAAAAGGTTATAAGTCAGCGAGACTTGGTTTCCATATGAGGTTGTGGGCCTCTTATCGATTATTGGTCTAGAGAGACCGGGATCAGATTTATCCGAAAACCACTTCTGTGACGCCCCACCCCGAGACCCACATTAACAAAGAGTATTACTGGGTAATACCGTCTGCTAATGCGGAGAATAGGGCTGGTTAGGAGTGACCATCTATAGCCTTCTCTTAAATTTATATTGAATACGTTAATAAATGCACTATATTTTTTTCATTTTTCAAGTGGATCGACATATCCAATAAATACATAATACAAAGCCATAGGTGGCTATAGGATCTATCAGAACAAAATACAACAACACAAATGCATAACACATCACAGAACAGCAAGCAGATATATATACATATATACTGATACATCCCAACACAATACAAATAATACATCATTAGTGGCATGACGACCACAATATACACATGAGTCAAGACAATATACACATCAGAGTAGTGACAAAAGGACTACAACAAAAAATGCTAGCAGATAAGTCCATGCGAAAGCAGAATAGGCTAAGTCCATAAGGGTACCTAACCTGAAACACCTCGGTCCGACCCGAGTATAAAATACATGGGTCAGTCTAGCTAAACAAATCAGTTTATAAGGATAAGTGATAATATGAGCATGAGGCAAGGTGATAAACTGCTCAAAAGAGTATATACAATTCAACACATATGGTTACTGTAAGTGACATAGTCAAGTAAGGATAGTTACTTCATGTGGTATAAGGTATCATAAAGCATGAGCACAATCTCAAAAGAGATGAAACTCTAAAACAAATCTCCAACAAAAGTGCGCCTCATATCATCGGCGTTTCTCAAAACATCAAATATGGTTTAGGGGTAAATCCCAAACCCACCATATTGGCAACTCAAAAACACACTCAAAGAGATCCCATCTCAAAAATACGCCATAAGGTAAATATATCTCCAAATAGGAGATTAAAAACTCAAATATACGCCAAAGGCAAATCTCAAATAATAACGCCAATAGGCAAAATCTCAATAATAACGCCAAAAGGCAAATCTCAAATAACGCCAGTGTAGGCAACTCAAATTCCCAAAAATAGAACTCCCAAGAGTTCAAATTCCCGAAAGGTAATCGCCACAAATATATATCGAATGGTTCAAAGGACCAATTCTGGAAAGGGGCGATACACTAGGGAAAAATAGTCAAAGAAATCATCTCAAAAGATATAGCACGTGCTTATGGCCGAAGCACACCAAGTACTGTTTTCCCAAAATAAGGCGCCACGTCTCTTAGAAAAACGTCCTGAAGGACAAATAAATACGTCTATTAGACAAACATCCCGAAGGACAACATCCCGAAGGACAAATACGTCGCAATGACAAACGTCTCTTAGACAAACATCCTGAAGGACAAATGACCCGAAGGTCCAGTACTGGCAAATACGTCTCTTGGACAAATGTGTCACAAACTCTCGAATAGGAACCTAAACAGTGTTAACGTGTGTCCCATACCACATGTTCGCACTAAACGGTTTACTAACCGCTAGTAAATTTCACACTCAAATCAGTAAAAAAATTACCTCATCTCGTCGGTAAACTCGACCTCAATGTCAAAACGATCAAACATACAAGTTTGGAATTAACCGATAAGATAAACGCATGTGTCCCATACCATGTGTTTTACCAAACCGTTTAATTCTCGTTCTCATTTGCTCGAATAATGCAAAAACGTGTATTATATATAAAAATAATTTACTTGAGAAAACAAGCTTTTAAAACCAATTTTCGAAATCGTATTTGGAATCAAACTTTGAAAATTCCCTTATTATAGAGAATAAATAGATTTTACACTTGAAAATACTTTAAAATATTATATAATAATTATTTTGAAATGCCCATTAATTTTAAAAATCATTTCAAAAAGATTCGGAGAAAACCGTGCTCGAAAACGAATAAAAACAAGGAAAATCACTCAAACCGATATTCGAATTCAATTCAAAATTTCAATTCAAAATCAATACAAATTTGAATTTCAAATTCTCCATATTTAGCTAGCCTATTGATAGGCATCCTAGCTCTTAAAACATCACAAAAATAACTTGAAAATGAGAAGCACAGCCAAGAAAAACAAGCTGGAAACAAATTGAAAAACAAAAGAGTCAACACAAAATAGCACAGGAAACAATTGCTCCCTAGGTCGACCGCCGGGTCGACCTCTTCTCTCCATAGGTCGACCTAGCAGTCGACCTAGGCTGGCTTTCTCACGCGATTTGTTTCCTACGAATAAACATGCTGCGAACTGATTTTTACGTGCCAGTTTCAGGTACCAAACATTCATGTTTTACAGTGAAATTTTACAGGCATGCACAACAACATCTGAATTAACTACTGAAAGAAATCCGGCAACATTTCGTTGCCAGAACAAAAAATATCAGAGCTCAAAGATGCAACCTAGAACTAATTTTCACAAAGAAATAAAACTACAGAAATTCATCCACTGACAGAAGCTTTTTATAGATTCAAACAATTTGCACTTTGAATTAGCTAGGAATTGTGAGTTATTCAACTCACCTTACTGTACTTGAGCAAAAACCCGAATACTTAGCTGAATGGAGCAAGCTTTGAGGAGATAATGGCTTTCAACAACCTGTAGAATTCCTTAAACAGACATGCAAAAGAAGTTTTACAGTAAATTAGAAAAACCCATCTCTTAAGTGAGGAATTGATGAAACTGTAGGGTTTGGAATTAGATTACCTTTTTATTTACTCTCTAGATTACAAAAGATTTTAATTTGCAAAACAAATTGAAGGAATTGGCCTGAATTTGCTATATGGAGGAGTGGGTTTCTATTTCTCATTATATGGTTTTGAGAAGGAAGAAAGTGAAGAATAGAATGTATAGGTGATTTCCTTTTCTCACTTTCTCAATATTTGCCTAAGTGCTAATAGGCTTTGGACCCATTAGTAAAAAGAAAATAAATAGCCTATAGGTTAATTAAACAACACTTAACCAAAATATGTGCATATATCACTTTTTCACAAAAACAAAAATGCATTTTCTCTCAAGTTTTACAAAAGAAAAATTTGTAAACTTGTATACTTACAAAATAAAACATTTTCTATCATATAAAAAGATTAATTTATATTTTAAAAACGTTTTTATTAGTAAAATCCTTTATTTCACAATAAAACAAATTTTTCACTAAATAAATGTAAAAGTCTACATTTTAACTTCTAAAATTCAACAAAAATAATTTTCTCACTTAGAAAAATATTACAAACCATTTTTAACTCGAATTTACAGTGAAGACGCATTTTTAAACCAATTTCCACCTTTTTATTTAAATAAACAACTTTTAAAAATCACATACTTCTTTTTAAAAATTATTAAAAGAAGTAATTGGCAATAATTAGTATAATTATTGCATTTTCTCCAAATAAAACCCATTTTCCAATTATTATTAACCCAAATAAATAAAATAAAGTTCCAAACTTTATTTTTCTCATTTTATTTTCAAAATTCATTGTTTATTCAAAATAAACAATTAAAATTTCCAATTTTATTTTAATTTACAATATTAAATTATAACTACCATTATAATTTAATATTAACAGGTAATCTCCAAAATTAGGGTTGTTACAACTTCGGACCAACGTATGCATTCGAAAGTGAAATTTACTTAATGACAATGATTTTGAAGATGGAGATCTTCTTGATGTAGGGCTGCTTGTCACTAACCCCTTGGGTGATTCTCATATTTTATATATATGGTGGCAGTAGCACCTTCGTTATGATAATCTACGATATGGTCATCCATTATCGTTCTCTTTCTTCAAATCCAGCAACGTCATCATTCCAACCACTTCATTCTGGATCACACTTCGCGTATAATAGTTATTAAAGTGGTTTTCGGTTTGGATAGAGAGTATGTCCCAAACCGATCCCGGACTCTTCAATAACTACGTAATTATTACATCGATTGGTCATTTAATAAACTTTCAAAATAGTTTATATTTCAAAACCGAAATATCATTGCCATTTCAAAACCATATCCATACGATATCATTTTTACTTCAAATAAATCCATTTCCAAAATTATATCACTTTCCAAAGTTATATTGCTTTTGAAATCATAAGTCTTTTTAAAATCAAAACACTTTGGAAATCAAAACCTTGAAATTCATAACATTCGGAATCCATAACACTTTCCTCTTAAACAGTTTAGATATTAAAATTAGTGAATAAAATAAAATAGTTTATAAAATAAAAATAGTTTATATAAAATAGTTATAAGTTAAAATAGTTTATAATAGAATAATATATATTGAAAATGATTTATATAAAATAGTTTATATAAAAAAATTATAAAGTAAAATATAAATAGTTGTAGATATAGTTTTAAAATTACTTTATAAAATTAAATAGCTTCCACAAATTCACAAATCGATTCAATTTAACTCGACTTCCAAATTCAACTTAATTCAATCTCAATTCATAAATTTCAACTCAATTCAATTTCTCAATAAATAGTTTCGAATTGTAACGATTTCAAATACAGATTTGAAACACAAAAATAAACCATTAAATTTCAATATATTTCAAAGCTTTAAATATTCCACATTTCAAAAACTAAATTTGATAATTCCATTTATATCTCAATTTCATTTCATTTAGTTTCTGAGATATTTCTTTAATCATTTCAATACATCTAAATACAACTTAAATTTACAAATTTATACAAACAAAATATCCCATTTAAATTTATATAAGTTTGAAATATTCATTTAAGCCACTTTTTAATCAAATTCAAGTTATAAAACATATCTTAAAATTCAAATTTAATAGATTTCAAATCAAACTTATTTAAGTATAATTCTTAAATAATTAAGAATTCCAAATCAATTCAACTTTATCTTTCAACCTGAAACATTATAAACTCTAAATTTGAATATATAAGTTTTACCTAAATACTTAAACACATCCTTTTTTTATTTGATTCAAATCAACTTTATTAAAATAACTTTAATAAATCTTTAAAATCAATATTTATTAAAACCATATATTTCTTTTCAAAACCATAGAAATCAATTTCAAAATATTTCTATATATATATAGACCAACGGTGTCTGTATAAATTTTCTACCCTATGGTCAAGTGATACGGATATTTATCATTTCAATCCGTAATTCAAATTATATATGGGTATATATCTTTTCAACCCGTAATCCCAAATTTAATTCAATGAAAATCGCTTGGGTTTATCATTTCAACCCATAACGATTTTCTCCTATTCTACAGATTGTTCGGGTATGTATCGTTTCAACCCATAGTGAATTCTATACTAACAGGGAACTTGCAAAGTGATAACAGATATGATAATAATATAACAGACATATATCCTCAATATAAATAACAGATAATGGTGTCAGGTGTCACAGGTGAACAGATACAGATAATGGCATATATATAGCAATGTAAATAACTAGCAACAACATATTTCAATTGTCGTTTCAATTGAAATCAAATTTAATAAATAAAAGAACGTTAATCGTGAGTGATTGCTCACTTTCAAGGTTAGAGAGATTCGATGATAGAATGAGTTACGATTCCAAGCACGAATTCCAAATCAAAGCTAGATGGATACGGACTCGACGGCAGGCTGATAGATGAGAAATTAACGAAATCAAATCAAAATTGTATCGATGATGATAAACGGTATGAGAGAATTTTTGTATAAAGCTATATATAACTATATATATATATCATATTTTAAATTCCAAACGCATATTAAATTAAATATATATGTGTGTAATTCAAAAATCCTTGTTTTTAAATTAAACACAATGTATGCCCAAAATATACTTATAAACAAATATACATATGATGTTATTCAGTGAACCGACATAATATTAACTAATATACTATAAACTAATATAAATTTACTCAAAATAAATGTTAGTACATAAAAATATGCAGACTAAGCTATATATACAAAATGTTGTATTTTATTATTATATACAAAACATAAACATGTAAATAAAACTCGAATTACATATAATATCAAACGTACATATACACAAAGTAAAACTTTATAACCACTACCTATTAACAATATGGATATGATACCCTATATATAACTAATATATAAATAACCTTACATACTAGTAATATACTTACCTTGCATATATTGACCACGCCACTCATATATGAGATTATGCAAACTATATTTTTATATATAGAAACTGTTATATAAGTATATACTCTTATTCTTTAAAACCCAGTACTATTTGAATCATATAGCAGCTGCTAAGAAAAATGGAACAAATGCATAATATTTCACATGTAAAATATATATAACTATGCTAGACATGCATATGCCCACATAACAAAATATTCAAATTGTATATTTCGAAACCCATACAAACTGAAACATATTCAAACTATATATAGATATAAATTTATAAACTAACTTACATAAACAAAGGTACATAACTGACTCCTATATATAGTTATACACTGTTTATACATATAATAGATTTCCAAATTCTATTTTATATAAAACAAAACATATCACTGTAGACAACTTATGTAGCCGCATATAGTTATACTTACATAACTATCCTAATCTAACATATAAAATAGACAAATTGCATAACAAATTATAAAACATATATAAACCCAAGTATAAATGACTGCATATATATATATACACCTTATACGACAGCCGAGGTTTGCAAGCAATCCGGGTTTCGGTGAGCTATAGGCGCGGACAAAGTAGGTTAAGTAGCTCGGTTTGGGTGGCCATGTACTGTGCGTGGTGGGAAGACACGGCTCAGGATGGCGGGGATGGGCGTTGTGACGACTCGGGTTTTGCCCGCTCGAAAATCAACATCCGTACTTCACATTGTACTAGAATGCCGCAGATTCGACCGTACAAATCCGATTCGCCGGAGCTATAACACAATTAAGTAAATAACACAGCGGAATAAAAATAGATGATATCATATACAATCCAATGAATACAATATCCAGTATGATATACAACAATGATATCAATATGATACAACAATATCAGAGATACATAATGATACAGCGGAAATAACAGAGCAGAAGAGATCACTCCAAATGATCTGCAAAAGAGAATGACTCCAATCCATAGCTAGCGAAAAGCAAGGTCAGTCGTCCAAGGACTGACTAGCTCCAGAAAATCTACTCAACCTGAATATCTGAGAAACCCAACTCTAGACTGCTCGTGTGGAAAATTATGAGCACCCAGAGTTTAGGAAAGGAACAATAAACTCCGGATCAGTCATGGGACTGGTGTGAGCAACAAAAACAGTTCATCTTTAAACAAACACAAAAGGTTTTAAACATTGAAATCCGCAATGCTTTTGGAAAATGAAACTACCATAAGACCTCCCGCCACACACACAATGCAAACGCAGAATTGGAGGAGATTTCTTCTTATGATAGTCAAACATGCTTACTACGCAAAAATCAATTGGATATTATTATTAGTGCATAGTGCAGAAAACATTTCGAAAGTATAATATTAATCTTAGCCAGCATAGACATTTCGAACTATGCCTACTATAGCTACCATCTAAACAGTGGGGCGCCACCATAAGTAAATGGCAGGTTCTACAACTAATACCGTACAAGTTCCGTATTGGGAAATGGATTTCCAACAAATGGTCAGGCTAAGGAACTTCCTTCCGCCGCATGGGATCGCCTCTGGCGGGACGTCCCGAGAGACAAACTGCTCTCTGCCAACAAGGCCGGGTTACCCCTGTAACAGGTAACTCACGAATATGCCACCTCCCGGTCCTTTGGGACCTTTATCCGAGCTCGGTATCCAACATCACACATCATAAAGAAAGTGTATCCACATGAGTAAGTATCTGGGCTCCATACCATGATACCACCCCTTTCCAGAAGGAAATGACATACCCTAAAGGGCGCGACCCTCATAACCTTGCCGCAACATTCCTGTTTCGACCATTTCCGGGTAGTGAGGTCCTGACGAAGTCTCGTCCACAAAGCTACGCTTTTTCAAAAAGCCACGCTTTGGGTCAACAGATGATCAACCTATGATCACAAAGATAAATGATCAAATAAATGATCATATCACAAATGATCAAACACTGATCATCACACAGCAACACTCAGCATGCCACATTACCAAATTGGGAATATATCGCTGATAAATTTCAACTACATAACCTCTGAGCTCGTACGTCTCAAAGAAGGGTGTTAAGCTAAGAGAATAAATTCTCCGCCACCAACAGAAATGTATTTGAAAGAAATCGGCTTTATATCTCAAAGTGTAATGTCAGACATACAATCCATACAAGTCTGTTCCGGGATCGAACAGAACCGAAGGCACTTCTCACGAAGCCCTTGCAATTCCGGATAATTTCCAATCACGTCCGGACTTCCCGTCACTAAGGATGATAAAACCTCTATATCGGGGATCAGCCGATGCAGAGTAACTCGACGGTAATCCTTCCGTTTTCAAAAATATCCGGTCTTCAACACCGGTCTTCAAATGCTATCCATATACGACGGATCACATATTCGGAATGGGTTATACGACCCAAAGGTCCTCTCCCGGCTAAACCGAATAGTGAGCGTAATATTTAAAAACATATGGATATGGGATTTCAATTAAGTCACAACTTAAACCCAACTTTATTTTCAAATGGTTTAACAAATTACCATTTTCAAATCGTTAAACAAAAAGATTCAATCTTTACGGTTTAAACAGTTTCCACACTTTAATCCTTTAAACAAAAGATTCATTCACAGATTTTCCAAATTAATTTCCATTTCAATTTGATTAACTCGTTAAACCTTTAAATCAAGATTTAACTTATAGCTTTCAAAACAATCCCATTTCGAATGGTTTAAACCAATCATTATTTTAAATCTGTTAAAGATAACAGATTCAAATCATAGTTTTCAAAAACAATTCATTCATAACTTGGAAAACCATTTTCGTTTCAACCTTGAAATTCCTTTAATTAAACTTGAATTTCATTTCTTATCTGAAAGCTTTTATTCTTTTTAAACAACAGTTTCATTTCAGAAAATCTGATTCATTCATACGAGTTAAGGTTCTTGGGTTAAATCCAAATTCTCAAAATTATACTTTTAAATGGTTTAAATTCAGATAAACACATTTATATCATCTTTAATCCCTAGTTTCAAATCATAGGATTCAATTTCAAACTTGAATTCAAATTTAAATCAAATTATTTAAATTTTCAAAACTCGATTAAGTTATTCAAAATAACTTTTATCTTTGAAATTCTATTTCAAAAGCTTTTCACTTTAAACCCAAATTTCCAATTTCAAAATCAATTGAAATTAAAATTTAAATTTCAAATACATCAATTTTAAAATTATCTGTGACTTAACTGATTTCCACGTGAAATCCATATTTGTATGTGTAAAGGTGTAGTCTAGGGGTTTCACACACAATAGTGCAACATCATTCAATTATCATAGATCAAAATACAGGATATAGTTGATAAGCGATATGAACTATAACGCTTATCGTTCGTTCACAGATCACAGATATATAAAGGTCACAGATAATAAATTACAGATCACAACATAAAATATAAATCAGGGTATATCACAAAGCATCACATATCAGGGATATCAAACAATCAAATCATCCAATAGAATCCAAATATTCATAAGTAAGATCAGTTAATTTTCTGATTAATTCAAATCAGATTAATTTATTATGAATAAACTACAAATCTTGGTTAATTAATCATTAATCAATTATAAACCATTTCAATTAATTAATCTTTAATCATTTATTAATTAACTTTTAAAAATAAATTAATTAACCTTTAATTATTAAATAATTAACTTTTAATTATTTAATTCTCCATTTAATTAATTATCATTCTTTAATCACCTTCATTAATTAATTAACCTTTAATTAATTATTCTCATATTTATTACCTTAATTAATAAATCATATTAATTATTTAATCTTTAAACCAATTACATAATTAATCAACCCCTTAATCATTCAATTATTCTTAAATTAATCATCTCTGTAATTAATTTTCATTAACAATCCTTAATTTCTAATAAATTAAATTGCTTAATTATTAGTTTACCAATTTATTAATTACAAATCTATAAATCCCTAATTAATTACAATTACAAATTAATTAACCAAATCTTTACTTACCTTTATAAATTAATCATTATTAACACATTAATTTATTCAAGAAATTAAGGTTAATCAAATTATAAATCTATCTTAATTAATTCCATTTTTTTTTATTTGAAATAAATAAATTTATAATAATGTCATAAATTAATTTAATTAAACTTAATTACTTTCAAAATAATTAACTTAACCTTTCCTAATCCTATTTTTTTTTCCAACACAATTATTTTTAAAAGAAGAAGCTTAAATTGGTTCAGACTTGAATTTGTTTAAAGCTTGAAAACTGTTTTTATGTCAAATTTCCCAGACCCGAGACAACCCCAGTTTTCACTCGAGTTAAACCCGAGTTCTCCCATACGTTTCCCCGAGTTCTTCCTCCCCTTCTCTCATACTTACCTCTTTATATTCAAATCTGTTAAAATTTTAAAAGAAAACTGTAACGAGTCTCTCACGCAAAACCCAGATGAAACCCGAGACAATCAACGAAAACTTCGAGCAATTCCCGATCCTCTCTCGAATCCCACTCCTCTGCTCTTCTTCCCAAACACGTAATTCACCTGACATACAAGTGCACCGTGCATGTGCACCTCCACCAAAGCCACCTCCGCCCTCCGACGAACCCTCCGGCAAGTCACAAATCGACACCGCAGTCGATGCAAGCCATCCATTCGACATAACCTAACCCAAAACGAGAACGAGTATCCCAGTTCAAAACTGGAAATCGACATCACCTGGAAATCTATCACGCAACCACAATTCCGACCACCTGGACACGAGCCACCAAGCAGAAATCCTTGTCACATCGCAACGCCTCGAACCGCATCCACGCGATCCATTCCGATCACCCATCGACGCCGGAAATGCCCCAAGAAGCACCACGATAAATGTTGGGTACAAAACCCTATTTCATCTTCAATCCACTTCTCCAATCATAAAAAAAAAATTATAATCATTTTTCCTACAATCTATCCTATATCATCCTCCTCCAGATTAAATCTGGAAGCTTGATTTTTTTCTTGATCGATGGGAATTGACCTTTTTGTCAAATTCGTTCAACTTGAAAATTGAAACAATTCTTGAATCTGAAAATCTTGAAACTATATTCTAAAATCATGATTTTCTGTCACGAATCGTTTCCTGAGACCCAAACGAGAAATCGTAATAAATGATTTTTATCTTGAGTTAATTTATTACTGTCATATTCAAATTTTAGATAAATTACTTAATTATTTTACTTGTTTTTATTTTTAGAATTGGTCTTACCTCATTACAATCAATTTCCTTTTAAACATCACATTTCCTAATGATTTGGATGAGGAGTTAAAAATTATTCTTGAAAAAAATCTTAAACCTGTTAAACAACAGAACATGCATATACAAGTACCCAGCCTAGGCATGCATAACTTACCGTTGTGTTCCCAGATAAAATGCATATCTACCACCGTTTTTAAAAAAAAAACATTTCCCAATCATCATTTTCACTCATCATCACAGGCATTTTCAAGTAAAGAGGATCAAGTTTTGAGGGGAAGTTTACTCACTTGGAAAATTGAAAACAGAGAGTTTGCTCACCTGGTTTTAAAGAAGAAACAGAGTTGCTTTGGAGCTAGCATTTCATTCGCTTGATCTTTTGATTTGCCTGAAACTTGATATGTTTTACTTTGTTTGTTTTAGAGGAGATGATATACTTTAGTTTTTCTTTTTTCTCAGTTTTAATGGGGTGAACGAAAACTGGAATGAAGCTTTACTGCATGATGAATTGTTCAGGGTGACAAAATATATTTGTTTGTACAATTTTCTAGCAGAGATATTTTTCTTTGTGGAGGCTGAAATCACACTTTATACACTCGAACAGATTTTGCTTGCTGAAAGGAAATGAGAGCATTAAATGTTATTCGTACTTGATGTCCTCATTTTATACTTATCTTATATTTTTCTTTCTATACTTGCCTGAGCTTCATCTACAAGCCACAAGTATATTATAAATTTTACTTTGCATTTCGGCTGTACAAGTTGAAGAAAATTTTGATGTGGCTTCTATGCAAGTTCAAAGATATTTATGTTTTTCATACTTATATCTTATTGTCTTCATTTTGCAAGTGTACATACTTGACTATATTTTTATCTTTTGTATTCCTTTTATATTTTTGTTTCTGGTCTTTAGTCTTGTTACTTTATGTTTCTACTTATCCTATTTTATATATTTCGTATGTACTGATATGGTTATATACATATCTTCTTTTGCTTTGCGTTTACATACTTGTATTTGTTTTGCTTTTTATTACTATCTTGATTTGTTTACACTTGAATTTACATAGTTCTTTTTATTTATTTTATACTTGTGTCAATGTATCTACTTAAAATATATATTTTCAAACCATTTATATTTTAAGATTTTTAAATTAAATGTATATATATACATATACCAATTTACTCATATCTATTCCATATACATTCATATATACAATATTATTAAATTTAAATGATGTATATCAAATTTATTACGATTCGGGGAAACTCGCTTCACTCTATCGATTTATTTCCTAATTTTTATTCAAAAATCAATAAATTATCATTTTAAATTTATATAAAATTCGGGGTCGTTACAGGCGTGGGATAGAGAGAGACGAAGGTGGAATGGCTTTTAGAAACGCAAGCAAGAATTGGCAGCAAAGAGGAAAGAGGGGAGGTTACTCGGTTGTGCTACGGTTGCGGGCTCGGTTATGCTTGGTCGTTGTTTGGGTGGAGAAGCTATGCCGATGGAAGGGCGGCCAGTGAGGAGGGAGATGATGCGGATGCGTGCTTGCATGCAAAGCTAGGTGATGGAGTTCGGTCGGTTTGGGTTGCGGAGGCGGAGGAAGGTCGCAGATGAGAAGTGGATGACGCGCGTGCTCCAACAAAGGGTGGAGATAGTGAATGGAATGAACGGCTACTGGAACATGCACTCACTCTTTTTTTAAAAGCACGGCTGTTGCTAAATGCTTTGATGGTGGAGAGAAGAAAACAAGGTGGAAAAAGTGATGAACAACCATCTCAAAAGAAAAGCAGACTTGGATTCAAGGTAGAAATAAAAGTAATGAGTGAGAAGGACAGCTTCAGGCAAAATAATGAATGAGAACGTAAATATCAACCTTTTTCCTTTATTTTCTATATAAACGTTTATTTTTTTCAATAATCTAGAGAATGCAAACGAAATAACATGAATAGCTTGGACCGGTTGCAAAGTCAGGAAGAAACGAACAGGCAAATGTATAAATTTATAGTGGAAATTAAAGTGGACGCAACTTTTTATAAAATGAACCAGCAAAGTATTGGAACCAGTGAAAATAAAAGGTAGGCATTGATTTTCTGAAAATAATAAATGCTAGTGGCTATTGGGTTTAACTCAGTGGACAACTAATCAACAAGGAATTTAAAATGGTTCAACATATGGAACCGATACGGAAGTCGTTCCGTAAATTCCGATGTCTTTTCGACCTTGAAATTTGACAATAGAATATACCGTAGAGCTCAGCGCGATGAGACGATCAAAACGGTATATGGATATCAGTGGTATGATTGAATTATAAAATTTCGAATTTTCTACTAGCGGAAAATGCAGCAAAAACGCAGAAAAATAAGATCGACGGAGCTAAAGAAGTCCGAATTTGGAAAAACGAAAAATGACGTCTTAGTCCGAAGATGAATTAGAATTTTTCTATGTAAAAATATTCAGGTTTGGAAAACATTTTATTATCATCAATTTTAACTGATATAAATTGGAATAAAATTACACTAGAAAAAAAAAATTCCAAATTATCCGATGAAAATTTACTAGTTGTTATGATTAATTAGACGCATTCCAAATATCAAATTTTTATTTCAAAATTTTATTGTTTAAAATTTCACAAAATTTCAACTAATTTCGTTATTAAAACGGTTAAAATTTACGGGTTATTACACTCTTACCCACTCAAAACTTTTCGTCCCGAAAAGGAAGGAGGCCGGAGAATAGAAACAACCAGAAAGAAAATAAATTGGAATACAAGTAAAACAATTAATTTACACCATATAATTTTCAATTTAAATTAATTAATATTTAACAATTTGGTTAAATCTCTTTGAGTTCACTTAAGTTAAATCAATCTATCTATTTTTTTAAAATTCATTATCTTATTATCTAGTTATCCTCAATTAACAATTTCTAAATCATCAATTTGTATAATCATTTATTATACTCATATTTTATTCAACAAATTTAATTCTTTTTATTCCAAATTATTATTAACTTTATTCCACTTAATATATCTTATCACATATATTTAAACCATATACATCTCAATTTAAATAAATCAATATTCAATAATTGATTTTAAATTCATGGTATTTCAATAAGTTGATTTAATTTCAATTTTATAAATTCCTTCCAACAAAATTTATTATATTCATCTCATTCAATTAACTTATTATTCTATCATCTTTATTAGCATTTTTTTTATAATTAAAATCTAAGTGTATAACATTTATTATAACACTCAAATTTTATTTATAAAATCATTTTATATTGTATATTATCCAATTACATTTAACTTCTGAATAATTTAGGTAAGTTATATTGAAATGCAATTTAGTACTATACAAATAAAATTTTCAAATTCAATTATTTCAGGTTTATATATTTATCCAAAAATTTTGACTTCAGTTTATAATTGAAATCATCTTTATTTCATAAATTTAAGGATTTAAATCTCCGATTAACTTCAAACAGTTTAGAGATAAATATATATACTATATATATCAAATCGTATACTTATATATTATAAGCCAAGTCATACTTTAGGAATTCAAATCAGTTTATTTTCCAAAGCAAGACCGTAGCAAAGCTATAGACTGGTCTCTCCACTCTGAAACTCGAAAATGAATGTCGATGATGCGGCCGCCATCTCCGAAATTATTTTCTAGCGACAAAAGAGAAGAGCACTGATTTCAACAATTTAAAATTCTTTGAAACGATTTCTATTTGAAAATACTTTAAATAATATACACTTTAAAACTTTAAAGCCAAAGTTTGAAATCACCGAAAATTAAATTCTTAAATTCTTGATTTAAATTCATTTCAAATTCCAAATTAATTTATAAACCATGTTTATAAATTCATTTATAGAACAATAAATGATAATCAAATATTATCATTCAAACAACCAATTTTTATTTACCTTATTAAATTCCAAAAAAATTTTACTTATATATTTATAATATAATCACACAATTTATTTCATTTTGAAAACCATATTGTGTCGGTTTGCTCTGTTCAAGTGTTTTGGAAATCCTATCGATAGCGTTGATCAGACGAATCGATCGAAAACCCAAATCAACATCAACAACTCAAACAACACAATATATAACATTTTATTATTAATTACAAATACACTCCCTCACTCGATAATTCAAGAATGGATTTCAAAACAAAGATGGGATTCAAAGTAGAGGAACTCTAATCAAATAGAATTCAACTAAAAGGTAGACTCGATAGGGAGATAAGATAATTGAGTTTTCAAATAGAAGATGGACAAACTTATATAAATCGCGGGTAACGTTAACCGGTCAACCGTGATTCCAAGAATAAATTCGATGTAGAATTCTGCGACAAATCGACATTCAATTGCCAGAGATAGAATTCGGGTATAGCAAAAGATAACAGCATCGTAAACCGAGGATACAGAAATCTTCGGTGAATCAATGCTGGTTGTACAGGAGTTTCACTCTTTTACAAATTATTTAGATATTGGCGAGATCGCCGATTTATTATAGAGATCATTCGAAGTGGAGTTATGGGATACTCCAGAATTAAAAAGACACGAATAGGGGAGACACGAATGGACTTTGGAACCGAAGGGAACATTCCAAAATTCAAAGAAACCGAGTCAAAGAAGAAGGAATTCAAGCTCAAACGAACGTGATTCTGTAATTGAATTTACTCTATATGCTGAGTTTTGCCTAAAACCAGAGCTCTGATACCAACTGTAACGACCCACTATTTTGGACCATTCAAATCGACAATAAATCCACACATGTCGGACTTGAATAATTCAAAACAATAGATTGTTAATTTAAATTGGCAAAACTCAGCATATACAGCAAATAGATATAATCACATATCACAGACACAGAGTAATATAACAATAGTGCAGCGGAAACAAAAGAATAGTAGTTCATGAAGCTACTATATATATATAACAGAGTTAAACAAGATACAACAGAGGTCTCAAATACAATAGTCAAATACAAGATCAGAATATATCACTGGAATCAACTGAATCTGAAAGCTGGATATATAGCTGGATCTCCAAGCGAAGCTCCAACTCCAAAGGTGAGTCTCGAATACTGGTACACTCAGTCTGACTCGAGTGTAAAGAAAACACAAAACACTCGAGTCAGGATTAACATTCTTATATCAATAAATCCAACTCAAGTGAAATAACAACTGCAATACGAGTAACTCAAAGGATGTTTGGGATAACCATCCTCAAAGGATCCGTTAAACTATCTACTATGTAGTAGTGTACGCTAAGTAGATAATGCCTATCGGTAAAGTAAAATATCAAGATAGTGTTAAGGCGTCACCATTATTCCCCTTAACACATTTTATATAAGCATCATAGT
Organism: Allium fistulosum; assembly: GCA_030737815.1. Taxonomy (NCBI): domain Eukaryota; kingdom Viridiplantae; phylum Streptophyta; class Magnoliopsida; order Asparagales; family Amaryllidaceae; genus Allium; species Allium fistulosum. Next base: position 1,340,010,383 of record CM060901.1, on the reverse strand, counting down.
CTATACAGCACTGTAAACTCCACCGTAAACTAGTGGGCTATCAGGGAGTACTCCATAGGTATAATACAAAACAAATTCGTAGTGGTCGCGTATAGGGATACAAGTATGACAAGGCACATGAGGCAATACCCAAGGTAGTGAAACTACCGTTTGCCTGATCCGGACTGGTGAGAACGCATCGCCGCAACGATCGCAACACTGCGAAACAATACTCCCAAATCAAGGGTGCGCACCAATCAAAAACAAGTAATGAGTAGTTTACGAAGAAGTGTGTCCGCTAGAGGTAGCTAACCTCCCTGGCCCGGCACGGCTCCTGTTTAAGTCATTTCCAATTTGACACAAGTGTCAAGGTCATCCATTATCGTTCTCTTTCTTCAAATCCAGCAATGTCATCATTCCAACCACTTCATTCTGGATCACACTCCGCGTATAATAGTTATTAAAGTGGTTTTCGGTTTGGACAGAGAGTATGTCCCTAACCGATCCCGGACTCTTCAATAACTACGTAATTATTACACCGATTGGTCATTTAATAAACTTTCAAAATAGTTTATATTTCAAAACCGAAATATCATTGCCATTTCAAAACCATATCCATACGATATCATTTTTACTTCAAATAAATCCATTTCCAAAATTATATCACTTTCCAAAGTTATATCGCTTTTGAAATCATAAGTCTTTTTAAAATCAAAACACTTTGGAAATCAAAACCTTGAAATTCATAACATTCGGAATCCATAACACTTTCCTCTTAAACAGTTTAGATATTAAAATTAGTGAATAAAATAAAATAGTTTATAAAATAAAAATAGTTTATATAAAATAGTTATAAGTTAAAATAGTTTATAATAGAATAATATATATTGAAAATGATTTATATAAAATAGTTTATATAAAAAAATTATAAAGTAAAATATAAATAGTTGTAGATATAGTTTTAAAATTACTTTATAAAATTAAATAGCTTCCACAAATTCACAAATCGATTCAATTTAACTCGACTTCCAAATTCAACTTAATTCAATCTCAATTCATAAATTTCAACTCAATTCAATTTCTCAATAAATAGTTTCGAATTGTAACGATTTCAAATACAGATTTGAAACACAAAAATAAACCATTAAATTTCAATATATTTCAAAGCTTTAAATATTCCACATTTCAAAAACTAAATTTGATAATTCCATTTATATCTCAATTTCATTTCATTTAGTTTCTGAGATATTTCTTTAATCATTTCAATACATCTAAATACAACTTAAATTTACAAATTTATACAAACAAAATATCCCATTTAAATTTATATAAGTTTGAAATATTCATTTAAGCCACTTTTTAATCAAATTCAAGTTATAAAACATATCTTAAAATTCAAATTTAATAGATTTCAAATCAAACTTATTTAAGTATAATTCTTAAATAATTAAGAATTCCAAATCAATTCAACTTTATCTTTCAACCTGAAACATTATAAACTCTAAATTTGAATATATAAGTTTTACCTAAATACTTAAACACATCCTTTTTTTATTTGATTCAAATCAACTTTATTAAAACAACTTTAATAAATCTTTAAAATCAATATTTATTAAAACCATATATTTCTTTTCAAAACCATAGAAATCAATTTCAAAATATTTCTATATATATATAGACCAATGGTGTCTGTATAAATTTTCTACCCTATGGTCAAGTGATACGGATATTTATCATTTCAATCCGTAATTCAAATTATATACGAGTATATATCTTTTCAACCCGTAATCCCAAATTTAATTCAATGAAAATCGCTTGGGTTTATCATTTCAACCCATAACGATTTTCTCCTATTCTACAGATTGTTCGGGTATGTATCATTTCAACCCATAGTGAATTCTATACTAATAGGGAACTTGCAGAGTGATAACAGATATGATAATAATATAACAGACATATATCCTCAATATAAATAACAGATAATGGTGTCAGGTGTCACAGGTGAACAGATACAGATAATGGCATATATATAGCAATGTAAATAACTAGCAACAACATATTTCAATTGTCGTTTCAATTGAAATCAAATTTAATAAATAAAAGAACGTTAATCGTGAGTGATTGCTCACTTTCGAGGTTAGAGAGATTCGATGATAGAATGAGTTACGATTCCAAGCACGAATTCCAAATCAAAGCTTAATGGATACGGACTCGACGGCAGGCTGATAGATGAGAAATTAACGAAATCAAATCAAAATTGTATCGATGATGATAAACGGTATGAGAGAATTTTTGTATAAAGCTATATATAACTATATATATATATCATATTTTAAATTCCAAACGCATATTAAATTAAATATATATGTGTGTAATTCAAAAATCCTTGTTTTTAAATTAAACACAATGTATGCCCAAAATATACTTATAAACAAATATACATATGATGTTATTCAGTGAACCGACATAATATTAACTAATATACTATAAACTAATATAAATTTACTCAAAATAAATGTTAGTACATAAAAATATGCAGACTAAGCTATATATACAAAATGTTGTATTTTATTATTATATACAAAACATAAACATGTAAATAAAACTCGAATTACATATAATATCAAACGTACATATACACAAAGTAAAACTTTATAACCACTACCTATTAACAGTATGGATATGATACCCTATATATAACTAATATATAAATAACCTTACATACTAGTAATATACTTACCTTGCATATATTGACCACGCCACTCATATATGAGATTATGCAAACTATATTTTTATATATAGAAACTGTTATATAAGTATATACTCTTATTCTTTAAAACCCAGTACTATTTGAATCATATAGCAGCTGCTAAGAAAAATGGAACAAATGCATAATATTTCACATGTAAAATATATATAACTATGCTAGACATGCATATGCCCACATAACAAAGTATTCAAATTGTATATTTCGAAACCCATACAAACTGAAACATATTCAAACTATATATAGATATAAATTTATAAACTAACTTACATAAACAAAGGTACATAACTGACTCCTATATATAGTTATACACTGTTTATACATATAATAGATTTCCAAATTCTATTTTATATAAAACAAAACATATCACTGTAGACAACTTATGTAGCCGCATATAGTTATACTTACATAACTATCCTAATCTAACATATAAAATAGACAAATTGCATAACAAATTATAAAACATATATAAACCCAAGTATAAATGACTGCATATATATATATACACCTTATACGACAGCCGAGGTTTGCAAGCAATCCGGGTTTCGGTGAGCTACAGGCGCGGACAAAGGAGGTTAAGTAGCTCGGTTTGGGTGGCCATGTGCTGTGCGTGGTGGGAAGACATGGCTCAGGATGGCGGGGATGGGCGTGGGATAGAGAGAGGCGAAGGTGGAATGGCTTTCAGAAACGCAAGCAAGAATTGGCAGCAAAGAGGAAAGAGGGGAGGTTACTCGGTTGTGCTACGGTTGCGGGCTCGGTTATGCTTGGTCGTTGTTTAGGTGGAGAAGCTATGCCGATGGAAGGGCGGCCAGAAAGGAGGGATATGATGCTGCTGTGTGCTTGCGGGCAAAGCTAGGTGATGGAGTTCGGTCGGTTTGGGTTGCGGAGGCGGAGGAAGGTCGCAGATGAGAAGTGGATGACGCACGTGCTCCAACAAAGGGCGGAGATAGTGAATGGAATGAACAGCTACAGGAACATGCACTCACTCTTTTTTTGAAAAGTATGGCTGTTGCTAAATGCTTTGATGGTGGAGAGAATAAAACAAGGTGGAAAAAGTGATGAACAACCATCTCAAAAGAAAAGCAGACTTGGATACAAGGTAGAAATAAAAGTAATGAGTGAGAAGGACAGCTTCAGGAAAAATAATGAATGAGAACGTAAATATCAACCTTTTTCCTTTATTTTCTATATAAACGTTTTTTTTTCAATAATCTAGAGAATGCAAACGAAATAACATGAATAGCTTGGACCAGTTGCAAAGTCAGGAAGAAACGAACAGGCAAACGTATAAATTTAAAGTGGAAATTAAAGTGGACGCAACTTTTTATAAAATGAACCAGCAAAGTATTGGAACCAGTGAAAATAAAAGGTAGGCATTGATTTTCTGAAAACAATAAATGCTAGTGGCTATTGGGTTTAACTCAGTGGACAATTAATCAACAAGGAATTTAAAATGGTTCAAAATATGGAACCGATATGGAAGTCGTTCCGTAAATTCCGATGTCTTTCCGACCTCGAAATTTGAAAATAGAATATACCGTAGAGCTCAGCGCGACGAGACGATCAAAACGGTATATGGATATCAGTGGTATGATTGAATTATAAAATTTCGAATTTTCTACTAGCGGAAAATGCAGCAAAAATGCAGAAAAATAAGATCGACGGAGCTGAATGAAAAATGACGCCTTAGTTCGAAGATGAATTAGAATTTTTCTATGTAAAAATATTCAGGTTTGGAAAACATTTTATTATCATCAATTTTAACTGATATAAATTGGAATAAAATTACACTAGAAAATAAAATTCCAAATTATCTGATGAAAATTTACCGGTTGTTATGATTAATTAGACGCATTCCAAATATCAAAATTTTATTTCAAAATTTTATCGTTTAAAATTTCACAAAATTTCAACTAATTTCGTTATTAAAACGGTTAAAATTTACGGGTCGTTACAATTCCTAACTAGGATGTAGTAGGAGGGTACCTTTGGTTTGTTCTATTTGGACAACATGTATGGACGAATGTCTAACATTGCATTTCTAAGACCACGTAGATTCATTTTTACAAACGTAAATTTGTTTTGGTGGTGTAGGAGGTAACCCCTCTTACAATTAACACCCTTCCCTAATGCGTATGAACTCGGGGTTGTACTTTTATGCAAATCAATTAGTGTGTTGTTGGAAATGGCAATGTGGCATTCAAAGTGGGATTTTTCATATGAAAGGTAAAACGTTACCTCACGCCTTACACATCGAGAATGACAAAAATAGAGTAAATGCGGCAGGGCTAAGTGGGTTGCTCAGATTAGGAGATGTTCATCACCTTTCTACATTACCCTCTATATTGCGGGTTTGTTATGTATGTTGTAGCCACTGATAGGTCGAGAACGATCGGGGTGATGACATATTCGGTACTATATATGGTAGAGGTAGGTCGGTCCTGTGTTGGTAGAGGGCAGCGAGGCTATGCCTCGATACATTCTTCTAGAGATGTACTGTATGGAAGGTAGTCCCTTACCTTGTCATTATATGGAATCCATTCTACAATACGCACCTTCAGGATTTTGATTGTAGAGCCTAGTATGTTGGAATTTAATTAATGTAACAATTTCAGCTAACCTTAATATGTTATTCGAAAAGGGTTTTCGAAGCAATGTCATTAGAAATAATATCAAATTATTTGATAAAAATGTTTTGGTTATTGTAAAATAAATCTTGTTTGTATTTATGTGCGGCGTGGTCTTACGAGATACCTTTATTTTCAAAAGGTTTTCTAGCACTAAAATCCAATCGTGATGTGTTTTCTCACGCTGGTTTAATAGACTGATACGGGCGTTCTTCCCTTTTAATGCTTGGGTCAGACCGAGTATATTTACAGATTAGATTCGGATGCATTTTGGAGGAGCTTGGAGAAGAAGGCTTCATCGATAGCTAGTTGTCATCTTATTTCCGCTATATTGGTTGTTTAAAATTATCAGCATATGTGAGGAAATGTTGTTATAACTATTCAAGCTGATGACTAGTGATTTGTTGTTGTACTCAGATGGATGTATGTATATTACAGTTTTTCCTTTTGTAAAGATCATTGTTACATTATATATTGTTCCGTTGTGTAGTGAGATTCTGTGATTGTTTAGTCCTCTTTTTCTTCTCTTCTTTCTTTTCATCTAACGATCGGTTTTTCCGGCACTTAAATGCTCGGCACAAAATACAGTGGACGTATTAGTGTCGATTTTCGAGAGTCAAAAATTCTAGTTCGTTACACGTGGTATCAGAGCTTAGGTTTAGCAAACTTCTAGGCTTTGTTGGGGTAGACTCATTATAGATAGTGTTAGGAATACCCTAGAATGAGTAACTCATTAGAGATAGGGTTAGTAATACCCTAGAATGAGTTTGAGTGTGTGTATGTATGTATGTATATGAGTGCGTATTTGTTTATGATATAAATATGTTTAATATTATGTTGATTGATCTTGAGAGTTTTATGGATTCTGGTCAATATGAGTGATTAATGTTATTAATATGTATCTCTAAACACTTTAACATAGCAATTCGACATAGTATTGTTTTGAAATTGGGTAAATGAGATAATTTTACCTTGATTATATTTTATATATAAAGGAATAATTTTTCAGAAATTATTACAGTTATATATGGTGTGTTTGGTTGATAGAGAATGATAATATTCGATTATTATCATTTACCATTTATTATTTTTGCTTTAATAAAGGTTGTTTATTATTATAATCCAAATGAAGATAAACAATTGTGAAATAATTTTATATAAGAAATGTGAATTTTATGAATATGATTTACCTACGTGGTTTATGAATTAAAAGATTTAAACTATAAATCTAAGAACTTAAATCCCGAAGAATTTGGAAATGTTTTTCAAAATGTTATGAAATTAATAATGGTATGATTTTGGAAGTAATTTTTGAAGGAACTAGGCCAGCCCGTAGCGGAAGAATTCAATTTTTTTTATTATTTTGGATCTTTAATGGGCCTATGAAGTCTATATTTCATTTAGAACTTTTCTAAATTTGGTTTAAATAAAATCTTGTATTCTATTTAAAATAGTTAAAAGGGAGGTTTAAATAAATTTGATTTCAAATGTATAGTATATCAAATACACCTAACATTATTTATAAGTGTTAATGTATAGGGAATGAAACCTTTCGTTTCTTTTCCTAAAACAAGAATTAATTAAGAGCATTAATTGTATTAAAAAGATATGGAAACCTTTTATTTTCTCTCTTTAATTTGAATTGATTGATTCATTAAATTTCATTGTTAATAATTTATTCATGGCAATATTTATTACTATGTCCATATGTATTCTAACTGCACAATTTGTAGTTTGAGATCTATTTTATTTTATTTTATTTATTTATACAAGTGTGTGTATATATATGTATCATACACACACACAAACATATATTTGTGTGTGCATGTGTAACATCATAATCCGTAAAGGGTATAATGTGCCCGCATATAGATGCTCGGATTTACATTGCAACAGACATATTTGCTCATTTTGTGTATACTGTAATTTGTCCAAATATGTGCTTGTATAATATTTCAAAACAAGACACTAATATGTGTGTGTGTGTAATTTGTTGAATAAAACAGTTTATGCCATAACAAATTAATGTAAAATAATTATATGATGATAATACAAGTTTTTAATGTTTTAGAAAATATGGAAACACATTTTGGGCTTAATATTAATTTATGGAATTTTTCACAATTAAAATAATATTTATTATTAAATAATTAATAATTGCTCATAATCAAATTAGTTCTTAAAAATAGGAAATCAAGTTGAAAAATTCTAAAAGTATTCTGAAGGTATCTAAGACATATTTTGTGTGTAGGAAAAATTTCTGGAATTTTCTCAATTGAAATTATATATGTAATTAAATAATTAATTGAAATTATATTTTTAATTAAATAATTAATTGAATTCGAAAATAAATTAATTCAAAAAATCAATAAATTAAGTTATAAAAATCTAAAACTTTTTCTGAATGTTCCAGTTACATATTTAAAGCTTGAGAAAAATTTCTAGAATTTTCTCAATTGAAATTGTATTTTTAATTAAATAATTGGTTGCAGATCGAAAGTAAATTAATTTTAAAAAATAATAAATTAAGTTTAAAAAATCTGAACATTTTATTATAATCTTATTACATGGTGCAGCAAATAAAAAAATATAAAATTGAAATTTTGATTCATTAATTATTTTATTCATAATAAAAAATTCACAAAATCATTAAATAATAATAAAATATGTATATACATATTTAATAATATTTCTATATTTTATGACTCATAATAGGCACAAATAATCAAAAGAAAATTTTAAGATTAAATATATATGATATATAAACATATATACAATTATACATATTCATAATTTGCAGATCTGTACAGATTTAATCTGGATATATATATATATATATATATAAATCAAAATTAAAACCCTTTTTTTAGAAAATTAATTCAACAATAAATCAATAAACAAAATAATATAATAATTACATAACCAATCTAATTGTAACAAACACTTGTACCCACAAAAATCTCACATCTAAACAATAAATAGATTTGAATATAAATAGAGGATTTAGATGTAAATCAACTTTTATATGATAAAGTTAAAATCAAAAAAAAAGTGCACCCCCTAATGAAGCCTTTGAGTCCACGTTGAACGATGATTTCTCTTCTAAGAACAATGCACAATCCATCAGGTTACTAATCCGGGATTGGAGACCTTCTACTACAAATTAGTATTTTTAATTTTTAATTGGATTTGAGAATTTTGAGGATGATTTTGAAAGAAATTTTCTTCCATTAAAGTGAGGAAGAGGAAGAAGAAAGCGGCGGCTCAAAATTGAATTAGCTTGTAATTAGGGTTTTGAGATTGACTTTTATATGGATTGGAAAAGAGAGCAAACAATGATCTCAACCACATATCTGAAAACCTAATCACACATGTTGTAGCCACCTTCTATATTTTTCCAACCCAATGCTTATCCTCTACAAATCTCTTGGGTTGTGAGCCCACTTAACCCAAATTAAACATGTACAATCATATTTAACATAATTTTATTATCGATATCTCATATCGATCAATATATTCATAACTACTATAAATATATGCAACAATATTATTTCTCAAATCACAATCAAAATTCATAATTAATATTTCCTAAATATTAATTAATTTAATTAATTTATAATAATTATAAACTAATTAAATTATTTGGTCTGAAAAGAATTCATCGTTTCGGTTGTGTGACTCTTGGGTGTAAATTCGGTCAACGAATAACGTCGAACTATTCGAACGTTAACGTTCACACTTCACTTAGAAGGTGGTGTGATATTATGGCCAAATTTATCGCTTTCTGAATTTTAGAAAAACCTCATTTTAATTTAATAAGCGTTACCCGATTGTGACAATTATTTACACCAATTCTCTTCGTCAAAACTATATCGCTTTGGACTTGCTGAATTTGGTAATGGTCAAAATTCCAACATCATCCACATTCAACTCTATAATCCAAACACAAAGTCCTTGGTTCATTAATAAAAATTATTATTAACTGAACTACTCTGGCTAGAGATTTTGACTTTAGGTTGACTTGAGTTGACCGTGATACTAACCCCATATAACTGAGGAGACGAATCTTCTCTTGAATAGTGCTTCACTTCCAATACTTCCACTCGACCCAACTATAGTCACTCGATGGATGTTATGCTATGATATGACTATAATCGATGCAGAGCTTTCCAACTGAAGATTCACAGTATTCTCAAGTCGAAAGAACTGTGTAAATTAGTCAAATCGATATTTTATGTTTGACCTTAGTTATATTAATCAACAGAAAACTACCGAGTAAGTCGTTCCATAGTTATCCAATAACTATTAGTATGTAACTCTAGGTGCCCCCAACAGTCATTAGTAATACACTGTCCAACATTTGGAGAGCATTACGTACTCTAATTTTAACGGATACATCGAAATCCAGTCTCGATGCATCTTGACTAGGAACATTTAAAATGATATATTTGTTTCGTTGTGATAAATTACTCACTGTTACAACACTTTGTAACTACTATCACAAAACATACCATTTATGCATTTTCTATTAAATATACTGCTAATTAATTAATATAGCTACATTATATCAAGTATATAATAGAAAGAAAACACCTTTATTTCGAACAAGATTGGTCAATGGGTTAGATATATTTAACAAATTACATAATTTCCTCCTAGGGCATACCCCTAACTCTATCAATCTCCCACTTGCAATTGAGGTCAATTATAGAATCTTATTCCAACATCTCTAATCGTTTTCTCAAGACCAATTGGGTCAGTCCCTTTGTGAACGGGTATGCTATTTTGTTTCAATTATCTACTCTGTCAATCAACTCTCTCCAACGGTGATAAACTGTTTTATCATGTGGAATAATTCGAAGTATGTCTCTCAACTTCTAGTAAGCTATAAGTTCTGTTACGAACTATATTGTGACATTGCTATCATATAACAAGGTTATGAGATTCTCAACATTTAGAATCGGCTTAGTTATAAATTTGTGCGCTTATATACATTGTTTTTATTGCGGCACTATTTAAGACGATGTACTTAGCCTTTTTCATTGAACCAACCACGATCATTCATTTGGAACATTTCCAACTTAAAGATTCTTAACTTGAATTTATTATTGACATATTATACTCAATATCACTTATGATGTTTGAGTCCGAACACTCCTTTATAAGGAGTTTTTGTTTCTGCAGACAATTCCCTAGTATTTCATAAATACACGAGAACACTTCAAACAACCATTTAGTGATATCAATTTGGATTTGATATTTTGCTTCATGTATCAAGTACATAAACAAATCTCGATATCGTAACCAACATAACATGTATAATAATTCCTATTACCAATGCATAAGGAACTCACATGTTCTGTATTAAACAATTTAATAAGGTGTATTTACATATCGATTTGGGACATTACCAATATATTTTATACTCACTATAAAAGACATCATTTACAATCCAAAGTTGAGTATTAAAAAAATGAAGGTTGATTTCAACACAAGTACACCGTCAAAATCAACAATGTGTTGTTTACTTATAGTTTAGAAATAACAATGTACCTTTTAACGTTCTTTCTTATGAACACATGCTTCCTCTGCACTTTGATTGTAAAATCAAACTATATGATTTCTATCAAAATACTTATTCAATCTTGATACTTATAAAATGATACTTTCGTATCATTTCTTGGATCATATCCAAAGACTCACAAACTCAATATCGCTCCCACCGACTTCAAGACATTTCTGGTTAATATGTGGAAACAACTTACTCTAAATCATTATTTAGAATTTTCTATTTCAATACATATGTACCAAAACACTAAGTCTTATCAAGTGATAATTTTCAAATCCGAATTAACTTGAGCATGTTGAATATTAAATCTATTATGCTAATTTCAACAATTGAAATTTGCAATATGATTCTTATCAATATAGCTCACTTAATTCCAACTGCATTTATCTTTCTTAAAAAGACACAATCTCAGCCGATGGATCACATCCCTTCGGTTACGACCACCAAAATCATATTTTAATAGTGTACTTGGAATTCTTTCAGATTTGCACATCATACCATATAGAGTCAACACTCTTAATGGTTTAATTATACAACCGAGGATTATATAATTTCGATATTAATAAGAAACTCATAGTTTCTCTTGATGTACGATAATTCTTATTAGACATTCTGATGCTATGTGTTCATTTAGGTTAGTTAATTCCATTTCATCTCATATAATCAGTTCTATCTATGGATCATATCCAATTCTATTTAACTACCAATAATTCTTCAAAGAAATTCCTTCATAATGAAGTTGATATATCTTGAAACAACAATTGTTTCTTGGTGTAAATAGAATACGGATTCATAAACGCTTTATGAATTTCTTTATTTTTAAAACTGATTTGGTTTTAGTGTACAAAAATTATGTTCAAAACATAAATATGTCATTCAATGACAGTCCTTTCAAAAATCCTTTTAGGGAGATTCATACAAGATCCCTCATAAACAATTATTGCGTGCAATCTTTTGACTTGCATAACCTGCAAACTCCATGGCTTAGGATATGTTGGAGTTTCTAATAAACCCTTATCATGTAAGATTTTTTAAACTGTTATTCAGATGAAATAATATTAACCTTGCGTACTACTCTTACGTATATTACTTTATAGAAAGAAACTAACTCAACTTCACTCACAATTAATCGTATATTGTCCAACAAAGTTTGATTACTCCATATCGATGCATCATTACGTATCACATGAAGGAGTTATTTTGAGATTGAATCTTCATTCATTTTAGGTATGTTTGGAACCTTTTCCAATATAATCACTCATTCGATCAAATTGAATCATTTCTATCGCATGTTATTTTTACTTCTGTTTTATATTCAATGAGTTTACCATAGACATACTACATGTATATCAAATACACATGTCCGTGTCGATGATGAATCATTAGTGAATATGACGAAGTATGTGGAACCGTTTTGGTATTTATAGAATTACGATTGCACACATTTATATGTATCAATCCGAAGAGTTCATTAACTCTTATGATGCTCCCACTAAATGGGGGCATAGCCCTTTATTGTTTGAGATATAATTAACAAGTATCATATGATTCAAAATCATATAACAAAATTATTTTCTCAAAACTACGGCTTAGTTTATAATTCCAGAATAAGTGTAAATAATATTAGATACTTCTGTATTTTCCAATGCATCACTTTTGTTATAGAAACAAATACCACATTATAGTTTTATTTCATAACGAATATTCATAATATTGGTAGAAATATAGCTATGTCTATTTTTTCAGTCGATGACTAAAATAGTCATTATTTCATAAATAATGTTCAGTACGTTTTACAAAAATAATTTTTGTAATTTGATGCAATCAATAAGTGTTATATGACATGCTCTCACTATTTCCGCCATTACTATAATAGCGTACTAAATTTGAAGGTCCATCATTCATTTAATATAGATTTGTTTATTTCTTATACTACAACTAGTTTACTGTGGAGATATTTTTGATCAAATATCTTGAACTCAAAGAAATAAATCTCATATAAAACAATTTTCTATATGAAATACATTTCGAAATAGAAATCATATTTCTCATTCCAATGTCAAGTACCAATCACTATTATTACAATTCTCGTTTTCGTTGTTTCTTTATAAAGAAGAAATGACTATTCACCCTCTCCATCCCAACTATACCTTAAATCACATTTACTCTTATTTCTAAATGGTCAAACCATTCAAAAGAAAATCCATACTACAATATCATAAGAACTCTTTATGAAAGCGCATTTGATTATCCTTAACATTTAAGGACATCAAATATGTTGCTCTTTGCATAAACTAATTAAGCTAACATTTCAGCGATCGAGTTCCTAGATCTATCTTGTAGTTTTGGTCTTGTACTACAATTAACACAATATGATCTTTTATGTAATCAATCAAATTGAATACATAATCTCATAGTACAATTTATTGGCTTATTTTGAATGAACTATATTCATTGAAGTATCGTACATTACGAACTGTGACCGTTCACCATATAACATTTATATGTGATAATATATGGATTTATCCATCCATAGTCTTGTATTGCTTTTAGAGTTTAAAACTCATAAAATGCAATACACGGTCTAAAACAAATAAACACATAAGTGATCATTTTACGAATGCATTAAGTAGTTGTAAAAGTTAGGTACTTGCATGGGTATAGAAAACATAAACATGCAATAGGAATTTAATAGTGGATATTATATTTCCATTTGTCAACTTTTAATTTAGTTCATTTTTATATGTTAATTGATAAACGTTTTATCAATCATATTAAATGCACAAATTTATCATTGTAGATAATTATAACATTATTTAGCATATGTTCTTACAATATTAGAAAGGTTAATGTTACCATTTCATTTTACTAATAAGGCTCCCAGTAGTATTTTATGTTTCACCAAACCCTAAGCGAAACATAGAAGTCTTTCAACTTCACTAGTGGGTGTTAGGACTTGTATGCCTTAGGATTCTGACCTTGAGGAAAGCTCAACAAATCATAGGCCCGCATACGATGGATAACTCTTTATCAGTTGTATCACATACAACTCCTAGTCTTCGGTACCTTGTGCTAATCCTGCACTTACCTTGAGGAAAGCTCAACAATTAAAGCAGGACTATTCACTCGGACCTATCATTTCACGATAGCCTAAGTATAATGCTCGTACCTTGAAGAAAGCTCAACAAATACGTGCAGTTATCTTACCTCGCCTATTCAGTATATTAATAGTACTACACATAACATCCATAACTTGAGGAAAACTCAACAACTAAGGAGTATGGAAGTAATCTATTGATATATAAATGATAGAGGACAACTTTATATTAAAGATTCATAATATTTAATATATTATATCGAGTGATATCGACTTATGGAATAATGTATTTCTTATCAAATACTCTCATGATTCAAGTGTCAAACAAATCATAAATCATGGTATGCGTACATTTACGTATGTATTTATTCCTTAAGTCTATTTAGGTTTCTTTAAAGTTCCACCTTTTGTTGTACATTCATATTACATAAGCTGAATTATTATATAACTTTTATAACTTCATTAACTTATATAATAGTCTTACGTGTAATATTATATTATATTAATTAAATCTTATTTAATTAATTTTAGCTAATTAACTCTTTAATCAATTTTAATTAATTAACTCTTTAATTAATTTTATATTATAGTTCCAATACAACATTTATATTAGACATATCTACTATAACCATTATAGTGCACACTATAACCTTTATAGTATAACACATATATATCTTGTATATCGGTATTTTATTTAATTAATTAACCTTTGATTAATTTATTCAATTAAACAATTTTGATTAAATTCTATTATTTTCAAATTTTACCTTACATACATGTAAACTTATGTTATCCTAAACATTTTAAAATAACATAACATATATCAACATATATAATGTATGCATATATGTATTAATCAATTAACATATTTAATTTCATTATTAATCTTATTAATAAATTTTAAATTTTGAAATTAGTATATAAATATTTTCAAACATTTGGAAAATATCGTTATCCTTTCAAACATTTGAAAACTTATGTTGTATTATGATTTTATAATAAACATGTTTTATTTTAATTTTCAAAACAATTTTGAAAACTAGCCCAAGGCCCAATTCAAATTGAGCCTTTTCTATTAGGGGCAACCTGTGGACTCACTCACCTTTCAGGCCAGGCTGGTAACAGGTAGGACAGGGTACTTGATTACCCAATTTCAAGCCTAGACATTACCTTTCTAGACACCGTACTTAGTGGGCAAGTTTAATTAGTTAGCCCAAACATGACTAATTTAGACCGCATAGGATATTGGGCTCTGATACCATTGAAGGAACTGGGCCAGCCCGCAACAGAAGAAATGGGTGAATTTCAATTTTTTAACTATTTTAGATCTTTAATGGGCCTACGAAGTCTAAATTTCATTTAGAACTTTTCTAAATTTGGTTTAAATAAAATCTTGTATCCTATTTAAAATAGTTAAAGGGAGGTTTAAACAATTTAATTTCAAATGTATAGTGTATCAAATACACCTAACATTTATTTATAAGTGTTAATGAATAGGAAATGAAACCTTTCATTTCTTTCCCCAAAACAAGAATTATTGTATTAAATGGAGAGAGAAACCTATTATTTTCTCTCTTTAATTTGAATTGATTGATTCATTAAATGTCATTATTAATAATTTATTCATAGCAATATTTATTACTATGTCCATATGTATTCTAACTGTACAATTTGTAGTTTGAGATTTAGTTTTTTTTTTTTTTATACAAGTGTGTGTGTATATATATATATTTGTGTGTGTGTATGTGTATCTTATACATACACATACACATATATGTGTGTGTGCATGTGTAACATCATAATCTGTGAAGGGTATAATGTGTCCGTATATAGATGTTCGGATTTACATTGCCATGAACACATTAGCTCATTTTGTGTGTACTGTAATTTGTTCAAATATGTGCTTGTATAATATGTCAAAAAAAGATACTAATATATGTGTGTGTGTGTGTAATTTATTGAATAAAATAGTTTCTGCCATAACAAATTAATGTAAAATAATTATATGAAAATAATACAAAATTTTAGAAAATATGGAAACACATTTTGGGCATAAGAATATTCATGGAATTTTTTACAACTAAAATAATATTTATTATTAAATAACTAATAATTGCCCATAATCAAATTAATTCTTAAAAATAGGAAATTAAGTTGAAAAATTCAAAAAAAATTCTTAAGGTATTCGAGACATATTTTGAGCTTAAAAAAAATTTCTGAAATTTTCTCAATTGAAATTATATTTTTAATTAAATAATTAATTACAGTTCAAAAATAAATTAATTCAAAAAATTAATATACTAAGTTTAAAAATCTAACACTTTTTTTGAATGTTCTAGAAACATATCAAGGTTAAAAAAATTCTAGAATTTTCTCAGTTGAAAATTTATTTTTAATTAAATAATCAATTGTAGACCGAAAGTGAATTAATTTTGAAAAATAATAAATTAAGTTTAAAAAATCTAAAAATTTAATCGTAATCTTATTACATAGTGCAGCAAACATAAAAAAATATAAAATTGAAATTTTGAACCATTAATTATTTTGTTCATAATAAACAATTCACAAAATCGTTAAATAATAATAAAATATGTATATACATATTTAATAAAATATTTCTATATTTAATGATCCATAATAGGTACAAATAATCGTAAGAAAATTTTAAGATTAAATATATATGATATATAAACATATATACAATTATACATATTCATAATTTGTAGATCTATACACATTTAATATATATATAGATTAATATAAATCAAAATTAAAATCCTTTTTTTTAGAAAATTAATTCAACAATAAATCAATAAACAAAATATTATAACAAGTACATAATCAATCTATGTAACAAACACATGTACCCATAAAAATCTCACCTAATCTAAACAATAAATAGATCTAAATACAAATAGAGGATTTGGATGTAAATCAAATTTTATATGATAAATTTAAAATCAAAACAATAATAATAAACAAAATTGGGCCTCCTAATGAAGCCTTTGAGTCCACGTTGAATAATGATTTCTCTTCTAAGAACAATTCACAATACGTCAGGTTGCTAATCCGGAATTGAAGACCTTCTACTACAAATTAGTATTTTTAAATTTTAGTTGGATTTGAGAATTTTGGGGATGATTTTAGATGAAAGTTGCTGCCATTAAAGTGAGGAAGAAGAAGAAGAAAGTGGCGGCTCAAAAATGAATTAGCTTGTAATTAGGGATTTGAGATTGGCTTTTATATGGATAGGACAAGAGAGCAAACAATGATCTCAACTACACATCTCAAAACCTAATCACACATGTTGTAGCCACCTCCTATCTTTCTCGAACCCAATGCTTATTCTTTCCAAATATCATGGGTTGTGAGCCCATTTAACCCAAATTAAATATGTACAATCATATTTATAATATTTTGTTAACGATATCTCATATCGATCAATATATTCATAACTTTTATAAATATATGCAACAATTTTATTTCTCAAATCACATTCAAAATTAATAATTAATATTTCATAATATAAATTTACTTAATTAATTTATAACAATTATGAACTAATTAAATTGTTTGGTCTAAAGAGAATTTATCGTTTCGGTTGTGTGACTCTTGGGTGTAAATTCGGTCAGCGATTAACGTCGAACTATTCAAACTTTAACGTTCACACTTCACTTAGAAGGTGGTGTGATATTATGGCCAAATTTATCATTTAATCATTTTAAAAAAAAATCTCATTTTAATTTAATAAGCATTACGCAATTGTGACAATTATTTACGCCAATCGTCAAAACTATATCACTTTGGACTTGCTGAATTTGGTAATGGTCAAAATTCCAACATCATCTACATTCAACTCTATAATCTAAACACAAAGTCCTTGGTTCAATATTAACAATTATTATCAACCGAACTACTTTGGCCAGAGATTTTGACTTTGGGTTGACTAGAGTTGACCGTGATACTAACCCCATATAACTGAGGAGATGAATCCTCTCTTGAAAACCACTTCACTTCTAATACTTTCACTCGACCCAACCATAGTCACTCGATGGATGCTATGCCATGATTTGATTATAATCAAAACAAAGCTTTCATATTGAAGATTCATAGTATTCTCAAGTCCAAAGAACTGTGTACATTAGTCACATCGATATTTTATGTTTGACCTTAGTTATATTAACCAACAGAAAACTACCGAGTGAGTCGTTCCATAGTTATCCAATAACTATTAGTATGTAACCCCTAGGTGCCCCAGTAGTCATGAGTAATACACTGCCTAACATTTGGAGAGCATTATGTACTCTAGTCTCAACGGATACATCGATATCCAATCTCGATGCATCTTGACTAGGAACATTTAAAATGATATATTTGTTTCATTGTGATAAATTACTCACAGTTACAACACTTTGTAACTGATATCACAAAATATACCATTTATGGATTTTCTATTAAACATACTTTTAATTAATTAATTAATATAACCACATTATATCAAGTATATAATAGAAAGAAAACACCTTTTTTTAAAACAAGATTGGTCAACAGGTTAGATATATGCAACAAATTACATAATTGCTCCTTAGGGCATACTCCTAACTTTATTATTTTTAAATAGAAATATTTTAAAAGGATTTGAAGGAGATAAAAGCACTAAACTCACTTCAGTCAGTGGAAAATAATTCTGGTGATGATTGTAGAATCATCGGTGCTCATTTCCAAGTTTCTAAGTGACGGATTACTACCATACGGTTTTGTTTAGTAAAACAAATTTATTCAAAATTCCAAAAGTATGATTTGATATACAAATTAGTTATATACTATTATTATTTCAAAATGATTTGAAATGAAAATCGGGTGTCTAATTCTTGAATTTTCAGTCAAGTGATATTGTATAGACTCATGCATCATATCCCTTAGGATAAGTTGGGTTTATGCATCTCGTTTTGAGATGTTATTTGGAAATTTTTATTTATTGAAATTAACTGAAATTTTCGATGACTTTGGATAGTCGAAAACTTCTGAGTTGGGATAAATTAAGTTAAGTGTATTTTGAGAAAACATAAGAGATAAGTTTTATAACTTATAAATTTGAGAATTAATCGGTTAAAACAAATTTAAAATTTGTTGGATATGCATGTTAAGAAATGAAAATCTGAAATTGAACTATGAAATGAAATTTAACTTAAGTAAAGTTAAATGAAATTAATTATGATTTAAAATGAATATGAACTTAAGTTTTGAAGTGATAATAAACATAAGTTGTGTTATATCAAATGTTTATAATAAACTTAAGTAATGGTTTTGTGGAATTGTTCCTAAGTGTCATTAATATTAAAGGAAATATACTAAGTAATAATGAATATGAGAAAAATAATTGGTTAAATTTGAAAACCATTGAAATAAATACATAAACTGTACGTAGATCATTTTATTCACATAACTGTTTGATCCAGTTTCGAGTACACGATTTTGAGATGATTTACATCGATCTGAACAAGTATTTTTCACTCGATTCTTGATGGCGAACATTGGATACCGATTTCTGATTTATTCTGAAGTTTCTCTATCATAGTATATGGCTATATAAGAAGAACGACAGTTCCTAATCAAGGAACCAGATCAGAGTCCGCACTAGAGTGGTCGAGTGAACGATACTAGTTTGGATGTGAAATTGTGTGATTAAGCGAGCGATAGAATTGGATATTGCTTACGGATGATATATGTACATCGTACAGGCTTTAATAAATTTTATACTGTTGACATAAAATATTGTAGGTTATATGGTTGGATATCATTCGTAAGTAAGAAGCAAGTTCATGGAAGCAAAGACTAGTTGACGCCTTTGATTTCATGAGCAGAGTTTGGTTGCTCGATAAATAGGTACACATTTATGTTGTTGTTTGGATCTGATGATTTTATGACCAACCGCTTGGTTTTTGTTTTTTTGTTGGTTTGGACTCGTAGTAGTAGTTTGTAGTTTTTCCGATCGAGCCGCGCAAAAGAGACGTTGCTAAAAATTTTCGTGATTTTGAAGACTTAGAAAATTTACAATCCAATTCAACCAATTGATTTTGGAAAGCTAATGGGTTTAGAGACATTTTTTCTTACCTTAGTAATTTCGGGGACGAAATTCATTTAAGGGGGAAGAATGTAATGACCCAGAATTTTGGACATTTTAATTTGAATATTTAATTAATTTAAATATTGAAATATTAGTTTTATAAGTCAAACGGCTTAAAATTTCAAGTATAAGGGTTATTTGAATATTGGAATAGTGATTTAAATATCGGAATTGTTTAAATAATTGAATCTTGAATTTAAGTTGAATAAATGGATTTCGAAAGCTTATTTAAATTCAATTTAAATAATAAATGATTACTGTAAACTTTTAATTTAGAATTAAAAGTGATTAAAATAGTTTAAATGATAATTCATTTTAATTAACGTGTGACGACTCACCTTTCCGACCCTTGAAAATGACACTTAATACATCATCGGTATTCGTGTGTCGTTGCCCAAGCATCCGAAAGATAAGTTGTCTCGGGGTAAAATAAATAACAGAAAGAACAGAATAGTACCTCACAACGGAATTGTTACATATAATACAAAATGATATAGTACAAAAGGTTACTCCTTACATGGAGCTATTAGAGTTAATCAAAAGTACTACATCTAATAGATTTGCAGCTATACATTTTGACTTTACATTTTTCAGATACTAAATATACTAACATAATCATATAGCGGAAATAAATAACTAGATAACTAAGGAGCCTTCTACTCGTCCGTCGTCTTCAAAGAGCTTCAAAGAAAAACCTTATATTCTCGGACTACTCAAATATAATTGAATACCTGAGAGTTTAGGGAAAATAAACAACTTGGGTCAGACAAAATGTCTGGTATGAGTAAAATTCTGAAATAAAAGGAAGTGTATTTAACAATAATAAGTGGGACCACGCCGCTAATGCGGAACGGGTTTTCTCCCACATAAACAACAACCAATCATAAGAATGGAAAAGAATAATAGGAAACAAATCCAAACATAGATGATGGGCAAAAATTGTATAAAGATCCAGACTTGAAAGAATGGAAATAGTTTGAACAAAATCCAAACTGGACAGAATGGATAAAACAAGATAACAATCCAAACTTGATAGAATGGACAAAACCTATAATTAAACATCGTGAAGAGTGGTTGACTCTTCCCGTTGCAATTACAGAAGAAAAAAATACGAAGGTTCGAATCAAATAAGGAAAGGAAAATTTTCCCATACAATGACTAGGAGGGTGCACCCCCCTTGAAGTATACCTCTAGTAATATACTGCTGAGAAGCTCATTTACTCTATTATACTTCTCGGAAACCTCCAAACCAAACCCCGCCAACCTTACCCAGTATCCGAATATTTCACATCTAAATCTTAACCATTTTTCGCGCGACGGTACACAAAAAAGTAGATGATGTGAAAATATCCTAATGGGAGCAATCCCACATAGCTTGGCCCCCTCTCGCGCTTTGGTTTTAGTCATTACCGACAAAGGATATTAAAGCTCAACGGAGCAACACATCGTCGTAGAATGATGATAATAAAGAAGTTGAAGTAACCGATAGCTGAGAAACCAACTATCGAGGATATAAAACGATCGTATATGGAAATTAAGTCTTGTATACTTATTACCACTCATCGAATTCCAACTTGTACTAATTTTTTATTAACAATAATACTGGACAAGTCAAGGTAGTGTTACCTCAAAGTCTTGTCTCACTATTATTCATAACTTTCGATATAGTGACAAGTCTACTTCTTCGACATTTAGTGCTAAGTATACAAATAAATCATTTCCATATAAGTGATATTGCTTTACGGAAATTTATTCATTTCCATAAACGAATCAAACCTTTTCTTTTAAAAACCCGAATTCGTGCTTGGCCTCACATTACAAGTATTAGCTTTAAAATACTTTGTTAAAAGAGTTTACTAACTTCAAAACATCAATTTAAAAAGGATTTAATAACTTAAACATCCTTATTACATTAATCAATTAACTTTAAACTTCATCGCACAATTTGATTTTTGAACTTCAAATGTCTTTAAATAATAAAAAAGGTAAAACACTTTTAAACCTTATTAATTCAATTAGTTAGTAAAATATAATTAATAAATAATTAATTATCATTATTTAAAATTAATAACAAAGTCAAAACATCCTTGTTACTTTGATAAATTCACTTTGAAACTTCATTAATTAATTTGATTAATTAACTCCAATAACCTGTAATTAAAAAGGGTAAATCACCTTTAAAACATCATTAATTCAATTAATTAATTAATTAAAATATAATTAATTAAATTAAATTAATAATTAATTAATTCTCATTATTTAAAAATGATTAATTAATTATAAACATCAATAAAGGAAAGATTAATTTGAGTTAAAACAAGTTGATAAATTTTAAAAATCATTTATTAAAAAGATTTATTAATTTAAAAGCATCATTAGCAAATTGATTAATTAACTTTAATTCATCATTATTGAATGATTCTTAAAAATCATTAAATAAAATGATTAATTAAATTTAAACACCATTAAATAAAATGATTGATTGATTTAAACAATCATTAACCAGGTAATTAGTTAAATTTAAAACACGTCATTAACTAAGTAATTAGTTAACCTTAATCCTTATTAATTAAGTAATTGATTAATTAAGTAATTAATTATTCAAATAATCATTATTAAAATAATTAATTTTTTTTGAAAACATCACTAATAAATAACTTGCTTAACTTGTAAAATAATTCCAAGCACGATAATTAAACCCAACGGTTTCGATAAAAGGTAATTTTTCAAAAGTGTCGATATAGCAACTATCGCCATACGGGCAGTTCGGCAAACAAACTTATGACATTATCCATACAACCAAACATCACATAGCAATGGTTTATGCCCAATACAAGGTAAATAATGATGTTACAACAAGTAATAAGTATTTACTAACAATTATATTAACTTTAACTACCAACTTTTCATATATCTAACCACATGCTTACTAACTTTCAAATGCTACCACTTTTCAAAGTATGAAACAAACAAACAACCAAACCATTACTTCACATATACAACAAGCATTTATAGGTTGTTAACATGAATATTAACATACTATAAACTTGGTTTAAGAAGGTGTAGTTTTACTCACCGAATGCTATCCAAACCCTTGCTAACTTAGGGTATGACCTAGCACTTCCATTTCTAAGCAAAAGATGGAGCCTTGGACCCTTAATGCACTAGGTAGGCTCGGTCTTGAAAGAAGAAGGAAGTGAAACTTGTTTTGGTAAGGTAGAGTGACTTTGGATAATCATCGAATTCTCAAAAATGAACCCGAAAATTGGTCATTTTCCAACTGGGTTTTGGACTATTTACTCTCAGATTTTGAAAAAGTGGTGAAGAGGAAAGTTTTAGAAAAAAAATTTCTCTACAATTTAAAAAACGATTCACTCAATTTCGATTAGTTTTGAAGAAGATATGGTCAAAAGAAGAAGGACCATTTTCGGACTTGAAATTCTGGGTCCAAAAACACTTTGTAAACAATTGATATTTTGACATAGCTATGCTCGAAATTTGAAGAAGTAATCTGAAAGTGTATATGGATCGAAAATATATAGTAGGACTAGTCTAGCAAGTGCGGAATTATAAATAATAGTAAATAGCAGTAATAAAAATGACACCAGGGATTTTTATACTGGTTCGAACTTCCCGTTCTACGTCCAGTCCCTCGAATAACCCTCACTTAACCCGGAGGAACAGGTATTACACCGCCTGAGCAACCGAACAAGACTTTTCCGTCTAAGCAACTGAATAGGACTTCAAATATAATTTATAAATTGTTTCTTGACTTGTGTGTTCTTGAGTAACACGAATATAGTCAATATAGTACACCCTTCCTATAATCTTCTTGATATGATGATTTGAATGTTCAATTGTAGGAAGTAGAGATTTGAAAATCACTTGAGATTATAACAATATAAAGCAAGAATAGATAGAAAGAATTGGTAATAGAAATAGTTGATTTTCATCTCTATTTATAGTATTGAATAGTTTTAATTCAATAGTTGCAACCATTAGAAGGAGTGCAACTCTTGGTGAAGAAGACAACTCTTCAAAATTTGATTTTTTATGAAGAGATGCTTCAGTTCGTCAAGTTCAGATGTTTGAGAAAAAATAGTCAGATGGCTAAGTAAGTTTAAAAAGTCAAATAGGCAGAAGAACAAATTTCAGTGAATACAGACGTCTGATGTTTAATTCAGACGTCTGTTGTTTATGACAGATGTCTGTATTAAATTATTAGACGTCTGTGTTCAGTTAAAATAGGAAATATTAATTCAGAGAGTACAGACGTCTTAACTTTATTATCAGACATCTGTCATTGATGACAGACGGCTAAATAAAGGTTCAGACGTCTGAACTTGTACTGATTTGTTCCTCTTCCTTATTTTAGTGATTCTGAACTTGAGATATTTAAAAAAATTTGAAAATACTTTTATATCTTTAAATAGTTAAAGATATTTTATATTTGTAGAACATGTTTTTTCAAAAACTATTTGTGCGTGTGTGTGTTGATATCATCATATCAGAGATTGTACAAAAATATCTAACCGGAAATAATAATCAATATATTTGAGAGCTTGAGCTTTGTTTGTTGACAATATGATAATAGCTTTTCTTTGTAGATTCCTGCAAGAATATTTGACATCATAGTATATAGTTTTGAAATATATAGTTGTCACATTAAAATTGAAGAAGGCAGGTTCCAACATAATCAACATAAAAGCTGTACCACAGGAATTTGACATGGCTTGAAAAAAACAATAACTTCATTTGGACAAGATATGAGAGAGATCTGATCGGTGGAAGAAGAGAAAAATTTAGAGAGATGAAAGGCTATTTATAAGCAAGTGAAAACGTGAATTACCTAAATACCCCTTGTCCTTTGCCCTCCACATTGTTTTTCACTACAAGAAATTATGCATTTAGTTGCACTTATTAGCAGCGTTTATAATTAAGTGCAACTATTAGTATATAAGTGGCCGCTGTGAAAATTTTCCCTTTCCCGCTAATTAAAACATGGTTACGTTTTTAAGTTTTCACGTTTCCTCCCATTTTTCATTTTCCCTCTTTATTCAGAAAATTTTCACCAAGTCCTAAATTATCGTCCTCTTCATCAACGCTTCATTTTCCCTTCGTCATCATTGCGCTACTCATCTCCTCTCCACATAGTCAATCGATTCCTCTTTCTATCTACTGCCATTTGATTGAGATTCTACACAAATCTTAAATCGGTATGGATTTTATACTTTATTTTATGATTATATATTGGTTTATGTGTTTTAATATTGATTATATAAATCAAATTGCAAAAACCCCAATTTGATTGAGATTCACGATTTTGCCATCCATCCCTCCTGTTGTTAAAACATTGTCGTTCCATGGCAGTACACTTACATGGGATCGGTGTGCTCCTTTTAGCGTTTGCAAAAGGTGGCTGTAGGCAGCATCCCACATCTAAATGTACGAATTGTTTAAACCGAACTCATGCCTCGGTGGATCTTTTATTTTTAAATTTTTTTTTGATTATACAGGTGTTAATGCAAACTATATTAAGATAATCGCTACTTTGTTTACCCAGAATTAGAATTTCATTTAGATCCAAATGTTATGTATCAATCTTTATGCATTAATTTTGATTTTAAAGTCTATAGTCCATTGATGCAATTTATTATTACTGGTGCAGTAGAGTTAAAGATGAAATGAATCAAAGGTTGGTATATTTTTTGATGGATAGATTAATGAATGTATATGTTTTAGACGAATGACTTATTTTCTCTATTTAGGAATGTGTTAGCTACATTATAATGCATATAAGGTGTTTGATAAATGGAGATAAGTTTGAAATATTTGACTACAAAATAAGATGTTTGATAAACGGAGATAAGTTTTGTAATGCTTACTGATCTAGCCCCTCTAAAACTGAAGGATTTCATCCTTTTATCAAATGAAAATATATAGATGACTTGGAAAGAATCAGATAAACCAAGCCCTGCACTAGTATGAACATGGCAAACTTCATTGCAAAATAACCACCTTCTAAAGAAAAGAAGCTTTCAACAGACATCATATTTTTATTTTTATTTATTCAAAAGCAGTGTTATATGCGAATATGTCATTTGTTCCTGTTCCCTATATATATGTTAAGTTTTGATATAGTTAAATATAGTTTGAAACAGTTGGTTCATTAGGTACCACAACATCTCATAATTACGTATGGTGACTAACTATACTTCATTTTGATTTTTGAGTATGCAATGGCATGCTTTTCAATATTAGCAAGTGGTTCTGATTATAATCTATTGAATTTTACATGATGATTTAAATTTTGTTTGCAACTTTTTGGAGGAGTATAAATGACAGAGCAAGCGGTTTCCCATATAGAACGCCCACATGTTTTATATTTTCATAACTGTATTCTTAATATTTAAAACTTGTCCTTTCTTAATGTAGGTCCGAAATCAAGATGTGATATTTGGATTAGCAGGTGTTAGCAGAGAAGGGAGGGATGTTGCCTGGACATGGTTAAAAGCATGTTATATTTGTATTACGCATCAAGCCTGATATAACTGAAAGTTAACACCGTACATGCTAGGCTTCTTAGTTACTATATATTTTCATTGCATTCATTCTCTTCAGTTAGGGAAATTTGTATGCTTTTCTCTAAACAAGTCACAACGCTTCTACTTTTGTTGTAACTCAGTAGCATATGCATTCATTAACTTATTCAATTGTTTGCAGCTCTCCATATAATTGTTTACCAAATCTTGACCCTGAGGAACGTTCACTAATTTATCATATAATGAGTTATTCTTCTCTCTGAAAATGTCACATTGATCTTTGAAATTGGAATTCATTTTATTCTATGCTTTTAAGATCTGTTTATCAATTTCTATTTCTTAAGCAACTTATACAGATCATTCCTATCAAATTCTAACTTGAGACGATTCAAAAATAATGTCATCATAACCTTCTTGTTGAGACCATGCATTATTATATTTAAAATGCATTTTCTTTTGAGTATGGTAGGATGGCATAAGGATAAGTGAAGTAGACAATGGTCACCTTGATGAATGATTTAATGCATATGATTTATAGTGAGTAAATCTATCCAGAAAAATGGAATTGAGAAATATTCTGTCAATTCCATTGTGAACTGACAGATTCTTCCCTCTTTCCTTGTAAAAAAATCACCACACCTAAGCTTCTATGAGCGTAGATTGTTGAAAGCATCTGGAGAAGTCGTCACCTAACTTAAAATTAACTTCATCCCCACTAATTCTGTCAAAAATGTGGATTATGCCGTTGAAATCATCAGCAACTATCTAGGGAAAGGTTATTTGTTTAGATTTGAACTGTAAATATTCCCATAATTTTCTCATTACTTTTCAATAGACAAGAAACTTACTTATCATCTATTTCAAATAGAGCAGCGGTCTAGAAGTTGGTGACCCACATGACTATTATTCTTCCTTTTGATGACTGTAAATTATTGTTAATATGAAATATACCCAAATAATTTTTGTATTTATGAAATATCCCTTCGACTTCTCCAATCACTTAATTTGTCAAGGTTACCACTTCTTAGTTTGTAGGTTAACAAGTGATCGGGAACTGTCTGGTTGTATGCTCATGATGCCTTATTAATACTCATTGTTCTTTTTTGTTATATTGCAGGCAAATATTCTTTGTCCTTAGTAGATCCAGGCAGTTCACTTATATATGTATGAGTGTTTAAATTCCTGTTGGCCTTTGATTTTGTTTTGCCTGCAATTTTGAGTTGCAGATTTTGCTGCAAAGAAAATCAAATCACTGTTGTAAGTTGACTTATTTTTTCTAACTATTATTTTTGGCATTGATGTTAACAATATTGCTTTGCTTTCCATTATTGTAGTTGAAGTTTGCATTTTTTTGTTAATGTGATGGTAGCAGTGAATAATGAATAAAGAAATTTCTATATAATAAGTTTCTCTCTCCCTCTATGATATCCTCTCTTAGTGATCCATCTCTAGTAGTGAATAATGAATAATGAAAACTGATATGCTGTTTTTTAATTTTAAATCGTCTATGGATTCTTTTGTAAAAGTGAACTTGTAGCGCCATATTCAATCGATGTAGCTAAGTATCCAAAAACGTATATATAAAAACTATAAGCCTTTGCTACTTGGGATTTGTTCCTAATTAAGTGAAATTGGCTCGTATATTTTCATGTCAAGGAATCACACTATTATAGGCTTACTGGACATCGTAGCAACAACAAGATGTATCTATATTCTGTCGGTCATAATTGTTCCAACTTTATGATAGATTATTGTGCGATAATTGTAAAATTGTCTCAACTTTTCATAGTCAAACAATCAAATTAGTAATTATTCTTTAAAAGGGTAAAGTTAAAATGATGATAAACAAGGCGTAACTTTTGTTTATTGTCATTATTTGATATATATTCCAAAACTAGGAATAAAATTGGATAATGTGTGCCTTTTTCAAAGAGTAATTTATTCACATGCCAGGTTGTTGAACATGGCCTTTCGGCTTTGGATACTATTGTACAGATATGGGAAGGTTGTCTTCAAGATATTGACTTGCAGGAAGCCTCTGACCATTTTTTGAGCTGTGCTTCCTCTTCTAGAATATTTTCGAGTTTACTGCAACATGCTTGGCTGATGCAATGTGAACTGATGGTACATTTTTGTTCTGAAAATTGTATAATGTACTCAATGCTCATGCATGTTAATTTTTCTAACTATTTAGGAATAATATATTTCTTTTTTTTACCGGTTGAAATCAGGAAGCAAATACTTCCAGTTTGCTCCCAGCTTCTTCATGTTTAGATGACCTTTCTCGGTTGCTTGGATTTGTCATGCGATCAGTTAGATCTGTAGACGACGTTGTAGAATTGAAATTGAGAGAACTGTTAGTTGTTTGGGCTCACATGATTGCAGATTGGCATGACTGGGAAGGGACAGAGGATCTGGCGATTTTTGATTCTATCCATGAAGCTGTCAATCTGCATAAAGATCACGATTACACAAATTTCTTCATGGAAAAATCACTATCTCAGAATTCCATCATTGAAGGCATTTCAGCTTTTGTTAGTTCAGGTATTCATGCTTATCCTTCTGCTACTAGGAGGGCATGTTCTTGTGTGCATGAATTATTACATGTATCAAAATTTTCAGCTGATACGCTAGCTATTAAGCAGTCAATTGTTGTGTCGTTTACAATTGCTGCATTTTCTCGCTTGAAAGGTATTCAAATGGTGCACAGCCAGTCTAGTGGGATACATAAACCTTTGTTGTTGGCTATCTCATCTTGTTATATTTCTTGTCCTTAGGTTATCGAGCAAGTTTTGGACAAGGAAGAAGATAAAGGTTTCATGACTTGGGCTTGTGGTTTGGCTGAATTTTCAGTTTGCGATTCTGAACCTTGTCTCTCGTTGAAGTCTGAAATCAAATTAGCTGGTAAGTTTGTCTTATGCCTTAAATAAAATAAAGCATAACAAGTATAGGACTAAATTAAAAAATAAGCTTCTCAACAAAAAAGATGCTGGACAAAACATCTAAATTAATCAAAACAATGCTGCCTAAAATATGGATGCACATAATTTATTGCATATCAAACAGTTTACATCCGTATAATTGTTGTAGCCCAGTTTACGAGGATGGTAAAGATTTTCTTTTTAATAACCTTGTAATGTTATGTAGCAATTGCATTAGCAAAGCTGGTTGAGCGACTGCTAAGATCCCAAGTAGATAAAGACTATTTGCATAGACGATGCTCTCTCTCTACTCAAGGCAACTATTAATTTGAAAAAAGTTCAGGAGGAAGAAAATAATGAAGCTTCAAATGAAGATGATAATGAAGAAGATGGTGACGATGGAGAAGATGAAGATGATGAAGAGTCTGACTATGATGAGGTAAGCAAGTCTTTGTATTTTCATTGACATAAAAATCCCTTTAACAGTTTTGAATGCCTTACTCTCAATCAATGTTGCGTTTGTTATGATTTTTAAAATTTTTCTACATCTATAAAAAAGGATTAATTATCATAAATACTAGGATTCAGACTATGAGGACCTTGAAGAAACCGAAGAAGAGTTCTTAGAAAGATATGCAAAAGCTGCAGCTGAAGTGGAAGGTGATCTTGTTGAAGAAGGAGATTCAGAAAATGAAACACATACATATATATATATTGTTGATTGTTAAACTCGTTTGCAGGTAATTAGCTATTTCGAAGCGAAGACTGTCGACAACAAAGAACTATTGGTAATCAAGCAACGAACATGAATTTAATTGTTATATATGTTGTCGTATTTTGTTAGTACCATTTGTGGAAACTTGTCTATGAATGCTTGTAGTATGTGACTTATTTTGTTGAAAAACTACTGTCGAATTGATTATGGATATTATATTTGATTGTGAGATTAGCATGTTTTTGAAATTATTTGAATATGATGATCATATGATTGATTGTTTGTATATGCTAATTATGTGATTTAATAGTTTGTTTGAATATATGAAAATTATGCGATTGATCGTTCGTTTTAATATGAATAGTATATAAGCGATTGCTGGAAATGGTATAAACCATCAACTGTAAATAGTAGCATTTAAAATATGCTACCAAACAACCAATAACTTTTAGTAGCGTTTCAGAAATGCTACAGAAACAAATGTAAACTAATATAAAAATTATACAGTTGCATTTTAAAAATGCTACTGAAAAACAAAAAAAGCATATAAACAAAAAATGCAACCAAAAAATGAAGACTTATGGTAGCGTTTTTTAAATCCTACAGAAAATACCTATAGTTGCATTTAAAAGTGACTTTTGGTAGCGTTTACTACAACGCAACAAAAAGTTTTAGACTTTTAGTTGCATGTCATATAGCAGCGTTCTCTAAAACGCTACCATAAGTTATGGTAGCGTTTTTTCAACGCTACCAAAAGTCTTTTCTGGTGTAGTATTTCCACCTCAACACCCTCCACCACACATGCCATTTCAGCCTCCACCTTGTCCCCTCTCATCATGTCAAAGAAAACATATTTAAACATGTTTGTACTCGAGTCGCCAAAGTGTCAAATCATGTCTCTTAAGGCATTTTTATTATATACATGTATATACCTAAGTATATATACCTATGTATATACCAATATATACTAAATAATTTACATTCTTAACCATTAAATGTTGTTTCAAATATAAAAAAGGCTCACAATATCTCAAACAACATTTATATGATGATAGGTTGAAAATTCGGAAAACGGTTTTCGGTCACATTTTCTGTTTTTAATCGAACTAAATATATATTTTTTGTAAACTAAATTTGAAAACTATTCCACCATCATTATTTATTACTTAAAAGAGGTTTATTTTAATTATAAAACCTATTATTTGAATATTTAAAATTAATTAGATATTCGAAAATTAATGTGGTGAAATTCCGGGTCGTTACAAGGGCATTATCTTGGATTTTGATGAAACCAGTGCCACTGGATCTGGAATAATGAATTATTGAACGCTGACGATTTTTGGGATGATCAGATGTATTATGTGATCGTATGAGCTCGAACAAGGTAGAAATTAATTATAGGAATTTAATATAATATAATTTGATTTTGAAATCTAACTTCTGTATATGATGGAATTAGGCCCCCGATGCTAGTTCCATTGTGTTCGGAATAGGACTATTTAGTATAAAACGCAAGGCGGCACGCCTCGTTTGGAGTTCGATATTTTGGAGCATGAATAGTGCTTAGAAAAAATTTCTACAAAAGGACCTCGCTTTTTTCTTTTTGGAGAAACCCTAGCCGTCGTTCCATCCAATCGCTGAGATTTTGCACGATGATCGGAGTCGTTTCAGGCCTCGATTCCAACTAGAGAAGTGTGCGCATGGGCAGGGGGAGTTCATCTATGGTGGCCGATCGTTGAATGGTCCAGCACGGTGGCGTCAAAGTCGAGTTGAACGTCGCAGCATTGATTGGGTTTTACGGCGATGTCCTTGATCTTTAGGCGAGTGAACCTGAAGCAAAGTTGTGTAGGATGGTGTGAGAAACACTACAACAAAACAGGCTTTTTACAACGAGCAATGCCCGTTGTAATATGTGTTCCACAACGGGCAGCGGACCGTTGTAATAGGTGATGTTATAATAGGTCACCCATATTTTACAACGGGCAGTTAATGTTGTAAAGACCGTTGTAGTAAACTTTTTTACAATGGTCGCCGACCGTTGTAATAGACTGTAATACATGCTTCTTTGCCCGTTGCAAAATACGATCATACAAGATGGATAGCATGTTTTACAACATTACCTGACCGTTGTAAAAAACATTTTGACAACGGTTTTCGACGCAAATGACCATTGTGAAAATGATTTTTACAATGGTTATTGACCGTTGTAATAGAGTATAATACAACGCGCTTTGACCGTTGCAGAAAAAATGCAAATTAAAATAAAATTACAGCAACGTATAAGTAGCACATCCATACAAATAATGAATAATTTAACAGTAATAAATATTACGCACAAACAACCAAAATCACATGAGAAAAGACTAAAAGATAATCATAAAATTCCAACACTCCAAAAAGTCAGATAAGTTTACCTCCCAAATTCATAAAGCATTAATACATAACAGTCGGCTATAAATATCAAGTTCTAAGTACAATCATACTAGACTAAGGAAATAAAGTCTTTGTGCCACGCGACGGTTGATCCAACGGCCTCTTTAATAGTGGACATCTCTGAATTTGGCCTAAATAAAAAAGCTTCTGGTTCCACCGCTACATCCACCCATACTTTCCAAGCTTCTGCTCCAAGCTTTACAAAATGTACCGACGCATCAGGATCAGTGCTTGCTATTGTCCCCTCTGCAACTACGTTCTTCTCCCAACTCAATAGCCTGCACTTTTTTTTCATCAAACCATCCACAATAACTCGTTCTTGCTGATCTTGAACCTGCTGCATATTGTTGCTATCGCGGTGTGACTGCAAGAAAAAAAATTGAAGTGCATATTAATTCGGTGAAGTTAGTCCAAAGATAAATTTAGTATCAAACTGCAATAGTAATCTCGTTAATTTCCATAAAACGTCCAAATTTTCAAAGTGTAGACACCCTTTTTTATCACTATCCTGCTTACATAATTTATGCATTAGTATATTACTTGTAAATTTAACACAACATCTGGCTTGAACCAATTTTCTACCTTGTAATTTTGGAAATGGAATTGAAACTGGATCCATGTTGTCTCCATGATCTCCTTGTTTACAGTAGGCACAATACATATATATTATTAGCTATGCTACCTAAACAAAGGAAGAAAACGCTACAGAGCAAGTGGAATTTGAAAGCATCAAATGTAAGGATTTCACAGCCCACAAAGGAAGCAATTCAGAAGTGCAAACAGAAAGTTCTGGCAACAATGCTACATCAAGATGCAGAGTAAACGTTTCAGAACTATGGTGTGCTCAGTTAATATGCAGCAACCTGATGGTTGCTTTGGTAACTGCTACTCCAGCAGCACGGGAACGAAATATAGAGAATGTTTCTATCTGGAAGTCCATCTGGAGAACATAGATCGAGTTCAAGTTCATCAAGTTAACATGACCCGCAGGAGGAGAACCAAGAATAGGCAGTAATGAACACAAAAGGAATATTTGAAAAACTAAATGAAGAATGTATCCAACTATTCAAAGAAGAAAACAAGGGTCTCAAAATACATCACAAAACTGTCATTGCTCTACCATTACCATCCCACTACATCACTTCACTTTCCCAAACAATCCTTCCTAACCACTTCCTCAAATCTGAAAACACCCATCACCGCTTCCTTGACCAGCAAACAAACAGCCACATTGCATGCTGAATTCCCCCTCCACCACCACCCAGCTCCCACTTACTACCCATCAATCTATCCAAACCCACAACACCTCAATCTGCAAACCACTACTCCTCAATCACCAAGCCTACACCTTCAAACTCCAACAATTTCCAACCTACCAGTTCCAACATTCAACCCTACAACCAATTAATCATCATTCCTCTTTAAATCCAAATCATCAATCATCAGTCCAATTCAACCACCTCCCATCACGACGGCCTAACCACAATCACCTACAGCAACAAACCATCAACCATCTCCCCTTCAACAACCGCAATACACCACGACTACATCACTTCCTGCACCCTATAATCACAACAACTCCATCACCACCAGCTTCATCATTCACAAACTTCCATCGCCAACGGTCCATTATTCACCGCAAATCCCCTCAGCGACCCAAAATGCAATCGCCATCAGCAATACCCTCTGAAATACCTCCAACAGCCTCACTACATTCATCAAAGAATCACCTTCACTGTAGCCTGAACCACCACCCTCCGCATCCTACCTCTGCATCATTTTCCCACAATCGCGAACAACCAACCAACCACACAATCAGACACACTTTATGCTTTCAAGCTGGACCAACAAGCTAACAGACCATATAAATTTACTTGAAATTTACTTGAAATTCACAATCATACATGCTCTTCCCAAAACCTATAAATTTTGTACATTGATATTTTACTTACGCTCGCTATGTGACCATTTATCATTACAAACCAACTAACAAAGTAACAATGTGAAGAGGAGTCTTTTTATATTTAAATAAAACACACATTGTATAATTCTTTGGATGGGAGACTAAAACACAATAAACCCTATGTTGCATGGTGACAAATCTGACATGTGCCTAAAAAGCAACATTGGTGCAACTGCTAAACTATTATAGCTTGTAACACAAACATTTTAGCTAAATTTTGATGTGACTCGGTGGCTTAAAAATGATCCAGTATCATTCATTCCAGGATGGCGATTAACTGTATTTAGTTGAAAACTTGCTAAGGATAGTTGATCATTCTTTTGTACTATGATAAAGCTATTGCCTATTTCATTTCTTCTGACATTAGGATAAACTGTTTTCTATATCATTACCAGCTTAGTACATATTACACTTCTTTGTTATTTGCTTCGTTTACTTAAAAATGACCACAGACCCTACATATCTAAATACTTCTACAATTAATGTCATTTCATGACTGCCATAACTTGTCAAAACCATGCGAAATTTTACTCTCTAACTGATTAATATCAGGGATAGGTATATATTAATGAATTAACAAAAGTGGGAATGTTATTCATGAACTAAGCCTTGTTAGCAATGATACCATGGTTGTAGTGATAAAGTACTACGATTATTACGTTGCCCATGAAAAGAATAATGCATGTGAATAAATTATAGCTTAATTCACATGACGTAAACTTTCTATATTGTCTACATACATCCAATGCTTTAAATATATGTGGAATTCGAACATATAACATTATGGACCAGTTGAAGATTTGGACAAATAATGTGATATAGAACCGTTGAGGGAATATCTTGGTGAAAACGATGCGATAAAGATCAATAAACGAGAATTCAGCTAGCCCAGTATTTTACTACAATGAATGTCCCAGCGAAAACGATAATACGTGGACTTTGATGATCATTTTACCATATTATGAAAAGAAAAGAAAAATGAACCAAATCGAAACTGCTATTAAGCAGCTAACAGTATTCAGATAATGCCGTCGCATCATAAATGAAGTTTTTATATCATCTTTTAAATGAAGTTTGCACAGATTAAATGATCTACCAGGTATTTCATTACTTATTTTTTATATCATCTTTTAAATGAAGTTTGCACAGATTTGATCAAAAGATATAGATATATACTTGATTCTCCGTTATATCTAAGGTTAGAATAAAGTACCACTCTTGTTATTTAAAAAAATTACATCAATTATATCCTTAATTATGATTGCAGTTCAAAAAAGTAAACCAAATTTGTTGTTTGTATAATTTTATCATTAAATATAACTGCACAAAGTCATTTTCTCTATCATATCAACATGTTGTTTGTATCTTTAATCTAAACCGAACTATCATTTTAAAATCTAAAACTAAATTGATTTATAAATATTCAACAACAACACCAGAGTTTGGACAGACAAAACTTGCGATGACAGCTTGCAAAAAGGGGTGTGGAAAACTCTAGTTAGGAATTAAGGTATAGGTTATTCTAAAAATAAAAATTTGCTCTTATTATTATAAACAACAACAAAAAAATACTTGGAAGATTCAAATTTGCTCTTATTATTATAAACACCTCTGCTCCTTGCTCCAAATAACAAAAAAAAAATATTAGATGATGCAAGAGCATGCTTTTCATATGCACAGCACTACTACACTATCATTAATATATGATTTACTGATTTTTTTTGAGAAATCCAAAGTTAAAAAAGGAAAGTCAAACAGGTAGGCATTTTAAACAACAAAATCATACCCACAACCAAAAAGAGCATGTCAAGCAAGCAATTAAAGGAAACGACAAGCATGTCAAGCAAGC
This sequence comes from Allium fistulosum, assembly GCA_030737815.1. Taxonomy (NCBI): domain Eukaryota; kingdom Viridiplantae; phylum Streptophyta; class Magnoliopsida; order Asparagales; family Amaryllidaceae; genus Allium; species Allium fistulosum. Next base: position 1,339,973,794 of record CM060901.1, on the reverse strand, counting down.
AATCATGTTCTGGTAATTCAGTTTCAAGGAAACGACAAGCATGTCAAGCAAGCAATCATGATTATTTATATATTCTAACCTGAGGTGTATGAGTCTAAGGCATCTCCATATCTACCACATTATCATTTCTTCTTTGTAAAAGTACAAGAGAATAATTAGTAATTCATAAGCACATATCACATATTTATTAACAATAGCTAATTAACTATAAACTTACTGTCATGATCAAATTAGTCAAGTAGTCTACTCTTGCCTCCAAATTAGTTAACATATCCCTTTGAACTATTACTTGATTTTCCAATGCAGCCACCTTTTTTGAATTATGTGCATAAACACCTATTTGAGATGGTGCTACACCAAAACCCAATCCCCTCACCCTTCCCCTATGTTCATTTCCAAAAACACGTGACACTCCATCTCCACTTACTGATGCTGTTCCATGAGAATTCTGAGCACTACTCTGCTCTTTTATCTTAGCCTACAAATTAAAATAGACCATTTCAAGAAAAAAGAAATATGAATAAACTATTGAATAAATATCTACAGTCCTATCTCAAAAGAATAAAAAAACTTACGATGCAATCGGCAACAACGGAATTTGGTGGGTCTCCATTTTTCTTTGTATGGGCTTTGCACCATAGCTCATCTCTGCTAATGTTTGATATTCCGGTTTTTAGTTCACATGTCTTCTTCCTATTTGCAAAACAAAATTATATCACATAAATTATATATATTATGTCTCTGAAAGTTAAAGTAGATGCCTTAACAATTTAAAGAACAAGGAAGATAATCAATACAATCAGCAAGACTAAGATTCCTTTTAACCTCGGATTCAAAAGAAATATGTTGTGGTCGAAACAGACATAATTTTAATCATTATTAGAAAAAATAAAAATAAAAAAGTGTTTGTGTATTGTGTAAATATTTTGCACTGGTTGTATTGATTCCAAAAGATTTCTAAACTAACAAGGCTATTAGGTTTTTTCACATGAGAAAGTAACAGTTCGTAATCTGAATCGATAATTGCTGCAAAAGGAATTTGTTAAAAACAAAATTCATTCAATTTTCACGGGGTTCCTTTTAATGTGAATAATGTGATGCGACTGATTTTAGAACAGATACTTATGATGGCTGTAGTCGAAAATTGTAAGTATGAAACATTGCAGGTTTGTAAGCTATAGTTGTTGCATTGTTTATGAATGTTTACATTACAGGTTTGAATCAATTATATGACATAAAAATAGACGATAAATAAGTACAAGTAGAAATTTGTGCATATAACCACCCACCACTTTATAAATAAGTTATCATGTTGTATTAAAATTTCCATCTGGCCAGTTTTTCATAAAAAAGTTCTCAGCACATTTTTCATACCTGAATACAAGTCCATAAATCTTTCTTTAAGTTTGCGTCGACTTTTTTCCACTCTGAAATCGTCAAAGGTATCATCTCTCTTGCTAAGGTACCAAGATAGGATGATAAGTGCTTGGAGTTGGAGCCTATTGGTTGACCTCGCTCGTTGAATTCAATTTCAGCCTTTTCATTCCGCATCAAGTCATCATCGTCTTCCCTCTTTTTTTCCTTGTCGTCTTTTGTTGAATATCATCATTAGAATCTAGGTTGTTCGAGGCATCCATGGCGTTGGGAGTGATATTTGGAGATCCAGTTGAATTAGGGCCAGGATTGAGATTTGAAGGCTGGATTTTATCGGGTGGAGGCTGCATTCCAGTACGGACAGGATTGAGCTTTGGAGACTTGATTTTATCGGATGGAGGCTGCATTTAAGTACGCTTCCGAGGGGATCTTCTAATATTGCTGTTTAAACTTTGAAGAGAATGAGTTGCATCAACATGTCTTGTTTCATTGATTTTCACACCAGCAGGCTTATCTTTTGCATTTAAAGTTGCAACTGCAGCTAAGGATTGCCTCTTTGCATATCTCGCTGCTACCTTTGATATCTGAAATTAGCATACAGGCAAAGTTTGATAAAGAAGGTTATGCTTCTGTTATAAAAAAAAGGCAGAACATTATGTACTTTTAGAAAAAACGAGAATAAAGTTTCAGGGTACTGTGTTTTGATAATTGAACTAGCATAAACTTGTACATATATGTTCTAGACAGTTTTGCAAAGGTTTTTAAATTTGTAATATCATGTAGGTCACATTCACTGAGCTAAAATGTTAATCTGAAACAATTATCGTTTTCAGAACTACTTAAATCAAAATGTTCAAAATATTTATTTCAACCCTTCATTTAAAATATAATCCTCAGAGCATAGTAATTTCCATTTTTATTTGATGTTTCTGGATATGTACATAAGTAAATCAATTGATTCTAAGAGAGCCTGGAAGCAAAATGCAGTGTATTTGTAACAAGAGATGAAATGTCAGTTTAAAAAAATTGAAGAAATGTCAGTTTAAAAAAATTGAAGTGCATATTAAAATTTTAATATTTTACCTCTCTTTGATGTTGCTCCATTTTACTCTTGATGCTTCAAGTTCAAATATCTTATGTTAAGGGAGGAACCTAGAAAAAAACATAACATATATATAAATAATTAGAACAACATACTAATTAGTCATTATTGTAAAATATGAAAATCCTAATATACAATAGAATTTGACGCATTATCATACAGCAGTTGCGACATGTCAGGTCATCAAACGTCGAGCAAAGCGTAACCAACGTCCCTGGTTGCTTCACTCAGGGACAACCTTCTCTTTGAGTCTTTCAAAGATCCTACATTAGACACAACTATCTCATCACCGAACACTTCAGACCATTCTAATACTCCAGATGTGGCCAATTCGAATCTAACTTTGTATTTTTTTTAAACTGCAGGTCTCTGATCAGTTGAATAAGGCTGAGGAAAATGTGGTTGAGCAAACAACTGAAAGTACACTGAATAACGAGCTCCAAATCCCACCTCTACCTCTAACTAAAACACATGCTAAAAAGATGTAGATTGAGATGGTGTTGTTGAAAAAAACAGGGGATAAAGATGTAGGAATATTCAAAAATATTAAAGATGCTACTGCTTCAATTATGAGTACTAGAACTAGACTTCTTAACAAAAAATGATTGTAAGTTGGAATGTGAAGGGTTTAAACAACCCCGAAAGATGGTTGGATGTTAGTATTTTACTTAATAAATACAATCCGTCTATAGTAGCATTGTTAGAAAACAAAATTAAAGAAAAAAGTATGTCGAAATTCACCATAAATTTTTTTGTCATCCTTGGAAATGGTACAATAACTTAACATCTTGCTATGAATGCAAAATTGCCATTATGGTTAACTTTTAATTTAGGCACAGTCATGAAGTCTCCTAAAGTGCACAACGTATGTCATTAATTTTAAACAATAAAGGTGGTGCACAAATAGCTTGTTTTTTTGTTTATGCTTTTAATCTGGAATATGACAGAAAGATTTGTAGGAACATTTAAAGAGTGGAAGCAAAAACTTTTAACATTCCGTGGTGTATAATTGGTCATTTTAACTGTGTTAGATTGATATTGACATGACCCTTTGTAACCTTGAATTTAATTCTAAATTCCCACAAGTAGAGATCACCATACTTAATCGCTAAACCAGTTACCACTCCCCCATCCTTATCAAGCTTTCACCAGATCATGCAACAACTAGCCATAAATCTTTCAAATACAACAATGCCTAGACATTTCTTCCTAGTTATCAATAACCAATCAAAATCGTTTTCAATCCATAATAAATAGCAATCCAATGTTTAGCTTCATCGCTAAACTTAAAAGAATAAAGAATGATCTTAAACACTAGAATCATAACACAATTAGCGTTAGTAAACAGTGTGAAATCCTCAAAGATAACAAGAAGTTATATCTCTAAATCCTGAATAGTCTGCAAGATCAAACATTAATTCAGGATTATGAAAATAGCCTAGCTCTATTGCAATCAACTCTAGAAGCTGAAGCAATAGAAAACATGCAAAAATTATCTAGCTTACGAACGAGGATCAATGCCATAAAAAATTCATGCAAAAATGACAGAACAAAAACAAAACACAACTTAACAATCTCATAGATGAAATAACATAATCAAATAGAAGAATTTGAACCGGCGTGGTAGACCGGTCTCAGTTGCGAATCACTTGAATTCCCAAATCGAAAACCCTAGCTTCAGCGTGCAGGCAAACGAAAGTGCATACAAATCGAAAATTAGTTACAATTATGTTTTTATCTCAATAAAAATTCGAGTCTGGGGAGAGAGCTAGCTAGCTTCAACCCTAATCACGTTGTCGATAAACACGTGACAAACCACGTGAGAATTCGTAGTACGTTTATTACAACGGCCATATAGAGAGTGTTGTAAAATATACATCTATTACAACGGGCGGAAGCTGACCGTTGTAATATCGCTCTAATACAACGGGCAAATAACGCAAGTTGTAAGAAAGGCATTGGACAGAGCATCTATTACAATGATTCTAAAACGACCGTTGTAATATCTGTCTATTACAACGGGCAATATATGCCCGTTGTAAAAAGGACGTTGTTATAGAGTATTTTTGTTGTAGTGAAACAATCTGGTGGAGTTTGGTGGCTTATGATCGACGGTGGTGGCGGCAATCGGCAGATGATCGAAATTCGCTTTATGGGTTCATTCTTGATGACGGAGGCGTCTTTGGTGATGAGATCAGCGGCGATGGGCAGCTCCTGGTCGAGGCGATCTTCGGCAGGGGAAGGAGCCGCAAGGTGTCGCCAGACCGTGATGAACGAAGGACGAAGTCGTGCAGCCTGGGTTGTTAGCAACGAGTGTGTTTAACGGCTAATCGAGGTAATTAATGTTAATTACATAATTAGGTAAGTAATTTATAAATTAAATTAAATTCGAACGTTCATTAATTCATATCATGTCCATATGAGGTCGGATTTGGATGCGGTTAGTTGCATTGGACTTGTAGCTAGAATATCTACGTCGTCGAGTTGGATTCGTCAAATTCGAAGCTTGTAGAATTTCAAGCTAAAATCGAACGCTGCTCCACTTTAGTCAGAACTAGAACGCTTCGGCAACAACTGGAATTCTGGTGATTTAGCTTACCTCTTCAGCTCGCTTATATTTTATATAAGTGCAGATATTTTTGTCGATGCCTCTTTATTGCTTGTTTGGATGATTTACTGCTTTATCAGTTGGTTTGGATTTATTCCCACCCTTATAGCAGATGACTTTTATATGTACCCTTCTAGTAGCGGATGACCCATATTATATGATTATATACTGTATGTGATGTAGGGGGACGGATTGGAGGGATCCAACGGGATTCCTCACCACTGTTGATTTTATTTTCATGTGTGTGTGTGTGTTTGTTGATATATATATATATATATATATATATATATGAGCTGTGATGTAGGGGGATAAGTTGGAGGGATCCAACGGGATTCCTCACATTGTTGATTTTACTTTTCATATATTGTGACATATGATTTGTTGGACGCCATATTTGATGACATGGACATGATTTTACTTATTTAGTGCCATAGTAGCACAGGGCCTTATTTTTTAGTATTTTGAAATACTATAAAATAACGATTTTGAATTGAAATGATTTTTAGGGTGATACTTGAAGTAATACATGTTTTAATAATTATTTACAAATTATTAAAAGGAGTTTACTGAAATGAAATAAAAACATGATTTTTGGAATATTAATTTGACTATTTTGTGAAGTCTTTTTAAATAGAGATTTTCGAACTGTTTTATAAAGGTCTTAAAACTTGATAGATAAGTCCATCTTTTAATCTAAAGGAAATACAGTTTTAAAGAAGACGGAAATAGTTTGAAACAAATATTTATGAAATAGTTTATATAAAAGATTTATAAAAGCAATATTTTATAAAGAAAGGAATAGATTTTTAATAAATAAACGAGATTTAGAAAGGAATAGATTTATAAATGGGATTTTACAAATTAATGAGATTTATAAATGAATAGATTTATAAATGGAATTTTACAAACAAAGAGATTTTATAAAATAGGAATGAGATTATAAAACATGGTTTTATAAAATATAAAAGGGTTTATTTTGATAAGTAAAGTATGGGTTTTTATGCAGGGAGTTAATGTAATCTCTTAAAGGAATGTTTTGAAAGTGATGTTTGCAAATGGAGTTTAATGGTTTTAAAAGTGATTTAAAATGTGTTAAGTGATAGGAAGACATGGATTTCAACATTTTTATTGTAATAAATGCTTTCGAGAAAGTGAGGAAGACATGGACTATAACACCGTTGCTATAGCAAGTGATTTCCGAAAGGAGATGTTTTATATAGTATACGGGATTTATTCATATCCTATATTTGATGTTAATATTCGAGGTTGTTATCTTATATCTATTTCGAATTAAGAATGTCGTCCATTCAAGGTCTGAGAGGTAATGATACCAAAACTTGATTGCCTTCATTGTTAACTAATAAATAGTTTAAGTTCGACATCAAAAATTAGTACTAAGTATAATTAATCGGATCCCTATACTAGTGTTTTTGGGTTGTCGTAACGATATTTTACGCAACATTCGTTTTGACCCAATAAAGTGTGTTTTGGAAAAATGAAGCTTTCCTCAAAGATTAGTAAATATACTTAATACATATTAAGTATATAGAGGTATTTTCTAAGTGTTGAAAATGAAATGGTTTGTGAATATACTTATACCGTTTAGATAAGTATATGAAAATGTTTTCCAAATGTTGAAAGATTAAAAGTGGTATTGAGAATATATCTTCATAAAGATATTTTGAACCAAATATTTGGAAAGTGATTTAATTAATAAAAGATTAATTAAATAAGCCAAGTGACTGCTTGTGTGCTAGATTTTATTTTTGGTTCCTTGACTGGATGTGTAAACTGATTTGTCGTGTACTTACACGAAGCCAATTGAGTAGGCTTGATTATCGTTTGATGTTAAGAATGATGATTCAAGTTGAGTGGAGTGACCATGGAACTCCAACCTACCGGGCTTCCTTCTTGATCGAAGGATAGCAAGTTGAGAGTTGAAAACGTGATAAGTTTGCGAGACTTGGTTTCCATATGAGGTTGAGGGCCTCTTACAGATTGTTGGTCCGGAGAGACCGGGATCGGATTTATCTGAAAACCACTTCAGACCAATGTATGCGTTCAGGAGTGAAATTTACTTGAAGATGATGATTTTGAAGATGAAGATCTTCATAATGATGTAGGGCTACTTACAACTAACCTCTCAGGAGATTCCCATATTATATATATATATATGGTGATAGTAGTGCCTTCATTATGAAAATCTTCGATTTGCAAGGACTGCTCGCTACTAATCCTTGGGATGATTCCTAAACAGGATGTAGTAGAAGGGTACCTTCGGTTTGTCCTGTTTTTGGATAACTTGTATGAACGAATGTCTGACACATTTATAAGACCACGTACATTGGTTTTTACAAACGTACATTTGTTTTGGTAGTGTAGGAGGTAACCCCTCTTACAATTAACACCATTCCCTGAGGCGTATGTACTCGACGAGGGTTGTACTTTTATGAAAATCAATTAGTGTGTTGTTGGAAATGACAATGTGACATTCGAAATGGGATTTATCATGTAAAGGTAAAACGTTACGTCAGGCCTCACACATCGGGAATGACAAAAACATGGTAGATGCGGTAGGACTAAGTGGGTCGCTCCGATTAGGAGATGTTCATCACCTTTCTAGATTACCCTCTATATTTCGGATTTGTTGTGTATACTGTGGCCACGGATAAGTCGGAAACGACCGGGGTGATGACATATTCGGTATTATTTATGATAAAGGTAGGTCGGTCCTCTGTTGGTAGAGAGCAGCGAGGCTGTGCCTCGGTACATTCTTCTAGAGATGTACTGGACGGAATGTAGTCCCTTACTTTGTCATTATATGGAATCCATTCTACAATACGTGCCTTTACGGTTTTGGTTATAGAACCTAGTATGCTGGAATTTAATTATTGTAATAATTTCGACTGTTTTAATATGTTATTTGAAAAGGGTTTTCAAAGCAACGTCATTAGAAATAATATCAAATGATTTGATAAAAATATTTTGGTTGTCGTAAGATAAAAACCCGTTCGTCTTTATGTGTGGCGTGGTCTTACGAGATACATTTATTTTCAAAAGGTTTTCTAGCATTAAAATCCAACTGTGATGTGTTTTCTAACGCTGGTCTACTAGACTGATCCAGACATTCTTCCCATTTAATGCTCGAGTCAAACCGAGTATATTTACAGATTAGATTCGGATGCATTTTGGAGGAGCTTGGAGCAGTATGCTTCATCGATAGCTTGGTATTATTTTATTTTCGTTGTATTGGTTGTTTAAAATTCTCAGCATATTTGAGGATATGTTGTTATAATTGTCCAGGTTGATGATTGGTGACTTGTTATTGTACTCTGATGGATGTATGTATATTATAGTTTTTCATTTTGTAAAGATCATTGTTACATTATATAATGTTCCGTTGCGTAGTGAGATTCTGTAATTGTTTAGTTCTCTTCTCTTCTGTTCTTTCTTCTTTCTTTTCCCCTAACGATTGGTTCTTCCGACACTTGAATGCTCGACACGAAATACAGTGGACGTATTAGTGTCGATTTTCGAGGGTCGAAAATTCCAGTTCGTTACACAAGGATTTTGCGTTTGGAATTACAAAATTGAATGTGGACGATGTTGGAGTTTTGACCGAAACCAATTCCATAAGTCTTAATGTGACATAGTTTTGACGAACAGAATTGATGTAAATAATCGTTACCGCTAGGTACCGCTTATAATAAGTAAAATTGGATTTAACAAAAGATGTGTAAGTGGTAAATTCAGCCAAAATGTCACACCACTAGCTAAGATTACTTGTGAACGTTAATATTCGAATTGTTCGATATTAATCATTGACTGAATTTACACCTTTGAGTCGCACAACCGTAATGATGAATTCTCCGAAAAACTACATTATTTAATTAGTTTATAAAATATTGTAAATTAATTGAATGAATTAATATTTAAGAAATATTAATTATTATCAGTACACGAGGAACAGCTTTTAACAGCACAGAAAAAAGCTGTCATATCCTTTAACAGCGCAGTTTGAAACGTTGTTATACGACATGTAGTAATAGGTCCAATATATATAACAACATATTATTAACGCTGTGAAGCCTAAGTTTTTAGATGTGTCTACATGCTGTAAAACCATATATTATGGCACTCATAAACGCTGCCATTCAGTAGCTTCAGGTGTAAGATGTCCATTTATTACAACATTAATTAATCGCTTTAAAAAATGATATTTTACAACGTTTTTTGCTTGCAGTGATTTAGTTCTCATTTGTGTTGTTGCAATATTTAACAACACGTAGGAAATGTTGTAAATACACACACACTTTTTAACAGCGGGATTTAAACGTTGTCTTATGTTTTCTTATTTTTATAACATTTGTAACTATAGTATTATCTCAAAGAATATATATATATATATATATATATATATATATAACATCCATAAGTTCAGTATCCAATATATATAGCATCAATCAACGATCATATGCACACATTTAAATCATTCAAAATAATATATGAGCTATTCCATAAACCATGATTAAACGATTTCCATAAGTCTTGTTTCATGCAACATACACCAAGTATCCACTAAGCATACACCAAATACTACTATATGAAAAAATCCGCGAAGTCCAAAAAAAACCATATGCTTACTACGTCAAAAAGAGCTTCAACCACTTCAACACGCGACAACTTACTAGTCAAAATGAGTCATATGGTTACTTTAATTACCTACAATGCAAAATTTTATTAGTGAGTATTATAACGGGGTTTTTTGTATAAAGGTAGCCTCAAGGACACAACCTCAATATTTTAGCCACAAGAACAAATATTCTTCCAAAATTAATGATAAAGACAAACATTCTTTTAAAATTAGCCATAAGGACAAACCTCAACCACCACTCGTCGCGCCACCACCCACCGCCATCACCTGCACCACCAGCCTCACCGCCACCCCCATCACATGCTACCGATAACTCTTAACTTAAAAACTGATACCTAAAAACTGCTACCGGTAACTAAAAACTAATACCTAAAATCTGCTACCTAAAAACTACTACCGACAACTAAAACCAATACCTAACCGCTGATACTCAAATAAAACATCCATAATCTCCTAGGTTTTCAAATGTATCAAATTCGATCACCATCATCTAAGTTTACAGTTCATTCTTGAACAAGCATTACAATCATAACAATCATCCTTGTAGAAACTCAGTTCATCATCATATTTAAAGCACAAATAGACCACCCATAATCAACATCTATCAAGTTCATGAAATTGCATCGTTATCTCATATAACGATGCTTTGACTCAAGTATCTCCATTCTTCGATGAAAGCCAGATCGAGTGGTTCCACTCCAGCATAATCATGAATTTCATTCAACTAAGGTAGCATGCACAATGGCGAGCACGACAGTGGTTCATCTCTGAGTAAAAATTAAAATAGTTTTTACAAAAATGATACCTACCGTCACTAAAACTGATACCTAAAAACTGATCCTCAAATTAACAGTAAAACTGATACTCAAACAAAATTCATTAAATATTTGATACTAACGAAACACTGATTCAACTCAATGATCATCAAATTTACTATATAACAACTTCATTTTTTATATATAATCAAACAGAACAGTATAATACATTATGTGAATTTATTACAATACATTATCAATCAAACCAATATGAATGCAAAAAAACAAATTAATAATTAAAAAATGTTCACTTTAAAATGTGAATTTATTACCGTATAATAATTTTGTTATACAACAAAAATCACAAACTCAAAAATAACAAATATTTTCGAAAATGATACCTACAAACTGAAAAACTGATACCTAACAACTGATACCACTTCTTCTCCCTTGTTTTTCCATGGCTTGCTCTTCTTCTTTCTCGATTTGCTCTTCTTCTTTCTCGAATTGTTTTTTCTTCTAAAACACCACTTCGCCACGACATCCCTGCCACCAGAGCCATCAATTTTTCATCATCAAATAACTTCAAATCGAGCTACTACAAAACCCTAATCGTTGTCATCCACCGTCGAACCAACCACCCTCGCAGCCAATGCCATCGCAGCAACCACCCTCGCCGACAACACCATCTAAGCTTGACGCCGCTCCAGACTCATTTATGTGTTTGTCATGTTCGTTAATTTCTTGTCCTGCCTCCGTATTGAAATTCAAAAGTTGTCATTCATGTTAAAATACTGAAGGCGGTCCTTGAGGTTAAAATGCGGAGAAGTTTTGTCTTTGATGCTATTTTCCTGTATTAAAACTATGTAAAAGCTGAAGCAAAAATTTTGAATATAAAACACCACACATTTCCCCACTTACTCATTTTCCATATTTAAAACAGTACCTCAAAGCTATATAGACATTAAACGTTTGATCAAATTAAACTTACAAGTTCACAACTTAAACGTAGTTACCTATCTAATTTATTTCAACACAAGACACGACCATGAGTGCATTATTTAATTAAGCTAACTTGGGAACATACTATTTTGCCAATAAAATGTACCCTTGGAAAATTTACAACAAAATTACGTAGTTTAAACACTAATGAAAACATAGAATGTGCATGTTATACTCTGCATTTTACTTCGAGTTTATGTTTACACCATATCCAATCATGTCTTAACAAATCCTCTATATATTTAACTAATCCACATTATCAATACATATTTTTCCAAATATATATGCACCGGGAGCGTACACTTTATTTCTTTTTATGCCTACAACAATGCTATCAATTGTTTATGAAGAAAACGACATCTTCTTTAGAAAATCTTGCTGCATACAACCTGCATGCTATATTTTCTTGGTTTAAAGAATGTCTACATACATATATGAGAAGCATGATATATATATATATCAGTTTATAATTATATCCAGGGTTGTACTATATATACTGTAATATATTCTGGGTATGGATGGAAAACAATTTATCATAATACTAACATGTCCACTGATTATGGGTTTCGATAGGTTTGGCTTGCCACACATATTCATCAGTAAATCAACCATTTATTTGTTCAAAACATGGTAATTCAAGTGTACCCTATATCTCATTTCAACCCAGCAGACAATCATCCAAATGTGGTTATCTTTAGCCATCATAAACATGCACAGTTGATTAAATTCTGGAAGTAAACGGGTGTTTCAGAAAGACCAGTGGTTCTTGAAGGCAAGAGGTGGGGCCAATATTATTATGTTAAGAAATATGTTAGAACAATTTTTTATTAGTTACTATTTCCCATTCTATAATTACTTAGATTTCAAATATTCTAGTAATACATACCAGTAATGTATTGTTAAATTATAAAATTCAACCTTTATTAAAGATGTAGTTCTATTAATTTATCGTTTCTTCTTCTTTCCCCATAAATTACAAAATAAAAAATGTATTTTCACAATAAGAAAAAAATACTTACCATAAACAAAGTCCATTTTGACATACATAGTAGGTCATGCTACCGTTGAACCAATGGCATCTGGTATGGACTCCATAAGTGACGAAGATCTCCATAAAAGCGCATCTCCGACTTTTACGATATCTACCCAAACTCTTAATGCATTTTCCCCAATGAAACATAATATACCAAATCATTTGGATCAAATGAAGACACGGTTCCTTTTGCTACTATTTTTTCAATGCCGTACACATCAATTAGCTTGCATTTAGTATTTGCCATAGATTTGTACTCTGCATTTAATAAAAAAAAGTTTGAATACATTGTGAACAATTCACAGCAAAAAATAAATCAGCGGTATGTGATAGATTTCTTGTGAATTGATGAAATGAATTTAGTAATTGGAATTGTGATATAATTGCTTTGTAAAGAGGAGTATTATTTCATTTATTAGAGATAGATTTTGTTACACTGATACAATAGTTTATATAACTGCACAATGCAATGATGGGCCGATTAGTATACAAGCCCGAGCCCATACCTCAGAGATAAAAGTATTTTCCCTGTATCGTTATATCATTCTAACTCCCTCCTTCAGTTTCATCTAGGGTTTCCTTCTCTCGTCCCTATTCTTGCGCCGCCATCTTCAACTCTTAAGTCCATTTTTAATCGAGTGAAATTCTTTGTTGAGAGAGGCTTAGTTAGTATATCGGCTCTCTGAAACTGAGCTGATACATGATTGACTCTTAGTTTCCCTTCTAGCACTTTTTCACGAACGAAGTGCAGCTACTTCGATGTGCTTCGTTCGTGTGTGCTGAACTGGATTTGATGAAAGAGACACAAAACTTAGATTATCGCACCAGATTATTGGAGTGTTGGTGGGATTGATTCGAATTTTAGAGAGTAGTGACATAATCCAGATGATCTCTGTTGTAGTGCTGGCAATTGCTCTGTACTCGGCTTCGGTACTAGAGCGTGAAATTGTGGCCTGTTTCTTTGAGCTCCGGGAAATTGGGTTGCAGCCAAAGTAGATGCAGAATCCTGTAGTCGATCTCCTATCGTCTGGATCTGAGGCCCAATCTGCATCACTGTAAGCTTGTATGTTCAAACCCTTTTCATTGTTGAGATGTAGACCATGACTCATAGTTCCTCTCAGGTACCTTAATATACGCTTTACTGCTTTCCAATGGTGACTAAGTGGGTTATGCATGAATTGGCACACTTTGTTTACACTATAGCTTATATCTGGTCTGGTTATTGTGATGTATTGTAGTGCTCCTACGATACTTCTGTATTGTTTTTCATTTGTTATGGTTTCTCCTGAGTTTCTTGATAGTCTGAGATTACTGGTCATAGGAGTGGGGAGTTGCTTTGCTTGATCCATATTTTCTCATTTTAGTAAATCCTGTATATATCGTTTCTGACATAGGAACATTTCTGAATCTGACTTTCTGATGACTTCAACTCCAAGGAAGTAATGTAAGTCCCCTAGATCTTTTATAGAGAATGTTTTGTCAAGATGGTTGACAGTCTGATTTATTATTTGATCATCATTGCCAGTGATTATGATGTCGTCTACATACACCAAAATATATGTGACCTTTGCTTGTTTGTATTGCATGTATAGAGAGTTGTCTGACCTTGTTGGGGTAAATCCCAAGTCTATTAGTGTTGACTTAAGTTTTTTATTCCATATACGTGGAGCTTGCTTCAATCCATAAATGGCCTTATGTAATTTGCATACTAGATTGCTGTTTCCCCCTTTTCTGTAGCCTTCTGGTTGCTCCATATATACATTCTCTTGTAAGTCCCCATTAAGAAATGCATTATTTACATCTAGTTGCCTGACTTTCCATCCTCTGTGAAGGGCTATGGTTAACATAATCCTTATTGTTGTTGGTTTGACAACTGGTGAGAATGTTTCATTGAAATCGAACCCATATTGCTGATTATACCCCTTAGCTACCAGTCTAGCTTTGAATTTTGCAATGCTTCCATCTGGATTTCTTTTAACTTTGTAGGTCCATTTACATCCCACTATGTTGTTGTCTTTGGGTAGTGGCACTAGACTCCAGGTCTTGTTTTTAATAAGAGCATCATATTCATTGTCCATGGCTTGTTTCCATTGTTGTTTGTAATGGCTTCACTGTAGTTTCTTGGCTCAGTTGTATCAAGTTGCACATTGTATGTTTTCGGTTTAAATATTCCACTTTTTGACCTTGTAATCATATGGTGTCTTGACATTTCAGGTGGTGACTCTTGAATATGTGTGTCCTCATCAGTATGTTGAGACACTGATGGAAAGGATTCTCCTTGACTTGGGTTGACATTACTCGTTTGACTTGCATTGTGAGAGGAGCTGGAGGATTCAGGTGAATCATGACCTGATCCAGTATCACTGTTGGGTAGAGTGTGTTGTGACCCTTGATTTCTCTGCACACTTTCATCACATTTGTCCCATTCAGATACAGTGGGTATAGAAGGTATTGAGAAGCTGTTTTTACTGTGAACTTTCTTGGTTATCTGTATATGTGTGTCTGCAAAAGGAAAAATGGTCTCATTAAATACTACATGTCTTGATACATAGATCCTACCATCATTGCTTAGGCATCTGTACCCTTTCTGATTATTTCCATACCCTATAAAAGTGCATGGGGTAGACCTGAGACTTAATTTGTTTTTGTTGTATGGTCTGAGACATGGAAAACATAAACAGCCAAAGGTCTTTAGACTTTTATAATCTGGTTTCACCCCAAATAGCACTTCTATAGGAATTAGATGCTTAAGAACTTTGGTAGGAAGTCTGTTAATTAAGTAAACAGCAGTATTAAAGGCTTCTGGCCAAAATTTCATAGGTAAAGATGCCTGAGCCAGTAAGGTTAACCCAGTTTCCACTATGTGTCTATGTTTTCTTTCTGCTATTCCATTTTGCTCAGATGTATGTGGGCAAGTTGTTCTGTGAATAATGCCCCTTTTCTGGAAATATTCCTTTAGTGGCTTATATTCACTCTCACCATCTGTTTGTATAGTTTTGACTTCATTACACAGTTGTTTCTCTACTTGAGTTATAAATTGTATTACAACCTTTTGAGTATCTAATTTTGACTTTAAAAAATATATCCATGTATATCTAGAGATAAGTCAACAAATGATATATAGTACCTGTATCCATAATATGCATTTATAGGGGCTAGACCCCATAAATCTGTAGCAACCACTTGTAGTGGTTTGCTTATAACTGTTGTTGAATCTGCAAATGGCAATTTATGGCTCTTGCCTAGTTGACAATAAGTGCATACAAATGGTAGAGAAACATCAACAGAGATATTATTACTCAATAGTACTTGTTTTACAGTGTTTACATTGGGATTGTCCTAGTTTATAATGCCACCGAGTAAATATTTCTTGATTATTTGTGGCATGACACTCAGTACGGTTACAATGCATATTTCTAAAGTTGCTCTTTCTTGTATTCCCAAGGTTGAATTTGTACAATCCCTTGTCCGGTTTACCCTGTAACAATATGTTTTGACTTAGTAGATCCTTTAACTACACAGAATTTAGGGTGAAACTCAAAATACACATTATTATCATTAGCAAATTGAGATACACTCAATAGATTTTTCTTGATCTGTGGTACTCTCAATAGATTATTAAGGTAAAGAATTCTTTTACTTGGAACACTGCTGGTTCCAACATGTGTGATTTTTAGAGCTTCACCATTCCCCATAAGAATAGAGTGCATACCTGTGTATTCTTTGTTGCCAAGTGTTGGATGGATTCTTACCATCGAACCAACCTAGCCGAACCATCATCACCGGATCAACACAGCCGGACCAAGACTTCTCCAAGCAATGCCGAACCAACCTATTCTCCAAGTCATGCCGAACCAACCTCTTCTCCAAGTCATGCCGAACCAACCTCTTCTCCAAGTCATGCCGAACCAACCTCTTCTCCAAGTCATGCCGAACCAACCTCTTCTCCAAGCAATGCCGAACCAATCCACTGCCGGACCAGTCTACAACCAGACCAAGTCGTCTCCATACTAACATTCAACTCCTACCACCGAACCAAGGGAGGCCGAACCAAGATGCGCCAGGCCAGATTACGTCAGCCCAGGCCCGCCAGCTGCTGTATACCTCCAAGACCCCTACCCCCAACCTCACACTATAAATAGAGGGGCAGGGGTACAACAATGGGGGACAAGTTTGAGAGCTCAAGCACGGAAGGAACTTTTCAAACAACTTTCTTTTACTTGTACCAAAGCTTTGTACTTGTAATCATAACAAAAGAAGAGAAATAACATATAAAGTGGACGTAGGCACATTCTGGCTGAACCACTATAAATCTGCGTGTCCTTTTACAGTTTAGGCCCTGTTTTTTACGTATTTGCATAAATCACTCAAATTACTAAGAATAACATAAGATCTACTAAATCATACAACTTTGAGGTGTTTGTCCATTTTTTGTGCAAACATTTTTGGTGCTTTCACTGAGAACTAGAAGCTCGAAGCTTCAGCTTCATCCACTTAACGAGTTTTCCTAACAGCATTGTCCGCCGCTTGGAAAACATGCCTCCCAAACAGAGAAAAGATGTTAGCAAAGGAAAAAACATCGCATCCAGCAGCCTTCCAGATCCAGCTGTCACGAACCAAGTAGATCGTCCTCCTCCAGCAACAGTAGCCAATGAAGAACAGGCTAACCCAACTACTCCTGCCACAGAACAGCCTGCAGCAATTACTAGAGCAGATCTGGACAGAGTTGTGGTTGAAGTAACTAACCGCTTCACGTCCCAGCAGGAAGCCTTGGTGGATCATCTCATGTCACGCTTAAGGGACGCTGAAGAATCCAACCGCAACACTGAATCATGGAGCGAGTCCCAGTCTAGAGGATCTCAGAGACAACAAAGATCTCCCTTCTTCGAAGGAGCTAACGGCAGAAGTAGCCGTGGTAGGAGCCGAGACCGAGCACAGCCCGAAGTTAGGCCTGAGGAAACTTTTGGTACCGAACCCAACAGGGAAGGTACCGGGCGAAGGTCAACTGTAGCTGAGCCTGTCATGCTGCCTAACCACAGAAACGCCAGTGAACGGGGCCGAGCTAGAGTCCAGCCCGAAGTTGGACCCGAGGAAGTGCTCAGATCAGAACCCAACAGGGGGAGATCAAGGCAAGGGCCAACTATAGCTGACCCAAGCATGCTCCCAGAAGATCAAAGGCAGCCATTGGAAAATATGAGGAATGATAGACGATACCATCCCTACAGGTCATCTGGACGGAATCAATCCCAAAGAACAGAACCAAACTCATTTCTGTCTACTCCAAGTTCTGATGAAAGGATGGCACGCTTATTCAGAGAGTGTGTCCAACGGGAGCAAAGAGATCGAGGGATAGGCGCTAGGGTAACCAGTCCTTTCGCCCGCAATATCGAAATTGCTATCACCCCCCGAGAATGGAAGATGCCAACGATGGAACCCTACAAAGGAACCTCCGATCCCGTAGTACATTTACAAAGGTACACGCAGCATATGCTCATGAGTGGAGCAACAGAGGGAGTACTGTGCAAATACTTTCCGCTCTTCTTAGCAGATCTTGCTACCTCCTGGTTCTGTCATCTACCCCAAGGATCCATCAGCTCGTGGGAAATGTTGAAAGAAAAATTTATCAGCCAGTTCCGCATTCATGTGGAGCAACCTAAGGACGCTTATTCCTTATCCAGCGTCAAACAGAAACCTGGAGAAAAGCTGCAGCAATACCTAACCAGATTCAACGCCGCAGCAGCCGTAGTCCAAGATGCCGATGAGAAGCTTATCCTAATGGCCCTCTGCAGTGGTGTGCATCCGGACACTAAATTTGCTAGAAGGTTGACAAAAGAAAAGCCAGCTACTTTACCCGATTTCTTCCATGAAGCCGGGAAATACATGAGGCTTGAGGATGCTGCCATTGAGGGGCAGTCAGGACAGCAAAATAAGACAACCCATGGCAACGCCCCTGCTGTGGCAAGGGACGTTCGAAGAACTGATTCCAGAGACAATGCTGAAGGCAAGAAGGGAGAAAAGCGCCTATATCGGCCAGGGCCAAGATTCGACACTTACACTCCTTTGAACGAGACCGTCGAAAATATCTTCCTTGCCACCCAAGGCGAAATTAGGTATAAACGCCCACCGTACAAGAAGGAATCAGATAACGCACAGAAGTCTGGAAAATTCTACCGCTTCCACGAATCTCACAGGCATGATACCAACGAATGCCATCATCTCCGAGATCTGATTGAGGAACACATCAGAAGAAAGAAACTGGAACGTTATGTAAAAGGTCAGGACAGGACCCCAGCTCCTGCCAATGAAAACCCAAGGCTACCCTCCCCGGGGGCCGACAGGGGAAACCGCAACGCTAGCAACTCTAGTCAGGAAAAGATAGTGGTCCATACCATCTCAGGAGGGCCGCACATCGCAGACAGAAGCTGGAAAGAGATGGAAAGATACGGAAAGTCGCTTAGAGACAATAAAGATTATGTCAATTCGGTTATAGAAGAGCGCCACCCGAAGCGGAAAGAAAGTAATGACATCACGTTCGGTAAGCGTGACCTAGAAGGAAGGCAGTACCCTCACATGGATCCCATGGTCATCTCTGCCCGACTTGGTCCCGCCGAAGTCTACCGAATCCTGGTAGACACTGGAAGCTCGGTGAACATCCTGTTCAAACACGCATTCGACAAAATGAAGCTATCAATGAAGGATGTATCCCCCTGCGATAAACCATTACACGGCTTCACTGGAGACGCGAAGATGCCCCTCGGGCAACTGGACCTTTTTGTTGAGATTGGAAGCCATCCCCGCACTGCTGTACGGAAACAAACGTTTGTGCTAATAGAAAACCAGTCGGCCTACAACGCCTTCTTGGGAAGGCCACCCTTGTCTGACTTCCAAATTGTCTTAGCCCCATGGTGCCTAAAGATGAAATTCCCAACGGACAATGGAGTAGGGAAAGTGGAAGGAGATCAGGACGTTGCTCGAGACTGCGATGTGACTGAACTTCGCAACAACCACAGGAAGGATAAAGGGAAGGGTGTAGAGATTGCCCTCTGCACAAAAAGTCTAGAAGCGTAGCAATTAAAGAAAGCCCCTCCTCTTCGATATACCAGCGACCCTTTAAATGAATTAGATCCTAGGGACAAAGAGGAGGAGACCACCGCCGAGCCTGCAGAGGCTATGGAGTTTATATCTGTAGACAAGCATGACTCGAGTAGACTATTGAAAATTGGGTCCCAACTAAAAGCCGAATTGAAAGAACAACTCATCGATTTTCTCCGCCACAACTTGGATGTATTCGCTTGGTCACACGCTGACATGACTGGAATCTCCCCCGACATAGCATGCCACGTATTAAACATTGATCCTACCAAGGCGCCTGTAAAACAAAGAAAGAGAAGCATGGGGGCAGAGCGATCAGCAGCCCTCGATGAAGAAGTAAAAAACCTACTCGCCAATGACTTCATACGAGAAGCTATCTACCCGGAATGGATCGCCAACCCGGTGCTGGTAAAAAAGGCTAATGGGAAGTGGCGAACCTGCATTGACTTTTCCAACCTAAACGACGCCTGCCCAAAGGATTGCTTCCCACTTCCCAGAATCGACCAACTTGTAGACAGCACAGCCGGGCACGAACTCCTATCTTTTATGGATGCATACTCAGGATATAACCAAATTCCTATGCATGCTCCCGACCAAGACCACACTAGTTTCATCACCGATCGAGGTTTATACTGCTATAAGGTAATGCCTTTCGGACTTAAAAATGCAGGAGCCACCTATCAGCGCCTCGTCAACAAGATGTTTGCGGGGCTGATAGGACAAACTATGGAAGTATATGTGGATGACATGCTAGTAAAGTCAAGGAAAGCTAAAGATCACGTGAGCCACCTAGGCAAGATGTTTCAAGTACTTCGACAATATGGAATGAAGTTGAATCCGCTAAAATGCTCCTTCGGAGTGTCATCTGGAAAGTTCTTAGGATTCATCGTTCATGCCAGAGGAATAGAAGCAAACCCTGAACAAGTCCGAGCGCTAAGGGATATCAAGATACCTTCCACTCGGAAGGAAATGCAAAGTTTGAACGGAAAAGTGGCCGCTCTAGGCCGATTCATCTCCAAGGCGACGGACAAGTGCGTCCCCTTTTTTGAGGCTCTAAAGAAAGACAAGGGAAAGTTCGAATGGACTGACGAATGCCTGACCGCTTTCCTTCACTTAATCGAACACCTCCAGAAACCACCGGTGCTCTCAACTCCAAGCGAAGGAGAAGAATTATACCTATACCTCGCTGTGTCATCCTACGCCCTAAGCGCTGCCTTGGTAAGGGAAGACAACCGCACGCAATGGCCGGTTTACTTCGTCAGCAAAAGGTTTACTGGGGCAGAAGTTAGATACCCTAAACTTGAGAAATTAGCATATTGTCTACTAATCACTTCACGAAAACTACGTCATTACTTCCAATCCCATTCCATCAAAGTTCTGACCGATCAACCACTGAGGCAGGTACTCCATCGTCCCGACACTTCTGGGCGATTACTTAAATGGTGTATTGAACTGAGTCGGTATGATATCACCTATCACCCTCGCACCGCCATCAAGGGACAGGCCATGGCTGATTTCATTGCAGAGTTCACTACCAACGAAGATCAGGAGCAATTGGAAATAACAGGAGATATCAAGTGGAATCTCTTTGTGGATGGTGCATCAAACGAACAAGGCTCGGGGGCAGGTGTAGTAATAATCACTCCCAGGGGAAACAAACTGCACTATGCTATAAGGTTGGAGTTCGCTGCCACCAACAACGATGCAGAATATGAAGCGGTGATAGCTGGGCTAGAAATTGCCATAGAAATCGGGGCCAATTCTTTGTGTATTCACAGCGATTCTCAACTTATTGTTAACCAAATACTAGGAGAATTCCAAGCTCGAGAAGAACGACTCATAGCATATCTAAAGAAGACCAGGTTACTTCTCAGCCGATTGGACCACTACATAGTCAAACACATCCCTCGGGAGGAGAACCAAGAGGCCGACGAATTAGCAAAGCAAGCAAGTATGAGAGACATCACCATCCTCGGAGCAGTGACCATCTCAAAGCAAATGGCGCCAAGTTTTGAACAAGTGAATCTGATAACTGCAACCGAGGAAGCAACTTGGATGACTCCCATCCGAAACTACCTACAGAGTGGCACACTACCCGACGGGCGTAATGAAGTCAAGAAAATCTTGAGGAAAACATCCCGCTATACAATACAAGAAGACATCCTCTATCGGCGCGGCTTCTCTAACCCATTGTTAAGGTGTGTCGCCGGAAGGGAAGCCAAGGAAATCTTATCCAACATCCATCAGGGGAGCTGTGGAGATCACACCGGAGGGCAAACATTAGCAAAAAAGATACTCCGATACGGATATTTCTGGCCCACCTTAAGCAAGGACGCCTTAGATTTCGTCAAGAGGTGTGACAGATGCCAAAAATTTGCTAAGATTCCACGGCTACCAACAACTGAGATTACTTAAATGACCAGCCCTTGGCCCTTCGCAATATGGGGAATTGACTTAATCGGCGAGCTACCGATGGGCCGAGGCAGGGCCAAATATGCTATAGTGGCAGTTGATTATTTCACCAAATGGGTGGAAGCGGAACCTCTAAATAAAGTATCTTCAGCAAAAGTTATTAACTTCTTGATCAAAAATGTTCTATGCAGGTACGGAGTCCCACTCAAAATCATATCAGACAATGGACTTCAATTTGACAGCGAGGAATTCGCCAACTGGTGCCAAGAACACTGAATTCATAAAAGCTTCTCATCCGTAGCATATCCCCAGGCAAACGGACAAGTCGAAGCAGTCAACAAAATTCTGAAAACTCTAATAAAAAAGAAGCTCGAAAAGTCAAAGGGCGCTTGGGTGGATGAACTTCCTACGGCACTATGGGCCTATCACACATCTTTCAGAACATCGACAGGGCACACTCCTTTCTCTTTGGCATACGGATCGGAGGCTATGCTCCCAGTTGAAACTATTGTGCCTTCCCACCGTCGGATCCACTATAACCCAGAAGAGAACGAAGAACTCCTTCACATGTCTTTGGATCTAATCGAGGAGAGAAGAAACGATGCAGTCCTCAAAACAGCAGCCCACAAGCAAAAAGTGGCAGCACAATACAACTCCAAAATCAAGCATCGTACCTTACAGGAAGGGGATCTTGTCCTCAAGCGAATCTTCCCTCGCCCCGGAGCATTAGACCCAATCTGGGATGGACCATATGTAATTCATAAAGATCTCCACAACGGAGCCTATATTTTGTCAACAGTGGACGGAGAGGTGTTCCAGAGGGCATGGAACATCCAACACCTCTGTCGATACTTTTCTTAACTTGTATTGCCCATATGAAGTGAATTAACAAAGAGAATCAGTGGACGTAGGCATTTTCGTGCCGAACCACTTTAAAAAACCTTGTCTCTTTTTTAACTTGTTCCTTCGTATCTTGGCTGCTTGTTAACTTTATCCTTTTCTGTTGAACAAAATCCTGAGTATATAGCATTTCTATTCAAAGCACTCCACAACGCAACTTCACCTAGACAAGACCCAACAGGTACTATGCGAATCTATGCCCTCGCCAATGAGACACTTTCGCTCCAGCATCCCTCTGCTGCGGGTTAACTCATTGCTCACGACGGCCCTTAAAGCCAACTGTAATGAGCCGATTATAAGCCACCGAGAAGGCCGAATATAGCCGAGGCAGCTCATTACGGCGTTAGGCTCGCCGGCAACTGTGAACCGACTATAAGCCCCAACATAAGGTGTGGCCAGCCAGGGGCAGTTCACAGTTGACGATCGGCACCCACGCTAGCCGGCCACAGTAAATCGAATAATACCCACGATTACGGGCCATAATGGCCCGGGTAGTTACCGTGCGCGATCTCGGCTCCGATGTGTCTTAAGTGCGGCTGTGGTAAAAAAGAATTAACTCCCCGCGGAGGCGTAAGATGGGTGACGAATGTCTCCAAGACCCACAGCTAGGGAAAGTGACTACAAAACCCGTTTGCCACGAACTTAAGCACATCGAAGGCCTTCCGTGATTGGAAGTTTTACCTTTTCACGTATTTCAATTTTACTTAAAAAGCTTTTTCCCTATCCTCTATAACAATCCCTAAAGTACATAATACAGAGTAGGAGATACTCGCCAATGGGTGTAGGGATTCACAGTGGCAGGACATTCGACTACATTCCATGCTCGGTCATACAAGATATTCAAGACTGCCATCTACGATTAAAACATGAAAGGCGGTATTTTCTTCTTTTGTGTGCAAATACATGACTATAATTTGTTCACACCACACGCTAATATTGCAAGTCATGAAATTATGATTTAAAACCAGAATCAGACATCAAACACAATTCAACTGCGAGAATATACACATATATTTTTCTCATACGAACATTCAAAAGACAACAAAATCAGCTTAAGTTAAAGAGTTACACGTCAAAATAAGATTATTTATTACAAGTGGCAAAATATTACAACCTAAAGGCTACGTTACTATTTTTTCGACTAACATATACAACACTGTCGAATCCACAAAAAGAGTTTTTCCAGGTATAATCAAGGAGCCGGCTGCAGTGGAGCTTTATCCTTGCCCTGTTGACCCCCTGTCCAGTCAAAAAAAAAAAGGAAGACTCATTAGCAATAAGCAACCAAGTTGATGGAGAAACTAAAAAGGGAGACTTACCAGCACCTGTTTCCTGACTATCCTGATCGTCATCCTCTACCTGCACGCCTACCTCCTCAGCGGCAAGCAACCGCATACCTTCCTTCACCGCCACCTTCTCCTCCTTGGCAAACTGGGCAGTGACCGCATCCATGCTGAAGGCCACGCCACCATCTTTATCCGCATCGGCCTTGGCCTCCTCCAGAGCCCGAAGATAGATCTTAGCCATGATCCTGGGATAATCATCCATCCAGGATAGGTTTCCCTGCTTCCAGGTTCGGAAGTACATGTTCTGGAGCATTTCATCCATCATCCCCTCATTCTCCTCAAACTCCCTCATCCGGGCCTCGGAAGCCAACAACCTCCCAACGGCAGCATCTCTCTCCAATCGGTATCTCGAGCAGTCGGCTAGAAGGGATCCCCGCATTGCCTCCATCTCCTCCCTCAACTTAGCTTGAGCAAGCTCTGCAGCCTCAAGTTTCCCGGACAATTCCTCCACCTGCTCGAGATCCGCTTTCCGAACTTCGTCCACCGTGGCAATAGCCATGTCAATCCGTTCTTTGCAAGTAGCTTTCATTTTCCGCAATTCGGCCCGACTGGCCTCTTCCATGGTTTTCCTTAATCGTCCAGTAGCAGCCTCATGCTGAGAAATCTGAATAGCCTGATCCGCAAGCTGTTTGGCCTGATCCGAAACCACCAATCGAAGTCGGATATTGGCGCTCCCAATCTCCTCTCCGGCCTTAACCAGCCGGGCATGATGCCCCATCAGCTTCTTGGTCTCCTCCGCCACCCGATCAATATTAGCCTTGGCCTCGTCTCCCATAGTGATTATACGAGTAGTGAGTAAATCGAGATCTAAGGACTTAGCTTCATCAAGTACCCGTACCATGGGGTTGCGGGGGAGAAGGTGTTCACCAGTGACTTCGTCGAAGGTAATATCATGAGAGCCTGGATCCAGATCAGGATGACCCGCAAATGGATTACGAGCCAAATCAGGACGGTCGATATGAATAACAGAAGGGTTTCCGGACGGGTGCGGAGAAGGCACAAACTCGCTATCCTCCTCCGTGATATCATGAAGAGGCTGAGCCGGGAGCTGAGGACCAGGCGAAGGTTCGGATAAAGGACGACTCCTCTTTCTCTGCTGAATACCCTCTTCGATAACCCCGAGAAGAGGACGGTAGCCGACTACATCCCCGGAGCGGTGGGTCGAAGGCTTCGGCTTGACAGAAGTTTTGGAAAGCTTGTACTGTTCAAGCCTGTGCCGAAAGTCTGAGGCTTTGACCGTTTTACCTGCTCCTGATATGAAGAAAAAGTGTCACAAGCATATATTGTTCTATACTTCAAGAAAACACGGCAAATTAAAAGGAGAGAAACACATATGTGGTTGTACAAACCCTGGGGAGGAGTAGGATACTGCAATAGGTCCTGGATTTCATTCCAGGATGGGAGCGGGTCATAAAATATTCGTAAGTCCCTATCATTAGTGAAGCATGCAGGAGTCAAGAGTTCACCTTGAGTCGTCGGAGCCACCCTGGCTGGAATGGTCTGGGAAGACTCGCTTGCACCGGTCCCGGCCTTGTCCGCTTTCCCGGTTTTCTCTACCAAAACCGGATCTCCGTCCAGCCCCTCGAAAGCCTGGTGGAACGCATCGTCCGTCCACTCCTGAATCTCGCCCGCTTGCCCAGGAAGCAAGGCCCCGATGCCATCGCCACCTTTATCACCTTCCCGACCATCTCCACCCTCGCCTCTTTCCTCCTCTATGTCTTCCTCCTCCCGGGTAAGTGGACAATTGCTGGGGGAAGGACCGTCCGACTTCTTGAGTTTCTTACCTCCGACAGCGGAAGGTTTTGTGAAAGGTTTCCTCTTGCTACTCTCTACCGTAACACCTTCCTTGGTCTGAGCAGCCGCCCTCTCCTCCGCCGTTTCCCTCAGCTTAACTACTGACTGCTGCGGAAGGATTAAGTTATATTCCAAAAGAATCGCATTTCTGATCAAGAAGGCCGATGATCTATATTTCCCAAGAATAGCTTCTATCTCAACCGCCGTCTGAACCAGGCGGTCAGTCTCCACAACCGGAAAGCCACCTGTCGCTAACAAAAATGAGAAAGTATGAGAAGAAGCATCGCAATCGGAATAGAAATTATAAGTAAAAGCATCAACTTACATCCAGAAGTAAAGCGCCGGATTGAAACGGAGTCGTCCCTAACAAAGAACCACTCTTTCTTGAACATGCTGAATTTAGAGTACAGATCCAAGACCGGTTTGAAGGTCACGGCTGACTCCAAGCTAATGTATGGGGACCCCTTCTTATAGCCTCTCAAATTATACAAGTACCGGATCTCCCGGTTGGAAGGAGCACGACCATACTTCCTTTGGAAAATGACGAAGAGGCTCACCAGGATAGCATAGGAGTTGGGTTGAAGCTGGAATGGGGCCACCTTGAGATATGTAAGGAAGCTGATTACCCAAGCATTAAGAGGCGGAATGGCATCACACATGCAGTGGTATCTGTTGTAAGCAAAGTACCCCTCAGGGGGGTCGTATGGCATAACATCTCTCCCTGGCAACAGCATTCGCGCCCTATCAATTCCGAAAGAACGAGAGATGGCATCAAGCTGCTCCTCCTTGAGGGAACTAGGAAAACAGTCGGGCGGGGAGTTCAGAATTTCCTAAGGGCCGTACCCGTCCACTAGTGATCTCGGGATTGGTCCGTGACGTTCGGGATTCGGCTGAGCTGGGGGCACGGCAGAGGAACCTCCTTCGCCCCCGGATTTCTTTTTGTCTGATCGAGTTTCCGCTTTACGAGACATTATCTGCAACACCGGAAAAACACATCGTTAGAACAGAGGATGTAAACAAATAAATGCAGAAGTTCATTCGGTATTATGGTCTAAGAGGTCCATTCGGTATTGCCGTACGAGAGTTCATTCGGCATCCCAACACAAGAAATCATGCGGCATTTTCCATATAAGATTCATTCGGTACTGAATTTGTAGGCTCATTCGGCAAAAGAATACATTACCTGGTTCAGAGCTTGGACTATTCGGTACTCGGTTGATTCGGTACTCAGATGATTCGGTACTCAGGTGATTCGGTACTCAGATGATTCGGTACTCAGGTGATTCGGTACTCAGTTTGATTCGGCTCTCTCTGTTCGGTAAGGACTAACGGAGGTGTGTAGCACCTATTTATAAGCAGATACAAGACGCCGAACCAAACGGCTCCTCACTCTGGGACCAAATGAAAACACCTTAGCCGAAACAAAGCGCGGCATATACTAGCATATGCCCCACTTTGGGGGGCAAATGTTGGATGGATTCTTACCATCGAACCAACCTAGCCGAACCATCATCACCGGATCAACACAGCCGGACCAAGACTTCTCCAAGCAATGCCGAACCAACCTATTCTCCAAGTCATGTCGAACCAACCTCTTCTCCAAGTCATGCCGAACCAACCTCTTCTCCAAGTCATGCCGAACCAACCTCTTCTCCAAGTCATGCCGAACCAACCTCTTCTCCAAGTCATGCCGAACCAACCTCTTCTCCAAGCATGCCGAACCAACCTCTTCTCCAAGCAATGCCGAACCAATCCACTGCCGGACCAGTCTACAACCGGACCAAGTCGTCTCCATACTAACATTCAACTCCTACCACCGAACCAAGGGAGGCCGAACCAAGACGCGCCAGGCCAGATTACGTCAGCCCAGGCCCGTCAGCTGCTGTATACCTCCAAGACCCCTACCCCCAGCCTCACTCTATAAATAAAGGGGCAGGAGTACAACAATGGGGGACAAGTTTGAGAGCTCAAGCACGGAAGGAACTCTTCAAACAACTTTCTTTTACTTGTACCAAAGCTTTGTACTTGTAATCATAACAAAAGAAGAGAAATAACATATAAAGTGGACGTAGGCACATTCTGGCTGAACCACTATAAATCTGCGTGTCCTTTTACAGTTTAGCCCCTGTTTTTTACGTATTTGCATAAATCACTCAAATTACTAAGAATAACATAAGATCTACTAAATCATACAACTTTGAGGTGTTTGTCCATTTTTTGTGCAAACACCAAGGTTGAGATTCTGCAAGTTGTTTGTGAGGTGATTTATTGCACCTGAGTCTGGATACCATTCTTCTTCTGCTATTTCTTCAGATCTGGTAAGTCTTTCTGAGTTTAAGTTTTGAGTTCTTAAACTTTCTGTATGACTGCCTTGCCTTTGATCAACATGTGCTATGTTTGCACTGGGGTTTTGATTTCTCTGACTTGACTGATTTTGCTGATTTGGGTAATAATCAGTGTTGAGTCTGAAGTAACATTGTCTGGCTGTATGTCCTGGTTTTTCACAGATTTGACATCTTATTCTATTGTTATTCCATCTTCCATTTCTTCCTCTACCTCTCTGAGTAGCATTGTTTCTCTGATTGAGATTGTCTTGTCTGGTATTCTGATTTTCTTGTTTTCTCCCTTGACTTCTGTTTCTTGAGTTTGAGGCATAATTGAGAGACAATTCTGTGTTATTTTCTTTTCTCTGTTCAATTCTTCCTTCATGAGCTAACAGTGTTGAATTGACATACTGCATGTTGGGTAGATCTTGTTGTGATGAAATGATTGCTACTACAGATTCATATTCACTGTCCAGACCATTTAAGATGGTTAGTATCTGCTCAGTCTCAGATGCTTTATGACCAGCTGTGTCAAGAATGTCGTAGTATGATTTTGCCTTAGTCAGATATTCTCTCATTGACATGTTTTCTTTCTTGAGGTTCTGTAATTGTCTCTTGTAATACATAATTCTTGCAGCTGATTGTGTGTTGAAGTTTTGTTGAATTGCAGACCATATTTCGAATGATGTTTTACATCCAACAATCTGTGATATCAGGTCTGAACTGATGGATGACAGTAGCCATGCTGCCAGTAGACTGTCCTGTCTCTGATGATTGATGAATTCTTTGTTGATGATCCTCTCTCCTGTGCTATCACTATCATCCTTCCTGGCACAGTAGCAGTTCCATAAAGAAAGTCTTCCAGTCCATACCCTCTTATACTGGTTTCAATTTAATACTTCCATAATATGAAGTTTTCATCTAGAGTTGTTGTCACTAAATTATTCTTTGGCTTTATGATCTTGTAGGAATTTGTTCCAGTATTTGATGAATCTTGGTTTCTTGATCTTGACCCTTCCTAATTCTTCACTCCACTGGTTGCTGATGATGCAGTATCATCGTCTCCTGCTATGGTGGATTATGAGGAAGTGCAGTTGAGATTATCTGAAGCTATTGAACTGATGGTGCAGCCAATGTTCTTGATTCAAGAATCTTGGCGAGGCACTTTTACTGGGTACTGGGAATTCGTGATACAGAGACAAGTATGCTTTAATCCTCAGATGATGAGATAGCAATGATCTGAGAGCAACCAGGATGGTGGATGATGAGAATTCTCTGACACCTCCTTGGATGGCTCAGTGATGATGCAATGATTCTCTGATGAGGAACTGAAGATTGTTTGAATCTGAATTACTGTCGTTTGACAGATTTCAATAGCTCTGATACCATGATAGATTTCTTGTGAATTGATGAAATGAAGTAATTGGAATTGTGATATAATTGCTTTGTAAAGAGGAGTATTATTTCATTTATCAGAGATAGATTTTGTTACATTGATACAACAGTTTATATAATTGCACAATGCAGTGATGGGCCGGTTAGTATACAAGCCCGAGCCCATACCTCAGAGATAAAAGTATTTTCCCTGTATCGTTATATCATTCTAACTGTATGAACATATTACCGGTACGAAATGTTGCATCATCAATCATAGGAGTAGAAGATGTTGTAACGGTTAACCTTTTCAATAACCAATTTTGACTCCGGCTACGCTATTTTTTTTCCAACAACTTCTCCAATACATGTCATGCCAACCTTCGACCTCCATAAAATGGCATCTTGTTTTTTGGATTGTCTACCCAAACTATAATGACATTTGGTCCAAGAGGAAGGCCATTAATAATTTGATTTGGATCACTTGAGTAGACTCATCCTTCAGCAACTAATTCTCCACTCCCACCCTAATTATATAAGTTGCATTTTGTTTTTGTGCTAACTCTGCCAAAGGAAAAAATATATTTATTAAATAACCAATTGTGTTCAAATCCATACCATGTTTGCTAATAATATTTAGGTCACATACACATAAAAGTTAAAAAAAAAACATATCCAGTTTCTCAGAGTTTTCTATTGTGCGCACGACCCTATTGGCTGACCATGTTACCATCTTATCTTTGGCATCTTCAATACGAACCAAACCAGGTGAAGGCGTCTACAAAAAAGCATTTAATTTTGTCTGACGAACTATTCAAATTTTCATGACATTCGGACCTAACGGGACTTTTAAAGCTCATTTGGATCACTTAATACAATTCATCCTTGGCCAACTTCCTCATCATTCTCATCCCTATGCAATAAATCACAATGAACACCTATTTGGCTATTTTTGCTCCATAGTTAATCAAAACCGAACTACATTAAGTATTACACTAAAGATCGAATTTTTATAAAATGTTGCAACAATAATATAACAAATTTTTACCATTTGAGATAAGCTCTCTTCCCTCCTGCTTTCTTTACCTGCCAATCAATAATATTGCAAAAACATTAATGATGTTACTAGATTTTCAAGTTCATACATGTACATTAACGATTATAGTCATGAACTATAACAAAACTTCTATGGTAGGGCTATTGATGAATCAGAATACTATTAAAAATTGCACTAATGATGCAAGCAGACCCACTTGCTATTTGCATAAAAATCAAGCATGCATCAAATGAGTTCTTACCAGCACAACAATCACCGAGTAACTAAAGATTCAAGTAAACAATCTCCTAAAACGTACTTAATAGCTATATATGAACTGAAGCCAATTATTTTAATAACGTAAAATTAAGGATAGATATAATAGTAATGCTATTGTATAAAAATCACAAACGAAAATGAAAGAAATTATTATCCTGTAATTAACATTCAAAACCAAAATCCTAACCAATAAGTGATGGACTATAATTAAGTTTTCCAGAAAATATGAAATCCAACTTATGTATTTTTTTCTTACCATAAATATGTTTGACATAACTTCTTACATGATTTGATTTTAGTACCCATTTAAGCATCTTCGATCCCAAGCCATAAGTTGACTAATAACATTACAGTGTGATATAATATTTGTTCGTAAAGACATAAAGTTCTTGCATGCATGTATGTTCAACATTAATGTTGCACCATGTACATCTAGCTACACCTATGCCTGTTAAAAAAAATGTGCAATATGGGAACATATACAAAAACAACTAAGCTATTATTCTCAAACAAATTGGGGTCGGCTTAGGACTGTCAATGGATACCCGAAAGATCTGAAATCCGTCCGCATCCGTAAAGCGGATAAATATCTGATATCTAAAAAAAGGATGCGGACGCGGATACGAAGACATCCGCATCCGAAAATTATCCGACCGATTTATGTCAAGATTATAGTTCAAATTATGTGTATTTTAATGATGTAAATGATATTTGTTTGTTATTTTACCAAGTTAGTAGTTTATATTATATGCACTTAATGCTTATTAACTGCTCGAAACTATTTATTATCATCATATTTGTTAATATTTAACACTTTTATAATCAATGAGATTGAAAAATATTTGTGTTAAACAAAAAATTTCTTTTTGTAATTCTTGATTTATCGGTCGTTAACGAATAGGATAATTATTCAATATCCGTCTGTATCCGCGGATGCGGATATCCGATCTCCGAAAATGATTTCGGATGCGGATATGACACTATCCGCATCTGAAAACATCCGTTGACAGGCCTGGATCGACTAGGGATGGAACTAAAAACTAAATGACAAAGCCAATTTAAAAGTTATAATAATAACAATAACAATAGCAATAATAAAATAAAGTTAAATAAATAAATTAATTAATAATAATAGTAACTAAGTAAAATAAAAACAAAAATAAAAATACATGTGTGTGTGTGTGATAATAATAGTACTAATAGTAATAATGGTGCTGATAGTAATATTGATGAACGACCAAACGCCACGTCTTAGGCTCCTGTTCCCTAGTCCTATAATCTAAAACTTATAAAACTCATTGTTCTGGTACGTGAATCGCTAACTTCCACGCGCTCATGTTCGTCACCAGCTCTTCGGATATATTCACATCCTTCAAGTCCCTTTTACTAATTCCTCTCATGTCAACCTTGATTGACCTCTACTTCTCTTTGACCATATATACATCAAAATTATTTGCTGCATGTAACCATTATCAAATATCTCCAATATCATTTTCAAATATCTCCACACGTGTAAACAAATATCAAATTTTTGTTTCTACAATTTCTATGGTTTTGAACAATATGTACATTTATACATATGATAAAACCATTATCTTCATAAAATAGTTAACACAATTATCCATTATACCAAATACACATACTGTTTTTACTAGTATAGTGAACATGATTTGTCAGAGAAGAAAAGTTTACATTTCTCCGCAATCCAACATAACTTCCTAAACACATTTAAAATCCAACAATCAAAGGGATTCAGAATAATAGGCAAACCAACTCTAAAATGAACAAAACAATTTAAAACAACTAAGACAGTGATAGAACATCAAAACACATCAATGGTAGAAAAGGGAAAAATGAAAACCAAGACCATTTTTTCCTTCAGTCCAATTAATTCAACATCTTTTGACAAAATAAAGTTGCTGCATAATGGAAATGATCGTATGAAATATGGTGCAAACAGTAACATTACAAACAAAACATTTAATAGTTCATACAAGATAAATCTAAAACATTTAAAAAATGCTGAAATAACAAATCACAATATAGAAAAACTAAATTTAATAAGAAAAAATGGGGAAAAAAAACCAAAATTCAACATTATACTTTGATTCCAAGGTCTATATTCACTCAACAAGACATCTAAAGAACTGTTCTATGAAGCTTTGTTTGATTACCTAAACATAAAGTACGATCATAACACTCAGGAAATTTATGAGAAGCAACTGACACCGAAATTGAAAACAAAATATAATAGATCCATCAAAATTGCAAACAAGTCATCATAATCATTTTGATCGCAAAACTATAAACAAAAAAATTGTTGCTCAGGTAACCACTCAGGAATAAATTTTCATCCATCATTGCAACGATACAAATATAGAAAATAACAATGGATGAAGAAAGGGACATAGAATTTTGTAAATCAAAAAAAGGAAGACGAGTAAAATTGCTTGCATTGGATGAATTGGAACTTGATGAATGCGGGGATGTAGATGTTCCAAAATGAAGCAAAAATGTTGATACAGTGAAGCTCTGAACTTTGGATAAACCCAAACTGGTAGTGAAGAGTTATGATAGGTTAAAAAGTAGAATAACACTGTAAGAATGTGACATGATGAGAAATATATGCATTAAGCACAAGCTTAGACCGGTAAGTGCAGATAATAGAGTGAGTGGCAAGTTAGTGCAATGAAAAAATGCTCTGAGCACAGTGATTGGCAAGTAAGCAAGTTGGCAAAGTAAGTAGGCTGAATCTGATCTGAAATCTAAGTGCGCAACAAGAGTGTAATCTGGCCTATTGATTGGCTAGTAAGAAAGTGCTGACACTGAAGCTCAGTAGATGCTAAAGCAAGAACGTAAGGCTAAATCTAAACTGAAATTATATGGAGTGCTAAGGCAGATCACATTCTGAAGATGGTGCATGATTTGCTGATGGATATACTGGAGCACCATAACATGACAGAGAGTAAAGTCAAACTACAAGGAAGTTGGCATGATGACAAACTAGAGGCATGAACATAAGGCAAGAACAATACCAAATTGAACTGCATCAAGATCATGTTATAGCAAAACAAGCAACATTGGGTTGTAGTATGCAAATTGTAGCGTAATGCAATGATAAATGCATTTAGTACATTTAGTACATAGGCAAGACAAGAAAATATACGACAGTAGTGCAACGAGAAAAGCCTAAAGTACGAAGTATAGTGACCTAGTGCATAGTAGCAGACCGAATCATTGTGCGGAAGAGGGCATGATAAGACAGTAGCTGAACTATAGTAGTAGCATTGCGTGACCTAATAATCATGAATAAGCTGTTGTGTGGTTGTACTACAGGTGTGTTTAAGGATGGGCATGCGCGCAATACCGGGCTAATCTGCACTTGTTTTCGACTCAGCAAACATCTTCCATTCATTTGCACTTTTGATGTTATCTGACCTTAGTTGAAGTTTTTCCTCCTTGGTCTTTTGCTTCCTCTATCTTTTTAACTAATTGGGCTTTTGAAAACCTAAAAATACATCCCATTTGCTGAAAAATGAGAACCTTTTGACATTCTTCGTCTAGTTTAGATCTAACCTGCAATATTAATCAAAATATTAATCAAACTAATAGCTATAACAGTTTAATTCTAACAACTGATAATGTTCAACAAATAATATTTCAGGATAATGTCTTAGTTAGTGGTAATCAATGTCTACTGAAATGTCATTTGGCATTTTGTGTTTAAACTATAGCAATGCCATTGGCATTAAACTACCATATGCTTTAAACTACTAAAATGTCATTTGCTTTAAACTACTGAGATAATGGAATACCTCAAAGGGATTGTGTATTTGTTGTCAACCCCATAGGAAACTGTTTTTGGATACATAAATCAGTTTTTTATGCAATAATTTCATTAATAATACTGCCCCATAAGAACCCGTTTCATAGTAAAAACTATTGTAAATCAGTTTATAACCCATGTTTTTATAGTTTAATTCAAGGTTCGACAACTCGGATTTCGTCTCGGTTTCGGTCTTTTTAAATTTTGTTGGTTTCGGTCGGTTTCGAAAATTTCGCTTGTTTCGGTTTCGGTCCTAATATCGAAGATTTGCATTTGTAATAGAAAAGTAATTATAAACGATGTAAATTCATGTAAAACATAGTATACAACAAAATAATAACGATACACACAACACTACTACATCCAAAAACTATTTTTCGAAGCTACATATGGATTGTTTTCATAATTTCCTTCATCGTCTTGTGTTGTATAATACGATGGATAACCATGTTGTATTTGTCCTGGATCCATAAATGTCGCCATCATATTATCAAAAGACGATGGTTCATCATTTTGTGTTGCATACGTAGCTTGACTGTTTTGATCACTCGAGATATCACTATATGTTTCGTTTGTTCCATAATATGAGTTATCACTCGTACAGTCAAAAGTAGAATGTCTATATGTTAGTGGATCATTGAAGCATATGGATTATGCTTATAATCATGTTGATGTTCGTATTTAACATTTAAATCGCTGCCTCTTCGGTTAGAATTGTTGCTCGCACCCTTTCTTCTTGAATATGTTTGTATTGGTCTATATAATGCACCGCCATCACTAGAACCAATACCATAATTACGAGTTAAACTCACACCCCTTTCACCGGCATTACCATGATCATCATTTGAGAAACTGCTACTATTTTCTTTGCTTTGACTTCTTGTTGCTCGTGCAGGTATACAATCAATCGCGACGACTGCATCATTCAGTGTACTGGTCATCCAAGGATCGTCGTCCAACAAGGGTGGTTCAATTTCAGTAGTCCATTCGGCTAATGGATCCTCTTCATGGAATATATAGTCCAGATCGATCAACTGATTTTCAGTATCACGGCGTCTTGAATGTTTTGCTCTTAATCTCATGTTGTAATGCACATATACTAATTTTTCTAGATT
Source organism: Allium fistulosum (assembly GCA_030737815.1). Lineage (NCBI taxonomy): Eukaryota > Viridiplantae > Streptophyta > Magnoliopsida > Asparagales > Amaryllidaceae > Allium > Allium fistulosum. Next base: position 1,339,937,768 of record CM060901.1, on the reverse strand, counting down.
TTTCATTTTTATTATATTGCGTAATTTTGTATGGATCATTGAAAATGTAGTCCAGTTTCTCTCGCAGTTTGAAGAGGAAACTGTTTGACTTAAAATGTGCATTGCTAAACGTGTTAAATTTGGAGCATCCTCTCTTTCAATTATTGACCACCATTGAGCGGGAAAACATGTCCTTACGGTTGTATATGCTTTTGCAGAACAAAATGCACCAATTTTCATTCTGTATCTTTTTACCTGTGATGTTAAATTAAATATTTAATATGTCTTAAACGTTCAATGTTTAACGTAAGTATTATATATGTTAATTTTACCTCTTTTCCAATTTCAATCTGTGTTACAATGTCTGGCATCATTCTTTCAACGACGTTGTTAAATCCGTTTAATACTTCTCCATCATTTGTTGCATCCCCATATTGAATGATGGGATTAAAAAAATAACTTATATGAGAAAGATTTAAAATATTATTGAAATGTTATATATTTTATTATTTGTATGACGATAAGATAAAACAAATTACATGCGGCGTGAAGTGGTCGATGTAACCGTCTTTCCCATCTTTTGTCTGTTATATTCCACCATTTTTGGCAATGCCTTCCACCAACATTTTTTCTAATCGATTATTTTGCTCCATAAAGATATCTCATATCTGTTTTGTCATCACTATCTACCATTTGTAAAACTTTCACCAATGGCTCAAAAACAAGGATGACGAAAGCAGCACCAGTCCAAAATGCGTTGTTGTAAATTAGTGTAGAGACAATATTTGTTGTTCTTTTGTCTTTAGTATTGAGTTTGGGAACTCTTGATGTCCACTTTCTCGAAGCAATCATCCTTCTTAGGTCATCATTATGTTTATAAATAGAGTCTAGTGCGATGAAATGAGTTGCAAACCGTGTTACCGCCGTCTAATCAATTCTTTATTATTGATCTTTTTCCTCATGATGGAAAGTAACCAACCATGCTTGTATATAAATGTCGTTATTAACTGGCAGTTTGTGATAACGGTTGTTACCTCTGGCTCTTTGGAAATATCTTCCAAAATCAAATCAATGCAGTGTGCTGCACATAGTGTCCAACATAAATGCCTTCTTTTTTGCATTAATAATTGACCGGCAGCTTTGTAGTTTGCTCCGTTATCTGTAACAACTTGCATTATTCTATTTTCACCGATTGTTTCAACGACCTCATCCATTAATCCACAAATATATTCTCCACTTTGGAATTCATTTGTGGCATCCACAGATTTAACAAATATTGTTCCATGGGTAGAGTACACGAGAAAATTTATTATTTTTCGTCGATTCTGTGTACTCCAACCATCACACATTAATATGCAACCATATTCATCTCAAAAATTATGCAATGTTTTAATATATTGCCCAACTTCTTCTATTTCGATTTCAAAGTACGAGTGTGATATTTCATATGCAGTTGGTGGATCAATTCCACGACCACATTCTGCAATCGCATCAACCATTGTTGTATAGTATGGACTATTAGCAACATTATGTGGAATATGGTTGAAAAAAAAGAACTCAGAAATTGCTCGACCTATATGTTTTTGGCATCTTTAATACCTTTCATTGCAGATTTAATAGAAGGTTGAGTTCTACCTCCTCGTTTTTGCATATATGAATCGATTCGTCCAGCAACATGAGTGTCAAAATCAACACCACCCGATCGTCCAGTGGTATTAGATCTGTGCAATGTTTGACTTGAACCACTACCCGATCGTCCAACAGTATGAGATCTACATAGCTCTTCGTCTCTTCATCTCTGCTTTGTCGCATGACACGTTGAAGTTTTTCATCTTCTTCATTTTCATTGTCCAATAGTTGTTGCGGTCTGCTCATTAATTCCTCTTGTAAGCGTTGTTTGTCAAGCTTTCCTTTGTTTCGTTCATTTTTCTTTTGAACGATATGTGATCGTATAAGCTGTTTAATTTCTTTAGGGACGATTAAACATACCGATACGCCGCCGCCCACTCCTGCCAGATGTTCCTTTAAACGTGTCACACCACCGCCATTAATTATTTTATTACAAAAGTTATATTTTGTTTTTCGAAGATTGTCATCGATCGCAGGACCATAATTCCAACCAATTTTAGTCGGATTTCAGTCCATACTATACAACAATGGTTGATGCGGTTGCAGAATGTGGTCGTGGAATTGATCCACCAACTGCATATGAAATATCACACTCGTACCTTGAAATGAAAATAGAAGAAGTTGGACAATATATTAAAACATTGCACAATTTCTGAGATGAATATGGTTGCACATTAATGTGTGATGGTTGGAGTACACAGAATCGATGAAAAATAATAAATTTTCTCGTGTACTCTACCCATGGAACAATATTTATTAAATCTGTGGATGACGCAAATGAATTCCAAAGTGAAGAATATATTTGTGGATTAATGGATGAGGTCGTTGAAACAATCGGTGAAAATAGAATAGTGCACGTTGTTACAGATAACGGAGCAAACTATAAAGCTGCCGGTCAATTATTAATGCAAAAAAGAAGGCATTTATGTTGGACACCATGTGCAGCACACTGCATTGATTTGATTTTGGAAGATATTTCCAAAGAGCCAGAGGTAACAACCGTTATCACAAACTGCCAGTTAATAACGATATTTATATACAATCATGGTTGGTTACTTTCCATCATGAGAAAAAAGATCAATAATAAAGAATTGATTAGACGGCAGTAACACGGTTTGCAACTCATTTCATCGCACTAGACTCTATTCATAAACATAAAGATGACCTAAGAAGGATGATTGCTTCGAGAAAGTGGACATCAAGAGTTCCCAGACTCAATACTAAAGACAAAAGAACAACAAATATTGTCTCTACACTAATTTACAACAACGCATTTTGGACTGGTGCTGCTTCTGTCATCCTTGTTTTTGAACCATTGGTGAAAGTTTTACAAATGGTAGATAGTGATGACAAAGCAGATATGAGATATCTTTATAAAGCAATGGATCGAGCAAAAGAATCGATTAGAAAAAATGTTGGTGGAAGGCATTGCCAAAAATGATGGAATATAATAGACAAAAGATGGAAAAGACGGTTACATCGACCTCTTCACGCCGCAAGTAATTTATTTTATCTTATCGTCATACAAATAATAAAATATATAACATTTCAATAATATTTTAAATCTTTTCCATATAGGTTATTTTCTTAATCCCATCATTCAATATGGGGATGCAACAAATGATGGAGAAGTATTAAACGGATTTAACAACGTCGTTGAAAGAATGATGCCAGACATTGTAACACAGATTGAAATTGGAAAAGAGGTAAAATTAACATATATAATACTTACGTTAAACATTGAACGTTTAAGACATATTAAATATTTAATTTAACATCACAGGTAGAAAGATACAGAATGAAAATTGGTGCATTTTGTTCTGCAAAAGCATATACAACCGTAAGGACATGTTTTCCCGCTCAATGGTGGTCAATAATTGAAAGAGAGGATGCTCCAAATTTAACACGTTTAGCAATGCACATTTTAAGTCAAACAGTTTCCTCTTCAAACTGCGAGAGAAACTGGACTACATGTTCAATGATCCATACAAAATTACGCAATATAATAAAAATGAAAAATCTAGAAAAATTAGTATATGTGCATTACAACATGAGATTAAGAGCAAAACATTCAAGACGCCGCGATACTGAAAATCAGTTGATCGATCTGGACTATATATTCCATGAAGAGGATCCATTAGTCGAATGGACTACTGAAGTTGAACCACCCTTGTTGGACGACGACCCTTGGATGACCAGTACACTGAATGATGCAGTCGCTGCGGTTGATGGTATACCTGCACGAGCAACAAAAAATCAAAGCAAAGAAAATAGTAGTTGTTTCTCAAATGATGATCATGGTAATGCTGGTGAAAGTGGTGTGAGTTTAACTCGTAATTATGGTACTGGTTCTAGTGATGGCGCTGCATTATATAGACCAACGCAAACATATTCAAGAAGAAGGGTGCGAGCAACAATCCTAACCGAAGAGACAGTGATTTAAATGTTGAATACGAACATCAACATGATTATGAGCATAATCCATATGATTCAAATGATCCACCAACCTATAGACATTCTACTTCTGACTATACGAGTGGTAACTCATATTATGGAACAAACGAAACATATAGTGATATCTCGAGTAATCAAAACAGTCAAGCTACGTATGCAACACAAAATGATTAACCATCGTCTTTTGATAATATGATGGCGACATTTATGGGTCCAGGACAAATGCAATATGGTTATCCATCGTATTATACAACACAAGACGATGAAGGAAATTATGAAAACAATCCATATGTAGCTTCGAAAAATAGTTTTTGATGTAGTAGTGTTGTGTGTATCTTGTATACTATGTTTTATATGAATTTACATCGTTTATAGTTAATTTTCTATTACAAATGCAAATCTTCGATATTAGGACCGAAACCGAAACAAAAACTGAAACAAGCGAAATTTCCGAAACCGACCGAAACCAACAAAATTTAAAAAGACCGAAACCGAGACGAAATCCGAATTCTCAAACCTTGTTATTGAATGCAGCTATGAAAAATACCCTGAATCATTCTAGTCTTGTAGTACGTTTTTAGGTAGGAGTTTCAGAACATGCCTAGCAACTAAAGCTTGTTCACATGCAGTTACACTGACCTGGGAATGTATATCATAATAAAAAGTTCCACTATTTAAATATATGTATATTTACATCTATTACACAATTGGTTTGCATTTTATTTGTAACTTAACCTATGCTATATGTATAAACTACTTTCACACTCTTGAATGTACACACACAAACATTCACGTACCCACACAAACAACACAGCACTCTCACCCAAACTCACATCAGCTCATCACGCATACCCCTACATAAATAAACTCAGCTATGTGCACTTTAACTCACGCATGTAAGCCCACGCACACTTAAATATCCAAATGTCCATACTTATAAATTATGTAATACAAAGCTGTCAAACCATATTATTAACTTCAATTCTCTAACACAAACATATACATACACATGTGCGTGTCTATATGTAAGTGTGCGCGTATATATACATACATGCATACATATATATACATATATACATATATGCATGTGTATGTGTGTATAAATAAAGCATGACCTGTGCACTAAAAAAACATAGTATCACTCACGCATGTTACAACCACAAAACACATATATTTACCCACCAGCAAGCAAGTAATACATTCACATAAGTATACATCACGCGCGCCCACACTGCTATATACATATGCATACATATATATATATATATATATGTATATATATATATTCACAGTAAAATAAGCACACACTAAACACAGAGCAGCGACTTTAACAGGTACACACATTTGCAGGGACGAAGCTGTAGGGGGGCAAGTAGAGGCCATGCCCCCCCCCCCCCCCCCCGATTTTCAAAATTATGTACAGAGAACATATTTTGACATTTACTGTGTTGATTTGATTTTCTGACTGTAGCTTATAAGAAGAAAAACAATAAATTGACTACTTGATGGTACCGACTACTAAGTTTGAAATAGCAGATAAAAATATGGCAGAACCTGCATAAAATTAAACTACTTGATGGTACTATTCATTGATGACAGGAGGTGGTTAGAGCTGCCACCATTTTGAACCTGTATAAAATTTTGGCCATGGTGGCAGACAAGTCAGTAAAAAAAATTGCCCCCCCCCCTGTTTGTCAAATTCCTGGTTCCTTGCACATTTGTACCGGTTAAATATCCCAACCTGCAAATGAAATCAAAAGGATAACAAAAAGTAGCAACCTCAAGAAATCTATATGAAAGAAGTTATCAAAAAAACTCAGATCAACAAAAAAAACAGAGCAAACCAAAATATTAAGTAAACATACATGTACACATAAATAAGTTCATACAAATGCACACAGGAATACAAAGGCGACTGCTCGGTTAACGGTCGACATTGGTTCACCACCGGTTGACCGGTGAAAAAGTGTTTCAGGGTGATTTTGATTACCTGTTAATGAGTATGCTTCACTGTACTCGACTATTTCATGCCATACTCAATGCCCAACACGAATTTGATTATACTCAATTCATTCAATGCATATAAATCAAGATTAAACGATTAACATAGGTACGTGAGTGCAAAGTACTCACCTGACAATCGTGTTTGCACCCATCCTGCTCTCGAACGCGACCACCCAGCAGCAACGCACGAGCCACCTTCGTTGCAATTGACGCATACATACATGGGGATACTCCTATTTAAATTTTATTCTTTATTTTTATTTACACGATCTGTGTTTTTTTTAAAATGAAGAGAACTAAGTTTTTGATGGCTTCCAAAGAAAGATTCCTCCCCCCTGAGGAGGTATTCCTGAAGGAAAAATAAGTGAGCTGGGAAATATCCGGAGAAAGAAAATTCTAGAAATAGATTTGAACTTGATTTTATGGGCTTGGGCTAAAAATAAAATAACACATAAACAATAAATATATTTATCTTCGTACCAAACTCTTCTTTAATTGATTTAATTACTATTATTTTCTTCAAGTACTTATTATCAAAAAAATCGGGTTGTTACAAATACCTGAATAGATTCCCACCAAACTACTTTCAACTCATCACTAAGACACCTTCATTTTTCAACTTTAAACGGAACATGTTGCTACATAAGTGGCCCTAAATAAGAAGATAATTTTACTGACCCAGCTCTAATCGGTTCGGCCAATGCATTAAATTCAACTTCAATTATGCTCAAAGAATCTAAAGGAAGTCTTCTCACTTTAGTCGGACCTCTACTTTCTTTTTAATAATTGAATTTTCATCTACATCTTCAGCATTCTGTAAGGCTCCACCCTCTATACCCATATCACTCAAGAATATTACAAGAAATATTGTCGAGTAATACAAAGAATAAGACTGACTGGATATGAGTGACCATCCGTGTTTATCCCTTTGGGCTAACACTGTCACACTTTTACCTTTCTATATGAAGAAACATGATGGCGTGACCAGTCTCAGTACAAAGCAATAGACAAATTGGCTGATATAAATCATAACAATATATATATTATATAAAACAGAACATTAAATCACAGATCACGGCGGAAATTATAATATAGCCCAAACATTTTACATAGAGTGAGTCTACAAAAGGAAATACTAGGCTCACTTATATACATACAATTCCAATAGTTAGACAAGTATACAATATACATCACGAGTCACTATCTCTCATACAAGAGTCATACAGGTCTTATATACAAGGACTAGAACAAATGATACATATAATACATCTATCTCCAAAGCTAGCCTAACATCTAAGGTCAATGAATCCATGTACCTATCAAGTCTTGATCTGACCCGAGTGTTATAAAAATAATAAACGGGTCATACTATCTTTAAATATAACTGGATGAGATCACATAATAAACATGTATAATACGCAGGTAACTATATAATATGCCACATCAAATAAAAAGGCATCAATAACAAATCACCATGTCACAAAGTCATTTCATGCCTATCAACAGCAATCATCTCAAATATGGTGATAAGGTCACAACTCAGAAATTACAAGCATAAAAGAGACTGCGAGAAAGTGAGTCAACGTCCAGAAAATATGTAAAACTGCCTGAAAACAAATCAAAATCACAAGACAAGCATGAAAGCGAGTCAAAACAAGAAATGGGCACAAAGCAAGTCGGGGTAAAATAACTGATCTTATAGATATCTTGACTACAAGGGAATTCTTAGTGCGAGTTGCTCTCTTCCAAAGGGAGACTGATACGAAAAGCTCCAGGAGTCCAAGAAGGAATGAAACCCCTAAACTTCTACGGTCGATATACATGATCCTCATAACACGTGTTCTGCCTACTAATGCACTTGTGAGGTGCCATGTCTAATGACAATTGATGCAAGTGTTATGACATCGAATTTTTAGCCCGTGGTACTGACTACTAGCCTTTGTGATATAGGGCTAATGATTGACAAGATACCACGACTCGAGTTGCGACCTCACAGCTAGGCCGCTAGGGTGAATAACTAGCCTCAAGGTCAAGCAATGAAATGCAATAACGAATATGGCGAACTATAGAAATAGAACGATTCCCTCTAAGATACAATTTAATCAAAAAGTGTGATATACTATTCAAATAGTAATCACTAAAGTAACACCGCGTGTCCCATACCACTTGGGGTTGTTAGAGTATTTACTATAAGCTAGTAACTTCCACTTCCATAAATATTCTACACAACAAGTCATATAATCAATTGAAGAAGTGATACCGAATTTCTCATACCACTCGGTAATACTAAATCGTTTAATTATATTTCTCGTTCTATAAAAGTAAGAAATTGCATGAAAACAATAATTCAAAGTCATCAAAAAATCTCATAAAAGGAATAAAAAATCTGAAGACCGAACTCATTATAATATTAAAGAGAAGTACTGATTTATAAAGCATAATTTTTGACTTTATAAATATATGAAATAGTCTCTCAATTAAAATATGTATATATATAACTCTCTTGTATACTTAATTATATAAGTAAATATGATTATGAAAATCATAAGAAATATTATTTTTGAAATTAAATAAATCATCGTTTATTTATAAAACACATATTCATGTAAAATATAGGTATGTAATTCTCAAAGGCTAAACCAATATTCTTTCAATATACTTCTTTGTACAAGGTTTGAGAGCATATATCTTTATATATTTTTAAATCATATTCCTTAGAAATATTTATAAATTTCTTCAAATCATTTTCTACTCAAACTAGGTATATGTATGAATATATGGTTTTAAATAACATACCTTTAATATTATTCTTAATTAATTTGTTAAAATCATTTAAATCTTTAAGTTCATTTTTTTAAACAAATACATATTTCCTTTTCAAATGCATAAAACTATTTTAAAAATTACATATATGTCCTTTTATACTCAAAATATCCGAAAATGAGATATTTCTTTTATTCTCTGTTTTGTTTTTACTTCTCATATTATAAAACGAGGTTTTCATTTTTAATTTATCCAAAATATTTTCAAACCTTGTATTTATTTCTCGGAAAGAGATATATGTTGTCAAAGGCTTTTGAACTCTTTTAAAATCATTTAGATAGCTTTTATAACTAAATCGCTTGAAATTGAATTATTATTTCCACAATAGCTTATGTAAAATAATAATATGTTTTGTTTTATTTTTACCACAAACATATTCCCAAATTTATAATATACTTATAATTGTGAATTTAAAATGGTTTTGTGAATAAATATTATTCATCTTTGAATGCCTTGAATACAAATTTTGAAATAAGAAATAAATTAAGAATATAATAAAATTTACTATATTCTATAACCTAAATTCCAATAAGAATCAAAATAGGTAAAATCACATCACATTTAAAATTCTTTTTAAAAATACATTTAAGCAATTCGAACAATAAACCCATCAAAATGCAACCTCTAGAGCTAACGTCGCTCTATATAATATAATTCCATAATATGAAATAATTTAGTGACCCAAGTTGTTTTTCGACAACTTCGGTCTCGCAAACAATGTATGTATTTCTATACAAGTTAATGGAATTTAATTTGCAAACAAACAGAGTTCCGTTTGCGATTTGACCTCTTTTAATCCATATAATAATCCATATACACCAAACAACCAAATTTGCAATCCAATTATTCGATAAACAAAATAAATTGTCCCATGCATCCATGTTTCAACCAATCTTTTCACACACAACAAATAGGCATCAAAATCTATAATTAGGGAAGGATATGCAAATGGAAATTCTTATTCTAGAGATAGTAGTGTGAGTTGAAGAAACTCACCTTAGTGGATGGCTTGTCTAAGCACCTTCACCCTCTATCGCCGTCGAAGTCATAACGTAGAACGTTGTCAGCGCAGCTTTCGAAATTCTTGCCACTGCCCGACCTGCTCCAGCGTCGTCGTCCCCCATGTCGCAGCCAGTCCAAGACCACCTCTCCCATGCTCGCAACCATCCAAAGTTGCAGCAGCCACTTCATCACGGCATCTCTGACCAGGCGCTTCATCAATCGCACCTCCACCATTTCCCCCAGGCTAAAGTCGACGCTAACCTCCCGTCGAACTGCGTGTGACCTCCAACATAGATCGTGACTAACACCAGGTCGCGCCTTCATCGTCATCGACTTCCACCACGACCAGAGACTCGCGCCTGTCCTCTGCTGCTCCAGGCATCGATCGTCGTTGGCTACAACACGAGACCACGCGATTTTAAATCTGTGCGTTATTTTTTTCCCTTGTTCGATTTTCCAATTAGGGCTTTTTGTTTTTTGAAAAAGAAGTGAACGGGTTTTTGTTTTGTGAGCGAGTTGCTAGGGTTAAGTACTGAAGGGATGGAGTTTGATTTCTTACCTGGGCTGGCGCTTTGAAGTGTTAAAAGAAGGAAAATAAAAAAAGAATTAATCTATAACCAACCTTATTCTCAACCAATATGTATGGCAAGTCTACGGTCGTAAACAAATAAAAACATGAGTTTACTACCATTTCATGCAATATAATATGTACAAATGCACACAAAACTCAATGTATCATGTATAAAAGTGAACCTAAAGTGCACAGGACAATATTTAAATTAATTAAACTACCTCTGCATTAAATACCATAATTTATTATATATAATAAAATACAATAGCTTTTATGGTCGGCGGGAACCATAATTCGTTAAAGTGGATATATAATCCTGGTTTATTATGATGAACATGTACATAAGTATTGAGAAGCTAAACATATATCAATATACATTTATTCTGAATGCGCTTTTTAGTTATATTATACAACTTCTGACATAAGTGAGATTACTTCTTTTCTATCTTCCAATCATTTTGCATTGACTCATAGTTCTCAACTGGACATGGATACATACACTGAAGCAACAAACAACCGAAGGATTACACTGAAAAATGAATTTCGAGTGGATACTTAGCTAAAAATTAAAATCTAATCAAACTTGATGGAAAACCATACATAAATGCAAAATAATAGCATATAGTTTATATATATGTGACTACATCACAATTGAGTACAATGTTTCATATCATGTCAGAAGCTAAGAAAGAAAGCCATACCAATAACATTAATAAATCACCAAATACATCTATAACATGGAATATGAACATATCCGCTTGAAATGAAAATTATTCAAGCTATAAACTAAAAGTATGTGAATGTGTATTATCTGTTCCAACTTCTTTACAGTGAAACCTTTTGCTTTTGTTTTTCTATACCCAACCTATAACAAAAATTGAATCTACGTTAGCATAGGAAGAGGAGACTATAACAAAACATGATTTTTGTATGCAAATTAGAGAGCTGAATAGTATTCGAAGAAATAATGCACTATTTACTAATTAAATTCAATGGATTTGAGGAAGGAAAATTTGCTGGAGACTTGACGCTAAAAATTTGAAGCTATTGAAGAGAGGAGCTAAGAGTGGAGAGAGGAAAAAGAAGCAATGATAAATCACTTCCTAGAACCGTGGATAACAATTGAAACTAAATGACCAAAATGTTATCGATTGCACACATATTCAAATGAGTAATTTGTGATTTCAAAAGCTTCATTCAAGGGTTTTCCTATTATATATAGATAGATTAACTATTTATATTCCATTGCAATTATCCTAATTTGTTAACAAATGCTTAATGCTCCATTGTGGATTGTTCTTATATTTATAGCTCCAAAAAGCTCACGCAAATGATGCACTACCACAAACACCCAATTTGGCCACATCAATAGGCCTAGTCATCTCTTGCTAGCTTAAAGGATATAGCCAGTTCTCAAGAACAAATTTAGAAGAAAAAAAGAAAATAGCTGGCCTATGGGTGGGTTGTTTTATTATTTTTTAACAGATGTAGATAATCCTTTCTTGCACTAATGGATACATCCATATGTCAACCCATCAACGAACCTTCTTTTTGCATTATATCTTAAAATCTTAGGTACAATGAGAAAAGGGTTGTTTGATTAACTGGTATTTATGTTACTCAACTCAATTTTTATACATAGTCAATGGTTTGCTACATGCTAATCTTAGTATATATAGTTGAAAGTCAGAATACTTGCTAGCGCTGTGGCCAGCTACCATTGTGTATTCAATCATGCTAGTGGGTTAGCTTGACAATTTTGGGCCACTCATGTTTGAAACTGCTTGCATCTCTTCTCTTGATACCTAATTATTTCATCCAATTATATAGCTAGCCTATATTACGTGTAACATTCACAAATGTAACATGGTGCTAAGTTCTACCCATACTCTACTTGTATACCAGGCAAAACTTAAATAAAATCTCGACCCAGTCACTTAAGTGCCCAAGTAAAATGCATAAACTACTTTTTAAAAAAGAAAAGGAATAGCACTAATTTCAAATGGTTTTGTATATCCCTGTTTGATATAGAATGTGATGTAGAAACATCTTAAATTTATCCTTCCCGATTCTGAATGTAAAAGTAAACGGGTTTTTATTTATATTTCATTTGAAATTGTCAAGTATAAATCAATATGTAATTGCACAATTTGGTTTCTATGTAAATGACAGCTCTAACCGAATACAGTATTTCTTCATAACTTCAAATTAGCGATTAATATGTATATATAATTTCTAGATGCATGTGAATGGTTAAAACAATAGCAGTGTTGCTAACTGATAATGATTGTACAGACTAATTGAACGAAAATCAATTTTCAAACATACCGATTATCCCCAAACCCATACATCTGCATTTGAGTGTTCTAGAAACCATTGATTACAATATCAATATATGATAAGATTTCAATCGTGAGGAAGGTTGAATAATTAAATGAAATTTGGACATGAAAACTAACCGAGGTCCAAGCATACGGATTTGAAAATTTGCTTCCATCCTATTAAGCCGACCTAACGTTTCCCTTCACACTCTTAATAGTACTGTGAGAAGTAGAGTGGAAATAGAGAGCTTGTGGAAGAAAATAAATAGGAGATTTATTGAGAATTGTAATTGAAAGAGATGGAGATGGCGAGACAAAATTTTAACTTAAAAGATAGTCGGTGAATTTTATTCATAAAAGCAGTGGAAAACATCACCGCTTTATGAACGTGGGGTTAAGGGTTGACAAATATATCCTTGGGTTATTACTGTTGTTTATGAGGTTAATTTCGTAATTTCAAAAGCTTCAAAATGGGGTATTCCTATTATATATAGATTAAGTTCTTATCTAAATTGATTTTCCTTCATTCACGTGTGAATAATTCTATTATTGAATTATAGATTCATTTCCACTTTTAACTGATATATATATATATATATATAGTATATTTTACCCAAATTATTTAAATTCAATTATTATTCCTCTTTGTCGATTTATTGATTTTATGGAATAACAAACAAAACTCCTTTTCATTGATTTCAATTATATAAAATTATTTACACTTCACGATATTTCATATTTATTAAAACATTTTTATTTGAATTTTAACATATTATCTAAAAAGAATTTATTAACTAATTCAATGTTTATTATAACAAAATCCTTTATTACATAGACTTGAATAATAATTTGATTCCAAAGATAATAATTATCAAAATCGAATTCAAACACTTATATTTTAACTAAATTAGCTTAATATTACAGTTTAAAACAGGGTTGTTATAGAGTTCCCTTTTATAAAAATTGCGTCCTCGTAATTCCTCATAGGGAGACCCGGAGACGTCACACACAACTCAAATATTAACTTTTTTTGAAAGTGAAAATTAGGTTGAAGGGTTTCTTATTCCAGAGTAATAAGTTTTAAGGACAACAATTCTAAATAATTAGTTTTAAGGACAATTTACAAAAAATGAAATTCATTTATCTTTTTAATTTATACAAGAAAAGATAAATTCATTATCATTATTTTTGTATAACTGAAAATGATAACTTCATTTATCTTTTTCCTATAATTTGTCCTTAAAACTAATTTTCAAAATTGTTGTCCTTAAAACTTATTACCTTGCACAAAAAACCCTTCGAGTTAAAATCCTCTTTCTGAAATCTATTATCAAATTGAAACTCGCTTAATTCTCAAAGTAGTTAATACTAAAGTTAATTATTATTACTTTTCCGTATAATATAACTTTTAGTGCTCTCATTTATTGACTTTTGTTTCTTTGCATACGAAAAATTATTGAAAAAATTTTAAGTGTTAGAATTTTCGAAAAATTTCGACAGAGTCTCCTTTGTATGGGGAGTCGTTTGCAATTTCATAAATATAATATATATAATATACATCGACCATACGGTCGAAAACACAATATATATCAATATTTCTATCATTTCTATATTTTAGATGGTAGGGTACCTTTTTTTAGCATTTTAAAGCAAGTTAACTAACTTGCAAGCAAAAGCAAGCTAAAGTCATGCATAGTTGGACAAGGCCTTCTAGAGCACCTGTGCTTAACTTAACTTCCAATATTAGTCACATAAATGAAATATAAAAAGTATATATAACTTTAATACATATATGCAACATGCATTTTTAATTTAGGACACTTCTTCTCGACAAAGTTTAAAGGATTAAAATCACAAATTTAGACATGATTTTCAAAAGTTGAGTTGTTGCATGATTCAGTAACTTTCTAATACAATTTTCGGATTATGAAAATATGGAGTTCAACCTGAGTTATGGGTGTTTTAGTAGACTTTGTAAATTCTGAAACAATGTTTGAAAATGCATTTCCACTTTACAAATCCGCGGTTTTCGCTTAGAAAACTTTAATATTTTGCAAAACTCTTAAAATAAAAGTTGTTCATTATCATCCTAGCTTTCTAAAAAGTGCAAAATTGTTAAAATCGGACAATCTATTCATGGCCAAAACACTTAGGCTCTAAATCTCTGAAATTTATTATCAGACCAAATTTTTATTTTAACCTTTAAACCGTCTTTAACAACAATAGATTTCAAAATTTTCAAAAGTGATGAACACGAAAGTTGTTCTATATTAAATTATCTTTCAATGAAAAAAGAATCGTCAAAATTGGACGGCTAAATCAAAAGTTATATCCATATTTGTTAATCATTTTTCAAACTATAAAATTTCTAAACAAACTCCCATTTCCCGACTCATATCTTTAAAATCTTATTATTATTTCCAAAATAAGAATTCCATGCAATAAAAAAATCGAAAATATTATATAGAGCCTTGACAACTCTCACGTAACCTTTCTTTATTTACTTCCATCCTATAACGGAAAATGAGCCAAAATAATTCAAAATTTTTTAAGTTTGATGCTTTTAAATTATTATACATAGGTCAATATTATTTTTAATGTTTACTTGAATTCGAATATCAAAAATTCGCATTAATTATGGATTTTTGAAATCGCTTTATATATTTTTTGGAATTTAAACTTTCAATATATAAAAAGCTTTTGGAAATGTCTGTCATTCATTTCAAAGCTTAGATTTCTTTTGTTCTGAAATGTCAAATCCATACTATTTAAACACTTTCCTCGCATGTTATCATCTTTTTTTACAAAATGATTTATGAATTAAACTTTTCCAGAATCAGATTTCTAATGACTGTTTCAGAATGACAAGTACTTTTATTTCAAATAATCAAACATTTCCTTATAATAATATTTTTGATTATTCAAGAATTTCGTACCGAATTATAAATTCTCTTTTAATTGAATTCAATACATCATTTTTCTTCAATCTCCTTCTTTACCAAGTTATAAATTTTCTTCATTTTGAAAAACTTACTTTCCAAATTTAAATTTCCAGTAGAATTATGTACAATATCTTTCATAACTTGTGTGTGTGTATTCAAAAAATCGATTAATACTTCCACCATCGATTTTTCCCATAAACTATCGTTTTTAGATTATTATTTTTTAAATCTTTTATTACTCATATATCATCCAAGAAACTATTTCACAAAACTTGCATATGAATATGATATTTCAATTCAATAATAAATCAAGTGTTATATTTTTAAATAGTCATTTCTAAAAGCTAAGGGTTACAAAGATTCAAATTCATTTTTTTTGCGAATCTAATTTATAAAGTCAAACTCATTTTTTCCCCCATATACTTGTTTTTATTTCTCCAAATAACTGTATTCTCCAATATGCTTATTTCTTTTAAATATATTCCAAAGCATTTTCATTCTTCATATTATATATATGTATATATATATTCTTGTAAGAAATTTTCACTTTTATTTATTTTCTCTAATTCAAAAAAAAATCTATCATATCTATAGATATATGCTTAGAAAATGTTGTTGAATCCAACTTTAATAAATGTATCATTTTATAAGTAATTCCCAAATCTAATTTATAATAAAATATATAATGTCGTCATGCCACAAGCTTTTAGTGATTTGTCCCACCAATCAGCTGTAATGTTGATTATCTAGAATTTTACATCAACAATGCCTCGCTATTACTCAACTTCCGCTTAATCTTGTGGCCACACATGTTGTTCAAGAATATTTAATTTGGAAAACATTATTTTTATACTTTTTCTAAATTAACACGTTACTTTATAAAATAATATAAAACTCCAAGAAATCATTTCTTGTTATATATCCAAAATATTATGCCGATTCTGCCTTGTTTAAGCGTCTAGAAATAGCTGCTCGTATCGATCAAAATTCATAAACCACTCAACGGACCAATTAACACGAAATAAATCACTAAAATTCTTTCGACCACTTTTAGAAAATAATATTCATACTTTCTCAAAAATCATTTTTTTCCTTGCTTACAAAAAAAAGAAATATTACTTTCGATGTTCATACACACACACACATCCAACCATTTGTAACCAAGACAATACATCACATCATATTCGATTATTCACAACAGTAAGCAACCATTCAGTTCTTATTATATCTTATTGTATTTAGTATATATTTTTTTTCAATTCCACATTTTAATTATATATAATTTATCATTCCATATACTACCACTATTAATTGCTTAAACATTTTTATTATCCCCCCAGCGGCTGATACCAAGCTGTGACGCCCCACCTCTATACCCACGCTAACCAAGAACACTACGGTGTAGTGCTGTCAATTAACATGGAGAATAAGGCTGTTGAGGAGCGACCATCCATGTAACTTCTTTGTGCGAGCACCGATATGTCAGATAGAATAGAATGCATATCTTTTAAGGAGGAAATCCGACATACCGATACAAACACAAAGCTATCACACGGTGGCTATATATAATCTTCGGAAACAAACATAGAAATAAATGTAACATAAATCAGTCACAGACAATTCATATCACAGAGGCGGAAATAGATATGAATATAACACATGAAAGTGTACATCAGAGTAGTGGTCAAATAAGATCCACAATAACACAAAAGAATAGATACAAGTGCAAGACAACAGAATATGTATTCATCAAGGAGTCTCAATCTCAAATGTATACGACAAAAACTACTAAACTAGAGTAGTTAGCCAAAAGTCAGATGATGGCTCCAGATAGGAAGTCATGAGGAAGCACCTGTAAAATCTCAGTCTGACCCGAGTATTATTTAAGAAGAAAATAATAAACGGATCAGTCTAGCTATAATTATCAGATAAAATGAGATAGAATATGAGATATGATAATAGAACGTATGATAACAAAAAGGTGTCATACTATGATAAGTATACATTAGAAATCCCACAAAAGTCATACAATATCTCAATAATCTCAAAACAGAGAAAATAATGTCATATTCTTAATTTAATTCACCAAGCCACAATAAAATGACATACTCATCAATGTCAATGGTAAAAGCTGGTGAAACATAAAATTCCAGAAATCAATAATTAGAAATCCAGAAATCACAAGAAAGAGGATGACCAATCCCATAAACTGAACATCGACGCACCTAGAAAGATATGCCCCATGTAAAGTCTAGCATCGATACACCTAGAAAGATGCACCCCATGCAAAGTCGAACATCGACGCACCTAAAAAGATACGACCCATGCTCTAGCATTGACGCACCTAGAAAGATACGCCCCATGCACAAATAAACATCGACGCAACTAGAAAGATACGCCCCATGTAATGTCTAACATCGATGCACCTAGAAAGGTACACCCCATGCAAAGTCGAACATCGACGCACCTAGAAAGATACGACCCATGCATAGACGAACATCGACGCACCTAAATAGATACGCCCCATGCCCCGACTTATTGAGCCGATTGCTCCACGAAGTAAATAAACATCGACGCACCTAAATAGGTACGACCCATGCGAGAAATAAACATCGACGTACCTAAATAGATACGACCCATGCGAGAAGTAAACATCGACGCACCTAAATAGATACGACCCATGCGAGAAATAAACATCGACGTACCTAAATAGATACGACCCATGCGAGAAGTAAACATCGACGCACCTAAATAGATACGACCCATGAGTCTAAACCATAAAGTGATCGTCATCGATCATAAAGAAGTGTCGATTACACTATGCTAGTAAATATAAGAGTTTAGCTTCATGTCCCATAACCACTTGCTTAACTCAAATATTTACGAACAGATTGTAGATCTGCACTAGAAAATTGTCACAAGAGTTTCAATATGTGTGAATCGAAATCACACCAATGAGGCATAGACTAACCTTGAAGATAAAGAGATATGTGTGAATCGAAATCACACAAATGGTGTCTAGTCTAACCTCGCAAACAAAGAGACATCGCACAAACGCTAGTCTAAATCACAAGAATGATCATCATGATCATAAGGAAGTGTCGATTACACTAAGCTAGTAAATATAAGAGTTTAGCTTCATGTCCCATAACCACTTGCTTAACTCAAATATTTACGAACAAATTGTAGATCTGCACTAGAAAATTGTCACAAGAGGTTCAATCGAACAAGTCCAAAAATTAACCGACGAAGTAAACGCAAGCGTTTCATACCACTTGTTTTGCTAAGCCGTTTAATTATATTTTCTCATACGAATGAGGTAAAGGTTTGTATATACTAATAGATTGGAAAACGGTTTTAAGAAACGAGCTTTGATATTGAAAATAGAGTTGAAATCGTTTTAATGAAAGAGTTTTGATATTTAATACTAGTATAGAAAACCTTTATATTTTGAAGTGAAAAATCATAGAAGTGATTGTAGAAACAATCAATCATAAAAATTCACGTTCGAAGACATGAGTAAAGTTCAAAGAAATCAATTCTCAAAACCATCAAAGTAAGAAGTTCGGTTAAATGGCTTTCGGATAAGATTGCTTACGCAGAGTTGTACGGGGTTCGACCTAAGGGAGGTAGGGTCGAGCGACCTAACGAGGTTCCATCCCGAAAGAGGAGTCATCAAAGTCTTAAGAAATGATAACAACAAATAGGAGACCATACGTATCGATTAAAGTTGGAAATTCAAACAAATAAGCCATATAGGAAAAACTGGCAAATAGGAGCAGGTCGGTCAACCGGACTCCCTGAGTCGGCTGACCGGACCAGAGACAGAAGTGCTCGGGTAGCAGGTCGGTCGACCGGACTCTGAGGTCGGTCGGCCGAAGCGTGTAACCTGCACTTCCAAACAGAGGCAGGGAGATGCTAGAGTAGCAGGTCGGTCAACCGGACTCTGAGGTCGGTCGACCGGAGCCTGTTTCCAGCACTCCCATGCCAAATCAAATGAATGCCAATCCCTTCCGAAATGCAATCGGTCGAGCAACGGCGCTAAGGGTTTACGCCTATCGACTACCCGGCCTTATAAGCTCTTCAATGCATCACAAAAATCATGATCAAAGATCAAAGATCAAAGTTTGGATTTTTTAAAGAATTGAACTCAAAACACTAAAAATTGGAATATTCACCAAATCAATCCAAACCAAAAGCAATTGCACAAGAATAAGTGTTAGGAATTCATACCTAACAATCGAAGATAAACATAGATTAAGATGTGAGATAAAAATCTCACCTTTGAACCCAAATCAATGAAGAAGAAGCTTGAAAGCAATGGCAATGGCAATCACTCTTCAATTCCAACTCAACAAGCTTGAATCAAAGCTTTAAAGAAGGACATTCCCAAAGTTAGGTTTAGGAATAAACTGAAATTGATAAGAGAATGAGTTGGAGAAAATGAAAGGGAGGCTTACCAATGGGTTCTCTTTGAATTTGGAGCTAGAACTTGATTTGCAAATGGAAACTAGGGCTTGGGAATTCTAATTTCCCATCTCTCCCACCATTGTTGCTCTAGAACTGAAATGAGGAGGAAGTGAGAGTGAGTGGAGAGGAGAGGTTCAGATTTGGGGGTTAAGTTGGCAAAGGGGCTGAACCCAAAACCAAACCCAAAGTGAAAATGGTCAAATTTTGACTAGCTCCAAACATATCGAAGTTTACACTCAAAAAGATCGCAAACGACATTTTGAACTCAATGGAGGTGGTCTCGAGTCCTAATTCGACTGTTTGCAAAAAGTAACTTTTCGGACAAACATCCGACGAATGATGAAATATTTAAATAAAATATTTAAATATAAAATCGACAAATATGCGGGTTGTTACAGCTTTGTTTGGGAGAAACCGATGGTTTTTATTAATAATTAGGTTTATAAATTTTGAGTGATAACTTCTTATCTAATTCTCACATCTTTAAATTAAGCAGAAACATAAAAATTGATACAAACAACATACATTCTAATCAAATAAACAAACAATCGCCTTCAGTGGAAAGCTATTTTCCAACTTCCGCTACGTGCTCTGATCACCGAAGGATCTTCTTATTCCAACAAGCACATAGAAGAGATATGGATAAGGATAATATATTATATGAAAATAATAAATACGTCCCTGGATGATTACCCCAGTAACCATCGTAAACTCTTACTATCCCTTTAATATAGGGTAACTACCACACACCTAAGGAGAAAACATGGATACTAAGTCATTCTAAGGCCAAGATTCATGTCTTTTATATTGTATATTGTTCTCACATGCTCTGATACCAAACTGTAATGTCCCACCTCTATACCCATACCACTTAAGAATATTACAATGAATATTATCGAGCAATACAGAGAATATGGCTGGATAGGAGTGACCATCCATGTTTATTCCTTTTGACTAACACTGTCACGCTTTTACCATTTTATTTGAAGAAATATGATGGCGTGACCAGTCTCAGCACAAAGCAATAGACACGTTGGCTAATATAAATCAGAACAATATATTATATAATACAGAACACAGAATCACATATCACAGTGGAAATTATAATATAGCCCAAACATTTTCAATATAGTGAGTCTACAAAAGGAAATACTAGGCTCACTTATATACATACAATTCCAATAGTTAAACAAGTACACAATATACATCACGAGTCACTATCTCTCATATAAGAGTCATATAGGTCTTATATAGAAGGACTAGAACAAACAATACATATAATATGTCTATCTCCAAAGCTAGCCCAACATCTAAGGTCACTGAATCCCTATAACTGTCAACTCTCGGTCTGACCCGAGTATTATAAAAATAATAAATGGGTCTGACTATCTCTAAAAATAACTAGGTGAGATCACATAATAAACATGTATAATAAGTAGGGTATGGTATTAATTATATAATATGCCACATCCAATAAAAAGGCACCAATAACAAATCACCATGTCACAAAGTCATCTCATGCATATCAATGGCAATCATCTCGAATATGGTGATAAGGTCACAACTCAGAAATCACAAGCATAAAATACATTGTGTGAAAACGAGTCAAGCCCCAGAAAATATAAGACTACCTAAAAGTGAGTCAAAATCACAAGACAAACATGAAAGCGAGTCAAAACACAATAAACAAGCATGAAAGCGAGTCAAAAACACAAGACAAACATGAAAGCGAGTCAAAACACAAGACAAGCATGAAAGCGAGTCGGGGCAAAATAACTGATCTTATAGATATTTTGACTACAAGGGAATTCTTAGTGCAAGTTGCTCTTCCAAGCAGAGATTGATATGAAAAGCTTGAGGAGTCCAAGAAGGAATAAAATTTCTAAACTCTTACAATCGATATTCCCGACCCTCATAACACATGTTCTGCCTACTAATGCACTTGTGAGGTGCCGCGTCTAATGATAAGTGACGCAAGTGCTATGACATCAAATTTTTAGCCTGTGGTACTGACTGCTAGGCTTTGTGATATAGGGCTAATGAATGAAAAGCTGCCATGACTCGGGTTGCGACACCACAACTAGGCCGCAAGGGCGAACAACTAGCCTCAAGGTCAAGCGATAGAATGCAATAATGAATATGGCGAACTATAGAAATAGAATGCTTCCCTCTAAGATACTATTTAATCAAAAAGTGTTATATACTATTCAAATAGTAATCACTAAAGAAACACCGCATGTCCTATACCACTCCGGGTTGCCAGAGTATTTACTATAAGCTAGTAACTTTCACTCTCATAAATATTCTACACAACAAGTCTTATAATCAATCGAAGAAGTGATACCGAATGTCCTAAATCAATCGGTACTACTAAATCTTTTAATTATATTTTTCATTCTATAGATGAAAGAAATTCATGAAAAGAATAATTCAAAGTCATCAAAAAATCTCATAAGAGGAATAAATAGTCCGAAGACCGAACTCATTATAATATTAAAGAGAAGTATTGATTTATAAAGCATAATTTGTGACTTTATTAAACATATGAAATAGACTCTCAATTAAAATATGTGTATATATATAAATCTCTTATATACATAATTATATAAGTAAATATTTTTATCAAAATCATAAGAAATATTATTCTTGAAATTGAATAAATCGTTATTAATTTATAAAACACATAATCACGTAAAATACAGGTATGTAATTCTTAAAGGCTAAACTAATATTCTTTCAATATATACTTCTTTATACAAGGTTTGAAAGCATATATCTTTATTTATTTTTAACTAATATGTTACGTCTCGCCTTTTCAACCCTAGAAGTCGATACTAATACATCCACGGTATTCACGTGCTGAACATCCAGGTGCCATAAAGATAGATCATTGGGGTAAAAGAAAAGAAAAAGAGAATAGAATCTCACAACGTGACGAATTATAAGAAAAATAACGCCCAGATCAGTTTGGTAAAACCAGCGTGAGAAACACAATCAAATGAATTCTTAATGCTTTATAAAACCTTTCAAAATAAAGGTACCTCATAAGACTTCACCGCACATAAACATGAACAGGTTTTTACCTTATGATAACCAAAATATTTTTATAGAAAATCTAGAGATATTATAACAATATCTAGGGTTTAAAGTAAATTATGAATATAGTTGGAATGCTTGCATCTCACGTTCCAGCATAGTTGGGCATAACTAAGTCTGTACGGTGGTTATTAGAGAAAGGATACCATCAATGACAGGAATACTGGGGTACTGCCTGCCATAGTACATCTCTAGAAAAATATACCAAAGGCCTCACATGGACCCCTTGCAAATCAGGACCGACCTATCCCTTACTGGATAATACCAAATATTTCAACACCCCGGTTGCTTTGCAGCCTTTCCCAAGAACTCTCATGCACAACTAAATCCATTAATGTGTATATATCTAGAAGGGTGATGACAATACCATAATGGATGCGACCCACATAACCTTGAAGCATATCCTATGTTTTAGTCATTCCTGGTTGATAAGGCTTGATGCTACGTTTTATCTTTTATATAGCAATCCCACTTGGAATGCTAACATTGCCCTCTAAGTAGCAATACAGTGTTAGCATTCGTCCATGCAAGTTTCTTAAGATATGAATAAACCGAACGCACTACTTCTACTACATCCTTTTTGGAATCACCCACAGGATTAGTAGCAAGCAGCACTTGCACTTCAAAGAGCTTCATCTTTGATTCCATCATCTTTAGGATGTTTTCAATATGAACACTTGAGTTAGTTCGAAGTGGTTTTCAGATAATCCATACTTATCCGATCCCGGTCTCTTCGAACCAACATTTGATAGATTTCGGTAAACTCAACTCCTATTCTTTTAGAAATAAATAGATAATAGATAAGATCAGGGATCACCCCCTAACCGTTTAAATGGATGGATTTCCATATCGTTTGTCCTAGAAGAACACATGAGTTTACACATATCGTATAGCATCACCGAAGATAATTGTACCATATACTTCTTATGTTTTCTCCTAGATATTTCCAGAGTTAAAAATTGGTCCAGATTTGATAGTCGGTTATTTAACTATCAAATAAACAAACAATTAAACATAGATTCAATTCCATATAGGATCCACTAAGCCTCAATTAATCAATCTTTCATTACTTAAAATCTCTTTCAAATATATGATTTAAAATACCCTCACAAAAGATATTTTCACAAACCCCTTATACTCCTTCCAAATACTTGGAAAAACATTCATATACTTATCTCACCGGTATAAGTATATTCACAACAAGTTATATTTTCAAAACTTAGAAAATATATCGATATACCTATCTTAACGGCATAAGTATATTTAGAAAATTTAAGGAAGATTTCATTTTTTCCAAATTCATATTTAAATGGGCCAAATCAAGTGTCATTTAAAAACATTTCTTACTATAAACCAAACCACTTATCCTTTGGTGTTAAGTATGGAAAGAATGTTTCCATACCACTATAATTAAGAAGGATGAAATGGTCAAAAACAAATCTCATTCCTTCTATAAAATTCCCTTTTTATAAGCCCATTTCATATTTACAAATACTTTTATAAATCTCCAATTTAATTTATAAAACTTCTTTTATAAATCTCTAAAATAATTCATAAAATCCCTTTTTATTTATAAAACTCTTTTATAAATATTCCTTTATAAAATATCATTGGAAAATCTCTTTTAAATAAATCCTTTTATTAAGTAAAATCCCTTTTATAAATAGATTATGATTTATAAATAACTTTATTAAATTAATTAATTACCTTTAAACATCGTAAGTAAATAATTACTTAACTTTAAATCACCATTATTAAAATAATGAGTTAACTTAAAACATCATTTATAAACACTCAACCTCAAACTTATATAAAATTAAAGTTAATTTAAATCCATAACTTTACAAACTCGAGAAGAGGCTTGGCAACCATAATGGTACTAAATCAAGTTACCATTTAATTCAATTTAAC
This sequence comes from Allium fistulosum, assembly GCA_030737815.1. Classification (NCBI taxonomy): domain Eukaryota; kingdom Viridiplantae; phylum Streptophyta; class Magnoliopsida; order Asparagales; family Amaryllidaceae; genus Allium; species Allium fistulosum. The sequence goes on along the minus strand of CM060901.1, from coordinate 1,339,912,566 downwards.
TTTCTAGGTTACATAACTGGTATTTACATAAGCCAACATATATGTAAATAAAATCCATAATTAACCATCAATAGTTAACACATTACTTTCTTCATATTAGTTAACTGGTATATAATTAAATGTCCAAATTAATACAATAGCAGAATGAAGGTTTATTCTGCTATATAGATGTCCAAATAACCTACTCAATTTAATTATAGCAGAACAAGGATTTATTCTGCTAAACAGATGTCATCAAAAATATATCCAATTAAATTATAGAAGAACGGTGTTTTATTTTGCTAAAAAGATGTCAAAGGTTTAGTTTAACTTATTTATATTTGTTTAGCTATTTAAAGGCGCAAACAAAGAGAATCCCTTGTATAAACTCATTCGCCTATAAAAAGAAAACTACATTTTAACAAAATCGATCCTTAGAAATAAAGTAATTAAGAATTAAAACCTTCATTTAATTAATTAAAAGTAAGTTTAAACCTTTATTTAATAATAATTATGTAACGATATGCCTTTCTTATACGTAAAGATGACACTTAATACATCCATGATATTCGTGTGTCAATTAATTAAGTGCCCGAAAGGTATGTCATTTGGGGTGAAAGAAAGAAAAATAGAACATAATCTCACAAAACATGATCAGTAATATATAATATGAACAAGTCTTTACAAAAAGAATCATCTTTATTATACACAACATCAGAGTACATTAACCTATTATTAGCCTGGACAATTATGAAAACCAGTCCTTACAATTTCTAATAAATATAGACAAAAAACAAAGCAACAAAATAGTGAAAGAATTAAGATACGTAAATACGATTTGGGGTTAATCCAGCTCCTCTTCTGAAAGCTCTAAAGGATCCGACTAAATTTGGAAAATATTCTCGGGCTGACCTGAGCATTGTAGGAAAACAACACCCTGGTCAGTCTGGTAAAACCAACGTGAGAAACTTAAATCACAAGGAACTTTATTATAACTTATAAAATCCTTTTAAAATCAAAGGGATCTTGTAAGACCACGTCGTACATAAACACAGATGAGTTTTTACCTTACGATAACCAAAATATTTATATATGAAAATCCAGTGATATTATCATAGTATCTAGGTTTAAAATAAACATGGAATCATAGCCGAAATTGTTACATTATAAAATTTCAGCATAATAGATATACAGTCAAGTCCGAAGGCACTTATTGGAGAATGGATTCCAACAATGGCAAGGTAAGGGACTATCTTCCGTACAGTACACCTCTAGATAAAATATACCTGGGCTTAGACCCTGAACTTGGTCCACCCCTGCCAACACAGAATCGGCCTACCTTTGAACTTGGAAAATGTTATCACCCAGGTTGCTCCCAACCTTTATAAAGAGCTTTCATGCACAACCAAATCCATAATATGAATCTATAAAGGTGATGACACACCTTAATGGGAGCGACCCACATACGCTGCATCTACCCCGTTTTAGCCATTTCCCGGGTTATGAGGCTTGAGGCAAACCATCTTGTAATGCTAACACTGCCATCCAAGCAGAATGCAATGCCAATATTCATCCATACAAGTTAGTTGTAACAACCTGTAAAATTAATCACTTTGTATTTGAATATTTAAATCATTTTTTAAATATTCAAATAATAAATTTTAATAACTAAACAAACACCCTTTAAATAATAATTAATGATGTTAAATTATTTTCAAATTTTTTTACCAATATAGTTGGTTTAAATAAAAATAGAAAATATGACCGAAAAACATTTTCCGAAATTACAACTTTTCAGGATCGTAAAAGTCATCGAAAACGTCGTGCACATTTGTATAAACATGCACACATTTATATATGTTAGGATTAATAATAATAAAGCACACTTAAATATATTAACATATACATATTATTACTTTAGCATGGATGTGACATATTATGTTATAAAAAGCATATATATACATATAAACAAACTTATATGTATACAAATCATCTCCATACCCTAAGTACTTACACATGGAAGGAGTAGCATGATTTAAGGAAGTAGGAGTGTGAGGGGTAATGTGTGCTAAGGGTGGGAGAGACATGATGTAGCATGCATGAGATTATATTATTTTATGCTAAGGGTATTTTGGTAAATTCTTTTTTTTTGGAAAAGATTAACCGCCTCGTTAAAAACCTGAACCTATAACCAGCGTGGATATAGGACATGGAAAAAGAGTGTGGCGCTTTATTAACAACTCATTAACAAAGCATATGGTATAATGTTCAACAATATACACACAAAGACCATAAAGCAGCCAACAACATTTGCTACTAGACCAAAATAATTAAAAAACACTATCCTCCCTCAAAAGGACGGAAGCTGACGAGGAGCTAACTTTACTAAAATTAGCCTGAGTCCAACAAATCAATTCCCCAACATTCTAAGATCCGCTTACTTCTACTGGAAATCACCCTCTTCTTCTTCACTTTGTTCCCCAGCAGCTTCAAATCCATTTCAATAAGCTTCCATCGATCCAAATTAGAGAAATTCCGACCATCATGAAGCCTTCCATTACGTTCCTGCCAGATGTGGTAAACTATAGTTGAAAAGCTAGCAAAGGCCAACCCAGTAGCCTGGTCCGCTGTAGAGAAGTTTGCAAGTAGGAGCTGAACTCCCTCTTCCATTGTCAGTGTGCTCGGCTGAGGTAAATCCATTTTTAAACAGCATGTGGCCCATAAGTAGGCAGAGTATGAGCAAGAAAAAAATAAATGGGTATGATTTTCAGGGAATTGGTTACAGAGGAGATAGTTAATATCAGAATTATATCCCCATTCAGTTAATTTATCTCTAGTAGGCAAGCGATTATAAATTGCTTTATATGCAGTTAAGGACATCCTAGGATTATTGCATTTGTTCCAAATAATCTTACCCCACTCAATAGTAGGATTTTGAGATCTAGCAGCATTCCATGCAGATCTGAAACTAAAGCCTTTTATATCCCTAGTCCATTTCCAGTAATCCGAGCTAGCCGAAGTATCTATTTGGATATTAGAGATCTGATTGTAGAGTTGTCTAGTGAAAGGAACTAAATCCAAATTAAAAACCCCATCTCACATGATTGAAGATACTTTATCATTAATATGGCCATATAGATGTAAGCTATCCCAACCAAGAATAGAAACCATACATTCACTATTAATCCAAGGATCATGCCATAAAAGAGTATTTCTCCCATTAACAATGACTCTAGAAATATTATTACGAGCAATCTGTCTGTGTTTGAGAATTGATTTCCAAGTACAAGAGAATTTATTATCAATCTCCATAGTCCAAAACTGCTTATTATTGCAATACCTTTTGCTCATCCAGCGAGACCAAATATTTTTTGAATTAATAAAATGCCAAAGAAGTTTTAGACTAGATGCTTTCCTGATATCTGCAAAATTCCTCAAGCCAATTCCTCCTTCTAGCTTAGGACGACAGAGAGTATTCCAAGCAATTTTGTGCACTTTACCATTCCAAATAAAATTAGCACATATTTTATTTAATTTGTCAATAGTAGCCATAGGGAGTTGGTATACCATCATCTAGTACAAAACCATAGGAGTAATTACCGAATGAATTAATTCGATTCTCCCAGCCATGGATAAAAGCTTGCAATCCCAACCATTTAATCTATTGTTAATATTATCAAAAAGAGCCCCACAGTTAGAGAAATGCAGATAGTTATGAGATAGAGGCACACCTAAATATTTGACAGGAAGCTTACTTTCTTGCATGTTAAGAATAGTCATAATATCTTGCTTGTCTGTTGTGCCTTTACTAAAATACAACTTAGATTTACTATTGTTAACATTTAATCCCACATAGGTCTTGAGCTTCTCCAAACATTTACTAATCACCTTAGCACCTCTAGTGGAAGCCCGAGAAAAAATCATCAAATCATCAGCATAGAGAAGGTGAGTAATTTCCGGTTCAAAATTAAAAGGAGGAATAATTTCCTTAGTTTTGTAAGCCTTCAACATCAAAATAGAAAAATACTCCATAGCCACACAAAACAAATACGGGGAGAGAGGATCACCTTGTCTAATACCTCTATTGCTAGAGATAAAACCTTTAGGATATCCATTAATCATTATAGAGAAAGTAGGAGTAGATATGCATTTGTAGATTAATTTCACCAGTTTATCAGGAAAACCCATCTTTTTAAGCATATGACAAATAAATTCTCTGTTGACCATGTCATATGCTTTATGTAAATCTATCTTCAAGCAAAACTTACCAGCACCTTTGCGATTAAAAAATCTTACTTGCTCATGAGCAAGTAAAATATTTTCAGAAATAACTCTTCCTGGAATAAAAGCAGATTGAGCTTCAGAAATTAGATGACTAAGAAAAGGCTTAATTCTGTTGCAAATAACTTTGGCAATTATTTTGTATATAACATTGCAACACGATATAGGCCTATAATCAGCAAGCGAAGTGGGATTATTAATTTTAGGCACAAGAGTAATAAAAGTATGATTCACACCTTTGTCTAATTTGCCAGTTGAGAAGACCTGATTTAACATACGCGTCAAACTTCTATTTAACTCATTCCAGTGGACTTTGAATTTTTTTGTAGAGAAGCCATCCGGGCCCGGACTACTATTATCAGACATGGAAAAAATGGCATGATAAACTTCATCAGAACTAACACTACTAGACAGGTACTCTCTCCCTCCATCATTAATTCGATAAGTGCAATTAACATCGGGTAAATTTGTGTTAATGTCATCTCCATTAAATATCTGAGTAAAATATAAAATGGCTTCATTTTCAATAGTAATGGGATCATGCACTAGTTTACCTTCAATATTGATAATGGAATTTAGATTAGATCTGTGTCTCCTCATAGACATTTTAGAATGAAAAAATCTTGTACACGCATCTCCTTCAGTTAGCCAGTCCACTTTAGCTTTTTGTTTAGCATTGAGAAATTCAATATTATTTTGCTCCTTCCATTTTTTGCAGGCTGCCATTAAATTATCAAAAGCTGTAGAGTTATCTGGGTTGTTGTCAACACAATTGAGAGCTGATGCATACTCCTGCTCCAACTCCTTCAGAATTTTACCATCTAAACATCTGCTAGAACTCCATGCCTTGAGGTAGAATTTACAAGCTTTCAGCTGTTGTCTAATAATATGTAGATGAGAGCCCTCAAAAATTAAATTAAAAGCATTAGAAAAACATTCCCCATAACCATCTAATAAATTCCAAGTGTTCACATATCTGAATGGTTTTCCTACGGTAGAGATAGGAGGATCCAATAATTTAAGACAAATAGGGATATGATCACTAATGGGATTAGAAACTCCAAAACAAGCTAGATTAGGAAATTTGTTCATTAAAAGATCATTACGTAAAGCTTTATCGATTTTAGTGGCCACTCCCCTTTTCCTCCATGTAAAATTGAATCCCAGAATAGGAAATTCAACCAAACCTGAATTGATAATGCAGTTTTTAAAACCTTCCATTCGGCTGAAAGGAACAGAATTACCCCTTTTTTTATCTGTAGTAGAAAGTATATTGTTGAAATCACCAATCAGGCACCAAGGCATATCAATATAGATAGATTCCTTAGACATAGATGCCCATAAAAGTTCTCTGTCCTTTAGAAAATTACTAGCATATACAAAAGAAATTTTCATTTTGAGACCCCCAGAATTCACCACATTCAAAGAAATATGCTGAGAAGACATATGAGTAGGCACAACCTGCCAAGTTGAATTATTCCAAATAACAAGAATTCTTCCTTTACATGAACAAATATTATTATCCAAAGAAGACCAGCTATTATTCATCTTAGCCATTAGATTATGTATAGCAACATTACTAAGTTTGTTCTCTAGTAAACCAACCAAGGTTGGTTTATGAGTTCTTAGAAATTTAAAAACCGCCAATTGTTTTTCAGCAGCATTTAAACCTCTAACATTCCAAGCAATTATGGTCATTTAACTTTCAAATGGCTCCTTGTTTGCCTTTTAGGAGGAGCAATGTTTATAGAATTAGCATCAACATTCTTCTTTTTATTCTTTTTATTATTTATCTCATCAATTTCATCATCAAATTCCTTGTTTAACTCAACAAATTGTTCAACATTCATAACAGGGACCTGCTTAGAAATGGGAATATCGTCCACATCAATATGGTTAATTAACTCCTCGTCTGAGTCAGATAAATCTTCGATAAGGCCTTCACCAGAACCTAGTGAAGAATCATGTACTTCCTCTTGTTCCTGAACCTGTTGTGTATCATTTAAACTATTTAAAGAATTATACAATACCTTATCTTCTGTTGTAAGCTTAGGGTCTGTATCTTTAACTGAGCATCCAACCAATTTTGGACTTTTACTTCGTGTCAGACTGACTTCAGTTCCTGGGGCAGAGGCATTACCATCTCTTGTGTCTTGAAATTCCTGAATTGTCGAGAGACCAGCACCTATATCAGAAGTCTGATCTTCAGCAGCAGGTTTGTCCATTCCAGAATTTAGCGCGGTTTCCTCTACTTGGAGATAAGAAGAATGAGAATCAGGATCCATAGCCAACGACTTGAAACGATTATCAGTAGCCTTGATGCCAAGATGTTGAATATTAATATTATCTTGCGCCTGTATATTGTTATTTCCATCTTGTTGTAATAAAGTATTATTAGCATCCCTGCTACTAACATTGTTAAGCTGTGATGTATCAGTTTCATTATCCTTGCTAACAGTAAGACTTTCATTTACAATATTAATTGGCGCAATATTACTATTAATAGCATCTTCCCTTACAGTATGCAGAGATTCATTACAGGTTGCATTAGTTTTCGGAATCCATTTACTAGTAGGTTTGATTTTACAGAGTTCAGTGGAGTGTCCAAAATTTTTACATTCCTTACAAAATATAGGTTTATAATCGTACATAACTGAAACTTGAAGTTCTTCTCCATTATGCATTAACACATCAACACAGTTAGGAAACCCATCTTCAGCAGAAATTTCAATTAACACCTTAGCATATGCAATCCTGGATTCATCCGCCGTGATTTTGTCCATCTTCGTTGGTTTACCCAGACACTAGCTATAGCACTGAGCGCTTCCTTATCCCATAAGTCCAGTTCAAGGTTATGCAGCTTCACCCAAATCGGCATTGTAGAGAGTAAGTCTCTACTAAACCTCATTCATGCCTGCCACTTCTTAAGAATTATAATTCGATTATCAAACAGATACAGACCTCCTTTCAACACATTCTCACAATCCGATGCATCTAGGAATCTGATAATAAAAAATCCATTATCCCGAGCCAGTAAATTAAACTATTTTTTCGATTTCCAAATACGTTCAATATACGCTTTCAAATGAATATGATATGGTCTAGAACCATAAACATAAAAAATAATCGAATTATTCCACTTATCAGCAGCCCTCTTGTTCATTTCAGTATCAATAAAAGCCTTTTTTTTCTTCTGATTATCAATTAATGGTTGTTTGTATGTTAGATCTACTAGCTCTTCCGACCCTCCAATTCCACCACCTACAGCATTCCTTCATTCTTTATTTTGCCCTTCAGCTAAACTAGTCTTGATCCTATTCCAGTCAATAGTACGCTCAACGAAAGGTTTTCGATAATATTTAGAATTTGTATCTCCACTACCTCCTGGGTTACCAGTTGGGTTCGTAGTATTACGCACCCCTACTTGATCTGGAATATTATGATTCCTCTGAATTCCATTTCTTCCTTTGGCATGAAAATTTCGATCTCTAGGCCAATTAGTCTGCGCCTGTTTGTTAACTACAGGATTATTCGAATTTCCAGATCCACCATTATCCCACCGATTGTTATTACCATATCTCTCCAAATTATCAGATCCATTATTTAGACCATGATTGCCAACTACAGGATTCCCAGATCTCTTCGAGGTTTCTGCTCGACTAGGATTCGTTACAGGAACCCCAGATCCGCCATTATTTAGATGGTTATTAGATCTAGAATTAGATCCATTATTCGGTCCAGAATATTTATTAGAATCAGGACGATTAGGAGATATACTCGTTATAGGAACCCTAGCCTTATCTTCTATAGAAACAGAAGGTGGCACGGAAACATTGTCTGCGTGGAATTTCTTATCCGGAGGACGAGATAGAGAATTGAAGCCGCCTTGAGTATTGTCACCACCAGAAGCCGCCATAAAAAGTTTTTATTCAAAAATTTTATATGCTTATTCTAGTTTTATATGCTTATAAATACCACTACCTCTTCATAATTTCCACTTTACAAATCCTCCTTCTTCATTTCCTACTTCTCTCTTCATTTTCCATGGTTTCCATATTGAAGTTCATGGCATAAAACACATGTTCTTCCACTTCCATCCACTTAAAACTAGCTTATTCCTTCTCTATTTCATTTTACTTCACTTTACATTCAAAATAACACTCTTAACTCCCCATTTCAACCATGGTCGAGACCATAACAGCCCATGGCCAAACCCAAACAGCCCATTTAAGGCCCCAAAAGTCCAATCTTGAGTGGAGTGAAGTATAATTCGTGTGTCGGCAAGTTGTTGTACGAGTTCGGCTTAGTTCGGTTGCATTTTTGTGAGTAAAGCTTTCACCTTCAAGCCCAAATGTTTTCATACTATATTTGTGTTCATGTTATAACTATTGAATTCTTAATGTATCGGTAAAATAATAGTTTGGTTATTGGATTGGTTTGTTGCTTGAAAGTTACTCGTTTTGAAAAGTTAGTAAGCGAATCTTAAGACATATGAAATTTTAGTGGTTAAATTAATCCCTTTGTTAATAAATGATTCGTATATGTTGTATTATTGTAAATCACCATGTATATATGCTCATACACTTGTTATGTGATGTGTGGTTATATTGCAAATGTCATAAACTTGAATCCCAAACTGCACGTATAGCGATAGTCGCTATATCAGCACTTTTGGAAAATTACCTTTTATCGAAATCGTTTGGTTTTATTATCATGCATGAAATTATTTTACAAGTTAAGCGAGTTTTTGATTGATGATATTTTCAAAAATAATTAATTATTTTAATAATGATTATTTAATTTGATTAATTAATTATTTAATTAATAATGATAAATGTTAACTAATTAACTTATTAATGATGTGTTTTAAATTTAACTAATTACTTCGTTAATGGTGTTTTCAAATAATTAATCATTTTATTTAATGATGTTTAAAGCTAATCAATCATTTAATAATGGTGGATTAAAGTTAATTAATCAATTTTCTAATGATGTTTTTAAATTAATTTATCTTTTTAATTAATGATTTTTAAAATAAATCTATTTGTTTTAACTTTAAGTAATCTTTCCGTTAATGATGTTTTAAAGTTGTCAATCATTTTAAATAATGATAATTAATTAATTATTAATTAATTTAATTAATTAATTATATTTAAATATTACTAATTATTTGAATTAATGATGTTTTAAAGGTGATTTACCCTTCTCAATTAAAGGCATTTGAAGTTAATTTATTAACTTAATTAATGAAGTTTCAAAGCGAATTTATCAAAGCAACAAGGATGACTTGACTTTGTTATTCATTTTAATTAATGATAATAAATTATTTATTTAGTTAATTTAATTAATTATAATTAATCTTTAATTAAATTAGTAGTGTTTAAAAGTGATTAACTTCTTTTGGATTAAAGGCTATTGAAGTAAATTCATCAACTGAATTAATGAACTTCTAAAGTTAATTAATCAATATCATAAGGATGTGTTTAAGTTATTAAATCCTTTTTATAATGATGTTTCAAAGTTAGTAAACGCTTTTAACCAAGTGTTTTAAAGTTAATACTTGTAATTTGAAGCCAGGTACGAATTCAGTTTTTAAAAGAAAAAGTTTGATTTGTTTATGGACATGAACTAATTTTCGTAAAGTGATTCACTTATATGGAAACGATTTATTTTTATAATTAGTACTAAACATTGAAGAAGTAGACTTGTCACTATTTCGAAAGTTAAGAACAATCGTGAGAAATTACTTTGAGGTAACATTACCTTGACTTGTCGGGTATTATTGTTAACCAAGAAATAGTACAAGTTTGAATTCAATGAGTGGTGGTAAGTATACAAGACTTAATTTCCATATATGATCATTTTATATCCACGACAGTTGGTTTCTCGGCTATCAGTTACTTTAGCTTCTTTATCATCGTCATTCTAAGATGATTTATTGCTCCGTTAAGCATTGTTATCCTTTTCGGAAATGACTAAACCCAAAGCGCGAGAGGAAGCCAAGCTATATGGGGTTGCTCCCATCAAAAGGGTATTTTCACATCTCATCTAGTTCGGATTCGGTTGTGGACTTAGATGTGGAAATATTAGGATTCTCGGTAAGGTTTGGTGGGGTCCGGCTTGGTATTGTCCGAGAAGTGTCACGGAGTATATAAACTTCTCAGAAGTATATTACTAGAGGTATACTTCAAGGGAGTGCACCCTCTTAGTCACTGTTGGAAAATTTCCTTTCCTTATTTGATTTGAACCTACGAATTATTTTTCTGTAATTGTAATGGGAAGAGTCAACCACTCTTTACGATGTTGAATTATGAGTTTTGTCCATTCTATCAAGTTTGGATTGTTATCTTGTTTTATCTATTCTGTCTAGTTTGGATTTTATTCAGACTATTTCCATTCTTTCAAGTCTGGATCTTTATACCATTTTTGCCCATCATCTATGTTTGGATTTGTTACCTATTGTTCTTTTTCATTCTTATGTTTGGTTGTTGTTTATGAGGGATAAAACCTGTTCCACATTAGCGGCGTGGTCCCACATATATTGTTAAATACACTTCCTTTTGTTTTTAGAGGTTTACTCATACCAGACATATTGTCTTACCCGAGCTGTTTATTTTCCCTAAACTCTCAGGTACTCAATTATATTTGAGTAGTCCGAGAATATCAGGTTTCTCTTTGGAGCACTTTGAAGACGGTGATCGAGCAGGCGGCTCCTTAGTTATCTAGTTATTTACTTCCGCTATATGATTATGTATGTGTGTTTTGTATCTAAAAATGAAAAGTAGAAATGTATTGCTATCAATTTGTTAGATGTAGTACTTTTGTATAACTCTGATAACTCCATGTAAGAAGTAACCTTTTGTACCATATCATTTTGTATTATATATAACCATTCCGTTGTAAGGTTTTCTATTTTGTTCTTTCTGTTATTTATTTTACTCTAAGACAATTTATCTTTCAGATGCTTGAGCAACGACACACGAATACTGAGGATGTATTAAGTGTCGTTCCCAAGGGTCAAAAAAGTGGATCGTCATAGATGGTACCAAAGCTTAGGTTTGGCGAACCCCTAAGCCCTGGTGGGGTAAACTCTTTAAGGATAGGATTAGTAATGTCCTAGGATAAGTCTGAGAGTGTGTATATGTATATATATGTATATATATATATATATATATATATTAAGTGCATATTTGTTAGTGTTATAAAAATATTTTATATTGTGTTATTTGATCCATTGAGTGGTATATGAATTCTGTTTGATGCATCTAATCAGCGTTATCGATAGGAATTCCTAAACACTTGAACAAACCTACCGATACTATAATGACCAAGAATTTAATCACCATTTAATTATATTTTTAAATAATTAATAAATAAATTTTTATTAATAAATAAAACTATTTTAAATTAAAACTAATGTTGATAAAATCGTTTTTAAAATTTGTTTACTAATATATATAGTTCATAGAGAGATAGAAAACGTGACCGGAAATTATTTCCCGAAATAAGATTTTTCATCGGTTAAAATTTATTTAAAATGTCATAACACTATTGTAGACACTTATATACATACTATAAACTATTTTAAGCATGATTAATACATGTGTATATGCATGTATATACTTCTCTTTAAAAGTGTATGTATAAAAGAATAAGAGGAAATAATTTATAAAGAAAAGTATGCGTGTATACACACACACACAAATAAAACTACTTTTTTTCAACACAAAATACTTAGTGCATGGCATAAATAGTGCAAGATAAGGGTGGGGGAGTACATGAGGACGGAAATGAAGGGGAGGGAGGAGTGGAGTGCATGCATGTATACATATTTTATTATAAGCACTTACACATTTTTAATTAATTTCCTAAGCATATATATACCACTACTCTTTCATGTTCTCATTTTTACAATTCTCCTCTTTATTTCAAAATTCCTAAGAGCTTGAATAAACACATCCATGACTTCTTTTTGTAAATTCTAAAATAAAAAAAATCACTTCTTTTGCTAAAATCTCCTCTTTAGTTCACGAAAACATTTCTACATCTTCTACAACACCTCCTCTTCCAAAGTAGCAAGCCCATCCACCCTATAACCCCTTGGCCATATCCAACATGCCCTAGGCCGAGCCCAAATCCCACATGGTCGAGCCCATTTAAGGTGTTCAAGCACCTAAAGTTTTAATTTTTGCAAGATCCTAAAGTTGTTTTCAAGTTTTAGCAAAGTTCGCCTTGAGTTAGTAAAGTTTCGACGAGTAAAACTCTTGTTTTTGGAAAAGAAAATAACTTGATTATGATGAAATATATGTTGTGAAAATATAGTGTTGTTTATGTTGAAATATCATGTTGTTTTGAAGGTATATGATTATAAGTTTGTGATTGAGCTAGGATTTTTGATTTGGATGTTTAATAATATGTTTAGGTATGAATATGTGAATGGTTGGTTATGATATGATGGTAGTTTTTTTATGAAACAAAACCAAGTGTATGTGATGAAAATGTCGTGAAGTTAGCACCTTTAAAAGTCGCAAAGGACTTGAGATCCGATTTGAAAACAAAAGGCTTGTTTTCTAGTTTTTGGATTTTGAAATTTTTTCCAAGTTTTCACCTTTTATTAAAGTTTTCAAAACTCTTCCCTTTGTGTTTTAAAATTATCAGTACTATAGTTAAAGTGAGGTTTTCACCTAGAAATCAATTCTAGCGAACTGCGCTTATAGGGATAGTCGTTATGGATGGAGTTCGGAAAATTTCACGATTTCAAATTTTAAAGTGTTTCTTTTCGATTGTTTTTGAAAACCCATTTCAAAAATAATGAAGTAAGTAAAAAATTTAAGTTTTAATTATTTAATAATTTATTTATTTAATTTATTAATTAGGGTAATTATTAATTAATTAATTAATTAGGTTAAGTAATTGGAGTTTAAGAAAATATTAACTTAAATATTTTTAATTAAGGAAGTTTTAAATTATGATTAATTAAGATAAAAGAAATTAATTTTTATTTAATCAATTTTATTTACTTTAATTAATTTTTTAATTATAGTTAATTATTTAATTAATTATTTTGTTTAATTAAAGGATAATTATCCACTTAATTTGGGTTTAATTCTTAAATGAATGTTATTTAATTAAAGTTTAATTATAAATAAATTTTTAATTAATTAAGGTTTAAATTATGATTTTTGATTTAATTAAAATTAATTAAAGTTTAGTTAAGTTTTAAACTTATGATTTAATTAAAGCTTTTTATTTTAAAGTTTCTTTCTAAACTCTATCAGTTATTTATTTTTAACCAACTTTCTTGCCTAAGTAAATTGTTTAAACCAAAGGATCTCTTGTCCATGCTATTAAGTAGCCAAATGAATTAAATTCGTTGTAATAAAACATTGATACGTTTTATTGAAAGTAAGTCGACTTGTACTTATCACAAATATCGCACTTTGGAAAAATGATGAATAAAAGGGGATTAATTTCGATAAGCAGGTCATGATAATCTAAGTATATGGAACGTATGTTCATATGTAAATCTTACACCCTGATAATGGAATGGTCCACTATAAACAACTTGATCCTTTATAATTATCGAATGTTGGTTTGGAGAGATCGGGTCAGATAGTAGTTGTTATTCGAAAACCACTTCAAACCAAAATAAGCGTTCGAAGTTGAAATTGTGAAGTCAAGGTCCAAGATGAAGACTTTGAAGTGCAAGAGCTATTTGCTGCTAACCCTGAGGGTGATTCCAAAATGGGTGTAGTGGAAATAGTGCCTTCGGTTCATTCATCTCCTGAATGACTTGTATGGATGAATGCTGACATTATGTCAACATCTGGAAGGTAATGTTAGCATTCCAAGTGGAAATGTTATAATAAAGGTAAACATAGCCTCAGGCCTCATCAACCAAGAATGACTAAAACATGGGAGATGCAGCAAGGCTAGGTGGGTCGCTCCCATTAGGGTAAGGTCATCCTTATTTAGAGTCCCTACTATCAACTCATGTATGCTTCAGTAAGGTTGTCGATCCCAACCGTGGGGTGATCTTATTTGGTACTATCTAATAAAGGGTAGGCCAGTTTTGTGTTGGCAAGGGTCGATAGGTTCGACATTGGTACACAAATCTAGAGGTGTACTGTGATGGGTGGTACCCCGGTAGCCTAGTCATTGTATGGAATCCATTCTCCAATATGTGCCATACGGATTTAGTTGTACCCAAGTATATTGTAATGTAAGATGCAAGCATTTCAGCTATGTTCTATTTTACTTGAAAACCCTAGACATTATCATAATATCAATAGATTTCTATATAAAGTGTTTTAGTCGTCGTAAGGTAAAAAGCCGTCGGTATTTGTATGCGGCATGGTCGTATGAGATACCTTTGATTTTCAAAGTGTTTTATAAAAGTAAAAATTAAGTTGTTTGAGTTTACTCACACCAGATCTATGTCTGACCCAGAGTTTTATTTTCTTTTCCTAAAACTCTTAGGTACTCAAATTTGTATTAGTTGTCAAGTGATCCAGGTTTCTTACAGAAGCATTTTGAAGGAGCTGGAGCAGGTGGCTTCAACGTTAGCTAGTTATTATCTTATTCCACTATATTTATGTTTGATCTATGTATTTTTGTATGGGTAGGTAGTTATAATTGTCCATTTGAAGTTGTAATGTAATGACTTTGATATATTAATACTATGGAAATGACAATATAATATCCTATGTTATATATTATTGGTTGTTCTGATTTGTGGTGAGATTCTATGATTGTGTAGTTTCTTCTTATCTTTATTTTTCTTCTATCCTTAATGACTCATCTTTTGAAGTATGAAAGGCAATCATTACATTTTGGTATCGGAGCTTAGGTTGAGCGAACACCTAGGCTTTGGGTTAGGGTCAACTTCAAGAGTGCGTATTTCTAATTTTTATTCTTATACCTATATATATATCTGATAGATAGATCAGTTTGATATGTTTGATTAGTACCCTTCTTTCAAGATTTATCTCGTCTAAGTATTCTAAGATTATCTTGCTATATCTAGGTAGTAAAACATGAGTAATAGAAGCAGATGAGGTAGGGGAGCACTACAACTACAAATGGTCGAACCCTAATTCCTGGAGGAGTTCGGATTGCCAAAGAGGCAACACTAGAGCAGCCAAGAATGAATTTCGCAACCTTATGCAAGGATTACACCAACCTCGGAGGGAAACTGTTTAAAGGAACTGAGTTTGTCATGGAAGTGCAAGCTTGGTTGTGATCTTGTGGAAAGATTTTTAAAGGTCTTGGTTTATCTAATGAACATAAAAGGTTCTTAGCAGCATGGCAACTGCAAGAGGGAGTAGAAGCTTGGTCGGACTCCCTTAGTGCAAATGTTCCCAAAGAAGAGTTTTCGTGGGCCCGATTTAAAGAAGTTTTTGAGGGCCAATTCTTGCCAATAGCAGGAAGGACCAGGGTGCACCGGAACTTCATAGACTTCAAGCAGGGGGATCTATTTATAGCAGAATATGAGATGAAGTTCAACGAGCTATCTTGTTTTTGTAACGTTTCAACTTTTCGACGCTCGAAAGTCGACATTAATATGTCCATTGTATCAAATGCCGCGCAAATCGAATGCCGGAAAACTGAACCATTAGGGTTAAAAGAAGAGGTAGAAGAAGACAGAAGAAAAGAAAGAACAGAAACACAGAAACAGAAACAATATCAGAATCTCACATTCGCAGCAGAACAATATATAATAGATGAATCAATAATCTTTAAAACAAAAGACTATATCAGTTTATACATACATCAATCAGAGTCAATATACAACTCAATACAACAATGGACAGTTATATAAACCTGTCCTCATACAGAATACACAGCGGAATAAATAAACAAGTACGAGTGTACGCTTCGCCATCCAGCTCATCTCCAAAGCTCCAGAATATCCAAAATATCCTGATAACATAACTCTAGGCTTCCCGTGTGGAAAATTATGGGCACCCAGAGTTTAGAAAGGGAAAAATAAACTCCGAGTCAGTCATGTTGACTGGTGTGAGATCATAAAACAGTGATTTTCACAAAGAAAATAAAACAGATTCGCAATGCTTTTGGAAAATGAAACTACCATAAGACCTCCCGCCACAAACACAATGCAAACGCAGAATTGGAGGAGATTTCTTCTTATGATAGTCAAACATGCTTACTACACAAAATCCGTTGATATTATTATTAATGTCTAGTGGAAAACATTTCGAAAGTATAATATCAATCTTAGCCAACATACAACCATTATTGTATGCCTACTATAGCTACCATCTAAACAGTGGTGACCACCATAAGTAAATGGCAGGTTCTACAAATAAAACCGTACAGGGTTCGTATTGTTTCTTTAGATTTCCAACAAATGGTCAGGCAAAGGAACTTCCTTACACCGAAATGGAAACGCCTCTGGAAAGACGCCCCGAGAACCTAACCGGATATCTGCAAACACAAGGCCGACGCTACCTCACACTTTAACCAAGTTGTAACTAGGTAGCTAACACACGAGCTATGCCATCCCCCGGTCGTTACCGACCTTTATCCGAGGATCCTCAACCACAAAGTATAATAAATTTGCAGCATCAACATAGGTAAAATATCTGGGCTCCATACCATGATATCACCTTTTATCCAGAAGGAAATGACATACCCTAGGGCACGACCCCTAAAAACCTTGCCGCAACATTCCTGTTTCGACCATTATCGGGTTGTGATGCTCGACGAAGTCTCGTCCACAAAGCTATGCTTTTTCACAAAGCCACGCTTTGATCAACAAATGATCAACAACACTTCGTATGCCACATTACCAAATTGGGAATGTATCACTAGTAACCATCAACTACATAACCTCTGAGCTCGTACGTCTCAGAGAAGGATGTTAAGCTAAGAGAATAAATTCTCCGCCACCAACAGAAATGTATTTGATAGAAACCAGCTTTACATCTCAAAGTGTAACGTCAGACACACATCCATACAAGTCCGTTTCGGGATCGAACGAAACCGAAGGCACTTCCAAAGAAGCCCTTGCAATCCGGATAATTTCTAATCACGTCCGGACTTCCCATCACAAAAAGAGTGATATAAATCTCTATACCGGAGCGACTCGGTGCAGAGACATTCGACAGGTTGTCCTTTCATTTTCAAAAATACCCGGTCTTCAATACGATCCATATCGTCGTATCACTAATTCGGAATGGGTTATATGACACAAAGGTCTTTTCCCGGCTAACCCGAATAGTGAGCGTTTGTTTTAAAAACAAATTGAAGTGCCATTTCAAAGGCAAATATTGATAGTCGGTTATTTAACTATCGACAACATTCACAACAATCAACCAATTTAAATAATTTTTCCCGAATTATTAAATTTTCAAATATCTTCACAAGATATATAATTTCCACACTTCATCATTTGAAAACCAATTTCAAATCACATTTTCACACTTCATCTCAAAATGGTCCATTTAAACCAATTAAATAAATCCTTATCGATTTATTTCAAATTTACATCCCAAATCTGTAAATTTATTTCCACACTTCAAAAAATAAATCAGTGTTTATTTTTAAACAAATTTCCCTTTCATTTCATAAATTCCAATTTGAATTTACATTCCCAAATATTCACTTTTAACCCCAAATCAACTTCCAAATTGATTTCAAATTTTATTTCAACACCAAATCAATTTCAAATTGATTCCAAATTTATTTCCAATCCCAAATTGTTTTTCCAAACATTTATTTCAAAACACCAAATCAATTACAAATTGATTTCTAAGTTTATTTCAAATCCCAAATTATTTTACAACTCGATTTCCAATTTATTTCAACACAAAATCTATTTTCATTCAACATCAAATAAATTTTCATATCGATTTCCCAAAAATTTATTTTCAAATACTAAATCAATTATCAATTGGATTTCTAACAAATTTATCACCTTTTCAAAGTAAATTCCTTTATTCTTCCAAACCATTTAAAATTCCATTTTAAATAAATTCTTCAACCTTTAAATAATATTATTCAAAACCCTTTTTTTTTAAATCCTTTCACCATATTTTGGAATTTATTCGATAAGATTACGAAAATCAATTTTTAATACTTTAATTCCTTCTTTTAAATTCACCCAATTCTTCCAAAAGAAATTCACTTAAAATTTCATACTCAAATTTCAAAAATCCAATTTTATTTATTTCCGGTATCCAACGATACAAAAAATACATTCAGCTAAATCATAGCCTTCGACAAATTCAATCACAGATATAATCATACACAGATTATAAATAATCACATCACAATATATGAAACAAATTCACATAATTTGAGGAATCCAGTTGGATCCCTCCAACCTGTTTCCCTGCATCCACAGATGTTAGCACAATACCAATTCCACTTCGAGGTGGAATATCGCGGTATATGGGATTTATAAAATATCATCCGCTATTATGCGGCGCATAAGGTCTCATCCGCTATATAATGCGGGAAATCAACAATTCCAATATATACATATGCCAATATATATATATATATATATTGCTATATACTACTATATATAGTATCACATCCAAACACTCAATCAATCAGTCAATAACTGCAAAATCCAACTTTTCATTTTTGAGTGAGAAGATCTCACCTTTTATAATGCATGCAATCCATTTTCGATCCAGTTTGTTTTCTTCACCGTTTTAGACCTTGTATAAATAATTATACAATTTATTAATATTCGAGGTGATCCAATAATTCATTTTCATTTAATGAAATTTTATTAACTAATGGTTTAATTTTAATCAAGGAATTACATTCTAAACTAATTTCCTTTTAAATAATTTTCTCGGTAACTAAAATAATTTAGATAAGTTAATTAAACAATTCATCACCTTAATAAATTATTTTAACATAACTAACTGAATCAAAATATATATGTATGCTTATTTACTTTCTTTTATTTTTGAAACTACCTACACAAAAATAAAAATCAAATCTTTATATAACTTTAAGCATTAAAAATACAAACTTCCAAAAATCTTTCTGTATATATATATTTTTATATAAACTTCATTTAAGTATTAATAACCCATACAGATTTTAAATCTATTTTTATAAAATTCTTCAACATTTTAAAATCCTATATATATAAAAATGGATTTATACCTTACTGTCTCAGGCCAGAACGCCATCGACAACCCGGGTCTCGACTGCCTCAACTCTGACAAGTGCCTGGCGCCGCTTACGTCTCGACTCGATCGGAAATCACGAGTTCGACGCAGCTACAAGCCTCCCCACGCGACATCCCCTTGCGTCGCTCCCGGCCTCGACAGTTGCTTCTCCACCACGCTTCCGACAGTAGCCACAGCGCTAGAGTGCACCCCTCATCGCCGGCCATTCGAACGCGAGTGCATCACCGTACCCAATTGCCAATCGAACTGGGTTCGAATTAGAGTCGAGGATCTCGATTATATATACATATAAAATTTTTATATGAATCCGATACGAATTCTTTCAGAGGAGAAGAGGGATCTGATTTTTTTCGAACTGGGACGGAAGAATAGGGGAACGAAGTTCCATTTCGAGCTTGCATTCAATTTTTTTTTCCGTTTCTCTATTAATTGATTCGGCCATCTTTTCTATGCTTTCTTTTCCTCTAGGCTGCTGAATTTTAAATAGATGAAGGAAGATGTTTGCATGAAGAAATGGCCTTGCTATAGTGATGGTGAACAGCGATGTGAAGGGAAATGAAAAGGCTCTGAAGTGAAAGGTAAAAGTTTTGATGGAAATATATTGGACAAATCAAATATATATACAATTTAAATTCAAACCGTCTCGAATACATAGCTCAAAATCCCGAACCCCTATCGAGGCATGCCGCTAGGCGTTTATAATGTTATACCCCTATTCCGAATGCAATGGAAAAGGTTCCGAGTCCAAATTCGATCGTATGGAGAAGATAGTTTTTTGGACCAGTTATTAAATTGAATTTCGATTTAATTTCAGCGCGTTTGCTTATCGTACGGCCAAACGATCACTCCAAATATTACGAAAATTGAAATCCGATAATAATACAATATTACAGATCCAATGGAGCCGGTTTCGTCGAATCCCGAGACTGTGCCCCGAAAAGCTATTTTTAAATATCGATTTAAACGATAAAATTCAAAACAGAACAAAACAGTTTCAAATTCAATTCTGAAGCTTCCATTATCTTCAGTATTATTAATATGAATTTTCTAAGTCTTCATATTATTTTTAACAGGCTTAAAATTGAAGATTCAAATTTTTACCCAGATTTTAATAATCAAATTCACTAATTTAATTACCAAACAAACTCTGATATTTGAAATTCAAATTAAACTAACATTCAAATATTTAAACTCAATTAAATATTCAAATTTCAAATGTCAAAAATTCAGGGTCGTTACAATCTTCCCCCCTTAAAAGAATTTCGTCCCGAAATTACAAGTAAAGAAGAATGCTCCAATACCCGTTTATCATTTTCCCAAAACCAAACAGTTTTATCAAAATTTCAAAACAAATCTTTTTTATCATAAAAGATTCATTATTACTTTAACTCATTTTCCAAAATCAACCATAAGTTCCAAATAATATGGTTTTCTTAACAATTCAAATTTCATTTCAAATTCAAATTTTGAATTCAAAATTTTCTAACTCTCAAAATTTTTGAAAAATTTCGCCAGCTTCTCCTTTGCGCGGCTAGCTCGGTACGACTACAAAATGTCCATACGGACTCTCAAATCCCAATAGAAAACAAAATGCTAAGTGGCAAAAATCAGAAACTCATCAAATTTCATACTGAAATTTAAATACATACCTTTTGTTGAGAAATTAAAATTCATCTTCGAAATCAAAATCCAATTCCTTTTATAACCCCTGTATGCTTTACTTAACAACAATGGCCAAATTCATTCATTGGATTCCCAATACCCATTTTACTTAAGAATTTCATTCTTTATTTCTTAAGTTCAATATAAGTATTTACATACTTCTCATATTTATTTTCACTTTACTAACAAAGTTTTATATTCATTTCCATTCAACTTTGCATTTTCAATTCCATTTGAATTCAATTTACAATTTCAATTCTATTTGAATTCAATTTATCTTCAAAAACCAAAATCCCTTTTCTAGTTCAATTCCTACGCTTTCATTACAGTTTGCAAATCAATTTTCCGTTAAGAAAATTTTCCAAATTTTCAAAAAAATTTCTAACTCCCAAAATTTTCAGAAAATTTTGGCGGAGTCTCCTTTGTACGGAGGAGCTTTTGCAAAATCACAATAGATATAAATATATATACATCGACCCACACGGTCGGAAAAGCAGAAAAATAGTTCATATTTCCTATTTTGTATTGCGTAGGCGTACCTTTTTAGCATTTTAAGCAAAGCGGTTTTATTTATTAGCATTTGCGCGACCAAATGCAGCTAAACGGCTTCCAAAAACCTGTACTTACTCAATTTAAACACGTAAGTGACATATATAGGAAATTCATTTACATTTCACTTATTTTCAATAGTGAACACATAGTTTTCATAAGCAATGCATTCAAAATAAATTCCATTAGCAATTTATATGGTTTCGATACAAATTAAATTGCTTTCATCTAATTTATATTCAATTCAATGGTTTCTATACAAATTAAATTGCTTACGACCAATTCACATACAATTTCCATTCAATTCAAGTGATCTACAACTCATTTTCTTCATTCTATTCATTTTTAGCGAAACGAATTCATATCATTTCAATTGATTCAAAAATCAATTTATTTCACTTCTATCAATTCATAGGATTTATTTAATTCTCGTTTTTTGTCAAACGATAATTCTTTCTATTCAAATTTTGTTAATATTCATGCAACTAAATGATTACTTAAGCTAATAATCATTTAAATTGATTCCATTTCAATTCAATTTATATTTCATATTCACAAAACCATTCGATTTGTTTAAAACCATTATACAAAGCTCGACAACAACAATGCAAATATTCATATACACTTCTTGTATTTATTTTCACTTCATTACTGAAGTTATATATTTATCACTATTCAAGTTCACAATTTCATCTCATTACATTATTCAATTTCCAATTCATTTATTTACAAATGTAACCTCATTTGTTCATTCACAAATTCATTCCTTTTCAATTTGAATTTTTATTCCAATCAAATTCCCAATAATTTATAACTCATCAAACTTATTTACATTCCATAACATTACAGAGTCTTTTTAAACAATTACACACATTTCAAAACTAACTTTGAAATTTCAATCCAAATTCTTTAATTCGTATTTCAAAATTTACTCTGCATCTCATTTCAATTTATAAAACTCCTTTATAAATTCACATTACCAATTTCATTCCATTAATGAATTTTAATTTCAAATATTCTTTGGAATTCTATTTCCAATTATAAATCACATTTACAATTTACATTTACAAATCCCATTCATATATGAATTTTATTTCCTTATCTTTCAATTCATATTTATAAATTTCATTTGTTAAATGAATTTATCTCCAAATCTTTGGTTATTATTTTAATTTCTTATTCAATTCCATATAATAATGATAATAATTCAATATTATCACTTTCTAACAACCAAGCATCCATATACTATGATAATTCATAAAAAATCATTTCTTTTCTATACAAAAATAGTTTTGGGCAAAATTATTTCATTTACCCTATTTTAAAACAATACTGTGTCAGTTTATCTTGTTTAAGAGTTTAGAAACCCCTATCGATTACAGTTGGCCAGACTGCACCGACCAGAATCTATAAACAATCAACCGATAAGTCAACACAATACAAAACAATTTTTTTTATTCACTAACAAATATGCACTCATATCTATTATTACACTCAACTCATTCTAGAGTACTACCGACTCTATCTCTAATGAGTAACACCCAACAGAGCCAGGGTTGTCGCTTAACCGGCTGCTCTGATACCACTTGTAACATTTCGATGCTCGAAAGTCGACATTAATACGTCCACTGTATCAAATGCCACGCAAATCGAATGGCGGAAAACCGAACCATTAGGGTTAAAAGAAGAGGTAGAAGAAGACTGTGACGCCCCACCTCTATACCCACGCTAGCCAAAAACACTACGGTGTAGTGCTGTCAACTAGCACGGAGAATGAGGCTGTTGAGGAGCGACCATCCATGTAATTGCTTTGTGCGAGCGCCGATATGTCAGATAATAAAAGATGCATTTCATTTTTTTTCTTCCTTTTTAGAGGAAATCCGACATACCGATTCTCACTCAAAGCTACTACACAGTGGCTATAATAGTTTAGGACAATAGATATAAAAATAACACAGATAACATAAATGCGGAATACAGATGGAACGAAAAGTCTCATATATACAATAACTGATATCAATTACAATACATTTGACACAATACAAATGATACAACTACAACTGTCGACTCAAGAAGTTATATATACACGTACATTATCGACTAACATACATGAATACATTATCATCTTAAAACAGACACACTGACTACTACAACACGACGAAGACCTCTTCAAATGATATAAAAAGTCTTCATAGCTCTAGCAGCAACCCAAAGCTAAAAATCTACGACCTGTAAATACTCGGTCTGACCCGAGTATTAAATTCAAAAGAAAATAATACCCGGGTGAGTCTAATTCAAACTCAGCTATTAATGCGCAGAAGCAATAATAATCAAATATCAAATAGACGAAAGTCACAGAAATCTCGTATACCCAACTTCTCGATAAGAGAACCGGATAACGGCAGATATAACACCAAACAGTGTTAATCCACAAAACAGAAATCCAAAGCAATTTAAACAATTGAAATATCAATTTAAAACTGTCAAATTTGATAGGGCTGCAGTACACGCACGCGTGTACTGCCTCGCCACTATCGTAGGAGATACACCAAAGCTCAATGAAAGTCACAATGATCGCAAGGTCAAACCCCGATCGGGTTCAACTCAAGTGAATTTGAAGTGGTTGGCTGTCTCAAGCAACGGCAACCAAACAAGTTCGAACAAAACCAAACAATGTCAAAGTTTAGCATCAGGTCAAAAGGAATATAAGCAAACAGCCTATAAGTGACATCAAGCGACCACAAATGTATATGGTCGAACAACAGTTCAGATATGAAGCACTGCCAAGGTCAAGCATGCTACAAGTATGAAAGATCATAGGACAAAGTCCACAAGCTAGAAGTCAGATCTAAGATCGAAGTGGAACAATATGCAACCACAGACATAAGCGAATACGAAGCAACCACCACGATGAAACTACAGTAGCAAACAGTTGCAAAGACAAGGGCAGAATGCAACTACAAAGAAGACAGTGGCAACAGTTCAGAGGACAGTGAACTAAAGTAAAGACCATAAAATAATATCAAAGGCAAAGACTCAGCAATGTCAAAGCCCAGGAGAATTACATGACAACTAAATACAATTGTCAAAGCAAGCTACAGAACAAGCCCAAGTAACTACAGGAATGCACAGTGAATATATGAGCCAGAATGGTAAGGCTCTTGTATAAACTGATACAAGTAAAATGAATTGTTTCCAAAACAAAGTCAAGGCCAAATTGAAATCACAAACTAAAGGGGTGACATGAACAAAGTACAACCAGTATGCAACACTCAGATGTACACATGAAGTTCAAATGATCAGCTCAACCCAACATGACCAGAGAAGAAAATGAGATAGCACCAAATAAAGATTAATGAATGCTGCCGACTCAAGAACATCAAGCATATTCATGAACCAGACAGCAACAAGACTGAGCAGTGTGCACATGAACAAGAAAAGAGACTCAAGACCGAGAAAACAACAAACCAGACCAATCACTTGACATACAAACAACATAATGCACACTGCCAATTATAACATGAACCAACCCAATATTCATCACATACATGTGGAACAAGTGAATCAAGCCCAGCTACCAACTCGAACATATCCAGACCAGATGTCAAGGAAGCATCCTCAACAAAGTGAAACCATAAAGACAACTCAAGTCAATAAACTGGTCAGAGCTCAATTCTATCAAGAAAACTACATGACTCAAGCTACATAAAGTGTGTCGACCAGTTCACAATGAATAAAGTGAATGGCAACAACATAGGACAGTGAAGGATCAAAGTCGAAACTCACAGGAACCACAGAATCAAGCAACAACATGTACAGGTCAGTAAATAACATCAAGTTAAGGTCAAGGTCAACCAGTGCCAAGTTCGAACAGTTTCAAAACAATATCATGTGTATCAATTTCAAAATGATCGAAGCCGTGAGTAGAACAAGTAAAGCATGAAATTCACGGAGGAATAAAGTCAAGGTCTAAGTCAACCAGAATGAAGAACAAAAAAAATCCAATGGCCAAGAAATCATCGTCACAGCAGAGTCAATACCGTGAAATCGAAGTTATCAGATATATACGCAATATAAATGTATATTGAACAGGTCAAGAATATCTCAAGCATCGAAACTAAAATCAGATGGCCAGAGACGAAGCTCACTGGGGCCAGAAGATAAGCAGTCAGGTGTTAAAAATCACGTTCAAGAAATCGAATTCCAAAATGCAGTTTAACAAGAAGGAGAAAATCAAGTTCGAGTTCTAATAGACATGCACGAACGAAGATCAAAGCATTAGCCAAAATCACAGAGACGAAATCAACGTCGTCGAACTCAAACTCATAACAGTGATTATCCACGAGAACAAACATCTCAAAACAATCGAGCATAACAACAAAATAATACTCGAGTATGAATTAGAAGTGAGCAGAACTTACCTGAGATTCGACGAGCGCAACCACTCGATCGCAACCATCAACATCAAATTCGACAGAGCGGCACTTCTTTTCGCAAGCCCTAATTTTCAGTACGAAGAAACAATCGAAGTCGAACAAAGTCGCAATTTGTTATAAGATCAAAGTCGAACAAAGCAGCCGAAGCCCTAATTCTCAGCGGCAAAGAAGAACAACCAAGCACCCATTATTTTCACTCGTATGCTTTAGGCTTAGGGTTTTCGAATGGAAGTGAAAAATGGAGGAACGGGTTATCAACCCTTAATAAAAATCATAGCATCACAAAGCATGGGCCGAGATGATTTTTTAAAGCCCACCTAATTCCTTAATCAAATTTATACTAGAGTTTGTAACTGATTAAACACTTAACAAATTTTTCAAACGAGTTTCAACTGGTTTTAAAAAATTTCCAAACAGCAATCGAATAGGAAAGATGACCGTCCAAAGATGATAAATAATTGGTACGCAATACCGGGTTGTTACAGACTCCCCTCCTTAAAGAAATTGCGTCCTCGCAATCCTAAGAGATAAGTGGGAAAGAGGTAACAACCATAAGAACATAACAATGTCGAATGCATAAGCAAAGCAAAGGTCAACAGGGAAGTATAGGAATTATGGAAGTATCAGATATAGAATCAAAAGGTTCGACTGATTCAAATCAAAAGAATCAGCATCGTGGGGGTCAAGGAATCAAAATCAGTCGACTATATAAACAACCTCAAACATCATCATCGACTGATAAAAAAAACAAGATCAATCGAGTTCTAGCAATTGAAAGAAGAGGAAAACAGAGCAGAAATCACGTACTGTACGAATTGAATGTGAGTAAATCAAATTACTCACCTGAATCGTCAGAGAAAAAGACGAAGCTCGAATCTCAAAATCGCAAATATTCAATCATAAAAAACGATAATCGAATTTTCACAAATATCTGATTATCAAAAACGATAAGCAGAAATCACAAATATTCGATTATCAAATCAAAAAATATTTAATTATCTCAAACGATAATCAAATTTCACAAATATCTGATTATCAAAAACGATAATCAGAAATCACAAATATTCGATTATCAAATCGAAAAATATTTAATTATCTCAAACGATAATCAAATTTCACAAATATCTGATTATCAAAAACGATAATCAGAAATCACAAAGATTCGATTATCAAATCGAAAAATATTTAATTATCTCAAACGATAATCAAATTTCACAAATATCTGATTATCAAAAACGATAATCAGAAATCACAAAGATTCGATTATCAAATCGAAAAATATTTAATTATCTAAACGACAATCAAATTTCACAAATATCTGATTATCAAAAACGATAATCAGAAACACAAACATTCGATTAATCAAATCGAAAAATATTTAATTATCTCAAACGATAATCAAATTTCACAAATATCTGATTATCAAAAACGATAATCAGAAACACAAATATCCGATTATCAAAAACGATAATCAGAAGTCGTAAATATTCAATTAACAAGTCCGGAATTAACCGAAGTAGTAAAAGTATGGTTCCATACTCCTTACTTTTGCTAAATCGTTTAAATCTCTTTATCGTTTCCTTGAAAGTGCAGAATTGTGTGTTTTAAAAATAACATTTCACATTCTCAAACGGAAAAGTCCGAAATTAAGCGAATCAGTAAAAGAAAGGGGTCATAGTCCTCGTTTTTCTGAAACGTTTAAATCGCTTCCTCGTTCTTTTGAAAATGTAAACTGTAAAAAATTTTGAAAACAATTTTAATTTATATTTTTGAAACAACTTTTAAAAATAAAGAATTTTGAAAACACGTGATTAAATTAGCAATATCAGTAGCATCTTAGATAAGGAAGTTGCACTTCTCAAAGTACAGTAAAACAGACAACAAATTCAGCATTGCGGAAGAACCGCTTGTAAATCCATTTTAAAATTGACGGTTACTGAAGTTAACACGTCAAAATTTCATCAAAATAACTGGCATCAAAGTATAATACCAATGAATTTTCATTCATAAGAAAATGTCACAAGAATCTTCTCAAAGATAGAAAGGGATATCATACCCTAAACTTGTATTCATAACAAGTCAATAACACATGAATTCACCAATGCACAAAAATTGATAAACATATCAATAGAAATCACGAAAATTGGTGAAGCACAAAATTCCAGAAATCATCACAAGAAATCCAGAAATCACAAGAAGGGGGGAAAGGCCTAGCATAAAAACGGGAGTATGAAAACTCCAAAACACCGGTATCACAAGACGAGACGCTATCTCATGGTGGCTAACCATTAAAGTTTCACACAGGAATGGTCCGAAGACCGTGGGTCGCTATCCCACACGTGTGAGTCGGAATCACACAGATTGAGGTCTAGGCTAACCTCGCAGAGAAAGAGACATCGCACATTTGCTAGTCTAAATCATAAAAAGGAAAAGGGGAATGCCTATCACAAAATGGGAGCATGAAAACTCCAAAACACCGGTATCACAAGACGAGACGCTATCTCATGGAAGCCATCCATTAAATTATCACCCAGGAATGGTCCGAAGACCGTGGGTCGCTATCCCACACGTGTGAGTCGGAATCACACAGATTGAGGTCTAGGCTAACCTCGCAGAGAAAAAGATATGTGTGAGTGGAATCACACAAATTTAAGGTCTAGACTAACCAAAAAGCAAAAAGGTATGTGTGAATGGAATCACACAAGTGGTGTCTAGTCTAACCTTGCAAACAAAGAGATATGTGTGAGTCGGAATCACACTACTGCGGTCTAGACTAACCTTGCGGACAAAGAGATATGTGTGAGTCGGAATCACACTACTGCGGTCTAGTCTAACCTTGCAAACAAAGAGATATGTGTGAGTCGGAATCACACTACTGCGGTCTAGACTAACCTTGAGGACAAAGAGATATGTGTGAGTCGGAATCACACTACTGCGGTCTAGTCTAACCTTGCAAACAAAGAGATATGTGTGAGTCGGAATCACACTACTGCGGTCTAGACTAACCTTGCGGACAAAGAGATATGTGTGAGTCGGAATCACACTACTGCGGTCTAGTCTAACCTTGCAAACAAAGAGATATGTGTGAGTCGGAATCACACTACTGCGGTCTAGACTAACCTTGCGGACAAAGAGATATGTGTGAGTCGGAATCACACTACTGCGGTCTAGTCTAACCTTGCAAACAAAGAGACATCGCACAATTGCTAGTCTAAATCATAAAATGATCGTCATGATCAACGAGAAGTGTCAATTACACTAAGCTAGTAAATATAAAAGTTTAGCTTCATGTCCCATAACCACTTGCTTAACTTAAATATTTACGAACAAATTGTAAATCTACACTAGAAAATTGTCACAAAAGGTTCAATCGAACAAGTCCAGGAGTTAACCGACGAAGTAAACGCAAGCGTTTCATACCACTTGTTTTACTAGGCCGTTTAATTCAATTTCTCATACGAGTGAAATAAAGGCTTGTATATACTAATAGATTGGAAAACGGTTTAAGAAAAAGAGCTTTGTAGTAAAATAGTTTTGAAATCGTTTGGAAAAAAGGATTTTAATATTTACTACTAGTATAGAAAACCTTTATATTTTTAAAGTGACAAATCACAAAAATGATTGTAGAAACAATCAATCACAAGAATTCACATACGAAGATGTGAATGGAATCCAAAGAAATCGATACTGAATCCATCAGAAAGTATGTTCACAAAAATCCCGAAGAAAATGTCATCAAAGTTGCTAATAAATGATAGCAACAAATCGGGGAAATGATTAAGAATCGATTAAATTAGGAAACCAAGTCAGTTCACTAAAATTTCACATTCGAAGACGTGAATAAAATCCAAAGAATTCGATTCCAAATTCATCAAAGTAGGAATACCCAAAAATTCCAGAAATAGAAGTTATCAAAATCGACAAAGGTGATAACAACTAATTAGAAAAGAAGAATCGATTATCAACTGGAAAAACAAAGCAAAACGAGCAGAAATGCATAAATGACTTCAACAAAAGTAAGAATCAAGTCAATGTCGAAGTCAACAATTAATAGCCGCAGTCGAGTACAAAATGATTCAATCATCATTATCAAAGAAACCAACGGCAAACAAAATCAGAGTCTTAAAAATCAAGAAATTAGCAATTTCTCAAAAACAAAGTGACCGAAGTCGAATGGAATTCAAGATGAGGAAAACACAAAATATCAAGTAAAATCGCTGAGATTCAAACTAGATGTGAATGAGAAATCAAAATTACTCAATTTGCAACTGGTCCAGCTATTTTTTCATCACAGTGTAACAGGTACACAATGACACTCATAGCATAGAACGAAAGTGGAACAAAGTCCAAAAGTCAAAATGGCTTTAATTTGCCAAATTAAAACAAAAATCAACATCGGCTAAATCAATTCAAAAGCCGAAAACACAAGAATAAGCGTTAGGAATTCATACCTAACAGTCAAAAATAATCATATGTAAAGATGAGAGATAAACATCGACAAATAGTTGTAACACATGCTCCATCTAAGTTATGTTTTATAATTGTCCTAAACCCCAGGCTCTGATACCAAGCTGTGACGCCCCACCTCTATACCCACGCTAGCCAAGAACACTACGGTGTAGTGCTGTCAACTAGCACGGAGAATGAGGCTGTTGAGGAGCGACCATCCATGTAATTGCTTTGTGCGAGCGCCGATATGTCAGATAATAAATGATGCATTTCATTTTTTTTTCTTTCTTTTTAGAGGAAATCCGACATACCGATTCTCACTCAAAGCTACTACACAGTGGCTATAATAGTTTAGGACAATAGATATAAAAATAACACAGATAACATAAATGCGGAATACAGATGGAACGAAAAGTCTCATATATACAATAACTGATATCAGTTACAATACATTTGACACAATACAAATGATACAACTACAACTGTCGACTCAAGAAGTTATATATACACGTACATTATCGACTAACATACATGAATACATTATCATCTTAAAACAGACACACTGACTACTACAACACGACGAAGACCTCTTCAAATGATATAAAAAGTCTTCATAGCTCTAGCAGCAACCCAAAGCTAAAAATCTACGACCTGTAAATACTCGGTCTGACCCGAGTATTAAATTCAAAAGAAAATAATACCCGGGTGAGTCTAATTCAAACTCAGCTATTAATGCGCAGAAGCAATAATAATCAAATATCAAATAGACGAAAGTCACAGAAATCTCGTATACCCAACTTCTCGATAAGAGAACCGGATAACGGCAGATATAACACCAAACGGTGTTAATCCACAAAACAGAAATCCAAAGCAATTTAAACAATTGAAATATCAATTTAAAACTGTCAAATTTGATAGGGCTGCAGTACACGCACGCGTGTACTGCCTCGCCACTATCGTAGGAGATACACCAAAGCTCAATGAAAGTCACAATGATCGCAAGGTCAAACCCCGATCGGGTTCAACTCAAGTGAATTTGAAGTGGTTGGCTGTCTCAAGCAACGGCAACCAAACAAGTTCGAACAAAACCAAACAATGTCAAAGTTTAGCATCAGGTCAAAAGGAATATAAGCAAACAGCCTATAAGTGACATCAAGCGACCACAAATGTATATGGTCGAACAACAGTTCAGATATGAAGCACTACTAAGGTCAAGCATGCTACAAGTATGAAAGATCATAGGACAAAGTCCACAAGCTAGAAGTCAGATCTAAGATCGAAGTGGAACAATATGCAACCGCAGACATAAGCGAATACGAAGCAACCACCACGATGAAACTACAGTAGCAAACAGTTGCAAAGACAAGGGCAGAATGCAACTACAAAGAAGACAGTGGCAACAGTTCAGAGGACAGTGAACTAAAGTAAAGACCATAAAATAATATCAAAGGCAAAGACTCAGCAATGTCAAAGCCCAGGAGAATTACATGACAACTAAATACAATTGTCAAAGCAAGCTACAGAACAAGCCCAAGTAACTACAGGAATGCACAGTGAATATATGAGCCAGAATGGTAAGGCTCTTGTATAAACTGATACAAGTAAAATGAATTGTTTCCAAAACAAAGTCAAGGCCAAATTGAAATCACAAACTAAAGGGGTGACATGAACAAAGTACAACCAGTATGCAACACTCAGATGTACACATGAAGTTCAAATGATCAGCTCAACCCAACATGACCAGAGAAGAAAATGAGATAGCACCAAACAAAGATTAATGAATGCTGCCGACTCAAGAACATCAAGCATATTCATGAACCAGACAGCAACAAGACTGAGCAGTGTGCACATGAACAAGAAAAGAGACTCAAGACCGAGAAAACAACAAACCAGACCAATCACTTGACATACAAACAACATAATGCACACTGCCAATTATAACATGAACCAACCCAATATTCATCACATACATGTGGAACAAGTGAATCAAGCCCAGCTACCAACTCGAACATATCCAGACCAGATGTCAAGGAAGCATCCTCAACAAAGTGAAACCATAAAGACAACTCAAGTCAATAAACTGGTCAGAGCTCAATTCTATCAAGAAAACTACATGACTCAAGCTACATAAAGTGTGTCGACCAGTTCACAATGAATAAAGTGAATGGCAACAACATAGGACAGTGAAGGATCAAAGTCGAAACTCATAGGAACCACAGAATCAAGCAACAACATGTACAGGTCAGTAAATAACATCAAGTTAAGGTCAAGGTCAACCAGTGCCAAGTTCGAACAGTTTCAAAACAATATCAGGTGTATCAATTTCAAAATGATCGAAGCCGTGAGTAGAACAAGTAAAGCATGAAATTCACGGAGGAATAAAGTCAAGGTCTAAGTCAACCAGAATGAAGAACAAAAAAAATCCAATGGCCAAGAAATCATCGTCACAGCAGAGTCAATACCGTGAAATCGAAGTTATCAGATATATACGCAATATAAATTTATATTGAATAGGTCAAGAATATCTCAAGCATTGAAACTAAAATCAGATGGCCAGAGACGAAGCTCACTGGGGCCAGAAGATAAGCAGTCAGGTGTTAAAAATCACGTTCAAGAAATCGAATGCCAAAATGCTGTTTTAACAAGAAGGAGAAAATCAAGTTCGAGTTCTAATAGACATGCACGAACGAAGATCAAAGCATTAGCCAAAATCACAGAGACGAAATCAACGTCGTCGAACTCAAACTCATAACAGTGATTATCCACGAGAACAAACATCTCAAAACAATCGAGCATAACAACAAAATAATACTCGAGTATGAATTAGAAGTGAGCAGAACTCACCTGAGATTCGACGAGCGCAACCACTCGATCGCAAGCATCAACATCAAATTCGACAGAGCGACACTTCTTTTCGCAAGTCCTAATTTTCAGTACGAAGAAACAATCGAAGTCGAACAAAGTCGCAATTTGTTAGAAGATCGAAGTCGAACAAAGCAGCCGAAGCCCTAATTCTCAGCGGCAAAGAAGAACAACCAAGCACCCATTATTTTCACTCGTATGCTTTAGGCTTAGGGTTTTCGAATGGAAGTGAAAAATGGAGGAACGGGTTATCAACCCTTAATAAAAATCATAGCATCACAAAGCATGGGCCGAGATGATTTTTTAAAGCCCACCTAATTCCTTAATCAAATTTATACTAGAGTTTGTAACTGATTAAACACTTAACAAAATTTTCAAACGAGTTTCAACTGGTTTTAAAAAAATTTCAAACAGCAATCGAATAGGAAAGATGACCGTCCAAAGATGATAAATAATTGGTACGCAATACCGGGTTGTTACAAAGACAGAAGAGAAGAAAGAACAGAAACACAGAAACAGAAACAATATCAGAATCTCACATTCGCAGCGGAACAATATATAATAGATTAATCAATAATCTTTAAAACAAAACACTATATCAGTTTATACATACATCAATCAGAGTCAATATACAACTCAATACAACAATGGACAGTTATATAAACCTGTCCTCATACAGAATACACAGCGGAATAAATAAACAAGTACGAGTGTACGCTTCGCCATCCAGCTCATCTCCAAAGCTCCAGAATATCCAGAATATCCTAATAACATAACTCTAGGCTGCCGTGTGGAAAATTATGGGCACCCAGAGTTTAGAAAGGGAACAATAAACCCCGAGTCAGTCATGGTGACTAGTGTGAGATCGTAAAACAGTTATTTTCACAAAGAAAATAAAACAGATTCGCAATGCTTTTGGAAAATGAAACTACCATAAGACCTCCCGCCACACACACAATGCAAACGCAGAATTGGAGGAGATTTCTTCTTATGATAGTCAAACATGCTTACTACGCAAAATCAGTTGATATTATTATTAATGTCTAGTGGAAAACATTTCGAAAGTATAATATCAATCTTAGCCAACATACAACCATTATTGTATGCCTACTATAGATACCATCTAAACAGTGGTGACCACCATAAGTAAATGGCAGGTTCTACAAATAAAACCGTACAGGGTTCGTATTGTTTCTTTGGATTTCCAACAAATGGTCAGGCAAAGGAACTTCCTTACACCGAAATGGAAACGCCTCTGGAAAGACGCACCGAGAACCTAACCGGATCTCTGCAAACACAAGGCCGACGCTACCTCACGCTTTAACCAAGTTGTAACTAGGTAGCTAACACACGAGCTATGCCGTCCCCCGGTCGTTACCGACCTTTATCCGAGGATCCTCAACCACAAAGTATAATAAATTTGCAGCATCAACATAGGTAAAATATCTGGGCTCCATACCATGATATCACCTTTTATCCAGAAGGAAATGACATACCCTAGGGGCGCGACCCCTAAAAACCTTGCCGCAACATTCCTATTTTGACCATTACCGGGTTGTGAGGCTCGACGAAGTCTCGTCCACAAAGCTACGCTTTTTCACAAAGCCACGCTTTTTCACAAAGCCACGATTTGATCAACAAATGATCAACAGCACTTCGTATGCCACATTACCAAATTTGGAATGTATCACTAGTAACCATCAACTACATAACCTCTGAGCTCGTACATCTCAGAGAAGGGTGTTAAGCTAAGAGAATAAATTCTCCGCCACCAACAGAAATATATTTGATAGAAACCAGCTTTACATCTCAAAGTGTAACGTCAGACACACATCCATACAAGTCCATTCCGGGATCGAACGGAACCGAAGGCACTTCCAAAGAAGCCCTTGCAATCCGGATAATTTCTAATCACGTCCGGACTTCCCATCACAAAAAGAGTGATATAAATCTCTATACCGGAGCAACTCGGTGCAGAGACATTCGACAGGTTGTCCTTTCATTTTCGAAAATACCCGGTCTTCACACCGGTCTTCAATACGATCCATATCATCGTATCACTAATTCGGAATGGGTTATATGACACAAAGGTCTTTTCCCGGCTAACCCGAATAGTGAGCGTTTGTTTTAAAAAAAAATTCAAGTGCCATTTCAAAGGCAAATATTGATAGTTGGTTATTTAACTATCGACAACATTCACAACAATCAACCAATTTAAATAATTTTTCCCAAATTATTAAATTTTCAAATATCTTCACAAGATATATAATTTCCACACTTCATCATTTGAAAACCAATTTCAAATCACATTTTCACACTTCATCTCAAAATGGTCCATTTAAACCAATTAAATAAATCCTTATCGATTTATTTCAAATTTACATCCCAAATCTGTAAATTTATTTCCACACTTCAAAAAATAAATCAGTGTTTATTTTTAAACAAATTTCCCTTTCATTTCATAAATTCCAATTTGAATTTACATTCCCAAATATTCACTTTTAACCCCAAATCAACTTCCAAATTGATTTCAAATTTTATTTCAACACCAAATCAATTTCAAATTGATTTCCAAATTTATTTCCAATCCCAAATTGTTTTTCCAAACATTTATTTCGAAACACCAAATCAATTACAAATTGATTTCTAAGTTTATTTCAAATCCCAAATTATTTTACAAATCGATTTCCAATTTATTTCAACACAAAATCTATTTTCATTCAACATCAAATAAATTTTCATATCGATTTCCCAAAGATTTATCTTCAAATACTAAATTAATTATCAATTGGATTTCAAACAAATTTATCACCTTTTCAAAGTAAATTCCTTTATTCTTCCAAACCATTTAAAATTCCATTTTAAATAAATTCTTCAACCTTTAAATAATATTATTAAAAACCCTTTTTATTAAAATCCTTTCACCATATTTTGGAATTTATTCGATAAGATTACGAAAATCAATTTTTAATACTTTAATTCCTTCTTTTAAATTCACCCAATTCTTTCAAAAGAAATTCACTTAAAATTTCATACTCAAATTTCAAAAATCCAATTTTATTTATTTCTAGTATCCAACGATACCAAAAATACATTCG
The DNA here is from genome assembly GCA_030737815.1 of Allium fistulosum. Classification (NCBI taxonomy): domain Eukaryota; kingdom Viridiplantae; phylum Streptophyta; class Magnoliopsida; order Asparagales; family Amaryllidaceae; genus Allium; species Allium fistulosum. Next base: position 1,339,876,074 of record CM060901.1, on the reverse strand, counting down.
GCTAAATCATAGCCTTCGACAAATTCAATCACAGATATAATCATACACAGATTATAAATAATCACATCACAATATATGAAACAAATTCACATAATTTGAGGAATCAAGTTGGATCCCTCCAACCTATTTCCCTGCATCCACAGATGTTAGCACAATACCAATTCCACTTCGAGGTCGAATATCGCGGTATATGGGATTTATAAAATATCATCCGCTATTATGCAGCGCATAGGGTCTCATCCGCTATATAATGCGGGAAATACACAACTCCAATATATACATATGCCAATATATATATATATATATTGCTATATACTACTATATATAGTATCACATCCAAACAGTCAATCAATCAGTCAATAACTGCAAAATCCAACTTTTCATTTTTGAGTGAGAAGATCTCACCTTTTATAATGCATGCAATCCATTTTCGATCCAGTTTGTTTTCTTCACCGTTTTAGACCTTGTATAAATAATTATACAATTTATTAATATTCGAGGTGATCCAATAATTCATTTTCATTTAATGAAATTTTATTAACTAATGGTTTAATTTTAATCAAGGAATTACATTCTAAACTAATTTCCTTTTAAATAATTTTCTCGGTAACTAAAATAATTTAGATAAGTTAATTAAACAATTCATCACCTTAATAAATTATTTTAACATAACTAAATGACTCAAAATATATATGTATGCTTATTTACTTTCTTTTATTTTTGAAACTACCTACACAAAAATAAAAATCAAATCTTTTTATAACTTTAAGCATTAAAAATACAAACTTCCAAATTTTTTTCTGTATATATATATTTTTATATAAACTGCATTTAAGTATTAATAACCCATACAGATTTTAAATCTATTTTTATAAAATTCTTCAACATTTTAAAATCCTATATATATAAAAATGGATTTATACCTTACTATCTCAGGCCAGAACGCCATCGACAACCCGGGTCTCGAATGCCTCAACTCTGACAAGTGCCTGGCGCCGCTTATGTCTCGACTCGATCGGAAATCACGAGTTCGACGCAGCTACAGCGCCTCCCCATGCGACATCCCCTTGCGTCGCCCCGGCCTCGATAGTTGCTTCTCCAACACGCTTCTGACAATAGCCACAGCGCTAGAGTGCACCCCTCACCGCCGGCCATTCGAATGCGAGTGCGTCACCATACCCAAATGCCAATCGAACTGGGTTCGAATTAGAGTCGAGGATCTCGATTATATATACATATAATTTTTTTTATGAATCCGATACGAATTCTTTCAGAGGAGAAGAGGGATCTGATTTTTTTCGAACTGGGACGGAAGAATAGGGGAAAAATGACTGCTCATGTTAAAGGTACTTTTGTGGATTTCGTTGATATGGCACTAAGGTATGAGGCCTTGGAAAAGAAGAAGCCTACTCCGGCAGCACCAACCGGAGGAAATACGAGTTGTAACAATTCAAATAAAAGGAAGCTCAATCTAAGAGAGAATAAAGGGAAAAAGTTCAAGAATATTAGTTGTTACCTTTGCAAGAATAAATGTCATATTTCAAGGTCCTGTCCGAACCGGGAAACTCCTAAGGAACAAAGTGGACTCATCTCTCCAATGGTACTGAAGTTGCTTTGCTTCAATTGTCATCAGCCGAGCCATATGATTAAAGATTGCCCACTCATGAAGAAGGTGCAGCCAGCTAAGGTGTACGCCATTAAGAATGAACCGTCGACTTTGACGGATGTGAAGGGAAAAGGCGTCCTTGAAGGTACCTTATTGATTAATGGTATTTTTGTTCGAGCATTATTTGATACTGGTGCCTCTCATAGTTTTATCTCTGTAGAATCAGTAGATAAATTTCATCCTATTCTGAGTGTCGTAGAAAACCCTATGTGTATGTCTAACCCCATAGGTGGTGTAACCCATTGAATATGATTTATAAGAATATGCCAATTTCCTACCTTTCTCATCACTTTTCTTGCGATCCGTATGTCTTAGACTTTAAAGGATTTGATATTATTCTGGGTATTGATTGGTTGTCAAAGTATGAAGTTGTTTTAAATTATGCTGAAAGGACTGTATCACTAGAAACTAAGTTGAGAAGAATTGATAAAGTAACATGCAAGAATCCTGGTATTAATATGTGTAGTTTCTTGTATGCCCTAGAATCGTCTCAGGATGAGTTATGTTATGTAGAATCTGTTAAGGATTTTTTGGAAGTGTTCAAAGAAGTCAATAGCTTACCCTCGCACCGAGAGATAGAGTTCCATATTGATTTGGTCCCTGGTGCAAGACCTATGGTTCAACCTAAGAGAAGGATGACCCCGAAAGAGTGGATTGAATTAGAAAAGCAAAACAATGTCTTGTTAAGATGAGGATTGATTAGGCCCAGTCATTTGAGTTGGGGATCTGCTGTGGTATTTGTGGCTAAATCTGATGGATCTTTAAGGTTGTGTGTGCATTATAGGGAGTTGAATAAGCTGACAATCATGAACAAGTATCCCTTACCCTACGTCGATGATCTTTTTTATCAACATCATGGAGCTATGGTATTTTCTCAGATGGATCTTGGTACTGGATTTCATCAATTGATGTTTGTTGAAGAAATTATACCTTTAACTGCGTTTAGAGGCCCTAATTGTTTCTTTGAGTAGTCGGTTATGCTTTTCGAGCTAACCAATGCACCTGCATAATTTGTAGATCTCATGAAACGTGTTTTCTGAGATGTTCTTAACAAGTTTGTGTTAGTTTTCTTCAATGACACCCTTATCTACTCCAAATCTAAGAAGGAGCATAAACAACATTTGGAGGTGGTGTTGGAAACATTAAGGAGACATGTCCTGAAGGCCAAATTTTCTAAATGCCATTTTTGGAAATCGGAAGTAAGATTCTTAAGACATATTGTGACAGGAGAAGGTATTTCAGTAGATCCAACAAAGGTGGAAGCTGTTCAGGAATGGAAGCAACCGCAGACTCCTACCGAGATTCATAGTTTCTTAGGTTTGGCTGGATACTATAGGAGGTTTATTCAAGATTATTCTAAGATTTCCTCCCATTTGACTAAGCTGACTAAGAAGGGTGAGAAGTTTGTATGGACTCCAAAGTATGAAGAAGCATTTCTGGAATTGAAGAAGAGATTGACCAGTGCACTAGTTTTAGTTGTTCCAGATGTAAATACTGGATTCACGGTTTACACAGATGCTTGTGGAGTGGGACTAGGCACTGTTTTGATGTAGCATTGTAGAGTGATTGCGTATGCAAGCACGTAGTCGGTTCATTGAAACCATATAAACCCATACTTAGAACTTCTATTAAGAGAAAAATGGAACCCCCCGCAGTGTACAAAATAAACTTTGTAGCCGAGTACAAATGTTTCTTTCCTCCCCACATAGATAAAAGTAAGTAAACAGAATTAATTCTAACTCCCACATGATAAAAAAAGTAAAAGATCTCTAGAAGAAAATAATCCTATTTGACCACTGTACATTGCTAACATCAGGAAATAGAACAATCACGAATTTTGAGTAACAGGCCAAGCTGCTAAAGTAGCTAAAGTAGTGATAAATCCTGTTAGTAAAATAGGTCCTATGGAAATTCCGTAGATTCCCAATCTCCAGTGAAAATTGAAAACATTTATCCATTTAGCATCCTCTTCTAATTGAATTAATGGATCGTCCAATTGGAAATGATAACAGAAGACATAGGTTGTTATAAGGAGTTCTAAGCTCATAAGAAGAACTATGCTATGCATGACTGGAGTTGTTGGCTGTTATCTTTGCATTGAAAATGTGGAGACACTACTTGCTGGGTAAGGATCCTTCTATTCCTCTTAGTTTCTTTCTAATCTTTAGAGGTTCCAGGAGTAAATTTCTTTCTTTAATTAGGTGAAAAATTCGAGCTCTTCACGGATCATATATCCATGAAGTATCTTTTTACTCAAAAGGATCTGAACCTGAGGCAATAGAGGTGGTTGGAATATTCGACGGCTTATGACTTGGATATTCTTTATACACTAGGAAAGGCTAATGTGGTGGTGGATGCCTTAAGCAGGAATGCTGTTTTGACTCTTTTGGAAGTTTCCCCAACACTTCAGGAAAGGATTATGAGAAATCAGAGGAAGGATGAAATATTGGAAGGATTAATTCCAGGAGTCAAAGGAGGTAGATGTTTGGATTTTGAGATGGATAGTCGAGGTGCTTTAAGGATGAACGACTGATTGTGTGTTCCAGATGTAGATAGGCTAAGGTAGAAAGTTTTTTCAGAATGCCACAAATCTAAGTTAGATATTCATCTAGGAGTTCATAAGATGCATAAGGATATGAAAAGAGCATTTTGGTAGCCGGGGATGAAGGACATTTCAGTCTATGTTAACAGATGCTTGTGCTGTCAACAAATCAAAGGTGATCACCAGAAGACAGCTGGATTATTACAACCTTTGGAAATACTTAATTGGAAATGAGAAATGATATCAATGGATTTTATTGATTGTTTACCCAGAACAAGAAAAGGAAATGTAGGAGTATGTGTTATCGTGGATCGGCTAACGAAGAGCGTGCATTTTATTCCGGTAAACCGACAAGAACTGTTGTTTCTTTAGCTGAAATTTTTATGAGGGAGATAGCAGGCTGCATGGAGTTCCTGTGAGTATTATAAGTGATCGAGACCCCATATTTACTAGTCAATTTGGGGAAGCATTGCAAACTACTCTAGGAACAAAGTTGAGCTTAAGCATAACATACCACCCCTAAACAGATGGACATATGGAGTGAGCGGATCAGATTCTAGAGGATCTCTTGAGAGCGTGTATTCTGGATTTTGGTGGATCATGGGAGGATCATTTGCATTCAGTTAAGTTCTCCTATAATAATAGTTTCCAAGCGAGCATCAGTATGGCACCTTATGAAGCCCTATATGGAAGACCGTGCAAGTAACCAACATGTTAGGTTGAGACGGGAGATAGATTGGTTCTTAGACCGGACATGATCCGAGAAGCTTCCGAAAAAGTTGCAGTGATTAAGGAAAGAATGAAGGAAGCCCAAGATCGCCAAAAGAGTTATGCTGATAAGAGGTGAAGGGATTTGGAATTTGTGGTTGGAGACTTTGTGTTCGTAAAGATTTCACCAATAAGAGGATATGTTAGATTTTGAAAAGCTAGAATGTTAGCTCTAAGGTATGTTGGACCTTTCCGTATTCTTGAGAGAATCGAATCGCTTTCTTATAGGGTCAAGTTGCTAGAGAGATTGGTAGGTGTTCATAATGTGTTCCACGTGTCTCATTTGAGGAAATATGTTCATGACCCATCTTTGATTGTGGAGCCATCGGTTCAAGAGGAATTGAAGATAGAACCGAACTTGACAGTGGTTAGACATCCAATTTATGTTGTGGATCAGGATGAAAGGAGGTTGCATGACAAGGTGGTACGACTAGTCAAGATTCAGTGGAGTGAGGATCCAAGAGACTGCACGTGGGACACTGTGGATCGTATAAAAGAAGTCTATCTCGAGTTGATGTTAGGATAGCTAGTCGTAGGTTGTATGTATAGTGTATGTTTGTTTGCTATGGATGTTTAGTGCATGTCTTTGCATGTGTTCTATGATATGAATATATAGCTTTTTGCGTAGTTTGAATTATCTTCTTGTTTGCTAATTTCGAGATGAAATTCTTTTAATAGGGGAGAGTAACGACCTAGAATTTAATCGCTATTTAATTGGATATTTAGTTATATTTTCAAATAATTATTACATATATTTTTATTAACAAATAAAACTATTTTAAATAATAACTAGTGATGATAAAATCATTTTTAAAATTTGTTTAGCAATATATATAGTTCATAGAGAGATAGAAAATGTGACTGGAAATTATTTTCCGAAATATTGTTTTTTCATCGGTTAAAAGTTATTTAAAATGTCATAACACTATTGTAAACACTTATATACACACTATAAACTATTTTAAACAAGATGAATACATGTGTATATGCATGTATATACTTCTCTTAAAAGTGTATACATATATAAGAATAAGAGAAAATAATTTATAATGAAAAGTGTGTGTGTATATATACACATATAAAACTACCTTTTTTTTAAAACAAAGTACTTAGTGCATGGCATGAATAGTGCAAGATAAGGGGGGAGTGCATGAGGACGGAAATGAAGGGGAGGGAGGAGTGGAGTGCATGCATGTATACATATTTAATTATAAGCACTTACACATTTTTAATTAATTTCCTAAGCTTATATGTACCACTATTCTTTCATGTTCTCATTTTTACAATCCTCCTCTTCATTTCAAAATTCCTAAGGGCTTGAATAAACGCATCCATGGCTTCCTTTCATAAATTCTAAAATAAGAAAAAAATAACTTCTTTTGCTACAAATCTCATCTTTAGTTCACGAAAACATTTCTACATCTTCTACAACACGTCCTCTTCCAAAGTTGCAAGCCCATCCACCCTAAAACCCCATGGCTGTACCAACATGCCCTAGGCCAAGCCCAAAGCCTACATTAGCGATCCCATTTAAGGTGTTCAAACACCCAAAGTTTCAATTTTTGCAAGATCCTAAAGTTGTTTTCAAGTTTTAGCAAAGTTCGCCTTGAGTTAGTAAAGTTTCGGTGAGTAGAACTCTTGTTTTTGGAAAAGAAAATAACTTGATTTTGATGAACTATATGTTGTGAAAATATAGTGTTGTTTGTGTTGAAATATCATGTTGTTTTGATGGCATATGATTATAAGTTTGTGATTGAAACTGGATTTGTGATTTGGATATTAAATGAATGTTTGGGTATGAATATGTGAATGCTTGGTTATGATATGATGGTAGTGTGTTTATGAAACAAAACCAAGTGTATATGATGGAAACTTTGTGAAGTTAGCACCTTTAAAAGTCATAAAGGACTTGAGATCCGATTGAAAACAAAAGGCTTGTTTTCTAGTTTTTGGATTTTGAAAATGTTTTTCAAGTTTTCAACTTTTGTTTAAGTTTTCAAAACTCTTCCCTTTGTATTTTCAAATATGTAGTAGCTAGAGTTAAAGTGAGGCTTTCACCTAGAAATCAATTCTAGCAAACTACGCTCGTGGCGATAGTCGCTATGGATGCAGTTCGGCAAATTTCACGATTTCAAGTTTAAAATTGTTTCTTTTGGATTGTTTTTGAAAACTCATTTCAAAACTAATGAAGTAAGTAAAAAGTTTAAGTTTTAATTATAATAATTCACTTATTTAATTTGTTAATTAGGTTAATTATTAACTAATTAGTTAATTAAGTAATTATGTTAAGTAATTAGAGTTTAAGAAAATATTAACTAAGTTAAATATTTTTAATTAAGGAAGTTTTAAATAATGATTAATTAAGATAAAAGAAATTAATTTTTATTTTATCAAGTTTATTTACTTTAATTAATTATTTAATTAGAGTTAATTATTTAATTAATTATTTTGTTTAATTAAAGGTTAATTATCCACTTAATTTGGGTTTAATTCTTAAATGAATGTTATTCACTTAAAAGTTTAATTATAAATAATTTTTTAATTAATTAAGGTTTAAAGTATTATTTTTGATTTAATTAAGGTTTAGTTAAGTTTTAAACTTATGATTTAATTGAAGCCTTTTATTTTGAAGTTTCTTTCAGAACTCTATCGGTTATTTATTTTTAACCAACTTTCTTATCTAAGTAAATTGTTTAACCAAAGGATCTCTTGTCCATGCTATTAAGTAGCCAAATGAATTAAAGTAGTTGTAATAAAACGTTGACATATTTTATTGAAAGTAAGTCGACTTGTACTTATCACCCGCACTTTTGAAACGTGATGAATACAAGGGGGTTAATTTCAATAAGCGGGTCATGATAATCTAAAAATATGGAACGTATGTTCATATGTAAATTTTACACCTTGGTAGTAGAATGGTCCACTATAAATAATTTAACCCTTTAAAATTATTGAACGTTGGTTTGGAGAGATCGGGATCGGATAGTAGTTGTTATCCGAAAAACATTTCGAACCAACGTAAGCGTTCGAAGTTGAAATTGTGACGTCAAGGTCCAAGATGAAGACTTTGAAGTGCAAGGGCTATTTTTTGCTAACCCTAAGGGTGATTCCAAAATGGATGTAGTGGAAATAATGCCTTCGGTTCGTTCATCTCCTAAACGACTTGTATGGATGAATGTTGACATTGTATCAACATCTGGAAGGTAATGTTAGCATTCCAAGTGGCAATGCTATAATAAAGGTAAACATAGCCTCAGGCCTAATCAATCGAGAATGACTAAGAAAGGGAAGATGCAGCAAGGCTAGGTGGTCGCTCCCATTAGGGTAAGGTCATCCTTATCTAGAGTCCCTATTATTAACTCATGTATGCTTCGGTATGGTTGCCGATCCCAACCGAGGGGTGATCTTATTCGGTACTATCTACTAAGGATGGGCCGGTCTTGTGTTGGCAGGAATCGATAGGTTCGACCTCGGTGCACAAATCTAGAGGTGTACTGTGACGGGCGGTAACCTCGTAGCCCAGTCATTGTATGGAATCCATTCTCCAATAAGTGCCATACAGATTTAGTTGTACCTAAGTATGTTGGAATGTGAGATGCAAGCATTTCAGCTATGTTCTATTTTACTTGAAAATCCTAGACATTATCATAATATCACTGGATCTCTATATAAATTGTTTTGGTCATCGTAAGGTAAAAACCCGTCCGTGTTTATGTGCGGCGTGGTCTTACGAGATACCTTTGATTTTCCAAGTGTTTTATAAAAGTAAAAATTAAGTTGTTTGAGTTTACTCACACCAGACCCATACCTAACCCAGGGTTTTATTTTCTTTTCCTAAAACTCTTGGGTACTCAAACTTGTATGAGTAGCCAAGTGATCCAGGTTTCTTAAGGAAGCATTTTGAAGGAGCTGGAGAAGGTGGCTTCAACGTTAGCTAGTTATTATCTTATTCCTGTGTTTATGTACGATCTATGTATTTTTATATGAGCAGGTAGTTATAACTGTCCAGTTGAAGTTGTAATGTAATGACTCTGATGTATTAATATTATGGAAATGACCATGTAATATACTATGTTATTTATTATATGTTCTTCTGATTTGTGGTGAGATTATGTGATTGTGTAGTTTCTTCTTATCTTTCTTTTTCTTCTATCCTTAATGACTTGTCTTTCAGAGTATGAAAGGTGGTCGTTACAGATATAGTATTGTGTTAAAATGGTAAATGAAATAATTTTACCAAGAAATATATTTTTATATACAAGAATGATTTTCAAAATAAATATAGTGTGTTGATGAGTTGATTATTAAGAGTTGATATATTTTATTACTACCATTTAGGATTTGTTCAGTTATACTCATCCAGTTTGAGCATTGACTATTGTTGAATAAGTTCATAAGAAATTTTCCTTAGTAAGATATAGGTTAGGTAAATAGGAATTATGGAACCTTGAGAACGAACACCTCAGGAATTAAGTTTCACAGTTTGACTATAAGGCGTTGGTGAAAGGGTTCGTTAAAAGTCATCTTTTAATAGTGTTAAGCTTAACGTTAACTTTTAATAAAATGTTGTTTAATATAATCTAAATAAGGATAAATATTTGAGAAAATTTAATTATAATGAAGGAGAATTATTTAAATGTGAGTTTAACTCATATTCAAATTTGCTATATCATATCTATGATGCTATAAACTATTATTGATTTCATGGATGATAGTTAGATTTGTTTGGTTGATTGTTTAATTGAAATTAATCTGGATATTCCATTTAAACTGTTTAAGTGTCATTATAGCAATTTTCGTTATACTGTCATTTATTAAATATCATTCCTAAACCCTTGTATGTGTGTTTGAACTTGAGCTTGTGTTTTCACAAATGTAGATGTTTAAAATTCATTAATCATTTTGATTAATGATATTTTAAATTAATTAATCATTTTAACTAATGATTTTGGAATTAATTAACCAATTTAATTAATGATTTTTAAAATTGGTTAATCTTTTGATTTAATGAGATTTGAATTTAATTAGATCAATTTAAGTAATGATATTGAACTTTGATTAATCATTTTAATTGATGATTGTTTAAATTCAATTAATTATTTAACTAATAGTGTTTTGAAATTTAGTTAATCATTTTAATTAATGATGTTTGAATTTAACTAAATCATTTTAATTAATGATATTTGAAATGTAATTAATCATTTTAACTAAGGATCATTTGAATTTAATTAATTGTTTTTAATTAGTAGTTTGTAAATTTTATAAATCATTTTAGTTAATGATAGTTGAGATTAATTATTTATTTTAATTAATGATTATTCGAATTTAATAAATCATTTGGTAAATGATACTTTAAGTTAATAAATTGATTTAGTGTTTAAAGTGAATCAACCGATTTCAATAAAGGTTTTTAAAGTAAATTTACTGATTTAATGAAAGCGTTTTAGAGGTAATTAACTATTTTATTAAATATTATTGAGTTGTTTATTAAACGAAATTATAAATTTGATTAATTATCTTTCACGATAATTAATATTGTTTTACATTAATAAAAGAGGATTATAAATCATCACCCAGGACGATTAACATTGTTTTAAATTTATAAGGTATTTAAATTATTTTATTTTCTTTTGGAATAATAAATATTGTTTTAAATTTATAAATGATGGTTTTTAAATGAGAAATTGTTTTTGGTTTATAGTAAACGATGTTTTAATGCCATTGTTTTAATACACTTAGTATTATATATTTGTCTCTTAAAAAGGACATTTTAAAAAGTTTTTGAAAAGTTTAAATCTTGGAATTTGTTCAAAATGGTTTCAAAAGATTTCAAGAAAAAGTAATAGTGGTATTATTTGGAAAAATTTCTAAAATATCAATATCTTGGAAAAGAAATTTTAAATGGAATGCATTTCCTTTGGGGTAATTCGAGGAAAAATATTTCGGTTAGTTTCGTGGTAATTTGAATAATCTTCTAAGTGACGATCAGAAGTTTGCTTAGGCGAACGTTGTGGAGTACTTAATAAATTATTCACTTTATCATTTTACGATCGAAATGAGTCCAAAGCTGAACGAACCCAAAGTGAGTTTTAGTAAATAAAATTGTTTGAAGTTATTTCATAAAAGAAATATATGTTGTATGCTTAATTAGTTTTTTTAAGTTCTCTAAAAGGGAATTGATTTCCAAATAAAAAGAATTTTTGATAAAGATTGTTTTGATAAATGAATTTTTACCCTTAGATAAGATAAGGGATAATTTAACACTGATTTAAATGGGTTAGATTGGATAGGAAGGTTTTGATAACATTGTTTTAACAAAACCATAAATATTATTTAAGCATCTAAGTAGTATAAACTAATTGGTGTTATTGGGCCCATCCATAAACATCACTCATTATAACACCTTAAGGTAAAAGGGTAGGAAGGTTTTAATAGACATTGTTTTATTAAAACCATAGCTTTTGTTTAAAACATGTAAGTGGTGTAAACTATTTTTTGTTTTAGATCAACCCATGAACATCGTCCATTTTAACATTCTAAGTTAAATAGGTCGAGAGGTCGACACAGTTTTAAAAGACCCAAATTTTGATTAGATCTTCACCGAAATGTGAAAAGCAAAATAAATTTTATGTTTTGTATATACTTTTAGGATTTAGAAGGGTATTATACGAGTAAATAAAGTGGAATAAGTTATTATTTAAAGTTTTACAAAGAAATGACTTTATAAAGTATTTTTAAACTTAGGTGAAAATTTATAAAATAATTCATAAATAACTTGGGTATTGAATAAAATACTAAATGCAAATTTAAGCGATTTAGAAATATTGGTATAATTAAAAAACCAATAATTTTAGAAAGTGATTTTCAATTTTGTCTAAAGGAGCATAGGTAATCCCCTAAGCAATAACTAAAGGCTGATGAGCAAAATGGTACGTTTAGGAAATTATTTATATTCTTAGGTAGTCAAGAAAGTTTTAAACCTAAGTTAAGATATGTTTGTTAGTCATTTGACATTTTAAGTAATGTTAAGTGTTAGATTTTTCTTTACGGATTATGATTGATTTGATTGAATGGGTGATCTTATATACCATAGTTTATAGAGTTAAAATTTATAAACCAAGGTTTTTGAATTGTTATTATTAGGACCTAAATCCCGGTGATTTTGAAAAGTGATTTTTGGGAAAATTTGAGAAATAAATAGATTGTTTGCTCTAGTTGTTGTTTTAGGAGGAACCAGAATACCACTGGAAGCTCCATATTTTTTTGATTCTAGAGTTTAACATGTTTTATTAGGAGGATCCCCTCCTTGACATATATATATATATATATATAAACAAACTTATATGTATACAAATCGTCTCCACACCCTAAGTACATACACATGGAAGGAGTAGCATGATTTAAGGAGGTAGGAGTGAGGGGGTTACATGTGCTAGGGGTGGGAGATGCATGGTGTAGCATGCATGAGATTATATTATTTAATGCTAAGAGTATTTTGGTGAACTCTAGTTATCTATGCTTATAAATACCACTACCTCTTCATAATTTTCACTTTACAAATCCTCCTTCTTCATTTTCTACTTCTCTCTTCATTTTCTTCATTTACATTTCCATAGCTTCCATATTGAAGTTCATGGCATAAAACACTTGTTCTTCCACTTCCATCCACTTAAAACTAGTTTATTCCTTCTCTACTTCATTCTACTTCACTTTACATTCAAAACGACACCCTTAACTCCCCATTTCAACCATGGCCGAGCCCATAACATCCCATGGACGAACCCAAATGGACCATTTAAGGGCCCAAAATTCCAAGCTTGAGTGGAGTGAAGTATAGTTCGCGTGTTGGCAAGTTGTTGTAGGAGTTTGGCTTAGATCGGTTGCATTTTTGTGAAGCTTCCACCTTCAAACCCAAATGTTTTCAAACTATATTTGTGTTCATGTTATAGCTATTGAATGCTTATTATATCGGTGAAATAATAGTTTGGTTGTTGGATTGGTTTGTTTCTTGAAAGTTAGTCGCATTGAAAAGTTAGTAAGCAAATCTTAAGACATATGAAATTTTAGTAGTTAAATTAATCCTTTCGTAAATAAACGCTTGATATATGTTGTATTATTGTAAATCACCATGTATATATGCTCATGCCCTTGTTATGTGATGTGTTGTTGTATTGCAAATGTCATAAACTTGAATCCCGAACTGCTCATAAAGCGATAGTCGCTATATCGGCACTTTCGGAAAATCATCTTTTATCGAAACTGTTTGGTTTCATTATCGTACTTGGAATTATTTTACAAGTTAAGAGAGTTTTTGATTAATGATGTTTTCAAAAATAATTAATTATTTTAATAATGACTATTTAATTTAATTAACTAATTATTTAATTAATAAAGATAAAGGTTAACTAATTAACTTATTAATGATGTGTTTTAAATTTAACTAATTACTTAGTTAATGATGTTTTAAAATTAATTAATCATTTTATTTAATGATGTTTAAAGATAATTAATCATTTAGCAATGGTGGATTAAAGTTAATTAATCAATTTTCTAATGATGTTTTAAAATTAAATAATCTTTTTAATTAGTGGTTTTTAAAATAAATCTATTTGTTTTTACTTTAAGTAATCTTTCCTTTAATAATGTTTTAAAGTTGTTAATAATTTTAAATAATGATAATTAATTAATTATTAATTAATTTAATTAATCATATTTAAATATTACTAATTATTTGAATTAATGATGTTTTAAAGGTGATTTACCCTTTTTGATTAAAGGCATTTGAAAATAATTTATCAACTTAATTAATGAAGTTTCAAAGTGAATTTATCAAAGTAACATGGATGGTTTGACTTTGTTATTAATTTTAATTAATGATAATAAATTATTTATTAATTTAATTTAATTAATTATAATTAAATTTTAACTAAATTAATGGTGTTTAAAAGTGATTAACTTCTTTTGGATTAAAGGCTATTGAAGTAAATTCATCAACTGAATTAATGAACTTTTAAAATTAATTAACCAATATCATAAGGATGTGTTTAAGTTATTAAATCCTTTTTATAATGATGTTTCAAAGTTATTAAACTCTTTTAACCAAGTGTTTTAAAGCTAATACTTGTAATGTGAAGCCAAGTACAAATTCGGTTTTTAAAAGAAAAAGTTTGATATGGAAATGAATTAATTTTCGTAAAGCGATTCACTTATATGGAAACGATTTATTTGTATAATTAGCACTAAACATTGAAGAAGTGACTTGTCGCTATTTCAAAAGTTAAGAACAATCGTGAGACTTTGACTTGCTTGGTATTATTGTTAACCAAGAAATAGTACAAGTTTGAATTCGATGGGTGGTGGTAAGTATACAAGATTTAATTTCCATATATGATCGTTTTATATCCTCGATAGTTGGTTTCTCGGCTATCAGTTACTTCAGCTTCTTTATCATCATCATCATTCTATGACGATTTATTGCTCCGTTGAGCATTGTTATCCTTTGTCGGAAATGACTAAACCCAAAGCGCGAGAGGAAGCCAAGCTACGTGGGGTTGCTCCCATCAGAAGGGTATTTTCACATCTCATTTAATTCGGATTCGGTTGTGGACTTAGATGTGGAAATATTCGGATTCTCAGTAAGGTTTGGCGAGGTCCGGCTTGGTATTATCCGAGAAGTGTCACGGAGTATATAAGCTTCTCAGAAGTATATTACTAGAGCTATACTTCAATGGGATGCACCCTCCTAGTCGTTGATGGAAAATTTTCCTTTCCTTATTTGATTCGAACCTTCGAATCATTTTTCTGTAATTGCAATGGGAAGAGTCGACCACTCTTCACGATGTTTAATTATAGATTTTGTCCATTTTATCAAGTTTGGATTGTTATCTTGTTTTATCCATTCCGTCCAATTTGGATTTTGTACAGACTATTTACATTCTTTCAAGTCTGGATCTTTATACTATTTTTGCCCATCATCTATGTTAGGATTTGTTTCCTATTGTTCTTTTCCATTCTTATGTCGGTTGTTTTTTATGAGGGAGAAAACCCGTTCCGCGTTAGCGGCGTAGTCCCATATATTATTGTTAAATACACTCCCTTTTGTTTTAGAGTTTGACTCATACTAGACATATTGTCTGACCCGAGTTGTTTATTTTCCCTAAACTCTCGGGTACTCAATTATATTTGATGTAACGACCCGCCTTTTTGACTATCCAAAGTCGACACCGAATACTACCACTATGTTCAAATGTCAAACATCCAATCAACAAAAGGGCCGATTGTTAGGGTAAATAAAAAGAAAAAAATAGAGAACAGAGAAAATCAGAATCTCACAATGAAATTGACAAAATATAATATAACAAGGATAATAAAAACTGTCACTCCAAAAATACCGAGTATATCAAAGTTAAAAACAAACCTTATCGGTTGGACAGTTATAAAATCCTGACCTTATAATTGCTGATAGGGATACTATATAATATAGCGGAAAATAAAACACTATGGTAGGTGAACCTGGGAAAATACTCCTCTCCATGATCTCCATAACACCAAAGCCAACCTGGGAAAATACTCGGTCTGACCCAAGCATTATAATAAAATAACACTCGGATCAGTCTGGACATACCAATGTGAGAAAACTCAAATAATGGGGAACATATAAAAGTTCCGTGAGACCACGCCGCTAACGCGGACCGGGTTTTTACCTCACAAGAATAACACCCATACAAGAAAGAGTAGAGATAAACAACAAGAAACAAATCCAAATAAGAATAAGCATAAATAGTATTAAAAACCACACTTGAAAGAATGAAGATAATCCGAGCAAAATCCAAACTGGACAGAATGGATAAAACAAGATAACAGTCCAAACTTGATAGAATGGGAAAAACCAATAATTAAACACCACGAAGAGTGGTTGACTCTTCCCATTGCAATTAAAGAAAAACATATTTAAAGATTTGAATCAAATAAGGAAAGGAAAATTTCTAACAAATTACTAGGAAGGTGCACTCCCCTTGAAGTATACCTCTAGTAATATGCTTCTGAGAAGCTCATATACTCCGTGACACTTCTTGGACAATACCAAGCCGGACCACGCCAAACCTTACCGAGAATCCGAATATTTCCACATCTAAGTGCACAACCGAATCCAAACTAGAGGAGATATGAAAATACCCTTTTAATGGGAGCAACCCCACATAGCTTGGCTTCTTCTTGCACTTTGGGTTTAGTCATTTTCGACAAAGGATAACAAAGCTCAAAAGAGCAGCAAATCATTTTTAAGGTGATGATACACCATGAAGAAAGCTGGACCCAATAATTAATAAATCAATTATCGGGGATAATTAAAATGATCATATAAATATCATATATTTACCACTACTCGTCGATTCCAAACAAGTGATATTTCTCGGTTAAAGATGAAGCTAGGCAAACTGAGATAGTGTTACCTCTAGGCATCGCCTTGACAACATTTTTAACCTTTGAGATAGAAACGAGTCCAAGCCTCAACGTTTAGCGTTAAAGGTATGACAAGATCCTTTCCTTATAAGCGATATTGTTTACGGAATTACTTTTCCATAACCGAATCGAACTTTACTCATATTACAGTATTCACTACACCAGAAAAGCCATTTCGCCACAGCTCTGGACCGTGGCTAAATAATTTTGCCACGGTCCTGAGCCGTGGCGAAATGGGGAGTGGCAAAAATTTTGCCACGGCTCCGAGCCTTGGCAAACTTTTATTTAGCCACGGCTCTGAGCCGTGGAAAAATTAATATTAGCCATGGCTCGAGGCCATGGCTGAATAAAATTTTGCCACGGCTTTGAGCCGTGGCTATTTTTTATTGCATTAAAATTAACCACGGCTCCAAGTCGTGGCTAAATGAACTGAAGCACAAACATCACAATAAAAGCTGTAATACATCACCAATAAACTTCAGACAACACAATAAAAGCTGTAACACATCACTAATAAACTTCAGACAACACAATAAAACATCACAATTTTATAGTAGTTTGTCCTAATCAAATTCAGCTTCATTTGCATTTTGTAACAATATATTTAGATTTCCCATATTATTTAATACAATGTTGCACGCGCAACACAGGATTAAACGTTAGTGATAAGTCATTTTGTAATGCGCAGGAGGTTCAATCTTATCAATACACGTCAGTGGATTAAATGCCAAACAATGTGCAGTGTCATTACAGAATAAATTTAGAAACTTCCATTAGTTCCTGCAAATAGACAAGTACCTAATTCTATTCACAGATCTGAAACTATCTAACCTACACACTTGTATAAATCAAAATTTAAACTTAATCTTAAAATAACATGACACCATGTGCAAAAGCGTGCAAGTACATCATACATAGGTCAAGCCATCATCTTTTACCAACATTATAGATACAGCTCGACTCAAATCCATAAATACTCATCATCCACCCAACATATCTCTAACTCTATCTTTAGTGCACACAACAAAGATCATGGACTCAACAAAAACTCACTTCCTCCTCCTCCTCCTCCTCTCATGCCTTCTTCTCTCCACACTCCTCCCAACTTCAACTTCAGCAAACACAAAACCACATGCTTTACTATTCCCAGTCAAAAAAGACCCAGCAACCCTTCAATATGTAACCCGCCTAAAAATGCGCAGCCCCTCTTCCCTCCTCAGCTACGTGGTCGATTTAGGTCAGCGCTTCCTCTAGCTCACTACGAATCCAAGCTCCCTCCTTCCTCCACTTTACACCAAGTTCTGTGCACTGAGCCCGATTGTAAACTCATCCAAACCCCGTTCGGCTGCGCAGACAACACATCCTCCTGCAGCGTCCTGTTAGACAACCCTTTCTCTCTCGGCTCCACCGGAGAGCTAACAACGGACCACGCTGCCTTCGTTACTACTGATGGGTCTAGTCTGTGCCCAGAGGTTGTGGACAAGGATTTTATATTGGCATAATATCATGGTATGAGAAGGTAATCAGGTAAAAACATCATATCATAAACTGAATCTTTAGAAATTATTTTTTGCAAGATATGGATAATAAGTAGTAAAATGACCAACCTCTTTTAGTTTTGATTCATAATCACTGACTTTCGAATTAAGGTCTTCAACATCATTCACCTTTTGTAATGCTAAAATGACAACTTAAGGTGTAATTAGTTTAACGATTTGTTTTTCCAATGGTAAAACTTTTCGAATTTTCAATATTGCATTTGTAAAATGACAACTTAAGGTGTACTTAGTTTAACGATTTGTTCTAAAATGTGTAATTTGAGCATCTTCATCAATTTTAATCTACAAAATTATAGAAGATTTAAGGAAGTAGCGAACTGGCATGCATAGCAATGTGTTTTAACTAGATGTACTCACTTGGAAGTTTACTGAACATGCCTGGTACCACTATTATGCAAAATTAAAATTATTGAATATCTACTATATGCATATGTATTCCTTCAATAAACATGTATTCGTTTTATGATTTTTCCCCTTCTGTTTGTGTTTTTCCGATGTATTGATATATATAATTTGATATAATTAATAGCTAAATTTAATACTGCATTTAAAACATCTAGTTATATCAAACAATGTTTGTAAACTCCTAACTATTTATGCATAAACCTTACGGCATAAATTCATATTATTCAAACAGATTTACCGTTTTCATTGAAATTCATCCTTTTGCGAACATTTAATGATTTGACCAAACGAACTTGTAATGACCCAAGATTTTAGGAATTTATTCTGAAAAATATAAATGAATTCAAAATAATTTTTGAATAAATTTTGAAAGGGGATTGATATAGCTTGATAGTGTATCAGTATGTGTGTACATATGTGCACAGGAAATGCACATGAACTAAAGCTAAAAATCCCTGAACTCTAAGAATAAATACATATTGATATGTATGGGAATATATATATATATGTAGATTAAATCTTTAAAAGCTGTATGCATAAGCAATATATATATATATATATGAATGCTACTGAGTATTTTTGAGTGTACATGTACATGTGTGTGTCAGTACAAAATAATGTATAAATATATACAGATGAGTATACTAATTAATTTAGTAAGCTTTATATACATATATACATATATATATATAGATATGTTAATAAGGTACTAGAGTTCAAATCAGCAAAATAAAATATACCAACATATTTTAAATATAGGCAGAAATAAAAAGAATGAAGATATAAAAAGGAGTAATCCTCTTATAAATAAATGAAGGAAGTACATACCATTTACATGAAAGCTAAAAATAGAAAAAAATAAGATAAAACAGAGAAATACTTGGTATAGGCAGAATTAGGAAGAGTATTTGATAAATAATAAAATCAAGTCACACTTTTAGCATGATAGTAGACAAAGGAAAAAGTATTTTCTGGAAAAGCAAAAATCTGAAATTAACCAAAAAGATATAACCACTTTTCTCTTCACAAACTCAAGCCGGGGAGGGTAAGATTTTGGGTTTGAAAACTAAATACAAATGGCATAATTTCTGATGGGCAAAAATGTCTTTAGCTAGTGCCTTAAACCCTAAGAAAAACCCTGCATAAATAGGCAGTGAGAGGAGAAACCTTCTTCTTCCCGGATAACTCTTGAGAAAATATATAGATATTATATAAATATAATACAAGTGAAGAAAAGATTTGAAGGCAGAGGCTTACCAGTCAACTAGGAAGTGAAAGAGAGCTAGGTGAGAAAACTCACTCAAAATCTAAGGCAATAAGTCCTAATGTAGGCAGCCAGTTATAAGTAATTTTCTTGAAAGTGTATTTTCATATGTGAATGCTTATCTGTGATTTTAGAACTGAAAATGTTTTGATTCTCTTTGGTTGTTCTACTTGTTTTATTATATGAAAGTTTTAAGTGTTGTTAGTATACATATATGTTTTATAAAACCCAGATCTCTGATATGTTAATGTTTAGGAACATAAACAAATACCCAGAAAATAAAATGTTGAAAATAGGCAAGTAGTATTGGTTTTAGCTCAACCCAGAAAGATGTAAATAATGTTGAGCTGCAATATACTCATGTATAAGTGCTGAGGCTTGAGACAAAAAGGAATTAGGGGTGCAATAGGGTTGCCTATGTGCTGATGCTCCTGATTCAATGAAAATATATAAATGTTCATATGCATAGCAAACAAAATTTTGTGATTCAGAGAAACTAGGTCATTCTGAGTTTAACTCAAGCACAAATGTTTGCAAAAGGAAAAACTCTCTCAAAAGCCATAAGCCAATGTTAGTTGCCTATACCCCTTTTTTTAAAAATACCAGAATATATATATACATACAGAATCTTATTTATTTAGTCACCAATGGTTGTTTGCTTGTTTGTCTCTGTTTGGTTATGAATAATATGAGATGCCATGATATGGATGTTTTTAGTTAGTAAAATGGATCACTGAATGGTTTAGTCATGAAAAATCAAAAGAGTTATTATTAACTTAAACCTGATTAGGAAATTGGGGTCAAGAACACTGCAGGAATGACTTGTTTTCTTGAGTAATACAAGTTGACACATGGCTTGATTAAGTCCTGAGATCTTTGTGTAATGGAGTGAATTAGTTCATTACAGTGTGTCCATTGATTCAATTAATTGCAGATGAGACCAAGATAGATAAATATATATCAAGATAAGAGAATTTGATATAAAGAGGAACTAGAGTTTTCCTGGAATGGAATCTGGATTGTGAATAAATGATTTAATTCATTTTGGGTGATTTCCTTGTTGTATGGATGTTTACTTGATTCATGATTAAATTATATGAAAGTATGAATGTACCATGTTTTTCTTGAGGTTCCTGGAAGGACAGATTAAAGTGTGCACCTTCACACTGACACAGAACATGCACACATGAATTGCTTGTTTTCTAAAGGCAGAGTTATATACAACTATCCATGTTTAACTTTAACTTGACTTTCAAATTGTTTTGGTGGATTTTCTCATACCAGACATGTGTCTGACCCTAGTGTGCTATTGGCATATGGGGTGTCCCATTTAATATGGGGCAGCTTCAAATGCATTTTCAGGGATTGTAGCAACTAAGTAGGAGTAGGAGCAAGGCTTTGAGAAGAAGATTATAGCATGCTAAACTTAGTTAGATAAGAGCCTAGATGTTGAAATCTGCATGTATTGATAATTTAAATTGCTACTTGTATTAAGTGTTGAATATTGGATGGATATTTTGTTAAGTATTTTGTTAAGAGATTGACTTGTATCTGGAATCTATAAACCTAGTTAAATATCTGATATGTTAAAGAAGTTAATCAAAATCTTGTAAGTGGATTTAGCAAGAACACTATGTTAAAATTGAATGATTACATTTTATAAATGTATTAGTCAATCTTGAGTCTTTAGAAAGGATTTAAGTTTTGGGAAATCTGGATAGTTGATTCTCAGAAAAATTAAATGGTTTTATCTTTCTACCATGGCATATGTATACAAAAGATAATAGGCATAGGTTGAATGTTTTTATATGACTGCAAGGTTTCCATAATTTAACTTGTTTTATACAAATGTTTCATGCCTTATTTTTAAATAAAGAAAGAATCTGTAATATGGGAGTTGAAAGCCAGATCCAAAATAGTTGCAGTTATATACACACATAAACATGTTTTGTACAGATATTAACACACCTTTTCCTTTGTATTTTTAATAGGAATCTGAATTCCATTTCACTCAGATTTTAATCAAATGCATTTTAAGATCAGATGGGTTACACCAGAACAAAGAGTCTGGTTGAACCATGTGATTGACACCCATGGAAACCCACTCAAGTTTGCACTTCAATTAATTTAAAGCATACTGACATCAAAGAATCAAGATGTTGAATGTGTTAGATCACTTTAAACTATTCAAAAAAAAAGAGATCCTGTATTCCAGACAGATTTTATAAGAAAAAAATCAAACATGGATAATGATAAACACTTCTATCATTTTTCAGAACCCAAGCACCAGACCATTAATTTATAGACAATCATATCACAATTATCTAGTTTATAGAATTTATACTCCCTAGAGAATTTAGCAAGGAATCAGGAGTTTAAAAATATATATATAGGTATTCATGCATGAATGGAAATTTTATGCCATATAACCCTGAACTATGTGTGGATTGATTAAATTCAATCAATCCAATATCCTCTTGTTTTCCAGAACTCTGATTCAAACAAGAGAGGCATATACATCCTCACATGTATGTGCATATCTTTGTGAATGTACTAATATATTTATATTGGTTAATTATTTTGATCCTGGATATATTTTGTTTATTGGAAAAAGAAAATGACCCTGGGGAAATATATTTGTAATGAATGATATATCTATATATCATCTCTGTAAAAAAAAATCCTTATGAAATTAGGGTAGAAATAGGAGGGTCATTTCATTTGGTATCAGAGCTATGTTATTCAACATAGTAGAAGTAAAGATCAAATTCTTAGATAGAAATAAAATTTAAAGGAACTAAATATATATATCAATGTTTTCAGTGTGAAAAAAAAACCACTAAAATAATAAAAATTACCAATCAAACTAACCAGCTATGTAAATTATTATTAGCAAACTATGGTAGGGAGACCACCAAATCAGGGAGTAGGATCTTCCCATGCACCACCAATGGTCAATCTACAAGACTTGGTGAGAGCATTTAGGGATGGGGCAGGACAAAGGCAAGAAAATCCCTATGAAGAACTCTCAAAATTACTTAAGACATATACTCATTTAGGAGGCAAAAGCTTTGAAGGGACAGAGAGTATCATGGAAATTCAAACATGGTTGAGAACGTTGGAAAGAATTTTCAATGACATGCAACTTGATGATCAAAGAAAGAGGCAAGTGGCTTCAAGACAGCTAAAAGGAGTAGCTTTAGGCTGGTGGGAAGTAATCATTGCAGGAAGAAATGAGAATGAAATCACTTGGAATCAATTCAAAGAGATGTTGGAAGCAAGGTTTGTACCAGCATCAGCAAAGACTACCTTGCTAGAAGAATTTATTAGACTTAGACAAGGAACCATGACTGTCACAGAATACACTCAAAAGTTTGAGGGGCTTTCCACATATGGAGCAATGCTTGTGGCAGATGAGGCATCCAAAAATGATAGGTACATAAAAGGGTTGAACCCAGGACTTAGCAGAGCCATGTTACCCTATGCAGACAGGACTTTTGACCATGTGATAGACTTAGCTTTGAGGTTGGAGCAGCATGACAAGGAAAGGGAGAAGTTCAGAAATTTTAAGAACAATAATACCAAGAAGGGTAAGGGGAGGTATCACCCTTATGATAAGAAGAAGGAAGAGGCCAGTGACAAAGGCACTGGAGATGTCAAAGCTAAGGAGACCAAGAAGAAAATTGTGTGCCATCAGTGTGGAAAGGAGGGGCATATCAAGCCTAGGTGTCCAGAATTGAAGGGAGGAGCTTTCAAGTGCTATCTATGTGGGAAAGAGGGGCATATGAAGAGGAATTGTCCTGAGTACAAACAGCAAGGAAAATTGACAAATTTGGAAGGAAAAGGCAAAGCCACAGTGGAGAGTAACACTGAAAACCATAGCCAAGTGGAAGGTACATTACTTATTTGTACCATACCCATAGCAGTAGTATATGATACTGGGGCAACTCACTCTTTAATTTCTTATGAACTAGTTAAAATGCTAAAACTGAATTGCATATTGGTTGAAACCCCATTGCATATACAAAGTCCACTGGGGAGTTCTAGTGTTTTAAATATGATTTGTGTGGATGTGGAATTAAACATAGGAGGAAATATTTTTATTTCCAATTTATATGTTTTGAATTACCCAAATATAGGTGTTATATTGGGGGTAGACTGGTTAAGGCAATTTAAAGCCATAATTAATTTAGACTCATCCACCATATCATTGCAAAATTCTAGAGGTCAGAGAATCACAGTTTTATGTGAAGTAGCTAAGGAAGGAAAACTATATCATTTAGTTGACTCAGAAAAAGATTTCAGTGAACTAACCATAGAAGAAATTCCCATAGTCAATGAATATTTGGATGTGTTTGGTGAGGTCAAGGGTGTTCCACACCATAGACCAGTAGAGTTCCAGATCAATCTAGTTCCAGGAGCAAGCCCAGTGATTAAAAATCCAACAAGGATGGGGCCAAATGAACTAAAAGAATTAAAGAAATAATTAGAGGAGTTAGAAAATAAGGGTTTTATAAGACCCAGTAATTCTTGCTGGGGAGCACCAGTGGTGTTTGTTAAGAAACAAGATGGTACTTTGAGACTGCATAGATTATAGGGAATTAAACAAGGTAACCATTAAAAATAAATACCCACTGCCAAGAATAGATGATCTTTTTGATCAATTGGCTGGAGCAAAAGTATTTTCTAGACTAGATTTAGCATCTGGTTTTCATCAAATGAAGGTGGAAGAATCAAGCATCAAGTACACTGCCTTTAACACTAGGTATGGGTTGTATGAATTTTTGGTTATGCCATTTGGCTTGACCAATGCACCATCATACTTTGTAGATTTAATGAACAGAACCTTTAGAGATTATTTAGACAAGTTTGTGCTTATTTTTATAGATGACATTTTGATTTATTCCAAAACAGTGGAAGAACATAAGCATCATTTGCACCTGGTTTTGTCTAGATTAAGGGAAAAAGATTTAAAGGCAAAATTTTCAAAATGTGTATTTTGGAAAGAGGAAGTACATTTCCTTGGCCATGTTATATCTGCCCAAGGAATTTCTGTGAACCCCAATAAAGTAGTGGCTATTCAAGCATGGAAGAGGCCAAGCACTGTGAGTGAAGTAAGGTCATTTATGGGGATGGCAGGGTATTATAAGAGATTTATAAAAGATTTTTCAAAAATTTCTATACCACTCACTAACCTAACCAGGAAGAACCAAGCTTTTGTTTGGTCAGAAAAATGTGAAAAGTCTTTTGAACAGTTGAAGGAGGCATTGGTGAATGCTCCAATTTTAAAGGTACCTCATGGAAATGAAGAATTAGTTGTATACACTGATGCTAGTGGATTTGGCTTGGGTGCAGTGTTGATGCAACAAGGCCAAGTCATTGCATATGCATCCAGACAACTTAAACCCCATGAAGTAAGGTATGCCACACATGATCTTGAATTAGCAGCTGTGATCTATGCTTTGAAACTTTGGAGACATTATTTGTTAGGCACAAAGTTCGAACTTTACACTGACCACAAGTCTCTAAAATATTTATTTTCACAAAAAGATTTGAACATGAGGCAACATAGATGGGTGGAGTTCTTAGCTGCCTATGACTTTGACATACTCTATACACCAGGCAAAGCAAACAAAGTTGCAGATGCTCTAAGTAGACAGCAGGCTAAATTGGCTATGATAATGATAGAAGAATTTAAGGGCTTGTCTTTGCTAACTGAGTTAGAAATTGGGGAGAATGGTTGTGTGCACATTGATGAGCAGATGCATGGTGCACAAGAAGATAAAGGGAAGTTAAGCTTAATGACACTTCAATCAGATTTAATTCTGAAGGTAGGAAAAATGCAAGAACAGGATGCCAACTTATTAGAGAAGAAAATGCTCCTCTCAAGAGGGGAGGAAGTGATGAATCACCATATTGATAAAAATGGTTATATGAGATACCAGAATAGGATGTGTGTACCAGAGGACACAGAATTGAAGAAAGAGATATTGAATGAATATCACAGAAGTAAATACTCCATACACCCAGGCAGCACAAAAATGTACCAAAATTTGAAAAGAGACTTCTGGTGGAAGGGGATGAAATCTGATGTAGCTAAATACATTGCCAAATGTATGACTTGCCAACAAGTCAAGGCTGAAACCCAAAGGCCATCAGGGTTGATGCAGCCTCTTAGTGTACCACAGTGGAAGTGGGAAGACATATCTATGGACTTCATAGATGGACTGCCTAGATCTAAGAGAGGTAATACAAGTATATGGGTGATAGTTGATAGGCTAACCAAGGTAGCACACTTCATCCCAGTCAAGTCAGAAAGGACAGCACCAAAATTAGCTCAAATTTTTATAAAGGAAGTGGTAAAGTTACATGGCATTCCCAAAACCATTGTGAGTGATAGGGATACCATCTTCACCTCAAAATTCTGGAGAAGCTTTCAAGAAGCAATGGGAAGTGAACTATGTTTAAGTACTGCCTACCATCCTCAATCAGATGGGCAGACTGAGGTAGTAAACAAAGTTTTGGAGGACATGTTGAGGGCATGTATACTGGATTTTGGGGGCAACTGGGAAGATTATCTTCATCTAGTTGAATTTACATACAACAACAGCTACCAAAGCACCATAGGAATGGCTCCATTTGAAGCCTTATATGGTAAACCCTGTTTGTCACCTGTTTGTTGGGTAGAAGCAGGAGAAAGGTCTATTTTAGGACCTGAGTACATACAAGAAACTAAGGAGAAAATTGAGTTGATAAGAAGAAGAATGGCAGCAGCTCAAGATAGGCAAAAGAAATTTGCAGACATGAGAAGGAGGCAGGTAGAATATGAAGTGGGAAATTTTGTTTTCATCAAAATCTCACCTATGAAAAATGTGCTGAGGTTTGGAAAACAAGGCAATTTAACCCCAAGATATATTGGACCATACAAAATTCTGGAAAGAATTGGTCCCTTGGCATATAAGTTGGAATTACCAGAAAACATGCAAGGTATACATGATGTTTTTCATGTATCACAATTGAGAAGATGGGTCCATGACAAGGCGGAAATTCTTGAGACACCAACCCAAGTGCAGATAAATTCTTATTTGATTTATGAAAAGGATCCAGTGGGAATTTTGGCAAAATATGTGAAGAAGTTGAGAAATAAATCTCTGAAACTTGTGAAGGTACAGTGGAGTCTTGATCCTAGTGATTGCACATGGGAATTAGAAGACAAAGTTAGGATGAATTATCCTAAGCTATTTTCAGATTAAAGGTAATTCTGATTTTTGATTGTTTTCTTTTTTTTAGATGCATATGTTTTTAGTTATTATAGAACTAAAAATCTATTTGGTTGAGGATGTACTTGTTCTCTGAATTAAGTTTAAAATTTATTTTAAGCTTAGGAAAATTGTGGGACACAATTTCTAAGGAGGGGTGTATGTAATGACCCAAGATTTTAGGAATTTATTCTGAAAAATATAAATGAATTCAAAATAATTTTTGAATAAATTTTGAAAGGGGATTGATATAGCTTGATAGTGTATCAGTATGTGTGTACATATGTGCACAGGAAATGCACATGAACTAAAGCTAAAAATCCCTGAACTCTAAGAATAAATACATATTGATATGTATGGGAATATATATATATATATGTAGATTAAATCTTTAAAAGCTGTATGCATAAGCAATATATATATATATATATATATATATGAATGCTACTGAGTATTTTTGAGTGTACATGTACATGTGTGTGTCAGTACAAAATAATGTATAAATATATACAGATGAGTATACTAATTAATTTAGTAAGCTTTATATACATATATACATATATATATATATATAGATATGTTAATAAGGTACTAGAGTTCAAATCAGCAAAATAAAATATACCAACATATTTTAAATATAGGCAGAAATAAAAAGAATGAAGATATAAAAAGGAGTAATCCTCTTATAAATAAATGAAGGAAGTACATACCATTTACATGAAAGCTAAAAATAGAAAAAAATAAGATAAAACAGAGAAATACTTGGTATAGGCAGAATTAGGAAGAGTATTTGATAAATAATAAAATCAAGTCACACTTTTAGCATGATAGTAGACAAAGGAAAAAGTATTTTCTGGAAAAGCAAAAATCTGAAATTAACCAAAAAGATATAACCACTTTTCTCTTCACAAACTCAAGCCGGGGAGGGTAAGATTTTGGGTTTGAAAACTAAATACAAATGGCATAATTTCTGATGGGCAAAAATGTCTTTAGCTAGTGCCTTAAACCCTAAGAAAAACCCTGCATAAATAGGCAGTGAGAGGAGAAACCTTCTTCTTCCCGGATAACTCTTGAGAAAATATATAGATATTATATAAATATAATACAAGTGAAGAAAAGATTTGAAGGCAGAGGCTTACCAGTCAACTAGGAAGTGAAAGAGAGCTAGGTGAGAAAACTCACTCAAAATCTAAGGCAATAAGTCCTAATGTAGGCAGCCAGTTATAAGTAATTTTCTTGAAAGTGTATTTTCATATGTGAATGCTTATCTGTGATTTTAGAACTGAAAATGTTTTGATTCTCTTTGGTTGTTCTACTTGTTTTATTATATGAAAGTTTTAAGTGTTGTTAGTATACATATATGTTTTATAAAACCCGGATCTCTGATATGTTAATGTTTAGGAACATAAACAAATACCCAGAAAATAAAATGTTGAAAATAGGCAAGTAGTATTGGTTTTAGCTCAACCCAGAAAGATGTAAATAATGTTGAGCTGCAATATACTCATGTATAAGTGCTGAGGCTTGAGACAAAAAGGAATTAGGGGTGCAATAGGGTTGCCTATGTGCTGATGCTCCTGATTCAATGAAAATATATAAATGTTCATATGCATAGCAAACAAAATTTTGCGATTCAGAGAAAATAGGTCATACTGAGTTTAACTCAAGCACAAATGTTTGCAAAAGGAAAAACTCTCTCAAAAGCCATAAGCCAATGTTAGTTGCCTATACCCCTTTTTTTAAAATACCAGAATATATATATACATACAGAATCTTATTTATTTAGTCACCAATGGTTGTTTGCTTGTTTGTCTCTGTTTGGTTATGAATAATATGAGATGCCATGATATGGATGTTTTTAGTTAGTAAAATGGATCACTGAATGGTTTAGTCATGAAAAATCAAAAGAGTTATTATTAACTTAAACCTGATTAGGAAATTGGGGTCAAGAACACTGCGGGAATGACTTGTTTTCTTGAGTAATACAAGTTGACACATGGCTTGATTAAGTCCTGAGATCTTTGTGTAATGGAGTGAATTAGTTCATTACAGTGTGTCCATTGATTCAATTAATTGCAGATGAGACCAAGATAGATAAATATATATCAAGATAAGAGAATTTGATATAAAGAGGAACTAGAGTTTTCCTGGAATGGAATCTGGATTGTGAATAAATGATTTAATTCATTTTGGGTGATTTCCTTGTTGTATGGATGTTTACTTGATTCATGATTAAATTATATGAAAGTATGAATGTACCATGTTTTTCTTGAGGTTCCTGGAAGGACAGATTAAAGTGTGCACCTTCACACTGACACAGAACATGCACACATGAATTGCTTGTTTTCTAAAGGCAGAGTTATATACAACTATCCATGTTTAACTTTAACTTGACTTTCAAATTGTTTTGGTTGATTTTCTCATACCAGACATGTGTCTGACCCTAGTGTGCTATTAGCATATGGGGTGTCCCATTTAATATGGGGCAGCTTCAAATGCATTTTCAGGGATTGCAGCAACTAAGTAGGAGTAGGAGCAAGGCTTTGAGAAGAAGATTATAGCATGCTAAACTTAGTTAGATAAGAGCCTAGATGTTGAAATCTGCATGTATTGATAATTTAAATTGCTACTTGTATTAAGTGTTGAATATTGGATGGATATTTTGTTAAGTATTTTGTTAAGAGATTGACTTGTATCTGGAATCTATAAACCTAGTTAAATATCTGATATGTTAAAGAAGTTAATCAAAATCTTGTAAGTGGATTTAGCAAGAACACTATGTTAAAATTGAATGATTACATTTTATAAATGTATTAGTCAATCTTGAGTCTTTAGAAAGGATTTAAGTTTTGGGAAATCTAGATAGTTGATTCTCAGAAAAATTAAATGGTTTTATCTTTCTACCATGGCATATGTATACAAAAGATAATAGGCATAGGTTGAATGTTTTTATATGACTGCAAGGTTTCCATAATTTAACTTGTTTTATACAAATGTTTCATGCCTTATTTTTAAATAAAGAAAGAATCTGTAATATGGGAGTTGAAAGCCAGATCCAAAATAGTTGCAGTTATATACACACATAAACATGTTTTGTACAGATATTAACACACCTTTTCCTTTGTATTTTTAATAGGAATCTGAATTCCATTTCACTCAGATTTTAATCAAATGCATTTTAAGATCAGATGGGTTACACCAGAACAAAGAGTCTGGTTGAACCATGTGATTGACACCCATGGTTACAGGAAACCCACTCAAGTTTGCACTTCAATTAATTTAAAGCACACTGACATCAAAGAATCAAGATGTTGAATGTGTTAGATCACTTTAAACTATTCAAAAAAAAAGAGAGCCTGTATTCCAGACAGATTTTATAAGAAAAAAATCAAACATGGATAATGATAAACACTTCTATCATTTTTCAGAACCCAAGCACCAGACCATTAATTTATAGACAATCATATCACAATTATCTAGTTTCTAGAATTTATACCCCTAGAGAATTTAGCAAGGAATCAGGAGTTTAAAAATATATATAGGTATTCATGCATGAATGGAATTTTTATTGCATATAACCCTGAACTATGTGTGGATTGATTAAATTCAATCAATCCAATATCCTCTTGTTTTCCAGAACTCTGATTCAAACAAGAGAGGCATATACATCCTCACATGTATGTGCATATCTTTGTGAATGTACTAATATATTTATATTGGTTAATTATTTTGATCCTGGATATATTTTGTTTATTGGAAAAAGAAAATGACCCTGGGGAAATATATTTGTAATGAATGATATATCTATATATCATCTCTGTAAAAAAAAATCCTTATGAAATTAGGGTAGAAATAGGAGGGTCATTTCATTTGGTATCAGAGCTATGTTATTCAACATAGTAGAAGTAAAGATCAAGTTCTTAGATAGAAATAAAATTTAAAGGAACTAAATATATATATATATATATCAATGTTTTCAGTGTGAAAAAAAAACCACTGAAATAATAAAAATTACCAATCAAACTAACCAGCTATGTAAATTATTATTAGCAAACTATGGTAGGGAGACCACCAAATCAGGGAGTAGGATCTTCCCATGCACCACCAATGGTCAATCTGCAACACTTGGTGAGAGCATTTAGGGATGGGGCAGGACAAAGGCAAGAAAATCCCTATGAAGAACTCTCAAAATTACTTAAGACATATACTCATTTAGGAGGCAAAAGCTTTGAAGGGACAGAGAGTATCATGGAAATTCAAACATGGTTGAGAACATTGGAAAGAATTTTCAATGACATGCAACTTGATGATCAAAGAAAGAGGCAAGTGGCTTCAAGACAGCTAAAAGGAGTAGCTTTAGGCTGGTGGGAAGTAATCATTGCAGGAAGAAATGAGAATGAAATCACTTGGAATCAATTCAAAGAGATGTTGGAAGCAAGGTTTGTACCAGCATCAGCAAAGACTACCTTGCTAGAAGAATTTATTAGACTTAGACAAGGAACCATGACTGTCACAGAATACACTCAAAAGTTTGAGGGGCTTTCCACATATGGAGCAATGCTTGTGGCAGATGAGGCATCCAAAAATGATAGGTACATAAAAGAGTTGAACCCAGGACTTAGCAGAGCCATGTTACCCTATGCAGACAGGACTTTTGACCATGTGATAGACTTAGCTTTGAGGTTGGAGCAGCATGACAAGGAAAGGGAGAAGTTCAGAAATTTTAAGAACAATAATACC
Source organism: Allium fistulosum (assembly GCA_030737815.1). Lineage (NCBI taxonomy): Eukaryota > Viridiplantae > Streptophyta > Magnoliopsida > Asparagales > Amaryllidaceae > Allium > Allium fistulosum. Next base: position 1,339,844,411 of record CM060901.1, on the reverse strand, counting down.
AAGAAGGGTAAGGGGAGGTATCACCCTTATGATAAGAAGAAGGAAGAGGCCAGTAACAAAGGCACTGGAGATGTCAAAGCTAAGGAGACCAAGAAGAAAATTGTGTGCCATCAGTGTGGAAAGGAGGGGCATATCAAGCCTAGGTGTCCAGAATTGAAGGGAGGAGCTTTCAAGTGCTATCTATGTGGGAAAGAGGGGCATATGAAGAGGAATTGTCCTGAGTACAAACAACAAGGAAAATTGGCAAATTTGGAAGGAAAAGGCAAAGCCACAGTGGAGAGTAACACTGAAAACCATAGCCATGTGGAAGGTACATTACTTATTTGTACCATACCCATAGCAGTAGTATATGATACTGGGGCAACTCACTCTTTAATTTCTTATGAACTAGTTAAAATGCTAAAACTGAATTGCATATTGGTTGAAACCCCATTGCATATACAAAGTCCACTGGGGAGTTCTAGTGTTTTAAATATGATTTGTGTGGATGTGGAATTAAACATAGGAGGAAATATTTTTATTTCCAATTTATATGTTTTGAATTACCCAAATATAGGTGTTATATTGGGGGTAGACTGGTTAAGGCAATTTAAAGCCATAATTAATTTAGACTCATCCACCATATCATTGCAAAATTCTAGAGGTCAGAGAATCACAGTTTTATGTGAAGTAGCTAAGGAAGGAAAACTATATCATTTAGTTGACTCAGAAAAAGATTTCAGTGAACTAACCATAGAAGAAATTCCCATAGTCAATGAATATTTGGATGTGTTTGGTGAGGTCAAGGGTGTTCCACACCATAGACCAGTAGAGTTCCAGATCAATCTAGTTCCAGGAGCAAGCCCAGTGATTAAAAAGCCAACAAGGATGGGGCCAAATGAACTAAAAGAATTAAAGAAACAATTAAAGGAGTTAGAAAATAAGGGTTTTATAAGACCCAGTAATTCTTGCTGGGGAGCACCAGTGGTGTTTGTTAAGAAACAAGATGGTACTTTGAGACTCTGCATAGATTATAGGGAATTAAACAAGGTAACCATTAAAAATAAATACCCACTGCCAAGAATAGATGATCTTTTTGATCAATTGGCTGGAGCAAAAGTATTTTCTAGACTAGATTTAGCATCTGGTTTTCATCAAATGAAGGTGGAAGAATCAAGCATCAAGTACACTGCCTTTAACACTAGGTATGGGTTGTATGAATTTTTGGTTATGCCATTTGGCTTGACCAATGCACCATCATACTTTGTAGATTTAATGAACAGAACCTTTAGAGATTATTTAGACAAGTTTGTGCTTATTTTTATAGATGACATTTTGATTTATTCCAAAACAATGGAAGAACATAAGCATCATTTGCACCTGGTTTTGTCTAGATTAAGGGAAAAAGATTTAAAGGCAAAATTTTCAAAATGTGTATTTTGGAAAGAGGAAGTACATTTCCTTGGCCATGTTATATCTGCCCAAGGAATTTCTGTGAACCCCAATAAAGTAGTGGCTATTCAAGCATGGAAGAGGCCAAGCACTGTGAGTGAAGTAAGGTCATTTATGGGGATGGCAGGGTATTATAGGAGATTTATAAAAGATTTTTCAAAAATTTCTATACCACTCACTAACCTAACCAGGAAGAACCAAGCTTTTGTTTGGTCAGAAAAATGTGAAAAGTCTTTTGAACAGTTGAAGGAGGCATTGGTGAATGCTCCAATTTTAAAGGTACCTCATGGAAATGAAGAATTAGTTGTATACACTGATGCTAGTGGATTTGGCTTGGGTGCAGTGTTGATGCAACAAGGCCAAGTCATTGCATGTGCATCCAGACAACTTAAACCCCATGAAGTAAGGTATGCCACACATGATCTTGAATTAGCAGCTGTGATCTATGCTTTGAAACTTTGGAGACATTATTTGTTAGGCACAAAGTTCGAACTTTACACTGACCACAAGTCTCTAAAATATTTATTTTCACAAAAAGATTTGAACATGAGGCAACATAGATGGGTGGAGTTCTTAGCTGCCTATGACTTTGACATACTCTATACACCAGGCAAAGCAAACAAAGTTGCAGATGCTCTAAGTAGACAGCAGGCTAAATTGGCTATGATAATGATAGAAGAATTTAAGGGCTTGTCTTTGCTAACTGAGTTAGAAATTGGGGAGAATGGTTGTGTGCACATTGATGAGCAGATGCATGGTGCACAAGAAGATAAAGGGAAGTTAAGCTTAATGACACTTCAATCAGATTTAATTCTGAAGGTAGGAAAAATGCAAGAACAGGATGCCAACTTATTAGAGAAGAAAATGCTCCTCTCAAGAGGGGAAGAAGTGATGAATCACCATATTGATAAAAATGGTTATATGAGATACCAGAATAGGATGTGTGTACCAGAGGACACAGAATTGAAGAAAGAGATATTGAATGAATATCACAGAAGTAAATACTCCATACACCCAGGCAGCACAAAAATGTACCAAAATTTGAAAAGAGACTTCTGGTGGAAGGGGATGAAATCTGATGTAGCTAAATACATTGCCAAATGTATGACTTGCCAACAAGTCAAGGCTGAAACCCAAAGGCCATCAGGGTTGATGCAGCCTCTTAGTGTACCACAGTGGAAGTGGGAAGACATATCTATGGACTTCATAGATGGACTGCCTAGATCTAAGAGAGGTAATACAAGTATATGGGTGATAGTTGATAGGCTAACCAAGGTAGCACACTTCATCCCAGTCAAGTCAGAAAGGACAGCACCAAAATTAGCTCAAATTTTTATAAAGGAAGTGGTAAAGTTACATGGCATTCCCAAAACCATTGTGAGTGATAGGGATACCATCTTCACCTCAAAATTCTGGAGAAGCTTTCAAGAAGCAATGGGAAGTGAACTATGTTTAAGTACTGCCTACCATCCTCAATCAGATGGGCAGACTGAGGTAGTAAACAAAGTTTTGGAGGACATGTTGAGGGCATGTATACTGGATTTTGGGGGCAACTGGGAAGATTATCTTCATCTAGTTGAATTTACATACAACAACAGCTACCAAAGCACCATAGGAATGGCTCCATTTGAAGCCTTATATGGTAAACCCTGTTTGTCACCTGTTTGTTGGGTAGAAGCAGGAGAAAGGTCTATTTTAGGACCTGAGTACATACAAAAAACTAAGGAGAAAATTGAGTTGATAAGAAGAAGAATGGCAGCAGCTCAAGATAGGCAAAAGAAATTTGCAGACATGAGAAGGAGGCAGGTAGAATATGAAGTGGGAAATTTTGTTATCATCAAAATCTCACCTATGAAAAATGTGCTGAGGTTTGGAAAACAAGGCAAGTTAACCCCAAGATATATTGGACCATACAAAATTCTGGAAAGAATTGGTCCCTTGGCATATAAGTTGGAATTACCAGAAAACATGCAAGGTATACATGATGTTTTTCATGTATCACAATTGAGAAGATGGGTCCATGACAAGGCGGAAATTCTTGAGACACCAACCCAAGTGCAGATAAATTCTAATTTGATTTATGAAAAGGATCCAGGGGGAATTTTGGCAAAAGATGTGAAGAAGTTGAGAAATAAATCTCTGAAACTTGTGAAGGTACAGTGGAGTCTTGATCCTAGTGATTGCACATGGGAATTAGAAGACAAAGTTAGGATGAATTATCCTAAGCTATTTTCAGATTAAAGGTAATTCTGATTTTTGATTGTTTTCTTTTTTTTAGATGCATATGTTTTTAGTTATTATAGAACTAAAAATCTATTTGGTTGAGGATGTACTTGTTCTCTGAATTAAGTTTGAAATTTATTTTAAGCTTAGGAAAATTGTGGGACACAATTTCTAAAAGGAGGGGTGTATGTAATGACCCAAGATTTTAGGAATTTATTCTGAAAAATATAAATGAATTCAAAATAATTTTTGAATAAATTTTGAAAGGGGATTGATATAGCTTGATAGTGTATCAGTATGTGTGTACATATGTGCACAGGAAATGCACATGAACTAAAGCTAAAAATCCCTGAACTCTAAGAATAAATACATATTGATATGTATGGGAATATATATATATATGTAGATATATATATATATATATATGTAGATTAAATCCTTAAAAGCTGTATGCATAAGCAATATATATATATATATATATATATATATGAATGCTACTGAGTATTTTTGAGTGTACAATGTTTGTACAAAAAATGGACAAACACCTCAAAGTCGTATAATTTAGTAGATCTTATGTTGTTTTTAGTGATTTTGGAGATTTATGCAAATATATGAAAAGCAGGGGCTTAATTGTAAAAAGACACGCAGATTTATAGTGGTTCAGCCAGAATGTGCCTACGTCCACTTTATATGTTATTTCTCTTCTTTTGTTGTGATTACAAGTACAAAGCTTTGATACAAGTAAAAGAAAGTTGTTTGAAAGTTCCTTCCGTGCTTTAGCTCTCAAACTTGTCCCCCATTGTTGTGCCCCTGCCTCTCTATTTATAGAGTGAGGTTGGGGGCAGGGATCTTGGATATATGCAGCTGCTGGTGGGCCTGGGCTGAAGTGATCTGGCCTGGCAGTCTGGTTCGGCATCCTCTTGGTTCGGTCATGAGGTGGCTTGGTTAGGTTGAGACTTGGATCGGTGAAGTATGGAGTTGGTCCGGTTGAGCTTCGTCCGGTAGCGTAGCCTGGTCCGGTGAAGTATGGAGCTGGTCCGGTTGAGCTTCGTCCGATAGTGGGAGCGCAGCCTGGTCCGGTGAAGTATGGAGTTGGTCCGGTTGAGCTTCGTCCGGTAGTGGGAGCGCAGCCTGGTCCGGTTGAGCTTCGTCCGGTAGCGTAGCCTGGTCCGGTGAAGTATGGAGTTGGCCTGGATCCGGATGTGGTTGGTTCGGTCGAAATCATATACAACACTTGCCCCCCAAAGTAGGGCGTGTGCGTGTGCATGTCCTGCTTTGTTTTTTGTCAATCCCATTTTGCCATCTTCATCCGGTTCCCACTACCGAATCATCTGATCCGGTATTCTGCTTTCGTCTATAAGTAGGGGACTAGGACCTCCGTTTTTTCTATCTGCCGAATCTAGCCTCTAGCCGAATCAAGTGAGAGTTTAGCCGAACCAAGTCCTTAGCCGATTCAAGTGAGAGTTTAGCCGAACCAAGTCCTTAGCCGAATCAGATTTTTAGCCGAATCAACCAAGTGTTTTAGCCGGACCGAGTTTTTAGCCGAATCAGGTATTATTCCTTTTTGCCGAATGAACTTAATCCTCTGATACCGAATGACACATGAACGTTTAATACCGAATGAGATTATTGAAGTGCTGCATGAATTGTTGTACTGAGTGAACATGCGTTTCATACTTCGAACTTTCAAGTGAAACTCCAAATTACATTGTTCGTACATTCTAACGATATACTTTCCCGTGTTTGCAGATAAATGTCTCGCAAAGTGGAAACTCGATCAGATAAGAGGAGATCCGGGGGTGAAGGAGAGTCCTCGGTCGTGCCCCCAGCTCAATCAGGATCGGAGCGTCATGGGCCCGCCCCGAGGTCATTAGTGGATGGATATAGTCCCCAGGAGCTGCTGGATTCCCCGCCTGACTGCTTTCCTAGCTCTCTCAAAGAGGAGCAACTCGATGTTATATCTCGTTCCTTTGGGATCGATAGAGCCCTCATGCTGCTGCCGGGCCCAGGAGTCATGCCATACAGTCCTCCCGAAGGATACTTTGCTTATAGTAGGTACCATTGCATGTGTGGTGCTATCCCGCCTCTCAATGCTTGGATAGTCAGCTTCCTCACGTACCTGAAGGTGGCCCCATTCCAGCTTCAGCCCAACTCATATGCCATATTGGTGAGCCTTTTTGTTATTTTTCGGAGGAAGTATGGTCGCGCCCCCTCCAACCGGGAGATCCGGTACTTGTATAATTTAAGGGGCTATAAGAAGGGGTCCCCATATGTTAGCTTGGAGTCTGCTGTGACCTTCAAGCCGGTCTTGGACCTGTACTCTAAATTCAGCATGTTCAAGAAAGAGTGGTTCTTTGTTAGGGACGACTCCGTCTCCATCCGGCGCTTTACCTCTGGATGTAAGTTGATGCTTTTACTTATAATTCTTATTCCGATTGCGATGCTTCTTCTCATACTTTCTCATTTTTGCTAGCGACAGGTGGCTTTCCGGTTGTGGAGACTGACCGCCTGGTTCAGACGGCGGCGGAGATAGAAGCCATTCTTGGGAAATACAGATCATCTGCCTACTTGATTAGAAATGCGATTCTTCTGGAATATAACTTGATCCTTCCGCAGCAGTCTATAGTTAAGTTGAGGGAAACGGCGGAAGAGAGGGCGGCGGCTCAGGCTAAGGGAGGCGTTGCGGCAGAGGGCGGAAAGAGAAAACCATTCACGAAACCTCCAGCCGTCGGAGGTAAGAAACTTAAGAGGTCGGACGGTCCTTCTCCCAGCAATTATCCACTTACTCAGGGGGAGATAGATGCGGAGGAAGAAAGAGGTGAGGCGGAGGGCGGAAGAGACGTTGAGCGTCTTGGTGATGATGATGGCGATGGACAGGGTGGTGATGGTTCCAGGGCTCTATCTTCTGGGCAAGTAGGCGAAATGCAAGAGTGGACGGATGATGCTCTCCGCCAAGCTTTTGAGGGGTTGGATGATGATCCGGCTTTGGTAGAGAAGACCGGGAAGGCGGACAAAGCCGGGACTGGTGCAAGTGAGTCTTCTCTGGCTATTCCGGCCAAGGTGGCTCTGACGACTCAAGGTGAACTCTTGACCCCTGCATGCTTCACTAATGATAGGGACTTAGGAATATTTTATGACCCGCTCCCGTCCTGGAATGAAATCCAGGACTTATTGCAGTATCCCACTCCTCCCCAGGGTTTGTACAACCACAACTGTGTTTCTTTTCCTTTTCTAACTTGTAATCTACCGCGTTTCTTGAATCATATAGTAATGTAAGATTGTGACACTTGTTCTTTATATCAGGAGCAGGCAAGACGCCCAAAGCTTCAGACCTTCGACACAGGCTCGAGCAATATAAACTTTCCAAAATTTCTGCTAAGCCGAAGCCCTCAACCCAACGCTCCGGGGATGTAGTCGGATACCGTCCTCTTCTTGGGGTCATCGAAGAGGGTATTCAGCAGAGGAAGAGGAGTCATCCTTTATCCGAAACTTCGCTCGGTCCTCAGCCTCCGGCTCAGCCTATTCATGATATTACTGAGGAGGGCAGCGAGTTTGTACCTTCTCCACACCCGTCCGGAAACCCTTCTGTTGTTCATATCGACCGTCCCGACCTGGCCCGTAATCCATTCGCAGGTCATCCTGATCTGGATCCGGGTTCTCATGATATTACTTTTGACGAAGTCACTGGTGAACACCTTCTCCCCCGTAACCCCATGGTACGAGTACTTGATGAAGCCAAGTCCTTAGATCTCGATCTACTCACTACTCGTATAGTCACTATGGGAGACGAGGCCAAAGCTAATATAGATCGGGTGGCAGAGGAGACCAAGAAGCTGATGGGGCATCATGCTCGGCTGGTTAAGGCCGGAGAGGAGATTGGGAGCGCCAATATCCGACTTCGATTGGTGGTTTCGGATCAGGCCAAGCAGCTTGCGGATCAGGCCATCCAGATTTCTCAGCATGAGGCTGCTACTGGGCGATTAAGGAAAACCATGGAAGAGGCCAGTCGGGCCGAATTGCGGAAAATGGAAGCTGCTTGCAAAGAGCGGATTGACATGGCTATTGCCACGGTGGACGAGGTTCGGAGAGCGGATCTCGATCAGGTGGAGGAATTGTCCGAGAAACTTGAGGCTGCAGAACTTGCCCAAGCTAAGTTGAGGGAAGAGATGGAGGTGATGCGGAGGTCCCTTCAGGCTGATTGCTCGAGATACAGACTGGAGAGAGATGCTACCGTCGAAAGGTTGTCGGCCTCCGATGCCCGGATGAGGGAGTTTGAGGAGAACGAGGGAATGATGGATGACATGCTCCAGGACATGTATTTCCGGACCTGGAAGCAGGGCAATCTCTCTTGGATGGATGATTATCCCAGGGTCATGGCCAAGACATATCTTCGGGCTTTGGAGGAGGCTAAGGCTGATGCAGATAAAGAGGGTGGAATGGTCTTCAGTATGGATGTGGTCACTGCTCAGTTCACCAAGGAGGAGAAAGTGGCGGTAAAGGAGGGTATGCGGCTGCTTGCTGCTGAAGAGGCAGGTGTGCAGGTTGAGGATGACGACCAGGACGGTCAAGAAGCGGGTACTGGTAAGTCTTCCTTTCTAGCCTTTCCGTTAACTTGGTTACTCATCACTAATGAATCCTTCTTATGACCGGACAGGCGGGCAAAAGAGCAAGGACAAGACTTCGACGCAACCGGCTCCCTGATTGGAACTGGAAAATTCTTTTTGTAGGCTTGGCATTGTTGTATCTGTTAGTCTTAAGACAGTAGAGTAACTTCTAAGTTGTAATTCTTGCTACTTGTAATAACATTCTTCTTGACGTGTAATTTTTTAGCTCAAGTTGATTTTGTCGTTTCTTGAATATTTGTTGCTATTTCGACATATCGTATGAGAAATGTAGCTATGTATATTCTTGTAATTAAATTGTGTTTGATGTCAGATTCTGGTTTTAAATCATAATCTCATGACTTGCAATGTTAGCGTGTGGTGTGAAAAAATTAAATTATAGTCATGCATTTGTACATAAAGGAAGAAAATACCGCCTTTCATGTTCTGTTTGTAAATGGCAGTTATGACCAAGCATGGAAAGCAGTTGACTGCCCTGCCATCTGATTGTGAATCTCTGCATCCATTGGCGGGTATCTCTTACCCTGCATCCTGTACTTTATGGTTTGTTATAGAGGATAGGAGGAAAGTTTTTTAAGTAAAATTGAAATATGTGAAATAGTAAAACTTCCAGTCACGGAAGGCCTTCGATGTGCTTAAGTTCGTGGCAAACGGGTTTTGTAGTCACTTCCTAGCTGTGGGTCTTGGAGACATTTGTCACCCATCTTATGCCTCCGCGGGGAGTTAATTCTTTTTTACCACAGCCGCACTTAAGACACACCGGAGCCGAGATCGCGCACAGTAACTACCCGGGTCATTATGGCCCGTACTCATGGGTATTATTCGACTTACTGTGGCCGGCTAGCGTGGGTGCCGATCGTCAACTGTGAACTGCCCCTGGCTGGCCACACCTTATGTTGGGGCTTATAATCGGTTCACAGTTGCCGGCGAGCCTAACGCCGTAATGAGCTGCCTCGGCTATAGTCGGCCTTCTCGGTGGCTTATAATCGGCTCATTACAGTTGGCTTTAAGGGCCGTCGCGAGCAATGAGTTAACCCGCAGCAGAGGGATGCTGGAGCAAAAGTGTCTCATTGACGAGGGCATAGATTCGCATAGTACCTGTTGTGTCTTGTCCACGTGAAGTTGCATTGTGGAGTGCTTTGAATAGAAATGCTATATGCTCAGGATTTCGTTCAACAGAAAAGGATAAAGTTAACAAGCAGCCAAGATACAAAGGAACAAGTTAAAAAAAAGACAAGGCTTTTTTAAAGTGGTTCGGCACGAAAAAATGCCTACGTCCACTGATTCTCTTTGTTAATTCACTTCATATGGGCAATACAAGTTAAGAAAAGTATCGACGGAGGTGTTGGATGTTCCATGCCCTCTGGAACACCTCTCCGTCCACTGTTGACAAAATATAGGCTCCGTTGTGGAGATCTTTATGAATTACATATGGTCCATCCCAGATTGGGTCTAGTGCTCCGGGGCGAGGGAAGATTCGCTTGAGGACAAGATCCCCTTCTCGTAAGGTACGATGCTTAACTTTGGAGTTGTATTGTGCTGCCACCTTTTGCTTGTGGGCTGCTATTTTTAGGACTGCATCATTCCTTCTCTCCTCGACTAGATCCAAAGACATGTTGAGGAGCTCTTCGTTCTCTTCTGGGTTATAGTGGATCCTACGGTGGGAAGGCACAATGGTTTCAACTGGGAGCATAGCCTCCGATCCGTATGCCAAAGAGAAAGGAGTGTGCCCTGTTGATGTTCTGAAAGATGTGCGGTAGGCCCATAGTGCCGTAGGGAGTTCATCCACCCAAGCGCCCTTTGACTTTTCGAGCTTCTTTTTTACCAGAGTTTTCAGAATTTTGTTGACTGCTTCGACTTGTCCGTTTGCTTGGGGATATGCTACGGATGAGAAGCTTTTGTGAATTCCGTGTTCTTGGCACCAGTTGGCGAATTCCTCGCTGTCAAACTGAAGTCCATTGTCTGATATGATTTTTAGTGGGACTCCGTACCTGCACAGAACATTTTTGATTAAGAAGTTGATAACTTTCGCTGAAGATACTTTATTTAGCGGTTCTGCTTCCACCCATTTGGTGAAATAGTCGACTGCTACTATAACATATTTGGCGCCGCCTCGACCCATTGGCAGTTCACCGATTAAGTCAATTCCCCATACTGCAAAGGGCCAAGGGCTGGTCATTTGAGTAATATCGGTTGTTGGTAGCCGAGGGATCTTAGCAAATTTTTGGCATCTGTCACACTTCTTGACGAAATCTAAGGCGTCCTTGCTTAAGGTGGGCCAGAAATATCCGTATCGGAGTATCTTTTTTGCTAACGTTTGCCCTCCGGTGTGATCTCCGCAGCTTCCTTGATGAATGTTGGATAAGATTTCCTTGGCTTCCCTTCCGGCGACACACCTTAACAATGGGTTAGAGAACCCGTGCCGATAGAGGATGTCTCCTTGTATCGTGTAGCGGGACGCTTTCCTCAAGATTTTCTTGACTTCGTTACGCCTGTCGGGTAGTGTGCCATTTTGTAGGTAGTCTCGGATGGGAGTCATCCAAGTTGCTTCTTCGGTTGCAGCTATCAGATTCACTTGCTCAAAACTTGGGATCGTTTGCTTTGAGACAGTTACTGCCCCGAAGATGGCGACGTCCCTCATACTTGCTTGCTTTGCCAATTCGTCGGCCTCTTGGTTCTCTTCCCGAGGGATGTGTTTGACTAAGTAGTGGTCAAATCGGTTGAGAAGCGACTTGGTCTTCTTTAGATATGCTATGAGTCGTTCTTCTCGAGCTTGGAATTCCCCTAGTATTTGATTAACAATAAGCTGAGAATCGCTGTGAAGGCACAAAGAATTGGCTCCGATCTCGATAGCAATTTCTAGTCCGGCTATTACGGCTTCATATTCTGCATCGTTGTTGGTGGCAGCGAACTCCAACCTTATAGCATAGTGCAGTTTATTTCCCCTGGGAGTGATTATTACCACACCTGCCCCCGAGCCTTGTTCGTTAGATGCACCGTCCACAAATAGATTCCACTTGATATCTTCCGTTATTTCCAGTTGCTCCTTATCCTCGTTGGTAGTGAATTCTGCAATGAAATCAGCCATGGCTTGTCCCTTGATGGCGGTGCGAGGGTGATAGGTGATCTCATACTGACTCAGCTCAATACACCATTTAAGTAGTCGCCCGGAAGTGTCGGGATGATGGAGTACCTGCCTCAGTGGTTGATCGGTCAGAACTTTGATGGAATGGGATTGGAAGTAGTGACGTAGCTTTCGTGAAGTGATTAGTAAACAGTATGCTAACTTTTCAAGCTTAGGATATCTGACTTCTGCCCCAGTAAACCTTTTACTGACGAAGTAAACTGGTCGTTGCGTGCGATCGTCTTCCCTTACCAAGGCAGCGCTTAGAGCGTGAGATGACACAACAAGGTATAGGTATAATTCTTCGCCTTCGCTTGGGGTCGAGAGTACCGGTGGTTTCTGGAGGTGTTCGATTAGGTTAAGGAAAGCGGTTAAGCATTCGTCCGTCCATTCGAACTTTCCTTTATCCTTCTTTAGAGCTTCGAAAAAGGGGACGCACTTGTCCGTTGCTTTGGAGATGAATCGGCTTAGGGCAGCCACTTTTCCATTTAGGCTTTGCATTTCCTTTCGGGTGGAAGGTATCTTGATGTCCCTTAATGCTCGGACTTGTTCAGGGTTTGCTTCTATCCCTCGGGCATGGACGATGAATCCTAAGAATTTTCCTGATGACACTCCGAAGGAGCACTTTAGTGGATTCAACTTCATTCCATACTGTCGAAGTACCTGGAACATTTCGCCTAGGTGGCTTACGTGATCTTTGGCTTTCCGTGATTTTACCAGCATGTCGTCTACATATACTTCCATTGTTCGTCCTATTAGCCCTGCAAACATCTTGTTGACGAGGCGCTGGTAGGTGGCTCCTGCATTTTTAAGTCCGAAGGGCATCACTTTGTAGCAGTATAAACCCCGGTCGGTGATGAAGCTAGTGTGGTCTTGGTCGGGAGCATGCATAGGAATTTGGTTATATCCTGAGTATGCATCCATAAAAGACAGGAGTTCATGTCCGGCTGTGCTGTCTACAAGTTGATCGATTCTGGGAAGCGGGAAGCAATCCTTTGGGCAGGCGTCGTTTAGGTTGGAGAAGTCAATGCAGGTCCGCCACTTCCCATTAGCCTTCTTTACTAGTACCGGGTTGGCGATCCATTCTGGGTAAATAGCTTCTCGTATGAAGTCATTGGCGAGTAGATTCTTTACTTCTTCATCGAGGGCTGCTGATCGCTCTGCCCCCATACTTCTCTTTTTTTGTTTTATAGGCGCCTTGGTAGGATCAATTTTTAATACGTGGCATGCTATGTTGGGGGAGATTCCGGTCATGTCAGCGTGTGACCAAGCGAACACATCCAAGTTGTGGCGGAGAAAATCAATTAGTTGTTCCTTCAATTCAGTTTTCAGCTGCGACCCAATTTTCAGTAGCCTACTTGAGTCGTGCTTGTCTACAGATATAAACTCCATAGCCTCTGCAGGCTCGGCGGTGGCCCCCTCCTCTTTGTCCCTAGGGTCTAACTCATTGAAAGAGTCGCTGGTGTATCGAAGAGGAGGGGCTTTCTTTAGTTGCTATGCTTCAAGGCTTTTTGTGCAGAGGGCAATCTCTACACCTTTCCCTTTATCTCTCCTGTGGTTGTTGCGAAGTTCGGTTACATAGCAGTCTCGTGCAATATCTTGGTCTCCTTCCACTTCCCCTACCCCATTGTCTGTTGGAAATTTCATTTTCAGGCACCACGGGGCTAGGACAATCTGGAAGTCAGATAGGGCTGGTCTTCCTAGGAAGGCGTTGTAGGCCGAATGGTTTTCTATCAGCACAAACGTCTGTTTCCTTACAACGGAGCGGGGATGGCTTCCAATTTCAACGAAGAGGTCCAGCTGCCCGATGGGCATTTTCGCATCTCCAGTGAAACCGTGTAGCGGTTTATCGCAGGGAGATACATCCTTCATTGATAGCCTCATTTTGTCGAATGCGTGTTTGAACAGGATATTTACAGAGCTTCCAGTGTCTACCAGTATTCGGTAAACTTCGGCGGGACCGAGTCGGGCAGAGATAACCATGGGATCCATGTGAGGGTACTGTCTTCCTTCTAGGTCGCGTTTACTGAATGTGATGTCATCACTTTCTTTCCGCTTTGGGTGGCGCTCTTCTATAACCGTATTGACACAGTCTCTATTGTCTCTGAGCGACTTCCCATATCTTTCCATCTCTTTCCAACTTCTGTCTGCGATGTGCGGACCTCCTGAGATGGTATGGACCACTATCTTCTCTTGACTAGAGCTGCTAGCGTTGCGGTCGCCTCTGCCGGTCCCTGGTGAGGGTAGCCTTGGGTTTTCATTGGCAGGAGCTGGAGTCCTGTCTTGACTTTTTACATAGCGTTCCAGTTTCTTTCTTCTGATGTGTTCCTCAATCAGATCTCGGAGATGATGGCATTCATTGGTATCATGTCCGTGGGATTCGTGGAAGCGGCAGAATTTTCCAGATTTCTGTGCGCTATCTGATTCCTTCTTGTATGGTGGGCGTTTGTATCTAACTTCGCCTTGGGTGGCAAGGAAGATATTTTCGACGGTCTCGTTCAAAGGGGTGTAAGAGTCGAATCTTGGTCCTGGCCGATATAGGCGTTTTTCTACTTTCTTGCCCCCAGCATTGTCTCTGGAATCATTTCTTCGAGCGTCCCTTGCCACAGCAGGGGCGTTGCCATGGGTCGTCTTACTTTGCTGTCCTGACTGCCCCTCAATGGCAGCATCCTCAAGCCTCATGTATTTCCCGGCTTCATGGAAGAAATCGGGTAAAGAAGCTGGTTTTTCTTTTGTCAATCTTCTAGCAAATTTAGTGTCCGGATGCACCCCACTGCAGAGGGCCATTAGGATAAGCTTCTCATCGGCATCTTGAACTGCGGCTGCTGCGGCGTTGAATCTGGTCAGGTATTGCTGCAGCTTTTCTTCAGGTTTCTGTTTGACGCTGGATAAGGAATAAGCGTCCTTAGGTTGCTCCACATGAATGCGGAACTGACTGATGAATTTTTCTTTCAACATTTCCCATGAGCTGATGGATCCTTGGGGTAGATGACAGAACCAGGAGGTAGCAAGATCTGCTAAGAAGAGCGGGAAGCATTTGCACAGCACTCCCTCTGTTGCTCCACTCATGAGCATATGCTGCGTGTACCTCTGTAAGTGTACAACGGGATCGGAGGTTCCTTTGTAGGGTTCCATTGTTGGCATCTTCCATTCACGGGGGGTGATAGCAATTTCGATATTGCGGGCGAAAGGGCTGGTTACCCTAGCGCCTATCCCTCGATCTCTTTGCTCCCGTTGGACACACTCTCTGAATAAGCGCGCCATCCTTTCATCAGAATTTGGAGCGGACAGAAATGAGTTTGGTTCTGTTCTGTGGGGTTGATTCCGTCCAGACAACCTGTAGGGATGGTATCGTCTATCATTCCTCATATTTTCCAGTGGCTGCCTTTGATCTTCTGGGAGCATGCTTGGGTCAGCTACAGTTGGCCCTTGCCTTGATCTTCCCCTGTTGGGTTCTGATCTAAGCACTTTCTCGGGTTCAACTTCGGGCTGGACTCTAGCTCGGCCCCGTTCACTGGTGTTTCTGTGGTTAGGCAGCATGACAGGCTCAGCTGCAGTTGACCTTCGCCCGGTACCTTCCCCGTTGGGTTCGGCACCAAACGTTTCCTCAGGCCTAACTTCGGGCTGAGCTCGGTCTCGGCTCCTACCACGGCTACTCCTGCCGTTAGCTCCTTCGAAGAAGGAAGATCTTTGCTGTCTCTGAGATCCTCCAGACTGGGACTCGCCCCATGATTCAGTGTTGCGGTTGGATTCTTCAGCGTCCCTCAAGCGTGACATGAGATGATCCACCAAGGCTTCCTGCTGGGACGTGAAGCGGTTAGTTACTTCAACAACAACTCTGTCCAAATCTGCCCTAGTAATTGCTGCAGGCTGTTCTGTGGCAGGAGTGGTTGGGTTATCCTGTCCTTCATTTGTTGCCGTTGCTGGAGGAGGACGATTTACTTGATTCGCGGCAGCTGGATCAGGAAGGCTACTGGATGCGATGTTTTTTCCTTTGTTAACATCTTTTCTCTGTTTGGGAGGCATGTTTTCCAAGTGGCGGACGATGCTGTTAGGAAAACTCGTTAAGTAGATGAAGCTGAAGCTTCGAGTTTCTATTTTCTCAGTGAAAGCACCAAAAATGTTTGTACAAAAAATGGACAAACACCTCAAAGTCGTATAATTTAGTAGATCTTATGTTGTTTTTAGTGATTTTGGAGATTTATGCAAATATATGAAAAGCAGGGGCTTAATTGTAAAAAGACACGCAGATTTATAGTGGTTCAGCCAGAATGTGCCTACGTCCACTTTATATGTTATTTCTCTTCTTTTGTTGTGATTACAAGTACAAAGCTTTGATACAAGTAAAAGAAAGTTGTTTGAAAGTTCCTTCCGTGCTTTAGCTCTCAAACTTGTCCCCCATTGTTGTGCCCCTGCCTCTCTATTTATAGAGTGAGGTTGGGGGCAGGGATCTTGGATATATGCAGCTGCTGGTGGGCCTGGGCTGAAGTGATCTGGCCTGGCAGTCTGGTTCGGCATCCTCTTGGTTCGGTCATGAGGTGGCTTGGTTAGGTTGAGACTTGGATCGGTGAAGTATGGAGTTGGTCCGGTTGAGCTTCGTCCGGTAGCATAGCCTGGTCCGGTGAAGTATGGAGCTGGTCCGGTTGAGCTTCGTCCGGTAGTGGGAGCGCAGCCTGGTCCGGTGAAGTATGGAGTTGGTCCGGTTGAGCTTCGTCCGGTAGTGGGAGCGCAGCCTGGTCCGGTTGAGCTTCGTCCGGTAGCGTAGCCTGGTCCGGTGAAGTATGGAGTTGGCCTGGATCCGGATGTGGTTGGTTCGGTCGAAATCATATACAACACATGTACATGTGTGTGTCAGTACAAAATAATGTATAAATATATACAGATGAGTATACTAATTAATTTAGTAAGCTTTATATACATATATACATATATATATATATAGATATGTTAATAAGGTACTAGAGTTCAAATCAGCAAAATAAAATATACCAACATATTTTAAATATAGGCAGAAATAAAAAGAATGAAGATATAAAAAGGAGTAATCCTCTTATAAATAAATGAAGGAAGTACATACCATTTACATGAAAGCTAAAAATAGAAAAAAATAAGATAAAACAGAGAAATACTTGGTATAGGCAGAATTAGGAAGAGTATTTGATAAATAATAAAATCAAGTCACACTTTTAGCATGATAGTAGACAAAGGAAAAATTATTTTTTGGAAAAGCAAAAATCTGAAATTAACCAAAAAGATATAACCACTTTTCTCTTCACAAACTCAAGCCGGGGAGGGTAAGATTTTGGGTTTGAAAACTAAATACAAATGGCATAATTTCTGATGGGCAAAAATTTCTTTAGCTAGTGCCTTAAACCCTAAGAAAAACCCTGCATAAATAGGCAGTGAGAGGAGAAACCTTCTTCTTCCCGGATAACTCTTGAGAAAATATATAGATATTATATAAATATAATACAAGTGAAGAAAAGATTTGAAGGCAGAGTCTTACCAGTCAACTAGGAAGTGAAAGAGAGCTAGGTGAGAAAACTCACTCAAAATCTAAGGCAATAAGTCCTAATGTAGGCAGCCAGTTATAAGTAATTTTCTTGAAAGTGTATTTTCATATGTGAATGCTTATCTGTGATTTTAGAACTGAAAATGTTTTGATTCTCTTTGGTTGTTCTACTTGTTTTATTATATGAAAGTTTTAAGTGTTGTTAGTATACATATATGTTTTATAAAACCCAGATCTCTGATATGTTAATGTTTAGGAACATAAACAAATACCCAGAAAATAAAATGTTGAAAATAGGCAAGTAGTATTGGTTTTAGCTCAACCCAGAAAGATGTAAATAATGTTGAGCTGCAATATACTCATGTATAAGTGCTGAGGCTTGAGACAAAAAGGAATTAGGGGTGCAATAGGGTTGCCTATGTGCTGATGCTCCTGATTCAATGAAAATATATAAATGTTCATATGCATAGCAAACAAAATTTTGTGATTCAGAGAAACTAGGTCATTCTGAGTTTAACTCAAGCACAAATGTTTGCAAAAGGAAAAACTCTCTCAAAAGCCATAAGCCAATGTTAGTTGCCTATACCCCTTTTTTTAAAAATACCAGAATATATATATACATACAGAATCTTATTTATTTAGTCACCAATGGTTGTTTGTCTCTGTTTGGTTATGAATAATATGAGATGCCATGATATGGATGTTTTTAGTTAGTAAAATGGATCACTGAATGGTTTAGTCATGAAAAATCAAAAGAGTTATTATTAATTTAAACCTGATTAGGAAATTGGGGTCAAGAACACTGCAGGAATGACTTGTTTTCTTGAGTAATACAAGTTGACACATGGCTTGATTAAGTCCTGAGATCTTTGTGTAATGGAGTGAATTAGTTCATTACAGTGTGTCCATTGATTCAATTAATTGCAGATGAGACCAAGATAGATAAATATATATCAAGATAAGAGAATTTGATATAAAGAGGAACTAGAGTTTTCCTGGAATGGAATCTGGATTGTGAATAAATGATTTAATTCATTTTGGGTGATTTCCTTGTTGTATGGATGTTTACTTGAATCATGATTAAATTATATGAAAGTATGAATGTACCATGTTTTTCTTGAGGTTCCTGGAAGGACAGATTAAAGTGTGCACCTTCACACTGACACAGAACATGCACACATGAATTGCTTGTTTTCTAAAGGCAAAGTTATATACAACTATCCATGTTTAACTTTAACTTGACTTTCAAATTGTTTTGGTGGATTTTCTCATACCATACATGTGTCTGACCCTAGTGTGCTATTGGCATATGGGGTGTCCCATTTAATATGGGGCAGCTTCAAATGCATTTTCAGGGATTGCAGCAACTAAGTAGGAGTAGGAGCAAGGCTTTGAGAAGAAGATTATAGCATGCTAAACTTAGTTAGATAAGAGCCTAGATGTTGAAATCTGCATGTATTGATAATTTAAATTGCTACTTGTATTAAGTGTTGAATATTGGATGGATATTTTGTTAAGTATTTTGTTAAGAGATTGACTTGTATCTGGAATCTATAAACCTAGTTAAATATCTGATATGTTAAAGAAGTTAATCAAAATCTTGTAAGTGGATTTAGCAAGAACACTATGTTAAAATTGAATGATTACATTTTATAAATGTATTAGTCAATCTTGAGTCTTTAGAAAGGATTTAAGTTTTGGGAAATCTGGATAGTTGATTCTCAGAAAAATTAAATGGTTTTATATTTCTACCATGGCATATGTATACAAAAGATAATAGGCATAGGTTGAATGTTTTTATATGACTGCAAGGTTTCCATAATTTAACTTGTTTTATACAAATGTTTCATGCCTTATTTTTAAATAAAGAAAGAATCTGTAATATGGGAGTTGAAAGCCAGATCCAAAATAGTTGCAGTTATATACACACATAAACATGTTTTGTACAGATATTAACACACCTTTTCCTTTGTATTTTTAATAGGAATCTGAATTCCATTTCACTCAGATTTTAATCAAATGCATTTTAAGATCAGATGGGTTACACCAGAACAAAGAGTCTGGTTGAACCATGTGATTGACACCCATGGTTACAGGAAACCCACTCAAGTTTGCACTTCAATTAATTTAAAGCATACTGACATCAAAGAATCAAGATGTTGAATGTGTTAGATCACTTTAAACTATTCAAAAAAAAAAGAGAGCCTGTATTCCAGACAGATTTTATAAGAAAAAAATCAAACATGGATAATGATAAACACTTCTATCATTTTTCAGAACCCAAGCACCAGACCATTAATTTATAGACAATCATATCACAATTATCTAGTTTCTAGAATTTATACTCCCTAGAGAATTTAGCAAGGAATCAGGAGTTTAAAAATATATATATAGGTATTCATGCATGAATGGAATTTTTATTGCATATAACCCTGAACTATGTGTGGATTGATTAAATTCAATCAATCCAATATCCTCTTGTTTTCCAGAACTCTGATTCAAACAAGAGAGGCATATACATCCTCACATGTATGTGCATATCTTTGTGAATGTACTAATATATTTATATTGGTTAATTATTTTGATCCTGGATATATTTTGTTTATTGGAAAAAGAAAATGACCCTGGGGAAATATATTTGTAATGAATGATATATCTATATATCATCTCTGTAAAAAAAAAAATCCTTATGAAATTAGGGTAGAAATAGGTGGGTCATTTCAGAACTACACTTTAGGGATCAACTATAATACTCTCATTTTAATAATGGTGTTGTTAAAAGTAATATTATACGGTAATGTGCACATTTATTTTTTAGATGGTCATTTGATGCAGTTTTTTGTGATAAGTAAAATGAGAAATATACATATGAAAAGGAAAAAAAATTGATGATTAAGAACAATATATGATGTGCACATATGATATGTGTTCAAGGTGGCAAAGATAAAAATATGTACGTAGAGTTAAAATAGTCTGTTGTAATTACAAAATTGTTATTATTGCAAACTACAGGAGATAATCTTGCTATCCTAATTAAAGTCCTCAGTGGAAAACCAAATTGCACGTTATGGCAACTTTCACTTAAAATGGTTTACCTCGGATAATTGGATGATCCAGAAACCTCATGTTCTCCAAACAAGGTAATGGCAGCATTCCTTAAGTGACAGTCATCTACTTTGTTATACTTTTTTTAAGCCATACTCAATTAACTTATTGTACTTGGTAAGAGACGCTAAATAGACTTCTAGTTGAAAATAGCAAACATGTCACACCAAAATCACACTGCTTATGCACATGGTACTGCCTGGAATACTATAGCTATATTTTCTATATTTTAGAAGTTTTGACATTGCAAACAGAAGTCGATAATGGCACCATTTTCTCAATATAACTTTTATGTTGGAGATTTTGCCATGATATATCTTTTTTTTGGTTGGTTGGCTACATGTTCGTCAATATTCAACATGTTATTTTAACTGTGCTTAATATTTATCCATTTAAGACATATAAACCAAAGGCAAAGATGACCACAAAGCTAAGCAATTCAGAAAAAGTGTGCTAAGAAGATTATCCAAGTTCATACCAGTTATTTATGTATAAATACATAAAGGGCAAAAAACTAAGCAAATGAATTAGGTGGTGTATAAACAATTTTAAACAATAAATTGCAGTAAGTGTTGTAAAAAAAACAAATATTTCATCATATTTAAAAAAAATAAAAGTAGAGCTTGGCAACTAAAATAAATAAGCACATAAGTTGCTGTTACCAAGGATGAGCATTAAGGTGAGATGCAGAAATTAGAAAGAAAAAAGACAGTGAATTTGAGATTTTATAACGAGAGATTAAAGCAAGAGAGAAACAGCAACAAGCAGTAGAAGATTTGATAACTGAAAGTTTTGTTTCTGCGCCTAGGCTACTGTTATCGTTAATTTTTGTTGGTCTTCTAAAATTAATCTTGTTCCTATTTTAACATCAACTGAAAAAATGAAAACATATCTAGAAGAGTTGAAATAAAAATAATCCTGCAAAATACAGAAAACACTCAACAGAAAAATTCAAGTTACTTCATACCTAAAAATTTATTAAAAACTAAAAAATATGTTGAAAATTATATAAAAAATCCATCTTTCTTTCCAACTTATATCAAATTTCTATCAAAAAAAGTTAAAATTTACGAAAATTTTGAACTTTCAAACAGTATAATTGTATATATGAATGTTTACGTGTTCATTTTTCTTTTCCTTTTGTTTTGAGTTTCTAGTGCAGTAAGTCCAATAAAAAAGAAGATGTTTCCAATCAATTTTCATTGCTGCAAGTTATTAGTTGTTCAATTTTTTTTTCCTTGTTAAGACGGAACATAAACTAAATAGTGACGGCAAAAGCATGGAAATCAAGATTTGAGTTCTTGGTTTTGGTATTTTGTAATTTCAGGGATTTCGATGTAATTCGTAAATTTGGGCTTCAATTTCATTTTTGGATCTCTTATTTATTTTCATATAATTACATATATATTTGTTTAATTTATTGAAACAAAACATATAAATTATATTTAATTGAAAAAATACTGATTGATTACAAATATTTATAAAGCTAAAAATGTATATTTGTTTTTTTCGTTTTCAACTTTTTTTTACTTATACCATTTATATATTTTGTGAATTCGTATGTTTTCTAAGTTAAAATATCATATTTTGAATATTTATATATTTGAAACTCGTTTTTCCAATTACTTTCTGTTTTTCCAATGGTATGAGAAGGTAATAAAATTTGAAGCTTTGAAATGGTATATAAAAGGTGTCTAATGTAATGCATGATATAACTAGTTAAACCTTTTGTTTTCCCAATTGTATGAGAAGGTAATAAAAAATTCGAAGCTTTGAAATGGTATAGAAAAGGTGTCTAATGTAGTGCATGATATAACTAGTTAAACCTTTTGTTTTCCCAATGGTATGAGAAGGTAATAAAAAATTCGAAGCTTTGAAATGGTATAGAAAAGGTGTCTAATGTAATGCTAAAATCACTATCACACTTATAATACACATTCTACCTTTTGTGATTCATATAAATTTGTCACCATTCCATTACCTAAGAAATAATTCTTTTTGATAAGTCTCCAAGTCTTAAAAATTTTAAAAATGCAGCACTTCTGAAATTTAATGTAAGGGACATAATATATGCCAGTGTAACAAAATTGGTTCTAACTTGAATCATTTAGATTTAACATTGTCCATGGTAATTACTTTTTCCAAAAACTTATGAAGCATATGTTTATTTAATATGACGTAAGCCAATTTTAATATAACGCAAGTTAATTTACCATGGTGCAAACCAATATAGAAATAAAACAAGCAATTCTAAATATAATGCAACTCAAAATGTATTATACTGCAATATGACAATCATTATTTTTTAAACTTTTTTCAAAATTTCAGTCTATTCAAACATTATAGCTGATATAAAATAATATGGGAAAGAGCTTAAACAAAAACGATTAATTTAGGATATTTTGTTCTTCATTACAAAAAAGAAACTTCATTTATAACATAATGAGCTAGAGGTCCTTAAAACTTATTCAGTTTGTAGGAACGTGAAACAAAATCCATCTTTACTTATCTTAAGTTGCCTTGGAACTTTTGACTAACTATATGTGTTTCTAAATGACTTGAACTAAAGCACGAGATATACAGAGAAAGTGGAATGATGATAATGGTTAAGATATTGGTTATTACCTCTCCATGATGGCAACAAGCCCCATAAATACCACCAACCAAAGTCGAGTAGATTGCATAAAATAAAACTGTATAATCTCATGTAGAAGATGTGAATAAGATGTATAGGTGAATAACAAATTAACAATATCAAAAGAACACTCACGAGAATAACTGGAGCCCGTAGTGCAATTACAACACCAATATTGTTCTTAGCTAAACAAAGGAAGAAAAAAATCATAGACAAGTTGTGAATGAAAAGCCATTATCATGTTAGTTACTTTTTACCATTGGGAATAATCTAATGCCAATCATAGGATGTTATTTGATATCCCAAAATATTTTTGGTGGGGGCTATAAGATGCTTAATCTGGTGAGAAAAAGAGTGTGATTTCAATTGTTGTTAACATCAAATCACCTGCTCAAGGTATACAATATTAAATTATATGAACTGAATAAAAATAATGTTTTTATTTCATCCGATTCATTGTGAGGTTTTACAATGAATCATAAGAATCACAAGGTCTACAGCTAACTAAAGCAATATAACGATTTTATAAATATACAACCAACAAATCCAAGAATACATGTCATAGATGTCAAAATAACCAATAACATAAAAAGAGCATTCAAGAAAATGAATGAAAAAATGGATTACCTCGATATAAAAACAAAATGCTAATTTTAGAGTAATAAGAAGCACCCAAAACGTCATTTACCTGAGATGCTGAAATCAACAATTTTGCAAGTATATCTATATTTGTATATTAATAATAACTAAACATGATGGATTTCATACATACATGAAAAGTGAGAGATGTTGTGAGATTTAACTCACATAAATCCTCGCTATAAAAATTGAAATCACTTCCGAATCCTCGATCACCTTGCCAAAAGCTGCTATGTCCATCCGCCTCGACCTTCCTTATGGCGCTGCTCCACCACGCGACGATCCTACGTTCATGCCATGTCGCGACAACTAAAAAGCTTGATCATCTACACCCTCATCGCATTGTTGCTTGGGATTTTCACGAGCCAATGATTTGGGGATTAGGGATTTGATTTAGTTTTAGAGGGAGCAAAAATGAGTATGTTAATTTTCCAGAAGCAACGTCGATGGGATTTAGGGCGCGGTAGGATAATGGATGAGAATTAGGAAGGTGCGTTCTATTTTTTGGGGTAGGCGTGAAATATATGTTGAGATCTGGTACAAGGCTGGGTGAATTTTTTTTGATAACTTTGGTACGGACTAAGGCCGTTCCAAAATTGCCACGGTCTGTAACCATGGTAATTTATTTTACCACGGCTCAGGCCCATGGTAAAATTGCCACGGCTTAAGACCGTGGCAATTTTTACGGATCTGGGTGTGGCAAATTGAGCTGTATGGTGTAGTGATTGGTAAAAAACTTGTAGAAATACCTTTTAAAATGTTCTTTTAAAAGACAAATTTTATAATACTAAGTGTATTAAAACAAGAGTAAAAAACAAATGTCATTGAAACATCATTTACTATAACCCAAAACAATTTACACTTAGCTTTATTTATAAATAATTCCCTTTAAAGGATTTTCTCATTTATAAACCATTACATAGAAATTTAAAACAATAATAATTATCTTGAAAGATAATTAATCACATTTATAATCTCTTTTAAATAAGCAAATCAATTATTTTAAATAAAATAGTTAATTATTTCTAAAACACTTTTATATCATCAGTAAATTAACTTTAAAATCTTTATTAAATCAGTTTTTTAACTTTAAAACACTAAATCGATTAATTAACTTTAAAACACTTTCATTATATTAGTTAATTTACTTTAATCTCTTTTATTAAATCAATTAATTAACTTTAAATATCATTAATTAAAAAGATTTATTAAATTCAAATAATCATTAATTAAAATGAATAATTAATCTCAAATATCATTAATTAAAATGATTAAATAATTTTTAATGCCATTAATTAAAACAACTAATTAATTTCAAATAATTATTAACTAATTGGATTAATTAAATTCAAAAATCATTAGTTAAAACGATAAATTAAATATAAAACATCATTTGTTAAAATGATTAATTAACTATAAAACATCATTAATTAAAATAAATAACTAAATTTCAAATATCATTAGTTAAAACAATTAATTAATTTAAAACAATCATTAATTAAAATGATTAATTGAAGTTCCAAAATAATTAGTTAAAATGACTTAATTAATGTTCAAATCTCATTAATCAAATAGATTAACAAATTTCAAACTTAAAATCAAATATCATTAATTAAAATGATTAATTACTTTTATATATCATTAATTAAAACGATTATTAATTTTCAAATATCATTAATAAAATAATTAAATTCAAAATCATTACTTAAAATGATCAATTAAATCCAAATCTCATTAATCAAAAAGATTGATTAATTTTAAACCTCATTAGTTAAAATGATTATTTAAATTAAATTATCATAAATCAAAATGATTAATGAATTTCAAACATCTATTTTTTGAAAATACAAGCTCAAGTTCAAAACGCACACGATAGAGTTTTGGGGATGAAAGTCATGAAATCATGGTATAGCTGAAATCGCTATAACGACATTTAAACAATTTAAATGAAATATCAACATTTATTTCAATTAAATATTAATATAACAGCATAAGGACATAAATAAATAATTATTGGCGAGAAACCCCTCGATGTCTCTCCACAAATTTCCCTGCAAAAAAATGGTTAAGGACATTATATATAATCATATGGGTTCATAGCAATCAAGTTAATATGTCATTCATTTTTCAAACAGAAATTCAACCAAACAATCAATCAAACAATTTAACTAACATTCAAGCAATTAATAATAGTTTATAGCACCATTAATATGATATAGTAAAATTGAATGTGAGTTAAACTCACATTGATTCCAGTTTTCGACGAAGCATTCCGGTTTGGACTAAAACCGAATGGACGTTCAATTTTAGTCAAAAATTACACTAGCTCCAAATCTAGCCAAACCAAATCCATTGCGAAGCCATCGTCGCTACGAGTTCAACGCAAAAGACGGCGTTCGAATCCGACCTCGTACGCAAAAGTTATTCGATTTACAGGTTATCGATTAAATTAAATTGATTAATAACTTAATTAACAAATTAATTACCATCCTAATCATCTTCTCCCACACTAATCATCTTCCTTCCTTTCATCAAACGTGTATAAACAACACAAACCCACCATGGCCTCTAATTAAAATGGTGATATCTCCTTCATTTCTCAACGAAACGACCTCCCGTTTTCGCCAATGTGACCGTCTTCGCGCAAGCTTCGACGTCAATCCCCTCGATCCATCTCCACCTGCTCCTAAAAATTCCAACCTGATGGTGGTATTTCCTATCCATACATGGACGTAAACCACCACACCTCAATTCGACCCACCAAACTTTGGCCCTAAGTGCTACACGACTTGGCGAACTCAATGACACTCTCCGATTTCCCCAATTCCAATCCAAACTCCGACATGTCGAAGCCCTAGCCTACTATCATTAACGGCCTCCTATCCAAAATGATGATGTAGTAATGTAACGACCCGGATTTTTTGACGTCTGTTAGTCGGGAAATTAACTAATTTTATTATTGAAATATTAATATTAATTAGTCAAACGAATAAATTTCTGATAATTAAATATCGAGATATATATAAATTGATTAAAACTATAATAAATATTGAATTATAAAATCTCTGGAGATGATAAATCTTATAGAAAATAAATAATATATATATATATACCCCACCAATTAATGTTAAGATATCATATCTAGTAATGTATATATAAATATGTATAAAGCTTTATGATGCAAGATAATATATATATATATATATGTATAAAAGTATATAAATATGCAGGTATTTGAATGCATGCCATATGAAATAATATATGTGAAAGTTGCATAAATGTGAATATATATATATACATACCATGGCAAAATATACATAGACAAGGTATATTAAAGTATGCATATACTCAAGCCTTGGTAAAGATTTAAAATAAAAGCCTATGGTTAAAATAGGAATAATTATATAAGTGGCTAAGAGTTGTTGTAGGTAACATAGGTGGAACTTATATAAATTGCTATGGTAGATATATATGTATATATAGGTGTATAGGGAAAACAGGACAAAATAGTTTGTATACATATGTATGGAATATATATGTACATAAGAATTAAGGTATGGGTCATGTGTGTGCCCAGGAGTATATAAAACCTGTAAATATATATAGGCGTATATGGGACAATAGAAGTAAAGTAAATATATATGTGTATAAATTCATATAAAAATACTTGTAAGCACAAAAGGGGACAACATCAAATCCCAGCTTACAAAACTTAAAAATCAAGTCAGACTTATGTTTTCAAATCAAAAAAAAAATCAACAAAGTTAAAGCCAGTACACACACACAAGTCTTAGCTTTGGCTTGCCTTGTAAGCCTTATCTCCTCCACATATATCTCCAACCTCTCTCCTTATTTCATTTCATTCGAACAAACTTAGGTATTAAGGAAAACTAAAAGCTGCCATTTTAAAAAAAAGTTTCAGAAAATATACTGATCAAAAGAACAAGGCTGTTCTCTGTTATCAAGCTCTGTTCAGCTGGTTTCTAGGTGAGTAAAACTGCTCTTTAAACATTTCAAAAACCACCTGTATTTTGATCTGTATAAGATGATCATTGAAGTTTTGATATAAAAATTTGCTTGCATGTATATGAATATATGAAAATGTGGTATGCATGTCTAGAAACAAGAAAAATTGTTCTGTTCCAGGTTTACAGAGGTTGAATCAAATTCAAATCCCAAAATCCTTTACCTATTCTCTTATAGGCTTAAATTTTTAAAACAAAATATGTTGGATTAACATGATTCAAGTTTAGAAAATATTTTTATGTATAATTTACAAGTAAAGAATACAGAAAGTCAAGATATCACTATGGAAAATCATTCTAGTCAGAAATCAAGTGAATAGATTTCAAGTTCTGATTTTGTAACTGGATTCGAACTCGTAAATGATGAAGTTTGATACAAATATCTTGATTTTTAAGATTTGGATTGTCGAAATATTTTGGGTTGAACGTAAATTTGGTTTTGACAAAATTCTGGTGATCGGAGGGGAGATGGTCGGCGCGATCATGTTTGAAGCTTGCTGGGTGGTCGGGGAGTTTGAGAAAATGCTCGCTTGAATTCTTGGCTGCTGTGGTGGTCGGTCGACGTGATAGTAGGGTTTTGTAGCCTGATTTGGTCGAGGTTGCATTCGAGGGTCGTGCAGCGTCGTCGTTGCATCGAGTTGCACCGGACCAAGGGGAAAAGTTTCGTGGGTCGTCGGGGCAACTCTGGTCGAAGTAGCGTGGTTGATGGTAGACGAGATCGTCGGCACAAGGCGTTTCTGGGTGATCTGGTTGGTTACAGTAGGTAGTCGAATAGCTAGATTTTGAGTTCATAGGTGAATCGTTGATCTGGGTGCTAGAGTTAATAGTTGTGGTCGTCGACGATGTTCTGGTAGTCGCAATGATGATCGAAGGAGGCTGGAACGATGGTGCACGTGCACGCGTGTAGGTGTGTATCTGTTGTTGTTCGAATGATTGATGAGGACGAGGGTTCTCGGGACGAACTCTAAGTAATTCATGAGGTAACTCGGGGAAAAGAAGGCGAGGGGAAACTCGAAGTAGGGCTCGGGTAATTTAGAATATGGCTCGGGATTTTGTTGCTTTGTCCCGGTTCTGGAAATTGAGGGTAAAAAAAAAGTTTTAACTTTTAAAACAAAATCAAGTTTTATTTAAAACAATTTTGTTAAAACCAGTTCTTTTGTAAATAATAAATGTTTATACAAGTTTTGAATTGATTAGAAGGTTTTTAAATAAAATTGTTTTAAATTAATTAAGTCTAAAAATGTTTAAGATACATATAACTTTTATTTTAAAGTTTATTTTAAACCAACTTAATAATTGATGTGATTAATTAAGAGTTAATTAAAGAAAAGGATGATTACTTAGTGGAAGTATTTAAAGGTTAATTACTTTGTGTAGTTAATTAAAGTGACAAATTAATGGATAATTACTGAATGTAATTAATGTGATTAATGAATTAAAGTGATAAATTAAGAGTTAATTAATCTAAGTAATTAAAGGTAATCAATTTAAGAATGATTAATTAATAGAAGTAATTAAAGAAATTAATTTAATTCATTAGTGGTTAATTAAATTAATTAGAGATGGTGTGATTAATTAATCTTGCTTATGGATAATTAAATTGAATACCTTTGATTGTTATTGACTCTGGTATGTACTTTGTAATGTTCTATGATATGAAATGTTTTGGTTGAACTGTGATAATATGGGTTATCTATCGATGATGAATTGCTGTGTAAATGTGACATCCTGTATTTAAAATTGAATTGTTTTCACTTAAACAACTTGGATTAAAAGATGACATTTGATTCGAAGAGACCGGGATCGGATATCAGCGATATCCGAAACCACTTCGATTAGTAATATATAATTCTTTATAGATTTGATTTGTAAATCAAATAGGCTGGAATGGAATAAATTAAGTAAACTAGACATTTGAAACTAAGTAACGGTACTTAGATATTATTTTGTGAAATAATTGTTTGACTATAATAGGATAAGAACTCATAGTGAGGTACGAGTTACCCGGGTTTTCAAAGAAGTTTTACAACCTTAGAGATTCAAATTATATGGGTTTACTCACGCTGGTTTCCAGCCTGACCCGGGTGTTACTTTGAGGTAATGCTCGAGTCAGACCGAGTATTACAGATTGCCACGTAAGGACGTTCTGGAGCTCAGGAGGCGAGCTGGATGGCAGGAACGTATGGAGTGTATTCCGCTGTGATATATTGTAGCTTATTTGGGACATGTTGATTGTATCTGTCCAGTGTTTGTATATGTTGTAACTCTGATATATTAAAGTGAAATTTGACAAGTATAGTTTTTCATTGTATAACTGTTATTATTTGATATTATATTTTGATCCGCTGCGATTTGTGAGAATCAGTGCTGTGTTTCTGTTTCTTCTTCTTCTATCTCTTTCTTCTTTTCCTAACTATCTGGAATTTTCGGGATCGAAAATTCCGGGTCGTTTCATTTGGTATCAGAGCCAGGTTAAGCGAGAACCTTGGCTCTGGTGGGGATTACTCATTAGAGATAGGGTCAGTAGTACCCTAGAATGAGTTGAGTGTATTATATAAGAGCGTACTTGTTATTTTCTTATATAAAGATTTTAAAAATGGTTTTAATGAAAGATTTTTATAAAAGCTTATATTATATATATGTAGCAATAATTGGTTATAAAATAAGAAATTAAGGAATATATATATATATATATACATATCCAA
Source organism: Allium fistulosum (assembly GCA_030737815.1). NCBI lineage: Eukaryota > Viridiplantae > Streptophyta > Magnoliopsida > Asparagales > Amaryllidaceae > Allium > Allium fistulosum. Next base: position 1,339,814,390 of record CM060901.1, on the reverse strand, counting down.
ATAAGGATTGGGTAAAATGTACTATATAAATAAGATGAATTAGAATTGGGTTCAAACCAGAAATAGAATGGTTATTGGGTTTAAATAGGATGATTGTTTTCTAGTAAGCAAATAAACGTTTTAAGGAAGTAACCATTAGATGTGAATAACTTGTAAATTAGAAAGGATGTAAATTGATAAGTTTTGAAATTATTTCAAATGTTAATAGAAATAATAAAGAGTATTATTCAGAATATTTTGAATGTGATCTTATTTAAAAATAAGAGTTGTTTGAAAGCATTAAAGAAAACTGTTTTGAACTAAAACCAAAAGTGGTTTAAAATTTAAGGATAATTTAGTGTGTAAAGGAAATAATATGTATATATGAGGAATATTCATAATATCAAAGATGGTTTGAAATAAACTCTAAATGTTGAGTTTTAAATTTGGAATGAGATGTGATATCCAAGGTGATAAGTTTTTGAACTTATAAGATTATTAATATGAAGTTTAAAATTTGAAGCAGGAATTCAAATTGGGTAAGGTTAATGAAATTAAATTGAATTTAATTTTGGGAAAGTTAAATAAGTTAACAAGCAACCTGAATTGGAAATTTCAAGATGAAATTGAGATTTAACTTGGAGAGTTAAATGGTTAATTTGAATTGGGAGTTTGTGTGATCTCAAAATGGGTTTGAGATCTGGAAATTAGAAATGGGTGGATGTTTTAAAATAAATTGGATGATATCATCCTATTGTTATTAATAATCTTTAAAGTGTGAATTGGATTTGTTTAAATGAATGAGGAATGAAGTGTGGTAATATATCCATTATTGAGATAAAAGGGAAATTAAACTTTAATTTGAAATTAAGGATATGGAATTACTTTGAACTGAAAATTCGAATAATTGAATTTGTGAATTAAAATTTGTTTAAGAACTGGTTTCAGAACTGGAAGATAAAATTGGGTAATAAATTGAATTTTTAAGATAAAATTGTTTTGAACTCTTATTTGAACTTTGAATTTGAACTTTGAAATAAGTTAAGTAAAGATAATTTAAAATGGAATTTTGAGAATTGGACTCGGAATTAAATTCTTTAAAGATTGAGATTATTGATTTAAAAATAAAGGTTAATTTGATTTAAGGGGTTAAATCAACATTTGAAAATTTAACTCGAATTTATATAATTTGAGATGGGTTAAAGTTGAGATTTAGATTTCATTAGTTCAAATTGAATTTAGTTTGAATTAATTAAAATTTAAGATGGATAAGTATAAAATTCAAATAGAAAATTTGAATTGGATTAATTTTTAATAAAATTGAAGATTGAATGAGTTCAAATTCAAATGGGAATTGGGATTAATTCATATAGAAATTGAAATGATTTGAAATTGGAATGGATTCAATTTGAAATTAGTCTAAATTAATTTGAATAATTTGAAATTGTAATTAAAGTTGAATAGGTTTAAAATCAAATGGAATTTGATTTGAATTTGGAAAGAAATTGAGGTTAATTCAACTTGAATTGGGGATAAATCAAGTTCAATGGAAATTGAAGATATTCAGATTGGGAATTTGACAGTTTGGCTCTGAAACTAATATAAGTTTTCTTAAATCTATTTTGCCAAGCTATTTACTATATACAATCTTTCTTTTTAAAAGCCAAACTATTTTATACTTATTTTATAATTATTTTTGAAACTATTTAACAATTTTACAACTGATTTATAAACTAATTACTGTTTTTCAATTGTTTTATAAATAATTACTATTTTCAACTATTTACAATTACTTAACTATTTTACAGCTTTTTACAGTTAATAATTATTTTTTCAATTACTTATTTATTTTAAATTTTTTCAATCTATTTTCTAAATATAAACTGGTCGGAGTTCAAACTGTTTATGGTTAAATACCCGATTGAGATAAGAATTGAGTGATAATCCAAATGGGGATTAAGGCAAATGTGAATAAGTGAATAAAATCAAGGTAAGGATGAAAGGAAATTGATTTAATTGATAATCAATGAAGATAAATACGTAGGATGTATGTATATTATTCTATTCGCATAGTGAATTGATCCAGATTGGAGCACAGAATTTCGAGATAGTATTATCGATTCGATTTGGGATTTTTCACTCGATTTTCGACGGCGAACCTGGATATGGATTTTTGATTGGTTCTGGATATTCTCTATCATAGTTGTGACTATGCAAGGAGAATGGCGGTTTCTGATCAAGAAACCAGATCTGAGTCCGCACTAGGAAGTCGGGTGGACAATACTAGTTCGGAAGTGAAATTGTGTGATCGAGTGAGCGATCAGATTGATATTGCATACAGATGATATGTGGACATCGTATGAGTTTGAATGAAATTGATATTGTAAGTTGTGGATAAGAATTGTAAAGTGGTTTTGAAATGAAAAGTGTATTTTGTGAGATATATGAGGAAATAAGGTGGAAATTTAATATTTCTATGATTAAAATTTACTATATGGAATTAAGTAATATGGTAAATGACTTTTTAAAAAAGAATAATCAAATTTGAATATTTGATTTGGAATAAGCAAAGTTATATATCTTTGTTATATATGGTAAACTTCCCTTGTTGAATCTATTGCCTGAAGAAAAGGGTTTTGAAAGTATTTGAAGTGTAAAATTAATTTATACAAGTATGAAGTGATTCAAAAATTTCCCAAAATTATTAATTATATATATATATAAAAAGGATTTTGTGAAAATGATTTTGAGGAAAAGTTTTGGGACCCTTTGAATTGGGAAAGGCTTTGATTTTTGAGGAAAATCAAATTTGGAATTTGGGAAGCCTAGTTTGTGAATTATCGATTTTGGGATAATCGATTTTGAGAAAGAAGATTTATATGAGATTCATACTAGGTGTATGATTTGGAAAATACTATATGTGTATAGTATAAAGTGTTTTGAAAGTGGCTCTAGGGAAAAAGGCGCTCCCTTGAATGAACTTCTCAGGAGTGCCACAGGGTGGTACTGCCTTGAGCCCCAAGGGGGAGGCTCTAAAGTTAATCCTGTGAGGAGTCCGGACAAACTAGTTCCTGAGGATTGTTGGGTAGCGAAAATCGAGGGCGCTGATGCCTACAGGGGCATTTGGGTTATGCTGTGACGATAGTGTAACTCGATGTCGCTGTGATCTACTATGTGGACCATAGCGAAAATCGTGGGGAGGATGAGTGCCAACAGTCTACACTTGATTTTGCCGGGATGGCAACGTAACATCGGTAGATTGCGATCTATGGTCAAGTGGAGGAGTTTCATTCTTTTAGCAGCGAAATTCGAGGGCGCTGATGCCTACGGTTATATGGGTTTTTGCTGTGATAGCAACGTAAAGACCGGGTATAACTGCGATCTATAGCGGGTTCCATGGTGTAATCGAGGGGCGCGGGGGCCTACAGTTATCTATGGATTTTTCCGAGATGGCAACGTAACCATCGGGTTAACTACGACCATGGATGGGGGTGATGATTTCCAGAGCATTCTCACCAAAGATATTTTCTCTATTTTCGAAACTGTTTTCTATATTTTCAATAAAATTATTTTCCAAAGTATTTTCACTGGTGTTGGAAATGAGTTTACTAAGTACTTATAGATTTTCAGTCCTATGCCTGATCAACGTATGACCGAATTTCTATGAGAACAAGGATGGACTTGTTGAAACATCGAGTTATAAAAGTATTTTTATAAAAACTACTTTGAAATAATATTACATAGATATTAAAAAGTGTTTTAAAAGTGATCAAAGAATATTTATCTAATTTTAAGCATTTTCATAAATTCGTTTCGTTCCTTTTCGAGGACGAAAAGTTCTAAAGAGGGGAGGAATGTAACGACCCAGATTTTTGGACGTCTGTTAGTCGGGAAATTAACTGATTTTATTATTGAAATATTAATATTAATTAGTCAAACGAAAAAATTTTTGGTAATTAAATATCGGGATATATATAAGTTGATTAAAACTATAATAAATATTGAATTATAAAATCTCTGGAGATGATAAATCTTATAGAAAATAAATAATATATATATACCCCACTAATTAATGTTAAGATATAATATCTAGTAATGTATATATAAATATGTATAAAGCTTTATGATGCAAGTCAATATATATATGTATATAAGTATATAAATATGCAGGTATTTAAATGCATGCCATATGAAATAATATATGTGAAAGTTGCATAAATGTGAATATATATATATATATATATACATACATACCATGGCAAAATATACATAGACAAGGTATATTAAAGTATGCATATACTCAAGCCTTGGTAAAGATTTAAAATAAAAGCCTATGGTTAAAATAGGAATAATTATATAAGTGGCTAAGAGTTGTTGGAGGTAACATAGGTGGAACTTATATAAATTGCTATGGTAGATATATATGTATATATAGGTGTATAGGGAAAACAGGACAAAATAGTTTGTATACATATGTATGGAATATATATGTACATAAGAATTAAGGTATGGGTCATGTGTGTGCCCAGGAGTATATAAAACCTGTAAATATATATAGGCGTATATGGGACAATAGAAGTAAAGTAAATATATATATGTATAAATTCATATAAAAATACTTGTAAGCACAAAAGGGGACAACATCAAATCCCAGCTTACAAAACTTAAAATCAAGTCAGACTTATGTTTTCAAATCAAAAAAAAAATCAACAAAGTTAAAGCCTGTACACACACACAAGTCTTAGCTTTGGCTTGCCTTGTAAGCCTTATCTCCTCCACATATATCTCCAACCTCTCTCCTTATTTCATTTCCTTCGAACAAACTTAGGTATTAAGGAAAACTAAAAGATGCCATTTAAAAAAAAAGTTTCAGAAAATATACTGATCAAAAGAACAAGGATGTTCTCTGTTATCAAGCTCTGTTCAGTTGGTTTCCAGGTGAGTAAAACTGCTCTTTAAACATTTCAAAAACCACCTGTATTTTGATCTGTATAAGATGATCATTGAAGTTTTGATATAAAAATTTGCTTGCATGTATATGAATATATGAAAATGTGGTATGCATGTCTAGAAACAAGAAAAATTGTTCTGTTCCAGGTTTACAGAGGTTGAATCAAATTCAAATCCCAAAATCCTTTACCCATTCTCTTATAGGCTTAAATTTTTAAAACAAAATATGTTGGATTAACATGATTCAAGTTTAGAAAATATTTTTAAGTATAATTTACAAGTAAAGAATACAGAAAGTCAAGATATCACTGTGGAAAATCATTCTAGTCAGAAATCAAGTGAGTAGATTTCAAGATCTGATTTTGTAACTGGATTCGAACTCGTAAATGATGAAGTTTGATACAAATATCTTGATTTTTAAGATTTGGATTGTCGAAATATTTTGGGTTGAACGTAAATTTGGTTTTGACAAAATTCTGGTGATCGGAGGGGAGATGGTCGGCGCGATCATGTCTGAAGCTTGCTGGGTGGTCGGGGAGTTTGAGAAAATGCTCGCTTGAATTCTTGGCTGCTGTGGTGGTCGGTCGACGTGATAGTAGGGTTTTGTAGCCTGATTTGGTCGAGGTTGCATTCGAGGGTCGTGCGGCGTCGTCGTTGCATCGAGTTGCACCGGACCAAAGGGAAAAGTTTCGTGGGTCGTCGGGGCAACTCTGGTCGAAGTAGCGTGGTTGATGGTAGACGAGATCGTCAGCGCGAGGCGTTTCTGGGTGATCTGGTTGGTTCCAATAGGTAGTCGAATAGCTAGATTTTGAGTTCATAGGTGAATCATTGATCTGGGTGCTCGAGTTAATAGTTGTGGTCGTCGACGATGTTCTGGTAGTCGCAACGATGATTGGAGGAGGCTGGAACGATGGTGCACGTGCACGAGTGTAGGTGTGTATCTGTTGTTGTTCGAATGATTGAGGAGGACGCGGGTTCTCGGGACGAACTCGAAGTATTCATGAGGTAACTCGGGGAAAAGAAGGTGAGGGGAAACTCGAAGTAGGGCTCAGGTAATTTAGAATATGGCTTGGGATTTTGTTGCTTTGTCTCGGTTTTGGAAATTGAGGGTAAAAAAAAATAGTTTTAACTTTTAAAACAAAATCAAGTTTTATTTAAAACAATTTTGTTAAAACCAGTTCTTTTGTAAATAATAAATGTTTATACAAGTTTTGAATTGATTAGTAGGTTTTTAAATAAAATTGTTTTAAATTAATTAAGTCTAAAAATGTTTAAGATACATATAACTTTTATTTTAAAGTTTATTTTAAACAAACTTAATAATTGATGTGATTAATTAAGAGTTAATTAAAGAAAAGGTTGATTACTTAGTGGAAGTATTTAAAGGTTAATTACTTTGTGTAGTTAATTAAAGTGATTAATTAATGGATAATTACTGAATGTAATTAATGTGATTAATGAATTAAAGTGATAAATTAAGGGTTAATTAATCTAAGTAATTAAAGGTAATCAATTTAAGAATGATTAATTAATAGAAGTAATTAAAGAAATTAATTTAATTCATTAGTGGTTAATTAAATTAATTAGAGATGGTGTGATCAATTAATCTTGCTTATGGATGATTAAATTGAATACCTTTGATTGTTATTGACTCTGGTATGTACTTTGTAATGTTCTGTGATATGAAATGTTTTGGTTGAACTGTGATAATATGGGTTATCTATCGATGATGAATTGCTGTGTAAATGTGACATCCTGTATTTAAAATTGAATTGTATTCACTTAAACAACTTGGATTAAAAGATGACATTTGATTCGAAGAGACCGGGATCGGATATCAGCGATATCCGGAACCACTTCGATTAGTAATATATAATTCTTTATATATTTGATTTGTAAATCAAATAGGCTGGAATGGAATAAATTAAGTAAACTAGACCTTTGAAACTAAGTAACGGTACTTAGATATTATTTTGTGAAATAATTGTTTGACTATAATAGGATAAGAACTCGTAGTGAGGTATGAGTTACCCGGGTTTTCAAAGAAGTTTTACCACCTTAGAGATTCAAATTATATGGGTTTACTCACGCTGGTTTCCAGCCTGACCCGGGTTTTACTTTGATGTAATGCTCAGGTCAGACCGAGTATTACAGATTGCCATGTAAGGACGTTCTGGAGCTCAGGAGGCAAGCTGGATGGCAGGAACGTATGGAGTGTATTTCGTTGTGATATATTGTAGCTTATCTGGGACATGTTGATTGTATCTGTATAGTGTTTGTATATGTTGTAACTCTGATATATTAAAGTGAAATTTGACAAGTACAGTTTTTCTTTGTATAACTGTTATTATTTGATATTATATTTTGATCCGTTGCGATTTGTGAGAATCAGTGTTATGTTTCTGTTTCTTCTTCTTCTATCTCTTTCTTCTTTTCCTAACTATTTGGAAATTTTGGGATCGAAAATTCCGGGTCGTTTCAAGTAAATATCAAGCACATGGAAAGGTAGCTCTCGAGTATATGAGCTCAATGAATTCGATGGCGTGATTTTTCGTTGGGAAATGATTTTTCTTTCTATTTTTTTTAAGAGGGAAACCTTCTCATTAATGGTTACATGCAATGTTTATATAGGGGAGATGTGGATGGGAGGACGTGGGGAGGTAAGGAGATAGGTATGGGTCATAACGTGTGAGGGGTAAGGTGAATAAAGTAGGATATATATTATTTTATATTAAAATATCCGGCTTTACATACTCCAAAAATTTCGAACTCCAATTGAGACATGCTCACTGGCGTTCTATACAAAATACCCCTATTCCGAACCCAATGGAACTATTTTTGAGACCCAATTCCAATGCATACAAAAGTTAGCTTTTTTAAATTAAATTATATTTATAATTAATTGCTAAGCATTTCGAGCTCGCATGACCACACAGTATGTCTGATCGTTACGAAACTTTACGACATACAACAATTTATTATTCCGAATCTAATGGCAAAGGTTTCGTCAAAATCAGAGGCAATGTCCCAAAATGATAATTTCACATATTTAAATACCGTTTTATATTTTTTGAACAAATTATTTAAATACCGTTTATCCAATCTATTTATTTTTGTAAATAAATTTACAAATGGAATTCATCAATATTACTTATTAATTAAAAGGAGTTAAATATAATTATTAAATCCATTTAAATAATATTTAGTTTACAGTTTCAAATATTTAAAATGATCATTATATTTGAATTCAATTTATTAAATTCCAAAATCCAATTATTTAAAATTAATTAAACATTTAAAATTAAATGATTAAAATTCTGGGTTGTTACATTTGAGTAGTCCGAGAATATCATGTTTCTCTTTGGAGCTCCTTGAAGACGGTGATCGAGCAGGTGGCTCCTTAGTTATCTAGTTATTTACTTCCGCTGTATGATTATGTATATGTGTTTTGTATCTAAAAACGAAAAGTCAAAATGTATTGCTATCAATTTGTTAGATGCAGTGCTTTTGTATAACTCTGATAACTCCATGTAAGGAGTAACCTTTTGTACTATATCATTTTGTATTATATATAACTATTCCATTGTAAGGCTTTTCTACTTTGTTATTTCTGTTATTTATTTTACCCTAAGACAACTTATCTTTTGGATGCTTAGGCAATAGCACACGAATACCGAGGATGTATTAAGTGTCGTTCCCAGGGGTCAGAAAAGTGGATCGTCACATTAGTTCTAGGTCAGAACGAAACCAAAGGCACTACCTCTACTACATCCATTTTGAAATCATCCTCCAGATTAGTAGCAAGTAGTCCTTGCACTTCAAAGTGCGCCATCTTCAATCAACTTCAAGATGTATTTCATTTGAATGCATATGTTAGTTCGAAGTAGTTTTTGGATAACATATCTAATCCCGGTCTCTTTGAACCAACAACCGATAATTTTCGGTTGACTCATTTCCGGTTCTTTCGGAAGTAAGCGGACTATATCAGTGTTCCAAGGGAAACTCTAATATATCCCTCAAACCTAAAGATGTTTCACCAGTATGAGTTCTCTCGAGGGAACTCAAATTGTATGAACAGGTGAAGCTCTTATTTACTTCCTGAGTCAAAATTGGCCAAGATTTGATAGTCGGTTATTAAGCAATCAAATAAACAGATAACAATAGTTCAGAGATTTAATTACCCATGACAACCAATAAGCCTCACTTAAATAAATCTTTTATTTATCAAATCTCTTTTCAGAATATTTATTAAAATATTTATATACTTATCCCACCGGCATAAGTATATTCATAAAACATTTGTGAAAGATTTCTTATTTCGAAATCATATCCAAAGGACAGAAAAATGTTATTTAAGTTAAAGATAAGAATAACCCCAAACACTGTTCCTTGGGCGTTAAGCATGAAACAAAAGTTCCACACCACCACAATTAAGAAGGTCAGTTAAGGGAAATCCAAATCTCAAATTCTTTTATAAATTTCTTCTATAAATCCTTTTGATAAATCTCTTTCATTTTATGAAATCTCTTTTATTTAAATTCCAAATCCACTTATAAAACTCTTTATAAATCTTTGAGTTTATTTATAGAATTCTTTTATAAATATCAAACCATTTATAAAACCCATTTATAAATATCCAAAATCACTTGTAAAACTCTTTCCCAATTCCAAGACCTCTTTTTAATTCATAAAACTCCTTCTTATAAACTTTTCTTATTTAAAACAAAACTTCTTAATAAACTTTAATCAATAAAGTTCCTTTGATAAAATCATTTATTTAAAACACTTTGAAATAAACAAGTTATTGTTTAAACCTTCTTCATTTAATTATCTTTAAACCATATTAGCAAAATACTGATTTTAAACAATCATTCAAAAGTATCAAATTACTCCAAACACCTTTTATAAAATAATTGCTTAACCATCCTTTAAATATTTTATTTAAAATGATTTTAAAGTTTAAACCATTTGCAAAAAGGTTAAAATGAAACATTTGGCTTCACAAAATCATAAAGAGGTTTAGTGACCACAATGGTTTATTTAATTGAGGTTAACTTATCCAAGTTATAACATGGGTATTTACATAATAAGAAGATATATAAAAAGGATCAACCGGTAACAACCACTCAACATATAGGTAAAATTCCAAGTTACCATAATAACATATCTGGGTTTTTATTCTGCTTAATAGATGTTAGCATATTCTACTTGGTGAATTATGGCTGAACTGTGGTTTATTCTACCAATAGATGTCATAAACAATTCAATTAGTAGAACAAAGTTTTATTCTGCTCAATAGATGTCATGAGTTTTCATATTCATTTGAGGTTACTTAAGGGTAATATACAAAGAAATCCCTTGTATTTAAAAGCACTCTTCAAAAAGATAGTTACTTTGAACAAAATCGATTTTAAAAAATAAAGTGGTTTAAAACGTTTAAAACTTTTATTTAAAAATTCAATAACATTTAAACTCTTGATTTAATATTAATTAGACCTTTAACTAATAATTTAAACCATAATTAAATTTTAAATCAATAATTAAACAATAACTATCCTTTAGAGAAATAATTAAATAATAGTTAACTTTTAAATAAATAATGAAACCATAATTAATCTTTAATTATTAATTAAATAATAGTTTAAACCTTCATTAATAATAATTAAATCAATCTTAATCAAGTCCTAATTAAATCTTAACTTAATTAGTAATTAATTAAATATTTAAATCTTTTTTTAACTATTAAAATAATAATTAACCTTAAAATAATAATTAAATAATAATTAATTCTTAAATAAATTATTAGTTAATAATTAATCTTAAATTAGCTAACTAATTATACTTAATTTATAATTAAGTATAAATTTCCGTATTTAACTAATGATTACTTACTAATTACCTTACTTAATTAATTAATAAAAAAACCGTTGATTAATTGAATAAATAATTAATTAAATAATTAATTTTTATTACTTAAATATTGTTTTGAAACACTTTCTAAAAGAATATTTAGTTGAGAACACTTTTAAATTAGAAAACGTTTAAATATTCCAAACTGCATCCATAGCGACTATCGCTATGGATGCCCTAACTTAGAGTTAGTTTCTAAGTTAACTTTCATAACCTTAACTCTTGAATACTTACTTTGTAAAGATAAAGGCATGTTTTGAAAAACTAAACAAGTTTTAAAAATTTAAAATATTTTTAACCAAAGTTGAAAGCTTTTACAAACGGGATTTCATGTCACTTAACTAGTAAAGGTGCTAACTTTTCTTAGCATACAATCATCACATACATGAGTTCAAACATTCATACTTATGTCATAACCTCATACAACATGTAAAAATCATAACTTGATAACCATACTTGACTTTCTACTTTATTTCCAAATCTATAACTGACATCTCTTATGAACACATACATACAAACATAAACAACATTATAATCCAAGCACATACATATACATACCATTATCATCAATATTCAACCAAATTGAGAATTAATTTTTCATAACCAAACAGGCATCATACTTTTGCAACTATTTATGAACAATAATTATCATCAATATTTAAGTTTAAAACTCAAGTAGAAAGAGAAATCTTTTCTCACCCTAAAGCTAACCAAAACCATACGACTGCACTAGAACTTGTACATGACTTATATCCATGCTTTTGCCTTTGGAAAAATATGACTTTGGCGGCCTTAAGGCCCTAGATGATTCAGTCATGGGGACTTAGGGAGGTTCAGCCATGCTATGAAGTGGAGGTGAGGACTTGTTTTAGTAAAGAGGATGTTGTAGAAGTGGAGGGAAGTGCTTTGAACCATGTTTTAGAATTTTAGAAGTGAAAAAGAATTTTTTCTAAAGCCTTAGGAGAATCAAAGAAGCCATGAAAATGTTTAATTAAAAGCTTGGAGAAAGTTTCATGAAGTAGAACTAAAAAGAAAAATGAAGTAAAAATTCTTGAATTTTTTTTATACAAATTGCACTTACTAAATTACCAAAATAACCTCATATACATGCCCTCCACCACTTTGTTGCCACTTCACCATGCTTTGTCCCCATCCCCTTTATTTCCCATGTAATTCTCGTCCCCCCTTTAGGCATGAGCCACATTAAATGCATGGTGTACTTATGTCTAAACATGTTTCATGAAGCATCTTTTATGTTTAAACATATTTATGTTATTTATTTTTCATAAAATGTTACATACGTTTATATACTAACTTAAGTGTGTGTATATGTATACCATAATACTCACTAACTTATTTGTAAATGAATGTATATATGCTAACACTAGAGTTCACAACGTTATCGACAATTTTTAGCCAACGAAAAGTCGAAAATTCAGAAAATGAATTGTGGTCACATTTTTTATTTTTCTTCGAACTAAATATTTTTGTAAACAAATTTGAAAAACTATTTCACCATAATTATTTATTATTAAAGAGTTTTATTTTAATTATAAAACCTATTGTTTGAATATTTAAAATTAATTAACTATTCGCAAATCAAAGCGGTGATATTCCGGATTGTTACACTCTCTCCCCTTAAAAGAATTTCGTCCCAGAAATTTTACCACAGCCCAAACCTAGAAAAAAAACCAAAACATGAATGTTTAATACTATTCATCAATCCGAATGACGTACATAAATCATTCTTATGAAAAATCTGATTCGATCACTTACTCGAATACATGGCTTTTCTTCCAAACTAGTGTCGCTCACTCGACTTCCTAGTGTGGACTCCGATCAGGCTTCTTAATTAGAAACCTCCATTCTCCTTACATAGCCATATACTATGATAGGAAACTTTTGGTTCCACATTAAGAACCCTCACCAAGTGTTCGCCATCAAAAATTGAGCGATCGATCCTTATTCAGAACGATGTGAAACACCTTAAGTCATGTACTCGAATCTTGGATCGAAAATTATATGAGAAAGGGAAATGATCTACATACAAACTACGTACTCATCTAAAGGTTCTTAATTACCCAATTAACTTTAACCCTCCTTAAAATATTTATGGAAACACATCATAAAATTCTAATTTGCATCCAATATTTTAAAATGACACAACTTATTTATGAAATCTTTTTAATATATTATTTGTATAATACTCTCCCACATCCTAAGAGTATATATACAAAACATTAGATTCTAATTCCTATTCAGATGTAGATCCCAAAATAATTTAGCTTTCAAAATTGAGTTGACCAATTCAACCTTTTTACTCAATCGGCTTGGTAAGTAGCTAAGAAGAGTGGGATGTTGGTATCCAAACTCTGTCCAAGAATCGACTTTTCTTTAGACATCTTTAAGGTAAAAATGTTTATTAGCCGACCCAATAACATCAAATAATTTTCACTTCCTAGATGTTAAAATAAAAAAGACACAGTTTAATATAATAAAGTTTATTAAACCTCCTTTCTAAATTAATTCAGTTTTTAAAACTTCATTTATTAATCCATTCTTTAATCAAAATACCTTTTTTTTTTGAAAACTTAGGAGCCAAACACTTAGGTTTTATTTCAAAAACTTTTTGAAATGATACTTTTATTTTTAACCCTTAGAAAATATACATATAACCCGAGTAACTTCAAAATGATGTCAAGGAGCCGAGTACTACCAAATAGTATCATATATTCCCCTTACAAGAAGGGTAATATTCAAGAGAAATGTTTACCATCCGAACACATTTAATACCCATTTTTAGTCATTTTCGAGCCAGTCGAACTAGTTAATTATAAAATACTTCTCCTTTCAAATCCCTTTTAGACACAATACTATATATATTTCCCCTAAATAGTTTTTAACAAAATATTTATCATCCTCTTGCTTTGGATTCATTTGGGTTCAAACTCTTTTCGATCGTACACTGATAAAGAGAATAATTTACTAACTCCACTACAACGTTCGTCTAAGCGAACATCCAATTGTCACTTAGAAGATTATTTAAATTATTACAAAACTAATCAAAACTCATTCCCCAAACTATCCAAAGAAAAAATTTCTTTAAAATCCCTTCCCAAAATATTTATACTTTAAAACATTTTCTAGTAATACTATTATTACCGTTTCTTCAAAAACCATTTGAAATCCTTTTCAAAGACACTGGAATTTAAATTCTTTGAAAATTTATCTTGTTTTTAAACATATTTTATAATCCTGATTTATTAAATCAACTTTTTATAAAATCATCTGAACTATTTCTTATGAACCACTCAACAATAGTTAATGCTCAAACTGGATGAGCAAAACTAAACAAACCCTAAATGATTTCATTTACCCATTTTAAAACAATACCGCATTGGATGGCCTTGTTCAAGTATTTGGAGATCCCTATCAATAATGTTAGCTACTCGTATTGGTCAGAATCCATAAACCACTCAACAAACCAATCAACACAATGTAAAACATTTTTATAGCATTAACAAATACGCACTCAAAATAAATACTCAAACTCATTCTAGGGTGTTACTAATCCTATTTCTAATGAGTTTACCCCACTAGGGCCAAGGTTCTCGCTTAGCCTTACGCTCTGATACCAAATATAATGATCTGCCTTTCTTAAACCTAAAGAGGACACTTAATACACCCATGGTATTCGTATGATGATTAATTAAGTATTCGAAAGATAGGTCATTTGGGGTGAAAGAAAGAAAAACGGAACAGAATCTCACAAAACGTGAAGAGTAATATATAATATAACAAGCCTTTACAAAAAGAAATCATCTTTATTATACACAACATTAGAGTACATTAACCTACTATTAGCCTGGACAGTTATAACAGCTTGTCCTTACAATTTCTAATAAATACAAATGGAAAATAAAGCAACATAATAGCGGAAGAATATAAGATACATGAATACATCTCGAAGAATCTAGCTCGTCTCCTAAAAGCTCCAAAGGATCCAGCTAAATCTGGAAAATATGCTCGGGCTGACACAAGCATTATAGGGAAACAACGCCCGGGTTGGTCTGGTAAAACCAAAGTGAGAACTCAAATCATAAGGAACTTTATTATAACTTATAAAATCCTTTTAAAATCAAAGGTATCTCATAAGACCATGTCGCACATAAACACAGACAGGTTTTTACCTTACGATAATCAAAACATTTTTATATGAAAATCCGTTGATATTATCATAATGTCTAGGTTTAAAATAAATATGGAATCATAGACGAAATTGTTACATTATTAAATTTCAGCATAATAAGTATACAATCAAGTTCGAAAGCACTTATTGGAGAATGGATTCCAACAATGGCAAGGTAAGGGACTACCTTCCGTACAACATACCTCTAGATAAAATGTACCTAGGGTTAGACCCTGAACTTGGTCCACCCCTGTCAACACAGAACCGGCCTACCCCTGAACTTGGATAATACCAAATATGTCATCACCCCGATTGTTATCAACCTTTGTAGAGAGCTCTCACGCAAAACCAAATTCATAATATGATAATCTAGAAAGGTGATGACACACTCTAATAGGAGCGACCTACATAGCCCTACTGCATTTACCATGGTTTAGCCATTTCCTGGGTTATGAGGCTTGAGGCAACACTTTTACCTTTTCTCTTAGCAGACCACCTTGTAATGCTAACACTACCCTCCAGGCAAAAATGCAACGCCAACATTCATCCATACAAGTTTTTCTAGGTCTAAATGAACTGAATGCACTACCTATACTACATCCATTTTGGAATCACCCTCAGGATTAGTAGCAAGCAGTCCATGCACATCAAAGAGCTCCATCTTCGATCATATTCAAGATGTATTTCATTTGAACGCATATATTGGTTCAAAGTGGTTTTTGGATAACATATCCAATCCCTGTCTCTTCGAACCAACAACCGATAATTTCAGGTTGACACATTCTGGTTCTTTCAGAAGTAAGCAGACTATACCAGAGTCCCAAGGGGATCTCTAATATATCCCTCAAAGATAGAGAGGTTTCACCAGAATGAGTTCTTCTGAGGGAACTCAAACTATATAAACATGTGAAGCTCTTATTTACTTCCTAAGTCAAAACTGGCCAAGATTTGATAGTCGGTTATTTAACTATCAAATAAATAAACAATAATGGTTCAAAGATTTGATTACCCATGACTACCACTAAGCCTCATTTAAATAAATCTTTCATTTATCAAATATCTTTTCAGAATATTTATTAAAATAATCATATACTTATCCCACTAGCATAAATATATTCACAAAATATTTGTGAAAGATTTACTATTTCGAAATCATATCCAAAGGATCAAAATAAACGTTATTTAAATTAAAGATAAGAATAACCCCAAACTATTCCTTGGGTGTTAAGTATGGAATGAAAGTTCCACACCACCATTATTAAGAAGGTTGGTTAAGGAAAATCCAAATCTCAAATTCTTTTATAAATTTCTTCTATAGATCCTTTTGATAAATCTCTTTCATTTTATGAAATCTCCTTTATTTAATTTCCAAATCCACTTATAAAAGTCTTTACAAATCTCCAAGTTTATCTATAAAATTCTTTTATAAATATCAAAACCATTTATAAAACCCTTTTACAAATATCCAAAATGATTTATAAAAATCTTTCCCAATTCCAAGTTCTCTTTTCAATTCATAAAACTCCTTTTATATACTTTCCTTATTTCAAACAAAACTTCTTTAGTAAACTTTAATCAATAAAGTTCCTTTGATAAAATCATTTATTTATAACACCTTGAAATAAATAAGTTATTATTTTAACCTTCTTCATTTAATTATCTTTAAACCATATTAGCAAAATACTGATTTTAAACAATCATTCAAAAGTATCAAATTACTCCAAACACCTTTAATAAAATAATTGCTTAATTATCTTTTAAATATTTTATTTAAAATGATAATAAAGTTTAAACAATTTGAAAAAAGGATAAAATGAAATATTTGACTTTGTAATCAGAAAGAGGCTTAGTGACCACAATGGTTTATTTAATTGAGTTTAACTTATCCAAGTTATAACATGGGTGTTTACATAACAAGATGATATGTAAAACGGATCAACCAATAACAACCAATCAACATATAGGTAAAAGTCCAAGTTACCATAATAACAAATCTGGGTTTTTATTCTGCTTAATAGATGTCAACATAATTTACTTGGTGAATTATGGAAAAACTATGATTTATTCTACCAACAGATGTCAAATACAATTCAATTAACAGAACAATGATTTATTCTAATCGATAGATGTTATGGGTTTTCATATTCATTTGAGGTTACTTAAGGGTAATCGATAAAGAAATCCATTGGATTTAAAAACATGCTTTAAAAAGATAGTTACCTTAGACAAAATCGATTTTCAAAATAAAGTGGTTTAAAACGTTTGAAACTTTTATTTAAAAATTCAATATCATTTAAACCTTTGATTTAATAATAATTAAACCTTTAATTAATAATCAAACCATAATTAACTTTTAAATCAATAATTAAATAATAACTATCCTTAAGAGAAATAATTAAATAATAGTTAACCTTTAAATAAATAATTAAACCATAATTAATCTCTAATTAATAATTAAATAATAGTTTAAACCTTCATTAAATAATAATTAAATCAATCTTGATCAGTCCTAATTAAATCTTAACTTAATTAGTAATTAATTAAATATTTAGATCCTTTCTTAATTATTAAATAATAATTAACCTTAAAATAATAAATAATTCTTATATAAATTAAATTAATAATTAATCTTAAATTATCTAACTAATTATACTTAACTTACTTAATTTATAATTAAGTACAAATTTCCGTATTTAACTAATGATTACATACTAATTACCTTACTTATAATAAAATAATCATGAAATAATTAATTAATTACTTTTTATTACTTAATTTTTTTTTTGAAAACACTTTTTAAAATGAATCTTTAGTTGAAAACACTTTTAAATTAGAAAACGTTTAAATTTTCCAAACGCATCCATAACGACTATCGCTGTGGATGCCCTAACTTAGAGTTAGTTTCTATGTTAACTTTTCTAACTTTAACTCCTAAATTTTACTTACTTTGTAAACATAAAGTCATGTTTTGAAAAACTAAACAAGAACTTGAAAATATTTTTAAAACCAAAGTTTAAAGCTTTTACAAAATGGATTTCATGCCGCTTTACTAGTAAAAGTGCTAACTTTTCTTAGCATACAATCATTAGATACATGAGTTCAAAGATTCATACTTATGTCATAACCTCATACAACATGTAAAAATCATAACTTGCTAACCATACTTGACTTTCTACTTTATTTCCAAATCTATAACCAACATCTCTTATGAACACATACATACAAGCATAAACAACATTATAATCCAAGCATACCCATATACCATCATCAACAATATTCAACCAAATCAAGAATTGATTTTTCACAACCAAACATGCATCATACTTTTGCAACTATTTATGAACAATCACTACGCCATAGATTGCATACTGCAACACCCAAGAAGTGATGCAGGAAGTGCCAAAAAATGTTGCTGTAGGCTAAAAAAGGGCAAAGGCAACACTTTCTCGGTGTTGCATTTTGCCGTGTTGCCGCAGACCTCAAAGGCAACATTTTGACTATCTAAGGCAACATAAGAAATATTGTTGCAATAGAACCCTATTTGGGTCTATAGCAACATCCATATGTGTCTGTAGCAACATTCCAAAATGTTGCTATAGATATTAACTTTCTGAATTTGTGGGACCCACAATGTAGAGCATATTTGATTTTTTAATAGAAATAAATATTTATTTAATAAAATGCTATTGCACAGAATTTGATATTCAAACAGTAATTTATTTAAATGAATATTTTATTTCAACATTTGAAATAGTACAAATTCCTGACTCCACTATTTTACAATTCAATGATATATAACACTGATATTCACATATACAGATATTCCTCACTACATCACTCAGGTCACTCATTACATATGCAGTTTCAATTTATACAGACACCGACACTGACAAATATATGACGAGCCGAGTGCCGAGCCGAAGGCGAGCCGAGAAGCGGGTCCGGGCGCAGCGCCGGCGGGGGTCCGGGGCACCGCAGTCCCGGCGGGGATCGACCTAACCTGTCTTCAAGCTCATGCATATTTGATTTGACTCTGTCTTCAAGCTTGTATCCAGTTGTCCAGTGTTCAATACCTGTCACATATAATTCAAAAGCAGTTCACAGATATTAGCACAATTCAAAAGCAGTTCACACATATAATTCAAAAGCAGTTCATAGATATAATTCAAAAGCTTGTATCCCTTCTTCTATTTCCTCTATTCAAATTTCATAATTTGATTCCAACTTAAAACATCTCCAAGGCCATGCTATTCTTATCAAGCAACAGTCAACAGTGAAGAACATAAAGTTCAAGAACCAAACAGTGAAGAAACGTAAGTTAAAAATGCAGAGGTGAGTAAAATTTACTCACATAATAATGTGATGAAGATGCAGTCGATCGCGGCCCCTTTTATATCGCGACCATTGCCTTGCGACTGTTGCCCACCGTCGACGCGACTACCCCCAACGACAACCATGACCATAACACGTTGTTCATTTCCAGAACCAAAAGAGGGGACCCAAGCATTAAACATGCAATTGGTTCGCCTCAACATTATTATGCATGCGCCCAGCAATATCTGGATAGGCAAAATGTGAGCGTCAATTACACAAGCACCTTGCGTGCACTCAACTGATAAACAATCCTCAACCACCAATGCTCCAACAAGATTAGGAACAACGTGAACAGCCACATTGCCAAAATCAGCGTCAACACACGCATTATCAGTACCATGAACAGAAGCCAAATTTCCAATTTCAATACTAGCATTATCAACATGCCACTGCTCACCTTAACGACAAGATGCTAGCATAGGAGGAATATAAGAACCAAGGCCAAGAGCATCTGCAGGCAGGCCAAATAAGGAACAGTGTCTTCGAATCATTGCAAGGAGGATTCCAGGGCATGGAATGGATTCGACAGAAGGACAGACGATACCTGAGGCGGCATGCGAGCAGGAGAAGCTCGTAACGGAGGAAAGTCAACTATAGAAACATCAAATGGCGGTAGTGACGAACTGGAGTGAAGAATTGGAAGAATAAGGCCTACCAGATCTCGTCGACGAAGGCGGAAGTAGAAGAGGGCGTAACCGAATAACCATGGCTTCACGATCCCAACATTCCAATACTCGACCAACGTACCTTCACCGATCTTACCTTTTGAATCTGCATTTTTAATTTGATTTTGCGTTTCATCGGAGAGAAAAAGTGGAGAAGTCGATAATTTACCCAGAAAACTGAAAGGGGGATCGGCGGGAAAACGAAAATTTGGGACAAATTGCAGTGGTGATCCGTTTTAACAATCGGATTAAATGTGGATCGTTGGATCGTATTCACGCGGATTGCTAATTTTATTAATTTTTTAATTTGAATACATCTATAGCTACTGCAACATCTTGTTGATACCTATGCTAACACCTTGAAGCGAGTGTTGCAATAGACAAAAATCAGCATACCTATCGTTACATTATAGCTAGCAACACCTTGTAATTTCGTTGCAGTAGGCCATCTATGGCGTAGTGAATAATTATCATCAATATTTAAGTTTAAAACTTAAGTAAAAAGAGAAAGCTTTTCCCACCCTAATGCTAACCAAAACCATACGACTTAACTATAACTTGTACGTGACCTAGATCCATGCTTTTGCTTTTGGAAAAATATGACTTTGGCGGTCCTAGATGATTCGGTTATAGGGACTTGGGGGGGGGGGGTGGTTCGGCCTTGCTATGAAGAGGAGGCGAGGGCTTGTTTTAGTACGGAGGATGTGGTAAAAGTGGAGGGAAGTGCTTTGAACCATATTTTAGAATTTTAGAAGTGAAAAATAATGCTTTCTAAAACCTTAGAAAAATCAAAGAAACCTTGAAAATGTTTCCATGAAAGCTTGGAGAAAGTCTCATGAAGTAAAAACAAAAAGGAAAAATGAAGTAAAAATTCTTGAATTTGTTTTTTATAAAAATTGCACTTACTAAATTATCAAAGTAGCCCCATGTACATGCCCTCTACCACTTTGTTGCCACCTCACTATGCTTTGTCCCACTCCCATTCATTTCCCATGAAATTCTTGTCCCCCCTTCAGGCATGAGCCAACATTCATTTCCCATAAAATTCTTGTCCCCCTCCTATTCATTTCCCAAGTGAAAGTGGAAGATTGATAGAGTTTGGGGTATGCCCTAGGGGCAATTATGTAATTTGTTACATATATCTAACTTGTTGACTAATCTTGTTCAAAATAAAGGTGTTTCCTTTCTATTATATACTTGATATAATGTAGTTATATTAATTAATTAATTAATTAAAAGTATATATAATAGAAAATCCATAAATGATATGTTTTGTGATAGTAGTTATGAAGTGTTGTAACCATGAGTAATTTATCACAATAAAAATAAATATACCATTTTAAATGTTCCTAGTCAAGATGCATCGAGACTGGATATCGATGTATCTGTTAAAACTAGTGTACGTAACCCTCTCCAAATGTTGGATAGTGTATTACTTATGACTGCTGGAGGGCACCTAGGGGTTACATAATAATAGTATTTGATAACTATGGAATGACTCATTCAATATTATTTGTTGGTTGATATAAATAAGGTCAAACAGAAAATATCGATGTGAATAATTTACATAGTTCTTTCAACTTGAGAGTACTGCGAATCTTCAATATGAAAGCTCTGCTTTGATTATAGTCAAATCATGACACGACGTCCATCGAGTGACTATAGTTGGGTTGAGTGGAAGTATTGGAAGTGAAGCACTATACAGGAGAGGATTCGTCTCCTCGGTTATATGAGGTTAGTATCACGGTCAACTCAAGTCAACCCAAAGTCAAAATCGCTGGCCAGAGTAGTTCGCTTAATAATAATTTTTATTATTGAGCTAAGGACTTTGTGTTTGGACTATAGAGTTGAATGTGGACGATGTTGGAATTTTTGACCATTACCAAATTCAATAAGTCCAAAGTGATATAGTTTTGACAAAGAGAATTGGTGTAAATAATTGTCACAACTGGTTAACGTTTATTAAATCAAAATAAGATTTTTCCAAAAATGAGTAAGCGATAAATTTGGCCATAATTTCACACCACTTGCTAAGTGAAGTGTGAATGTTAACGTTCGAATAGTTTGACATTAATCGCTGACCGAATTTACACCCAAGAGTCACACTACTGAATCGATGAATTCTCTTAAGATCGAATGATTTAATTAGTTTATAATTGTTATAAATCAATTAAATCAATTAATATTTATGAATATTAATTATAAAATTTGGATATGCTTTGAGAAATAAATTTGTTGCATGTATTTATAAAAAGTTATAAACATGTTGATCGATATGAGACATCGACAACAAATTTAGTTGAATATAATTATGTATATTTAAATTAGGTTAAATGGGCTCACAGCACATGAATTTTAGAGGTGAAAGCCGTTAGTTTTGATTGAGGAAGCGGGCAACTACTATGCATGAGATTAGGGTTTTGAGATGTGTGGTTGAGATCATTATTTGCTCTCTTATCCTATCCATATAAAAGCTAATCTCAAAATCCTAGTCAAAGGCTAATTCATTTTTTTGAGCCGCCACTTTATTCTTCTTCTTTGTCATTTTAATGGTAGCAACTCTCCTCTAAAATCATCCCAAAAATTCTCGAATCCAATTTAAATTAAAAATATTAATTTGTAGTAGAAGGCCTCCAATCCCAGATTAGCAACCTGATGGATTGGGAATTCTTCTTAAAAGAGAATTCATTGTTCAACGTGGACTTAAAGGCTTCAATAGGAGGTGAATTTTTATTTATTACTATTTTTTGATTTCAAGCTTATCATATGAATGTTGATTTATATCCAAATCACTTGTTTGTATTCATATATGTTTACTGTTTTGATTAGGTGAGATTTTTGCAGGTACATGTGTTTGTTACAATTGGATTAGTTATGTGCTTGTTGTAGTATTTTTTTATTGATTTATTATTGAATATTTTTTATAAACAATAATTTAATTTTGATTTATACTAATATATATAAATAGATCTAGATCAAATGTATACAGATTTGCAAATTGTCTATATGTATAATTGTATATATGTTCATACCTTGTATGTATTTAATCTAAAAAATTTCTTATGATGTTTTCTACCTATTTTGAATCATAACATATAAAATTATTCTATTAATTATATATATATACATATTTTATTATTATTTAATAATTTTGTGAATTGTTTATTATGTATAAAATAATTAATGGTTCAATATTTCAATTATATATTTTTTATATTTTCTACACCATGTAAGATGTTTACTGTTAAAATTTAAACTTAATTTTTTTTAAAAAAATTAATTTACTTTCGGCCTACAATCAATTATTTAATTAAAAATATAAATTCAATTGATAAATTTTAGAAATTTTTCATAAGCATTAGATGTTTCACAGGTACCTTTAAAAAAATTTCAGATTTTTAAAAGTTAATTTAATATTTTTATAATTAATTTATTTTTGAACTACAATTAATTATTTAATTAAAAATATAATTTCAATTGAGAAATTCTAGAAAATTTTTCTAAGCCCAAAATATGTCTCATCTACCTTCAAAAAAGTTTCAGAACTTTTCGACTTGATTTCATATTTTTCAGAATTAATTTGATCAAAGACTATTATCAACTATTTAATAATAAATATTATTTTAATTTAAAAAATTCAATAAATTAATCTTATGCCCAAAATATGTTTCCAGATTTTCTAAAATTATAAAACTTGTATTTTTATCATGTCATTATTTAACATTAATTTATTATGGCAGAAACTATTTTATTCAATAATATAGTTGAACAAATTACTGTACATACAAAATGAGCTAATGTGTCCGTTGCAAGGTAAATCCCAGCATCTACATACAGGCACATTACACCCTTCACGGATTATAATGTTACACATGCACATACATACATATGTGTATATATATATATGGTTCATATATATATATATATTTATACTTATATAAAAAATAAAACAAAATTAAATAAATCTCAAACTATAATTTATTCAGTTAGAATACATATGGACATAGTAATATATCTTGCCATGAATAAATTATTAATTAATGACATTTAATGTATCAATCAATTCAAATTAAAGAGAGAAAATGAATGGTTTCTCTCTCCATTTAATGC
Organism: Allium fistulosum; assembly: GCA_030737815.1. Classification (NCBI taxonomy): domain Eukaryota; kingdom Viridiplantae; phylum Streptophyta; class Magnoliopsida; order Asparagales; family Amaryllidaceae; genus Allium; species Allium fistulosum. The sequence continues at coordinate 1,339,790,213 of CM060901.1, read as the reverse complement.
AATTAATACTCTCAATTAATTCTTGTTTTAGGGAAAGAAATGAAAGGTTTTGTTCCCTATACATTAACTAAATGTTAGGTGTATTTGATACACTATACATTTGAAATTAAAAACTTCTCTTTAACTAATTTAAATAAAATAAATGATTTTATTTAAAACAAATTTAGAAATATTCTAAATAAATTAGGCTTCATAAGCCCAGTTAAGATCCAATATGGTAATTGTTTTTGAAATTCACTCATTTCTTCCACTATGGGCTGGCCCAGTTCCTTCAATGGTATCAGAGCCTAATAGCCTATGCGGTCTAAATTAGTCATATTAGGGCTAACTAATTAAGCTTGCCCACTTAGTACAGTGTCTAGAAAGGTAATGTCTAGGATTGGAATTGGGTAATCAAGTACCACGTCCTACCTAGTTACCAGCCTCATTTGAAAGGTGAAGTGAGCCCAAAGGTTGCCCCTAATAGAAAAAGCCCAACTTGAATTGGGCCTTGGGCTAATTTTCAAAGTGTTTTGAAAATTAAAGTTAAAGATTTTAAATTTAACTGTTAAATTTAAAATAACTATGTTCATTATAAAAGTTATAATATAACATAATTTTTCAAAATGTTTGAAAAAAAATTCGCATTAATTTCAAATTTTAAATTTATTAATAAGATTAATAAAAGTAAATTAATTAAATAAGTTAATTAATTAAATAATTTAATTAATTAATGAACATGTGCATGTATTATATATTGAGATATATGTTAAGTTGTTTTTAAATATTTAAAATAACATAAATACACATATATGTATGTGAACTGAATTTTGAAATTAATATAATTAAATTAAATTAGTTTAATTAAATTAATTAATTAAAGGTTAATTAATTAAAACATTTACTATAAAGGTTATAGCACACACTATAAAGGTTATAGTAGATATGTCCAATATAAAATTTATATTGGAATACTAATATAAAATTAATTAAAGAGTTAATTAATTAAAATTAATTAAATAAGATTTAGTTAATATAATGTTATCCATAAGACTATTATATAAGTAATATGAAGTATAAAAGTTATATAATAATAAAACTTATATAATATGATTGTATAATTAAAGGTGAAACATTAAAGAAACCCTAAATAGACTTAAAGAATAAATACATACGTATATGTATGTATACCATGATTTATGATGTGTCTGACATTTGAATCATGAGAGTATTTCATAAGAAATACATTTTTCCATAAGTTGATATCACTCCATATAATATATTGAAGATAATGAAACTTTAATATAAAATTGTCCTCTACCATATATATATATATTAATAAATTACTTGCATACTCCTTAGTTGTTGAGCAAACTCAAGCTAGAGATGTTATGTGTAGTATTATTAATATCAAACGAGGTAAGATAACTATATGTATTTGTCGAGCAAACTCAAGGTATATATATTATACTTAGGCCGTTGCGATATGGTATGTATGAGTGAATAATCTCTTTCGATTTGTTAAGCAGACTCAAGGATGAAATGAGGTTAGGACAAGGTAACATGGGTTAGGAGTGGTATGTGATACAACCGACAAGGAGTAATCCACCGACCATGGAGCTATGACTTATTCAGCAAACTCAAGGTCAAAATTTCAAGGCGGACGAGTCCTAACACCCACTAGTGAAGTCAAAAGACTTCTATGTTTCACTTAGGGTTTGGTGAAACATATAAGACTAGTGGGTGCCTTATTAGAAAAATGAAATGATAACATGTAACCTTTCTAATATTGTAATAACATATGCTATATAATGTTATAATAATCTACATCGATAAATTTGTGCATTTAATAGGATTGATAAAATGTTTATCAATTAAGATTGACAAACAGAAATATAATATATATCTACCAATAAAAGATGCATATTAACATTTCAGTACCCATGCAACTGCCTGATATTACAACTACTAAATACATTCGTATTTTGGTCACTTACGCTTTTATTTGGTCCAAACCATGTATTACATTCTATGAGTTTCGAACTCTAAAAGCAATACAAGACTATGGATATTTGATCCATATACAATCACATATAAATGTTATATGGTGAACGGTTAGAGTTTGTAATGTAAAATATTTTGATGAAATTAGTTCATCCGAAAAACCAAATAAACCTTAGTGCAAGATCAAGTATTCAATTTGATTGATTAAAAAAGGATCATATTGCGTTAACTATAAAACTAGACCAAACTACAATATAAATCTAAGAACTCGATCACTAAAATGTCGGTTTGATCAGTTTAAGTAAAGCGCGACATATTTGATGTTCTTAAAAGTTAAGGATAATCATATGCGCTTTTGTAAAGTGTTCATTAGGATATTGTAGTAAGGATTTTCTATTGAATGGTTTGACTATTTAGAAAGAAAAATGAATGTATAAGAGTAGATGTGATTTAAGGTACAGTTGGGACGAAGAGAGTGAACAGTCACTTCTGCTTCATAAAGAAACATCGGAAACGAAAATTGTAATAATAATGATTGATAATTAACATTAGAATAAGAAATATGATTTCTATTTTGAAATATATTTTCATATAGAAAATTATTTTCTATGATATTTATTTCTCTTGAGTTCTAGATATTTGATCGAAGAACTCTCCACGATAAACTAGTTGTAGTATGTTAAATTAATAAATCTATATTAAGTGAATGATGGACCTCCGAATATAGTATGCTATTAAAGTAATGGCGGAAATAGTGGAAGCGTACCATATAACACTTATTGATTACACTATATTATGAAAATTGATTTCGTAAAACGTGCCGAACATTATTTATGAAATAATGACTATTTTTCGGTATCGACTGAGAAATAGACATAGCTATATTTCAATATGAATATTATGAATATTTGTTAAGAAATAAAACTATAATGTGGTATTTATTTTTATAACAAAAATGATGCATTGGAAAATACAGAAATATAGTTATTTTGGAATTATAGACTATGCCATAGTTTTAAGAAAATAATTTTATTATATGATTTTGATTCATGTGATGCTGGTTAATTATATCTCAAACAAATAATGGCTATGCACCTATTCGGTGGGAGCATCATAAGAGTTGATAAAATCTTCGGTTTGATAAATATTGATGTATGCAATCGTAAGTCCATTAATACAAAAACGGTTCCACGTACTTCGTCATATTCACTGTTGAGTTATCACAGATAGGGGCATGTGTATTTGATGCACATGTAATATGTCTTGGTAAACTCACAGAGTATAGAACAGAAGTAAATAAAATAACATGCAATAGGAATGATTCGATTTGATAGAATGAGTGAGTATATTGGAAAAGGTTCTGAACATACCTAAAAATGAATAAAGATTCAATCTTAAAGGTCACTTCTCCATGTAATACATAATGATGCATCGATAAGGATTAATCGAACTTTATTGAATAATGTACGATTAATTATGAGTGAAATTGAGTTAGTTTCTTTCTATAAGGTCATGTACTTAAGAATAGTGCATAAGGTTAATATTATTTCATCTAAATAACAGTTTACAAAGTCACACAAGATAAGCGTTTATAAGAAACTCCAACATATCCTAAGCCAATGAGTTGGCAGGTTGTGTGAGTCGAAAGATTGCACGTCATGAGGGATCTTATATGAATATCCCTAAAAGGATTTTGGGAAAGACTATCATTGGATGACATATTTATGTTTTGAACATAAGTTTTGTATACTAAAACCAAATCAGTTTTATAATAAAGAAGTTCATAAAATGTTTATGAATACTTGTTCTGTTGCATTGAGAAACAATTGTTGTTTCAAGAAATACCAACTCAATGTGAAGGAATTTCTTTTAGGAATTATTGGTAGTAAAATGGAATTGGATACAATCCATAGATAGAATTGATTAGATGAGATGAAATGAAATAAACTTATCTAAGCAAACACATCGCATTAGAGTGTGCAATAAGTATTCTCGCACATTGAAGAGAAACTATGAGTTTCTTATCAATGTCGAAAATATATAATCCTCGGTTGTTTAATTAAAACATTAAGAGTGTTGACTCTATGATATGGTATGATGTGCAAATCCGAAAGAATTCCAAGTATGCTATCAAAATATGATTTTGGTAGTCGTAACCGAAGGGATATGATCCATCGGCCGCGATTGTGTCTTTATGAGCAAGACTAATGCAGTGGGAATTTTATGAGCAACGCTGATAAGAATATCCTCGTAAATTTCAATTGTTGAAATTAGCGTAATAGATTTGTTATTCAATGTAATCAAGTTACTCTAGATTTACTCACAAAATTATCGCTTGATAAGACCTATTGTTTTGGTATATATGTGCTAAAATAGAAAATTCTAAATAATGATTTAGAATAATCTATTTGCACATAACAACCAAAGTGTCTCGAAGTCAGTGGGAGCGATTTAGAGGTTGTGAGTTTTCGAATATGATCCAAGAAATGATACAAAATTATCATTTTATAAGCATCAAAATTGAATAAGTATTTTGATAGAAATATCAAATAGTTTGATTTCAATCAAAGTGCAGAGGAAGCGTGTGTTCATTAAGAAAGAACGTTAAAAGGTACATTGATATTTCTAAACTACAAGTAAATAACACATTGTTGATTTTAACGACGTACTACTGTTAAATCAACCTTAGTTGTTTTAATACTCAACTTTGGATTGTAAATAATGTCTTTTATAGTGAGTATAGAAGATACTGGGAATGTCTTAAATCGATATGTAAAGACACCTTATTAAATTGTTTAATACGGAACATGTGAGATGAGTTCCTTATGCATTGGTAATAGGAATTATCATACAATTTATGTTGTCTACAATATCGTGATTTGTTTATGTATTTTATACTTGAAGCAAATATCAAATCCAAATAGATATCACTAAGTGGTTGTTTGAAGTGTTCTCGTGTATTTATGAAATACTAGAGAATTGTTTACAGAAATAAAAACTCCTTATGAAGGAGTGTAAAGACTCAAACATCATAAGTGATATTGAATATAATATGTCAATAACAAATTCAAGTTAAGAATCTTTAAGTTGGAAATGTTTCAAATGAAAGACCATGACTGATTCAATGAAAAAGGCTAAGTACATCGCCTTGAATAGCGCCACAATAAAAGCATGTGTGTGTGTGTAAATGCACAAATTTATAACTGAGCCAGTTCAAAATGTTGATAATCTCATAACATTGTTACATGATAACAATGTCATGATATAGCTCATAATCATAACTTAGAGCTCACTGGAAGTCGAGAGACATACCCCAAATTGTTCCACATGATAAAATAGTTTATCACCATCGGAGAGAGTTGATTGACTGAGTAAAAAATTGAAACATAATAGCATACCCGTTCACTAAGGGACTGACCCAATTGGTTTTGAGAAAACCGATTGGAGAAGTAGGAATAAGATTCCATAATTGACCCCAAAAGCAAATGGGATATTGATAGAGTTTGGGGTATGCCCTAAGGGCAATTATGTAATTTGTTACATATATCTAACTCGTTGACTAATCTTGTTCGAAATAAAGGTGTTTCCTTTCTATTATATACACTACAAGAAAATCGGTCTTTGGTTGTAGAATTCCGTGGCGTTTGATATGTAAGTGCAACTAATAATATTTCACTATATATTATAAACGTAACATAAAATTGATAGTATCCCGCCTTAACTAAAAAAATGCTGCTTTATCCTAATAAACATAACAAAAATTTTCGGCCTTCGTTATTCGTCTGCTGCTTAGAAAAATTTCTCCTCTATTTCTCATAACTAATAAACGTAACAAAAAATTTTCCCATTTTTGCTTCAACAAAATCCACCACACCCTCAATTTTTGAATCAACCATTCCTCCATTTTCATCGTCGTTGTAGCACTCCATCATTCTACTCCTCTCTCCACCGTCGCGTAGCCCTCCAGCAAGAATTTCTCCTTACGGTACCCTAAATAGGTATATTTAGGTTTGAATTTTATAAATTGATTTTGTGATTCTATTTGTATTTCATATGAATTTGTATGCATCTTATTTTCAGATCTCTGCGTAAACCCTAACCGGAATAGTTGATTTAACCCTAATTGGAATAAACATTAACTGACATAGTTGATTTAACCCTAATTGGAATAAACCCTAGCTGAAATAGTTGATTTTATATGATTTTGTACGAGACAAAGAGTTTCTAAATTTTACTTAAGTTCGAGTCATTTCCTATATTCTGTTAGTGCAATATATTTGCTTTGTTTGTATCCACTTTATATTTCATGACTATCTTATGTTTGATAAATTTTCAGTAATATCTTATTTACTTAATTTCCCTCAATATCTTGTTTTTGATTGGTGAAACTATGGGCATACGAGGATTTGGTTATAATTATAATTATTAATTTTCCACCAGTGCAATGAAAAAATATCAAGAAAATTTGCATAATAAAATTAATATTTACTATTATACTTCTTGTGCTTCTAACAATAACAAGTGTTTAGTGGACCACAATTCCAAAATGAGTTTTTTTTGCATGAAACAAAATATCAAGTAAAGAAACCATCCAAGTGCCGAGCCCATAAAAGCGAGTTGAAACTTGAAGCTACTAATATAATGGGTTGGAGATAGAGAATATTGGAGACATATAGATAGTAAACACACAATATAAGACTTTCATGTAAAAGTTATAAAAAATAAAGAGTCATATAATCAGTTACTTGGTATTTTGCAAGCAGTTATGCAAGCCTGAGACTACCCACGGTTCATCTAAGCATGAATTTACTATAATAATACATTTTTAATCAAATAATTAGTCTCTTAGATACATCATTAGGAATAAAATATTCTATTAAGTAGCTTTTCATAGGGATGCTAGCTATTTGCTTATCATAAACTGTCATTGTTGTTTTAAATTAGTGTCTTTTTTGTTCTCTCAAACACAATGGCCTACAAAATTTAACTTCGCGAAACTAATTAGCATTATGTATCGACTCCTTTAACCAATAACCAAAAATACTCATATATTCAAAAATAAGAGTATCTGTCTTCATTAATTTTATAAACAAAGAGAAATGTCGAATAATAAGAAATGATTTTTTTCAAAATCCAGCATTTAGATTTGTGTTAATTATGAAACTTGATATATAATCATGATTCATGATAAGTTATTTTCCAACATTTTCACACTCCTTGATGCATTTGATTAGAACTTTTTTTCCATTTAGTTCCCTTAATAAATAAAAATTTATTCCACTTTATTTTCATTATCATAAATTTATGTAAGTTTAGGCAATGACCATGATATACAAACAATGAAACCACCGTAGATGACAAAGTATAATTCATACAAAGGGGAGAAAATAATATATGTACAGGTTAATAGACTAGTTACTAGGGGCAATAACAAACTATTAAATGATCTTATTCTATTTCTAGCAATAGTTCCTTTTTCTTTTACCCATTCACTTATATTTTTTTCTTTCTAAGTAGTTATGTATTATGCTTAAATCATGTTAATTGTGTCCAAAGGAATATATATAAAAGTATATTAAACGATACTTGATCTATTGCAATAACTACTTTTGATGTGTTAGCATAAGTCTGTATATCGAAATTAACAGTTATATTATCCGTGATTCAAAATTAGAAACTAAAATGGTTTGCTAGATACTATAATCTTATAAATTGCTTACTAAATGTTTGATAAAGAAGTATATGACACCAAATGAGGCACTAAGGCATGAAACCTGTAGGTATTATATGATGAGATGAGATATATGTTATCAAATCAAACTTAAAAGTTCAAACTAATAAAAGTAAGAGTGCTTATATGATTACCATTGCCATAAGTTATGCAGTACAAAAATGTTGTAGTTTTATGCATTTGTAGAAATTGAAAATTAAAAAAGAAGAGAAATAACCATTCTTCCTTTTTTATAAGAAAGAAACTAACAATTCTTGCTTTTTTGGAGATTGAATATTGAGATTTGTTTGATTGGATTGTGACTAAAAGTTTATTATGTATATATTGTGATTGATCAGTTTTCCTTTAGTGCATACTGCATTTTAACTCGATTGATGTTCTGTACGAAGCTTGGATTCAGATTTAGTGCATCTGATGGTAGTTTATATTTAACATCAACAACTTTGTTCATTTGTTCTTATATTATAGTTTCTCATCTCTACAACGTATCTATTCAGATTAAGGCATTCAATTTTTAAATAAGATAAAACATAGTTATTGTTTCAATTGAACTATTGTTGGTACATTGAACCCAAGCGATTTTTACAAATTGTTCGAAATAACAATTCCACTTAATAGCTGAAATATAATAATGCTTAAAGATAATATAGCATAATAATAATGACATACAAAATTTCTATAAATTTTTGTTATACTGGGTTGCAAATGTAAAATTTTTCAGTGCTACGATTCTAGCTACTTATATTTGAGGTATTTGATAGGGGAAATTAATAATTTAATTTGATTTAAGTTGTACTAATAAATATTTGATATAACAGCTAAAAAGGTTATTGCATTTTATTTAGCACATATCAGATTATTATTTATCTACATTGCTTTTAATTTTGCATCTCACTATACATTTATTTTGTAGAGCTAAGAGCTAGAGGATTACTTGAGTCTAAAGTGCAGCTGAAAGAAGCTAAAGAAGATTTGTGCAAGCCAATTAAACTAAAGGTACAACTTCAAATCAATGGACTTCATTCACACATATTTCATATAGTATAAAGTTAAAAGAATAGATTTTTTGGAAATACGTATGGCACTTCATATAGTACTTCATACAGTATCAAGTTAATCGTATGCTTTTATTACTATACCCATGGACTAATTAATTTTTTAATTTTTTTAAATATATTGCCTTTTCTTAGTGATGCTCTTATGTTATACAATTGTTGTTACTAAATCTATGCAACGGTGGCAAGAATTAAAATGTAACAAGCATTTTAAGGATTTTTGTGTTAGCAATTGTCAAGAGTGATGTTTGATATTGCGTTCTTACTCATATACGAGTGCGAACCCGTGCTATGCACACAGATTATTTTGAAAAACTTGTTATATTAAAAAAAACAATAGCTTTATAATAAGTATTGGCAATCATTTCCATTTAGAAAAAAATTAAATGAATTTGTAGCATAAATAAAGTGTTGGTCAAGTTCTCACTTACACATGGTGTTTTTTATATATACACTTATAAAATATTATATTTAAAATTTATTAAAATTTATTTATTTTATTTTTTGAAAGAAAAAAGTTATTCACACATATAATGTGAATATTTTGGTGTGATTATAATATGTTAAAATGAATTTGATTTGTATTAAGTGCATCTCATTATGTGCATTTCTATAACATTATTATGAATTTCATTTCTTTTTTTAGCATTAAGTTCATTTTTACATTGATAAGTAGATGTACCTCATAATATCTATGTTTAACGATCTTATATTTATATACTTTCTTAGCTTCTCCCAACCGAATCATTGTGACATCAATTTTTTTTAAAATCCAATAAAGATTCTACTCATGTTTTAATAAATATTATATGAGAAAATTTATCTTGTCAAATGAAATTTCAAAAAAAATTTGGTTTAATTTTCCAATGGCTTTTAGGTAGTAGTTGAGATAAGAAAATACTTAGCCAAGAAGTGGAAGATATATAAATTGTATACCTTATTATGTCAACTCTATTCTGCATGAACTAATGTCAAATGGGCACTGCTCTCCTTTGTAACGTTGGTTTATTTCATTATGCTGGACTCTACTTGCGCCTCCATTTATTAAGTTCCACTTACTCCTCTATTTATTAAGTTATAAATGTTTAGAGAAGGAGTTCATGTTGTTTTAGTATTTCATTGGTTGTTAACATGGAAAATATACCTATTTCCTGCTGTTGTTTGATGTTGTTGTTTGTTTTTACCACGACTTCATTCTCTTGTCATAAGCTTTATTACCGTTTTGTTTTGTTTGCAACAACGTTGTTAACCTTATCTCTGGCATCTGTTGAAGCTGGAATAGGCCGTGAAGTTTATATTGATTTTCTTTTTCATACACTGACTTTATATTCCTTCATAGAAGGAACCCACAAATTTGACCTTGCACTCTTTCTTGTTTTTTCTCCTACGGCCTTGGTATGAATTTCTGATGTCTGTCAGGTTTGAAATATAAACCACTTCCCATTATTATATCATGCACCTGTGATTCTTCTACTTTTTGTTTGGTGCATTTAGTGACTAGTGTTCTTGTATATGATTGCTCTTTTGGTTTGTTTATATATTAGTTTTCTAAATAATATTTACAAGGTAAATGCTCAATGAACTACATGCATTGTTTTTGTTGCTTGATGATGATCTGTGTTTTTAATGATTGCGTGGATAAACCAGATGCTTATTTATGGAGACCTACACCTTATATGTCAGTATTAGGAAACGCTGAGAATAAGGTGGTAGCATGGCCAACTACTTGCATTAAGATGACGCTGCAAGGACACTTGAATGAAGTTAGTACGGTAAATTTTCTGTGCATACTATCAACCGACAATTGTAGCTTGACTTTTTTTATTCATTTCAGTCAACATTTTTCAAAAACACATGAAATAATTAACTTTTCTGTGCATACTATATGTTTATATTTTTCCTTTTTAGAGTAACAGCAACGTCCATGACAATAGATGCAAGATTTATGATTGGAATGAGAGTGATGTGATAGTTGCCGAAGGAAGAATCTGCTGCGGTGATTCATACCATATTGTGAATGGTATTCCGCTTGGTCCATCTGCCGTTGTGGTTTTGGTCGACAATGTAAAAAAAGGAGATGCTTACTTATGGCGACCCACAACTGATATGTTGCATATTAGAGATGTAGTTGGTAGGAAAGTAGCATGGCCAAAATCAAAAGTTGAAACTGAAAAAGGAAATGTTGCGACTTCTTCTTCTGGACTCGGACCCAAAATCTCGAAGAAACCACACCAATATGTAAGTATATATTTTGAAGTATTTTTATGTATGTATGTATTCTGCATAATAACCTCGTTTTTTGCCAGCCAATTGCAGAGTTGATAACAAATAACAAATGCAAGATAATTGATGTGGGTGAAACAAATGAAGTGGTGGCTGAAGGAACTATCGCTTCAACTGATCCAACATCGATGGTCCATTGTCGTCCATTGGGATGTGATGCTGTAAAAGTTTGGGTAGACTTCGTAAGAGTTCCAAATGTAGTGCTATGGAGACCTACATCGGAGTTGACATGCATGGAAGATGCTTTTGGTACCACCATAGCTTGGCCGATCTCAAAAGTCATTGGGGAAACAAAATAAAAGGTGTGATTTCTATTATATATGAAAAGTTATTATTTTAATGGTTAGCCTCCTTCTTTTTGCAAAGTTGTTGATCTATAAAAGGTGTGATTTCTAATATATTTATGTTGGAAAAATATTCATGAGTGAGTACTGATATCTGCCTAAAATCGACTGTTTGATGCTCTGTCAGCTGGTTGTTTCAATGTTCAACCATAGCAAAGAAAAAAAACATATTTATTGCAATTTTTTAGTAATTTCAATTACACACATAATGATAATAAATTGAACAAAAAATTATTTTCTTTACTAAGAATAAAATGTAAAAATATTGAAGATAATGTACAACGATGTTGTTAATATCGTTATTGGATACTTATCGAGCAAGTACTGATATAACATATCTACAATACAGGGAAAATTCGAATTATATTGGTGAAATATCAGAATTATAGTTATAGTCTTTACTACGTAATAATAACCTAAAGATATATGATATTCTAAATACCAAGATGAAACGGTAATTTAGTAAATTATTTATGAAGAAAATAAACATTTGAAAAGACCAATCTAAAATTTGGACAATAGACAAAAACAAAATTAGCACACATGCTTTTATATTTGGAGCCATCCATCGTTTAGAACAATTGAATATGGGGAGTTTAACTTTTTCATATCAATATTTTTTAATAATTGCATATATTGATGATACAAATGGTATTTTGTTAATTTTTCTGAAAAGTGAACTGTGATTTCAGGCAGAAATTTTAGTAAATCTCGGGAAAATTTTAGTAAATCCTAAATTTTTGTTGCCATTTGATTGATGAAACTCTGATTTTTAGTTGTAAAATTTTCTGGTGAAGAATCAGTGCATTCTAAATCAGTTTCAGCATCTTCAGCTGGGACAAATTCACGTGTGTTTGATGTTTAGTGAATATTGGGTACCTGTACCTCTCCCATACTGATTCTGAAACCAAAATGAATGAAATAAATTGTACACTAATATAAAGTAGAAAAATAAGTTGTACACTAATTATATATAATCTTCGGACACAAACAACTTCTGCATTGTTTATATATTATAAAGAAAATAAACCAGTTCGTCAAAAAAGTTAGAATCATAATTTCCATGGGCGATAACGTTGCAGTTGATGGTATATGTATAAGAAGTTTCAAATTTAATAATGTTACAATTGACCATTTAATTCACTTATTTGATCTTCAATTTGATTATCTGCTGGAGTAGGATACCCGACAAAATTAATGAAATATCAAGCAATATATCAGCCAATTCTTTGGCCAACTAAATATTGCGACTGAGTCTACTTTCAGTGGCAGTAGGGTGGGTGGGTTCGTGGGCTTTAATTAGCTACGAATTTTCTGTTATCTTCAAATTTGGCTGAAAGTTATAAGCATTGTTTTCTTTGTTTGTTGTATTGCACGGTCTCTCTCTCTCTCTAGTGCCGAATGCAGTTTAAAATATTCCTGATACTTTTGCATTGTATTTGAATGAGTGTGTTCTGGTCTTGCCTTACCATGTACACAAGTCCCTTTACAAAAATATTCCTAATACTCTGAGTGTATACCTTAAGCAGCATGTTTCTTGCCTGCTTTAAATATATTTTATTGAATTTTGCAGATGAATCTTTGGACTTGCACATAGTTAAGTCTGGTCCTTTTTGCAGTGGTTGTACATTTCTAATAGGGTAGCTAAGAACACTAGAAATTATGGTTATACCTTTTTTATTCCAATATTCAAGTTTTAGATCCTCATTGTTGATTATTACTTGTCTACAGGTGGATGAACTTCTCCGAAGAAATTATCAGTTGCTTATGGTATTTGCTTAGCTAGTTGTTTATGGTATTTGCTTAGCTAGTCATCTACGTATGGATTTTACGGTAGTTCAGTTGTTTATTTCATTTTGTTTTTGTTATTTCAGTTGTATAAATTTCTCTACGTATGGATTTTATGTTAACTTTTGTCTTGAAGCTACTGTATTTATGTACTAGTTGTGTGACTATGTACGGTTATGTACTACTTCTGTATTAATGTATGGTAATGTACTACTTGTGTTTATGGTAGTTCATTTGTTCATGTATTTTTTGTTTATTATTGAACTATTTATTATTACTGTTTAATATAAATTATGAATAAAGTGAATTGGAGAGTGAACGAGCTAGCAGAATGTGAGAAATAGACATAGAAAAGCAAAAATAATTAGTGGCGTTTATCAAACGCTACGGAAAAAATATAATGGCAGAAAAAAAACGCAACAAAAAAATATTGCTGCGGTGAAATATACAGCCTTTAGAATGATCAATCTATAACAGTGTCTATTTAGTGGCGTTTAGAAAACGCTACGGAAAAAATATGTTGAAAAAAATCGCTGCCATAAAATATGGTGGCAGAAAAAAACGCAACGAAAAAAAATATTGTTGCGGCGAAATATATATTGTGGCATATAATAAACGCAGCTATAAGGTTTGGGTTTAAGTTGTAACCTAAACATCACTTTAGGTGGCGTTTCAACATGCTACAAAAAAAGATTTACGGTGGCGTTTTTTTGCCGCCGCAATAAGGCACATTATAACGGCGTTTATAAAAACGCAACCAATAATATTGGTTTTTTAGTTGCATGTCGTGTGGCGGCGTTCCCTAAAACGCCACTATAAGTTATGGTTGCGTTTTTTGTGCGCCACCAAAAGTACTTTTGGTGTAGTGATACTTGATATACTGTAGTTATATTAATTAATTAATTAAAAGTCACATAGGGGTTACGTACTAATAGTTATTGGATAATTATGGAACGACTCATTCAATAGTTTTCTGTTGGTTAATATAACTAAGGTCAAACAAAAAATATCGATGCGAATAATTTACACAGTTCTTTCGACTTGAGAATACTGTGAACCTTCAATATGAAAGCTTCGCTTTGATTATAGTCAAATCATGGCACGGTGTCCATCGTGTGACTATAGTTGGGTCGAGTGGAAGAATTGGAAGTGAAACACTATTCAAGAGAGGATTTGTCTCCTTAGTTATATGGGGTTGGTATCACGGTCAACTCAAGTCATTCCAAAGTCAAAATCTCTGGCTAGAGTAGTTTGGTTAATAATAATTGCTATTATTGAACCAAGGACTTTGTGTTTGGACTATAGAGTTGAATGTGGACGAGGTTGGAATTTTTGACCATTACCAAATTCAATATGTCCAAAGTGATATAGTTTTGATGAACAGAATTAGCATAAATAATTGTCACAACTGGGTAACGCTTATTAAATTAAAATAAGATTTTTTCGAAAATGAGTAAGCGATAAATTTGGCCATAATATCATACCACCTGCTAAGTGAAGTGTGAGCGTTAACGTTCGAATAGTTCGACGTTAATCGCTGATCGAATTTACACCCAAGAGTCACACAACCGAATTGATGAATTCTCTAAAGATCGAATGATTTAATTAGTTTATAATTATTATAAATCATTTAAATTAATTAATATTTATGTGGATATGCTTTGAGAAATAAATTTGTTGCGTGTATTTATAAAAAGTTATAAACATGTTGATCGATATGAGATATCGACAACAAATTTAGCTGAATATAATTATGTATATTTAAATTGGGTTAAATGGGCTCACAACCCATGAATTTTAAAGGTGAAAGTCACTGGTTTTGATAGAGGAAGGGGGCAACTACTATGCATGAGATTAGGGTTTTGAGATGTGTGGTTGAGATCATTATTTGCTCTCTTATCATATCCATATAAAAGCTAATCTCAAAACCCTAGTCAAATGCTAATTCATTTTGAGCCACCACTTTTTTCTTCTTCTTCCTTATATAATGGAACCAAACTCTCCTCTAAAATCATCCCAAAAATTCTCAAATCCAATTTAAATTAAAAATACTAATTTGTAGTAGAAGGTCTCCAATCCCGGATTAACAACCTGATGGATTGGGAATTGTTCTTAGAAGAGAATTCATTATTCAACGTGAACTCAAAGGCTTCAATAGGAGGTGAATTTTTGTTTATTATTATTATTTTGGTTTCAAGTTTATCACACAAATGTTGATTTACATCCAAATCACTTGTTTGTATTCAGAGCCGTTTACTGTTTAGATTAGGTGAGATTTTTGTGGGTACATGTGTTTGTTACAATTGGGTTAATTGTGTGCTTGTTGTAGTATATTATTTATTTATTTATTGTTAAACTTTTTTCTAAAAAAATTAATTTTGATGTATATTAATATATATAAATAGATCTAGATTAAATGTATACAGATTTGCAAATTGTTTATATGTATAATTGTATATATGTTTATAACCTGTATATATTCAATCTAAAAATTTTCTTATCATGTTTTATACCTATTATGAATCATAAAATATAAAATTATTTTATTAAGTATGTATATACATATTTTATTATTTTTTAATGATTTTGTGAATTGTTTATTATGTATAAAATAATTAATGATTCAAAATTTAAATTCTGTATTTTTTATATTTTCTACACCATGTAAGATGCTTACTGTAAAATTTTAAGATTTTTTTAGCTTAATTTATTATTTCTAAAAATTAATTTACTTTCGGCTTGCAATCAATTATTTAATTAAAAACATAAATTTAATTGATAAAATTCTGAAAATTTTTCATAGGCATTAGATGCTTCACAGGTACCATCAATAAAAATTTTAGATTTTTAAGACTTAATTTATTATTTTTATAACTAATTAATTTTCAAACCACAGTTAATTATTTAGTTAAAAATATAATTTCAGTCGAGAAAATTCTAGAAAATTTTCCTAAGCCCAAAATATGTCTCATTTACCTTCAAAATTTTTCTTAGAATTTTTCAACGTGATTTCATATTTTTCAGAATTAATTTGATTAAGGGCTATTATCAACTATTTTATAATAATTATTATTTTAATTAAAAAATTCCATAAATTAAGATTAAGCACAAAATATGTTTCCGGATTTTCTAAAATTATAAAACTTGTATTTTTATTATGCGATTACTTTACATTAATTTATTATGGCAAAAACTGTTTTATTCAATAATTTTTATATATATATATATATATATTCATATACATTTATTAAAATTCTATTTTGACATATTACACAAGCATATATTTGAACAAATTACAGTACAGACAAAATGATCTAATGTATCCATCGCAATGTAAATCCCAACATCTATATATGTGCACATTATACCCTTCACGGATTATAATGTTACACATGCACACACATATATATGGTTCATATATATATTTATACTTGTATAAATAAATAAAACAAAATTAAATAAATCTCAAACTACAATTTGTACAGTTAGAATACATATGGACATAGTAATAAATCTTGCCATGAATAAATTATTAATTAATGACATTTAATGTATCAATCAATTCAAACTAAAGAGAGAAAATGTAAGGTTTCTCTCTGCATTTAATGTAATTAATACTCTCAATTAATTCTTGTTTTAGGGAAAGAAATAAAAGGTTTCTTTCCCTATACATTAACTAAATGTTAGGTGTATTTGATACAATATACATTTGAAATTAAAGACTTCTCTTTAACTAATTTAAATAAAATAAATGATTTTATTTAAAACAAATTTAGAAATGTTCTAAATAAATTAGGCTTGGTAGGCCCAACTAAGATCCAATAGGGTAATTTTTTTTGAAATTCACCCATCTCTTCAACTGCGGGCTGACCCAGTTCCTTCACATCCGAAGAGCTGCTGCAACATATGGAAACCATGCCAATCCTGTCCAAGCCGGTAGATGGAGAAGACTTGTACATCTACTTAGCAGTCTCGCCTCATGCATTAAGTGCTGCACTCATACGAGAAGAAGCTAAGGTCCAACGACCTGTATATTATATCAGTAATCGATTTACTAGAGACGAGAAGAACTATCCAAAATTGGAAAAACTAGCATATTCCTTTTGATCGCATCCAGAAAGTTGCGGCCATACTTTCAGGCATACCCGATCAAATTACTAACAGATCAACCCTTGAAGCAAGTGTTGTACCGCCTCGAGACCTCGGGACGGTCTTATCAAATGGAACATCAAATTGAGTCAATACGAAATCACTTACCACACTCGAAGGGCGATCAATGGACAAGCGCTGGCGGACTTCATTGTCGAGTTTACGATACGAGATAACGAAGAAGAAATTAGTTTAATAATAGAGACACATTGGAAGTTATTCATCGATGGTGCATCTAACAACTTCTGCTCGGGGGCAGGAGTGGTGCTTGAAACTCTCGAAGGACGATCCGTTTGCTACGCCTTACGCTTGGATTTCCCTGTAACAAATAATGAAGCGAAATACGAAACATGATAGCCGTGCTGAAAGTTGTAAAGGAACTCGGGATAAAGTCCGTATACATCTATAGAAACTCTCAACTAACCACCTGCTAGGTGAAAGGCGAATACCAAGCTCGGGGAGAGAACCTCGTCCCATATCTATCTAAAGTGCAGGAACTGTTGAATGACGTCGAACATTACACCATAACTCACATCCCGAGGGAACAAAACACGAAGGCAGACTATATAGCCAAGTTGGCCAATTTCGGAGAAGCTCAGTCATTGGGACTGGTCCCAGTTGAAACTCTGACCGCTCCAAGCATAAGAGAGATGGATATCGACTGGATTTTTGAAACAACCGAAGAATCAAAAACATGGATGCCACCAATTAAGGATTACCTGCTCAGTGGAACACTCCCCGCTAACAAGAATCAATGGAAAAATCTCCTTCGAAAGGCACCGCGGTTTGTAGTATAGGACGTGATGCTCTGCCGAAGGGGATTTTCTACCCCTTGCTCAGGTGTGTGACTAACGACGAAGCCCGAAGAATCCTCAGGGAAGTTCATGAAGGCGACTGCGAAGATCACACTGGGGTGCAAATCCTCACAAAGAAAGTTCTCCGATATGGGTATTTTTGGCCAATAATAAACCGTGATGTAGCAGATTAAGCCAGACAGTGCGACCAATACCAAAGATTCGGCACGATCAAAAGAACTCCTTCGACAGAGCTGACACAGATGGTCAGTGCAAGGCCATTCACAATCTGGGGAATCGATCTGATTGGTGTATTACCAATGGCCAAAGAAGGAGTCAAATATGCTATTGTTGTTGTTGACTATTTCACCAAATGGGCCAAAGCGGAACCGCTGACCACTATTACCACAAAGAAATTTATTAATTTTGTCACTAAAAGCATTATTTGCAGGTTTGGAGTGCCACAAAAAATCATCACAGATAATAGGACTCAATTTGAAAGCGCTGAAAGCAAACGCTTCTAAATCGATAAATTTTTTTCTTTTGTTGCACATCCACAGGCAAACGGGCAAGTAGAAAAAGTGAACAAGATCATTAAGTCCACCATCAAAAAGCAGTTAACTAAAGCTAAAGGAAATTGGGTTGATGAACTTCCACTCACGCTATGGGCTTATAGGGCAATGCACAAATCTGCAGCAGGGCACTCCCAGTTTGCCCTGGCATATGGTTCAGAAGCGGTGATCCCAGTTGATCTAGAAGTCCCCTCTCATCGAAGGCAAAACTTCAATCAAAGGCAAAATGAACAGCTCCTACCCGAGTCGCTCGATATGGTCAATGAGAAGAGGGAAGAAGCCGAGTTAAGGACTGCCGCTCTCCAGAAAAGGGTCGCACGATATTTCAATTCCAAAGTCTATAACCGTACTTTCGAAGTAGGATACCTTATCCTCAAACGGGTCTACCTTGTACCAGGAACATTTGGACCAAACTTGGAAGGGCCTTATGTGCTCGGCCAAAAGCTAGGGGATGGCACATTCAAGCTAACAACCGCTGATGGAACCCAAATTCCCCGCGCTTGGAACAACAAATCACTACATCATTACTTTATCCAAGAATATCTTATGTATTTCCTACTTCCCACAAATAAGCCATCCCGAAATACTGGAGGCATTGTAAATAAGCAAAATTTGCCCAATTTTAATCAATAAAATTGCTTTGCTTTCTGAACCAATAAAACTGTGTTCATAAAAGTAACATGCTGAGTTGACGGTGTCAAATCGACTCAAAACCATCCAATTGCCACTTAAGATAGTGGAACCATGCTCAAATATGCCGCATCTACCCGCCGAGTCGATGGAAGCAAATTGACTCAAACAGTTGGATGACGGAACTCGATCTCGACCTTCTAAGAACCGGTGTTGCTCCGGCGACACCCGGAAGATCCAAAATCAAAGCCGCGCATTTCGTAAGCCGTGCATCACCTATTAGATTATGGAATCACATCAAAGCAAACTACCTAAGCCATGCATCTCGTAAGCCACACATTGCTTCCTGGTTCGCAAAACTGCGACCAGGCAAGCCTTGATCCCACTGTGCGCATTTCGTAAGTCGCACACCACTACTTGGATCAACAAAATTGCATCTAAAGACGAGGAACTCTCATGTTGCAGAAATCGCATACCGCCCCCGGAGCCAAGTAAATAGCACTCCAGGGAGCGATGTGTGTCCATGATAGCTTGAATGTCAGCATCGCGACGAAATAACTTAACAAATAATCAAGAAATCAGTGTGCTCCGGCATCGCCGATCACTTAAGTATGTAAGTCACTTAAGTGCGTAAAATAATCACCGTGAGGCCGCCAAAGAGCCTCACGAATATCTCAAGCCAGAAATCCCCAAAGACAGGAGTTGCTGTGTAGACCTGACTTGGGGCATCCGGAAGACTACCGGGGCACCTAGTCTCGTACTAAGTGCTCAAAGAGAACAGTCCTGTGAATTAGGGGGTGCACACACAGCAACACTCAACCAAAGTGGCAAATACTTCATAGTTCTTTTACTCCAAACAGTGATGAATAAAAAGTGACATAAGTGCATGAAACATAAATAAGTAGACAAATGAAGCTACAATCAAAATTTCAACAGCTTTAATACTTATAATGTTTTTGATATCCAGCAACAAACAGAGGGGGCCGTGCCCGCACAATATCGGCCAAGAATAGGAAAATACAAACACCACTGTGGCAACAATAAGCAGAAATGCTAAGTGTAGACTCTGCACTTATACAAAAATAATCAAAAAACAAAAGAAGCAAAGGAAAAATCATGACTTCTTCTCCCCGCTTCCCTGGTCACCTTTCCCGCCTCTAATCGACAACTTCTTAGGATTTTCCCCTTCTGAGGCGTTCTCGCTCTCCGAAGCATTTTCATTGGCGGATCCTCCTTTGCTCTTGTGTTTACGGGATATGTGAGAATTTTTGACGACCTCTTTTGTTCCTCAACCTTCTTTTTCTTTGCTGCTATCATCTGTTGCTCGGTCGTCGGTTGCTCGGTCTCTACTTTCTTTGGTTAGCTGGCTTGACCCGACTGCTCCCGTGTATCAGTAGCCGCCAAGCCTTCCTCTTGAGATATAGAGGGGTCATCAAAACCATGCAGTGCCACAATTTTCTCGGATTACGAACCAAGCTGCGAGCCAGATGCAAAGACGACAGTCGATGCGATTAGAATGGCAACAGATCCAGCATCGTGATGAGGAGGCAACTCAGTAGGAAGAGAGGGTTGATCTATAAGATCAGAATAAAGGGCGGTTATCTCGGCAGTTTCATCAGGCATAAATTTGAAGTCTTCAAGCATGGGAGAGACAAGAAAATTACCTGTAGTGGGGGTCAGTTCGTGCGTCACAACTTCGAAGCCTTCATCATCACCCTCCTTTGTTGAATGCACGATTACGGGAGAAGTAGAAACGATCCTCTCATCAGTATGAAGATGCGAAGACGGTGTAGGGTCGTTTTCACCCTAGAAGGGGGGTGAATAGGGTCTACTAAAAATTATTGTGAAAATAAAAATAAAACAGAAAGTAATGCAGTAGAGATCACACACAGATTTACCCAGATTCGGCAAAAACCTGCCTACGTGCTGCCCCCAAGGTTTCTACTAGAAATTAAGTAATCAGTCGCTTACAAAAACACGTAAACTCGCGATACCCGCTAACTTGATTAACCTAACTCTAAGCTCAAAACCCTGCCACAACTCAGCCACTGAGTTGCGATTTCTCAAATTACGCCCTGTAGTTTGTACCTAGTTACACAACTAGAAAATTACAATTTTTTAAAAGAGATGATAAAAATAAAGCAAAAATAACAAAACCCTATTTTATAACTAAAGCCCAACACAATTAACACCGGCCCAAGTAAAATATAACTTGAGAAAACTGTCTCCCTTTTTTTTTCGGCCGCCTTGTTTCATTTGCAACCTGGAATTTAGGGCTTCGTTCAAATTGAAGGCGCCGCTTGGAATTTGATCGATTGAAGTGTGATTTCACTTTTGTTTGCTTCGTCAATCGATTCCCTGGCTTTAATTGCTTACGGCTGCTTCAATGTCGAGTTTGAATGATGTTTTAAATTTGTACGTGATTTTGCCCCTTTTCGATTTTGATTATGCTCGACTTGATACTTCCGTCGATGATGAATTGGGTGTATTTATAAAGATGAAAACCCTATAATTTCATTTTTATATTTTGGTTTGAATTTTTCGTGATTTTATCACTTGCATTGATTTTTGATCGCACGTTCTTGAGACCTCTGACTTGTTCATTGATTGAATTTGCTTGAATTTATTTGAACTTGTTTCGGTCTTTGCTGCTACGACTTTGGCATTTGATTTTGAGATTTACTTGATAAGTTTGACTTGTTCACTGGTTCTATTCTTTGCTGGCAATTTTCGAATTTTTGAATAATTCAATGATGTTTTTTGTTTGGTCATTTCTTTTTGAAACATGACGCACGGCTTTGTTAGGTGGTATAACCCACTGCGACTTTATTCAAACTGCTAAATAATAATTACGATTTTTGTTGTATGTGTGTGCTCCGTGTCTTGTTTTGACCATCCATGCTGGTGCCTTGTTTGTGTGTCACCATGTATATACATACATACATATATGTATGTATGTATATATGTGTGTGATGGATCTGGCATCAACTCTGGTTGTTTAGACTTGCTGTGTCTACGCCTGAATGCAGCTTGATGCTCTTACTTAATTGCTTTGCCACTATATATATATACACACATGTGTGTACATATATGTATATATGTATGCAGTCTGGTTGCATGTTGATTTGCTTTACCCACTTAACCTGAGTATGTCTGCACCGATTTGCTTTGCATTTTGTTCCATGGTTTGCTTGCATACTTCATGTACTTGTGCCATCCTTGTATTTGTGCCTGAAATCAGATTTTGCTTGAACATATTAAAGTCTGGTTATTTTGGTGGTCTGTTTTGTTTTCATGCATCTGATGCTGTCATGTTATTGATTTGGACTTGGAGTCTCTTGCATTCCCTTGTACTGGTCTGAACATGATGTTTTGCACATTGAACTTGGAGTCATTTGGAGTCCGGTTGCATTTTGTGTTGTCTTGTTCCTTTTGAAGTCTGGTTACATTACTGGTGTCTTTGTACATTTGGTTGTTAGACTTGTTTTCATGTGCTATTGATTTTGATTAATGTTGACTTACTTGATGGCTTTACACTGACCATTGCTGTGTTGATAAACTTGGTTGTTGTTTCTGCCCTCAATTCTGCTTGTAGTGTGTTCATCACTGTTGTGTTCACTACTGCTCTGTTCTGGTCTGGTTCATGTTGTATGGTTGCATATGTTGTTTTTGCATTTCACTTGTATTGAATCTAGTCTCAGCTTGGGTTTGACTTTGTGCTCACCTGCCTTTGCAATTTTAACAAGCAAGTGTATATCGGTGTGCACGACCTTGTGGAATGTACAGTGATACACTGTGCATGTCATAAGTTGTTCGTGTAGGATGAATTAAAAGAAAATGATGACGAACAACTCAAATAACCGAGGCAAATAATATTTTCAAACACACACTTCATTGTGCACTACAAAATATTTCTTTTTTAATTTTACTGCGTTAGTGTTTATTTTACAGATAGTTCAGATGCTGGATACAGACTGAAACAGAGTTGAAGATCAAATACAAGTGATGAGTGAATTATGTAGTGAGGTGAAACATGTATGTAAAAATTGTATAGTTAAAATTGTGTTGTAATTGAAACTTAGAGCTTAAATTTGTAGTATTTGAATTTGTAATAAAATATTTGTTTAAATATGAATTCCGAGTTATTTATTTTATTCAACAAATATTTATTTAATTATGTGGAAAAATAAAATAGTACAATAAAAAATACATTTAAACGAATATATATATGTTTATTATCATCAAACAAAAATCATTCACTAGTATATTCTACAGACGGCTCACCCGAGCCTGAAGGAAAATGCTCAGTAACAACCTTAGCGGTGGCCGTGACATCAGTGGCTCTCATTCCCTCTCCAGTCTTAAGATTTTTTGGCCTTCCACTAAAGCTTGGCGGGATTCTTCGTTCAGGTATGCCTGAACCAATTCTTCTTCGGTGCCGCCATCCATGTTTGAAATCAGGCTAGAACCTCTTCCCAGACTACAGCAAGCATGCAAGGGAACAATGGACCCAAGTAACCGAGGCTCTCCTGATGTAGCACGGAATTAACATAGAAGCCTAAAATAGTAGCATCCAAGCCTTCCATCTTTTTTGCGAAGGTGTCTTGAAGCTCTGAGAAGCTGGCTTCCGTGATAGCCTTCTCTACCGCCAACTGATTTTTCTTGGCATCCAAAGTCAAAATTTTCTCATAAAGAGAGGCAATTTCTTGGTCTTGTTTGATGATGGTTTTCTTCTCCGTCTCAACCATCATCTTGCTTATCCTTAGTTTTTCTTTTAAAGCCGCCTCATTAGTATGGCACTTCTTTATTTCGTCTCTAAATATAAGTGCGGCCCATCAGTGGACTCCTTTAGCTCCTTAAACAAAGAAGCACTTTTACTTTCTCTCTTGAGGGCATCATCCCTCTCCTTCTTTAGCCTTTCAATCTCCACATCATGATCCGCAAGCTGCTTCTCGTACTCATCCTTTTCAGACTCGAATGAGAGAATTTCTTGGTAATTGTTTCGATTAACAGTGGAAAGCTGCATGCATAATTTTCCCACCCCTCGGCTTGCTCCGAACCACTTTGAATCACGGCAGATGGGGTGAATAAGATTTTGCATGAACTGATTTCGAATTGGGCTTATCTTAAACAACCCCCCTTAAGAACAAGTTGGGGAATGCAGCTTGCAGGTGCGGGGGACCAGCGGGAGAATGTATGGAGCACACATAGAAACTAGGAGAGAAGCGTTCATAGCAGCATGAGTGGAGGAGGTCATGACACCGAAAGAAAAAAAGGTTATTCCAGTAGAAGCAGGAAGTTGTGAAGCGGGTTCCTGCTCTTGGTTTCTTTTCAGCTTCTATGATGAATCTTCCCACTCAATCGGATTCTTCCTTTTCTCTTGGCTACTTTCCTTATCGTAGCCTTGATCTTTCTCAGCACGGCGATGCTCTTTCGCCTCCTTATCCTTCCTCCTCTTCCTTTTCTCAAGTCTCCTGGGAAGCGTGATACCTAGAATAATGTCTCTGCGAACGTTGAAACTCCAATACTCGATCAAAATCACTGTAAAAGCCATGGGACATGATTCCTGCAGCAAATGATATAAACGGCTTTAGGAAAGAGACATTTGATGGACTAAAATAACCTAGAAAATAACAATAATATAAAGTGCTTGATTATAGTGAAGTGTGTGCTGCAGTTTAACGACCCCAGTAGAATACACAAACCAGATCGGTCACCGACTAATGTCTGGACATTGATTCCTGGAGGGATGATTTCAGTAAGCTAGGAAGGCAACCCTTCTGTAGTGAAGTCGTCCATCAAGTCACCCATATTTACAAAAATGTCGCTCATGTCTCCCAAGTCAATACTGGCACTTATCGGCAAGGAGATAGCGGCAGGTTTATCCTTGGGAGAAGCTTCTTCAATATGTTCTTTTGAAGGAGGTTAGGGAGTATGTTCGGGACTCAACTTCGTGGCCTTGACACCTAAGCGGACCTCACCCTCATCGGTGTTAGTATCCCAATCTATTTCTTCTTCATTTAGAGGGTGCCCCTCACTGATCTCTCATTCCTCCTTCCTTTCAATCAATGGAGCTTTGCCCATCCATTAAACAAACTCTTCTTCTTTCTCCTTCATGATCGATGGCATTTTAGGTGGACTGTAGACCCCGACTTGAACGCGGATCTCTTCAGAAGCCATCTCCGACCCGTCGGATGGGTCACTATCTTCTTCCTCATCATCATCATCATTATCTTCACCAAAGTCATGGGAAGAGGAAACAGAAAGGGTCTGTGCTTTGGAGGGGGAAGGAGCATTAACAAGTCTAATAGACCTCCGAGGGTGTAAAAGCCCACATCGGTGGAGATTTTCGTCTGTAAGCAAGAACCTGATTGTACGCTCTTGAGCATCGACCGCCTTCAGGGCTCTAAGAACAGTGCTGAGAGTCGGATCCTTATTGATCTTTGGATGAACTGCAAGGAATATGCGATCGTTTAGAAGACTTGTGACAATTAAAGGAAATTCCAAGCGTAGTGAAAGAAACTTACCCCCCGTGGTCCACAAACGGGTGAATCCCTCTGGACATTTGGCAAAAAAGAACCGATTCTTGAATGAGGGAACCTTGCTGGGAAGATCCAGTATAAGTTTCCTGATACGGCTTCGATATAAACGGGTGATGGGTTAGCCTCCCTCTTTTTGAATAATAGAATGTACTGTAACTCGGCGAAACTCGAGGCACGATTAAGTGTCCGCATGACCATAACATATAAGCACGTCAGCATGGCGTATCTGTTTGGAAGAATTTTGAATGGAGTTAAACCTATGTTCTGAAGTGTTTTTATTAAAAAGTGATTGAACGGGGGCACTACACCGTACATACGTGTATAGCGGTGGCAAGCCACATATACAGAAGGTGGCCTATGAGCGAATTTCCCTCTCGATGGTAGAAGCACGTCATCCTCTAGGATACCATATTGCGATAAATGCCTTACAACATGCTGTGTGTAAGGATCGAAGGAGCTTTCTCTGGAGGATCAAGCAGGACTTTGAAGTTAGGAGGGTGTGATCAACGACAGGACCAACTGGAATTAGATGACCATATTGACTCGAAGTTATGGAAGCTGCAGACCCCGCTGGGATTAACGAAGACTCTGCTTAAGAAATAGGTGAGCTTCCCTCAACTGACTTGCACTGAGAAGATTTGCATGTCATTCTATATAAGAAAGCTTATGTTCAAAATGGTCAGGTGCGTCAAATCTCTAAACTATTGACCCTAGCGTAGTTGATACTTGAAATTCAGAAGATAATGGACGTGTACCAACCACAGATCGGATTCTAAGTATTAACTGCGGGTGTGTGATGTGTAATCTAAGTAAGAATGTGTCCGGCGTCGTAAACACTATGAACAAACCATTCTGTGTAGATGGCTCACTCACACCAGAAAGAGCAATCTATATCACCTGTTAACTTCTTTTCTTCTGTACTTACCCGTTATCGATCAACGATCGATAACAGATCTGTTGTTTGAAGCAACACGGAAAGCTCTTCCCATGCCAGGTACATTGACCGTGCAACGACAGGACTAGTCCAAAGCAAACAACTATAGATCGATGGGTCTAAATCGAGAAGAGAACTCTCAGCATAAGTCAATTTTGGTTCTCTGGAAAGCGATAACAGCCTGAGCTGCATACAGGACACTACCCTAAGCTATTATCACCTCCTGGAAAAACAAAACCCAATCCGCAAGGCATCATGCCGGGATCGACTGTGAAACTCGGTGCAAGTTAATTCTGACTCTGTGGATGAAGATAGCAAAACATGTCAAGTATCGGGGCAAAACCCTAGCTTCGTTCCATGAAGAACTTGAGACTCAATTTACTATCTTCTTCCACAAAGTCACAATCAGCTCGAATCTTCCATTGTATCCGTCACCAATACAACTTCATTACAATTCGCAGGTAATGCGCCAAAATCCAAATCACCAACCTTTAAAATGGAGAAAATTGATATGATCTTTGGTGGAAGACAACCTAAACTAGGGTATTGATGGACCGGCAATGCCTTGAAATGGAAATCGCGAAATCGGGACCAACTTAAGTCAACGACAACTCTAGAGAATGGCGACTGGTGGCGTTGGAAGCAAGGATTGATAGTGGCAGCTCTCGAGTGGATGAAGCGATCTGATTGGTAGGTTAGGGTATGGACGAAGTTGAATCGGCTGGAAGGCAAAGGATTAGATCGAGTGGAAATGATACAAATTCGGGAAGGGGGGGGGGCGACTCGTATAAAAGAGAGGAAAGAAGGTCACCAAAAATTATAAGTACTTGGATTAGTACTAATCCCAATTTACTTCTCCAAATAATCTCAAATCTTCCCCATGCGACCTACTCAATGTTTGTATTCATTTTGGAAATTATCAAATCAAGATCACTTCACAATTACGAATAATGGAGATTCCCACTAAGGATTGAACAGTTAGCCGGTGTGTCATAGGCAGCTCTTCAAAATGACCAGTTACGATGAATGAAACTCCTTAAAAACAGAGTCCCAAAGATAAACAATTCTAGAGCACACCTTGTTTCCAACGAAAGCATGCTCTGAGGGACAAATGTTAACCAAGTTTTTAACTTAGTAGAATTCAAAAGGAGCTACAACATTAAGATTAAGCCAGAATGACTCGAAACTTGACCGAAAGGCCTAAAAGTACAAGATAAAGGAACCTTGAAAGTTTGACCAAAAAATATGCCAACAATTTGGATCGGTACCAATCCGATCTAATTGGATCAGTATCGATCCAAAATATTGGCTTGTGGTTCCTCCAAACCACTTGCATTATGTTTCTACCCTTCTACTAAGCTTATCTACCAAGTTTGGTAGCAACCCAAGCATCTGGGTTCGAGAAGTAAAGACTTATCGGATTCAGACTACAGTTTAGTCAAACCCATGGGTAAACCATCATAAAAATAAGTCAACAAGCCATGAAATTACATGAGAGTCTCACAAACAAGTAGGTAAGTCAGTTGGATCGTAGTTGTGCAAAAATTGCATAACTCTTCGGATCGGTACCGATCCGATCCGATCCGATCCAAAAAGTTAGCTCAAAATCTTTCCAAACTTTTCGTGCTTCTTTCTATGGACAACTACATGCTTCTAGTGAAATGGTTCCGACCCAAGTGCTCTCTAAATCCTATAAATACTATCCTACCTTCAACAGAAAAGGGGATCCTAACCCGATCTCTGCTAAAGCTCTGCTATTCTTTCTTCACTCTTCTTCTTCCACATAACAACCATCAAGAGATAATCGAGATCCTCCCTTTGTCTCTAACAATGGTGGCTTGATCTAACATGAAGAAGAAGAATCATATTGTAATCCAAACTCTCTTATAACAGTAGTTGATCAATAAAAGCTTATAAAGTGGACGTAGGCTTCGTTAACAGCCGAACCACTATAAAAATCTCTTGTCTCTTTACTTTTTCTTCGATTTACTATAGCTTTTTTCTATTTTATTCGCCTTGATAAATAGGGCTGGTGCTTTCACACTCAATCCAATGTGTTGTTCCATTTTTTGGGTTAATAATATGTATAAGCATATGTAGTGCAAGTGCTGTTAATAGGTGAGTGCAGGCTGTTGGATGCCGAGGCTAATATTGACCAGAGGTAGAGTGCATACGGTCATTAAGCACTGGAAAGTAGAAGAATGCATAGCCACAATCTAAGGGTTGTACTGTTGGATGCAAGTCTCAAAATTAGACTTCATTTTTAAGTCTAAATTCAACATCACACATAAGCACATATATACATGACCAAATCATCATTATAACCCATCAAATAACCAATTAGTTACAACAATAATGATAACATAACAAAGGTTTAATCTTTCTCCAAAAGAAGTGAATTTTTCTCACAAAAAGTTAAAGGAAACTAAAACCAAAGCACTATAACTTGTACCAACCTTGGATCTTGTATTTACTTTAGGAAAAAATGGCTTTTACTTAAGGAGGAGGGTTTCTGGGCTAGGCCTAGAGGTATAAAGGCTCGACCATGATGTTTTTGAGGAGTTTTGAACTTGTTTTGAGAAGAAGAGGTTGTAGGAAGGAAAAGAGAGGTTTTTTTAAACAACTTTTAAAAGTTTAATGTGGAAAAAGAAGGATTTTTTATTTTAAATCTTTTTAGAAACCCATGAATGGAAAAGAGATTTTTTTGAAATGAAGATGAAGATAGTTTTGGAAAAAAAAGGGAAAAGTGAAATGAAGTGAGAAATGTAAAATAAATGAAATCGTGTTTTATATAAAATGATATAAGGTAAACACCTTTTTTCCCCTTGTCCTTTACCTTCCTTAAACCCTTACCACATCACTACTCCCTCTCCCTTTCCATGTTACACATGCACTTACCCCACACCCCCACACATTCCATCATCACATCAAAGTACTAAGCATTGGATTACATGTTGGATAATAGGGTGAATTATCTACTTAAATCACTTTTACACTTAAGGAATCTCTTTAAATTTCACATCTCATTTATATTTACTTAAGTGAATATATTTTTACCGTATTATTATTATTAACCATACTTACGTTATTATTATATGTATGTGTCTATGTTTACTAAAATGTATACAACATTCCCAGCAACTTTTATACGATGAAAAGTCAAAAATTCAGAAAACGATTTCCGGCTATATTTTTTGTTTTTCATTGAACTACTTGTTTTTGTAAACAAAATTCAAAAATGAATTTTCAATCGTTACTTATAAATTAAAAGAGGGTTATTTTAATTATTAAGACAATTAATTGAATATTTAAAATAAATTAAATATTCACAAATCAAAGTGATAAAATTCCGGGTCGTTAATTACCTTTTCTCCCTTAAAAAAATTTCGACCTCGAAATTTTACCACATGAATATTCAATATTATTCATAAGTTCGTATGTTGTTCTTAGATCATCCA
This sequence comes from Allium fistulosum, assembly GCA_030737815.1. Classification (NCBI taxonomy): domain Eukaryota; kingdom Viridiplantae; phylum Streptophyta; class Magnoliopsida; order Asparagales; family Amaryllidaceae; genus Allium; species Allium fistulosum. The sequence continues at coordinate 1,339,759,950 of CM060901.1, read as the reverse complement.
TATACAATATCTGATTCGATCTATACTCGAATAAATAACTTCACTTCTGAACTAATATTGCTCACCCAATTCTCTAGTGCAGCCTCCGATCAGGCTTCTTGATTAGTTACCTCCATTCTCCTTACATAGCAATAAACTGTGATAGGAAACTTTGGTTCTATATCCAGAACCCTCACTAAGTGTTCGCCATCAAGAATCGGTTATAGATCCTTATTTGGAATGGTGTGAAACACCTCAAAGTCATGTACTCTAAGCTTGGATAAAAAACTATGTGAAAAAGAGAAATAATCTACGTTCAACTTACGTACTTATCCTTGTTGGTTCTTACTTATACAAATTTCTTTTTTACTTTTAAGATCATTTATGAAAATATTTCATAAAAACTAAACTTAAGTTTAGTATACTATATCCTAAGAGTATATACAACTACCTGATTTAATCTTTTTTTTGAATTATTTCCATTAAGTAAGCTTAAGGTTCAAATTGTAACAACATAGAATTTTTGCCATTTGATTTTGAATATTTAATTGTTTTTCAATAATTAGTTTTTAAGTTAATTGCTTGAATTCAAATATAGGGATTGTTTAAAATATTTAAAGTGGGGATTTAATAATTGAATAGTGATTTAAATATCAGGATTTTAAATTGATATTAATTTTATGGATTTAATGGTCCTATTTAACTTCTTTTAATTTATAAACAATAACAGTAAATTCATTTTGTAAATTTATTTGCAATAACAAATGGTTCGGATAATTAATTGGAAATTTTATTATTATGTTAACGACTTGATTTTTATTGATGTATTTTTAATTTAATTTATTTGATTTTACCATAATTTTTAATTTAAAAAATATTGCAATTATTCGTTTGACGATTTATCGGCAAACGATAGTATTTTTGTGATTTTTCAGAACTCGGTAACTAGTGTATATTATTAATGCTTTGGGGTTGCGTCGCTGTTTTGAGCGTGATCATATTTTTGCTTTGTCGTTCGGAGTTCATATGCAAATACAGATCTGTACAGCGAAATGCCGGAAACTTCAATTTAAACTAAAGTCAACACTTAAGCAATTCGATCAACACACATTTTTTCCAAATTTTCGTACCTCTCCATTTATTTCATCTAAACAAAGAAAACCTTTATTCCTCTTCTTGTAAATGGAAAATCAATTCAAATAAAAATTTAGAAAATATAAATTTGGTGGGGATTGGAGCGAAAATTTCAAGCTAAATTCGATTTTAGTCGAAACTAGAATGCTTCGGCAATAACTGGAATTTTGGTGAGTTTAACTCACCTTTAGTTAATCAGTATGTTATATAATAGATAAAAATTTACTATTTGTGTTTGGTTGAAATTATTGGCTATTTGGTTAAAATATTCCCGTTGAAAAGCGATCGACGTTTAAATTTAAAAGCACAGAATTTTATTAAGAAATCCGGATTTCTCAAAATTTTGATTATTAATTTCCAACTATATTCCTGTTGACTCTATTTTAGTTATAATCCTGTTATATAGATTGTCAATTGCTAAATCTTGATTATTTAGCACTATTGGATATGCCATTGTTCTATGTTGAAAACTTGACCCCCATAGTGATAAAATCAATAACAATATTAGTTAAGTGCTTGGTGTCTATTGGCCTCATTTTAGTATTTTGAAATACTATTAACCGTTGTTTTGGTTTGGAATGAGTTTTTGATTCGGAGAATGATTTCAAATCTAACATTTGGGTTTTCTAGAATATTTTTATTTAAGTGGAGTTTTTACTTCTCTATTTTACCCCAACCTTTCCATTTGTCTTTTCTAAACTATTTAGAAATATTTTACAGTTGTTTAACTATTGTTTAATAGTGTTTTAAAAATTGTTTTTTTTGTATTTGATTGTTTTGAAGTTATTTATCAATATTTTAATATTGTAAAAAGTTATTTATTTAAATAATTATATTATTTGAAGATAATTAATAATTAATATTTATTAGAATGTTTTGGAATCTATAATAGTTATTTATTAATAACATTTGGGAATTAATAATTTTTATTTATTTATAATGTTTTGGAAGTTAATTATTATTTATTATAATAATGTTTAAAGATTAATTATTATTGTTTTATTAATAATGTTTGAAATTATTAAATATTTTATTTATAATGTTTGAAGTTAATAACTATTATCTATTAGTAATGTTATGTTGTTAGTAATAATTATTATGTAATGATGTTTTAAAATCAATAATTGTTAATTATATATAATGTTTTGAAGTTATTAATTATTATATTAATAACCTTTTGGAGTTGATAAATTATTTTATTAGTGAGGTTGGAAAGTTAATTTATTATTTATTTATGATGTTTAAAGTAAATCAATTTATCCGATCGATTGTATTTATAAATAATGAATTGATTTATAAAAGGAATTTCATTCAATAAAAATGCTTTATTAAAGAGCTTATAAATGAAAATGGGACTTGGATTTATAAGAATTTTTAAAAAGTTTTATAAAGGACCTTTATAAAGGGATTTTAAAAGGGACTTTTATAAAGGAATTTTATAAACGAATAAAGTTTTATAAATGGTTTTATAGATCTATAAAAGAGATTTATAAATTGTTTTAGAAATTTATAAAAGAGTTATATGTACGATTTTAGAGATTTATAAAAGGAGTTCTATAAATGATTTTAGAGTTGTGGATTTTCCAAAATCGACCTTCTTAATTTTAGTAGTGTGGTCAGTCGTTCCATGCTTAACACTAAAGGAATAGTGTTTGGGTTTATCTTTTTCTCCGTTTCTTTTAAAACAATATTTTTTTAATCCTTTTGATATAATTTTGAAATAAGTATACAAATACATTTTCTAACTAGTGAAGGTGTAGTGTTTTTGTGAATATACTTATGCCGTTGAGATAAGTATATAGATGTTCTTCCAAGTATTGAAAGGAGTAAAAAGGGTTTGTGAGTATACCTTTGTAAAAGTATTTTGATACAAGTATTTACAAGGCGATTTTAATTAATGTAAGGATTAATTAAAGAGGTTAGTGGTTATTCATGTGCTTAAGCAAAGTTGGTTTTCCCTATGGAATTAAATCCCTGATGTGATTGTTGTTTTATTTGATAGTTAAATAACCGACTATCAAACTTGGCTAGTTTTTTAAACTATCGAATGTTGTTTCGAAGAGACCAGAATCAAATAAGTACAAATCATTCGAAAACCACTTCGTTCCAACTCAAGTGTTCCAAACTGAAGACATCTTGAAGAGTATGGAATCAAAGACGGAGCATTTGAAGTGCAAGGGCTACCTGCTACTAATCCTGAAGGTGATTCCAAAATGGATATAGTAGAAGTGGTGCCTTCGTTTTCGTTCAGACCCAGAACGAATTTGTATGGATGAATGCTCGCATTGCATTTCTGCCATGAGGGCAGTGTTAGCATTCCAAGTTGGTCTGCTAAAAGGAAAGGTAAAAGCGTAGCCTCAAGCCTCACATCCGGTAAATGACTAAAGCAGGGACATGGCGGTCCATATCTCAAGTGCTATATGCCAAACCAAATTGTGCCGGACCAGATGCATGCTGAACCAAGTAGTGTCATTCCAGATGTTTGAATCTGGAATTGGGCTTTGCCGGACTAGATGTGCCGAACCAAACCTCATGGCTGCTATATAGCAGCTACCCCTCCTCATTTCTTCACTCTATAAATAGTGGAGCTTCTAGACAACAATGACACCCATCCTAGAGAGCTGAAACTCTGTAAAATTTGTCTGTATTGTTAATTCTTCTTATGTATAGCCTCCAAAAGTGAATCAATCTTGTAACTCTAATCTTTCAATGATTAATAAAATCTCCTCTCCCCAAGTGGACGTAAACTGCCTCGCGGTAGTGGAATCACTATAAATACTGGTGTTATTTATTTTTCTGCATTGCATAGATTTATGACTGTCTGTTCTGGTGTTTATCTCTGTTTGTTTCTTCTCACTACAATCACGGTCCATTTGTTTTCCGTTGTGTTGGGTTTTTATTCCCTTAGATTGATCATCGGAAGAGATTTTCCCCAACAGTCTGATATCGGAGCTACAAAGTTGATTGAGGAGTGTTAGACGCTATGGTAGGAGATGAAGCGACTCCGGTTGTTACAAGACCCTATACTAGAGGGATGTATATCGCGTTAGGATCACATTTGGCAATTGAAAAATGGAATGGGGACAAAGAATTCGAGAAGTGGCAATGGAGGATGAAGGTTGTTCTAATGAGGAATGAAGTCCATCCAGCAGTGTTTGCCCCTGAGGAGTTGACGGCCGACATCTCAGTCGCATAAAGGAAGGAGATGGAGAAATGGGTATTTACTACTTTACAACTAGCTATGGGAGAGAATGTCATCTTAGAGATTAGCAGTGAGACCACTACTAGGGGCATTTGGACCAAGCTAGAAAATCTCTACTTGAAGAAATCTCTGACTAACTGTTTGATATTGCTGAAGACATTTTTCACCATGCGGATGAGAGAGGATACTTCAGTGAAGGAACATCTTAATTTCTTTGATGATATTGTGATGAAGATGAAGACTGTTGAGTTGAAGATGGATGAGGAGCAAATGGCAATGATTCTTTTGTGTTCTCTTCCAGAGCGATACACAGGTTTTGCCAATAGGCTTATCTTCGCTAGAGACACATTGACAGTGGAAGATGTGAAGTCAGGCCTTCTATCCGAGGGCTTGAGAGATCAGATGAAGGAGATAAGTAAAGGAGGTAGAGGTGGAAGTAGTAGTCAGGGCCTGTTTGTTGAAAGAGGTAGAGATGATAAGAAGAATTAACACTCTAGAGGGCGTTCCAAGTCCAGGAAGCCCGGTAATGGCAGGAGAAGAAAGTCTAAGGACGGGAAGTGCTTTATCTGCAAGAAACCTAGTCATTGGAAAAACGATTGTCCAGATTTGAAGAAGAAGGAAGAAGACGGATCTTCATCATTTACGCTGGAGAAGTCTATATCTGACGGTGTGTGGCTGCAGCAGTGTCGGATATCTCAGACCATTGGGTGGTAGACTCTGGGGCGTCTTTCCATATGACGCCTAATAAGAATTACTTCAGTTCTTTTGTTGGACGAGAGGGAAGTTTTATTCTTATGGGTAATGATGCTAGCTGTAGAGAAATGGGTGAAGGTACAGTGAGGATCATGATGTTTGACGGAGTGATATGCACTTTGACAGGTGTCCGATATGTTCCAGGACTTCAGAACTCCTTAATTTCTTTAGGACAATTGGCATCTTTGGGATGCAAGGTAACTATCGAGAATGATAGTCTGAAGGTTTTGAGAGGTGCACTAGTCCTTATGAAAGGAGATGTGTTCTGAAATCTGTATTTGCTGAAAGGAACCACAGTTCTTTGAGAGTCGTGTGTTGAAGTAGATGGTTCTCATGCATTAGATGCCACATAGCTTTGGCATCTTAGGTTGGGTCATATTTCAGAGAAGGGCTTAGAGTTACTTCGAAGATGGAAGATGGTCAAAGGAGAAAGCTTTGACAAGATGGACTTTTGCTAGCAGTGTGTGTTAGGCAAGTAAACTAAATTTTCTTTTGGATTTGGACTCCATAGATCGAGGTGAGTACTTGACTACGTGCATCCAGATGTTTGGGGACCGGTTGCTATTCCTTTTCTTGGAGGAGCAAAGCATTTTATCTCTTTCATTGATGACTTTTCTCGGAAAATATGGGTGTATGTGATGAAGGCTAAATCAGAGAGTTTTGAGAAGTTCAAAGACTGGAAAGCGCTTGTTGAGAACCAATCTTGTTCTAGGTTGAAGGTGCTGAGATCTGATAATGGCGATGAATTTGTCTCTAGGGAGTTCCTCGACTTCTATAGACAACATGGCATTCAGATACATTTCACTACACCCGGCGATCCGCAATCCAATGAGGTTGCAGAAAGGATGAACATGACTCTACTGGAGAAGGCTTGTTGCTTGAGATTGATGGTAGGCTTGTCTAGAGGCTTTTGGGCTGAGGCATAATCAACTGCGGCGCATATCATAAATTGAATTCCGTGCTCAGCCATAGATGGGAAGATCCTAGAAGAAAAGTGGAGAGGTAAAGCAGTGCATCTTGGTTACTCCGAATTTTTGGTTGTCCTATGTACGTTTACCATATAAGTGATGATAAGTTGGAGGCTAGAGCACACAAGGGCATACTAATGGGATACACCGATGGTATCAAAGGGTATCGAATTTGGAACCCTGTTGATTGGAAGATTGTTCATTCCAGACATGTTACTTTTGATGAGTCTGCTATGTTCAATCCAAAGGAGAAGCTACCTCCCACATTAGAAGATTCTGATAGGCCTAAGAAGATGGAAGAAGTTCCCGTGTTCCAGCCAAATAGTAGAGTTGTTGTTGATGCTGTCGAGGAAAACGCAGTTAATGAAACATCACAGGATAGTCCACAAGTACCTTCTAGTAGTGCTGGTGATCTGCATGAATCTAGAGGAAGTTCAGTTTAAGGTGGAGCTGAAAGGAGTTTAGGCGAAGCAGCACCTACCTGGGTCAGTCATAGGATTATTAGGCCACCCAAAAGGTACGGTGATTGGCAGTTTGCAAACCTTAGCCTTGGTGATCAGTTTGACTATGCCTTACACGTGGTTCATGAGGAGCCGCTTGACCTTGATGAAGCTTTAAAGTCATGTGACAGTTCGAAGTGGATGTGCGTTATGGAAGAGGAGTTAGAGTCATTGAAGAAGAACAAGACTTGGGATTTGGTACCACCTCCTCAAGGAAGGCGAGCCATAGGTTGCAAGTGGGTGTTCAAGGTGAAGGATGATGGGAGATACATAGCTAGACTAGTTGCTAAAGGGTTTTAACAAAGAAAGGGAATGGAGTATGATGAGATATTCTCTCCAGTAGTGAGGCATACATCCATCCGCATTTTGCTCGCTATCATCGCAGCTCATGACTTGGAGCTGGAGCAACTGGACGTGAAAACCGCTTTCTTGTATGGAGACTTGGATGAGACATCTACATGAAGTAGCGAGAAGGATTTGTTGTAGATGGAAAAGAAAATTGGGTTTGCAAATTGAAGAAGTCTTTGTATGGACTTAAGCAGTCGCCTAGACAATGATACAAGAGGTTTGACTGTTTTATGCTTCCACTTGGTTTTGATCGTAGCATCAAAGATGCTTGTGTGTACTTCAAGCATTTAAAGAATGGTAGATGGGTGCACCTACTCTTGTACGTGGATGATATGTTGATTGCTTCCAAGGATAAGGCTGAAATTGATAGTTTAAAGCAAAAGCTAAAAGCAGAATTCGAAATAAAAGACCTTGGAGAAGCAAAGAAAATTTTGGGTATGGAAATCCAAAGGGATAGAAAGGTAGGACTTTTGAGCCTCACTCAAAAGGAGTACATTCGAAAGGTGTTTGCTCGATTTAGCATGGAAGGGGCAAAGGCAATCAGCACACCCATGCCTGTGCACATACAGCTTTCTAGTGAAGGCTCTCCGATCTCGGAAAAGGACAAGGCTTATATGATGAAGGTCCCATATGCAAGTGCAGTTGGCAGCTTGATGTATGCCATGGCCTGCACTAGGCCTGACATTGCACAGGCGGTTGGATTGATGAGTAGGTTCATGGCAAATCCAGGAAAGACGCATTGGGAAGCAGTGAAGTGTATCTTCAGATACCTTAGAGGAACTCCAAACCATGGACTTGTCTTTTGTCACGACCCAGAATTTGACCACTCCAAAATATAATATTTAAAGTGATTTTAAATATAAAATATAAAAGGTTTTATGGTTTAAATAATATTAGATAGGATTTGTGTTAGAACCTCAATTGTTGGATTTTAATGACAATAACTATACAATTATGCTAAAGAATCTCTAAGCTAATTTGCAGGTACATGAGCATCAAAAAGAGACAAACAAATACGTTCAAAATGAAGATACACAGTACAAAAAAAGGATGAAAATATGTATATGGAGATACAAGAAGAGATGTACACGATAGAGACGACGAAGGTGACAAACAAAGTATTATTAGTCATAGAGTGTCGTGTCTAGAGTTTACAAATGTTAAAATCTTCTCAAAATGGTATATACACATACACATTCATATTTTAAATGAAAAATCAGATTTTCAAAAATTGCATGGAGCGAGGCTCGAACTCGAGTCACTAGTTTAGAAGGCAAGTGCTCTAACCAAATGAGCTGTGGTAACTTTTGTTTATCAACATAATCCAGCCGACTGAATAATACCAATCAAACGGTTGAATGCTGAAATTTTTCATAAATTGATATAAAGTTTCAGCCGGCTGAATGGTTTCATTCAGCCGGCTGTATTAGGCTTGAAAACGCCTATTTTCTTGCTGTTTCGAACTTAACAAATTCAGAAGGCTGAATTATAATTTTAGCCGGCTGAATAATTATAACGGCTATTTTTTATGAAAAAGACACTTCTCTTCATCGAAGAGAAACATCTTCAAATCAACAGTTGCACCTGTTTCTTTTTAATGTTATCTTTCATGAATGATTGTAACTTTTTAATCTCTATATATAGATTTCAGAATTCAACAAACAATTAACCGAACTGATTTTAGTATTCTTGAATTCTTATCTCTTATTCTCTATTTTCAATATGCACTCAAACTGCATATAATCTCTGATCGTTGATCACTCTATCTTCCACATTTCTCAAGCACATTACACTATATATCATAAAGGAGAATATTATAGGAAGATTGTACTTAATTGACTTATCAGTACTATTTAAAGATAAGTTTCAATTACGACGGTTGCTCATGCGGTAGAAGTCCTATTCGATTGCTTAGGCGGTAGAATTCATGTTCGGTTGCTCAGGCGGTGTAAATCTATTCCTTCAGGTTAAGTGAGGGTTGCTAGTTTAATTCCAGAAGGAGTTTGGGACTGGACGTAGAACGAGAGTTCGAACCAGTATAAAAATCTCTGGTGTCATTTACTTTACTGCTTTAATTATTTACTTATTTTGTTATTATTCCACACAAGTAGTTTATCCATAGTACACAATCCTATAGTTCAGTCACTTTCAATTTGGAAATAGAAGTATACACAAAAATATGAACAATTGCTTATATCAGTAAAAGTGACAAAATCCTAATTTCAGAAAAATAAGTTTCAATAGTTAAATAAATTATTTTAATTAATTTATGAGTGTTTGTATTTTTAAATAGCAATATACAAATTATTTTTAAATTTGGTTTACATAAATAAATAGTTTAACTAAAACGTCAAAAAGTGACCATAAAACATTTTGTCGAAAATCAACGTTTTTTCGATTTAAAGTTTTCGCAACGTTGTTGCACCTTTATTTTATTATATATGAACATATATTCAAATAGTATAAGAATTAATTAAATCATTAATCAAGTTTACTTTTACTAAACATACTTAGAAAATTCTAGAATATAATTAAGAAAAAGTAAGCATAAAAAGACAAAAAAGAGTTATAAAGTCAAAAAACAAACATCAAATCAAGCAAACATAATTATTACTTTCTTTACTTAATACTTAAGTGAAAATGAAATAAAATAATGATTTGAAATGTGATGTTAAGTGTTGAAAAAAAATTAGTTTGCCTAAAGTATAAGAAAAGGGTATTTTGGTCTTTTTACAAAATATTATTTTAATCCAAAACTTTTTCTATAAATAACCATCCACTTTCTTCACTTTTTTCACAACTTCTTCTTCCTTTTTCAAGCTTTTCTCCACTTCTCAAATGGCTTCTCTCCTTAATAAAATAATGCTAAACTATTCCAAAAATAATTACTAAAGAAATATCCACTCAAACTCCACTTAAACCACTTCAAACGCCTCTCCTCTCCTCTACCCACGGCCCACCTCTCCGCCACCCATAGCTGAGCACTCCCTACCCCTCCACCTTGGCCATGAGCACCATCCACCTCCCCCAAGCCAAGTCGAGCCATTCGAGTCCAAGTGCGCAAAGATTCGTAAGCGAAAAACAACGTGTAACGAAGCTATAGCCAATTTTCCGTTCGCCAAAACCAAACAAAGTGAGAACTCCTATTTATATGTATATATTTGGTTGTGATGTCATGATATGTTTGTTTAGATGTTTGGTTATGATATTGATTTCTATATGTTGTTTATTGCATTTAAATATTGAAACAAGTCACGATATACACGATATTGATTCACACGGGAAACACTTTCCAAAATAAATTGAAAAGTGATATGGAATCATTTAACGCCTTTTAAAATGATTAAAAATGTATTAGAAACGTTTTATAAACATATAAACTTGTTTTACAAAGTTTGGATGAAAAACATGAAACATGTCAAAACTAGGCGCGTCGCGCAATGGTAGTTCGAGATTTCGCGTCGAAAAGTTTAAGTAAGTATACGGAATGGAATTTAGCTCGGAATTCTTCGAGATAATGATTTTTTGGACTATTATATCCATATAATTCAAACAAAGAAAGAAAATCAAGATTTCATTAAATAGATTTTAAAATTTGTCCAAAACAATTTTCTAGAAAAATCGCGCTTTTACAGTAATGTGACCTAAGTTTAAAATTGATATTTTAAAAGTTTTTAAAATATGAAATAAATTCTCAAAATCTTTTCAAATGTTTTAAAAGTGATTTAAGTTGAAAATGGATTTCTAAATGATATAAAAGTCGATTTGAAGAATATAGCTTTTAAAACACTATTTGCAACACTTTTTCGCAACGCTGTTCTATAACTTTTGAAATAAAGGTTGAAACTTAACATTTCTTTCACAAATCCTTTGTAAACATTTTTAAGTAAATAATAAAGTATTTTAAAAGAGATTTGAACAATTTAAAATTAGTTCAAAGATTTAAAAAGGGAAAATGAGTATGCAGAAACGACTAGTACATTTGTCCCGCCTGTGAGAGCTAAACGGTAAAACAAGGTGCGTAACTAAGGTTAGGAATGGAGCAACCAGTGCCTTGGACTTACCTGGCCTTTGCTTTATCTTTTAGATGAGGGGTGGAACAGATCGAAGGGAAAGCCCGGATGCTCAACTTGGATTTTATAGAAATAATCTTCTTATACTCATTATTAAAATCCGAAGAGGGAACTCATCATATTCGTGGAATTTAAAAGGTGATCTCACCGTTATTCCACCTATATCACTTGTTGAATACGGAAGTTGATAGTGAATAAAAGTAGAGTGATTTCTATAATACTATTTTCTCAAAAGATACTCTTTAAAAATAATTGGAGAAATATTTAAAAGAGAGGTTTAAATGATTCCGTATTTAAAGAAGAAGATTTTAAAGATATATATCTCTTATAGATATTTTTGATAAAGAGAAATGAATGAATCAAACAACAATCATCTAATTACATTATTTTTATCGATGATTGGATTACGAAGAAACCGTGATCGGATTTGCGCGATTCCTATCTGAAAACCACTTTGAACCAATTTACATTTCGAAGTAAAATATGTTGAAGACATTGATATGAGGATTTTCATAGTGAAGAACTGCTTGTCGATCATTTGGGGACAAACTTCCAATATACATATAGTAGCGGTGGTTTCTTCGTTGTGAAATATCCAATGCAAGGACTATTTGCTATTAATCCTAAGAGGATGTAGTAGGAAAGTGCCTTCGGTTTCGTTCAATCCCAGAACAAACTTGTATGGAAGAATGTCTGCCATTATATTCTAAATCACACTGAGTGATCTCTATATAATGTGTATCAGTCGGTGGCGGAGAAGACACCTTCTCTTAGCTTAACACCCTTTCCCGAGACGCACGAGCTCAGGAAGTTATATGTTTTTAGAAATCAATCATGTGAGTGTGGAATGACAATGTGGCATTCAAAGTGGAAGGAGATGTGCTATGTGTAAAGGTAATCGTTACCTCAGGCCTCATCACCCGGAAATGATAGAAACAGGGTAGAAGCAGCAGGGCTAAGTGGGTCGCTCCCATTAGGAGATGTCATCACCCTTCTAGATCACTCTACACATGTCTAAGTATGTGGTGAATGTATGACTCGGGATCCCATTAAAGGTCGGTAACAGCCGGGGTGATGACATATTTGGTACTATCCAGGAAGGGGTAGGCCGGTTCTGTGTTGGTTTAGGCGTTCAATATCTGGACCCTAGGTACATCCCTCTAAAGGTGTACTGTCGGAAGGTAGTCCCTTACCTTGTCATTTGTATGGAATCCATTCTCCAATAAGCGCCTTCGGATTTGTTTGTAGAGCCTAGTATCTAGAATTTAATAATGGTAACAATTTCGGCTACGATTAATAAGTTTATTTGTAAATGTTTTCAAAAATGTTATTAAAAATAATATCCCTAAATTTTACGTAATAAAGGATTTTGGTTATCATAAGGTAAAAACCCGTTCCATGTTTATGTGCGGCATGGTCTTGTGAGATACCTTTTTGTTTCCAAAGCATCGTACTATGAGTTCTCACACCAGTTCCATGACTGACCCGGAGTTTGTTTTTCCCTTTAAACTCCAGGTGCCCTATTTTCCCGGGCAGCCAAGTAGATAGGAAAGATTGGAGCATGGAGCCTGGAGTATTTTTAAATCTTTCGTAGAAGCCACTTATTTATTCCGCTGTGTTATGTATTATGTTGTTGCCAGCATATGTAAGGATGGGCAGTTATAACTATCCCAGCTGGATTTGTATTAACTCTGATGGAGTAATTTGAAGTTATGACATGTATGGTTATGAGTTGAATACGATGTGAGATTTTATTATTGTATTGTATTTTATCTTTATTTTTTCTTTACCCCATGATAATCTGCCTCTCTGATACTTAGATTTACGGCACGTGAATACCAAGGATGTATTAGTGTTGATTTCTGAGTATTAAGGAGGCGGGTCGTCTCATTTGGTATCAAAGCTTATGGTTGAGCGAATACCTAAGCCTTGATGGAGTCAACTCATTAGAGATAGGGTTAGTAATGCCCTAGAATGAGTTTAGTCTAAGAGAGAGTGTATTAGAAATCTTTATCCGAATAATTATATTCGAGTTATCAATACTCAAAACCCACTCCCTAAGATAATCTCGTCTATGTGTTCTAAAAAGTTATCTTACTATACTCAGGTAGTAGGAAATGAATACTAAGAAGGGACGAGGAAAGGGCAACAAAGGGGAAGTTCCGGTACAAACTCCGATTAACCTAGCAACTTCTACCTAACTTATACCAACATGGGTGGGAACCCATTCAAGGGTACAGAATCAATTATTGAAATTCAAAATTGGCTCCGCTCATGTGAGAGAATTTTTAAAGGATTAGAAATAAAGGATGAGCAAAAGCGCTTCTTGGCATCTTGGCAATTGCAGGATGGAGCTTTGGCTTGGTGGGAGTCAATTACTATCAATGAACCAGAAGATGATATTTCATGGGAAAGATTTAAGAAGGTTTTTGACGAACGATACCTACCAGATGCTGGGAAGTCCTGTCTCTATAAAAGTTTTATGGATCTAAAGCAAGGAGATATGTCAGTGGAAGAATACTTGAGGAAGTTTGATGAATTATCTCTCTTTAGGCCTGGACTGATAGATACTCCACTTAAGAAGAATTAAATGTTTGTGGCTGGGATGAGAAAAGAGTTTCATGATAGAATAACTGCTCACCTTAAGGGATCATTCATGAACCTAGTAGATATGGGTTTGCGATATGAAATTCTTGATAAGGAGAAGCCAGCATCAGTGCTAAATATTAGGAACATTAGCAACAACCCCAGTAAGAAGGAGTTCAATCCAGAGGAAAAGAAGTAACAAGGAGGAAAAAAGAAAAGAAATTTCACGGGTGTTAGGTATGGGAATTGTCAGAAGAAAGGTCATATTATTGAAGATTGTAGGAGTGAGAAGAGGCAACGAGAAAAGACACTATTCAAATTGTCACCAATAAGGGCATATGATAATGGGCTGTCCATTTACAGAAATAGTTCAGCCAGTTAAGGCCTATACCATGGAGGAAGAACCATTAACTTCAGAAGAAACCAAATAAAGAGGAGCTCTAGAGGGTGCTATTTGTGTTGAGAATATTATGGTTAAAGTATTATTTGATACTGGAGCTTCATGTAGTTTTATTTCCAAAGAATTAGTGGAAAAATTAAAGCTTACCACAAAATAGTAGATACCCCTATTTGTGTGTTAAATCCCATAGGCGGTACAACAAACCTTTGTATGATTTGTGAAGATGTCCAAGTTACCTATCTTTCCCATTATTTTTCATGTGACATGTTTATCCTTGATTTTATTGGATTTGAAGTTTTTCTCGGTATGGACTGCCTATCCAAGTATGAAGCTGTCCTCGATTGCGTTAGGAGGACAGTATTGGTGAAGACAAAGTTAAAGAAGATAGTTGAAATATGTTGTAAGGAGCCTGGTCCAGTAAGGGATAGTTTCCAATATGCACTTGATTCACCACAAGGAAATTTAGAGACCATACCGATAGTTAAGAAGTTTCTAGATGTTTTTGAAGAGGTAAAAAGTTTGCCCCCACATCGGGAAATTGAGTTTCATATCGATTTAATTCCCGATGCAAGACCCGTTGTTCACCAAAAGCGAAGAATGGCTCCCAGAGAGGTGGATGAATTGAGGGAACAAACCGATGAATTGTTGAAGAAGGGATCGATAAGACCAAGTCGCACAAATTGGGGAGCAGCAGTTGTTTTCGTTGCCAAGTCCGATGGTTCCCTAAGGCTATGTGTAGACTATTGAGACCTGAATAAGCAAATAATTAAGAACAAATATCCTCTTCTCCGTATAAATGACTTGTTTGATCAACTTCATGGTGCTCGGGTATTTTCAAAAATGGACCTGGCATCAGGATTCCATCAACTTAGAATAGCAGAAGAGTGCATTAATTTAACTGCATTCAAAGGTCCATATTTCTTATACGATTTGTTAGTTATGCCTTTTAGGCTGACCAATGCCCCAGCTTATTTTGTAGATCTCATGAATATAGTGTTCAAAGATGGGCTTAATAAATTCGTGTTAGTCTTTATTGACGATATTCTTATATATTCGAAGACTGAAGAAGAACATGAGAAGCATCTAGAGATTGTGCTGGAGATATTAAGAAGGAATATGCTTAAAGCCAAATTTTCGAATGCCATTTTTGGAAAAAAGAAATAATATTCCTAGGGCATGTAGTATCAGGAGAAGGAGTTTTGGTTGATCCAGGGAAAGTTGTAGTAGTCTAAGATTGGAAGACACCACAAACTCCAAAAGATGTATGTAGCTTTTAGGATTGGCCGGATATTATCGGAGGTTCATCCAAGACTTCTCGAAAATTTCCTCCCATCTTACAAGGTTAACAAAGAAGAATGTTAAATTTGAATGGACACCAAAATGTGAAGAAGCATTTAATGAGTTGAAGAAAAGGTTGACTAGCGCTCCAGTCTTAGCTATAGCTGATAGAAGTGGCGGTTTAACCGTTTATACTGATGCTTGTGGAGAAGGAGTAGGCGCGATGCTAATGGAACACGGGAAGGTTATTGCTTATGCAAGTAGGCAACTAAAGACTCATGAGAAGAATTATGCAACGCACAACTTGGAGTTATTAGCCATTGTGTTCGCATTAAAAATATGTTGGCATTATTTGTTGGGTAAGAATTCTTCATAGTTTATTTTAATAAACTTTGTTTGACCTTAGTAGATAATATTCCCTCTTTAAATAGGTGAAAATTTTGAGCTCTTCACATATCACAAAGCTTTGAAGCATCTTTTCACCCAGAAGGACTTAAATATGAGGCAACAAAGTTGGATGGAATTTCTCGTGGCTTATGATCTTGATATCTGATATACACTCGGAAAGGCCAACGTGGTAGCAGATGCGTTAAGTAGGAAACATGCCATTATAGCTTATTTGGTGGTGACCCCGACTCTTCTAGAAAGGATTTCTAGTAAGCAAAGTGAAGATCGACGTCTATGGAAGATCATTAATGGGATAAGCAAGGGTTATAGTTCAAGCTATGAAATAGACAACCGTGGGACATTACGATTGAAAGGAAGAATTTGTGTTCCCGATGTTGACAATTTAAGACAAGAAGTATTGGCTAAATGCCATCAATCCAAGCTAAACATTCACCCGGGTATCAACAAAATGTACAAAGATGTGAAAAGGACCTTTTGGTGGAAAAGTATGAAGTGGGATATCTCTATTAATGTTAGCAGATGCGCAAATTGTCAACAAGTCAAGAGCGACCAACAGAGGATTGCAGGGTTACTTCAACCTCTTGAAATTCCGACTTGGAAATGGGACCAAATATCGATGGATTTCATCGACGGCTTACCTCGATACAGAAAGGGAAATGAAGGCATTTGGGTTATCATAGATCGATTGACTAAAAGTGCACATTTTATCCCTGTAAAGCCAACACGAACTACTACAAGCCTTGTTGAGATATATTTGAAGGAAATTGTCTGATTGCTTGGAGTTCCAAGCAGTATAGTAAGGGGTCGGGATTCAATCTTCACTAGTAAATTCTGGGAAGCATTACAAACAGCTTTGGAAACGAAGCTAAATATTAGCACCACATATCATCTGTAGATTGATAGACAAACTGAAAGGGTAAATCGAGTACTAGAAGATCTTCTGAGAGCATGCATCTTAGATTTTGGAGGTTCTTGGGAAAATTATCTTCATCTTGTGGAGTTCTCCTATAATAACAATTATCAGGCTAGTATTGGCATGGCACCGTATGAAGCTTTGTATGATCATCCATGTAGATCCCTAGCATGTTGGATCGAGACCGGTGATCGGTTAGTACTTGGCCCTGATATGATCCGAGAAGCATCAGAGAAAGTTGACATGATCAGGAAGAAGATGAAAGAAGCCCAGAGCAGGCAAAAGAGTTACGCAGATAGGAGGCGTAGAGATTTGGAATTCTTAGTTGGAGATTTTGTATTTTTTAAAGTCTCTCCAATGAGAGGTGTGGTAAGATTTGGACGGGTTGGAAAGTTAGCACCTCGATATATTGGACCTTTTCCCATTCTCGAGCAGATCGGCCCACTAACCTATCGAGTACAATTGCTAGAAAGATTGTCAGGCGTGCACAACATTTTTCACGTATCTCATTTATGGAAGCATGTGTATGATCCAGAACAAATCATAGAAACAGCTGCCCAAGAAGATTTAGAAGTTAAACCCAATTTGGCAGTCATTAGATGACCAGTTTGAATCGTTGATCATGATGAAAAGCAATTGAGAAGGAAGATTGTAAGGTTGGTTAAAGTTCAATGGAGTGGAGATGCAGAGGATTGCACCTGGGAAACAGAAGACAGAATGAGGAAGGCATATCCTGAGTTTAGGATTGATGTATAGACTGTATTTATCGACATAGTGTACTCACCGCTTGTGGTGTAGTCACTTATTCATACTCTTGTATATATACCAACCATCTTATCAAATATATTTCCTTTTCGAGCAAGCTTCTTCCTTAATTTCGGAGACGAAATTCTTTTAAGGGGGAAATAATATAACGATCCAGAATTTTACCACTCCAAAATATAATATTTAAAGTGATTTTAAATATAAGATATATAAGGTTTTATGATTCAAATAATTTTAGATAGGATTTGAAAATAGAAATGTACACAAAAATATGAACAATCGCTTATATCGGTAAAAGTGACAAAATCCTGATTTCAGAAAAATAAGTTTCAATGGTTAAATAAATTATTTTAATTAATTTATAAGTGTTTGTATTTTGAAATAGCAATATACAAATTATTTTTAAATTTGGTTTACATAAATAAATAGTTTAACTAAAACGTCAAAATGTAACCGTAAAACATTTTGTCGAAAATCAACGTTTTGTCGATTTAAAGTTGTCGCAACGTTGTTGCACCTTTATTTTCTTATATATGAACATATATTCAAATAGTATAAGTATTAATTAAGTCACTAATCATGTTTACTTTTACTAAACATACTTAGAAAATTCTAGAATATAATTAAGAAAAAGTAATCATAAAAAGACAAAAAAGAGTTATAAACTCAAAAAGCAAACATCAAATCAAGCAAACATAATTATTACTTTCTCTACTTAATAATTAAGTGAAAATGACATAAAGTAATGATTTGAAATGTGATGTTAAGTGTTGGAAAAAATTAGTTTTCTTAAAGTATAAGAAAAGGGTATTTCGGTCTTTTTACAAAATATTATTTTAATCCAAAACTTTTTCCATAAATAACCATCCACTTTCTTCACTTTTTTCACAACTTCTCTTCCTTTTACAAGCTTTTATCCACTTCTCTAATGGCTTCTCTTCTTAATAAAATAATGCTAAAATATTCCAAAAATAACTACTAAAGAAATATCCACTCAAACTTCACTTAAACCACTTCAAAAACCTCCTCCTCCCCTCTACCCACGGCCCACCTCTTCACCACCCATAGCCGAGCACTCCCTTCCCCTCCACCTTGGTTGTGAGCACCATTCATCTCCCCCAAGCCAAGTCGAGCCATTCGAGTCCAAGTGCGCAAAGATTCGTGAGCGAAAAACAACGAGTAGCGAAGCTATAATCGATTTTCCGTTTGCCAAAACCAAACAAAGTGAGAACTCCTATTTATATGTATGTATTTGGTTGTGATGTTGTGATATGTTTTTTTGGATGTTTGGTTATGATATTGATTTCCATATGTTGTTTATTGCATGTAAATATTGAAACAAGGTACGATATACACGACACTGATTCACACGGGAAACACTTACCAAAATAAATTGAAAAGTGATATGGAATCATTTAATGCCTTTTAAAATGATTAAAATGTATTAGAAAAGTTTTATAAACATATAAACTTGTTTTAACAAAGTTTGAATGAAAAACATGAAACATGTCAAAACTAGGCGCGTCGCGCAACGGTAGTTCGCGATTTCGCGCCGAAAAGTTTAAATAAGTATATGGAGTGGAATTTAGCTCGGAATTCTTCGAGATAAGAATTTTCCAGACTATTATATCCATATCTTTCAAACAAAGAAAGAAAATCAAGATTTCATTAAGTAGATTTT
The DNA here is from genome assembly GCA_030737815.1 of Allium fistulosum. Lineage (NCBI taxonomy): Eukaryota > Viridiplantae > Streptophyta > Magnoliopsida > Asparagales > Amaryllidaceae > Allium > Allium fistulosum. Next base: position 1,339,740,962 of record CM060901.1, on the reverse strand, counting down.
AAAATTTTTCCAAAACAGTTTTCTAGAAAAATCACGCTTTTGCAGTAACTTGACCAAAGTTTAATATTGATATTTTAAATGTTTTAAAAATATGAAATAAATTCTAAAAATCTTTTAAATTTTTTATAAGTGATTTAAGTTGAAAATATGGATTTCTAAATGATGTAAAAGTCATTTTGAAGAATATTGCTTTTAAAACACTATTTGCAACACATTTTCGCAACGCTCTTCTATAACTTTTGAAATATAGGTTGAAACTTAACAATCCTTTCCCAAATCCTTCGTAAACATTTTTAAGTAAATAATAAAGTATTTTAAAAGAGATTTGAACAATTTAAAATTACTTCAAAGATTTAAAAAAGGAAAAAGAGTATGCGGAAACGGTTGGTACATTTGTTCCGCTTGTGAGAGCTAAACAGTAAAACAAGGTATGTAACTAACGTTAGGAATGGAGCAACCAGTGTCCTAAACTTACTTGGCCTTTGCTTTATCTTTTAGATGAGGGGTGGAACAGATCGAAGGGAAAGCTCGGATGCTCAACTTGGATTTTATAGAAATAATCTTCTTATACTCATTATTAAAATCCGAAGAGAGAACTCGTCGTATTCGTGGAATTTAAAAGGTGATGTCATCGTTATTCCTCCCATAGCACTTGTTGAATATGGAAGTTGATAGTGAATAAAAGTAGAGTGATTTTTATAATCCTATTTTCTCTAAAGATACTCTATAAAATAATTGGATAATATTTAAAAGAGAGGTTTAAATGATTCCGTATTTATAGAAGAAGATTTTAAAGATATATATCTCTTGAAGATATTTTTGATAAAGAGAAATGTATGAATCGAACAACAATCATCTAATTATATCATTTTTATCGATGATTGGATTTTGAAGAAACCGTGGTCGGATTTGGGTGATTCCTATCTGAAAACCACTTCGAACCAATTTATGTTTCAAAGTAAAATATGTTGAAGACATTAATATGAGGATTTTCATAGTGAAAAACTGCTTGTTGATCATTTGGGGATAAACTCCAAATATACATATAGTAGCGGTGGTTTCTTCGTTATGAAATATCCAATGCAAGGACTATTCGCCATTAATCATAACAGGATGTAGTAATGAAGTGCCTTCGGTTTCGTTCAATCCCAAAATGAACTTGTATGGAAGAATGTCTGACATTGAATTCTAAATCACACCGAGTGATCTCTATATAATGTATATCAGTCGGTAACGGAGAAGACACATTCGCTTAGCTTAACACCCTTTCCCGAGATGCACGAGCTCAGGAAGTTATATGTTTGTAGAAATCGTCCATGTGAGTGTACTATGTAGTTACCTTTCGTAGAAGCCACCTATTTATTCCGCTGTGTTATATATTATGTAGTTACCTTTCCCAAGCAGCCATGTAGTTAGGAAAGCTTGGAGCATTTTGGAATGGAGCATGGAGCCTGGAGCATTTTTGGATCTTTTGTAGAAGCCACATATTTATTCCACTGTGTTATGTATTATGTAGTTACTGGCATATGTAAGGATAGCCAGTTATAACTATCCCAGCTGGATTTGTATTAACTCTCATGGAGCAATTTGAAGTTATGACATGTATGATTATGAGTTGAATACGATGTGAGATTCTATTATTGTCTTGTCTTCTATCTTTATTTTTTTCTTTACCCCATGATAATCTGCCTCTCCGGTACTTAGATTTACGACACGTGAATACCAAGGATGTATTAGTGTCGATTTTTGAGTATCGAGGAGGTAGGTCATCTCATCTTTGGCGGTAGAGGAAGAGATTTTAGCTTGGTTGGATTTTGTGATTCCAACTATGCCGTGAGAGAGATCGAAGGAAGTCAACCTCCGGATATGTGTTCACCATTGGTGGGACAGCGATCAGCTGGAGAGCGAGGTTGCAGACGATTGTGGCTTTGTCCACTACAGAGGCAGAGCTCATAACTGCGGTTGAAGTAGCAAAGAGGCGCTTTATTTGAGGCGACTGTTGTGTGATTTGGGCTTTGTATTTGAAGGCGTGGATGTGTACTGTGACAGTCAGAGTGCAATTCACTTAGCTGAAAATCTGGCATTCAGCTCGAGGACGAAGAATATTGAGGTGAGAGAGTCGTTTCTTGTCTCGATGAGTGAAGAGAAGCTAGTTCGTCTTCAGAAGGTTCACACAAAGGAGAATGCATCATACATGTTTACCAAGTCATTGCCTGTTGCCAAGTTCAAGCATTGCTCGGACTTGATTCGCTTAATGAAGTGCTAGGTGCCACGGGGTGGCATGGGGGGAGAGTTGAGATGGTTTATGGAGACGTTTGTTTTCATGTGGATATTGATAGGTTCTACATGGACTAGATACTTCGAACACTTTGTTGACGGGCGGTGGCCTTGCTGTAGTTCATCGACAGAGTGTAATGGGTGATAGCGTTGCCGAAGCTCATTGAATAAGTATCCATTGCTTGGAGCATGAAGGTGTAGATGGAGTTGGAAGACTTGTATGGAATTCGATATCAAGGTGGATATTGTTAGAAATTGATACCTGAATTCGGGAAGAACCCATTGGAGAAGCTCATGGAAGGCTGATGCCGAAACCCTAGAATCGACGAAGATGAAGCCCTAGGCTTTGGAGAAAGAAGTTGGAGTTCGTTCGTTCAGTGGATGTGCTTCTGTTTGGAGCGGTGTTGGATTTGTGGAAGACCAAACAGAAGTTTTCGTTCGGTAGTTCGAGAATGCCGCTCCATTTGGAGCGGTGGTGCTTGTTTGATGCCGAACCAAATTTTTGGTTCGGTATTGTGCCGCTCCAGTTTCCTTACTGGTCCAGAACTCTCGTTCAACTGCCGAACCAAATGAGATGTGTCTATGTCGGTCAAAATGTTGGAATGACCGGACCAAATTGTGTCGAACCAGATTGATATGGGCTTCGCTGGTCCAAGTGATGCCGAACCAAATATTTGGTTCGGTATTGGACCATGTTGGTTCAGATCTCAAATGCTGTATGCCGAAACAAATTGTGCCGGACCAGATGCATGCTGAACCAAGCAGTGCCGCTCTAGATGTTTTGTTCAGGAATTGGGCTTTGCCAGACCAAATGTGCCAAACCAAACCTCAGGGCTGCTATATAGCAGCCACCCCTACTCATTTCTTCACTCTATAAATAGTGGAGCTTCTGGACAACAATGACAGCCATCCTAGAGAGCTGAAACTCTGTAGAATTTTGTTTGTATTGTTAATTCTTCTTATGTATAGCCTCCAAAAGTGAATCGATCTTGTAACTCTAATCTTTCTGTGATTAATAAAATCTCCTCTCCCCAAGTGGACGTACACTGCCTCGCGGTAGTGGAACCACTTTAAATACTGGTGTTATTTATTTTTCTGCATTGCATAGATCTGTGACTGTTTGTTCTGGTGTTTATCTGTGTTTGATTCGTCTCACTACAATCACAATCCAGTTTTTTTCCGCTGCGTTGGGTTTTTATTTCCTTAGACTGATCATTTGAAGGGATTTTCCCCAACACTTAACCATACTTGAAATTACTTCATATGAAAGTTTCACATAAAATTAAGTTATTTTGATTACCAACTATTTTGGTTGTTATTTACATTGTTTCAATTCAAAATTAAAAACACTACCACAAAAATACCCTATTACAATGGCGTTTTTACAACGGTAAAAAAATGTTTGTTGTAATAGAAACCTATTACAATGGTTTTATCTTATCTATTGTAATAGATGTCACTTTTCAACAAGTTTTTTTTATTGCCCATTGTGATGAATACCTATTACAACGTGTTTCATCTGATTTTTGTAATAGATGCTTATTACAACTATTTTTTGTCTATAGTAATAATGCCAATTTTCATTAATACCTCTTCCCTGATTGCCAGTTGTAATAAATGCCTATTACAAAAGAAAACTGCCCACTGTAATAGATGCCTATTACAACAGTTTTTTGTCTATTGTAACAGATGCCAATTTTCATCAATAGCTCTTCCTTGATTGCCAGTTGTAATAGGTGACTATTACAACGATTTTCTTTTGCCCGTTATAATAGATGTCAATTTTCACAACTCTTTTTTTGCTAGTTATAATATATACATATTACAAACTTTTTAGTTTACCTGTTGAAATAAATGCCAATTGTTGACAACTCTTAACCGATTATTGTTATCTTCGATTATTTTAGACGTCAAAGGAGGATTTAAATAGTATTCCAACATACTTAATTTTATTTTCCAGTTATTAATACATAACTGTATAAAAAAAATTCAAAATAAAATACAGTGAGAATGTTTTAACAATTAATCATGTTAAACGAGAATTATAATAATTAATAATTAATAATTTGTAATTTATAATCAATAACAAATAATACATATTTACTTATAATTTATAAATGGCAATTTATAATTAATAATTATAAATGACAACATACATAGGTCATTATTTATAATTTATTATAATTAATGATTACTAATAAATAATTTAATATTTAATATTTAGTATGTAATATTTAAGATATAATAGTTGATATAAAAGATTTTACGTCCGACTTATCTCAATTAAGTTGGTGAGTTAAGTCAAACATACAAGTCAAGTCCCATCCACCTTCTCCAATTCGAAGCAGCAAAACACTGTCCTCGTCCGACTTAACTGAGTTAAGTTGAACATGAAAATTCGCGAAGGCAAATCCACAAACAGAAGAGGCAGAAACCAAAATTCATAGAGGCGGGCTCAATTTTTTTTGCTATTACCGCCCTTTAACTAAGCTTCTCCTAAAGCTAACTTAGAAAACAGCCGCCATAAAATAAATCATCCCAATCTCCTCTTCCTTTCTTCTTTGTTATTTTTTTTTCCTGCAAAATTGTAGATGTTGTTGAGTTGATGAAGAGTTTTGTGCAGTTTCGTACAAGATTGTGTACAGGTTGTGATAAGGAAGGTTGTAGTTGTTGAAGGTTTGCTTGGTGGTTAGTGAAGTTGATAGTTGTTGGTCGATGAGGTGAAGGGTGCAGTGTTGTGATGACAGGGATTTGTGCAACGTATCATCTGTGTCAGCGTCTCCTTTTCCAACTTCTTCTCCTTCACCGACTGCTCCTCAACCAGCAGTTGCCATCAACCCCTATTCAGCCTGGAAAATTCTTCATAGAAGATGTGTGGATGAATGCATTCTAGCCCCTTATTTCCCTCCCACCGAACCTCTTAAGTTCACCACTGCTCATTGCATCCTCGGCGCCAGCAACATTATCAAATTTTTACAAGTAAGTACCCTGCTTCTCATTTAAATTTTCCTATTTTATTTATTTATTTATTTTACAACTAAGCCACTAACGAATTTTGACCTATAGGAGTTTCCCAAAAACTAAAGAGCGGACGTGCAAATGCAAGAATCTGATGATAGCATGACTTGCCTGAAAGTCTTGGAATTTAAGCTGCTCTAATGCAATTATAATGGTTTGTTACTTTATATTTGGTATTCATTTTTTATTTATTTTTTAATCACATCTTTTATATGGGATTTTCAAAGATAAATATTAGATTCGGGTTATTATATTATTGAAATTTATAGTTTTAAGCATTGAATGGTAGATGAATATATACACAAACCATCATAAACCATATCAACTTTAAATTAGATTGTAGTAATTTTTGATGTATGGTCATGGTGTTAGATGGTCATATATAGCAATAACTTAACCATAAATACATTTGTGATTTGCAGTAATATCGACTACATCAGCTATTGTTGCGTTGAACATGTAGAAAGCTAAAAGGTTCAAAATTGATATCGTAATTACCAATGTTCATATGCCTGATATGGATGGCTCTAATTTCTGGAACAAGCGAGTCTGGAAATGGACCTCCCATTCATTAGTAAGTCTCTGAATATGTTGTCCTTATCATTGATGAATCATTATATTTCAATTTGTTTTCATTAGGAGTTGGAAATCTTTGTAATATATCTTTGTTCTCTAAATTATAGCTTACCAAGGTTAAATTTAACGTTTTACAATTGAATTTTTAGTGGAAAATATATGGTTCCAAATCATGCATTAACTTTGATAATGGAACATCCAATAGATAGCCGGATTTTTTTGAAATTTAACTGAAATTCACACAGAAAAACATATTTGTTATATACAGCAGCACTTATGATAAATGACAATCCATATGTCTAGTGTAAAGGCTCAAAAAATGATGATGATTGATATTATTTTTCCTTGAACTTATTTTTATTTTCTTTTTTCGAATGCAAAACATACAATGGTGTCAGCAGATGATGCTCCAAAAACCGTGACGAAAGGGATAGAACCCGGTGCTTGTGATTATCTTCTTAAACCAGTTAGCATTGAAGCGCACAAATATCTATGGAAACACATTGTCAGAAAAGAGACGAAGGAATTGTCAGAAATTCTTTACTGTTCGATCTTTCATGATTAATGATGAACAATTCAAGTAATAGCCCAAGGATCACCAATATCGAATATTTCACAAACAAAACTTAATATGATTTTTTTGTTTAAGATGACATACCTTGATTTACAGCGGAAGATGTAATGGCTGTCATCTTCTTCTTTTGAATTCTAATAATTACTCTTCTTCTCAGAATTCGGTTTCTCTCTCTAACCCTATTTCTTTATGTGTTTCTTGATGGAGAAGAATACCTATCTTTTTTGGGAGAGAGATGACCCAATCCTTTATATAACATTTAACTCTAAATCTGGTACGTCCATCATATACCAATTCAACGCTTAAGATTAATCACAGACCTAATGTTCTAATTATAGAACGGTCTATTTATGACTTAATTAATCAGATCACATTAAGATTAGAAACTGCATAACGTTAAAGGTAAATGAAACATTCTATTTATGACCTAACTAATAGGGTCACATTAAGATTAGAAACTGCATAACGTTAAAAGTAAATGAAACGATTGCAGTTTCTAATAGCAGATTTCTAACATTCTCCCACTTGACCCGATTATTCATAATATCAAGTGTTGAACATCATACTATGATAAATTGCTGAGAGTTATGGCGGTTGTGCATTATTAATTCAATGCATTCCCTTCCATATACTACAATACCAGCAATCCATCATTTTATACTCATAATTTATATAAAACAGCACAATGGTCCACATAATGTCTTATATCATAATGATTAAACATAATATCTTTATAAGACTCTTTCTTGTTTAAATTACATAAAGTACGTACTACCACATTAAAACAAGAGACACATAATTGTATATCAGAAACACACAAAGGAGCTCAAAATGTCACACTTTCTTTGAACATGTTCCTTAAATTGTCTTGGCTGTAACCCTTTCGTCAAAGAGTCTGCAATTATAAGTTCTGTCCTTATGTGCATGATTGACACTCTTTGTTTCTGAACCTCATCTTTCACATAATTGTACTACCATTCTTTGAACATGTTCCTTAAATTGTCTTGGCTGTAACCCTTTCGTCAAAGAGTCTGCAATTATAAGTTCTGTCCTGATGTGCATGATTGACACTCTTTGTTTCTGAACCTCATCTTTCACAACAAGATACTTCAGTTCCATATGTTTGGCACCTATAGAGTACTTGTTGTTTTTTGAGAAAAACACTACTGTAGAGTTATCACAATAAATTTTTAGCGGCTTGCTAATGGTGTCGACAACCGAAAGTCCTGAAATAAAGTTCTACAACCATAATGCATGAATTGTGGCTTCATAACATGCCACAAATTCTGCCTCCATAGTAGATGAAGCAACGATAGTTTGTTTCGCACTTTTCCATGATATGGCTCCTTAAGCAAATATAAACATGTAACCAAAAGTCGATTTTCTAGTATCGATGCATCCAGCAAAATCTGAATCGATATATCCAATCACCTCCAATTCATTGGATCTACTATACATGAGCATGTAATCTTTCATGCCTTGTAAGTACCTCAACACTTTCTTTGCAGCTTGCCAATGTTCCCTTCCTGGATTACTTTGATACCTCCCTAACATACCGACCGCAAAACTGATATCCGGTCTAGTACAGGTTTGAGCATACATTAGGCTACCAACTACAGATGCATATGGAATTGATTCCATTTCCTTTCGTTCAACATCATTCTTAGGACATTGCATGAGATTGAATTTATCACCTTTCTGTACAGGAACTTTCCCAGGTGAACACTTACTCATTCCAAATCTCTCTAGAATCCTTTCGATATATCCTTTCTAAGACAATCCTAATATTCCTTGTGATCGATCACGAAATATTTCTATTCCAATCACATAGGATGCCTCTCCCATATCTTTCATTTCAAAGTTCGTTGAGAGAAATTCCTTAGTCTCATGCAATATGCTTAAATTATTTGCAGCAAGCAAGATGTCATCAACATAAAGGACTAGATAAATAAACTTGCTCCCACTGATCTTTTTGTAACGACCCCATATTTTAATTTAATTTAAATTGATAATTAATGAATTTTTGAATAAAAATAGTAAAATAAATCGACAAAATGGAGCGAGTTTCCCCGAATTCAAGTATATTTTGTATAAATCATTTAAATTTAATAATATTGTAAATATTGTATATATGTGAATATATATGTATATTTTGGGTTTGAAATAAAATATTTAAAGTAAAATAAATGATTGAGTTATAAATAGAAGGTGAACTATAAAAATAAAAATAAAATAAAAGTAAAACTCAAATGAGAATTATCAACAAAATTAGATTAGAAGTTATTTATATTACATAAAAATAGAACTTCATTAGATTTTAAAGTAATACATTAACGAATTTAAAACAACAAAAATACTCAACTCAAATATAAATTAAATAGCTTGTTTACAGATTATAAAGAAAATAAAGTAAAACATAACTAAATTTAAACAACATCTTCAAAAGTATAAGTAAGTAGATTTAAAATAAAAAGTCAACAAGAACATATCTTCTCAGCCGAACAAAAATATATTTAAGTATAGGAAAACATGAAATTACATAAACAAATCTCTCAGCCGAGTAAAATTATGCAGTATTATAAACATAGAATATCTTTGTATACTTGTAAAATAAAGAACAAAGGAAATAGTAAAGTACAAAAGCTTGCAAAAGAACATTATGAAATAAAACAAACTGTAAATAGCATAAGTGTGTAGACAAAGCAATTTATTGCAAGATATCTCTAGCCTCCAAGATCTTGCCTGGTAAACCAAAAATGGTACACAAAACAATTAATGCAATTGTACATATGAACATAGAGATAAGTATGAAACAAATATAAAAATATAAAAGTTTCCAATACAAGCTCACTATCTCACATTTTGTACAGCCGAAGGAAATAAAAATGTAAATGGTACATTAGCATTTAATGTTTGCATCCTCAAGTACACACAACATATTATCATCTCAGCCTCCACAAAGAAAAATATCACTGCTACAAGTTTGTACAAATAAATATTATAACCCTGTACAAATTTTAATGCCTGTACACTTCTTTTCTTTCATATATACATCCATATTCATCCCATTCGTTCATTTAGAACCTGAGCAAAGAAAAAAAAAATTTAAACAACACCATATTTCTAAACTCGAAATCAAATAACAAAAGCTGCAAGATCAAGTGAAAAGATTTCAACTTGCAAGGTTCAGCCTGTTTCAAAGTAAAAGCAAGCTCACCTCTTTTCTTTCCTGGAAATCTAATGTGAGTAACTTCATGTTTAAAAATATTCTAAGTTTAATCTAGTTGCGTGATGGATATCGGTGATGTGTTGTATGAAATATATGCATTTCATTTAATTTTGATAAGATGAAGCCTGTATTTTTTTTCTGGTTGTTGCCTCTGTTCAAATTTTCAACAGTCTGAGTTACTTCAAAAATCATGTTTGCTCAACCTATTGATTTTTAGGACAAAGCATATAAACAAAACATGTTTGGGTAAGTGTAAAGTAAATTTTAAAATTTGAATTCATGCTAAACAAAGTTGATCTGCTCTGGAAAACCTTAAGAACAGTTAAAATTTAATACAAGTGACATTTTCGAATATCTTGAATTATCAATTCAAGTTTATAAACTAATTACTAAATCAAAATTTGGATTTTTGAAACTTAAATCACATTTTTTAGTAATGGGTGGAGTTTGCATTGCTGGGTTGATCAATTTGGGAAGTTTGGATTCCCTCGGGCAATACACTTGATCGGAGTGATGGAGGTTTGTTGGGGAGGTAGATGAGTGATCGGAGAGGCCATGAAAAATGGTCGGAGGCACTCGCGATCACTGTGGCGATGGTGGTTTTCGATTTCAGTGGGTAAACCTAATTTTTGTTGCGATTTGTATTTGGTCTCGTTCCTCATCAATAGGTGATCGAGTTCGATGTGGGCTTCGGAGTTGGTGGAGGAGGTGTTGAGGAGTGGATGGCCGAAGATTCGTGGATTCCGGTGGTCTTGGTCGTGAGAACGACGAATTTCCTGGTTTTGGGGTGGTAGTTGTTTTCCTGTTCCAGTTTTGGGTTGAACTCGAATTCGACTTCGAGTTATGGGATGAAGGATCTGATGCTTGCGTTGGGTTGTCAGGGTGGAGGTCGACTTGTCAGAGGCCGGAGGGAAGTTCGTCAACGATCGGCGTCGTTGTACACGTGCACGAATTTGGGGGTGTCAGCCTGGGAGTTGCCAGAGAAGAACGCGATTCTTCTCGCGTGTGACTCGGGTAAATCGAGTACGTTACTCGAAGCAAATCGTCACTGTCTCGGGTAGGTCGTTGTTTTACTCGAGTAAATCCCTATTTTACTCGAAGTATATTGGGGTGAGCTCGGGTAGTTTGGTTGACAAAGTTTTTAACCTGTAACTTGTTGCACAGTTTTTAAGTGTTGGTTTAAAATTGAAACCAGGTTGGACTGAGTCCAAAGAAAAGTTTAATTCCAGATTTTTGAAGAAATAAAGTTTTAAATTTAAAAAAGTTTAAATATTTTGAATTAAAGGGAATTTGATTTGAATCCCTTCCTAGCAAAATATTGCTTTAAGTTATAATTTAAAGTTTTAAAAAGTTAGTTTATAAAGTGATTTAAAGTTAAATTAATGATCGTTTGAACTTGGAGTTTAAAATGAAAGTTCAAAAGGAAATTTGAAATAAATGTTTCCAACATATGGAAGTGAAATTTAAATAAATAAATGAAAAATGGGTTTCTTTAAGTAATAAAGATTAAAGCCTTAAATTCATTAACCATTAAAGTAATTAAAGTTGATGATTGATAATTTGTATTTATTTTGAATCTTAAATTTAAATGGAATTTAAAAGTAAATTCAAAAGTAAAATGTTTTGAAATGCATTTGTAAATGACAATTAAGTCATTAATAAGAAGAAATGATTTATCTTAAAGATAATTAAATAATTAATGGTTAATTAATGGGTCATTAAGGATTAATTAATTAAGTTAATTAATTAAGGGATTATAAATTAATGAAGGTGATTAAGGAAAGATAATAAACTAAGGGCTAATTAATCAATGTGATTAATTAAGGATAATTAATTTAAGAATAATTTATTAATTATTAATGGTTAGTTAATAAATGATTTAAAGGATAATTAATTATATGGGTTTGTAATTAATTAATGATTAATTAACCCGGATTTGAAATTCATAAGTAATTAATCAAATTTGAATAAATCAGATAATTAACTGACCTTACTTATGAATATTTGGATTTGATTGGATGATTGAATTGTTTGATATCCCTGATATATGATGCTTTGTGATACATCCTGATTTATGTTGTGATCTGTAGTTTACTTATCTGTGACCTTTATATATCTATGATCTGTGAATGAACGATAAGCGTTGTTCTTATACCGCTTATCGAATTATATTTCTGTATTCTGATATGTGATGATTCATTGTGTTGCACTTTTGTGTTAAACCCCTGGACTACACTTTTACACACACAAATATGGATTTCACGTGGAAATCGGTTAAGTCACAGATAATTTAAATTTGATGTTTTTGAAATTGAAATTTTAATTTCAATCGATTTTGAAATTGGAAATTTGGGTTTAAAGTGAAAAGCTTTTGAAATGGAATTTCAAAAATAAAAGTTATTTTGAATAACTTAATCGAGTTTTGAAAATTTAAATAATTTGATTTAAATTTGAATTCAAGTTTGAAGTTGAATTCTATGATTTGGAACTAGGGATTAAAGATGATATAAATGTGTTTATCTGAATTTAAACCATTTAAAAACATCGTTTGAGAATTTAGATTTAACCCAAAGATTTTAACTCGTATGAATGAATCAGATTTCCAAAATGAAAACTGTTTGTTTTCAAATGATAAAAGCTTTCAGATAAGAAATGAAATTCCAGTTTAATTAAAGGAATTTCAATATTGAAGTGAAAATGGTTTTCCAAGTTATGAATGAATTGTTTTGAAAAGCTATGATTTGAATCTGTTATCTTTAACAGATTTAAAATAATGATTGGTTTAAACCATTTGAAATAAAATTGTTTTGAAAGCTATAAGTTAAATCTTTGATTTAAAGGTTTAACGAGTTAATCAAATTGAAATGGAAATTAATTTGGAAAATCTGTGAATGAATCTTTTGTTTAAAAGATTAAAGTGTGGAAACTGTTTAAACTGTAAAGGTTGAATCTTTTTGTTTAAAGATTTGAAATGGTAATCGATTGAAACCATTTAAAAAGAAGTTGAATTAATAAGTTGTGACTTAATTGAAATCCCATATCCATATGTTTTTAAATATTACGCTCACTATTCGGTTTAGCCGGGAGAGGACCTTTGGGTCGTATAACCCATTCCGAATATGTGATACGTCGATATGGATCGCATTTGAAGACCGGTGTTGAAGACCGGATATTTTTGAAAACGAAAGGATTACCGTCGAGTTACTCTGCATCGGCTGATCCCCGATATAGAGGTTTTATCATCCTTAGTGACGGGAAGTCCGGACGTGATTGGAAATTATCCGGATTTGCAAGGGCTTCGTGAGAAGTGCCTTCGGTTCTGTTCGAACCCGGAACAGACTTGTATGGATTGTATGTCTGACATTACACTTTGAGATATAAAGCCGATTTCTTTCAAATACATTTCTGTTGGTGGCGGAGAATTTATTCTCTTAGCTTAACACCCTTCTCTGAGACGTATGAGCTCAGAGGTTATGTAGTTGAAATTTATCAGCGATATATCCCAATTTGGTAATGTGGCATGCTGAGTGTTGCTGTGTGATGATCAGTGTTTGATCATTTGTGATATGATCATTTGTTTGATCATTTATCTTTGTGATCATAGGTTGATCATCTGTTGACCCAAAGCGTGGCTTTTTGAAAAAGCGTAGCTTTGTGGACGAGACTTCATCAGGGCCTCACAACCCGGAAATGGTCGAAACAGGATCGTTGCGGCAAGGTTATGAGGGTCGCGCCCTTTAGGGTATGTCATTTCCTTCTGGAAAGGGGTGGTATCATGGTATGGAGCCCAGATACTTACTCATGTGGATACACTTTCTTTATGATGTGTGATGTTGGATATCGAGCGCTCGGATAAAGGTCCCAAAGGACCGGGGGATGGCATATTCGTGAGTTACCTGTTACAGGGGTAACCCGGCCTTGTTGGTAGAGAGCAGTTTGTCTCTCGGGACGTCCCGCCAGAGGCGATCCCATGCGGTGGAATAGGAAGTTCCTTAGCCTAACCATTTGTTGGAAATCCATTTTTCCAATACGAACCTTGTACGGTTTTAGTTGTAGAACCTGCCATCTACTTATGGTGGCGCCCCACTGTTTGGATGGTAGCTATAGTAGGCATAGTTCGGAATGTCTATGCTGGCTAAGATTAATATTATACTTTCGAAATGTTTTCTGCACTATGCACTAATAATAATATCCAATGATTTGCGTAGTAAGCATCTTTAACTATCATAAGAAGAAATCTCCTCCAATTCTGCGTTTGCATTGTGTGTGTGGCGGGAGGTCTTATGGTAGTTTCATTTTCCAAAAGCATTGCGGATTTCAATGTTTAAATTCTTTTGTGTTTGTTTAAAGATAAACTGTTTTTGTTGCTCACACCAGTCCCATGACTGATCCGGAGTTTATTGTTCCTTTCCTAAACTCTGGGTGCTCATAATTTTCCACACGAGCAGTCTAGAGTTGGGTTTCTTTTCAGATATTCAGGTTTAGTAGATTATCTGGAGCTAGTTCATTCATCGGAGTTGCTTATCTTGGAGTTGTGGATTCATTCTTGTCTGAAGATCATTTTGGAGTTATCATTTCTATTGATATTGTTCCGCTGCTGTTGTTATCTTTCTTTTCCGCTGCTATTTTCTTGTATCATATCTCTGATGTATATTGATATTCATTGTATCACTCTGTTGTATCAGATATTGTATATCAATGTATTATTCTTTTATTCCGCTGTGTTATTTACTTAATGTTGTTATAGCTCCGGCGAATCGGATTTGAACGGTCGAATCTATGACATTCGAGTACGATGTAAAGTATGGATGTCGATTTTCGAACGCGAAAAATCTGTATCGTTACATTTGGTATCAGAGCTAAGGTTGAACTTTAGCTCAGGAGTATAACACATTAAGTAACTCATTAGAGATAGAGTGAAGTAAACTCTAGAATGAGTATCCTCAGATATCCGTCGTGTGCCTCAGTAAATTCTCTTGCTATCCACTGATAGTAAGTATGAGTGCAAGAAGAGGATGAGATAGGGGACAGGGGAATACGACTAGAAATGGTCAATGCTCTGTAACAATAGTGGAAGCAATCTTTTCTCTATCGATCTCTTTGTTCGTCATTTTTTTTTAAATTCTTCGATAGTTTCTGGTAGATCCAGAAAGAAGATTCGATATATTTGAATGGGACGTAAACTCCAAATAAGCCAAAATTGTTTGTATGGATGAATTGGTTGCTTTGATTGCTATGGTTGATAGGTATACTTTAGTTCTAAACTAAAATTTTTGAAATTGTATCCATATATCTATCTATTCTTTTGGTCCCCATATATTCTACGAATGGTTAGTTATCACTTTGAACTAACCTATGCCACTGCATATTTCGTAGATTTGGATAACCCGAGTATTTTGTGAAGTGTCAAACAGATTCGTTCTTGTATTTGTTATTGATATTCTGATTTGGTAAGCCAAATGCAGAACAGATGTTCAGTTGATGAAATATTCTTCATCTATCTTTTTGTCTCCTTGGTAATTTCGAGGACGAAATTCTTTTAAGGGGGAAGTCTGTAACGACCCCATATTTTAATTTAATTTAAATTGATAATTAATGAATTTTTGAATAAAAATAGTAAAATAAATCGACAAAATGGAGCGAGTTTCCCCGAATTCAAGTATATTTTGTATAAATCATTTAAATTTAATAATATTGTAAATATTGTATATATGTGAATATATATGTATATTTTGGGTTTGAAATAAAATATTTAAAGTAAAATAAATGATTGAGTTATAAATAGAAGGTGAACTATAAAAATAAAAATAAAATAAAAGTAAAACTCAAATGAGAATTATCAACAAAATTAGATTAGAAGTTATTTATATTACATAAAAATAGAACTTCATTAGATTTTAAAGTAATACATTAACGAATTTAAAACAACAAAAATACTCAACTCAAATATAAATTAAATAGCTTGTTTACAGATTATAAAGAAAATAAAGTAAAACATAACTAAATTTAAACAACATCTTCAAAAGTATAAGTAAGTAGATTTAAAATAAAAAGTCAATAAGAACATATCTTCTCAGCCGAACAAAAATATATTTAAGTATAGGAAAACATGAAATTACATAAACAAATCTCTCAGCCGAGTAAAATTATGCAGTATTATAAACATAGAATATCTTTGTATACTTGTAAAATAAAGAACAAAGGAAATAGTAAAGTACAAAAGCTTGCAAAAGAACATTATGAAATAAAACAAACTGTAAATAGCATAAGTGTGTAGACAAAGCAATTTATTGCAAGATATCTCTAGCCTCCAAGATCTTGCCTGGTAAACCAAAAATGGTACACAAAACAATTAATGCAATTGTACATATGAACATAGAGATAAGTATGAAACAAATATAAAAATATAAAAGTTTCCAATACAAGCTCACTATCTCACATTTTGTACAGCCGAAGGAAATAAAAATGTAAATGGTACATTAGCATTTAATGTTTGCATCCTCAAGTACACACAACATATTATCATCTCAGCCTCCACAAAGAAAAATATCACTGCTACAAGTTTGTACAAATAAATATTATAACCCTGTACAAATTTTAATGCCTGTACACTTCTTTTCTTTCATATATACATCCATATTCATCCCATTCGTTCATTTAGAACCTGAGCAAAGAAAAAATAATTTAAACAACACCATATTTCTAAACTCGAAATCAAATAACAAAAGCTGCAAGATCAAGTGAAAAGATTTCAACTTGCAAGGTTCAGCCTGTTTCAAAGTAAAAGCAAGCTCAGCTCTTTTCTTTCCTGGAAATCTAATGTGAGTAACTTCATGTTTAAAAATATTCTAAGTTTAATCTAGTTGCGTGATGGATATCAGTGATGTGTTGTATGAAATATATGCATTTCATTTAATTTTGATAAGATGAAGCCTGTATTTTTTTTCTGGTTGTTGCCTCTGTTCAAATTTTCAACAGTCTGAGTTACTTCAAAAATCATGTTTGCTCAACCTATTGATTTTTAGGACAAAGCATATAAACAAAACATGTTTGGGTAAGTGTAAAGTAAATTTTAAAATTTGAATTCATGCTAAACAAAGTTGATCTGCTCTGGAAAACCTTAAGAACAGTTAAAATTTAATACAAGTGACATTTTCGAATATCTTGAATTATCAATTCAAGTTTATAAACTAATTACTAAATCAAAATTTGGATTTTTGAAACTTAAATCACATTTTTTAGTAATGGGTGGAGTTTGCATTGCTGGGTTGATCAATTTGGGAAGTTTGGATTCCCTCGGGCAATACACTTGATCGGAGTGATGGAGGTTTGTTGGGGAGGTAGATGAGTGATCGGAGAGGCCATGAAAAATGGTCGGAGGCACTCGCGATCACTGTGGCGATGGTGGTTTTCGATTTCAGTGGGTAAACCTAATTTTTGTTGCGATTTGTATTTGGTCTCGTTCCTCATCAATAGGTGATCGAGTTCGACGTGGGCTTCGGAGTTGGTGGAGGAGGTGTTGAGGAGTGGATGGCCGAAGATTCGTGGATTCCGGTGGTCTTGGTCGTGAGAACGACGAATTTCTAGGTTTTGGGGTGGTAGTTGTTTTCCTGTTCCAGTTTTGGGTTGAACTCGAATTCGACTTCGAGTTATGGGATGAAGGATCTGATGCTTGCGTTGGGTTGTCAGGGTGGAGGTCGACTTGTCAGAGGCCGGAGGGAAGTTCGTCAACGATCGGCGTCGTTGTACACGTGCACGAATTTGGGGGTGTCAGCCTGGGAGTTGCCAGAGAAGAACGCGATTCTTCTCGCGTGTGACTCGGGTAAATCGAGTACGTTACTCGAAGCAAATCGTCACTGTCTCGGGTAGGTCGTTGTTTTACTCGAGTAAATCCCTATTTTACTCGAAGTATATTGGGGTGAGCTCGGGTAGTTTGGTTGACAAAGTTTTTAACCTGTAACTTGTTGCACAGTTTTTAAGTGTTGGTTTAAAATTGAAACCAGGTTGGACTGAGTCCAAAGAAAAGTTTAATTCCAGATTTTTGAAGAAATAAAGTTTTAAATTTAAAAAAGTTTAAATATTTTGAATTAAAGGGAATTTGATTTGAATCCCTTCCTAGCAAAATATTGCTTTAAGTTATAATTTAAAGTTTTAAAAAGTTAGTTTATAAAGTGATTTAAAGTTAAATTAATGATCGTTTGAACTTGGAGTTTAAAATGAAAGTTCAAAAGGAAATTTGAAATAAATGTTTCCAACATATGGAAGTGAAATTTAAATAAATAAATGAAAAATGGGTTTCTTTAAGTAATAAAGATTAAAGCCTTAAATTCATTAACCATTAAAGTAATTAAAGTTGATGATTGATAATTTGTATTTATTTTGAATCTTAAATTTAAATGGAATTTAAAAGTAAATTCAAAAGTAAAATGTTTTGAAATGCATTTGTAAATGACAATTAAGTCATTAATAAGAAGAAATGATTTATCTTAAAGATAATTAAATAATTAATGGTTAATTAATGGGTCATTAAGGATTAATTAATTAAGTTAATTAATTAAGGGATTATAAATTAATGAAGGTGATTAAGGAAAGATAATAAACTAAGGGCTAATTAATCAATGTGATTAATTAAGGATAATTAATTTAAGAATAATTTATTAATTATTAATGGTTAGTTAATAAATGATTTAAAGGATAATTAATTATATGGGTTTGTAATTAATTAATGATTAATTAACCCGGATTTGAAATTCATAAGTAATTAATCAAATTTGAATAAATCAGATAATTAACTGACCTTACTTATGAATATTTGGATTTGATTGGATGATTGAATTGTTTGATATCCCTGATATATGATGCTTTGTGATACATCCTGATTTATGTTGTGATCTGTAGTTTACTTATCTGTGACCTTTATATATCTATGATCTGTGAATGAACGATAAGCGTTGTTCTTATACCGCTTATCGAATTATATTTCTGTATTCTGATATGTGATGATTCATTGTGTTGCACTTTTGTGTTAAACCCCTGGACTACACTTTTACACACACAAATATGGATTTCACGTGGAAATCGGTTAAGTCACAGATAATTTAAATTTGATGTTTTTGAAATTGAAATTTTAATTTCAATCGATTTTGAAATTGGAAATTTGGGTTTAAAGTGAAAAGCTTTTGAAATGGAATTTCAAAAATAAAAGTTATTTTGAATAACTTAATCGAGTTTTGAAAATTTAAATAATTTGATTTAAATTTGAATTCAAGTTTGAAGTTGAATTCTATGATTTGGAACTAGGGATTAAAGATGATATAAATGTGTTTATCTGAATTTAAACCATTTAAAAACATCGTTTGAGAATTTAGATTTAACCCAAAGATTTTAACTCGTATGAATGAATCAGATTTCCAAAATGAAAACTGTTTGTTTTCAAATGATAAAAGCTTTCAGATAAGAAATGAAATTCCAGTTTAATTAAAGGAATTTCAATATTGAAGTGAAAATGGTTTTCCAAGTTATGAATGAATTGTTTTGAAAAGCTATGATTTGAATCTGTTATCTTTAACAGATTTAAAATAATGATTGGTTTAAACCATTTGAAATAAAATTGTTTTGAAAGCTATAAGTTAAATCTTTGATTTAAAGGTTTAACGAGTTAATCAAATTGAAATGGAAATTAATTTGGAAAATCTGTGAATGAATCTTTTGTTTAAAAGATTAAAGTGTGGAAACTGTTTAAACTGTAAAGGTTGAATCTTTTTGTTTAAAGATTTGAAATGGTAATCGATTGAAACCATTTAAAAAGAAGTTGAATTAATAAGTTGTGACTTAATTGAAATCCCATATCCATATGTTTTTAAATATTACGCTCACTATTCGGTTTAGCCGAGAGAGGAACTTTGGGTCGTATAACCCATTCCGAATATGTGATACGTCGATATGGATCGCATTTGAAGACCGGTGTTGAAGACCGGATATTTTTGAATACGGAAGGATTACCGTCGAGTTACTCTGCATCGGCTGATCCCCGATATAGAGGTTTTATCATCCTTAGTGACGGGAAGTCCGGACGTGATTGGAAATTATCCGGATTTGCAAGGGCTTCGTGAGAAGTGCCTTCGGTTCTGTTCGAACCCGGAACAGACTTGTATGGATTGTATGTCTGACATTACACTTTGAGATATAAAGCCGATTTCTTTCAAATACATTTCTGTTGGTGGCGGAGAATTTATTCTCTTAGCTTAACACCCTTCTCTGAGACGTATGAGCTCAGAGGTTATGTAGTTGAAATTTATCAGCGATATATCCCAATTTGGTAATGTGGCATGCTGAGTGTTGCTGTGTGATGATCAGTGTTTGATCATTTGTGATATGATCATTTGTTTGATCATTTATCTTTGTGATCATAGGTTGATCATCTGTTGACCCAAAGCGTGGCTTTTTGAAAAAGCGTAGCTTTGTGGACGAGACTTCATCAGGGCCTCACAACCCGGAAATGGTCGAAACAGGATCGTTGCGGCAAGGTTATGAGGGTCGCGCCCTTTAGGGTATGTCATTTCCTTCTGGAAAGGGGTGGTATCATGGTATGGAGCCCAGATACTTACTCATGTGGATACACTTTCTTTATGATGTGTGATGTTGGATATCGAGCGCTCGGATAAAGGTCCCAAAGGACCGGGGGATGGCATATTCGTGAGTTACCTGTTACAAGGGTAACCCGGCCTTGTTGGCAGAGAGCAGTTTGTCTCTCGGGACGTCCCGCCAGAGGCGATCCCATGCGGTGGAATAGGAAGTTCCTTAGCCTGACCATTTGTTGGAAATCCATTTTTCCAATACGAACCTTGTACGGTTTTAGTTGTAGAACCTGCCATCTACTTATGGTGGCGCCCCACTGTTTGGATTGTAGCTATAGTAGGCATAGTTCGGAATGTCTATGCTGGCTAAGATTAATATTATACTTTCGAAATGTTTTCTGCACTATGCACTAATAATAATATCCAATGATTTGCGTAGTAAGCATCTTTAACTATCATAAGAAGAAATCTCCTCCAATTCTGCGTTTGCATTGTGTGTGTGGCGGGAGGTCTTATGGTAGTTTCATTTTCCAAAAGCATTGCGGATTTCAATGTTTAAATTCTTTTGTGTTTGTTTAAAGATAAACTGTTTTTGTTGCTCACACCAGTCCCATGACTGATCCGGAGTTTATTGTTCCTTTCCTAAACTCTGGGTGCTCATAATTTTCCACACGAGCAGTCTAGAGTTGGGTTTCTTTTCAGATATTCAGGTTTAGTAGATTATCTGGAGCTAGTTCATTCATCGGAGTTGCTTATCTTGGAGTTGTGGATTCATTCTTGTCTGAAGATCATTTTGGAGTTATCATTTCTATTGATATTGTTCCGCTGCTGTTGTTATCTTTCTTTTCCGCTGCTATTTTCTTGTATCATATCTCTGATGTATATTGATATTCATTGTATCACTCTGTTGTATCAGATATTGTATATCAATGTATTATTCTTTTATTCCGCTGTGTTATTTACTTAATGTTGTTATAGCTCCGGCGAATCGGATTTGAACGGTCGAATCTATGACATTCGAGTACGATGTAAAGTATGGATGTTGATTTTCGAACGCGAAAAATCCGTATCGTTACACTTTTGGTATAAACAGTGATCAACCATATTTTCCTTAAAACCAAAAGATGTAATAATAGTATTGAACTTAATATACCATTGCCGGGATGCTTGTTTAAGCCCATATATTGACTTCTTAAGTTTACACACCAATTGTTCTTTACCTTTTACAGAAAAACCCTCAGGTTGATCCATATAAACATCTTCATCAAGATCTCCATTCAGAAAGACTGTTTTCACATCCATTTGATGCAATTCCAAATCATAATGTGCTACTAATGCCATTATTATTCTTAGTCAGTCCGTTTTGAAACAGGAGAAAATGTCTCCTTGTAATTAACACCATCTTTCTGAGTGTAACCCTTAGCAACAAGTCTAGCTTTATACCGTTCGATATTACCACTAGAGTCGTGTTTGGTTTTAAAAACCCATTTGCATCCGACTCTTTTACAGCCATGTGGTAACTCAACGAGATCCCAAACTTCATTATGTTGCATGGATTTTAGTTCTTCTTTCATGGCATTAATCCATTCCTTTGACTCTTTACTTTCTACAGCATGTGAAAACGAAACTGGGTCCTTATTAATTCCTTTATCATAATCTGATTCTTGCATATAAACCATATAATCATTAGAAATAGCCGACCTACGATCTCTTTGAGATCTTCTTAATGCTACTTGTTGTGGTTCATGCATATCAGCATTATGTAAGTCATTTCCTTCAGGAAGTACTTCTTCATTTATATGTTGTCCATCATCATGTTGTTCTCCAACAGTTGGAACAACATTTGGAGTAATAGTAGATGGAGGAACTATTCTAGGCAATGTAACATTTACCCTTGTTTCCTTTATTTCCACTATTTCTCTTATAGTACTCCCACTGACTTCACCAATCTCAATGAATCTTGCATTACCAGTTTCTACAATTCTTGGACTATGATTAGCATAGTAAAACACATATCCTTTAGATTTTTCAGGGTAACCTAAAAATACCCACTAATCGTTCGAGAATCTAATTTCTTTTCACGTGGATTATAAATTCTCGCTTCCGTCGGACAACCCCAAACATGGAGGTGTCTTAAGCTAGGTTTCCTGTTAGTCCATAATTCAAAAGGAGTCTTTTGAACAGCTTTACTAGGAACCCTATTCAACAAATAATTAGCGGTTTTGAGAGCATATGACCACAAATTCTTAGGTAGTGTAGAATCTGACATCATACTCCTAATCATATCTATTAACGTCCTATTGTGCCTTTCTGCTACACCATTTTGTTGTGGTGTACCTGGCATTGTGTATTGCGCACATATGCCATGACTTTCGAGGAATTTTGCAAATGGACCTGGACACTGGCTTGACTCATTATATTTGCCATAATATTCACCACCTCTATCAGACCTTATGATTTTCACCTTTTTATCTAATTGCCTCTCAACTTCCTTTACAAACGTCTCAAGGACATTCACAGATTAAGATTTTTCATGAAGCAAATAGACATAACCATAGCGGGAAAAATCGTCAATAAAAGTGATGAAATACTTTTCTCCATTAAAGGCTGGAGTATCCATAGGTCCGCAAATATCAGTGTGTATTATTTCAAGAAGCTGGCTACTTCTAGTGGCTCCTTTCTTATTATGTTTGGTTTGTTTACCTTTAATACAATCCACACATAATTCTAGATCATTAAAGTTCAAATTTGACAAAATTTCATTACTTACTAATCTCATCATTCTTTCTTTGGATATGTGACCTAGTCTTTTATGCCATAAGAAAGCAGAATTTTCATTCAACATGCTACGTTTGCATACAACATTATTTATTACATTCAGTAAGGAATTCGCATAAGTGTCATTCAGTTTCAATTTATATAAACCATCATTTAGAATACCAGAACCAACATTATCAGTATTCTTATATAAATCAAAACAACCAGATCCAAACGTACATCTAAAACCAGAAATATCCAACTTACTTACGGAAATAAGGTTTCTAGATAATGAAGGTACATAAAGGGTACTATATAAGTCTAATACATATCCACTTTCTAGAATTAGATGATAAGTCCCAATGCCTTCTATTGTGGATTTCATTCTGTTTCCCATAAAGAGAAAACGATCTTCATTTGGATTTATGGTTCGGATCATAAGAAATCCCTGCATATTATTGGAGACATGAGTTGTAGCACCAGTATCAAGTCACCATGTATTAATAGGAACTTCAACTAAATTTGATTCAAAACATAGGAAAGATAGATGATTACCTTTCTTTTCGAACCAAGCTATCCTTTTCGGACAGTCATTTTGATAATGTCCTTTCCTTTTACAGAAATGACATCGAACATCCTTTAGTTCCTTCTTTTCCTTATCCTGCCCATTCTTAGCAAGTGCCTTTTTCTTTTTGAAATGACTTGATTTTCCATTCTTTTCTTTACCAGCTTTATTACTCACAAAACTTACTGAGTGATTCACTTGATTTTTCAAACATCCTTCTTCCTGAACAAGTCTACTGGCCAATTCATTAACGTTCCACTTATCCTTTATAGTGTTATAGTTAATTTGAAAAGGTCCATATTCAGAACGTAGCGAGTTCAGGATAAACTGGACAAGAAAAGAATCCTCTACTGTAAGTCCAAGGGAGTTTAACCGTGCTGCAAGATTAGTCATCTCTATAATGTTCTCTTGCATAGTTCGTGACCCATCAAACTTCATGGTCATGAGTTCTGCCATAAGAGTACCAGCGAGTGACTTATCAGCTGAACGAAAATGCTCTTCCACAAACTGCATATATTCCTTAGCACTTTCTGTTTGCGGAATTGTTGACTTGATGTTATTAGCAACAGTCATCTTAATAAACATAAGGCTCAATCTGTTATTACGTTCCCATGCTTTATGGTATGATTTTTCTATCTCAGTACTAGCTGTTGTAAGAGCAACAAGTTTATCCTCAAGGAGTGCCAAGTCAAGATCCTGAACACCTAAATGGAAATTGACTTGTTCTCTCCATTCAGAAAAATTAACACCAGTGAACAATGTAACAGATGAAGCATGTGTATTCATGGGAACTACTGCAAATTAAATAAAAAAATTGAAATAACTATAAGCTCATAGCTAACGCGATTCAGATATGTACATAATAGTATAATATAGCACTCCTTTGGGTAGATACTATCTTATACTTAACATAATTAAATACCAAAACATAAGTAAGTAATAAATATATTCAAGTAAATAGAACTGACATCTTTGGACGATCAATATTTATTTAATCAAGATATCTATTAAACCTCATCATGTCAACTAGTTATAGAACAAGACTTTCCTTTGGGTAAGTTCTCAGGTTCTATCATTAGTGACGCCAGTTTTTAATTGGTATTATTATAACTGGCAATTTCTATCAATAATCATTATGTCACTTATGCCCTAAATGATTATTCTGATTTTGACCACTTTGGTGATTAACAAAATCATAAATCTCATGTGCATAAATGACTTATAACACATACTTGATTAAACATCATGAGTAAAGCATAGAACAGATCATTTGCAATCATAGGAAATATTCAGTTATTGATTAGTGGCTCTAATACCAAATGTCAGAAATTCTTTACTATTCGATCTTTCATGATTAATGATGAACAATTCAAGCAATAACCCAAGGATCACCAATACTGAATATTTCACAAACAAAACTTAATATGATTTTTTTGTTTAAGATGACGTAACTTGATTAACAGCGGAAGATGTAATGGTTGTCATCTTCTTCTTCTGACTTCTAATAATTACTTTTCTTCTCAGAATTCGGTTTCTCTCTCTAACCCTATTTCTTTATGTGTTTCTTGATGGAGAAGAATACCTCTCTTTTCTGGGAGAGAGAGGACCCAATCTTTTATATAACATTTAACTCTAAATCTGGTACGTCCATCATATACCAATTCAACGCTTAAGATTAATCACAGACCTAATGTTCTAATTATAGAACGGTCTATTTATGACTTAATTAATCGAGTCACATTAAGATTAGAAACTGCATAACGTTAAAGGTAAATGAAACGTTCTATTTATGACCTAATTAATAGGGTCACATTAAGATTAGAAACTGGATAACGTTAAAAGTAAATGAAACGATTGCAATTTCTAATAGCAGATTTCTAACAGGAATCGTATAATCTTTCAGTTTTATTTGTTTAAATGCATGGTGTACAAAGCAAACGCAAGAATCTGGGATCCAATGTACGGAAGTGCAGGCATTATCTGCCATTTGCAGAAGCAAGTGAATGATCTTTAGATAGAGTTGGCCAGAAAAAAGTAGAGTTGGTAAATATGGAAAGTCAACATGCAAATTTGCTTGCATCTATCTGCGTGCAAATGGCGAACAATCAACAACAACATTGTCAGCAATTGCAGCTTACACCTCCAGTAAATAATGTTAGCAAGTTCAAATGGTTACTAGCATGGCTACTGCTCATGTACGCATCAGGTATTGATTACCTGGTATACATAATTTATCTTCAATTATTGCTCTTCATGTATGCATTAGATAATGCCATTAATGGAAATGCTAAATGATGTGCATCCTACAAAGAAGTGGATCTTCATTTTCACCCTCTGGTCTCTAAGTATACCAAGGTTTCGACCTTTTCAATTTTTCTTGTATAATTTTATTTCAAATATAGTATTTTATTAAAAAAATATGCGTTTATCTTGCATCCTTAAATTTTTAAGTGCGTATCAGTTTTTTCTTATACACTTTGGCTGTAATAATTGTGTCCTATGTGTATTAGATCTAAAATAATAAAATAATGAGTTAATGACAAATCCACTTGGCAAATATTGTTTAGTTAGTAAGCTTAGAGCTTAGGAAAGGATTACCTATGAATATGAATTAAGTCCATTAATAACTATAGTAATTCAAATATTTTCATGGCTAGTTGGAGGGTTTTTGTTCAAAGTTTAATTCTTTTGTTTAAATTTTAAATTTGTTTTTTAGTGTACTGTTAATATCCAAAATTATTTCATAGCCATATTTTTTGAAATTTTAAATATATCATGCTATCTTTGATTAACTTAAGGAAAATTAATTCAGATCTTTATATTCTCCTTCTCAAATTTTGAAATTGTAGTTGATGAAATAGAACACATTAAACTCTGTTTAAAAAAGAGATAAAACAAAGCACATTAAACTCTCTTTGTTTTTGAATAGAGAGACAAATACTTGGATTTGGGTTGCCAAAATGATCAGAGAGTTTTGTTGCTTTGTTGATTTGTAATACTTGTGTATTAGAGATGAAGCTTGTAGTTTGCAATTTGTATGAATTCCTTTGCTCAATCAAGAATACTCATGTTGCCATTTTGGAACATAACAACTTCAGAATGTTGAAGTGTTTCTGCCCTTGATGAGTATATGACTAGAGCAGCTGCAAGAAGTAAGTTGAATGTGAAAATTGCTATGTAGTTCAAAATTGAAAGTCAATTGCTTGCTGCTTGTACGGTGTACTATAATTTGAAGCATAAATCAAGATGATGAATGAACTATGGTTGCCAGTATGGTTGCAAATTAATATTTGTGGGCACCTATGGAGATGTTTCAATGGACGCAGAGTTAACGTAAACTACGTAGCATAGAACTTGATCAGATTTGTACAATTGTTGAATATAAACGAATTTTAGTGCAGTATTTTTTTAGCGACAATGATTTGTAATTATATCAAGTCTTTATAATGATGTGAATGTATAATTCATTTTGTTTTTTCAGTAATTGTGAGTACGATCAGTATACATGCTGCATCAATGCTTTAATTTTTTTAATTTTTTTAGTTTTTCATTTTTTTAAACAACGGGCAGAAATAACTGTAAAAGACATCTATTACAACGGTCGAAAACAGTTGTAAATGTACCCAATTGCAATAGCTGTAGACTGCTGTAAAAAATATTTACTACAACGAGCTTTTACAATGATTTTGAATAGTTATAAAATGTTTTGGGTTTATTACAACATCGCATAATATGACAGACATAGATCTGTTGCTAAACACCTACTATAATGGGGATTGCTCATTGTAAAAAGGGTATTTTGTTGTAGCGAAAGGACTTTAGCGAAAAAATCATAAATTTAAGGTTAAATTATTTCTAAGTCAAAACTAGTTTTAATTTTACTGATTAATTTGCAGACATATGAAAATTGTATGTTTTACGTTTATGTTATTTTGAATTCTAATATTGTTTTATTATTATGTTTATATATATATATATGTATGTATGTATGTATGTATGTAATTATGTGTATAGATTCAATTCAAATTTTATAATAGGACTTTTACGTAAAGTTAAAAACTAATGTGGAACCCTTTCTTAAGTTAAAATTTGATTTCAAATTGTTAGCATTAGATTTCAAAACATGTAAGTAACTTGAAACAATTTTAATGTGTGTGTATGTGTGTGTGAGTGTATGTATTTGTGTATGCATGTGTGTAAATTCAATTGTTATTTCATATAATATAAAGTAAAACTATACATGCATATATTTGCATATGTTTAAAATGGTTTGAAAACAAGCTAAAGAATGATTAAAAGAATGCCAAAAGATTTCCTTCTTTACCTCATATTAATTATCTCATAAATACTTTTACTCATTCTTTTAATGTTACTTAAATGCACCATTACCCATTAATAATTTGATTCCTTTTAGTCAAATTTATTTATTATGTAATTTATGTTATTTATTTCATTTAATGTATAAGTAGACTTTGACACACACACACAAATATATATATATATATATATATATAAACTTTCTTATTCAAGATTGAAATGCTATGTGACAACCATTGTTGATATAAATTGACAATGTATATGTTGTAGGTTCAAGTCACAACATCAGCATACGTATACATTAACTATATATACCTTATGATATGTTGCACTTGCTTTATTCACACATGAGTGTATTTGATACTCTCGTTATTATATGTATAGTACAAATTAAATTAAAACTTCCTTTTAAACAATTTGAATAAAATATATTTTTATTTAAAAATTATATTTGATTGGATTTAATATTTGTTTAGACTCCATAGGCCCAATAGATCCAAAGTAGGATTTTTTTTGAAATCTACCTATTTCCCTCACTTCTGACTGGCCCGGTTCCTTCATTCTCTCTCCACCCCTCTCTCTTCACATGGTATGGCTAAAATTACATTCCATCAATGAAATAAAACCTCCATAAATCCCTTCATGTAATTGTATTTTATTTAAACCTGTTTAAGATTACACCGATATCATATATCGATGTGCGCAAATATAACTTTTATAAATGCATTCTAATAATTACAAACCACTAACAAACATCAACTAAATTAAATAATAATTAATACTTTTTAAATATTGATTAGTTTAATTAATTTAAAATTTTATGAATTAATTAAACGATGTGGTTTTTTGAAGAATTCATCATTACGGTTGTGCGACTCAAAGATGCAAATTCAGTCAGCGATTCATATCGAACAATTCAAATATTAACGTTCACATGTCACCTTAGCTAGTGTATGACATTCTAGCTGAATTTATCACTGACACATCTTTTGGTTAAACACAATTTTAATTATATAAGCGATACCTGATAGTGATATTTACATCAATTCCCTTCGTCAAAGCTGCATCACATTAGGACTTGTGGAATTTAGTTGTGGCCAAAATTCAAACATTATCCACATTCAATTTTGTAAGTGTAAACACAAAATCCTTGGTTCATTAGTAACATTTATTTTAATTGTATTCCTCTGGCTAGAGACTTTGACTTTGTGTCGACTTAAGTTGACACCTTGTACCCCATATAACTGAGAAGATGAATTCATACTTTAATAACGTTTCACTTCCAATGCTTCCACTTAACCCAACTATAGTCATTCGACAGACGTTGTGCCATGATCTAACTATAATCAAAGCGGAGTTTCCAAATTAAAGCTATGACAACCCACCTCCTCGATCCTCAGAAATCAACACTAATACATCCTCGGTATTCACATACCGTAAATCCAAGTGCTGGAGAGGCAGATTATCATGGAGTAAAAGAAAATAAAGGCAGAACAGAATCTTACACGAATGGAATAACATATACTATTTCAATATACATATCTTTATGGTAGAAATTTTAAATACATTTATCAGAGTCTATCCTATAAATCAGCCTGGATAGTTATAAATCTCTATCCTTATAATGCTGAATACAATCAGTAAAATAATGCAGCGGAAATGGAAATGGAGAACTATCTATAGGAATATCTTCAGCTCCAAACTTCAAGCTCCATCACAATGCTCCAAGTTAAACCTTGCTACTTGGCTGCCTGAAAAAATAGGGCACCCAAAGTTTAAGCGAAAAGGAAAGTAAACTCTGGGTCAGTAATGAGATTGGTATGAGAAACTCAAAGTACGGATATTTGAAAATAAAAGGTATCTCATAAATCTTTACTATGATAACCAAAACCTTTACTATGCAAAATCTGGGAATATTATTTTTAATGACATTCTTTTGAAAACACTTTTCAAGTAAACTTATATAATCTTAGCCGAAATTGTTACATTGATTAATTCCAGCATAAATAGGTTCTACAATCAAGTCCAAAGGCACTGATTAGAGAACGGATTTCCACACAATGGCAGGTAAGGAACTAACTTCCGTATAGTACATCTCTAGAGGGATGTACCAAGGTTCAACACCTTTGAAACCTCTGCACCTGGCAAGGCCGGCCTACCCGCAGACCCATCTGGTGGGGGATAGAACCGAATATGACATCACCCCGGTCGTTCTTGACCTATCCGAGAGCACTCTTAGCATACACAACATACCCAATATATAGAGGGTAATCTAGAAATGTGATGAACACACCCTAATAGTTGCGAACCACATAGCCTTATGACATGACCTGTTTAAGCCATTTCCAGATGATGAGGCTCGAGATAACGATTACCTTTCATATAACACATTCTACTTTGAATGCCACATTCCAATTCCATCACACACTGTGGATTTCCATAACCTCTATGCTCGTACGTCTCATAGTGGGGTGTTAAGTATATGAGAGTTAGCTCTTATACCACCAAACAGATGTACGTTTGTAAAAATCAATGTACATGTATTTTAGAAATGCAACGTCAGACATTTGTCCATACAAGTTGTCCAGGAACAGGAAAAACCAAAGGAACTCTCCTACTACATCCTGTCGGGAATTACCCTTACGATTAGTAACGAGCAACCCTTGCATCGAAGATCAAATGAAGATACTACTGCCATATATATGTGATATGGGAAATTTCCCCCGAGGGTCAATGACAAGCAGCCCTTCATTCTATTTATTATCATTCCATGTCTTCACTTCGAATACATAAATTGGTTTAAAGTGGTTTTTGAATAAGAATCACTCAAATCCGATCCCAGTTCCTTTGAACCAATCATCAACAAAAGATGTTAAGCTTGAGGGTGATTATCATTTCATCTATTAATATCCTTTAACAAATAAAACATCCTTTTTAGAGATATAAATATTTAAATCATATTCTCTTCCAGTATATACGGAATCATTAAACCTCTCTTTAATTTTGGAAATACCAAATCAAAATCATTTCTCATGAATCATATCGCAAAACCTTATTAAGTAAAAAGGGTCGATAGAAATGATACTAATTATAATAATTCGACTCAATATCAATTTATGTATTCAACCTTTGCTATCTGTCGAATAATGATGAAATCACCTTTTAAATTCACACGGATAGTATGGGTTCCCTCCTCAAAATTTAATACCAAGTATAAGAATATTATTTCTATACAATCCAAGTTGTTTAAATTTGGAAAATTGAAATCTTTTATACTTGCCTCGTTTCCATCATTTCGACCTTATCTATTCCTCGCCCAGGAAAAGGTCAGGCGAGCCAGGACACTGGTTACTCCTGAACATCTCCTTAGTTTAAGCACCTCACATCCGAATCCCATGAATAGAAAAATCCAATCTACTCATCGGCTTTTAGAGCCAAGGTTAAATCATTTTATTATAACAACTTTTTTTGAAGAAAAAGGTTCTTTTATTAATGACGAATAAGAACCGTACAATAGTAGGATTAGCCTCCTTAAAAAAAACCTTACCATTGTGGCAAGGAAAAAGAGCACGACATCTTCTATTTAACAACTATGATACAGTAGAGTGCAACACAAAAGCAGAAAAAAAATACAATTTTTTTTCACAAAACCAAATAAAAACAACCGACCCAAGTGGGTAATAGAAACACCACCACATCCAGAAATACCACCCAACCCGGCCCATGACATCGCAAGTGTACAAAACGTATCCAAACCCACTTCAACACAACTACAATACATTCATCCAGCGTCTTCTAACTCAATTCCCCATTTCAGAAATTTGTGCCTCTTTGCCAATGATAAATAACGGTGGCAGAATCTTCTCTGTAGCGGCAAGCGAACATCGATTTCAATCAGTTTGCATCTTTGCTCCATCGAGCAACTTTTCCCCTCGAATCGTCTCCCAGCCCTTTCCAACCATATATGATGCGTGGTTGTAGCTACTGCAACATAAGCCAGGTGTTGTACACCTGATTTATTTGCAAAGCTACGGCACAAAGCGGATAGCTGTTGCTGCATTGAATGTTCAACTGTAAGCTGAAGTTCTAGCTTGGAAAGCAATGCCTTCCACAGATAAATGCTGAATTCACATTCTGTAAATAGGTGCTGATGAGTTTCATTATGCTTTTTGCAAAATTCACATAGTGGATCAACATTCATTCCCCATGCAATCAGTCTGCGGATGTAGGCAGATGATGTATATATGCCATATATGTTGTATAGCAAAACTTCCTAGCAGTTTTGTTATACCATATGAGTTTGTATATATCATCTTGATGCGCATGTGATCGGATCTCGTTCCATACCTTAGAAAAAATAATTTTTGTCTGATTTGCTATAGTCCAGTAATCTGTAGGCTGCTTAGTAGATAGATTAACTAGCGTAATATGGGACGCTACCTCCCTAGTCTCGGGTAGTAATTGAGGTTGTAATTGTCCATTATGTAGTATACAGCTTACCTTGCTGTTAGCAGTATTACTTATGAAGACCCTGTTCCAACCGATTAAATCAACAAGGGACTTATGGTTAATCCATGGGTCATACCATAAGTCAGTATGTTCCCCATCAATAATGAGTCGAGACATAATCTTAGTTGCCAAATCATGTTGCCGTGGAATAGTTCTCATCGTACCTGAGAAATTGTTGTTAATGGGGAGGACCCAAAAATTAGTTTTTGCTAAGTATTTGGGCCTCATCCATCTAGTCTATAAGCAATTTGAGGTTATTAACTTCCAGAGCAATTTGGTTCTGGCGGTTGTATTAAGGTCAATGAACTTTTGAAGCCATATACCACCTTCCATTTTCGGCTTGCATAATGTATCCTAAGATATTTTATGTAATTTGCCTTTCCAAGAAAAGTCTGCACAGAGATGATCAATTTTTTTTTAAAATGAAGACGGTAAATGATAAAGGAATATCTAGTACATAATAATAGGGGTTATTGTGCTTTGTATCAGCTCCGCACGACCTGCTATTGTTAGTAGGTTACTATCCCATCCTTCTAATTTAGAACTGATATTGTGTAGCAGGGGAGAACAGTGACCGACATGGATGTAATCTGATGATAGTGGGACCTTGAGGTATTTTACAGGTAATTCCTTCTCTTCTATATATAAAATATTTGCGATTTCTAATTTCCACAAAGCTCCTTTACTGAAAAAAAATCTGTGATTTAGTTTGGTTAATTCGTAGGCCAACATTTCCTCCATTCTAGAAAATATACGAGTCATATGAGTAGCATTCTTTGTAGTAGCTGCTAGGAAAATCATAACATCATCAGCATATAATAAATAAGATATATCAGGCTGGAATTTGTTTATAGGCTCTAACTTTTTATCAGCCACACCCTCCTCCATAAGTAGCATGAATAATTCCATGGCAATGCAGAATAAGTAGGGGGATAGGGGGTCTCCCTGCCGTAACCCCCTATTAGATGTAATGAACCCTTCAGGTCTTCCATCCACCATAATGGAAAAAGTAGGAATTGAAATACACTCATGTATTAACTGAATGAGAGATATTGGAAACCCAAAGCACTTAAGCATATGACAGACAAACTCGCGATTTACCATGTCATAAGCCTTTTGTAAATCAACTTTAATATAAATTTTTTATTTACCCCATTTTGCAAAATTCCGAACTTGTACATAAGCCAGCAGAACATTTTCTCTAATGTTTCTACCTGGTATAAAAGAAGATTGATTTTCTGCAATTAACAACGGAAGAAACCATTTAATTCTATTGCATATGATTTTTGATATAATTTTATATAGAACATTAGCACATGCAATTGGTCTATAATCTGAAATTAGTCGTGGCTTATCCTTTTTGGGAATCAAAGTAATGAAATTGTGATTAATCCCCTGAGGTAGCTTTTTTGTATGAAAAAACTCTAACACAACATCATATATATCTTTTTGCAGGTCGTCCCAATGGAGCTTATAAAATTTGGCTGAAAAGTCGTCTGGCCCTGGGCTCTTGGAATCCTTGATCGAGAACAAAGCCTCTTTAACTTCTTGCATTGTTATTGGAGTAGATAAGTAATCTTGCCCTGCTGAATTAATTTGTATTCTGGTGTCTATATGTGGGAAATCTGAAGCTATGTCTCCATTAAAAAGTTGCTGATAATAATCTATAGCTGCATCTTTGATACAAGTGCAGTCATAGAGATACTGTCCTTGAGAGTCAAGTAAAGCATGTATTTTATTTCTGTGTCTCCACATAGACATTTTGGCGTAAAAATATTTGGTGTTGCTGCCCCCCTGGTGTAACCACAACACTTTACTTTGTTGCCTCAGAAATTCATGATGTTTTTGAGTCTGTTCATTTAAGCTCTGGCCCAGCTGATACATAGTATCGTATAGTGTAGAATTCTCGGGACCTTGATCCATTTGGTAAAAAATTGTGTCAAAATATGCTTACAATTTAGTAATAGGTTTATCACAAGCTCTCAACTTGTTCCACTTTTTTAGTTCAGCCTTAACTGCCTTTAATTTATAAATAAGTTTGTCAAAACATGATCCCCATGTATTGGCAGACAGACCCTTAGCAATACAGTGACCATATCCTTGTGAGTAACACCAGTTATTGACATATCTAAATGGAGCTCTTTTCCATCGTTGGTGTTAAGGGCTAAAACAAGTCAAGACAGGGGTGTGGTCACTAATTGAGGAAGGAGGCACAATAGTACTTAATTGTGGGAACATAGACATAAACTCATAATTTATTAGAACTTTGTCTATGTTCGTTGCAATTTCCCTACGTCGCCAAGTATATTTACATCCCTATAAATGAGATTCAACCAAACCGCAATTAAATAAACAGTTTTTAAAGGAAGTCAAATAGGAAAAATGGATTAACAAACCTCCCTTTTTATCCTTTGTGTTGAGAGCATTATTAAAATCCCCCATAGCTAGCCATGGAGACCTTATAGTTGAGGCGTCAAGACGAAGCAAATCCCATAGATTTTGTCGCTCGGAGAAAGAATTGCTAGCATAGACACATGTGCAGTAACATTGCAGTCCTCCTTTATTAGTTAACAGTAAGGTTATGTGTTATTGTGAAGAACTTATAGCAACATATTCCCAAACTGATATTTCAAGCAAAATTAAAATACGACCTTTACTGCCAGTGTTATTATTATGTACAATATTCCATGCAGGCAACTTATTTACAGAATGTCAATGTTACTTGTAGATAATTTAGTCTCAACTAAGCTTAGAAGACTAAGCTTGTGAGAATTTAAAAGCTTGTACCATGATATAACTGTAACTGAATTGTAGGTGGATAAGAAAATTGAACATCAACTTCTATTAATACACGAGCGTAATTTAGCCTATTCTCCATTGCCGTATGGTTTTTCTTTAAATAATTTATTTAAACTCTTTAAACTAAATTATAAAACCTCCAAATCATCTTTAAAATAATTAATTATTTGTTTGAAAACATTTATAAATGATTTGAAAAAGAATACTTAAGTTTAAAGCCATATTTCAAAAGCTATTAAAAAGTGCTGCAAATAGTGTTTTTAAGGCTTATTTGATCAAAACAACATTTCTATCATTTAGAAATCTATTTTTATAACTTAAATCTCTTTTGAAACATTTTAAAATATTTATAGAATTTATTCCATATTTTTAAAGAATTAAAAATCATCACTTTTAAAGAAATTATCGCTTTGGTTTTCGAACTGCCAAACCGTGACTATTTTGAAAACTTGATATGCTCATATTTAAAAATCTACCTAACGAAATCTCGATCATTTCCTTTTGCTTGAAAACTATGGTTGTAAGAGTTCGAAAAATTCTTATTCCAAAGAATTACGACTACGAATCCATCGTATAAATGGATTTAACTTTCTACGGCGCGAAATTGCAAACTATTGTTATGCAACTCGCCTATTTTAACTCAATTTTCATAACTTGTCAAAACTATATCGAATTAGGTTTTAGTATTTATAAAATATTTACAAACCATTTTAAACAATTTTAAAGAGGTTTAACAACCTCATATGCACCATTTCATTTATTAAAAGAAAGTGATTTCCTTTGTGATATTCGATGTATATTAAACGTGAATTATTTACACATCCAAATAAACATATTATCATATCCAAACATGATTCAAAATCATCACAACCAAGCATAGCCAAACATATGTATCATCCAATATATCATAATATAAATAGAGTTTCTCACCTTTATTGGATATTGGGCTTATGAAAACAGACTATAGCTTCGCTACGATTGAATCAAAGCTTATAAATCAAGCCTTGAACCTTTAGAAAGCCACGACTTAAGCAAGGAAGAGGTGGAGCTCTTAGCTAATGGTGATGGAGGTGATGTCCATGACTTTTGAGTGGAGATGTGGAGTGATTTGCCTTGGTTTTGAGGTGGAATGACATGGTATATATATATGCGTGTGTATTTTACTTTATCTTGCCATAACTTTGCAAATATTTTTTCAAGGCATGGAAGTCATTAAAGAAGACCTCTTAGAGCTTTAAGAAGAAGGAGGAAGAAGAAGTGAATGGATGAATGAAATGAGAGAGCTAAGGCCTGGTATTTATAGGCAGAAAGGTGTGAAAAATATCTAAATGTGCATTTCCTTTTCTACCCTCAACCCACACCCCTCCTTTCCCATCATTCTACACGTTGATCCCCCTCCCCATTTGCTTCCATCACTTCACTTTTCTTCCATGCTATGTGCATTGACTTTAAATGCCTTAAATGAAAATATCATGATATTTGTTTCATAAATCCTGATATTTTTATCATATGTATACATGTATATATGTATGTGTATTTATATGTATATGTGTGCATGTGATATGTATGTGCAAAAGAGAACAAACAACATTGCAGTGACTTTGAACAACTTCCGTTCATTAAATCGTTGAAAATTAGAAAGCCAATTCCCGGTCACATTTTCACTTATAAATTAAATTACATATAAATGCAAACAAAATTTAAAAACTAATTTCTCATCATTATAAATAAATTAAAATGATCACATTTGAATTATAAAACCATATAAATTATATTAACCAATTGTTTACAAAAAGTGCTATTATATCGATAAAGCGATACGAATTTTCTTATATTTTCAAATCAAGTATATATCTTTATAAAACTATTATAAATGATTTATTATCACTTAATAACTATTTAAAATGAATTATTATCATTTAAAAACAATTATTTGAATAATTATAATAATTATTAAATCATTAAATCTCAATTTAATTCATAAATCAATTATTAAATATGATCCCATTATTGATGATGTCATAAATATAATTTATTTCCCAAAAATAAAATAAATAATTTTATTACATATTCTTATTTAAATGGATAAATAAGTGTATGTATCTAGCTCCGTGTGTGACATCTAATAATTATAAAACCGTTTATTGATAAAATGATTTTTGACCATTTTATCGATATTCCTACCAAAGTATATATTTTTGTAAATATTCATTCAAAATAAGATTACCATCATTATTGTTCAAAACATCATAATCTATGTTTTGAAAAGCTTATATTTGAATATTTAAAAATAATATAATTTTCAAATTGATAACTTTGCCGGTCATTACAAAAGCTCGGCAGTATTCTCAAGTCGAGGGAATTATGTAAAATTATCACATTGATATTCTCTATTTGACCTTAGTTATATTTACAATAGAAAACTCTCGAGTGATTCTTTCCATAATTATCCTATAACTATCAATATGTAAACCCTTGGTGCTCCAACAACCATGAGTAATACACTGCCAAATGTTTGGAGAACGTTGCATACTCTAGTTTCAACAGCTGTATCGATATCCACTATCAATAATCTTGAATAGGAATATTTAATACAATATGTTTATTTTATTATGATAAATCACTCATGATTACTACACATTGTACCACTATTACAAACATATCATTTATTGATTTTCTATATTAAATATACTTTTATTTAAATAAATAATTAATATAACACATTATATCAAGTATATAATAGAAAGAATTTTTTTTTATTTTGAACAATGTTGGTTATCGAGTTATATATATGCAACAAATTATATAATTGCCCTTGGGGCATACCCCTAACTCTATCATATTGTACGTTGTTTCCCTGATATCTTCTATTTTGACTTAGTTATGTTAACCTATAAAACACTCTCGGCAAGTCATTTTGTGATTATTCCAAACAACCAAAAGTGCATAACCCCATGGTGCCCCCAACTGTCATGAGTAAAATATCAATCGTCCATCTTATGGAGAGCATTACATACACTAGTCTCAGCATACATATCGATGTCCTTTTCTCGATCATCTCGACTAGAAACATTTATGAAGTTAGTATTTTTGTTCGTATCGATTCAAAATTCATGGTTATGAGTTCATTCGTAACTACAAACGCTAAAATGCCGGTCCTAAGGATTTTCTATTTATATATGTTTATTTTTATCAATTCATTACTTATATCACCGTATAACAACACATATAATGGAAAACAAAAACATATTTCACTTCAAACTAGATTGTTCACAAAATTAAGATTGCATAATAAATTACATAATTTTCCATAGGGCATACTCTTAATTTTATCAATCTCCCACTTGCACTTTGGGTCAATAATGGAGCTTCATCCACATGCCTTCATTAGTCTTCTTAAACAAACCGAGAGTGTGATTGTTTAATGAGTTATTCAGATATTTAAATGGCGTAAAAAAATTTCCAGTTTCTAATGGCGTAAAATAAATCACATATTCAGATGCGGTAAAGGGTGGGGGAGGTGATTGTTCCTCGAATCTAGAATACATTGAACCAAGTAAATAGATGATAAATGGAAGGATGTCCTATCTACAAAAGCATTGAATGAGGTCGAAGGAGGATGGAACTACTGTGCCAAGTTCTATATGGTAGTTCCTATACCTTACAACAAGGCGATAGAAGCATACTCGAAAAAATGCGGAAAACAGAAGCTAATTTTACCATTCAATTAAGATACAACCGTTTTTTTGTAGTTCGCTTTGAAAACGAGAAAGACTGTAATAAAATATTGGAAGGAGGATCATGGTTCTTTGACAAAAATCTAATTATAATGAAGAATCTAAACCCCAATATGAAAATTGATAGAGATTTGCTCACAGCCATGCTAGTCTGGATTCAGTCCACTGGGTTAAGTTTTCAGCTTTGGGGTCCTAAAGCCATCACCGCCCTTATGACCCCTATTGGAAAGGTTATTTAAAATGGATGAAACTACTCAAAAGAAAACTAGAATTTCATTTTCTAGGGTATTAGTAGATGTGATTTATGAGAATCCCCTAAGTAGATGTGATAATTGCTTATGTTTTGGACATCTCTTAAAACAATGTCTAATGCACAAAGTTTGGGTTCCAAAAATAGAAGAGGAGAAGAATCAGCATGAAGAACTGGGAAGATATAGCGAGGAGGATTCTACTTAGAAGACTAAGGGAGGGAACATAATTCAGAATGAAGAAAACAAAAACATAGAACAAGTCCCTATAAAAGACAAAGTCCATAATAAAACTTCAAAAAGGAGAACATAAGGATATTGCAGCGGAAGATAAGGTAGAAGAAGTTATATCGATGAAGTTATTGAAATAAATGGTAGAGGCCATTAATCAACTTAATTAGGTGAAGGAGATATCGTTCAGGGAGGTAAAGGATAAGATTCAGAAGCCATAGAAAATACAGATGGATACCCGAGGATCATTATCAAAGATTAGACCTCGATAGGTGGAAGAATGCAATAATTTGATAGGATAATCCTTAGTTAAAAGCAAGGATGGGGCAACTTTGTAACAACCTACCCCGAAACAGACCTAAATTCCGACCTAGAAAAAGTCCATCGAAACTTAGACCCATTCTAAAGCTAGCTACCCGCCTTTTGGCAAAGCAACATACAGGTGGATTTAACCCAATGGACTGCACGGTTATCGAGGCTGGAATATTATGGTTTTGATTCGAATGGATGGATGGGCGATCAATCAGGGATAGTAAACATGATTATGAGGCGAGGATACAGCGTAGTCGATGGACAAATAACGTGAGGTACTTGGAATATAGGTTTTGGAAAAAAATGGGGTTGCTTAGGGTTTACTTCGAGTCACCATGTGGTTTGCATCGGGTCAGGAAAGCATTTACTTCGGGTCACGATTGGATGGACTTTGGTCAAATCGGCGTTGCTCTTACTTGGGGTCGGATCGACATCTACTTGGGGTCGGTGCTATGTTTACTTCGGGTCAGGATACTGGGTGCTTAGGGTCGGCAAGGAGTCAGGTCGGCATGTTGTTTGGGATCGACCTTGCTTTGGGTCGGCAATAATAAGGCTTCGGGTCGGTATCAGGAGATATAAGGTCAGCATACTTTGAGGGGTCGGCATACTTTGAGGGATCGACATATGGAACAACTTTGGGTCAGAGTAGGTTTCACTTCGGGTCAGGGATGGCACTTACTTCGGGTCAGTAGTTGGTCCACTTGGAGTTGACTGTAGAAGTAACTCGGGTCGGCATGTTTGCTTGGGATCAACATTTGCTTGGGGTCGGCATGCACTCAACTTCGGGTTGGCATCAGGGAATCTCTGGGTCGGCGTAAGATTTAGGGTCGACATTGGGATAGAGGTATTTCACTTTGAGGGGTTGGCATATGGGAGCGCTTGGGGTTGGCACTATGTTTACTTTGGGTTAGTACTCGGGTTGGTAAAGGAGAGTTCAAAGGGGTCGCCGTACATGTTACTTGGGGTCGGCGTTCATATTACTTCGGGTAAGATTGCTTTGGGTCATCACTCGGGTCGGTTATGTTTTACTTGGGGTCGGAGATAGGCTTGCTTCGGGTTCGACTTTGAGTTTTGCTTCAGGTCGGCGCACTACGCCATAGATGACCTTCTACAACATTTTTGCAAGGTGTTGCCAGCTAAAATGTTGCGACAGCTATAAAATTTTGGTCCTACTGCAACGTTGTATTTTTGGTGTTACCTTAGCCATAAAAATGTGTTGCTCTAGCTAAACAAGTGTAACAGGATGCAACATTTTTATATAGTGTTGCTATAGATGTATTCAAATTAAAAAATTAATAAAATTAGCAATCCGCGTGAATAGGATCCAACGGTCTATATTTAATCTGATTGTTAAAATGGATCACCACTATAATTTGTCCCAAAATTTCGTTTTCCCGCTTTACTTTTCATAACATTTCGTTCTCACCCCCAATTTCCAAATCCCTAATTTCCAAATCATATTTTCGTTCCTCACCCCCAGCTACCCCCTGACCCATCGCCACCAAATCCTGACCCATCGCCCCCAGGTACCCCCTGACCCATCGCCCCCAGCTACCCCCTGACCCATCGCCACCAAATTGTCACCCTCACCCCCAGCTACCCCCTGACCCATCGCGACCATCTAGCTCCAACCAGAGCCCCGTCACGACACCAAAACCCGAAGCCAAACAAAGTTTTCCGTTCAAACCCCTTTTGCCACCGCTGTCGTCGCCATCGCTCTTCTTTCTCGTTCCTCTCTATGTGAAAATTAGGGCACGCGATTCTTGCTTTTCCTGTTGCTGCCAGGAACACACCTAAGAGCGTCGAGACTGTGCCTCCTGAGTTGCTTGAGATACCACTGCAGTCCAATGAAGAGCAGACTGTCTAATTTCCGGTTTGTTTTGACCTTTTTTTTCATTTTGTGATATTTGATACTGTGGATTTATGCATTTTTTTCATCTTGCTTCATGTATTTTGAGGTCTATTGTTGAATTTGGATTGGAGTGGTCTTCCATATTGCACCTTGAAGATAGAATAGAGAATGACTGGAAGAGCTATTTTGTAATGCACTAAAAGTGTTCGATAATTTGTGTGAATGGTATTGTTATCAAAATGTCTGGTTTCCTGTAGTTTCACATTGATATACTTCAAATTTTTCACTGCATTTTGTTCTTTCACATTGAGTAAACGAGTTTGGTTTTTCTTTTGTAGGCTAATGATGGTCCAAATCTGAAGATATATAGCTTGGTGCTTTGAACTAATGTACATGTATGAACTGACCTTTGATTCTCTTGTTGATGAAAGGCGAAGCAGTCTGCTTAGAGTTGATGGTCCAAATCTGTAGATATCAGCCAAGGGTGGTGCTTGGTTTTGTTGCGAATTTGCAGTGTGAAAGTTTGATGATGTTTGGGTTGTCGGAATGGGTAATCAGCAATTGTGATTAGGTGATTAGGCGATTTGGCAACCTGAAGTCGAATTTGGCAACTGAAATAGTTTGTTGGTAAGGCAATTAGAGGATGGAGGCTGGTGGTTTAGAAGTATGTGGGGTGCATCATTTTACGTCGTTTCAAAGAAGGTTCGATCTTCCGAAATCGGATGAATCGCGCGGTGCCCCGGACCCCCGCCGGCGCTGCGCCCGGACCCGCTTCTCGGACCCCCGCCGGCGCTGCGGTGCCCCGGACCCCCGCCGGCGCTGCGCCCGGACCCGCTTCTCGGCTCGTTCGGCTCGACATATATTGGTCAGTGTCAGTGTCGGTGTCTGTATAAATTGAAACTGCATATGTAATGAGTGAACTGAGTGATGTAGTGAGGAATATCTGTATATGTGAATATCAGTGTTATATATCATTGAATTGTAAAATAGTGGAGTCAGGAATTTGTACTATTTCAAATGTTGAAATAAAATATTTATTTAAATAAATTACTGTTTAAATATCAAATTCTGTGCAATAGCATTTTATTAAATAAATATTTATTTTTATTAAAAAATCAAATATGCTCTACATTGTGGGCCCCACAAATTCAGAAAGTTCATATCTATAGCAACATTTTGGAATGTTGCTACAGATACCTATGGGTGTTGCCATAGACCCAAATAGGGTTCTATTGCAACAATATTACTTATGTTGCCTTAGATAGTCAAAATGTTGCCTTTGAGGTCTAAGGCAACGGCAAAAATTGCATCACCCTAAAAGTGTTGCCATAGACCTATGGCAACATTTTTCGGGCCTGAGCCAACATTTTTTTTGTGTTGAAGTAGGCCATTTATGGCGTAGTGGCGTATTTGGACAAGTTGGGCTCGACTATGGTTTTGGTGGGCCCATGTAAGTGAGGAGGCCCTATAGACGGGGTTTTGACTATAAATATAGCATGAGTGGCTTTAGAAAAAGGGATTCTCATTCTATTTCTCTTCATCTTCCACCTAAAGGCTACTCTGCAATTTTTGTTTCAAAAATTTCGGATTGTAACTGTAATCAGATTTCAGTATAATAAAAAGGAAATTTCTAGAGTGGAAGTAGGCTAGAGTTAGCTGAACCACTATAAATATTGTCTTTTTTTACTGCTTTCATTTTAATTTTGATTGTTCTTCATATTATACTCTCTACATATACTCTACCTGTGATCTGTGATTGGATATTGGTGCTTTCACTTGCTATTGGATGTTGGTGGTCAATTTTGTAGCCAACATTTTGGTACTTTCACTGAGAAAGCTAGCACTCAGGGATTTGAAAGCTTGGATCTTGGATTTGAAAGCTAGGAACTTGGATTTGGGAAGCAAAGGTTAGGCAATCAACAAGGAGACAGAGAGCAAAAAGGAGCCATCATGAAGGAAGTCAGGAGGCCTCGTCAGGAACTAATCAGACCTCAATCTATATTACTAGAGACGAGATGGAAAGGATGCTAAAAAGGCAAGAGGAAATGATGCAGAACCTATTCTAATAGATTGGACAAGCTGGAGTGAAAAATCATGGGAATGGAGCTATAGGGAATGCTGGAAATGTGGATCACGAAGCTGGAGCAGCAGGAATGGAGGAAGTACAGTATCGAGACTAAGGAACATGATGCGGGACAGAGCGGAACCATCGGGAGCAGCCCCTGCACTCGGGGGCATGCCCCCGAATCATATTGGCTCGATTCCAGACACGGTACCAGGAAGTGCTATGCAATTTGGCGTTGATCGGAATATGGATGCTCGTCCAGAAGGGCAGGTTTCAGGATTCCCTCGTGGACACGGGGGGCAGGTTGGAGACAATGGACGAAGGCTACCACTTGATGATAACGACAGGTTAGCGGACATGATCTGGCGGGCTATGAGGGGAGGACTGGTAAATAGAGATTTGGAGGATGTAAATAGGAGCCCCTTCGCTCCTACGATTAGGCAAGCAAGGAATCCGCCGGATTTCAAACTACCAACGCTGGAAATGTATGAAGGAAGGACGGATCCCGCTGTTCACCTGACAAGATATATGAGGCATATGGAAGTACTGGGGGGCATCAAAGGAGGTCATGTCATGGTGCTTCCC
Organism: Allium fistulosum; assembly: GCA_030737815.1. Taxonomy (NCBI): domain Eukaryota; kingdom Viridiplantae; phylum Streptophyta; class Magnoliopsida; order Asparagales; family Amaryllidaceae; genus Allium; species Allium fistulosum. Next base: position 1,339,696,734 of record CM060901.1, on the reverse strand, counting down.
TTTGTATTTGACAGATATAGCGGCACTATGGTTCAGACAACTGGAAAGCGGCTCTATTAGCACATGGACGGAGTTGATCGATAGGTTTATGAGGCAATTTCGAGTCCACATCGTGAGACCCAAGAGTGTGATGACTTTAACATCGATGAAGCAGTGGAAGGGAGAATCACTTAAGGATTTCTTAACCAGATTCAATGCGGTAGTGGCTTCAGTGGATCGACCGATCTGTTGATGGTTCTAATGGAAGCAGTCTCGCAAATTGCGGATAAATCGGATTTTAAGATATCATTGTAATGGGATCCACTGATGGATCTCGGGGAGTTTTTCCATGAAGCAGAAAGGTTTCTATGACAGGAAGATGTAAAAGCTGATAGAGAGGGGAGAGAGGCTGAAGTTTATGCGGTAAATGGTGGAGGTCCACCCAGGGAGGATTCAAAAAAGAACGATAAAGGAAAAGGGAAAATGAATGACAGCAGTAATACATTAAAAAAGGCAATAGAGGGAATCAAAATTCTCTTCTTACATGGATTTGACTGAAACTCTGGAAAGGATCTATTTGGATACTCGAGGGCACCTCTAGTATCGAAGGCTGGTAAAAAGGAACCCTCCGAATACGAGCGGGCATCAGGAAAGCATTGTCTATTCCATGAGCTGGATGGGCACAACACGCACGACTATAGGCATTTGAAGGATATCATTGAGGAACATGTGAGGAATGGCCATTTGCAACAATACATAAGGAATTGAGTTGTGGCAGTGGAACAGGAGCAGCCACTGCTAACCTCAAACGAAGATGGCACTGGATCAAGGCATCGTCGTCAGCTTAGCTGATTGGATTTATGGCATGGAATAAGTAATAAACCCCGAAGTAATGCGGCTAAGTCACTTACACATGTACGGGATCGAAGACGATCCCTAGGCATCCTCTGAGATGATGAACCGTGATGCCAGGGTTTATAAAATCTTATTTTTTCTGTTTTTTACAAACTCTGGTTTCTTTCTTGGTACTATGGCTATTTAGTTTTCTTGGTTGTACGGACTTTTATTTTATCAATTAAACTCTGTAATGATTGGATTTGGATTAATGTAATAAATAATATAGGTCACGCGGTTACGGTCCCGACCGGAGAGATGGGATAGTAGCTGCGAGTTACGAGTCCCTTCGCCGGAGAGCGACAGGATGGACTCGAACACTGATTAAGTCCTCGACCGGAGAGTCGAGGCCGGAGAATAGAAGTCCTCGATCGGAGAGTCGAGGTTGGAGAGTACAAGTCCTCGACCGAAGAGTCGAGGCCAGAGAATATAAGTCCTCGACTGGAGAGTCGGGGCCGGAGATGATAAGTACTCGACCGGAGAGTCAAGGCTGAGGAAGATAAGTCCTCAACTGAGCATCGAGGCCGGAGAAGTATACCTTACAGATTAAGTCCTTGACCGGAGAGTCGAGGCCGGAGAAGGAAAACCATGGATAAGCCCTCGACTGGAGAGTCGAGGCCAGAGTAGGATAAAATGACCCGGAGAGGTCAAAAGATTTGGATTTGGACCCGGAGAGGTCCCGGCTTTGGATACAGGACCCGGAGAGGTCCCGGCTTTTGATACAGGACCCGGAGAGGTCCCGGCTTTGGATACAGGACCCGGAGAGGTCCCGGCTTTGGATTACGGGACACGGAGAGGTCTCGTACTTGGATAAAACGATACGGAGAGATCGTGGATTTGGTTAATGTATTTGGTATGGATTTGGAACTGGATATCGACATGGAATAGTCATGGATTTCACCGATGATCCGGAGAGATCAAGGAATCGGATTGGCAATGGATTGGAATTTAGGTTAGGTGATATGGCAATTGGTGGATTATGGACTTTGGATTTTGGACTTATGGCAATACAAAACACGCCTTCCGATCGCAAGGCATTTTTTTTGGGGGCAAAGTGTTAACCCGCCTTTTGGCAAGGCCGTATACAGGCGGATTTAACCCAATGGACTGCATAGTTATCGAGGCTGGAATATTATGGGTTTGATTCAGATGAATGGATGGACGATCAACTACGAATAGTAAATATAGATATGAAGCCAGGAATCAGCACAATCGATGGATAAACGATACTGGGTACTTAGAATATTGATTTCGAGAAAGGTCGGGTTGCTTTGGGTCAGCGAAGGGGTTTCTTTGAGTCACCATGTGGTTTGCTTTGGGTCGGCATTGGTATTGCTTCGGGTTCTACTTCGGGTCATGATTGGATGCACTTTGGTCAGGTCGGTGTTAATCTTGCTTGTGGTCGGATCGACATCTACTTGGGGTCGGTGCTAGTAATACTTGGGGTTGGCATACTGGGTGCTTGGGGTCGGCAAGGAGTCAGGTCGGCATGTTGTTTGGGATCAGCCTTGCTTTGGGTCGGCAATGATAAGGCTTTGGATCAGCATTAGGAGATATGGGGTCGGCATACTTAGAGGGGTTGGCATACTTCGAGGGGTCGGCATACTTCAAGGGGTCAGCATACTTTGAGGGATCGGCATATGAAACAACTTTGGGTTAGAGCAGGTTTAACTTCGGGTCAGGGAGGCACTTACTTCGGTCAGTAATTGGTCCACTTGGAGTCGACTGTAGAAGCAACTCATGTCGGCAAGTTTGCTTAGGATCGGCATTTGCTTGGGGTCGGCATGCACTCAGCTTCGGGTCGACATCAGGGAAGCTTCGAGTTGGCATAAGACTTGCGGTCGGCATTGGGATGGAGGTGTTTCACTTTGAGGGGTCGACATATGGGAGCGCTTGGGGTCGGCACTATGTTTACTTCGGGTCAGTACTCGGGTCAGCAGAGGAGAGTTCAAAGGGGTCGGCGTGCATGTTACTTGGGGTCGGCGTTCATATTACAATAGGTCAGAACCAAGATTGCTTCGGGTCAGTACTCGGGTCGGCAGAGGAGAGTTCAAATGAGTCGGTGTACATGTTACTTAGGGTCGGCGTTCATATTACTTCGGGTCAGAACCAAGATTGCTTCGGGTTGGCACTCGGTTCAGTACACGAACTACTTTGGGTTAGCACAGGATGGGCGAGTTGGGCTCGATGGTCGCGAAGGTGGGCCCATGTAAGTGAGGACGCCCTGTAGTCGAGATTTTGCCTATAAATACCGTAAGTGTAGCTTCAGAAAAGGGGCTTCTCATTCTACTCTTCTTTATCTTCTTCTAAAAAAGGCTACTCTGTCATTTTTATTTCAAAAATTCCGGCAGTATAATAAAAAGGAAATTTCTGGAGTGGAGGTAGGTTGGAGTTAGCCGAACCACTATAAATCTTGCCTTTTTTTACTGCTTTCATTTTTAATTTTGATTATTCTTCATATTATACTCTCTACATATACTCTACCTGTGATCTGTGTCTGGATATTGGTGCTTTCACTTGCTATTGGGTGTTAGTGGTCAATTTTGACGCCAACACTGACCTTTCAATTGTTGATAGGTATACAATATAAAACAGGAGAAAATAAAACACTACGATCGGTGAACAACCAACTCTTCTCCAATAACTCTATATCACCAAAGCCAGCCTGGGAAAAACTCGGTCTGAACCGAGCATTATAATAAAATAACACCTGGGTTAGTCTGAAAAACCAACGTGAGAAAACTCTAGTAATATGATGAACATATAAAAACTCTATGAGACCACGCCGCTAATGCGAAATGGGTTTTTATCTCACAAGAACAACATCCATAAATGAAGAAATGAGAAACAAATCAAAACTACAATCCAATCAAGAAAGAATGGAAATAAACAATAGAAACAATCCAAATAAAGGGGTGGGTACTAGTAAGAACAAATCCCATAGTGAGCGAATGGGCATAAACAATATCAAATTCCAGACTTGAAAGAATGGTAAAAAATAATTGAACATAGAGAAGAGCACAAGGCAGTTCCCTATGAAATTAAGGAAACAATTCAAAGATTTGAATTAACAACAAGGGAAAAAGAGAAAATTTTCCAACAATGACTAGGAGTGTGCGCCCTCCTTACCAAAAGTATATCTCTACAAATATACTTGAGAACACCGAATGGCTCTCGGAAACCTCCAAGCCAGACCCCGCCAATTGTTACCTAGTATCTGAGTATTTCACATCTCAATGCACAACACCGAATCCAACCTATAGTGGATGTGAAAATACCCTAATAGGAGCATCCCTACATAGCTTGGCCCCTACTCGCTCTTTGGTTTTATCATTTTCGATAAAGGACAACAAGGCTCAAATGAGCAACACATTGTCTTAAAATGACAAAATATAAAGAAGAAAGCAGAGTCAAAGTCGATAGTCGATAAATCAACAATCAGGAATGATAAGATGATTGTTTTCACTTGCGCTTGATTTTCAATCACAATACTTTTAGCGACACTTTTAAAAACGCTCTTTAGGAATATTCCTTTAATGTGGAAAATTATATTTTCCAAGTGTATTAAAACCAAGGTCAAAACAAATGTCAAAACATTGTTTATTTTAAACCCAAACAATTTTCGCTTAGCTTTATTTTGAAACACTTCTTTTTAAAAGATCTTCTAGTTTATAAACTATTATTTATAAATTTTCAAACAATACTATTTATCTAGGATAATAAATCAAATTTAGATTACTTTTATAAATTAGAACAAATGTTAATTTATCTCGAAGAAAATAAATCAAACTTAAAATCCTTTTTGTAAATTTAACCCAATATTAATTATCCCGAAAGATAATTAATCACATTACAATATTAATTATCCCAAAAGATATTTTATCAAATTTATAATCTTTTTTAATAAACTAATCAAATATCTTTAATAAATAGTTAATTATCTCAAAAACACCATTATTTAATTAGTAAATTAACTTTTAAACCTTATTAAATTAGTTCATTAATTTTAATACATTAAATCAGTTAGTTAACTTTAAAAAACTTTTATTAAATCAATTACTTAACTTTTAAAACACCATTAATTAAAAATATTAACTATATTCAAATATCATAAATTAAAATGATAAATTAGATTCAAACATCGTTTGTTAAAATGATTAACTAAATTTAAAACATCATTAATTTCAATAATTAATTAAACTCAAATATCATTATTTAAAATGGTTAATTACCTTTAATCATCATTAATTAAAATGATTTATTAAACTCAAATATCATTAACCAAGATAATTAGTTCATTTAAATATCATTAATCAAAACGATTACTTAAATTTGAACATCTTTGGTTAAAATAATTTATTAACTTCAAACATCATTGCTTAAAATGATTAATTAAATTCAAATATCATTAATTGAAATGATTAATTAGATTTAAACGTCATTAATTAAAATAATTTATTAAATTCAAATAATCATTAATTAAAATGATTAATTAAATTAAAATATCATTAATCAAAATGATTAATAAATTTAATATCTATTTTGTGAAAATACAAGCCCAAGGCAACACACACGAAGGATTTAGGAAATGATATTCAATAATTGATGATATAACGAAAATGCTATAACAATACTTAAACAATTTAAATAGAATATCACGATTAATTTCAACTAAACATCTAAGCAGCATAAAGAAATAAATAATTATTATTGGCGAGAAACCCCTTGGGGTCTCTCTACAAAAATTCCTTGCAAAACAATGGTTACAAACAATATATATATATATATATATATATATATATATATATATAGACACACACACACATACAATCATACGAGTTCACAGTAATTAAGTTAATATGTCGTCCGTTTTCCAAATGGTAGTTTCAACCAAACAATCAATCAAGAAATTAATCAAACAACATGAACAATATCGACATTATCAACCAGATATTCCATAATAAATTTATAGCATCACAGATATTATATAGCTAATTTAAAGGCGAGTAAACTCACCAAAATTTCAGCTATCGCCAAAGCGTTTTGTTTTAAACTAAAACTTAATGGGGGTACGATTTTGGCACAAATTCCATTAGATTACATTCCTACCAATCCAATTCCAAAGCGAAGGTAATGCTTTCCCAAGTACAACGCAACTCACCGCGCTTGAAACCGACCTCGTATGAAATAGTTGTAGAATTAATAATATTTGGAACTAAATAATAAAATTAATTTTCTTAATTACATCATTAATTCTAAATAACCTTATCGAAGCTAATCCCCATCTTCCTACTTCGATCAAAACCCATGCCGTGAATTTTCACCTAACGTTCATCACCGCCACAGCACCCGCTGGCCACTGTGTTGTTGCCTTCCCTAACCACGATGGCCCCAAAAGTACCGAGTTCACCCCTCTTCGATGTCTAAAGCTCAAGCACGAACCCACGAATGTCGCTTCCATTCACCTACAACTCACCGCTACCTCGGGCCACCAATCATTGCCAAACTTCGCTAACACAAAGCCCTCGACATTCTTTACAACTTTGCTTCAGGGCCCATCGCCTCTAGATCACTGACGATGCCAGAAAACTCATCAAACCGCCATGCCATCGATCCCCTTTTCTGGTCTCCACAGGCGATCGCGCCATAATCCAACTGACCACCTTGCTCCACTTACCCCCATGAACAACTTTGCAGTTGAGACCCAAGCCTGAAACTGCCTCGAGTGGCTCCGAATTGCTTGAACTGTTGGATGAAGAGAATTGAAAATGGTGGCTAGGTTTATATTCTAGAGTTTGGGGCAAAAGAATGAAGCGAAGGTCCTTATACAGGATTTTCTAACCGGCACTATTCACGCCCGAAAATTCACGACCTCTAATCGAGTCGTGCTTACTGGCATTCCTAGCTAAATACCCCTATTCTGAACTCAATGGAACTATTTTCGAGAGCTAGTTCAATTGTATATAGAAGTTAGCTTTTTAAATCAAATTATAATATATATTAATTCTTAAAATTAATCGATATGCGTTCCGAGCTTGCTCGATCATACAGTATGTCCGATTGCTACAAAACTCGTCGACGTGTAATAATTTATTATTCTGGATCCAATGACATTAGTTTCATCCAAATCTGAGATAGTGCCCTGAAATGCTATTTTCACACATTTTAAATATTGTTTTATATCCTCGATCCAAATCGATATTTGTCCAATCTATTTATTTTTGTAATGAAATTTATAAATTGAATTCACCGATATTATTTGTTAATTAAAAGAAGTAATACGCATCCAATCTTTTCAAAAAAGAAAAATTTAGAACTAAATGCTTGGGTTTTATATTCAAAAATATATTTTAAAACTTCCACAAAAGAAATATATCAAAACTAGATCCAACATGACTAGGATAGTGCGCCCCACTTCCGAGCATGGTACAACTCTAAATAGAACAATGGAGCCTCCAGTGGTATTCTGGTACCTCCTAAAAACAATAGAGTAAATACACCTAGCGAGTCCCAAATGGAAAAAAGTCCTAATCGCACTTTGATTTTAGTCATTCATTGCAATAAATAAAAATATTTGTAAAACACTTTACAAATATCTATTGGAACAAATTCCAATTTTGATCAAAATAATAATATTTCTCAAATAGTTCAAATCATACTATTATTATTTCTTTTCACAACAATTCCAAAAATTCTTTTAAAATGATTTCAAAACCACCAGGATTTAAGTCCTAATAAACAACAATTCAAAAACTTTTGTTTGTAAATTCAAAATTTATAAACTATGGTATATAAATCACACAATCAATCAAATCAAACTCCATACAAGAATAAACTAACATTATCAATGAATCAAATTTCATAAGGGAAAAACCTAATACCTAACATTATTAAAATTTTCAAATGACTAACAACCAGATTTAGAATTTTGCTTAAGTTCACAACTTTTCTTAAGTCACATACTAAGTATACAATTATACTTAAGTCGGTATGATATACATAAATCATCCGTATGTTATATTTGATAGGATCACTTGCTCGGATACATAGACTTCTACTTTTGAACTAGTATCGCTTAGTCGACCTCCCATAGAGTGAACTCTGACCAGGTTTATTAACTAAAAACTTCCATTCTCCTTGCATGGCCATATACTATGATAGAAAACTTCAATATCATATCGAGAATCTGAATCAAGTGAGAGATCCTTTTCCGAACTGGTGTGAATCATCCTGAAGCATTGTATTCGAGTCCTAGCTCATGACCTATGCGATTAAAATGATCGACGTATAACTTATGTGCTTAGTTCGATTGGTTTCTTAATAATACCAATCACTTTCTAAATCACTCATATTTTCTATTTAGTATTTCATTCAATGCTAAAATTATTTTATGAATTACTTCATAAATTTTCGCCTAAGTTGATAAATATTTTACAAAGACAGTTCTTTATAAAACAACAAATAAAAGCTTACCCTATTTTATTTACTTGTATATTACCCTTCTAGATCCTAAGATTATATACAAAATGTAAAGGCCTGCAAATCCGTACCCCTTGAATCGACCATAATTCACAACAGTTCGACTCAAATTGAACGGAAAATACGAATCTTTAGGGTGAAGAAGAAGAAAGAGGTAGAAGAAAAATAGAACAACAAACATAGAATTTCACAATCGCAGCGGAACAAAATATAATATACAATAACAGATTTTAAATATAAGAACTGTGCTGGTAATGTACATACCATTACCAGAGTACAATATACAACTATCAATATGGACAGTTTAATAACTTGTTCTCACACAGCGGAAATACAAATCTACGTAAATACCTCTTGTCATCCAGCTCGTCTCCTGAGCTCCATAGCATCCTATCCTGAATCTGTAATACTTGGTTTGTCCCGAGCATTATAATAAAATAACACCAGAGTCAGTCTGGAAAACCAGCGTGAGAAAAAAAACACACTCAAATTGAATTATTAGAGTTATCAAAATCCTTTGAAAAACAAAGGTATCTCATAAGACCGCGTCACACATAAACACGATGGGTTTTACCTTACGATAACCAAAACATTTTATAGAAAATCCAGTGATATTATAATAGCGTCTAAATACAAATACTTATTCAAATAGCTAAAATTGTTACATTAATTAAATTCCAGCATACTAGGCTCTACAAACAAAACCATAAGCACGTATTGGAGAATGGATTCCAACGAATGACTAGGCCACTGGGGTACCGCCCATCACAGTACACCTCAAGAACAATGTACTGAGGACCACGCCGGGATCCCCTGCTCACAAGACCGGCCTACCCCTAACCTGGATAGACCGAATATGTTATCACCCTGGGTATTCCCACCCTTACTATCGAGTACTTCTTCTCTCATGAATACTCATATCTAAGATAAATAGGGTTCCGAGGACATCTAGAAAAGTGATAACATACCCTACTTGGGTGCGACCTACTTAGCCTTGTTGCATCTCCCCCATTTTAGTCATTCCCGGTTGATGAGGTTCGAGGCTAAGCGTTACCTTTCAAGAACAATTTTACTTTGAATGCACATCGTCCTCCAATGACGATGTTCTGATAGCATTCATCCATACAAGTTGTCCTGGGATTGGACAAACCGAATCACTGTCTTCATCATCTCCACAGTATTCATTCGTTACGTTCAAACCGGATCGAAGTGGTTTTTCTGATAATTAAATCCGATCCCGGTCTCTTGGAAACGATTACGAGATTGGCCAATATTGATAGTCGGTTATTTAACTATCAGTAAAACATCCCTAAGCAGTCAATAGGCCTTATTATAAATTTTCCCAAAATATTTATTTCCAAAATATCTTTAAAAGATATATCAACTCCTTCCAACATTTAAAAACAACTTTCAAATACTTAAATCTGTAACATGATACTTCCAAAACATCTCAATAGTTAGAAATATTCCCAAAATTCACAATAGTAAGTATACCTAAAAATCAAATATAATTTCTAATTCAATTTCTTTAAAATAACTCCAGTTCCAATATATATATATATATATATTACTACGATAGCATCCAATAATTCCAATCACTACAATAATCTATAATAGATTATTCTACACAAATCATATATCACTATATATTAAAAATAAACGACATATTTGGGGAATCCAGATGGATCCCTCCAACCTGTTTCCCTGCATCCACAGATGTTAATACAACATAAAATAATACCAGTCCCACTTCGAGGGGGATATCGCGGTATATATGGTCATCCGCTATTATGCAGGGCGCATAGGGTCTCATCCGCTATAATGTGAGGGAATATCACTCCAAATACTAATATATATACTGCTATATATATATAAATAATATATCATTCATCAGACAATAAATATATAAATTCAACAGGCATCCAAATTTTAATTTCAACTATTTACAATTTAAAATTTTGGAAATCCAAATGAGTGTGAGTTTTTCTCACCTTGATTTTATTTTGCTAGACGTTCCAATTTAATTCTTTTGCTTAGATTTCCGCAGTTTCGAACCCCACACGGTTGATTCTTTTTGATTTAAACCTCGTATGAAGGAGTTATAAGATTTATTAACATTCGAATTTTATATAACCTAATCAGCTTGTATTAGATTACAATTAACATCTTAATCAACTAAGCTTAAAGAACTGCCATACCTTCATCCCAACATCATGCTCGTGCACGATACAGCCGAACTCAACTTGACTACTACTAACACATCTGTAGCCTTCACCATGGCCGACGCCTTCATCCCCACACATGCCATCACCTAACCACTGCTTTATTGCCACCTACCCTCACACAGATCGATGTTGAGCTCGAAACCCCTTCAACCACCGCCTCATGTCACCTCGCGTTCGCCCCCTCACCGGAGTTCGCCACTTCCACTCGAGCTCGAGCGCTGGTTTGCAATTCGCCGCAGCAACCCTAAAATCGCACCAATGATCGAAATCGCAACCACGAACGCCCTTTTAGCATCGCCAGATCTAGCTCCTCCACTAAACTTATTGAATACGAACGCGACCATTAAGACAAGCCGCACTCGATCACCAGTCCTCAATTCGAACGTTGCCACTGCCAACCAAGTCGCTTCGAGCGCAGGCGACATTCGCGACATTGTTTTTTTCATTATCGATCCATGAAAATGAACAGAGAAGGGGACGAATTCGATTTCGATTCAAGATTGGATTTCCTTTCTTTGAACAGAACGAGTCGTTTTCGTTTTAAAACTTTTAATTTATTTTTTTCGATTTGAAAATGAAAGAAAGGGGGAGGGAAAGACGTGATTTGAACGGGTTGATATCGATTTTGACTGAAAGCATAAAGGGATGGACGTGACTTAAAGTGAGGGAACGGCGTGTTGAAGAAGGCAAGGTCAGATAATATTATTCAATTATAAATATCTCACTTTACCCAGCTCAAAATTTCGAACCCCTATCGAGGCGTGCCGCTAGGCGTTTATAATGTTATACCCCTATTCTGGACGCTATGGAAAAGATTTCGAGTCCCAATTTGATCGTATGGAGAAGATAGCTTTTTGGACCCAATTTAAATTAAATTCAATTAAATTATTTTAGGCGTTTTTATTCCATACGGCCAAACGATAACTCCAAACACTACGAAATTTGAAATCCGATAACAATACACTATTACGGATCTGGTGGAATTGGTTTCGTCGAATTCCGAGTCGGAACGCTATTTTTAAATGTCAATTTTAAACAAGCCATTTTAAAATTGAACATATCACTTTTAAATTCGATTTAAAAGGTTTTATTATCTTCATTATTATAAATATAAATTTGGTAAGCCTTTAAATTATTTTAACAAGCTTAAAACTCAAGATTCAATAATTTAACCAATATTCAATTATAAAATCCAATAATTAAATTATTCAATAAATCACTATATTTAAATTCTGTATTTATTTTACAAATAAAAACCCAAAATTTCCATATTCAAAATCAATCTATAATTCAAATTCAATATTTAAAACCATTTAAATATTCCAAATCAAACGTCGAAAAATCCGGGTCGTTACATTCCTCCCCCCTTAAAAGAATTTCGTCCTCGAAATTGCTAAGGCAGAAGAATTCTCCAAACCCATTAACTTACAGAACCCACTTAGTTAAAACTCGATATTTGCTTTTCTAATCTTTTTATTCCAACCAAAACAATGAGTTTCCAATTCTAATTCCAAAACCCTTTGTTTCAATTACAATTTGAAACCAAATTGTCGTTAAGAAAATGTTTCCAAAAAATTTCAAAATTTTTCTAACACCCTAAATTTCCAAATTTTTTTGGCAGAGTCTCCCTTGTACGGAGAGCCTTTTGTAATATGACAAGAGAGATAAATATATATACATCGACCCATATGGTCGAATATATATATATATATCAATATTTATATTTTGCAGTATTTAATCCAAAAACGTACCTTATATTAGCATTTTAAGCATTATTAAGCGAGCATTTTTACTTCATATGCAATTTCGCAACCCAAATCTAGGCCGACAGCCTCCGGGTACCTGTACTTACTCAATTTAAACACGTAAGTACTAAAACATGAATTTAAATAACATTTCACTTATTTAAATGGTTGAAACACATAAGTTTCATAAGCAATGCATACTAAACAATTGTTTATAAGCAACCATAAGGTTCCAACACCAATTTAATCACTTTCAATTGATCCATATATCATTTTATTCAATTTAAATGATATTCAACTCACTTTACATGCATTCAATTAATTTTTTAAACCAAACAAAGTCACATCCATTCCAAATTGATTACAAATCAATTTATTCACTTTCCATTTATCCATAGAATTTTATTTACTTTCGTTTGCGTCGAACAACAATTTTTCTATGCAAATTCGGCGATATCCGCTTAATAAAATACCCACTTTAGTTTATAGCTATTTTAAATTGATTCCAACTCAATTTATATTTAATTCTATTCCATATCAAATTGATTTTCAACCACATTATTTGCATTCCATTCAAATCCACTTTTACTATACTCAAATCCATTTAATTAAGCCCGGAACCATTCCACGCTATTTATTAAATAACCATTTCCCAATTTATTAAAGCCAAGCTTCTATCCAAGATTATTAACTTAGGTTAATTTATATATTTACAACTATCCCAACTATATAACTCATGTTTATTTCCTTTGCAACCCAATTCCATTTCAAATCTTTGATTTGATTTTTATTCAATCAAATTTCATACCAATTATTTACCTATCTAATTAGTTCATTCACTTATCCCACTTCAATTTTTATTTCCATTTTCGAATTCATTCTTAAATTTATTTAAATGATATCAAGGCCATATTCAATTCATTTATACTCAAATTGGACTTATTTGTAACTTAAGCCATTTCTATTTCAATCCAATTTCATTTTATTCGATCACACTTCCAATTATATTTAATTCACTTACAACTTAAGTCAAATTTTATTTGTTACTGAAGTTTCACCTCTAATATTAACTTTTAATCCACAATCCAATTTATTAAACCAGTTAAGTTCCATTTCCATATTTAATTAACTAATTTATTCAATTGATTAGTTCACTTCCAATTTATAATTCAATACCTGATTTCTATTTCAAAAACCACTTCAATAAATTTACTCGAGTTCAAATTTATTTTATAATTCAAGTTTGGAATTTTATTTCACTTCCAAAAGATCAACTCTTTTATTTTGGGTTTTTCTATCCCTTTTTTTTCTTATAAGTTACACAACTATTTTTTTCACTTTTCCATCAATTCTATACTCGAGTACATTCACATTTTATTTCTAACTCGAGATTATACATTTATTTATAGCCTAAGTATATTTTTATTCTATTTATTTCAATTTTATAAGCCATTCCAATTTATTTATTCACAAGTCCAGATTTCACTCAATTTTATTTCATTCAAAATTTTATACAATATGGTTTTATAATAATTCAAAATTTAAATTTATATTTACTTCAATTCGATATTATTACTAATCCAATCCAATTTTTATAACTTATAGTTATATAGCCACTTTATAATACACATTTGCCTATTTAATTCAATTCAATATGATTCAAATCCAATTCACCTTTTTATTTAAACTTCAATTCCTTTTAACCAACATTTCAAAGCCATATTCAAGTTATTCATACTTAAATTAATTTCACTCCAAACCATTTTATTTTTAATCCATTCAATTTAAATCAAGTAAGGATTCAATTCCAATTTCTAATTTTTTTCCACTTCCTTATTTATATTCATATAGCAATTTATTTTCTTAATTCTCAATAAATTTATTTAACTTTCCTTAAGTTAAATTCAATCCACACAATTCAATTTTAACTTATTTAAGTTAAAATTTATATTTTTTCCCAAAACTCAAATTTCATACTTTCCTTCTTTATTAAACTCATTCTCGTTTTATAAGTCCAAAAGCTTATTTATGATGTTTTTCCAAAACATTTCAATTAAATTCCAAGTATATATTTCAAATCACTTGAAATCAAATACATATATATATAGCCTTTTTGGTTTAACAAACCACTTTCTTTGAATTTCAAAATCAACCTGATTTTATCCAAAACAATTCCCTCGGAATTTTCAAAACAATCACTTGTTTTCACCGAAAAATCTCCATATTAGTTTACTATGGTAGCAATTCGTCAGTTAAACTCGAAAATGAACACCGATGATGTCGCGATCATCATCAGAATTATTTTCCAGCGACTGTAGTGAGTTCAATGCTATATCCCTTCCAAATCAATTTAAAACAATTTTCTTTCAAAACATCTCCAAAATAATATTACTATTATTTATTTCAAAATACTTCGGAAAACACTTCCAAAAATCTCCGGGATTAAAATTTTCAAACTCTGGTTTTAATCAAGTCTTAGTTTTAATTCAATTGTATAATCCATACTTATACAATTTCCATTTGGTTATATATAACCAACTCCCGTTATTATAATCTTGTTTTGATTATAATATTATCATCCAAACACTCCAACTATATATAATAATTTCAGAAAATTTATTTCTTTTATATCAAAACATAATTTGGGTAGAATTATTTCATTTACCCGCTTCAAAACCATACTATATCGAATTACTTTATTCAAGTGTTTAGAAACTCCTATCGATTTAGTGGCGTCCCACTATTCGATCAGAATTTATATACCACTCAACAGATTAATTAACACAATATAAAACCTTTTATATTCACTAACAAATACGCGCTCATATCTATTATTACACTCAACACATTCTAGAGTACTACAGACTCCACCTCTAATGAGCGATCCCCACCAAAGCCAAGGTTCTCGCTTAACCTTTAGCTCTAATACCAAATGTAAAGGCCCGTAAATCCGTACCCCTTGAATCTATTATAATTCACAACAGTTTGACTCAAATTGAAAGGAAAATACGAATCTTTAGGGTGAAGAAGAAGAAAGAGGTAGAAGAAAAATAGAACAACAAACACATAATCTCACAATCGCAGCGGAACAAAATATAATATACAATAACAGATTTTAAATACAAGAACTGTGCTGTTAATGTACATACCATTACCAGAGTACAATATACAACTATCAATCTGGACAGTTTAATAACTTGTCCTTACACAGCGGAAATACAAATCTATGGAAATACGTCTTGTCATCCAGCTCGTCTCCTGAGCTCCATAGCATCCTATCCTGAATCTGTAATACTTGGTCTGACCCGAGCATTATAATAAAATAACACCCGAGTCAGTCTGGAAAACCATTGTGAGAAAAAAAACACAGTCAAATTGAATTATTAGACTTATCAAAATCCTTTGAAAAACAAAGGTATCTCGTAAAATCGCATCACACATAAACACGACGGGTTTTTACCTTACGATAACCAAAACATTTTATAGAAAATCCAGTGATATTATAATAGCGTCTAAATACAAATACTTATTCAAATAGCTAAAATTGTTACATTAATTAAATTCCAGCATATTAGGCTCTACAAACAAAACCATAAGCACGTATTGGAGAATGGATTCCAACGAATGACTGGGCCACTGGGGTACCGCCCATCACAGTACACCTCAAGAACAATGTACCGAGGACCACGCCGGGATCCCCTGCTCACAAGACCGGCCTACCCCTAACCTGGATAGACCGAATATGTTATCACCCTGGGTATTCCCACCCTTACTATCGAGTACTTCTTCTCTCATGAATACTCATATCTAAGATAAATAGGGTTCCGAGGACATCTAGAAAAGTGATAACATACCCTACTTGGGTGCGACCTACTTAGCCTTGTTGCATCTCCCCCATTTTAGTCATTCCCGGTTGATGAGGTTCGAGGTTAAGCGTTACCTTTCAAGAACAATTTTACTTTGAATGCACATCGTCCTCCAATGACGATGTTCTGATAGCATTCATCCATACAAGTTGTCCTGGGTCTGGACAAACCGAATCACCGTGTAACGACCCTGAATTTTGAACAATTTAATTTGAGAATATTTAATTAATTTTAAATATTTGAATGATGATTTGACTTGAATTTCAAATTATCAGAAGGAATTGGCGATTAAATTTTTGAATTTAATCTATTGAAAGTTGAATAAAATTTGAATCTTCGATTTTAAGCCGGTTAAAAATAATTTAAAGGCTTAGAAAATTCATATTGATAATACTGAAGATAATAGAAGCTTCAGAATTGAATTTGAAAGCGATTTGTGCAGTTTTGAAATTTTATCGTTTGAATTGAATTTAAAATTAGCCTTCCGAGGCACAGTCTCGGAATTTGACGAAACGAGTTTCAATGGGTCCGTAATATTGAATTATTACTGGATTTCAATTTTCGTATTTATCAGAATTGTTTTATGAACATACGGCGTAAAAACGCGTAGAAAATTAAATCGAATTCAATTTGAATTTCTGTAACAACTGGGGTTTTGCCCAAAATTTTGATCATCAATAAATGATCTATGTAGACAGATAATTTCTGTTTGTTGTTGAAATTTTTATAACGATAAAATCTTCGTAAATTAACGATTTAATATCGACTGTTAATTTCTGTTTGAATTTGGAATTTGTAAATTGATTTGAATTCTCTTATTAAATTTTTATTTGTACGAGATGAATAAATATGTATAGAAAAATTTTAACAACTAAACTAAACAAACCAAATTAAATACAAAACAATCAGTTTTAAAAAGAGAAAACAAAAGAATAAAACAAAAGAAAAAAAAAAGAAAAAAAAAGAAGAAAAAATAAAACACCATAACCAGCCCATGCCTAAGCCCATACCCTTATTCACGTTTAAAACCCTATACCCGATCCCCATTACTTCCCTCATTCGAAAAACCCTAGGAAACAAAAAAAAAATGGCGACTTGATAAACTAGGGCTTTGGCGATCTCGTTCGATCTGGCGAAATTTAGGGCTCGTTAAAAAAATTCGAAGGCGCCGGCGACGATTGTTTCGATCTGGAGGACTTTGGCTTGCCGATCGAAGGTCGATTTCGTCTTCTTCGCTCTGCTCATCCTTGCTTCGAGAGAAGGTGAGTAGTACTATCTACTCACATCTAATTCGAGTCTCTAGTTTCCTAGCTTGTTCGAATTCTCTGGCATTGACCTGTATTTATTCTGGCCTGTTGCTTCGAGTTGATCTTGATTTTATTTCTGACATTTGACCTCGGCCATAACTATACTGCCTGAACTAAACTGGTCTGGATTTTATTTGAGTTTGTTGAGTGTTGAAGTTGCTGATTTGTTGTAATTCACGGCTTAATGACTTTCATTTGCTTTTCTGACAGTTTTAAAATTTATTTTGGGCATAAAACAAAAAGAAATTGTCTTTGATTTTACTTTGTTTTAGCTGAGGTGGTTGCTATGTATATGCTTTCATCCACATTCCCTCTCCATTTTGTTCCACTTGAGTTCGATTTGCCTGTTAAGGCTGCACTTGTTCATTACGTCCTTGAAACTGCAAGTGTTCACTAACGTTGTCACTACATAATTGTACATCATGTAGTTAATTTATGTTGGGTATGGATCTTCTCTGCAGTTTTGTTTTGTTCACACTGATTTGTTAAGCATGAGTTAGTTGTAGTTGTTGTTCTTCAATCCTCACTTGTGTACATTGATGTAGTACTGTCCAGTTACAGTATTATATTAGTTTACAATTCGTACATTCATGTTTTGGGGACTGTTTGCACCCAGTTGCATTTTAGTCTTCGTGGATATGTATGCAGTCACGTATGTATATACATTAATTGATATGTATATATGTATGTTCGAATTGCATTTTATTTTCTTTGGAAATGATTGACTTGGTCATGTATTTTTATCTTGGTCGATCTCACTGTATGATTTTATTTGAAAACTACAAGCATGATTTTGGAAAGAAAGAAAAAAAAACAGTACATTTTATTTGTTGCACTTAGTCGATCCATTGCAGATAAACTTGAGCACTATTGTAGTCTTCACTGCAACCTTTGGTTGCATATTTAATATGCAGATGAACTTGATAATTAGCTTGTGAATTATTATTTTTGTGATGACCACGGCATTGACTTTGTAGTTGGCATCTGCACTGCATATTTCAGTAGCTCCTCTGCTACCTTACATATTTATTGAAGTTGGCATCTTGACCCCTGTTTGGATTTTGAACTGAATTGTTTTGATTTGAATAGGCTATTTGTTATCTCTATGAATTCATGTGGTGGCTGCAGTACATGTTGCAGTTTTCCCTTGAGTTCAAAATGGGGCTGCAGTTCATTTTTATAAAAAAAAAAATTTGCACTCGATTAAGTGTGCAGTAATGAATCGTTTGGGAACTTATTTTCTTGAGTCTGGATTTACGCACTATGTCACTGTCTTTGGCCATTCTTCGTACAACCTGTTCTGGTTTTACTGATTTGCATTTGTAGATTGGTTCATTTCGGATTTGAACCGTATGTATGCATTCTAGTTGTGATATCCACTATCATCAGTTTTAGTTGCATTTACTTATGAGATTGCATTTATCAGTTCACTTGAGTTGGTCTATTCTGTTTGGTTTGAGGGTTCCTGAATCTGGTCCTTGTTATTGTTGTATTCGAGTTGATGTTGTCTGCATCCATTACTTGAGTTGCCATTTCATATGCTTGCACTACTTTGATGTTGCCTGTATTCATGCGTTTGATATTTCAGTCTAATAATCTTCACTCTGTATGAAAAGAGTTTCACCTGACACCATACATGTAGACTTATACATGATCATAAGTTGATTTATTACTGGTTCATTTGGAGTTGCCATCTTCTGACTTGTTTTAGTTATGACTCGATTTCTTGTACCTTGGGTATTTTGTCTCTTTAACCATTTGCCTGTAGTTGTCATATATGTACAACTGTTCAGTTGGATTTCTATTCATTTGAGCTGGTTCAGGTTGGCACTGAATTCGTTTGACCTTGTGGATACATTGCACATGTAGTTGACTGCTTTCAGATGTGGTCTTTGTGGTTGTTGTCCAGTTTGTACTTGACTGTTTGAAACTGCAGTGATATTTTGGGTCGAGGCCATTTTGTTGCCTTTGTGTACCGCTTGGGCTATTTTGTTCTGCCTCCAAAATATTGTTGCAGTTTGAGGCTCGATTATTTGAGTCTGTACACTATGTTGCACCTTTATCTATGCACACGAGCTGGCGGGGCAGTGCACACGGGTACGAATGCACACGTGTGTACGGCAGCCAATAACACTGTTTATCTCTGTTGATGATTTAAATCTGCTGATTTATTGTTTAACACTGTTAAGTGTTATATTTTCGTTATCCGATTTCTTTGTTAAAAGAGTTGGATAGACGAGAATTACTGTGACGGTCGTCTATTTAAATTATTACTGCTTATATGCACTAATAACTGGTTTGAATTAGACTGACCTGTGTATTATTTTCTTTTGAATATAATACTCGGGTCAGACCGAGTATTTTTACAGCTTGAAGATTTTCGAGCAGCGAAGTTAGAGAGAGAGTAAAGAATCATTTATTTCAAGAAAATTGTATTTTAGATATTCCGCTGTATCAGTATTAAAATTGTGTAAAACTCTGATGTATATAAAAAGATTTATAGTAATGAAATGAAGATTCATTTGTTTAAAAATTCATTGTTATTATTCTGTGTTTCTGTGGCTGATTCTGTTTAAACCTTATAAACTAAATAACAATTCGTCTTTTTGAACGTTTCGAGTTGGTTTAATTACCGACTGGAGGCGGTCAAAAGGGGGAATGTTACACACCGTCTTCATCATCTTCATGGTATTCATTCGTTACGTTCAAACCAGATCAAAGTGGGTTTCGGATAATTAAATCTGATCCTAGTCTCTTCGAAACGATTAACGAGATTGGCCAATATTGATAGTCGATTATTTAACTATCAATAAAACATTCATAAGCAGTCACTAGGCCTTATTATAAATTTCCCCAAAATATTTATTTCCAAAATATCTTTAAAAGATATGTCAACTCCTTCCAACATTTGAAAACAACTTTCAAACACTTAAATCTGTAACATGATCTTCCAAAACATCTCAACAGTTAGAAATATTCCCAAATTTCCATTTTTCTATACTTGGGAAAATATTTCAAGTTTTATTTTCCAAAATCCTTCCAAATATCAGTACTTAAGAGAATGTTTCGCGACTTATCTCATGGATCTTCGGTATTTACATTAATTCATTTTTCCTTTTCAAAATTTATTATATTTATTTATAATCTCTTCTATCTATTTATACCTCTCTATGACTTCAAATTCAACCCCGAATTTCTTATTCCTAATATTCCAGAATCTACCTTAAGTTCCAAGAATTTTATTATTAGATTTTCTCTTTATAAAATCCTATCCGTTAAATAACTTCGTTCACAAACTCGAGAGGATCTATAAATAAATTTCAATCTTTAAAAAGAAGTATATATATAAAATAGGTATTTTTTTAAAGGATAATAGTTTATTTTTAAAAATATGTTTAAGTAAAATTTAAGATATCAAAAACATTTTAAACAGCATCGATCTCTTCCCAAATCATTTTTTAAAGCTAATTTATTTACATAATATAGTAATTTAAAATCCCATTTAAAACAATTTTTAATTCCTCGACAAAAATCTATTTAAAAAAATCCAATATTGCCAATTTCAATTTATAATCCCTCTCGATTTGTATCACATGGATTATATCTCAATTTCATCACCATTCTTACATTAAAAAATAGACTCCACTATTTATTTCCCAACGATTTCCATAACTCGATATAAATTCACATCGTAAATCTATATTTCCAATATATCAAATGACCATCATTTTCCTTATTTATAAACATCATTTATAAATTTATAAACTCCTTTGAGTTTTACTTGTTTATAAAACAAATCTTGTTTATAAAATTTCATTGTATAAATTCATTTCTTATAAATTCCATTTACACTTCCAATCTATTTTTAACATTGATTTTAACTCCGTTTCATAGTCCCAGATACAATTTATAAATTCTTTATTATAAGTCATTTTTAAAAATCTCCATTTAAAAATTCTCAATAGTAAGTATACCCAAAAATCAAATATATTTTCTAATTTAATTTCTTTAAAATAACTCAGTTCCAATATATATATATATATATATATATATACATATACTTATCAAATTCCCTTTAATTCCATAAATTTTAAAAATTTATTTATAGTTTTAAAATTATCAAAATTCAGGCCAGTGCTACGATAGCATCCAATAATTCCAATCACTACAATAATCTATAATAGATTATTTTACACAAATCATATATCACTATATATGAAAAATAAACGACATATTTGAGCAATCCAGTTGGATCCCTAAAACCTGTTTCCCTACATCCACAGATGTTAATACAACATAAAATAATACCAATCCCACTTCGAGGGGGATATCGCGGTATATATGGTCATCCGCTATTATGCAGGGCGCATATGGTCTCATCCTCTATAATGTGCGGGAATATCACTCTAAATACTAATATATATATATATACTACTATATATATAATATATCATTCATCAGACAATAAATTTATAAATTCAACAGGCATCCAAATTTTAATTTCAACTATTTAAAATTTAAATTTTTGGAAATCCAAATGAGTGAGAGTTTTTCTCACCTTGATTTTATTTTGCTAGACGTTCCAATTTAATTCTTTTGCCCAAATTTCCGCAGTTCCGAACCCCACACGGTTGATTCTTTTGGATTTAAACCTCGTATGAAGGAGTTATAAGATTTATTAACATTCGAATTTTATATAACCTACTCAGCTTGTATTAGATTACAACTAACATCTTAATCAACTAAGCTTATAGAACTTCTATACCTTTATCCCAACATCATGCTTGTGCACGATACAGCCGAACTCAACTTGACTACTACTAACACATCTGCAGCCTTCACCATGGCCGACGCCTTCATCCCCACACATGCCATCACCTGACCACTGCTCTATCGCCACCTACCCTCACACATATCGATGTTGAGCTCGAAACCCCTTCAACCTCCGCCTCATGTCACCTCGCGTTCACCCCCTCACCGGAGTTCGCCACTTCCACTCGAGCTCGAACGCTGGTTTGCAATTCGCCGCAGCAACCCTAAAATCGTGCTAGTGATCGAAATCGCAACCACAAACGCCCTTTTAGCATCGCCAGATCTAGCTCCTCCATGAGACTTATTGAATACGAACGCGGCCATCAAGACGAGCCGCCCTCGATCATCGGTCCTCAATTCGAACGTTTCCACTGCCGACCAAGTAGCTTCGAGTGCAGGCAACTTTCGCGACATTTTTTTTTCATTATTGATCCGTGAAAATGAACAGAGAAGTGGACGAATTCGATTTCGATTCAAGATTGGATTTTCTTTTTTTGAATAGAACGAGTCATTTTCATTTTAAAACTTTTTATTTATTTATTTCCGATTTGAAAATGAAAGAAAGGGGGAGGGAAAGACGTGATTTGAATGGGTTGATATCGATTTTGACTGAAAGCATAAAAGGATGGACGTGACTTAAAGTGAGGCAACGGCGTGTTGGAGAAGGCAAGGTCAGATAATATTATTCAATTATAAATATCTCACTTTACCCAACTCAAACTTTCGAACCCCTATCGAGGCGTGCCGCTAGGCGTTTATAATGTTATACCCCAATTCCGTACGTAATGGAAAAGGTTTGAGTCCCAATTCGATGGTATGGAGAAGATAGCTTTTTGGACCCAATTTAAATTAAATTCAATTAAATTATTTCAGGCGTTTTTATTCCGTATGACCAAACGATAACTCCAAACACTACAAAATTTGAAATCTAATAACAATAATCTATTACGGATCCGATGGAACTTGTTTCATCGAATTCCGAGACCGTGCCTCGAAAGGCTATTTTTAAATGTCAATTTTAAACAAGCTATTTTTAAAATTGATCATATCACTTTTAAATTCGATTTAAAAGGTTTTATTATCTTCATTATTATAAATATAAATTTTGTAAGCCTTTAAATTATTTTAACAAGCTTAAAACTCAAGATTCAATAATTTAACCAATATTAAATTATAAAATCCAATAATTAAATTATTCAATAAATCACTATATTTAAATTCTGTATTTATTTTATAAATAAAAACCCAAATTTTCCATATCCAAAATCAATCTATAATTCAAATTCAATATTTAAAACCATTTAAATATTCCAAATCAAACGTCGAAAAATCCGGGTCGTTACACAAAACACTAATTTCATTTTATATATTTGTTATATACTCTTATTTTTCTCAAAATTTAATTGGAAGTCCAAACAAAATATGGGTCTTTAAAACTGAGTCAACCCTTCGACCTCTTTACCTTAGAGTGCTTTAAGGAAAAATGTTCATGGGCTGGCTCAATATCACTAAATAATTTACACAACTTATATGATTAACATAACTATGGTTTTAATAAAATAATTTATCAAAACCTTTCAATCTAATTTAACACATTTAAAACTTGAGTTAAATTATTTCTTTTCTATCCAAGAGTTTTAAAATTTTCATTTATCACATTATTATTCAAAATAACTTTTATTTTAAACCAGCTTCCTTTAAGGAAACTTAAGACTAATCACCCAGATTTTTTACTTCAAAGCTTTATTGAAATCATGCTACTCATATTTCTTTATGAAATAATTTCAAACAATTTATTTATCAAATCTAACTTTAGGTTCGTCCGAATTTGAACTCGTTTTGCTCCCACAACGATAAAGAGAATAATTTACTAACTGCCCCACAACGTTCACCTAAGCAACCATCCAATCGTCACTTAGAAGATTATTCAGATTACCACAAAACATATCGAAACGATTTCCTTCGAATTACTCTAAAGAAAATGTATTCTACATAAAACTTCTCTTCCAAAATATTTATTTTTAAAAATACTTCCAAGTAATACTAGTTATATTTTAAAAAACCTTTCGAAATTATTTCGAACAACTTTAGGTTTTAAGTTAAAGAAAATCCTATTTAGAACATATTTTATAAATCATATTTATATGAAATTACCTTTATATAAAATCATTTCATATTATAATAATTCTCCCTTATTATAATAATAAATTCTTTTCAAAACACATTTTATAAACCAAATTTATCTTTATATAAAATTATTTAATATTATAATAATTCCTCTTTATTATATATATTTTTTCACAAATATTTATTCTCTAAATATCTTATCCTACCATTTAGATTAGTTTAAACTATCTTTATAAAAAGCTTACTTTAACTTAACATTTACTCTGAACACCTTATAGTCAAATTGTGATACTTAATTCACAAGGAGTTCATTTGAATGTACTTACAATTATCAAACAATATATGCTCATAAACTAGTTGAGCATAAATTAACATGTTAACAAACAATACTCAAAGCTCCTAAACTATCTGAGCATGACAAATCAAACAATGATAATAAAGAAGTATTATCATTAACAACAAACACTATTAATAATTATATAAATTGAAAATTATTCCTTTATATATAAAAATAGAGGTAAAATATTTCATTTACCAAATTTTCAAAAATAAATATCATGTCTGTTTGTCTTGTTCAAGTGTTTAGAAATCTCTATCGATACCTTGGCATCCCACATCTCTACCAGAATTCATAAACAACTCAATGGATCAATTAACACAATACGTTTTTATAACAATAAATAATATGCTCTCGTATATATAATACTCTCAAACTCATTCTAGGGTGTCACTTACCCTATCTCTAATGAGTTACTCGCTTTAGGGTATTACTAACCCTATCTCTAGTGAGCCATACCCTACCAAAGCCAAGGTTCTCGCTTAATTTTTAGCTCTGATACCAAACTATAATGACCTGCCTTTTTGACCATCTAAAGTCGACACCTAATACATTCACGTTATTCAAATGTTGAACAACCAATAGCCAAAAGGCAGATTGTTATGGTACAATAAAAAGAAAAGAACAGAGAATAGGAAAATCAGAATCTCACAGTGGAATCGACAACATATAATATAACAAAAAAAGAAAAACTATTACTCCAAAATACAAAGTACATCAGAATTAAAAAGAAATCTGTGATAACCCTGATTTTTGAACAAGTTTATAATTTAAAATACTTGTTTGAATTATTTTGGTTGCCTAGGAAAAGTATATATGATAAGTTGACATAAATGCATTAAATAAGTATTGAAATGTATGTAAGATGGTATGATACACATGTACATACATCTCTGAAAATTTTTAGAAGCAGAAATTTGTTTGCAAGCTAGAATAAACTATAATTACATGAATATGACATAATAAATGTGCCACTGAAACAAGTCTAGAGTAAGGGAAATAAAGGCTTAATATAAACATAGGTATTAAAAAGGTACTTTAAACAAAATGTTGGCTGAGGAAAATTATTAGAAGTTGCATGAAAATAGTATGAGTTGTTGAATATATACTTTATCCACTTTTAGCAATTTTCTTAGCTTTTTAAAAAGAAAAACAGAAATCATGCAAATAAGGTGACCGGGGTAAGATATAATTTGTGTTAATAAAAACAAGGACCATTTACCCATCTACTCTTGAAAATAGAAAGAAAGGCTGATCATAAGTAGTAGGGTAAAATTGACATTGGGTAAAATCTTATAACCCTAGAGGCAGCCAAGGCCTTGTATAAAAGAGGGTTAAGGGTGAGAGGATCTGTTACCATATTTCTAAAAAAAATATACAGAAAAAAATATATATAGGCAGTTAGCAAAAGAAGACAAGTAGGAGGTAGCAGATCAAAGGAAAAGAAGGATTAAGGTGAGTAATCTCACTAAAAATTGGCATTAAGTCCTGAATATTGAGGCAGCCTAAATGGTTTATGTTTTTGATTAATCTATGTTGTTTCATAAGATTAAAATGTTAATGATCTGTTTAAATATTGTGTGTGAAATGTCCAGAAAATATATTGGTGACTTCTTGCTTGAATAATTATGTTATCATGAATTATTTTTGAAATGAAATGTTTGATTGATTATGTGATTGCTGCATATAAATTAATTCATGAGGATTCCAGAAATATATGATATAAGTCTATGGTCTAAAAATGAAAAAAAAAACAAATGAGACTGTAGCATAAAGAGGCTGCTGCTTATGTCTCAGAAATAAATGAGGTAACATAGAAGTGCAAAGTTATACTTGTGCTGAACTTCTATGATCACAAATAAATCCAAATAAGATTAGAAGCTTGTGGTTTGGTCAGATCTTATGAATTTGTGAGTATCTGATTAAGCCAGAGGCAATGGATATAGCAAGGCAAACTGAATAAGACCATATATTTATAGGCATAATTCCTCAAAAGAAAAACCCCATGATTTAAATAATATGTACACTGAGAAATCAAACTAACTTGTGTGAATAAATCTATGATTATGGAAGAATGATCTGTTATCCTTTGAACATATGCATGATGGTTGAGTTATTTATTTTCTCTGGTTGATGTATGAGATGCAGAAGGGATTAGCATGAATGAGGGAAAGAGGGAAAATAAACACTTAGTAAAATAACTAAGGATTTGGATCTTAGGGCTACCAAACAAGGCTTGGCAAGGGAAATATTGCAAGCTCACACATGGTATGATTATACCCAGGGGCCTGAGTGTGCTGGGTTAACAGTGAATATGTCCCAGACAGTGTGTGTTTTAATGGAAAGAAAGTAGCTAAAGTCCATCATAAAATACCTGAGATTGAATTTTAAGAATGGTTCACAGGTAGGTTTGGGTAAAAGAAAATCCCTGATAGCCAGAAAGATTATAGGTAGGAAAATAATTAAAATGATAATCATGTTGGTTGATTTAAAGTATTCTGTAGAGAGTATATGTTTGTGCTCTCTGAAATAATCTATTAAGTCATGTATGTCTATGCTTTGCATTAATAAGTGTGCACAGGTGGTAGAGGAATATATACAAGAGAAACAGTGCTTACTCTTTCTGTTTTAAAAGCTATTTAAATTTTTTAGTAAGATTATTCATACCAGACAATTTAGTCTGACCCTTTGTGAGTTTGTATACCATTGGGTGTCTCATCTTTTTATGAGGCAGCTAGTGGTGATTGTGCAGGTAAATAGGCAATTTCTTGAGCAAGAATTGGATGATTTAGCTGCTAAGGAATTGGATATAGAAATTACAGACTCAAGGATATTAAACCTATGTTAAAAATTGGACTTATGTTATGAGATCTTAAGTTAAGTTGTTTGGAAGAAAACTGATGTAATGTTATTAGTTTGCAAGTATTGAACTACTTCTGAGATTTCTGTTAAAACTTTGTGAAATGCTTTTAAGAATGTTGATCTAGTGATACAGTTTCTAGTGTTAACTTATGAGATGCTTGACAAAAATGTACAATGCTAAGGATAGTCTGGGATGGTTTGTAAACTGGAGAATATTGAAAGATTAGTTTGACATCCTCTGTAAGAACTTTTGAAAAATAAAGATAGGATGTAAAGAATATAGGAACACCCAGAAACCCAGATTAACTGGTATGATTTTTGTGCAAAGTAGCAAAAGAACTCGGGTTAACTTGACCAATTTTGCCAAGTCTGAGTTCAACCAGTCTAATATCCAAAACTTACTGGTTAGAAAAAGATAACAAGTGTAGCAAACTAGTAAATCAGGATGGTTGTATTGAGAAAATAGGTTACCTGAAATGACACAAATACACACATGCACACAGATGCACACATGCACCCAGAATACATATACACACACTTGCACAAGGGATAACTAAGCATCCAGTAGATCTAAATTCTTGGAGATCTAAACTAACTTTACAACTAAAAGAATAACATCTAGAATTTGTGAAAAATTATGTAAGGTAGAAAAGCTTTCTGGAAATTATTTGTGCCATGAGAAATTTCATAGAAAATCCAAAATAAAACTCTCTGCATCCAAAATTCTTTTACTCTGATAAAAGAAAGGGAAAAACTTTAAAGTATCATTTATACATGATTTCTTGAATGTAAGTTAGGTGACTTGATTATAACAATATTTTTATATTGGTGAAAAGATCCTGGATAGTAGAGAAAGGATGTTCTCTTGAACAGATGATCACTATTTATATTGGTAAAAAAAAAAACTTTATGTAAAAAGTGGGTCATCTCAATTTGGTATCAGAGCTATGTTGACTAAATAACATAGTAAAAAAAAAAATTTGAATGAACTTGATTGTTTTGAATGTATGAAAGTATTAACTGTCTTGGATGCCTTGTCTTTATATACTCATATTAATAATACCTGTTATAATTGAATGGTAATGAATTGAAATAGGTTGGCTTATATAAAAATTAGATGAAATGGACTAACTCAAGTGTTGTATCCATAGAACTATGGTAAGACCCAGACAACAAGGGGTAGGACCAAGTGAAACACCCATGGTCAATATGCAAGATTTCATGAGAGCTATAAGGGATGGGGTAGGCAATAGGCAAGACAATCCACATGAGGAGCTTTCTAAACTACTCAAGACTTTTACCAATCTTGGAGGCAAGACTTTTGATGGAACAGAAGGAATAATGGGAATTCAAAATTGGCTCAGAATTTTGGATAGAATATTTGCTGATATGCAAGTTGAAGACCAAAAGAAGAGGCTAATAGCATCAAGACAATTGAGAGGAGCAGCTTTGGACTGGTGGGAAGTTATTATAGCTGGAAGACCTGAAGGAGAAGTGACATGGATCCAGTTTAAAGAAATGTTGGAAGGTAGATTTGTACCTGCATCAGCTAAAGAGTCTCTGCTGGAGGAATTCATTAAATTAAGACAGGGAACTATGAGTGTTACTGAGTATACCCAGAAGTTTGAATCTCTAGCAAAGTATGGTGCAGTGCTCATCACAACTAAGGAAGCTAAAAATGGCAGATACATCCAAGGATTGAATGCCAGTCTCAGTAGAGCCATGTTGCCATATAAGGATAGGACCTTTGATCAAGTTTTAGATCTGACTTTGAGCCTTGAACAACATGATAAATCCAGAGAAAATTTCAGAGCATTTAAAAATAACCAAAACAAGAAAGGAAAGGGTAAGTTCCACCCTTATGATAAAAAGAAAATGGATGTAGTTTCCACCAAGCAATCAGAAGAGGTCAAAACTGCTGAGGTTAAAAAGAAGATCACTTGCTATAATTGTGGACAAGAGGGACACATGAAGAATAGGTGTACAAATCCCAAACCAGCATCTTTCAAATGTCATCTGTGCGGGAAGGAAGGGCACATAAGAAGGAACTGTCCAGAGTTGAGGCAAGGAAAGATGGGAATGTTGGAGGGGAAAAACAAAGTAACTGGAAGCCCCAATGTTGAAAATCATGGCCAAGTTGAAGGTACTTTGCTTATTCACTCAATACCTTTTGCAGTAGTGTATGATACTGGGGCTACACACTCATTAATTTCCCATGACATTGTACAACAGCTAAAATTAAATTGTATGCTTGTAGATAAGCCCTTGCTTATTAAAAGTCCCTTAGGTAGCTCCTGTATGTTGGGTATAATATGTAAACAATTAGAACTGAATATAGGGGGGCATATGTTTGGTGCAGACTTATATGTGTTACAATACCCAGGCATGGGGATTATTCTAGGAGTTGATTGGTTAAAAAGATATAAGGCAGTTATAAACATGGAGACCTCCACCTTATCATTGAAAACTTCTGATGGAAAAAGGGTAGTTGTTCTTTGTGAAGCAGATAAGAACAGAAGCATAGCCACCCTTGACAATTTGACTGGTGAGAAGCACATGCCTGCATTGGAAGAAATCCCTGTAGTAAATCAGTATGCTGATGTGTTTGGTGAGGTTAAGGGAATTGTTAACCATAGACCAGTAGAATTTTCTATCAAACTAATTCCAGGAGCTAATCCAGTGGTTAAGAGGCCAACTAGAATGGGGCCTAAGGAATTAACAGAACTGAAAAAGCAATTAGTTGAGCTAGAGGAAAAAGGATTCATTAGACCTAGTAGCTCATCATGGGGAGCACCAGTGGTATTTGTTAAGAAACAAGATGGATCTCTCAGGTTATGTATTGATTATAGAGAGTTAAATAAAATCACAATTAAAAATAAATACCCTTTGCCAAGAATTGATGATCTTTTTGATCAATTAAGTGGTGCAAAAATATTTTCTAGACTTGACTTAGCTTCAGGATTTCATCAAATGAAAGTAGAGGAGGAGAGCATCAAGTATACTGCTTTTAATACTAGGTATGGGCTTTACGAATTTTTGGTGATGCCCTTTGGCTTGACTAATGCCCCCTCTTACTTTGTTGATTTGATGAATAGAATTTTTAGAAAATATTTAGATAAATTTGTATTGATATTCATTGATGATATACTAATTTATTCTAAAACAATTGAAGAGCATGAGAATCATTTGCATATAGTACTGCAGAAATTAAGGCAAGAAAATTTGAAGGCAAAATTTTCAAAGTGTACTTTTTGGCAAAATGAAGTAAATTTTTTAGGGCATGTAGTATCAGAAAAAGGCTTATCTGTAGATCCCAATAAGGTGATGGCAATTCAAACATGGAAAAGGCCTACCAGTGTCACAGAAGTTAGGTCATTTATGGGAATGGCTGGTTATTATAGAAGGTTTATAAAGGATTTTGCAAAAATTTCAATTCCATTAACTAAATTGACTAGAAAGAATCAGGCTTTTGTTTGGACTGAGGAGTGTGAGAAAGCCTTCAAGAGATTAAAAGAAGCATTGATACAAGCTCCAATACTAAAGGTGCCTGAAGGGAATGAGAACTTGGTGATATATACTGATGCAAGTGGACAGGGACTTGGGGCAGTGTTGATGCAACAACATCAGGTAATAGCTTATGCCTCTAGATAGTTGAAGCCCAGTGAGGTAAGGTATGCTACACATGATCTCGAACTGTCTGCTATAGTGTATGCTCTTAAATTATGGAGACATTATTTGTTAGGAGCTAAATTTGAAGTCTATACAGATCATAAGTCACTTAAATATTTGTTCTCACAAAAAGAATTGAACATGAGGCAACAAAGATGGATTGAACTTTTAGCCTCATATGATTTTGAAATACTATATACACCTGGCAAAGCTAATAAAGTGGCAGATGCTTTAAGTAGACAGCATGCCAATGTAGCTAGATTGATGATAGAAGAGTTTAATACTTTGTCATTACTGATTGACTCAGAAGTAAAAAGAGACAGTGAAGAAAGTATGAGAGTGTGCAGTGAGAAGGAAGAAGTAGGGAAGTTAAGTTTTGTTACTTTGGGATCTGAATTGAAAAATAAAATTGTGAAGCTACAAGACCAAGATCCATTTTTACTTGAGAAGAAAGTTCATATATTAAATGGTGAGATAGTGGAAGGATTTCAATTGAATAAACAAGGTCATTTAGTGAAGGGAAAGAGAATATGTGTTCCTGCCATTGAAGAATTGAAGCAAGAAATTTTGGATGCTTATCACAGAAGCATGTATACTATACACCCAGGAAGTACCAGAATGTATCACAACCTAAGAAGAGATTATTGGTGGAGTGGGATGAAGAGTGCAGTGGCATTATATGTGTCTAAGTGCATGGTTTGTCAACAGGTAAAGGCTGAATACCAAAGACCCTCAGGGATGCTGCAACCTTTACCCATACCACAATGGAAATGGGAAGACATATCAATGGACTTCATTGATGGTTTGCCTAAAACTAGGAGAGGAAATGATAGTATTTGGGTTGTGGTTGATAGGTTAACCAAAAAAGCTCATTTTATACCTGTAAAATCAGTTAGGAATGCATGCACCTTAGCTCAGTTATTCATCAAAGAAATAATTAGATTGCATGGGATACCAAAAACTATAGTAAGTGATTTAGATACCATCTTCACTTCGAAATTCTGGCAAAGTTTCCACAAGGCAATGGGGACTGATTTGTGCTTGAGCACATCATATCACCCTCAATCTGATGGCCAAACAGAAATTGTGAACAAATTGCTTGAAGACATGTTGAGGGCATGTATATTGGATTGGGGAGGAAGTTGGGAAGATCACATATTTCTGGCAGAATTTGCATATAACAACAGCCATCACAGTAGCATAGGCATGGCACCCTTTGAAGCACTGTATGGTAGACCCTGTTTATCACCTTCAAGTTGGATGGAGTCTGGGGAGAAAGTGGTCTTAGGACCAGAAAATGTAAAAGAGACCTCTGAGAAGATAGCCTTGATTAGGAAAAGGATTGCTTCTGCCCAAGATAGGCAAAAGAAATATGCTAATCAAAAGAGGAAAGAAGTGCAGTATGACGTGGGGAATTATGTATTTATTAAAATATCACCCATGAAATTTTTTTTGAGATTTGGAAAACAAGGAAAGTTAATTCCAAGGTATATAGGACCATATAAAATTCTGGAAAGAATTGGGAAGGTAGCCTATAAGCTAGCATTACCCGAGGAGATGAGAGCCATGCATAATGTCTTTCATGTTTCCCAGTTAAGGAAATGGGTTCATGATGAAGAAACAATTTTAAAATCTCCTGAGAAAGTGCAGATTGACCCCAGAATGGTGTATGAGAAGAAGCCTGTAGGCATAGTTGCAAAGGAGATTAAGAAATTGAGGAACAAAGAAATAAAATTGGTGAAAGTGCAATGGAGTCTTGACCCAAATGATTGCACATGGGAGGTGGAAGATAAAATCAGAAGTGATTATCCACAGCTAATTGATTGAAAAGGTAAAAAAAAAATATGTATATACATAAATATACTAATGAATGGTTTGATTGAATGCTTTGTTATGCATAGGAGTTTAATTAATGATTGAACTAGGAATGATTGATTGCTGAATTAAGAATGTCTGAATTAAGTATGAAAGAATTGTGAGACACAATTCCTAAAAGGAAGGGTATATGTGATAACCTTGATTTTTGAACAAGTTTATAATTTAAAATACTTGTTTGAATTATTTTGGTTGCCTAGGAAAAGTATATATGATAAGTTGACATAAATGCATTAAGTAAGTATTGAAATGTATGTAAGATGGTATGATACACATGTACATACATCTCTGAAAATTTTTAGAAGCAGAAATTTGTTTGCAAGCTAGAATAAACTATAATTACATGAATATGACATAATAAATGTGCCACTGAAACAAGTCTAGAGTAAGGGAAATAAAGGCTTAATATAAACATAGGTATTAAAAAGGTACTTTAAACAAAATGTTGGCTGAGGAAAATTATTAGAAGTTGCATGAAAATAGTATGAGTTGTTGAATATATACTTTATCCACTTTTAGCAATTTTCTTAGCTTTTTAAAAAGAAAAACAGAAATCATGCAAATAAGGTGACCGGGGTAAGATATAATTTCTGTTAATAAAAACAGGGACCATTTACCCATCTACTCTTGAAAATAGAAAGAAAGGCTGATCATAAGTAGTACGGTAAAATTGACATTGGGTAAAATCTTATAACCCTAGAGGCAGCCAAGGCCTTGTATAAAAGAGGGTTAAGGGTGAGAGGATCTGTTACCATATTTCTAAAAAAAATATACAGAAAAAAATATATATAGGCAGTTAGCAAAAGAAGACAAGTAGGAGGTAGCAGATCAAAGGAAAAGAAGGATTAAGGTGAGTAATCTCACTAAAAATTGGCATTAAGTCCTGAATATTGAGGCAGCCTAAATGGTTTATGTTTTTGATTAATCTATGTTGTTTCATAAGATTAAAATGTTAATGATCTGTTTAAATATTGTGTGTGAAATGTCCAGAAAATATATTGGTGACTTCTTGCTTGAATAATTATGTTATCATGAATTATTTTTGAAATGAAATGTTTGATTGATTATGTGATTGCTGCATATAAATTAATTCATGAGGATTCCAGAAATATATGATATAAGTCTATGGTCTAAAAATGAAAAAAAAAACAAATGAGACTGTAGCATAAAGAGGCTGCTGCTTATGTCTCAGAAATAAATGAGGTAACATAGAAGTGCAAAGTTATACTTGTGCTGAACTTCTATGATCACAAATAAATCCAAATAAGATTAGAAGCTTGTGGTTTGGTCAGATCTTATGAATTTGTGAGTATCTGATTAAGCCAGAGGCAATGGATATAGCAAGGCAAACTGAATAAGACCATATATTTATAGGCATAATTCCTCAAAAGAAAAACCCCATGATTTAAATAATATGTACACTGAGAAATCAAACTAACTTGTGTGAATAAATCTATGATTATGGAAGAATGATCTATTATCCTTTGAACATATGCATGATGGTTGAGTTATTTATTTTCTCTGGTTGATGTATGAGATGCAGAAGGGATTAGCATGAATGAGGGAAAGAGGGAAAATAAACACTTAGTAAAATAACTAAGGATTTGGATCTTAGGGCTACCAAACAAGGCTTGGCAAGGGAAATATTGCAAGCTCACATATGGTATGATTATACCCAGGGGCCTGAGTGTGCTGGGTTAACAGTGAATATGTCCCAGACAGTGTGTGTTTTAATGGAAAGAAAGTAGCTAAAGTCCATCATAAAATACCTGAGATTGAATTTTAAGAATGGTTCACAGGTAGGTTTGGGTAAAAGAAAATCCCTGATAGCCAGAAAGATTATAGGTAGGAAAATAATTAAAATGATAATCATGTTGGTTGATTTAAAGTATTCTGTAGAGAGTATATGTTTGTGCTCTCTGAAAATAATCTATTAAGTCATGTATGTCTATGCTTTGCATTAATAAGTGTGCACAGGTGGTAGAGGAATATATACAAGAGAAACAATGCTTACTCTTTCTGTTTTAAAAGCTATTTAAATTTTTTAGTAAGATTATTCATACCAGACAATTTAGTCTGACCCTTTGTGTGTTTGTATACCATTGGGTGTCTCATCTTTTTATGAGGCAGCTAGTGGTGATTGTGCAGGTAAATAGGCAATTTATTGAGCAAGAATTGGATGATTTAGCTGCTAAGGAATTGGATATAGAAATTACAGACTCAAGGATATTAAACCTATGTTAAAAATTGGACTTATGTTATGAGATGTTAAGTTAAGTTGTTTGGAAGAAAACTGATGTAATGTTATTAGTTTGCAAGTATTGAACTACTTCTGAGATTTCTGTTAAAACTTTGTGAAATGCTTTTAAGAATGTTGATCTAATGATACAGTTTCTAGTGTTAACTTCTGAGATGCTTGACAAAAATGTACAATGCTAAGGATAGTCTGGGATGGTTTGTAAACTGGAGAATATTGAAATATTAGTTTGACATCCTCTGTAAGAACTTTTGAAAAATAAAGATAGGATGTAAAGAATATAGGAACACCCAGAAACCCAGATTAACTGGTATGATTTTTGTGCAAAGTAGCAAAAGAACTCGGGTTAACTTGACCAATTTTGCCAAGTCTGAGTTCAACCAGTCTAATATCCAAAACTTACTGGTTAGAAAAAGATAACAAGTGTAGCAAACTAGTAAATCAGGATGGTTGTATTGAGAAAATAGGTTACCTGAAATGACACAAATACACACATGCACACAGATGCACACATGCACCCAGAATACATATACACACACTTGCACAAGGGATAACTAAGCATCCAGTAGATCTAAATTCTTGGAGATCTAAACTAACTTTACAACTAAAAGAATAACATCTAGAATTTGTCAAAAATTATGTAAGGTAGAAAAGCTTTCTGGAAATTATTTGTGCCATGAGAAATTTCATAGAAAATCCCAAATAAAACTCTCTGCATCCAAAATTCTTTTACTCTGATAAAAGAAAGGGAAAAACTTTAAAGTATCATTTATACATGATTTCTTGAATGTAAGTTAGGTGACTTGATTATAACAATATTTTTATATTGGTGAAAAGATCCTGGATAGTAGAGAAAGGATGTTCTCTTGAACAGATGATCACTATTTATATTGGTAAAAAAAAACTTTATGTAAAAAGTGGGTCATCTCAAAATCTTATCAGTCGGATAGTTATAAAATTTTGACCTTACAATTGCTGATAGGTATACAATATAATACAGCAGAAAATAAAACACTATGATAGGCGAACAACCAACCTTCTCCAATAACTCTATATCCCCAAAGCCAACCTGGGAAAAACTCGGTCTGACCCGAGCATTATAATAAAATAACACTCGGGTCAACCTGGAAAACCAGCGTGAGAAAACTCTAGTAATATGATGAACCTATAAAAACTTTATAAGACCATGCTACTAATGCGGAATGGGTTTTTACCTCACAAGAACAACATCCATAAATAAAGAAATGGAAAACAAATCAGAATGCAATCCAATCAAGTAATAATGGAAATAAACAATAGAAACATTCCAAATAAAGGGGTGGGTACTAGTAAGAACAAATACCATACTGAATGAATGGGCATAAACAATATCAAATCCTAGGCTTGAAAGAATGGTTACAAATAATTAAACATAAACAAGAGTACAAGGTGGTTCTCCATGAAATTAAGGAAACAATTCAAAGATTTGAATTAACAACAAGGGAAAAATAGAAGATTTTCTAACAAGGATTAGGAAGGTGTCCCCCCCTTACCGAAAGTATACCTCTAGAAATATACTTTTTAACTCCGATGGCTCTCAGAAACCTCCAAGTCGGACCCCGCCAACTGTTACCGAGTATCCGAGTATTTCACATCTTAATGCGCAACATCGAATCCAATCTAGAGTGGATGTGAAAATACCATAGTGGGAGCAACTCCACATAGCTTGGCCATCATTCGCTCTTTGGGTTTAGTCATTTCCAACAAAGGATAACAAGGCTCAAATGAGCAACATATCGTCTTAAAGTGACAAAATATAAAGAAGAAAGCAGAGTCAAAGTCGATAGTCAATAAATCAACTATCGGGAATGATAAGATGGTTGTTTTCAGTTGCACTAGATTTTCAATCACAATACTTTTAGAGACACTTTTAAAAACGCTCTTTAAGAATATTCTTTTAAAGAGGCAAATTATATTTTCTAAGTGTATTAAAACCTAGGTCAAAACAAATGTCAAAATGTTGTTTATTTTAAACCCAAACAATTTACACTTAGCTTTATTTTGAAACACTTCTTTTTAAAAGATCTTCTAGTTTATAAACTATTATTTATAAATTTTAAAACATACTGGTTATCCAGGATAATAAATAAAATTTAAATTACTTTTATAAATTAAAACAAATGTTAATTTATCTCGAAGAAAATAAATCAAATTTAAAATCCTTTTTATAAATTAAACCCAACATTAATTATCTAAAAAGATAATTAATCACATTATTAATCTTTATAATTTTAAAAAACAATATTAATTATCTCGAAAGATATTTTATCAAATTTATAATCTCTTTTAATAAACCAATCAAATATCTTTATTAAACAGTTAATTATCTCAAAAACACCTTTATTTAATCATTAAATTAACTTTTATACCTTATTAAATCAGTTCATTAACTTTAATACACCAAATCACTTAATTAACTTTAAAACACTTTTATTAAATCAATTACTGAACTTTTAAAACACCATTAATTAAAAATATTAACTAAATTCAAATATCATAAATTAAAATGATAAATTAGATTCAAGCATCTTTAATTAAAATGATTAACTAAATTTAAAACATCATTAATTACTTGTTTAACGATGGTTTTTCTATGAGTTAGAAAATCGCCGAAAAATTTATAATAAAATTTACCG
This sequence comes from Allium fistulosum, assembly GCA_030737815.1. Taxonomy (NCBI): domain Eukaryota; kingdom Viridiplantae; phylum Streptophyta; class Magnoliopsida; order Asparagales; family Amaryllidaceae; genus Allium; species Allium fistulosum. The sequence goes on along the minus strand of CM060901.1, from coordinate 1,339,658,625 downwards.
CAAGTGCACGGCGTACTATCGTAGTGAGTACGGATCGATCCGTAGGGAATTGTTGATTTGGTGGTGGCACTGTGATGTATATGGTGGTTATGGAGTTGTGCAGTTGGTTGTGAGGTGAGGATGTAAAAGGAAGTTGCACACAGGCAGGCAGAGGGCAAAAGGAAGTTGCACGGAGCAACAAATGCATAGGGAAATGTGCATAGTTTTTTATTTCTGTGTAGGGCAGAGGCAATTTTTTTTTAAATGAAAATGTAACTAGAAAACTTTGTAACAGTGCTGGAAAAAGAAAGAAAAAAAGAGAAATGAAATTGAATTTTTTTATTTTGATTTTGAAATGTGTATGTTCCTTTTTTTTAATAGAAATGCAAATGGAAAATGAAACTAGAAAACAAGAAATGCACACAAACAAATGCAAACAAAAATCACACCAACACACAATATTTATTTATTTATTTTTAATGCAATACACATACAAAACAAACACAGAATAAAATCAAACAAAAATAATTCGAAGAATATAAAATCAAAATCAAAACAAATTCCCCGGAAACGGCACCAAAACTTGTTTAACGACGGTTTTTCTATGAGTTAGAAAATCATCGAAAAATTTATAATAAAATTTATCGCAAGCGCACGGCGTACTATCATAGTACGTAGTGAGTACGGGTTGATCTACAGGGTATTGTTGATTTCAAATTTCTATTCAATCAAATTATACCAAAGTCGAGAGAATGTTTAAGCTAAAAAATATAAGAAAAATGACAAAAAGAAAGTGATAAAAAAATATGAGAGTTTAAAGACAATTTAGAGGTAATTTCCACTCTCTAGATCATATAGTTCAACAAAATATGAAATTATGATCTCTCTTTTTTGGTCATTAGTGAAATTAGTTGATGTGCTTATCATAAGTATGACATATTTGTGTCATTAATTAGTCCAATATAAACAATCAAACTATAACACAACCACTAATACACTTTTAACTCTCATGAAATATGACAACAAAGTTGAAAGCAAAATCTATTTTAAGTATGGCCTATTAACTATTGTTTAGAAATATAGACCATCAAATTTTGATTTAAACATTCTCTTCATTACCATAATCATATGTAGATGAAGAGGTAATTTTTGTTTATTGTTTGTTTAAGCATAACCTATTTGGTGTCAACAATATAGGCTATAAAATTCAAAGCTAAAACAACAATTTAAACCACTTCAAATGTTTCCATTAAGCATAAAAAGAGAGCATAAATGATCAAAATGTTGAAGCTACATGATTAGAGAGCTTCATTACCCTAAATTGAAGTGGTTTAGCCTCTAAAAAAAGAAGATGAAAGCAAGGTAAAAGATGAGCTATTCTACTTACATAAAATAAAAGAAGATCTACACTACTAACATGAAAGTAAATAAACAAGAAAAGAATTGAATTAAAATTGCATAAAAAATTACATAAAAGAAATGGCTTAGTAGCCTTGAAGAGAAAGAGAGCTCTCATTTTATTTTTGATCTAAACTAACTAAGAGAAGAGAGCCTAAGAGAAGAGAGAGAGGGTTACATGAAACATAAGGTGTATTTATACATGTATGAAATCCTAATCTATTTTTTTGGGGAATGACCAAACTACCCCTCTAGGAAGTGTGGTGGCCAAGTTATCATTAGCATCAAATAATCATCATTTAAGTGTGCATGAAGCTTTAATGGCCTTTTAGCATGTGCATTAGCTCTAATTTGTACATTAAGGTAGGTGGATAGGTAGGGTCTTCCATGATTCTTGTCATGAATTATTTCTATCTTCATTTGCATATATTCACTCTTGTGCATGCATATATCTTCATAAAACCACTTGTATGTGAAGCCAAATTCCTACAAAATAATATAGAAATTTCAAATTAAATTTTCTCAAATTAATATATACACAAAAATGACCATTTTGCCCCTATACGAAGATGAATATATGACGATTTGAAAATAATTTGGATTTTGGTTTAAACATGTTAAAATACCCAATATGATTATTTATTTAATTTAGTTCGATAAAATATGGTAGTAAAAATATGCACATTTACGTGCACATCATTACAATAATTAATTAAACTCAAATATTAATATTTAAAATTGTTAATTACCTTTAAACATCATTAATTAAAATGATTTATTAACCTCAAATATCATTAACTAAGATTATTAATTCATTTAGATATCATTAATCAAAATGATTAATTAAATTTAAAAATCTTTGGTTAAAATGATTTATTAACTTAAAATATCATTGCTTAAAATGATTAATTAAATACAAATATCATCAACTGAAACGATTAATTAATTTTAAACATCATTAATTAAAACAATTTATTAAATTCAAATAATCATTAATTAAAATGATTAATTAAATAAAATATCATTAATCAAAGTGATTAATAAATATAAATATCTATTTTGTGAAAATATAAGCCCAAGACAACACACATGAAGGGTTTAGGAGATGATATTCAATAATTGACGATATAGCGAAAATTGCTATAACGATACTTAAATAATTTAAATAGATTAATTTCAACTAAACATCAATATAAGAAACATAAAGAAATAAATAATTATTATTGGTGGAAAACCCCTTGGGGTCTCTCTACAAATATTCACTACAAAACAAGGGTTACTGACAATATATATAATCATATGGGTTCATAGCAATTAAGTTAATATGTCATCTGTTTTCCAAACGGGATTTTCAACCAAATAATCAATCAAGAAATCAATCAAACAACAACAACAATATCTAAACTATTAACCAAGAATTTCATAATAAATTTATAGCATCACCGATGTTATATAGCTAATTTAAAGGTGAGTAAACTCACCAAGATTTCAGTTGTTGTAGAAGCGTTCCGTTTTGAACTAAAACCGTATGGGGGTTCGATTGTGGCACAAAATTCCATTAGATTCCATTCTTCCAAAGCACAAGTAATGCTTTCCCAAGTACAATGCAACTCACCGCGCTCGAAACTGACCTCGTATGAAATAGTTATAGCATTTATAAGATTTGGAATTAAAGAATAAAATTAATTTTATTAATTACATAACTAAATCTAAATAACCTTAATTATCCAAGTTGATCCCCATCTTCCCGCTTCGATTAAAACCTAGGCCGCGAACTATCGCCCAACGTTCATCACCGCCGCGGCCCCCCACCGGCTATTGCGCCTTCGCCGCCGCCTTCCCTAAACACAACGGCCCCAAAAGTACCGAGTTCACCCTTCTTCGACGTCCAAAGCTCAAGCATGAACCCACGAATGTCGCTTCCGTTCATCTACAACTCACCACCGCCTCAGGCCAGCAGTCATTGCCAAACTTTGCCAATGTGAAGCCCTCGACCTCCTCTACAACTTTGCTTTTGAGCCCCTCGCCATTAGATCACCCTCGATGCTAGAAAACTAATTAAAATGCCACATCGTCGATCCCCTTTTCTAGCCACCACAGGCGATCATGCCATAATCCAACCGACTGCCTTGCTCCACTCACCCCTACAAACAACTTTGCAATTGAAAGCCTGAAACTGCATCGAGTGGCTCTGAATTGCTTGAACCGTTGGATAAAGAGAATTGAAAATGGCATCTAGGTTTATATTCTAGGGTTTGGGGCAAAAGAATGAAGATGAGGTCTTCATATAGGATTTTCTAACTAGCACTAGTCACGCTTGAAAATTCACGACCTCCAATCGAGTCGTGCTCATTGACATTCCTGGCTAAATACACCTTTTCCAAACTCAATGGAACTATTTTTGAAAGCTAATTCTATCATATACAGAAGTTAGCTTTTTAAATCAAATTATAATATACATTAATTCCTGAAACTAATCGCTATGCGTTTCGAGCTCGCGCGTGAAAGGGAGTGCAGATTAAGGATCTTAAGGCTAATTTAACACTAGAGGGGGGGTGAATATTGTTTAATGGATTCTAAGACTTATATGGACTAAATTGAAATTATGACACAAACAAATGCAGAACTTAATCACAGAACAATCACAGAATCAAACACAGATGCAGAAAGTAAATAAAAAGCAGTAAAAGGAAAGAACACACTGGACTTTATACTGGTTCGGAGTTACCATACGTCCAGTCCTGCACCAAGGAAAACACCTCATACATATTTTTATTATACCAATATCGAGATTACAATCCTCAATTTCTAAAGGCCTTGAGGTACCCTCCAGTCTTCGAGTCCGGAGCAAACTCTCTTGATTTACGGGACACAAGATCACCCAAATGATTTCCAGGCACAACCATACCTTATAGAGAGACTCGATAAACTTTTGATTACAAATTGATCCTATAACTCTGAATAGCACTTTGATCTTTGAGAGAGGGTAGAGAATCAAACAAGAATGAGATTCTAATTTGATTCACTTGAGAATTCGGCAGAATTTTGGCATGATCTTAAAAATATGAAAATTTTAGAATATGGATTTGTGGAGAAGAAGGAGTGAAGAAAATAAGAAAATAGTTAGTTAAAAAATTCGTTTGTGAAGGCTATTTATAGACCAGTAACGATCATAACCATTCGTGAAGAGACTTAAACGAATAGACACTTCTTTTGAAAATTGAAACTTTTGAATTTAGCGGCCACCATGTCGACATGGGGTATCCCATGATGTCGACATCCCTTAGTTAAAAACAATGTAAAATTTGTTTTGAAAATGGTATTGAAAGGAAAACAAGATGAAATGATTCTGGAGTAAAATAAACTAATTTTCCTATGTTTTAAAATAAAGAAGAGTAGAAAAATATATTTTTAGAATGTATATATAAATTTGATTTTAAATCTCAAGTATATATATATTATAAAAGAATATTTAAAAATCAGAAGATAGTTTTAAAAACAAACGAAGTTTAAAACAAGAGTTTATTTAAAAACAAAAACAAAGAATATTATAAGGCTAAAACATCTTTTTGAAAATCATTTGAAAAGATAATTTTTTAAGGCTAGAACATTTTGAAAAGTAGTTTTGAAAATCATTTTGAAAAACCATTTTGAAGTAGTTTTGCAAGCTTTTCCTGCAGAATATCTCATCACATCAGGACTCGAAAACTCGTACAAAACCAGGATGTTCGTTGGTTTGTAAGCCACTTGGTGTAGGTTTGTAAGCTACTTGTCTTGGGTTTGTAAGCCACTAAGAAGATAGAAATGGGTTCCATCCCAAATGAAATTTGGAATGAAGATTTCCGTGTTATTATGAAGTTTTAACAAAAACTAGACACTTATCTTGAAATCTTGATCTTGATAATCTAGAGTCTTCAATCTTGATATCTTCATTCTGAATCTTGAGTCTTAAGTCTTTATACTGATCAGTTTTCAGTAATCAACACCTGCATATATATATATATATATATATATATATATATATCCTGCATAGTTCCTGCATATACATATCTATCTCGACAATGGTGTTAGTATATATATTTTATAATAAGATAAGTTAAAAAGGTTGTTTTCATCAAAACCAACATCTCAGTTCCTAACAATCTCCCCCCTTTTGATGATGACAACCTGTATTTATAAAATATACTTACCATACCATAACTCCTATCATAACTCCCCCTTACTCCAAGCCAACTACTATTTTATAACTTCTCCCCCTTTGTCATCAACAAAAACTTCTTACTAATAAATTCCCTGAACTTGATATAAGATAATCAACCATAATACAATAGAGTAATCCATATATAAGTGTAATAAGTTCTAAGTGTGAGCATAAGTATGAAATGTGATCATAAATGTGAAATGTGATCATGTGTGTGATCATAAGTGTAATCCAGCAGTAAATCAATCATCATCCAATCATATTTGCAGTAATTATTCAATTCGGTCATATATAAAAATCACACCAAATGTTTTAAATAAGTCAAGTCAATCAAGTTTAAAACACACTAATCAAATCAAACAAATAACATACAGAATGACTAGACATTCCTTGGTACTTCCACCCATCCATCTTCTCCAAAGATAGGGTCTGCTTTGATGGCATCCCATTCTTCTTTATCTTTGTCGAGAGTGACTGGTGGATTACCTTCAAGATCGTCCTTATTAAGGGCTGAGATCATCCAACGAAGGCCGTCCAAATGTCTCTCTTGCTCCTTGATCATCTGCATTTGACTCAATTCTAAGTGGCGCTGATTACGAAGTATGAATGTAAGGATATTCTTAAAGGAAGTGAGAGTTTCCTCAAGATTATCACTTAGATTCTTAACCGGAGAAGCCATAATTCAAGAAATAGGAAGAAATATGAAAAGGGAGTGATTAGAAATGAAGTTTGATAATTTATTCTGGAAGAAACATGTATAAATAGGGGTAGAAAGTCGTTTAAAATGAATAGACACAAGTTAGTAACATGAAATTAAAATTAGAAAGTGTAACTACTTTCTGCCCGTTGCATGTCGACAGGGGGGGGGTGGGGGATGTCGACATGCCTCTGCCTAAAGTGATAATTTGCTTTGTTTTGAATATTATGAACAAATCTATGCAACTAAAATTTGTATAATGTAAAAACAAGCAATTACAGAGACAAGTGAAGTTGAATAACAGGAAATAAAAGATTTCATTAATGATTCTAGTCAACATTACATAAAATAATATAATATTAACTAAAATAAAGGAAAATACATGGATAGAACTTGAAGCAAACAAGATAACATGAACTAAAACTAATTAGATGAAGATGAAGAAGATGATAGTCCAAGCTTTCTACTAACTTTCCCGAAGAACTTGTTGATTTTAGTGGAAATCTTATCCATTTTCTTACTCATTGATCTTTTGAGTGTCTTTTGATTTTCCACTATAATTCTTTGATTATTGAGAATGGTCTTATTGGATGGATTAGCGGGATTAGTAGGATATTCAATACTCTCTAAGGAAGTTTCTTGATCTTCCTCTTCCTCCTCTTCAATTTCCATTCCTTCCTCTTCCTCTTCCTCTTCCTCTTCTTCTTCTTCTTCCTCCATTTCTTCCATCTCTTCGTGAGAAAGCCTTTCTTCCTTTTCCGTAAGTGTTTCATATGGTTGAAACACTAATGGAATTTTCATAAGGGAAATGTTTCCATGGTTGAACACTTTTCTAGTTATAATTCTTCCTATTTGAAATCAACTCCAAAGTAATTAAAAATCCGAGTGAGATAACCTCCATGATATAATGTGTTTTCACCCATAGTAACTTGAGCCCAATTGATATCATAATTTCCAAAAATTGCAAAAAGAGCTTTGCAAACTTTCAAAGTTGGGTTGTTGTAGTTTCCCGATCTTGGTATAAGGGTGTGTTGAATAAGAAGGTAAACAGTTCTTGCTTTTGGACGAAAATAACGATTTTTGAATTCAAAATTGTCATCCCCTTCAAAGATGTGATGAAATGTCTCTCGATCATTTTCATTTATTTGAAATTCTGAGAGATTCATTCCGGTATACTTGCATCCCAAAATATTTCCTAAAATTTCACAATCCAAAACTATTTGTGTTCCTTTAACACTACTCCAAATTTGTCCATCTTGCCCATCATAAAAACCACGATTCAAATTCGCATAAAACATCTTAACAAGATTTGGATAACATACAAAATCATTTTGTTTATTATCTACTACACTAAGAATAGTACATTGATGAAAAAGATTTTCAATTTCACAAGAAGGAAAATCTTCAAAAATAGCAAATTTCCCCGTATGAATTTGACCAAAGTTTACATAGTTGATGTAAGCTTTGATAGCTTCCGGGTCATTAAAAAGAAAGTTTTTGATAGCTTTTTGGAAGCCTAATGGTGTTAGGAGTGCTTGAAGACGCCATTGAAGAAGTTTGAGAGGAGTTGAAGATAAATTTGAAATTTGAAATAAAAGTGAAAAGTGATGATAAGGAGAGTGAATTAAATAGAGATTCTATAGACATGTTCTCTGGTCAAGAGGCATCTTTCCAAAGCATTGAAGTTGGTGTAAAGGTGGAGGGAAATTCAAAAGTTTGAATTCAAATTTTGAAATCAAATTTCTGAGGGGCATGTCGACATGGGGTATCCAGGTATGTCAACATGTGCCTATTGAATCAAAGGGCAAGTGTCTATTCCTAATTTAAAAAAAATGTATATATTATATCCTATATTCTACTTCCTGTGATAACATTAAATATAATAATACTTAAATATTAATAATTTAATATTTAAAATATTATTAAAATAATACTATTTTTGAATTTAAAATTCAAATTTCAAGGGATAAATTTGAATTTAAAATTCAAGGAATTTAAAAAAATCAAACAAACAAGCATCCATTCAAACAAGAAAAATAAAAAATAATGTAAATGCGTGACTATTTTTAGATCCATACTCCCATCGTCGTCTGATTCATGAATAGCAGTGAAACACATATTTGAATTATCCGTCTTCTTTTCATCGTCACTGGATGATGAGTCTGAGTCATCAAGAGTTGTTGTGTATGCTTACTTTCTTTTCCTTGATGAATCAGTGTTTGGAGGGAACAACAATTTATCTGGATACGGACAATCTTTCCTATGATGCCCGACTTTATTGCAATTGTAACATCTATCATTGTTGACGTTCTCTGTATTTTTTCTAGAATTCCATTGATCATTTCTTTTGTAATTATTCATTTTTCTATATTTTAGGAATTTCTAGAAGTTTCTTGTCATGAAAGCAATCTCCTCATCACGGTCTGGTTCCGAATCTTCAGTTGTTACATTGAATGCTAATGACTTCTTTTCTGTAGCCTTGTTTTCTCTTCTTCCTTGTAGTTGAACTTCATAAGACATCAGATTCCTAATCAATTCTTCTATTTTCATTAGATTGATATCATTTGCTTCTTCGATTGCAAGTGTCTTTTGATCCCATTTTGGAGTGAGTGAATTTAGAATTTTTCTTACTTGGTCTTTCTCCGAAAAGCTTTTTCCCAGTGCAATTAGTGAATGAACAATATCTTGAAATCAATAATACATGTCGGAAATAGACTCGTTTGCATGCGTTTTAAACAATTGAAACTGATTAGTTAATATGGAAATTTTAGTCTGTTTAACTTTGCTTGTTCCTTCATGAGTAACTTGTAAAATTTTCCAGATTTCAAATGCAGACTTACAAACAGACACTCTATTAAACTCATTCCTATATAGTGAACAAAATAATATATTCATGGCCTTTGAGTTATTTTGTGCAACACCCTTTTGCTCAGCAGTCCACTGGGCAAAATCGGTAGTTGGTTCAACATACTCAGTTTGTGTGATATTCCAAGTGTCTAATCCTGCTGATTGTAAATAAATTTTCATTCTACAAGCCCAATATGCATAATTACTGCCACTGAAAAATGGTGGTCTGACAGTAGACTGACCTTCTACAAATGAACTAGTGTTAGTGTTAACAGAACTAGTGCCAGAGTTGACATTATCTGTCACGCCCCACCTCTATACTCACGCTAGCCAAGGACACTATGGAGTAATGCCGTCAACTAGCGCAAAGAATAAGGCTGTTGAGGAACGACCATCCGTGTAATTGCTTTGTGCAAGTACCGATATGTTAGATAGTATAACATGCATTTAATTTCAAGAGGAAATCCGATATACCGATACAAACTCAAAGCTACCACACAATGGCTAAGTGGACGTCGGAAACAAATATAGAAATAAACATAACATAAATCAGTCACAGATGTTCATATCTCAAAGGCGGAAACAGATATGAATATAACACATAAAAGTGTACATCAGAGTAGTGGTCAAACAAGATCCACAATATCATAAAAGAATAGATACAAGTGCTGGACAAAAGAATATGTATACATCATAGAGTCTCTATCTTAATGTATAACAACAAAAACTACAAATGTGATGTAGTTAGACAAAAGTCAGAAGATGATCCCAGATAAGGAGTCAAGCAGAAGCACCTGTAACATCTCGGTCTAACCCGAGTATTATTTAATAAGAAAATAATAAACGGATCAGTCTAACTATAATTATCATTTATAAAATGAGATAAGAGTAGAGATATAACTAAGACGTATGATAACAATAATGTCAAACTGTGACAAGTATGCTTTAAACAACAACAAAATCATACAATATCTCAAGAATCTCAAAGCACCAAAAAGAATGTCATATTCTTTATTTTTATTCACCAAACCACAAATATTGACAAACATATCGTTGCCAATCACATAAAGAGGTGAACCACAAATTCTAGAAATCATCAATCAGAAATCCAGAAATCACAAAAGGGGGAGGCCTATCACAAACGGGAGCATGAAAACTCACCAACACGTGTATCACAAATGGAACGCTATTCCATGGTCGCTAACCATAAATTTTGAGCCGAAGCTCCACAAACGGCCCGAAGACCACGGGTCGCTACCCCGCCAAATTGAACCGAAGTTCCACAGAAACGGGGTTTAGTCTCCCTCGCAGACAAATAGACATAGCACATCGCTAGTCTAAATCACAAAATGATCATCATTGATTAACAAAAAGTGTCGATTACACTAAGCTAGTAAATATATGAGTTTAGCTTCATGTCTCATAACCACTAGCTTAACTTAAATATTTACGAACAAATTGTAGATTCCCACTCGAAAATTGTCACAAGAATTTCAATCGAACAAGTCCAAAAATTAACCGACGAAGTAAACGCAAGCGTTTCATACCACTTGTTTTGCTAAGCCGTTTAATTATATTTTCTCATACGAATGAGATAAAGGTTTTTATATACTAATAGATTAGAAAACGGATTTGAAAACAAGCTTTATATTTAAAAATAGGGTTAAATCATCTTTGGAGAAAGAGTTTGAATATATCTACTAGTATAGAAAACCTTTATATTTGGAAGTGACAAATCAAAAAATGATTGCAGAAACAATCAATCACAAAAATCCACATTCGAAGATGTGAATTAAATCCAAAGAAATCGATACCGAATCCATCAAAATGGATATTCTCAAAAATCCCGAAAAAGAAGTCATCAATGTCAATAATAAATGATATCAATAAATCGGATAATCACGAATCGATAAAAATTGGAAACTCAAGCTAAATAGGCAAAATAGGCAAAATCAAGTAGGTCAGTCGACTGGCCCTCTGCAGTCAGTCGACTGAAACAGAAACCAGAAAATTTCATTTCCTGCAGTCAGTCGACTGACTGTAGAAAACAGAGACTTCTGTATTCTTGCAGATAGTCCCAGATGGCTCGGATTCAACAGCCAGTCGACTGACTACAGGAGGTCAGTCGACTGACTGGCACTGGGGAAATTTTTCAGCCTATCCAAATGAAGAGCAAACACTTCCAACTTTCGATCGGACGAGTAATGGGCGCTAGGGGTTTATGCCAATCGACAACCCAGCCCTATAGGCTCTTCGATTCACCACCAAAAGCATGATCAAACATCAAAGCTAAGATTTTTAGAGTTTTAGACTTCAAAACACCAAAAATTGAAATGTTCACCAAATCAATTCAAATCAAAAGCAAATGAATATGCACAAGTGTTAGGAATTCATACCTAACAACAAAGATAGATATAGACATAGATGTGAGTTAAAGAACTCACCTTTAAACCCAAAAATGATGAAGGAGAAGCTTGAATGCAAAGGAAGATCAACTTCTCTTCAACCTCAACTCTAGAAACTTGAATCTAAGCTCAAAAGAAGAACATTTTCTAAGTTAGGTTTAGGAAATTTCTGAAATTAAAGAGAGAATGAGTTGGAGAAGATGAAGAGGATGCTTACCTTAGCTTCTCTTTGAATTTGGAGCAAGAATTTGGTTTTGCAAATGAAAACTAGGGCTTGGAGTTTCTAATTTCTCATTCCTCTCCCCATTTTCAGTTTTGCTTGAGTGTTTAAGAAAATAGAAATGAAGTGAAGAGGAGAGGAGAGGGCTGAACTAGGTTATAGAGTGAGTTGGGGTGAAATCCAAACCCAAAGCCCAATAGAAAATGTCAAAATTCAACTTACTCCAAACATATCGATGTTTATACTCAAAAAAGTCGCAAATGCCGTTTTGGACTCAATGGAAGTGGTCTCGAGTCCCAATTCGACTGTTTACAAAAAGTAGCTTTTTGGACTTTAATCCGATTAACGATTCTACATTTAAATCAAATATTTAAATATACAATCATAAAATATGCGGGTTGTTACAGACTCCCCTCCTTAAAGAAATTGCGTCCTCGCAATCTTTAGGAAATAAATAAGAAGTAACAACAATAAAAGCATATCGACACAAAAAGAAGAAATTTGAAATAAAAAGTTCACCTTAAGGAGCACAAGAGAGCAAGTCCGGATGTGTCCGCTCGATGAATTCTCTGGATTCCCAAGAGCAATCCTTTGGATTTGAGGACCATTGAACTTTCACAAGAGGAACATCTTTATTTCGAAGATGTTTAACCTCCGAAGCAATAATACGAATAAGATGTTGCTCATAAATCAAATTAGGCGAAACTTCAATTTCTTCAATAACACCGGGCTCAAGAATAGAATCGGAATCTCGAAGGCATTTCCGTAGTTGAGAGACGTGGAATACGTCATGAATAGCAGAAATTGAGCCGGTAATAAAAGGCGATAAGCCACGGAACCAATGCGTTCGGTGATGGGAAATGGGCCAATATATCGAGGTGCTAATTTTCCCGATCGACTGAAACACACAACGCCCTTCATAGGTGAAACACGAATAAACACAAAGTCTCCCACAGAAAATTCTAATTTCCTTCTTCGATTATCGGCATAGGATTTTTGTCTACTTTGAGCTTCTTTCATCCTATGACGAATAAGATCAATCTTTTCTATGGCATCCCGAATAAAATCTGGACCTAAAACCAGCTTTTCACCGGCCTCAAGCCAACAAGAAGGAGATCGGCATGGCCTTCCGTATAGTGCCTCGAAAGGTGCCATACCAATGCTAGATTGGAAGCTATTATTATAGGAAAATTCAACAAGAGAAATATGGTCTTCCCAACTTCCACCAAAATCAAGAACACATGCACGAAGAAGATCTTCAAGAGTTTGATTCACACGCTAGGTTTGTCCATCGGATTGAGGATGATAAGCGGTGCTAAAATTAAGCTTCGTTCCCAAAGCTTTTTGAAGACCTTTCCAAAATCCACTAGTAAACAATGGATCACGATCACTAACAATAGAAGTAGGGACTCCATGCAATTTAACAATTTCTTTGACAAAAAGTTTAGCCCAAATAGGTACGGTCCGATTGGACCGAACGGGAATAAAATGGGCGGATTTCGTAAGTCTATCTACTATCACCCATAGGCTATCATAGCCCGAATGAGAATGGGGAAGACCATCAACAAAATCCATGGAAATTTGATCCCACTTCCATATTGGAATTTCCAATGGTTGCAATAACCCACCGGGCTTTTGATGCTCGGCCTTAACGAGTTGGCAAGTCATGCAACGCTTAACAAAGTTAGCAATATCGGATTTCATTCCCTCCCAGTAATAAAGTCGCTTCATATCCGCGTACATATTACTACTACCGGGATGAATGGTAAATTTAGATCGATGAGAATCTTCTAAAATATCTTTACGAAGATCAATAATATTTGGCACAATAAGTCTACCAAATTTTCGAATACCGCCACGAGCATCAATATCAAAGTCTTTCAAACCTTCAATATCAATTTTATCCCTACAACTTTGGCTAAGAAGAACCAATTCGGGATCATGCTTTTGAGCTTTAAGAATGCGGTCTAAAAGAGAAGGATGAGCCTCAAGGCTACATAAAACAAGAGATGAACATAAATCGGATTCACGATCTCGAATATCACAAGTGGATAAAGTTGCGAGATCATTCCATTCGGATATCATCATGGAGACAACCGCTTGTTGCTTACAACTAAGGGCATCTACAACACGATTTCCTTTTCCGGGAGTATAAAGAATATCAAGATCATATGATGCAAGAAATTCGAGCCAACGTTGTTGACGCAAGTTAAGTTCCTTTTGAGAAAGTAAATACTTCAATGATTTATGATCGGTGTAGAGAACAAATTTCTCTCCCAAAAGATAATGACGCCAAATTCTAAGGGCGAAAACAATAGCCGCGAGCTCTAAATCATGAGGTGCATATTTAGTCTCGGCAGGCTTTAATTGCCTAGAAGCATAAGCGATAACACGTTCCTGCTGCATGAGAACGGCACCCAAACCAACACGACTAGCATCGGTATAAACAATAAAATCTTGGTTCCCATCGGGAATCACAAGAATAGGAGCATCGGAAAGGAGTTCTTTTAATTTTTGAAATGAAGCTTCACATTTGTTTGACCAAATGTATTTAACTCCCTTTTTTGTCAAACTAGTAAGAGGCACGGAAATTTTAGAAAAGTCTTTTATGAACCGACGGTAATAGCCCACCAATCCGAGAAAGCTACGAATTTCCGTCACACTCTCCGGTCTCTTCCAATTTTGAATCGCTTCAATCTTTGAAGGATCCACGGAAATTCCGGATTCAGAAATGATATGTCCCAAAAATTTCACACGAGATTGCCAAAAGTGGCATTTAGAAAATTTTGCTTTTAATTGGTTGCTCCTAAGAGTTTCCAACACAATTCGAAGATGATTTTCATGCTCCTCTTCGGTTTTAGAATAAATAAGAATATCATCTATAAAGATGAGAACAATCGATCGAGGAAGTCTTTGAAAACTCGATTCATAAGGTCGACGAAATAAGCTGGAGCATTCGTCAAACCAAATGGCATAACTAGCCATTCATAAGATCCATAACGTGTACGGAACGATGTCAAAGGAATGCTATCCTCTGCAATTCGGAGCTGATGAAAACCAGTTGCTAAGTCTAACTGTGAAAAGACTTTAGCACCACTAAGCTGATCGAATAAATCATCAATCCGAGGCAAGGGATATTTATTCTTGATGGTGAGATCATTAAGTTTGCGGTAGTCAACGCAAAGCCTAAGTGTACCATCAGATTTATTCACAAAAATAGCTGAAGCTCCCTATGGAGAGGAACTATATTGAATGAATTGCTTCGCTTTCAATTCGGATAATTGTTTGCGCATCTCCTCATTTTCTTTATTGTACATACGATAAGGAGGACGAGTAATTGGTAGAGCTCTAGGGACTAGATTAATTCGGAACTCAATTGCTCGCTTAGGTGGTAATCCTAGAACGGACTCAAATATGTCGGGAAATTCACAAACAATGTGAATGAGAGAAATAACATCTTCCCCATCATCATTATCGTCGTCATGAGGATTGAGAGAATATAAGGACGCTTTCGAATTGGAATCCGAATCTTTCAGAACAAGTGAAATCTGCTTAACAAATTGAGGATGCCGAAGATATATAGTCCGTTCAGGACATAGAATATGGGCTTCATAATGGTTAAGCCAATCCATCCCCAAAATCATTCCAAAAACTAAATAACGCATAACATGCAAATCGGCACGGAAAGAGTAATCACACAAAATAATTTTGACATCTTTACATAATAAACTGAGTGTTGCGGATCCACCAACCGGATTCGCAATCCTCAAAGAAGTCATCAAGCCAATAACATTCAAAGACAAAGCATCAACAAGTTCTTTTGATATAAAAGAGTGAGATGCACCCGTATCAAAAAGAACTCGAATAGGAAATTCACGAAATATAATAATTCCATCAAGGATAGAATGAGAAATACCTTGACCACGAGAAGTGTTAGTAGGGGTTTGTACAACATTTAGCTTGCCCTCATTCTTGCTTTGAAGTTTGGGACACAAAGATATAGTATGACCCGAACCTTTGCAATAGCGGCAAGAAATAGACTTCGGACACTTGTTTGCATAGTGGTCCTTTGAACCACAATTGTAACATTCTCCACGATGAGAGTTAGGAGTATTTGCTACCGAAGTTGTTTGCTTCCCCTTTTTGTTGGGATTAGGCTTGAATTTGAAAGGTCTCTTCTTGTTGATGTTGTGTTTGACTTCAACATCACTTTCTTTATCGGCCTCTTCGAGACGAAGAGCAATATCAACTAGCTGATTAAAAGAAACTTCTAATTTCAGAAGTAATGGCTTTTTGAGATTCTTATTCAAGCCATAAACAAATCTCTGATTTTTCTTCAATGGGGTATTAATATACTCGACCCCATATTTAGATAGAGATTCGAAAGAAGCGACGTAGTCCGTCACGGAAGATTCACCTTGAAAAAGGTCAATGAAGCGTCGAGCTAGAGATACTTTTTCAGCTTCCGACACGAATTTCAACTCGAACCTTTCCCGGAATTGCTCCCAAGTAAGGTCCGCTTCAATAATTTCAGAGATCAAAAGCTCGTACCAGTCTAATGCTCTTTCTTGGAGCATACTAGAAGCCACTTGGACTCGATGAAGATCAATAAGATTCATGCGAGAAAAGATGCGGTCGCATGTTCGAAGCCAAGCCTGGACTTCTATAACACTCTCGGAACCTTTGAATGGCTTTCCACCCAAATTGGTGTAATCACTGCACAAGCGTGCAATCCCAAATTTAGGATGGGTGGGCTCTGGAATAGGTCCGGCAGCTTGAGCATTTCTTACAAGATCTAGAAGTTGCTGTGCAGACATAAATACTCCATTCTAGGGAGTAGCACTAGATTGACCGGCGCTGGGACGGCCAGGTCTAACCATTTCTCTTCTTTAAGAAAGAAAGAAAAGAGAAAAAAGGTTGATCTCAGAATGAATATCAACAAACTTGATTGATAAAACAAGGCATCATAAAAAGAAATAGGATAGAACGGTACGAAGACTCGAATTAAATCCTATGGCACGATTCCTAAGAAAGACTTAGGACAATGATCCTTGCTAGATTATTCAACATTGTTCCGAAATTTGGCTCTGATACCAAGCTGTCATGCCCCACCTCTATACTCACGCTAGCCAAGGACACTGTGGAGTAATGCCGTCAACTAGCGCGAAGAATAAGGCTGTTGAGGAGCGACCATCCGTGTAATTGCTTTGTGCGAGTACCGATATGTCAGATAGTATAACATGCATTTAATTTCAAGAGGAAATCCGACATACCGATACAAACTCAAAGCTACCACACAGTGGCTAAGTGGACCTCGGAAACAAATATAGAAATAAACATAACATAAATCAGTCACAGATGTTCATATCTCAAAGGCGGAAATAGATATGAATATAACACATAAAAGTGTACATCAGAGTAGTGGTCAAACAAGATCCACAATATCACAAAAGAATAGATACAAGTGCTGGACAAAAGAATATGTATACATCAAAGAGTCTCTATCTCAATGTATAACAACAAAAACTACAAATGTGATGTAGTTAGACAAAAGTCAGAAGATGATCCTAGATAAGGAGTCAAGCAGAAGCACCTATAACATCTCGGTCTAACCCGAGTATTATTTAATAAGAAAATAATAAACGGATCAGTCTAACTATAATTATCATTTATAAAATGAGATAAGAGTAGAGATATAACTAAGACGTATGATAACAATAATGTCAAACTATGACAAGTATGCTTTAAACAACAACAAAATCATACAATATCTCAAGAATCTCAAAGCACCAAAAAGAATGTCATATTCTTTATTTTTATTCACCAAACCACAAATATTGACAAACATATCATTGCCAATCACATAAAGAGGTGAAACAAAAATTCTAGAAATCATCAATCAGAAATCCAGAAATCACAAAAGGGGGAGGCCTATCACAAACGGGAGCATGAAAAATCACCAACACGTGTATCACAAATGGAACGCTATTCCATGGTCGCTAACCATAAATTTTGAGCCGAAGCTCCACAAACGGCCCGAAGACCACGGGTCGCTACCCCGCCAAATTGAACCGAAGTTCCACAGAAACGGGGTTTAGTCTCCCTCGCAGATAAATAGACATCGCACATCGCTAGTCTAAATCACAAAATGATCATCATTGATCAACAAAAAGTGTCGATTACACTAAGCTAGTAAATATATGAGTTTAGCTTCATGTCCCATAACCACTAGCTTAACTTAAATATTTACGAAAAAATTGTAGATTTCCACTCGAAAATTGTCACAAGAATTTCAATCGAACAAGTCCAAAAATTAACCGACGAAGTAAACGCAAGCATTTCATACCACTTGTTTTGCTAAGCCGTTTAATTATATTTTCTCATACGAATGAGATACAGGTTTTTATATACTAATAGATTAGAAAATGGATTTGAAAACAAGCTTTATATTTAAAAATAGGGTTAAATCATCTTTGGAGAAAGAGTTTGGATATATGCTACTAATATAGAAAACCTTTATATTTGGAAGTGACAAATCACAAAATGATTGTAGAAATAATCAATCACAAAAATCCACATTATAAGATGTGAATTAGATCTAAAGAAATCGATATCGAATCCATCAAAATGGATATTCTCAAAAATCCCGAAAAAGAAGTCATCAATGTCAATAATAAATGATATCAATAAATCGGATAATCACGAATCAATAAAAATTGGAAACTCAAGCTAAATAGGCAAAATCAAGCAGGTCAGTCGACTGGCCCTCTACAGTCAGTCGACTGAAACAGAAACCAGAAAATTCCATTTCCTGCAGTCAGTCGACTGACTGCAGGGAGCCAGTCGACTGACTGCAGAAAACAGAGACTTCTGTTTTCTTGCAGACAGTCCCAGATGGCTCGGATTCTACAGCCAGTCGACTGACTGCAGGATGTCAGTCGACTGACTGGCACTGGGGAATTTTTTTAGCCTATCCAAATGAAGAGCAAACTCTTCCAACTTTCGATCGGACGAGCAATGGGCGCTAGGGGTTTATGCCAATAGACAACCCAGCCCTATAGGCTCTTCGATTCACCACCAAAAGCATGATCAAACATCAAAGCTAAGATTTTTAGAGTTTTAGACTTCAAAACACCAAAAATTGAAATGTTCACCAAATCAATTCAAATCAAAAGCACATGAATATGCACAAGTGTTAGGAATTCATACCTAACAACAAAGATAGCTATAGACATAGATGTGAGTTAAAGAACTCACCTTTAAACCCAAAAATGATGAAGGAGAAGCTTGAATGCAAAGGAAGATCAACTTCTCTTCAACCTCAACTCTAGAAACTTGAATATAAGCTCAAAAGAAGAACATTTGCTAAGTTAGGTTTAAGAAATTTCTTAAATTAAAGAGAGAATGAGTTGGAGAGATGAAGAGGATGCTTACCTTAGCTTCTCTTTGAATTTGGAGCAAGAATTTGGTTTTGCAAACGAAAACTAGGGCTTGGAGTTTCTAATTTCTCATTCCTCTCCCCATTTTCAGTTTTGCTTGAGTGTTTAAGAAAATAGAAATGAAGTGAAGAGGAGAGGAGAGGGCTGAACTAGGTTATAGAGTGAGTTGGGGTGAAACCCAAACCCAAAGCCCAATAGAAAATGTCAAAATTCAACTTACTCCAAACATATCGATGTTTATACTCAAAAAAAGTCGCAAACGCCGTTTTGGACTCAATGGAAGTGGTCTCGAGTCCCAATTCGACTATTTACAAAAAGTAGCTTTTCGGACTTTAATCCGATTAATGATTCTACGTTTAAATCAAATATTTAAATATACAATCATAAAATATGCGGGTTGTTACATTACCAGTGTTGGTAGCCATTAAAACACTTTTCAAGTTTCAGATTATGAAAACTATGAAAACCTATGCACTGATACCAATTGAAAGGGAGTGCAGATTAAGGATCTTAAGGCTAATTTAACAATAGAGAGGGGGTGAATACTGTATAATGGATTCTAAGACTTATATGGACTAAATTGAAATTATGACACAAACAAATGCAGAACTTAATCACAGAACAATCACAGAATCAAACACAGGTGCAGAAAGTAAATAAAAAGCAGTAAAAGGAAAGAACACACCAGATTTTATACTGGTTCGGAGTTACCCTACGTCCGGTCATGCACCAAGGCCAACACCTCGTACAGATTTTTATTATACCAATGTCGAGATTACAATCCTCAATTTCTAAAGGCCTTGAGGTACCCTCCTGTCTTCGAGTCCGGGGCAAACTCTCTTGATTTACGGGACACAAGATCACCCAATTGATTTCCAGGCACAACCACACCTTATAGAGAGACTCGATAAACTTTTGATTACAAATTGATCCATTAACTCTGAATAGCACTTTGATCTTCGAGAGAGGGCAGAGAATCAAACAAGAATGAGATTCTAATTTGATTCACTTGAGAATTCAGCAGAATTTTGGCATGATCTTAAAAATATGAAAATTTTAGAATATGGATTTGTGGAGAAGAAGGAGTGAATAAAATAGTTAGTTAAAAAATTCATTTGTGAAGGCTATTTATAGACCAGTAACGATCATAACCATTCATGAAGAGATTTAAACGAATAGACACTTCTTCTGAAAATTGAAACTTTTGAATTTAACGGCCACCATGTCGACATGGGGTATCCCATGATGTCGACATCCCTTAGTTAAAAACAATGTAAAATTTGTTTTGAAAATGGTATTGAAAGGAAAACAAGATGAAATGATTCTGGAGTAATATAAACTAATTTTCCTATGTTTTAAAATAAAGAAGAGTAGAAAAATATATTTTTAGAATGTATATATAAATTTGATTTTAAATCTCAAGTATATATATATATATATATATTATAAAAGAATATTTAAAAATCAGAAGATAGTTTTAAAAACAAACGAAGTTTAAAACAAGAGTTTATTTAAAAACAAAAACAAAGAATATTTTAAGGCTAAAACATCCTTTTGAAAATCATTTGAAAAGATAATTTTTTAAGGCTAAAACATTTTGACAAGAAGTTTTGAAAATCATTTTGAAAAACCATTTTGAAGTAGTTTTGCAAGCTTCTTCCTGCAGAATATCTCATCACATCAGGACTCGAGAACTTGTACAAAACCAGGATGTTCGTGGGTTTGTAAGCCACTTGTCGTAGGTTTGTAAGCTACTTGTCGTGGGTTTGTAAGCCACTAAGAAGATAGAAATGGGTTCCAGCCCAAATGAAATTTGGAATGAAGATTTTCGTGCTATTATGAAGTTTTAACAAAAACTAGACACTTATCTTGAAATCTTGATCTTGATACTCTAGAATCTTCTATCTTAATATCTCCATTCTGAATCTTGAGTCTTGAGTCTTTATACTAATCAGTCTTCAGTAATCAATACCTACATATATATATATATATATATATATCCTGCATAGTTCCTGCATATACATATCTATCTAGACAATAGTGTTAGTATATATTTTATAATAAGATAAGTTAAAAAGGTTGTTGTCATCAAAACCAACATCTCAGTTCCTAACAGCGCGATCGCACAGTACGTCCGATCGCTACGAAACTCATAGGCGTATAACAATTTATTATTCTAGATCTGATGGCACTAGTTTCTTCCAAATCTGAGAAAGTGCCCAGGATGCTATTTTCACACATTTTAAATATTGTTTTGTATTCTCGATCCAAAATCGATATGTATCCGATCTATTTATTTTTGTAATTAAATTTACAAATTAAATTCACAAATATTATTTATTAATTAGAAGAAGTTAAATAAAATAATTAAATCCATTTAATTAATATTTAGTTCACAAACTCAAATATTCAAGTAATCCCTATATATAAATATAAGTTATTAAATTTCAAAAATCAAATTACTTAAATATTTAAAATTAATTAAGTATTAAATATCCAATGACCAAAATTCTGGGTTGTACCATTATGGCACGCTGCCTAACCAACTCTAACTTTCCAAAGTCTCTTAATTCAAATCTGGTCCGAGTAGAATTTTTTCGATGGTTTTCCACCCATAGTTTGAGGATTTCCATAGCCTCCCATAAAGTGCTTCAAGGGTGCCATACCAATCGTCTATTGGTGACTACTACTATACACGAATTCTATTAAAGGGTAAGTGCCGCTCCTGATGTCCTCTAAAGTCCATGATGCAAGCTCTCAACAAATTCTCCAAGCTCTCATTCACTCCTTCAGTTTGTCCGTTGGTCTTCGGTTGATAAGTGGTGCTAAGATTTAACGAAGTTCCTAAAGATGCTAGCAAACTCCTCCAAAATTTGCTTGCAATTAAGGGGTCTCTAGTACTAATGGTGCTAACCAAAATTCCAAGAAGTTGAACCTCCTCCTTAGTATGAATCTATGCTAAAGACGCTATGGTCCTATTGTCAAAATGGGAATAAATGGTCTCTGTGTTGAATAGTGACATCTTGTGAGCTAAAAAATTTTCCCAAAATCCTAAAGTTTTGGAGTGAAAGCATTCATTTACTTTAGGTTGCTAACCTAATTTCCTCATTAACTTCCAATCTTACCTATGGTTTACCGCTAGTTACTATAAAATTTCCTTACTTACATTGCTTCTCAATAGGTATATATTTATCAAGTGGTTTTGTAACGATCCTAGATTTTAATTAAATTTAAATTGATAATTAAATTTATTTTTGATTTAAAAATTGTAAAAATTAAGTATAAATGGAAGCGAGTTTCCCCGAATACAAATAAATTTTGTATAAACCATTTTATTTGACCTAATATTATGAATATTGTGTATATATATATGTATATATTAGATTTGAAATAAAATTGTAAATAAATAATTGATGATAATTTGAAATTTAATTATATTATAAAGAAATAAAAACAAAGCAAAAAGAAAATATACACTCAAAGTATAAAGACAAAGTAAACAAACAAAATTTGATAAGTAATCTAATATGCAAGCGTATAAACAAGACAGCAAAAATCTTTGTACAAATAATTATGTAAGGTAAGAACAAGCAAAGATATGTTCAAGTATTTAAAACTAAGTACCTATGTACTAACTACCATCATCTCAACCGAGTAAGGTAGTATGTAGGCAAAAGAAGAAATAAACAAATGTAAATGTACAAAGCAATAACTAGCACACTATAACATCCTCTCAGCCGAAAGAAAAAGAAAATGAATTTGTACAAACTCATAAATGCAAGTATCTTTAACCCATAACAACATCATGTCAGCCTATACTTGTTGTACAAATAAAACAATATAACACCCTGTATACTTCAATTCTTTATATCCATCCCCATCAGTTCGACCATTCCAAACTGAGAAGAAGAAAAAAATGAAATAAAAACATCATCTTAAACTTAAACAAATTTCAACTTGAATAACAACTCAAAGCAAACCAAAGAATCAAAAAGGAGTTTCAACAATACAAATCAAAGCCTGGGAAAACAAGAATAATAGCCTGTTCCAAAACAAGGCACCTCTGTTCTTTCTTCTTTCTGGAAATCAATTGTGAGTAACTCAAATTTAAATTTTGCTTAAGTATATTCTGTTATGTTTCTTAAGTTTGGAATAAGTATGTTATGTATATATATATATAGAAAATTGTGAGCATGTTTGGGAACAGGAAGATGAACCCCTGTTCTAATTACAGGTTTTGAATTAAATTCGAAATCCAAAATCTTCTTATCTAATTCTTGTTAGGTCTTAAGATTTAAATGAAATATGTTATATAATTAAGATCCAAATGCTAAAAATATTGTTAAGTTAAAAATGAAGACAATTTGGTCAGAAAGGAAGATATACAGTGAAAAAAATACCAATGTCAAAATTTGATAATCATGATATGTTGTTTTGATACTATAACTCGATTCGTATTAGAAAGTTATGATTTTTAAGAATCATTTCATGATTTTTAAGTATATGATAATCAAGAAATCTCAGGGAGAATAGAAATCACATTTTTGTCAAAATTAAATCAACGGCGAACTTTTGTTGGTCAGGCCTTACGTCGAAGGTGGTTCGAGTGTTATAGATCATCAGAAAAATGATCGAGAAAATTCTAGCTCGCTTGGGTGGCCGTACGAATGAGGTTTAGGGTTTAAGGTCAGAAAAACAAGCATTTGGGTTATGGGTTCGTTCGAGTTCATCAATGCATCGAGTGTGGCTAGATTTGGAGGAGGTGTACGTGAGACATATGCGGAGACGTGGACGGAGGCACGGTGGTTCCGGTGGTCTGGATGGCCATGTCGAGGTGGTTTTTTTCGCGAGCTTGAGGTTCCAGTTTCGACTGGAAGTGTCGAATATCTATTCGTGTTTCGTAATGATGGTTCGAGGGCAAAAGTTGAACGTTGGGTCGATTTCTGATGAGTGGAGCAAGTCGCCGAAGGTGGCGATGTCGTCGATGCCTCGTACATGTGCACGCGTGTGCACAGATATCTGGTATGGTTGAAGTTTGGGGAAGATGGCTTCGTCTCGAGTTCGAGCTCGAGATGCTGTACGTTTGGCTCGGGGAGAGTTTAAAACAGGCTCGGCTGATTCTGTTACCAATTTCAAATTAAAAGAGAAGGAGTACGAAAGGGAGAGAAGAGTGTCTCGGGAAAATTAGTGAGAGCACTCGAGTGTTTACTCGAGTAAACTGGGAATATTCTCGGGCCGGGCTTACAAGTGATTTTGAAATATATGATAATGTAATTAAGGAAGTAAAGTGTTTTAATCCTTAATTAACTTAAAGATTTAAAGTTAATTGGTTAATTAATTTAAGTGACTAATTAAAAGGATAATGACCTAATGTAATTAAAAGGATTAATTACGTAATTACTTAAAGATTAATTTATCAAGGTAATTAATAATTTAAAAACGTAATTAATTAATGATTGATTAAAGATTAATTTAAAGGTTAAAAGAAATTAGTTTAAAAGTCAAATTTCAATTTTTAAAATTTAAAATCATTGTATAATTGAAACTTATCAAGTTAGAAATTGAGTTCGATTTAATTCGAATATTAATCGATTGTATAAATTTGTCTATACAAGGTTTATAAATCGAGAAAACAAACTGGAATGGAAATGGATGGCAAATTAAAAGCAAAGGTGAAATTTTTCTCACTCAAATGAAATTTGAATTTACAGTTATTGATTGATGATTGCTATTGGATGTGATACTAGATATGGTAGGATATATCTATATATATATATATATATAGCAATATATACATATTGGCATATGTATATATTGGATTGATTGATTTCCCGCCTCGTATAGCGGATGAGACCCTATTGCGCCGTTAGTAAGCGGATGATTTTTATAAAACCCATATACCGCGATATTCCACCTCGAAGTGGAATTGGTATTGTGCTAACATCTGTGAATGCAGGGAAACAGGTTGGAGGGATCCAACTGGATTCCTCACCAGTAGTTATTTATTTACAGATATTGTGATATCTGTTGATTATCATATTGATATATGATGTTTATTGTTGTGATTGACTAATTGGTGCTGTTGCATCATCGGATTCAAGTTTTGAAGTTTAAAAATAACGACTTTTACTTTAAAAGGATTTTTAAAGTGATATTTGAAAATATACGTTTTATGGGATTTTTGAATTTATTTACAAACGTTAAAATTTTAAAGTTAGAAAAGTTATAATTTTTAGTGGAATATAACCAAAGTGCCGTTTTTGAAATAAAAGTCGATTTATTTATAAAATGGTTTAAGTTGGGATTTTTGAATAACTATAAACGATTTGTATAAAAAGATTTATACAAATTGATATTTATAAATCAAATATTAGAATTATAAAACGAGTTTTATAAGTGTTAAAAAAATGAAATATCAATGAATTCGTAAGTGAGTGAAATTTATAAATTCCTGAATTGTGAAGTTATAAAATGGATGAAACTATCAAATAGGAGATTTATAAGAAATTAACTTATAAATTGGATTTTTGCCTTTAAATGGAATATTGATTGAATTTGTTAATAAAGGAGATTTATTAAATCAAAGTCGTTATGAATTATGAAGATGAATTTATAAACGTTGTTTTATAAATTCGAAGATAAATCAAATTTGATAAATTTAATATAGCAAGTGATTAAGGGAATTTTATCCACGATTTTGGATAGTAGATAATTATTGAAATAAAATGTGTAGAAAATATTGAAATGTGGTTGTGAAGTATATTCACGATTTTGGACAGTGAATATATTGTTAAGTAAAATGGATATGTTTTGGAGAAGTGATATTAAAAATGAAGTCAATTGATTTAACGATGTTTTAAAATATGTTAAATATCGAATACATAGATTTCAACGTTCATTGTTGAAATAGACGTTTTCGAGCAATAAGGAAATGGTGGACTATAACACTGTTGTTATAGTAAATGATTTTCGAAAGGAAATGTTTTTATCTAGTATTGGGATTTATATATCTATCTTAATTTCGAATCCCTATACTAGTGATTTTGAGTCGTCGTAACGATGTTTTACGTAACATTCGTTTTGACTCAAATAGATGTTGTTATAGTAAATGATTTCCTTAAAGAATGAAATATATACTTAATTTTGATTTAAGTATATCGAATATTTTCAAATGTTGAAAATAAATAGATTTGTGAATCACTTATTTTTAAATAAGTATGGAATTACTTTTCCAATATGAAATGAACGTTTTGAGATTTATCTTTGTAAAGATAAATCGAAAGTGAATATTGACATCGATTCGAAAATCGTATATCAGGGGATATTTTGAAAATATAAATTCACTATGGAATTTATAAAAAGAAATGGAAATTCGTTTTAAAAATAAACGTTGATTTATTTTTAAAGTGTGGAAATTTTATATCTAGTAAAGATATTTTTGGAAAATAAATAATTTGGAAAATTATTTGGAATCTGATGATGTTGCGCATCTTTATTGATAGTTAAATAACCGACTATCAATAATTACCTTAAATGGTATTTGTTGTGAATTGGATGAATTTGAATGCCACACTTATTTTTGAATAAACGCTCACTATTCGGGTTAACCGGGAAAGGACCATGGGGTCGTATAACCCATTCCGAATATGTGATACGTCGTTATGAATTGCATTTGATGACCGGTGTTGAAGACCGGATATTTTTGAAAACGGAAGGATTACCGTCGAGTTACTCTACATCGGCTGATCTTCGATTTAGAGGTTTTTATCACCCTTAGTGACGGGAAGTCTGGACGTGATTAGAAAATTATCCGGATATGCAAGGGCTTCGTGAGAAGTGCCTTCGGTTCTGTTCGATCCCGGAACAGACTTGTATGGATTGTGTGTCTGACGTTACAAACTGAGATATAAAGCTGATTTCTTTCAAATACATATCTGTTGGTGGCGGAGAATTTATTCTCTTAGCTTAACACCCTTCTCTGAGACGTACGAGCTCAGAGGTTATGTAGTTGAAATTTATCAGCGATATATTTCCAATTTGGTAATGTTGCATACTGAGTGTTGCTGTGAAATGATCAGTGTTTGATCATTTGCGATATGATCATTTATTTGATCTTATATCTTTGTGATCATAGGTTGATCATTTTGTTTGACCCGAAGCATAGCTTTGTAGAAAGCGTAGCTTTGTGGACGAGACTTCGTCGAGCCTCACACCCCGGAAATGGTCAAAACAGGAAAGATGCAGCAAGGTTCTAGGGAGTAGCGCCCCTTAGTGTATGTCATTCCTCTGGATAGAGGTGGTATCATGGTATGGAGCCCAGATACTTAACCTATGTTGATACTGCTTATTATGTGGTTTGTTGCGAATCGGGGATCCTCGGGAAGATCGGTTACGATCGGGGGATGGCATACGCGTGTCAGTAGTTACCTATTTTTGCAGAGGTAACCCGGCCTTGTGTTGGCAGAGATCCGAGTTAGGTTCTCGGGTCGTCTTTCCAGAGGCGTACCTATGTGGCAATGGGAAGTTCCTTGGCCTGACCATTTGTTGGAAATCCAAAGAAACAATACGAGCCTTGTACGGTTTTAGTTGTAGAACCTGCCATTTAATATGGTAGCTATAGTAAGCATACTATAATGGTACCTATGATGGCTAAGATTTATATTCTACTTTCGAAATGTTTTCTACACTATGCACTAATAATAATATCAAAAAGAATTTGATTTTTTGCGTAGTAAGCATCTTTGACTATCATAAGGAGAAATCTTCTCCAATTCTGCGTTTGCATTGTGTGTGTGGCAGGAGGCCTTATGGTAGTTTCATTTTCAAAAGCATTTCGAATTGACTTTAAAAAATTATTCTGTTTTTATTTTAAAGATAACTGTTTTACGATCTCACACCAGTCACCATGACTGACTCGGAGTTTATTGTTTCCCTTCTAAACTCTGGGTGCCCACCAATTTCCACATGGGCAGCCTAGAGTTATGTTATCAGGATATTCTGGATATTCTGGAGCTTTGGAAGCAAGCTGGATGACGAGACGTAGTATTTGTATCCGTAATTATTTATTTATTCCACTGTGTATTCTGTATGAGGACAAGTTATACAACTGTCCATTGATTTGCTGTGTTGTATTGAGTTGTATATTGACTCTGATGATTGATGTATGTATAAACTGATATAGTTCTTTGTTTTAAAAGACTAGTGTTTATTTATTATATATTGTTCCGCTGCGATGTGTAAGATTCTGATATTGTTTTCTGTTCTGTTGTTGTTCTGTTGTTTTTCTCTATTCTCTTCTTCTTTCTTCTTCCTTCTTCTTCTGTCCTTTTCTTCTTTTTAAAACCATCACTATTCGAGCTTCCGGCATTCGATTGTTCGGCGGTCGATAAAGTGAGTATCGATGTCGAATTTTCAAAAGTCGAAAATTCCGGTATGTGACAGGTTTAATCCTAGCCACAACACAGGAACAAACAGGGATATACCTTATACCACATCATACACTTTTCTAATAACTAAGGTAGACGATTAGTGATTACAATCCAAAAACTCTAATGGAAAATTTTGCTGGAAGCTGCCATTTATTATCAACTGTTGTAAACAGTGTTGAGGTCCTAACACTCCTTATTAAACTAAAATGGGTATTTCTAATGTGTCATTCCATTATTATCCATTTTCCTTAATTTTCCCTTTTGGTTTCTAAAAAGTGTGGTCCATTTATTTGTGAGGACCTGTTTCTTCAACTCTAGAAAATCGACACTAATACATCCTTGGTATTCACGTGCCGTAAATCCAACTACCGGAGAAGCGGATTCTCAAGGGTAAGAAAGAAAAATAAAGACAGAACATAATCTCACATATGTTATTTCAATATAAACTTTACAACAGAAAATAAAATACATTTATCAGAGTTAAACATGAACAGTTATAAATATCCGTCCCTACAAATTCGGAATATAATACTACACAAGTGTAGTGGAAACAATCTTCAGAAAAATCTTCTAACTCCATGCTTTGAGTTCCATCCAGATTTCTTCTAAACTAAACAAACTACTAGGCTGCCCGGGGAAAATTAGATCACCTAGAGTTTAAGACAAAGGGAAAATAAACTCCGGGTCAGTCATGGGACTGGTGTGAGAACTCAAAATACGTCTTTTAAAAACAAAAAGGTATCTCATAAGACCATGCTGCACATAAACACGGAACAGGTTTTTACCTTATGATAACCAAAGAATTTTTACATCAAAATAATGGATATTATTTTTAATGACATATCATTGAAAGAATTTATAAGTAAACTTATTAATCATAGCCAAAATTGTTATATTGATTAAATTCCAGCAATGTTAGCCACAAACGCGGGTTCTATAAACAAACTGGCAGGCACTTATTGGAAAATGGATTCCGTACAAATGGCCAGGTGAAGGGACTACCTTCCAGCAGTATATCTCTAGAGGAATGTACCGAGGTCAACAGAACATCTACATCTCCACCAACACTAGACCGGCCTACCTTTCCTTAGATAGTACCGAATATGTCATCACCCTGGTCATTACTGACCTATCCGAGGATCCTAGTAGCATACATCCACATTAATTTAACCCCGAACGTCATAACGGGTAGAAATATATCTAGAAAGGGATGATTATACCCTAATGGTTGCAAATCACATAGCCTTGCTGCATCTACCCTGTTTCAGCCATTTTTGGGTGTGAGGCTTAAGGTAACGATTAACTTTATCATAGCACATCATCTTCCTTTGAATACCACACTGCCATTCCATCGATCATTATTGACTTCCACAAACATACAAATTTTGAGCTCATACTTCTTAGAGAAGGGTGTTAAGCTAAGAGAAGTTTCCTTCTCCGCCACTAAACAGATGTATATTTATAAAAGTCAACGATGAAATCTCAAGAATGCAATGTCAGGCATCCGTCCATACAAGTTTATGCTGGGACTGAACGAAACCGAAGGCAACCTCCTACCACATCTTGTCAGGAACTATCCCTAGGATTAGTAACAAGCAGTCGTTGTAACCCAAAGAGTTTTAGAAATGAAGGGACCACTGCTACTTTAGTATTTGGGAGCTAACCAGAATTATCAACAATCACTCCTTTCACCCCGAAAATCCTTGGCCTTCATCCTACATTTTCTTTATCATGTCTTCATTTTTCGAATGTATACATCGGTTCGAAGTGGTTTTCGGATAGGAGTTACCCGAAATCCGACCCCGGTTCCTTCGATCCAATCATCGATAAAAAGAGGTTTTGTGAATTGGGAATCATTCTTTAATTGATTATGTTCTTTTTATAAAAAAATCTCTTTTAGAGATATACAACTTTTAAAACACATCTTTCCGGTATATACGGAAATATTAAACCTCTCTTATCAAAACCTTTGATTACTTAAAACCCTCTTTAAATTACAAATCATTTCAACTCTTCTTAGGTAAATATTCCAAATCATTTATTTAAACCTTAACAAAGATTTCTTAATTCAAATCTCATACTTTTATTTAGTTGAAACCATGTTATTTAGGATGTTAATCCAAAACCAGTAAATATTAAGTGAGCAGAATCTATAGAAATCATCTATTTCTATTCAATATCAATCCCCATATTAAACAAATACTGCGGGCAGACTAATGGTGAAATCATCTTTTAAATTCCATGAATAGTACGAGTTCCCTCTTAGGGCTTTAACACCGAGTACAAGAAGATCATCTCTATAAGATCCAAATTGTTTAAATCCAGGAAAATATCTTTCTTTATCCTTTGGGAAATTTTGATTCGAGTAAATCAAATTTACAATCCCCTCCATCAGGCCAGTCCGCATAGCCAGGGAAAGCAGGAAAATGGTTTTCCAAACCCAAGCTCGGACACTATCTCTCTGACACCCGTAAGGCGGTCAAGTTATTTGGTCGACTCTAAATTATTAAACCTTTAAACCATTTCATAAATCCTTCAAATTACCTTTAAAACACTTTATAAATCATTTAAAAACATTTATAAAATAATTGGAAAAGGGTGTTTAAGTTTAAAACTTTATTTCAAAAGTTATAGACAAGTGCTACGGAAGTGCTTTTTAAGCTATATTGATCAAAACGACTTTTTATTGTTTGACTAGTGTAAAAATATTTATCTCGAAGGATTCCGAGCTATATTCCACCTTTTACACTAGTTTGACTTTTATAGCGCGAAATCGCGAACTACCGTTACGCGATGCGCTTATTTTTAGCTAAATTTTCCATTTCTTTTCAAACTTCACCAAAACACTTTTAAATGTTTACAAAACATTTCAAATACATTTTAAACCATTTTTAAGAGATTTAACATCCCATACACATCATTTCATTAATTTAAGGAAAGTGATTTCCTTTGTGCTTATCGACGTGTATAATCGTGACTTGCATATATATTCAACATTCATATGTAAACAACCAAACTTGATGATCAAAGCATATTAAACATCCATTTAAATCATCATATCATCATCCAAAATATAATATAGCAGTTAGGAGTTCTCACCTTCATATTCACTCGAACTAGTTTTAAAACGGCTATAACTCCGCTATCTCGAAATAAAACTCCACGAAATCGAGCTTGGATCCTTGAAATGGCTTGGCCTAGCCTTGTTGCTCACGGCCTAGGTTGGGAGGGGGTGGAGCTCATAGCCAAAGGTGGTGGATGGTGGTACCTTGGGTTTGGGAGATGGAGAGATGGAGATTTGAGCTTGTTTTGAGGTGTTTAATTATATATAACTATATATTATAATTTAATTTCTTTTTGAAATAAATTTGGACATTATTTCTCTTAGGATGGAAGCCATTAAAGTGGAAGCAAAAGCTTGAAAATATGAAGAAGAAGGTGAATGAAAATGAAGAGAAGATGGTAGGGTATTTATAGGAAAAAAGAAGAGTATAAAAGAAGACATGTACACATCACTTTTATCACTATTTCATGGCTTCTCCAACACACTTCCCCTCTTCACAATGCACGGCCAAAGCCCCCCATGTGCACATCACTTCCATCATCTCATGTATACATATGCGAACTTATTTATGCTTAAAAAGTAAGAAATCTTTAAAATATATTATTTATTTTATATTATATTTCTTATACTTAATTATATTTATATATGTATGTTTATATGTATTTTATCATGTGTATGTAGCATATAAATGTATGTATATGTAGGTGTATAACACTCCGAACGTCTTCGAACAACTTTTGTTCGTTAAATCGTTGAAATTCGGAGAACCGATTATCGGTCATATTTTCACTTATGCTCTAATGTACATATATTTGTAAACAAAATTCAAAATTAAATTTCTTATTATTTTAAACTAATTAAAATGATCATATTGAATTATAAAAGTATATAAATTCATAATAAAAATTATTTACAAAAATTTCTATTATACCGATAAAGTGATATTGATTTTTCCTTATATTTTCAAATCAATTATATTTCTTTATAAAACTATTATAATTGATTTATTATCACTTTATAGTTATTCAAATGAATTATCATTTATATAAAATAATTATTTGGATAATTTAAAATAATTATTAAGTCATTAAATCTTGATTTAATTTAAATATATTTAAATACAATGCCACTTATCGATATAAATCCCAAGGAAAATATTCTTATAAATATTTATTCAAAATAAGTTTATTATTACTTATTATCACTTGAAACAATATTATTTTTATTATCAACCTTTTATTTGCAAAATTTTAAAAATAAATATAATTTATCAAAGTGATAAATTGATACGTCGTTACAGACTTCCCCCTTAAAAGAATTTCGTCCCCGAAATTATCCAAACAAAACCCAAAGGTTTACCCCAAAAATATTTATTTTTAACTCACTTCTGTACGATGTATATAGATCATCCGTACATAATATTTGATTCGATCTTCTATTCGAATCCACAACTTTACTTCCGAACTAGTATTGATCCCCCGATCCTCTATTGCAGACTCTGACCAGGCTTTCTGATCATAACTTTAGTTCTCCTTGCATAGCTCTCAACTATGATAGAAAAATCAAACATCTAACCATAAACCCTCATCAATGCTCGTCGTCAAGAATCGAGTGATAAATCCTTTTTCGGATAAGTGTCAAACACGTTAAAGTTCTGCACTCGAATTTTAGATTAAATCGTGCGACGAAACAATCCACATACTTGGTAAGTTTTTATTAACCTTTCAATTTTTTTTAAAACGTTTCATAAAACATTCATCTTTTATTGAAACTTTTATAAAGATACTTCTTTATACATAACCATTTTTCATTTTTATTTTCAAAACTTATTTAAAATACATTTCTTTTCAGAAGATACATTTCTAAACATATCTTAGCGGTTTCTGGAAAACTTATTTTCAAAATTATTCATTAAATTGATAAATCACCATAAACTTATTTTAACTAATATCAAATGTGAAAACATTCTTTTTTAGTTAAAACTTCTTTATATATATATATATCCCCTTTACTTATACCAATTTTAATACTTTAAAAATTATTTATACACTTATTCAAATGTTTTAAGTATATTCCAATTTACTTAACAAGTTTTACTTAATTTAAAATGTAATCAAAGAGATTAAAACAATTACTACCAAAACATTGCTATAATGAACTTCTCTTTTTTTATAACATGTTAATTATAATATTTTTCATCTTTTTATAAAAGACACTAATTCTTGTTATTATCTTTTTAAAATCCAATTATTAAAGATTTAAATATACTCATAAGATTCTTCCAAAGTGGCATTCAAGGGTTTAAGAACAAATGTTGCTAAAACATCGTTTACTACAAACCCAAAATCATTTAACTTTAAATATTTATTTTAAGAGTGGTACTAATGAAAAGTTGGAACAATCATCATATTATAAATCTTCGCACTCTTACATCATTTAAACCTTCCAACACTAGGGTCCAAAAAGAAGATTTCCCCTCCTCCCTAAACTATTACAACTCAAAATACTACATCAAAAACAACCATCACACTCATACATACTCAACTTCTCAGATTCCATTCCTACTCTTCTGAGTCCGAAGATAATGGTGGACTCTAACATCTCAAATCAATCATCACCTCCCCTTCTCCCTCTTCTTCACTATCCAACTCATCATCGGCCTCGTTGCCATCCTCCTCTTGTGCTTCTTTAGTTTCCTAGGGTAACCATTGCTGATTCCATGGGACAGGTCCCATGCCTACTGGTATCCCCGATACGATTCCTTCTTCTTCCAACTCCTCCAATCCTTGCACATTTTCCTCCCATGGATTTTCAAATTCTTCGATTCCCTCCTCCTTTTCTTCTTCTGCCGTCTCCACATTGTTACTTTCTATTGCATCCTAGTTTATGTATGAAATAGAGGATGCTTCCTGCCATATAACATTTTCCTTGCTTATATTCCAAATCACATTGCTGCACTTGCTCGATATGATAGCGTTCGGGTCTTCCATTGGCTCAGATTTCTCCCCCATTGGTTCCACCTCCTCTTCTACAGGTTCTGATTCCTATTCCATTGGCTCATCCTCTTTTATTGGTTCCAAGATGGAACTAGCGGGATCAGCTACCCAATTTCCCTTCGAGGCTTGCCCGGGTTCGTCATCGCTAGAGATCATAATTATTTCTAGAGCTAGGGGTGGTATAAGCATTCCGGCAACAGGGTACCCATATTCATCCATACGTGTATATGAGGTATAGTTTTCCCTAATTAGAGATCCACCATTGCTAGACGGATGTACTGGCTGTTCCTCTTCGTCGCTAGAGATAACTATAAGGCTATTCTTCTCGCCCCAATTCGCTCTAGAGGATTTCCCTTTCGCATAACTTCCCCCATATGGTTTCTATAAGACAAACAATTATTCTTTTAGACACAAGTAGGAAGTAATTGCTAGCGTACTCTTAGGTAGTGAGGTTTGGTCAATATTCATAAAGCATTTTGAGGTTCATGTCTAAAGATAGCTTTTAAAATTCTTTGTACAATGTTTATTTATTTCAAAAACCCTTTGAAATTTTTTACCAAAATATTCTTTTCTTTCAAATACATATATATATTCTTAGGTAAAAATGATTTCATATAAAACCAAATTCATTTGTATATTTTATTAATAAATACGCGCTCATATATAATACTCTCAAACTCATTCTAGGGAATTAATAACCTCATCTCTAATAAGTTACTAATTCTAGGGTATTACTAACCCTATCTCTGATGAGTCTTCTACCTCTATCAGGCTCAGGTATTAGCTCAACCTAAGCTCTGATACCAAATATGAGGACCAGTTTCTTCGACTCTCGAAAATCGACACTAATACATCCTCGGTATTCACGTGCCATAAATCCAAGTGCCGGAGAAGCGGATTCTCAAGGGTAAGAAAGAAAAATAAAGACATAACAGAATCTCACATATGTTATTTCAATATAAACTTTACAGCGGAAATTAAAATACATTTATCAGAGATAAACATGGACAGTTTTAAATATATGTCCATACAAATGCGGAATATAATACTATACAAGTGCGGTGGAAACAATCTTCAGAAAAATCTTCTAACTCCATGCTTTGAGCTCCATTCAGCTTTCTTCTAAACTAAACCTGACTACTAGGCTACCAAGGAAAAATTAGGGCACCAAGAGTTTAAAAAAATGGAAAACAAACTCCGGGTCAATTATGGGACTAGTGTGAGAACTCAAAATACGTCTTTTGAAAACAAAAAGGTATCTCATAAGACCACGCCACACATAAACACGGAACGGGTTTTTACCTTATGAAGCATTTTTACATAAAAAAAATGGATATTATTTTTAATGACATATCTTTGAAAACATTTGCAAGTAAACTTATTATCTTAGCCGAAATTGTTACATTGATTAAATTCCAGCAGTACTAGCCACAAACACAGGTTCTACAAACAAACCGGCAGGCACTTAATAGAGAATGGATTCCATACAAATGACCAGGTGAAGGGACTACCTTCCGACAGTACATCTCTAGAGGAATGTACCGAGGTCAACAGAATATCTGCACCTCTACCAATAAAAGACCGACCTACCTTTCCTTAGATAGTATCAAATATGTCATCACCCTGGTCGTTACCGACCTATCTGAGGATCCTCATAGCATACATCCACATTAATTTAAACCCAAATGTCATAGCGGGTGGAAATATATCTGGAAGGGGATGATCATACCCAAATGGTTGCGAACCACATAGCCTTGCTGCATCTACCCTGTTTCAGCCATTTTTGGGTGTGAGGCTTAAGGTAACGATTACCTTTATCATAGCACATCATCTTCCTTTGAATGCCACACTGCCATTCCATCGATCACTATTAACTTCCACAAACATACAGCCTCCGAGCTCATATGTCTCAGAAAAGGGTGTTAAGCTAAGAGAAGTTACCTTCTCCGCTACCAAACAGATGTATATTTATAAAAGTCAACGATGAAATCTCAAGAATGCAATGTCAGACATCCGTCCATACAAGTTCATTCTGGGACTGAATGAAACTGAAGGCACCCTCCTACCACATCCTGTTGGGAATTATCCCTTGGATTAGCAGCGAACAGTCCTTGTAACCCAAAGTGTTTCTGAAATGAAGGGACCACTGCTACTTTAGTATTTGGGAGCTAACCAGAATTCTCAACAAGCAGTCCTTTCACCCCGAAAATCCCTGGTCTTCATCCTTCAGTTTCTTTATCATGTCTTCATTTTTCGAATGCATACATCAGTTTGAAGTGGTTTTCAGATAGGAATTACCCCAGATCCGACTATGGTTCCTTCGATCCAATCATTGATAAAAAGAGATTTTGTGAATAATGAATCATTCTTTAATTGTTTAAGTTATTTTTATAAAAAATTCTCTTTTAGAGATATACAACTTTTGAAACACTTCTTTCTGGTATATACGGAAATATTAAACCTTTCTTATCAAAACCTTTGAGTATATGAAACCCTTTTTAAATCCCAAATCATTTCATCCTTTCTTAGGAAAATATTCCAAATCATTTATTTAAATCTTAACAAAGATTTCTTAATTCAAATCTCATGCTTTTATTTTGTTGAAACCATGTTATATAGGATGTTAATCCAAAACCAGTAAATATTAAGTGAGCAGAATCTATAGAAATCATCTAATTTTACTCAATATCAATCCCCATATTCAACAAATACTATGGGCGGAATAACGGTGAAATCACCTTTTAAATTCCACGAATAGTACAAGTTCCCTCTTCGGGCTTTAACACCGAGTACAAGAAGATCATCTCTATAAAATCCAAATTGTTTAAATTCTAGAAAATATCTTTCTTTATCCTTTGGAAAATTTTGATCCGAGTATATCAAAATTATTATCCCCTCCATCAGGCCAGTCCGTATAGCCAAGGAGAGCAGGAAACTGGTTTTCCAAACCCAAGCCTAGACACTATCTCTTTGACATCCATAAGGCGGTCAGGTTATTTGATCGACTCTAAATCATTAAACCTTTAAATCATTTCATAAATCTTTAAAATTACCTTTGAAACACTTTATAAATAATTTTAAAACATTTATAAAATAATTGGAAAAGTGTGGTTAAGTTTAAAACTATATTCAAAAGTTATAGAAAAGTGCTGTAGAAAAATGCTATGGAAGTGCTTTTTAATCTATATTGATCAAAACGATGTTTTATTTTTTGAAAATTCAATTTTATTTATCAAACCATTTTTAAAACATTTTAAAAGATTTATTTCATATTTTTAAACAAATTAAAACATCATTTTAAAGGAAATCCTGTTTTGGGTTCCGAACTGCAAAATCGCGATTTTTCCAAAATTTGTTTTACTCATGTTTCAAAATCTACTTATCGAAATGTCGATTTTCCTTATTCATTGCAAAACTATGGATATAATAGTTTGGAAAATTCTTATCTCGAAGAATTTCGAGCTATATTCCAACTTTTACACTTGTTTGACTTTTATAGCTCGAAATCGCGAACTACTGTTACGCAACGCGCTTATTTTTAACTAAATTTTCCATTTATTTTCAAACTTCACCAAAACACTTTTAAATGTTTACAAAACATTCCAAATACGTTTTAAACCATTTTTAAGAGATTTAACATCCCATACACACCATTTCATTCATTTAAGGAAAGTGATTTCCTTTGTGCTTATCGACGTGTATATTCGTGACTTGCATATATATATATATATATATATATTCAACATTCATATGTGAACAACCAAACTTGATGATCAAAGCATATTAACCATCCATTTAAATCATCGTATCATCATCCAAAATATAATATATTAGTTAGGAGTTCTCACCTTCATTTTCACTAGAACTAGTTTTAAAACAGTTATAGCTCCGCTATCTCGAAATGAAACTCCACGAAATCGAGCTTGGATCATAGAAATGGCTCGGCCTAGCCTTGTTGCTCACGGCCTAGGTTGGGAAAGGGGTGGAGCTCATGGCCAAGGGTGATGGATGGTGGTGCATTTGGTTTGGGAGGTGGAGAGATGGAGATTTGAGCTTGTTTTGAGGTGTTTAATTATATATAACTACATACTATAATTTAATTTCTTTTCGAAATAAATTTGGACATTATTTCTCTTAGGATGGAAGCCATTAAAGTGGAAGCAAAAGCTTGAAAATATGAAGAAGAAGGTGAATGAAAATGAAGAGAAGATGGTAGGGTATTTATAGGAAAAAGGAAGAGTATAAAAGAAGTCATATACACATCACTTTTATCACTATTTCAAGGCTTCTTCAACACACTTCCCCTCTTCACAATGCACGGCCAATGCCCCCCTATGTGCACATCACTTCCAACATCTCATGTATGCATATGCTGACTTATTTATGCTTAAAAAGTAAGAAATCTTTAAAATATATTATTTATTTTATATTATATTTCTTATACTTAATTATATTTATATATGTATGTTTATATGTATGTTATCATGTGTATATAACATATAAATGTATGTATATGTAGATGTATAACACTCTGAACGTCTTCGAACAACTTTTGTTCATTGAATCGTTGAAATCCGAAGAACCGATTATCGGTCATATTTTCACTTATGCTCTAACATACATATATTTGTAAACAAAATTCAAAAATAAATTTCTTATTATTTTAAACTAATTAAAACGATCATATTTGAATTATAGAACCATATAAATTCATATTAAAAATTATTTACAAAAATTGCTATTATACCGATAAACTGATATCGATTTTTCCTTATATTTTCAAATCAATTATATCTCTTTATAAAACTATTATAATTTATTTATTATCACTTTATAGTTAATCAAAATGAATTATTATTTATTTAAAATAATTATTTGGATCATTTAAAATAATTATTAAGTCATTAAATCTTGATTTAATTTAAATAAATCTATATTTAAATACGATGCCACTTATCGACATAAATCCCGAGGAAAATATTCTTGTAATATTTATTCAAAATAAGTTTATCATTATTTATTATTACTTGAAAAAATATTATTTGTATTATCTACCTTTTATTTGCAAAATTTTAAAAATAAATATAATTTATCAATGTGATCAATTGGCGGGTCGTTACACTATTGCTTCAATTAATATATCTATAATAGTTAATCATTACTGTTAAAATTGGACCATCCCAAATTAATTCTTATTTAGTCTCTTTAACCTTCTTTAGGATTCAAAATCTATCTATTATTTTGATCCAATTCTTCTATAAATGCCACATTAAGTTCCCTAATTAGTCCCTATTTAATTCCTTTTTTCTCTTATTAATTACAAATTTATTACCCGTTAAATTTATAATTAATGTCCATAAATCCTAATTCGTTAATTACTAATTAATACATATACAGTCGTAATTTATGCTATTTCTATATATTCTTATTTCTCGTCGTTAAGGGTACTTATACATATATACTAATTTCCAAACTAGAATGCTTATCTCTACATTTTTAATTTATTAGAGCTACCCTTAAAAAGGACTGCTGTTACAATCTCCCATAAATTAACCACAAATAAGATTTTTGCTTTGTTTGAATTTATGAAGAATTATTTCTTTTCTTCTATTGAAAGAGACGGTGTAAATAAATGGAAAGAATATCCATATCTCACACATCTCTTTCCATTTTTGGTGCATTCTTTGTTAATCCAAACAACGCATTTTTGTACATATTTTGAAATATGGTATTTATGAAAATTACATGGAAACTACCCAAATAAATTAAAACATAGAAATTTACATCCTAAGTTATCTAGGGCAACCTAATTTACAATTCTATTATAGATCTAGAATATCTTTACACTTTACCCTTCAAGTAAAGGTTTGGGACTAATTTCAAATTTCCAGATTAGGTTATACACTTTATTCCCATTTTCTTCATATCCTAAAAACTTTAATATGTCCTACCTAGATAGTGATCCCTGTCCACTCCTTAAAAATTTGGTTTTCACTATTCTTTATGAAACCGGAATTTTATCAACATACAAAATAAACTATTTTTATAAACTTATTTCATTAAATTCAAAATTAGAATTTATTACTCCATTTCTTGTAAAACTTAAAATTTCACAAACATGAAATACCAAATTCAAAATCTCCCTCTTTGAAAATATAAACTTAGAAACCTTCATCAAGAATTCATATTTGTTTACTTCTAAGAAGGAGCAAAATAATTTCCCTTTTTAAAACTTTCTTATTCCTTTAAAATTTAGATTTTTATTTGATAGTACTCAAAAATTACTTAGCTTTCAAAAAGGAACTGTGAAAAACTTCCATTTTTAGTGACTTAATATAATAAAGACTTACTCCTTTTGAAAATAAGATCTTTAACACAAAACATTCAAAACTCGGTTAGCATCTAGAATAATGGATTAGACATTTATTATTCCAAATACTTTTCTAGTTACAAGACAGTTATTTTATTTTAAAGTATACATAAACATCTACTACTTCATTACTCAAAATATACTGTCATTTAGTCAAATAATTTTTATAATTTTGTTCAGAACTCTTAAAATCTTTGGCAATCCTTTTCTTGTCAAATCCAATAATAATCTTATTCAAACAAGTTCTAAATCCAAATTGGAAAAATGTATATACAAAATTATTATACCTTTCCTTATATACAAAATTATCCAACTCGGTTATTAATTACCATCCAAATCCATTCGATTATCAAAGATACCTTTTTAAAACTTTAAATGATGGAAAATGGAGTAGACAAAGATAACTTCTATCTTATTCCTATTACTCCTCTCATATACTATTTATCATTGGATTAAAATTTCCAATTCTATTACTACCTAAATTTCAGCTATTATTCTTTGTATTCCCTTATACGAGAATGTCCCTCCTACCTATCTTATCGGAAATTCTTATCCTTTATATTTTATATTTCCCTATTCTGATCAGGTGTCATTTCCATTTATACACTCTT
Source organism: Allium fistulosum (assembly GCA_030737815.1). NCBI lineage: Eukaryota > Viridiplantae > Streptophyta > Magnoliopsida > Asparagales > Amaryllidaceae > Allium > Allium fistulosum. The sequence continues at coordinate 1,339,616,970 of CM060901.1, read as the reverse complement.
TTTAAAAAGAATTTTAAGGAAAAGAAAATCTAAATTTATAAGGTAGAAGAAATCATATAAAAATATAAGAATCCAAAAGTTGAAAACTTTTTAATTCAACAAATTTTAAATTGAGAAGTTAACAATCGAAAACTTTTTTTCAACTTTTCAAGTCATTAAATTTACAATTAAAAATCATCCACCATTTTCTTTTGTTTTTTTTATAAATGTTTCACCACCTTTAATATTACATCCCCTTTCCAAACTTTTCACAAAACAAATGGTAGTATATTTCCAAAGCTGTCTAAAATCACTTTCTAAAAAAATTCAACTTATAATACATAAGATCTTCATTTAATAATCTTTTGAAAAGCCTTTTCAAAACATTCAAGGAGTTTTCAAAAACCTTTTTATCAAAATTCTTTCTCATGCGGTAGGATTTAAAAATTGGTTTTAATTGTTCATTCCTTGAACTTTCATACTCAATCCTCTTAAAAATTAGGTTATCCTCTTCTGGTGATTAACGTACACATTCTTATGGAAGCTTATTCCATTCCTCCTTTACATCTAACTTCTGGATGTTTATAAATATTCTGCCATATAATATATAATTGTATGTAACATTTTCATTTAATATTTCTGTAAATGTCAGTTGGTGTTTATTAAATGGTCACTATCCTAACGGACGTTTCCTAAAGACATTTATTTACTAATCCAAACTTTACCTATTTAACTTCCCATAATTACCTTAATGGTCTCATTAATCTATTTAATTTTTTGTAACTCCTCACTTATTGCACATTCTTTGCCTATTAAAATTTTAAGTTACAACCTTTCCTTCAACATTTTATATTCCTATTATTTGATACGCTTATTGGGTCCACGATTATAAGGAAATCTAGGTCTATCAAAGGAGTCAAGTAGTATTCAGCTTTTGGGGGCTTTCCTATGTTGTGGTCATTCTTTTCTCAGTCCACTCCTACAATATGATCTTCATTCCATAGTCAGAGTAGGATTATAAATTTAACTCTATTCCACCTAGTCACTTCGCTTATCCTTTCAGAATATGGTCGCAACTACTTTTATAGTCGAAATTCATAAAGTTAGGCATATATTCAAAATAAGTGTATATATATATGTATTTACAGTAAAACCTTTTCAAAAAAATAACAAGTACGCCACTCATAGGTATATTTTACTCATTGATCGGTTAACCTAAGCTCTGATACCAAATTTAGCAACCCGCCTCGAAAGAGGCCTAAATTCCGACCTAGAAAAGGCCAATCGGAACTTAGATCCATTCCAAAGCTGGTTGTTGGTTGGTAAAAAGAAAAATAGTACAAAGCTATCTATCTATTCTTTCAAAACTCATAATGAAAGGAACAAAATATAATAGCAATAATCGTACCCATTTATTTCAAACCATTTCAAATGTCACAAAACATAACATAACGTCAATAACAACTGTTACATCAATTTGTTCAAGAGTACATTTTATGGGTACAATGGAAAATAATATGAAAAGATAGAAAATGACTGCCATAAGCTTCACCCTCTCCATCTTCAAGCATCATCAACCTTCTTTAACCTATGTTATAATGAGGATGGAGTCAGAACAACGAGTGTTTGGTGAATAAAAACCTCAAGCCTTACTATTTCAGTACTTGGATAGTATAAACAAGAATATGTCTTACAGATTTTGAAACCATTTAATACTCCATATAAGGAAAGGAGGCGGGTCCTCAAACAACCACTTAATACTTTTCATTCCCAAAGTAGGTTTCCAAATCTCATAACCCATAACGAACGTCATAAATGTCTAACAATGTGAGAGATAGAACACCCAAACCAATTAATACCTTTTAATGGAAAATAGAAAGACTCCGACCATTTAAGTCCTCGATTGAGGTAGGCCTCTATCATTTAGTACTTATTCCCAAGGCGGACTAATACATAGGTGTCTATTTAGTTGACATTACACGAAATCTCTTAGGACATTAATACTTCCTATTGAAGCAGTCCTTTCTAAGGTATTTTTAACCATGCCTAAACCCATCCTGACCATTTAATACTTCATTTGGGGAAAGAGGCGAGCCCTCAAACAACCACTTAATACCTCCAAAACCCCAAAGAAAGTCCTACGCTTTATGACTCGTACCTTATGGTGATGTCTCATATTAGTCCGACTATTCATAGGTACTGGTAGCTAGATTAGCTGGACAAATCTACCCTAAAGAATTGGGACTAACCTCACATTTTTGTAGTTACTTATCATAGGTGATGTCACACATCAGCCCTAAAGTCACGCTGCTGGTAGCCAACTTAGCTGAAAAGATTTCCTTATGTGTTTTGACTGGCCTCACACCACTTATGACTTAGTCATATTTTACAACACTTTATTATTATCACACATCTCACCATCTCCATTAATTGGGTTGTATAAGAATTCCTTCTTATTTTGCCTTAACAATTCAAATACCTTCCTAAGGAGAATTTAATGAGAATTATTACCTAATTAACTATGCAATTATACATTTTAATTATACACTATTTACGTTAATTAATATATAAATAAATATGCATTTACTATTTTCTATGCTTGCGGAGATTACGCCCTAACTAACGTTTAAATGTCAATTTTTTTTAACAAGTCTTTTTTCTATATTATCAATGGTTCATGTTTCCAATATCCATAATAAGGGATTTCAATATCTTTAACCAATGACTTAATATTCATATTCAAAAATTGTAAAAAACAGACTTGTACATAATAAAAAATTTAACTCAATCTATCACATCAAATAGTGGAATAATCTCAAAAATAGAAATTGCAATTCTAGTTTCAATCTCTATTCAACCCCGGTTTTATAAAAAAAATTAAACATTTCTCTTTTAGTTTCATATGGACTAAATGGTGTAAACAATAAATAAACTCATACTTTACATCCTATTCCTTAATTGAAACTTCATAATCAAATTAGAATTAAAAAGGGAAATAGAAATAGAAATCACTAAAAACTGCAAAAACTTCATATTCCAACAATTTAATGTTAACAATTGAGAATTCTAACAAGAATTGACATTTCGTATTATAGGAGTTTAGGGGAATTTCATTTTGTTTTATTTTCATAAACCCAAACCCTTAAGGCATATTCAAATCCATAATATACTAATATATCACTGAAATAACAATGCTAAAATTTTCACTCACTGTTGGTCCTTAGCTTTGCTTCTCTTTGGATTTGAAACGCCCCTTATAATCTTCTTTAGATCTATTCTTATTGATATATACAACAAGGGATTTGTATGTATATTAGATTCAAAAAGGTTGGAGGAGAAGATGATTAGAAATTAAATAATAAAAAAGATAAGTATATAGGATTTCTTACCTGAAACTTTTATGGAGATTTCTAAATCTAAGTAGAGATGAACTGATAGAGCTTCACTGATGTTCCCAAAATATTTGTGAATAAAAGTGAGGGGTCTACGCTTTTATTTATAGAGATTGAAAAGTTCCAGGACTGTAGGATGAAAATAGGTTAAGTACGGAAAAATCTGGGACATTCATTGATAGGAAAACCCTACCCGCACCAACAGGGGTGGTCCACCACCCTATATGCATCCGTCAACCGCTAGTGGTCGACCCCTCCACCAATTTCGTGAACGTAATTATTTTGTACCGTTGGTTTTATTTACTTTCTTTATTATACTTTTAACGTTAATTTTTAATATTAATGATTTCTTAATCCCCAAGTCTAATCTTAGCTAATTTTCAAATTTCAAATTTCAAATTTAATTATTTATTTGAATTTGAATTCGAATTAAATTATCTTAAACCTAAAAACTTCAGATGCCCATAACATCTTTATTTGAGCTTCGTTTTCAACATATTATCTATGGAAACAGATCAGAATTTTGCCACGAATGCTACGCTCCACTTTTGTAGCCAAAATCAAATTTTTACAAAATTTCATTTTCCCCCTTACATTATTTAGTTCAATTTATTTAATTTATTTATGTATGGTTGATTTTACGGGATGTTACAAACTCAACACGTAGCCAAAAAAATCCAGCACACTTCAACCCCTGAACAACAATTGAAAGGAGCAAGTTGACCCATTCAGGCCAGCATAAAGTCACCAACTGCTCCAGGCCATTGCAAGTCATCATTGGACCCCATATTAAAATCTGAAGGACTTTACCTTCCTCTGATAATTGTATTTTTGTTCTTATCCCCGATAATAATAATAAATCTAATGATTTAAGTTTTTTTTGTCACAGTCGAATAAAAATAACAATAGCAATAAGGCACAAGCATAGAGGAAACAAAAGGTTACACATAATCATAAATCTGCTGATAGTAGTTTCAATGTTCCAGATGTCAATCAATCAAATGTAGTTGCCAAACATAAGGCTGTTAAGAAACAAAAACTGATCAAAGAAAATGCAGAATGGGAAGACAATACAAAGGAAAAGAAAGACGAGAGCAAAAATGCAACCATATGAGGAAGTGACCTCAGGAGTAGTCGCAACAAACAAATTAAGGAATGACGATTGCTTGTTGGAATGTTAGGTTTTATCATAGCCCTAACAGAATGTTAGAAGTAAAAAGACTTATTAATTTCCATTCTGTTGATTGCTTAGGAATTGTCGAAAATAAATTGAAAGCCCATAAAATAAAAAAAGAAAGAATGGATTTTGATGCTAAGCGAGATATAGTAAGCAATGTATCTTGTTATTTAAAATGTAGAATATTTGTGATGATCAATAGAAATATTTGGGATTACAACATAGTCAGTATGGGCGACCAAACATGTTACATTAGATCTCATTAAATGTGGAGGAACTAGATTTTTCGCTTCGTTCGTTTATGTTCAAAACTTTGAATATCTATGAGAGAGACTTTAAAAGCATATTTTGTTAGTACCTTAGGCATTAGTTTTGATGACAACAACCATATGACATCATATAAATTATAGATACTAATGTTTTTATCAAGTTATATATAGTATATAGTGCAAGATATCAGACAGGTGTTGATTAAGAAGCTGTACAGTATTAACGGTAGATTCAAGAGGCTGATATAGAGATTCAAGAGTTAGAGACTGAATACTCATGAGTATTGAAGATTCAAGATATCCAAATAAGTTATAGAGTCACAGATTATTGTTAAAACCCTGATAGCACTTCTTTAATCTCCCTCTTCATTTTCCAAAAAGGTTTTAAAATCTATTCTCTGATTTGAAATAGTTTTCAAATATTTGGAATTTCAAAAATGATTTTAGAATCCCTGTTTTCGAATGATCTTTCAAAATGGCCTTCAAATGATTTCTAACTTTTGATTTTATTTACAAGATTATTATATTTTGAGTAATTAAGTTAATGTATTTTGCATTTTAAATATACCTTTAATTCTATTATACTTTGTTATAGTTTTAGTTTTATGCTTTCTAAATATTTATAAGTATATTATAACATTTATTATAACTTTGAATTTAAATATATATTCACTTATAATTCACATGTATATTATTTTCAAAAAGGAAATTCATATTTAAATCCTTTATCTATTTAAAAATATTTCTAAATAATTTTATAAAGTTTTCTTAAGTTTTAATATGATTAAAATATGTATAACTATGTTTAGATGATTGTACAAAAATTTCAAAGCATTTTACAAAGCTTTATATTTTAAAGTGTTTTTCAAAAATACAAAGGGCATATTGATATATCCCTTTAGTGTATGTCGACATATAGGCAAAAAATTTCAAAACTCAAATTTGAATGAACTTGTCTTTTCGTCATATCTCTTCACGAATGGACATGACCATTGTTTCTCTATAAATAGGATAATTTTCCAATGAATTTTTTTAACTAATTTCTCATTCTTTCTCTCCTCCTTTACTCTCTTGATTTCTAAAAGAAAATCTACTTAAAATATTCTCAAATTCAATTAGAATCAAATTTAAACTCTATTGATTTGATTCTCTATCAATTATTCTCTGATCTCTCTCATCTCTATTGCTCAAAACAAAATCAAAGTGCTATTCAACAGGTTATAGGATCATTTGTACTTAAGATCAAGAAAACGAGTCTGTAAATTCTATCAAATCATGCTCTTGTACTCTTGGGTGTGCTTAGTGTCCTTGAAATCCAAGTGGGTGCGCTTGTGTCCCATCTGAATCGAGTGGGTGTGCTTGGTGTTCCGTTCGAATCCAGTGAGTGTACCCAGAGCTCGAAAATTCTAAATGGTGTGTCTCGTAGCCTTGAAATCGAGATTGTATTGACTTTGATATTTGAAAAGAAATATGTGCAAGAAATTGTACGTGACTAGATCTAGGGTAACTCCGAACAAGTATAAAAATTCCTAGTGTGATCTTTCCAATTCTTTATCTTTTACTTTTACTGCATTTATGTTTGTCTGTATTTGCATCTGTGATTGTTGATTCTGCATTATTTAATTATAATCCTAAAAGAATTTAAAATGATTCACAAAAATCAGTAAACACTATTCACCCTCCCTCTAATGTTAATTTAGCCTTAAGATCCATCTTCTGCAACTAACATTTGGTATCAGAGCATTTTTTTCCAAAATTCCGTAATTTGATGTTTGAAAAGTTTTAATGGAAAAATTTATTAATAATGTTTCTAACACTATTTTTGTAAAGAAATTTTGCAAAATCAACATGACATTGTTCATAAATTTGCATCCGTTTATTATGAAAAGCCAGTTAATCTTTTGAAAAGATATAAATTGCAGGAACAGATGTGTTACATGGCTTTTGACGAACAGACACTTGATGAACTTTACAAATCAAAAAGGATTAATGGATATTGGATAGTGGATGCTTAAGGCGCATGACTGCAAATTCGGAGATCTTGAAGGATATCGTTTACAAAGATGTGGATCAACAAATTTTGAAGACAACTCTAAAGGATATGTGATTAGCATCTGCAATGTCGGTAATTCTAAAACTTCTACTGTTTCTAATATTTTGTTAGTTAGCAATTTAAAACATAATTTGCAAGGTATTAGTCAAGTGTGTGATAAGGGCTTCAAAATTAAATTTGAAAAAGACAAGTGCCATATGGAAGATAATGAGTCAAACATCATCTTTGAAGGCATTAGAAAAAGAAATATCTATATATTAAGTATGAAAGTGTCAAATGATAATTTATTTCATTTGCCTAAATCAAGTGATCCTTGGATTTGGCAAAAAGGATTTGGTTATTTGATTTTCAAACACCTATCTAAAATTGCCAAAAATGATCTAGTTAGAGGTCTTCCTAAAATAAGTTTTGATGTTAACAATCTTTGTGATGCAATCAATTAGGAAAACTTAGAAAAAGTTCCTTTAAATCAAATGATATAAATTTTACATCTCAGCCCCTTGAACTTCTACATTTAGATCTTTTCGGTCCTTTGCAAATACAATCTATAAATCATAATATATATGTATTTGTAATCGTAGATGGTTTTTCTAGGTTTACTTAGATGATTTTCCTAAAACTTAAAAATGATGCTTTTGAAATGTTTAAAATCTTTGCTAAAATAATTCAAATCAAATGTCTATTAAAATCAAAATAATTCGAAGTGATCACGGTGGAGAATTAAAAAATGAAAATTTTGAAATTTTTTGCAATGAGAAAGGTATTACCCATAAATTTTCATTTCCAAGAACACCTCAACAAAATAGAGTAGTAGAACGTAAAAATAGAACAATTCAAGAGTGTGCTAGAACTATGTTAAATGATAGTAATTTACCTAAAAACTTCTGTGCTGAAGCACTTCCTACGGCTTGTTGTATATTAAATAGAATTTTAATAAGACCTTTGACTAAAAAGGCATCATATGTTAGCACCAAAATTGGTCACTAACCTCGTTGAGAAAGATTGTGAAGAGATATAAATGATGAAGATAAATTAAACAAAGAAGAATATGCTAATTCAAATGCAGAAAGTAAGAACACCGGATTTATAGTGGTTCAGCGTAATTGCCTACGTCCACTTTGAGTTTAAACTTTATTGATCTTCTTAATGATTGATTACAAATACAATTCGTAGATCAAATGCCTGAATGAAGTTGCTAAGTAAAGAAGATGAGTCTGAAAAATGGCAGAGTCTCCCCAGTGTTCCTGAAAAAGGGTCCTTTTCACTGTGCCCCTGCCCCTCTATTTATAGACAAAGATGGGTTGGACTTCCCAGGTGGGCTCGGCAGTCGAAAGTCTTGGCCCAAATGGAGTGGTCGCCGCATGCGGAACCAAATAGGCCGATCACTTGGATGCCGAACCACCCTCTCTATGTCGAACGATACGCTCGCTGCGTGGGAAGAGTAGAACGAATATCTGTTTGAAGCCGAACGTCTTCTGGCCGAATGAGGCGTCTGGCCAAACGATGGCTTTAGCCGAACAATGCTTTTGGCCGAACAATGTCTTTGGCCGAACGAGATCTTCTGGCCGAACGATGCTTCTGGCCGAACGATGTTTCTTGGCTGAACGAGAGCTTTGGCCAGACGTTGTGTTTAGCCGAGTAGTGCCTTTGGCCGAACGATGGCTTTTGACGAACAATACAGCCATGCCGAGCAGTTGTACATGCCGAACGTCTTTCGATGCTGAGCGCTTACAGACGCCGAGTGCTACTGAATGCCGAGTACTCCTGGATGCCGAGTACTCCTGTACGCCGAGTACTACTAGATGCCGAGTACTTCTGGATGCCGAGTACTTCTGGATGCCGAGTATTACTAGATGTCGAGTACTTGCCAATGCCGAATACTCAGTTGCCTGGTCAAATCTCCAGGAAACACTTGCCCCCCAAAGTGTATTACGTGACTGAACGTGATACACTTTGAGTTATATAACCTTCACGTTTCGTTTTAAATCCTTGATTAAGTCCAAATGCCTTCTTGAGATTGTGGTGTGTGCCTAATATGGTATAAATGCCGAACAATACGCTCGAAGCCGAACGTTTCTTACGTGCCGACCAATTCTACAATTTGAAGCCGAACGATACAGCTTTGACCGGTTCTACCGGATATAGCCCCTTCGACTTCCACTTTTTCCCCTATAAAACCAGGTCTTTCCCCTCTTCTCTCCTTTACTCTTTTACTTCTGTCACTCCACAAAGATTTGCAATTCTCGCCAGTCGACCAGACTTAAAACCTAACTACTCCTTTCTAAGCTCCAATCTGCAAACTAGGTATTATTCCTTGTACGATTCAAATAGTTTCGAACGAGACGGCCGAGTGTGTCATGTAGAAAACATTCGAGTAGGTCGTCCTTATTGCGTCTTTATTGCTGAACGATGGTGCAAGGCAAGGAGGGATGATTAGGAGTGTTCGCACATAAGACTATTGGACTTAGCTTCTTCGTGTCGAACCGAAGTTAAAGGGGAAGAAAGAAGAATGAAAGTGTTGGAGGTGGTAAGGGTGTTGAACGACATAGCTCTGGTTCGGCGTATGTTGTCATGCGCCGGATGGTGAAATGGAGGGCTGCCGAACAGTATTTTAGCCAAACAAACCAAGGCCGAACACTTATTAAAATGCCGAACAACAACTTAGCCGAACAAACCAAAGCCGAACACTTATTAAAATGCCGAACAACAACTTAGAAGAACAAAACCAAGGCCGAACACACTTAAATGCCGAACTATATCAAGGCCGAACAATACAAATGCCGAACAATCATAAACGCCGAACAATACTTAGGCCGAACACCACTTAAATGCCGAACAGTATTTCAGCCGAACAGAACAAATGCTGAACCAGACCTAAGCTGAGAAAACATAAACGCCGAACTTCACTTTGGCCGAACAATTCAAATGTCGAACCAAACCTAGGCCGAACAATACAACTGCCGAACCAATCCTAGACCGAACAATACAAATGCCGACCAATTGTAAATGCCAAACAACATAAATGCCGAACCATTCTAAGGCCGACCAATACAAATCCTGAACTATACTTAACAAAACAAGGACAAGGACCCGGGCGTGCCATCATATGAGACTGACCTGGATCATTAACTCTCTGGTTTTTAAAGACATAAATCTGAACTTAGATTAACACACGTTTTCTGAATCTGGAACTGTAATCACCACAAGGCGGGCTTTTTGAGACGGTCGGCGATGACGGTCTTCGAAGGCGACGATTCGAAACTCGTTTTCGTATCTTTGTAATCTCTAGATTCTCATCGCTTATACACGATTGCTTGCACTAGTTTACACACCACGTGGGGGGAATACTCGTATTGTTAATTCTAACATTCAATGTTTTTCAAGTATAGTTTTCACAGGCACTTAGATAGATTCATTATTTATTGGGGATGTCTAAAAAGTCTAGCTCCGCCACTATATCTGATAGGCCTGGGCCGTCATCAAGGCAAGAAGCCGCTGATACTTCAAATCCGTCGACTTCCCCTGCCCATAACTTAGCTCCTAATGCCCTGGAGGCAACAATTCTCTTAGACAATCCGATCGACTCACAGGCTTCGAAGATTAATGAAGTCGCACTTCGACGAATATGCTCCATCCATGGGATTCCTTTCACCGATGTGTTAGTCCCGTCGCAACATGATTTTCCTCACCTGCCCCCAGTCGGATATACCACCTGCAACAAGTTCATGTGTTGGATGGGCAGCGTGCCTCCATTCAATTTATTTCTTTGGGATGTGTTGCAGTACATAGACATTGCCCCATCGCAGCTGCATCCAAATGGTCACGCGTTTATATACGGGACCTACCTACTCTTCATGGCCGTCTTCTCTAGGCCTCCAACTTCTGGCGACATCAGATACATTTATATGATCAAGAAGCGGAAATATAGCCACTCCTTCATGTTCCTCGAGCCATACCACAAATGCCAAATCTTGACAGGAGCATGTAGCAAATTCGCCCTGTACAAACAGGAATGGTTTTATGTGCGTTGCCCTCCTGGTTTTGCGAGGAGATGGGTCGAAGGCAGTAAGTCTCTTTTCTGAGTCATCATTCGTGTTTAATTGGAGTTATGCTTTTCCTAACTCCTCGTTTCATCTTTTCAGGTATTAACCCACGTCCGGAGGGCCGAGGATATTCTGAGGCCGTTGAAGCCATTAGAGCTCTTCCTGCCGAGGAACGAGACATCCGAACCATCATTTGAAATGAATCATTGTCAAGGTTCGGCTTGCTAGCCCCTAGTCATCGGATTAGCCTTCTGGAGGGCGTTTCCATTCCCAAGCCAGCATCCCGTAAAGGGAAAAAACAAGCTGGATCGTCGTCACGCCACACTCCCGATGCACATGAAGAGGGTGAGCACAAGGAGGATGAAGCTTCTGAGACTCAAGGCGAGAATATGGGTCCTGCTTGGAATCCGGCGGTCGAAGTTCACGACATTGAAACGTCATCCTCCCCTTTGAAGGGAAAGAAGAAGTTAAAATACAAGATACGGAAGGAGAAAGTTGGCGGAACTTCAAAAGTTACGCTCATCCTGCCAGAGAAAGAGGCTTCCTCATAGCATATGGAAAGTTCTCTAAGGGGTCTGTCGAATCTTTCCATCCCCGACGATATACTTAATTATGGTTTTGACGATCCTGAAGCCCTCAAGTTTTCTTCGCCCGCTAGAGGCAATGCGGGAGTTCAACTCCCAGCCCAGGGAGACAATACTCCGATTAGTAAAGATAAAAGAACTGGTCCGTCGGGGGGAACACTAGGACACACACGCACATACGCATTAAGTTTTTTCTTATTTCCCGGATTTTTCTTAACTCGTTGTTATCTTTATTCTTTGTAGGTGACATGGGGCGCTCCCACGGACTCGATCGCCTTCACGGCTCTTCCATATTTCATCATCCCGGACGGGATTCAGGTTCGGGCATACGCAGGGACAGAGATGATTACGAAGATAGAGACAACCGTCCCCGCGATTCGTCTTATCGTAAGAAGGCATATTCCCAATCTTCACAGTCCCGTGATCCTCTTCCTCCAACTGAGCCGGATAGAGAGAAGCCTTCACAGAAGGGGTCCCAACCCGATGTTTCCCGAGAACAACACTCCGGTTCGTCGAGTACAAGGCAAACTCGGGAGCATCAAAAAAGAGCGGAACTTTCAAAGCCTCCTCCCCCTACTCCCGCGGTTGACCCAACTGTAGCAGAGAAGATGGTCGATCTTAAGGCCAAATTCCAAAAAATTTGTTTTGATGGTCTGAAATTCCTCCCAGCTATTCATCATATCCCTGGGCACGTGAAGCAGAGTGCCATTGCCTGTAACAACGACGTCTATGTTCAACATGACGCGTTTGTACACTTGGTTGAAAAGATCTCGGAGGTGTCTGTTGAGCGACAATATGAAATTGATCATCTGAAATTGGAGGCTGGCTGTGACAAGAACATCATCAAGCATCAAGACGAAGAGTTCGCTTCATATAAGTCTAAGCTAGAAGCCGCTGAGCAAAGTGCAAAAGATACTGCTGAGGCAGTCACTCGTTTAAAGATGGCCCACAAGAAGGAACTCGATGAAGCAGTCCAGCGCAGCGGTGCCCTTGCCTTAGAAAAAGATTCTATCCAAAAAGAAAGGGATGCGCTTGCCATACAAGTCAAAGAGTTGAAAGAATTACTCTCCAAGGAGAAAGAGGGTAAAGTAGCTGCTCAAGAAGAGTCACAACGATACTGTGATGAAATCGTTGCTACTCGGCTCTTGAAAACGAAGCTCGATGACGAACTTGCTGGGGTTGAAAAAATGAAAGACGAAGCCCGTAAGGAGGGCAAAAGAAAAGCTGCAGAGGAGATTGACTCTCGCCTCGAGGCGGCCGCAGAGGCCGGCAGGGAAGAGGTCAAGTGCATGTTTGACCCGTTGATTGCTGAGTATGGCGCCCGCGTCCTTATGCACCGCGACTTGACATTCTTGGGCGAGGGCTATCTCGAATCCCTAGCCGAGGCCTGGGAAACTTTAGTGAAGATTAGGAAAATCGAGTCGGGCTCTGAGGAAGTCGATGAGGATGCCTGGTGAAGGAGTTTCTTAGAGGGAACGAGCTAGCGGATTTATCCGCCGCTTTGGCGCTTTATAGCAAAGGCTCTCCCCTTCCAAAAGAGAAAAGTGATGAAGCTGGCCCATTTGGGGCTAAGACTACGGCTCCTCATATTGCTGCTCCTCCCACTACTCAACCGGCCGGTCGGCCGACACTTGACCCATTCGAGCAACATGCCGGCTACGATCCTGAAGATCCCAGGCTCGACGTTCATGTGCTATCTCCTATTCTAGAGGGTGAAACTCCTTGCGCAACTGATAGCCAGCCAGAACCCGGTAGGAAACTCTTCTTTTTTAGAAGTTAAAAGATCCGTCACTTTCCAGGAGTGGTTATTCGTTCTAATGTTCATTCTTTATGTTTTCATGCAGGCTGCTCTGACCCCGAGCCAACTCCGAGGAGCGATGACGCCAAGGAGGAGGCAGAGAAAGCAAGCGATGTTGTTCGTGCGGGAGTAACTCCTGGCCCTGACGCACAAGTGATCGGGGTGCTAGATGATGACAAGCTTGACACTTCATCTCCCGCCGAAGGGAGCTATGCAATCGAGATCACTGGCGCCTCCGAACATACTTTGAAGATGGGCATGAAAGAGCGTCTCGCCGAAGAGGAGAAAAAGAAAGTCGAGATCAAAGTTGAGCCTGAAATTCTGGAACTCACTGACCCGCGGAATAGACCTTTGAAGATCATTCTTCCTGGCAAATCCAAACAGCTGAATGTTCCTTCTCCTACTCTTGACTCCGCTTCTTTAGCAAGCAAGAAATCCAAGAAGAAGCATGAGGGAGAGGAGTCATCGGAAAAAACAAAAGAAGACAAGAAGAAGAAAACGAAGAAATAATCGCTATACTCGTTCAACGAGTTTTTCTTTGCTTAAGTCTTGTAACTACTTTCATCTTTTGTCTCCGTAGTTTGTATAGATAGGTTCTTGACTCCAAGTTTTGGAGGGATAACTGTGTAACCTCATTTTGGACTATTAAATAAAGTTTAGTTCTTTAGTCGTTTGAACGACTCTCTTACTTTTTTAGCTTTCTGAATAACTATGGTCAAAACTCAAGCACTTATGAGTTGTATATTTCCCAGTCCATTCTCGCGTTGTTCGAACATTCTTCGGAGTGGCATACTCCTTGTTCTATATTTCTTGAGCACTTAGAATTTTTTCTAAATTCGCGTTCCAGGGACTTATAATAAGTTGACCCGTATTCAGGGGATTTGGAGATTGAGATTGTTAATACTCTAATTTGCACTCTGGGGACTTAGAGTACTCCGGTCCATACTCTGGGGACTCGGAGATTGAGATCATTTATACTCTAGTCCGCGCTCTGGGGACTTAGAGTACTCCGGTCTGCGCTCAGGGGACTCGGAGATTGAATTCGTTTATACTCTAGTCCACGCTCTGGGGACTTAGAGTACTCCGGTCCGCACTCAGGGGACTCGGAGATTGAAGTCGTTTATACTCTAGTCCGTGCTCCGGGGACTTAGAGTACTCCGGTCCGTGCTCAGGGGACTCGGAGATTGAAATCGTTTATACTCTAGTCCGCGCTACGAGGACTTAGAGTACTCCGGTCCGCGCTCAGGGGACTCGGAGATTGAAGTCGTTTATACTCTAGTCCGCGCTCCGGGGACTTAGAGTACTCCGGTCCGCACTCAGGGGACTCGGAGATTGAAGTCGTTTATACTCTAGTCTGCGCTCTGGGGACTTAGAGTACTCCGGTCCGCGCTCAGAGGACTCGGAGATTGAAGTCGTTTATACGAGTTTGCACACTATACAGAACAATGTAGCTCTAGTAATTCATCACCCGATTATGAGATATAGAAATGTTAGTAATTCATGAAAAATACGGCTTCAAGCCTTTATTAATGAAAAACAACTAAACCGCCTGATTACATGGCTGAAAGGAAACTAAATTACGACTGAATGGAAACATATAGGAAATAACTGTGCCTAAAACAAGAAAGAAACATACTAAACGTAATAATGTCGCAAATGCTCACTGTTCCATGCTCGGGGGAGTGTCACGCCATCAACGGTCGCTAGCTTGATTGTTCCCTCTCCAAGCTTCCGTTCAATGACGTACGGACCTTCCTAGCTGGGATTCATACGTGACGGTACCGGGAAAACTCGTTTTAAAACGAGATCACCCACATCAAAAATCCTTGGGCGGACTCTGTCGTCGTAGTAACGCTTGACTCGGTGCCTATGTGCTGCCGCCCTTAATTCGGCCTCTTCACGTTTTTCATCGATGCAGTCCAGCGATTCCAACAAGAGGTCCTGATTCATCTTGGGATCATAATATGTCACTCGATGCGATGGAACTTCAAGTTCCACGGGTATAACGGCTTCCGAGCTGTATGCCAAGGCGAATGGAGTGTGGCCGGTCGCGGATTTGTGGGTAGTTCTATAAGCCCATAATGCTGTCGGGAGCTCATCTACCCACTTGCCTCCGACCTTCTCCAAACGCTTCTTCAGTATGGACTTGATTATTTTGTTAACGGCCTCGACTTGTCTGTTAGCTTTTGGGTGTGCAACGGCGGCGAATTTATTCTCAATGCCATACTTTAAACAGAACTCTTTGAACTCTCTGCTTTCAAATTGTGTCCCGTTGTCCGTAATGATGGTGCGAGGGAGGCCAAAGCGGCATATAATGTTTCGTACAATGAAGTTAATGACCTTCTTAGAGGTGAATGTGGCCAAAGGTTCTGCCTCAGCCCATTTTGTGAAATAGTCGACCGCAACTATCGCGTACTTCGCACCACCTTTGGATATAGGCAAAGAGCCGATTATGTCGATTCCCCAGATTGCAAATGGCCAGGAACTAACCATTTGTGTGAGTTCTGTTGATGGAGTCCTTGGGATTTTCACATATCTTTTACACTTGTCACATTTCCTTGCGTAGCTTGCAGCGTCCCGATTTACGGTCGGCCAGTAATATCCATAGCGGAGGAACTTTTTTGCTAGCGTTTGCCCCCCAGTATGGTCACCGCATTCTCCTTCGTGTACCTCCTTCAAGACCCGTTTCGTCTCATCATGAGCGATGCATCGTAATAAGGGGACTGAGAACCCCTTTCTATACATTAATCCATCCTGCATTACGTATCGCGAGGCCTTTCGAAGGACCTATCGTCTTTCGCTCCTTTTTTCTGGCAAAACCCCGGTTGTTAGGTATAGTTTGAACGGGGTTATCCACGATTCCCTCTCGATTCATGTTTCCAACACAGAGTCAACTTTCATTGCGTCTATACTTGGGGCACGCTCAATGGGAAACAATCCCATTTGCTGAGCATCGCCAGTGCTTGCGAATTTCGCCAATGAGTCGGCTTCTTTGTTCTGTTCACGTGGGACATGCGAAATGTCATAACGCTCAAGGTTTGACAGCAGTTCTTGAACCAGAACAAGGTACGGAGCAAGCTTCTGTCCCTTTGCTTGATAATCTCCTCGCACCTGGTAGACCACCAACTGTGAGTCACAAAAGATTTCAACTGATTTTACCCCGAGTTCTCCAATGAGTTTTAAGCCCGCAATTAGTGCATCGTATTCTGCTTCATTATTTGTAGCCGGGAAATCGAGCTTCAGAGCGTAACAAACCGATCGATTTTCCGAAGTTACAAGAACTACGCCAGCGCCGGAGCAACGGTCGTTTGATGCCTCATCAGTGTACAATTTCCAACGAATAGGGGGGATGACATCGCGATTATCTGGTTCGTCGGGTATGGTAAACTCAGTGATGAAATCTGCTAACGCTTGCCCCTGTATGACTCTTCGTGGTAAGTAAGCGATATCGAACTGGCTCAACTCGATGTTCCATTTTAACAATCTTCCAAAAGTTTCTGGTCGTTGGAGTACCTGCCGTAGGGGTTGATCGGTATAAACACTGATTGAGTGTGCTTGAAAGTATGGGCGTAGCTTACGTGATGCAATCACCAAGCAATAGGCCAATTTCTCGATTTTAGGGTAATTTCTTTCTGCCCCCGTTAAACGCTTGCTAACGTAATACACCGGCTTCTGGATTCGGTCCTCCTCGCGAACCAAAGCCGCACTTATAGCATGTGGGGATACGGCCAAGTACACGTACAGCATCTCATGGTCCACTGGTTTTGACAGCACTAGTGGACTCTCCAGATGCCTCACCAGCTCTCGAAATGCTTCCTCACAATCGGATGTCCACTCGAAATTCCTCTTTCCTTTCTTTATTATATCAAAGAATGGGATGCACTTGTCCGTGGCCCTGGATATGAATCGACTCAGCGCAGCTACTTTTCCATTCAAACTCTGTACCTGTTTTATAGTCCTGGGCACTTGCACATCTCGAATAGCTTGAATCTTTTCTGGGTTAGCTTCAATTCCCCTAGCATTGACGATGAATCCCAAAAACTTCCCCAATGCAACGCCGAATGAACACTTCAGAGGGTTGATCTTCATCCCATAATATCTGAGTATGTCGAACATTTTAGCCAAGTCTCGAATGTGGTCGTTTGACTATCGTGACTTCACGAGCATGTCATCCACATAGACTTCCATTGTTCTACCAAGCTGGTCTTTGAACATTCGATTCACCAAACGCTGATAAGTCGCTCCTGCGTTTTTCAGTCCGAAGGGCGTTACTACATAGCAATATAGCCCGACATATGTGATGAAGCTGGTGTGTTCTTGGTCCGGAATATGCATCGGGATTTGATTGTAACCCGAGTATGCATCCATGAATGATAACAGCTCGTGTCCTACAGTAGAGTTGACCAACTGATCAATCCTAGGCAACGGGAAACTGTCCTTGGGGCACGATTTGTTCAGGTCGGAATAATCTACGCAAGTTCTCCATTTCCCATTCGCCTTTTTCACCAACACGGAATTCGATACCCATTCAGGGTAGAGGGCGTCGCGGACAAACCCATTGGCTTTGAGTTTGTCCACTTCCTCTCTGAGAGCAGCGGACCTCTCTGGGTCCATTCCTCTCCTTTTTTGTTTAACTGGGACGTGTTTTGAGTCTATGTTCAACATATGACTCGTAATGGCGGGAGAAATCCAGCACATATCAGAATGAATCCAGGCTAAAACATCAAGATTTGCTCGAAGGAAATCACTAAGGTCTTCAGTCATTGCGGGGCCGAGTTATGATCCGATCTTCAGCACTCGCGATGGATCGTCTCGGCTGACTCAAATGTCAATCGTTAATTCAGCCGGCGCTACCTTTTCTTCCCTGGGTTTCTCATCGTCATCTCTCGGATCTATGTCTCCGAAGATCCGAGAATTATGCCCGAGCCATAGCTCGGGCACTACTTGTCAATCATCATTCTTAAGGATGCGGACAGGAATGTCCGCAACCTTTCCTTTCTCCCTCCGATGGGCCTCTCTGAGCTCTGCCACATAACATGCCCGACCGGTCGCCTGGTCGCCATGAACAACTCCTACTCCTTTGTCAGTCGGGAATTTCAAAGTCAAGCACCATGTGGCTAATGCCGCCCTAAACTCAGCCAGGGCCGGTCGGCCCAAGAAAACATTATACGGAGAATCCACATCCAAGACTACGAAGGGTAGGATTCGCACCCTCCGACGTTCGCCTTGTCCCAGTTCAACTGGTAATTCGACATACCCCACTGCATCGGTCGTTGCACCATTAAAACCGTATATACGGGCTTTGGACAGTTTCAAGTCCTTTGTTTCCATTTTCATCTGGTCATAAGCCTTCTTGAAGATGATGTTGATAGAACTTCCACAATCAATCAGAATTCTTTTCACATAAGCCGGTCCGATCGTCGTAGATATGACCATCGGGTCGATGGTTGGGGCCTCCACTTGGTCAGCATCTCTGTTTCTGAACACTATATCGTCTATCATCATGCGCAGCTGCTTAGCAGGGGTCCCATCCTCTGTGTTCGAACAACATTCGAAATCTGCATGCTTCAAGGCACTAGCGTACCGCTCCATCTCCTGCCAGTTCTTATCCGCGGGGTGTGGTCCGCCGATGATCGTGTTTATGACTAGTCTGCCCACAGTCCGGGCAGGTTCATCGAGATGACGCAGAACTGGAGCACGACCTGGGTTGGATGTTCCTTGTCCTCCTTCCTGAGGATCCTTCACAAATTCCTGCAACTTCTTCTGCTTGATCAACTTCTCTATGGCATCGTGTAGGTGTCTGCACTCTTCCGTATTATGCCCGTAGGTCTCATGGAAGCGGTAGTATTTTCTAGTCCGTTTCTGTTCCTCGGTTGACTCTTTTGGACGTGGCTTTCTGTACTGAAAGGTATTGCAGGTTGAGAGGTAAATAATCTCAAGAGACGCATTCAGCGGGGTATACTCGTTGTAGCTCGGAATTCTTGGCTTCCACTTACCCGCTTCTCTCTTCTTCCCTTGATTTCTTCCTCCGGACTCCTTAGGTTGCCCAGGCTTGTTCTGGACATTGACTTGGACCTTTCCTAAGTTGTCTCCGGACTGCTTCACAACAATGTTGCTTTTCACGGATTTTTGGACAGGTACTGGTGCCTTATCTCGCCTTACCCACCTAACTTCCTCTCTTCTTATGAACTGGTGTGCCTTTGAGTAAAAACGTTCTAGCGTAGTCGGAGGTTTTCCTGCCAACCAATCTCCAAATTCAGAATCCGGATCCACACCTCTCATTACAGCCATTAGAATTGCATGATCATTGGGATTACTGACTTCAGTTGCCGCAACATGGAATCTTTGTAAATATTCCTTCAATGACTCCCCAGGATTTTGGATTACACTTGATAGAGACATTACGTCCTTTGGACGAGTAGTGTGTATTCTGAACTGCTCAATAAACTTCTTTGCCAACTCCTCGAAATTGGATACGGACCGCGGAGGAAGTCGGGTGAACCACATAGTAGCGATCCCAGATAGAGTGATAGGAAAGCATCTACACTTGGTTGCATCATTTGCTCTAGCTGAATCCATCATCCACTCGTACCTCATGACATGTTGTCTAGGGTCAGTCTTTCCCTCATACGCAGGAATAGTTGGCATACTAAACTTCCTGGGGTACGCCGCCTGCAGCACAATATCTGTGAATGGAGTATGACTTCTTGATACTCCCCAATCGTCATTCGATAAGCTCTGATTTTCTTTCATCAATTGCCTGACCATGGCTATCAGATCTGGTGTTTGTATGGAAGGTGGAAGGTTAGAGTCTGTTCTACATGACTGGCCATGCCGATGCCTCCTCTCCTGGCGATCTGCCAAACGTGCATCTTGAGGTTCGACATCGTTAGCGTTTTGATGGTCTGGGCCTCCAGCCTCCACCTACACTCCAGTTCCTAAGTTTCCAGCTCCGGCTTGGTCACGGTCTCCAACTGTCTGAACAGCAGCACCTGCCCGCGCAGCTTCAGTCTTACGGCGTCTGCGCCTGGGAGGTTCATCAGAGGAAGTTGAGCTGTCGGATGAGGAATAAGGAGCGGGATTGCCCCCAGCATTCTGTTGCTGCTGTTGAGTGAGTTGTGCCATCAGGTTGGCGTTAGCTTGCATCTGCTCTCCTAGTTGTCTCCTGCTTTCCCTGAGTTCTCTCATCAAGTCGTTGAACTCTATTCTGGTGACAACTGGAGTCTGGTCCTAGGCGGCAATTCCTACACCCGGAATCGCTGGCTGATTGCTAGGTCCTGCTTGTTGCACGCTAGCAGTCTCATGGGCATCCGCATTATGAGAAGCTGACCTGGTACGTGGTCTTGCCATTGTAGAATTATTGGTATGAACTCTGAGTAGAATCAACGGATGTCCTATCAATGAGTCGGATCTTCCTTGGGGGATTTGTTCAATCCAGTAGCTTCAAAGCATATCCTTGAGGTCTGAGAATTCAATTCTTAGTGAAAGCACCAAAGTGTTAGCACCAAAATTGGTCACTAACCTCGTTGAGAAAGATTGTGAAGAGATATAAATGATGAAGATAAATTAAACAAAGAAGAATATGCTAATTCAAATGCAGACAGTAAGAACACCGGATTTATAGTGGTTCAGCGTAATTGCCTACGTCCACTTTGAGTTTAAACTTTATTGATCTTCTTAATGATTGATTACAAATAAAATTCATAGATCAAATGCCTGAATGAAGTTGCTAAGTAAAGAAGATGAGTCTGAAAAATGGCAGAGTCTCCCCAGTGTTCCCGAAAAAGGGTCCTTTTCATTGTGCCCCTGCCCTTCTATTTATAGACAAAGATGGGTTGGACTTCCCAGGTGGGCTCGGCAGCCGAAAGTCTTGGCCCAAATGGAGTGGTCGTCGCATGCCGAACCAAATAGGCCGATCACTTGGATGCCGAACCACCCTCTCTATGCCGAACGATACGCTCGCTGCGTGGGAAGAGTAGAACGAATATCAGTTTGAAGCCGAACGTATTCTGGCCGAACGAGGCGTCTGGCCAAACGATGGCTTTAGCCGAACAATGCTTTTGGCCGAACAATGTCTTTGGCCGAACGAGATCTTCTGGCCGAACGATGCTTCTAGCCGAACGATGTTTCTTGGCAGAACAAGAGCTTTGGCCAGACGTTGTGTTTAGCCGAGTAGTGCCTTTGGCCGAACGATGGCTTTTGACGAACAATACAGCCATGCCGAGCAGTTGTACATGCCGAACGTCTTCCGATGCTGAGCGCTTACAGACGCCGAGCGCTACTGAATGCCGAGTACTCCTGGACGCCGAGTACTCCTGTACGCCTAGTACTACTGAATGCCGAGTACTACTAGATGCCGAGTACTTCTGGATGCCGAGTACTACTAGATGCCGAGTACTTCTGGATGCCGAGTACTTCTGGATGCCGAGTACTACTAGATGCCGAGTACTACTAGATGCCGAGTACTTGCCAATGCCGAATACTCAGTTGCCTGGTAAAATCTCCAAGAAACATCATACGAATTATTTTACAATAAAAAGCGAGTTTGGTAATAAATGTTTATATTAAATACCAAAGAAAATTTAGATAAATTTGATGCTAAATCAGATAAAGGTATTTTCATTGGATATTGAAACAGAAGTAAAGCTTATAGAGTTTTTAATACTAGAACTAATACTGTTGAAGAGACATTACATGTTCCATTTGATGAAAATTCTAAAATTAATAATACGAGTGTCGGTAAAGAAGAAAATTTTGATAAAACAAATGAAATCACTAATGAGGAAAATAATAATAATTTCGAAAATTTACATCCAAATAAGAGAACAAAATACTTAAAATATCATCCTATAAAAAATATTCTAGGAAATATAGAATCTGTTGTTAAAATAAGGAATCAATTGAATAAAATGAGTAATGTCTCTTTTATTTCAACTATTGATCCTAAAAATCCAAAGGAAGCATCAACAGATGATTCATGGATTCTTGCTACGCAAGAGGACTTGAACCAGTTTAGAAGAAAATATGTTTGGGACCTAGTCCCAAGACCTAAGGATAAATCTATAATAGGAATTGAATGGGTATACAGAAATAAAATGAATCAATAAGGAAAAGTTGTAAGAAATAAAGCACGTTTAATTGCTCAAGGTTCTTGTCAGGAAGAAGGTATAGATTTTGATGAAACCTTTGCACTCGTAGCCAGATTAGAAGCGATAAGAATCTTACTCACTTTTGCAAATCATAATAATTCTAAATTATTTCAAATGGGTGTTAAAAGTTCTTTTTTAAATGGTTTTATTAAAGAAGATGTCCATATAGAACAATCTCCACTTTTTGAAGATGAAAAACTACCTAATCACATTTATAAATTAAAGAAGGCTTTATATGGTCTAAAACTAGCTCCTAGAGCATGGTATGATAGACTTTAATCCTTTTTATTAAAGTCTAATTTTGAAATAGGTAAAGTAGATAGACTCTATTTATTAAAAGAAATAACAATGATATTCATCAAATACAAATATATGTAGATGATATTATTATTCAGTAAGTGCTTCTCCGAAGCCAAGGAGAACTATCCAAAGCTGGAAAAAATAGCCTATTGCCAGTTGATCGTATCAAGAAAGTTACGCCCATACTTCCAGGCTCACCCAGTCAAAGTGTTGACGGATTAACCTTTGAAGCAGGTGATGTACCATCCAGAGACATCAGGATGAGTTCTTAAATGAAACATTGAGTTTAGTCAGTACAGCCTCATGTATCACCCTCGAAGGTCAATCAACGGATAGGCATTGGCAGATTTCATCCTCGAGTTCACAATACAAGATGGCGAAGAAGAAAACACTCTAGAAGTAGTGTCACAGTGGAAACTGTTTATCAATGGTGCATCAAATGATTTCTGCTCAAGAGCAGGAGTTGTTCTCAGAACTCCCAAAGGACGGTCTTTTTGCTATGCTCTAAGGTTGGAGTTCTCTGTAACTAACAACAAAGCGGAACACAAGGCATTAATAGCAGGACTGAAAATTATGAAGGAATTAGGAATAAGGGCTATGCATATCTATAGTGACTCTTAGCTAGTTGTTTGTCAAGTGAAAGGGGAATATCAAGCAAAGGGGGAAAACCTTGACCCTTATTTATCAAAGGCAGGAGAATTGCTAAATGACATTGAACACTATACCATAAGTCATATTCCGAGAGAATAGAATATGAAAGCAGATTACCTAGCTAAACTAGCCAATTTTGGAGAAACATAGTCAATAGGGATGGTTCTAGTTGAGACGGTGATGGCTCCCAACGTAGATCAGATGGATGTCGATTGGATTCTAGAAATTACAATGGAAGAGGAATCATGGATGACACCAATTAAAGACTATCTGCTTAGAGGGACACTCCCTAAAGATGGAATGAGCGGAATAAGCTTATTTGAAAGGCGACACGATTCGTACTACAAGACAAAATGCTCTACAGGAGGGGATTCTCCATCCCCTTACTCAGATGTGTAACCAACAGGGAAGCCAAGAGGATCCTCCAGGAAGTTCACGAAGGCAGCTACGGAGACCATATCGGGGGGCAGACACTAGCAAAGAAGGTCCTCGATTACCGATATTTCTAGCCATCAATCAACCGAGATGCAGCAGACTATGCTAGATGTTGCGATCAGTGCTAGAGATTTGTTAAAGTTACGATAACCAAGTCCACTGAGTTAATGCAAATGGTCATCCCATGACCATTTGCAATCTGAAGAATCGTTCTAATTGGCGTATTAGTAATAGCTACAGAAGGAGCCGAATATGCTATCGTCGAAGTTGATTACTTCACCAAATGGGCCAAAGCAGAACAACTGGCCACCATCACTACTAAGAAAGTAATTCACTTTGTCGCTAAAAATATTATTTGCACGTTCGGAGTACCACAGAAAATCATCATAGACAATGGAACTCAGTTCGAGAGTGCCGAATTCAAGAACTTCTGCGAGCGTTTTTAGATCGAAAAGAGCTTCTCTGTAGTGGCACACCCGCAAGCAAATAGGCAAGTAGAGGCAGTGAACAAAAGAATCAAATACACCGTCAAGAAACTATTGAAAAAAGCTAAAGGAAAATGGGTTGATAAACTTCCGCTTGCACTATGGGCTTATAAAATGACTCATAAATCGACGAACGAGCACTCACCTTTCACCTTTGCATATGGTTCGGAAGCAATGATTCTAGTGGAACTGGAAGTCCCTTCTCATCAGAAATAACACTTCAACCAAACTGAAAACGAGCACCTCCTACTCGAATCGCTTGATCAAATCGGTGAGAAGCGGGAAGAAGCTAAGCTAAGGACTGCTACTCATCAAAAGAGAGTGGCATAATAGTTCAACGGCAAAGTTTGCAACTGCACCTTCGAAGTAGGAGATCTCATCCTAAAACAAATCTAACTGGGTACGGTGGCATTAGGCCCAAAATGGGAAGGACCGTATGTTATCGGCCAGAAACTTAGAGATGGAACTTTCAAGCTCACAACAGTCGATGGAATCTAGATTCCCTGTGCTTGGAACAGCGATTCGCTGCGGCACTATTTTTTTGAATTTATATCTAAGTATTTCCTATTTTCGCAAATACGCTACCTATGGATATTGGGAGCATTCTAAATAGGCAGAATTTTCCTTTCTCTTTATCCTATCAATAAAGTTATTTTGCTTCTTGAACCAATGGAACCGCGTTCATGTAAGCAACCTACTGACTTAATGGGGTCAGATCGACTCAAAAACCATTCACTTACTACTTGGACCGGTGGAACCGCGTCCAAGTAGCTCCATCCACATGCTCCTTGAACCAATGAAACTGCATTTAAGTAAGCAATCCACCAAGTTGACGAAAGAAAATCGACTCAAACCGTCGTATCGATGGGGAAAATCGACTCAAACCGTTGTATCGACGGGGAAAATTGATCCCTGCCCTTTGAGAATCAGTGTTGCGCCGGCAACGTCGGGAAGGCCCAAACCCTCACGTGCATCTATAAGCCGCACCTCACTTCTTGGACTGATGGAATCGTGTCCAGGTAAGCACCTATTTCCTTAGCCACTTGAACCGATGGAACTGTATTCAAGTGCAACCAATTTTCTTTCGCTTCTTAGACTGATGGAACCGCATCCCAGTAAGCACCCATATCCTTAGCCACTCAAACTGATGGAATTGCGTTCAAGTTTGCTCCATTTCTTTTGATTCTTGAACCGATGGAAACGCGTCCAGGTAAGCTTTCATTCCATAGCCATTTGAACCGATGGAACTGCATTTAAGTGTGCCTAGCTCCTTCGCTTCTTGGACCAATGGAATCGCATCCACACAAGCATCCACTCCTTTATCGCTTGAACCAATGGAACTGCATTCAAACAAACTCTGAACCATTGCTATTACCTCGGTAATATCATCCGTTTGTCAAAAACTCCTAAGTACCGACGTTGCTCCATCAGTATTGGAAAATTTATCAGTTGAAGGATTGGTAGAAATCAAACACAACCGCACAAAACTCAACATTGCCAAGATATCGGTAATGTTGAAGGAAAATCTAAGGGATTGAGTTGCCCACCTATCTCAAGAAACAGAGGCTGATGTACAGATAGAACCTCAATACCTAACTCGAAGAAAATTAGTTGTGGCCAAAGTACATAGTGCTCGAAATCGAGAATTCAGGCTGCTAGTTCCCGGAGATAGGAGTTGTAGTACATCCTTGACTGAGGACAACCAGAGAGTAGGCCGGAGCATTCGGTCTCGCTTTAAGCATTCGGAGTAAGAAACCCCATGGATTGAGGGGTACACAACATACTAACACTTGGTTAGAGTAAAAGTCACTCCACGGTTCTGTTACGTCAAAAAAAATTTCTAGCAGCTACAACAGAGCCAAAAAAAATAGTAAAACTAACTAACTGCAAGTTACACTATTTACACCATTTACATGCATAGAATTGCGGTAAATAATGAAATCGTATATCATATAGTACGACAGTGTAAAATATAGAAATTGCGGGATAAGCAATCATATTACGCACAAAGATAGTGGTATATAAACAGTCACAATATATTGAATGTAAAGAGGTACAAAGAAGATATTACAGTAGAAATACTGATCTTTTCGTTGCTTATATCACTTAACGTACAATATCAAACAGTGGGGGCCATTCCCGCACAATGTCGGCATATTTGGACACCAAAAACAAAATACAGACTCTACTGATGCAACAGCATAAGGAAAGACATTAAGTACATACTCTACACTTGTACAAAAGGACTCAAAAAATCAAAAGATGCAAACTAAAAGAACTACCAAAACCCGGCTCCGCTGATGCTCGAGCCAATCACTTCTTCTCGCTGCCACCTTTGCCACCCTTACCCGATCGGGTTAGGGTCTTCTTCACCACCTTGTTTGAGTCAGTTTCCTTGGACCCACCGACCGACTCACCTGCAGACTTTGATTTGCTAGTCTTGATGGTGAATGGAAGGATCCTGATCTTTGCAACATTTGGCTCCACTTTAGCTTTGCCTTCTCTCTCTTCCTCTTGAATCCGATCCACCATTATCTTGCCCTCGGTCGGATCAGTAGCATTAACCATCTGAACATCCTCCTCCTATGATATGGTGATGTCATCCAACCCTTCCAATGCTGCGATCTGTTGGGCACCGGATCCGGGCCTGGAGGTGAAACTTTGGAGTGTAGCAGTTGAAATTATGGAAACAGCAGTGGAGGCGTTGAAGATCACTTCAGTTCATGTGCTCTGAGAAGCAGGAGGCAAAGGTGGGACGTCGAGTAGACTTATAAGTTCACAGAGAGAATGGTATAGTTCAGTAACAGATTCATGAGTGAGATCGTCCTGTTGGAGCATGGTAGAAACAAGAGAAATACGTGCATTAGGACTCCTTGGTATAACGTCAGTCTTGTACTCTCCGGTTGCTGGGAACTGCTCAATCGCTAGAATGGGCAAATAAGGCTCATGCAGTGTGGCTAAAGAAGGGATGATCAACACTAGGGCCTCGGACTGCGAGACAGGCACTTCATGCTGACCTAAAGAGCTTAGGCGAGGATTGGTAGCAGCAACCTTGGCATCCTCTTCACCGAGAATTGCCTCCCTATAGCAAGCACATTTATCTCTTCAAGCCTTAAGTACCATACCAGTAGCACGGTCTTAGAGTGGTTGCCTCTAGTTCGATGTTACATTTCTTCCCATGCATCAGCAAGGGTGGCAGGATAATCTTTCCTAACCACTTTAGATTCCAGTGCATAATCACACTCGTGTAGAATTGTTGGGGAGCTTGGTGAGGTCTTCCCTCTCTTGGGAACCCTTCTAGTTCTAGGCATCCCAGGCTTTTTCAAGATCAGTCAACTCGCTTCGGCAGACGACAAACTTGATGTTATTTGAAAGCCTATCGGATGATAGAGTGTCCAACTTTCAGGCCAGCCCTTGGTTTTCTTCATAGAGTTTTTGCACTTCTTCGCAGAGGCGTTTAAGTTCGGATGCCTATCCATAAAGGACTTGGTCTTTCCCTTTATAATTTCATCCTTCTCTTCGGCTTGTTTCTAGTAGCTCTGAGATTCAAGATGAGCGGCCCTAATGTTATTCCTCATCGTTATCTCTATGTTGGCATGGGCATGCTTCATCTCTTCCATCAAATTGTCTGCACTCGCTTTCTATTCGAGTGCGAGACCTCTTTACTTGGTAACTTTGACCAGGTCAGCATCCCATTCCTTAATTGCCTCTTCATCTCTACACTCTCTCTCTCTCGAGCGAATCAAGTTTTGTTAAGTTGATCTTGTTGATCTCAAAAAGAGCTTTGCACAATTACTGCCATCCGAAAATTGAGTTAACATCGCTTTGACCACCTCCAAGTGTTTCGCTGTACTTTCTCTAGTAACGATTTTAATGTCATGATCGAATTTTAATTCATGCAAGTATAAGTATGGATAAGCAGCTTGGAGGTGGGATGAACCACGCGGAAGCGTAAGCGTTGAGGTGCTTTGAGAAGGAGCGGAGGCAGCAGTAGTTGTAATGGTCCGTGATGAAGGAGTGTCTTGGATAATAGCAGCTTGAGCTTTAGAACGTGGAGGAATAATATAAGAATGGCTTCATGGCGCACGGAGGAACCTCTTCGGGGGTGTTTGTGAGTGTCATGGGAGGAATCTCCCCCTGATGTTCTTCTTTCTCTTTACTCTTTCTTCTTCAGCATCAAGGCGTTCTCTCTTATCTCTGCGAGCTTCATCACGCTCGCGGTCTTATCTCCTTCGCCTCTCTTTATTTATTTCATAGCAACGAGGGTGAGGGTCAGGAGTGCTCCTTCTATAGTTTCTCAAGCTATGGTGAAGTGCTACATATCTCTCATGGGTCATTGAACCTGAAACAAAGAAAAATGTGTAAGTACCAGAATTACACAAATCGAGGTTTAGGGTTGTTTGCGTTTGGGCCTTGGTTTCATGGAAATGGCGACGAGAGGAAGTGTAACGTCTACGAATTTTCGCGTTCGAAAATCGACATCCATACTTTACATCATACTCGAATGCCATAGATTCGACCGTTCAAATCCGAGTCGCCGGAGCTTATAACACAATTAAGTAAATAACACAGCGGAAGAAAAATAATAATACATTGATATACAATATCTGGTACAACAGAGTGATATAATGAATATCAATATACATCAGAGATATGATACAAGAAATAGCAGCAGAAAAGAAAACGATAACATCAGTAGCGGATAATCTCCATCTCCAAAGCGCCAATCTAGAAATAGCTTAAACTCCCAATGACGATGCACAAAGATAGCAAGTGAAGTCCATATCCAAAGACTGAACTAGCTCCAGAAAATCTACTAATTCTGACTATCTGAAAAACCCAACTCTAGACTGCCCGTGTAGAAAAATTTTGAGCATCCAGAGTTTAGGAAAGAAACAATAAACTCCGGATCAGTCATGGGACTGGTGTGAGCAACAAAAACAATTTATCTTTAAAAACGAACAACAAAAGAATTTAAAGTCAATTCGCAATGCTTTTGGAAAATGAAACTACCATAAGGCCTCCCGCCACACACACAATGCAAACGCAGAATTGGAGAAGATTTCTCCTTATGATAGTCAAAGATGCTTACTACGCAAAATCAAATCATTTTTGATATTATTATTAGTGCATAGTGTAGAAAGTATTTCGAAAATAAAATATCAATCTTAGCTAGCATAGACATTTCGCAATTATGCCTACTATAGCTACCATGTTCAATAGCAGGTTACCGCCACATTCCATGGCAGGTAATACAACTAATACCGTACAGGGCTCGTATTGTTTTGTTTGGATTTATAACAAATGGTCGGGCTAAGGAACTTCCTATGCCATGAAAGAACGCCTCTGGCTGGATGCTCCGAGAGACAAACTGCTCTCTGCCAAACAAGGTCGGCTACCCCCCTTCCCGGGGAATATACAAAACCTCAGATATGTCACCCCCGGTCCTTTGGGACCTTTAAACGAGGTACCTCTACACCAACATCACACATAATAAATAAAGTGTGTCCACATGAGTAAGTATCTGGGCTCCATACCATGATACTACCCTTTTCCAGAAGGAATGGCCATACCCTAGGGAAGCTACCCCTGAAACCTTGCCGCACAATTCCTATTTCGACCATTACCGGTTTGTGAGGTTCGACGAAGTCTTGTCCACAAAGCTACGCTTTGGCACAAAGCCATGCTTTGGGTCAACAGATGATCAAAGTAATGATCACAAAGATAAATGATCAAACAAATGATCATATCACAAATGATCAAACAATGATCATCACACAGCAACACTCAGCATGTCACATTACCAAATTGGGAATATATCGTTGATAACCTTCAACTACATAACCTCTGAGCTCGTACGTCTCAGATAAGGGTGTTAAGCTAAGAGAATAAATTCTCTGACACCAAACAGAAATGTATTTGAAAGAAATCGGCTTTATATCTCAAATTGTAATGTCAGACATACAATCCATACAAGTCTGTTCCGGGATCGAACAGAACCGAAGGCACATCCAAAGAAGTCCTTGCAAATCCGGAAAATTTTCTAATCACGTCCGGACTTCCCATCACAAAAAGAGTGATATAAATCTTTATATCGGAGCAACTCAGTGCAGAGACATTCGACAGGTTGTCCTTTCATTTTCGAAAATATCTGGTCTTCAACACCGGTCTTCAAATGCCATCCATATACGACGTATCACTATTCGGAATGGGTTATATGACACAAAGGTCTTTTCCCGGCTAACCCAAATAGTGAGCGCAATATTTAAAAATATATGAATATTGGGATTTCAATTAAGTCACAACTTATTACCCAAAATCTTTCTTTCAAATGGGTTAAACAAATTACCATTTTAAATCTTTAAACAAAAAGATTCATTTTAAACAACCTTCTACGGTTTAAACAATTTCCACATTTTAATCTTTTAAATAAAAGATTTAATTCATAAAGTTCACCCAGTTTCAAAAAGATTCATTCATAGATTTTCCAAATCAATTTCCATTTCAATTTGATTAACTCGTCAAGTCTTTAAATCAAAGATTTAACTTATAGCTTTCAAAACAATTTCATTTCGAATGGTTTAAACAAATCATCATTTTAAATCTGTTAAAAATAAACAGATTCAATTCATAGCTTTCAAAAAGAATTCATTCATAACTTGGAAAAACATTTTCAATTCAAACTTGAAATTCCTTTAACTAAATTGGAATTTCATTTCTTATATGAAAGCTTTTATCATTTGAAAACAAACAGTTTCATTTCAGAAAATCTGATTCATTCATATGAGTTGAAATCCTTGGGTTAAATTCAAATTCCCAAAATTTTACTTTTAAAATGGTTTAAATTCATATAACTTGTACAGCATCTTAAATCCCTGGTTTCGAATCATAGAATTCAATTTCAAACTTGAATTCAAATCAAATTATTTAAATTTCAAAACTCGATTAAGTTATTCAAAATAACTTTTATATTTGAAATTCCATTTCAAAAGCTTTTCACTTTAAACCCAAATTTCCAATTTCAAAATCAATTGAAATTAAAATTTCAATTTCAAAAAAACATCAAATTTAAATTATCTGTGACTTAACCGATTTCCACGTGAAATCCATATTTGTGTGTGTAAAAGTGTAGTCCAAGGGTTTTACACAGTAGTGCAACATCATACAATCATCACAGATCAGAATATAGAAATATAGTTGATAAGCGGTATATGAACAACGCTTATCGTCCATTCACATATCATAGATATATATCACAGATAAGTAAATTACAGATCTCAACATAAATCAGGATGTATCACAAAGCATCTCAATCAGGTATATCAAACAATTCACATTCAATAGAATCCAAATATCCATAAGTAAGGTCAGTTAATTGTCTGATTAATTCAAATCAGATTAATTTCTTATGAATAAATTACTAATCCTGGTTAATTAATTATTCATAAATTATAAACCATTTTGATTAATTATTCTTTAATCATTTATTAATTATCCATTTATAATAAATTAATTAACCTTTAATTATAATTCATCAACCTTTAATTATTAAATAATTAACCTTTAATTATTTAATTCACCATTTAATTTATTATCTTTAATTAATAAATTACCCTTAATTAATTAATTACCACTTAATTAATAAAATTTCAATAAGTGATCATTCCTAACCATTTACATTAATTAATCTTTGATTAATTATTTTCAAATTAATTGCTTTAATTTATTAACCATATGAATTATCCTTTCACAAATCATTTGATAAATTAATCAACTTAAATCATTTAGTAATTATCTTTTTAAATCACTTACATAAATAAATTAACCATCAATTAATCACATCGACAAATTATTCTTTAAGTAATTAACTAAGTAACCTTAAATTAATAACTCTTTCATTACCTCGTTAATTATCAAAACCTTAATTAGATTTAAGATAAAATCATTTCCTTTATTAGATACCAAATCACATATTTAGTTTAAAACATTTAATTAGGACAGTGTTTTAAAAACTTGGTTAAGTTTTAATTCAAAAACTGTTTTCACACTTAACTTCAAATCCCGAGCCAAATTACAAAATTCCCGAGAAAAACTTCGAGTATCTTCGTCACTCAAAAACTTCGAGACCAACCCTCATCATTCTCGAGCACGTCTTCGAGTTCATCACGAAGTTTCCCCGAGTAAATCACGAGATAACTCGAGCTCCTGTACTTCATCTTCCCCAACATCTCAATACCTGATATGCAATATCCACGCGTGCACGGTGCACACAAATCTGGCCATCGCCGATCATTACCACGATCCTCAACATGTCATCTATGACCATCTCGAACCACCAGACCAACCATCACCATGAGATCATCAGAGGACTCGAAAACGAGTTATCACCCCATTTCTGGAAACAACACAGACCACAAGAACCCATCGCCTCACCACAATCGATCACCAGCAACCTCGTCGACCTGTCCCCTGCATTCGCCACAGCCTCCACTTCCTGCACCCCCTGGTGCGATCGCCAGAATCGAAATATCGAAGACGAAAATAACTCGCGACTACCACGTACGAAACGCAGGTTTAAACCCTAAATTTGATTCGGTTCAACACATCTCGAAATAGAAAATTTTTTCTGGCATTTTTCCTGTGATTATTGATCGTTCCAGCACCTCCATGCCTAATTTCGCCAGACATTATCACGCCGATCACCAGATTTTGCCCAAAATACCATTTCCGTTCAACTCACGATTTTCCACAATTTAACAAACTAAAAATCTTGATTTTATTCTTAAAATTTATGGCTTATGAAGACAAACGGGATCAAGTAATCAAAACTCAAATTTTAATCAACAAAATTTTTTGACAAGATTTGATTTTTACTGTGTTTTTACCTTTTCCAGTAAACCCATTCATTTTATTACTTAAAAGTATTTTTAAAATTTTGGCCTTGATAATTCGAATACTTTTTTGTCTAAATATCAAAGTCTATAGGTGAATGATTTAAGAGATTTTGATTTTCCTTCTTTGTTCTTAGCCTGTAAACACTAGAACAGGTATATATGCATGTATATGTATATTTTGAATTCTTATATATATATATATATACACACACTCACACACATGCAGATATATTCACTCAATCATACAAGCATAATTTCATCACAACTTCAAGTACAAAACCAAACATCAAGAGATATAACAGGTTCAAATGGTTTACTCACCTTATTTTTGAAGAACAGAGGAGAAAGAACAGAGAACTACTTTGAACCAGGCTTTGAATTGTTAGCTAAAACTTGCCTCCTTGCTTTGTTGAATCTAGTTGAAATTGTTGATAATCTTTGTTTTTTTCAGATTTGCTTATTTACTTTAGATTTTGCTCAACTTTTAGAAATGAAACTGAGGAGAAGAACGTGATGTATATAAAAGAAAAGTGTACAGAGTGATGTGTTTGTTTATTCAATAAGCATGGCTGAGATGTTTTGTATTAAATGCATGAGTCCTTTATCACTTTTCTTTGTTTTGTTTAGTATAATAGGCATGGCTGGTATGTTGTTTTCGGTGGCTAAGGAGATTTGCATTTATTGCTTTGTACAAATCTATACTTATTCAAACTTTAAATCGTACTTGAATATATAGCATTGTCCTTATCTTATTTTCCTTTTACTTGTTCTTGCCTGGTTACTTTCTTCTTCTTTACTTTTCTTGTCTTTTATTTGTTTGTTTCATGTTGATAAGCTTACACTTATCCATTTGTTTTTATTTGTTTTCCTTTCTTGAATGTATGTTAGTTAACGTGTGGTTTAAACTTACCTAATTTATCTCTATGTTCTACTTATATTTTATAGCTTATATTTTATTTATTTATCTCTATTTATAACTCAAATATTTATTTTACTTCTATTTTTAGTTTAAATATTTATCATAAATTTTACTTTAAAAATTATTGTTTTATATTTCTCTATATACACATATATTTTATATAACTCAAATTATTATTATTAAATAATTTATTTTAGATTTAAACTCAAATTCAATATATATATATATACAATATTTAACTTTAAATGATTTAACACAATTTTATTTGATCTCGGGGTAACTCGCTTCCATTTAAAATCAATTTTACAATATTTTATTCAAAAATTTATTTAATTATCAATTTAAATTAAATAAAAATCTAGGGTCGTTACAGGAAGGAGATGGAGGCGTGCGCACCAGGGGGAAAAGGTAGAGGAGATGATGGTGAATCTTGGGGCAAAGTCTGGAGGTGGATGATCAACGGTGGTGGCGTGGCGAGGCGATGGAAACACATGGTGTTGTCCCAGGTTGTAACGACCCTGAATTTTTAACATTTAAAAAGTGAATATTTAATTGAGTTAAATATTCGGATGATAATTTTAATTTGAAATTCAAATATCAGAATGAATTTAGCGATTAAATTATTGAATTTAATTATTGAAACGGGGTAAAACTTTGAATCTTCAATTTTAAGCCGATTAAAAATAATATGAAGTCTTTGAAAATTCATATTGATTATACTGAAGATAATAAAAGTTTTAGAATCGAATTTGGAACTGTTTTGTTCAGTTTTGAATTTATATCGTTTAAATTGAATTTAAAAATAGCGTTCCGGGGCACAGTCTCGGAATTCGACGAAACCAGTTTCATTGGATCCGTAATATTGTATTATTATCGGATTTCAATTTTTGTAATGTCCGGAGTTGTTGTGTGAGCATACGATAAGCAAATGCACTGAAATTAAATCGAAAATTTAATTTAATAATTGGTCCAAAAAGCTATCTTCTTCATACGATCGAATTTGGACTCGAAACCTTTTCCATTGCGTTCGGAATAGGCGTATAACATTATGGACGCCTAGCGGCACGCCTCGATAAGAAGTCAAAATTTTTGGTTGACTTTATCGAACGATTTGAATTTGAATTGAAGAATTAGTCAACCCAGCAGAGATTCTTTCTTCAGCCTGCCTTCTTTCAACATCGATACTTTTTCCTCTCAAATCAGCGTACTCTTTGTCTCCCCACCTCCTTTACAAATCTCACGGAACATCATTTCAAAGCAGATAAAATTTTAAACCAGAGAAAAATGGCGTCCTCCTTAAATCTGCGTTTCAAATCAAAACTCATGGCCACAGTTTCCTTTAAAATTCAAAAAATCAAATCTCGAGCCTCATTCGAAAAAAAAAAAAATCGAACTGAGTAAAATTCGTTTTCCACTTCTCTGCTAAAAAAAAAAAAAAAATCGAGTACCCCAATTTCTAATTCCTCTTTTCATTCGCGAACCAAATCGCGTCGAAGGGCAGATGAAGTGGAGCATCGCGCCTCCACGTGCGCGCGTCGTGGTCAGAGCGACGCCTCGAGATGGTCGCGAACGGTGAGCCAAAGGAGGCTCGTGCGCATACGCGCGATTATGGGTAGTCGAAGGCGAGGTCGTGGGCTCGAGTTCAATCTGTGGAGGCAGGCAAGGGGAAGTCGCAACTGGAAGAGGCTCGTTTCGAGCTAGGGCTCGAGGCTGGGGGTTGGTCGGAGTCTCGACTTCTGGAAGGTCGCGATTTTGGGGACTGTGATGTCTCGCGGTGGTGGTTTGGGGGATCGACCATGTTGCGAGCAGATTTTTGAGGTCAAGGCTGTCAGGCTCGAGCTCGAGCATATTGGAGGGCGTGACGATCGAGTAGGCGACAAATTGCTTCGCGTGCGTGGGCAGGATGTCTTCGATTTTGGGCAAAGGGGAAGCAGTGTTTGGATTCGCGATGTGCTGTTGGGCGTCGATCGATAG
Source organism: Allium fistulosum (assembly GCA_030737815.1). Lineage (NCBI taxonomy): Eukaryota > Viridiplantae > Streptophyta > Magnoliopsida > Asparagales > Amaryllidaceae > Allium > Allium fistulosum. Next base: position 1,339,580,868 of record CM060901.1, on the reverse strand, counting down.
GGAGGCGACATTCGCAGTGAGGTATTCGAATTGGTTTATTGATTTAACTTGGTTTAATGAAAAATGTATATGCAGATTGAAAGAAAAGAAAAATACAAGTATATGGGAACTTTAAAACCAGATTTAATAAAAATATATATTCACGAATTTGAGATATATGTAAGTATATAGATACCGGAACTTACTGTGTTGTTTTTAAAATGTACATAGACAAAAGGAGGATATTTATAGTTAGAAATTGATTTTTGAAAATTTATAATTTATTTTATTAGGGAATATGTAGTTTTAAAGGGAAATTTATAGTTTAATTAAAATTAGTACATGATAATTATTTCGAATTTTAATGATTTGTGTAATTATTTATATAAGGTCTAATACAACGAAGAAAAAAATCTGGATTGGAAAATGGATTGCAAAATTAAAAGCCAAGGTGAGATCTTCTCACTCAAATTTAAAAGTGGAAATTTTCAGTTATTGTTTGATTGCTGTTTGGATGTGATATTAGATATAGTAGGATATATCTATATATATAGCAATATATACATATTGGCATATGTATATATTGGATTGATTGATTTCCCGCCTCGTATAGCGGATGAGACCCTATTGCGCCGTTAGTAAGCAGATATTTTTATAAAACCCATATACCGCGATATTCCACCTCGAAGTGGAATTGGTATTGTGCTAACATCTGTGGATGCAGGGAAACAGGTTGGAGGGATCCAACAGGATTCCTCAAAACATTTGAATTGATTTCATATGTTGTTTGATTGATTATTTATAATCTGCATATGATTATATCTGTGATTGAATGTATTGAGAGCTATAATTTAGCCGAATGTGTTTTTGGTATCGTTGGATACCAGAAATAAATGAAATTGGATTTCTGAAATAAAAATTGAATTTTAGATGGTTTGAGAAAATAAAAGAATTTATTTTAAAGGAGATAAATTTATCTGAAATCAAATTGATAATTGATTGGGTATTTAAAATAAATCTTTGAGGAATCAATATGAAAACTTATTTAATGTTGAATGAAAAATTGATTTTCGTGTTGAAAATAAATTTGGGAATCGATTTGTAAAATGATTTGGTAATTGGGATTAAAAGTTAAAATCAATTTGAAATGTGATTCGGTGTTGAAGTAAATTCAGAAATCAATTTGGAATTCGATTTGGGATTTGAAATAAAATGGAGAAATCAATTTTTAAAATTGATTCGGGGTTGAAAATGAATATTTGGAAAACGATTTGAAAATCGTGTAAAAGTGGATTTTTGGGAATGTAAATTCCGAATAGAAGTTGTAAAGGAAAGGGAAATTTGTTTTAAAAATAAATATTGATTTATTTTTAAAGTGCGGAAAATATGGTTTGAAATCGGATTTTCAAAGTGATGAAGTGTGGAAATAAATTTACAAATTTGAAATGTAAATTTGAAATAAATCGATAAGGATTTATCTAATTGGTTTAAATGGACCATAATATGATTTGAAATTGATTTTTCAAACGTGAAGTATGAAATATGATTTGAAATTGATTTTTCAAACGTGAAGTATGAAATATAATTTGAAATTGATTTTCAAATGTGAAGGGTGGAAGAATATATATCTTGTGAAAAGATTTGAAATTTAATAAATAATTTGGGAAAAATTATTTGAATTGGATGTTTGTTATGAATGTTATTGATAGTTAAAGAACCAACTATCAATATTTGCCTTTGAAATGACACTTGATTTGTTTTTAAAACAAACGCTCATTATTCGGTTAAGCCGGGAGAGGACCTTTGTGTCATATAACCCATTCCGAATAGTGATACGTCGCGAATGGATAGCATTTGAAGACCGGTGCGAAGACCGGATATTTGTGAAAATGAAAGGACAACCTGTCGAATGTCTCTGCACCGAGTTGCTCCGGTATAGAGATTTATATCACTCTTTTTGTGATGGGAAGTCCGGACGTGATTAGTAAATATCCGGATTGCAAGGGCTTCTTTGGAAGTGCCTTCGGTTCCGTTCGATCCCAGAACGGACTTGTATGGATGTGTGTCTGACGTTACACTTTGAGATGTAAAGCTGGTTTCTATCAAATACATTTCTATTGGTGGCGGAGAATTTATTCTCTTAGCTTAACACCCTTCTCTGAGACGTACGAGCTCAGAGGTTATGTAATTGATGGTTACTAATGATACATTCCCAATTTGGTAATGTGGCACACGAAGTGCTGATGATCATTTGTGAAAAAGCGTGGCTTTGTGAAAAAGCGTGGCTTTGTGAAAAAGCGTAGCTTTGTGGACGAGACTTCGTCGAGCCTCACAACCCGGTAATGGTCGAAACAGGAATGTGCGGCAAAGGTTTGTAGGGGTAGCGCCCCTAGGGAATGCCATTTCCTTCTGGATAAAAGGTGGTATCATGGTATGGAGCCCAGATATTTTACCTATGTGGATTATATTTTGCGGTTGTTGCTTTTCGATTGAGGATCCTCGGATAAAGGTCGGTAACGACCGGGGGATGGCATAGCTCGTGTGTTAGTTACCTAGTTACAGCTCGGTTAAAGCGTGAGGTAGCGTCGGCTTTTTGTTTGCGGAGATCCGGTTAGGATCCGGGGCGTCTTTCCAGAGGCGTTTCTATTTCGGTAAGGAAGTTCCTTAGCCTGATCATTTGTTGGAAATCCAAAGAAACAATACGAACCCTGTACGGTTTTTATTTGTATTACCTGCTATGGAATGTGGCGGTAACCTGCTACTGAACGTAGTAGCTATAGTAGACATACAACAATTGTTGTATGTTGGCTAAGATTGATATTATACTTTCGAAATGTTTTTCACACTAGACATTAATAATAATATCAATTGATTTTACGTAGTAAGCATTTTTGACTATCATAAGGAGAAATCTCCTCCAATTCTGCGTTTGCATTGTGTGTGTGGTGGGAGGCCTTATGGTAGTTTCATTTTCCAAAAGCATTGCGAAGTTGTTTTATTTTCTTTGCGAAAATAACTGTTTTACGATCTCACACCAGTCACCATGACTGACCTGGAGTTTATTGTTCCCTTTCTAAACTCTGGGTGCCCATAATTTTCCACACGGGCAGCCTAGAGTTATTTTATCAGGATATTCTGGATATTCTGGAGCTTTGGAGATGAGCTGGATGGCGAAGCGTACTATCGTACTTGTTATTTATTCCGCTGTGTATTCTGTATGAGGACAAGTTTATATAACTGTCCATTGTTGTAAACTCTGATGATTGATGTATGTATAAACTGATATAGTCTTTTGTTTTAAAGATTATTGATTTATCTATTATATATTGTTCCGCTGCGAATGTGAGATTCCGATATTGTTCCTGTTCTGTGTTTTCTGTGTTATTCTTCTCTCTTTTTCTTCTATCTTTTCTTCTACCTCTTCTTTTAACCCTAAAGTTTCGCGTTTCCGCCATTCGATTTTTCGACATTTGGTACAGTGGACGTATCGGTGTCGAGTTTTCGGAAGACGGATTTGCGGGTCTTTACAAGTGGCATCAGAGCATCCGGTTAAGCGACAACCCTGCTCTGTTGGGTGTTACTCATTAGAGATAGAGTCAGTAGTACTCTAGAATGAGTGTGAGTGTATTAATAGATATGAGCGCGTATTTGTTAGTGAATACAAAATTTGTTTTGTATTGTGTTGACTTATCGGTTGATTGTTTATAGATTCTGGTCGATGCAGGGTGGCCAACTGTAATCGATAGGGGTTTCTAAACTCTTAAACAAGATAAACTGACACAGTATTGTTTTAAAATAGGGTAAATGAAATAAATTTGCCCAAACTATTTTTGTATAGAAAAGAAATGATTTTCTATAAATTATCATAGTATTTGGATGCTTGGTTGTTAGGAAAAAGATAATATTGAAGTATTATCATTGATATATGGAATTGAATAAGAAATTCAAATAATAACCAAAGGTTTGGAGATAAATTCATTTAACAAATGAAATTTATAAATATGAATTGAAAGATAAGGAAATAAATCCATGTACGAATGAGATTTGGGAATGTGAATCGTAAATCTAATTTACAAATTGAAATGGGATTCCAGAGAAATATTTGAAAATAAATTCATTAATGGAATGTAAATAAGTTTGATAACTTATAAATTATTTGAAATCTAATTGGAATGAGATTCAAATTGAAAATGAATGAATTAGTGAATGAACAAATGAAACTACATTTGTAAATAAGTGAATTGGAATTGAAAAATGAAATGGATTGAATTCAAGTAACCTAACTTGATAAATTATTAATTCATGAAATAGTGAATTGGAAGCTGAGTTAGTAAATCAAAATTGAATTGTGAGTTGAATAAAATGGATTGGATTTGTATATAAATTCAAGTAAGAAAGAAAAATAAATTGAAATTTCCTTGTTGTTGATAAAATAAATTCGAGACGAATTGAATATGGAAATTTGAAATTTTTAATGGATGAGTGAATATACTAATTAAATTAGTAGAGGGAATAGATTTGAATGGTTTTCAATGAGATTTGATTAATGAAATGCCAATTAAAATCGAATGGAATCAATTGGAAATGAAATACTATACATATATGACATATGTTTTCCAAACTAAGGATATGAAAAAGTACCTTCCATTGAAAATTTTTGAAGATCTGGGAACTCAGTATGAGAATCCGTTTGATCGTGATGGGATCATATTGATTGATCACGACGTATGCCACAGCGAAATTCGAGGGGCGAGATGCCTATGGTTACAAGCGATTCCACTGAGATAGTGGTGTAACCGCCGTGTCAACTACGATCTATGGTAACAACCATGGCGAAATTTAAGAGATGAGAAATCTACAGATTACGAGCGATTCTACTGGGATAGTAGCGAAACCGCCGAGTAACTGTAATCCATGGGGGAACGTGGTTTCCATATCCATTTTTTTTTAAAAAAGGACTTTTAAGTGATTTCAAATTGGAAATTGAGATAAAAGTGAATGAAGCTCAATATTCGAAATAAGAAGATGAATCGAATTCAAGTTAAATTCGAAATGAAAATCTGAATGAAATTGGAAATGCAAAAAATTGAATGAAAATAGATATGTAACTTCAATAGTGAAGTAAAAATGTATAAGAAGCATACATTGAAAATTGTGTAATGGAATTTGCAAAATGGTTTGAATATTGTAACTAGATATTATGGCTAGTAGGATATATACAGGTGTATACAGGAATTGGAATTTTGATTTCAAAAATAAATTTGAATTGCTCGACAAAAAGGTACGTATTTGAATTTCAGTATGAAATTTGATGAGTTTCTGATTTTGCCACTTGGCATTTTGTTTTCTTTTGAGATCTGAGAGTCCGTAGGGACGTTTTGTAGTCGTGCCGTATTAGCCGCGCAAAGGAGACGCTGGCGAAATTTTTCGAAAATTTCGAGTGTTAGAAAAAAATTTTGAGAAATTTTGGAAGTTTAAAATTTGAATTTAAACTCGAATTTGAATTGAGAAGTTAAACAATGTTGTTTGGAACTTATAATTGAAGTTGGAAGTTTAGTTGAATTAATAATGAATCTTTAGTAGAAAGATTTGTTTTGAAAATGTGATAAAACTATTTAGATTATGGAAAATAGTAGACGAGTTAAGGACCATTTTTCCTAACTTGTAATTTCGGGACGAAATTCTTTTAAGGGGGGAAGTTTGTAACGACCCTGAATTTTTAACATTTAAAAAGTGAATATTTAATTGAGTTAAATATTCGGATGATAATTTTAATTTGAAATTCAAATATCAGAATGAATTTAGCGATTAAATTATTGAATTTAATTATTGAAACGGGGTAAAACTTTGAATCTTCAATTTTAAGCCGATTAAAAATAATATGAAGTCTTTGAAAATTCATATTGATTATACTGAAGATAATAAAAGTTTTAGAATCGAATTTGGAACTGTTTTGTTCAGTTTTGAATTTATATCGTTTAAATTGAATTTAAAAATAGCGTTCCGGGGCACAGTCTCGGAATTCGACGAAACCAGTTTCATTGGATCCGTAATATTGTATTATTATCGGATTTCAATTTTTGTAATGTCCGGAGTTGTTGTGTGAGCATACGATAAGCAAATGCACTGAAATTAAATCGAAAATTTAATTTAATAATTGGTCCAAAAAGCTATCTTCTTCATACGATCGAATTTGGACTCGAAACCTTTTCCATTGCGTTCGGAATAGGCGTATAACATTATGGACGCCTAGCGGCACGCCTCGATAAGAAGTCAAAATTTTTGGTTGACTTTATCGAACGATTTGAATTTGAATTGAAGAATTAGTCAACCCAGCAGAGATTCTTTCTTCAGCCTGCCTTCTTTCAACATCGATACTTTTTCCTCTCAAATCAGCGTACTCTTTGTCTCCCCACCTCCTTTACAAATCTCACGGAACATCATTTCAAAGCAGATAAAATTTTAAACCAGAGAAAAATGGCGTCCTCCTTAAATCTGCGTTTCAAATCAAAACTCATGGCCACAGTTTCCTTTAAAATTCAAAAAATCAAATCTCGAGCCTCATTCGAAAAAAAAAAAAAAATCGAACTGAGTAAAATTCGTTTTCCACTTCTCTGCTAAAAAAAAAAAAAAATCGAGTACCCCAATTTCTAATTCCTCTTTTCATTCGCGAACCAAATCGCGTCGAAGGGCAGATGAAGTGGAGCATCGCGCCTCCACGTGCGCGCGTCGTGGTCAGAGCGACGCCTCGAGATGGTCGCGAACGGTGAGCCAAAGGAGGCTCGTGCGCATACGCGCGATTATGGGTAGTCGAAGGCGAGGTCGTGGGCTCGAGTTCAATCTGTGGAGGCAGGCAAGGGGAAGTCGCAACTGGAAGAGGCTCGTTTCGAGCTAGGGCTCGAGGCTGGGGGTTGGTCGGAGTCTCGACTTCTGGAAGGTCGCGATTTTGGGGACTGTGATGTCTCGCGGTGGTGGTTTGGGGGATCGACCATGTTGCGAGCAGATTTTTGAGGTCAAGGCTGTCAGGCTCGAGCTCGAGCATATTGGAGGGCGTGACGATCGAGTAGGCGACAAATTGCTTCGCGTGCGTGGGCAGGATGTCTTCGATTTTGGGCAAAGGGGAAGCAGTGTTTGGATTCGCGATGTGCTGTTGGGCGTCGATCGATAGGGAGGCGACATTCGCAGTGAGGTATTCGAATTGGTTTATTGATTTAACTTGGTTTAATGAAAAATGTATATGCAGATTGAAAGAAAAGAAAAATACAAGTATATGGGAACTTTAAAACCAGATTTAATAAAAATATATATTCACGAATTTGAGATATATGTAAGTATATAGATACCGGAACTTACTGTGTTGTTTTTAAAATGTACATAGACAAAAGGAGGATATTTATAGTTAGAAATTGATTTTTGAAAATTTATAATTTATTTTATTAGGGAATATGTAGTTTTAAAGGGAAATTTATAGTTTAATTAAAATTAGTACATGATAATTATTTCGAATTTTAATGATTTGTGTAATTATTTATATAAGGTCTAATACAACGAAGAAAAAAATCTGGATTGGAAAATGGATTGCAAAATTAAAAGCCAAGGTGAGATCTTCTCACTCAAATTTAAAAGTGGAAATTTTCAGTTATTGTTTGATTGCTGTTTGGATGTGATATTAGATATAGTAGGATATATCTATATATATAGCAATATATACATATTGGCATATGTATATATTGGATTGATTGATTTCCCGCCTCGTATAGCGGATGAGACCCTATTGCGCCGTTAGTAAGCAGATATTTTTATAAAACCCATATACCGCGATATTCCACCTCGAAGTGGAATTGGTATTGTGCTAACATCTGTGGATGCAGGGAAACAGGTTGGAGGGATCCAACAGGATTCCTCAAAACATTTGAATTGATTTCATATGTTGTTTGATTGATTATTTATAATCTGCATATGATTATATCTGTGATTGAATGTATTGAGAGCTATAATTTAGCCGAATGTGTTTTTGGTATCGTTGGATACCAGAAATAAATGAAATTGGATTTCTGAAATAAAAATTGAATTTTAGATGGTTTGAGAAAATAAAAGAATTTATTTTAAAGGAGATAAATTTATCTGAAATCAAATTGATAATTGATTGGGTATTTAAAATAAATCTTTGAGGAATCAATATGAAAACTTATTTAATGTTGAATGAAAAATTGATTTTCGTGTTGAAAATAAATTTGGGAATCGATTTGTAAAATGATTTGGTAATTGGGATTAAAAGTTAAAATCAATTTGAAATGTGATTCGGTGTTGAAGTAAATTCAGAAATCAATTTGGAATTCGATTTGGGATTTGAAATAAAATGGAGAAATCAATTTTTAAAATTGATTCGGGGTTGAAAATGAATATTTGGAAAACGATTTGAAAATCGTGTAAAAGTGGATTTTTGGGAATGTAAATTCCGAATAGAAGTTGTAAAGGAAAGGGAAATTTGTTTTAAAAATAAATATTGATTTATTTTTAAAGTGCGGAAAATATGGTTTGAAATCGGATTTTCAAAGTGATGAAGTGTGGAAATAAATTTACAAATTTGAAATGTAAATTTGAAATAAATCGATAAGGATTTATCTAATTGGTTTAAATGGACCATAATATGATTTGAAATTGATTTTTCAAACGTGAAGTATGAAATATGATTTGAAATTGATTTTTCAAACGTGAAGTATGAAATATAATTTGAAATTGATTTTCAAATGTGAAGGGTGGAAGAATATATATCTTGTGAAAAGATTTGAAATTTAATAAATAATTTGGGAAAAATTATTTGAATTGGATGTTTGTTATGAATGTTATTGATAGTTAAAGAACCAACTATCAATATTTGCCTTTGAAATGACACTTGATTTGTTTTTAAAACAAACGCTCATTATTCGGTTAAGCCGGGAGAGGACCTTTGTGTCATATAACCCATTCCGAATAGTGATACGTCGCGAATGGATAGCATTTGAAGACCGGTGCGAAGACCGGATATTTGTGAAAATGAAAGGACAACCTGTCGAATGTCTCTGCACCGAGTTGCTCCGGTATAGAGATTTATATCACTCTTTTTGTGATGGGAAGTCCGGACGTGATTAGTAAATATCCGGATTGCAAGGGCTTCTTTGGAAGTGCCTTCGGTTCCGTTCGATCCCGGAACGGACTTGTATGGATGTGTGTCTGACGTTACACTTTGAGATGTAAAGCTGGTTTCTATCAAATACATTTCTATTGGTGGCGGAGAATTTATTCTCTTAGCTTAACACCCTTCTCTGAGACGTACGAGCTCAGAGGTTATGTAATTGATGGTTACTAGTGATACATTCCCAATTTGGTAATGTGGCACACGAAGTGCTGATGATCATTTGTGAAAAAGCGTGGCTTTGTGAAAAAGCGTGGCTTTGTGAAAAAGCGTAGCTTTGTGGACGAGACTTCGTCGAGCCTCACAACCCGGTAATGGTCGAAACAGGAATGTGCGGCAAAGGTTTGTAGGGGTAGCGCCCCTAGGGAATGCCATTTCCTTCTGGATAAAAGGTGGTATCATGGTATGGAGCCCAGATATTTTACCTATGTGGATTATATTTTGCGGTTGTTGCTTTTCGATTGAGGATCCTCGGATAAAGGTCGGTAACGACCGGGGGATGGCATAGCTCGTGTGTTAGTTACCTAGTTACAGCTCGGTTAGAGCGTGAGGTAGCGTCGGCCTTTTGTTTGCGGAGATCCGGTTAGGATCCGGGGCGTCTTTCCAGAGGCGTTTCTATTTCGGTAAGGAAGTTCCTTAGCCTGATCATTTGTTGGAAATCCAAAGAAACAATACGAACCCTGTACGGTTTTTATTTGTATTACCTGCTATGGAATGTGGCGGTAACCTGCTACTGAACGTAGTAGCTATAGTAGACATACAACAATTGTTGTATGTTGGCTAAGATTGATATTATACTTTCGAAATGTTTTTCACACTAGACATTAATAATAATATCAATTGATTTTACGTAGTAAGCATTTTTGACTATCATAAGGAGAAATCTCCTCCAATTCTGCGTTTGCATTGTGTGTGTGGTGGGAGGCCTTATGGTAGTTTCATTTTCCAAAAGCATTGCGAAGTTGTTTTATTTTCTTTGCGAAAATAACTGTTTTACGATCTCACACCAGTCACCATGACTGACCTGGAGTTTATTGTTCCCTTTCTAAACTCTGGGTGCCCATAATTTTCCACACGGGCAGCCTAGAGTTATTTTATCAGGATATTCTGGATATTCTGGAGCTTTGGAGATGAGCTGGATGGCGAAGCGTACTATCGTACTTGTTATTTATTCCGCTGTGTATTCTGTATGAGGACAAGTTTATATAACTGTCCATTGTTGTAAACTCTGATGATTGATGTATGTATAAACTGATATAGTCTTTTGTTTTAAAGATTATTGATTTATCTATTATATATTGTTCCGCTGCGAATGTGAGATTCCGATATTGTTCCTGTTCTGTGTTTTCTGTGTTATTCTTCTCTCTTTTTCTTCTATCTTTTCTTCTACCTCTTCTTTTAACCCTAAAGTTTCGCGTTTCCGCCATTCGATTTTTCGACATTTGGTACAGTGGACGTATCGGTGTCGAGTTTTCGGAAGACGGATTTGCGGGTCTTTACACAGGTTTTCGGGTTGAAGCTCGAAATTTTCGAATCGAGGTTGATCGAGTGTTCTAGGTGGGTGTACGTGGGGAGATGGACGTGGGTTGTCGGCGAGAGTGGTTGGCGGCATGAGTCGAGGGTTGGTGGTCGTGTACATGTGCACAGGGGCGTGCACGTTGGTCCAGTTCAAATGAAGTGGAAGAGAGGAGGAAAGAACTCGAAGAAGAGAAAGGATTTGGGTTGGGTTTGGAAAGGAGTGTTGGGCCAGGTTGTACGTATATGGGCTGGATTGAAGATAAAATAAAGAAAAATAAATTCTTTTATTTAAAAATCCATAAATTTCAAAACCTTGTTTCTTCTTCATCTAAACCCAATTGACGTGCAGTTTGTTGCGTCGGAAACCTATCGCAGAGTATTATCATCTAGAATAATATTGTCAAGTCTTCTACAAGGTGAAATTTAATGATTTATATAAATGGGAAGCGATCGAATACGTAATTTCTTAATTGATTAATTATATGTCGATTGATTAATTAATTGTTAAATGAACTGTTTGATTTTAAATCAATTAAGAATAAATTATTTTATTTTATTTCTTGATTTACAAGTAATCTGGATATGAAGAAAAATATATCTCGACCCAGTTAATTGAAACCAATCTAATTCTGATTTGTAAATAGATTTAATATTAATTATAAATCGTTGATTGATTCAATGATCTATGCTTTGACTGATATTGTTCTTAGATATTGTATTTAATTATTATGTCTGTGCCATTAAGTAGCCAAACAAATCAAAGTAGACAGCATTATCCGAAAACCACTTCGATCCAATATCCACTACGAGCCTGTACGGTTTTGATTGTAGAGCCTAGTATGCTGGAATTTAATTAATATAACAATTTTGGCTATTTTAATAAATATTTGTACTTAGACACTATTATAATATCACTGGATTTTCTATAAAATTGTTTTGCTTATCGTAAGGTAAAAACCGACGTGTTTATGCGTGGCATGTTCTTACGAGATACCTTTGTTTTTAAATGATTTTGATTACATTAATAATGCAAATTGAGTGTGTTTTCTCACGCTGGTTTCCAGACCGACTCGGGTGTTATTTTATTATAATGCTCGGGTCAAACCGAGTATTACAGATTTAGGTTAGAGTGCTTTGGAGCTTAGGAGTTGAGCCGGAGAATTTCAGACGTATATCACGTACTTGATTATATTCCGCTATGTGTGTAGACTGTATAGTCAGCACTGGTGAGGACAAGTTATAATAACTGTCCATATTGATATATTAATTGTTGTACTCTGATGACTGTATATATATTGATAGTTACAGTTTTCTTTGTATAAAGATCTGTTGTTATATATTATATTTTGTTCTGCTGCGATTGTGAGATTCTATGTTGTTGTTTCTATTTCTTCTTCTATCTTTTTTCTTCTTAACCCCTAATGATCTAGTATTTCTGGTACTCGATTGCTCGGCATTCTATACAGTGAACGTATTGATGTCGATTTTCGAGGGTCGAAAATCCCAAGCCGTCACAGTTGGTATCAGAGCTTTGGTTTAGCGTATACTTAAACCTGTAGGATAAACTCATTGAGTGTATATACATATAAGAGAGAGCATATTTGTTAGTGATATAAAAATATTTTGATATTAATAAATGAAATAATTTTAACTTGGATTTTATATATAATATAAAAGAACGAATTCTATAAACTGATAAAATCAACCGTGACTGTTGATGATGATTGGATGTTATCTCTTTGTTGATTGATTGTTCGATTAATATGGATGTGCATATTATCGCTTATTGATTGATGAGTCGTGCTCGGCCAATTTATGAGCATCGACTATTAGCTGTTGATTTGAGCATTTGACTATGGTTGGAAAATTGTGGTTTTTGACAAATATTTAACCAATTGAGAAACTGCATGTTTAACATGGATTTTTAAGTGAATATATATTTGAATTTCCCCTTGTATCATTTTAAAGAGTAATGGATACCATTTGAAAATGATATATGAAATATGGTTTATCTAGACATGGTTAATAAATAAACAAAAAGTTATTCAAACTAAAAATTTGAGAGTTTGGATTCCAGGATTTTTTTTGAAATTGGTTTTAAGATTCGAAAAATATATAATAGTATAATTGAAATTATTTTCTGAATAGAACCGTTATAAATGATTTCAAAGTGATTTCAAAAAGGGATTTTCAAAAGATTTAAAAGAAATGAAGTCCGAAACTCACTTCTGTCATTGGAAAATAAATTTTGGTGATGTCTGCAGCATCATTGGCATTCATTTTCGAGTTTCAAAGTGGGGGAAGCCACTTTAGTAACTTTGCTACCTGATTGTTTATGAAACCAATTTGATTCAAATCCCTAAAGTATGATTTGATATTCGAAAGAAATATGTACATATTTATTTCAAACGATTTGAAAAAAAACCGGTGTTTAGTTCTCGAATTTTGTATTGAATTATATTATGAACACATGTATCCCATGCATTAGGATTGATTGATTGTGCATCTTGTTGAGATGATTGATTGCCGATTTCCAAATTTGAATTGGAATTTGATTTTTCCGACTACTCTGAATAGTTGAACACTTCCAAATTGAGAATTAATTTTCAAAGCTAAGAATTTTGGAGAGTATATAAAGTTGAGTTTTGAAAATTTTAAAATAAAAACTAATGGAAGTTGAACAAGTTTTAAAAAACAAAATATTTTGATAAGTAAATTGTATAAGCTTATTTTGAATTATACAAGTACGAAATTTAGTTTTGAAATGTTCTTAAATGAAAAGAGTTTTAAGAATGTTTTGAACGTAGTAAATATTTATAATATCTTATTTTTTTGCAAATTGATTTTTCTTAAACAGTTCCAACTTTGCGTAAATATGAAATATAGTTTTGAAAGGTCTATAATGGAATTTGTTTCAAGAAACAATTTGAACCTAGTAAATTATTATGAAAAAAGGAAACAAAAGAAGAAAAAATTGATTTGGAAGTTTTCGAACCTATATAAAATGAATTGTATAAATATGAAGTTAATTCGAAAACTATTGATTTTGAAAGGTACTCAATTTGAAAAGCGATGATCTTATATATAACGGAATTATATAAGAATGATATATTCAAAATTGATGATTTGAAAGGTACTATGTGTAGTATGATATACATTTTGTGATTTAAGATATGGGAAGTACCTTCTGTTGACTATCTACTTTGTGGCCACATTGTGGATACATTCTATTGATTCTTTGGCTTAATCCTAGATGGACTTGGGTGGGTCCAGAAATGGGTCCTAATCGATATAGGTTGTCCGGACATAATACTCATGAGTTTCCTTTGAGTCGGTTGCATAGCGAAATTAGCAGGGCTGTGAAGGTTTACGGTTACAGATGTTACCTAGGGGAACCGGGCGAAACCATTATGTAACTATGATCTATGGTCATTTTCGGCGTAATCCGCCTCGGTAGAGCGATTGCCCTGAGGTACAGATGTTCTTGGGGGAACCAGGTGAAATCATTGTGTATCTGCGGTCCACATGGTGTAATTCGAGGGGCAGATGATTGCCTTGAGTCTATAGGGGATAGCGACGTAACCGCCAGTGTTACTATTAAGTACACTACGATCCATGCGAGGGTTTTGCATAGCGTAATTCGTAGAGCACTGATTGCTCATAGGTACGGATGTTACCTGGGGGATCCAGGCGAAACCATTATGTATCCGCGATCTATGGTTTGTTTGGACGTCATGGCATAACACGTGGGGCAGTGACTGCCTAAAGTCGTTTGAGGCCGCGTCGCTCTGTCCTCTCGACTTAGCGGGAGAGAGACTTTAGGAACTACGTTCCATGACGATCCCGTTCGTATGATTTTGGTGATTGGATTGTACTTTCCATATCTATTTTAAAGGTTCCAAGTATTTTCACTAGGTGTTAAAATGGGTTTGCTAAGTACTTATAGATTTCTGGTCTTATGCCTAATCAATGTATTACTAGATTTTGTAAGAACGAGGATAAACTTGTTGAAATATCGAGTTATAAAATTATTTTTGGAAGGAAAATTTTCTTTGATAAAAATTCTTTTAAGTTTTGAAGTGGAAATGAATATGTGTGTTGTATAAAATGGTTATAATAAACCTTAATATTAATTTTATTAAATGATTCTCAAATAATATAGTGAAATTGAGATATGCCAAGCAAATGGAAATGCAAATCAATCGACGATAAATAAATTGAATAACAATCAATTTAAATTGAAATGGAATTTGATTGCAATGGAAATAAACTTAAGTTATATGATTGAATTAATTGGAAATAAATGAATTAACTTAAGTTAATATATTTGGATGCAAACTTGGCCCAGGTAAATTTACGAAATGATTCATAAATAAATTTGGCATGGATTGGATTGATGTTGAAAATAAAATGGAGCGAACAAGATTTTTGTGAATAAATTGAATATGCATTAATAGAAGTGGAGAAATTAATTTAGAATCAATCTAAAGTGGGTTATAAGCTTAAGTGACTATTTTATTAAATGAATATCCCCGAATTATCATGGAGAATTTGTCGTTCGTCGCAAACGGAAGTAAATAAAATTATACAATATATGTGGAAAGTAGATAAATTTGTTTAGAATCCATTTGAAATGGATATAAATATATATTGTATGTAATATGAATGGTTGTGAATCGTTGGAATTGAATAAATAAGGTATAAATCAATTTGAAGATAATAATAGTCGTATGTTGGAAACTTTATAATTGTTTTTAAATACATGTGTAACATGTTGGTTTATGCAATCTAGGTGTTTGCATTAGTGAAATGAAGCTGAGGTCATTTAATTTCATAAATTATGAAACTTACGTGTTTATTAAGTACAAGTACATGGGAGACTGTGGATAGTATGAGGGAAGCATATCCAGAGATGATGTTAGGATAGCTAGTTGTTGGTTTGTATAGTGTATGCCTTGTTTGCTATGGTTGTTAGTATATGACTTATGTATGTGCTTTTTTTGATATAAATATATGCTTTTTTTGTATAGTTTGAATTATCTCTTTACTTTTTAATTTCGGGGACGAAATTCTCTTAACGGGGAAGGAATGTAACGACCCAAATTTTTGGCCATCTGTTTTGGAATAATTAACTAATTTTAATTATTGGAATATTAATTTTTATAAGTCGAATAAATAAATTTTCTGATATTGTGAATATCGGAATATATAAATTTTGGAAACTATACTAAATTTTTAAACGTTAATTTCTGAATATGATAAAATAAATATATATGTATGAAAATTTCACCATTTTAAACTCATGGTAAAAGATATATATGTAAATATGTATATGGTAAAAATATATATATATGTAAATGTATAGATCTATATATATATATATATATCCATATATATATATATATGTATATATATACATGTAAACTATATACATATACATGTAAGCTACATGATGACAACATCAAAGTCAAGCACACAAAACTTATTATCAAGCACACAAACATTCAATCAAGCCTACACATAAATCAAAATTAAGTCATGCACATAATAAATCAAATCAACCTATAAATCAATTCAGCCATGAAAACTTCAGCCACCCTTGTTTACCTCAGCCTCCTTTTTGTTGCTTTGTTCCCTTTCCATTCACCTATATATACAGCCATGTTTTGTTTACACTTAAAAAAAACAACACAAGCAAAGTGTTATCCCGCCTTTTGGCCAAGGCCGGGATATCCACAAATTGGCTGGAAAGGATGGATATCAGGAATGGATCGAGTATGCACTCCACTCCCATCACCTAAGGTTACTTCGTATCGATTAACACGTATAGAATCGATACGAAATACACCACTAACATCGATACGAAAATGGACATGAATGAAGTCACTTCGATGGATACGAACCAACGATGCGAGCAAATGGTGGAGCAAATGGATGCGAATGAAAGAATATGGATGGATACGAGTGGAGTTCGAAAAGGATGAAGGCTCGTTTAACACGGAATGGAAAATGGATCAAGCCTTGAAAATAGAGCCACGACACCAACGCGCACGTGCTTAGTATCAATACGAATAAGTATCGATGCGAATTGATCGATACGAACCAAGCAGCATAAAGAAAGTTCTAATTCGTGTCGATCTTATCTTGATATCTACAAGTCCAAATGCCACCAAATTTTCACAGGAACTTGCGTACAACCTAAAGAATGTTTGTGATCGATCTCGGCTCAATTGGGCAAGATTTGGATGGATACGAATCTCGTTCGTGTCGATCGCGGATCGAGTCAAAATCATTCAGGATCGATCGTATGGGCTCGCGCACGTGCCAGAAGAGGTCTCCCAAGATCTGAGCGAGATATTTGCAGCCTACACCTATAAATAGCATCCCAGAGCCTACAGAAAAGGGGGCTTTTGATTCTTCTACGTCCAGACTCTGCAGGAACCATCATTGTACTCGAAATTTGCTGTTGTAATCAGTTGTAACTCATTGTAGTCAGCAAGCAAACATCAATAAAATCATCAACTTCAAAGTGGATGTAGGCCGGATTGTAGAACCTCTATAAACTCTGTGTTCTGTACTGCTTTCCTTTTAATTTTCTGAGTGTTCTTCATTTTTAATTCTCTACATACTTGTTATCTGTAACCTGCGATTGTGAACTGGTGCTTTCATCGACAATTGGGTGTTTGTGACCAATTTTGGCGCAAACATTTTGGTGCTTTCATTGAGAGCGCTAGCGCTCAGGAATTCTAAAACTAGGACTTCGGATCTGAAAGCTTAAAGACTTGGATCTGGAAAGCTATGGCAAGACAATCAACAAAAAGACAAAGAGCTGGAAGGAGTCAGCTTGAAGGGAGCCAGGAGGCTTCCTCTAGAGCAAATCACACCTCAATCTTTATCACCTGGGACGAAATGGAGATGATGATGGAAGCTATGCAGGAAGGAATGCTGAAAAGACAAGAGGAGATGATGCAGAACCTACTCCAACAAGATGGACAAGCCAGAATACAGAATCAAGGGAACGCTGCTGCAGGAGATGCTAGAGATAGAGATCAGGAGCGCAGAACAACCAGAGTTCAGAATGGAGCAGGACCGTCAGGAGCAACACCAAAACTTGGGGGCACACATCTGGAGGACGTTGATCCAACCTCAGGCAGGATACTATGTGGAGCTATTCAACATGGCTTTGGTAGAGGAATGGATGCCCGTCCAGGAGACCAGATTCCAGGATTCCCTCGTGAACTCGGGAGGCAGGTCGGAAGCAACAAACAAGGGCTACAGCTTGACGACAGTGACAGATTGGCAGAGATGGTCAGACGAGCCATGAGAGGCGGACTAGTGAATAGAGATCTGGAAGATGTGAATAGGAGTCCCTTTTCTCCTACGATCAGGAAAGCCAGGAATCCACCAGAATTCAAGTTACCAACACTGGAGATGTATGACGGGAGAACAGATCCCGATGTTCACTTGACAAGGTACGTGAGGTATATGGAAGTACTGGGAGCATCAGAGGAGGTCATGGCGCGATGCTTCCCTTTGTATCTGACGGATATAGCGGCGTTATGGTTCAGACAGCTGGAAAGTGGCTCTATTGGCACATGGACGGAGTTGATTGAAAGGTTTATGAGACAGTTTCGGGTCCATATAGCCAGACCCAAGAACGTGATGACTTTAACATCAATGAAACAATGGAAAGGAGAATCACTTAGAGATTTCTTGACCATATTCAATGCGGCAGTGGCTTCGTTGGATCGACCTGATCCGTCGATGGTTTTGATGGCAACAGTTTCAGGAATTGCAGACAATTCGGATTTCAAGATATCATTGGAATGGGGCCCACCGAGGGATCTCGGGGAGTTCTATCATGAGAAGGAGAGATTTCTAAGGCAGGAAGATGCGCAGGCTGAGAGAGAAGGGAGAGAGGCTGAAGTTTATGCGGTAAGTGATGGAGGTCCACCCAGAGAAAATCCAGACAAAGACGACAAAGGCAAAAGGAAAATGAATGATAACGGTAGCACTTCAAAAAGGCCACAGAGGGAGTCAAAGTTTTCTTCTTACACGGATCTGACTGAAACTCTGGAAAGGATTTATTTGGACACTCAAGGGCGCCTCCAGTATTGAAGGCCAACAAGAAGGGAACCTTCTGATTACGAACGGGCATCGGGAAGGCATTGCCTATTCCATGAGCTGGATGGGCACAATACAAACGACTGCAGGCATTTGAGGGATATCGTTGAGGAGCATGTAAGGAATGGTCATCTACAACAGTATGTAAGGAATCGAGCTGTGGCAGTGGAATAGGAACGGCCACCGCCCACCTCGAACAAGGATGGCACTGGACCTAGGCAACGTCAACTTGTTATCAACTAAATAGATTTATGGCTTGGAATAAGTAATAGAACTCGAAGTAATGCGACTAAATCACTTACACATGTACGGGATCGAGGACGGTCCCTAGGCATGCTTTGAGATGATGATAAACCGTGTTGCTCGTGTTTGTGAAATCATGTTTTTCTTTTTAGTTTTCCTAAAAAAATCTTGTTTTTTCCTTGAATGTACAAACATTTATTTGGTTTTCCCTAGCTGTAAAAACTCTTATTTTGAATGGTTGGATTTGGACCAATGTAATGAATAATACAGGTCTCGCGATTATGGTCCTGACCGGAGAGACGAGGCAGTAATTGCGAATTATGAGTCCTTTCGCTAGAGAGCGATGGAATGGACTCAAACACCATATAAAAGTCCTTGGCCGGAGAGCCGAGGCCGGTGAATATAAAAGTCCTTGGCCAGAGAGCCGAGGCCGGTGAATATAAAAGTCCTTGGCCGGAGAGCTGAGGCTGGAGAATATAAAAGTCTTCGGCCGGAGAGCCGAGGCCGGAGAATATAAAAGTCCTCGACCGGAGAGTCGAGGCTAGAGAATATAAAAAGTCCTCGACCGGAGAGTCGAGGCCAAAGAATATAAAAGTCCTCGATCGGAGAATATAAAAGTCCTTGGTCGGAGAGCCGAGGCCGGAGAATATAAAAGTCCTCGACCGGAGAGCCGAGGCCGGAGAATATAAAAAGTCCTCGACCGGAGAGTCGAGGTCGGAGAATATAAAAGTCCTCGACCGGAGAGTCGAGGCCAGAGAATATAAAAAGTCCTCGACCGAAGAGTCAAGGCCGGAGAATATAAAAGTCCTTGGTCGGAGAGCCGAGGCCGAAGAATATAAAAGTCCTTGGTCGGAGAGCCAAGGCCGGAGAATATAAAAGTCCCCGACCGGAGAGTCGAAGCCGGAGAATATCAAGCCCTCGACCTAAAAGTCGAGGCTGGAGAAATATAATCACAGGTTAAGCCCTTGACTGGAGAGTCGAGGCTGGGATTGGACACGGACCCGGAGTGGTCACGAATTCGGATATCGGCCGAAAAGGTCAAGGATTTGGTTACTGGACTTTGAATCAGGCATTGACTCGGAGCAGTCGCGGACTTGGATATGGCTATGAATGGAATATTGACTTTGGATGTTGGATTCGGAAATTTTTAAAACACACCTTCTTACCACAAGGCATGTTTTGGGGGGCAAATGTTATCCTGCCTTTTGGTCAAGGCCGGGATATCCACAAATTGGTTGGAAAGGATGGATATCAGGAATGGCGATCAATGGGAAACGAAGGCTACGATCGATGTCGTCAAAATTTGACCGGGCTCCAATCTAGACGGGATCGCATGGGAATGATTGACGAGGCTAGGAGAGGCTACGTTCCAAATTTCAGGTCAATCCGAGTTTGTATGCTCAAGATATAATCGATACAAGTCAAGGAAAACAACACAATCACATCCATCACTTCGTATCCATCATGTTCGTATCGATCAACGATGGCCTTCTTCAACCGAATATCGTGTCGGTCCAAGTAACCATACTTCGTATCCATCGTTTCCATCTAGTTCGTATCCAACAAGGGTAAGGTTTTGTTCGTATCCATCCATCCTGAGAATGTAGTTCGTATCCATCCGTCGGCCTTGTTCGTATCCATGAAAGACCCTGTTTCGTATCCATCATCTTGCATCTTCTTCGTATCGATCGAGTATGCACTCCACTTCCATCATCTAAGGTTACTTCGTATCGATCAACACATATAGAATCGATACGAAGTACACCACTGGCATCGATATGAAAATGGACACGAATGAAGTCACTTCGATGGATACGAACCAACGATGCGAGCAAAGGGTGGAGCAGATGGATGCGAATGAAAGAATATGGATGGATATGAGTGGAGTTCGAAAAGGATGAAGGCTCATTCAACACGGCATGGAAAATGGATCAAGCCTTGAAAGTAGAGCCACGTCACCAACGTGCACGTGCTTAGTATCGATACGAATAAGTATCGATGCGAATTGATCGATACGAACCAAGTAGCATAAAGAAAGTTCTAATTTGTGTCGATCATATCTTGAGATCTACAAGTCTAAATGCCACCAAATTTTCACAGGAGCTTGCGAACAACCTAAAGAATGTTTTTGATCGATCTCGGCTCAATTGGGCAAGATTTGGATGGATACGAATCTCGTTCGTGTCGATCACGGATCGAGTCAAAATCGTTCGGGATCGATCGTGTGGGCCCGCGCACGTGCTAGAAGAGGTCTCCCGAGATCTGAGTGAGATATTTGCAGCCTACACTTATAAATAGCATCCCAGAGCCTACAGAAAAAGGGGCTTTTGATTCTTCTACGTCCAGACTCTGCAGGAACCATAATTGTACTCGAAATTTGTTGTTGTAATCAGTTGTAACTCGTTGTAGTCAGCAAGAAAACATCAATAAAATCATCAACTTCAAAGTGGATGTAGGCCGGATTGCCGAACCACTATAAACTCTGTGTTCTTTACTGCTTTCCTTTTAATTTTCTGAGTGTTCTTCGTTTTTAATTCTCTACATACTTGTTATCTGTAACCTGTGATTGTGAACTGGTGCTTTCATCGACAATTGGTTGTTTGTGACCAATTTTGGCATAAACACAAAGATCTGCCATTAAACATAAAATAGGCTAAGTATTCAGAAAGCTTGGAGGTAGAAGTTTTAAGCAGTGTACATCTATTCTTCTTTCCGGTGAGTAAAACATTTTTTTTGTTTACTGGACATTACTTATATATATATAACTGTAGTTGGATGAACCTTTGATCTGTGACAAATGTATATGAATATATTATGGGTATATGCATATGTAAAGGTGTGTTAGACATGATAGTTTCACCTACACATCAGGAAACCTGTATCTTCTGTCTGTCCATGCTTGTTTTTGTTCAAACAGTTAAAACCTTTAACCTTTAAAAATCATTATTTCATCATCCAGTTAGTTTTAAATCTAGATTCCAAAACGAAAAGTGTTTGTTTTTTAGTATAAAGAATTTTAAAATTTATTTCGTTTAAAACCGTCAAGCAAAGAGGGAGGGAACTATGTAAAGCAGTGAATGGGTTAAACATAGTCGAAGTTCAACTTTCACAATTTAATCCATGAATCATATGGTTGTAATAGTTGTTGAAAAATTCGATTTTTAAGACTAGTTTGATGGTTTTTAGTCACGTGTGGGAAGAGAAAGGTGGAGATGATCGAATTTGGGGGTTTTGGCAAATTTTGGCGATCGAGGCAATTTCAGGTGATGGAGTTGGCCGTGGAGGAGTAGGTGGTGGCGCATCTGGGAAAAATGTTGCAATAATTTTTACTTGCGTGTGTGGGCTTGGCGAACTCGAAGTAGAGTTTAGGGTTGTTTACGTTTGGGCCTCGGTTTCATGGCAATGGCGACGAGAGGAAGGAGATGGAGGCATGCGCACTAAGGGGAAAAAGGTAGAGGAGATGATGGCCAATCTTGGGGCAAAGCCTGGAGGTGGATGATCAACGATGGTGGCTTGGCAAGGCGATAGAAGGGCATGGTGTTTTCCTAGGTTTTCGGGTTGAAGCTCGAAATTTTAGAATCGAGGTTGATCGAGTGTTCCAGGTGGGTGTACATGGGGAGATGGTCGTGGGTGGTCGGCGAGAGTGGTCGGCGGCGTGATTCGTGGGTTGGTGGTTGTGTACATGTGCACAGGGTCATGTACGTTGGTTCAGTTCAAATGAAGTGGAAGAGAGGAGGAAAGAAATGGAAGAAGAGAAAGGATTTGGGTTGGGTTTGGAAAGGAGTGTTGGGCCAGGTTGTACGTATATGGGCTGGGTTGAAGATAAGATAAAGAAAAATAAATTCTTTTATTTAAAAATCCATAAATTTCAAAACCCTATTTCTTCTTCATCTAAAACCCAATCGACGTGCAGTTTGTTGCGTCGGAAACCTATCGCAGAGTATTATCATCTGGAATAACATTGTCAAGTCTTCTACAAGGTGAAATTTAATGATTTATATAAATGGGAAGCGATTGAATACGTAATTTCTTAATTGATTAATTATATGTCGATTGATTAATTAATTGTTAAATGAACTGTTTGATTTTAAATCAATTAAGAATAAATTATTTTATTTTATTTCTTGATTTACAAGTAATCTGGATATAAAGAAAAATATAACTCGACTCAGTTAATTGAAACCAATCTAATTCTGATTTGTAAATAGATTTAATATTAATTATAAATCGTTGATTGAGTTAATGATCTATGCTTTGACTAAAATTGTTCTTAGATATTGTATTCAATTATTTTGTCTGTGGCATTAAGTAGCCAAACAAATCAAAGTAGATAGCATAAAACGTTGACACATTTCATTGGAAGTAAATCGACTTGTACTGATCACTATTCCGAATTTCAGATAATGTGATGATTAGAAGCGAATTAATTTTGATGGACAGGTCATGATAAAGTAAACATATGAAATGAATTTCCATATGTGAATATTGACACCCTGATTGTAGAATTGTTTATTTTAAACAACTTGTCCTTTAAAAATTTATCGTTTTGGATTCGATGAGAACGGGATCGGATACTAGCATTATTTGAAAACCACTTTGATCCAATATCCACTACGAGCCTGTACGGTTTTGATTGTAGAGCCTAGTATGCTGGAATTTAATTAATGTAATAATTTCGACTATTTTAATAAATATTTGTACTTAGACACTATTATAATATCACTGAATTTTCTATAAAAGTGTTTTGGTTATCGTAAGGTAAAAACCCGTCGTGTCTATGTGTGGCGTGGTTTTACGAGATACCTTTGTTTTCAAAAGATTATGATAACATTAATAATGCAAATTGAGTGTGTTTTCTCACGTTGGTTTTCCAGACCGACTCGGGTGTTATTTTATTATAATGCTCGGGTCAGACCGAGTATTACATATTCAGGTTAGAGTGCTTTGGAGCTTAGGAGTTGAGCCGAAGGATTTCAGACGTATATCACGTAATTGATTATATTCCACTGTGTGCGTAGACTGTATAGTCAACACTAATGAGGACAAGTTATAATAACTATCCATATTGATATATTGATTGTTGTACTCTGATGATTGTATATATATTGACAGTTACGATTTCTTTGTATTAAGATCTATTGTTATATATTATATTTTGTTTCGCTGCGATCGTGAGATTCTGTGTTGTTGTTTCTATTTCTTCTTCTGTCTTTTTTCTTCTTAATCCTTAATTATCTGGTATTTCCGGCACTCGATTGCCCGACATTCTATACAGTGAACGTATTGATGTCGATTTTCGAGGCGTCACACTGGTTTTCTTGACTGACTTGGGTTTTTTATTATAATGCTTAGGTCACACTGAGCATATTACAGATTTTCTTTAGATGCATTGGAGTCCAGGAGATGAGCTGGAGGCCTAATATGTATCTACGTATTCCATTATGTTCCACTATACTATATGTGTTAGTTGTAATTATCAAAAACTTTAAGGACAGGCTGTTATAACTGTTCGGGTTGAAATAGGTTAGTATACTCTGATTGATGTTTGTATATACATATATTACAGTTTGTTTGTGAAAATATTTGTTGCATATTGTAGATTATTCATTCTGCTGTGAGATTCTGTGTTGTTTAGTTTCTTCTTGTCTTCTTCCTTCTTCTTTTTCCCTAACAATCGGGTTTTCCGGCATTCGACTTCTCAGCACGCAATACAACAGATGTATTAGTGTCGATTTTCGAGGGTCGAAAATCCCGACTGTTACACTTGGTATCAGAGCTGAAGGTTAAGCGAAAACATTGGCTTTGATGGGAATTACTCACTATAGATCGGGTTAGTGGCACGCTAGAATGAGTTTGGGTTTGTGTGTGTGTATGTGTGTGTGTGTGAGCGCGTATTTATTAGTGATATAAAAATGTTTTATATTGTGTTGGTTGATCTATTAAGTGGCTTATGGATTCTAGTCAATATGAGTAATTAACATTATTGATAGGGGTCTCTAAACACTTGAATAGAGCACTTCGACATAGTATTGCTTTGAATGGTAAATGAAATAATTTTGCCTTGATTATATTTTATATATATAAAGGAATAATTTTTCAGAAATTATTATACTTATGTATGGGTGTTTGTTGGTCAGTGAAGGATAATATTTGATTTTATCATTGTTGTTTGTGTTCTATTAAAGGTTGTTATCATTATAATATAAACAAAGATAAACAATTATATAATGAGTTATATAAGAAAGTGTATGAATTATAGAGTATTGATTATGATTAAAATAATCAACATTTGTGAAATGTTATTTCATAAGAAGTGATATTATATGAAAACAATTTATAAATGTGATTTATAAATGGAAATGAAATGAAATTTCCTAAGTATATTTATAATATGATTTGAAAATAAAAATGGACTGAAAACACGAAATTTGAAAATTAAAAACCCATTAATTTTGAAAAAATAGTTTTTCAAAGGTTTTGGAAAGATAATATGTAACGACCCAGAATTTTGGACCATTCGCATCCATTATAAGTGTATAGGTAGACACTCATGCCGGAGTTGAATTGCTCAAAATACCGTGTTGTTAATTTAAATTTGGCAAAACTGAACATATACAGTAAATAAATAATCACATAATCACAGACACAGAGTAATAAGTGCAGCGGAATTAAAAGAGATAGTAGTTCATGAAGCTACTATATGAATATATATAAAATACATCAGAGTTTACAACAGAAGAGTAATATGATACATCAGATACAAATCAGAATACATCACTGAAATCTTCGAATACTGAAAGCAGAATAGATGGCTGGATCTTCAAGCAAAGCTCCAACTCCAAAGGTGAGTCTCGAAAGCTGAACCACTCAGTCTGACCCGAGCGTAAAGAAAAATACAAAACACTCGAGTCAGGATTAACATTCTTATATTAATAAATCCAACTTAAGTGAAATAGCAATTGAAATACAAGTAACTCAAAGGATGTTTGGAATAACCATCCTTTAAGGATCCGTTAAACTATCTACTATGTAGTAATGTACGATAAGTAGATAATGTCTATCAGTAATATAAAGATATCAAAATAGCGTTAAGTCATGGCTCATTCCACCCTTAACACATTTTTATTCCCACAAGCATATACAAGACCGTAGTTTCCCCAAAACCGGAAGTCACCAGAGGGCAATACATATACTCAAGGTACAAAACAAATTCGTAGTGGTCGCGCATAAATGGAATACAAGTATGACAAGGCACATGAGGCTATACCCAAGGTAGTGATACTACCGTTCGCCTGATCCGGGCTGGTGAGAACGCAACGCCGCAGCGCCCGCAACACCGTGAGACAACACTCCCAAAATCAAGGGTGCACCAATCGACAACAAGTATAAGTAGTTCGAAGAAGTGTGTCCACTTGAGGTATCAATCCTCCATTGGCCCGGCACAGCTCCTGTTTTAGTCATTTCCAATTTGACACAAGTGTCAAGGCTATCCATTATCGTTCTCTTTCTTCAGTCATCACGTACATCATTCCAACCACTTCATTCTGGATCATCACTCCGCGTATAGTTATTAAAGTGGTTTTCGGTTTAGATAGAGAGTATATCCATAACCGAATTCCGGTCTCTTTAATAACTTTCGTAATTATTACACCGATTGGTCGTTTATATATTTCAAAAACCAAATCAAATTCAATTTCAAATAGAATTCGTAAATCAACAATTCGTTTGTCTTTCGAAATCAATTTCCAAAATTTACATTTCAAAACTTCCAATTTACCATTTCAAAATCTTATAATTCAATTTCAATATCTATTTAAAACCATTCAAATATTGATTCAAGTTGGCAAATATCAGTTTCATTCCGAAATCATTTAAATTACTCAATCTAACATTTAAATCAATTTCAAATTCATTTATCGATTTCATTCAATATTCGTTAAGTAAATTTATCATTCAAAACAATTCCCATTAAATTTCCAATTCATTAAATCCATTATTTAAATTCAACTTCATTATATCAAAACTTACAAATTTAATTAAATTAAATTCATCAAATCAAATTCTTTACATTTCACGTCTTACATTAATTCCAAAATATCACATTTCCATTTCTTGATAGAGAAATTCAATTTCACTTATTTACTTTCTTAAATAATTTTCCAAAACTTAATTAATAAAAAACTCAATTTCAATTATAAATAAATTCACTTATTCAAAAGTTCAATTTTCTTATTACAGAATTCAATTCAATTTAATCATTAAATCATTCAATCTTATTTAATTATTAAATAATTCAAAACTTAATTATTAAATAATTTCAAAGTTTAATAATTTCAAACTTATTATAATTTCAAACTTAATTATAATTTCAAACTTAATTATTAAATCATTTCAAAGTTAATAATTTCAAACTTAAATATCAAATCATTTCAAACTTAATTCAATCATTTCTCAAATTAAACAACATTCTTTCAACAATTACATTGTTAATATTTTGTTTCAGATTTATTAAATATTAACATCTTTCTTTCATTAAAAATTCAAATTTCAACTTCATTTCAAAACCATAATATTTATTCAAATAAAATCCTTATTTTATTTTTTTAAATCAAATTTTTTGACCAATCGGTTTTATTTAATTTTCTTTCCTAGGTCAAAGTTTGATTTGGGTATTTATCATTTCAACCCGATTCCAATTCAACTCAAAAACAAAGCATAGTAAAGGGAACTTGCAGTGTGATAACAGGGATGGTGTCAAAGTAAATAAACAAGCAATAACAACAATCAATATCAATCCAATAATCAATTCAAATAATCCCGAAATAACCGTATTAATTCGCATTGTTATTTGTACGAATTAATATAATTATTTCTAGAATCTACACTATCATTTCATGTAGATTAAAGATTATTACATTACGGTTTTCACTTGTCATCTATTACAATTTCATACATCATCAATTTAACAACATACATTCAGTGGTTCAATATGTAATTAAACAAATCCTACGTGTCAATAAATTTAACAGATAAAGGGGTCATATTATACAAATGTCATTTAATCAAATTTAACATTTAACTATCCTATATCAATTTCAATTGCATACTATTTATCAATTTAACATTAACAATTTAACGTCCAATATAAACATCAACAATCAATCAATTATCAGCCAAACTGTATTATCATCGCATAAATAATTAATAGATAATGGTGTCAGATGTCACAGGTGAACTGATACAGGCAATAGCATATATAACAGTGTATTTAACTAACAGCAGCATATTTCAATTGTCGTTTCAACTGAAATCAAATTTAATAAATAAAAGAATGTTAATCGTGAGTGAGTGCTCACCTTTCGAGGCATGAGAGATAGACAATGAAGTTGAGTTACGAAATCCAAGCACGAATCCAAACAAACAAGGTTGGCACGAATTCGACGGATAAAGCTGATAGATTTGACGAACTAAATCAAAAATCAGTTTGATAAAAACAACAATTATATTATTATCGTTATGAAATCAATTTTTTTAAATTTTAAAACAAATATTAAAGTATCATATTTAATTAAAATCAATGTTTTAAATAATATATTTAAAACAATATTATATATATCTGACAGTATTATATAGGTTAAAACATTAGATATGTATAGCTAACAGCAACATAGATTTGAACATAAACACCTTTGCTAGTCATATAAAATGAACTATAAAATATATATACATTCAAGCAATTATATAAATAAATAAACTTTATACTATATAAACATTTAACTGCAAAACAGACATGGATTGATAAGACTAGTCAGAAATTTTATAACACAATATATATAATACCATATTAACATATATATATAGCAGTCATATGGCTAAGTACATAAAAGAAAATAAAATAACAAATATAATATACCTAAACATTATTATATTTATAAAACACGTCTATATACTAGAAACCAAACTCAGGTCTATTTGCATATATATATAAACTACTATATAACCATATACAAATAACAACTTTAAATCAATATTTCTTATAAATCAATATATACTTTCTTCACGAAATACACATATAACTTATATAATTATACATAAACAGAGACGTTAAATAAATACTATACGTTATCTAATAAGATAATATATACCAGCATACAGGCTTGAATATGCAATAACAAGGATATGAATACAATATTTCTCTTCAAGCAAACATATAAAATATGTATTTATATACTTATTAAATAGTCAGATATATATAACTTTGAATTTACATATACTTACAGAAAAAAAATGAAGAATATATATATTGTATAAACCTTTAAAACAAACATACTATAACTTATATAAATTTATATATTGCCGAACTGATATACTAAAACCAAACTGATATATATACATTTTAAATAGTAACAGCATGTAGATACAGTTGCATATACTACAAATCACGATAGATATATAATACCAATATATAAAATTAGAAACCAAACAGTAAATTACCCATAAAGATCAAAAAAGTGCTGTTAGTGAGGGTGAGTGGTGAAAAGCAAGATGAGATTGTCGGCAATGGAGCAATATGGTGGATGAGGGTGGAAATGACGTGTCTGCAATCGACGTTCATCTCTGAGGTAGCTTCGAACGGTGGTGGTTGCAGGCTGAGGGGGACCGATGTGGGCTGCTGCTCGGGTGGAGATGAGACCGATGGCCGCAAAGAGATGGCGTCGGCACCTGGTGGGAAAACACGAGGCAGAGAGAAGACTTGTGGTGATGTCGAGCATGGGTGGTGAGCTAGCATGGCTGACCTATGAAATTTGTGTGCAATGAAGAACGAAAGAAGTGAAAAATGAGAGAAGAGTCAGGTCAGGTAGAGAAAGTAATGGAGGGAATGGGAAGTGACAGCCAATAGAAATGAACGTGCACAAAAATGAACGAGAGTTTAGCAACCCAAAAGTCTTGAACGCATAAAAATGAACCGGCGTAAAATGAACGTGTAGTTCAAAATGAATAAGTGGCTACCA
This sequence comes from Allium fistulosum, assembly GCA_030737815.1. Taxonomy (NCBI): domain Eukaryota; kingdom Viridiplantae; phylum Streptophyta; class Magnoliopsida; order Asparagales; family Amaryllidaceae; genus Allium; species Allium fistulosum. Next base: position 1,339,550,817 of record CM060901.1, on the reverse strand, counting down.
AATGTTGAAAGGTCAGATGGTGGTTTCGGAAATGATAAATGCAAATGTCTTGATGGCTTCACGGGTGAGCTGGACTGCAAAACCGATATAAAAATCGTTTTCGCGGATTGTAACCGGCTACCGATACGGTAAGCGTTACGCAAAGTGCAACGTACAACGGAACTCCGAATTTGACAATCGAATATACCGTAGAGATTTGCACGACGAGACGATCAAAACGGTATATAGAAATCAGTGGTACGATCATCCGATAAAAATCGATATCGGTACCAGAATGCTGCATTTTGCAGAAAATAAGAACGACGGAGCCAAAGATATCCGAATTTGGAAAAACGACAAACTGACATCTTGCTCAGAAGATGGTTTAGAATTTTTCTATGTAAAAATATTTAGGTTTCGAAAACATTTTATTTTCAACGCTTTTTAACTGATTGAATTGAAGTGAATTTACGCGCGAAAAAAATTTTCAAATTTTCGGACGAAAATTTACCAGTTGCTATGTTAAACTAGACGTATTCCAAATATTAAATTTTTATTTCGAAATTTTATCGTTTAAAATTTCACAAAATTTCAACTAATTACGTTATTAAAACAGTTGAGATTTACGGGTCGTTACACTCTCCCCCACTCAAAACTTTTCGTCCCCGAAAAGGAACGAGGTAGGAGAATATAAACAACGAGAAAGAAAAACAGATTTGAAATACAAAATAACAATTAATTTAAACCATATAAATTCAAATTTAAATTAATTGATATTCAATAATTGATTTAATCCATTTGATTTCATTAAAATCAATCTCAACTATTTCTAAATTCATTGTCCTATTATCCAATTATCTCAAATTTAAAATTTCTAACCATAAATTTGAATAGTCTTTTATTATAATCATATTTTTTCAGCAATTAAATTCTTCTTTATTCCAAATTATTGTTAAGTTTATTCTACCTAATATATCTACTCACATATATTTAACCCATATAAATTAATTTAAAACATAAAAGTTTCGATTTAAATTAATTTACATCTATTAATTTCTTTAAATTCAAGGTATTTTCATATGTTGATCAAATTTCAATTTATTAATTCTTTCAAAACAAATTTATTTCATTATTAACTGAGTTTACTTATTATCCTATCTAACTCTATTAACATCTTTATAATCAAAATTTAGTGTATAATATTTATTATAAACACTCAAATTTTATTTATAAATTCAATTTATATTATATATTATCCAATTACATATTCAACTTTTGAGTGATTTAGGTAAGTTGTATTAAAATGCAGTTGAACAATATACAGATAAAATTTCCCAGTTCAATTATTCAAGTCTAAATATTTATTCCAAATTTTAGTTTTATTTATAATTAAAATCATCCTTTAACAAAATTTAAGAATTAGATTTCCGATTAACTTTAAACAACTTAGAGATATAAATAATATATTTATATCAAATCAAATTAAAATTTTAAAATAAGATACTTATATATATGTAAATCAAAATATACTGAAGAAATTCAAATCAAAATATTTTTCAAAACAACCATAGCAAAACTACAGAATAGTATCTCCACTTCGAAACTCGAAAATGAATGTCGATGATGCGGCCGCCATCACCGAAATTATTTTCCAGCGACAAAGAGAAGAGCACTGATTTCAACATTTTAAAATTCTTTGAAAACGATTTCTGTTCGAAAATACTTCCAATCATATATACTTTAAAATTTTAAAACCAAAATTCGAAATCACCGGAAACTAAATTCTCAAATTTCTGAATTAAATTCATTTCAAATTCCAAATAAATTTATAAACCGTATTTATAAATTTATTTAGAACAATAAATGATAATCAAATATTATCATTTCAAACAAACAATTTAATTTGCCTATTAAATTTCAGAAAAAAAAATTTCTTATATTTTCACAATATAATCAAACAAATTTATTTCATTTTCCAAATTTGAAAATAATATTGTGTCAGTTTGCTCTGTTCAAGTGTTTTGGAAATCCTATCGATAGCGTTGATCAGACGAATCGATCGGAAACCCAAATCAACATCAACAACTCAAACAACACAATATATTTTAAAACATTTTAAATATAATTTTATAAATACAATTCCTCATTCCAGGATACAAGAACAGATTTCAAAACATGTATAGAGATTCAAATTTGATGGAAATCAAATCAAAGAGAATTTTGATTCGAAAATAAGTTTGAAACAGAAGATAAGATGATTCAATTACCACAATTGTGAGATGGATGAGTTTATTTAATTCACGAGCAACCTTAACCGGTCGTCCGTAACTTCAAGAATAAGACCGATGCTAGAATTCCGAGGTAAATCGACATTCGATCTCAAGAAATAAAATTCAGGTATAGCAGGAGATAGATAGCATCGTAAACCGAGGATACAGAAATCTTCGGTAAATCAATGCCTATTGTAAAGGAGTTTCACCCCTTTACAAATCATTCGAAGATTGGCGAGACCGCCGATCTATTATAGATAACATTCAAAATGGAGTTATGGGGTGCTCCAGGATTGAAAGAAGACGAATAGTGAAGGACACGAATGAATTTCGGAACCGAGGGGAACGTTCCAAAATTCAAAGGAATCGAATCAAAGGAAGAGATTGAAACTCGAATGAGAGTGATTCTGTAAATACATTTACCCTATATGTTAAGTTTTGCCTAGAGCTACCAAAGCTCTGATACCAACTATAACGACCCAGAATTTTGGACCATTCGCATCCATTATAAGTGTATAGGTAGACACTCATGCCGGAGTTGAATTGCTCAAAATACCGTGTTGTTAATTTAAATTTGGCAAAACTGAACATATACAGTAAATAAATAATCACATAATCACAGACACAGAGTAATAAGTGCAGCGGAATTAAAAGAGATAGTAGTTCATGAAGCTACTATATGAATATATATAAAATACATCAGAGTTTACAACAGAAGAGTAATATGATACATCAGATACAAATCAGAATACATCACTGAAATCTTCGAATACTGAAAGCAGAATAGATGGCTGGATCTTCAAGCAAAGCTCCAACTCCAAAGGTGAGTCTCGAAAGCTGAACCACTCAGTCTGACCCGAGCGTAAAGCAAAATACAAAACACTCGAGTCAGGATTAACATTCTTATATTAATAAATCCAACTTAAGTGAAATAGCAATTGAAATACAAGTAACTCAAAGGATGTTTGGAATAACCATCCTTTAAGGATCCGTTAAACTATCTACTATGTAGTAATGTACGATAAGTAGATAATGTCTATCAGTAATATAAAGATATCAAAATAGCGTTAAGTCATGGCCCATTCCACCCTTAACACATTTTTATTCCCACAAGCATATACAAGACCGTAGTTTCCCCAAAACCGGAAGTCACCAGAGGGCAATACATATACTCAAGGTACAAAACAAATTCGTAGTGGTCGCGCATAAATGGAATACAAGTATGACAAGGCACATGAGGCTATACCCAAGGTAGTGATACTACCGTTCGCCTGATCCGGGCTGGTGAGAACGCAACGCCGCAGCGCCCGCAACACCGTGAGACAACACTCCCAAAATCAAGGGTGCACCAATCGACAACAAGTATAAGTAGTTCGAAGAAGTGTGTCCACTTGAGGTATCAATCCTCCATTGGCCCGGCACAGCTCCTGTTTTAGTCATTTCCAATTTGACACAAGTGTCAAGGCTATCCATTATCGTTCTCTTTCTTCAGTCATCACGTACATCATTCCAACCACTTCATTCTGGATCATCACTCCGCGTATAGTTATTAAAGTGGTTTTCGGTTTAGATAGAGAGTATATCCATAACCGAATTCCGGTCTCTTTAATAACTTTCGTAATTATTACACCGATTGGTCGTTTATATATTTCAAAAACCAAATCAAATTCAATTTCAAATAGAATTCGTAAATCAACAATTCGTTTGTCTTTCGAAATCAATTTCCAAAATTTACATTTCAAAACTTCCAATTTACCATTTCAAAATCTTATAATTCAATTTCAATATCTATTTAAAACCATTCAAATATTGATTCAAGTTGGCAAATATCAGTTTCATTCCGAAATCATTTAAATTACTCAATCTAACATTTAAATCAATTTCAAATTCATTTATCGATTTCATTCAATATTCGTTAAGTAAATTTATCATTCAAAACAATTCCCATTAAATTTCCAATTCATTAAATCCATTATTTAAATTCAACTTCATTATATCAAAACTTACAAATTTAATTAAATTAAATTCATCAAATCAAATTCTTTACATTTCACGTCTTACATTAATTCCAAAATATCACATTTCCATTTCTTGATAGAGAAATTCAATTTCACTTATTTACTTTCTTAAATAATTTTCCAAAACTTAATTAATAAAAAACTCAATTTCAATTATAAATAAATTCACTTATTCAAAAGTTCAATTTTCTTATTACAGAATTCAATTCAATTTAATCATTAAATCATTCAATCTTATTTAATTATTAAATAATTCAAAACTTAATTATTAAATAATTTCAAAGTTTAATAATTTCAAACTTATTATAATTTCAAACTTAATTATAATTTCAAACTTAATTATTAAATCATTTCAAAGTTAATAATTTCAAACTTAAATATCAAATCATTTCAAACTTAATTCAATCATTTCTCAAATTAAACAACATTCTTTCAACAATTACATTGTTAATATTTTGTTTCAGATTTATTAAATATTAACATCTTTCTTTCATTAAAAATTCAAATTTCAACTTCATTTCAAAACCATAATATTTATTCAAATAAAATCCTTATTTTATTTTTTTAAATCAAATTTTTTGACCAATCGGTTTTATTTAATTTTCTTTCCTAGGTCAAAGTTTGATTTGGGTATTTATCATTTCAACCCGATTCCAATTCAACTCAAAAACAAAGCATAGTAAAGGGAACTTGCAGTGTGATAACAGGGATGGTGTCAAAGTAAATAAACAAGCAATAACAACAATCAATATCAATCCAATAATCAATTCAAATAATCCCGAAATAACCGTATTAATTCGCATTGTTATTTGTACGAATTAATATAATTATTTCTAGAATCTACACTATCATTTCATGTAGATTAAAGATTATTACATTACGGTTTTCACTTGTCATCTATTACAATTTCATACATCATCAATTTAACAACATACATTCAGTGGTTCAATATGTAATTAAACAAATCCTACGTGTCAATAAATTTAACAGATAAAGGGGTCATATTATACAAATGTCATTTAATCAAATTTAACATTTAACTATCCTATATCAATTTCAATTGCATACTATTTATCAATTTAACATTAACAATTTAACGTCCAATATAAACATCAACAATCAATCAATTATCAGCCAAACTGTATTATCATCGCATAAATAATTAATAGATAATGGTGTCAGATGTCACAGGTGAACTGATACAGGCAATAGCATATATAACAGTGTATTTAACTAACAGCAGCATATTTCAATTGTCGTTTCAACTGAAATCAAATTTAATAAATAAAAGAATGTTAATCGTGAGTGAGTGCTCACCTTTCGAGGCATGAGAGATAGACAATGAAGTTGAGTTACGAAATCCAAGCACGAATCCAAACAAACAAGGTTGGCACGAATTCGACGGATAAAGCTGATAGATTTGACGAACTAAATCAAAAATCAGTTTGATAAAAACAACAATTATATTATTATCGTTATGAAATCAATTTTTTTAAATTTTAAAACAAATATTAAAGTATCATATTTAATTAAAATCAATGTTTTAAATAATATATTTAAAACAATATTATATATATCTGACAGTATTATATAGGTTAAAACATTAGATATGTATAGCTAACAGCAACATAGATTTGAACATAAACACCTTTGCTAGTCATATAAAATGAACTATAAAATATATATACATTCAAGCAATTATATAAATAAATAAACTTTATACTATATAAACATTTAACTGCAAAACAGACATGGATTGATAAGACTAGTCAGAAATTTTATAACACAATATATATAATACCATATTAACATATATATATAGCAGTCATATGGCTAAGTACATAAAAGAAAATAAAATAACAAATATAATATACCTAAACATTATTATATTTATAAAACACGTCTATATACTGGAAACCAAACTCAGGTCTATTTGCATATATATATAAACTACTATATAACCATATACAAATAACAACTTTAAATCAATATTTCTTATAAATCAATATATACTTTCTTCATGAAATACACATATAACTTATATAATTATACATAAACAGAGACGTTAAATAAATACTATACGTTATCTAATAAGATAATATATACCAGCATACAGGCTTGAATATGCAATAACAAGGATATGAATACAATATTTCTCTTCAAGCAAACATATAAAATATGTATTTATATACTTATTAAATAGTCAGATATATATAACTTTGAATTTACATATACTTACAGAAAAAAAATGAAGAATATATATATTGTATAAACCTTTAAAACAAACATACTATAACTTATATAAATTTATATATTGCCGAACTGATATACTAAAACCAAACTGATATATATACATTTTAAATAGTAACAGCATGTAGATACAGTTGCATATACTACAAATCACGATAGATATATAATACCAATATATAAAATTAGAAACCAAACAGTAAATTACCCATAAAGATCAAAAAAGTGCTGTTAGTGAGGGTGAGTGGTGAAAAGCAAGATGAGATTGTCGGCAATGGAGCAATATGGTGGATGAGGGTGGAAATGACGTGTCTGCAATCGACGTTCATCTCTGAGGTAGCTTCGAACGGTGGTGGTTGCAGGCTGAGGGGGACCGATGTGGGCTGCTGCTCGGGTGGAGATGAGACCGATGGCCGCAAAGAGATGGCGTCGGCACCTGGTGGGAAAACACGAGGCAGAGAGAAGACTTGTGGTGATGTCGAGCATGGGTGGTGAGCTAGCATGGCTGACCTATGAAATTTGTGTGCAATGAAGAACGAAAGAAGTGAAAAATGAGAGAAGAGTCAGGTCAGGTAGAGAAAGTAATGGAGGGAATGGGAAGTGACAGCCAATAGAAATGAACGTGCACAAAAATGAACGAGAGTTTAGCAACCCAAAAGTCTTGAACGCATAAAAATGAACCGGCGTAAAATGAACGTGTAGTTCAAAATGAATAAGTGGCTACCAAATGTTGAAAGGTCAGATGGTGGTTTCGGAAATGATAAATGCAAATGTCTTGATGGCTTCACGGGTGAGCTGGACTGCAAAACCGATATAAAAATCGTTTTCGCGGATTGTAACCGGCTACCGATACGGTAGGCGTTACGCAAAGTGCAACGTACAACGGAACTTCGAATTTGACAATCGAATATACCGTAGAGATCTGCACGACGAGACGATCAAAACGGTATATAGAAATCAGTGGTACGATCATCCGATAAAAATCGATATCGGTACCAGAATGCTGCATTTTGCAGAAAATAAGAACGACGGAGCCAAAGATGTCCGAATTTGGAAAAACGACAAACTGACATCTTGCTCAGAAGATGGTTTAGAATTTTTCTATGTAAAAATATTTAGGTTTCGAAAACATTTTATTTTCAACGCTTTTTAACTGATTGAATTGAAGTGAATTTACGCGCGAAAAAAACTTTCAAATTTTCGGACGAAAATTTACCAGTTGCTATGTTAAACTAGACGTATTCCAAATATTAAATTTTTATTTCGAAATTTTATCGTTTAAAATTTCACAAAATTTCAACTAATTACGTTATTAAAACAGTTGAGATTTACGGGTCGTTACATAATAATAGTATTATTTTGAAAATAGTTTGGTTGGAAATATTTTAAAATGGGATTTAAAAGAAATAGAAAGCACTAAACTCACTTCAGTCGTCGGAAAATAATTCTGGTGATGACTACAACATCATCGGCGTTCATTTTCGAATTTCTGAGTGATGGATTGCTACCATTGGAGTTGTGTTTTCGTAAAACAAGTTTTGATTTTTAAATCCAAAGTATGATTCAATAAATATATGGTAATAAGTTTTGTACTTACAATTTGAAAATGGTATAGACAAGAAAAGAAAATTTGGAATTAAGATATGAAATTAAAATTTAACTTAAGTAAAGTTAAATAAATTGAGTTAATAAAATGAATTAAATGAAATGAAATTTAACTTAAGTTATATAAAATGAATTTTAAAAAAGAATTTGACTCAAGAAAAGGTATATGAAGTGGATTAATGAAATGCGTTAAATGAAATTGAATTTGACTTGTAATGAATTAATGAGATGAACTAATGGAATAAATTAATGAAATGGATATGAACTTGAGTTATAAAATAAAATTCAACTTAAGTTGTAAAATGAATTGAATATGTTTTGGAATGTGGTTTGATAGAATTGAATATGAACTTAAGAATTGAAGTGATAATAAACATTAATGGTGTAGTATAAAATGTTTGCAATAAATTTAAGTAATTGTTGTATGGAATGGTTCATAAATAATATTAGTATTGAAGAAATATACTAAGTGATAGTGAAATAAAATTTAACTTAGGAAAAATTAAAATGTAACGATTTTATGAAAGAGTCCATAAACAAATTTGATATGCAATGAAATGTTGTTAAACATAAATTTAATATAAAGTGAATGTAAATAAAGTGAATATTAATAATTGAATGTAAATGAAATTGAATGTAAATCAATTGAATGGGAATAAGTTGAGTGTAAATTAATTTAATGTTAATAAACTGAAAATGAATCAATTGAATGTTAATAAGAAATGAAAGTGTATAAATATAATGTTGACCTTCGAAAATGCAAATTGATATGATGATAAATTAATTGGACGGATATTATTTGTTGGTTGTTTCTCTTGTTACATTTTCTACATTTACATATAGTTATTGTATTAGTACATGTTATATATTGATATTACTTTCCCTATACTTGATCTCATTGGCTGTTGAGTGATTAGTAGGTGCGAATGGGTAAGCTTCGCGTTTTGAGCTCGCTTTCGCATTATATTGGTTGTATATGCTTGCTAATACTAATAAAAGGTACACATCTCGAATTACATACCGTATTTTTATTTTTTTTCCTATGGGATGCCTCATCCTTGAAGATGAGATGTATATTTGTTATTATATATATATTGTAAAATTTTCCAATCGAGCCACGCAATAAATTTTTTCGATCGAGCCGCGCAAAGGAGACGGTGGCGAAATTTTCCAAAAAATTAAGGCATTAGAAATTTTTTGGGAATTTTGAAAAGGAAAATTTTGATAACTAAAATTTGATGTTTATGTTATAACTTGAAATGGTATTAGTTAGCAACTATGAATGAATTTTAAAGACATAGATTTTATAATCTATGTCAACTAATTGATTTTGAAAAGTTAATGGGTTAGAGCATTTTTCTTACATCCCAATTTCAAGGGCAAAATTCTTTAAAAGGGAGAAGAATGTAACGACCCAGAATTTTAGTCATTTGAATTTGAAATATTTAATTGATTTTAAATATTGAAAAGTTAAATTTATAAGTTAAACAGTTTAAATTTAAATATAATGGTTATTTGGATTTATAGAATTGTTTAAATAATTGAATCTTGAATGTAATGTGGATAAGAATGATTTCAAAAGCTGATTTAAATTCTGTTTAAATAAGAATGAAGATAGTAAACTTTTGATTTTGAGTTAAAAGTGATTAAACTAGTTTTAAATAATAATTCGTTTTATTTAACGTGTGAAAATAGCCTTCCGGGGCACTGTCTCGGATTTCAATGAAACGAGTGCCATTGGATCCATAATGGTGAATTATTATATGCCATCGAATTTCGTGGCAATTGGACATTTTGTTTAGTCATGCGAGCTCGAAACGCATAGAAAGTAATTAAAGAAATTTAAATTAATATAATTTGATTTGGAAAAGCTAACTTCTGTATATGATGGAACTGGGTCTCGATATTGGTTCCATTATGTGCAGAATAGGGGTATTACATATAGAACGTCAGGCAGCACACCTCGTTTGGAGTTCGAGATTTTTGAGTGCATCGAGATAGATATTTTTGAATATATATATATTCTCCATGCTTAGGCCATACCTTCAGCCATACCCCATACACGTTCACACCCATACTCCTTCCCTTATTAATCGTGTTCAGAACCAAAGTGAATAGCTAGTTTCAGAATTTTAAAGAAATCATCACCAAATCCAACGGCAGAGGTTCGTCGGGGCCAATCGAGGCGATATTAGCCTTCAACCATAACTAGGAAAATATAGACCTCTAGGCGACAGGGTTTCAACGGTTGGATTGTCGTATGGAGCGCCATGGAGGCAAGATTTTGGCCGCGTTCGTGGCAGCATTTAGGTACGGTTTCGCTCGTCGACGAGGCTTTGGGCGGCGCAAGGGGGTCGTGTGGCGAGGGGAAGTTAGGGGCTGTCTTCGTCGAAGTCGCAACAATCTTCGGCAAAGCGATGGCAGCGCGGCGAATGAAAGGAATCGCGATCGATTTTTGTTTTCTAGGAATGAATGAGAACGAGGGAAAAAAGTAATTAAGGTTTAATAGTTTATTAATTAAAAGTTAATTATAATTTAATTGTTTCAATTGTTTATAAATTCATAACTTTTCCATACGAGGTCCTAATGGAACGCGACAAGTTGCGTTGCATTCGTATCAGCGAAATCTGCATTATGGAGTTAGATTGGATGAATTCGGAGCTAGTAGGAATTTGGGTTAAAATTGAATGCCTGTTTAATTTTATTTCAAACCGGAGCGGTTTGGCGATAACTGGAATCAATATGAGTTGAACTTACCTTTTTGGTTAACCGGTTATGCTATATAGTTGATTTAAACTGTTGATTAGATGTTTTGATGATTTACTATTTTATTAGTTGGTTTAGATATATTCCCGCCCCTAGAGTAGATGAGACCCTATTACGTTCTCGTGTAATAGCGGATGACCCTTTGTATAAGATCCCACCTTGAAGCGGTTGATTTATATTTCATGATTATATATTGTATGTGTTGTAGGGGAACATTTTGGAGAGATCCAACTAGATTGCTCACACAGTTGATTTTATTTTCCATATATTTTGATATATGATGTGTTGGATGCCATATTTGATGACATGGATGATTTTTCCCTATTTAGTGTTATAATAGCACCGGGCCATATTTTTAGTATTTTGAAATACTATAAAATGAAGATTTAGTTTTTAAAAGGATTTTAAGTGATTTCCAAAATTTATATATTTTAATATTTATTCTTGAAATTTATTTAAAGAAGAATTTATTTTAAATTAAAAAGTATGATTTTTAGATATTATAAATTAATAGTTTATGAAATATTTTAAATATAGATTTTTGAACTATATAATAAAGATTTTTAAAATCTTAAAAATAATTCCATCTTTTATAATAAAGAAATACAGTTTTGAAATAAAGATAGAAATATTTCGATATAAGTTATTATTAACCATTTTATATAAAGATACACACACATATACATATATTAAGGTTAATTTATAAATGTGGGAATTTATAAATGTGATAATGTATAAATGTGGCATTTTACAAGCAAAGTGAAGATTTGTGAAATCGTATTTTATTAATAAAATGATAGATTTATAAACGGTGTTATAAATAAAAGGAAACCATCATCATTGGATAGATAGAGGAAATAAATCAAATTGGGAATGTATGATAATATGTGGGATGTTGTTTTAGAAAAATAGTCGATTCTATTTTGGAAATTGAAAGTGATGATAGATTTGGAGATGTTAAACGATATGTTATAAAATAGAAAGAGATTTATAAATATACTTTTATAAATATGGAAATGATTATGTTGAAATTTAGGTATGGATTTTTATCAAGGAAATACATTATATTTAAAAGTTTTTTATTTATATTAATATTGTTTTAAAGTTGTTTATCAATATTTTAATATTTTGAAAAGTTAATTATTTAAATTATTGATATGGTTAGAAATTAATTATAATTATTTATCAATAAGGTTTTGGAAATTATTTATTATTATTTATAATAATGCTGAAGATAAATTATTATTGTTTTGTTAATATTGTTTTGAAATTATTAATTACTATTTTTAAGATGTTTGAAGTTAATTACTATTTATTTATACTGTTTATTATTATATAATTGTGTTTTAAAGTAAATGGTTAGAATTTATTTAAAAATGTTTTCGAGATTTATAAATAGGGTTTTATAAATAGATATGGGTTTATAAGAGGAATCTTATAACATTGTTTGAAAAACTTTAAGGAAGATTTGAAAAGGGTATACCATAACATCCATTTCGTAACACTTATTTTTTCTAGTTACCAACACTTATTTGCGTTGTAGATCAATAACAAAAATAAGCGTTGCTAAGCAAAAAATGTGTGACCGAAAATACACATTTACAATTTTTTTATTGCTGACACATATAAGTGTTGGGAAATCTGATTAAATTGAAATTAACCAAATGTTGGTAGGGCAAAAATGTAAATGAGCATCCTTTGTCATTTGTTGCCCTAATCCTCAACCCTTACTCATTCCTTCAGCTGCCACAAAAAAAAATTTCTCGTTCAGACGACTATTTCGTCCTCTCACCTTCAATGAATTGACCACTCTCCTTCAGGCAAGGAATCGACCTCTCTCCTCCAAGAAAATCTGCCTTAACTTCAAGCAATTCGATTTCGGCCACATTTATTTCTGCCTTCTACCGCATCTAAATCCGTATTGGACTGTTATTTGGATCTATTCTTCTTCCCGCTTTTGATAGTCTGGTTTAATTATGGATTTGCTTCTAAAAAGGTATGTTATGTTTCTCTCATTCTAACTTGTAGTTAATCATAGTGTTCATTATTCAATTTTGGTTTCCTTTTCGTTTCTGCAGATTTTGAACTAGAGCTTATAGAAGTCAACTTCTGCTCATGCTGTGGCTTTGGATCGTTTCAAGTACTGAAGAGTAAATTGGTTTGTTTTTTTTTCTGGTAGATTTGTAACATAATCATGAGATATTCTGAGTCAGAGTTCTTACTTTTCTAAGTCTCATTCGCATTTGTATTCGGCATCTAGTTTGGGACAAGTTCGCGATAAGAAATTCGGTAGAGGAAGTTGAGAAAAGTGGAATAGATAGAATAATTGTTTGCGAAAATAAGTTGAAGAATATGATTGGAAGAGGGATTGACTGTATGGATCCTGAAATTTTTAATATTTGCAATTTGTTGATATTTTCTGGGAAACTTTTTCTCTCACGTCATACTAAGGTCCAAAATAGAAATCATTCCTCCTAACCACAAACAAAACATAGGCACTCGTTTTGAATTTATTATAGTAGATAGTTATCATTGTGTAGAAACGTGAATTGGAGTTTGTTTTCAACATCAAATCATTTGTTATGTGGAATATATAAAAAATTAGTCAAAATTTACACATAATATTCGGTGATATGAGTATATGCAACTGCACCATTGAATAAACAATATATGCTATACTTTTTTTTGCATGGTCAAATATTTGTAGTCACACAGAGTACAAAAATAATTTTTTTTTGTTTTAAAATCAATCAAATATTAAATTAAGGTTATAAATAATTGATGACTACCTAAAATTTTGATCGCATATTTTCTTGGTCAAATGTTTTAACAATAAAATGAAAATATTTTATATCCTTACCAAAGTTTGAAATGCCAGTTTCCACTCGCGTTTCATTTATTTGAGATTTTTGAAATCCCAGTTACTTTAGGAAAATTTAAAATTTAATTTCCCGTTACAATTTTGTTTATGAAATTTGATACTGTTTTCTGCAAAATACATTGATACATGTTACATACATTTATTTTCGAAAATAAAATATGTATTATGCTAAAAAAAAGTTGATGCAATTACTAATTGTTACTTTTTTCATATTATTTCTGTTGAATTAGGTTCGAATTGATAAAAAAAGAACAACATGTCTAACATTATCCAGTCGTTTGTGTATATTCATTATTTTGTTTGATTTTTGTTCCATTCTTTTACATGTTTATTGTGTTTTCTCCCCTTTTTTTGCCCTTTTTACTTCTTTCTTGAACACTTGGAAAGCAGATCCATAATTTAGACGAAAATGGAATTTAGATCGGCTTCTGTCCCGAAAGTCATCGAATGGAATAATTGGAATTTTGAAGTTCCAATCAAAATTTTGAACCATGGATTCCTTATGTTAAAATATAAATATTTGCACTTAAGATACAACCTTTTCGTTTTGTTGAGAAAACCTGTGTTTCTTTATTTGAGGAGCAAAGTCCAATAACATAACATATTGAGGAAGGGAAATGTTATCATGTGCCATATAGGCATGTGTTAAGGTTGTTAAATTACCTAAGTTGCCCATCGAATTCCACCCGTTAACTTTTGGTCATTAAATCAGTGTTCTTTTGAAAAGCTTCGATCTGATTGCTACTTGTCATCGTTGCAAATTTCTTCAAATTTTAAAGAGATTGAATGAAGAGGAATACAAGGGGACCGATCAACTTTTACTCGCATTTGTTAAGCATTAACGCTAGCGTTAGAAAGATTTTCACAATGATTTGCAAAAGTCCGGAATAAGGAGCAAGCGGAAAATTATAGTTATTAATCAAGAAATTTGGAAGAAAATAAAAAATAAATTTGAAGAATATAGTTTGTGCATCCAATGTGAGCTCATTTCAAGCTAGAGCATGAGTTATGACGTGAAAGTTGGAATTTGTAACGTTTTGAAACTTTGGTTTTGGCCGCAGGCGCGATTTTATGTTCTGCTAGCATATACCTTTGACGCAAGTTACAAAAGACATGAAAAGGCTATAGTAAAATGTCCCAAAGAGACCTTAGAAGCTTTATATAATAATATATTATTTTTAGCCTTTTATTTAACTGGTTTAAAGAGGTTTCATATTTCAAAAGGGACCTTGGTTTGCATTTTTTGTGATTTTTTAATTTCTTTCCTATTTATTCGTTTTGTTTGCTTTTTCTCTTATTTTCTATCATGAATTGCCGAGTGTAATGTTAATTTGATGTCCTTAATCATGTCTGACAAGATTAAAAAAAACCAAACAGTTAATTTGAGGGTTTTTTTGTTCTTTGTATTCCATGTATTCACTGTTATCTTTGTTCCTCAGTGTTAACTAATTAATAATATGTAAACGTGCATTTGATGAGTCCCATCCCTAGGTCTTTCCACTGCCATTATATGATTTCAGCTCAATCCCAGTTCAACATATTGTTTAACAATTAATGGAGGCCGTCCTTTTATAATTCGCTGATGCACAGGTATACCGCCCTATGAAATGATTGGACTGTAGTTTATAATGCTATAAAATGTTATAATATCTCATCCATTTAGGTTCCTTAAGGTTGATTGGCAGTAGAGTAAACTTTAGTTGTAGCATTCAATTTTACATTTATAGTAAACCTATGAATTAGTATGCAGAAAACTTACCATCTTCAATTAAGTTTCCAAAATACTAGAAGAACATCCAGCTCTCAAATTTCCTGAAGTACGTGCAGCCATAGCTGCTCTACTTACTGTAGGTGATCTGCGCAAACCTCTATTTGTACGTTGGCATGATGGACTCGATCTTATTGATTGGCTAGGTGCTTTTTTCGGATTTCAGAAGGATAATGTAAGAAACCAAAGAGAACATTTGGTGCTTTTACTAGCTAATGCACAAATGCGCTTACACCCTCCTCCTGATAATATTGGTATCTTAGAGCCTTCAGTTGTCAAACGTCTTAGAAAAAAATTGCTTCATAAATTACAATGCATGGTGTGCATTTCTTGGAAGAAAATCAAATTTATGGGTATCTGATTCATCTCCAATAACCAGGCATTCCATGCCTGACCCAAGAAAAGATTTGCTGTATACTGCTTTGTATTTTCTTATTTGGGGCGAGGCTGCTAATTTGAGATTCATACCAGAGTGTTTATGTTATATTTTTCATCATATGGCTATGGACTTGAATCGTATTCTTGAAGATTATATCGATGAATCAACAGGGCATCCTGCTTTACCTACTGTATCAGGTGAGAATGCATTCCTTACGCATTATAGACACAAAGATATTTGCTACCTGATCAATAATTTTTTGTTGGCTTACCTTAAAAATGCACTGCAAAAATTCGTCAATCTTTTTTGAAGTGGCACATTCATAACCTGGGTTGGGACAATTCTTTTCAAAAGGAAAAAAAAGATACTTGCGTTGCTTAAAAACGCATTATGGGAAATTCTTCAAGGTAAAATAAACTAAATAGCACGTGTGAAATTTGTTCATAAAGTGGAAAATTGTTGTTTTTCACATTTTTACTTCCTAGTCACTTTTGTTGTTTTGATCAGACGATGATAGCACTTTTGCTGTTTTTCAAATTATACTAGTTGGTAATTTTCACTAGTTGGTGGAGTGATAATAGATAGAGAATTCAGCAGAAGTATAACAGTGGCACATGACATTACTTTTCAATCATTTATTTTGAACCAACAATCAAACACCTAAGCTTGTCAAATAATTATTAGGATTATTGATGTAGAAGTAGCCCTTACAACAATGACTCACTTAATTCCTATTCTACCACAATGTAGGTTAAATTAAGCTTTGAATTTGTGACGCCCCACCTCTATACCCACGCTAACCAAGAACACTACGATGTAGTACTGTAATTAGCACGGAGAATAAGGCTGTGGAGGAGGGACCATCCATGTAACTTCTTTGTGCGAGCACCGATACGTCAAATAGTATAGAATGCATATCTTTTAAGGAGGAAACCCGACATACCGATACAAACACAAAGCTATCACACGGTGGCTATATATAATCTTCGGAAACAAACATAGAAATAATCATAACATAAATCAGTCATAGACATCCATATCACAAAGGCGGAAGAAGATATGAATAAATATATAACACATGAAAGTGTACATCAGAGTAGTGGTCGGAAAGATCCACTATAATACAAAAGAATAGCATCACGTGCTATACAAAAGAATAGATACACAACATAGAGTCTATATCTCAAATGTGTACAACCAAAAACTACTAATCTAAGTAGTTAGCCAAAAGTCAGAATAATCCAGAAGAGAAGTCAAGCAGAAGCACCTGTAACATCTCGGTCTGACCCGAGTATTATTTATAAGAAAATAATAAACGGATCAGTCTAACTATAAATATCAGATGACATGATATAGGATAAGGGGTATGGCATAAACATATAATAACCATGATGGCATACTACTATAAGTATGTAAATGATAATCAACAAGGGATTAATCAATGTCACAAGAATCTTCTCAAAGATCCAAACACATAAAAAGGTAATGACACACAAATTCACCAATACACGAAAACTGATATCATATCAGTGAAAACCACAAAAGTTGGTGAAGCACTAAATCCAGAAATCAACACACGAAATCCAGAACAAATCCCAGAAATCAACACACGAAATCCAGAAATCACTAAAAGGGGTAAGTCCGAGCACACAGACGAGAAGCTATATCATGGAAGCTATCCATTTAATTTTCCGAACACACGGATGGCCCGAAGGCAAGTCCGAACACACGGACGAAGAGACGTCGCTCAGTCGCTAGTCTAAATCACAAGAATGATCGTCATGATCATAAGGAAGTGTCAATCACACTAAGCTAGTAAATATATGAGTTTAGCTTCATGTCCCATAACCACTTGCTTAACTTAAATATTTACGAACAAACTGTAGATCTTCACTAGGAAATTGTCACAAAAGGGTTCAATTGAACAAGTCCAAGAGATAACCGACGAAGTGAACGCAAGCATTTCATACCACTCGTTTTACTAAGTCGTTTAAGTCGATTTCTCGTTCGAGTGAAGTAAAGGCTTATATATATTAGTAGATTGGAAATCGGTTTGAGAAAACGAACTTTTGATATTAAAAATAGTGTTGAAATCGAGTTGATGAAAGAGTTTTGATATTTACTACTAGTATTAACACCTTCATATCTTTAAAGTGACAAGTCATAAAACGATTGTTGGAACAATCTATCACAAAAATTCACATTCGAAGACGCGAATAAAATCCAAGGAAATCAGCTCAAAATGCATCAAAGTGGAAGTTCTGATGAATGCTTTTCAAATAAGATTGCCTACGCAGAGTAATACGGGGTTCGACTTAGTGAAGGCAGGCTGGTCAGGCGACCTAAGTAAAAGTAGGTCATATGACCTAGCAGAAGAACAGGTCGAACGACCTAAGGGAAAACTGCTCAATCGACCTAAGTGCTAACTCGCGAGCGACCTAACGAAGTGCGCAACCTAACAGTGAGGCGCGACCTAAGGATGTGCGCGACCTATCAGTGTTACGCGACTTAAGGTGATTCGCGACCTAAGGGTACGCGACCTAACATGGTTCGGGACCTAAGACTTAGTGGGATCGAGCGACCTAAGGGATAAGGTCATACGACCTAAAAGGAATAGGGCTAAGCGAGCGACTTAAGGTCCAACGACCTACGGCTTAACAGAGTCGAGCGACCTACGACTTAGCAAACGAATGTCTTAACGACCTAAGCCTTGAACGACTTAGTGGAACGACTTAACGACCTAAGCCTTGAACGACTTAATGGAACGAACGACTTAACGACCTAAGCCTTGAACGACTTAGTGGAACGAACGACTTAACGACCTAAGCTCAAATACGAGCTACGAGCTAAGGCTGGAACGACCTAGTGAAGTTAGGTCGAGGACGACCTACGACTTAAGGCCTGGACGAGCGAGCTAACTGCAAACGACTTAAGCCTTTAACTCGTGAACGACTTATGCCTTTAACTCGTGAACGACTTATGCCTTTAGCTCGTGAATGACTTAACATTTTTCCTGGAGATTATAGGTCGGCAACGACCTACGACTTAAGGGCGAATATGACCTACGACCTATGGACGAGCGACCTAATTCCGAACGAGCTAAAAATGGCCAGAACGACCTAGTAGCGGTTTTTCACCAAAATCACTAAATTTTGGAGTTTTTCGCCAATCCAATCCAAACCAAATGCAACAAACATGCTAAAGTGATGAGGAATCATTCCCAACAGTCCAATGACGATTATAGGCAAGATGTGAGATCAAAATCTCACCTTTTCACGGAATTTGATGAAGATGGAGATTTGAGAGCAAAGCAAGAACACCAACAAGCTTGAATCAATGTTCTTCACGTGAATTTGATGTTGAATCTCGGATTTGCTATAGAATTTGTGTTTGGAGTTTTAATTTCCACTTCCCACCACCATTTTTGACAAAGCTTGAAGTGTTTTGATAGAGTGAGGAAGATGGTTGGGCTGAACTAAAGGGGTGCAGTCCAAACCAAAGTCAAAGGCCGGAAAAAGTGTCGAAAATTTCACTATCTCCAAACATATCGAAGTTTACACTCAAAAAGATCGCAAACGTCATTTTGAACTCAATGGAAGTGGTCTCGAGTCCTAATTTGACCGTATGCAAAAAGTAGCTTTTCGGACTAACATCCGACTAATGATAAAATATTTAAATATAAAATCGATAGATATGCGGGTTGTTACAGAATTTATCCATTATCACTGTTTTCCCCTTGGATCGAAATTAGTATTGAAAACCAAGTTAGTATTTGTAGTTGGTCTTATCATGAATGCCGTTAAACATCATGCACTCCAATATCCATGAGATAAAGAGAAAACTAAGTCGAAACTGAGTCGAAACGGCTCAGTTTCGAAACTGAGCCGAAACGGTTTCGAACTGAGCCCGGGCTCAGTTTCGAAACTGAGTCGAAACGGCAGTTTGAGCCCAGTTACATTATTAATTATCAACTTAATTTAATGTTCAATTTAATTTTTATAAAGGAATTGCAAATTCAATTTAACGTGATATTAAATGCAGGCACTTCTAGAGGAAGCCGAAAAAAAGAGGAAGTTGGATGATAGTTCTAAGGGTGGAGTCGAAGATCTTGAAGATGACCCAATTGCGGAAGTTTTTGGTTCTGACACGAAGAAAAATGTATTGAATTAACCAACTTAATTATGTATTGTACTTGTTTTGAAGTAGTTGACATTGTTATGAAGTAGTTGATTATGTATTGAATTAACCAACTTAATTATGTATTGTACTTGTTATGAAGTAGTTGACATTGTTATGAAGTAGTTGACTATGAAATTTATGTTGTTATTTGATCATGAATATTGTAAATTTTGGGTTCCTATTGAATGTAGTATAATAATGCATATCATGTTAGTTATTAATTGTTTATTAATGTTAAAATAATTGACTATATTGAGAATGAAAATATTTCAGCGTTATAAGCGTTGGCAATTAAAATTTACCAATGCTTATAAGCGTCAGCATAGAAAATTAAACAATGTTGGTTGGTTAATTTGCCAACGTTTATAAGCGTTGCTAAATAATATACACCAACGTTTATAAGCGTTGGCGAATACAACCTTCCAACGCTTATAAGCGTTGGGAAACTAAACTCCCCAACGTTTATAAGCGTTGGCAATAAATTGCGACGCCCTTACAGCGACGCTAATAAGCGTTGCTGAAACTGTTTGCGACAGTTATACTCGTTGGGAATCACCTGTTTTGGTGTAGTGGTAAAAAGAGTTTTATAAATGGTCTTCGATATTTATAAAAGAATTTTTGAAATGGGTTTATATATTTATAAGAGGAGCTGTATAAATCATCTTATGGATTTATAAAGGGTTTATAAATGATTTTAGGAATGTATAAAAGAGTGTTTATAAATGATTTTAGAGATTAATGAATGGGTTTATAAATGGGTTTTAGAAATTTATAAAGGAATTTATAAATCTGTTCTAGAATTGTGTAAAAAGGAAATCTTTCTCTATTTTGTGAATATACTTATACCGTTGAGATAGGTGTATTGATAATTTCCAAATATTGAAAATATAAGGGTTTGTGAATGAATCTTTGTAAAAGTATTTTGGTACAAATATTTACCAAGTGATTTTAGATAGTGAAAGATTTATTAAAAGAGGCCAGTAGTTGCTTATGTGCTTAACCAATGTTGGTTTTCCCTATGGAATTAAATCCCTAATTTGAATGTGTGTTGTTAATAGTTAAATAACCGGCTATCAAATATGGACCCAAAACGTAACTTTGAAAATATCTAGGAGAAACACGTGAGTTATATGGTACAATCGACTCCGATGATGTTGTACTGTGCATATAAATCTCGTTTCGTTCTCCTATGACAGATGATAAGGAAATCTGCCCATCAACGGTTAGGAGGTGATCTCCGCTCTTATCTTTGACTATTTATTTCCTAAAGAACCGGGGTTAAGTTTACCGAAAACTATCGAATGTTTTTTCGAAGAGACCGAGATCGGATATGTTATTGGAAAACCACATCGATCCAACTCAAGCATTTCGAAGTGAAGATGATGGAATTTGAAGACGGAGCTCTCAAGCATTTCGTTCAGTCCCAGAACGAACTTTTATGGATGAATGCTGGCATTGCATTGTTGCATGGAGGGTAGGGTTAGCATTCCAAGTGGGAAGTGCTATATAAAGGTAAAACGTAGCCTCAAGCCTCGTCAACCGGGAAATGAAAAAAATTGGGCATGCAGCAGGGTGAAGTGTGTCGCTCCTATCAGGGTATGGTGATTCTAAATCTGGATCAATTACTATCTACTCATGTATGATTCGAGGCCCATTAACGAAAGGGGCGATCATATTTGGTACTACTAGTCAAGGGATAGGCCAGTCCTGTGTAGCAGGGGTACAAGATGTTCTTGTCAGACACCGGTGCATTTTATCTAGAGATGTACCATTGAAAAGTAGTTCCTTCCCCTGTCATAGTATGGAACCCATTCTCCAATACGAGCTTTACAGATTTAGTTGTACTCATCTATGCTGAAACGTGAGATGCAAGCATTTCAGCTATATTCATATTTTACTTTGACCCCGAGACATTATGTAATAGCCCGCTTTTCCGTACCCCTTGAATAGACACTAATCTCCATCTATTTACTCAAGGTGAACGAAAAACCGAACCATTAGGGTTTTAAAAGAAGAGGTAGAAGAAAAGATAGAAGAAAAGAGAAAGAAGAAACAAAAGAACAACATCAGAAACAGAAACAATATCAGAATCTCACATATCGCAGCGGAACAATATACAATAGATAATTACTAGTCTTTTAAAACAAAGAACTATATCAGTTTATACATACATCAATCATCAGAGTCAATATACAACAATGGACAGTTATATAACTTGTCCTTATACAGAATACACAGCGGAATAAATACTATCAGATACAAATACTACGTCTCGCCATCCAGCTTATCTCCAAAGCTCCAGAATATCCTGATAATATAACTCTAGGCTGCCCGTGTGGAAAATTTGTGGGCACCCAGAGTTTAGAAGGGAAACAATAAACTCCGAGTCAGTCATGGTGACTGGTGTGAGATCGTAAAACAGTTATTTTCACAAAGAAAATAAAACAGATTCGCAATGCTTTTGGAAAATGAAACTACCATAAGACCTCCCGCCACACACACAATGCAAACGCAGAATTGGAGGAGATTTCTTCTTATGATAGTCAAAGATGCTTACTACGCCAATCATTGGATATTATTATTAATGTCTAGTGTGAAGAACATTTCGAAAGTATAATATTAATCTTAGCCAGCATAGACATTCCGAACTATGCCTACTATAGCTACCATCTAAACAGTGGGGCGCCACCATAAGTAAATGGCAGGTTCTACAACTAATACCGTACAAAGTTCGTATTTGGAAGGTGGATTTCCAACAAATGGTCAGGCTAAGGAACTTCCTTTCCTCCTGCCGAATAGGATCGCCTCTGGCTGGACGTCCCGAGAGACAAACTGCTCTCTGCCAAACAAGGCCGGGTTACCCCTGTAACAGGTAACTCACGAATATGTCATCACCCGGTCCTTTGGGACCTTTATCCGAGCGCTCGATATCCAACATCACACATCATAAAGAAAGTGTATCCACATGAGTAAGTATCTGGGCTCCATACCATGATACCACCCCTTTCCAGAAGGAAATGACATAACCTAAAGGGCGCGACCCTCATAACCTTGCCGCAACATTCCTGTTTCGACCATTTCCGGGTTGTTGAGGCCCTGACGAAGTCTCATCCACAAAGCTACGCTTTTTCAAAAAGCCACGCTTTGGGTCAACAGATGATCAACCTATGATCACAAAGATAAACGATCAAACAAATGATCATATCACAAATGATCAAACACTGATCATCACACAGCAACACTCAGCATGCCACATTACCAAATTGGGAATATATCGCTGATAACTTCAACTACATAACCTCTGAGCTCGTACGTCTCAGAGAAGGGTGTTAAGCTAAAAGAATAAATTCTCCGCCACCAACAGATATGTATTTGAAAGAAATCAGCTTTATATCTTAAAGTGTAATGTCAGACACACAATCCATACAAGTCTGTTCCGGGATCGAACAGAACCGAAGGCACTTCTCACGAAGCCCTTGCAAATCCGGATAATTTCCAATCACGTCCGGACTTCCCGTCACTAAGGGTGATAAAACCTCTAAATCGAAGATCAGTCGATGTAGAGTAACTCGACGGTAATCCTTCCGTTTTCAAAAATATCCGGTCTTCAACACCGGTCATCAAATGCGATTCATAACGACGTATCACCTATTCGGAATGGGTTATACGACCCCATGGTCCTTTCCCGGCTAACCCGAATAGTGAGCGCTTATTCAAAAATAAGTGTGACATTCAAATTCATACAATTCACAACAAATACCTATTCAAGGTAATTATTGATAGTCGGTTATTTAACTATCAATAAAGATGCGCAACATCATCAGATTCCAAATAATTTTCCAAATTATTTATCTCCCAAAAATATCTTTACAAGATAAATAATTTCCACACTTCAACTATTTGAAAACAATTTCAAATCAATTTCCACATTTCATTTTATCTTTGAAGATAAAATCTCAAAACAGTTCATTTCATATTGGAAAAGCATTTCCATACTTATTTAAAAATAAGAATTTCACAAATCATTTATTTTCAACATTTGAAAATATTCAATATACTTAAATCAATATTAAGTATATATTCATTCTTTAAGGAAATCATTCTCTTTAAACACATTTATTTGAGTCAAAACGAATGTTATGTAAAACATCGTTACGACGACTCAAAATCACTAGTATAGGGATTCGGAATTAAGATAGATATATAAATCCCAATACTACATCAAAACATTTCCTTTTGGAAATCATTTACTATAACAACAGTGTTATAGTCCACCACTTCCTTATTCTTCGAAAACGTCTATTTCAACAATAAATGTTGAAATCTATGATTTCGATAGTTCACACGTTTTAAAACATCTTTCAAAACAATTAACTTCATTTCAAATATCACTTTCCCAAAACCATATCTATTTTTTTTCAATAATATATTCACTGTCCAAAATCGTGAATATACTTCAATAACCAAGTTTCAATCCCTTTTTACATATTTATTTCAAGAATTATCCACTGTCCAAAATCGTGGATAAAATTCCCTTAATAATCTCTATATTTAAAATCAACCAAATTTGATTTATTTTCGAATTTATAAAACAACGTTTATAAATTCTATTTCCATTTTATCACAACTTCGATTTATACATCTTCTTTAATGACCCATTCAATTTATAAGTTAATATAACTTATAATTCATTTATTTTAAAAGAAATCGTTCTTTTAAACTTCTCAAAATTTAAAACTTTCAGATTCCATTAACTTATGAAATCCCAATTTATAATCCATTTTAACACTTATAGAAACTTGTCTTATAATCCCAATTTTTTTCAAATTCATAAACATCCATTTTTGTACATCTTTTAAATAAACTGTTTATAATGCTTTAGAAATCCAAATTTATACCATTTCATAAATTTCTTAATTTTTTTATTTTAAAAATCACACTTCGATTTTATTTCACAAAAATCTTAACTTTTATAACTTTAAAATTTTAGACGTTTATTTATTTGAAATAAACCAATCCAAAAATTCAATAAAACGTCTACTTTCAAAAATCACTTTAAAAACCCTTTTCAAAATAAAAGTCGTTATTTTTACTTTTCAAAACTGAATCCGATGATGCAACAACACCAATCAGTCCATCACAACAGTCAATATCATATATCAATATGATAACAGAATATATATCAATATCTGTAAATAAGTAAATACAGTTGAGGAATCCAGTTGGATCCCTCCAACCTATTTCCCTGCATCCAAAGACGTTAGCACAATACCAATTCCGCTCCAGTACGGAATTATCGCGGTATATGGGTTTTATAAAAATCCGCTTACTAACGGCGCAATAGGGTCTCATCCGCTATACGAGGCGGGAAATCAATCAATCCAATATATACATATGCCAATATGTATATATTGCTATATATATATATAGATATATCCTACTATATCTAATATCACATCCAAGCAGTCAAATAAATAACTGAAAATTCCACTTTCATTTGAGTGAGAAGATCTCACCTTGATTTTAATTCTGATTTCAGTGTTTATTTCGAATAAAATTAAACGGGCGTTTAATTTTACCCGAAATTCACACTAGCTCCAAATGGCTCCAATTCAGTTCCATAGCAAAGTGTTCGACGATACGATTCCAACGCATCTGATTTCGCATTTTTTCGATCTCGTACGAAAGAGATATAACAATTTAAAGTTTATACAAATTTAAATATAATTAATATACAATTCCTTTTTCAAATTTTATAACCTACAACGCATCGTGGCCCTTGATTATTGATCCAAGCAATCCAGGCCGAACAGCCTTTCTTCTTCATCATGCGTTTGAAACCCAGGCAATATCACGTACGAGAAACCCAAATCGGCCACCTAACCTTATCAATTTTCGAGCCTCCCCCGATCGCCTAGCCTTCGATCAACCACCTTCATATGAAAGCCCATCTCCTCCTCCTCCAACGACCACGAGCAAGTGAAGCTCGGTCCCACCTAGGCTGAGAATTAGCCTCACGAACACGCGCACTTCCTTGGCCAGCTGCGCCTTCATCAACGCGCCGATGATGATCACAGCCGTATAGATTGGAAGCTCTCGTGATGCTTAACGTTTTTGATTTAGGGAGTTTTCAATAATACTGAGTGGATTTAGAGAAATCGAAGAGAAAAGAAAGCAAAATATCGGCCATTGATTTTAGGGGTGGCTGCTGGAAGAGATGAGTTAGGGTTTAGGCAATTGTTAACGTATATGTATATATATACGTATATAAATAATGTTAAATTCATTTTAAAACGACTTTTCCAAACGATCTCCAAATTACACGTGCCGCCTGGCATTCGTAAGGTTTACCCCGCATTCCGAACACAATGAAACGTGTTTCGGGAGCTAATTTGGTCATCTGTGTGAGTTACGGAAATAAACAGTCAAATTTAAATCAAATCGATTTAAACCGATTTCAATGCGTTTTGGCTTGCCCCGGACAAACGGTACATCCGATTGACTTGAAATTTGAAATCTTACAATAATATCACATTACGGATCTGATGAAACTAGTTTCGTCGAAATCCGACACTATTTGAAAAATAACTATTTTAACTCGCCAAATTAATATTAAAACAATTTCGATGCGTTTCGAGCTGCCACAGTCAAACGACAACTCCGATTGCTACGAAAATTGAAATCCGATAATAACAAACTATTACGGATCCAATGGAACTGGTCTTGTCCAATTCTGAGACTGTTCGAAAATTGGCTATTTTTCAATCGATAATTAAATATTAAAATATTCAATTTTCACAGATTAACTCCAAATTCAATTTTAAAAGTTCTATAACCTCTCTCTAATTCCAGTATGATTAAATAAAATTTTACAAATCATTTTCAATCATATTAAACTCAATTTTCAATTATCTCTGGAATTTCAATTATTAATTTATCGATTTAATTATCAAATAAAATCCAATATTCGAAAAATAAATCATTCGACTTCTAAATTCCATTTATTAATATTAAAAATCAATTAAATATTCGAATTTTAATTATAAAAAATTCTGGGTCGTTACAGATTTCCCCCCTTAAAAGAATTTCGTCCTCGAAATTACCAAGTAAGAAAGAAGATACAAAATCTATTAACTTTCCGAAACAAACCATTCAAATTAGATTTACAATCTCTTAAATGTTTAACTTTTCCAAAATTCATAGTTAAACTTCTATCAATAACTTTTACTAAGTTTCCAAAAATTTTAAATTTTCCAATTTTCCCAAAAATATTCTAACGCCTTAAATTTTTAGAAAAATTCGCCGGAGTCTCCTTTGCGCGGCTCGATCCGGAAAAAAAAATGACAGTGTATATATATCACAAATATACATCTCATCAAGTGATGAGGCATCCCGTAGGGAAAAAAGTGTAAAAGTACGATATTAAATCCGAGATATGTACCTTATTATTTATTTAGCGAGCGTATACGGCTAATATAGCGTGAAAGTGAGCTCCAAATGCGAAGCAACGCCATCCGCACCTACTAAACACTCAACAAACCATATGAGAACATGTAGATATGAAAATATAGTCAATATACATCATATAGCAACATAATACTACATATGTCAACATAGCAAATGCAACAAACAACAAATGCATTCAGAAGCAACAATGCAACCATCAAACCATCATCATCCAATAAACATCCAACAAATCCATACCGAATCAATATTCATTCATTTCTCATTAATATTCATTGAATTGGTTTTCAATTTACTCACATTTGATTCGTTAATATTGGATTTAACTAACATTCATTCATCTGTTTCCAATTAGTTTACATTCACTAATTTACATTCATGTTGGTTCATTTTCAATTTGAATCAAATTCATTTCTATTCAAATTTACATATTATCAATTTGAATTTAATCACTTTGCTTCCAATTTGTCGATTCAATTTCATTAACCCTTAATGAATTACACGAAATCAACTAACAATCAATCTAACAACCAATGTATAACCAATCATAACCAAATTTATTCAATTTACATTTCTTTACATTCAATTTGGTTCAACACTTTAAGTTTCAATTTGTTGATATTAAATTGATTTCCATTCAATTATTCAATTCCTTTAGCTTCTAATGAATTAACACTTATATTCATTGCTTCATATCAATTATTTATATTCAATTGATTGACATTCAATCCATTTATTAATTCAATTGCTAATTCATTTTAACAAATAAAATTGAATTTTATATAACTCAAGTTCACATTCATTTAATAAATTCACTTTATTAATTTACTTTGATATCAAAATCAATTTCATTCAACATTACCTAAGTTATTTTCCATTTCAAACATCATTTGTTTAACTTAACTTAAGTTTCCACTTATAAATTGAATTTAGATTCCCATTCTAAATAAATTCTATTCAACTTTTACTTAAGTCAAATTCATCACTTATTCAAATTCACATCTCATTTTGCTTAACAAAATTGTTTAACCATTTTTTAACAATCTGTTTTACTTACAATTTCTCACTTTTAATAAGTTATACAACTTATATATTTAAACTTCCAAATCTGATTTAATCTATTTAACTTTCTTTTAGTTAAATTTCGCATCATATTTCATTATGCTACTCAAATTCATTAACTTTACCAAAGTTAAATCTATTATCTCATATCATAAGTATAAATCTTATTTCACTTATATTTATCACTTTACAACTTGGATTTTAAATCAAATTTGTTTATCACAACAAATACTTCAATTTCCAATTTACTATGGGTAGCAACTCAATCACACAGAAACTCGAAAATGATACTGATGATGCTGCAGTCATCACCGTACTATTTCCCAGCAACATAGTGAATTCAGTGCTTTAAATTCTTTCAAAAATTTCCTTGATTTGTAAATCTCATTACAAATCTTTTAATTATAAAATTCCACTTCTTTTATATATAAGATTATTTTTACCATTGTATATCATTTTAATTATAACTCCATATTTATAATTCATTCTCTTATATAATTCATTCTTTCACAATTGTTGTTTTCATTTACTTATTCAAACAACTTTAACTAACTTGTATATATTTACATTTTCAAACTATCAAATAATCAATTATATACACTTTAACACTGAAAAATTATTTCTTTATATATAAAATATAATCGAGGTAAAATTATTCCATTTACCCAATTTAAAACAATACTGTGCCGAATTGTTCTATATAAGTGTTTAGAGATCCCTATCGATAGAGTTGTACGGACAATACCGACCAGAATCCATATACCACTCAACAAACCAATCATCACAATATAAAACAATTTTATATTAACTAACAAATACGCACTCATATCTATTATTACACTCAAACTCATTCTAGAGTACTACTGACTCTATCTCTAATGAGTAACACCCAACAGAGCAGGGTTGTCGCTTAACCATATGCTCTGATACCAAATGTAATAGCCCGCTTTTCCGTACCCCTTGAATAGACACTAATCTCCATCTATTTACTCAAGGTGAACGAAAAACCGAACCATTAGGATTTTAAAAGAAGAGGTAGAAGAAAAGATAGAAGAAAAGAGAAAGAAGAAACAAAAGAACAACATCAGAAACAGAAACAATATCAGAATCTCACATATCGCAGCGGAACAATATACAATAGATAATTACTAGTCTTTTAAAACAAAGAACTATATCAGTTTATACATACATCAATCATCAGAGTCAATATACAACAATGGACAGTTATATAACTTGTCCTTATACAGAATACACAGCGGAATAAATACTATCAGATACAAATACTACGTCTCGCCATCCAGCTTATCTCCAAAGCTCCAGAATATCCTGATAATATAACTCTAGGCTGCCCGTGTGGAAAATTTGTGGGCACCCAGAGTTTAGAAGGGAAACAATAAACTCCGAGTCAGTCATGGTGACTGGTGTGAGATCGTAAAACAGTTATTTTCACAAAGAAAATAAAACAGATTCGCAATGCTTTTGGAAAATGAAACTACCATAAGACCTCTCGCCACACACACAATGCAAATGCAGAATTGGAGGAGATTTCTTCTTATGATAGTCAAAGATGCTTACTACGCCAATCATTGGATATTATTATTAATGTCTAGTGTGAAGAACATTTCGAAAGTATAATATTAATCTTAGCCAGCATAGACATTCCAAACTATGCCTACTATAGCTACCATCTAAACAGTGGGGCGCCACCATAAGTAAATGGCAGGTTCTACAACTAATACCGTACAAAGTTCGTATTTGGAAGGTGGATTTCCAACAAATGGTCAGGCTAAGGAACTTCCTTTCCTCCTGCCGAATAGGATCGCCTCTGGCTGGACGTCCCGAGAGACAAACTGCTCTCTGCCAAACAAGGCCGGGTTACCCCTGTAACAGGTAACTCACGAATATGTCATCACCCGGTCCTTTGGGACCTTTATCCGAGCGCTCGATATCCAACATCACACATCATAAAGAAAGTGTATCCACATGAGTAAGTATCTGGGCTCCATACCATGATACCACCCCTTTCCAGAAGGAAATGACATACCCTAAAGGGCGCGACCCTCATAACCTTGCCGCAACATTCCTGTTTCGACCATTTCCGGGTTTTTGAGGCCCTGACGAAGTCTCGTCCACAAAGCTACGCTTTTTCAAAAAGCCACGCTTTGGGTCAACAGATGATCAACCTATGATCACAAAGATAAATGATCAAACAAATGATCATATCACAATAATCAAACACTGATCATCACACAGCAACACTCAGCATGCCACATTACCAAATTGGGAATATATCGCTGATAACTTCAACTACATAACCTCTGAGCTCGTACGTCTCAGAGAAGGGTGTTAAGCTAAAAGAATAAATTCTCCGCCACCAACAGATATGTATTTGAAAGAAATCAGCTTTATATCTCAAAGTGTAATGTCAGACACACAATCCATACAAGTCTGTTCCGGGATCGAACAGAACCGAAGGCACTTCTCACGAAGCCCTTGCAAATCCGGATAATTTCCAATCACGTCCGGACTTCCCGTCACTAAGGGTGATAAAACCTCTAAATCGAAGATCAGTCGATGTAGAGTAACTCGACGGTAATCCTTCCGTTTTCAAAAATATCCGGTCTTCAACACCGGTCATCAAATGCGATTCATAACGACGTATCACCTATTCGGAATGGGTTATACGACCCCATGGTCCTTTCCCGGCTAACCCGAATAGTGAGCGCTTATTCAAAAATAAGTGTGACATTCAAATTCATCCAATTCACAACAAATACCTATTCAAGGTAATTATTGATAGTCGGTTATTTAACTATCAATAAAGATGCGCAACATCATCAGATTCCAAATAATTTTCCAAATTATTTATCTCCCAAAAATATCTTTACAAGATAAATAATTTCCACACTTCAACTATTTGAAACAATTTCAAATCAATTTGCACATTTCATTTTATCTTTGAAGATAAAATCTCAAAACAGTTCATTTCATATTGGAAAAGCATTTCCATACTTATTTAAAAATAAGAATTTCACAAATCATTTATTTTCAACATTTGAAAATATTCAATATACTTAAATCAATATTAAGTATATATTCATTCTTTAAGGAAATCATTCTCTTTAAACACATTTATTTGAGTCAAAACGAATGTTATGTAAAACATCTTTACGACGACTCAAAATCACTAGTATAGGGATTCGGAATTAAGATAGATATATAAATCCCAATACTACATCAAAACATTTCCTTTTGGAAATCATTTACTATAACAACAGTGTTATAGTCCACCACTTCCTTATTCTTCGAAAACGTCTATTTCAACAATAAATGTTGAAATCTATGATTTCGATAGTTCACACGTTTTAAAACATCTTTTAAAACAATTAACTTCATTTCAAATATCACTTTCCCAAAACCATATCTATTTTTTTTCAATAATATATTCACTGTCCAAAATCGTGAATATACTTCAATAACCAAGTTTCAATCCCTTTTTACATATTTATTTCAAGAATTATCCACTGTCCAAAATCATGGATAAAATTCCCTTAATAATCTCTATATTTAAAATCAACCAAATTTGATTTATTTTCGAATTTATAAAACAACGTTTATAAATTCTATTTCCATTTTATCACAACTTCGATTTATACATCTTCTTTAATGACCCATTCAATTTATAAGTTAATATAACTTATAATTCATTTATTTTAAAAGAAATCGTTCTTTTAAACTTCTCAAAATTTAAAACTTTCAGATTCCATTAACTTTTGAAATCCCAATTTATAATCCATTTTAACACTTATAGAAACTTGTCTTAAAATCCCAATTTTTTTCAAATTCATAAACATCCATTTTTGTACATCTTTTAAATAAACTGTTTATAATGCTTTAGAAATCCAAATTTATACCATTTCATAAATTTCTTAATTTTTTTATTTTAAAAATCACACTTCGATTTTATTTCACAAAAATCTTAACTTTTATAACTTTAAAATTTTAAACGTTTATTTATTTGAAATAAACCAATCCAAAAATTCAATAAAACGTCTACTTTCAAAAATCACTTTAAAAACCCTTTTCAAAATAAAAGTCGTTATTTTTACTTTTCAAAACTGAATCCGATGATGCAACAACACCAATCAGTCCATCACAACAGTCAATATCATATATCAATATGATAACAGAATATATATCAATATCTGTAAATAAGTAAATACAGTTGAGGAATCCAGTTGGATCCCTCCAACCTGTTTCCCTGCATCCAAAGACGTTAGCACAATACCAATTCCGCTCCAGTACGGAATTATCGCGGTATATGGGTTTTATAAAAATCCGCTTACTAACGGCGCAATAGGGTCTCATCCGCTATACGAGGCGGGAAATCAATCAATCCAATATATACATATGCCAATATGTATATATTGCTATATATATAGATATATCCTACTATATCTAATATCACATCCAAGCAGTCAAATAAATAACTGAAAATTCCACTTTCATTTGAGTGAGAAGATCTCACCTTGATTTTAATTCTGATTTCAGTGTTTATTTCGAATAAAATTAAACGGGCGTTTAATTTTACCCGAAATTCACACTAGCTCCAAATGGCTCCAATTCAGTTCCATAGCGAAGTGTTCGACGATACGATTCCAACGCATCTGATTTCGCATTTTTTCGATCTCGTACGAAAGAGATATAACAATTTAAAGTTTATACAAATTTAAATATAATTAATATACAATTCCTTTTTCAAATTTTATAACCTACAACGCATCGTGGCCCTTGATTATTGATCCAAGCAATCCAGGCCGAACAGCCTTTCTTCTTCATCATGCGTTTGAAACCCAGGCAATATCACGTACGAGAAACCTAAATCGGCCACCTAACCTTATCAATTTTCGAGCCTCCCCCGATCGCCTAGCCTTCGATCAACCACCTTCATATGAAAGCCCATCTCCTCCTCCTCCAACGACCACGAGCAAGTGAAGCTCGGTCCCACCTAGGCTGAGAATTAGCCTCACGAACGCGCGCACTTCCTTGGCCAGCTGCGCCTCCATCAACGCGCCGATGATGATCACAGCCGTATAGATTGGAAGCTCTCGTGATGCTTAACGTTTTTGATTTAGGGAGTTTTCAATAATACTGAGTGGATTTAGAGAAATCGAAGAGAAAAGAAAGCAAAATATCGGCCATTGATTTTAGGCGTGGCGGCTGGAAGAGATGAGTTAGGGTTTAGGCAATTGTTAACGTATATGTATATATATACGTATATAAATAATGTTAAATTCATTTTAAAACGACTTTTCCAAACGATCTCCAAATTACACGTGCCGCCTGGCATTCGTAAGGTTTACCCCGCATTCCGAACACAATGAAACGTGTTTCGGGAGCTAATTTGGTCATCTGTGTGAGTTACGGAAATAAACAGTCAAATTTAAATCAAATCGATTTAAACCGATTTCAATGCGTTTTGGCTTGCCCCGGACAAACGGTACATCCGATTGACTTGAAATTTGAAATCTTACAATAATATCACATTACGGATCTGATGAAACTAGTTTCGTCGAAATCCGACACTATTTGAAAAATGACTATTTTAACTCGCCAAATTAATATTAAAACAATTTCGATGCGTTTCGAGCTGCCACAGTCAAACGACAACTCCGATTGCTACGAAAATTGAAATCCGATAATAACAAACTATTACGGATCCAATGGAACTGGTCTTGTCCAATTCTGAGACTGTTCGAAAATTGGCTATTTTTCAATCGATGATTAAATATTAAAATATTCAATTTTCACAGATTAACTCCAAATTCAATTTTAAAAGTTCTATAACCTCTCTCTAATTCCAGTATGATTAAATAAAATTTTACAAATCATTTTCAATCATATTAAACTCAATTTTCAATTATCTCTGGAATTTCAATTATTAATTTATCGATTTAATTATCAAATAAAATCCAATATTCGAAAAATAAATCATTCGACTTCTAAATTCCATTTATTAATATTAAAAATCAATTAAATATTCGAATTTTAATTATCAAAAATTCTGGGTCGTTACACATTATCATAATATCAGTGGATTTTCTATAGAAAATGTTTCGATTATTGTAAGGTAAAAACCCGTCCGTGTTTATGTGCGAGGTGGTCTTACGAGATACCTTTATTTGAAAGTTTTTTTAGAACATTAAATATCCAGTTGGGTGTGTTTTCTTATGCTGATTTTCTAGAATGACTCGGGTGATATTTTATTATAATGCTCAGGTCAAACCGAGCATATTACAAATTTTCTTTTGATGCATTGGAGTCCAAGTGATGATCTAGAAGCCCAAGACGTATCTATGTATTCCATTATGTTCCGCTATACTGTATGTGTTGGTTGTAATTATCAAAAATTGCAAGGACAGGCTGTTATAACTGTCCGGGCTGAAATAGGTTAGTATAATCTGATTGATGTCTGTATATACATATATTACAGTTTGTTTTAGTAAAAATTTGTTGCATATTATAGATTATTTTTTCCGCTATGAGATTCTATGTTTTTTAGTTTCTTCTTGTTTTCTTCCTTCTTCTTTTTCCCTAACAATCGGATTTTCCGGCATTCGATTTCTCAGCACGCAATATAGTGGGCGTATTAGTGTCGATTTTCGAGGGACGAAAATCCTGGCTATTACAGCGCAAATCTGAAAGAATTCCAAGTACACTATCAAAATATGATTTTGGTAGTCGTAACCGAAGGGATGTGAACCATCGGCCACAATTGTTTCTTTATGAGAAAGACTAATGTAGTTGGAATTAAATGAGCAATGTTGATAAGAATAATATCGTAAATTTCAATTGTTGAAAGTAGCGTAATAGATACGGTATTCAACATGCTTAAGTTAGTTCGGATTTACTCATAAAATTACCACTTAGTATGACTTTATGTTTGGTACAAATGTATTGAAATAGAAAATTCTAAATAATGATTTAGAGTAAACTGTTACACATAATAACCAAAAATGTCTCGAAGTTAGTGGAAGCGACATTGAGTTTGCGAGTCTTTGGATATGATCCAAGAAATGATAGAAAATATCACTTTTTAAGCATCAAAATTGAAAAAATATTATGAAAGAAATATCAAATAATTTGATTATCAATCAAAATGCAGAGGAAGCGTGGTACATTGATATTTTTAAACTATAAGTAAACGACACGTTGTTGATTTTAACGATTTGTGTTAAAATCAACCTTAGTTGTTTTAATACTCGACTTTGGATTGTAAATGAAGTCTTTTATAGCGAGTATAAAAGATATTGGGAAAGTCCCAAATCGATATGTAAAGACACCTTATTAAATTGTTTAATATGGAACATGTGTGATTAGTTCCTTATGCATTGACAGTAGAAATTATTACACATGTTATGTTGTCTACGATATCATGATTTGTTTATGTATTTGATACGTAAAGCAAATATCAATTCCAAATTGATATCACTAAATGGTTGTTTGAAGGGTTCTCGTGTATTTATGAAATACTAGAGAATTGTTCAAAGAAACAAAGACTCCTTATTAAAGAGTGTTCGGACTCAAACTTCATAAGTGATATTAAGTATAATATGTTAATAATAAATTCAAGTTAAGAATTTTTAAGTTGGAAATATTATACACCGGCTTGAATAGGGCAACAATAAAAGTAATGTACATAAAAATATAAGTGCACAAATTTATAACCGAGTCGATTCCAAATGTTGAGAATCTTATAAGATTGTTATATGATAACAATGTCGCGATATAGTTCGTAACAGAACTTAGAGCTCACTAGAAGTTGAGAGACATACTCCGAATTATTCCACATGATAAAACAGTCTATCACCATCGGAGAGAGTTGATTGATAGAGCAGATAATTGAAACATAATAGCATATATGTTCAAAGAGGGACTGACCTAATTGGTTCTGAGAAAACCGATTAGATGATGTGGAATAAGATTCCATAATTGACCAAAGTGCAAGTGGGAGATTGATAGATTTAGGGGTATGCCCTAGGGGCAATTATGTCATTTGTTACATATATCTAACTCGTTGACCAATCTTGTTTAAAGTAAAGGTGTTTTCTTTCTATTACATACTTGATATAATGTGGTTATATTAATTAATTAATTAAATTAAATGTACATTTAATAGAAAATCCTTGAATGGTATGTTTTGTAATTGTAGTTACAAAGTGTTGTAACCGTGAGTAATTTATCACAATGAAAGCAAATATACAATTTTAAATATTCCTAGTCAAGATGTATCGAGGCTGGATATTGATACATCCGTTGAGACTAGAGTACGTAATGCTCTTCCAATGTTGAGCAGTGTATTACTCATGACTGTTGGAGGCACCAAAGGGTTGCGTACTGATAATTGTTGGATAACTATTGAATGGCTCACTCGATAGTTTTTTGTTGGTTAATATAACTATGGTCAAACAGAGAATATCGATGTGACTAATTTACATAGTTCTCTCGGCTTGAGAATATCGTTGATCTTCAATGTGGAAGCTCCGCATTGATTATAGTGAAATCGTGACACGACGTCCATCGAACAACTATAGTTGGGTCAAGTGGAAGCATTGGAAGTGAAACACTACTCAAGATAGAATTCGTCTCCTCGATTGTACAAGGTTAGTATCACGATCAAATGAAGTCAACTCAAAGTCAAAGTCTCTATTAAGAGCATTTCAATTAATAATAATTGCTATTATTAAACTAAGGACTTTGTGTTTGGATTATTAAACTTAGTCAACTCAAAGCAAGTACGCGGATAACCGTAGGAAGCCTCTCGAGTTCTCGGTAGGCGATCTTGTCTTTATTCGTGTTTCTCCTTTGAAAGGGGTTATGCGCTTCAGTATGACAGGGAAATTGGCTCCTCGCTTTGTAGGACCATTTCCTATTACTGAACGTATTGGCCCTGTGGCTTATAGAGTTTCACTTCCAGCTCATCTATCCGGTGTTCACAACGTGTTTCACGTCTCTCAGCTTCGGAAGTGTCTTCGAGAATCGGATTCTGTTATCGACTCTCCTGATTTGCAAGGGCTTGAGATCTCACTAGACTTATCTATTGTACAGCAGCCTATTCGCGTACTTGCCTCGGAGGTGAGACACCTTTGAAACAAGGACGTGCCGCTCATTAAAGTTCAATGGTCCGCTAATCCCAATGACTGTACTTGGGAAACCAGAGAGTTTATCGAGCGATCCTATCCGGGTTTTCTATCTTTGCTTAGCAATGGTGAGAATATCTTTTTATCTCAAGCTTATTTTCTTTTCTTTTTGGGTGATGTAAGTATGTAGTTTTTACCAATTTCTTCTCGAGGAATTGTGCGGACGCAATTTTGTTAAGGAGGGGAGATTTGTAACAACCCGCATATTTTACGATGGTATACTTAAGTGTTTAATTCAAGTATAGCATCGTTAGTCGGATTTTAGTCCGAGAGAGTCACTATTCGTATAAGATCAGTCGAATTAGTGAAAAGTCTTTATGGATTGAGATACGGAGGTGTCTATTTGGGAAAAACTGTCAAACAGGGATTCAGACGTCTAAAATGAAGCATTCAGACGTCTGAGATTGCTCGAGTCAAACCAGAAAGGAAATAGGCAAAAATTGCCATTTTCAGACATCTGAAATGGACGATTCAGACATCTGAATATTGTTCTAGACAACATCTATTTTTCCAGATTCAGACGTCTGAATCGTTTATTTCAGATGTCTAAATGAAGAGTGAAATTGAGAATCAACAATTTGGACTCGAGACCACTTCTATTGAGTTCAAAATGGTGTTTGTGACTTTTTTGAGTATAAACATCGATATGTTTGGAGTTGAGTGAATTTTGCTATTTTCACTAGGGCTTTAGGCTTGGGTTTGGGTTTCACCCAACTCATACTATACCCTAACTCAGCCCTCTCCTCTCCATTCACTCATTTCATTTCCTAAACACTCAAGCTTTAGCAAAAATGGGGGAAAGAATGGGAAATGGAAATTCCTAACCCCTAGATTCATTTGCAAACTCAAATTCTTGCTCCTAAATCAAAGAGAAGCTTAGGTAAGCATCCTCTTCTCCTTCTCCATCTCAATTCCTCTTCGATTTCTGAAATTTCCTAAACCCTAACTTAGGAAATATTTGTTCTTGAGCTTAGATTGAAGCTCCTTGGGTTATAATTGAAGAGTGATTGTTCTTGCCTTGCTCTATAGCTTCTCTCTTGAGTTTTTGGGTTAAAAGGTGAGTTTTTGAACTCACATCTACGTCTATATCTTCGATAGTGTTAGGTAGCAATTCCTAACATATATTCAATGTCCATTGCTTTTGAATTGAATTGGTTTAATGAATATTCCAATTTTTGGTGTTTGAAGTCAAAATCTATTATAAATCCTTATGGATGTTTGGGCATGTTGGTCGGAGTGTATTGGTGAGTCTTGAAGGTTGGGTAGTCGTTTGGCGTAAACCCCTAGCCATCATCACTCATCCAATTGTTTCCGATATGATTTGGCCATCATTGGCCTAGGCAAAGTATTGCCTGAGCTCCAATTTCAAACGTCTGAAATATACAATTCAGACGTCTGAAATATACAATTCAGACGTCTGAATCTGCTTGTCTCAGCCCAATTTGCCTATTTTGCTTGGTTTCCAATTTTAATCAATTCGTGTCGATTCCAATTAGTGTTATCGCATTTTTGACTTTGATGATTCCTATTTTTAATTTCGTACACGGATTTTTATAAAGTGATCTTTTAAATTGTATTAAAGCTTGTTTCTCCAACTTCTAATCTCTATTTAAAACACACACACAATTTTGCACTTCAAGCGAAGAGGGAGGAGAATTAAACGATTAAATAAAACGCGTGCTATGAGCACGTGTGATTATCTTTTCAGTTAATTCCTAATCTATTCGTTTGACCGTTTTGACCTTTGGGTCTGGTTTACCGATGAGATGAGGTGAACTTTGTACTGCTTTGAGTGTGAAATTGACTAATGGTTAGTAAACCGTTTAGTGCGAACGTGGGGTATGGGACTCACGTTAATATTTTCCGGGTTCCTTTCTGAGAGTTGTGACACATTCCGCCAGTTAGTGGTGTCCAGTACTGGGTCTCCGGACCTTCGCCACTATAGTTTGTTGCCTTCGGGCGTTGCCTTCGGGCGTATGGATCCTTGTTATACAGTACCGAGCTCGAGCATCTTTTGTTTCTTTGACAATTATATTTCCCTAGTGTATCGCCTTTCGGGGTAGGTTCTTTGAACCACACGACATATAGCGATTACCTTGTGGAAACTTGTGTTACCTTTATTGGTATTTGTTAATTGCCTTTTGGCTTGTTTTGGGATATGATATCCTTTGTTTCTTTGAGTTGCCTATGATATGAGGCTTGTTATGATTCGTCTTTTGTTAGATGATCTGGTTATCTCTTTTGGAGATATTTGTGGTACTTTATGACTATGTATGTTCATTATCATTTAGTTTATCTAACTGATTTGTTTAGCTAGACTGACCCGTGTATTTTATACTCAGGTCAGACCGAGATGTTTCAGGTTAGGTATATTGGACTTAGCCTATTTTGCTTCCGCATGGACTATTCCGCTAGCTCCTTTTTGTTATAGCTTTTTGTGTAGTCCTTTTTGACTGTAACTCTGATATGTATTCTTTTGACTCGCCTGTATATTGTGGTTTGCTATACCACTTGACATGTATCATTTTGTAAACTCTATAATGTATCTGTATATGTGTAAATATATGTGATGATCTTCTGTTCTGTGATGTGTATTACATTTAAGTTGTTATATTTTATTCTGATAGATCCTTCAGCCACCTGTGGCTTTGTATTAAGTATTTATTGGATATGTCGATCCATTCAGGTAAGAAGTGGCACTGTCGGCGTATTCAATAGATAATTAAGACAAGGCTATAGATGGTCGCTCCTATCCAGCTCTATTCTCCGCATTAGCAGATGGTGTTACCTTTAAATACTCTTTGCTAATGTGGGTCTCGGAGTGGGGCGTCACATTATAAAGTTGAATGTGCACGATATTGGAATTTTGACCATTACCAAATTCCATAAGTCCTAGTGTGATATAGTTTTGACGAAGAGAATTGGTGTAAATAACTGTCACTATTAGGTACCGCTTGTAATATGTAAAATTGGATTTTACCAAAAGATCTGTAAGCGATAAATTCAGCCAAAATGTCACACCATCTGCTAAGTGACGTGTGAACGTTAATATTTGAATAGTTCGATATTAATCGCTAATTTAATTTACACTTTTGAGTCGCAGAACAATAATGATGAATTCTCTAAAAAATCACATGATTTAATTTATTTATAAAATGTTGTAAATTGATTAAATTAATTGATATTTGAGAAATATTAATTATTATTTATTTGATGTTTGGAAGTTGTTTGTAATTATTTTAATGCATTTATAAAAGTTATATTTGCGCGCATTGATATACGATATCGATTTAATTTAAAGATAATTACATGAAATGATTTATAGAAATTTTATGTCATTTGATGATATGATTTATAGAAATTTTATGTTATTTGATGACATGATTTGTGGAAATTTTATGTCATTTGATGACATATCATGTGTAAAGAAAGGATTGGAGAGAGAGAAACAATGAAGGGAATTATTAGGGAAGTTTTAATTAAAGAATGGTAAAAGTTTCATTCTTACAAATAAAACATATTCTCTAATTCATTCTACACGTACAATTCATTCTCTCTCATTTATTTTTTTTCATTCTCTCCTCCTTACTTTTCATGGCAGAAAACAAAAATCAAATTTCCAAAAATCTTTCAGCTCCAAAGAAAATAACAAAAAAAGGTGGTTCATCCATCTCTTGCAAGGATAGGATGAGGATCTTGTAGATCTGAGCAGATATCATCATTCAAGGTGCATTCTCTTGGCAACATCTCAAGGTAATAATTCTAATTTTATTTATTCATCATTCACCTTGTTTATATAATTTGGATCCATAACATATTTCATCTCATCTGAGAATTTGTTTATTTGATCATGTAAATTAGATCCCCTTTTGCTCCATCTTAATTAATTATATATGTTCACCATGTTATTTTGATTTGGATCCGTTTTATGATACATTCTGATTGCTTACCTATTCATATTGTCATTATTAGATTTATATCATTTGATTCCATATTTAATTAATTATTCATGTTGCCTTCATAGTTTAAATCTGAAACCTTTGCAACATATACACATGTGTTTGATTTGTCCCGTTTATTTTTGTTGTTGCTTCAAGTTTGTTGTTTAAAAAGAAAAACCTTTTTTGATTGAAATCTAAGTCTTAAT
Organism: Allium fistulosum; assembly: GCA_030737815.1. Taxonomy (NCBI): domain Eukaryota; kingdom Viridiplantae; phylum Streptophyta; class Magnoliopsida; order Asparagales; family Amaryllidaceae; genus Allium; species Allium fistulosum. The sequence goes on along the minus strand of CM060901.1, from coordinate 1,339,508,852 downwards.
TAATGTAATATATCTATTATTGATTTAAATAGAAAACATATGTAGTTTATTAATGTTTGTATGTATGTCTTGTGTTTATTATTTTAAATCCAATCTTTTATTTTCTACGTACTTCTGTATAAAATTAAAAAAAGGTTTTCTTTATAAACATAACTGGATTTTATTGCAAAATATCACAAACTGTTGGATTTTTTTTAAATTAAAGTTAGACTTTAATTTGTTACTATATATTAAAGCATATACTTAGTTATAAATTTTAACATAAGGACGTTGTATTAACTTTAAAACATTATTTACAATGATTTGTATATATATATATGTATGTATATATATGTGTGTGTGTGTGTGTGCGCGCGCGCGTGTGCGTGTGTGTGTGTGTGCACGTGCGCGCGTGCGTGTGTTAATTTGACTTAAGATTTATAAGATGGACTTTTATGTAAAAACATAATTTCTAATCTTAAACCTTTTTTGTTTTGAAACTAGGTTCGAAATTGTTGTCTTTAATTTTAAACTTATATAAAATAGTGAAACTTAATTTTAACACATTTATATGTATAAGTCTATTGTGTGTGTGTGTGTGTGTATGTATATTTTAAATAATATTATGGACAATAAAGACACATATGAAGGAAAGATCATTTTTGTATACAATCTGATATGTTGCACCTACATAATTTACAGTAGAATACATTTGGACAAATTTCATTTCATGCAATGAATAAATAACTAGTTAATGAAATTTAATGAATCAATCAATTTAATTAGAGAGAGAGAGAATGAAAGGTTTCTCTCTCCATATAATGCAAATTAAGCTCTCAATTAATTAGCTATTTTTAGGGAAAGAAACGAAAGGTTTCCTTCCCTAAATTAACTATTATAAATAATTGTTGTGTGTATTTAATACATTATACATTTAAATTAAATTTATTTTAAACTTCTTTTTAACACACTTTAAATAAAATAAGATTTTATTTAACGTTTTATTAGACTGGATCTAATATACCTTTAGACTTCACAGACCCAATTGATCCAAATTGGTATAAAAAATTTGAAATTCACCGTTTTTTTCGCTGTGGGCTAGCCTAGTTCCAACATAACGACCCATCGAATTCTAAGTGTCGACTAAGGCAAATGCCGTATGCTGTCTACATGAGATGAGTCCAGTGTCCCAAATATTGCAAACGAATCATCCAGTGTAGATAGCCTGTCTACATTTAAAAAATAATCCGAAGCAAGTTGATGGTGAAGTCAGAGCGGCGGTGAAGTTCAACTCGATGCTAGAAGGCTTAGTTGTAGGGTTTGAGAACTCGATGGCTAGAAGATAGAAGCGAAAGGGAGTAAGGTACCTAGTACCACTTATAAGAGAAAAAGACAAATTTTTCTTAAGTACACATTTCGACACCGACATGAGAAGTCAGTACCGACATTTCGTATCTCATCCAAAATCCACCAAACCTTCCACACTAAACTTATCCGACTATACGAAGTTGCTTGCGAGTTCCAACATCCATATCACACAGCCAATATCGAGAATGAAAGTTCTAATCCAAGTTGAAGCAAATAATGAATAGAGACTGATCAACTGAAGCCAAATAAAAGCAGCATTTCAAGACGACACTTAAATAGTTAGCTATGATTTACATGATAACCATCCGAGACTTGTGCCACTCTAGAGCATACTTTATTCTCAACAAAGCATACTCTGGGAGGAAAATGTTAACCGGGTTTTAACCAAGCAAAAACCAATAGGAGTTAGAACATTGAGACAAAGACGAAGTGACTTCAATCTTACAAGCACACTTAGATTGGGAATAGAAACAACTCAGATAATTTTCAACATGAATGGATCAAAGGGGAGAAGTCGGCACTGACTTCACCATGTCGGTGTTGACATTACACACATCCATGTTTCTCCCTCACATTTTATATTGGCTCTTCTTTATCTATCCAATGTGTGCCCAAGTAACACCAAAGGATTCTAAACAACCGAATACCAAGATTAAAGGACTAGTAGTCAGAACGGTAGAATAAACCAAGTGATGAAGGAACCATCACCAACATCAACCAAATTGCCAAAGAAATTGCATGGAACCCATCATTAAATCAAGTAGCGTGAAGGATGCAAGTGGACTCAACCCCTCTAGGTTGAGCCACAGAAGTCGGCACTGACTTGAGAGGTCGGTGTCGACTTCTGGTGCTAACTCAGATGGGTCCAGGACTTTGCACACTTTTCTGGACCAACTTCTAGACTCTGCTCCAACTCTCTGTTTTCCCCAATACGACGACTACCACCATAAATAAAAACTATAGAGCAACCAAAAAGTATCTGGATTCTGCTAATACTACGCGGGATCTCCCTCTATTCTTCAATTCTCTCTCTACTCAATAGTCACCAGGGCAGCTCCTTTAGGTAATTCTAGAACTTAGAAATTACCTAACCCCTGTACTTGTGATTCTTTCTCTCTCAAACCCCTTGTAATCTCATATAAACAAGATCAAATCAATAAGCAAAGCTATAAAGTGGACGTAGACTTAGTTAACAACCGAACCACTATAAAATTCTTTGTGTTTATTTACTTTTCCGCTACTTTTCTATTATATTTGCTCTGTTCTTGCAGCATTGCTGCTTTCACATCACACTCCTGGGTGTTGATCCATTTTTTGGGTTAACACGAATATTAAGATATGTAAATAACATATTAGACTATGGACTCTTTTATCCAAAAGAAGATTTCTTTGATTTAATTTCATATAGTGATGCTGATTATGCTGGTTGCAAATCAGATGAAAAAGTATTAGTGGAACTTGCCACTTTTTAGGACACTCTCTAGTTTCCTGGTTTAGCAAAAGCAAATTTTTTTATCTCTCTCCACAATAGAAGAAGAATAGTTTCAGCAGCATTAGCATGTTCTTAGGTTATTTATATCCAACAAAAACAAAAGGATTTTGGTCTAAATTTTACTAAATCACCAATATACTGTGATAATACTAGTGCGATTAATTTATCGAAAAAATCCAACTCATCATGCAAGAACAAAACATATAGATATACGACATCACTTTCTAAGAGATAATGTAATTAAAGAAATAATCTCACTCGAATTTATAAACATTGAAAATAAAATACCTGATATATTAACAAAACCATCAAATCAAACATCATTTATTAAGCTAAGAAGAGAGTTAGGAATATGTTCTTTCTCGGAAATATAAAAATAATAGCATATAAATTAAAAATTAAAATGAAATCAAAACAACAAAATTACACTAGATATGTCAATTTATCCATACTATGTATGTCGACATATGCAGTTATTTTCAGATTTCAAATTTCCCTTCTTAATTCAAAACTTAAAACTCCTATATATAATCACTTTATTTCAAAATCAAACCCATTTTACAGTCTTTTTGAGGTCAAGTATGTTGGAGAAGTATGCTTTGACAAGAATAAATATTTGGTCGAGCAAAAAGGGAATTCCTGTCTTCATTATCCTTTTTGCCCTATTCATAAATCCCCAATTATTAGGAAATCACGTCAGTTTAGTTTAGAATAAGGATGTTTGATTTGTTTGAATTGTTGTTTCTTAGATTGTTTAATATGTATGATTTATTTGGTTTGCATTGAAAATAGGATTGGTGTGTATAGACTTATATTAGGGTTAGAATTGATTTGACTTTGGTTTAGTCTAATTTTAATTTCATATGGATTGAATATATGTATTAGATTGGACTGATTGGTAAAATTGTCTTTTCTTCTTTAAACAACATATCACTTATTTGAAGGTTTCTGTGTGCTATAGGATCGTGTAATATGGATAAACTACTTGTGCGGAATAAGTAAGTAAATAGTAAAATCAGTAAAGTAAATAACACCAGAGATTTGTATACTAGTTCGAACTCCCGTTCTACGTCCAGTCCCAGACTCCTTCTGGAATTAAACTAGCAACCCTCACTTAACCCGGAGGAATAGGTTTACACCGCCTGAGCAACCGAACAGGACTTCTACCGCCTAAGCAACCGAATAGGACTTCTATCGCCTGAGCAACCGAACAGGACTTCTACCGCCTGAGCAACTGAACAGGACTTCTTTACAAATAACAAAAGTATCTGACTGTAGTATGCTCTTTGAATAGCACTGATAAGTTAATTAAGTACAATCTTCCTATAATCTTCTCCTTTATGATATGTAGTGTAATGTGCTTGAGAATTGTGGAAGATAGTGATCAACGATCAGAGAATGTAAGCAGTTTGAGTGCAGTTTGAAAATAGAGAATAGATAAGAATTCAATAATATTAAAATTAGTTTCAGTAAATTGTTTGTTGAATTCTGTAATCTATTTATAGAGTTTAAAAGGTTGCAACCATAGATGAAAAATTAAATTGAAAAGAAACAGGCACAGCCGTTGATTTTGAAGACGTTACACTTCGATGAAGAGAAGCGTCTATTCATGAAAATAGCAGTTGGAAAAATTTAGCCGGCTGAATATATTATTTTAGCCTTCTGAATTGAATTAAATCGAAGACAACAAGGAAATAGGCTAATTTTAGCCTGATTCAGCCGGCTGAATCTATTCATTCAGCCGACTGAATATTGTGAAACAATAAATTTGTTTCAGTATTCAGCCGGCTGAATGAATGCATTCAGCCGGCTATTTTCTGCCTGCTGTGCATAGTTGTGCATGTGTGTATACGATTTTATATATATATCAATTCAGGAGAGGTTTTAACAAATTACTAAATGATATACAGACTCTAGACTAGGAACTAACAGTTTCAAAATACTCTGAATATGAATCTGCAACAAATCTCCTGCATAAATGATTAGTACCCACAAATTTTTTTATATAGCTTGTCATTAATCAAAACAATGTTAAATTGAGATTCCAACATTCTCCCCCTTTTTGATGATGACAACTATATAAGTAGAAACAATATATTTATAGAAGTACTTACCTTAACATTGTTACTCCCCCTATCAATATGCACAAATATTTAACTAACTTTCTCCCCCTCTATCATCGATAAAAAGAAAGAGATGCATAGAATCAAATAAAGAGTACATTATATAAATAACTCATACTCGAGATGTCATTACTGAAAATAACAATATTCATACAATCATTACATAAATAACTAGATAAAGCATCATAGAAGTTTGATTAAAATAGTAGAAACAATAATAATTAAAACTGGGTAGAGAGAGAAGGCTGATCACCATTGGAATCTGAACTTGAAGATGACCATTGAAAAGGAGATGGATTGTGAACTTCGGTGGATGTAGATCCGGAACAAGAAATTTTATCCCATATTTTATTAAGAAAACCTTTTATAGAGTTTAATTTCTTTTCCGTTTTCTTTTCAAGAGCCTTAATATCCCGATGAATTTTGGATTGATTTAGGGAGAGTGTGATGATAGCTTGTATGAAGGAAGTCTCCGAGCCAACAACTTGAATGGATTCATCGTCCTCTTCTTCTTCTTCATGTTGAGTATGCGAAGAAGAGGCAATAGTAGTGTCACGAGGTTGAGGAATACCTTGTTGAACATTGTGAGACCATTGTTGAAAAGAAATGATTTGTTGTGAAGGAGGCCAGTGTGGAAGACCCATCAATCCTAAAGTTTTTGCGCCTAACTCACTAATGCTTGAAAACTCGGAGTCGGGCATTGGAATGCCAAAGTTGAGAAGGATACGCATAATATAAGCACCATAATGAATGGTCTTATATTTTCTTCGGATTCTGATGTCTTGAAATTCATCTAAAATGATTTTGCCCCAATTTACTTGTTGGTTGGAGTAGATTGAGTAAAGGGCTTGAAAATCTCTTTTATAGACTTTTTCATAACTTCCCATTCGAGGTTGTAGAGAGCGAATGAAGGCACGATGAATAAGACGTGCTTGTGGTCTTAAGGTGCTAGACTTTAATGCACTTAAATCGGTAAGATGATCGGACAAAAAACAATGTGAAACTTCGTCTCTATGATCCATATCAACTTCAATATCATCTATATCAACACCTTGAAATGGACAATTTAAAATATTGCCTAATCTTTGTAAAGGCAAGAAAATTTTAGTGCCACAAACTATAGACCAAACACAATCTTGTCGATTTTGAGGATTATGGTGGTCTAAATTCAAATTAGCAAGAAAGAGTTTGATCAAAAGATGATTAATTTTGACATTATTTGGAGCATACCCTATTAGATTATCAAAGTGGAATTGCTCTGCCAATTCTCTAATTCGGTAAGCTGTAAAATCTGGAAATTTCATGAAAGCCCCTTCAAAGATATTGGAATTTTTCATAGAATTGAATCGGGAGATTGCAACATCATTCCAAAGTCATTGTCGAATCTGATCTTCGGATGGACCGGAAGTGGATTCTCTTGTGCGTTTGGATCTTGGAGCCATTAGAGAGTAAAAATGAGGAGTAAAAGTTGAAGAATTTTAAAAAAAATGGCTAGGGCTCTGAAGTTAATGGGTAAGAAATGAAAAGATGAATATATAGTAGGTAAAAAGTAAGGGCAAAAATGGAAGAAAAGAATGTAGGACCAAGATAAAAAATGTGTCAGAAGGAATTCAGCCGGTTGAATCACTGTAATCAGCCGTCTGAATTTCTTCCCGCAAGAAAATAGTTCATTTTTGAACTAATTCAAGTGGCTGTTTGCATTGATTCAGCCGTCTGAATCTAAGGCTAAAATTTTTCTTCCACAATATTCAGCCGTCTGTTTCATTATAAACAGCCGGCTGAATTTTTACAGAAACTTATGACAGCCTTTAATATTTAGCAAACAATATATATATAAACAATGTGAATAACTTTTGAACAATTAGAAATTAAAAATTACATATTAACAACAACATAAAAAATTTAAATAGATTTGGAAGAAGAGCTTGGAGTGTGATATTCATCTGGTTCTATTTTTGTGTTCTCTTGAAATGGTTGAAGTGGTGACCATCTATTGTCGCGTTCCCAAGAATTCGGAGATATTGGTGGACGCCGTGGTGATGGTTCCCAAGAATTGTGACGAATTGGAGAACGAACAGGAGACGGTTGATGAACCATGTTTTTGGAGGAAGAACCACAGAATTTTAAAGCGACTTGTTCCAAAAAGCTTAAACGCTTGGCATTAACTCTTTGTTCATAATAAAGTTCACGCTATAATTCCAGTGTTTCCCTTTGGTAGTGATGAATGTCATCTATCTTCTCTTGGGTAGACGGTGAACCAAAAAATAGAGAGCGTCTCGTTCTTTTACCAGGTGGAGTATAACTAGTGTGTGTAGAAGGAGGAACAATTGGAACTGGTTCGTAAATTTGTGTTGGAGTTGGTAAATTCACCGATCCCAAACTAGGAGAAGAATAAGATAGAGCAGAGGATTCAGAATTATGCTGGGAGGACATTTTGAGAAATGTATTTGAAACTTAAAAAAAATTATTTAAAACTAATGTCAAAAAGAAGGAAGATTAGTAGAGGTATATATGTGTAAAGACATATATAAATAGAAAATAGATTTGTGGTTAGGTTTATAAGAACCAGAGAAAAATTTGGTTGGAGGAAAACAAATGTAAGGTAAATAGAAAAAAAATGCAAACCATCTAAAGTTAAAAAGAAAGGAGTAGTGAAGTGGTAGAACACTAGACTTCCAAGTAAGAAATCCCGAGTTCGAGTATTGGAAAAAAAATTATTAAAAATTTATAAATCCTTTGTCGATACAATTCCTAATTCTCTTCTTAATTTTAAAAATATATTTTCATTTAAAGGTTTTGTAAATATATCTGCCAATTGATTTTCAGAGGATACAAATTCCAGTCTGACTAAATCCTTTTCAATATTATCACGAAGAAAATGATGACGTATGTCAATATGTTTAGTTCGTGAGTGATTTACAGGATTTTTGGATAAGTTTATAGCACTAGTATTATCACAAAAAATTGTTGATTTAGATAAAATAACACCAAAATCTTGAAGTGTTTGATGCATATAAATGACTTGAGCACAAGCTAAAGTAGTAGAAATATATTCTGCCTCACAAGTTGAAAGTGAAACACAATTCTGTTTCTTGCTAAACCAAGAGACTAAGGACTGTCCAATGAAATGACCAGTCCCACTAGTACTTTTCCGATCTGTCCGACATCCTCCAAAATCAGCATCACTATATGAAAATAACTCAAAAGGACATTCTTTCGAATAGAAAAGTCCAAAATCTTTGGTTTTGGTTAGATAACGTAATATGCGTTTTACTGCTCGCATATGTGATTCTTTAGGATTTGCTTGGAATCGAGCACATAAACAAACACTCATAATTATGTCAGGTCTACTAGCAGTTAGATAAAGTAATGATCCAATTATACTCCGATATAATTTTTGGTCAACACTTTTGCTATCTTCATCTCTATCGAGATGAACTGTTGTGCTCATCGGAGTTAGTTTAGCAGAAGTGTTTTCCATATTAAATCATTTAATTAGATTATTACAATATTTTTCTTGATTAATAAAAATTCCATTTTCTATTTGTTTAACCTGTAATCCAAGAAAATAAGATAATTCTCCCATATGTGACATTTCAAATTCTTTGGTCATAATTTTTGAAAATTCCTGACATAATTTTTCATTTGTAGAGCCAAAAATAATATCATCTACATAAATTTGAATAATTAAAATATCCTTTTTAGTTCTTTTTATAAAAAGAGTTTAATCAACCTTTCCTATTTCAAAACCAGAATCTATTAAATAGCTCTTAAGACGTTCATACCAAGCACGAGGTGCTTGTTTTAGACCATATAAGGCTTTTTTAAGTTTATAGACATGGTTTAGAAATTTTTCATGTGTGAATAACGCAGGTTGTTCAACAAAAACATTTTCTTTTATATACCCATTTAAGAAAGCACTTTAAACATCCATTTGATAAAGTTTGAAATTATGAAAACATGCAAAGGCCAGTAAGATACGTATTGCTTCAAGTCGTGCAACTGGAGCTGTAACAACTCACATATTTTTACGATAGTATATTTAAATGATTTATTTAAATATAGCATCGTTAGTTGAATTTAAAAGTCCAAAATGTGACTTTTCGTAAACGGTCGAATCCGGACTCGAGACCACTTCCATTGAGTCCAAAATGGCGTTTGCGACCTTTTTGAGTATAAACATCGATATGTTTGGAGTTGATTAGAATTTTGATGTTTTCATTTGGGGCTTTGGGTTTGGGTTTCAGCCCGCTAACCCAACAAGAGAACCCACCTCCTCTACCTAATAACTCCCACTCCACTCCTCTCCATTCATTCATAACATTTCCTAACACTCTCAAGCTCGAGAAAGAATGGTGGGAAGAGGAAATTAAAATTCCTAAGCCCTAGTTTTCTTAGGAAATTCAAGTTCTTGCTCTAAAATCAAAGAGAAGCTTAGGTAAGCATCCTCTTCATCTTCTCCATCTCAATCTCTCTTCAATTTTCAGAAATTCCTATAACCTAACTTAGGAAAAACTTCACCTTTGATAATAGATTGAAGATTCTAGAGGTGTATTGAAGAGGAATTGATCTAACCTTGTTTTAGAGCTTCTAATTCGTTGTTTTTGGGTTTAAAGGTGAGTTCTTGAACTCACATCTATGTCTATAGCTTTCATTGTTGTTAAGTATGAATTCCTAACATATATTTCATGTTCAATTGCTTTTGATTTGAATTGATTTGGTGAATTTTCCAATTTTGGTATTTTAAAGTCAAAATCTTTAAAGATCCTATATTGGATGTTTTGACATGTTTTTGGTGGTGTATCGAAGAGCTTATAAGGATGGGTTGTCGATTGGCATAAATCCCTAGCATCCATCGCTCGTTCGATCGCATTTCGGTTTGGATTTTTGCCCTTTTTGGGCTAGGCTGATTTTTGCCTAGTAGGAAATTTCAGACGTTTGGATTGAAAATCCAGACGTCTGGTTGAAAATCCAGACGTTTGGTCGAAAAATCCAGACGTCTGGAATTGGTCCCTGGAAAAAGAAAAAAGGCAGAGGCAAAATAGAAACGTCTGGAAATCCAACCAGACGTCTGGTTAGTGGTTCAGACGTCTGGTTGGTAATTTCAGACGTCTGGAACTGTTCAATTTTGCCTATTTTGGCTGTTTTTGAGTGGATTTCCAATTTTTATCGATTTTTGTTGATCCGGTTAGTTGTTGTCAATTGTTATCGACTTTGATGACTTCATTTATGGATTTTTGGGAATATCCATTTGATTGGATTTGATATCGATTTTTATGGTTTGAATTCACGTCGTCGAATGTGCATCTTTGGTGATAGATTGTTTTTACAATCATTTCTGTGATTTGTCACTTTTAAGTAGAAAGGTTTCTATACTAGTAGTAAATATGTAAACTCTTTCACAAAATGATTTCTACATTACTTTTAAATACAAAGCTCGTTTTAAAACAGTTTTCCAATATATTAGTATATACAAACCTTTACCTCATTCGTATGAGAAATCTAATTAAACGGCTTAGCAAAACAAGTGGTATGAAACGCTTGAGTTTACTTCGTCGGTTAATTCTTGGACTTGTTCAAATGAAATCTTGTGACAATTTTTGAGTGGAAGTCTACAATTTGTTCGTAAACATTTAAGTTCAGCCAGTTGTTATGGGACATGAAGCCTAACTCATTTATTTACCAGCTTAGTGTAATTTACACTTATTGACCAATGATGATCATTTTGTACTTTCGAGTGGAAATCTACAATTTGTTCGTAAATATTTAAGTTAAGCTAGTGGTTATGGGATATGATTCTAAAATCATTTATTTACTAGCTTGGTGTAATTTACACTTGTTTTGTGGAGCTTCGTCTCATTTTTATAGGCTAGCGACCTATGGTTTTTATGGAGTTCGGTTCATCGAGCGTACCGTTATTGCACTACGTCGTTGTTCCGAATTATTTGAGTTCAACTCATCGGGCATACCATTATTGCACTACGTCGTTGTTCCGAATTATATGAGTTTCAAGTTCATCGGGCATACCGTTATTGCACTACGTCGTTGTTCCGAATTATTTGAGTTTTAGGTTCATCGGGCATACCGTTATTGCACTACGTCGTTGTTCCGGCTCATTTGAGTTTCAGGTTCCTCGGGCGTACCGTTATGGCACTACGTCGTTGCACCAGCTCTATGGTTAGCGACCATGGGATAGCGACCCGTTTGTGATACACGTGTTGGTGAGTTTTCCTGCTCCCGTTTGTGATAAGCCTCCCCCTTTGTGTTTTCTGGATTTCTAATTGTTGATTTCTGGAATTTGTGTTTCACCAATTTTTTGTGATTGACATTGATATGTTTTGTCAATATTTGGGGTTTGGTGAATAAGCTGAAGAATGTGATATTCTTTTTGGATATTTGACGAGATTTGAGATATTGTATGATTTTTTTTTGTTATCGAGTGTATACTTGTCACCGTATGGCATTATTGTTATCATACATTTTTGTGGTATCTCTTATCCTTTCCCATCTCATATGATATTTATAGCTAGATTGATATGTTTATTATTTTTCTTCTTAAATAATACTCGGTTCAGACCGAGGTGTTTCAGGTGCTTCCATTTGACTTCTTAGCAGGGGCTAGCTTCTAACTTTTGGCTAACTACTTTAGCTTAGTATTTTTTGCGTTTATACATTTGAGATAGAGAATCCTTGATGTATACTTATTCTTTTGCTTAGCACTTGTACCTATTCTTTTGTGATGTAGTGGATCTTGTATGACCACTATTTTGATGTACACTTTTATGTCTTATATTCATATCTGTTTCCGCCTTTGTGATATGAATATATGTGACTGACTTGTGTTATGTTTATTTCTATATTTGTTTCCGAAGCCCACATAGCCACTGTGTAGTAGCTTTGAGTTGTATTTGATATGTCGAATTTCCTCTTGAAATGAAATTGTCATACTATTTGACATATCGGTACTCGCACAAAGCAATTACATAGATGGTCGCTCCTCAACAGCCTTATTCTTCATGCTAGTCGACGGTATTACCCCGTAGTGTCCTTGGCTAGTGTGAGTATAGAGGTGAGGCGTCACAGCTTGGTATTAGAGCCAAACTTCGAAATAATGTAGAATAATCTAGCAAGGATCATTGTCCTAAGTCTCTCTTAGGAATCGTGCCTTAGGATTTAATTCGAGTCATAGAACCCGTTCTGTCCTATTTTCTTTTACGATGCCTTGTTTTATCAATCAAGCTTATTTGAATTCATTCTGAAAATAACCTTTTTCCTCTCCGTTCTTTCTTTCTTTCTTAAAGAAGAAGAGATGGTTAGATCTGGCAGTCCCAGCGCTGGTCAATCCAGTGGTCCTCCTTTGGATGGCGTATTCATGTATGCCCAACAACTTTTGGATCTTGTAAAAAATCAAAGGTTTATCTGTGCTTTGAGTAAGAACCCTAAAAAGGTTTTACCTCTGAAATTAGAAGTGCCTTTCGACCAGTTTGTAGATATCACTCTTCGACTTGAAGAGGCCGACAAAGGAAGTGATGGTGATATTGGGGTTTCCAAGAGGAGGCATATTAAGTTCAAAAGCCCTAATCCCAACAAGAAAGTGAAGCAAGCAACTTCGGTAGCAAAGACTCCAATCCCTAATCGTGGAGTATGCTACAATTGTAGTTCTAACGACCACTATGTTAATAAGTGTCTGAAGCCCCTTACTTGTCGCTATTGCAAAAGTTTGGGTCATCTTTTATCTTCATGTTCCAAACTTCAAGGAAAGAAAGAGGGTAAGCTGAATGTTGCGCAAGCTTCTAGTAACACTTCTATTGGTCAAGGTATTTCTCATTCTGTCCTTGATGGCATTATTTTGTTTCATGATTATCCTATTCGAATTCTTTTGATACGGGTGCATCTCCTTCTTTTATATCAAAAGAACTTGTTGAAACTTTTTCTTTAAATATTATGGGCTTGATGACTTCACAGAGAATTGCGAATCCGGTTGGTGGATCTACAACACTCAGTTTACTTTGTAAAGATGTCGAGATTATTTTATGTGATTATGCTTTCCGTGCCGATTTTCATGTTATGCACTATTTAGGTTTCAGAATTGATTTTGGAAAAGGATTGGCTTAATCGTTTTGAAACCCATATCCTATATCCCGAGTAGACTATCCATCTTCGACATTCTAAATCTATTAAGCAGATCTCTATTTTTCTTAATGATTTCGATTCCAATTTGGTGGCATCATTTTATTCTCTAGACCCACATGATGAGGAAGATGTTATTTCCCTCATTAAAGTAGTTTGTGAATTTCCCGGTATATTTGAGCTTGTCTTAGGATTATCACCTAAGTAATCTATTGAGTGGTGCTAAGATTTTTTCAACTCGACCTTGCCACCGGTTTTCATCAGCTACGAGTTGCGGAGGATGGCGTTCCCCTTACCGCATTCCACGCTCGTTATGATTCTTATGAGTGGTTCGTTATGTCATTCAGTTTGACGAACCTTCCACCTTATTTCATCCATCTTATGAATCGAGTATTCTCCGAATATTTCGATCAGTCCGTCCTTGTATTCATTGATTATGGGTGAAAACAGCAATTTAAAAAAAATTGCAAATCTTTCTAATAAGATATGTTTATATGTATAATTGGATTTTGTTCTTAAAACGAGCAAAGAATATTCATAAAATTTTAAGAGACATGTTTACCAAATAGAAGATGATTTTGTGTTGTATTGCACATTGAGTGCTTTAAGAATTCTAGTCGATGCGCCTGATCAACGTTATCGATAGGAATCTCCTAAACGCTATGATGAGATAGTCAGACACAGTAAATTGACTTGTAATAAGTAAATTTTTCTAAAAAGATGATTACATAAAGTTAACTATAATTTTGAATGTCTTAGCTTTTCGGGAAAGAGGATCATGAAATAAATAATTTAGCATAGAAGTTGCTTTTTAGAAATTAAAAGAACTCCTTTCCGATGCTCCTATTCTTGTGATTCCCGAAGGGAACCAAGACTTTATTGTTTATACCGATGCTAGTCGTATTGGTTTGAATGCCGTTCTCATGCATAAGGGAACGTGTTATCGCTTATGATTTTAGACAATTAAAGCCTACCGAGACTAGATATGCCACTCATGATTTAGAGCTCGCGGCTATTGTTTTCGCCCTTAGAATTTGGCGTTATTATCTTTTGGGAGAGAATTTGTTCTCTACACCGATTATAAATCTTTGAAGTATTTATTTTCGCAAAAGGAACTTAATTTGCGTCAACAACGTTGGCTCGAATTCCTTGCATCTTACGATCTTGATATTCTCTATACTCTCAGAAAGGGCAATCGTGTTACCGATGCCCTTAGTCGTAAGCAACAAGCAGTTGTTTCCATGATGATATCCGAATGGAATGATCTCGAGACTTTGTCCACTTGTGAGGTTCGAGATCGTGAATCTGATTCATGTTCATCTCTTGTTTTATGTAGCCTTAAGGCTCATCCATCTCTTTTAGACCGCATCCTTGAAGCTCAAAAGCATGATCCCGAATTAGCTCTTCTTAGCCAAAGTTGTAGGGATAAAAATAAGGTTGATGGTTTGAAAGACTTTGCTATTGATGCTCGTGGAGGTATTCGAAAGTTTGGTAGACTTATTGCACCAAACATTTGTGATCTTCGTAAAGACATTTTAGTAGATTCTCATCGTTCTAAATTTACCATTCATCCAAGTAGTAGTAAAATGTACGCGGACATGAAGCGACTTTATTATTGGGATGGAATGAAATATGATATTGCTAACTTTATTAAGCGTTGCATGACTTGCCAACTCATAAAGGCCGAGCATCAAAGGCCCGGTGGGTTATTGCAAACTTTAGACATTCCCGTTCGGAAGTGGGATCAAGTCTCTATGGACTTTATTAACGGTCTTCCCCGTTCTCGTTCGGGTCATGATAGCCTATGGGTGATAGTATATAGACTTACAAAATCCGATCATTTTCTTCCCGTTCGGTCCAATCGGACCGTACCTCTTTTGGCTAAACTCTATGTCAAAGAAATTGTTAAATTGCATGGAGGTCCAACTTCTATTGTTAGTGATCATGATCCATTATTTACTAGTGGATTTTGGAAAGGTCTTCAAAAAGCTTTGGGAACAAAGCTTAATTTTAGCACCGCTTATCATCCTCAGTCCGATGGACAAACCAAGCGTGTGAATCAAACTCTTGAAGATCTTCTTCGTACATGTGTTCTTGATTTTGGTGGAAGTTGGGAAGATCATATTTCTCTTGTTGAGTTTTCTTACAATAATAGCTTCCAATCTAGTATTGGTATGGCTCCTTTCGAGGCTCTCAATGGAAGGCCATGCTGATCTCCTTCGTGTTGGCTTGAAGCCGGTGAGAAGCTTGTTTTAGGTCTAGATTTTATTTGTGATGCCACAGAAAAAGATTAACCTTATTCGTCATAAAATGAAAGAAGCTCAAAGTAGACAAAAATCCCATGCCGATAATCGAAGAAGGAATTTAGAATTATCTGTGAGAGATTTGGTGTTCATTTGTGTTTCACCTATGAAGGGTGTTGTGCGTTTCAGTCGATCGAAAAAATTAGCACCTCGATATATTGATCCGTTTCCCATCACCGAATGCATTGGTTACGTGGCTTATCGTCTTTTATTACAGGCTCAATTTTCTGCTACTCATGACGTTTCTCATGTTTTTTAACTACGGAAATGCCTTAGAGATTCCGATTCTATTCATGAGCCCGGTATTATTGAAGAAATTAAAGTTTCACCTAATTTGACTTATAAGCAACATCCTATTCGCATCATTGCTATGGAGGTTAAACGCCTTCGAAATAAAGATATTCCGCTTGTGAAAGTTCAATGGTCCGCAAATCCTAAGGATTGCTCTTGGGAATCCAGAGAATTCATTGAGCGGATACATCCGAACTTACTCTCTCGTGCTCCTTAAGGTGAACTTCTCATTTTAAAATTTCTTCTTTTGTGTTGTTATTCCTTAGTATGGTTGTTACTTTTTATTTTCTTCTTAAGTATTGTGAGGACGCAATTATTTTAAGGAGGGGAGTTTGTAACAACCCGCATATTTTTACGATAATATATTTAAATAAAGCATCGTTAGTTGAATTTAAAAGTACAAAACATGACTTTTCGTAAACGGTCGAATCCGGACTCGAGACTGCTTCCATTGAGTCCAAAATGGCGTTTGCAACCTTTTTGAGTATAAACATCGATATGTTTGGAGTTGATCAGAATTTTGATGTTTTCATTTAGGGCTTTGGGTTTGGGTTTCAGCCCACTAACCCAACAAGAGAACCCACCTCCTCTACCTAATAACTCCCACTCCACTCCTCTTCATTCATTCATAACATTTCCTAACACTCTCAAGCCCTAGAAAGAATGGTGGGAAGAGGAAATTAAAATTCCTAAGCCCTAGTTTTCTTAGGAAATTCAAGTTCTTGCTCTAAAATCAAAGAGAAGCTTAGGTAAGCATCCTTTTCATCTTCTCTATCTCAATATCTCTTTAATTTTCAGAAATTCCTATAACCTAAATTAGGAAGAACTTCACCTTTGATAATAGATTGAAGATTCTAGAGGTGTATTAAAGAGGAATTGATCTTGCCTTGTTTTAGAGCTTCTCATTCGTTGTTTTTGGGTTTAAAGGTGAGTTCTTGAACTCACATCTATGTCTATAGCTTTCATTGTTGTTAGGTATGAATTCCTAACATCTATTTCATGTTTAATTGCTTTTGACTTGAATTGATTTAGTGAATTTTCCAATTTTGGTATTTTAAAGTCAAAATCTTTAAAGATCCTATCTTGGATGTTTTGACATGTTTTTGGTGGTGTATCGAAGAGCCTATAGGGATGGGTTGTCGATTGGCATAAATCCCTAGCATCCATCGCTTGTTCGATCGCATTTTGGTTTGGATTTTTGCCCTTTTTGGGCTAGGCTGATTTTTGCCTAGCAGGAAATTTCAGACGTTTGGATTGAAAATCCAGACGTCCGTTTGAAAATCCAGACGTTTGGTTGAAAAATCCAGACGTCTAGAATTGGTCCCTGGAAAAAGAAAAAAGGCAGAGGCAAAATACAGACGTCTGGAAATCCAACCAAACATCTGGTTAGTGGTTCAGACGTCTGGTTGGTAATTTCAGACGTCTGGAACTGTTCAATTTTGCCTATTTTGGCTGTTTTTGAGTGGATTTCAAATTTTTATCGATTTTTGTTGATCCGGTTAGTTGTTGTCAATTGTTATCGACTTTGATGACTTCATTTATTGATTTTTGGGAATATCCATTTGATTGGATTTGATATCGATTTTTATGGTTTGAATTCACGTCATCGAATGTGGATCTTTGGTGATAGATTGTTTTTACAATCATTTTTGTGATTTGTCACTTTTAAATACAAAGGTTTCTATACTAGTAGTAAATACTCAAACTCTTTCACAAAAATGATTTCAACATTACTTTTAAATACAAAGCTCGTTTTAAAACCGTTTTCCAATCTATTAGTATATATAAACCTTTACCTCATTCGTATGAGAAATATAATTAAACGGCTTATCAAAACAAGTGGTATAAAACGCTTGCGTTTACTTCGTCGGTTAATTCTTGGACTTGTTCGACTGAAATCTTGTGACAATTTTTGAGTGGAAGTCTACAATTTGTTCGTAAATATTTAAGTTAAGCCAGTGGTTATGGGACATGAAGCCTAACTCATTTATTTACTAGCTTAGTGTAATTTACACTTATTGATCAATGATGATCATTTTGTACTTTCGAGTGGAAATCTACAATTTGTTCGTAAATATTTAAGTTAAGCCAGTGGTTATGGGACATGAAGCTAAACTCATTTATTTACTAGCTTGGTGTAATTTACACTTGTTTTGTGGAGCTTCGTCTCATTTTTATAGGCTAGCGACATATGGGTTTTATGGAGTTCGGTTCATCGGGCATACCGTTATTGCACTACGTCGTTGTTCCGAATTATTTGAGTTCGGTTCATCGGGCGTACTGTTATTGCACTACGTCGTTGTTCCGAATTATTTGAGTTTCAGGTTCATCGGGCGTACCGTTATTGCACTACGTCGTTGTTCCGAATTATTTGAGTTTCAGGTTCATCGGGCGTACCGTTATTGCACTACGTCGTTGTTTCGGCTCATTTGAGTTTTAGGTTCCTCGGGCGTACCGTTATTTCACTACGTCGTTGCATCGACTCTATGGTTAGCGACCATGGGATAGCGACCCGTTTGTGATACACGTGTTGGTGAGTTTTCATGCTCCCGTTTGTGATAGGCCTCCCTCTTTGTGTTTTCTGAATTTCTAATTGTTGATTTCTAGAATTTGTGTTTCACCAATTTTTTGTGATTGACATTGATATGTTTTGTCAATATTTGAGGTTTGGTGAATAAGCTAAAGAATGTGATATTCTTTTTGGATATTTGACGAGATTTGAGATATTGTATGATTTTTATTGTTATCGAATGTATACTTGTCACCGTATGACATTATTGTTATCATACATTTTTGTGGTATCTCTTATCCTTTCTCATCTCATATGATATTTATAGCTAGACTAATCCGTTTATTATTTTTCTTCTTAAATAATACTCGGGTCGGACCGAGGTGTTTCAGGTGCTTCCATTTGACTTCTTAGCAGGGGCTAGCTTCTGACTTTTGGCTAACTACTTTAGCTTCGTAGTTTTTGCTTTTATACATTTGAGATAGAGACTCCTTGATGTATACTTATTCTTTTGCTTAGCACTTGTACCTATTATTTTGTGATGTAGTGGATCTTGTATTACCACTATTTTGATGTACACTTTTATGTCTTATATTCATATCTGTTTCCGCCTTTGTGATATGAATATATGTGATTGATTTGTGTTATGCTTATTTCTATATTTGTTTCCAAAGCCCACATAGCCACTGTGTAGTAGCTTTGAGTTTGTATTTGGTATGTCAGATTTCCTCTTGAAATGAAATTGTCATACTATTTGACATATCGGTACTCGCACAAAGCAATTACACAGATGGTCGCTCATCAATAGCCTTATTCTTCGTGCTAGTCAACGGCATTACCCCGTAGTGTCCTTGGCTAGTGTGAGTATAGAGGTGGGGCATCATAGGAGCAAACGTTTCTTCATAGTCGATTCAGTCTTCTTGATTATATCCTTGTTCAACTAATCTAGCTATATTCCTAGTTATATTATCCTGTTCATCTGCTTTATTTTTGAAAACTCATTTAGTACCAATGACGGTTTGATCACTTGGTCTAGGAACTAGTTCCCAAACTTCGTTTCGTTCAAATTGGTTTAGCTCTTCTTGCATAGCAAAAATCCAATAATCATCGGTAGATGCATCTTTTGCATTTTTAAGTTCGATTTTAGAAAGAAAAGCTAAATGGCCCATTTGATTAAGTTGATTTCTAGTTCTAACATGTGAATCAATTTCTCCTATGGCATTATCTACTGGGTGATCTCGTAAAATCCTAGGAGGAGGTCTTAATTCATTTTCATTATGATCAATGTTTTCATTTTGTTCAATATTATTAGAAATGTTTTCATCTTCTTCAAAATTATTTTGAGTAACCATATTTGTGATTGTTTTAGGAATATCCTCAAAAAATTTATTAAATTTGAAATTTTTCGTTGAATGAAACATGAAGTGTTTCTTCGATTTTTTTGTTCTTTTATTGAAAATTCGATAAGCTTTGCTTCAATCTGAGTACCCTATGAAGATTCCTTCATCGGATTTTGGATTGAATATTCCAAGCCGCTCTTTTGTATTTAAGATAAAACATTTTGAACCAAAAGTTTCAAAATAAGAAATGTTTGGTTTTCTATGATGAAAAAGTTCATATGGAGTGTGTTTTGTTAAAGGTCGGATAGAGACACGATTTAGAACATAGCAAGCAGTAGCTACAGCTTCTGCCCAGAAATGTTTTGGTAATGTATTTCCATTCAACAAAGTTCTTGCACATTCTTGTAATGTTCTATTTTTCCATTCTACAACTCCATTTTGTTGTGGTGTTCTAGGAAAAGAAAAATTATGGTGAATTCCCTTTTTATTACAAAAATGTTCAAATGTTTCATTTTCAAATTCTCCTCCATGATCACTTCTAATATTTTTAATTTTGAGATTTTGAATTCTCTATGCAAAATTCTTGAAATTTTCAAAAGTATCGCTTTTATTTTTTAAGAAAATAGTCCAAGTATATCTTGAAAAATCATCTACTATAACAAATACATATTTACTATGATTTATAGATTGAATTTGAGTTGGACCAAAAAGACCTAAATGTAATAGTTCTAATGGTTGTATAGTAGAAATATTTTTCTTTGATTCAAAAGATGATGTTGATAATTTTCCTAATTGACAAGCATCACAAATATTGTTTACTTTAAAGTTCATTTTTGGTAAACCTTTTACTAAATCATTTTTAGATAATTTATTTATAGTTTTGAAATTAATATGACAAAATCTTTTGTGCCATAACCAAGGATCATTTTCTTTGGCTATTAAACACATATTTGTATTATAATTTATATTCATATTTAAAACATAAATATTTTTATCTCTAAAGCCTTCAAAAATAAGATTCTTATTTTGATCAAAAATACTACACTTATTTTCAGAAAAAGAAATATTGAATCCTTTGTCACACAATTGGCTAATACTAAGTAAGTTGTGTTTCAAATTTTGAACTAATAAAACATCTATAATAAGAGGTAAATTAGATATACCGTTATTGCTCACATCGCCTTTACCGATGATATATCCTTTGGAATTATCTCCAAATGTGACAGAACCTCCATCTGAGTTGTTAATGTTTGTTAGCATCTCTTTGTTTCCTGTCATGTGTTTTGAGCAACCACTATCTAGTATCCATTTTCCTCTCTTTTTGTATGGTACCTGCAAAATATAGAATTAACATTGGTACCCACCATTTTATTTTGGGTCCTAAGAGTTAGGTCTTAGGAATCCAAACCCAAGAGGGTTCAGAATTCCTTTTGAAAACAAAATCTTTGTTTTATGAACAGTTTTTATAAAAGATTTTATATACTTATTTCTTATTGAAGAATTATTTGTTTTAGGAACCCAAATTTTAATTGAAGTAGTAAAATTGGAAATTTTAGAACTAGGTTTTTCAACTTTATTTTTATATGAAGAATTCTTTTTCTTTGGAATAATTTTAGAGGATTGTTTATATCCTAGTCCTCTTTTATTTGAAATAGTTTGAGAATTTTCTATAATTTTGGAAAGATTTTCTCTTCCTTTATTAAAATTAGAAACATTTTTAGTAATGTCTTCTAACTTTGTTTTAAAGCTAGAGTTATCTAACTCTAAAATCTTGATATTTGATTTAAGGTCATGATTTTCAATTAATAAAGCATCATTCTTTTCTTTCTGAGTTTCTATCTCTTGACTTAGCAGAAAAAGTTGAGATGTCATATTAGAACAAGATTCTTGAGTAACTTGGAGTTCTTCTTCTAAAATTTTCTTTTCATCTCTTAGCATTTCTACTTCGATTTCAGTTCTATTCAATTTTTCAAGAGCTTCTTTGTAATTTCTATTTTTGCCTTTTAATTTGTCAAGTAATTCTGAATTGATTTCCAAATGGTCATTAAAAGTTAGATCACTTACCTCGTTTTTTGTAGCCATAAAGCAAATGTTGGCTTGTTCCGAATCACTGTTTGAGTCACTTTCTGATGATGAAGATGATTATGTATCGTCCCATGTGATAGAGAAAGCTTTCATCTTGAATCTGTCCTTATACTTGTCTCTCTTTTTCTCAGGACAGTCTTTCTTGATGTGACCTTTCTTGTGACATTCATAACATTCTAGAGCAGATGATGATGGTTTGTTGATGTTGTTATTGTTGTTGGAGTTGTTCTTGTTATTTCTAAATTTGTTATTCTTTCTAAATTTCAAGAACTTTTTGAAATTTTTAGCAATGAACGCCATATCTTCTTCATCTGAATCTGATTCATTTTTTTTCTGTCTGGAATGCTATATTTTCCTTATCTTGAGCCTGTATTCGTTTTGCCTGCAGATTCACTTCATAAGACATTAGATTTCCAATCAACTCTTCTGGTTTTATGGTTGAAATGTCGTTAGCTTCTTCGATTGCTAAGACTTTTCGTTCCCATTCATCCGTTAGTGAGTTGAGGATTTTTGAAACAATATCAAAATCTGTGTACGTTTCTCCTAATGCTATCAAAGAATGATATATATCTTGAAACCTAGAGTACATTTCATTGATAGTTTCATCTTGCTTCATTTTTAAATTATGGAACTGATTTTTGAGCGTAGAAATTTTACTTTGTTTGACTTTGTTAGTTCCTTCATGTATAACTTTATGTGTACGCCAAATTTCATGAGCAGTTTTACACATACTTATTCTATTAAACTCATTTTTATCTAGTGCACAATATAACATGTTTATAGCTTCAGCATTTGCAGTAGCATCTAATTTTTGTGTGTTAGACCATGCTGAATATTCAGTAGTAGGAATAATATATTCAGATTGCATAATGTTCCAGGTATCATAACTACTTGCTTGCATATAGATTCTCATTCTAGTAGCCCAATAGTTATAGTTCATTCCATTAAATAGAGGTGGTCGTGCAGTAGATTGACCTTCTGTAAAGGTAGTGTTAGAAACAGTGCTGGTGTTGTTTTCCATACTAAAATAATATCAGATAACTATGTTACAGTTATATGAAGGCCTTGCTCTGATACCAAATGAAGGTTTCTGTATGCTATAGGATCGTGTAATATGGATAAATTACTTGTGCGGAATAAGTAAGTAAATATTAAAAGCAGTAAAGTAAATGACACCAGAGATTTTTATACTGGTTCGAATTCCCATTCTACGTCCAGTCCCAGACTCCTTCTGGAATTAAACTAGCAACCCTCACTTAACCTGGAGGAATAGGTTTACACCACCTAAGCAACCGAACAGGACTTCTACCCCCTAAGCAACCGAATAGGACTTCTACCGCCTGAGCAACCGAACATGACTTCTTTACAAATAACAAAAGTATCTAATTGTAGTATGCTCTTTGAATAGCACTGATAAGTTAATTAAGTACAACCTCCTATAATCTTCTCCTTTATGATATGTAGTGTAATGTGCTTGAGAATTGTGGAAGATAGAGTGATCAACGATTAGAGAATGTAAGCAGTTTGAGTGCAGTTTGAAAATATATAATATACAAGAATTCAAGAATATTAAAATTAGTTTCAGTATATTATTTGTTGAATTCTGTAAACTATTTATAGAGTTTAAAAGGTTGCAACCATAGATGAAAAATTAAATTGAAAAGAAACAGGCGCAACCATTGATTTTGAAGACGTTACACTTCGATGAAGAGAAGCGCCTATTCATGAAAATAGCAGTTGGAAATATTCAGCCGGCTGAATATATTAATTCAGCCTTTTGAATTGAATTAAATCGAAGACAGCAAGGAAATATGCTAATTTTAGCCTTATTCAGCCAGCTGAATATTGTGAAACAATAAATTTGTTTCAGTATTCAGCCGGCTGAATGAATGCATTCAACCGGCTGTTTTCAGCCTGCTGTGCATAGTTGTGCATGTGTGTATATGATTTTATATATATATATATATATATATATCAATTCAGGAGAGATTTTAACAAATTACTAAATGATATACAGACTCTAGACTAGGAACTAACAGCTTCAAAATACTCTGAATATGAATCTGCAACAAATCTCCTGCATAAATGATTAGTACACACAAAATATTTTATATAGCTTATCATTAATCAAAATAATGTTAAATTGAGATTCCAACATTATTTACCCTTATCATTCTTATCACTTTTATATATTATCTAGTTCATGAAAAATGGGGAGAAATATATAAAATTCTAGGCATAGATTAAGGGAGAGTTTTGTAACTCAGGAATAATTATTTCATATTTTATAAACATGGTTGTCATCATAAAAAATGGAGAGATTGTTAGTACCTTAGGCATTAGTTTTGATGACAACAACCATATGACATCATATAAAATATAGATACTGATGTTTTTGTCAAGTTATATATAGTATATAGTTTAGGATATTAGACAGGTGTTGATTAAGAAGACTGTACAGTATCAAGAGCAGATTCAAAAGGCTAATATAACTATTCAAGATTTTGAGATTGAAGACTCATGAGTATTGAAGATTCAAGATATCCAGATAAGTTATAGAGTAATAGATTATTGTTAAAACCCTGATAGCGCTTTTTTGATCTCTCTCTTAATTTTTCAAAAGGTTTTAAAATCTATTATTTGATTTTAAATGGTTTTCAAACATTCTGAATTTCAAAAATGATTTTAAAGAATCTCTGTTTTCAAAATGATCATTCAAAATCGCCTTCAAATGATATTTTGAGTAATTAAGTTTTTAAGTATTTTACGAGTTAAATATACTTTTAAATCTATTATAATTTGTTATAGTTTTAGTTTTATGCTTTCTAAATGTTTAGAAGTATATTATAACATTTATTATAACTTTAATTTTAAATATATATTCACTTATACTTTATATACATATTATTTTCAAAAAGGAAATTCATATTTAAATTCTTTATATATTTCAAAATATTTCAAAATAATTTTATAAAGTTTTTATATGATTAAAATATGTATAAACTACGTTTAGATGACTGTACAAAGTAGGCCGAATTTTTCAAAATTCAAATTTGAATGGAAGTGTCTTTTTGTCATATCTCTTCGCGAATGGACATGACCGTTGTTTCTCTATAAATAGGAGGGTTTTCCAATGGATTTTTTAACAAATTTCTCATTCTTTCTCTCCTCCCTTACTCTCTTGATTTCTTAATCTCTTGATTTCTAAAAGAAAATCTACTCAAAATATTCTCAAATTCAATTAGAATCAAATTCAAACTTTATTGCTTTGATTCTCTATCAATTACTATCTCATCTCTCTCATCTCTATCACTCAAAACAAGATCAAAGTGTTATTCAAGAGGTTATAGGATCATTTGTACTGAAGATCAAGAAATTGAGTCTGTAAATTCTATCAAATCATACTCTTATACTCTTGGATATGCTTGGTGTTCGTGAAATCCAAGTGGGTGTGCTTATGTCCTATTTGAATCAAGTTGGGGTGCTTGGTGCTCCGTTTGAAACCAAGTGTGTGTGCTAGTGTCCCGTTCGAATCCAATGAGTATACCCAAAGCTCAGAAAATCTAAAGGGTGTGTCTCGTAGCCTTAAAATCGAAATTGTATTTACTTTGATATTTGAAAAGAAATCTGTACAAGAAATTGTATGGAACTGGATATATGGTAACTCCAAACCAGTATAAATATTCCTGCTGTGATCTCTCTAACTCTCTACTTTATACTTTTACTGCATTTATATTTGCTTGTGTTTGCATCTATGATTGATTCTACATTATTTAATTTTTAATCGTAAAAGAATTTAAAAAGATTCACAAAAATTATTAAACACTATTCAACCCCCCCCCCCCTTTAGTGTTAAATTAGCCTTAAGACCTATCTTCCGCAAAATAACATATTGTTGATCATGTAATATTTCTGATCTTATATTCTACTAGGAGATTTCAATTACATTATAAAATCTAATGAAAAAGAAAGATGGCTTCCAAGTCCCTTTTAGAAAAATGAAAGAGTTGAACAGTGTTATGTGCAAAGTAGGGCTTCATGAACAACAATATCTTGATGGTCCGGCCCAAGTAAAATCATACTAACAAAAATTGATAGGGTTTTTATCAACACCTTCTGAATGAATTAATTTATGTGCACTATAGCCAAATACCTCTCATCAAGCATAAGTGATCATTCACCTATACTAGTATCCTTAGTAGATCAACATCAACGGAAAGCTAAATTATTCATGTCATGAACCATTGGCCTCTGTTTGATGACTATAACTTCGTATTGAAGAAGGAAGGAATGTGGAAGTGACCAACAATTGTAACGACCGGTATTTTACGTATCGGAGGATCGTAAAATATTATTAGTTTATTCATGTCAAGTCGTATGACTATAACTTTGGAAAATGACTACTAGGGACATTTCCTATTCTGGGAATTTTTATTGAGCGATTTCGACCTTAAAAATCCTTAAAGGTCCTATGACTTTTGATAGGAGTCGAATTAAGAGCTGAAACCACTTTCATTAGATAAGGATGGTGTTTTACCTTCGAAAAGTGGTCATGTGAAGAAAATAGACTTACAATTTGAGAGATATGACCATATTAGTTTTTGAAAGCTGCCGGACAGATTTTGGGGTAATTAAAAGGGCCCAAACCCAAGCCCATTAGCCCGGTTCGGATTAGGATCCTAAGGGGGCTGTTGGGAGCTGAGCTGATTCACTTTCACTTTCACAAAACATCTTCAAAACTCTATTTATCATCTTTCCTTCAAAAAGATTGACATTTTCTTGTTTAAAACTAGCTAAATCCATTATTAAAGGCGTAATTAGTGGAGAGAATCATAGATTCATAATTTTGGTGATTGGAGAACTTTATGGTTGCTGTCCAAATTCGGATTTGGATCAAAAGTTGGAATTTGGGTATATAGTGAGTGGTTTTGATCCCTCACTACACCATATACGTTCACATAGTAAATTTTGATATTTTTGATAGGATTTTGGTTATAAATCATTTTCTAACTTTGATTACACCTTCATGATTGTTTATGGATGATATGCATGTTTGTATGCTACGCTTTGATATGGTTTTCTAGCGCTTTTAAATAGTTAGGAGAGAGGTTGGCAATTTAGGCAAAACGAAGGCAAAAAAACTCCAAATCAGATGAAACTTGGAGAAGGAGCTCTAGAGCATGGGTAGAGCACACGGTTCAATTCACTTGGAGTTTGGACTAGGAAAAGTGGTTGGCGATGAGTGGTCCAGTGGTTGGCGACGAGTGGTCCAGTGGTTGGCAAAAGTATTCGGAATTGGATGAAACTTTGAGGATGGGCTTTGAAGCATAGTGGAAGCTTATATTTCAAGTTCCATCAAAATCCAATTGGTATATGCTCTGGCCATAAGATGTCTAGTGGTTGACGACGAGTGGTTTTTGGTCAAGCAGAAATCGTCGGAATTGGATGAAACTTAGAGGATGGGCTCTGAAGTAAAGGGGAAGTTTATGTTTCATGTCGCATCAAAATCCGATCCGCAGAGCTCTGATGATGAGTAATTTTTAGTCGAGCAGAAATCGTCGGAGTTGGATGAAACTTGGATGATTGACTGGAGCATAGGAGAAGCTTATGTTTCAAGTCGCATCGAAATTCGGTTAGTAGAACCTCGAGCGACGAGTAGTCAATTGGTTGGCGACAAGTGGTTTTTGGTCAAGCAGAAATCATCAGAGTTGGATGAAACTTGAAGGATGGGCTCCGAAGCATAGGGGAAGTTTATGTTTCAAGTCGCATTGAAATCCGATCGGTAGAAAGTTCTGACGGGAAATGGTCTTATGGCTGGCAGAAATCAACCCGAATGCATTTTGCTTTGGGGCTTGGCAAAGAAATGGAGTTAGGTTCCGATGACGATGGCTTAATGTTGAAAGGAGTCATGAGAATGGTTTTCCTCAAAGGGCCGATTTTAAAAAGAGTGATCCATGGATATAATGTTGAACAGTTCTATCATGGAAAGAAGGAACGAGGATTGGTTCTTTGAGGATAATGGAAACTAGATGGAGCAAGGAAAGGGCTCAGATATGCATGTTAAGGGACCGTTGATACTCAAATTGTTTTCTGATGTACTCGAAAGTAGGGGTATTATAAGTGCACTCATGGGTACTTTGAAAGGCTACCCCGAATCATTTGAATGAATCCATATACCCTGAGGGAAAGAGTCTAATATCAACTTCGGGCTAAAGACGAGTACACTAAAAACTAGGATTACCATTAATCCTTGGTAGGGAAGAGATCATACAAGATATCATATAGCTAGAGCACATTAAGTGATAGTGAGGATTGTTTGATGGATGATATGTTTGCTTTGATTGTTTTCTCCGGTGGTCTATCACTCTAGGGATTTCACTTGAGATAGGTTTGGGGATAGGGATACCTAGACACCCATCGCAGTACACTCTTATGATATAGTAGGGTAGCATATTATACTTATTACGTGCCAACCCTTTGGTTGCAAGAACATATCAGGTATGGTTCATATACCATTGTTCCTTACTATATCGACTTGTATAGTATCTTGAGATTCATTTATCGTTCATACCAGACTGTTGTCTGGCTTGAGTTTTATGTTTTTCTTCTTATTATTTCAGGTACTCTTAAATGAGTAGACTAGATAACAAGTCTAAGTGGGACACGTAGCTGTGCAGAAGACGTGTTGGATGGAGCTATCTTGTATTATATACAGATATTATGCTTATTCCGTTGTGCAATACTATGAAGCCTAGACAATGTTCGCTTTATTATTATGAGACATTTATCTAAGTTTATTTCTTATTTGTATAAACTCTACTGCTATGTTGTATAACTCTGGGATCTGTGCTCTGACTTTGGTTCACTTAGTTATTACTGTCTCTCCTGTTATATATCTCCTGTTGTAGATCTGTGATGTATATTATATTTTATTCCATGTGGTGTGAGATATACAGTAGATTCCATGATTGATTTTTTTTCTTTCAACACTTGACAATCGTCCTACATCGACTGGGCACGACAGCAGCGTGCTATTTAGTTATATTCGGTGCCGGTGGGGTAGAATGGTCGTCATAACAATCTGTTTTTTTGCTTACTATATAAGCAAAAATTTACTAAAGAAATACTACAAAGATGGAGCAAAGGAAAATCTGATACCAAAAACCAAGTTGATTTATATTAAGGTTCAAAATTCCGTTTTCTGTTTCCGTTCCGCTCATGTGATAATTTTAAATTTTCGATTCCATTTTGGATATTCCAAAGATTTTGTTTTAATTCCGATTTACAAATTCCGGTACTATTATTGTAAACATTCAATAGTAATATAAATTCAGCCATTTTCGAATTATATACAAGACACATACGTCTTATAACAAATTTAATATCAAAAACCTTTTCTTTTAGTATGTAATGAATTATAGTCAATGTCGTCTTTATCAACACTGACTGTTGTACTATAATTCCAAACATTATGATTTTCCATGATCAACTACCTGAAGCTATAAGTAATTTCTAAATAAAACAATACAAATTATTTTGCCAGCCTAAACCATCAATGAACTAATTAGTTAATTCCAAATTATTTAAAAACAAAATTAATTACCAACCTGGAAACAAAGTAATAAAAAAAGAAACTACTTAATAGCTCGACCGATGAAGCAACCACTTTAAATTTATAGCCCAGTCCAAGTTAACAACCCCCCTCATTCCAAAACAGCGTAATTTTTTTTTCTACCTGTTTTCATGACCACGTGCCTAAAACTTCAAGTCGATGAACCCAAAAAATATATGCAATACATGCTAAATTCCGAAGCTCTACTGTTTGATTGTCCCTACTTCAACTTGCTCCCACTTCTACGGTAAGTTTTTTTCTTCTTTTTTTAACCGTAGACTTCGAAACGGGATTTTCCTCTTATTCCGGTACGGTGGACGCCAGAACCTGAATGAAATCGTCGAAATTCCAACGTCGGGCCGGAAGTTTGAACCATGATTTATATAGGGAAAATGCAGAGAACTTCGGTGCAAACTCATTTCTAGGAAAGAGGAGAGCATAAGTTTGGAACTTTATGTAATGGCAACAAAACGGGAAACAACTTTGAAAATGTGGTATATAGATATCATTCAATAATCAAAATGTGACTGGTTATTAAATGAAGATGAAGCCACGTCCTTTTTCTATGAAAAATGTCTAACAAGAGGAACATTAATAATTGGACAGGTACCATTTCAGTGCATGGGAAACTTTGTCGCAAATTAGACAAATTTATGCATCAAGCTATTGAGTACTTCAAGAAATTGTTCAACCAGCATGCCAATAATGAGTTGCCTCGAATTATATGTAGGAATATTATTACCAAACGATGAAAATATTTTTTAAACGACTAGTTTAACATTTCTGAAATTCGAGCTGTATCTTTTAGCATCAAAGATAACTCGACTCCTAGTCCTGATGGCTAGGATGCAAAATTTTACAAAACTCATTGGGAGAATGAAATTTGATATTCAAAATGCTATTGATAGTTCTTTCACTGGTGGAAAATTGATTAAAGTATGCAACCACACTTTCATATATTAGGTACCAAAAAATGAAGAAGCAAAAGAAATTAAACATTTTAGACCCATATCCCGTACCATGTTGTAACACGATACACAAAATACTGGCAAAAGTCATGTATACAACAACAACTAAGCCATTATTCCCAAACAAGATGGGGTCGGCTGGAGATGGAACCCAAAACTAAATGACAAAGTCAATTTAAAAGTCATAATAATAACAATAACAATAATAAAATAAAGTCAAAAAAGTAAATTAATAATAATAATAACTAAGTAAAATAAAAATAAAGATAAATATATATATATATAATGATAATAATAATAATAATAATAGTGATAATGGTACTAATAGTGGTCAACGACCATACACTACGTCTTAGGCTCCTCTTCCCTAGTACTATAATCTAAAACTTATAAAACTCATAGCTCATGGCTCTGGTACGTGGATCGCTAACTTCCACGCGCTCATGTCTGACACCAGCTCTTCGGATATACTCCAATCCTTCAAGTCCCTTTTTACTACTTCCTCCCATGTCAACCTTGGTTGACCTCTACTTCTTTTTGTGCATTCAACGCGGCCTATAATTCCAACGCACACAGGTGCGTTAAGCGGCCTCCGTTAAAGATGTCCAAACCATCTTAAGCGATGTTGAGTTTGTTAGTTCCGGATATGATGGTTTTGATGCCAAGAACCTTAGGACTTGTTATAAAAACTAAATACTAATATTCTTGTCTAGATGTATATGTATATGTAGGATATATATATATATATATATGTAGGTACTGAGAATGAAGACTGTACAATATAAAGATTCAAGACTGAGTATAGAGATTCAAGGCTGACGAATAGATTGAAGAAATCAAGACCGAAGACTCATGAGTATGAAGATTATCAAGATTACCAAGATTATCAAGAGTATGAGTATTATCAAGAGTTCAAGATATCAAAATAAGTAATAGAGTCTAGATTTATGTTAAAACTTCATAATAGCACTAAAATCTTTATTCGGAATTTAATTGTGGAATGGAATCCACCTTCTCGCTTTAATAGTGGGATGGAACCCATGACCTTCTCTAGTGGAATGGAAACCACGAAATTTTCAAAATGATTTATTTTTTCAAAACTATCTTTTTAAAGTCATCTCTATCAATTTAAATATTTTAGCCTTAATTCAAAAACTATTTTTAATATATTTAATTTCAAAATCATCTCTTATTTTTTATACTATCTCTTGATTTTAATATTTTAGCTTTAATATATTTTAAAGAAATCTATATTTAGTTTTTAATATTACTTTTATATTATAGATTATATATTTTTTAAGATTACTTTCTAAAACTCTTTTATAAGTTTAAACTATATTCAAAATGGTTTACAAAGTTTAGAAATTGTTTTGACAAGTTTTAGAATAAAAATCATTTTAAAGCAAAATCTATTTTCAAAACTAACATAGGCATGTCGACATCCCTCATTCCCCATGTCGACATGGTAGTCGTAGAATTTAAAATTCAAATTTTCAAAAGAAATGTCTATTCGTCATAACCTTTCACGAATGGATATGACCGTTGTTCTCCTATAAATACCAGTTTTTTTCAACGAATTTTAAGTTAGTTTTTCTTCATTTCTTCACTCCTTCTTCTCTACTCAAATATTCTCTTATATTTCAAATGCTTTAACAAAACTTTGCCGAAATTCTAAGTGAATCAAACTCGATCATCTCTAGTTTGATTCTCTGCCACTCTTTCTCAAAGATCTTAGTGCTATTCAGAGTTATAGGATCATTTGTAATCAAAGATCGAAATATCAAAGTGTATCGAGTCTCTCTCTATCAAAGTGTGATTGGAAATGGTGTGATTGTGGCCCGTAAATCAATTGGGTATGATTGTAGCCCGTAAATCAATTAGGTGATCTTGTAGTCTGGTTAAATCAAGAGATTTTGCCCTGGACTCAGAGACAAGAGGGTGTATCTCATGGCCTTGAAATCGAGGTTGTAATATCGACATTATATTTGAAAAGAAATCTGCACAAGAAATTATGTGGGAATGGATGTACGATAACTCCGAACTAGTATAAAATTCCGGCGTGTTCTTTCTTTATTGCTTTTACTTACTATTTGCATCTGTGTTTGATTCTGTGATTGTTTCTGTGTTTGTGAATTACATCTGTTTGGATTTAATTTAAAACGATTTCAAAAAGATTCATAAAATTAATTAAACGCTATTCACCCACCCTCTAGTGTTAATTCTGCCTTAAGATCCGTAATCCGCATTTCCTACATTTGGTATTAGACCAATGGTTTTCAAAGTTATCGTAATTTGAATTTTGAAAAAGTTTAAAATGGCAATTTTTGGAGATTCTGTTAACACTATTTCAAAAATGTCCAAATCATCATTGTCTTGTAAGTCTGCATATTGTTATTATAGAAAATCAAGTTATCTACCGAATTGGTGTGTTGTGCAGGAATAGATATGTTATATGGCTTTTGAAGAATCAACACTCAATGGACAAATGGTGCAAATTAAGAAAAACAAATGGATACTTGATTGTGGATGTTCAAGACACATGACTGGTAATCCGGAGATACTGAATGATATAATTTATGAATATGGAGGAATGATCAACTTTGGAGACAATTCAAAAGAATATGTGATTGGCATCGGCAATGTCGGGAACTCTAAAACTCCTACTATTTTTGATAATCTGTTAGTTAGGAATCTAAAACACAACTTACTTAGCATAAGTCAACTATGTGACAAGGACTACAAAATTAAATTTGCAAAGGATAAGTGTCACATCGAAGATAATAAATCAAATGTTATCTTTGAAGGAATTAGGAAGAAAAATATTTATATTCTCAGTATGAAAATCTCAAATGATAACCTATGTCTTTTGGCTAATACAAGCGACCATTGGATCTGGCATAAAAGATTTGGGCATTTGAATTTCAACTCTTATCTAGACTTTCTAAACTTGTTCTAGTAAGAGGTCTTTCTAAAATGGATTTTAAAGTAGATAGTATATGTGATGCTTGTCAATTAGGAAAACTTAGGAAGAGTCCATTCAAATTGGAAGATATGATTTCAACTTCAAAACCTCTTGAGTTACTTCATTTAGATATGTTTGGTCCATCTCAAATTCAGTCAATAAATCACAATAAATATGTTTTTGTAATTGTAGATGATTATTCTAGATTTACATGGACAATTTTTTCGAAACATAAAAGTGATGCTTTTGATTTATTTAAAACTTTTGCAAAAAGAATTCAAAATCAACTTTCTTTAAAAATCAAAACAATTCGTAGTGATCTCGGTGGAGAATTTGAAAATGAAAATTTTGAGAATTTCTGTAATAAAAAAGGAATAACTCATAATTTTTCTTTTCAAAGAACTCCACAACAAAACGGAGTGGTAGAGCGTAAAAATATGACGATTCAAGAGTGTGCAAGAACTATGCTTTCAGATAGTAAATTACCAAGAAATTTTTGGGCTGAAGCAGTCGCTACAGCTTGTTACACTTTGAAGGATTTTAATTAGACCTCTAACCAATAACACACCATATGAACTTCTTTTCAATAAGAAACCAAAGGTATCTTATTTTAAAGTTTTTGGAAGTAAATGCTTTATTCTAAATACAAAGGACAATTTGGATAAATTTGATCCTAAATCTGACAAAGGAATCTTTATCGGATATTCTAATAGAAGTAAAGCATACTAAGTTTTCAATTTAAAAACTAACACAATTGAAGAAACAATGCATGTATCTTTTGATGAAAATTTCAAAGATTTTGTTCAAATAAATGATAAAGATGATTTTGTTACTTTAAATAATGAATCAAATGAAACAAATTATGAAACTGTTCATCCTAATAAAATGATCAGGCTTTTAAAAGATCATCCTATAGAAAATATACTAGGAAAGATTGGATCTGTTGTTAGAAGTAGAAAACAACTAAACAAGATGAGTAATGTAGCTTTTATATCAACTATTGAACTCAAAAATCCAAAGGAAGCATCATCTGATGATTCATGGATTCTTGCTATGTAAGAAGAACTGAATCAATTCACAAGAAATGATGTATGGGAACTTGTTCCTAGACCTAAGGACAAAACTATAATAGGAACTAAATGAGTTTATAAAAATAAAATGAATGAACAAGGTGAGGTCGTTAGAAATAAAGCTCGGTTAATCGCGCAAGGTTATTGTCAAGAAGAAGGAATAGACTTATGAAACCTTTGCACCCGTAGCAAGATTAGAAACTATTAGAATTCTACTTGCTTTCGTAAACCACAACAATTTCAAATTATTTCAAATGGATGTCAAAAGTGTCTTTTTAAATGGTTTTGTTAAAGAGAATGTTTATGTTGAACAACCTCCACTTTTTGAAGAAGAAAAGTTTCCAAATCATGTTTACAAATTAAAGAAAGCTTTATATGGTCTGAAACAAGCTCCTAGAGCCTGGTATGACAGACTAAGATCTTACCTATTACAATCAAATTTTGAAATTGATAAAGTGGATAATACTCTTTTTATTAAAAAAAACAAAAATGATGTCCAATTAGTATAGATTTATGTAGATGATATAATTTTTGGATCAACAGACAATGAAATGAACAAAGAGTTTTCTAAAATAATGAAAAAAGAGTTTGAGATGAGTCATATGGGTGAACTTACTTTCTTTTTAGGATTGCAAATAAAACAATTAGATAGTAGTATTTTCATTAGTCAAGAAAAGTATGCCAGGGATCTAGTTAGTAAGTTTGGAATGACCACTGCGAGTGGAAAACCCACTCCTATGGCAACCAATGAAGCCTTAAATAAATAAGACATGTCAAAAGATGTTGATCAAAAAATATATAGGGGAATGATTGGATCACTACTCTATATAACCGCGAGTAGACCTGATATCATGCATAGTGTACGTCTCTGTGCAAGATACAAATCTCAACCCAAAGAAACTCATTTAAAAGCTGTTAAATGTATCCTAAGATATGTTAAACACACTTTAGACTATGGTCTATTTTATCGTAAAAATGATTCATTTGATTTAATCTCATATTGTGATGCTGACTACGCTGATTGTAAATCAGATCGAAAAAGTACAAGTGAAACTTGTCACTTTTTAGTACATTCTCTGGTTTCCTGATTTAGTAAAAAGCAAAATACTGTCTCACTATCAACAACTTAAGCAGAATATATCTCTGCTGCTTTGGCTTGTTCTCAAGTTATCTATATGCAACAGACCCTAAAGGATTTTGGATTAAATATTTCAAAATCACCAATTTATTGTGACAATACAAGTGCAATAAGTTTATCCAAAAATCCTACTCATCATGCCAGAACAAAACATATTGATATCAGACATCATTTTCTCAGAGATAATATAAGTAAAGAGATTATTTCTCTTGAATTTATCAACACTGAGAATCAAATAGCTGATATTCTGACCAAACCATTGACTTGGTCAACCTTTATTAAATTAAGAAGAGAACTACGTATTTGTTCTATAACTGAGATATAGAATATAGATATAGTAACATATATATTTAAATAAATAAAGAAAAACAAATTTGTCAAAATTATCAAATGGATGTCGATATGCCCCTACCCCCATGTCGACATACAACGGTGAAATTTGAAATTTTGATTTTCCCTCTAAAATCAGTTTGGTGGTTATATAATAATAACATTTTGAATTTTTCTGTCTTCTTACTTCATTTCCTCTGTAATAAACTTCTGAAAATATAAAATAACGGTCTCCTCTTCTAAATCAAACCAAAATGCAACATTTTCCTTCTCTTCTCCTAATTCTGGTCCATTTCAACGAAGTACATTGGCTCGGGTAATGAAGATCGAGGAAATCATGAAGGATTCTCTGCAAATGCTGACTGAATTACAAGTCACTCAAATAAGGATGGCAAAGTAACAAGAGAAACAGGGCAAGATTCTTAGAAATTTGCAAAAATTTCTAATGGATAATCATGCAGACCCTATTGTGATTGAAGATGATTCCTCTAACATACGTATTCATAATCTATTAGAGGACGACGATGAAGAAGAAGAAGAAGAAGAGAAAGAAGCGCAAATGGACGAAGACGATAAAGTTATTTGCGTTGGAGAAGTCTGTTTTGACAAAAATGGTAATTTGGTCGAACAACATGGAAACTTGTCTCCATTACCCTAATTGTTCGATTCACAAGTCACCAATTGTCAAGGACTCTCGTTAGATAGTTATTATATTAATGTTTTTATATTTTGTGTACTTGTATATATTTGTGTCTATGTTTCATATATATATATATGTGTGTGTAATGTAACATCATATAATAAAATTAGATTTATGTTTCGCTTATTATACTTCGTTATTAGCATTTAGTTCCATCGTATTAGTTTAAGGGGGAGTTATATAGTTTAGAATTACTTTTTGTTGATGACAAAGGGGGAGAATTAAAAAATAGGTTAGATAGGTTCAGATTAAGGGGGTGTTGTTGGAATAAAGGGGAGTCGGAGTAGAATCGAAATTTGTTGGAGTAGATTTTATAAACAAAGGTTATCATCATCAAAAGGGGGAGATTGTTAGTTCCTGATATGATGGTTTTGATGACAACAACTTTAGGACTTGTTATAAAATATAAATACTAATATTCTTGTCTAGATGTATATGCAGGATATATATATATATATATATATATATATATATATATGCAGGTACTGAGAATGAAGACTGTACAGTATAAAGATTCAAGACTGAATATAGAGATTCAAGACCGACGAATTCAAGATTGAAGAAATCAAGTCTGAAGGCTCATGAGTATCAAGATTATCAAGATTATCAAGAGTATAAAGATTATCAAGAGTTCAAGATATCAAGATAAGTAATAGAGTCTAAATTTATGTTAAAACTTCATAATAGCACTAGAATCTTTATTCGGATTTTAATTGTGGAATGGATTCCACATTCTCGCTTTAATAGTGGGATGAAACCCACGACCTTCTCTAGTGGAATGGAAACCACGAAATTTCAAAATGATTTATTTTTTCAAAACTATCTTTTTAAAGTCATCTCTATCAATTTAAATATTTTAGCCTTAATTCAAAAACTATTTTTAATCATATTAATTTCAAAATCATCTCTTGTTTTTTAAACTATCTCTTGATTTTAATATTTTAGCTTTAATATATTTTAAAGAAATCTATATTTAGTTTTTAATATTACTTCTATATTATAGATTATGTATTTTTTAAGATTCCTTTTTAAAACTCTTTTATAAGTTTAAACTATATTCAAAATGGTTTACAAAGTTTAGAAATTGTTTTGACAAGTTTTAGAATAGAAATCATTTTAAAGCAAAATCTATTTTCAAAAATAATATAGGCATGTCGACATCCCTCATCCCCCATGCCAACATGGTAGCCGTAGAATTTAAAATTCAAATTTTCAAAAGAAGTGTCTATTCATCATAACCTTTCACGAATGGACATGATCGTTGTTCTCCTATAAATACCAGTTGTTTTCAACGAATTTTAAGTTAGTTTTTCTTCATTTCTTCACTCCTTTTCTACTCAAATATTCTCTTATAATTCAAATGCTTTAACAAAACTTTGCCGAAATTCTAAGTGAATCAAACTTGATCATCTCTGTTTTGATTCTCTGCCACTCTCTCTCAAAGATCTCAGTGCTATTCAGAGTTATAGGATCATTTGTAAGCAAAGATCGAAAGATCAAAGTGTATCGGGTCTCTCTCTATTAAAGTGTGATTGAAAACGGTGTGATTGTGGCCCGTAAATCAATTGGGTGTGATTGTAGCCCGCAAATCAATTAGATGATCCTGTAGCCTGGTTAAATCAAGAGAGTTTGCCCTGAACTCGGAGACAGGAGGGTGTATTTCGTGGCCTTGAAATCGAGGTTGTAATATCGACATTATATTTGAAAAGAAATATACACAAGAAATTATGTGGGAGTGGATGTAGGGTAACTCTGAACTAATATAAAATTCCGGTGTGTTCTTTCCATTACTGCTTTTATTTATTATTTGCATCTGTGTCTGATTCTGTGATTGTTTCTGTGTTTGTGAATTGCATCTGTTTGGATTTAATTTAAAAAGATTTCAAAAAGATTCATAAAATTAATTACACTATTCACCCTCCCCCTTCTAGAATTATTTCTGCTTTAAGATCCGTAATCCGCATTTCCTACAGAGTTAGCTTCTCCTCAATTGGTGCTACTCAAAATTTATCACATATGTCATCATTTCTAATTCGGTCTTTTCTTGTACGACCGCAGCTTCATCGTAGCATACATATCTCTGCTACGCTTATCTTTTGGACGTGTTGGCTTTTAGTAGTCCAGCATTTTGCACCATACAGTATCGCAGGCCTGATTGCCATTTTGTAGAACTTTCCTTTAAGCTTTTGTGGGACTTTCCTGTCACAGAGAATGTCAGACGCTTGTTGCCATTTCACCCATCTCGCTCGAATTCTAAAACTAACATCTTCATCTACCTCACCATCATACTGCAACATTGATTCTAAATATCAAAAGGA
Source organism: Allium fistulosum (assembly GCA_030737815.1). Lineage (NCBI taxonomy): Eukaryota > Viridiplantae > Streptophyta > Magnoliopsida > Asparagales > Amaryllidaceae > Allium > Allium fistulosum. The sequence goes on along the minus strand of CM060901.1, from coordinate 1,339,470,134 downwards.
TTCCTTCTTGGAACTATTTGTCCGGCCAGAGTGACATCTCCATCCTCTGACCTGACACTGCTGAACTCGCACTTCATATACTCTGTTTTAGTTCTGCTAAGTCTAAATCCCTTTGATTCTAAAGTCTGTCTCCATAGCTCCAGTTGTCTATCAACCACAATCATACTTTCATCAATTAGCACAACATCATCAGCAAATAGTATACACCTAGGAATCTCACCTTGTATACCCGTCGTAAGCTCATCCATCACTAGGGCAAAAATGCAGGGCTCAAAGCTGACTCTTGATATCCTATGTTAATGAAAAAGTCACTAATTTCACCATCGCATGCACTGACACTAGTCACAACAGCATCGTACATATCATCGATAACAGTAATGTACTTTGTTGGGCATTTGCTATTCCAGAGGCCACCACATCACCTTTCGCGATACTTTGTCATAAGCTTTCTTCAAATCGATAAATACCATATGTAGATCCTTCTTTTGCTCCCTAAACCTCTTCAAAGTCGTCTTATCAAGAAAATCGCCTCTGTTGTCGACCTCTTAGGCATGAAACCAAATTAATTTTTTGAAACGTTTGTCATTCTTCTTAATCGATGTTCAATGACTCTCTCCCAAAGCTTCATTGTATGACTTATAAGCTTAATTTCTCCGTAGTTTGTATAACTTTGGATATCTCCTTTTTTCTTAAAAATTGAAACTAATATGCTTCTCCTACACTCGTCTGTACATCTTGTTTGATTTGAAAATATTATTGAACAACTTAGTTAGCCAAGCTATCCATGCATCTCCAAGGCATCTCCACACCTCAATGGGATGTCATCAGACCCCAATGTCTTGCCTGCTTTCATCTGTTTTAGTGTCTCCTTTACCGCGAATTCTTGAATTCTCCGAACAAAATGTTTACTGGTGTAATATGCAAAAATTATTCATGGACGATCTGATTTCTTGGCAAATTTTCAACAACCACAGCAACACAAAACAAAACATATGCAAAACAAAACATAAACAAAACATATGCAAGCAAATATCAGAAATAGTGAAAATTTAATCAAGTAAATTCAAACAAAACGACAGAGCAAGCATGAATGATGATTTTTGGGCAGAATGGTTATACAATCTTACCAAATCACTGGAACAGATGATTATTGCCGAGGCATGACTTAATCATGTGTATCCTATTCCTCCTCAGGCTGAGCTCAAGTGTGAATTCCCTGTTCTAATTACAACTTGTCTTCATTACATAAACAAATATTACAGGCCATAGAACTACAAATACGAGGTATCAAGTCGAGAGCTTCCAAATAGATCTAGATGAAGTTTACTTGGAAAACATGCAATAATATAAATATTTTGTATCAACGAACATGAGGAAAGAGAGCAAGCTTTAGGAATTAGCTACTTATCTTTGCAGTTAATTCATCTCGCCTCTTCTGAAGCTGCATGCATATTTTTTCTTGCGACAAAGAGTCTAGACAACAACTCAGATTAACAATAGATGATGAAGAGGAGAGAAGCTTTAGAGTAGAGAGTTAAAAGCAATGGAATTTGGCCCATTATCTCTAAAAGCTGGAAGAAGTAATCGAGTGAACGAAATGTAATAATGATAAGGAGTTTCTATCTGGAAATTTCCACAATTTGGGCCGGGCCTAGTGACATTCATAACGTAAATAACTTTATTTGCTTTTGTTTTCAATAAGGCTTTTAGACCCTCTTTAAGAACAAGAACAAGAACAAAAACAAAAAACAAAAAAATAGTTGTATTAGCTCAACTCCATTTGGATGAACCTGTGCAATCGCCAATTATGAATAAAGCCGAGGACCAATCTTCTTCATACGACGATACGTAACCCAACACCAATAATAACGACCTTAACACATGATGAAAGTCCATTGTATTCTCTCCCTTGTGCTGGACTTGTAAGAGAGATTTTAGAAGCAATGTATCATCATATGGTGGATTTTTTCCATTTGTGAGAGAGAGAATATTTTGGGTCCTTATCTATTATATAATATATAATGATGCGTTTTTCTTAAATAATATAGGTTGTAACATACTATTGATGATTTAAGGATTGTGGGAGGCAAACAGAGGATCAAGTGGTGAATACATGTTTATATTTTGTACATATGATTGGAGTCGAGCGTGTGTATGTTGTACACCTTGTTTGTAATATAACTTGATTCTCAATTATTCAAGTTGGTCATTTGGAATTTGTAGATTGAGTTTGATTATAATTGTCTGTTGCACAACTAAAACTGCTTAAACGTTTGATCTGTTTAGAAATGTATTTTCTGACCAATAAATTTTATGAAATACACAATATAGTAACTAAAGCAATCCAGACTCTATATTATACAATAATAAAGTTGCAACATATATAAAACCATGGTTAGAGTTTCTTTGCTTAAAAATTTCATAACCCCTCTCCACTAAATTAATCAACAAAATGAATATATTCCTTAAAAAGACAGACACCATACAAAAGCAAAGAGAACAAAACACCAAAACATTCCTTAAAAACCTAACAAAGCAGATATAAGTTGCAAAGCAACAACCACCACAGAAACCGAAACAACTTTGCTGGAGTCAGAAGAATCAGGAGCAGGAGGCGAAGTAGCAGGCGCATCGGAGTGACTGATGACTCTGACGATCATTTTCTGACCACGTTCACAGTGCCCTGCCGCCCCACTTATGAAGTAGAACGTCCCAGAACTGTTGAACCTGTACTCCGAGTTTCCATTGTTTGAGAAAAAAGAAGGGCGTACTGATTTGCATTTCTGGTACTCTTCTTTTGTTACCGCCATCACCGAGTCCTTCTTGTACTTGAATACTGTTTAAACAAGATAACGTCAAGAAATGAATATATGTATATAAAAGCTATAACATGAAGAATGAAAGGAAACTTACTGACTACGTCGCCCACATTGAAGCGGTTTTTGGAAGCCCATTGGTTGTACATTTGGGAGTTGTTAGGAGATGGCACCGCCCAGCCATGATCGCCACCAACATCAAATTCCAAACAGAGAGTGAAGCTGAGTAATATGGAAGAGAAGAATGTGAAAAGAAGAGAAGTTTTCAGTGGGGTTGAAGTCATTTTTGCGATGGTTTTTAGTTAAGTAGAGGAAACGTGGAGCAGAGTGATAAAAAAGTTAGGGAAGTCGTGAGTTTATTAAGAAGAACAAGGGAGTGAAATGCGGAGATGGTGCCGTAGTGGGATGAGTCGGAATAGGGCTTGTTCACTGACTTAGTCCAATTATTTGCTGTTCTTAAATATGTTTCCATTTGGCGATGTATTATTTTTTAAAGTTGTGTGTATTTAATTTTTTGATGTATTTGTAACTTATTTCGTATACAAGTTAGCAATAAAATGCCTTTCTCGACTGATAGGACAAAATTGGAAATAAACGGGACCAACAGAAAAATTATGAATCTAAGGCCAAACAAGACGTTGATGGGTTGTATTGGCTGTGGTAAAACTAAACTAGACATTTTATAACGGGTGAACAAAAGCCCAAACTGTCCATAAAGTGCATACTTTGTTTAAAATCACTGCGTTGGTGGGCTGTGATAAAAGCGTGACCTAGGCATTTCACACTTGATACCTAAAATTGAAGCAAACCCTAAGCGGCCCATAATCAGGCAAATATTTTGCTAAAATTAATCCATTTTTTTTAAAAAAAAGCGACTGCAGTTTGCAACCATGCTTGCTTTGTGAAAATTATTTTACTCCAAGATCATGTGCACACATAGATTAAGAGCAGTGCTAAATGCACCACGATATGAGCTTCTTTTTACCCATTCTCCATTTTACTCAGCACTATACGATTACACACTTCAAAATACCCACCAATTATTTTCGTGCTACCCATCCAGCAAACAACTTCATACTGCCGAACGGCCTTCTACTGTCGAACCTAGTTGGACATTTTTCAAATTTTATACTGCCGAACGGCCTTCTACTGCCGATCGTATGTGTTGTTTTGAAAAAACCAAACAATTTTTCGAACGGTCATATACTGTCGTTCGGTAATACGGTACCGTCCATGCTGTGTAAAATGAAGACGCACTCCTTTTTTTTCTTCTTTTTTTGGTAAAAAGAAGTCCATAACGTGGTGCGTTTAGCACTGCTCTAGATTAAGGAAAAAGAGATTAAAAAATGATCAATTTACAATGAGGTATACAAACATTTAAGACAAACTTTATTTATACACCAAAAATGATTTTACCACACCGGTGATTTTGTAAATTATTTTAAAGATAAAATTGAACTTCTTCGTCATTGATAATGTGATTTCACTTTTAAACAAATTAAATCAAAATCCAAAATCAATAAATAAATAAATAAAAATCAAATAACCTTTATCATCAAAATGTACCATAATCTACATACACAAGTAATCATCACCTCCTCTTCTTTCTTGAGCTCATTCTCTCTCCTTTGTTTATGGATTTCAAATGGTAAATATATTGATTAAATTACATGGAATCCAAATATATTTACGTATAACGGTCGGTTTAACATTAAAATCAAATAACTGAGAATTAATTTGATTTCAAAATATATACATATACATATATGTATATATACATATGTGTATATGTATACACATGTGTATATATAATGTGTGTGTGTTTGTGTGTGTGTGTATATATTGCCATATGACCCTCGGGTTATACGTCCTTGCTAAGAGAGAAGTACCAAAGAAAATACTAAAATAGTATTTTCTTTGGTACTTCTCTCTCAATTTTTTTTTTGGATTTAACGATTTAGAATATCAAAGACATTTTAAAATGCTTTTTTAAGATTTAAGATAGTGTAGTAATATTTTTGCGTCAAGAACAAAAACGTTCAAATTTCTATTCCAGTCTAACTTTAATTTCAGGTTGTTCGCTCGTTCTATTTCTTCTTCTTCTTCTTCTATGTTGCACATTGAAAATTTTATTCTCTTCTTGATCGTTTCTCTATTCTTTTGCGCAAATTTCTTCTTCTTCCCGATTACATCTCTCGTTTCTTTCATCGGCATTGTGATTTTCAGATTTAGATATGATTCTTCGATTTTGTTTTGATACTTTCTTCTATTGGCGTTTGATTCTTTGATTTAGGTCATTTCTAATTTCATTTTCTTTTTCCGTTTTAATTTCAAAATCAGCTTTATTGTTGTGTTTAGTTTTTGATAATCTATGGTAAATTTGGAAAATAGCAGCAAGTAACTTCGGTTTTCTCTCTCTTTTTAGGCAACATTTTTTCTTTTATGTGTTTTAAATTGTTTGTATTTGGTTTTTGTTCAATGACGTGTATCTCACAGTCAATTTGGTTTGAAAGAAAATATATTGTTAGTGAATTGCAATACATTTGTTATGTATCAAATTGTATCAGTATTACTTTTAGTTTTCCTAAGTATCATTTTCACAGTTCTGTAGACTAGAACATCATTAATTTTTTGTCCATTTGAGTATATTAAAAAATGATGTTATTACAAAACAAACATGATGATATGAATCAAACATCAATTGAACATAAGGAAGTTTGCTTTGTACAACAGTTATCCTTTTGCTATTGTGACTAAGTTATCAAAAAAATTTGTGTACCATTTAATTCAACTCAATGTATTACGTACATAACAAGAATATGGTATGATATATAAGAGATTATGATGCAAACACATAGCATTGTTCTGAAATTAATTAAGTCATATCGATGTTAGGATCAATTATTGTATCAGTTTTAATATCAGTAGCTATCATTTTTAACATTTCTATTATATCTATTTTGTTTTTGTATTTGTTATATAAAGAAAATGATATTGTTATAGAATAAAAATAATAATCTAAAGCAAACATTTTTTTTATTGATGTTTTTTTAGTGGCGACAATAGCATTGTTATTGTGTTTCTATTTGATGATAGTACTTTTAGCACTTGGTTGTCCGTTGATTGTTCTTTCTATGATTTGAAGAATGAAATTTGTCATTATTGGTCTCAACTTACTACTGTGTTCATTGAGATTTCTTATTTGCTTTATAATAAAGTTATCGTAGTTGATACATATTCTGATCTTCAATGTATAATTTGTTTTCAATTACATAAGAAAAGTGTATTCTTTCCTTTTACTGTTAAGATTAAGAGTTCTTTATTGAAAATAACAACCCGCACCTTAATGGGCCCGAATTTCGACTATATCGACACCCATGTTCATTAGGGTACAAATCGTTAGTTTTGGTAACTTATAAAAAAAAAAGTATATCAGAGATTGATGGCGAAATAGAAAATATAATAGAACATAAATATTGACTGAGGCTACTACCTTGGGATTAACGGTATTCCTTGGTCATTCAATCGTCTTATCAGTACCGAGCATGAATAAGAAGACTTCTCCTTCATCCATTCTCGTCTTGCTCTAGTGACTGTTCCTCTAAATTTATCATGTTGGTTGTAATGAGGAGGGGGTTAAAACAATGTTATGATGACTGGAAAACTATATAATTTATCCATAACACAAACTTATACCAATTAGTTTCCATTTAAATGTTATGCATGTTATTTACTGCTAATCTGCTCAATTTTATGTACGCTACGATATATCTAACCTAAGCATCCCTAAGGTATACTATACCTATATATATAAGCCAATATATAACTTAATATGCATTACCCAAAACACCAGCCACTTAGTACTTCTTGCATAGGGAGGAGGCAGATCAACCGACCGTTTACTACCTCAAATCCTCAAAGCGGGCCCTTTGCAAAGTCAACGCTAGTCAATCGATCCTAGCTACAGATGACCCCTATATACAGCTTTGTAGTATAATATATAATTTAATTGTCGTACTACTAAAGCAACTCAAAGACTCATCTAAGGGTTAACTAGCCCACCTCCACTAAACTAAATTTTTTCACCTAAATATCCACCTTGAGGTCTGCGCATCTCCCATAAGGATTCTACACTAGTAGAAAGCGAATCTGACCCTTTGCTACCGCTCGCTTGAGATCACTAGGTGTCAAAGCATATATATCAGACTTACTCCTAAATACCAGTACTAAAACAATGACATAGCCTGTAACGACCCGTAAAATTTTCAATAATTTAATTTGTTAGGTTAATAAGTTTTTGGGTGATTTAATATAGAAATTTTTTTTATCTATTAATAATTGAGCAATGGTAATTAGAACTAATTAGTAACAAATGAAATGAAGTCCCAATGATGAAATAATGTAAATTAGTTATAAATTTGAATGTAATAAACAAGAGTGAATGTTGAATCATTAATGAGATAATATGTGATAAATAGAGATTGAAGTAAATCAGTGTTAATTGGGTAATTGTAACATTTGATTTGTAAATAATAATGAATTCATTAATGTGGATTAGAGTAATAGTAATGGGGGTGAGTTACTATTCAATTGGCCTATTAATTTAGTTATAACAGTTATATTTGAGTATAAATTTAAATATAAGAAAATAAGGGTAAGTGGTGTATAAATAAATAAATTTGTATAATTGATAGTAATTGAATGAATTCAATATTAGGTAAGTAATTATGATAATTAGTTAAATATATGATAAACTTAAGTGTAAATTAAAGGGTAGTGATAACAGCTATTATAAGTTGCCTATTTAGTCTATAAAATAATTAGAAAATCTTTAATGTCATTAATGAGAATTTATGCAGTAATGGGAGGTGTGAATGTATAAAATAAATAGAAACGTAAATTTATTTATAAAGTAATAAATTGGAAAAAGGAATGGAACTAAGGTAAATTAATTAATTGGTTTTAAATCTTAATTGATGTGTACAATTGACAAGATTTCACATTTAGAAATGTAACATTTTATACAAACTTAAGAAAAATATATATATATTTCTTTTTCCCGTAACTCCCGCCTTTTCCGTTTCTTAACATTCATTTCCACTTTCTTGCCATCCAAACTCCTTCTAGCCGTGCATTACACTTCATCATTCACGCACAAAATATTTCCCAACTTGTCCTTTCTCTTCCGATTTAAAGATTCTTCATACGTTTCTTTTATTAAATGGGAAATAAACCCCCTTTAATATTTTCTTACTATTTATTCTTTTGGCCATTCATATCTCAAACCCTAGCCGCCACTACCATTTGTAAATCACGTACAAAAATTTCTCATTCATCTCTTTTCTCATTTCTATTTCCTGAACAAAAATTTACAGTAAGTTTTCTAATGTCTTCCTCCTTCCTTCTCTCTTTATTTCTTTTGTTCTTCTTAAGGCAAGCTCGGCCATCATCTTGCTCAGCCCCTAGCCGACCTCATCACTCCACCATCACCCATCATCACCTACTTCACCCTTAGGCCGTGACCACTAGATCAAAAAACATCACAAGTCATGACCAAAAACCCTAGCCTAGACCACATATTCACCTTCCTCTTCCTTGGTTTGCTCGGCCACAACACCATTCAACACCTCCTACATGCCTTGTGACTACCATAGACGCACCTATTATGTTGTCTTGACCAGATCTAGGCATGGCCGAACCATGATGTGCCATAGGCCAAACCAAAACAAGCCAAAACCTTCCACTTGCCTTTGCCTCTTTACCTTCCTAGTGTTGTAACCTCCTTCTCTTCAAATTCCAAGCCATAGCTGTACATAGCTTGCTTGTTCCCATCTTGGCCGAGCCTACATGACCCAAAGAACATCTTGATCGAGCATGCTATGATGTGGTCAAGCCCACTTGACCATGGCCTAGCCACTTGATTGATTTAAAGCAAGGTTATGTCACTTTGATTCATTCTTTTCATTGTTTTAATCTATAAATCTTTGTGTTGAATTTTATTCTTATAATTTTGTAAATTGTTTGTATACAAGATTGGATCTTGACTCTCCATCACAAAAAAAAATCTTGTTCGTGCCTAGTCGTGTTTTCAGAATTTGTTTTGTGTCTCTTGTTTGTTATCTCCAGCTTTAAAAAGGTGAGTTTTATCACTCTAGACATATGTACTTATATTATTGTGAAATGATGATAAATGAATCTGTATAAATTGATATGTTATTCATACATGCCTGTGATATATTATATGATGTTAAATGCTGTTTATATACCTATTACATTACTTGATATATTATTATATGTTATACTGTTCATTTTAATTACTGTATCTCACACTACAAGTTCCCTATCACTATGGCTTGAAATGATACATACCCGAACGGATATTAGAATAAGGAAAAATCATTATGAGGTTAAATGATAGGCTTGAGTGATTTTATTGCATTTATTTTACTTGGGATTGCGGGTTTGAAATGATAGAACCTGGATTTTTCTTTTTTAAATTACGGATTGAAATGATACATATCCGTATCACTTGACCTACGTTAGAAAATATTATACAGGCCCATGGTTAATATATTATAATATTTTCCTAAAAATTATTAAGTATTTTTGAAAAAAATATTATGAAATTTAACTTAAAATTTGACTTAAGGCTTTAAAATTTTAAAGGTGTTTTGTTTTTCTATAAGTTAAATTTTGTAAGTTAATAATTGGTTTTAAAGTGAATTTAAAGGTTTTATTTATGATAAAGGACTAAATAATTAAATTTGATTTAATATGGAGTTTTAAATCTAACCTAGTAAATTTAATAATGGTTATTTCCTGAAATGGATATGTTTGGTATAATAAATAATGTACTTTGAATTGATAAAATGAAATACAGTTTTTAATTGGACATTTTATAATAAAATGTATTTAACTAGAAAATCATAGTTAATTGATGTCTAAATGAATAGATCTAAAAGAAAAAGATTTGATTGTTATATTAAATATGATAAAATATTCTTTTGTGAAATGTTATGTTTTGTAAAATAAATAGTTATGATTTTTAAATGGAAAAATGTAACTTTAATTATGACTTAACTTGGAAATTGGAAATTTGGTTTTAAATGAAACTTTTAAGTTAAGTAAATAGAAGGAAATTAAAATTTTATTTGGGAAATGGGTATTTTAAAATAAGGCATTAAGTTAATTGTTAAAGTAAAGTTGAGAAAATAATTTACTTTTGACTTAATGAATGAATTATTGTTTAAATTGGATATTTACTTATTAAGTGTTTATTTTATTGAATCATAAGTTAAGATATCCGAATGAATATTTTTGAAGCGAAAATATGATTTTTATAAGTTAAAATGGCCAAATTTTAAGTTTTATTGTTTCTGAATTTTTTTTATAATAATGCTGGAATTAATGTTGGTAGCACTTCAGAAATGTTGTGGTCTTAAGACAACATTTGTTAAGTGCTGTCATTTCTGGAAATAGACTATGTTCTGAAATAACAAAGAGCTACTGCAGCACTTTGTAAGTGCTGTTGTTGCTGAAACTAAACTATAATTTGGAATAACCAGAGAGCTACTACAGCACTTTGTAAGTGCTGTTGCTGCTGAAAGTAAACTGTTTTGAAATAATAACTAAATATCTACTCCAGAAGCCAGTTCTTAACGCGTAGAATCTTAGGTCGCGGGAAGAGTTAGGTCGCTCAAACGAAACCCAACGACCTAACGAGTTAACCCTTAGGTCGCGAGACCTTAAGTCGCTGGAGGAGGTTCCCTTAAGTCGCTCAAGTATTAGGTCGTTGAAGATATTCCTTAGGTCGCAAGAAGTTATGTCGCTCCTTCTTATGATGCTATCTTCTTTATGTCGCTGCCATACTTCTTATGTCGCTCCCGTCTTAAGTCGCTCGACCATAGGCCGCATCAATCTTAGGTCGCTCAAGCCAAGGTCGTTCAACTCCTTAAGTCGCTCGTCCTATAGGTCGCATAAGTCATTCCGGAAGCTGATTCTCCTCATGTCGCTGAAGCTTATGCCGCGAGGTGTTGTGATCTTAGGTCGTGTGTGTTGTATTTTTAGGTTGTTATGTTGTATTTCTTATGTCGTTGTATGTTGTATTTGTTATGTCGTTAACGACCTATGTTAGGTCGCGTGTGCCTGTATATGTTAGGTCGGTCATGTATGTTAGGTCGTGATGGCCTTGTAATGTGTTGTATTGTATTTGTTTGTTTTAGGTCGTTTGTCTGTTGTTAGGTCGTCCACGACTTATGTGTTGTAATATGTTGAGCCGTGTAAGTGTGTTGTTGTAACCCTATAAATAGGGATGGTTGTGTCATTTGTAATTCTTAGTTGATTTTGAATAAAAACTTGTTTGTGTGCTTTGTGCCACTTCTCAAATTGGTAGTTGAGTGTGATCTCCTATCTCCACTTTCGGTATTCGAGTGCGCTCGGATCAATGACTGTTGAAGCCGATTCACGGAATCTAGTGCGCTAGATCAACGTACGAAGAATCGTAGATCTTTAAACATGGTATCATGCACGATCAACGTGTTTGAGATAGCTAGAATCCGGTATCTTTGGATCAACGGATTTGGGCCTTTGGTATTTCTCAATCCACCGATTGCTACTTTCATCGTTTCATCATTTTTGTTATCCGCTGCTGCATCATTTGGTATCAAAGCTAGACTTAGCCAATCATAGCTAAACCGAGTCTTGGAGCCAATTCTTATTGAAGAGTTAAAGTCGAGGGCTAGAAGTTGAAGTTGTGCATCACATTGTGTTGAAGAGTCAAGGCCGTGCATTGTTTGTTCATTTGTTGTTCAAGGCCGAGAGCTAGACCGAAGCCAAGTTTTGAAGTTTGTGTTAGAATTTTTTTGAAGATTTGTTGAAGATCAATCATGCATCCAAGAAGAGGTAATCGTCATCAGAATATTGCCGATGTGTATAGAAGAGAAGATGCTAAGGTAATAGAGCAACGAATTAGTGGTAACCTCGAAGAGAAGTTCAATAATGGTTTTGGAAAGTTGGAGAAGTTGATGATGGATTTGAATCAAAGTCAAAGAGGAAGGTCACCAGTCTTGAACCATGGAGGAAACAGAGTTTCGCCATCGGTTACGGAAGCAAGGAGGGTGTCGCCACAATCTTATCAAGATAAAAGGGAATCATCAATTTCAATGAGGCGAGATCACCATGGTTACAGAGATGAGGAGAGAAGAACTCCACGAGGGTTTGACAATGAACCATGTTGTGATGTCAAAAGATCGAGTAGAAGAGATTTGCATGATCATAGAGACATACGTGGTCATATAGACGAAGGGTGTCATTTGCCAAAGCATGAGATGATTCTATTTGGCTAAGGAACAATATTTTTCAGTCTACCTGTACTATCTTGGGAAAGGTTTGTAAATTCATTATTGATGCGGGAAGTTGCGATAACCTTATTTCTGAAGAAGCCGTTATGAAGTTGGGGCTGAAGACTGAAAAACACCCTAGACCGTATAAACTGGCATGGATAAAGGAAGGGAACGAAGTGATGGTGGGAAGATGAACATTGGTTACATTTTCCATTGGGAAAAAAGTAAAAAGATGATATTTGGTGTGATATTATCGATATCAATGTATGTCATCTGCTATTGGGAAGTCCATGGCAATATGATAGAGATGTACAACATAATAGTCACGCCAACAGCTACAGTTTCATGTTCGAAGGAACCAAAATTACTTTAGTTCTTAAGAAGCGTGAACATAGTGACTGCAAGCCAGAGAAGAAGGTGGAAGAAACTAATTTAATATTTTCAAAAGAATTTGTTGAAGAAGTGAAAGGTGGTGTTGAAGTGGAAGATGAAGTCGATTGTTCTCCATCGCCGAAGTTTGATGAAGATAAAGTAGATTCTTCTCAACCCACGAAGTTTGATGACCATAAAGTTGATTACTCACAATCCGCGAAGTTAGGTACAGATGAAGTTGATGTTTTTCAACCAACAAAGTTTGACGAACATGAGGATGAAATTTCACAACCAGCAAAGTTTGATAAAGATGAAGTGGATGTTTTTCAACCGACGAAATCTGATGAACATGAGGTTGAAAATTCACAATCAGCAAAGTTGGACGAGTGTGAAGAAAGTAAGTCAGGAGATGAAGAGGGTAATTTGTTGATGAAGGAGGTGGATTCGACGAGTCTACAATCTACAAGAGAGTTTGTTGAAGAAGTGGAGGATAGCACAAAAGTATACTTGTTGAATGAAAATGAAACCAGTGGAAGTGTTGAAATTCTCGAAGAGGTTAAACCAGTGGTGAATGAATGTGAAGATGTCGTTCCTACAGAGTTGTCCAAGAAATTACTGCCACTGGGGGACGTACAACATCATGTTGATCAAGTGTCAAGTGCTATTGTACCGTATATTCCACGTAATATATGTTTCCGACAGAGCAGGTAGAGTGGAGAAAACTGGTTGATGGGTTGCTAGACAAAGGAAGTCAGTTGTCTACTACAGATTGCAGTTGGCAAATGAAATTTATCAAAGACTTACATGTAGGAAGACACTTGAACTGTGATCATACTATGCAGTTAATCTCACAGTCTTATTTTGAATCGTCACTGAGGAAGGAAGTTGAAAGGACTGTTCAGCAGAACCATAATCGACAAGTTTCAAAGAAGACCACGAAAAATGCAAATTTAAGTATGCCGTTACATATACATGCTAAATTACGGAAGGATGTTAGTGTGGACTTTGTTTTGGAAGTGCCACGAACGCAACATGGCAATGATTCTATTTATGTGATGGTTAATGTTTTTCTATTCAAGGGAAACAGGTTGTGTATACCAGCGAGCAGTCCGCGGAAGAAGAGTGTGAAAGAATTGCATGGAGAGGGTCATGTGGAAAGAGATCATACATTGCAGTTAAGTTCGCAAACATATTTTTGGCCTTCTATGAGGGAAAAGGTTGATAGAATTGGGGAGAGATATCATATTTGTCAAGTTTCCAAAGGGACAACGATGAATGCGGGATTGTATATGCCATTACCCGTGCCTACGAAACCATGGGTTGATATCAGCATGAATTTTGTTTTGGGGTTGCCAAGAACTCAGCGAGGGAGTGATTCAATACATGTTGTAGTGGACAGGTGTTCCAAATTGATACATTTCATTGCCTATAAGAAGACTGTAGAGGCCGTCAATGTCGTTCAGTCATACTTCAAAAAGATCGATAGACTTCATGGGTTACCTGAATCTATTGTTTCGAATAGAGATACTCGTTTTCTGAACCATATCTGGATGAGTCTATGGAAAATGGCTGGAACTAAGTTGAAATTTAGTAATGCTAATCATACACAGATAGATAGACAAGCTGAAGTTACGAACAGATCCCTAGGTAATCTATTGCGATACCTCGAGGATGATAATTTGAAAAGTTGGAATTCGAAGTTATGTCAAGCAGAGTGTGCACACGACCATGCAGTTAATTGTAGCATTTGGGCATTTGCGTTTGCACACAACTACACAGTTAATAGAAGCACTGGGTTCAGTCCATTCCAGGCTATTTATTCAACAATTCCTAAAGGACCGTTAAATCTATCAACAGTGCCACCGTAGAGAGGGGTGATTAAACGGATTCATGTTTTTGAGAATAAATTGCAAGGATGCTACAAGGTTGTTCATGAACGATTTCTTAAGGCAACTGAGAAATATAAGCAATCAGTAGAGATTAAACGACGAAGCATTGAATGCAAGGATGGAGGTTTTATGTATGCAGTGTTTACCAATGATCGATTTCTGTTTGGAACCTACAACAAGCTAGAAGCAAGAAGGAATGGTCAATTAGAAGTCGTGAAAGAAATTAATGAGAATGCTTGTAAAATGAGTTTGCCGGATCATCTTTCTATTGCTAACATTATCAATGTCAAACACTTGGTTCCATTTCACGAGGATAAGAGTATCAAAGACGAAGAACTTTTAAATTCGAGGACGAATTTTTCCTAACCAGGGGAGGATGATGCAGCCCAGCCTGATGAAGATTTAGGTCGCCAACGACCTAACTTGCCTGAGCAACGACCTAGCACATTATTCTTTAAGTCGCGCCATTTTAGGTCGCAAACGAGCTATGAAGACCGGCCAAGCAAGATGATAAGCTGTCCAAGCGATCTACGACTTAACGAATTAGAGGTCATTTCCTTAGGTCGCTCACGACCTAACGAGTCACGAGATAATGAGCTACGACCTAAAGAACTACGGCTTAAAGAGTTATGACCTAACTCTATCGATAAGCTACGACCTAAAGGGCTACGACCTAAAGGGCTACGACCTAGCGAGTCACTCCAGAAGCCAGTTCTTAACGCGAAGAATCTTAGGTCGCGGGAAGAGTTAGGTCGCTCAAACGAAACCCAACGACCTAACGAGTTAACCCTTAGGTCGCGAGACCTTAAGTCGCTGGAGGAGGTTCCCTTAAGTCGCTCAAGTATTAGGTCGCTGAAGATATTCCTTAGGTCGTAAGAAGTTATGTCGCTCCTTCTTATGATGCTATCTTCTTTATGTCGCTGCCATACTTCTTATGTCGCTCCCGTCTTAAGTCGCTCGACCATAGGCCGCATCAATCTTAGGTCGCTCAAGCCAAGGTCGTTCAACTCCTTAAGTCGCTCGTCCTATAGGTCGCATAAGTCATTCCGGAAGCTGATTCTCCTCATGTCGTTGAAGCTTATGCCGCGAGGTGTTGTGATCTTAGGTCGTGTGTGTTGTATTTTTAGGTCGTTATGTTATATTTCTTATGTCGTTGTATGTTGTATTTGTTATGTCGTTAACGACCTATGTTAGGTCGCGTGTGCCTGTATATGTTAGGTCGGTCATGTATGTTAGGTCGTGATGGCCTTGTAATGTGTTGTATTGTATTTGTTTGTTTTAGGTCGTTTGTCTGTTGTTAGGTCGTCCACGACCTATGTGTTGTAATATGTTGAGCCGTGTAAGTGTGTTGTTGTAACCCTATAAATAGGGATGGTTGTGTCATTTGTAATTCTTAGTTGATTTTGAATAAAAACTTGTTTGTGTGTTTTGTGCCACTTCTCAAATTGGTAGTTGAGTGTGATCTCCTATCTCCACTTTCGGTATTCGAGTGCGCTCGGATCAACGACTGCTGAAGCCGATTCACGGAATCTAGTGCGCTAGATCAACTTACGAAGAATCGTAGATCTTTAAACACGGTATCGTGCACGATCAACGTGTTTGAGATAGCTAAAATCCGGTATCTTTGGATCAACGGATTTGGGCATTTGGTATTTCTCAATCCACCGATTGCTACTTTTATCGTTTCATTATTTTTGTTATCCGCTGCTACATCAATTACTTAATTATGAGAAGTTAATAATATCAAGCTTTGACATTAATCATCGTAGATATGAGCTAGTGAAGTTATAATATGATTTTGAGCTAGAATATATACATAGAATGGACTTGAACTATTATTCTGGATTATATTTTACAGTTCAAATTAGTGCATTATATCTTATAGTTGGATTTGAGTGATGTCCCCACTCTATTACTGGAAAGTATTAATTGTATCTTAATTTGTGCATTTATTTTGGCTTGTAGGAAAACTGTTGTATTTCCTCTTTACAAACACCAGTGTCCACACCTACAATATATTATTTTGTTATCCTCGAATTCTTTATTCCCATTAACTCTTATGTCTGTTAATTCGGGTGATCAGGCTGCAGCTTTACTAATTCTTATCCGTGTTTTCAATTTGACTCCATTTAACCATTTCGCTGATTACATAGTTGAATTTGATATATTTTACTTGACATGTAATTTCAATTGTCTCTAGTATTTGAATGTTACATTTAATGTTGCGACATATGAAAAATGAATATTTTTGAATTTGTAAGAGTGTCGAAGGTTTTTAGTCGTGAACATAGAAGTAGAATAACGGGCTAGGTTTCGGGGTTACTCCAACTCAATTCGGAGTTCGTATGATTAGTTCAGAAAAAGTACGTGACTTAGAAAATCAAATTACAACCTTGCAAGCTCAAATGAAAAAGCATTCTGATTTGTTTATAGCTGTATGTTATAACCGATTTACTGTGTTAATGAGTAATTGATATACGTTTAATTTATTAATGCGTGCCTAACATTTTTTTTCAACAGAACATCAATGGTAAACAAAATGTAGCGGAAGAACTAGTGACTTCTCATGGCAATACGCCTTAGATATTTTCGAAACAATGTCATGTTCAAAGTATGTACTTAGATTAAATAGTGATTAACATTTTTTAGTTTTATTTCCTGTGTAGGAAATCAATTTCTTTTTTAGTATAAGTTCATAAAATATAATATAAAGCAGGTACATACGACTGTTATAAATTTACAAGTCTAACGTTGCTTGCTTGCTCTTGGCTTAACTACAGATGTGCAATGCTTGCTTCTGTATTTTAGTTGGTAACACCCACCTTAATGTAAGTTGAAACTACTCATTGCGTCAAGTGGAACGAATTGTGCATTGTGTGAAATCATCTTCTTATCTTCATGAGTTCCAAATCACAAGTATGTACCTTAATTCTTAACGTCTTTTATGTGAACACCCGGATTTCTATAGTACTCGGTTTTATTAGATGGGTGTGTTATGATTTCAGTGTATAGTCATAAAATAGATATCATGTTTCTCATTATCCAGTGTATAAGCATTATTTCATTAAATTTAAGTATGGATATAGTCGAAAGAGCAAAAAAGGACTCGTGCTAAAGATTTGACCGAAGTAAGAATTAAGGGCATGGAGGGACAAAACCGAGGTTAAAGTAAATATGTATGAGATGGCCAATATGATTCTGATTCAAATAGATAAATATATTCAACTGCTATTTCCCTAACAAGTACACTTTTTTCCACTTGCATGGCTCCCCTATTGCTAATGAAAATGGTCCGCCATACCTTAATGCGGGTACGTCTAAACTTGTGATTTATAAAGAGATAAATATATTTCTAGCTGCATTGGATGGTTAACGAAGCTATCTCTGTTTGTGCTCGATTTAAGAGAGCCACGAAACTAATTTACAAAAAGTGTTGTTTGCATGTAATTAAATACAAACTTGTAAAATAGTTTATTAGATCATTATATAGTGATTGAATTACGTTCTTTATCATCCGCTCTATAATACTAGTGATGCTGCATATATCTAGTCTAAACTTGATATACTTGTACAGATAAGAAGAATTTTATGGTACATGATATTCATAGGTGCGGTCCACATGTATTAATGAACAGTGATATCAATACCTCTATTTGTTATCCTTTTAAAAATATTCATTAAATGTACTTTATAATTCATTTGATTAATACAAGGAATTGAAAGAAAGAGTGTTGCTAGGAGTCTTATAATTTATGCCTCTTGATATCATCTAGGTTAATACCATTCAACTTTCCCATCGAACCTATACACAGAGAGTCGATTTATTTACTAACAGATATAAATCACATTAACATTCCAATAAGTAACCAACGTTGAATTTTATTTGATAAATATAGACTATGTAACCAACATTGAGCATGCCATAAATTTTCATGCATTGCATGTAAGAATACTCTGGCCATCTCGCCCCTTTAAGGATGACTATGTATGAAGGCATGAAGTGGTTTGAATTTAGCCTGCAAATAAGGATAAAAGACCTAGTTTTTCACTAACAATGTGTCTATAAGTAAAGCCATCTACAACTGACTAAAAAACCACTACTTAATTACTAAAAAACCACTACTTAATTGCAGTCGTGTATAATCCTCAAGAGTGAACCAGCTGGAGTTGGAGTTGGTCCTATTTATAGACCCTTTAATAATGAAAAATAAGAATGAAAACGATGATGGTATTTTTTGTTATACGTCTAGTATACCAAAACAGAGAATAATCAATTATAAACTCGTCTCACAAGTTTATCAATCAGATTTCCACTACTCTGAAAGTCTGTATTAGCTAATTTAAGCAATAGGTATGTCGTAGTTAAATTACAACAACAACGTTATACTATTGTAAAAAAAATAGCATAACGTAGAAACCGGAAAGATAAAAGAATGATGTATAAGAATATACAAATAGACTAGAACCTGACTGCTTAACTAAGGAAATTCCGTCTAAGGCTTGTCGAAACAATTTCCTTAAGAATTTTTATTCAAATTCTCCCAAGATATAACAGACGTAATCTGCACGAGATTGTAATGAGTATGTCAACTCTGTGATTTATTGTATAGAGCAGTAGAGAAGAAGAGGCAGAAGAAACATAAATTGAAATCGAATGAGAATGTGATCAGTATTCTCTCCTATTTATAATTTCGTCTGCATCCCTTCAAACAGTCGCGTCCGCTTGACGGGTCGTACCCGTTGCCTTTTTAACTGCTATAGTTTGTTAACGGGTCGCACCCGCCTGCTACTCGCATCCGCTCGCGTCGCACCTGCATCTGTTCGCCTGCGCATCTTCAGTCAATCCGCATCCGCTTCCGAACAGATCCGCACCTGTTCGTATAGCCTGCAACTGTCAGAAAACCCGGTCCAGTTTTGCAGTAAAAATAGGATCATATTAGATCCAAATCCAAATCCAAACCCGAGCCCGGCCTGGACGGACGGCGGCGGCGCGCACGCGTGTGTGGTGGTGATGCATGATCTCCCTCCTCACAACGAAGCAAACATTTGGGTGCCCCAAGGCCCCAACCCCTTCATTGCAAAGCTATTAATATACTAGAATAGTTTTGCAATTGTGGCGATGTGGGACTATGTTATTTTCATTCAATTTAGTATTAGGAATTCCAACAATCCCCCACATGAACGGTAATATACATATCCCCCACACAAAGCGAAATATCACAGAGTACATATGAAATAATGCTTTATCGTGGATAGGTAGATATTTCACTTTGAACTTTCCCTAGTTAAAACTTATCGGATCTACTTGGCTAATCGGTGAATTATTTCATCTTGAACCGTTGGCCTTTATTTTATATCCAGACAATAAGCTTTACGAAGCATTGATTCTCTTCTCATCCAATCTCTTGGTTGTGTTCATTTCGGTCCTGAGCACATTTTGGTTCTACGAGTGTTATAGAGAATTAAGCCTTTAATATTCTCATAGAGCCGACCCAGCTCACACTAACATAGGTAATCGTAACCATTAAGAGTATCCTACATATACCCCACTTGTTATTTCCAAGATATGGTCATCATTAAAAAACATAGTTTTAACCTTTAACTACTTCTGTAGGCATGCATTATATTTTGCACCATAGGAATGGAGTAGGACTAAGTCCAAACAAATGCATTGCTTCTTGAGTTACTCATAACTGGTTTGCCTATTGATCCTAGTCCGTGGGATCTCCAGTTGCTAGGATAGATTTCCGTATAAGGTAACTCTTGTTGGTTTAGACTTTTAAACCCATTCCCCTCGATGCGCAGTCAATTTTTTCTCTTGATAAACCTTTAGTAAATGGATCCGCTAGGTTATCATTTGTTCTCACATAATCAATGGAAATAGTTCCATTAGAGAGTAACTGCCTAACTGTGTTATGGCGACGACGAATGTGTCGTGATTTTCCATTATACACAAAGTTTTTCGCTCTACTTAGCGCTGCTTGATTATCGCAGTGAATACATATGGCCGTTACAGGTTTGGGCCAAAATGGAATATCTTCTAAGAACTGACGAAGCCATTCTGCTTCTTCTCCTGCTTTATCTAATGCGATAAACTTAGATTCCATAGTGGATCGAGCTATGCATGTTTGTTTAGTAGATTTCCATGACATTGCTGCTCCTACAAGGGTAAAGACATAACCACTTGTGGATTTTGATTCCTCTGAATATGCGATCCAGTTTGCATCACTATATCCTTCTAAGACCGCATGATATTTTCCATAATGTAAAGAAAAATTAGTGGTATTCTTTAAATATCCCAACACTCTCATTAGTGCTTTCCACTGTTCCTTCCCTAGGTTGCTTGTATATTTGCTTAGTCGACTTACCGCGTAAGCGATATCTGGTCTAGTGCAATTCATGAGATACATTAAGCATCCTATTACACGAGAGTATTCCAGTTGCATTACACTGTCATTAGTGTTTTTATGCAGTACTTCTGATGGATTAAAAGGTGTTCTTACTCCTTTAATTCCATAGTCTTGGAGTTTTTCAATCACTTTTTCTACATAGTGTGACTGAGACAATTCAATTCCAATAGGTGTTCTTATTATTTTGATTCCCAAAATAACGTCTGCAATTCCTAAGTCTTTCATATCGAAATTGTTGATTAACATCTTCTTTATGGTCTCTATTACTTTAGTGTTAGGACCAAAGATTAGCATATCATCTACATATAAACAATCATAACGTATGATTGTCCAACTTGTTTTTAATAAACACATTTATCACATTCATTTATACGAAAACCATTTTTCATCATGACACTATCGAATTTTTCGTGCCATTGTTTTGGAGCTTGTTTGAGTCCGTATAGTGATTTCACTAACCGACATACTTTGTTTTCATTTCCTTTGGAAATAAAACCCTTAGGTTGCTCCACGTAAATCTACCCATCGAGATCTCCATTTAAGAATGCTATTTTTACATCCATCTGATGAATCTCTAGATTATATATGGATGCAATTGCTATTAACATTCTTATAGAGGTTATTCGTGTAACCGGTGAATAGGTATCAAAGAAATCTACACCTTCTTTTTGACAATATCCTTTGGCTACTAATCTGGCTTTATATTTATTAATAGAGCCATCTAGTTTCATTTTCTTCTTAAAAATCCATTTGCAGCCAATTGGTTTTATTCCAGGTGGAATATCAACTATTTCCCAAGTTTTATTACTTAGGATTGAATCAATCTCACTTTGGATTGCTTCTTTCCAACATGAAGATTCAAAAGATGACATTGTTTCCTTGTACATTTGAGGTTCATGTTCTAACATATAAGTTAGAAAATCGAACCAAATGTCTTGGAAGTTCTTGCCCTTACGCTTCTTCTTGGTTCAACTTCATCTTTGTCCCGATGAGTTCCATCTTCATATGTCTCATCTCTGTTATCTCTTGTCCTCTTTGGGACAAGGTTTCCATCGTTTCTTTTATATGGGAACACATCTTCAAAGAACGAGGCATCTCTTGATTCCATGATTGTATTTACATGAACATCAGCTATATCAGACTTGAATACCAAATATCTGTAGGCACTGCTATTTTGGGCTGGCCCTAGATAGTAACAATCTACTGTTTTTGGTCCAAGTTTGACTTTCTTGGGAGGCGGAACTGGAACTTTTGCTAAGCACCCCCACACTTTGAGGTATTTAAAACTTGGTTTGTGTCCTTTCCTTAACTCGTATGAAATTGTTCCTGTTTTATTGTGAGGGACTTTGTTTAATATGTGATTAGACATATTTAAGGCTTCCCCCCACAAGTTCGTCGGTAGACCAGAGGTTAAAAGCATGGCATTAATCATGTCTTTGAACGTTCTGTTCTTCCTCTCGGATACACCATTTTGTTGTGGTGAATATGAAGCTGTTGTTTGATGAATTATACCATTTTCGGCACAGAACTGTTCAAATGGTGATTCATATTCTCCACCTCGATCAGATCTCAATATCTTGATCTTTTTGTTTAACTGATTTTCTACCTCAGCCTTGTACTTTATAAATGATGTAATTGCTTCATCTTTATTATTAAAAAGATAGACATAGCAATATCACATATAAACCAAACCTAGTGGTTCAGTACTATCGCATATAAACCAAATCGTCAATAAACGCGATACAGTACTTTTTCCCACCTCTTGTAGATAACGATTTAAAATCACACAAATCTGTATGAACTAAACCTAGTGGTTCGGTGCTTCTATCAACAGATTGAAATGTTTTTTTAACCATTTTTGCTTCTACACATGTCTCACATTTGTAGTTCTTATCTACTTGGAATTTCAGAATTAATCCCAAGTTTGATAATGTTTTCATTTTTCGGAAATTTATGTGTCCCAATCTATCATGCCATAGCAAAATTTCGTACTCAAGCAAGTAAGAAAGTTCAATTTTATTAATAACACAATCAGAATACATAGTTTTATTGCCGATAACGGCTACATTTGCCTTAAATAGGCCATCACATAAATATCCCCTACCGATATACATTCCAGCTTTGGACAGAACCATCTTGTCTGACTCGAACACCATTTTGAATCCTTTCTTTGATAGTACTGAGCCAGAGATCAGATTCTTGCGTATGTCTGGAACGTGAAGCATGTCATTCAACTTGAGAGTTTTTCCAGAAGTAAACTTGAGGATTACTGTGCCACTGCCTTCGATCATGGAAACAGCAGAATTACCCATGTAGAGTTTTTCTTTCTGATCGAATTTATGATATGTAGAAAACATGGATTTATCAGAGCAGACATGACGAGTAGCTCCTGTGTCCACCCACCATTGGTTAGGATTCTGAACCAAATTGCATTCAGATATAACTGCTGAAAAATTGGACTCGTCCACTTCCATGTTATCAACTATATTTGCCTCTGAGTTGCGTTACTTCTTGTGTCTGCAATCTCTAACAGTATGTCCCATTTTGCCACAAACCTAACATTCGCCATTAAACTTCTTGGTTTTATTATCTTTGGGTTTGTTTTCAGGAGCTTTCCTCTTCTTTGAGAAGTTCTTCTTTTTGTTGAAGTGGCCTTTATTCTTGTTCTTCGACCCTTCTGTTACCAACGCCTCCTCGTTTTGTTTGGTAATTCCGCGGTTATCTGCCTCAATCTTAAATCATGCGATGAGGTCCTGCAAAGAAATCTCTTTCTTTTTATGCTTTAGATAGTTGCGGTAGTCTCTCCATGACGGCGGCAGTTTTCCCATGATGGCTTCAACCAAAAACGATTCTCCAACCTTATGACCTTCTGCTTCGAGTTCATGAATGATGATTTGTAGTTCATGTAGTTGAGCAGTCACCGGTTTGGAGTCAACCATCTTGTAGTCCATGAATTTGTCTACAATGAATTTCTTAAGACTGATATTCTGCGTCTTGTACTTCGTGGCAAGTGCATTCCAGAATGCTTTTGCTATCTTTAGAGGTTGATATATTTTGTATAGCACCTTGTCGAGACAATTCAGAATATAGTTTCTACATAGAAAATCGGAATGCTTCCACGTATCAACATCTGATTCCTTGCCTGGTGCAGGAATCGGTTCCTCCTCATCGAGATACCATTGCAGACTGAGTATGGTGAGATAAAATAACATCTGATTCTGCCATGTTAGAAAGTTGTCACCATCTCCTTTAAAAGGATCAGGCCTGTTGTGTGTAGTAGCCTTTGTTGAGAGATCTACTGTTGCCATCTCTGTTTTAGTGAAAAATAAAAATTCTTAAGATGTTATACGTCTAGTATACCAAAACAGAGAATAATCAATTATAAACTTGTCTCACAAGTTTATCAATCAGATTTCCACTACTTTGAAAGTCTGCATTAGCTATTTAAGAAATAGGTATGTCGTAGTTAAATTACAACAACAACGTTATACTATTGTAAAAAAATAGCACAACGTAGAAACCAGAAAGATAAAAGAATGATGTATAAGAATATACAAATAGACTAGAACCTGACTGGTTAACTGAGGAAATTCCGTCTGAGGCTTATCGAAACAATTTCCTTAAGAATTTTTATTCAAATTCTCCCAAGATATAACAGACGTAATCTGCACGAGATTGTAATGAGTATGTCAACTCTGTGATTTACTGTATAGAGCAGTAGAGAAGAAGGGGCAAAAGAAACAAAAATTGAAATCGAATGAGAATGTGATCAGTATTCTCTCCTATTTATAATTTCGTCTGCATCCCTTCAAACAGTCACGTCTGCTTGATGGGTCGCACCCGTTTCCTTTTTAACTGCTACTGTTTGTTAACGGGTCACACCCGCCTGCTACTCGCATCCGCTCGCGTCGCTCCTGCATCTGTTCGCCTGCGCATCTTCAGTCGGGTCGCACCCGCCTGCTACTCGCATTGGTTCGCCCGCGCCTCTTCAGTCAATCCGCGTCCGCTTCCGAACAGATCCGCACCTGTTCGTATAGCCTGCAACTGTCAGAAAACCCGGCCTAGTTTTGCAGCAAAAATAGGATCATATTAGATCCAAACCCAAACCCAAACCCAAACCCGAACCTGAGCCTGGCCCGGTTCGGCTCGGTCGGACGGACGGCGGCGGCGTGCGCACGTGTGGTGGTGATGCATGATCTCCCTCCTCACAACGAAGCAAACATTTGGGTGCCCCAAGGCCCCAACCCCTTCATTGCAAAGCTATTAATATACTAGAATAGTTTTGCAATTTTGGCGATGTGGGACTATGTTATTTTCATTCAATTTAGTCTTAGGAATTCCAACATTTTTTAACAGTAGTAAATAACGTATTAAAATCTTAAGTAGTAACTCTAAAATAAGCCATCATATTGTTCTTCCTCCTTCAGACTTACATATACGTGAACTAGCATAGTGCTTTATTTTTTTCAACCATGATGCTTTATTTTTACAGTCTCATCGGAGTAGCAACAACATCACAACTGGTGTTAATATATAATTTCAGTCGCAGCCTAAAAAGTGCAAATTATTGAGTTGGCAAAGGAATGTTGTCGCAGAAGCAACAATCGCATCTTCCGACCCTACTGTTTTAGTGCATCATGTACCACTAGGAGCAGATACTTGGAAAGTTTGGGTCGATGCAGTGGTGGATCCTGAAGCTATTCTATTTAGGCCTACTTCAGATATCTATACGATTGGACAAGCGGTTGGGACACCTATTGCTTGGCATATAGAATTTATCTCATTTGATTAGTACGTATATGTACTTTTACTAATTTATGTTATGGATTTAGTTACGTTTTGGAACGGAGTTATGAAATCATAAATGGTGTAAACTTGAATTGTTTGTGAATGTGAATGGTTCGTATGGTTTCAAGTATTTGAATGATTGTGGTTATTATTATCGAAATATTGGTTTTAATTATAATATCAAGAAAATTATGGTTAATAGCAATTGTGAAAAGATGAATTATAGTAGTTTGTAGCAGTTGTAAAAATATCTGTTGCAACCGTCATCACTAGTTATAGTAGATCCTACTACAACTATTACAAACTGTTGTAGAATGTTAACGCAATAGGCGAAAATAGTTGTTAAACTACTTATTACAACTGTCGTAAACAGTTGTAAATATTCTATTACAACAGCTGCTGACAGTTGCAAAAAAGTCTTATAACAACTGGTTTTGGCTGTTGCGATAAACTTTAATACAAGTGCAAATGCAGTTGTAAAAAGTCTTTTACAACTGCCGAAAGCACATGTAAACAACTCTTTTACAACTGCTATTTGTAGTTGTAAAAAGACTTTTTACAACTGCTTTTGCAACTGTATGCACCCCTTGTGAAATAATCACACTCTATTACAACTGTTGATATAAAGACTGGTGGGTGCCAGTTGTAATAGACCTATTACAGCTATTTTTGGCAGTTGTGAAAGGGTATTTTTGTTGTAGTGTGTTGGTTTATCCCAAATAGGCTATGTTTAAATCAATAATAAATTAAATAGAAAATTATCTACATATACGAACCATGGAATTATTAATAATATTTGGAATAGAATTGAATTTGATTATCTATATTTGATTTACACCTTAATAGGTTATGCTTAGATAAATTCTGTATCAAATATATTAATATTTCCTAAATAATTAATAACTGGACTAATTTGTATGTTTAAATTTGATGATTTATACTTCTCTATTTAGGGTTGATATTTCATACTTAAAGTAGATGTATAAATCATTTCCATTTATTAAAAAAAGAATCGTAGAAGTTACCTTTTGTTATATGATGAAATTGGAGAGTGGATTATTCCCCTAAATTATTCCTCAATCAAAGTAGTTTCCTCTTTTATTACTCTTTTTGCACTTTTAATTTAGAACTTCTTTCAACTTGTTGGTTTAATTTGATTAAATAAAAATTATTTGTTTTCCCTGTGGATTCGAACCCACTTGCCTACGTACTACAATTGTATGCCATGCACTTGCGATTTTATTACGATATACTAGGTGTTTCTAGTCAATAGAAAATATCCCGATCAAGTTTGGCGTCGTTGCCAGGGAAGAGAATTTAATTTTTGTTTATTTTTTGAATTAATTTTCCTTTTATTTTGTTTTTCCCTTATTAAAAAAAGTAGAACAGAGTTAATAATAAGATTTGTTACAATTTTTGTTCTCATTACAAATATTTGTACAAGTCTATGCAATAATATTCATTTCTTTCCTATTTTTCTTTTCAGCAAATCTATTTTATTTCTTTCCTTTTTCTCACCTTACCTCAAATATTCTTTTGTTTTTCTTTTCATTTCCTAATCTATAAAAATCTTTGTCCTACCATAATCTCTGTACTCTTCCTTTCCCTTTCCGATTTCTTCTTCTTTTCTAAATTTCTGTTTCTTTCTACTCTTGTTTTCATTCCCTCTTTTTATTTCCCAAAAAATTTTCTCTATAATCTTTCTCTCTTTTTGTTTATTTCGTTCCATATTTTTGTTTCCCTCTTTTTTTCTCTCCTCCTTTACAAAAAAAACATTTTTGCTTTAGTTTGTCATTGTTTTTGTTTTATTCTTCTTAAAAAACAGTTGTGAGATATTCGTCGTTACTTTTTTAGGTGCAAACATTTGACAGGCAGTAATAGAGGAAATTGCATTGCTCAAAAATTTGCATCGCATGTTAAAAAGATTTGCAAATTGCGCTTAAAAATAATTACTGCTTGTAAAATAAAATTGCAAATATTCTACACGCTTTGGAATTGTCTTCCTATAACGACCCGGATTTTAACCATCGGATGGTGGGGTAATTAGCTGATTTTAATATTTGTTTTTATAAGTTGAATAGATGAGTTTTTCGATATTTAAAATATATGAATCTATATATTGATTGAATACTATGTTAATTTTAAATATAATTCTGTATATGATAAATTTATATATAGATGTATATAAACTCCACCATTTAAATTCAAGGTAAAATATCCATAAATGTATATATATAAATATATACAAGCTTTATGATGTTTAAAAATATATATAATTCTAGATATACATGGTTATAAAAATATATATAAAAAAATAAAATAAAAGAAAAAAAATGGCAACTATCTCTGAGCCTGCAGGAAACCCTAGCAGCGATTCAATCACAGCAACTGAGGAAGAAGATGACACGGGCTGGACAAAGGTTAGACACAAAGACAAAGGAAAGCATCAAATTAGGGTTAATCTGCAGGAAAATAGGAGAGTGCCTCCCAATCGGCATGCTTCAATGGGTCCTATTGTTAAGAAACCGAAATTCAAGGCAGGAATAAGATCTTGGGCAGACGCAATAGCAAGTAACACGTGTATTGATGGTGGGGTAAACAAATTTGAATTTCTAGAATATGCAGATGGAGCCTATGCAGACCTAGATGAAGAGGTCTTCAATTCAGCTAAAAGCATGTGGGATACTTCAATTTATATCTATGTAGCTGGGAAGAGACCTTATTACATTCATCTTAATGCCTATATTAAAAGAGAATGGAAACCAACTGGTAAATGGAATGTTTTCCCTAGGGAAAATGGCTTCTATCTTATTAAATTTAGCAATGAATTGGATTGTAAAAAGGTTCTGGAAGGAGGCCCTTGGTTCATTGATAGCAAACTTATCTTTACCAAAAAATGGGAACCGAATTTAAGGCTTGAGAGGGATATGCTAGAATCACATCCTGTTTGGGTTAAACTGATGAATTTGGATCTATCCCTATTGAATGCTCGAGGGATTAGTAAACTAGCTAGTCTAATTGGTACTCCCCTGGCTATAGATGATTTTACCAAACATGTTAAAAGACTGAAATATGCTAGAGTTCTAGTAGAAATCAAAGCAAGTGATACTATCAAAAAACAGGTGCGTGCTAAAGATAGAAGTGGTAATATTTACATACAGGAGGTAGAATATGAACATATCCCACCGGTTTGCCATAAATGCAAGTGCTTTGGACATTCTACAGAACAATGTGAGATTTTTTTTGGTTCCATCAAACAAGTTTGGAGACAAAAACCTACAGCAGAGATTAGCCAGACTGGTCCTAAGCAAAATATACAACAAAATGAGGCACAACCTGAGCTTACTTCTGATGAGAGAAATATTTACACAGAACATTCAAGCGCAAAAGTTAATAACCAAAAGGAAACGATGGCTGTCCAGGAGGATGCTGAAAAGGAAACCGACTCATCTCTGGAAACAAAGTCTGGAGATACTGTACTTGTCCATAATTCTGCAGCAAATCCATTAGAAACAGTGCCTGTTACATTAGAAGAAGAATATGAAATAAATAAAGTTGCCTTGGATTTTATTGAATCAAACATAGAGGAAAGCAGCCCTAACAAGTATACAAAGACTAATCTGGAGTATTCAAAATAGTTTAAAAAACCAGATGCTAAGGGTAAGACGAGCTTAAGTCGTGAGGTTTCTCCTATGAAACTGAGGAGTAGACCTTCACAATCTAAATGTCAATAATTAGTTGGAATGTAAGGGGTCTAAACAATGATACTAGACGTTTAGACCTCTTAAATCTTAGGTGAGTTTATTCTCCTTCTATCATAAGTATTTTAGAAAATAAATTCAGTAATGATAACTTAATATTCTTCATTCACTCATTGGGAGATGAATGGAATTTTATTCATAATAATGATGTAGGAGGTAAAGGTCGTATTTTATTATTATGGAACAAACAAAACTGTACAATTAGCCTCCTAAAGAAAGATGATCAACACATCACAGTAAATGCTGCTAATGTGGGTGGTATTAATTTGACTCTGAGCTGTATTTATGCAAGCAATTTGGCATCTCAACGTACTAATCTTTGGCAAGCTATAAAAGATATTGGCAAAAATATCAAAAACCCCTGGCTTGTGTTGGGGGATTTCAACTCTGTGCTTAGGGCAGAGGAGAAAAAAGGTGGTCTTACCTTGAGAGTATCCCAGCTAGAAGAATTTAATAACTACACCATCGAAGTAGGGCTGCTTGAACCCATCCACAATGGCCTAAAATATACATGGAGAAGTGGAGAAAATAAGAAAATATCATGCAGATTAGATAGAGTTCTTGTTAATGTGAAATGCATTACTCTATTTTCTAATATTAGGGTTAACATTCTTCCTCCATCTACCAGTGATCATTGTCCTATTCTTGTAGACTTAGTAGGAAGAGAAATGAATAACAAAGGTAAACCTTTCAGATACGCCAATCACTGGCATGAAATAAAGGGTTATAAAGAGGCTAATACTTTCAATAACAACCCTCGGGTTGAGGGTTCTAAATGCTTCCAGTTACTGCATATTATCAAAACAGCTAAGAATAACATTAAGAATTGGAATAGATGCAGGCCCAAGGAAGGTGACCAAATTTCCAACATGCAGAAACAATGTGAAGAATTTCTGGCAATGGTAGATAATGGAAATGATAATGATGACACTTGGAGTAATTGCTATCAAACACAAAGTAAACTAAAAGAAGCACTCTGAATTAAAGCTGCTGAACTTAAACAAAAAGACAAGGAGAAGTGGATTACAGAAGGGGATGAATGCACCAAATTCTTTTATGCTAAAATGGCAATTCGCAGTAATAAAAATAATAACTGTCATCCAATTAATCAAGAAGGAAACATAATATCCAATGCAGCAGACATTGAAGAGCAAGCAATCAAATATTATTACGACATGTTCAATGGTGAAAATTGTACCAACTTACCAATCATTCAATGTAAGAGACAGGTGAACTCCAGGAGTAGAAGGATGCTGACTAGGAAAATTACTGAAGTTGAAGTGCTGGAAGCTCTGAAATCCATCCATGTCGATTCCAGTCCAGGACCCGATGGTTTTGGCTCCAAATTCTACATCCTCCATTGGAATGACTTAAAAGACCATATCATATCAGTTATGCAGGATATTTTTCAAAGTGGTAAATTTGTTAAAGAAATTAACCACATCTTCATTTGTCTAATCCCTAAAAAAGATAATCCATCAAAAATTGAGGATTATCGACCTATTGCTTGCTGTAATGTGATATATAAAATTTTAAGCAAGATCTTACGCAACAGAATGAAACTTACCTTACCCGATCTCATATCTGAATGTCAGAGCGCTTTCATTAAAGGTAGAAGCATTTTTGAAAATTCTCTTATGGCACATGAATTGGTTAGGAACTTTAATAAACCAGGAGCTGACAAATTCTGCCTAAAGGTTGACCTCCACAAAGCATATGATAAAATCAATAGACACTTTATTATTCATATGCTAACTGCTATGGGGTTCCCAGTAAAATTTGTGAGTCTTATAAAAGAATGCATATCTACACCTACCTTCTCTATACTGATCAATGGCACACCAAAAGGTTTTATAGGATCCAATAGAGGTATTCGGCAGGGTGATCCACTATCTCCTTACTTGTTCGCAATTGCCATGGAATACTTTTCGTTACAAATGGAATTGGCTATTCACTATAAGCTTATTTAGTCTATTTTTAACATCCAGCCTATTGTGAGTCACTTACTCTATGCAGATGACTTGCTCGTCTATGTAAAATCCAGTCATGAATCAGCAAAAGCAGTTAAAGACATTTTTATTAACTTAGAAAAATATACTGGTCTAAAACTGAATGAGCAAAAAACCAAATGCTATTTTAACAAAACTTGCAGCAGGAAAACAGAGGTGCCGGAACTCTTAAATGTGAAGGAAGGCAATCTGCCAGTTAAATACTTAGGCGTTCCTTTATCTTCAAATAAAATCACTAATAGAGAATGTGCAGTCCTTATCTCTTCCATAAGAGATAGACTACAGGGTTGGAGCTCTAATCTGTTGTCGCTTGCTGGCCGAATTGAATTGGTGCATACTGTTATACATTCTAAAGTTAACTTCTGGTTGCAAACTTTTCAACTGCCCGATGCTTCAATATAAAAAATAGAAAAGGTTTGTGCGGACTTCATTTGGAAGGGTGGTATTCATAAGATCAAGTATGAAAAATTATGCAGACCCAAAGATGAAGGAGGGGTGGGACTTAGAAGACTTAAAGACATGAGAACAGTATACACTCTAAAGCAAGCATGGAGAATAATCAATGGTAAGGGTTTATAGGGAAATGGATGAGACAAAGGTACTTGAAAGGTAATTTTTGGCAAATGCCTATAGACAACAATGCTTCAGCCAACTGGAAGGCAAGTATGAAAGTAAGAAACATCTTAGCATCACTCTGCACTCGAGAAATATCTACAGGAAGAGACTGACTTATGGAGAGACCCTTGGATCCAAGGAGAATAACTGATTGACATTTTGGGCCTAAATACCTTTTCAGACTTCGGTTGTCCGGACAAAAGAGTTCAAGACATGATAAACAATAATAAATGGAATTGCTCCTCCTTGCTGGTGAATCAAGAAAAGAAGGAAATAATCCAATTTATGCTTATTTTTAATGGAAGAGAGAATGACATATGGGTTTGGAAGCCTACTGGAAAAGATTTTACAACTAAGTCCACTTGGAATGAAATTAGGCAAAAAGATAGTAAAGCTGAATGGAGTAAAATTATATGGGACCATGTTAACAATCCGAAGATGGCTTTCACTGCATACAAAGCCATATTGAGAAGATTACCAACCAGAGATAGGTTATCGAAATGGGGAATAATTAATGAAACTGACTGTGTATTATGCAACCAGAACACTGAAACACATGAGCACCTTTTTTTTGAATGTTCTTACTCGAATCTGGTGTGGAAGTCGTGTAACAATAAATTAAATCAAACAAACGACTTCGAAGAACAAATTAACCACCTGATTCAGTGCGGTCAAAGCATAGATCAGGAAGCCAAATTGAATAAAATCGCCCTCACTGTGGCTGTTTGGAACATTTGGAAAGAGAGGAACCGTCGGGTGTTTCAAAACAAACAAAGAAGCCATTTTGAAGTCAGTAAGCTTGCGATTGGAGACATGCAGATAATACGAAAGAGAATTAAGAACATATCCATTACCAGACCGGAACGAGATGCAGTTCGAACTGTAGGAGAGGATCTTAGCTATCCATTGGCTGAAACCCCAAGTACAAGTTTCCTATTTCAGCCGCCATGATTTTGTGAAGCTCGAATGAGTAGATGAAGTAGCTGGTTAATTTGGAAAGTGTACACTTGTTTTACCTTTAAAGTTTGGTTTGTCTGTACGTTGTATTTTGCCGGTTAAGGCTAACATCATGGGCTGAAGTGTCTTAATAAAATTCTTACCCATTTACAAAAAAAAATAGTATATGGAAAATAAAAATGTATACATACATACATACATACACACACACACACGTGAATGTATAAACTCCAAAATGGCAAATTTCAAAACTTATGAATATATATAGGTATATGTTTATAAAATATAGTGCATATGGATATATATATATATATACATCTATATATGTAAGTATGACAAAGTAAAAAAGGTATATTGTATATTTATGCATATCCACACACGTATATATAAGTGTTTATGGTAAATAAATGTGTAAATGTGTATATAAATAAATGTATATATATATATATGATGACAAATATATGTAAGTATGTGAATATACATAGTAAATAGTGTAAATGCATATATCTACATATATGTGTATAAATGTTTATACATAAGGGAACATTGTAATAAATGCATATCAATTCAAGCACATAAAATGGCTAATTAACATAATAAATCAAATTATATTTTTATTCAAATCAAGTCTACATATTTTCAAATCAAAATAAAGAAAAGAAAAAGAATGAAAATAAAAATAAAATGTGAAAAGTGGGCTGTACACGTATACATCTCCTTTCCTCGGCTTGCACTATACACTTCCCTACACACACACACACACACACACACACACACACACACACACACACACATATATATATATATATATATATGCCTGTATTCACTCGTTCACTTGTTCACATTTGAAAGAAAAGAAAATCTACCATTAAAGAATTAAAGAAGGAGATTAGTGTTCAAAGCTTGGAAGCAGACTTAAAACGAAAGAGCAGAGTTCATCATCTTTTAAAGACAGTGAGTAAAATAATCCTTTCTTCTTACAAAAGTGAATTTAGCTATATACTTATAGATGTAAATGAAAAGGCTTCTGATTTTCTAAGTTGTTCATTTGTAAGAAGTGTCTGTGTCACACACACACACATACACACACATATATATATAACTTGATGTATGATTATAAAACCCATAAACCTACATATCACTCCTCTGCTCTGCTCTACAGGTTGAAAAAAATGTTATGCTCAGCTTCTAAAATCCCTACCTCACAACCTAGTTAGATTTAGGTTACGGATTAAAAAGAAAGCTATTTGTTTTTTATTATAATTTATTTAAAAAAAAAATTCATTGAATATTATTAAGTATAGAGGATAAAAAGTTTTATTTACAGTAAGTAAACCCAAAATAGAAGAAATTCAAGCATTACAATTCATTCATCTGATTGTATGATCATGATCGTCTTTTAAAATGATAAATTTTGGAAGAGGTCTAGAGATTTTTAGTTAAGTGGTTAGAGAGAGAGGGAGATGAGCGTTTTTTGGACTTTGATCAAATTCCAGCAAATCAGTCATTGTGGAAGGTCGAGCTTTATTTGGAAGGAAGCTGGAAGGATGGGGAGCTCATGAAAAATGGTGTGGCAATTTATTCATCGGTGTGGTGGTCGGTCGGAGGAATGTAGGGTTAGAAGGCAGGTTTGGGTCATGGTCGGTTTTGAGACAATGGCGGCGTCATGAAGGCGAATGGAGCGTGCGGTATGGGGGGAAAGGAAGAGGAGAGTGTGGCGAGGCTACTGGTGGATTTTGGTCAAGGCCGGTGGTCAGAGGTGGTCGAACGAGGTGGAGGAAGGGGACGGTTTCATTACTGTATTCGGTTTGAGTTCGATTTTTTTTGAACTAGGAATTTGTCGTGGAAATTAGGGTGGACAGTGGGTCGCGAAGGTCGGAGGTGACTAGGAGGGATGGTCGTCGAAGAGTGGTCGCGGGCGGAAGTGTCGTGCACATGCACATGTATGTGCACGGTTGTTGGAGCAGAAAAAAAGGAAAGTAGAAAGAAAAAAAGAAAGAACTGGGAAGAGGAAGGGGAGGGAAGAATGGGCTGGGTGGAAAATGGGCCGAAGGAAAAAGAGAAGGAAAAAGAAAAGGAAAAGAAAAGGAAAAAGGAAAGGAAAAAGATAAGGAAAAAAAAGGAAAAGAAAGAGAGAAAGAAAAGGAAAAAGGAAAAGAAAGAAAAAAAAGAAAAGGGAGGAAAATAAAAGGAAAGAGGAAGAATGGAACTTATATTTTCTTTTACATAATAAATTAAGTTATTAAAAACTCCAATTCTATTGTCATTTAAATCCAAACAAACATGAATATTTTTGTATCTTAATCCCATTACCTGGTATTATAAATTAGAATTGTCGATTTTCCGTAATTTAAAGATCAATGATATTTATAGTTAAATGGGTAATTAATTATATTATTATGTAACTTAAAACTTATGTAGATTAACAAATTAGGTATTAAATAGAGTGTGTAATTTTGATTAACTAAAATAAATTGTCTCATAATTTCCTTTAACTTGTAATTAGTTGGACTAAAATAGAAATGGATTCGGTTAATTAAAGTCTGATGTGTGAATTGTTTTGATATTGGATATTAACCGTTAAATTAATAACAATCTATATTTTGTCTTAATCCTATTGGATATTTATTTCAATTATCCTTGTTTGTGCCATCAAGTGGTTAGACGTGTTAAAATTGTTAGATTAAAATAATGATACGTTTTATTTGAAGAAAAAAAATATGTAATAAATTCCCATATGTGGATGTTGTCACCATAAATGTAAATTGTTTATTTTAAACAATTTAGCCCTTTTAAATATTTTACTTGGACTCGAAGAGACCGCAATCGGATATCAGTGTTATCCGGAACCACTTCGATTTGATAATCACTACGAACCTTTACGGTTTTGGATTATAGTGTCAAATATGCTGAAATTTGGATAAATTTAACGAATTTGACCATTTTAAATAAGTAATTGTACTTGGAAACTATTGCAATATTGATGGATTTCTGTAAAAGTGTTTTGTGTTTTATAAGACGAAAACTCGTCGTGTTGTACGAGTTACCTTGGATTCCAAAGGATTTTTATAACTTAAGTATTTCAAATTAAGTGGGTTTACTCACGCTGGTTTCCAGCCTGACTCGGGTGTTACTTTATTGTAATGCTCGAGTTAGACCGAGTTGTGACGACTCGGGTTTTGCCCGCTCGAAAATCAACATCCGTACTTCACATTGTACTAGAATGCCGCAGATTCGACCGTTCAAATCCGATTCGCCGGAGCTATAACACAATTAAGTAAATAACACAGCGGAAGAAAAGAATAATACATTGATATATATTATCTGACACAACAGAGTGAAACAATGAATATCAATATACATCAGAGATATGATACAAGAAATAGCAGCGGAAAAAAAAGATAACATCAGCAGCGGAACAATATTAATAGAAGTGATAACTCCAAAATGATCTTCAGACATGAATGAATCCACAACTCCAAGATAAGCAACTCCGATGAATGAACTAGCTCCAGATAATCTACTAAACCTGAATATCTGAAAAGAAACCCAACTCTAGACTGCTCGTGTGGAAAATTATGAGCACCCAGAGTTTAGGAAGGGAACAATAAACTCCGGATCAGTCATGAGACTGGTGTGAGCAACAAAAACAGTTTATCTTTAAACAAACACAAAAGGTTTTAAACATTGAAATCCGCAATGCTTTTGGAAAATGAAACTACCATAAGACCTCCCACCACACACACAATGCAAACGCAGAATTGGAGGAGATTTCTTCTTATGATAGTCAAACATGCTTACTACGCAAATCAAATCATTTTTGATATTATTATTAGTGCATAGTGTAGAAAACATTTCGAAAGTATAATATTAATCTTAGCCAACATACGACCAGTATCGTATGCCTACTATAGCTACTATGTTCAATAGCAGATTACCGCCACATTCCATAGCAGGTAATACAACTAAAACCGTACACGTCGCGTATTGTTTCTTTGGATTTCCAACAAATGGTCAGGCTAAGGAACTTCCTATTCCACGAAAGAAACGCCTCTGGTGGGACGTTCCGAGAGACAAACTGCTCTCTGCCAAACAAGGCCGGGTTACCCCTGTAACAGGTAACTCACGAATATGCCACCCCCCGGTCCTTTGGGACCTTTATCCGAGGCCTCGATAACCAACATCACACATAATAAAGTGTATCCACATGAGTAAGTATCTGGGCTCCATACCATGACACCACCCTTTTCCAGAAGGGAATGACATACCCTAAAGGGCGCGACCCTCATAACCTTGCCGCAACATTCCTGTTTCGACCATTTCCGGGTTGTGAGGCCCTGACGAAGTCTCGTCCACAAAGCTACGCTTTTTCAAAAAGCCACGCTTTGGGTCAACAGATGATCAACCTATGATCACAAAGATAAATGATCAAACAAATGATCATATCACAAATGATCAAACGATGATCATCACACAGCTACACTCAGCATGCCACATTACCAAATTGGGAATATATCGCTGGTAAATTTCAACTACATAACCTCTGAGCTAGTACGTCTCAGAGAAGGGTGTTAAGCTAAGAGAATAAATTCTCCGCCACCAAACAGATATGTATTTGAAAGAAATCGGCTTTATATCTCAAAGTGTAATGTCAGACATACAATCCATACAAGTTTGTTCCGGGTTCGAACAGAACCGAAGGCACTTCTCACGAAGCCCTTGCAAATCCAGATAATTTCCAATCACGTCCGGACTTCCCGTCACTAAGGGTGATAAAACCTCTATATCGGGGATCAGCCGATGCAGAGTAACTCGACGGTAATCCTTCCGTTTTCAAAAATATCCGGTCTTCAACACCGGTCTTCAAATGCCATCCATAACGACGTATCACATATTCGGAATGGGTTATACGACCCAAAGGTCCTCTCCCGGCTAAACCGAATAGTGAGCGTAATATTTAAAAACATATGGATATGGGATTTCAATTAAGTCACCACTTAAACTCAAACTTCCTTTTCAAATGGTTTAACAAATTACCATTTTAAATTTTTAAACAAAAAGATTCAACCTTTACGGTTTAAACAGTTTCCACACTTTAATCTTTTAAACAAAAGATTCATTCACAGATTTTCCAAATCAATTTCCATTTCAATTTAACTCGTTAAATCTTTAAATCAAAGATTTAATTTATAGCTTTCAAAACAATCCCATTTCAAATGATTTAAACCAATCATTATTTTAAATCTGTTAAAGATAACAGATTCAAATCATAGCTTTCAAAAACAATTCATTCATAACTTGGAAAACCATTTTTCAATTCAATATTGAAATTCCTTTAATTAAACTGGAATTTCATTGCTTATCTGAAAACTTTTATCAT
Organism: Allium fistulosum; assembly: GCA_030737815.1. Taxonomy (NCBI): domain Eukaryota; kingdom Viridiplantae; phylum Streptophyta; class Magnoliopsida; order Asparagales; family Amaryllidaceae; genus Allium; species Allium fistulosum. The sequence continues at coordinate 1,339,431,796 of CM060901.1, read as the reverse complement.
TTAAAAACAAACAGTTTCATTTCAGAAAATCTGATTTATTCATACGAGTTAAAGTTCTTGGGTTAAATTCAAATTCTCAAAATTATACTTTTAAATGGTTTAACTTTATATAAACACATTTATATCATCTTTAATCCCTAGTTTCAAATCATAGGATTCAATTCCAAACTTGAATTCAAATTTAAATCAAATTATTTAAATTTTCATAACTCGATTAAGTTATTCAAAATAACTTTTATCTTTGAAATTCTATTTCAAAAACTTTTCATTTTAAACCCAAATTTCTAATTTCAAAATCAATTGAAATTAAAATTTCAATTTCAAAAACATTGATTTGAATTATCTGTGACTTAACCGATTTCCACGTGAAATCCATATTTGTGTGTGTAATAGTGTAGTCCGGGGGTTTCACACAATAGTGCAACACAATGAATCATCGCATATCAGAATACAGAAATATAATTCGATAAGCGGTATAAGAACAACGCTCATCGTTCATTCACAGATCATAGATATATAAAAGTCACAGATAAGTAAACTACAGATCACAACATAAATCAGGATGTATTACAAAACATCATATATCAGGGATATCAAACAATCAAGTCATCCAATAGAATCCAAATATCCCTAAGTAAGGTCAGCTAATTATCTGATTGATTTAAATCAGATTTAAATTCTATGAATAAATTACTAATTCTGGTTAATTAACATTAATAGATTACAAATTATTTTGATTAATTTTTCTTTAATTCATTAATTAACCATCAGTAATAAATGAATTAACCTTTAATTAAAATTCATCAACCTTAAATTTTCAAATAATTATCATTTAGTTATTTAATTCACCATTTAATTTATAAAATTTCAATAAGTGATCGTCCCTAACCACTCACATAAATTAATAAATCATATTAATTACTTATCTTTAATTTATTAACCTTTACTTGATCTTTAATCAATCATTAATTAAGTAATTATTCTTTAAACATTTATTACTTAATAAACCGTTAATAATTTAAGATCTTAATTAACTAAAAGATAAACCATAATTTTCAACATATAAATTTTAAGTTTAAATAAAACTTTAAAAATTATCTTTTTATCACTTTTATTAATTAATTTCTCCTTAATTAATTATCTTAATTAATTAATTAACTAACCTTTAATTTATAATTAATTAACCCTTATTAGTTCGATTTTAAACTAAATCAATTATCTTAAAATATGGGTTAACAATATTAAAATTTAAATTTAGTTTTTAAAGTCAAAAATCTGTTTTTATATCCAACCTGGGACCGACTTCGAGTTACACCCGAGAGAAATACCTAGGGGCTTCGAGTTTTCCCCCAATCTAACCCGTGTGAGTATTTTTTTTCAAAATTTTTGTCTAAGTCCTAAAACTAACCCGATACCATGCTAAAACAACCCGAGCCTGCCTTCGAGTTTCCCTCCAATTTCCTCGCGTATTGCTTCGAGTTTTTCGCTTTCCTCCCCAACCAGTTACAACTGACACCACGTCCTTCTCGTGCACGTGCACTACTCTATGGTGATGCTCCGATCACCGAGACCGTCTCCGATAGGTCGGCAGTGACCCATACCTTCGTCCCCGATCATCCAAATGATGAAAACAATATCATGGCTCGATCGAGCATTCGAGCTCGATACAGGAATTTGCATACAACCTGGAACTCGAGAGGACCCCCACTCCAAAACCTGGCAACACCATTTTCTGGAGGCTCCGACCACCTGAGAGCTATCGCCTCCGGCCATGGCCTCGTCCATACCCCCACTACCAAATCCCATCAGCACGCCACACTCGATCGCCTAACGACGACGAGCCAACCAAAACACTCGACCCAAACAAAATTAGGTTTACAAATTTCAAAAACTTGCCGCGGTCTCCTCGACGATCGAGATCGTCGCCGTCCATTTTTCCCAGCACCCACGTAGGCTCGTTCATCTCCGCCAGAAACCCCAACACCCCCAGTACCGCCGATCGCCAGAAATCCCCAAAATAAACACTTCCGTTCAATGTCGAACTGCACCTAAACCACTCCACTAAAAATCATCATACCATGATTAAAAATCAAGTCTTCCAGTACGAATTCAAGTTATATATTTAAATCAATATCTTGTGAAGTTCGAAATTTAGTCCATCTTGAGTTTGTTCAAGATTTTTGGTTTCCAGAGATAAATTTAAGTTGTTTTAATCTTAACTAAATTTTAAAACTTAGTTTACAATGATATAAACATGTTTTGTTTTAGTCTTAAGTTCAATCATCAATCAGAAGGAGAGTAAATGATTTTTGAATCGAACAGTTGAGTTTTATCTGGAAAACAGAGGCAAATTTTAAAACAACAGCCTGCATACCTATTTTCGATCTTCCCATATATACATATATACCGATAATTATATATGCATACACATACATTCCTCAGATCCACTTGCATAGATTTAAACCCTAAAAAAAATGGAATGTTACTCACCTTGTATTTTGAAAGAACAGAGCACATTATTGTTGTGGGAAAAGCTTTTTAAAACTGGAAATCTGCTAACAAAATATCACTCTTTAATCTGATCTTCATTTTGGCTTTGAGTTGAATTAAAGCTTTAGTTTATATGTCTTTGAAAACTTTAAAATGAAAAATGCTAAGGTTTCTTTTTGGTGAACGAATGGATAAGAGAAGCTGAAGTATATAAAAAGTTTACAAGTGATAAATATTGTACAGGGTGATATATTGTTGTACAAGTTTTGATCAGTGATATTTTCTTTGTGGAGGCTGCATTTATTATTAAGTACTTTGTGTTCCTCATTTTATTTACAGCAAATCGATTTGCTTTGTACTTAGATTTTTTCTCATTTCCTTGTCTTGCATTGGTCTCGGCTGAAATGTTTTTGTGAGATATTTGATATGGCTTCACTTTTCTTCTTTTATTTGCATACTTGAATATCTGGTTTTATACTTGCATATATTTTTGTTGTCTTGATGTTTGCATATGTGTCTTGTTTCTACTTATTTTCTTTGTCTTGAGCTTTATTACTTTGTGGTGATGTTGTATTGTTATTTTAATCAATATTATAAAATTTCGTTTGTTCATACATGAATATATATTAGTGTTTATTTAATTCCTTTTAAAGTTTTATTACCCAACATTTTATTATTTATATTTTAAACCATTTATTTTACTATTTTATTCAAAAATACAATTAATTATTAATTTAAATATATGTAAAATTCGAGGTCGTTACACGAGTATTACAGTTTTTCAGGTTAGGACGTTTTGGAGCTCATAAGACGAGCTGGATGACAAAGACGTATTGCACGTATTTGACTATTTTTCGTTGTGTATTGTAGGCTGTATATTCGGCATTTAGGGACAAGTTATTATAACTGTCCAGATTATATATGTGATGATTGTACTCTGATAACTTGTATGTATATTAACATTTATAGCTTTCCTTTGTATAAAATGTTGTTAATGTATATTATATTTTGTTCCGCTGCGAGTGTGAGATTCTATGTTGTTATTTCTGTTTTCTTCTTCTATCTTTTTCTTCTTAAACCTAACAACCTGGTATTTCGGCACTCGATTGCTTGGCACTCTATACAGTGAACGTATTAGTGTCAATTTTCGGGGGTCGAAAATCGCCCGGTCGTTACACTTCCGATTCCTAGTTTATCCTTGCATTGATGGTTGCTAAAACAGGTGCTGAAATTTTGAAAATTTACTGCTTTGCAAAAATATTTGATTGCTGATATTTGTTGATTTGTGTGTGTTTGTCTACTTGAAAATTCATAAATCCACCCATTGAAATACAATTTGAAAATTTTATAATTGAAAAATCAAATTTTGTGAAACTAATCTTCTCAAGGGCTAGATCGCGGATATATAAGGATTTTGGAAGAATTTTCGATGATTTGAAATTTTTATAATTGAACTATTAGCAAAAGAGGTTGCATACTACCCGTAAAACATTAGTTGCCACCCTTTGTGAACAAATAAGAGACCATCCTCCCCGTTCTAGTCGAGTAGTTAACTCACAGTCACTGATTTAGTAAATTATAATTTTTGATTTAGGTGCAACAAAAGTCAAACTGTTTTCTTGTTGTTTTCATTCAAAATGAACGGTTTTTCTTATTCATAAGAATTTTACAATAGTTATGAGAACCAATATAATCCATATAATTTCACATTATATTCTTATGGATATTCTAATAGCAGCTATTATACAAACAATTCTAATTTTGCACCACAAAGGTTTCAAAATAATGGCCAACCCTCAACTCTTGAAAAGAGTATTGAAACTATTGAATCTTTACTAGAAATTTCTACACAACAAAATCAAATGATAAATAATTTGTGTAATTCATATCTGCATAATAACTCAAGTGAAAGATTCCAAAATAATGAAAATTTTGACTCACTTCAAAATTCTAATGGTTTTGATTATAACCCATGTCATTACAATTTCAAACTTCAGAATGAATTTCAAAATCAAAATGGAAACATGGTCCACTTTTTAAATGATTTTGGCAACGGGAATAGTTTCAATTATGATGCAATTGACAAATTTTGTTCCCAACAATTTCAAATTGAAAATTCTCAAATTAATAATTATAAATTTGATTTAGTTGAGCAAATGGAAGAAAATCAAAAAAATCATACAGATTTTTTGTTTGAGACCTACATAAAACAACGCGAGCAACAAAATCAAATCCCAGCGTGTGACAAGTCAAATGATAATCCACCTTTTATCAAAACTAACAATTTTCAAATAAGAACTTTTGAAATCAAAAATGACGATCTTAATAATGTCGTTGAAAATGCGGTAATTGTGTTGGATTTTAATTCTTTTGAGAGCATGGAACCAAATCTAAAATTCGATCTTCCTTTTTTCGATTTTGAAAATTGAATACAATAACTTTATATTTTGAAAATGATACATGCAATGAAGTTGTTGACAATTCAGTAAAAGAAGACGAAGTTAGCGAACACAAGTTTTTTGAGCCGTTTGAGGATGAGCTTAAGGGTGAGGCTGAAATAAATTTGAATTGTGATTGTGAATGTAAAGTCGATTTAGAATTTTTCGACAATGTTGAAATGTCAATTAATTTCACTATTTCAAATGACTTTGTTTGTGACCACATATTTTTGAAGGATTACAATGATAAGTTTATGGAGCACATGTACAACCTTGTGAAAGGAACTCTAGTAGAGAAAATTCGGGTGAGGAACGCACTTGACATTAATTTGCTTGATTTTAAATCTAGGTTTAAGAACAAACCTTTCTATGGCAACATTTTACTACTCAATGCAAATTCAAATCATAATGCTAAAAACAAGTGTGTGAGGGAGATAAAGGAGAGCGCACATCTCAATTCATTCACTATTTGTATAAATCGCATTTTATTTTCGACATATTTTTGCATATAGTGGTCAAATTACATTTATTTTATAAGTTATTTTGCATTTGATCCATCTTTGGGTCCTATCCTTTACTTTTAGGAAAAAATTAAATAGTGAGGACATTGTATATCTTAAGTGCGGAGGGAACTCACATTGCATTGCATTCCATTTTTAAAATTTTGCATTCAATTTTCTTTTGCATTTGCATTCTTTAAAAAAAATTCTTCATCTTTTGCATTTGCATTTTATTTTTAAGAAATAAAATTGCATAAAATTTTTGCATGATTATTATGACTTCGATTTATTTAAAAAAAAAGATATAGTGAGTGTACAGTCTAGGTTATTTGATGAGAATTTTGGTGAGTAATTGGTTTTGAATAGAAATCAGAATGAAACGTTTGATTTACAAGTGATAATAGTAAAATTAGTAAATATGTTGACTCACAGGTGACGGCTATGAGATTTATTCTAATTTGTAATCATTGTTTAAAGAGTGATTGATCTAAAATACAAGCGTTAACATTTTTAAATTTTAAATTCTAAGTGATGCTAAAATGATTTTGCGTAACTCTCTCTAAAAAAACATATAAATAAATAATAACCCAAGGGTATCCAACATTTCTAGTATGTCTAGCATTGGTGTGCAAACCCGCCAAGCTCTTTACCAACTCTCACGTAAGCTCGCAAGGCAGTGCATGAGTGGTATACCTTTCATTTTATGAGATTGGGCACCTAAGGATTACCTATCTTTTTCGGACATAGTCAACGTCGGTTTGCACAATCCACCAAGCTGTGTCCCTACTCTCATGTAAACCCATAAGGCAGTGCATGGGTGGTATACCTTGGTCCATAAGTTAGGTGTATGTAAATAATAATAATATTCTTTTATATAAATAATTAAAATAAAGAGAGAGTGGTATTTGAAATCTAAGTGTTCTTTTGATTTTACTGGTTTGAACTTATTATACAAAAGGAAATAGAGATACTACTTTGCAAATTTTGACAATCAAATAAAGAATTTATTTCATAGTTGCACCGTGTTTCCAACTGAAACACTGACCAAACTAGCATCCAATGTGATGAAGACTTGATTTTTGTTAGAAATTTTTGATCAGTTGATAAACTTTAATTCCTTGATTTTGACTAAAACAAATACACATTACAATATCATACTTATTTGAATATAAACCAAGTCTTCATTTGTAAATAAATTTGCATTCATTCGCATTAGATTAGGACATCGCATTTTGCATTTGAATTTTGTGGGTAGTATCCGCTAAAAACCCTCACGAGACAACACTCATCTTACTAGGGACATCTAGATGTTTAACGGCTTGTTGCATAGGCTCAACATAATCGTGTTTCTTACGAAAGTGTAACCTGTCTAGTTTTATTTAGGTTATTTGAGGACGAATAAAAAGATAAGGGTGGGGGTATTTGATGTGCACGTAAAAGTGTACATTTTTTTGCTTACATTTTATCTATTTCATGCAAATAAAAGTTACATGAAGGGTATTTTTACATATTTTCACAAATTCATGAAAATTCTTTCAATCATCATTCATTTTGGCAAAAAGGGGTTTTTGTGCATATTTTATTGTTAAGAAAATTATCTGCACATTTTCTATAATTATTTATTTATTTTTGCAGATATTTAGTTGAAAAGTTGAAAGCTTCGTTGGTGCACACAATTAATTTGAAGTTTTGAACAACAAGTTGGTGCAAAGAAGAATGATTTGAAGCCTTCGATTTTTGATGTAAAAGAAAGAGATTTCAAAGGCAAAAAGTGTACAAAGCTCAAAGTGAAAATCCTCTTATCAAACAATTTTAAAGTCTATAGAAGACTCCTATTTACAATTACAAGTTACATCTCATGAAGAAAAGGCAAAAGGCCCATTTGTATTTTAGGAAGGAAATATGTTTATTACTTGGGACTTAAGGCAAAACAGCTTATAAATACCTATGTACCCTCATTGTATCTTGGGAATTCATTAAACCTTTTGATTGTAATCTTTTTTTGGAGTTAGAAAATAAAGTTGTCTCTTTTCTTCCTTTTCTTTTTCTTTAGTGGCTTCTTTCCCTTTTATATTTCCTTTTGTTCATATTTCATTATGAGCTAATCCCCTTCAATTTAGGGGGTAATCAAGCTCTCCAATTAAATTGAAATCAACAAAAAGATGCTTTTACATTTCTCTTGTTTTGGATCTTACTTTTCTTTAGATATTTTTCTATTCATGTTTAAACATGTATTTTTGATAGCATATGTTGGTTTATCCCAAATAAGCTATGCTTAAATCAATAATAAACTAAATAGAGTATTATCCACATATATGAACCATGGAATTATAGAAAATATTTAGCATAGAATTGAATTTGAGAATCTATATTTGATTTACACCTTAATAGGTCATGCTTAGATAGATTCTGTATCAAATATATTAATATTTTCTAAATAATTAATAATTGGATTGATTTGTATGTTTAAATTTGATGATTTATACTTCCCTTTTTAGTGTTGATATTTTCATACTTAAAATAGATGTATAAATCATTTCCATTTATTAAAAAAGGGATTGTAGAAATTATCTTTTGTTATTTGATGAAATTGGAGAGTGGATTTATTCCCCTAAATTATTCTTTAATCACAGTAGTTTCCTTTTTTATTACTCTTTTTGCACTTTTAATTTAGGACTTCTCTCAACTTCTTGGTTTAATTTGATTAAATAAATAGAAATTATTTGTTTTCCCTGTGGATTCAACACCCACTTACCTACGTACTATAATTGTACGCCGTGTACTTGCAGCTTTATTATGTTATATTGGCTGTTTTCTAGTCAATAGAAAATATTATGACCAATAAGCTTTGGTTATCTGATCTAGTTTCGTCTTTGAAAACCTTAGGTGAGAATTCAATTTATATCAATTTCAAAAATTGAATTTTTAGAATATACACGTGCACGTTCAGGTACACGTCTTTGTCGTTGACTCCCGGATGCGTTTGTATGCTCACAGATCATCGTCAATTCCTTATAGTTTAATTGCAATTCCTTGTTTATATATATTTTTATAATGAAATAGGGGTTGTAATAAGTCACTCAATGAGAAGGGACTCTAAGTTTTACAGGGATGATGGCCTCGGAGCCAAAAGAAGGGCGATTGGAATATGGCCAGTCGTAGACTTGTGGGTGTTCTTTATGCCCATATTACTGATGGGAGTTCGTCGACCCACTTGCCTCTAGCCTTTTCCAAATGCTTCTTCAGAATGGACTTTATGATTTTGTCAATAGCTTGTACTTGTCCATTTTCTTGAGGGTGAGAAACTGCCAAAAATCTCTTTTCAAAATGATGTCGACGATAGAAGTCTTTAAATTCAGCGCTGTCGAATTAGGTTCCATTATTAGTTATAATGGTTCGTGCAAGGCCAAAATGACAGATGATTTTCCGGACAATGAAGTTGATTACTTTCTTCATCGTGATCACGACTAAAGGTTCAACTTCAACCCATTTGGTGAAGTAATCAATTTCTACGATGGCGCATTTCGCACCACCTTTAGAAATCGATAAGGAGCCGATGATGTTATACCCCATGCGGCAAATGGCTATGGATTGACCATTTGAGTAATTTCTGTCGGTGGGGCTCTAAATTTTTTTACAAATATCTAGCACTTGTCGCACCATCTAGCATAATCAGCTGCATCTCGATTAACAGTTGGTCAGTAACTCTTGGATGTGGCAGAGATAAGGATCAAGTCGATGCCCCTAGCCTGATAATCTCCCGTGACTTGGTATACTACTCACCGATAATCACAAAAGATTTGTAAAGTTTTCACTTGCAGTTCTCTGGCAAGTTTGAGCCCGATGATCTAGGCTTCATACTCAGCTTTGTTATTTGTTGCAAGGAAGTCGAGTTTTAGGGCGTAGCAGATCGATCGTTCCTCAAGAGTCACTAACACGACTCCGACGCCAGAACACCGATCAATAGATGCTCCATCTGTGTACATTTTCCATCGGTTGGTCGGTTCTCCACTACTCTCCAAAGAGTCGTCTGGTGCAGTGAATTCAACTATGAAGTTTGCTAATGTCTGTCCCTGGATAGCTCTTCGAGGGAAATAAGTGATATCGAATTGACTTAGCTCGGGATTCCACTTGAGCAACCTTCCAGACATCTCAGGTCGCTGTAGGACCCATTGTAATAGCTGGTTGGTGTAGACGCTGATGGGGTGAACCTAGAAGTAAGGGCAAAGCTTTCATGATGCAATCAATAGGCAGTATTTGAGCTTTTCCAGCTTTGGGCAATTTCTCTTAGTACCTGCCAATTGCTTGCTAACATAATATATTGGCCTCTAGATTCGATTCTCTTCGCATAATAGTGCGACACTTATGGCGTGTATCGACATTGCTAAATAGATGTATAAGTCTTCACGATCCAGTGACTTAGACAGGATGGGAGGTCTCTCTAAGTTATCTACTAGAGCTTGAAACACATCTATGCAATCCTGCATCCATTCAAAGTTCCTCTTCCCTCTCCTAATTAAATCAAAGAAGGGAATACACTTGTTGGTGGTCTTGGAGATGAATGTACTTAAGGCTATGACCTTCCCATTGAGGCTCTATGCCTGCTCGATTGTTTTCAATGCTCGGATGTTCCGAATTGCTAGAGTCATCTTGGGATTGTCTTCGATTTCGCGAGAGTTGATGATGAAACCCCGAAATTTCCCTAATGCAAAACCGAAAGAGCATTTCAAGTGATTGAGTTTCATTTTATAATTTTGGTGAACACTGAACATCTCCGCTAAGTCATCGATGTTGTGACGACCGCCCATGACCCCTGCACTGAACCTAGACATAATGCGCTGTAAAGTGTGCCAGGCGACCATGGACGATTGTCAGGGTAAATTAAAACAGCAGAATCTATCGTATTACTCACAGCGCATGGACAAAATACAATAGAATATATATATATAGTGAAGCTTTACAGAATAAAATGTCATCATATAGAACTTCATAATAGTTGAATACAAACATCTGAATAGTCAATACATCAAGCCTCACTACATATCACTCAGAGAATTATACAAAGCAGCGGAACATCCAGTACATATAGTAAGAAGATAATATGCAAGCCTCCAGCTCGTCTTCGACATCAGCATCGTGGAAAGCAAGAACAACACCTGTCACCTGCTACCTAGTCTGCCCGTCCCAAAATGGACGAACAACCCAAGGCAATAAGAGTTAAACATAAAGCCTTGAGTCAGACAACAGTCTTAGTGAGTAGTAAATTAACTAACAACATACCAAAAGAGCATAAAGGAAAAGGAATAGGAATACAACCCTCCCACTCCACCTCTTTCTACAGTGATAGCCCCCAGACACACACTAAGCAGAAGCAAACATAGCAGAGCATACAATTTAAAGTAAAGCAATTATCACTCGAGTCAAGGGCGATGTTTTCCAAGTACAAACCCCCAAGGCCTAAACCAAGATCAGGTAAGCACTCAGAAAATACCGCTCTTGAGACCGAATGACGATACAACCAAACGTCCATGAATCTAGCTATCACTGTTATCATTACTTCGATATCACCGTTAATTGAATGACCGACACATTCTTTCAGCCGTCCGTCAAGGGCTAATGGAAACCCCGGTTCTAGACATAACTCTGCACGTCATCGTGACCCGTGCCTAGGACTATCGAATCTGCCCAGAGTACTTGACTACCAATCATTAGCCTTCAGGGACTATCGAATCTGCCCAATGTACTCTTGCTTTGAGCATGCTAGAACCTTCAACAAAGATGAGATCTCAGCCTTCTAGTCATCCTCCTCGACGACTATTTTCATACTAGCTCAAGCGCCTCTCGAGCCAACCATTATCCTCAACTCGAACCATATCACCGAGTTATCAACATGCTTGGAATAATCCCGTCTGGATTAGACCAAGACTATCTCCTATCATGCCTCGCTTCATCACATCCTCGCAAAGCTTCATCTCAACATCATCATCATCGAATCTATGCATAAGAGCTTCATCATCCGCTACATATGCCACGAGCAACTTTCCCAATTCAAGAGCCTTTCTCTTAGCTTTTGAATCATCTTCGACCAACTTGTCTAAATCAAATCATCAATCATCTAATTCATAGCAATCAATCAAGTCAAACATTAATTCAAGTAATCAAGCATTCAAATATGATCTAAATATACAATTATAACAATAATGGCAATTTCATAAATAAAGAGTCAAAAGTCCAACAAGCATGAAAACATGAGCAATGTCTCTATAATCTTGATGAGTGAACTTGCATAGGTTAACACTTAGTAAAATGGTTGTCAAATCATCATAAACAATGGATCTATATGGATCTATACTTAAGTTTACAAAGATGCATGAAAATCACTACTTTACACCAAAATCAAGTCAACAATCCGATATACTCCTTTGGATCCGTGTGAGAGATAATCACCACTCACCAAATCACCTAAACACCTCAAAAGAAACCCACTTCAGATCTGGACAGCGAAGGATCTAACTTGATCTATCACTAATCCGCTTCAAACGATGAAATCTCTCTTCGAAGGATGAAGATCTTCAATCTAAGCTCTTCAATCTTCGATTTGATCTTCGATATGGATGAAAGGAATCACTATATTAGAGTGGAGAAAAGAAGTGAAGAAGTGTAGAAGTCGAGCTCTCAAAATGGCAGCACTTCGTCGCTTCGAAATCCGGATCCCAAAAATGAAGAGAAACCCTCCTATTTATAGGCTGATTTCCCCTTAGGTCGCTCGGAGTTAGGTCGTCCACGACTTACGACCTAAAACCCCACGACCTAAAAAGCCCACGACTTAACAACCTAACACCTGCGCGCGACTTATCACTACACGACCTAACACATCCCTACGACTTACGACTTAACGCAAGTGCGCTTATACGACCTAACGACTTAGCACTTAGCAGATCAGCGCCTTCATACGACTTACGACCTAATGAATATGCGACCTAACACAGACCGCTTCTTTGCGACCTAACAATGCCTCGACCTAACTACTCACGCGACCTAACTGGGTTACGATCTAACACTTAAGTCGTTTGGACGACCTAACCATCTTAGGTTGCTTACGACCTAACTATCATAGCACCCCATAGGTCGCTTACGACCTAACAACTTAACATCTTAGGTCGTCTACGACCTAACTACGCTAACTTCTATAGGTCGCTCACTTCTATCACCAGCTTCCTTAGGTCGTTGCCGACCTATCCCTTAGGTCGTTAACTCGCAAAGTTTCCTTATGCCGCTAACACTTAGGTCGCCACTTCCTATAAGTCGCCCAATCCTATAAGTCGTTCACTCGACCTAAGCCACCATACGACCTAACTGCTATACGACATAACTCCTATACGACTTATCTTCCTTAGGTCGTTGCCGACCTAACTTACTTAAGTCGTTTCACTCCTTAAGTCGCCAACTTCTATAAGTCGTCCCATTCCTTAGGTCGCCCAATACCTTAAGTCGCTCCACGACCTAAGTCCCCAGGTTGCACCACTCTCTTAAGTCGCTCACGATCTAACTCCTACGCGACCTAAGTTTTGAACGACTTAAACCCTAGACGACTTAACAACATGCGACCAAATGATAACTGTTTTACGATGTTTCGATCCATAAAAATACGGGTCGTTACATTCTCTCCCCCTTAGGAATTTCGTCCCTGAAATTCCAAACAAACAAGAGCAATCAAAGACTATTCTGCACGCCTACCATCCATTGCAATCAACAAACCATGTATCCAATTCTAGCTTAGCATGTAGAATTCTAAAACTAGAACAAGTTACAATATCATGAGATGACACGACACCTTAGGGCCATACCTTGAAGAGTTCAGGATGAGCTGCCTTCATCCCCTCTTCCACCTCCCACGTACAGTCGTTATCATCATCACTCCATTGTACCTTGAGCAACTTAACTACCTTCCTCTTAAGCTGTTTCGTGTCGGTTTCCACAACACGAAGCGGCTTACGAGGTCTCTTATCGACTGGATCAACTTCAAAATCTTCACAGCTATCAGCAGAAACCACTGTATTCGAGTCATGCACATACTTCCGTAGATAGGATATATGAAAAACATTGTGCACACTCGACATCTTCTCTGGTAACTCCAATCTGTAGGCGAGCTTTCCAATTCGCTCGATGATCGGAAATGGTCCAACAAATCTCGGAGTAAATTTTCCTTTCTTCCCGAATCGAATAACATTCTTCAGAGGAGAAATCTTTACAAAAACCATATTACCAACGTCGAATTCCAAATCCTTACGACGCTTATCGGCATAACTTTTCTGACGGTCTTGGGCTGCCTTCATTCGTTGCCAAATGACCTCTATACAATCCGAAGTCTGTCGAATCATTTCTGGCCCAAGTATCAGCTTTTCTCCAGTCTCTAACCAACATGTCGGAGAGTTACACGGTCTTCCATACAATGCCTCATACGATGCCATACCAATGCTCGACTGGTAACTGTTGTTATATGAAAATTCCACCAAATTAAGATGATCTTCCCATGATCCTCCGAAATCCAAAACACAAGCTCTAAGAAGATCTTCCAAAACTCGGTTGACTCTCTCGGTCTGACCATCTGTTTGAGGATGATAAGCTGTACTCAAACACAACTCGGTTCCCAAGACTTCCTGGAAGCTCTTCCAAAATCCACTAGTGAACAATGGGTCTCGATCGCTCACTATACTCTTTGGAATACCATGGAATCGAACTATCCACTTAACATACAACTCAGCCAACTTTGTTGCAGTCCTAGTCGATCGAATAGGAATGAATCTTGCACTCTTAGTCAAACGATCTACAATGACCCAAATCCCTTCATTTCCCGTTCTTGTTCTAGGTAACCCATCAATAAAATCCATCGATATCTGCTCCCACTTCCATGTAGGAACTTCTAATGGCTGAAGCAATCCACTTGGCTTCTTCTGTTCGGCTTTTACCAACTGGCAGTTCATGCACTTGGAAATAAAATTTCCAACATCCTTCTTCATACCTTCCTAGTAGTAGGTTCTCTTCATATCCCGATACATCTTATTTCCACCTAGATGAATTGTCAGCTTTGAGTGATGACTTTCCTTCAGAACTTCACTCCTCAATTCATCTATATCGGGAACAACTAGTCGTCCTTGCTTCCGAAGCCAACCCTCTCGATCGACCTCGAATCCTTTATCCTTTCCTGGATCCAATCCAGATTCCAATTCACGGATAATCTTGACAATCTTATCATCTCGCTTTTGACTCTCGCCAATCCTTTCCACAAGAGTCGGCCTTATCGATAAGTTTGCCAACATCTCAGGTTCCAATTCGCATCTAGGCCTGAAGTCAAATCCAGCTAAATACTCGAGATTCTTCCATTCTGAAAACATGGCTCCCAATCCTGCATGTCTTCGACTTAACGCATCTGCCACTGTGTTACCTTTCTCCAGAGTATAAGCTATACCAAAATCATATGATGCCAAAACTCTAACCAACGTTGCTGCCGAAGATTCAAATCCTTTTGGGAGAAAAGATACTTCAACGACTTATGATCCGTAAACAACTCGAATCGAACTCCCAATAGATAATGTCTCCACATCTTCAGAGCAAAAACAATCGCCGCTAACTCCAAATCATGAGTCGGGTAATTCCTTTCATGCGGCTTCAGTTGTCGACTTGCATACGCAACAACTTTATCCTTCTACATCAGCACTGCTCCAAGTCCAGTACCACATGCATCGGTGTAAACCACCATCTCATCATTCCCACTTGGAATAGTCAAAACAGGAGCACTTGTCAATCGCTCTTTCAGGATTCTGAAAGCTTGCTCACACTTATCTTCCCATCTGAACACTTGGTTCTTTTTCGTCAATCCTGTCAATGGTGCAGCCACCTTGGAGAAGTCTTTGATAAACCGTCGATAATATCCTGCTAATCCAAGAAAGCTTCTCACATCAGATGCATTCTTAGGTCTAACCCAATCCTGGATTACTTCCACCTTAGCGGGATCAACCGCTATTCCATTTCCAGAGATAACATGGCCTAAGAATCTCACTTCACTCTTCCAGAAGTGACACTTCGAAAACTTAGACTTCAGCTGATGTTTCCGCAAGATTTCCAAAACAATATGCAAGTACGTCTTGTGCTCTTCTTCAGTTCTGGAATAAATCAGAATATCATCCACGAACACTAGCACAAACTTACTCAACTGATCTCTGAACACTCTATTCATAAGATCCACAAAATATGCTGGCGCGTTAGTCAATCCAAACGGCATTACCAGCCACTCAAAGAAACCGGATGGTGTCCTAAAAGCAGTCTTCGGCACACTATCCTTAGCCACTCTCAACTGGTGAAATCCCGTTGCCAAATCCATCTGAGAAAACACCTTAACTTCGTGAAGCTGATCAAACAAGTCATCTATTCTCGGCAATGGATACTTGTTCTTCTTAGTCACTTTATTCAGCTCACGATAATCCACACACAACCTCAACGACCCATCCGCTTTGGTTGCGAATACAACTGGTGCACCCCATTCGGATACACTACGCCGAATGAATCCTTTCTGTAAAAGGTCATCAACCTGCACCTTCAACTCTTGTTGTTCCCTAGGCGCCATCCGCCTAAGAGGCATCACAACAGGTCTGGCTCCTTTAACTAGATCTATACGAAACTCGATCTCTCTATGCGGCGGTAACCCTTTGACCTCGTCAAAGACATCCTCAAATCCATTAGCGATTGGCACAGATGACAGTCCATCCCGTGGAACAACCAGCGAATACATGAAGCTCATGAAGATGCCTTCTTCATGCTTACATCGTATCACAATCCTTCACCCCTCCACATTCTCGACTGTCACCTCCAACCTCTCACAATCAACCTTTGCCGCATACTTCCTAAGCCAGTCCATACCCAAAATAATTCCGAACCCCGCAAAGTTCAGAACAAAGCAATCACAAACAAAAGAGCAATCATGACTCGATACAATCAGACCACGGCATAACATACACAAACAAGACGAACCCCCAACTGGATTAGTCACAACCAATGGCCTATCAACAATATCCGGTCCTAAACCCAACCGGCCTACAAGTTCACTACAAACAAAAGAATGCGACGCCCCAGTATCAAACAGAACTCTAACTGGAACACCACATATGGAAAGAGTACCTTGAACCACCACACTCTTTCCTTTTGTCTTCAGCGGTAGGAGCTTTTGAAGATGATGGAACAGCTCCCAAAGCATAAGCTTGCACAATCTGCTTGTCCTTCCTCGGTTCTGGACAATTCTTCCTGATATGCCCCGGCTTGTCACAGTTGTGACACTTCATTGGTACCTTCGGATTCTTACAATCCTTAGAGAAATGGCCCTTCTGCTGACAATTGTAGCAAGTCACTTCGCCCTTCGGCTTCTTCTGGCCATCCTTACCCTTCTGCTGCTGCTGCTTCCTCTTCTTGTTTCCACCCTACTGGGGTTTAGACTCTTCCCTGGTTACAGCAACAACAAATCTTTCCTTAGGAAACATACTCTCATGCCTGAGAGCTTTCTCCACAAGCTTCTCAAATGAATCATCCAAATGATCCACTAACTGCCTCCCAAGATAACTGTCCAAGCCTGTCACAAACTTCTCATTCTTCTGATATGCAGATTCAATATACGACCAGGCATACTTGGAAAAAGCTTCAAACTCAGAAACATACTCAAGAACTGGTCTTCCTCCCTGCTTGAGCTCCACAAACTTCTTGAACAGAACAGACTTCTGAGCTGTAGAAATGAACTTAGCTTCAAATCTGACTTGGAATTGCTCCCAAGTAATCTCTTCCTTCGGAGTATTGATGGTAATAGAGTTCCACCAATCAGAAGCTCTCCCTTGAAGCTGTCTTGATGCTAACTTCCTCTTAGTTGCATCATCAATTCCAAAATCACCAAAAATCCTTCTACAAGCAACTATCCACCTCTGGACTTCAATGGTCGATTCTGTCCCTAAAAAACCTTCCCTCCAAGAGCAGTATAATCCTTACACAACTTAGCAAAATCCACCGGCTTTGGAGTTTGAACTTGAACTCCAACATCCACCGATGGCCCTGGAGCTGGCATCCTTCTCATGATCGAAGTCATCATAGCTTCGAACATAGCAGCATAATCAGCAGCCCCTTCAGTAGCACGACCTTCCCTAGCAGCTGGTCTCCCTCTTCGACTCATCCTTAGTATCTATAAAAAGGAATGATTAGCACACCTAGAGAAACAACTGCATAAAGGACTCAAACTCTACTAAGCTACTATATTATATATAGTAATCATCCATCAAAATACAATTACGTCTCTCATACGTAGTTACGTCAGCGAGCGTTGGGTAAAATCGATTAACCAAAGCTCTGATACCAAATGTGACGACCGCCCATGACCCCTGCACTAAACCTAGACATAATGCGCTGTAAAGTGTGCCAGGCGACCATGGACGATTGTCAGGGTAAATTAAAACAGCAGAATCTATCGTTTTACTCACAGCGCATGGACAAAATACAATAGAATATATATATAGTGAAGCTTTACAGAATAAAATGTCATCATATAGAACTTCATAATAGTTGAATACAAACATCTGAATAGCCAATACATCAAGCCTCACTACATATCACTCAGAGAATTATACAAAGCAGCGGAACATCCAGTACATATAGTAAGAAGATAATATGCAAGCCTCCAGCTCGTCTTCGACATCAGCATCGTGGAAAGCAAGAACAACACCTGTCACCTGCTACCTAGTCTGCCCGTCTAAAATGGACGAACAGCAGAAGGCAATAAGAGTTAAACATAAAGCCTTGAGTCAGACAATAGTCTTAGTGAGCAGTAAATTAACTAACAACATACCAAAAGAGCATAAAGGAAAAGGAATAGGAATACAACCCTCCCACTCCACCTCTTTCTACAGTGATAGCCCCCAGACACACACTAAGCAGAAGCAAACATAGCAGAGCATACAATTTAAAGTAAAGCAATTATCACTCGAGTCAAGGGCGATGTTTTCCAAGTACAAACCCCCAAGGCCTAAACCAAGATCAAGTAAGCACTCAGAAAATAACGCTCTTGAGACCGAATGACGATACAACCAAACATCCATGACTCTGGCTATCACTGTTATCATTACTTCGATATCACCGTTAATTGAATGACCGGCACATTCTTTCAGCCGTCCGTCAAGGGCTAATGGAAACCCCGGTTCTAGACATAACTCTTCATGTCATCGTGACCCGTGCCTAGAACTATCGAATCTGCCCAGAGTACTTGACTACCAATCATTAGCCTTCAGGGACTATCGAATCTACCCAACGTACTCTTTCTTTGAGCATGCTAGAACCTTCAACAACGATGAGATCTCAGCCTTCTAGTCATCCTCCTCGACGACTATTTTCATACTAGCTCAAGCGCCTCTCGAACCAACCATTATCCTCAACTCGAACCATATCACCGAGTTATCAACATGCTTGGAATAATCCCGTCTGGATTAGACCAAGACTATCTCCTATCTTGCCTCGCTTCATCACATCCTCGCAAAGCTTCATCTCAACATCATCATCATCATCGAATCTATGCATAAGAGCTTCATCATCCGCTACATATGCCACGAGCAGCTTTCCCAATTCAAGAGCCTTTGTCTTAGCTTTTGAATCATCTTCGACCAACTTGTCTAAATCAAATCATCAATCATCTAATTCATAGCAATCAATCAAGTCAAACATTAATTCAAGTAATCAAGCATTCAAATATGATCTAAATATACAATTATAACAATAATGGCAATTTTGTAAATAAAGAGTCAAAAGTCCAACAAGCATGAAAACATGAGCAATGTCTCTATAATCTTGATGAATGAACTTGCATAGGTTAACACTTAGTAAAATGGTTGTCAAATCAACATAAACAATGGATCTATATGGATCAATACTTAAGTTTACAAAGATGCATGAAAATCACTACTTTACACCAAAATCAAGTCAACAATCCGATATACTCCTTTGGATCCGTGTGAGAGATAATCACCACTCACCAAATCACCTAAACACCTCAAAAGAAACCCACTTCAGATCTGGACAGTGAAGGATCTAACTTGATCTATCACCAATCCACTTCAAACGATGAAATCTCTCTTCGAAGGATGAAGATCTTCAATCTAAGCTCTTCAATCTTCAATTTGATCTTCGATATGGATGAAAGGAATCACTATATTAGAGTGGAGAAAAGAAGTGAAGAAGTGTAGAAGTCGAGCTCTCAAAATGGCAGCACTTCGTCGCTTCGAAATCCGGATCCCAAAAATGAAGAGAAACCCTCCTATTTATAGGCTGATTTCCCCTTAGGTCGCTTGGAGTTAGGTCGTCCACGACTTACGACCTAAAACCCCACGACCTAAAAAGCCCACGACTTAACAACCTAACACCTGCGCGCGACTTATCACTACACGACCTAACACATCCCTACGACTTACGACTTAACGCAAGCGCGCTTATACGACCTAACGACTTAGCACTTAGCAGATCAGCGCCTTCATACGACTTACGATCTAACGAATATGCGACATAACACAGACCGCTTCTTTGCGACCTAACAATGCCTCGACCTAACTACTCACGCGACCTAACTGGGTTACGATCTAACACTTAAGTCGTTTGGACGACCTAACCATCTTAGGTTGCTTACGACCTAACTATCATAGCACCCCATAGGTCGCTTACGACCTAACAACTTAACATCTTAGGTCGTCTATGACCTAACTACGCTAACTTCTATAGGTCGCTCACTTCTATCACTAGCTTCCTTAGGTCGTTGCCGACCTATCCCTTAGGTCGTTAACTCGCAAAGTTTCCTTATGCCGCTAACACTTAGGTCGCCACTTCCTATAAGTCGCCCAATCCTATAAGTCGTTCACTCGACCTAAGCCACCATACGACCTAACTGCTATACGACATAACTCCTATACGACTTATCTTCCTTAGGTCGTTGCCGACCTAACTTACTTAAGTCGTTTCACTCCTTAAGTCGCCAACTTCTATAAGTCGTCCCATTCCTTAGGTCGCCCAATACCTTAAGTCGCTCCACGACCTAAGTCCTCAGGTTGCACCACTCTCTTAAGTTGCTCACGATCTAACTCCTACGCGACCTAAGTTTTGAACGACTTAAACCCTAGACGACTTAACAACATGCGACCAAATGATAACTGTTTTACGATGTTTCGATCCGTAAAAATACGGGTCGTTACAGATGTGGTCGCTTGATCGTCGTGACTTCACAAGCATATCATCCACATATACTTCCATCAATCGCCCAATCTGGTCTTTGAACATCCGTTTGACCAGTATTTGATAAGTACTCCAGCGTTCTTTAATCCTAATGGCATCACAACATAGCAATATAATCCTAGATCGGTAATGAAGCTGGTGTGCTCCTGGTTGGGGACGTGCATCAGGATCTAGCTGTATTTTGAGTAAGCATCCATAAATTAAAGTAGTTCATATCCAACAGTTGAGTCTACCAGCTGGTCGTCTTCAAAAGTGGAGATCTATCTTTCGAGGATGTCTTGTTTAGGTTTGGGTAGTCGATGCATGTCCACCACATTGCATTAGCTTTTCTCACAAGAATTGGATTGGATACCCATTTCGGGTAGGGGCGTCATGGATAACCCATTGTTTTTGAGTTTTTCCACCTCCTCTTTAAGTGTAGTAGATCTCTCTGGATCCATGTTTCGTTGCTTTTGTTTCATCGGGACATGCCTCGGGTCGATATTCAGTACATGGCTTGTGATAGCCGGTGAGATCCCATATATGTTAGAATGGGTCCAAGCAAACACATTAAGATTCGTTCAGAGAAAACCAACTAATTCCTTTATCATCATTGCACTGAGCTGTGATCTGATCTTCTAGACCCATAATGGGTCGTCATGGCTGACCGTATGTCGATCGTTAGCTCAGTGTGTGCATGCATGGATTCTTTAGGTTCCTCTTCTTCATCTCCGGGTTCATATCTTTATAGAAACGGCTATGCAGTTAATTCTTGGCCTTATGTTGTGAGCTAAAAAATGCTTAAGTAGATTTGCCCAAGCAGTAGGATCGGCTCCAATCCCTTGTATTAGTGGAAGTTAAGCAGTTTTTGGTTTGACATGAACATATTAGACCATATGAACTGAAAATCGAACAATGGGATATGCCACATATAACTTGCATACTTGAACTAGCATATGGCTTAAATCTGATGTTTACCACTAAGACTTGAATAGATTAGCATATTTGTACTTATACGGATTGTAACATGTGCCTGAATGAACTTGAATATGAATGTCAGATTCTTATATGCAACAACTGAACATAACCATTCCATGCAACCATCGACATGAAATCCGGTTGGAATGGTTAGCGATGACGTTCATTCCGGTCGAACTCCTGAGTTTTGCCATAACTGCCATATAGTAAAAATCTGTATTACACTGCACAACATTGCACTAAACTTTTCTTGCATGGGGGACGTCTTAACTGGGTTTGCAAAGTTGCCTAGGCAATGGGATCAGTGCCAATACCTTACCTAGGCAAGTCTTATAACTTCAACACTTCGGTGGTGTATGTAGGCATGGAGAACGACAGTTGGATATGATGTCGATCCCCATATTCGAGCATTTATCTAATGCATAGTCAATGGCATAGAAGTCGGTCAGGACGACATGTGATGACGGTCGCTCCGGTCGAATCTTGTCATGAGCTGATTAGTTCAAAAGTGAAGGGCTCTAGATGCTTTGAGCGATTATCTGTAAATGGCTGAAGATTAGAAGCATGTCGAATTAAATGTCAAGTAGGGTTTAGCCTCGTGTTGTGCGCAACTGCATAGCTGGCTCTTTCTTTGAGTTTGAATCTGCTTGTGTATTCGAGTAACGTGCTTTCCATTCAATGTACTTGCGACCCGTTGCTCGTCGTTCAGGTTGGGATGATAGTTAGTTGCCCATAAGCCTGGGCATTGATTTGATGATTCTAACTCTAAGCATCCTTTCAGTCATAGCCTTGAGTCATTATTAACACTAGGTATGAGTTACGGTATTGAGCTATCGCAGTCATTTTTTTGGATGTTCACACTTCTAACCCTGGTCTTGGGTGGATAAATGTACTACATGGACGGTCGAGTCTCGTCATAGTCATGTTTATACTTCCATCTAAGCTCCGAAGAATTAGAGTTGATCGATGAATGGTCAGTTCACATTCATCTTGATTCTCAATTGTGCCCCCCAAGTCATGGGTAAATGTCGATAAGTGGACATGTATGCCACATCTGTTTTGGTTTTACACTCTTTCCCATGAATCATGGGATCGAATGAGTTGATGGAAGGATGAGTCACGCCTATTCTGAATTGTATTCGAGGTTTTTCTTTCCCGAGGGAAGACTTCAATGCTCCATCGGATTTTGGGCATAAGTTGAGTACTGAACGGTCAATCACATCCACTTTTGATGCAAGTATTGCCATATTCTAGGCATGGACCAAAAAATGGATGGTTAAGTCAGATCCAATCTGTGATTGATGCTTCCCCTGTCGAACAAGGGCAAGGATCAGTATGCGGACGGTCAAGTCATGTCTATTTTGATTTATGTTATCTTATCGGACAAAGGGGTAGAAGTAGCTTAGAAGTGGTCAAGTCATGCTCATATGGTTTCATACTCCTTCTGATGGATCAGAGGAGGGTGATGAGGAATGAACGGTCAAGTCACACTCATTTGTGGTTTATTCTCCTATCCTCACTCTTATGACCGGATTTATTTGATGGATGTTCGGGTCACATCCATTTATGGTTAGTGTAGATTGATATTGAACGTCGATCCAGCGGCACAATATAGAAAGTTTGGATCGATATTGCGGGTTGACCGATGGCACGATAAAGTCAGTTACCCATAACTTTGAATGTCATTCTGATTGGTTTTGTATTAAGGCCTCCTGGAAGTTGTTTCTTTGAGTCGTAAAGAACACCAAGCCAGTGCTATGATGAGCTATCGTATTCAGCTTTCAGTAGTTTGTACTCCTACCCTCTGTCTTGGGTTAGAGGAGTTAGTTTGTGGATAGTTGAATTCCATCTATTGTGAATTTATACTCCTCCTATCGAGTTCAGATCGGTGTTTATGGAATAGGGAGTTGTCAAACCGCACTCATTTATTTGTTCATACTCATATCCGCACCTTGGGAATAAGAGTTTGTTGGAGGGTGGTCGAATCACACCCAATTTGTGTTTATACTCCAGTCCACACTCTTGGAACTTAGAGTTATTCCAAAAAATGGTTGAACCACATTTTCCTTAGTCATATCTTCTACCCCGAAGTCAGGGGCGGAAGTCGAAGAGTGGTCGGTCGTATCACGTTTACTCTTACTTGGAGTTCATCACATCGAATCGTGGGAAGGAGATGATTAGCAAATGGTCAAGTTACATTTGTTTTATGTTTTATACTGAGCTTGTCGGTTTATAGGGGAGATTTAATGGATGAACGGTCGAACCACGTCCATTTTCCACCTATACAGTTATCCATGCTTCGAGGACCAGAGTTTGTTGATAGGCGGTCGGTCGCACCCATTTGGTGTTCATACTCTAATCCGCATTGGAGGACCAGAGTTATTTGCTAGACGGTCGAACCTCGTCCATGTCTTGGTTTGAATTTTGGGCATGTCGATGTCCGAGCAAAGCTTAAATAGTTTGCCATACTTCAGGCGCAAGCAAGGTTGTAGATGGATGTATCACATCCTCCTTGGATTGGACGGTCGAACCATGTCTAATTTAGGCTTGGGCTCTCAAACTGCCTTCTACATCCGGGGCAGGAGTCGATGCGTGGATGGTCGTACCACATCCACTTCCATTTGGATCCTATTTCTGCCGAGCCTTGGGAGTAAGATGGGTGTTCTGAAGAACTTTGAGCTCGAGTAGGGAAGTGGATGGTCGGACTGCAACCACTTTGAGTCGTGTCTTTGCCCCCAAGTTATGGGCAAGAGTTGGAAAGCGATCAATCGAATTATGTCTACTTTTTTATGTTTATTCTTCGGTCCGTGTTGGGGGACTAAAGTTATTCGGTGGGTGGTCAGTCACACCTGTTTGATGTTTATACTCCAGTCCGTGCTCTGGGGACCAAAGTTGGTCGATGGACGGTCAAACCGCATCCACCTTTTCATGTTTATACTCCGGTCTATGCTCCGGGGACCCAAGTTTTATGATGGTTGGTCAGTCACACCCGTTTTTGATTTATACTCCACCTGTCAGGTCAAGGTAAGAGTTATCAAATAAACAGTTGAGTAATGTTCATTCATGGGAAGGAATTATGCGCCCAGTGTCGAGGACAAAAGTTGGCAAGTGGACTATTGATTCATGTCTATTTAGTGATTAAGCGATGGATGGTCAGACAACATCCATGGTCCATACTTGGGGTTGGACGGTCAGGTTTCATCCAATTGGATTTGTACTCCTCTCGGCAAGTCACATGAGAGAGGTGTTGAGAGGACGGTTAAGTCACATCAACCTCATGTTGCAGTTGTGTCCTCGTGTTGAGAGCGACAGTCGGTGATTAGACGATCAATCATGCCTACTTTAAGTCAAGCTCCCAGATTGCCTCATATGTCCAATGCATGAGTTAATGTGTGGACGGTCAAATCACGTCCACTTTAGTTGGACCTCGGCCTTGCTCAACTTCAAGGGAGGCATAAGTATTTTGGCGAATTTTAAGTACAAGTTAGGCAGTGGATGGTCGGGTTGCATCCACTCAAAGTGTAACCTTGGTCTTCAAGTCAAATGTGGAGGTTGATGAGTGGACGGTCGGTCATGTCCACATTGTATTGGATTCTGGCCTTGTTGGGCTCTGATTATGGCATAGATGTTCTGTTAGAATTGAAGCATGGACTAGGAAGTGGATGGTTGAGTCATACACACTTTCCATTTCGAGTCCTTGCCCCAGGTTAGGGGCATATGGTAGCTAATGAGCCGTTGAATCATGATCGTCTTGATGATCCTGCAAATGTCCGATCATAGTCCGTGGAGGTTAGTTGGCGCCCAACTCTAAGTACTTAGTCACCTCCATCATTTGGAAGTAGTATAGTACAAGTTCGTCGTAGTTCACAATATAATTTAAATTGAAACAAATCTTTTTGATAAGTGAAGCAGTGTCATATGCTCTCTATTTCATTTCATCCCAGCCCTTCTCAGCTGGAAGTCGACCACATGTGGTCCAATTGATAATCAAAGTTCTTTATTGATAGGGGTCGGATGTTCCCCGGCCGCCATTCTACAGGGCTTGCACATATCGTTGAAGCTTTTCTTTTCAGATCAGCTTTCCGATCACATCTCGGAGGTGTCTGCAATCGTCGGTGTTATGTCTATGTATATCATGAAATATACAACATTTCCCAGATTGCTTCTGGGTTTTGGTGGACTCTCTCAAGGCTGGTTTCCAGTACTGCTCCAAGTCGTGAGTCTCCAGTATATGTTTTCGATTGAATCGTTCAAAGGAGTATATGAGTCAAAATTTATGATTCCGGGTCGTCTCCTAGAATCCGAGTCCTCATTTAAGGCCTCAATGCTGCCCTTGCTTTGAATTCCTTCAGCCAACAGGCCTGCATCATTCTTTCTCCTAGTCTACTCTACCTCCTCCGTGCTTAGATTCTGGTTCACTTTGTAACAAAAACGATCCAACGTCTTAGGAGACTCTCTAGCTTACCAGTCTCCAAAGTCTGTCTTGGGGTCAATTCCCCTTATCAGCACCATCAGTATGATATTCTCGCAGGGATTGCTCACTTTAGTGATGACGATGTTGAATCTCTATAGGAAGTCTATGAGCGGCTCACTTGGCACTTGGAATAAATTAGATAATGACATCACATCCTTGGTGTGAGTCGCATGCATCCTAAATTGCTCGACAAACTTCAAATTCGGTTGATCAGATGAGGAGACATACCTGGGTG
Source organism: Allium fistulosum (assembly GCA_030737815.1). Classification (NCBI taxonomy): domain Eukaryota; kingdom Viridiplantae; phylum Streptophyta; class Magnoliopsida; order Asparagales; family Amaryllidaceae; genus Allium; species Allium fistulosum. Next base: position 1,339,405,402 of record CM060901.1, on the reverse strand, counting down.
GTAACTGCGTAAACCGCATGATCATTATTCCTTCGAGGAATATGGGAAAACATTTTCATTTGATGACATCCAATGCTCTAGTGGGATCCATGTTCCACTCATACTTCATGAGATGTTGTCAGGGGTCTATATTCACAGAATACGCTAGCATGGTCGGCACATAGAATCTCCTTGGATATTCTACACGTTGAACAACTTCGATGAATAGGTTTCGATTAGGGGAGATGCTCCAATCGTTGTCACTACGGTCCATTTTCAAGTTATGGCTGCTTGTAATGCTTGTGAATGTTGTAAGCATGATTGTCCAATGTTAAATGGTTGAGACCCAAGAAGGAAGGCAGTAAGGAAGGCTGCTTGAGGTTGCATACCAAGTTTCAAGTCATTTAGAGTTCGTATGCCCGAGTTATGACTAAAACAAGATGGACCGGTATTGATGGATTGGTGATAATTTACTTGGGAGTCTGACCCAAGAAAATTTGCTATTTGCTTGGAGTCGGCCCCTGGTTCACTTGTAGTCGCTGAATTTGAAGTGTTGGGTTAGTGACAAACGGTGCTTGGAGTCATATTGGTGTTTGCTTGAAGAAAATCCTAGTTTTACCCAAGTTTGACCTTAGGCCATAATTTCCTGGGTTTTCTTAGGGTCAAATGGGTGATTACCCGAGTTCAATTTCGGGTTGGAACACATAGAGTCTGCTTCGAGTCATATAAATGATTAATTTGGGTCTGACTTCAGGTCAGCCTTGAAGGGAGTTTTTTGACAAACGTTTTGATGATTTTTGATGGTTTTTAACGACTACCACTCGTGACTCGATTATGGAGGTTCCATAATGGTAAGCGATGAATTTGATGAAGGATTGCTATCCTTCGAGATGGAATAATAAGTAGTGTAGGGTGGTCATCACACAAGCCGTCGTACCATAACTGCCAAGTCAGGTGTTTGGAAGCTGGTCAATTGAGAGCAGTCGCAATCTACTCTGGGAGCTTGACTCGGTAACCGATCCCAGTTCATGTCATATCGCCTTGGTTCTCCAGCCTTTGGGAGTACCATTTGAGTAGCGGTTCCTTGTCCATTCTTTGGCTGCAATTTAGTAGCTTCCGCTTGATCCTTTATGCCTCGATCAGTCACAGGACATAAGGGAAGTGGATAAAATGCACCATCTTTAAGTTGAGTTCCGAATCCAGAATGCGGAGGCACTGCACTGCGACATGAGTTTGAGTGCCTGACATCTGAAATTTTTTTAAAGCTCTTTTTATTTATGTGTGGCAAGAAGGAGGGATCAGATACGATCCCTTTTTGTCCCCAAGAAGGAGGGATCAGATATGATCCCTTTTTGACTGCAGACAGGACCGATCGGTTAGATAGCGATCGGTTTTAATATCTTTAGGTTGAGGGATCGGTTAGCGGTACACGAAGTGGACTGATCGATAGTGAATATAGGGATCTTCTATAAGCGATCAGTGGAAGGGATCGATTCAAGATCCCAAGAATGAGGGATCAGATACGATCCCTTTTTGAATGCGAAAGGGATCGGTTGGAGGGTATGGGAGTGAGGGATCAGAGAGAAAGGGTTCGATTATGGGACGTGGCCAAGGGACCAGTCTAATGATGCTGGTTTAGGGATCAGTCATTTTGGAGTATGGAGGGATCGGTTCTAGCTCCCAAGAATGAGGGATCGTATATGATCCATTTTTGAATGCAAAAGGGATCGGTTGGAGGGATCGGTCGTCGCATTTAGAGTCTAAAACTTGACAAGGCTTGACTATATAGGGAAGGGATCAGGTACGATCCCTTTCCTTATGGTGGAATTAACTATTTTTTGGCTCCGCTAACTTGAGTGCGAACTTCAGCATCCAGTCACAAGAACTTGCATACATAAATGAATCTGATCCCTTTCAAATGGACATGAACATATGAATAACTCCAAATAAGAACACTAGCATCATCATTTCCTTCAACTTCGCATAAAGTTTATTTAATTCCTTTAACCATGGCTATCAGCTTCCTTTAGATTTACTTCAAACCTGAGTAGAATAGGAAGTTTTTGGAGATGAATCTGGATCTCTTCCTCGGTCTTATGCAATCCAACAATAGAATAGGGATCCAAATTAGCTGAGAATCAAGTTTCTCAGTGAAAGCACCAAAATGTTTGCGCCAAAATTGGTCATAAACACCCAATAGAGTTTGTGCAGAGAAATAAATAAAGAATATGAAATGTAAACGGAGAGAATATAGCAATAAAGCAATAAGAAATAAGCAAATAATAGAGACACGGCAGTTTATAGTGGTTTGGCGTTGTTTGCCTACGTCCACTTTGAAGAGATAGCTTTATTAATCACTTAGTAACCTAAGTACATGATGGATCAGATTAGAATCCTTAGTTACAAAAAAGTGCAAAGCAACAAGCAGCCTAAAGATTCCGAAAATGAACAATCAAGTTTATATTTATAGAGGAAGACAATGAAATATCTGCTTGAAATTCGGCAGAAGGTACTCCAGATCCATAAGGGCTCATAGGAGGGATCGCGTAGCCCAAATCCCAAAGAATAGGGATCGAATCCAATCCCTATTTTGGTGGATTTAGGGGATGTGATCCCTATGAGGGGTTCTCCATGTTGAAATACACTTGTCCTCCAAGTTTCATTCCAATTGGATCTGTAGATGTTGAGTTATTGATCCATCTTTGTTGCAATGTGTTGTGTTGTCTAATTTAGGCCAATCCCTCTTACTTCTTTATCTTGGGGTTCGATCCCTAGGGTAGACTCCTAAGGTCCCCTCTTCTCGTTTCTAAAGTTTCGAGTGTATTAGACTTCTAAATTTTGAGATATCGATCGTTTTTCGTTGAGTTGCATTGTTAGGCTGCATACGATCCGATCCCTTTGATACGATCCTTTTTATAGGTAAAGTAATTTTCCCATAACTTGAGCATACAAACTCCAAACGACTTGAGATTTGAAATGTAGCCTCGTGGGCCTTCCTTGTCACTCTATATCGATCACCCAGTTTGGGACAAAAATTAAGGATATGTAATGATCCCCGAGGGAATGGGATAGGCATCGATCCTCTTCTTGGGGGAGGTACTAATCCATACTTCGAATATTCTGGAGAGTCTATTACTTGGTCTCGGTTGATCGGCGCTTCATATCATCGCCTACGCTTGATCTCTAAGCCTAATATTTATCTCTTTGGGCTTACTGGCCTTGATGATAGTCGAGTCTAGCTTGTCCAGTCAGTCCGAATATAGCCGGGACAAAAGGCCGGATAACAATCGGTATATTTAATAACAATAAATAAATATATATAATAATTCATTCACAATTTTAACCATTTAAATTTTAATTATTGATCAATCAAAAATTAAATTAGCTTATACCTATATATATATATATATATAAGTATCTATGTGAGAGTTTATGTAACGACCCAGAATTTCCGCCATTTGAAATTCGTATATCTAATTGATTTTAAATATTAATAAGTGGAATTTGTAAGCCGAATAAAATTAATTTCGAATATAGAGATTTAATTGTTTAATTAAATCGATAATTTAATATTTGAAATTGTGTAAATAATTGTAAATTGGATTAAATGTGTATAAAAATGATTTATAAAGTTATAATAAATCATATTGGAGTTAGAATGATGTTATAGAACTTTTAAAATTGATTTAAAAGTTAATTTGTGAAAATTGAATATTTGAATATTTAAATTGACGAGTGAAAATGACCATTTTTCAATTAGTCTCGGATTTCGACGAAACTAGTTTCATCGGATCCGTAATGTGATATTATTGTAAGATTTTAAATTTCGTGTCAATCGGAGTTGTCGTTTGTCCGGGGCAAGCCGAAATGCCTAGAAATCGTTTTAATCGATTTGATTTAAATTTGATCGTTTATTTCCGTAACTCTCACATACGATCGAATTAGCTCTCGAAACACGTTCCATTGTGTTCAGAACGCGGGTAAAACCTTAGAAACGTCAGCCGCACGTTTGATTTTGAATTCGGAAAATTTGGAGATGAATAGTGTCGTCAATTTTCTATAAAAGGCCCCATCTTCATCATTTTATCACAAACCCTAGAGCACTAGGTCAGGCCGCCACTTTTGTTTTCAATGGCCAGAAAATCACCAACTTCTTCCTCAATTTCCATTCAATCCATCAAACGATTCGAAAAATGTTCAACTACAAAATGATAGGGGACGATGAGATCTAGTTGATCAACGGCTATGATCGAAAATAGTATAGTAAATCAACGGCAAATGGGGTTTGAACGCATGAAGTTTACACACTTTTTTCGAGCAAGATGTAGGGCCGAGCTTCATGGCGTTTGGGGCGGTGATGGAGTAGGGCAAGGGCTTCGATTTGGTGGTGGAGTGATGGGGTTTCGGTCAACAGTGGTGGTGCGGCGTCGTGGGGTAGGAGGCGCGTTTTGGGTTTGTATACGTGATTGCCTGGGTATTTTTCACACTAGGAAGAAGAGTAAAGCGATCGGCCTAGATCTGTTGAAGGAAAAGAAATATACGGCAAAGGTTTAAAAAAATAAAAAGGGAATTGAAATTATCAAATTAATAATTCGTTCAAACTTCTAAATGCTCTAACTTTGTCATTCGTGGTCAGAATTTGACGAATTTGGCTCCACCGGAATCGCATCGACGAGTATCTCGCTGTGGTGCAGACATGGAATCATTTCGACCAAGTGAAAATTTTGTGTTAAATCGAACGTGCTCGATTTAATGTAAAAAAAATTGAACGCTCGACATTTTATAAAGCAAGGTGAGAACTCCTCACTCAATCGAATATTTTGTTTCGATTTAAATTTTAAATAGTTAGATTTAAAATTGCTTGATTTGTGTGAATTGGATGATGACTGTTATTTATTATATTGAATAGACCCTATACGCCGTATATTAAGCGGATGTTATTTATTAAAAACATATACCGTGATAATTCCACATTGAAATGGAATTGGTATTATATATGTATTTGGAGTTGATTTCCCGCATTATATAGCGGATGAGACCCTATTGTGCCGCATAATAGCGGATAATATTTATAAATCCCATATATCGCGATAATTTCACTGTGAAGTGGAATTGGTATTGTGCTAACATCTGTGGATGCAGGGAAATAGGTTGGAGGGATCCAACTGGATTCCTCAAACATTTGAATTTATTTCAATGTTGTGTGTTGATTTATTTATAATCGCCGTGTGATTATATTGTGATTGAAATGGTTGTCGCCTATAATTTAGCCGAATATATTTTTGGTATCGATGGATACCAGAAATAAGAAAAATTGGATTTTTGAAAATATAAGTAGAAAATTTATCGGAAAAAAATTGTTTTTGATAATTGGATAAAATTTAAAAGGAGTTTTATAAGATAAAAGTTTTATTTTTGAATTATATTGGATTTAATTTCAAATTTGGGAAATGGGCTTAATAAATGGATTTCGAAATTATTATTTATAAATTGAAGAATTTATCTAAATTTGGATTTTTAAATAGTTTGGAAAATAAAGGAATTTATCTGCTTAAAAAGAAATTTACTTTAAAAGGGAAATAGATTTAGAAATCCATTTGGTAATTATTTTTGGTGATTAAAGATAAATCTTTTGAAATTGTTTGGGAAATTGATTTGGTGTTTTGAAATAAATTTGAAATTCAATTTGAAATTAATTGATTATTAATTTACTATAACTAGTAAAATTGATTTATAGAAATTTATCTGACTTTGAATTAACCAAATAATTTAATAAATCCTATTTATGGATGTTTGGATTATATTGTATGTTGAATTGTTTGACATCTTTGATATGTGATGCTTTGTGATATATTCTGATTTGTGTGTGATCTGTGATTTATTTATCTGTGATCTGTGAATGAAAGATAAGCGTTATCGTTTATACCGCTTATCAATTATATTGTTATACTTGATTTGCGATGGTTGAATGTTGTTGCACTATTGTGTTAAACCCGTGAACTACACAATACACACACAAATGTGGATTACATGTGGAAATCGGTTAAGTCACAGATTTTTATCAATTTTGAACAATTGAATTTTTGAATCCAAAATGGTTTTGGAATTGGAATTGAAGTTTTTGAAAATAAGATTCAAAAATAAGAGTTATTTTAAATAACTGAATAGAATTGGAATTTATATCATTTGATTTAAGTTTGAATTCAATATTTTGAAATTGAATTCGATGAATTGGGAATTTTGGTTTAAAGGATTTTACAAATTATAAAAGGTGTTTATATGGGATTTTAACCATTTAAAATGTGGTTTTGGAAATTTAAATTGAAATTCAAGTTTATACTTGAATGGCTTTAACCTGTGTAAATGTAACCAGTTCTTCCCAAAACGAAAACTATCTGTTTTCAAGTAATAATAACTTTCATAAAGTGAAAAGATTTCCAATTTGTATTGAAACAACTCAAGTTAAAAGAAATTGTGAATAGTTTGGAAAAACTATGAATTAACCTTTGTAACGATAATTAAACTTTATTTTGAAATAAAAGAGTATTTCAAAAGGTGTATCTTTTATATTATAAAAGACTTGAATTGTGAATAGTTTTGAAAGCTATAAATTAAATCTTAATTTTAAGATTTAATGGGTTAATCAAATTGAAATGGAAATTGATTTGGAAATCTGTAAATGAATCTTAGTGAAACTGGGTAAATCTTGTGAAGTAAATCTTTTTGTTTTAAAGATTTAAAAATGGTAATTTGTTTAAACCATTTAAAGGAAAGGATTTGGGTAATAAGTTGTGACTTAATTGAAATCCCTATATCCATATGTTTTAAATATTGTGCTCACTATTCGGGTTAGCCGAGAAAAGACCTTTGTGTCATATAACCCATTCCGAATTAGTGATACGACGATATGGATCGTATTGAAGACCGGTGGTGAAGACCGGGTATTTGTGAAAACGATAGGATGACCTATCGATTGTCTCTGCACCATTAGCTACGATATAGAGATTTCCTTTGTGATGGGAAGTTTTATCGGGATTGTGAATACCCGGATTGCAAGGGCTTCTTTTGGAAGTGCCTTCGGTTCTGTTCGAACCCGGAACAGACTTGTATGGTTACATGTCTGACATTACATTTTGAAATATAAAGCTGATTTCTTTCAAATACATTTCTGTTGGTGGCGGAGAATTTATTCTCTTAGCTTAACACCCTTCTCTGAGATGTACGAGATCAGAGGTTATGTAGTTGAAATTTATCAGTGATATACTCCCAATTTGGTAGTGTGGCATGCTGAGTGTTGATGTGTGATGATCATTTATTGATCATTTGTGATCAAAGCGTGGCTTTGTGAAAAAGCGTAGCTTTGTGGACAAGACCTCTTCGGACCTCACAACCCGGAAATGGTCGCAACAAGAATGATGATGCAAGGTTATGAGGGTCGCGCCCTTTAGGGTATGTCATTTCCTTCTGGAAATGGGTAGTATCATGGTATGGAGCCCAGATACTTACTCATGTGGACACACTTTATTTATTATGTGTGATGTTGGTTACCGAGCGCTCGGATAAAGGTCCCAAAGGACCGGGGAATGGCATAGTCGTGAAGTAGTTACCTATACCCAGAGGTAACCTGGCCTTGTGTTGGCAGAGAGCCAGGTTGGTTTCTCGGGACGTCCATCCAGAGGCGATCCCATGTGACAGTAGGAAGTTCCTTAGCCTGACCATTTGTTGGCAATCCATTTTCCAATACGAACCGTGTACGGTATTAGTTGTAGAACCTGCCATTTACTTATGGTGGTCACCACTGTTTAGATGGTAGCTATAGTATGCATAGTTCGGAATGTCTATGCTGGCTAAGATTAATATTATACTTTCGAAATGTTTTCTGCACTGTGCACTAATAATAATAATCCAATGATTTGCGTAGTAAGCATGTTTGACTATCATAAGAAGAAATCTCCTCCAATTATGCTTTTGCATTGTGTGTGTGGCGGGAGGTCTTATGGTAGTTTCATTTTCTAGAAGCATTGCGGATATTTTCCACTTCCTTTGTTGTTGTTGTTTTAAAGATAAATAAACTGTTTTAAGTTCTCAAACCAGTCACCATGACTGACCTGGAGTTTGTTGTTTCTTTCCTAAACTATGGGTGCCCACCAATTTCCACACGGGCAGTCTAGAGTCAGGTTATCAGGTCATTCTGGATTCAGGAGATGTTGTGGAGCTCAGTGGCGAGCTGGATGGCGAGACGTAGCATTTATATATGATATTATCTATTCCGCTGTGTATTCTGTATGAGGACAAGTTTATATAACTGTCCAGTTATGTTGTATATTGTTGTTGTAAACTCTGATGTGATGTAATGTATAAAATGATATAGTTCTTTGATTGAAAGATTATTCATTTATCTATTATATGTTGTTCCGCTGCGAATGTGAGATTTTGTTACTGTTCTGTGTTTTTCTGTTGTTTCTGTTCTCCTTCTTTCTGTCTTCTTCTATCTCTTCTTTTTCTCCATAACAATTCGGTTTTCCGGCATTCGATTGCTCGGCAGTTAATACAGTGGACGTATTAATGTCGATTTTCGAGCGACAAAAAATCGAGTTCGTTACATTTGGTATCAGAGCATATGGTTAAGCGATAACCATGGCTCTGTTGGGAATTACTCATTAGAGATAGAGTCAGTAGTACTCTAGAATGAGTGTGAGTGTAATAATAGATACGAGTGCGTATTTGTTAGTGAATATAAAATTGTTTTATATTGTGTTTACTTATCCGTTGAGCTGTTTGTGAATTCGGGTCGGTATGTGGGATGCCATATTATCGATAGGGGTTTCTAAACACTTAAACGAGGCAAGTCGACATAGTATCATTTTAAATTGGGTAAATGAAATAATTTTACCTCGATTATATTTTACATATAAAGGAAATAATTTTTTAGAATTATTAAAGTGTATATAAAATTGATTGTTTGGTTGTTGAAAATGTAATTATATATTTATGTTAATAAAAGTTGTTTGAATAAATTATATAAAAACAACAATTGTAAAAGAATGAAGTATATAAGCAAATGAATTATTAAGTATGGAATTATAATTAATATGATTTGCAATTGTGAAATGATCTTGTATAAGTAAAGTTAAATAGTGAAGTTTTATGAGAAAAAGATTTATAAATGTGATTTATAAATAAAAGGAAATTTTAAAAGAATTTAAGCACTTAATTCACTATTGTTACTGGGAAATAATAAGGGTGATGATTGCAGCATCATCAGTATCATTTTCGAGTTTCTGTGTGATGGATTTGCTACCATAATAAATTGAAATTGAAGTTTTATTGTGATAAACAAAAGTTTAAATAAAAAATCCAAGTTGTAATTGATAATTATAAGTAGAAATGAGTTTTGAACTTATAATATGAGATAATAAATTTGATTTTGGTAAAAGCTAAATAGAATTTATTTTAGAATTGGAATCTGAATTGGATTTATAAGTGGAAATTTAAGAAAGTTAAACAAATGATGTTCAATTGGAATATAACTTAAGTAATAATGAATGAAGTTGATTTTGATATCGAAGTAAATTAATAAAGTGAATTTATTAAATGAATGTGAACTTGAGTTATATAAGTGAAATTCAACTTTATTTGTTAAATGAATTAGCAATTGAATTGAACTAATGTTAATCAATCGAATGTAAGTAAATTGATATGGAATAATGGATAGAAGCGTTAATTCATTAAAGCTAATCAGTTGGAAATTGAATAATTCAATGAAAGCCAATTTAATATTAAACCAATTGGAATTAAAAGTGTTAAACCAAATTGAATGTAAATTTAATAATTTGGTTGTGTTGGTTATGATTTGATTGTTTGATGGTTGTTAGTTGATTGTATATAGTGTAATTCATTAATTATTAATGAAATTGAATTGATAAAATGAAAGCTATGTAATAGAATTTGAATTGAAAGTAAATTAATGTCAATTGGTTATAAGCAATTAAAATTTATCGAAACCTTATAAATTGCTTATGGAAATTATTTGATTGCATTGCTTATGGAAACTTTGTATTTGTTATTGAAAATTAATGAAATGTAAATGAATTTTCTATATATGTCACTTACGTGTTTAAATTGAGTAAGTACAGGTGCCATGGCTGCCGTTTGGCTGATTGGGTTGCGTTAAAATGCTAAATAAATAACTGCTTTGCTTAAAAATGCTAAAAAGGTACGCCTACGCAATAAAAATAGGAAATATGAACTGTTTTTCTACTTTTTCGACCGGGTGGGTCGATGTATATATATTTATGTCTATTGTGATCCTAATACGATCGAACCGCGCAAAGGAGACGTTGGCGAATTTGTCTGAAAATTTAAAGTGTTAGAAAATTTTTGAGAAAAAATTGGAAAATTTTGTTAATGAAAATTCAATTTCTAAATTGAAATGAAAACGTAGGAATTGAACTAGAAAATGGAAACCATTGTTTTGGTTGAAGTTAAAGGATATGGAAAAAGTGAATATAAAATTTTCACTAAGCGAATTGTTTGAAAAGTTAATGAATTTGGGGCATTTTTCTTACTTTGCAATTTCGAGGACGAAATTCTTTTAAGGGGGAAGTTTGTAACGACCCAGAATTTCCGTCATTTGAAATTCATATATTTAATTGATTTTAAATATTAATAAGTGGAGTTTGTAAGCCGAATAAAATTAATTTCGAATATAGAGATTTAATTATTTAATTAAATTGATAATTTAATATTTGAAATTGTGTAAGTAATTGGAAATTGGATTAAATGTGTATAAAAATGATTTATAAAGTTATAATAAATCATATTGGAGTTAGAATGATGTTATAGAACTTTTAAAATTGATTTAAAAGTTAATTTGTGAAAATTGAATATTTTAATATTTAAATTGACGAGTGAAAATGACTATTTTTCAAACTGTCTCGGATTTTGACGAAACCTATTTCATCGGATCCGTAATGTGATATTATTGTAAGATTTTAAATTTCATGTCAATCGGAGTTGTCGTTTGTCCAGGGCAAGCCGAAACACCTAGAAATCGTTTTAATTGATTTGATTTAAATTTGATCGTTTATTTCTGTAACTCTCACATACGATCGAATTAGCTCCCGAAACACGTTCCATTGTGTTCGGAACGTGGGTAAAACCTTAGAAACGTCAGCCGGCACGTTTGATTTTGAATTCGGAAAATTTGGAGATGAATAGTGTCGTCAATTTTCTATAAATGGCCCCATCTTCATCATTTTATCACAAACCCTAGAGCACTAGGTCAGGCCGCCACTTTTGTTTTCAATGGCTAGAAAATCACCAACTTCTTCCTCAATTTCCATTCAATCCATCAAACGATTCGAAAAATGTTCAACTACAAAATGATAGGAGACAATGAGATCTAGTTGATCAACGCTATGATCGAAAATAGTCTAGTAAATCAACGACAAATGGGGTTTGAACGCATGAAGTTTACACACGTTTTTTGAGCAAGATGTAGGGCCGAACTTCAGGGCGTTTGGGGGGTGGTGATGGAGTAGGGCAAGGGCTTCAATTTGGTGGTGGAGTGATGGGGTTTCGGTCAACGGTGGTGGTGGTGCGGCGTCGTGGGGTAGGAGGTGCGTTTTGGGTTTGTATACGTGATTGCCTGGGTAGTTTTCACATTAGGAAGAAGAGTAAAGCGATCGGCCTAGATCTGTTGAAGGCAAAGAAATATATGGCAATGATAAAAAGGTTTAAAAAAATAAAAAGGGAATTGAAATTATCAAATTAATAATTCGTTCAAACTTCTAAATGCTCTAACTTTGTCATTCGTGGTCAGAATTTGACGAATTTGGCGGCGGCGGAATCGCAGTGACGAGTAGCTCGCTGTGGTGTAGACGTGGAATCATTTCGATCAATTGAAAATTTTGCGTTAAATCGAACGTGCTCGATTTAATGTAAAAACAATTGAATGCTCGACATTTTAAAAAGCAAGGTGAGAACTCCTCACTCAATCGAATATTTTGTTTCGATTTAAATTTTAAATAGTTAGATTTAAAATAGCTAGATTTGTGTGAATTGGATGATGACTGTTATTTATTGTATTGAATATACCCTATACACCGTATATTAAGCGGATGTTATTTATTAAAAACATATACCGCGTTAATTCCACATTGAAATGGAATTGGTATTATATATGTATTTGGAGTTGATTTCCCGCATTATATAGCGGATGAGACCCTATTGCACCACATAATAGCAGATAATATTTATAAATCCCATATACCGCGATAATTTCACTATAAAGTGGAATTGGTATTGTGCTAACATCTGTGGTTGCAGGGAAACAGGTTGGAGGGATCCAACTGGATTCCTCAAACATTTGAATTTATTTCAATGTTGTGTGTTGATTTATTTATAATCGTCATGTGATTATATTGTGATTGAAATGGTTGTCGGCTATAATTTAGCCGAATATATTTTTGGTATCGATGGATACCAGAAATAAGAAAAACTGGATTTTTGAAAATATAAGTAGAAAATTTATCGGAAATTTTTTTTTTGATAATTGGATAAAATTTAAAAGGAGTTTTATAAGATAAAAGTTTTATTTTTGAATTATATTGGATTTAATTTCAAATTTGAGAAAAGGGCTTAATAAATGGATTTCGAAATTATTATTTATAAATTGAAGAATTTACCTAAATTTGGATTTTTAAATAGTTTGGAAAATAAAGGAATTTATCTACTTAAAAAGGAATTTACTTTAAAAGGGAAATAGACTTAGAAATTCATTTGGTAATTGATTTTTGGTGATTAAAGATAAATCTTTTGAAATTGTTTTGGAAATTGATTTGGTGTTTTGAAATAAATTTGAAATTCAATTTGAAATTAATTGATTATTAATTTACTATAACTAGTAAAATTGATTTATAGGAATTTATTTGACTTTGAATTAATCAAATAATTTAATTAATCCTATTTATGGATGTTTGGATTATATTGTATGTTGAATTGTTTGACATCTTTGATATGTGATGCTTTGTGATATATTCTGATTTGTGTGTGATCTGTGATTTATTTATCTGTGATATATATGTCTGTGATCTGTGAATGAAAGATAAGCGTTATCGTTTATACCGCTTACCAATTATATTGTTATATTTGATTTGCGATGGTTGAATGTTGTTGCACTATTGTGTTAAACCCGTGGACTACACAATACACACACAAATGTGGATTTCACGTGGAAATCGATTAAGTCACAGATTTTTATCAATTTTGAACAATTGAATTTTTGAATCCAAAATGGTTTTGGAATTGGAATTGAAGTTTTTGAAAATAAGATTCAAAAATAAGAGTTATTTTAAATAACTTAATAGAATTGGAATTTAAATCATTTGATTTAAGTTTGAATTCAATATTTTGAAATTGAATTCGATGAATTGGGAATTTTTGGTTTAAAGGATTTTACAAATTATAAAAGGTGTTTATATGGGTTTTTAACCATTTAAAAAGTGGTTTTGGAAATTTAAATTGAAATTCAAGTTTATACTTGAATGGCTTTAACTTATGTAAATGTAACCAGTTCTTCCCAAAACGAAAACTATATGTTTTCAAGTAATAATAACTTTCATAAAGTGAAAAGATTTCCAATTTGTATCGAAACAACTCAAGTTAAAATGAAATTGTGAATAGTTTGGAAAAACTATGAATTAACCTTTGTAACGATAATTAAACTTTATTTTGAAATAAAAGAGTATTTCAAAAGGTGTATCTTTTATATTATAAAAGACTTGAATTGTGAATAGTTTTGAAAGCTATAAATTAAATCTTAATTTTAAGATTTAATGGGTTAATCAAATTGAAATGGAAATTGATTTGGAAATCTGTTAATGAATCTTTGTGAAACTGGGTAAATCTTGTGAAGTAAATCTTTTTGTTTTAAAGATTTAAAAATGGTAATTTGTTTAAACCATTTAAAGGAAAGGATTTGGGTAATAAGTTGTGACTTAATTGAAATCCCTATATCCATATGTTTTAAATATTGTGCTCACTATTCGGGTTAGCCGGAAAAAGACCTTTGTGTCATATAACCCATTTCGAATTAGTGATAAGACGATATGGATCGTATTGAAGACCGGTGGTGAAGACCGGGTATTTGTGAAAACGATAGGATGACCTATCGATTGTCTCTGCACCGTTAGCTACGGTATAGAGATTTCCTTTGTGATGGGAAGTTTTATCGGGATTGTGAATACCCGGATTGCAAGGGCTTCTTTTGGAAGTGCCTTCGGTTCTGTTCGAACCCGGAACAGACTTGTATGGTTACATGTCTGACATTATATTTTGAGATATAAAGCTGATTTCTTTCAAATACATTTCTGTTGGTGGCGGAGAATTTATTCTCTTAGCTGAACACCCTTCTCTGAGACGTACGAGATCAGAGGTTATGTAGTTGAAATTTATCAGTGATATACTCCCAATTTGGTAGTGTGGCATGCTGAGTGTTGCTGTGTGATGATCATTTATTGATCATTTGTGATCAAAGCGTGGCTTTGTGAAAAAGCGTAGCTTTGTGGACGAGACCTCTTCGGACCTCACAACCTGGAAATGGTCGAAACAGGAATGATGCGGCAAGGTTAGGAGGGTCGCGCCCTTTAGGGTATGTCATTTCCTTCTAGAAAAGGGTAGTATCATGGTATGGAGCTTAGATACTTACTCATGTGGACACACTTTATTTATTATGTGTGATGTTGGTTACCGAGCGATCGGATAAAGGTCCCAAAGGACCGTGGAATGGCATAGTCGTGATGTAGTTACCCATATCCAGAGGTAACCCGACCTTGTGTTGGCAGAGAGCCAGGTTGGTTTCTCGGGACGTCCATCGAGAGGCGATCCCATGTGACAGTAGGAAGTTCCTTAGCCTGACCATTTGTTGGCAATCCATTTTCCAATACGAACCGTGTACGGTATTAGTTGTAGAACCTGCCATTTACTTATGGTTGTAATGACCCACTATTTTGGACCATTCAAATCGACAATAAATCCACACATGTCGGACTTGAATAATTCAAAATATCAGATTTGTTATTTAAATTTGGCAAGACTCATCATATACGGTAAATAAATCAATCACAGAATCACAGACACAGAGTAATACAATAATACGCAGCGGAATAGATAAAATAGTAGTTCATGAAGCTACTATATAAACATCAGAGTTAGAAATAAAATACAACAGAATATCTCAAATGCAGTGAAGTCTCCAGTACAACAGATGACTTCTTTGAACAAATCAACTAGAAGAGCTGAAAGCTGAGGCGATAGTTGGATCTCCAAAGGAAGCTCCAAACTCCAAGGGTGAGTCTCAAATGCTGTATCACTCGGTCTGACCCGAGCGTAAAGTAAAACACAAAACACTCGAGTCAGGATTAACATTCTTATATCAATAAATCCAACTCAAGTGAAATATCAACTGAAATACAAGTAACTTAAAGGATGTTTGGGATAACCCTCCTCTAAGGATCCGTGGAACAATCTACAAGGTAGAAATATACACTATAACACCGTGGTCATTTCAATTAAATTTATACTTCAAAACCCAAATATCATTTCATTTCAAATATATCTATTTTACAAATAGTGTATATATAGGTTAAATAATTTATAAAGTAAAGTATTTACAATTTCCTCAAGTCTCACAAATCGATTCAAATTAACTCAAATTCCAAATTCAAATTTATTCAAAGCTCAATTCATTAATTCAATTCAATTCTAAATATACCATTTAAATTTTTAATGTATTTCAAAGCTTTAATATTCAACATTTTCAAAGTTAAATTTTACAGTTTCATATAGCTCTTGATTTAACTTTATTATTATTTAATCAGGGAATATTCACTTAATAAATTCAATATCATTTAACTAGCCTTAACTTAAATTTCATTTTTACTAAATATTTCCTTAAATTTATTTAAACAAGAAGTATTCATTAAATTATTTAAATCAAACTCAAGTTATAAATCATATCTTAAATCCCAATTCCAATAAGCTTTAAATTGGTTTAATTAAATAAAATTCTTTACTAAATTCAAATTATCTTCCCAACCTTAACTTATCCAAATTTTTACCAAAATCTATTTTGAAAGATAAATTTTCATACTTAACATATTATATGTATTATACTCACCTTAATTAAATTAAATATCATTATTAAATCTATATATATCCTTACCATTTATATATAAAATTTTAACAATCAACATTTGTTAAAACCATATATTTCTTTCCAAAACCATAGAATTCAATTTCAAAATATTCATAATATATGGACCAACGGTGTTTGTATATATATTTATCATATGGTTAAGTGATACGGATATTTATCATTTCAATCCGAAATTTAAATATATACGGGTAGATATCATTTCGACCCGTAATCCCAATTTCAATTCAAATGAAAATCGCTTGGGTTTATCATTTCAACCCATAACGATTTTCTCCTATTCTAAAGTCCGTTCGGGTATGTATCATTTCAACCCATAGTGAATTCTATACTAACAAAGAACTTGCAGAGTGATAACAGATAATATAAATATAACAACAGGCATATATCATCAATATAAATAACAGATACTGGTGTCAGATGTCATAGGTGAACATATACAGATAATAGTAATAACAGGCATATAAATACTAGACACTGGTGTCAGATGTCACAGGTGAACATATACAGATAATAGTAATAACAGGCATATAAATACTAGATACTGGCGTCAGATGTCATAGGTGAACATATACAGATAATAGCATATATAACAATTTAAATAACTACAGCATCATATTTCAATTGTCGTTTCAATTGAAATCAAATTTAATAAATACAAGAATGTTAATCATGAGTGATTGCTCACCTTTTTGAGCTAGAGAGATTTGACAAAGAATGGGTGGCGAATTCCACGCTAGACGGATACGATTCGATGAAGAAAACAGGCGCGACGGACAAAGCTGATAATGGGAAATCGATGAGAACGATTAGAATCAGTTGATAAAAATTGAACTAAATATATACATTATTTTTCTAAAATCAATTTAAAATATGTATTTATTTTTAAATTTATGCTCAACACTATATGTGTAAGTTCGTACATACAATAACTTAATAAACTTTATATATTCTATACTCATATACCTATGTATATTCATATACAATAGATTCTAAACTAATACTTACACTACCTTATACACACACATATATAAACTATTATATAAACTTACGATTAGATAACAGCCGCAAATATATATGTATATATAACCGACTATATCCTAACTGGCATATATATACAGATCCACAGCTAAGTTTAAACGTATTATAATATAAGCCAATATCTCTGAACAGCGGCTTCTATATTAAAACTATATATAAAAATATGAAATCATATAAACCCGAAATGAAACATTCACACATTAGAAAACTAACATATATAAGCTGTATATTTTTAAACTTTCATACAGAATATCTGTGTACTTAAAACCTAACTACATAATATATATATCAATATATAAGAGAAAACATAACATATTATAACGTAAGTAACACTTAAACCCCCCAAGTCAGTATATATATCGGTTATTAGAATACATAAACTAACAAATATAGTAATATAATTAGATATAATACAGTATATATATGAAACAGCTTTATGGAATAAGAACCAATATGTGTTAAAAGTATATACTGATAATATATAAACTAACATAGTAAAACTATAACTACTAACATATAATATTTACACAAAACATAACGTACAAACCTATATGACTCTTTATAAATCAAACAGCATCATTATATAAACTTATATATACATATACTATACCCAAACAATATAGACTCAATATATGCGCTATTATGTAAACTGCAACCGTACTCAAATGCAAACTACTAGTATAACTAATATAGAAATCATAGTTTAAACAGATAAGTAAATATATATAACTTTACTTATATTACTAGATTTTTAAACCAAATATATAGAATCTTACTGTAAGTATAACATAAGATAGTATAATAAAATATGTACTTTCAAAATAAAATTCTATAGTGTACACTTTAAAAAAAGCAATATATATATATATGCAGTAACATTAATCATACAACAACCACTTTATATATACCAAAAAACTTATATACCTTAACATATAAATATAGTTCTGGAAACGTATTTTTGTCAACTGATTATTGCCGATCAAATAAAATAAACAATTTACCAATACAAAGAGAAGGAGCAGCAAGCTGTGACAATGGACGAAGGTGGTCGGCCTGGACAGGCACCGGTGGAGGAGCACGATGGGGTTTGATGACAGGTGGTGGCTCACGTGGCAAAGGGAATGCAGAGGGTGGGGTGGAGGTTGGAACGGTGGTGGAAGGCGGCGGACTTGGTCGGAGGGTAGAGTGGCCGTGCTGTCGACGAATGGTGGGGCGGAGCAACTCTGGTGGGTTCGGCGGTGAGAGGAGGAGCAGCGGACAGGGCTGAGTGGAAGGTCAGGGCGGAGGGTGGTTCGGCAACCTGCGATTGGTAGATGGTGGTAGGCGTTGCTAGGAAAGGGAAGGGGAGGATCGGGCGTGGCTGTCAAGGGGAATGTTCGGTTACAGGTGGTTGGGAGGAAAAGTGGAAAGGTGGAAGCGTGGGCTAGAGATGCTAGAAGAGAGGGGAGATGTGGTGTGGGTATGCGGTTTGGCCTTGAAGAGGCGCTGCAATAATATTTGTAAAGGAAGAAAATTTTGCAGAGGAGAGAAAGAGAGGGTGAGATTTGGAAGTAGGAAACATCAGTGGGCAGATCTCAATTTTGCTAGATACAAATAAAACCATAGACGTTACTTCGTTTCTCTGAATGGAATAACGTAAGTGAAGGCGAAGAAAAAGGGACAAATTAAAGGAAAGCTATTTAACCGGTAGCAATAAATAGAAATAGAACAGAATATAAAGTGAACGTTGGAACAGTGTGAATAGTGATAGATAGATCAATCAATAAATAATAAAACAAAAAGTATGGTAACGGTACCCTCAACTTTGGCTAAATAAATAAAATAATAAATCGATGTTTGGATGACACGTCTAACGTTTGAAATTCAAAAGAGAACAAAAGGTCAAGGATCCAGTACCAATACGGTTACCGTTTTCGTGGGTTCCGTTGTGTACCAGACTTCAAACACAGAAATAAATATACTGTAGAGATCAGTACGACGGGACGATCAAAATGGTATACAGACATCAGTGGTACGATTATCCGGTCAAAAGTCGATAATCGGTACCAGAAATGCTGCTATTTTGTCAGAATTAAGATAAACGGAGCAGTAGAAGTCCAAATTTGGAAAAACGAATTCCGCAGTCTAATTCAGAATGATCAGAATAAATTTTCTCCTGTTGACATATTTTGGTTTCGGAAAACTTTTAAATTCACTGTTATTAACCGGTTTGATTTGAAATGAAATTTCACAGGAAAATAAACTTCAATATTATCAGATGAAAATTTACCAGTTGCTATATTAAAATAGACGTATTCCAAATAATAAATTTTTAATTTCAAATTTTATTGTTTAAAATTACACAAATTTCCAGTTAAATATACTTTTAAAACCATTAAATTTTGCGGGTCGTTACAATGGTGGTCACCACTGTTTAGATGGTAGCTATAGTAGGCATAGTTCGGAATGTCTATGCTGGCTAAGATTAATATTATACTTTCGAAATGTTTTCTGCATTGTGCACTAATAATAATAATAATCCAATGATTTGCGTAGTAAGCATGTTTGACTATCATAAGAAGAAACCTCCTCCAATTCTGCGTTTGCATTGTGTGTGTGGCGGGAGGTCTTATGGTAGTTTCATTTTCCAAAAGCATTGCGGATATTTTCCACTTCCTTTGTTGTTGTTGTTTTAAAGATAAATAAACTGTTTTAAGTTCTCACACCAGTCACCATGACTGACCTGGAGTTTATTGTTTCTTTCCTAAACTCTAGGTGCCCACCAATTTCCACACAGGCAGTCTAGAGTCAGGTTATCAGGTCATTCTGGATTCAGGAGATGCTGTGGAGCTCAGTGGCGAGCTGGATGGCGAGATGTAGCATTTATATACGATATTATCTATTCCGCTGTGTATTCTGTATGAGGACAAGTTTATATAACTGTCCAGTTATGTTGTATATTGTTGTTGTAAACTCTGATGCGATGTAATGTATAAAATGATATAGTTCTTTGATTTAAAGATTATTCATTTATCTATTATATGTTGTTCCGCTGCAATGTGAGATTCTGTTACTGTTCTGTGTTTTTCTATTGTTTCTGTTCTCTTTCTTTCTGTCTTCTTCTACCTCTTCTTTTTCTCCATAACAATTTGGTTTTTCGGCATTCGATTTCTCGGCAATTAATACAGTGGACGTATTAATGTCGATTTTCGAGCGACGAAATATCGAGTTCGTTACAGTTTAAATAAACGTATATTATAATCATCAGTTAAGAAAATATGTACACACTCAAGGCAGCTCATACCCACACAAACATACGAAAATAGTCTAAATTGAAAAGTGAACGTATGGAATAGTTATGGCAACAGGGTCACATATTCAAATGCAAGCACAGCTAGACAAAAAATTGAAATATGTAGGCAAATACATTCAAGTACACTTCATGCTAGAATACACTATTGCACACCATATTCCCCACAGTAAACTCACATATATACATTTGTTATCCTGCCTTTTGGTCTGGCTATATTCAAACTGACCGGACAAGATAGACTGGACGATCATCGAGGAAGACAGCCCAAAGAGATGATTATTAGACTCAGAAATCAAGCACAGTCAATGATATAAAGCGACGATCAACTGAGACCAATAAATACACTCTCTAGTATATTCTAAGTATGGAATAATGCCTCCTCTAGGCGGGGGATCAGTGCCTATCTCTTTCCCTATGGGATCGATACATATCCTCAACTTCTGTCCCAAAATGGGTGAGATCGATATAGTGTGACAAGGAAGGCCCCATAAGGCTAAATTTCAAGTTTCAAGTCGCTTGGAGTTCGTATGCTCAAGTTATAGGCAAATTACTTCACCTATAAAATGGGATCAGTATAAAAGGGATCGAATAAAAGGGATCGATATGAAAGGGATCGATATGAAAGGGATCAACCATAGTCAGCTTTCTCTACATATTACAAGAATGATCGGTCAATAACTCAAAATATACAAATGCTATCAACATGAACTTGAAGTATAAGAACATTACAACATAGGGAACACCCTCTAAGGATTGCACCCCAATCAGAGGAGATTGGAGGGATCAGCTTAAATTAGAATGCATGCAACATAACTACATGGAATACACGATATCTTACAAACATTAAGTTGGAATGGTACGAAATTTGGAGGGCAAGTAGCTAACATCATGGGAGTCCCACCAAAAGGATCGCACCCCATTTGGACATCAAAATAGGGGTCGGGGTTGATCCCTATTGTGGGCACCAATGGACCTTAAAATTCTTGTGTGGCATTGTCTTGGCTTGGAGGTTCTTCTGTTGAAATTTTTGTCCGATCTATGCACGTGTTCCCCTATAAATACAGCACACATGGCGCTAGAAAAGGGGCACTTCTTTCTGCTGCAAAGGCTCTTCCATTTTTACTTTTCATTCTTGTAATAATGGATCCCATCTGATCTAAACATTCTTGTAAATATAATCAAGTGCAAGGTCAATAAAAATTAAAGTGGATGTAGGCCAAGATTTGGAACCACTACAAAAATCTATGTGTTCATTTATGATTTCTGCTCAGTTTTTATGTCATTCTTCATTTAATCTCTACTAGATTCTATTGAGTGTTGATTCCCATTTTTGGCGTCAACAACATTCATTAACGTACAAAGCTCAACACAATACACACGCATGCATTACTCACACTCACCTAATATATGAACACAAACATGAACTGACACTAACACACATGTACGCACTTATAAACTCTGTAACGACCCGTTATTTTGGACCATTCAAATCGACAATAAATCCACACATGTCGGACTCGAATACTTCAAAGCAGCGGATTGTTAATTTAAATTTTGCAAAACTCAAGATATACAGTAAATAAATCAATCACAGACACAGAGTAAGACAATAATACGCAGCGGAATAAATAAATAGTAGTTCATGAAGCTACTATATAAACATCAGAGTTAGAAATAAAATACAACAGAATATCTCAAATGCAGTGAAGTCTCCATTACAACAAATGACTTCTCTGGACAAATCAACTAGAAGAGCTGAAAGCTGAGGCGATAGTTGGATCTCCAAAGGAAGCTCCAAACTCCAAGGTTGAGTCTCAAATGCTGTATCACTCGGTCTGACCCGAGCGTAAAGCAAAACACAAAACACTCGAGTCAGGATTAACATTCTTATATCAATAAATCCAACTCAAGTGAAATATCAACTGAAATACAAGTAACTTAAAGGATGTTTGGGATAACCATCCTCTAAGGATCTTCAGAACTATCTACAAGGTGGAAATATACACTATAACACCGTGGTCATTCCAAATTAATTTATCCTTCAAAACCAAAATATCATTTCATTTCAAATATATCTATTTTCCAAAATAGTATATATATAGGTTAAATAATTTAAAAGTAAAGTATTTAAATTTTCCTCAAGTCTCACAAATCAATTCACATCCACCCAAATTCCAAATTCAAATTTATTCAAAGCTCAATTCATCAATTCAATTCAGTTTTAAATATACCATTTAAATTTTCAATATATTTCAAAGCTTTAATACTCAACATTTTCAAAGTTAAATTTAACAGTTTCATATAGCTCTTGTTTTAACTTTATTATTATTTAATCAGGGAATATTCACTTCATAAATTCAATATCATCTAACTAGCCTTAAATTTCATTTTTACTAAATATTTCCTTAAATTTATTTAGACAAGAAATACTCATTAAATTATTTAAATCAAACCCGAGTTATAAATCATATCTTAAATCCTAATTTCAATAAGTTTCAAATCGGTTTAATTAAAAAAAATTCTTTAATGAATACAATTTCAACTAAATTCAAATTATCTTTCCAACCTTAACTTATTCAAATTATTACCAAAATCTATTTTGAAATATAAATTTTATACTTAACATATTATATGTATTAAATCCATCTTAATTAAATTAAATATCATTATTAAATCTATATATATCATTACCATTTATATATAAAAATTTAAGAATCAACAATTATTAAAACCATATATTTCTTTCCAAAACCATAGAATTTATTTTCAAAATATTTATATATGGACCAACGGTGTCTGTATATAATTTCCTATTTATGGTCAAGTGATATGGATATTTATCATTTCAATACGTAAATTCAAATACATACGGGTAGATATCATTTCAACCCGTAATCCCAAATTCAAATCAATTGAAAATCGCTTGGGTCTATCATTTCAACCCATAACGATTTTCTCCTATCTAAAGTCCGTTCGGGTATGTATCATTTCAACCCATAGTGAATTCTATACTAACAGGGAACTTGCAGAGTAATAACAGATAATATAAAATATAACAATAGACATATATCATCAGTAACAATATAATATAAACAGCAGTATATGGTGTCATATCCCACAGGTGAATAATTACAGATAATAGCATATATAGCATTGAAAATAACTATCAACAACATATTTCAATTGTCGTTTCAATTGAAATCAAATTTAATAAATATAAGAACGCTAAATCGTGAGTGATTACTCACCTTTCGAGGCTAGAGAGTGTAGAAGATGACACAGATATGCACACCGAAATTGAATTACGAATTCAAGCAAAATTGGCACAAATTCAACGATCAAGGCTGATAATAGGAATTTATGGAATAAATCAGAACGGAATCGATAAAGATAATTGGTATAAGTGAGCTTATAGATATAAACACTATATATATATACTTTATAAGGCATACCCTGAACAAAGAAAATATGCAGACACAGCCTATGGAACTTACAACAAAATATACAGACAGAGCTACATACTTTATAACTTTATATATTAAATAGGGCTTTTTATATTTGAAACCAATCTTAAGGATACTTTTATATAACATACCAGACTCTCGGCTATGGTATAAAAATATATCCTGAAAATACTACAACACTTACATATATGTAATCATATAGTAAACAGGCGTATGCAGTTTGTGTTCATAAACAATTATACAAACATGTGCAGGATGTTCAACTTATGCAGCAACATTTAATTACATATATATTATAAAACAAACATATTTTTATATATTTACACGTTTAAAAAAAGTACTGGATATAAATACATGGGTTCAAACACATATAACAAAACATTGTATACCTTTTATATAACCAATATATATATATATTACTTATAATTATATAACAACATTCGAAATATATGCTACTATAAAATAAAATAAAATAAAAAATCAAATATAATATAGTATAGCAAAATGTAATAAAATATAAAATAATATGATATAATAATATAGTATGTATGTAATCCTGCAAAGAAGGAGGCTCGGCTGTTTACAATATATAAGTGCAAAAATGACTTTTACAATAAACATGTATAGGATACAAAGGCTTAAAATAGGTTGTATACCACTCGTATACATTATTTTATGAAACAGGTTGCTATGTACCCATTGAAACTATATATATATATATATATATATATGAGCTATTGGAAATGTCAGCACCTCTAAATTTGGAAATGACTTTTAACTGTAGAGCATATATACAAACATACGTATATATATACTGTATAACCTCTATGCCTTTAAATTTTTGCAAAAAAACATAGATCTACCAAACTATGCATACATGCGTACTTTTAATACAACATATATTCTAAACCCAACGCTTAAAACATAGTAACATACATTTTAAAATATATATATACTAAAATATAAACCAAGATTATATATAAACGACTTTACAAATCTGTATATACATATATATACAGAAACAAAAAAACTTTAAAATCACAAAAAAAAATATACAGTCGAACCTTCTTCTTAATATATACACTTTATATGTATATGTACAGATCTCTGATAAAACAAAATAAACATGCATGCAGACCAAACTCAAATAAAATTATACAATACATAACTATATATATAGAAGAACCAACTCACATAAACAATATACCAACCTTGTAATAAAAGATATAGATATACACAGAGTAATATCTGCATTATAGAGAAGCTTGCGAGATGAAGAGTGAACGGAAGAAAGTACGGACATGTTTGATGGATCAGGGTAGAACACGGCAAGGCCTGAGTGGAGCAATTGGTAGTGGCAAGCGTGGGGTTTGGTGTGCTGACGCCGGGGAGAGAGAGGGTGCGGCGTACGGCACTGGAGCAGATGAGGGGAGGCAAGATCAGGACGTGGGTTGTTTGGCTATATGGCTGGAGGAGAAGGAGCTGGGTAGGGCGGCCGGAGGGTGGTGTTGGGCGTGAGTCGAGGCGAGGAGGGGAGAGAGGAGCCGGACGTGCTGTGAGGAAAAATGAAGGGAAAAAAAAAAGGAAGAAGAATATGGGTTAAACATATTTTATATTAAACATGAAAAGGTTAAACTGAAGGAAGAAAATAAATAGGGAAGCCAGAAGGAATTGTGAACCGATGGGAATAGAAGAGTCAGCACTGTTATAAAGTGAACAGTGGAACAGTACAGGTCACACAATATATACAAGTAAAGAAATAGCAACGGCTATCCCAAAAATGTAGCTGAATCATTAAGGCAAATTAATGGTTTCATTGTACAGCATGTTTCAAATTTGAAGAGGCAGGGAAAGTAACGGTTGAAATTTGTGGTACCGATACGACGAACAGTTATATCATATCTGTCGCGTACTGGTCCTCAAAATATAGAAATAAATATACCGCAGAGATCAGCACGACGAGACGATCAAAACGGTATACAGATATCAGTGGTACGATCATCCTATCAAAAGTCGATAATCGGTACCGATATACGTTGTTATTCCGTACGGAAAAATCCAAACGGAGCTAGAAACGTCCGAATTTCGCGAAACGAATTTCGCAGTCAGATTCAGAGTATTCTAAATAAATTTTTTCATGTTGACATATTTAGGTTTCGGAAAACTTTTAAATTCAACTGTTATTAACCGATTTAAATGGAAATAAAATTTCACAAGAAAATAGACTTCAATTTTATCAGACGAATATTTACCAGTTGCTATGTTTAAATAGACGTATTCCAAAAAAAATTATTTTCAAATTTTATTGTTTAAAATTTCACAAAATTTCAATTAATTAAATAAATAAAATCACTAAAATTTTTGGGTCGTTACACTCTCCCACACTCAAAACTTTTCGTCCCCGAAAAGGAAGGAGGTAGGAGAATAGAACAACCAGAAATAAAAGCAGATTGAAAGTCAAGGTTAAAAAATTAATTTAAAACTATATAAATTTTACTTGAAATATTCATTTGAAAACTTCACTTGAAAATCAATTATCTTTAATACATTAATACCTTTCAAAAACCCATTTGTAAAATTTCTTGCTTCCTTTATAAATACCATTTATATGTTTAAACAACACCTTTATAAATATAGGAAAACTATTTGAAAACAATTATTTACATCACTACTTATATTTAGAAAGAAGCTATTGAAAACATTAAATCCATAATTCATAAATTTATAAATTTTATCTCAAGATACTTTTAAATATTATCAATAATCATTTACTTTAACTATGTGTTATTTAATTAATAACTCCTAAAATAAAAAATTTCTATCAAACCATGTAGTATATAAATAAACAATATTTTAAAAGAATATAGTCAACAAGGAAAAGAAGGTGGACTTGGAAAAATAGAATTTGGTGAATAAATAAAGCTGAGCAGATAAGGTAGATTCAAAGGAATAGTATCGGGCATGAATAATTAATTCAAACCATTAGAATTTCAATTTCAAATATTAATACAAAATTTCTTTGTTGGAAATACTTTTATAATAAAATACCTTTATAATAAAATACTTTTATAACTCGATGTTTCAACAAGTTTATCCTTGTTCCTGTAGACTATGGTAGTGCGTTGATCAGGCGCAAAACTAGAATTCTCCAGGTACTTAGTAGACCTGTTTCAACACCCAGTGAAAATATTGGAAAACTTTTAAAAACAGATATGGAAAGTACAATCCAAAAAAAAACAAACAAATCATGGATCGCAGATACACAATGGTTACGCCTAGATCCCCCAGGAAACATCCATACCTTTAAGCAATCGCTGCCTTGCGAATTTTGCCATGATAACAAAAAAAAAACTTGTAGACCGCGGATACACAATGGTTACGCCTGGATCCCCCAAGAAACATCCGTACCCTTTAAGCAATCTCTGCCTTGCGGATTACGCTACTAAAATGACCATAGATCGCAGATACACAATGGTTACGCCTGGATCCCCCAGGAAACATTCGTACCTTTTAAGCAATCACTGCCTTGCGAATTACGCTATGCAGTCGAGTTCGTAAGACCATGGGTAACGCCATGGAATTCGAAGGACACTCAAGTATCATATACGGAAAACCAAAAATCAGAGAGAATAATATCGATAGAATGAATCCAAGATGTGGCCACAAATCGGATATCAAGCGGAAGGCACTTTCCATATCTTTACTTCGAAAATATGTATCATATAGTACCTTTCAAATTAATTTCAAATATCATACTTATATAAAGTCCATTATTTATAAGATTTCATTTTCAAATCAAATACTTTTCCAAAATCAAAAGTATATCAAATCACACTTATATAGACTTCAATTATATAAGATTTCACTATTTAAATTGAGTACCTTTTCAAATCCATAGTTTTCGAATCAACATCATACTTATACAAACCAATTTTTATATAAGTTCGATAACTCCCAAATCAAGTATTTAGTAAAATAAGGTTCTCAAATTTCAATTTGTTTCAATATCAGTTCAGTTTCAAAATCATATACAATCCCACCAAATTATTTCTTCTCAATTTAAATATCTTTAGTTTTAAAGTTTCCAACATAATAAATTTAGAAAATAAATCCAAATTTCCAAATCAATATAATTTAAGTCAACCAATTCATTTCCAAAATCAAATGTTTTCAAAATCATCTTATACTTACATAAGTCCATCTTATATAAGGATCAAATTTTACAAAATAAATTTCGCTGTATGAAGAGTCATATGGGATTGAATATCTTTGCTTTTATGGGTTATATATCTTTGTAATTTAAATTGGAAATTTTCTTTTAGTAAGCAAAGATATTCTAACCCGACAGCTTTCAATTTCAGCGTCAAAATATATCAATGATATTAGAATATAAGATGTACATACGGCATCATTTCGCAAAATCACATTTGATCGCTCGCTCGATCACACAAGTTCGCTTTCGAACTAGTATTGTCCATTCGACTTCCCTAATGCGGATTTCGATATGGTTTCTCGACTAGAAGTCATCAGTCTCCTTGCATAGCCATATACTATGATAGAGAATTCTAGAATCAAGCCCAAAATCCATATCAAATATTCGCCATCAAGAATCGAATGAAAAATCCTAACACGAAATGGTGTAATTCACCTCGAACTTGTGTACTCAAACCTGGATCAAATTAATTATGCGAATAAAACAGCATATGTACCACTTATATATTTATCCCAACTTGCTAAATATATAGTTTCATAAAGATGTTACTAAGTTAAAACATTTAAACTAAAGTTTATTCAAAATATTTTGAAGACCAAATTCTTTTCAAAACATTTCAAATCTAAATTTAATATTAGAAAATTTTAAAATTGCCTTATTCATTTACTTAACAAAACAGTTTCAACTTATTTAAATCATATTACTACATACTTTAACATACATACCAAACTTATATACTTTATACTTTTCAAAATTTCTCAGCTTTGAAAAGTTAACCTTAATTTGGAAGTGCTCGAACCTTCAAAATAGTTGAAGAAATCATTTTCAATTTCAAGAGTTGGAAATCAACAACAAATCAGTAAATCAATTTTTAATAGATAGGGTTATATCAAATCCGAAACTCGAGGACTGAACACCGGTTCATTTCAAATCGTTTCAAATACATTTACATATATCTTTCGAATATCAAATCATACTTCAAAATTTTGAAATCAAAATTGGTTTCGCAAAATCACTCGCGTAGCAATGCTACTAAAGTGGCCTCTCCTCCACTATGAAACTCGAAAATCAATGTCGATGATGCATGCACTCATCACCGAAATTATTTTCCAGCGACATAAGTGAGTTCTGAACTTCTATTTTCTCAAAATTCTTTTGAAATTTCTTCGAAATCATTCGAAACTCAATAGAAGTCATTTGAAACATTTCTTATTCGGAAAATACTTTTAAATCATATTATTATTATATATTTCAAAATCTTAAAACCAATTTCAAAACACCGGAGTTCAATTCTCGAATTTCAAATTTAAAATCCTTCAATTATAAATCATTTTTAGATAAATCAAATTTCTTATATAATTTTTCAAAATTACAAATCCTTTCAAAACCTCAAATTCTCATTTTAAAAAGGGTATATGATCATTATCGAAAATATTTCACTTATATATATATATAATATAATCATACTTATCAAAATAATAATTTCAACATATAAAACAATTTCTAAAATACAAACAAGCCCGATTTTCAAAGGATGATTTAAAAATGTATTTCAAAACAAGGGTAGAGATTCAAATTAGAGGGACTCTAATCAAATAGAAGATAGATATTTTTTTTTATAAATCACGGATGACCCTAGGGTCAACCGTGACTTCAGGAACAAGATCGATGCAGAATTCCAAGAAAAATCAACATTCGATCGCAAGAGATAGCGGCATCTAAACCAAAGATATAGAAATCTCCGGTGAATCAATGCCAATTGTGAAGGAGTTTCACCCCTTCACAAATCATTCAAAGATTGGTGGGATCCTATTCTTATAGAGATCATTCGAAGTGGAGTTATGGGATACTCCAGAATAAAAAGAATACAAATAGGGAGAGACAAGAATGAATTTTGGAACCGCAAGAAACGTTCCAAAGTTCAAAGGAAATCGAGTCAAACGGAAGAGATTCAAACTCGAACGAAAGTGATTCTGTAAATAAATTTACTATATATGCTAAGTTTTTCCTAGAGCCAAAGCTCTGATACCAACTGTAACGACCCGTTATTTTGGACCATTCAAATCGACAATAAATCCACACATGTCAGACTCGAATACTTCAAAGCAGCGGATTGTTAATTTAAATTTTGCAAAACTCAGCATATACAGTAAATAAATCAATCATAGAATCACAGACACAGAGTAAGACAATAATACGCATCGAAATAAATAAAAAGTAGTTCATGAAGCTACTATATAAACATCATAGTTAGAAATAAAATACAACAGAATATCTCAAATGCAGTGAAGTCTCCAGTACAACAGATGACTTCTCTGGACAAATCAACTAGAAGAGCTGAAAGCTGAGGCGATAGTTGGATCTCCAAAGGAAGCTCCAAACTCCAAGGGTGAGTCTCAAATGCTGTATCACTCGGTCTGACCCGAGCGTAAAGCAAAACACAAAACACTCGAGTCAGGATTAACATTCTTATATCAATAAATCCAACTCAAGTGAAATATCAACTGAAATACAAGTAACTTAAAGGATGTTTGGATAACCATCCTCTAAGGATCTTCGGAACTATCTACAAGGTGGAAATATACACTATAACACCGTGGTCATTCCAAATTAATTTATCCTTCAAAACCAAAATATCATTTCATTTCAAATATATCTATTTTCCAAAATAGTATATATATATATATATAGGTTAAATAATTTAAAAGTAAAGTATTTAAAATTTCCTCAAGTCTCACAAATCAATTCACATCCACCCAAATTCCAAATTGAAATTTATTCAAAGCTCAATTCATCAATTCAATTCAGTTTTAAATATACCATTTAAATTTTCAATATATTTCAAAGCTTTAATACTCAACATTTTCAAAGTTAAATTTAACAGTTTCATATAGCTCTTGTTTTAACATTATTATTATTTAATCAGGGAATATTCACTTCATAAATTCAATATCATCTAACTAGCCTTAAATTTCATTTTTACTAAATATTTCCTTAAATTTAGTTAGACAAGAAATATTCATTAAATTATTTAAATCAAACCCGAGTTATAAATCATATCTTAAATCCCAATTTCAATAAGTTTCAAATCGGTTTAATTAAAAAAATTCTTTAATGAATACAATTTCAACTAAATTCAAATTATCTTTCCAACCTTAACTTATTCAAATTATTACCAAAATCTATTTTGAATTATAAATTTTATACTTAACATATTATATGTATTAAATCCATCTTAATTAAATTAAATATCATTATTAAATCTATATATATCATTACCATTTATATATAAAAATTTAAGAATCAACATTTATTAAAACCATATATTTCTTTCCAAAACCATAGAATTTATTTTCAAAATATTTATATATGGACCAACGGTGTCTGTATATAATTTCCTATTTATGGTCAAGTGATACAGATATTTATCATTTCAATACGTAAATTCAAATACATACGGGTAGATATCATTTCGACCCGTAATCCCAAATTCAAATCAATTGAAAATCGCTTGGGTCTATCATTTCAACCCATAACGATTTTCTCCTATCTAAAGTCCGTTCGGGTATGTATCATTTCATCCCATAGTGAATTCTATACTAACAGGGAACTTGCAGAGTGATAACAGATAATATAAAATATAACAATAGACATATATCATCAGTAACAATATAATATAAACAGCAGTATATGGTGTCATATCCCACAGGTGAATAATTACAGATAATAGCATATATAGCAATGAAAATAACTATCAACAGCATATTTCAATTGTCGTTTCAATTGAAATCAAATTTAATAAATATAAGAATGCTAAATCGTGAGTGATTACTCACCTTTTGAGGCTAGAGAGTGTAGAAGATGACACAGATATGCACACCGAAATTGAATTACGAATTCAAGCAAAATTGGCACAAATTCAACGATCAAGGCTGATAATAGGAATTTATGGAATAAATCAGAACGGGATCGATAAAGATAATTGGTATAAGTGAGCTTATAGATATAAACACTATATATATATACTTTATAAGGCATACCCTGAACAAAGAAAATATGCAGACACAACCTATGGAACTTACAACAAAATATACAGATAGAGCTACATACTTTATAACTTTATATATTAAATAGGGCTTTTTATATTTGAAACCAATCTTAAGGATACTTTTATATAACATACCAGACTCTCGGCTATGGTATAAAAATATATCCTGAAAATACTACAACACTTACATATATGTAATCATATAGTAAACAGGCGTATGCAGTTTATGTTCATAAATAATTATACAAACATGTACAGGATGTTCAACTTATGCAGCAACATTTAATTACATATATATTACGTAATAAACATATTTTTATATATTTACACGTTTAAAAAAAAGTACTGGATATAAATACATGGGTTCAAACATATATAACAAAACATTGTATACCTTTTATATAACCAATATATATATATATATATATATTACTTATAATTATATAACAGCATTCGAAATATATGCTACTATGAAATAAAATAAAATAAAAAAATCAAATATAATATAGTATAGCAAAATGTAATAAAATATAAAATAATATGATATAATAATATAGTATGTATGTAATTCTGCAAAGAAGGAGGCTCGGCTGTTTACAATATATAAGTGCGAAAATGACTTTTACAATAAACATGTATAGGATACAAAGGCTTAAAATAGGTTGTATACCACTCGTATACATTATTTTATGAAACAGATTGCTATGTACCCATTGAAACTATATATATATATATATATGAGCTATAGGAAATGTCAGCACCTCTAAATTTGGAAATAACTTTTAACTGTAGAGCATATATACAAACATACGTATATATATACTGTATAACCTCTATGCCTTTAAATTTTTGCAAAAAACATAGATCTACCAAAATATGCATACATGCGTACTTTTAATACAACATATATTCTAAACCCAACGCATAAAACACAGTAACATACATTTTAAAATATATATATACTAAAATATAAACCAAGATTATATATAAACGACTTTACAAATCTGTATATACATATATACAGAGACAACAAAACTTTGAAATCACAAAAAAAAATTATACAGCTGAACCTCCTTCTTAATATATACACTTTATATGTATAAGTACAGATCTCTGATAAAACAAAATAAACATGCATGCAGACCAAACTCAAATAAAATTATACAACACATAACTATATATATAGAAGAACCAACTCACATAAACAATATACCAACCTTGTAATAAAAGATATAGATATACACAGAGTAATATCTGCATTATAGAGAAGCTTGCGAGATGAAGAGTGAACGGAAGAAAGTACGGACATGTTTGATGGATCGGGGTAGAACACGGCAAGGCATAAGTGGAGCAATTGGTGGTGGCAAGCGTGGGGTTTGGTGTGCTGACGCCGGGGAGAGAGAGGGTGCGGCGTATGGCACTGGAGCAGATGAGGGGAGGCAAGATCAGGACGTGGGTTGTTTGGCTATACGGCGTGGAGGAGAAGGACCTGGGTAGGGCGGCCGAAGGGTGGTGTTGGGCGTGAGTCGAGGCGAGGAGGGGAGAGAGGGGCCGGACGTGCTGTGAGGAAAAATGAAGGGAAAAAAATAGGAAGAAGAATATGGGTTAAACACATTTTATATTAAACATGAAAAGGATGAACTGAAGGAAGAAAAGAAATAGGGAAGCCAGAAGGAATTGTGAACCGATGGGAATAGAAGAGTCAGCACTGCTATAAAGTGAACAGTGGAACAGTACAGGTCACACAATATATACAAGTAAAGAAATAGCAACGGCTATCCCAAAAATGTAGCTGAATCATTAAGGCAAATTAATGGTTTCATTGTACAGCATGTTTCAAATTTGAAGAGGCAGGGAAAGTATCGGTTGAAATTTGTGGTACCGATACGACGAACAGTTATATCATATCCGTCGCGTATTGGTCCTCAAAATACAGAAATAAATATACCGTAGAGATCAGCACGACGAGACGATCAAAACGGTATACAGATATCAGTGGTACGATCATCCTATCAAAAGTCGATAATCGGAACCGATATACGTTGTTATTCCGTACGGAAAAATCCAAATGGAGCAAGAAACGTCCGAATTTCGCGAAACGAATTTCGCAGTCAGAATCAAAGTGTTCTAAATAAATTTTTTCATGTTGACATATTTAGGTTTCGGAAAAATTTTAAATTCAACTGTTATTAACCGATTTAAATGGAAATAAAATTTCACAAGAAAATAGACTTCAATTTTATCAGATGAAAATTTACCAGTTGCTATGTTTAAATAGACGTATTCCAAAAAAAAAATATTTTCAAATTTTATTGTTTAAAATTTCACAAAATTTCAATTAATTAAATAAATAAAATCACTAAATTTTTTGGGTCATTACAAACTCTCACATACACACCCAACAAAACACATAGTCACACCCACTCTCACAAGAAAACATACATATAGAAACCACACATGCAAATACATATGCATGACCACACTAAAACCCACCTACAAATACACATATGCATGCACTGCTATGCCTAAATACAACCTCATATACATACATACATACATACATACATACATACATACATACATACATATATATATATATATATATATCTATACAACCAGATTTTTAATTTAACAACAGATATCTCCAAACTTGATACTTACATAAATATAACAGCTTTATCACTCAAATATATATATATATATATAGAAATTGGTTCACAACAAATCCATGTATGATACAAGGCATAGGGTAGAGTATACAACATTCCAAAAAAACCTGTAACTAAAAGAATTTCATAAAAGAATATAACCCAAATTTGTATCAACAAAAAGAAAGTACAAGGCCAAAATTAGAAACAACAAGTTCTCTAACAATCACAACACTCAACCATGAGCATACTCTTGTATATATATATGTATGTATGTATATATATATATAACACGCACTGAGCATGTAGAATATACTAGTATATGATTTTTGTTTGATGATAATTAACATATATATTCATTTAAATGTATTTGATAATTGTACTATTTACTTTTCACATAATTAATTAAATATTTGTTGAATAAAATAAATAACACAGAATTTAATTTCAAATAGATATTTTATTCAAACAAATATTTTATTACAATTTGGAATAGTACAAAATTTGAGCTCTCACTATATATACAAAATTTCAATTACAATACAATTTCAAATTACAACACGATTTTTCACTATACAATTGTTACATACATTTGCACCTCACTGTGGAATATGCATGTATATGTTTTTTGTTTGATGATAATAAACATATATACATTCATTTAAATGTATTTGATATTGTACTATTTTATTTTTCACAGATTAAATAGATATTTTGTGACACCCCACCTCTATACCCACGCTAACCAAGAACACTACGATGTAGTGCTGTCAATTAGCACGGAGAATAAGGCTGTGGAGGAGCGACCATCCATGTAACTTCTTTGTGCGAGCACCGATATGTCAGATAGAATAGAATGCATATCTTTTAAGGAGGAAATCCGACATACCGATACAAACACAAAGCTATCACACGGTGGCTATATATAATCTTCGAAAACAAACAAAGAAATAATCATAACATAAATCAGTCACAGACATCCATATCACAAAGGCGGAAGAAGATATGAATAAATATATAACACATGAAAGTGTACATCAGAGTAGTGGTCAGAAAGATCCACGATAATACAAAAGAATAGCATCACGTGCTATACAAAAGAATAAGTACACAACATAGAGTCTATATCTCAAAGGTGTACATCCAAAAACTACTAATCTATGTAGTTAGCCAAAAGTCAGAATAATCCTGAAGAGAAGTCAAGCAGAAGCACCTGTAACATCTCGGTCTGACCCGAGTATTATTTATAAGAAAATAATAAATGGATCAGTCTAGCTATAAATATCAGATGATATGGTATAAAGTAAAAGGCATGACATGAACATGTAATAACCATAACGGCATACTACTATAAGTATGTAAATGATAATCAACAAAAGATTAATCAATATCACAAGAATCTTCTCAAAGATAAAATAGGGTATCATACCCTAAACTTGTATTCATAACAAGTCAATAACACATAAATTCACCAATGCACAAAAACTGATATCATATCAATGAAAATCATGAAAATTGGTGAAGCACAAAATTCCAGAAATCATCACCAGATATCCAGAAAACACATAAAAAGGGGGAGGCCTAACACATGAATGAGAGCATGAAAACTCACCTACGCGTAAACACATGAATGAGAAGCTATCTCATGGAAGCTATCCATTAAATTTCCACATAGAAATGGCCCGAAGACCATGGGGGCTACCCCATATATGTGATGGCGAAACATCACAAAAGCGGGGTTTAGTCTCCCTCGCAGACAAAGAGACATCGCTCAATCGCTAGTCTAAATCACAAAAATGATCGTCATGATCATAAGGAAGTGTCAATTACACTAAGCCAACAAATATATGAGTTTAGCTTCATGTCCCATAACCACTAGCTTAACTTAAATATTTACGAACAAACTGTAGATCTCCACTAGGAAATTGTCACCAAAGGGTTCAATCGAACAAGTCCAAGAGCTAACCGACGAAGTGAACGCAAGCGTTTCATACCACTCGTTTTACTAAGTCGTTTAATTCGATTTCTCATCCGAGTGAAGTAAAGGCTTGTATATACTAATAGATTGGAAAACGGTTTAGGAAAAAGAGCTTTGTAATAAAATAGAGTTGAAATCGTTTTGATGAAAGAGCTTTGATATTTACTACTAGTATTGAAACCTTCATATCTTTAGAGTGACAAGTCACAAAACGATTGTTGAAACAAATCGAATCACATAAATTCACGTTCGAAGACGTGAGTAAAGTCCAAAGAAATAAATCCCAAAACCATCAAAGTAGGAATTTCTGTTGAATGTTTTTCAGGTAAGATCCCCTATGGAGAGGGGTCCATGGGGGTGGCAACCCCCTAGGTGGGGGTGCGGGGGCAACGCCCCTGCTACGGCCTAGTGGAAGACAACGACCTAAAGAAAAATGAGGTCTAACGACCTAAGGGTTCACGTGACCAACACAATGGCCGAGCGACCTAAAAAAATGGCCGAGCAACCTAACTGGAGCAAGCGACTTATAGGTCATACGACCTAATGGTGAGCGACTTACGGGAGGCGAGCGACCTAAGGAACTCGCGACCTAACCACGTAATAAGGTCGAGCGACCTAAGGGGAAAGGCCAAAGTACGCGACCTATGGACTGAGGCAGGACCGAGCAACCTATGACATAGGCGACTCACGACCTACGACCTACGACCTAAGGCCCGCGCGACCTTGTGAAATAGCAGAGGCAATATTAGGTCAGAGACGACCTACGACTTAAGGCCAGCGCGACCTAAAGTTTTAACATGCGAGCAACTTAAGATGATCGAGCGACCTAAAAGAGACGCGACTTAACTCAAGCAAGCCGAGCGATATAAGGTCGGGGACGACCTACGACTTAATGACCTAGTGCTACAGAGAGATATTAGGTCGGAGACGACCTACGACTTAGCGCCGCGCGACCTATCGATTCCAGAGCGAATTTTAAGGCTGGAACGACCTATCCCTGTGTGACTTTCCAACGCCAACGACCTAAACTGGCCGACCTATGAGTGCAGAACGACCTAGCAGTAGTTTTTCCACAAAAACACTTGAAATTTGGGTTTTTCGCCAATCTAATCCAAACCAAATGCAAATGTTGATGCTAAAGTGATAGGGAATCATTCCCAACAGTCCAAGATAGTTATATACAAGAATGTGAGATAAAAATCTCACTTTTTCACTAAAATGGATGAAGATGGAGATTGAAGGCAAGGAGAAGCAATCCAAAGCTTGAATCCACTATCTTCTACTTGAATTTGGAGTTGAATCTCAGATTTGCAATTGAATTTGAGTTTGGAATTTTAATTTCCACTTCCCACCACCATTTTTGATGAAGCTTGAATGTTAACACAAATGGTGAATGAAGTGAGGAAGAGGGTTGGGCTGAACTAAAGAAGGTGCAGTCCAAACCAAAGTCACATGCGGGAAAAGTGACGAAAATTTCACTATCTCCAAACATATCGAAGTTTACACTCAAAAAGATCGCAAACGTCATTTTGAACTCAATGGGGATGGTCTCGAGTCCTAATTTGACCGTATGCAAAAAGTAGCTTTTTGGACTAACATCCGACTAACGATAAAATATTTAAATAAAATATTTAAATATAGAATTGATAAATATGTGGGTTGTTACAGACTCCCCTCCTTAAAGAAATTGCGTCCTTGCAATATATAAGACGAAAATAAAAAGTAACAACCTTAAATGCATATTAACACAAAAGGAATTTGAAATAAGAAGTTTACCTCAAAGAGCATGAGAAAGTAATTCCGGATGTGTACGCTTGATGAATTCTCTAGTTTCCCAAGAGCAATCCTTAGAATTTGAGGACCATTGAACTTTAACAAGAGGAACATCTTTATTTCGAAGTCGTTTGATCTCCGAAGCAATAATTCGAACAGGCTGCTGCTCATAAGTTAAATTAGGTGAAACTTCAATCTCTTCCACAATGCCGGGTTCAAGAATAGAATCGGAATCCCGGAGGCACTTCCGTAATTGAGAAACGTGAAACACGTCATGCATAGCAGAAAACTGAGCCGGCAATGAAAGGCGATAAGCCAAGGAACCAATACGTTCGGTGATAGGAAATGGCCCAATATATCGAGGCACTAACTTTCCCGATCGACTGAAACGTACAACACCCTTCATTGGTGAAACACGAATAAATACAAGATCACCAACAGAAAATTCTAATTCCCTTCTTCGGTTATCGGCATAGGATTTTTGTCTACTCTGGGCTTCTTTCATCCTATGTCGAATAAGTTCAATCTTTTCTGTGGAATCTCGAATAAAATCTGGTCCTAAAACCAGCTTCTCACCGGCCTCAAGCCAACAAGAAGGAGATCGGCATGGCCTTCCATAGAGTGCCTCGAAAGGAGCCATACCAATACTAGATCGGAAGCTGTTATTATAGGAAAACTAAACTAGTGAAATATGATCTTCTCAACTTCCACCAAAGTCAAGAACACAAGCACGAAGGAGATCTTCAAGTGTTTGATTCACATGCTCAGTTTGTCCATCGGACTGGGGGTGATAAGCGGTGCTAAAATTAAGCTTCGTTCCCAAAGCTTTTTGAAGACTCTTCCAGAATCCACTAGTAAACAATGGATCTCGATCACTAACAATAGAAGTAGGGACTCCATGTAGTTTAACAATTTCTTTAATAAAGAGTTTGGCCAGAAGAGGAACGGTTCGGTTCGACCGAACGGGAATAAAATGGGTAGATTTAGTAAGTCTATCAACAATCACCCATAAGCCATTCTGACCCGAACGAGAACGGGGAAGGCCATCAATAAAATCCATGGAAATTTGATCGCACTTCCAAACTGGAATTTCCAATGGTTGCAATAACCCACCGGGCCTTTGATGTTCTGCCTTAACAAGTTGGCAAGTCGTGCAACACTTAACAAAGTTAGCGATATCAGATTTCATTCCCTCCCAGTAATAAAGTCGCTTCATATCCGCGTACATTTTACTGCTACCGGGATGAATGGAATATTTGGAACGATGTGAATCTTCAAGAATATCTTTACGAAGATCACTAATATTTAGTACGATAAGTCTACCAAATTTTTGAATGCCGCCACGAGAATCGATATCAAAGTCTTTCAAACCTTCAATATCGGTTTTATCCTTAAGGTTTTGGCCAGGCAAAGCCAATTCAGGATCTAGCCGTTGAGCTTCAAGAATGCGGTCTAATAGA
Source organism: Allium fistulosum (assembly GCA_030737815.1). NCBI lineage: Eukaryota > Viridiplantae > Streptophyta > Magnoliopsida > Asparagales > Amaryllidaceae > Allium > Allium fistulosum. Next base: position 1,339,365,290 of record CM060901.1, on the reverse strand, counting down.
GAAGGACGAGCCTCAAGGCTACATAAAACAAGAGATGAACATAAATCGGAAACGCGATCTCGAATTTCACAAGTGGATAAAAGTTCGATATCGTTCCATTCAGATATCATCATGGAAACAACCGCTTGTTGTTTGCGACTGAGTGCATCAGCAACTTGATTCCCCTTTTCGGGAGTATAAAGAATGTCAAGATCATAAGAGGCAAGAAATTCGAGCCAACGCTGTTGACGCAAATTAAGTTCCTTTTGAGAAAATAAATGTTTTAAAGGCTTATGATCAGTATAAAGTATAAACTTCTCTCCCAAAAGATAATGCCACCAAATTCGAAGGGCGAAAATGATAGCCGCAAGTTCTTAATCATGTGTGGCATATCTAGTCTCAGCCGGCTTCAATTGCCTAGAAGCATAAGCAATAACACGTTCTTTTTGCATAAGAACGGCACCCAAACCAACGCGACTAGCATCGGTATAAACGACAAAGTCCTGATTCCCTTCGGGGATAATAAGAATAGGAGCATCAGAAAGGAGTTCTTTTAATTTCTGAAAAGAAGTTTCACATTTGTCCGACCAAATGTATTTAACACCTTTCTTTGTTAAGCCAGTAAGAGGCACGGCAATCTTAGAAAAGTCTTTTATAAAACAGCGGTAATAACCTGCCAATCCGAGAAAGCTACGGATTTCAGTCACGCTCTCCGGTCTCTTCCAATTTTGAATCGCTTCAATCTTTGAAGGATCCACTGATATTCCGGATTCGGAAATAATATGACCGAGAAACTTCACACTAGATTGCCAAAAGTGGCATTTAGAAATTTTTTCCTTTAATTGATTGCTCCTAAGAGTTTCCAATACAATCCAAAGATGCTTTTCATGTTCCTCTTCGGTTTTAGAATACACAAGAATATCATCAATAAAAATGAGAACAAACCGATCGAGAAAATCTTTGAAAACTCTATTCATAAGGTCAACAAAATAAGCCGGAGCATTCGTTAAACCGAATGGCATAAATAGCCATTCATAAGATCCATAGCGTGTATGGAACGAAGTCAAAGGAATACTATCCTCTGCAATACGAAGCTGATGGAAACCGGTAGCCAAGTCCAATTGTGAAAAGACTCTAGCACCACTAAGTTGGTCAAACAGATCATCAATCCGAGGCAATGGATATTTATTCTTAATAGTAAGATCATTAAGCTTGCGGTAGTCGACGCAAAGCCTAAGTGTACCATCGGACTTACTTACGAAAATAGCTGAAGCTCCCCAAGGCGAGGAACTAGAGCGAATAAGTTGCTTCGTCTCCAACTCGGATAGTTGTTTGCGCATCTCTTCATTCTCCTTATTGGACATGCGATAAGGAGGACGGGTAATAGGTTGAGCTCCAGGTATAAGATTAATTTTGAACTCAATTGCTCGTTTAGGTGGTAATCCTAAAATGGGCTCAAAGATGTCGGAAAATTCACGAACGACGCGAATAAGAGAAATGACGTCTTCCTCATCATCATTATCATTATCACGAGGATTTAAAGAATATAAAGATGCAAACAAAGTGGAATCCGAATCTTTAAGAATAATAGAAATCTGGTTAACAGATTGCGGATGTCGGAGATAAATAGTCCGCTCAGGACATAGGATATGAGCTTCATAACGAGTAAGCCAATCCATACCCAAAATTATTCCAAAGCATAAGTAACGCATGACATGCAAATCGGCTAGGAAAGAAAAATCACACAAAATAATCTCGACATCTTTACAAAGCAGACTAAGAGTTGCGGATCCACCAACTGGATTCGCAATCCTTAAAGAAGTCATTAAAGCAACAACACTTAAAGAAAAAGTATCGACAAGTTCCTTTGATATAAAAGAATGGGATGCACCCGTATCAAAGAGAACTCTAATAGGTTGATCATGAAATAATATAATGCCATCAAGGACAGAATGAGACATACCTTGACCGCGAGATGTGTTGCCAGGGGCTTGAGCAACATTTAACTTTCCCTCCTTCTCTTGAAGCCTAGGGCATTGGTGCATAAAATGATCTGGACTTTTACAATAGCGGCAAGAGCGGGGCTTTGAACACTTGTTCGAAAAATGACCCTTAACACCACAGTTAAAGCATTTCTTATCATCAGAGGAAAAAGTCTTTGCAGCAGGAATTGCTTGCTTACCCTTTTTGTTGGGATAAGGACCCTTGAACATGTTAGGCCTTTTCTTGTTGTTGAAGTTTGGTTTAGCAGCCACCACTTCAACATCACTGTCCTTATCTGCCTCTTCAAGATGAAGGGCGATATCAATGAGTTGATCGAAAGAAACTTCTAATTTTAGAAGTAATGGTTTCTTGAGATTCTTGTTTAAGCCATAGACGAACCGCTAGTTCTTCTTCAATGGGGTGTTGATGTATTCAACACCGTATTTGGACAGTGACTCAAAGGATGCGACATAATCTGTCATAGAGGATGTGCCTTGAACAAGGTCTATGAAACGACGAGCCAACGTCACTTTCTCTGCTTCTGGTATGAATTTTAACTCGAAGCGTTCCCGAAATTGCTCCCAGGTGAGATCCGCTTCATTAATCTCTGAAATAAGAAGTTCGTACCAATCCAATGCTCTCTCTTGGAGCATACTGGAGGCCACCTGAACATGGTGAAGATCGACAAGATTCATGCGAGAAAAGATTCTATCGCATGTTCTTAACCAAGCCTGGACCTCGATAATAGTTTCAGAACCTTTGAATGGTTTCCTACCCAAGTTGGTATAATCGTTGCACAAACGTGCAAATCCAGACTTAGGATGAGTAGGTTCCTGATTAGGACCAGCTGCTTGAGCATTCTTTACTAAGTCAAGAAGCTGTTGAGCGGTCATAAAAACTCCATCCTGGGGAGTAACAGTAGATGGTCCAGCTCTGGTACGGCCTGGTCTAGACATTCTCTCCTTTAAGAAAGAGAGAAGAAGAAAAAGGTTATTCACCAAATGAATATCAAGCAATCTTGATAGATAAAACAAGGAATCATAAAGAAAACAGGATGAATCGGTTCGAAGACTCGAACTAAATCCTGAAACACAACTCCTAAGGTGGACTTAGGACGATGATCCTTGTTAAGTTATTCTGCATTGTTCTAAAGTTTGGCTTTGATACCAAGCTGTGACACCCCACCTCTATACCCACGCTAACCAAGAACACTATGATGTAGTGCTGTCAATTAGCACGGAGAATAAGGCTGTGGAGGAGCGACCATCCATGTAACTTCTTTGTGCGAGCACCGATATGTCAGATAGAATAGAATGCATATCTTTTAAGGAGGAAATTCGACATACCGATACAAACACAAAGCTATCACACGGTGGCTATATATAATCTTCGGAAACAAACACAGAAATAATCATAACATAAATCAGTCACAGACATCCATATCACAAAGGCGGAAGAAGATATGAATAAATATATAACACATGAAAGTGTACATCAGAGTAGTGGTCAGAAAGATCCACGATAATACAAAAGAATAGCATCACGTGCTATACAAAAGAATAAGTGCACAACATAGAGTCTATATCTCAAAGGTGTACATCCAAAAACTACTAATCTATGTAGTTAGCCAAAAGTCAGAATAATCCTGAAGAGAAGTCAAGCAGAAGCACCTGTAACATCTCGGTCTGACCCGAGTATTATTTATAAGAAAATAATAAACGGATCAGTCTAGCTATAAATATCAGATGATATGGTATAAAGTAAAAGGCATGACATGAACATGTAATAACCATAATGGCATACTACTATAAGTATGTAAATGATAATCAACAAAAGATTAATCAATATCACAAGAATCTTCTCAAAGATAGAATAGGGTATCATACCCTAAACTTGTATTCATAACAAGTCAATAACACATAAATTCACCAATGCACAAAAACTGATATCATATCAATGAAAATCATGAAAATTGGTGAAGCACAAAATTCCAGAAATCATCACCAAATATCCAGAAAACACATAAAAAGGGGGAGGCCTAACACATGAATGAGAGCATGAAAACTCACCTACGCGTAAACACATGAATGAGAAGCTATCTCATGGAAGCTATCCATTAAATTTCCACATAGAAATGGCCCGAAGACCATGGGGGCTACCCTATATATGTGATGGCGAAACATCACAAAAGCGGGGTCTAGTCTCCCTCGCAGACAAAGAGACATCGCTCAATCGCTAGTCTAAATCACAAAAATGATCGTCATGATCATAAGGAAGTGTCAATTACACTAAGCCAGCAAATATATGAGTTTAGCTTCATGTCCCATAACCACTAGCTTAACTTAAATATTTACGAACAAACTGTAGATCTCCACTAGGAAATTGTCACCAAAGGGTTAAATCGAACAAGTCCAAGAGCTAACCGACGAAGTGAACGCAAGCGTTTCATACCACTCGTTTTACTAAGTCGTTTAATTCGATTTCTCATCCGAGTGAAGTAAAGGCTTGTATATACTAATAGATTGGAAAACGGTTTAGGAAAAAGAGCTTTGTAATAAAATAGAGTTGAAATCGTTTTGATGAAAGAGCTTTGATATTTACTACTAGTATTGAAACCTTCATATCTTTAGAGTGACAAGTCACAAAACGATTGTTGAAACAAATCGAATCACATAAATTCACGTTCGAAGACGTGAGTAAAGTCCAAAGAAATAAATCCCAAAACCATCAAAGTAGGAATTTCTGTTGAATGTTTTTCAGGTAAGATCCCTTATGGAGAGGGGTCCATGGGGGTGGCAACCCCCTAGGTGGGGGTGCGGGGGCAATGCCCCTGCTACGGCCCAGTGGAAGACAGGTTAGCCTACGACCTAAAGAAAAATAAGGTCTAACGACCTAAGGGTTCACGCGACCAACACAATGGCCGAGCGACCTAACAAAATGGCCGAGCGACCTAACTGGAGCAAGCGACTTATAGGTCATACGACCTAATGGTGAGTGACTTAAGGGAGGCGAGCGACCTAAGGAACTCGCGACCTAACCAGGTAATAAGGTCGAGCGACCTAAGGGGAAAGTACAAAGTACTCGACCTATGGACTGAGGCAGAACCGAGCGACCTACGACCTAGGCGACTCACGACCTACGACCTAAGGCCCGCGCGACCTAGTGAAATAGCAGAGGCAATATTAGGTCGGAGACGACCTACGACTTAAGGCCAGCGCGACCTAAAGTTTTAACACGCGAGCGACTTAAGATGATCGAGCGACCTAAAAGAGACACGACTTAACTCAAGCAAGCCGAGCGATATAAGGTCGGGGACGACCTACGACTTAACGACCTAGTGCTACAGAGAGATATTAGGTCGGAGACGACCTACGACTTAGCACCGCGCGACCTATCGATTCTAGAGCGAATTTTAAGGCTGGAACGACCTATCCCTGTGTGACTTTTCAACACCAACGACCTAACCTGGCCGACCTATGAGTGCAGAATGACCTAGCTGCAGTTTTCCACTAAAACACTAGAAATTTGGGTTTTTAGCCAATCCAATCCAAACCAAATGCAAATTTTAATGCTAAACTGATAGGGAATCATTCCCAATAGTCCAAGATAGTTATATACAAGAATGTGAGATAAAAATCTCACTTTTTCACTAAAATGGATGAAGATGGAGATTGAAGGCAAGGAGAAGTAATGCAAATCTTGAATCCACTATCTTCTACTTGAATTTGGAGTTGAATCTCAGATTTGCAATTGAATTTGAGTTTGGAATTTTAATTTCCACTTCCCACCACCATTTTTGATGAAGCTTGAATGTTAACACAAATGGTGAATGAAGTGAGGAAGAGGGTTGGGCTGAACTAAAGAAGGTGCAGTCCAAACCAAAGTCACAAGCGGGAAAAGTGACGAAAATTTCACTATCTCCAAACATATCGAAGTTTACACTCAAAAAGATCGCAAACGTCATTTTGAACTCAATGGGGGTGGTCTCGAGTCCTAATTTGACCGTATGCAAAAAGTAGCTTTTTGGACTAACATCCGACTAACGATAAAATATTTAAATAAAATATTTTAATATAGAATTGATAAATATGCGGGTTGTTACATATTTGCTAAATAAAATAAATAACACAGAATTTGAATTCAAACGAATATTTTATTCAAACAAATATTTATTACAATTTTGATAGTACAATTTCAAGCTCTCACTATAACTATACAATTTCAGTCACAATACAATTACATCACATTTTTCATAGTTACATCAGTTCCTCACTACCTATCACTCACACTCGTATTTATCTTCAACTTTATTACAATGTGAATCCAGCATCTGAGCAATCTGCAGAAATATACATTGACGCAGTAAAATTGAAAATAAAATATTTTTGCAGTATAAAACAAAATATGAATTGTGTTTTTATTGGTGCCTCAGATATATGGGTTGTTGTCATCTATTTTGATTGTGTAATATCTGTACATATCAGTATTCTTATCAGAGACAGGTAATCGTGAGTGGCTGCAATACACACGTGTACATTTGTACACGTGTGCACTGCCTCGCCAACTCGTGTGCATAGTTGAGCCAAAAGACAAGCTGGATTCAACACAAGTGAAACCAAAAGCAAAGTCCATCAGTGAAACAAGTAATGTACACATGAATGCTACAGTCTCAAGCTCAACCAGACTAGACTACATGAATACAATGGAGCAATGCAACAGTCAAGTCCAGTCATATGTAATCGATGCAAGAGTCAATCAATACAACAATGTACGACAGTGTTCACAAATACAACTCACTAACAAGCTCGAAGAACCAGAGTACAAAGGACTCGACCAAGAAGTGCACCCAGACACAAGCCTGAATCATGGTGTACAAAAGAAAGTGCACTAACAACTCAAAACAGAAATGTAAATGCAACTGAATACATAACAAGTCAAGGAAGCAAAACTATCAATGCAGACAAGAAGCAACTACAAGTTCAAGATGGAACGAAGACTACAAGGACAACACATATATACATACATAGATGTATGTATACACATGATTTCAGTGCATATTCAAAGTGCACATGAACTATTCAAACAACAATGATGAACCAAAGTACACAAAGCATGGGTCAGAATCAAACAAGTCAAGATGAATACAAGTTCATCATGTAGCAGTGCAACTCGAAGTCAAGAACAACAGCTACAACTCAAATGCAAGCTCAACTAATCAAGTGAAACAATACAGCAATGAATCAAGTAAACAGAGAAGTGCATAAGTACAGATTCAAACAAGTCCACACTACAACTTCAACAAATCAGAGAATGGTTCAAGTGATGAAGCACTGCAACACAATGAACTCAAGCCACAAGTACAGGAAGGTACAAACATAGAAGCAACTGCATAAACCAAATCTAAGCAGTTTAAACATCAAACCAAGCTCGAACACAGGTGGCCAAAGTCAACATTGTCAAATAATATCAAGCCGAAGTCACAAAGAACGAAATCAACATCGTCAAAATTGGTCAAAGTCGAAGTCAACAATTTAAATACCAGAGAAGTTCGAATAAATCAAAGCCATAGTCAAAATGAAGAAGTCATCAGCAAATTCAAATGCTACAGAGAGTCAAAACCGTGAGCACCAGGAAGATACGAATTAACAAAGCCAGAAAATCACAAAATCAGAAACGTGTTGAATGATTCGAAGTCAACAACGTGATGACCAAGGAGTCGAAACCAAAGCCGTGATTATCACGTAATAAAATCACATATATACGTATTTTGGAAAAGGTCAGAAGAATATCTAAACCAAGCAATCAAATTAAAACTGAATCGAACAGCTCAATATCAATACCGTGTTGATCAAGTTTTAAAACCGTGTCAACCAAGAACGAATATACGAGAGTGACAAAGTCAGAATCATCTCAAACGTTCAAGCAAAATCAATTGGCCAAGTAAAATCAGTTGACAAATTCAAAGAAATCAAATCAGACGAAAATCAAGGATTTCATATCCTATATAAACCCAATCATCACTGGCATTTAAATCATCGAGTTCAATCAAGCCAAAACCAGCAAAGCAAAAAGAGAAAATCTCATACCGGTATCATAGACGAACTCGAGAGGAGGAGCCGCGAGCATCAACAATAAAATTTGACGGAGCGGCTCCTTTAATTTTCGAAAGCCCTAAATTTTCAGAGCGAAGAGGAAGACGAACTCGAAAAGGAGCCGCAAACATTCGATTCGATCAGAGAACGAAATTGAAGCTGCTGAGTGTAGTAAACAGTGAGACGATCAATCGACAGAGAAACAACATCGACCGGCATCATTATCAGAAACCCTAATTCAGAGCAACAGAGAAAGAGGAACGAGAGCCATCATTTTACACAAGCAAAAAGAAACGGGCTAGAAGAAATAAAAATGGGGCCGGCCTTGTTATCTAAACAAGGGCTTTAGTTTTTAAATATTTAAAAGGGGCAAAAGAATTTGTTCTCAAGTTCTTTTATTCATTTATCTTTTACTCTTGTTTTAATTTTCTGTTTTTGTTATTTAAAGTCTAAACTTTGGTAAATCACTACCTAGGGTTTAGGTAGTGTCAGATTGTCTAGTTAGGATTAGCTCAGTAAGTAGGGTGTGCGAGTTTGCAAAACTCTATAGGCGGTAGCAGGGTGTGCGAGTCTGTTAGAGTGTTTGTAAGCGGGAGACTATTTAATTCTAATAGATATCTGGGAATGCAGCAGTAGGCAGGGATTGCCGAAGCTGGGTAAATTTTGTGTGTGATTTACTTTTCAGCATATTTACTTCTCTGCAGTTTGTTATTGCATTTAATTCAGTAAATTCGTGAAAATTTTCTATAACCCTATTCACCCCCCCTCTAGGGTTAATCTAGATCCTACAAGTGGTATCAGAGCCCGACATTTTTTTCTTTAACTCTAGAGTCATGAATCCACCAAATAATGCTTTTTCTGAGGGGCAATCTATTGTTAGGCCACCAATGTTTAATGGGAATGATTATGCTTATTGGAAAGTTAGGATGGGTATTTATCTTAGTTCTATTGATTATGATGTTTAGTACATTATTGAAACTGGCTATAAATCTCCCACTATAACAGTTGGTGATACTAAGATTCCTAAACCTAAGGATAGGTGGGACACTAACGATAAGAAATTAAAAACTACAAATGCTAAAGCCATGAATGCTTTGATCTGTGCTCTTGATAAGAATGAATTTAATATAATTTCTCATTCTAAAACTGCGCAGGAAATTTGGCATACCTTGGAGGTGACACATGAAGGAACTTCTCAAGTCAAGGAGTCTCGTCTAGCCCTATTTAGCAATGAATACGAGAATTTTGTGATGGACAAAGGCGAGAGCATAAAGGACATGTTTGGACGCTTTTCAACTTTGGTGTACAATGCTAGAGCGCTTGGGAAGGTATTCACTGAGGTAGAGCTTGTGAGGAAGGTGCTACGAGTCTTACCAATGAACTTTGAGGCAAAGGTCACGGCAATACAAGAATCGAAAGATCTGAGTAAACTAAGCATGGAGGAGTTGATCGACAACTTGATGACATATGAGCTTGAGCTAAAAACAAAGGAGGAACGCAACAACTCCGAATCAAAGAAGAAGACGATTGCCTTAAAGAGCAAAGAAGAGAGTGATGAAGAAGAAGAAGAAGATCCAATTGAAGAGCTTGCAATGGCTGTCAATAATCTTAGAAAATGGTCAAGATTCGGGCCACGCAAGAAAAAAACAAATGGTAATAGGTCAAAAGATTCTGACAATTCCGATAATGAATTGACTTGCTATAACTGCAATAAGCATGGCCACTTCAAACAAAACTGTCCACTTCTCAAAAACAACAAAGGAAAGAAAAAGAAGAAGAAGGCCTTTGCAGCGACTTGGGATGATGAAGAAGGAGAGGAAGTTTCGAATAATAGCTCAGAGGAGGCTAATTTATGTCTTATGACAAAATCAGATTCAGAAGCAAGCTCGGAGGAATCTAGCGAGGTAAGTAACTATTCTTATAAAGAAATTGTTTTGATGTATTGTGATTTTACTAAAACAATTGATACTCTTGATTCTAAAATTGAAAAACTGAAATCTGATAGGAGAAAACTTGTCCATGAAAATTCTAGGTTAGAAACTGAACTTGAAAATATTCAAAACCTAGACTGTAAAAAATGCAAAATTTTAGATTCAGAATTATCAAAACTTAAGAATAGCTTTGAGAATCTTGAAAAAGAAAACTTGAGTCTTAAGGAAACCATTGACACTAGGAGAAAGGATTTTATAAATAGATGCACCTCACTTGTGACTGAAAACACAACACTAAAAACCAAAGTCCAAAATTTTGAGAAAACTCTGAATAACTTTTCAAGAGGAGAAAAATCATTCAACATGTTATTGGGAAATCAACTTTTTGCTAACAATAGAAAAGGACTAGGCTTTGGGAAAACACAAGTTGATGATAATGCAAAAGGTAAGACTGTCTTTCCTAGATGTGGAATAATTGGACATCGTGCTGAAAATTATAGTCATAGGAACAAGAACACAAAATTTATACAAGTTTGGGTTCCTAATAATTCTACAAACAAATTTCATGTCTATTGGAACAAGAATGAAAGGACAAAACAAGTTTGGGTGCCAAAAGGAACATATACTAATAGTTTTGGGTCTACTCAAACATATTCATCAAATTATTCTGCCACTAACATCCATGGACCTATAAAAACAAATAGGTCACAAAAATCTTTTACCGTGTAGGTGTGGTGGCAGGCTAAGGAACAACATTAGTGTTATCTGGATTCTGGCTGTTCCAGACACACAATGGGCGACAAATCAATGTTTCTTAGCCTAGTATAAAGGTGACAGATTCACAATGGGCAAACAACGAAAGATTATCATACAGGTAAAACAGGTAATTGTATTTATTTTCAAACGATAGATAAAATGTGAAAATCTGCACCATAATCTGAATTAAATCAGCCAGTTATGTGAAATGATTGATGATGATTAATTCTGATTTCATCTTTAAATGGATTTACTCGAAGTAATTATGATGGTTGACAGATTCTAATTTACTTGATATGATCTTACATTACTTGCTCTTATCTATGACTTTGATTTGTTCTTAAAAGTTGACCAACCATTTTTTTCATCATTGAATTTAATCTGTTTGGTCAAATTATGATGTTGATTGATTTCTGATTACTCATGCTATAAAAAGGTTTTTAAGAAATTGTTGAAATTGTTGAAACTTAGTGAAATTGGTGAAACTTCAAGAAATTGTTTTGAAGTAATGATGATGGTTTAATGACTGTTGATCCTACGGTTTCTAAATCTGACACTATGATATTTGTTTGATGGTTAACACGACTTCAATTCAAAGTCAAGAAAATTTCGTTTAAAGATTGTTGAAAATAATTCTGAGATAGTTTGTTGAAATTTCACAATCTGGTCTATGACATCCAACGAGTGAATATTGAGTGAAATTCAAAGTCAGATGCAGATCACACTGGTAATATAGTTGATAGAAAAATTACCAGTGGAACGTGATTAAATTTCGAGACATTCATTTGCTGCATCATTTTTCAAAGAAAATATCTGCATATTTTTCACTTGAAATAATTTCTATTTTAGCAGAAATTTTTCTTAAAAACCCTTTCTAGAAAATAATTTCCGTTGACCTTGTATCAGAATAGTTATTTAAGAAAATTTGATTTTATAACTATTTTTGAAATTGATTAACTGATCTGACCCCCTAATAATTATCTAAAAAGTTAGATAGTGATTGCAAATAAGATGAGTGTTGATATTAATCATATATTATGACTTGAGAAAGTATAATTAGAAAATTTCTTTAGAAATTTAAACAAGAGTTATAAAAACTTTTTGTTGATAAATATTCCATGATCATTTCTATTTCTATCATTTTTCTATCGACCATCACTCGTCAAAAATCAATATAGTATGTCAATATGTGGTAGTTTAAACGGGAAATCATTTGTGCTTCAATTTTATTATATTTCTAACAATAAAAAAATAATATCCAAAATATTCACTCTCATTTAAAAGTCCTCACGGTTATGCATGGGTGAATTACTTGGATTTTTGATTATGTGCTTCCATGCTCATTTAAAAGTCCTCATGGTTATGCATGTATGGAACGCAGATCAAAATTGATTGATTAAATAGACAAGTTGATTATAATCCCATTTAAAAGTCCTCACGGTTATGCGTGGTTAGAAGATACTTGAATTCATTTTTAAAATAAAAATAAAAATTTAGAATACTACTAACTCATTTAAAAGTCATAACGGTTATGCATGGTTATTAGATATTAAAATTTCCTGAAATAAATATACCACAAATAGACACAACTATATGGTTTTATTTGATGAAATCATTCATATCATTCTAAAGTGGAATATGCGTCAATTAAAGTATTTATGATTTTTGTTTGATTTTCTTATTGAAATTAATATTTACACTCGATTAAGCTTTAATATTGTATTAATGTCTATCACTATATCTCTATTTTTCTATTACTATTATTCTTTTGCTGATAACAAAAGGGGGAGAGAAATGTTAAGATTTTGAAAATAAAGGTCAAATATTTTCTAGTTGCATCAAAGCTCATTTGAATATTTTATTCTCATGCATATATGTGGGGGGAGTATTGTGTAGAAAGGGAGCATTCAAATAGGGGGAGCAAACTGAATAATCAAATACATTTAATATAGTCAAAATCTTAAATATATGTTTGTTATCATCAAAAGGGGGATTGTGGAATATGCATGTATATGTTTTTTGTTTGATGATAATAAACATATATACATTCATTTAAATGTATTTGATATTGTACTATTTTATTTTTCACAGATTAAATAGATATTTTCTGAATAAAATAAATAACACAGAATTTGAATTCAAACGAATATTTTATTCAAACAAATATTTATTACAATTTTGATAGTACAATTTCAAGCTCTCACTATAACTATACAATTTCAGTCACAATACAATTACATCACATTTTTCATAGTTACATCAGTTCCTCACTACCTATCACTCACACTCGTATTTATCTTCAACTTTATTACAATGTGAATCCAGCATCTGAGCAATCTGCAGAAATGTACATTGACGTAGTAAAATTGAAAATAAAATATTTTTGCAGTATAAAACAAAATATGAATTGTGTTTTTATTGGTGCCTCAGATATATGGGTTGTTGTCATCTATTTTGATTGTGTAATATCTGTACATATCAGTATTCTTATCAGAGACAGGTAATCGTGAGTGGCTGCAATACACACGTGTACATTTGTACACGTGTGCACTGCCTCGCCAACTCGTGTGCATAGTTGAGCCAAAAGACAAGCTGGATTCAACACAAGTGAAACCAAAAGCAAAGTCCATCAGTGAAACAAGTAATGTACACATGAATGCTACAGTCTCAAGCTCAACCAGACCAGACTACATGAATACAATAGAGCAATGCAACAGTCAAGTCCAGTCATATGTAATCGATGCAAGAGTCAATCAATACAACAATGTACGACAGTGTTCACAAATACAACTCACTAACAAGCTCGAAGAACCAGAGTACAAAGGACTCGACCAAGAAGTGCACCCAGACACAAGCCTGAATCATGGTGTACAAAAGAAAGTGCACTAACAACTCAAAACAGAAATGTAAATGCAACTGAATACATAACAAGTCAAGGAAGCAAAACTATCAATACAGACAAGAAGCAACTACAAGTTCAAGATGGAACGAAGACTACAAGGACAACACATATATACATACATAGATGTATGTATACACATGATTTCAGTGCATATTCAAAGTGCACATGAACTATTCAAACAACAATGATGAACCAAAGTACACAAAGCATGGGTCAGAATCAAACAAGTCAAGATGAATACAAGTTCATCATGTAGCAGTGCAACTCGAAGTCAAGAACAACAGCTACAACTCAAATGCAAGCTCAACTAATCAAGTGAAACAATATAGCAATGAATCAAGTAAACAGAGAAGTGCACAAGTACAGATTCAAACAAGTCCACACTACAACTTCAACAAATCAGAGAATAGTTCAAGTGATGAAGCACTGCAACACAATGAACTCAAGCCACAAGTACAGGAAGGTACAAACACAGAAGCAACTGCACAAGCCAAATCTAAGCAGTTTAAACATCAAACCAAGCTCGAACACAGGTGGCCAAAGTCAACATTGTCAAATAATATCAAGTCGAAGTCACAAAGAACGAAATCAACATCGTCAAAATTGCTCAAAGCCGAAGTCAACAATTTAAATACCAGAGAAGTTGAATAAATCAAAGCCATAGTCAAAATGAAGAAGTCATCAGCAAATTCAAATGCTACAGAGAGTCAAAGCCATGAGCACCAGGAAGATACGAATTAATAAAGCCAGAAAATCACAAAATCAGAAACGTGTTGAATGATTCGAAGTCAACAACGTGATGACCAAGGAGTCGAAACCAAAGCCGTTATTATCACGTAATAAAATCACATATATACGTATTTTGGAAAAGGTCAGAAGAATATCTAAACCAAGCAATAAAATTAAAACTGAATCGAACAGCTCAATGACAATACCATGTTGATCAAGTTTTAAAACCGTGTCAACCAAGAACGAATATACGAGAGTGACAAAGTCAGAATCATCTCAAACGTTCAAGCAAAATCAACTGGCCAAGTAAAATCAGTTGACAAATTTAAAGAAATCAAATCAGACGAAAATCAAGGATTTCATATCCTATATAAACCCAATCATCACTGGCATTTAAATCATCGAGTTCAATCAAGCCAAAACTAGGAAAGCAAAAAGAGAAAATCTCATACCAGTATCGTAGACGAACTCGAGAGGAGGAGCCGCGAGCATTAACAATAAAATTTGACAGAGCGGCGCCTTTAATTTTCGAAAGCCCTAAATTTTCAGAGCGAAGAGGAAGACGAACTCGAAAAGGGGCCGCAAACATTCGATTCGATCAGAGAACGAAATTCAAGCTGCTGAGTGTAGTAAACAGTGAGACGATAAATCGACAGAGCAACAACATCGACCGGCATCATTATCAGAAACCCTAATTCAGAGCAACAGAGAAAGAGGAACGAGAGCCATCATTTTACACAAGCAAAAAGAAACGGGCTAGAAGAAATAAAAATGGGGCCGGTCTTGTTATCTAAACAAGGGCTTTAGTTTTTAAATATTTAAAAGGGGCAAAAGAATTTGTTCTCAAGTTCTTTTATTCATTTATCTTTTGCTCTTGTTTTTATTTTCTGTTTTTGTTATTTAAAGTCTAAACTTTGGTAAATCACCACCTAGGGTTTAGGTAGTGTCAGATTGTCTAGTTAGGATTAGTTTAGTAAGCAGGGTGTGCGAGTTTGCAAAACTCTATAGGCGGTAGCAGGGTGTGCGAGTCTGTTAGAGTGTTTGTAAGCGGGAGACTCTTTAATTCTAATAGAAATCTGGGAATACAGCAATAGGCAGGGGTTGCCAAAGCTGGGTAAATTTTGTGTGTGATTTACTTTTCAGCATATTTACTTCTCTGTAGTTTGTTATTACGTTTATTTCAGTAAATTCATGAAAATTTGCTATAACCCTATTCACCCCCCCTCTAGGGTTAATCTAGATCCTACACTCACTACATATCACTCCTTCAATCGTATTTGATCTTCAACTCTATTTCAGTTTGAATCCAGCATCTAAGCTATTTGAAAAATAAACACTGACGATGTAAAATTGGAAAAGAAATATTTGTGCAGTGTACAAAGAAACGTGTGATTTTGAAAATGATTATTTTCCTCAGTTATTTGAGTTGTTCGTCATCATTTATTTTGAATTCATATTACACGAACAGTTTCTGACATGCACAGTGTATCACTGTACATGCCACAAGGCTGTGCACACCGATATACATTTGATAAAGTTCCAAGGACAGGTGAGCACAAGGTCAAACCCAAGCCGAGGCTGGATTCAACTCAAGTTAAAATGCTCGACCAAAACAAAAATGCACTTGTCAATAGTGGTGAACAAACAAAACATCAAATGGCAAGTGTAGCCTCATTAGTGAAGACCAACATACATGTATATACATGAGTATGATGCAACCAGAGAAAATCAACATGACTGCATACAAGTTCATGTACAACCAAACATGAAATGGCTAGAATCAAACTCAAATAAACAACATACAACATGAAGTGGACATCAAGAAATCAAGGGAAATGGCCAAGGAGACTTCAACATTCACCAAAACCAAAGGCATGAAAAAACAGAATACAGGATGCAAATACAACAGAGGTGACAACATAGCATCAAGCCGAGCAAGGCATCACAAGCATACATATATACATGTGCAAACAGACATGTATACATGTATATATATATGCAGTAACAATATGGGATGGAATGAAGCAGTGGAACAATACCGGTGCACATGCATACAACTCAACAATAACTGTACACATGAATGCATACATGTGACAATGTACATACAGTACAAGCCTCAACATTTACAAGTTTATATGTAGTGTCATATACACATGTATACATATGTACACATATATATATATGTATACATGTATATAGTTCAGAAAGCATCACACCAAATGTACAAGAATGAAAGTCCAAAAAAGCAACTAGCACATGTATATACACAGTGCATACATAAGCAACAAAGACCAGTCAGAGCATGCAAGTGAAACCTCAACCGAGACCACTTCAAGTAACAGTGACAACCAAACAAAAATGAGACTAGACCAAATTTCCAGTGAACCAAGCAAGCCAGTGAAACAAAGTGCAGTCACATATATGACAATAATGCAGACAAGCTACATGAAACAGAGACAAACAGTGGTAAACTCTAAGGAAACAAGAAATGCAAATATGAGCAGGCAGTAACATGAAATGCCTCAAACAAGAACAGACTCGAGGCTCAGAAATTCAACATTTTACTAGGGAAACATATTCGAAATATATATGCAAAACTTTCGAATATATGAATACATCAAAGAGTTGTAGATTTCAAAATGAACAAATCAAAGTCCAGTTCATTTCAGAATTTTAAATGCCAAATTCAAATACCAAACTCAAAGGAGCAAAGAACGGAACCAAAGTAAATGCAAGCCGTGGTGACCAAGCAAGCATAACAGAAAAATATACGAATTGAACCAGTCAGGATTAATCACATCATTCAATCGAAAATTAGTGGCCAAGCATAGTAACATGAAGAGTTCAAATAAAACAAATACGAACGATAATTTAGGCTTCGATCCCTATAAATACCATTAACATCATCGGCAATTAGAGCATTCGTGTTTAAGCAAAAACAAGGAGCAATAAATCATTCAACTCGAATCAAAGTCGAGAATTACCAATAATCAATAAAGGCATTCACGTACCAATTCACGCATCTTTCGATCTCGACTAATTGAAGCAGCCGCATATTAATCAAAGCAAGCGAGTTGATTGACAAAGCAAACTGAAGAAAGACCATCACTCAATCAAATGTTTTTGAATTGGCAGCCTCAAATTCAAGAACCTTGATTTTCAGAACGAAGAGGAACGAAGAGGAATGAGAAAGCGACCGAAGACATTAACAAGAGAAAAGGGAATAAATTATTTTTATTACAGTGTTTTCTTCTTTGGGCCGACTTATAATTTCTATTGGGCTTAATTTTTAAAATTAGGGTTTTTTATTTAGTGTTTTTTTATTTAGTATTGTTCTTTTAAACTTTTATAAAATTCTAGTTGTGTGACTAGGGGACGAAGTACGGTGGTGTAGTTCGAGAATTCGCAACTGGCAGGGTTTTGAGCGTAGAGTTAGGTTAGTCGACAGTGGGTGTCGCAAATTACGTGTGTAAGCGTCTGACTAGTTAATTTCTAGTAGAAACCTTGGGGCAGCACGTAGGCAGAGTTTTGCCGAAGCTGGGAAAATCTATGTTGTTCTATTTCTGCTTTTATTATTCTGCTATTGTCTGTGCTGCAATTATTTTATATATTTCCGCATTAATTTTTATAATTATTAGTATCACCCTATTCACCCCCCCTCTAGGGTGAAATCGATCCTACAAGTGGTATCAGAGCAAGGTTAATAGCAAGGATGTCTAACCCTAGTTGCAAATCTAGCAAGAGCCAGTCCAATATTATTCCCCCTATTTTTGATGGAACAGAATTTTTAAATTGGAAATTAAGAATGGAATTTTATTTAAAAAATCTGTTAATTTTAAATGTTGGGATATTATTGAAAATGGGTGTGATATAGTAGACGAGAAAATTACTTCGATTAATGCTCTTGCTATGCATATACTATATTCTCGTATTAATCGAGATAATTTTAACTATATCTCTCATTATGAAAGTGCACAGGAAATCTGGAATACTTTTGATGCAATATATGATGCAAAACTCAAAACGGTGAGAAATCCTTCACAATCGACTCAGTTGAAGAAACGTGCTTGACATGATTTGCAAAAGACAGAAGTGATGAAGATTCAATAGCCGATGAGATAAGTGATCTTTCATTCAATGATTTATTTCTCTTGTGCCGAAAATTAATTGAAAATAATAAAGCCCTTGAGATGAAAAATAACAAGTTGAAAAGGAAACAATCTAAACTGCGTCAGAAAAATAATGATTTGGAAAATGAGCTTAAAAATATTAAGAAAAAAAAATTATAATTGCAAAAGGTGTTTGGACTATGAAAAAGAATTTACCTGTTTTCAAGAAAACTTTCAAAAGTTAGAAAACGAAATTTTAATTCGGGGGAAAAATAAAACTGAGTTGATTTGTAAAAATAACATTTTGCAAAAAGAGTTGGATAGTTTTAAGAAGTCAGAAAGTTCTAAATGTGTGATTTTTGAAAAGGAATTTAATGAAGTCAGCGAAAATTTCATAACCCTTAAAAAAGAAAATGTGATTTTGAGCAAATATGATATTATTCGATTAAATCACGAGTTTGAAAAGGAGATTGAAAAAATCATGGATTTTGAAAATTTTGAATTTAAAAAACTCCAATTCTTTGAAATCGAGATGTTAGAAATTGAGACTAAAATTAGAAAGCTTAAAAATGAAAATATGGACTTGAAAATGAAGAATTTTGAAAAGAGAGATAGTACCATTAGTTGTTGTTTCGAAGCTAATAAATGAAAATAAACTTTTAAAATCCAAAGTTAATAAACTTGAGTTGGTTACTCGGAAATTTTACACTAGAGATAAATCATTTAATATGCTCTTAGAAAATCAAATCTTCGATATAGGTCACAATTAAGGAGAAAAGTGTGATACCCAAATACGTAAAGTGTGGAAATATTGGACATGGCAAGAATAATTATCGAAATATATACAAACAGAAAACCATACCAATTTGGGTTCCAAAAGGCACGAATATAAAATCCCTTAAACAAATCTGGGTGCCATTGTCTTGGTTCTCCGCAAACTTATTTTTCAAAATATGTTGTCACTAACAACCATGGACCTAAAAAACAAATAGGTCACAAAAATCTTTTCTCGTGTAGGTATGGTGGCAGGCTAAGGAACAACAATAGTGTTACCTGGATTTTGGCCGTTCCAGGCACACGACGGGCGATAAATCAAAGTTCCTTAGCCTAGTACAATGGTGGTAGAGTCACAATGGGTAACAACGAAAAATTATCGTAAAGGTAAAATAGGTAACGGTACATTTATCTTGAACGATATATTGAAAATCTGCACCATAATCTGATCAACCAGTTATGTGATAAAGAAATGAATGTTGATTTTGATTTATGCAAAATTGCTGGTCAATTATATTTTTATGTCGAGAACACTATAAGTACCTCTTTAGTTTTGAACTAGTTCATATAGATTTGTTTGGACTAATGATGGTGTTTATTCTAGATACACGTGGATATATTTGTTGCACACTTCACGGTTTGGTCTTTGGTATCCATCTGATAACTTTGAGGCAAAACGGAATTCAGATGCAGATTGCACTGGTAGCCAAGTTGATAGAAAAATTACTAGTGGAAAGTGTTTTATGATGAGACATCCATTAGTTGCATCACATTTCAAAATAAAATATCTGCATAATTTTCATTTTAATTGATTTTCAATTAGCAGACAGTTTTTCTTATAAAACTCCTTCTAGAAAATAGTTTCTGTTGACTTCGTTTCAGATTATACATTTTAGAAATTTGATTTTATATTTATTTTTGGATTTTATTTTAAATGACTACATTAACTAATCTGACTCCCTACTAATTATCGAAAAGATAAATAGTGATTGAAAAAATGATGAGTGTTGATATTAATCATATATTATGAGTTGAGACAGTATATTTAGTGAATTTATTTAAAAATTTAAACAAGTTTTATAATAACTTTTGTTGATAAAAATTCCATGACCATCTCTATTTCTATCATACTTCTAACGACCATCACTCATCAAAATCCAATATAGTATGTCAATATGTGGTATTTTAAATAGGAAATTGTTCGTTTTTATTTTATTTATTTTTTAAAATAAAAACATCCAGAGTATTCACTCTCATTTAAAAGTCCTCACGGTTATGCATGGGTGAATTACTGGGAATATTTGGGTATGTGCTTTCATGCTCATTTAAAAGTCCTCACGGTTATGCATGTATGGAACACATATCAAAATTGGTTATTAAACAGACGAGTTGATTCTTTTAAAAGTCCTCACAGTTATGCGTGGTTAGAAGATACTTGAAATTCTTTTTTTAAAATAAAATTGGGAATACTACTAATCTCATTTAAAAGTTCTAATGGTTATGCATGGTTAGTAGATATTCAAATTCCTGATATAAATATACCACAAATAGATACAACTATATGGTTTTATATACAAACATCACCCCTATCATTCTAAAGTGAAATATGCGCCTAACAGAGTATTTATGATTTTTGTTTGATTTTTTATTGAAATTTAATATTTATACTCTATTGGGGATTAATGGTGTATTAATGTCTATCACTTTATCTCTATTTTTCTAACATTATTACTCTTTTGCTGATAACAAAAAGGGGAGAGTGAGTTAAGATTTTAGTTGGCATATAATTCAAGTCATATTTTTAATTTGCATATTCTCATCTAGGTTTATTTGCATATTTTTATTTATTTTCATGCGTATATGAAGGGGGAGGTTTAATGTAGGGGGAGCATTCAAATAGAGGGAGCAAATGGAATTCATCAAGACCAAATATATTTAATAAATTCAAAATCTTAATATATGTTTGTTATCATCAAAAGGGGGAGATTGTTGAATATACTAGTATATGATTTTTGTTTGATGATAATAAACATATATATATATATATATATTCATTTAAATGTATTTTTTAATTGTACTAATTTATTTTTCACATAATTAAATAAATATTTGTTGAATAAAATAAATAACACAAAATTTAATTTCAAACAAATATTTTATTCAAACAAATATTTTATTACAATTTTGAATAGTACAAAATTTGAGCTCTCACTATATATACAAAATTTCAATTACAATACAATTTCAAATTACAACATGATTTTTCACTATACAATTGTTACATACATTTGCACCTCACTACATATCACTCATTCACTCGTATTTGATCTTCAACTTTATTTCAGCTTGAATCCAGCATCTGAGCTATTTGAAAAATAAACACTAACGCAGTAAAATTGAAAAAAAAATATTTGCGCAGTGTACAATGAAATGTTTGATTTTAAAAATGATTATTTGCTTCGGTTATTAGGGTTATTCGTCATCATTTATTTTGAATTCATCTTACACGAACAGCTTGTGACATGCACAGTGTATCATTGTACATGCCACAAGGCTATGCACACCGATATACACTTGATAAAGTTCTAGGGACAGGTGAGCACAAGGTCAAACCCGAGCCGAGGCTGGATTCAACTCAAGTCAAAATGCTCGACCAAAACAAAAATGACATGTCAACACTGGTAAACAAACAAAACATCAAATGGCAAGTGTAACATCAACAGTGAAGACCGGCATACATGTATATACATGAGTATGATGCAACCAGAGAAAATCAACATGACTGCATACAAGTTCATGTACAACCAAGCCTGAATCAAACTCAAATAAACAACATACAGCATGAAGTGGACATCAAGAAATCAGAGGAAATGGTCAAGGAGACTACAACATTCACCAAAACCAAAGGCATGAACAACAAGAGTACATGATGCAAATACAATAGAGGTGACAACAGAGCATCAAGCCGAGCAAGGCATCACAAGCATAGATATATACATGTGCAAACAGACATGTATACATGTATATATATATATATATATGCTGTAACAATATGGGATGGAATGAAGCAGTGGAACAATACTGGTGCACATGCATACAACTCAACAATAACTGTACACATGAATGCATACATGTGACAACATACGTATAGTTCAAGCCTCAACATTTATAAGTTTATATGTAGTGTCATATACACATGTATACATATATACATATATATGTATACATGTATATAGTTCAGAAAGCATCACACCAAATGTACAAGAATGCAAGTCCAAAAACAACAACTAGCACATGTATATACAGAGTGCATACATAAGCAACAAAGATCAGTCAGAGCATGCAAGTGAAACCTCAACCGAGACCACTTCAAGTAACAGTGGCAACCAAACAAGAATGAGACTAGACCAAATTTCCAGTGAACCAAGAAAGCCAGTGAAACAAAGTGCACTCACTTATATGACAACAATGCAGACAAGCTACATGAAACAGAGACAAGCAGTGGTAAACTCTAAGGAAACAAGAAATGCAAGTTTGAGCAGGCAGTAACATGAAATTCCTTAAACAAGAACAGACTCGAGGCTTAGAAATTCAACATTTAACCAGGGAAATATATTCGAAATATATATGGAGAACTTTTGAATATATGAATACATCAGAGAGTCGTAGATTTCAAAATGAACAAGTCAAAGTTCAGTTCATCTCAGAATTTTAAATGCCAAATTCAAATACCAAATTCAAAGGAGTAAAGAACGGAACCAAATCCAAAGCAAACGCAAGCCGTGGTGACCAAGCAAGCATAACAGAAAAATATACGAATTGAACCAGTCAGGATTAATCACATTGTTCAATCGAAAATCAGTGGCCAAGCATAGTAACGTGAAGAGTTCAAACAAAATAAATACGAACGATAATTTAGAGTTCGATCCCTATAAATACCATTAACATCATCGACAATTAGAGCATTCGAGTTCAAGCAAAAGCAAAGAGCAATAAATCATTAAACTCGAATCAAAGTCGAGAATAACCAATAATCAATAAAAGGCATTCACGTACCAATTCACGCATCTTTCGATCTCGACTAATTGGAGCAGCCGCATATCAATCAAAGCAAGCTAGTTGATTAACGAAGCAAACTGAAGAAAGATCATCACTCAATCCAACATTTTTGAATTGGCAGCCTCAAATTCCAGAACCCTAATTTTTAGAACGAAGAGGAACGAGAAAGTGGCCGAAGACATTAACAAGAGAAAAGGGAACAAATTTTTTTATTACAGTGTTTTCTTCTTTGGGCCGGCTTATAATTCCTAATGGGCTTAATTTTTAAAATTAGGGTTTTTTGTTTAGTGTTTCTTTTTATTTAGTATTTTTCTTTTAAACTTTTATAAAATTCTAGTCGTGTGACTAGGGGACGAAGTACGGTTGTGTACTACGAGAATTCACAACTCAGTGGCTGAGTTGTGGCAAGGTTTTGAGCGTAGAGTTAAGTTAGTCGACAGCGGGTGTGGCAAGTTTACGTGTGTAAGTGTCTGACTACTTAATTTCTAGTAGAAACCTTAGGGGCAGCACGTAGGCAGGGTTTTGCCGAAGCTGGGTAAATATGTGTTGTTCTATTTCTGCTTTTATTATTCTGCTATTTTCTGTGCTGCAATTATTTTATATATTTCCGCATTAATTTTTATAATTATTAGTATCACCCTATTCACCCCCTCCCCCTCTAGGGTGAAATCGATCCTACAGAGCATACCCAAATACACATGTATATGCACTCATTAAGATCACAACAGCAGGTAAACAAACATAAATACACATGTACACATAAAAATTACTAGTGTGGAAAGCTCAATTATATATCAGCAGCGTACACACGCTTCAGCAGATACATGCCTATATTCAAAGATACATACTTAATTACAATTCACTCACACAAGCAAGAAGATACGCACGTAACCCACATGACCACACACATGCGTAGAAGCTAACACCCACACATAAATTAGAACACATCAAAGCAATGCATAAGAAAAATGAGGACAAACTCTAATGCAATTATACATACATGCACCACACATGTATACCGAAGCTTATGCACACAATCATTTACATACATGCAGACTGATACAGGTACACACATGAAAGCATGCATTGGCACACGAAATTCACCACCCAAAGTTCGCTACTGGTCTATCGATCCTCTATGACAAGTTGATCAGTCCTGTGGTGGTCTCGACCGCTAGCTACAGGTAATTCACCTATTATTTTGATTAGTTTCATTGTAATCCCAATGCACACCAAAATTCAATCATGGACATCTGAACAATATATATAAAAATGAATATCATGTGATTAGCATTGGTATAGGAGTGTGGAACACTCACCTGACAATTCATGTTTCTTCCCTTCCTTCAATCGCACACTCTAGAAACCCAATGCCTCGTCGGTATTTGAATTCCTCTCATGCGCAAGGGTATACCGATGTTAACATAGACATATTTTTTGGGAGTTTATCGTATTCATTAGAATTATATTTTGATTTATGAAGTGATAAAGTGCAGATGGGATGTATGATTTTATCCATACCATAAAATGAATGTGAGAGGTTTTAGTTATAGACGAAGGTGAAGAATCTAGGAAGAGAAAAGTCTGGAAGCATGGATATTGTGAAGCATTGGTTTGGCCTTGGGTTACTTAAATTTGGGCTAAACAGTTATAAATATATCTATATCTTCTTCTTTTGCCTTTATAAATTAAATTCCATTTAATTTAGATAAATATAATTCCTATATAAATCACTTCTTTATCAAACTAATATTTTATTTAAATTTCATCACAATTATAAAATATTATTTTTACATATTAACTCATTTAAATTTAGATATCACATTTTCCATAATTTAAATCCTTTTATCAAGTAATTTCATAGCCCATTTTTAAATAAATCTCCAAACTCCAATTAAATAATTAAATTACTATTATTAGCTTAAATTAATTATTACCTAAAAACTAGGTTGTTACAAAGATCTTCCAAATAACCCTTTTTAAATCAAGACTTCTCAGCACAACCAAATTTATTGTTAGATATTTCTTAATAAAGTAAAAACTCCCAAACTTTCTTACTTTTCAAAATAACATTTTCCAAATTGACCTACTGGGAAAATCCTTTGAAAAAACCATCGAAAACATTTCAAGGCATTTTCAAAATATTCTAGCTTGGGGTCGGACTCAGAAATGGGCTTTACCTCTTTTACTCCTCTTCGATGAAAATTTGGTTCATCATCTTATGGTTATTGATGAACATTCTTTTGTGAGGACTTGATTTTGGATTTTCGTGGCATATAGATTCTTATTTCCCACTTGTTTGGTTGGAATATGCATCTTCAATCGCCAATCCATCAAAATCCACAATCATAAGGCAGCCTAGTCTCACAATGGAGTCAAACACCATCCAGCCTCCGGGATCTTCCATACTCATGCTCTTCTTGGTTAATGCCTTACGTACATTCAATGCTCTATGGGGAAATCAAGGTAGGGGGCATAATTTTTTTTAACTCTATGAATGTTTCCTAACTCATAGTTGCCTCGTCCATCCTTTCATAATATAGTAGCAACTACTCTATAGTCGGAATTTATAGGGTTCAGCATATATATATATATATATATATATGTGTGTATATATATGTATGTGTATATATATATGGAAATACATAGGTAGAAAATTAAAATATGTTCTCTTATAATATCCTAATTCTTATGATCGACTAATCTATGCTCTGATACCAAATGCAACAACCCGCACCTTAATGGGCCTAAATTTTGACTAAATCGAAGCTCAAGTCATTTAGTCATTGGTTTTGGTAATCTATAAAAGAAATTAGCATATCAGAGATCGATTAATCTAAACCCAAAGCGGAATTAACAATATATTAGAACATAAATACTGATTGAGGCTACTAGCTCAGGATCAACAGTATTCCTTAGACATCCAATCACCTTGTTAGTATCAAGCATGAATAAGAAGACTTCTCCATCATCTCTTCCCGTCTTGCTCTAATGACCAGTCCCTCTAAATCTATCATGTATGTTGTAATGGGGAGGGGGTCAGAACAACGTTTTGGTGATTGGAAAACTGTATACTTTATACATAATACAAACTTATGCCGATTTGTTTCCATTTAAATGTTATGTCCGTTATTTATGGCTAATCCGTTCAATTTCATATACGCGTATGATATATCTAGCCTAACCTTCCGCAAGGTATATTATAACTACATACATACATACATATATATATTAACATACACTATCCAAAACCTCAGCCACTTAATACTTCTTGAATAGGGAGGAGGCAGACCTATCGGCCATTTGCTGCCTCAAGCCCCAAAGCGGACCCTTCGCAACATCAACACTAGTCAATCGGTCCTAGCTATGGAGACCGATGAACCCTATATACGGCTTTGTAATATAATATGTAATTTAATTTCCATACCACCAACGTAACTCAAAATCTCATCTAAGAGTTAACTATCCCACCTCTACTAAACTAACCTTTTTCATCTAATCATCCACCTTGAGGTCCGTGCATCCCCACGTGGATTCTACACAAGTAGAAGAAAAATTCATCAGGGTGTAACCCGAGTCTTTGTCACTGCTCGCTCGAGATCACTGGATGTCAAAGCCTATATGTTAGACCTATTGCTAAATACCGATACTAAAACACTGACATAGCTCACCGACCTTCCATAGTTGACATCCCATTTAGACTAACCTAAGTAAGTCAAGGAAAATGCCCCTTTCGGTTACTTACTACCTCTTATTGGATATGAAGCAAACCCATTTCCCTAAAAGTACTAGTTCCTTTAATACTTCGAATCCGAGTCGAACCCTCAGTACATTTTCCCTACCTATCCCCAACGCATATCCCTTCCCCATGGGTTATATGGTTGGAGATGTCCCACATCGGTAATAAGTGTACACAATTGCTGGGAGCCTCTATGTGAAGGGCGAACTTCTATTGTGTAACTCTACCGACCTCACATCCCAACCTACTAATTCAAATTAGCCATCCTAAGTTTAAGTATTAAGCTAAGCCCATTATCCTTCATTTGTATAATTAAGGCTATATAATTTACCATAATGACTTATAATATTTAATTACTACCTAACATGATTAATTTCTATTTCCCTAAATGTCAATTGTCCGTAATAAATGATTATTATTCTAACCGGACAATCTTTAAAAACATTTATTCATTCATTCTAATTCTCATCTATTATGCCTTCCTTATCTCTCCATAATTACCCTAAAATCTCTACAATTGGTCCTACTAATCCATTTATATCCCCATTAAATTCTTATGACTCTATATTTATTGCACATTTATTCCCTTATTAATTTTAAAGTTACAATCATTTTCATCTACATTTCTTGTTCCTAATATTTATTGCGCGATTTATTCTAACGTTCTAATTATATCTAATGTGAATATCAACATGTATTACACTATAATAATTATGTTTTTATTTTTAAATGTTTAGCGCTGTTATACATATTTATATATTTATTTTTATGTTTCTAATTATTAATCCCTAACTAGGATATTCCTTTCCATATTTTAATCCATATTAACAAGGAACTATCATTTCTTTTTTATTGAAATAGACAATGTAAACTATGAAAATAATATCCGTACTTTACATATCTCTTTCCCTTTTTGCATATATTCCTTGTTAATTCAAACGCTGCACTTTCCATGTATATAAGAAATTAGACAGCCTATGGAGGTTACATGGATAATACTTCCAAAAAATTAAAACATAAAAATTCACATTCCAATAATATTAGAGCAATCTAAATCATAGTAACATCTTTACAACCCAATTGTAGATCTAGAATAAATTCTACATCCTTTCAATATTCAACTTCTAATAACTTAGGGACTGACTTCTAGATCTGGGTATAAATAATGTTCCTATTTAAATTTCCTAAATTATAGAATATGTATGCAATGTTTTTATACGTTTAATTCAAACCTACAACTCTTTGGACCTTTATTTAAGCATAATAATTAAATAAAATCCAATGAGATAAATTCCAATGTTATAAATAAATTACAAAAATTTTCACTCACGTTTCAAGCTTTCTAAATCTCCCAAATCTGAACTTGATCCTTTGATTCAACTCTATGTCCTTTTTAATCCAAAGAAATATGTATAACATGGTATATACACACTATTAGAATTACAGATCTAAGAAGAGATTTGGGGTTATGGAGAATATAGATTTATATTATTGAAATTTACCTTTTTATTGTGCAATGCTAATTTGCTTCTTCTTTTCTTTCTTTTTATCTTCTGCTCTTCTCCAATTTGTATAAATACTAGTTAGGAGGAATAGTGGAGAAGAGAAATGGAAGAGCTTCGCTACTCTTGATCAGAAAAATATAAGAAGAGAATTGAGGGATTAGGCCTGTATTTATAGATGCTTGAATCAATAGTATCTGTTATATTAAAATAATTAAATCCGAACTTTTGGCCAAGGTTCAAACCCATAACTTCTTCACTTGAACTCCGATCGCGAAACTCCAAATATGAATGTTGCTTAAAATATCGTCATGGACGCAATGGTGCAAGTTTCATGGTCAAATTCCAATATTTGCTCCAATTCCATTTTTAGAGCCTTATAAATTATTAATTTATTAATGTAAGTTATATGCGGTGCTACAAAAACGATGGTGGTAGTTCCGATTTAATATAATCTTCCTATTATTCATTTTTCAGTGGATCTCTATGTTTCGATGTTGTTGTTTGAAGTAAAAGTTATTTGAAGGATCTATTGAAAAGTGGTTCAAAGTTACCAATTTCCAATCTTGTTCGTTTTTTTGGAGGAGCTGATGATTGTAGAGAACTTTTAATGGCATACTAAATTAAAAAAGGACATGAATTTGTGTAAGCATTGTTCTTTGAGAATTACTGTTATTTACTTTTTGTCTAAGGATGGTTGTCTTTTAACATGCATGGTTCTTGTGATTTTGGACAACTTAATAGGTTTATCATTAGACATTTGGTTAGTGATCATTATTGTGGGGCTAGTCTTAAGGATGTGAATAATTTGCATATTTCTATTAGGTTTGTTAAATAGTTGATTACTAGTGAGATTTGTGATTGTCCTAGTAAAAAGTCTAAAGATATAATAGTTGATTTTAAGACATAATACAATTTCATTTGTCTTACTCTTTTTTATTTTGGGAAATAACTTGCTTTTATGGAATTTCATGGTAATGATGCTATGTCCTACAATGATTTGAGTTGGCGTATAGAAGCATTGAATAAGTATAATCCAAATAGTTATGTTGATCTGGATGTTTATCCTTGTAGTAATCAATTTGAGAGGGTATTTATTGGTTTTGGTGCTTGTTTACATGGTTTCAAGCATTGTCAAACTATGATATTTTTAGATGCTACTCATTTAAGAGGATGTTCGGGTGTTTTGATGGGTGCTACTTCAAAAATGGTAATGTTTTTATTTTACTTTAATGTAGTTATATATTTTTTTGTTATTAATGTACAAATTAATTTAGAATTTTATTACATTTTAGTATCAGAATCTTGTATACAATATCATAATTTGAAAATAGTTATATTGTGTGGTATCAGAATTTAATTACTTTGTGTTATGAAAATTTAGTTAATAGTTGATATCAGGATTTGAGAAATGTTATATTGTGTTGTATTAGAATTTTAGTACTGTTGTGTATTAAAGTTTACTTGATGGTTGGTATTACATTTAAAAAAAGTTGCATTGTATAGTATTAGATTTTAGTTAATATTTGGTATCAGAATCTAGATCACGGTTGGTATTAGAATTTAAAGAAGTTATACTTTATAGTATCAGAATTTAGTTCATATCTAGATCAGTTTAATTATTGGCAGGTATCAAATTCAGTTAATATTTGATTAAAGTTTGTTTTAATATATATTTTATTGTAGGGGTTTCCCTTTTTAGCTTGAGTATAGTTTCTCTAGAAAATGTTCATAATTGAAAATTATTTTTGAATCTTTTAAAACAAATGCTTCAAGAAGATCATAATTTGGTTCTTTTATGTCGGATCGCCATTACGGTTTGATTTTAGGTGTTTGTGATGTCTTTCCTTCAGCCTTTCATAGTTATTGCTTTCTTCCTATGGAACAAAATCTCCTTTCAATGGTAAAGGGAAAAAATGTGAATTTGTCTATTGTTGATTTGTTCAAAATGTTTTCTAGAGCTTCTAATATATGAATTTGACGAAGCAAATTCTAAATTTTGAAATTATTGGTAATGCTACTATGAATTTTTTTAAAGGATAAGCCTTATGATAAGTGGGTTGATTTGTTTTTGGGAAATCATTATGGTGAATATATTTCAAATGTTGTTGAAAGTTTTAATTGTTACATTTTGGATGAACGAGCCTTACCTATTACTGCGTGTTTTGATGGAATTCATGTTAAAATTATGGAACAATTATCTAGAAGGAGAGAGGAGTGTAGTTTGTTAAATACTATTCTTTGTCCTTCTACCGAGTTTCATTTAGGTGAATTGATTGAAGAAGGATCTAGATGGGATGCATTCCTTTCATAGTTTGTTTTTGAAATGAAATCATCAAACTGTCATCGTATTGATCTTAAAGAATAGATTTTGTAGTTGTAATCAATGGAAGATTTCATGATTTCCTTGTGCTTATGCTATTAAGTGCATTAACAAGTCAAAATTATTTGTTTATGATTTTGTTGAGTATTATTTCACTATTGATACTTATCTTTGTTCTTATGTTAATGCTATAAATCCTATTCCTAATTTTGATAAGTCTATATTGTTGAAGCTAATGTTGAAGATGATATTAAGCCACCTAAGGAGAAACGTTGTGCTGATAGACCTTCTATCAAACGCAAAAGAGGATTTGCATATTTTCAGAATAAGAAAATTAAATGTGGTGCATGCAAACAATTTGGTCATAATAAGTGTAATTGTGAAGCTTCTAAGAAGAAATGAATTAATTTTCATGTTGTTATGAATTTGTTGAGAGTTATGATTGATTGTATGGCTTCATTTTTTGGTAATTTATTGAACCGATTATTAAAGTATATTCATTTCAGCATAATTTTAATTTGACATTAATTTGCTCTTTGTAATTGAACCTGGTTATACAGAATCATTTGTAGTTCCAGTTTCAGTATTAGTTTAGTAGTAGTACCAGTATCAGTTTTAATATTTATTTTTTTATAGGTTATTTTGCATCATTACTTTCATTATTAGTTTCTTGATTAATTCAGGTATTAGTTTTTCATATGGTAATTTCGCTCATTCTTTATTATGTTATGATATAGCTTGGTTTTTATTATGTGCTGATGTTGTTTACTTTATTCAATATTAGTTCTTTAGTATAACTTTTGCACACTATTAGTATCAGTTTCAAGTATAACAAAATATGGTATAAATTTTTTAGTTGTGTTGTATCAGTTTTATTTAATTTTGTTATTGTAAATATTTTGCAATAAGTATTACAATATGGTTCAATTATTTTATAACGTTAAAGATTTAGTAGTGTAAAATAACATTCATATGTAAATTAAATATATGTATTGGTATATAGAAATCAACATGCATAGTAATTTAATTTGAAGAAATTTTTTGATACTAAAATGTATAGTAGAATACAAGTTACAAAGTATGACTTTTTTCGTGCAAATGGCTAACCATAGATAATATCTTGTTTTGACACGACATCACAAGATTTTTATAGGTTAAGTTAAACAAAGCGAATGTTTAGAGAATCACATATAAGATCACAGCTGTTTTTGCAATAATTTGACAAAATTTCAACAAGCAAGTGTTTATTTCTAAAGTAAAACAAAGCTAACTTCAATTAGTACTAACATAACATCAAAAATGTATAACGGTTTTAACCGAACATCAGAGCAGTTTTTTCAACAAATTTACTTCTACATATCTTCATTTTCTTCCAGTCTTTACATGAAATCGGATAAATTCAAACAGTGGTCATTGTCCTTTCAATATCTCTAATACAATTCTTGCTTTGGTTTGTAATAAGGTTTTATCTTTCAACTTGATTAGTATTTATATTTCTTTTAGTGATATGATAAATATCCTAACGTATATTCCATAGCCAACCCTGTTTGAAGAAAAATATATTGTCAACAAGTTGGAATAATCTTGTTATGTATCAGTTTGCATCAGTATCCGTATCAGTTTTAATTTTAGTATGTATTATTTTTAATAATTATTTGGCCTAGAATATAAAGCTTGATATGAATCGAACATCAAACGAACATATAACGACCCACTTTTCAGTACAGTTTAAGTTGGCAGTAAACCACACATGTCAACTCAAATTGAACAAAAATGTGGATTGTTAGAGGAATGAAAGGAGATAGAAGATAGAAGAAACTAAAAACAAACACAAAGTCTCACACACATCGCAACGGAATAAAATATATTAATCAACATAGTTCTTTACAAAGTCATTTCAAAAATGATACATCAGAGTTACACTAATACAATTTCTAACCTAGGACAGTTATAACTGCCTATCCTTATACATTAGATATAGAGTACATAGTATAGAGCAGAATCAAGATAATAACTAGCTATCGATGAAGCCTCCTGCTCCGAGCTCCTCCAAAATGCATCTGTGGAAAAAACCTGAACAACTTAGCTGCTCGTAAAAATTTGAGCACCCAAGAGTTTTAGGGAAAGAAAATAAAACTCCGGGTCAGGCATAGGTCTGGTGTGAGTAAACTCAAAAAAATTAATTATTACTTTTAAAACTCCTTTGAAATCAAAGGTATCTCGTAAGACCATACCGCACATAAACACGGACGGGTTTTTACCTTACGATAACCAAAACACTTTTATAGGAAATCCAGTGATATTATAATAATGTCTAAAGTACAAATACTTATTAAAATAGCCGAAATTGTTACATTAATCGAATTCCAGCATACTAGGTTCTACCATCAAAATCATAAAGGCACGTATTGGAGAATGGATTCCATACTATGACCAGGTAAGGAACTACCTCCGATGGGTACACCTCTAGAAAAATGCACCCGGGTTTGAAAAAAACATCTTGGACCCTGCCACACAGAACCGGCCTACCACTTGACTAGTAGTACCGAATATGTCATCACCCCGGTCTTCCAACCTTAATCGAGATCTCTCATGCACATATCAATCCATAATAATAGGGTAATCTAGAAAGATGATGACATACCCTGATGAGAGTGACCCACTTAGCCCTATTGCATGCCCTATTTTAGTCATTTCCCAGTTCATGAGGCTTGAGGCTATGTTTTACCTTTTATATAGCAAACCAACTTGGAATGCTAACACTGCCCTCCAGGCAGTAATGCAGTGCCAACATTCATCCATACATATTGTCCAGGATAAGGACAAACCAAAGACACTACTTCTACTTCATTCATTTTGGAATCACCCTCAGGACTAGTAGCAAACAGCCCTTGCACTTCAATGCTCCATCTTCGATTCCATATTCTTTAAGAAATCTTCAGTTCGAAACACTTGAGTTGGATCAAAGTGGTTTTCGGATAATAGATCCGATCCTAGTCTCTTTGAAACAACTTTCTATTATAGGTAAACTCAACCCCGGTTTTTTAGGAAATAAGTAGATAAAAGATAAGAGAGGAGTTCGCCTCCTAACCGTTAGTGGACGGATTTCCTTATCATTTATCCTAGAAGAATGAAATGAATTTATACATACAATGTAGCACCATCGACGGTAATTGTACCATATAATTACCGTGTTTCTCCTAGATATTTTCAAAGTTACGTTTTGGTCCAGATTTGATAGTCGGTTATTCAACTATCAAATAAACAAACAATCAAACATTGATTAAATTCCATATGGGATCTTGTAAGCCTTTATTAATTAATCTTTAATTAATAAAATCACTTTATGAAATTTTATCAAAGGATCTTTTCTAAAACACTTTTCCCATACCACTTACATCCATTTTACTTGGAAAACAATATAAACATCTACCAAAAACATTTGAAAAATTCTCTCTTCTCACATTCCATATTAAATGGCCAAACCATTCCCTTTCAAAACATCACTTACTATAAAACTCGTTCACTTTATAAAACCCATTCACTTATTCCTTACAATTCTTTTATAAGTTCACTTCACATTTCAAACCTCTTTACAATTTTTCAAACTTGATTTAAAACGTCTTTCAA
Source organism: Allium fistulosum (assembly GCA_030737815.1). NCBI lineage: Eukaryota > Viridiplantae > Streptophyta > Magnoliopsida > Asparagales > Amaryllidaceae > Allium > Allium fistulosum. The sequence continues at coordinate 1,339,330,782 of CM060901.1, read as the reverse complement.
AAATATCTAAAATGATTTATAAAATCTCTTTCTATTTTTACAACTATTTAAAAATCTTCCTTTATAATTCCTTTATAGAATTAAAATATCATTTTCAAGATATTATTTGTAAATCACTTTAGGTAAAACCTTTTACTTAATAAACCCCTTTTTTTTAAAAAACAAGATATTATTTAAAAATCACTTTATAAAATACTCATAAAATTTGAAAACCATTTATAACCTTTAAACCCAATCAATTTAAGAATTAAAGTTAATTCAGAAACATACTTTAGTAATTCAGAAAGAGACTTAGCAATCCCATTGGTACTAATTTAAGTTACCATTCAATTTCAATTTCAATTCACTTAATAGTTATTTACATAGGTCAACATATATGTAAATACAACTCAGATCCAAATCAAGGAATAATATGTCAATATGAACTAACTAGCTTATACATGTTCAAATAACATAGTAGCAAGATGGTGATTTGTCCTGCTAAACAGATGTCCAAACAATTCAATCAATTTATAGCAGAATAGTATTTATTATGCTAACACATGTTTACACGAACAAACTAACAATCAAACAACCAAACAATTTATAGCAGAACGGGGATTTAATCTACTAACACATGTCCATACAAACAAACAAACAATCAATCAATTTATAGCAGAATGAGGATTTATTCTGCTAACACATGTCCAAACAACCCAACAATCTACATTATAACTCATTCACAATTATATGGTTCCTTAATGGTATCAACACTTGAATCACTTGTATTCAAAATCATCTTTGAAAAAGAAGTTCTTTTAAGACACTTTTACTTTTGAAAAACACAGGATTTAAAACTTTTAAAACTCTTTTAAAAAAATTAGTTATAATTTAAATCCTTATTTAAATCATAATTAATCTTAATTAAATCTTAACTTAATTTAATTAAATAATTAAACAATAACTACCTATTAATTAAACCCAAATTAACCATTTATTAATTATTAAATAATTAATAAACCTTCATCAATAATTAAATATCAATTAATCTTAATTAATTAACTAAATAATCTTTAATTAAACTTAAATAATAAATTAAACCTTTAATAAATAATTTATTATAAATTAAAACCTTTAATGATTTATAATTAAAAATAATTAACACTTGATTAATAATTAATTAATAATTAATCCTATATTTAATTAATGATAAATTAAGATATAAATAATTTACTTAACTCATACTTAATTAATAATTAATTAAAATAACTATAAAAGATAATTAATTAATAACCAATCTTCACTTAATTATAATTATTAAACCTTGTTTAATCCTTAATTAATTATTTATTATTAAAAACTTAATTAACTTCCTAAAACATTATTATTAAGTTTATAGAACATTTACAAACACTTTTAAGTTTTAGAAACCAATTTTTTTCAAAAATCAAACTTTTAAGCGAACTGCATCCTTAGCGACAATCGCTATGGATACCCGTAATTTCCCACTTGGTTTCCACTTCTATATCACAAACAACCCAAAGTGTATGAACCATAACCATCACATAAACAAGCACACATCTATCGAACCAAACATAATACTTAGACTTTGATTTCAAATTCTAAGATTCACATCACATACACACATATATTACCATAACAACCACAGGATAATCCAACAATATCATCACATAAACAACCATATAACAACCATACATATAAAGATAAATTCTTTCCTAAAAAGTTAACGAATTTACACACCAGGAATTTTTGAAAATCGAAATACTTTGAAACTAGGGAGGCTTGGAAAACAAGGAAATCCACTTAAAAATAGGTCATATTGTTCTTGATTTTTGGACCTTTTTCTCTCGGAATTTTAAAAAGTTGTTAGAAGAAAAGTTTTAGATATTTATTTCCTCTATCATTTTAAGATTTTTTTTTCAATTTGGATGAATTTTGAGGGAGTTATGGTCAAAACAGTAAGGGGTATTTTCGGGCTTCAAAATCTAGGTTAAAAAACACGCTTTAAAAATATGAATTTTTGGAGTAATTAACCTCGAAATCATAAAAAGTGGTACACTACAAAGTTGTAGCCACAGAAATTATAAATGGTATGAATAACAGAAAATTTAAATTTTGGGTAGAATGATAGGAGTTATGGCCGAAACCATTTCGGGTAAAATGGAAGAATTTTGAAGTGGAAATGAGGAGTTTGAAGCTAAGTTCAAATCATTTTAAAAAATTTAAAATATGAAAATATAAAACTTGAAAATGTTAAAGGAAGCCATTAAAGTCCTTTAGAGCTTAGGAAGGAAGAAAAAAGCTTAGAAAAAATAGAAAAAGGAAAAAATGAAATGAAAAGAAAAAGAAAAGTGTTTTTATATAAAATGTAAATGCAAAATTACCCAAACGCCCATGTCCTTTGCCCTCCACTCCTTGAACGCCACCTCACCAACTATGCCCCCTCCTTACCAACATACATTAAATTCTTTGTACCCTAGCCCCCGAAGTGTCAAATCATGTTCCTTCTGATGTGGCTATTTTCTATTTATTTTTTATTTAGTTGCCAAAGTGTCACATCATGATTATCTCAATTAACTTAACTTAATTTACTTAATTAAACCTAATTATATTATCCTAAACCATATATTATATACTTAGTCTATGTGTGCATATATATAAGAAAGTGTGCACAACATTTCAAACAACTTTTACATGATTAAACATCGAAAATTCGGAAAACAGTTTCTGGTCACATTTTCTGTTTTTCATCGAACTGTATATTTTTGAAAACAAATTTTAAAAAATATTTCACCATTATTATTTATTATTAAAAAGAGTTTTATTTTCATTATAAAATATATATATTGAATATTTAAAATTAATTAAATATTCGCAAATCAAAGCGGTGAAATTCCGGGTCGTTACAGAACTGAAGAAAGTTTGCTTTGTAAAAAAATTATCTTTTATCAATTATGACTAAGTTATTAGAATAGTTTGGTTACCAACTAAATCAAGTCAATGTATTAGGTATATAACAAATATATAGCATTGTATTTAAGAGATCATGGTGCAAAAAAATAATATGTTTTATAATCAAATAAGTATCAGTGTCAACATCAGTTGTATCAGTTTTATTGCCAGTATCATTTCTAACATCTGTGACAATTGTTTTGTTTCTGTTTTAGTTATATATAGAAAATGATATTGTTGTATAATAAAAATGTTAATCTAAAGCAAACATTTAATGAACCGAAGAAAATTTGGTTTGTACAACAAACAATTTTTTGCTTTCATGACCAAAATTATTAGAATTGCTTGTGTGCCCATCTAATTCATCTCAGTGTATTAGGCATACAAGAAATATATAGTATATTATATAAAAGATCATGATGCAAAGACATAACATGTTCTAATATTAAGTAACTAACATTTTCATATTACTATCAGTTTTAGTTGTAGTATAAATCTTAGTGTCAGTAGGTACCATTTGTAACGACCCACCTTTTTGGACAGTTTAAATTGACAATCAAAACACTCTTGTCAACTCAAACCATTCAAAAGGGAGGATTGTTAATGGGGTGAATAAGAAAAGAAGAGAAAAGAAACAAGAAACAATCACAGAACCTCGCAGCGGAAAGATAAAATATAATAATCAAATAAACAGTTCATGAAGCTGTTTAATATACTTTTGATTATCATTTATACAACATTTATCAGAGTTATACATATACAACAGAACAAATAAAATAATGCAGCAGACAGCATGATGTAAGGATAATAATAGTAATAGTATACCAAATCCTCGTCTTCGTCCTCTAGAATAGATCTTCAATAAGCTGGAAAAAAAAACTCAGGACTGACCCGAGCGTAATGAAAGAACAAAACACTCGAGTCAGGACTAAAACATCCTCATGTAAGTTAAAACAATCGTAAATAAATATGAGTGTAACGGCGTCAGAGATGTTTACGGGGTTTGACATCTCTTTATCCAGTGTCGACGTGCGTGCAATAACTCAAAAGATGTTACGGGATTTTTCATCTCTTAAGGATCCGTTAAACTATCTATTATGTAGTACAATACGCTATTATAATATGTCTACAGTAAAGTAAAAGTATTAAAATAGCGTTAAGGCGTTACCCATATTCCCCTTAACACATTTTATATATTCCCATAGTCTATACAGTACCGTACGCTCCTCCGAGAGGTTTACGCAGAGGGCACTCCATAGGTATGGTACAAAACAAAATCGTAGAAGGCACGCTAGGGCATGTGAACACGGCACACGAGGAAATGCCAGGGTAGATATACCAATTGCACTCCCGGACTGGTGGTGACGCATAGCAGCTACTACCGCCCACCTCGGACACACTCCCAAACAATCGAGGGGTGGCCACCAAATCGAATCACAAAAGCAATATAATGGTATCGAAGAAATATGCCCGATAAGAGGAATGACCTCACATTAGCCCGGTATAGCTCCTGATTTTAGTCACATCTAAGCTGACTCACGGGAGTCAGGGTCACGTCATACCATATAGAATCGTCGCCAAACCATCCTACTTCATTTCTGGAATCTCCACCACGTACACAATTGTTAAAGTGGTTTTCGGTATCGACAGAGAGTATGCCCATATCCGATCCCGGTCTCTTTAACAACCAAACGCTTATTACACACCGGATGGTTCTTTTACATTTCAAAAATCAATTCATAATTGATATCAAAATATCAAGTTCGCTTCAAAATCAAATCCATTTCAAAATCATCGTATTTACGCAAAATATACGATTTCATTTCAAAAATCATTTCGCCCAATATCTCATTTCAATTTCAAAAATCCTTTCAAATTCCAATTTAGATTGTAACTTCATTTAGCCCAATTCGTATTTAAATCCAAGATTTAAACATAAACATTTCACCTTATTGAACAGTTGGAAATTTTGGAAAATAGTTTTGAATAGTTTAAAGTAGCTTAAATAATTGAAAATAGTTGAAATACTCTAAATATTAAAGATAGATTTCAAAATAGTTTTAAATTGATTTAATATAGTTAAATAGATTTAAAATAAGTTAATATGTTTAAATAAGTTAAAATAACTTAATATAATTAATATAGGTTAAAATAGTTTAGTATAAAATAGTTTAAGTATTTAAAATAGTTTATATAGCAGAATAACTTCAAAAAACCAAATTTGAAATAGCTTCAAAGTCAACCATTTTAATTTCCAACTTACCAATTCTGAATCAAATTCAAATTCCATTCAGTCGATTCAAATCTCAATTTCAGTTCAATCAATTTCGATTTCAAATTAATTCAATTCTATCAAAAATCCAATTTTCTCAAATTTCAAAATGTTGTCTTTATCACACTTTTACTTAATAATATTCAAAGTCCGAATAAAAGTTAAATACTTTTAAAAATCAAATCAATTTACGAAATCCAATCATATCACAATTTTAACTTTCAAAGTCTCAACTTCAATTATTTAACAATTTTGTTTAACAAAAATTTTATTTCAACATCTCAACCTCAAATTCGCAATAAGTTCAATTCTATAAATTTGATTTTTATTCCATTAAATCAAACCATTTAAAGAAATTCCAAATCAAAGATTTTAAAAATTATTTAATTTAACCAATCCGGTGCCCGTATATAATTTTCTACCCTATGGCCAAGTGATCAGTTATTTCAATTAAATTTCAGGAATAAATATACATCATTTCAATTTTAAATAATAGTGTCATAGGTATATATCATTTCAACCTATTTCTCAATTTATTCAAAATGAATCAATTTATAGCTGTAATTTATAAAAAGGGTGATGACAGGATATCGACAACCAAATAAACATCCAAACATTTCAAACATCAATCAATAGCATCCATCGCAACCAATCATCCAAACAGACAATATAAATCACGGAAATTTCATAGTTATAAATGTTCAGTAATTTAATTACGACTAAATTTCAATTTTAATTTGACTGTCGATTTCAATTTCTAACATTAAATTCGATGACAATCTAGATGACAGTTAAATTTTATCAACAACGACTAATAAAATCATATCACTTCACAATATTAAATTTAACAAGCATCAAGATATTTTAGTACGGTGTGAGCGTTATAAAACACTCACCTTGAGTTTACGTTGCCAATCGTCCAAATTTCTAATTAAATCGAGCGCGTTCGATTTAACCAAAAATTTTAACGAGTTCGAAACAGTCCCGGATCTGCACTGCAGCGTAGCTCTCGTCTCTGCGATTCCGGCGTCGCCGGTTTCGTTTGATTCACAAAAATCACGACCGTTCAACCTTCACAGCAAATCGTGGTCGTTGACCCTATCATCTCCTACGCGACAATCAGGTTTTTTGGAACCCATCATCACCACTTAGGGTTAGAAACCGCTCCCTCGTCGCTCGCCTACAGATCGATCAGAGGCCACCGCGTCGTAGCGCACTGCGAGCCCCACCTTCGGCTAGAACACGACGAAGCTCGGTGTCCCACTTGTCTCGAACTGCGTGCATGATCGCACGGTTGTCACGGCCAAATCGTGGCCACCACGTAGCTCCGATGGCGATCTCCACCGTTGGATGGATAGTTCTTGGCATGCTCTACACAAATGCAGTTGGAAGTTTTTGCTATAATCGATAGGATGAGTGGAGATCAAGGGAAGAAGGTGAGAAGGGTTTTCGTCCATTAAAAACAACTGAGGCGGCTACGAGAGATGGAGCTAGGGTTTCGGTAGAGACGCGTATACATACATGTATATATATATATTATTTAATATTATTTACAAATTTAACAAGATTTTCGAACGAACTCCAAATTAGACGTGCCGACAGGCGTCCGTAAGGTTTTACCCGCCTTCCGAACACAATGGAACGTGTTTCGGAAGCCAATTTGATCGTCTGTGCGAGTTATAGAAATAAACGATCGATTTTAAATTAAACCGATTAAATGAATTTCTAAACGTTTTCAGCTGCCACGGTCAAATGGCAACTCCGATTGCTCCGAAATTTGAAATCCGATAATAATAAACTATTACGGATCCAATGGAACTGGTTTCGTCGAATTCCGAGACTGTGTCTCGGAAGGCTATTTTTACTCGTCGATTAAATCGACGACTTTTCAAAATTTACAGAATTTCTTAAAATTCAAATTTTAAATGTTAACAAATTCATTGTTGTTTAAATAAAATTTTATATCAATCTTCGATATCATTCTCAATCATATTATATTCAAAACTCAATTATTCAAATATTTGCAAATTTAAATTTTAAACAATTTTGATTATCCGAAATTCATTATCCTGAAATAATTGAAAATGAACTTATAAAATTTAACTTTAAAACGAATTCAAATTATAGAACAACCATTTCCATTATACAGTTATTCAACTCTCGTTATTCAATTATTCAATAAATTTCCAATATTAAATGTAAACAATTTAATTGTTCAATATTCAACAAATTCCAATATTACATTCTAAATGAATTCTCGTTATCAATCAATTACTTTATTTACATCCATTAAATTCAACATTATTATTTAGTCCAACTATTGATCGTAAACTCATTCAATAAGCAGCATTTATATTTCAATATTGGATTTTTAGATAAATTTCCGTTATTAGTCAATTACCTTATTCACATCCAGTGCCTCCAACATTTGTTATTCAACTTCAGTTATTGGTTGTACACCCAGTTAATATCTAAAATTTCATTTCATTTTCAATTGGTTACTAAATTCGATGACTGACAAATAAACAAGTAACTTATAATAATTATCACCATTTACTTTTAATCACACTTATAAGTTTATTATTTACTAACAACTGTCACAAATTTCCTATATAAGACTAATTAGATTCCATTACCATTGACTACATCTTATTTCATTAGTTAACCTAATATTTACATTTGTTTTTCTTATATTCCCTTATAACCAAGTTATAATATTTAAGTCATTTCAATTGATTGGAATATCATTTAATTCATTAATAATTAACTTAGATAAATACTGTTGCAATTCATTCTAGTTATTATTATCATAAATAAATTACAAAATTTTAATTCTTCCAACATTAAACCATGAAATCTTATTAAATTAATTATTTTAATTATCGAAAATTTACGGGTCGTTACACTCTCCCCTACTCAAAACTTTTCGTCCTCAAAAAGGAAAAAGAAGGGAAAAGGAACTAAGTCAAGAGTTCAACATTTGAGATATATTTTATTCGAAGTTATCAACTTATAAAACAATGAAGTTTCATTTATAAAGTCATTACTACACTTCCACTATGCTACTCCGATAAGCTTACGAAATTTACAAGTTGGTTATCCAAATGAGTTATTAAATTTTAAAACTCAAAAATTTTCTAACACCCGAATTTACGGAAAATTTCGGCAGCGTCTCCTTTGCGCGGCTCGATCGGTACAGCTACAAAACGCCTCTACGGGCCCCAAACCAATAAAAGGAAACAAAAGCCAAGTGGCTCCATCCAAAAACCATCAAATCCAATGACAAATAAACGTGTACCTTTTTGTCGGGCAATCCAAATTTTCTTGATTTAAATACCTGCATCTTATTTATCAATGATATCAAATCATATAATTTAAAATCAATTTAGAATTTCATTTTCAATTATTTCAATATTTACCTTACTTAAACCTGTACGAAGTACATATATCATCCGTACGCAATATCAAATCTGATTACTCATTCGATCACAAAATTTCACTTCCAAACTAGTATCGTTCACACGACTCTCTAGTGCGGACTCAGATTGGGTTCCTTGATCGGAAACTGTTATTCTCCTTGCATAGCCAAATAATATGATAGAGAATTCCAGAATCAAATCAAAAATCCATATCCAGGGTTCGCCGTTAAGAATCGAGTGAGAAATCCTAACTTGGATCGATATAAATTATCTCGAAATTCCGTGCTCGAGTTCGGATCAAATTGTTATGCGAATAAAACAATATACGTACAACTTACGTATTACCTTCCAATAGATTCCTATACAATTTGTCTATATTCAATTTATTTACTTACCATCATTTCATTTACAATTAATTATACACAATGCGTTATTCATTCCTTAATTACTTAGCATATCCATTTCTTTACATAGCATGTTCTTTTATACTATCATTTCTTATGCATCATTTCATACAATTTGCTTAGTTAAGTTCATTTTAACCAATCCATGTAATTTAATTAAATTAAATTTCCCTTTTCAATTTATTCTTAACTATACCAAATTCTTCTGTTTACATTTACTTCATTTTCATAATTTCAGTTAATAACAAATTTATTGGTGGAACATTTTATTAATCATCACTTAGTTTATAATTATTCTATAAAAGTCATATATAAGAAGTTGGACTTTATCTAAGTTTATAATTATCTCCAAAGCTACAAACTTCAATTTCACAATTTCTTTGCAAATTTATATTCAATTCTGTAATAAATTTACAAGGATATTATTTCGATTCATTTGTCTGTTTTCTTAAGTTCACTTACTTATTCCATTTAGCCATTCATCATTTCACATTTTACTTAAGTATATAACATTCTTATCACAATCAAATTTCCATTTATATACATTTTAATCATTTTTAAGTTTTGCTTACTTGTATATTTCAATTATTTTTAGGTTTTGTTTACTTGTATAATATCTCATTACATATCCAAATCATTCTTTTAACTTCTAAACATTTGGTAAGTCCTATTATATGTTATTAGGATGCAATTTGATATATTACAAATTTATAGGATTTATTTTACTTAATTAGAATGTTCAAAATTTTAATTCATTTAAATTTTCTTTACTTTTCAATTTCAAGAGTTACAACTTCGACTCTAAAGTTTCTCAAAACATTTAACTTAGAGTTTTTTTTTTCTTATTATATAAGTTCTGATTATTCACATTTCACTCAGAAAATTTGAAAAATATTAATTAACAGAACTTAGAAATTTAAATGCCCGGTTCATTTCAAATCAATTTGAAATAAAGATAAAATCATTTATATCTTATATATATATCAAATCATACTTTCGGAGTTTAAACCAAAATGCATTTTTTTTCAAAACAGTTTCGAAGCAAAGCAAAGCTTTGTAGAAGTCCCTTCACTTTGAGACTCGAAAATGAACGTCGATGATGCTGCGCAGTCATCACCGAAATTATTTCCCAGCGACATAAGAGAGGAGTACTGAACTTATATAAAAAAAAACTCCTTTCAAAATATTTCCCATAAATATTTTTCAACTAACATCACTACATATTTTCTTCAAAGTTTTGAAAACCATTTTCAAAATCCCCGGGTCTTAAATTCAATATTTCACAATTTAAATCTATCTTGATTTATAAGTCACATTTATAAATTATACTTACAAAATTTTTACCTTCTTAAAACATTCCACAAGTTGTTTTATCATTGTTTATTTTGTAATAAACCATATTTATTAAAACACAATATCCAATTTACGGTAACCATACATATTATCATTTCTAACAACCAAACAAACTGGATGTATCATAATAATTTCTAAAAATTATTTCTTTATATACAAAATATAATTGGGGCAAAATTATTTCATTTACCCAATTTCAAAACAATACTATGTCGAATTGTTCTGTTCAAGTGTTTAGAGATCCCTATCAATAACGTTAATTACTCGTATTGACCAGAATCCATATGCCACTCAACAAATCAACCAACACCGTATAAAACAATTTTATATCACTAACAAATACGCTCTCTCATATATATACACTCAACGACTCATCATAGGGTATTACTACCCTATTTATAAAGAGTCTGACCCCACAAAGCTAAGGTTATCGCTAAACCAAAGCTCTGATACCAACTGTAACGACCCACCTTTTTGGACAGTTTAAATTGACAATCAAAACACTCTTGTCAACTCAAACCATTCAAAAGGGAGGATTGTTAATGGGGTGAATAAGAAAAGAAGAGAAAAGAAACAAGAAACAATCACAGAACCTTGCAGCGGAAAGATAAAATATAATAATCAAATAAACAGTTCATGAAGCTGTTTAATATACTTTTGATTATCATTTATACAACATTTATCAGAGTTATACATATACAACAGAACAAATAAAATAATGCAGCAGACAGCATGATGTAAGGATAATAATAGTAATAGTATACCAAATCCTCGTCTTCGTCCTCTAGAATAGATCTTCAATAAGCTGGAAAAAAAAACTCAGGACTGACCCGAGCGTAATGAAAGAACAAAACACTCGAGTTAGGACTAAAACATCCTCATGTAAGTTAAAACAATCGTAAATAAATATGAGTGTAACGGCGTCAGAGATGTTTACGGGGTTTGACATCTCTTTATCCAGTGTCGACGTGCGTGCAATAACTCAAAAGATGTTACGGGATTTTTCATCTCTTAAGGATCCGTTAAACTATCTATTATGTAGTACAATACGCTATTATAATATGTCTACAGTAAAGTAAAAGTATTAAAATAGCGTTAAGGCGTTACCCATATTCCCCTTAACACATTTTATATATTCCCATAGTCTATACAGTACCGTACGCTCCTCCGAGAGGTTTACGCAGAGGGCACTCCATAGGTATGGTACAAAACAAAATCGTAGAAGGCACGCTAGGGCATGTGAACACGACACACGAGGAAATGCCAGGGTAGATATACCAATTGCACTCCCGGACTGGTGGTGACGCATAGCAGCTACTACCGCCCACCTCGGACACACTCCCAAACAATCGAGGGGTGGCCACCAAATCGAATCACAAAAGCAATATAATGGTATCGAAGAAATATGCCCGATAAGAGGAATGACCTCACATTAGCCCGGTATAGCTCCTGATTTTAGTCACATCTAAGCTGACTCACGGGAGTCAGGGTCACGTCATACCATATAGAATCGTCGCCAAACCATCCTACTTCATTTCTGGAATCTCCACCACGTACACAGTTGTTAAAGTGGTTTTCGGTATCGACAGAGAGTATGCCCATATCCGATCCCGGTCTCTTTAACAACCAAACGCTTATTACACACCGGATGGTTCTTTTACATTTCAAAAATCAATTCATAATTGATATCAAAATATCAAGTTCGCTTCAAAATCAAATCCATTTCAAAATCATCGTATTTACGCAAAATATACGATTTCATTTCAAAAATCATTTCGCCCAATATCTCATTTCAATTTCAAAAATCCTTTCAAATTCCAATTTAGGTTGTTACTTCATTTAGCCCAATTCGTATTTAAATCCAAGATTTAAACATAAACATTTCACCTTATTGAACAGTTGGAAATTTTGGAAAATAGTTTTGAATAGTTTAAAGTAGCTTAAATAATTGAAAATAGTTGAAATACTCTAAATATTAAAGATAGATTTCAAAATAGTTTTAAATTGATTTAATATAGTTAAATAGATTTAAAATAAGTTAATATGTTTAAATAAGTTAAAATAACTTAATATAATTAATATAGGTTAAAATAGTTTAGTATAAAATAGTTTAAGTATTTAAAATAGTTTATATAGCAGAATAACTTCAAAAAACCAAATTTGAAATAGCTTCAAAGTCAACCATTTTAATTTCCAACTTACCAATTCTGAATCAAATTCAAATTCCATTCAGTCGATTCAAATCTCAATTTCAGTTCAATCAATTTCGATTTCAAATTAATTCAATTCTATCAAAAATCCAATTTTCTCAAATTTCAAAATGTTGTCTTTATCACACCTTTACTTAATAATATTCAAAGTCCGAATAAAAGTTAAATACTTTTAAAAATCAAATCAATTTACGAAATCCAATCATATCACAATTTTAACTTTCAAAGTCTCAACTTCAATTATTTAACAATTTTGTTTAACAAAAATTTTATTTCAACATCTCAACCTCAAATTCGCAATAAGTTCAATTCTATAAATTTGATTTTTATTCCATTAAATCAAACCATTTAAAGAAATTCCAAATCAAAGATTTTAAAAATTATTTAATTTAACCAATCCGGTGCCCGTATATAATTTTCTACCCTATGGCCAAGTGATCAGTTATTTCAATTAAATTTCAGGAATAAATATACATCATTTCAATTTTAAATAATAGTGTCATAGGTATATATCATTTCAACCTATTTCTCAATTTATTCAAAATGAATCAATTTATAGCTGTAATTTATAAAAAGGGTGATGACAGGATATCGACAACCAAATAAACATCCAAACATTTCAAACATCAATCAATAGCATCCATCGCAACCAATCATCCAAACAGACAATATAAATCACGGAAATTTCATAGTTATAAATGTTCAGTAATTTAATTACGACTAAATTTCAATTTTAATTTGACTGTCGATTTCAATTTCTAACATTAAATTCGATGACAATCTAGATGACAGTTAAATTTTATCAACAACGACTAATAAAATCATATCACTTCACAATATTAAATTTAACAAGCATCAAGATATTTTAGTACGGTGTGAGCGTTATAAAACACTCACCTTGAGTTTACGTTGCCAATCGTCCAAATTTCTAATTAAATCGAGCGCGTTCGATTTAACCAAAAAATTTAACGAGTTCGAAACAGTCCCGGATCTGCACTGCAGCGTAGCTCTCGTCTCTGCGATTCCGGCGTCGCCGGTTTCGTTTGATTCACAAAAATCACGACCGTTCAACCTTCACAGCAAATCGTGGTCGTTGACCCTATCATCTCCTACGCGACAATCAGGTTTTTTGGAACCCATCATCACCACTTAGGGTTAGAAACCGCTCCCTCGTCGCTCGCCTACAGATCGATCAGAGGCCACCGCGTCGTAGCGCACTGCGAGCCCCACCTTCGGCTAGAACACGACGAAGCTCGGTGTCCCACTTGTCTCGAACTGCGTGCATGATCGCACGGTTGTCACGGCCAAATCGTGGCCACCACGTAGCTCCGATGGCGATCTCCACCGTTGGATGGATAGTTCTTGGCATGCTCTACACAAATGCAGTTGGAAGTTTTTGCTATAATCGATAGGATGAGTGGAGATCAAGGGAAGAAGGTGAGAAGGGTTTTCGTCCATTAAAAACAACTGAGGCGGCTACGAGAGATGGAGCTAGGGTTTCGGTAGAGACGCGTATACATACATGTATATATATATATTATTTAATATTATTTACAAATTTAACAAGATTTTCGAACGAACTCCAAATTAGACGTGCCGACAGGCGTCCGTAAGGTTTTACCCGCCTTCCGAACACAATGGAACGTGTTTCGGAAGCCAATTTGATCGTCTGTGCGAGTTATAGAAATAAACGATCGATTTTAAATTAAACCGATTAAATGAATTTCTAAACGTTTTCAGCTGCCACGGTCAAATGGCAACTCCGATTGCTCCGAAATTTGAAATCCGATAATAATAAACTATTACGGATCCAATGGAACTGGTTTCGTAGAATTCCGAGACTGTGTCTCGGAAGGCTATTTTTACTCGTCGATTAAATCGACGACTTTTCAAAATTTACAGAATTTCTTAAAATTCAAATTTTAAATGTTAACAAATTCATTGTTGTTTAAATAAAATTTTATATCAATCTTCGATATCATTCTCAATCATATTATATTCAAAACTCAATTATTCAAATATTTGCAAATTTAAATTTTAAACAATTTTGATTATCCGAAATTCATTATCCTGAAATAATTGAAAATGAACTTATAAAATTTAACTTTAAAACGAATTCAAATTATAGAACAACCATTTCCATTATACAGTTATTCAACTCTCGTTATTCAATTATTCAATAAATTTCCAATATTAAATGTAAACAATTTAATTGTTCAATATTCAACAAATTCCAATATTACATTCTAAATGAATTCTCGTTATCAATCAATTACTTTATTTACATCCATTAAATTCAACATTATTATTTAGTCCAACTATTGATCGTAAACTCATTCAATAAGCAGCATTTATATTTCAATATTGGATTTTTAGATAAATTTCCGTTATTAGTCAATTACCTTATTCACATCCAGTGCCTCCAACATTTGTTATTCAACTTCAGTTATTGGTTGTACACCCAGTTAATATCTAAAATTTCATTTCATTTTCAATTGGTTACTAAATTCGATGACTGACAAATAAACAAGTAACTTATAATAATTATCACCATTTACTTTTAATCACACTTATAAGTTTATTATTTACTAACAACTGTCACAAATTTCCTATATAAGACTAATTAGATTCCATTACCATTGACTACATCTTATTTCATTAGTTAACCTAATATTTACATTTGTTTTTCTTATATTCCCTTATAACCAAGTTATAATATTTAAGTCATTTCAATTGATTGGAATATCATTTAATTCATTAATAATTAACTTAGATAAATACTGTTGCAATTCATTCTAGTTATTATTATCATAAATAAATTACAAAATTTTAATTCTTCCAACATTAAACCATGAAATCTTATTAAATTAATTATTTTAATTATCGAAAATTTACGGGTCGTTACACCATTTTTTACAAACAAATAGCTTATTCTCTTCTCCTTACTGTGCACATTTAATCTGATGAATTTCATTTTGCTTCACTTCCATATCTTGTGTATTATTTTTTTCCACAAGTCTTGCAGTATTTTATCAACTTCTTTTCTCTGTTAAAGACAGAACAATACAAAGTTAGTTAATATTCATTTTTTAAATTATATTAGTTAATTTTTCTAGAAAAATATTTACCAGTTTTTATGCTTCTTTTAGACGTGGGTTCGTCCTTTCATTTGACCTTCTCGACCATAAAGAATTTATGTGAGACCATTGCATTATAGGATATGCCAATGTTACCAATGTCCAATGGTTCTCACAATGTAGAGGCAAATAAGTCGCATTTGGAAATTTATCCTTCATAATCTCTTCAAGGAATGGCATGACTAAATGTCTTTTAACAATTTTTACATCACGGACTAGTCCTTTCTATTAAATAAAGAAATTAATAATAATTAAGTGCATGTAGCAATTATTACGTAATTGCATATTAAAGTTTTTGTATCGTCATTGTTGTGGTCATTATGCAGTTGTGCTCTACCAATTCACATTTTGAGATATAACAATCTATTATATAGGTTAACGAAAGGAACTGTAAGTTTTGTTAGTGGTGAAGCAGTATTAAATAATAAATAGTATCAGTGTTCTAAATAGTAGCAGTATATATTAAAAAGAATTCGCATTAGTTTTTGCAATAGTATCAATTTTTGTAATTATTTTGATAGTGATTAGTATTATTAAACAATACACACACACACACACCTGTCCATTTGTGAAGTTTCCTTCAAGCACATGTTTAGCATATCTTTTGTTATTATGCATCCTACTTTGATAGTGTCTTTGTCATCCCATGCTAGTTCACTGTTTTAACAAAAAAGATTTGAATTAAGTAATTTCAATTATTTTAATATGTACCATTAGTATCGATATTTACACACTTACTTCCACGTTCCTATCAAAGAAAATAAAGTTTTGATTATGTTCTGCTCTTCTCTGTTCAACTATTTTAAGCATTTGTAGTGTCCTAGTTTTAAATTTGCAAATGTCAGTTGTACTGCTATTGTAACTCTAGGATGAATTGTTTCGAACTTTCTTCTTCATTATCTTTGTTTTCTCACTTCCGTTTTTGGTTGTTTTTTCCATCGCTATTCATATTTAAAGTTGTCATCCTTTTTTCTCTTTCTTGTTCTTTCTTTTAATCTCTTGATATAAGAAGTTGTTTTTGGTTTTATGGTCACTGTTTTCTTCATTCTTCCAATAATGGGTTTCGTTGATTTATTTTCTTGGCCTGGTTTGGTTTTTTAAGCTCTGAGTCGTCCAAGTCATATAATTTGAAAGACGGAGGAGTGAAGTTGATTATTGGATTAGTGTAGGGTATGATTTGGCTGTTAATAATGGTATCTTGATCCATTGGATAGTGTAACGACCCGGTATTTTGGACCATTCAAATCGACAATAAATCCACACATGTCTGACTTGAATAATTCAAAATAACAGATTGTAATAAAAATTTGGCAAAACTCAGCATATGCAGTAAATAAATCAATCACAGACACAGAGTAATACAATAATACGCAGCGGAATAGATAAAATAGTAGTTCATGAAGCTACTATATAAACATCAGAGTTAGAAATAAAATACAACAGAATATCTCAAATGCAGTGAAGTCTCCAGTACAACAGATGACTTCTCTGAACAAATCAACTAGAAGAGCTGAAAGCTGAGGCGATAGTTGGATCTCCAAAGGAAGCTCCAAACTCCAAGGGTGAGTCTCAAATGCTGTATCACTCGGTCTGACCCGAGCGTAAAGCAAAACACAAAACACTCGAGTCAGGATTAACATTCTTATATAAATAAATCCAACTCAAGTGAAATATCAATTGAAATACGAGTAACTTAAAGGATGTTGGGATAACCATCCTCTAAGGATCTTCAGAACTATCTACAAGGTGGAAATATACATTTTAACACAGTGGTCATTTCAATTAAATTTATACTTCAAAACCCAAATATCATTTCATTTCAAATATATCCATTTTCCAAAATAGTATATATATATATATATTAAATGATTTAAAAAGTAAAGTATTTAATTTCCTCAAGTCTAGCAAATCGATTCAAATCAACTTCAAATTCCAAATTCAAATTTATTCAAAGCTCAATTCATCAATTTAATTCATTTCTAAACAGATCATTTAAATTTTCAATATATTTCAAAGCTTTAATATTCAACATTTTCAAAGTTAAATTTAATAGTTTCATATAGCTCTTGATTTAACTTCATTATTATTTAATCAGGGAATATTCACTTAATAAATTCAATATCATTTAACTAGCCTTAAATTACATTTTTACTAAATATTTCCTTAAACTTTAGTTAAACAAAAAAAAAATTCATTAGATTACTTATAAATCAAACTCAAGTTATAAATCATATCTTACATCTCAGTTTCAATGAGTTTCAAATCGGTTTAATTAAATAAAATTCTTTATTGAATACAATTTCAACTAAATTCAAATTATCTTTCTAACCTTAACTTATTCAAATTATTACCAAAATCTATTTTGAAATATATTTTAAACACTCAACATATTATATGTATTTAAATCAATCATTCCCATTTATATATAATAATTTAAGGCTCAACATTTATTAAAACCATATATTTCTTTCCAAAACCATAGAATTCATTTTTAAAATATTTATATATATGGACCAACGATGTCTGTATATATATTTATCATATGGTTAAGTGATACAGATATTTATCATTTCAATCCGAAATTTAAATATATACGGGTAGATATCATTTCGACCCGTAATCCCAATTTCAATTCAAATGAAAATCGCTTGGTTTATCATTTCAACCCATAACGAAATTCTCCTATTCTAAAGTCCATTCGGGTATGTATCATTTCAACCCATAGTGAATTCTATACTAACAGGGAACTTGCAGAGTGATAACAGATAATAAAAAATATAACAACAGGCATATATCATCAATATAAATAACAGATATTGGTGTCAGATGTCATAGGTGAACATATACAGATAATGGTAATAACAGGCATATAAATACTAGATACTGGTGTCAGATGTCATAGGTGGACATATACAGATAATAGCATATATAACAATTTAAATAACTACAGCATCATATTTCAATTGTCGTTTCAATTGAAATCAAATTTAATAAATACAAGAACGTTAATCGTGAGTGATTGCTCACCTTTCGAGGTTAGAGAGATAGACAATGAAGTTGAGTTATGAAATGCAAGCACGACTTCCAAAGCAAAGTTAGATGGTACAATTTCGACGAAAAAGCTGATAGATAGAAATTGATGAGAACAGATCAAATTAGCTTGATAAAATTGAAACGAAGATTATATGATTAATTTATTACTTTCTTTCAAAATGAACGTTAAATCAAAACACGCATTTTAAAAAAATGAAATATATATATATATATGCACACCCATGAAAACCATATAACTTTAAAACACTTCCATTTCATATTAATGTTAAATAACAAATATATAATTATTCAAAATGTCACATATATAGTATATTCATTTTATGGTTGTCGTTTCCATGTAATAAATATTCATTTTAAACCAATATTAAAATAATATATATGTATAGTTAAAAAAATCAATGTTCTAACATAAAACACATATATTAAAGATCAACACACATATATATAATATCTTTTGAAATGAATACTTATGTATATATATAATTATTATAGTTTATTACTTTCCTTTTCAAAATATCCAGCAGGAAATCAAACAACTTATGCACATATATGTGCAGATAAACAATATTCTTTATAATACATTGTTAACTTACTCCTTTTTTTTCTCTTTTTTTTTATTAAACCTTTATATATAACAAAATATATGTATAAAATAAAATATTTGTATATATAAAAATCAAAACGTTTCAAACATATATTCAAAAACTGGATCATATAAATAACAATGTATTTAGTTAACGCATAGTATAAAATTCATTTATATAACACTCTTATATATATATAAATCTTGTATAAGTAAACCTTTATAGCTTCATAACTTATTTACTTTCACATATAACAAGATCTGTACAAAAGAATGCAAATTTTTCTCAAATCCTTTTGAACGTTTATAAGAAAAATTTTAAACAATAAATATACCTTCTTATTTAGGAAAGGAAGTAAGCATGCACTTGTAGGAGAAACGTGAGTGGAGGTTGAGGGTTGTAGGCGGTGGAAAGGGAAGAGGGGCGGAGATAGCTTCAGGCGATGGGTATATACATCGCGCAATTTATTTTTATTTTAATCTGGCGTAGGCCATGGAAAAATTTGGGAGGAGGAAAAGTAAGCAATGGTGGGGAGTGGATCTCGAAAATGAAGAAGGAGCAGGCAACAATGAAATATATGAAGAAAGAGGTAGTGGAAAGCTACAGAGAAAAATATAATAAAAAAGGTAATAATAAATGAAAATCAACGTTCATGCGTTGATTCAGCAGAGAAGTTAAAGCAAATAAGAAGAGAATGTATTGATTTAAAGGAAAGGCAATGAATGGTTTAGAAATAAATAAAATGTAAAACGTATACGTTTTAATTTCAAAAAGGAAAGAAATAAATACGGGGATGGCAACAGTCAAAATGCACATTTAGGCTAATAATAGAATATAAAAGTAAGAAACTCAAAAGGATAGGCACAGAGATGTGAAATCAGGGAGACAAGGGAAGCAAGTGATCTTTCAAATTTATAACGTTGGCAATAAATATAAAATAAATGAAAATGAAGAGGGGAAGAAATAAACTATTTATGGGCGATGAATTTATAAAAGGAACCATGATGTGTACAATAATTGAAATGAAAATATACACAAATAAATGAATATGGTACAAATAAAGATGAAGGGGAAAGAAATAAACTATTTATGGGCGATGAATTTATAAAAGGAACCATGATGTGTACAATAATTGAAATGAAAACGTACACAAATAAATGATTACCAGTGAAGTTAAAAAGGCAATAATAGTGTAAATGTGAATCGTTGCCACATAAACAAATAAAACGTATACAAATCTTTTACCGGTTATGTGATGGCAACGGTCACCCTTAATTGAGCTGAATAATAAAAGCCAATGCTTTGAACGTATGCCATAAATTAAGTAACAGACACTGATTTCTAAATTTATTAGTAGCTAGGAATAGCAACGTTTGAACATGAATTGGAAAGCAATTAATACTGTGGTCCAGCCTGTACGTTTCAAATTTTGAAAACGAAGAAAATAGAAATGGAACATGTTGCAAAAGGAAAGCCACACATATAAATGGAATAAAACGTTAACAATGAAACGTGCCACATTCAATGGAAAGAAACTGAAATGATAACGTCAAGCACGGGAATTAAGGACAATAAAGTAGAAAGTATGAGAAACGTAAAAGTGAACAAACGAATGAATGCAAGCTACAGATATATATATATATATATATAAATGATGTAAAATATTATGTTTCTACCAGAGAGAAGAGAAAATGTTTGAAATGGAATAAATAGGGAAGGAACAAACCCGAAATGAAATAGCAACGGATAGAAAATTAAAGAGCTACAGCATGAATACGGGGAGTAATAAAGGTATGGTATTGATTGGATTGTAACTGATGTAAAACTTGAATGGACAGGGAAGAAATAAAATTTATGGTAACAGTCGATTCCCTTGATTTCATGCAAATTTATTTTCAACAATTCTTAACTGATTTGAATTTAATAGAATTACATAATAAATAAACTTTCATATAATTAATTGAAAATTTACCATTTGCTATATTTAATTATATGTAATCCAAATAATTTTTTTTTCAAAATTTTATTATTAATAATTTCTCAAAAATCCAATTCAATACGTTATAAACCAATTAAAAATTGCTAAACTTTTATGGGTCGTTACAGATAGTGTGTTTCATTTGTTGTGTCCACTTTTTCTGAATTTTCTCTTTCGAGCTCTATAGCTCTATCTTCATTCTTTTCTTTTTTATTTCCAGCCTCGGATTTCATTTCTTTGATTTCTTGTTTCAATTTTCGAACCTTTTTTTTCTGCATTTTCTGTTTCGGGCTGTGCAACTCTATCTTTATTCTCTTCTTTTTTATTTCCAATTCTAGATTTTATTTCTTTGATTTCTTGTTTCAATATAGTTCGACTAGGGATCATAATGCCTATTTCAGTTTGCAACAGTAATTAGGGGTCGAAAGTTGGTGCAAAGTGCTAGTTGCATCTTTTTATTTGTATGTCTTAGTTTAATTTTTAGTGTTAATCTGAAATTTATGTTTAACTTATTTTTTTTGAAAATTGATATTGTTTCCTCATTAAAAACCTGAATTGCACCAGAGTAACAGTCTAGGAGAAAAAGAGTGGTTTCTTTATTACTATACAAAATGTAATCACATGAGTACAATAGCGATAAAAAAGAAGAAATAAGAAAATGTGAGGATATCCTAGAATAAAAGAAACCAAACATAATATTGGCCACCGTATCCAACCCAAATATATTTGAAAATAATAGTACCGCTTCTTTCCTAGTTGAACCTTAGACTTATTTTTAAATTGGATACTTAGATGGTAGTACATATTAGTACTAAAAGTTTTAGGTAGTATAAAACATACCACATGTCAATATATGTCCAATGGTTCGAATCATGTTATGCAGGTTTCAAACCTATGATCTCTCGCACCAAAGTCGAAGCACCTGACTATTGGGACAATTGTCTGATAGGAACCTTAGATTTTTTCTTTATTGCTTCTATCATCCCAATCTAGATTTAATCCTTTGCAAACTTATCTAATAACCAATGGTTCAGAATCAGATTCTCCCCAGGACTAGTAAATCAATGACGAAATTAAGCAAACTCTAAAAACTTGATGTCCCATCTCTTTAAGATATCATGATTTAGCTCATTGCATTCTGTCTTTCTGTAACGATCCGGATTTTTTGCGTTCGAAAATCGGCATCTGTACTTCACATCGTACTAGAATGCCGCAGATTCGACCGTTCAAATCCGATTCACCGGAGCTTATAACACCATTAAGTATAACAACACAACGGAAAAACAGATGATATCATATACAAATCCAATGAATACAATATCCAGAATGATATACAACAATGATATCAATATGATACAACAATATCAGAGATAAATAATGATACAGCGAAAAGCAGAAATGATAACTCCAAATGATCAGTCAGAGAGACTGACTCCAACCACCCCAATATCAGCTCGAACCACCAAGATAGGCAACGTCAGTCCATGAACTCCAAGAACTGAACTAGCTTCCGATAATCTACTCAACCTGAATATCTGAAAAACCCAACTCTAGACTGCCCATGTGGAAAATGGTGGGCACCCAGAGTTTAGGAAGGGAACAATAAACTCCAGGTCAGTCATGGGACTGGTGTGAGCAAACAAAAACAATTTATATTTAAACAAACACAAAAGGCTTTTAACATTGAAATCCGCAATGCTTTTGGAAAATGAAACTACCATAAGACCTTTCACCACACACACAATGCAATCGCAGAATTGGAGGAGATTTCTTCTTATGATAGTCAAACATGCTTACTACGCAAAATCAAAACTCTTTTGATATTATTACTAGTGCATAGTGTGAAAATATTTTGAAAGTATAATATCAATCTTAGCTAGCATACAACCATTGTTGTATGCCTACTATAGCTACTACGTTCAATAGCAGATTACCGCCACATTCCATAGCAGGTAATACAACTAAAACCGTACAGGGTTCGTATTGTTTCTTTGAATTTCCAACAAATGATCAGGCTAAGGAACTTCCTTACCGAAATAGAAATGCCTCTAGAAAGACGCCCTGAGAACCTAACCGGATCTCTGCAAACACAAGGCCGACGCTACCTCATGCTGTACAGTTGTAACTAGGTAACTAACACACTGACGCTACCTCACGCTGTACAGCTGTAACTAGGTAACTAACACACGAGTCATGTCATCCCCCGGTCGTAACCAACCTTTATCCGAGGATCCTCAATCATAAAGCAACAACCACAAAGTATAATCAACATAGGTAAAATATCTGGGATCCATACCATGATATCACCTTTTATCCAGAAGGAAATGACATACCCTAGGGGCGCTACCCCTAAAAACCTTTGTCGCAACATTGCTGTTTCGACCATTACCGGGTTGTGAGGCTCGACGAAGTCTCATCCACAAAGCTACGCTTTTTCACAAAGCCATGCTTTTCCACAAAGCCACTTTTCCACAAAGCCACGCTTTTCCACAAAGCACGCTTTGACCAACAAGTGATCATCAGCACTTCGTATGCCACATTACCAAATTGGGAATGTATCACTAGTAACCATCAACTACATAACCTCTGAGCTCGTATGTCTCAGAGAAGGGTGTTAAGCTAAGAGAATAAATTCTCCGCCACCAACAGAAATGTATTTGATAGAAACCAGCTTTACATCTCAAAGTGTAACATCAGACACACATCCATACAAGTCTGTTCCGGGTTTGAACAGAACCGAAGGCACTTCCAAAGAAGCCCTTGCAAATCCGGATAATTTCTAATCACGTCCGGACTTCCCATCACTTAGGGTGCTAAAATCTCTATACTGGGGATCAGCCGATGCAGAGACAATCAATGGTAATCCTTTCATTTTCGAAAGTATCCGGTCTTCACCACCGGTCTTCAAATGCGATCCATATACGTCGTATCATTATTCGGAATGGGTTATACGACACAAAGGTCCTCTCCCGGCTAAACCGAATAATGAGCGCAATTAAAAATCATATGGATACTGGGGTCTCAGTTAAATCACAGCTTAAAGCCCAAAACTTTTCATTCGAATGGTTAAAACAAATTACCATTTCCGATCTTTTAAACAAAAAGATTCATTTCAAAAACCTTCGATGGTTTAAACAATTTCCACACTTTTAATCTTTTAAACAAAAAGATTCAATTCACAAAGTTAACCCCATTCACAAAGATCCATTCATAGATTTTCAAATCGATTTCCATTTCAATCTGATTAACTCGTTAAATCTTTAAATCAAGATTCAACTTATAGCTTTCAAAACTCGTTTCCAAAGATTCATTCATAGTCTTCCAAAACAATTCCATTTCAAGTTAGATTAACCCATCCGGTCTTTGAAATCAAAGACTCATTTCATAAATTTCAAAACATTTCAATTCTATTTCAAACTTGAAACCGTTCAACCCAATTTGGAAATCCTTTACTTATGTGAAAGCTTTTACTATTTGAAAACAAATAGTTCCGTTTCGACAAATCCAGTTATATTTACACGAGTTAAAACCCTTGAATTAAAATTCAAATTCCCAAATCAATATCTATAAAATGGTTTAACCCATATATAACTTGTACAACATCTTTAATCCTTAGTTTCAAATCATAGGATTTAATTTCAAACTTGAATTCAAATTTAAATCAAATTATTTAAATTTTCAAAACTCGATTAAGTTATTCAAAATAACTTTTATCTTTGAAATTCCATTTCAAAAGTTTTTCACTTTAAACCCAAATTTCCAATTTCAAAATCAATTGAAATTAAAATTTCAATTTCAAAAACATTGGATTTAAATTTTCTGTGACTTAACCGATTTCCACGTGAAATCCATATTTGTGTGTGTATAAGTGTGGTCCAGGGGTTTTACACACAATAGTGCAACATCAATCATCATAGATATATCGATAATCGGTATAATCGATAATGCTTATCTTCATTCACAGATTCATAGATAAAATAAATTTATCAATCACAAAGATTCATCATTACAATTCGATGTGGGTTTCGGATAACCAACTGGAATCCGACTCCCTGTCGCATCGAAATTCAAGTGCTGTTTTACGGGCCAAGGGTTTCATATTCACATAGTAATATATCACAGAAATAGAAATTTCAGATCACAACATTAATCAGGGTATATCACAAAGCATCATATATCAGTGGTATCAAATAATTCAATATCCAATATAATTCAAACATCCATAAGTGGGGTCAATTTAATTATCTAATTGATTTAAATCAAATAAATTTCTATGAATAAATTTGCTAGTTATGGTAAATCAATAATTTATTAATTATACTCAATTAATTACCCTAAATAATTAATTTCTTAATCACTTTCATTTATTTATTAACCTTTAATAAATAAATTCTTCTCAAATTATTTACTTTAATTAATGATTTAAACCTTTAATTACTTTCTAATTTTAAATAAATCTAAATCATTAATTCAAATATTTATTTTAATTCATATCAAAGCACTTGATTTAAACTTGGCTTTGAAACTTTGATTTAAACTTACATTTCAAACTTAAATTTGCATTCTTAAAATTCAACCCACTTACATTTTTTTTAGGTTGTTAAACAAATTTTAAATTAAAAAATTTATTTTATTTTAAACTCAGATTTCTACTATCTTGAATTCAGATCCAAACTTAGATTTAAACTTGTTTTAATTTTTGCTTAAAAAATTTAAATTCAGTTTTTAAAGTTTTAGAAACAAATCAAGTTATTAAAACCTACTACCCAGACATACCCGAGCAAACCCCTCAAACACCCCGAGTCTTCCCCGAGTTTCTCCCCACTTCTACCCGCGTCAATCTTTCTTCTTTCATTATTATTTCTCATCTATTTATATTTTAGCTAAGTTAAAATTTAACTGGTTAACAAGCATTCACGCGCCCACCTCAGGAACCCGAAGTAATCCCCCATCCTACTCGAGTATCACTCGAGTCGAAGCTACTCGCGACCTCACTGACACGTTCACGCCACCGTGCACGTGCACGGTGGTTTGCCGACCCTCCGGCAACCCACTCCGCCTCCAGCAAGTCCTAAATCACCTTCTCGTTCAATATTGAAACCCAAATCAACCTGAAAAGTTCGAATACGAAAATGAGCCTGACGCTCGAACTAAAATTTGAACTCTCGACAGCAAATCACCTCCACCTTCCAACGCCGACCACTAGCGGTGCCTCCACTTCGCCCATACCTCAACCATATCCCCCCACAACCATCTTCCAGAATCGCGAGCCACTCGGTCGAACCATGGTGGCGAAAACCAAAATTCATAGAGTATCCAAAAACGTATGAACTAAACCCTACTTTTGCCTCCACCGCAAAATCTATGCATTCGAATTTTTATTAGGCATTTTTCCTGTGTTAATTCATCTTCAAGCTTGCTTTATAAGAAATTTCAACAATTAAAATTTTGCGTGATCGCTAGAAATTGATCTAAAAGAAATTTCAGTTCAAAAAGGCACTGCTCTGAACATACTTGATGAAAAATCCAAATATTTGTTTTAAAAATCATATTATAGGATGCGAATTCAAGTTACAAACCTGAACTTGTATATTAAGAAATTTGAATTTTGGCAAATTCATGTTTTACTCAGTATCTTGGTTTTCCAGAACATTAACTAGTTGTTTTAACTTAAATAAAATTTTAAATTAAAGCTTAAGGTAAAACAATCAAGTTTTGTTTAGACATCAAAGTCTATAGAGGATTAGAGGAAGAATTTTGAATTTCTAAATCAAGTTAAAGCCTGTGGACTAACAGAGACATATATATATTTGTTTATACAGATATGCACAGACATATTCTCCCATATAAATACAGTTATACTTGCTGATATACACATACATTTATCATTTGCCTAGGCATTCATCATCACAGATATTAGAATCAAGAGAATGGTTTCAAAAATGAAGTTTGCTCACTTGTATTTTTGGAAGAAGAACAAAACACATCTTCTTGAAACAGGCTTGAACATCTGCAAGCTAAAGCCTTGATTTTGATCTCTGGAATTGAGTTGTTTTTGAATTGAAGTTTTGTTTCAGTTTGTAGATGATATCACTTCAGTTTTATTTACTTTTGTTTGAATGGAAGAAACTGAGATGAAGTAAATATAGACAAGAGAAGTTTACAAAGGAGAGTTATGTGCTGGTGATTCTTGCATTGCGTTGATGAGTATTATACTGTGTACTAAGGTGAAAGCATTAAATGCAAGCATGATTCCTTGTCTTCAGCTGATAACATTGCTTTGGTGTACTAGAGTTGTCTTGCATTAATTGTTCAAGTCCTCTATGTCTTGTTTATAGACATTTGAATATTTTTCTTTCGGCTGCCTGTACTTTGTTTTTCACACTTGAATATCTTTTTGCTTAACAATGCTCTGTTTATGTTTTACACAACACATCTCAGAATGTACTTTTGTTTGCTTTTACAAGCTTAACCTGGCTGCATTAATTATGTTTGCACTTATTGATGTTTTGTTTGTACTGAGATATTTTTTTTTCTAAGTTTGTAGGCTATGGTATACTTTTGTATGCTAGAGGTATATGGCATTAATTGCTATGTCTTGTTCATATCTAAATATATTTTATTTCAAATTTTCCCATATAT
Source organism: Allium fistulosum (assembly GCA_030737815.1). Classification (NCBI taxonomy): domain Eukaryota; kingdom Viridiplantae; phylum Streptophyta; class Magnoliopsida; order Asparagales; family Amaryllidaceae; genus Allium; species Allium fistulosum. The sequence continues at coordinate 1,339,302,777 of CM060901.1, read as the reverse complement.
GCTCAAATACATATATATCCACTTAAATACAATATTTAAAGTTTAAATGATTTATACAAAATTCATCTACGATCGGGAAAACTCGCATCACTTAAATTGATTTATTTCACAAATTTTATTCAAAAATTCAATAAATTATTAATTTAAATGAAATTAAAATCTGGGGTCGTTACACTTTCCTTTTCTAGTTGATACATGGTATGTAGTTTTTAGATCAATAATCTTTATTAAATCCATCCAGTTATGTTTCCAATTTTCAAAAATTCTTCTGCTATGCTCTAACCATATATGATATATTGTAGCTAGTGACGAATTCAGAACATGTTTTGTCTCTAACCTGATTTTGATTCTAAAATTATCATATATATCTTTTGGTTCATCTATCAATTTTATAGACTAGGGGTTTAATTTAGGTTTGATTTTGGATGTTACCCATATAAATACACTATAATGAGATTTAAAAATAATAGTTCCATGTTTTCACTTTCTTGATTGCGTAATACATGTTGGATTAATTGAATCGTCCCACTTTAGCACTCTTTCACTGGTGTTTAATTTTCCCATCATTGCCTGATATGGACAAAATGCTATTTCCTACCGTTTATTGTAATACCCCGCATTTTTAGATAATTAAATAATTATAAACAGTGAAAATGAGCCTTTTTGGAATTATTAGAATATGGCCTCGAAACTTATACCATTGTGTTCGTGGTGATTTTCTGATTAATTTACATATATAATATGCCTCGAACAGACTATATGAAAAAGCTATTGACGTTCAAAGTTCCGTATCGAAAAATAATTATACACGTAAATGTGCGTAAATATATTATAAATATATGGGCGTATAAATTCTAGAAATAACGTGCGTTTGAATTTAAAAATAGACGTGCATCATAAAGGAAATTAGTTGACATCGGCAAAGAGGTAATTAATTAACATTAATATGCAATGTTAATCAAATCAACAATTAAAGGAAATTAATTTACATTAATTAGCAACATTTGAATTTCAAAATAAACATGTGTTATAAAGGGAATAAATTTGCAATTGATGGAAATTAATTAGAATGAATAGACAATGGTTAAAAGTTAACGTTTTATAATTTAATTTTTGTGAAATCACGGGCGTTGTTTTCTGGATCCAACGATTCGCAGCAAGCCTGTGACGTGGTTGTACCAGATTCAATCCTAAAATCTGACGGCCTGAGATCCTAAAATTTGTTAGTCCTTGAGATGATGGTTTTGATGACAACAACCTTAGGACTTGTTATAAAATATAAATACTAACGTTATGGTTTAGATATATATGTATATGTAGAATATAAACATGTAGGTACCAAGAATGAAGACTGTACGGTATAGAGATACAAGACTGATGAATTTAAAGATTGAAGATATCAAGATTGAAGACTCATGAGTATCAAGAAATCAAGTTATCAAGAGTTCAAGTTTTCAAACAGTACAAGATAATGTAGTCGTCTAGAATTATGTTAAAACTTCTTGAAAGCACTTACATCTTTTTTCGAAATTTATTCGTGGAATGGAATCCACTTCGAGCCTATTAAAGGGATGGAACCCTAGTGGGATGGAACCACGACAATATCTAATGGAACATATAGTGGTCCTATTTTGATGTCCACTAATTTTATAAAAATGTTTTCCAAAAATATATCTCTTATTTTTGAAAATGTTTTCAAAACTTTCTTTTCAAAAAGACATCTCTCTTGATTGAAATATTTTAGCCTCTAAACTATTTTTATCATTTTTAATATTTTGATTTCAAAATTGTCTTTGTTTTTAAACCATCTCTTGTTTTAAATATTTAGCTTTAAAATACTTATATACCCAGATTTTAAATCACTTTATAGATTAAGATTATATATATTAAAAATTATTTTCAAAACTCTTTTATATGTTTAAACTATATTCAAATATATTTACAAAGTTTAGAAATTGTTTTGACAAATTATAGAAACCAATTTTAATAAGAAAATCAAAACATCAATTTTGCCTTGAGCATGTCGACATACATCAACCCCCCATGTCGACATGGTGTCTTTTATTTTCAAATTTCAATTTTCAAAAGAAGTGTCTATTCGTCGTATCCTTTCATGAATAGATATGGTTGTTTCTCTACTATAAATACCAGTAAGTACTAAACGAATTTTTACCAGATTTTCATTTATTTTCTCTCCTCTTCATCTTCCACATTTATCCTAAAGAATCTCAAACTATACTCTGCCGAAATACCAAGTGAATTAAACTTGATTATATCTTGTTTGATTCTCTGCCACTCTCTCCATAAGATTTCAGTGCTATTCAGAGTTATAGGATTATTTGTAAATCAAACTGTTGAGTAAAAGGTGCGGTGAGCCTTGAAATCAATTGGGTGTGATTGTTGCCCCGGAAATCGATTAGGTGATCTTATGGCCTGGTAAATCAAGAGAGTTTGCTCCGGACTCGAATACAGGAGGGTGTACCTCGTGGCCTTGAAATCGAGGGTGTAATCTGGGAGATTATTTTTGATAAGAAATCCGTACGTTTGTACGGGACTGGATGTTGGGTAACTCTGAATCAGTATAAAATCCTGGTGTGTTCTTTCCTTTACTGCTTTTATTTAGTATTTGCATTTGTGTCTGATTCTGTGATTATATCTGTGTTTGTGAATTGCATTTGTTAGTGTTTAAATTGAAAAAGATTTAAAAATACATAAAACACTATTCACCCCCCTCTAGTGTTATTCCAGCCTTAAAATCCGTAATCCGCATTTCTCTCATTTGGTATTAGAGCCAGGTTTTCAAAATTCTCATAATCTGATTTTTGAAAATTTTTAAAATGGCAATTTTTTTGATAAAATTATTAACACTATTTTCATATGAATATGTCAAAGAATCATCATGATATTGTTATTTAAAACTATATTTAGTTATTTTGAAAAGTCATTTGATTCTTAAAAGGTTATGCTGTTTTTTTGGAGAAGAGTTATGTCTAATGACTGTTGGTTAAAAGATACCACGTAAGCATTCATCGATCAAGAAGAACAAATGGATATATAATGGCAATCGACAATGAAATGGGTACCAGATCAATACAAAACTTTTGATTCTCATCTACAACTTATTTTGATACTATACTCATCTCCATCTGCTTCACAATGTCACTGGTTTCGTGCGAATCCGCCAAGAAATGACCAAGTTATGGTCAAATGAAGTTTTGCTGAACAAAGAGAAAAATAAAGCAAAACTGTCAATGGTATTCTTCAAATTGCATCCAGAGATTTGAGTATTTTGTCCCAACTCCTTTTCAGATTGTAGTTCTTGTTCTCACGGTCGTTTTGATGGGTGGATCATCAAATTCTGATCAAAATTTAGTGAGATATGACAGTTTGAAGTTGGCTATCCAAAACTGAAAACTGTGTACGGGATTTCCTGCATTTCTCTTACTGTTCGGTCTGTTGCACCACAATACCGTCCAAATTCATTACCAAACTATTACTAGATCATAGACATTGCCTTCCTCTTCAATTTGCCGCTGGTTTCATCCAATTCCGTTAAGAAACGAAGGAGATATACCTTCTAGAAGTTTGAAAATCGGGAAGAAGAAGAGAAAGTTTTATGAAAAGTGGTGACTGTTGGGCCTATTTATAGTGGTTGAAGTGTCCATTCATTCAAAATTGAAATTCAAAGTTTTGACGCCAAGTTGGTCAATCTACTAAATAATCTGTATCTTTCTCATACGGTCCTCAAATTCAGCAAATGAATATACTACGATGATCAGCAAAAGAAGCCCGTCGCAATAGAACAGATCTCGTCGTCAAATTCTGAAAGATATAACTGTGTGGTTCACGACAATGGAAGAACAACAAAGTTAGAAAGATAGAGGAGTGCAAAAAGTGGTACGCTTTACTATTATTTCATCTTTATTGTTGCATTTAGGAATATATAATTATTCATTTAGTTAGGTACAGAAATTTATCTCTTTTACAAGTTTTGATATTTTTTCCATATATCGACACACCGTGGTATGCATATCGATATACCAGTCTAATTTTTTTTAAAATTATTTTAAAATGTGTTTCATTTCAAATAAAATCTTACTACTAATTTATTACAACTATACTAAGTAGAAAAGCATACCTTCATTCGTGATTTCAACTTTTCTAATGTTGTTTTTACTTCTCGTACTCTATTTCTTTTAAGATACTAATTTTATGTCTTTAAGAAATTAATAGAATGAATTTAGAATGTTAGAATAAGGCTCTTTTTATAGATTTCTTCATTTAATAAGATTGCACCACATCACATGACACTTGTCATATAAATAGATAGTGACATACATGCAAAATGACACGTGTCATTACACTTGTTCTTTAATAAAAGCATTTTTACATGCATAATGCCAAGTGTCTTTACACTTGTTTTTTCTTTATTTTTCTTTATGTTTTTTATTTACTTTAATTATATTAACTACTATAAAAAATTGGGTCAAAAATCAATTATTTACATGTCAAAATCTAGTCATAAAATTAGTGCAAAATCATGTTAAAAACAGGCCCAGAACTTTAGATAGCATTTCTGAAATGCTGTCTTTGCTTCTGTTAACATTTTTTAAGCACTGCAAATTCGTTTTTATAGCATTACTGTACTATGAAACGCTGTAGTGTTTCAGAAACTTTTCACAGCATTTGTTAAATGCTGCAGTTTCTGTTTTATAATGTTTTGAATATATTTTACTGCAAAAACTTTTTATAGCATTCTGTAAATGCTGAATTTTCTATTTGAAACTTTAAACTATGTAAAAATGATATTTAAATTAATTATTTTTCTCTATTCTTTTTAGAGTTATTTTCCAACTTATATTAGAATGTTTTAAAATTAATTTCATGTTTAAATATTTTTTAATAATTAACTAAAACTTTTAATGTAAGAGGCCTTAATATAACACATGTTTATTTTAGTTTTTCAATCTTTGTTATTTTATTTAATATTTCATTATGATATTATTTTTAAGGGTGTTTAAACATGTTTTTAAATATTTTAATCAATAATAATTTAATATATAGGTTTTAATTAGTAAGTTAAGTATTTTATAAATATGGAAGTTTGGATTCTTAAAAAAACAATTAAGTTAAAAAATATTATTTTAAAGAAATTAAATAAGGAGGGTATTAATTTTTAAAAACCATATTGATCATATATATAGTTTAAATCCATATTTCTTAGCAATTTGATTTTGATATTGAGTTTGATTACTACCTTTCATGAATATGTTATAGTTTTAATATCATTTATTACCTTTAAACTCTTGTCTTTACTACTCTTTCAGTCTCATTCATTAGTTTCCTTAACCTAAGTCTAGTAATTGGTGTGTATTACCTTTGTTTGGTTGAAGTGATTTATAATAAATAGTTTGTTATATACATACATACAAACATACATACATACATATACATACATATATATATATATGCTTGTCAATTAGATATTACTTATCACTCATGTTTATCTTATAATCTGAATATCTCTCACCATAGTGTATATATCATCATATCATTCTGCATATTATTATTTTTACTTCGTTATCATTTTATTTCATATTACATATCGTTATGCATCCTATTTCATATCACATTTCATTGCATATTACATCATAAATTACAATGCATGAAATATCATAATCATTTGCATCATAAGTTGCACTTCATTTTGCATATCATCTCATGCTACATTGCATATGTCATACATTTCATACTGCATTACAAACTACATATTGCATAAATGTACACATAACAAGTGTATTTTATTTAGGAGGAGTTTATATTATTGTCTTATAGTATATGGTTATTAGTTTTTGATTTGTTTGGTATGTTTTGATTGACTTGTTTGATTTGATTGGATTGGCTTGTTTGACTTGATTGACTTGTTTGACTTGATTTATTTGTTTGACTTGTTTGACATGATTGGATTTGATGTGTGTGTGTTGATTGGATTGTCTGAAATATACTTATACATATTTATGTATTGAATAATTATAATATAATTATGTTAATGTCTTTCACATTCCATTTACTATACTTTATTCTAGTATTAGTTTAAGGGGGAGTTTTATAGTTTTATTGTTTTAGGATGGTTTTGTTGATGACAAAGGGGGAGAATTATAAAATAGAGTAGTTAGGCTTAGATTAAGGGAGAGTTATTAGTTTTAGGGGGAGTTATAGTGAAGGTGAAGTATATTTTATAAACATAGGTTGTCATCATCAAAAAGAGGGAGGTTGTTAGTCCTTGAGATGATGTTTTGATGACAACAACCTTAGGACTTGTTATAAAATATAAATACTAACGTTATGGTTTAGATATATATGTATATGCAGAATATAAACATGCATGTACCAAGAATGAAGACTGTATAATATAGAGATACAAGACTGATGAATTTAAAGATCGAAGATATCAAGATTGAAAACTCATAAGTATCAAGAAATCATGTTATCAAGAGTTCAAGATTTCAAACAGTACAAGATAATGTAGTAGTCTAGAATTATGTTAAAACTTCTTGAAAGCACTTACATCTTTATTTGAAATTTATTCGTGGAATGGAATCCACTTCGAGCCTATTAAAGGGATGGAACCCTAGTGGGATGGAACCCACGACAATATCTAGTGGAACATATAGTGGTCGTATTTTGATATCCACTAATTTTATAAAAATATTTTCCAAAAATATATCTCTTGTTTTTAAAAATGTTTTCAAAATTTTCTTTTCAAAAAGACATCTCTCTTGATTGAAATATTTTAGCCTCAAAACTATTTTTATCATTTTTAATATTTTGATTTCAAAATTGTCCTTGTTTTTAAACCATCTCTTGTTTTAAATATTTAGCTTTAAAATATTTATATACTCAGATTTTAAATCACTTTATAGATTAAGATTATATATATTAAAAATTATTTTCTAAACTCTTTTATATGTTTAAACTATATTCAAATATATTTACAAAGTTTAGAAATTGTTTTGACAAATTATAGAAACCAATTTGAATAAGAAAATCAAAATATCAATTTAGCCTTGTGCATGTCGACATACATCAACCCCCCATGTCGACATGGTGTCCGTTATTTTCAAATTTCATTTTTCAAAAGAAGGTCTATTCGTCGTATCCTTTTACGAATAGATATGGCTGTTGCTCTACTATAAATGCTAGTAAGTTATAAACGAATTTTTACCAGATTTTCATTTATTTTCTCTCGTCTTCATCTTCCACATTTATCCTAAAGAATCCCAAACTATACTCTGCCGAAATACCAAGTGAATCAAACTTAATTATCTCTTATTTGATTCTCTGGCACTCTCTCCATAAGATCTCAGTGCTATTCAGAGTTATAGTATTATTTGTAAATCAAACTTTGAGTAAAAGGTGCGGTTGAGCCTTGAAATCAATTGGGTGTGATTGTTGCCCCGGAAATCGATTAGGTGATCTTGTGGCCTGGTAAATCAAGAGAGTTTGCCCCAGACTGAATACAAGAGGGTGTACCTTGTGGCCTTGAAATCGAGGGTGTAATCTGGGAGATAATTTTTTATAAGAAATCCGCATGTTTGTGTGGGACTGGATGTAGGGTAACTCCGAACCAGTATAAAATCCTGGTGTGTTCTTTTCTTTACTGCTTTTATTTAGTATTTGCATCTATGTATGATTCTGTGATTATATTTGTGTTTGTGAATTGCATTTGTTAGTGTTTAAATTGAAAAAGATTTAAAAATACATAAAACACTATTCTCCCCCCTCTAGTGTTATTCCAACCTTAAGATCCATAATCCGCATTTCTCTCAAGATTCACTATAAATAGAACACTAGGCCTAGCTATTTTCTCACAATCAGATTTTCTCCCAATTAGGTTCAGTGCCTGAGGCTGAACCCTAAATAGAAAATATTTCTAGGGAGAATATCTTTTTAATAAAAATATTAGACGCCTTAGAAGGGGATCCAGGAAGGCCATGGAGTAAAGTTAAGGATGACTTGTGAGTGGATTTAAATTATATACCTTTTACGTTTATGATATATTATCGTTAGATTCCCGTTAAATATTTAATTCACCATTTATATTCAGTAATTAGTTCTATTAATTAGTTATGTTGGAAACTATAAATCTGATAAGAAAGCTTATATTTAAATGTTATTTATATGGAAAAAGAAAGGAATCCAATTAAATATTAGTAATATTAGGCTTAAAAGTTGTAGAGAAAGGCATAAGCTTAAAAGTGATAAATTTACAGTAAACTATGTTAAAACGGGAGAAATAAATTAAAAAGGGGAAAATCTAATAACTTGATTTGGAAGTTAGTGATAGATTAGTTGGTTGGTTTAGAAAAGGGAATACATTTCCATAGTTTAATATTGTAGGAATAACGATAAACGTAATTGCAAGAATAAAACAAGAAAAATGGAATTAGTGCAAAATAGAGACATTACTGTATTTTTCATTACCCAATAATTAAAGAAACAATAAAAGAAATATCTTGTTGAGTAAATGGATTTTTAGCATAGTTTTTGTAACCAACCAAATAGAATAGAACTGTTGAGTAAATTTCGACCGGGCCAACTCCTTCGCCTACACACCGAACCAGATCCCACAGAACCAGCTCTTTCCCCTGCCTACCGAACCAGATCCCACCGAACCAACTCTTTCCCCTGCCTACCGAACTAGATCCCACCGATCCAGCTCTTTCCCCTGCCTACCGAACCAGATCCCACCGAACAACCTCTTTCCCCTGCCTACCGAACCAGATCCCACCGAACCAAGTTCGCCTGCCGAACCAAACTCCCACCGAACCAAACTCCATCTACTCACAACCAGACCAAGGCGTACCGGATCAACACTGCCAGGCCAGATCGCATCAGCCCAGGCCCACCAGCAGCTATATACATCCAAGACCCCTGCCCCCAGCCTCACTCTATAAATAGAGGGGCATGGGTACAACAATGGAGGACAAGTTTGAGAGCTCAAGCACGGATAGAACTTTCAAACAACTTTCATATACTGGTATCAAAGCTTTGTACTTGTAATCTGATCAAGAAAGGAGAAATAATATATAAAGTGGACGTAGGCACATTCTGGCTGAACCACTATAAATCTGCGTGTCTTTTACAGTTTAGTCCCTGCTTTTTTACATATTTGCATAAATCACCCAGATCACTCAAAACAACGCAAAATCAACTGAATCATACGACTTGGAGGTGTTTGCCCATTTTTTGTGCAAACATTTTTGGTGCTTTCACTGAGAACTGGAAGCTCGAAGCTTCAGCTTCTCCCACTTAACCTTCTTCCTAATAGCATCATTCATTGCTTGGAAATCATGCCTCCCAAGCAGAAGAAAGATGTTAACAAAGGAAAAAACATCGCAACCAGCAGTCTTCCAGATCTAGTGGTCACAGATCAGGTAAATCATCCCCTTCCGGCGGCAATACCAAATGAAGGTCAGGCAAATCCGACCACCCCTGCTACAGAGCAGCCGACAGCAATTACTAGGGCAGATCTAGACAGGGTTGTGGCTGAAGTAACTAACCGCTTCACATCCCAGCAGGAAGCCTTGGTGGACCATCTCATGTCATGCTTAAGGGATGATGAAGAGTCCAACCGCAACACTGAATCATGGGGTGAGTCCCAGTTTGGAGGATCTCAGAGACAACAAAGATCTTCCTTCATCGAAGGAGCTAACGACAGAAGCGGCCATGGTAGGAGCCGAGACTGAGCACAACCCGAAGTTAGGCCTGAGGAGACGCTTGGAACCGAACCCAATGGGGGAGGTACTAGGCAGAGGTCAACTGTAGCTGAGCCTGTCGTACTGCCTAACCACGGAAACACCAGTGGACGGGGCCGCGCTAGAGTCCAGCCCGAAGTTGGACCCGAGGAAGTGCTTAGATCAGAACCCAGCAGAGGGAAGATCGAGGCAAGGGCCAACTGTAGCTGATCCTAGCATGCTCCCAGAAGACCAAAGACAGCCACTGGAAAATATCAGGAATGATAGACGATACCATCCCTACAGGTCATCTGGATGGAATCAGTCCCACAGAGCAGAACCGAACTCATTCCTATCTGCTCCAAATTCTGATGAAAGGATGGCACGCTTGTTCAGAGAGTGCATCCAACGGGATCAAAGAGATCGAGGGATAGGCGCTAGGGTAACCACCCCTTCGCCCGCAATATCGAAATTGCCATCACCCCCCGAGAATGGAAAATGCCAACAATGGAACCTTACAAAGGAACCTCCGACCCCGTTGTACACTTACAGAGATACACATAGCATATGCTCATGAGTGGAGCAATAGAGGGAGTACTATGCAAATGCTTTCCACTATTCTTAGCAGATCTAGCTACCTCCTAGTTCTATCATTTACCCCAAGGATCCATCAGCTCGTGGGAGATGTTGAAAGAAAAGTTTATCAGCCAGTTCTGCATTCATGTGGAACAACCCAAGGATGCATATTCCTTATCCAGTATCAAACAGAAACCTGGAGAGAAGCTACAGCAATACCTAACCCGATTCAATGCCGCAGCGGCCGCAGTCCAAGATGCCGATGAGAAGCTTATCCTAATGGCCCTCTGTAGTGGTGTGCATCCGGATACTAAATTTGCTAGAAGATTGACAAAAGATAAACCAGCTACTTTACCCGATTTCTTCCATGAAGCCGGGAAATATATGAGGCTTGAATACGCTGCCACTGAGGGGCAGTCAGGGCAACAAAATAAGGCAGCTCACGGCAACACGCCCGCTGTAGCAAAGGACGTTTGAAGAAATGATTCTAGAGACAATGCTGGGGGCAAGAAGGGAGAAAAACGCCTATGTCGGCCAGGATCGAGATTCGACGCTTACACTCCTTTGAATGAAACCATCGAAAACATCTTCCTTGCCACCCAAGACAAAGTTAGATACAAACGCCCACCATACAAGAAGGAATCAGATAACGTACAGAAATCTGGAAAGTTTTGCCGCTTCCACGAATCTCATGGGCATGATACCAATGAATGCCATCACCTCCGGGACTTGATTGAAGAACACATCAGAAGGAAGAGACTGGAACGCTATGTAAAAGGTCAGAACAGGACTCCAGCTCTTGCCAATGAGAACCCAAGGCTACCCTCACCAGAGATAGGCAGAGGAAATCGCAACACTAGCGGCTCCAGTCAAGGGAAGATAGTGGTCCATACCATCTCGGGAGGACCGCACATCACCGACAGAAGCTGGGTAGAGATGGAAAGATATGGAAAGTCGCTTAGAAACAATGAAGACTGTGTTAATTCTGTTATAGAAGAACGCCACCCAAAGCGGAAAGAGAGTGATGACATTACATGCAGTAGGCGTGACCTAGAGGGACGGTAGTACCCTCACATGGATCCCATGGTTATCTCTGCCCGGCTCGGTCCAGCCGAAGTTTTCCGAATTCTAGTAGACACTGGAAGCTCAGTAAATATCTTATTCAAGCATGCATTCGACAAAATGAAACTATCAATAAAGGACGTTTCTCCCTGCAATAAACCACTACACGGTTTCACTGGAGATGCGAAGATGCCCCTCGGGCAACTGGACCTCTTTGTTGAAATTGGAAGTCATCCCCGCTCTGTTGTGCGGAAACAGACATTTGTGCTGATAGAAAACCACTCGGCCTACAACGCCTTCCTAGGAAGACCAGCCTTGTTTGACTTCCAAATTGTCCTGGCCCCATGGTGCCTAAAGATGGAATTTCCAACGGACAATGGAGTAGGGGAAGTAGAGGGAGACCAGGACGTTGCTCGAGACTGCTATGTAACTAAACTTCGCAACAACCACAGGAAGGATAAAGGGAAGAGTGTAGAGGTTGCCCTCTTCACAAAAAGTTTGGAAGCATAGCAACTAAAGAAAGCCCCTCCTCTTTGATATACCAGCGACCCTTTCAATGAATTAGACCCCAGGGACAAAGAGAAGGAGGCCACCGCCGAGCCTGCAAAGGCTATGGAATTTGTATCTGTAGACAAACACGACTCGAGTAGACTATTGAAAATCGGGTCCCAACTAAAAGCAGAGTTGAAGGAACAACTCATTGACTTTCTCCACCACAACTTGGATGTATTTGCATGGTCACATGCTGACATGACCGGAATCTCCCCTGACATAGCATGCCACGTACTAAACATTGATCCTACCAAGGCACCCGTAAAACAAAGAAAGAGAAGTATGGGGGCAGAACGATCAGCAGCCCTCGATGAAGAAGTAAAGAATCTACTTGCCAATGACTTCATACGAGAAGCCATCTACCCAGAGTGGATCACCAACCCGGTGCTGGTAAAGAAGTCTAATGGGAAGTGGCAAACACGCATTGACTTCTCCAACTTAAATGACGCCTGCCCGAAGGATTGCTTCCCACTTCCCCGAATCGATCAACTTGTAGACAGCACAGCCGGGCACGAACTCTTATCTTTTATGGACGCATACTCAGGATACAACCAAATTCCCATGCATGCTCCCGATCAGGACCACACTAGTTTCATCACTGACCGGGGATTGTACTGCTACAAGGTAATGCCTTTTGGACTCAAAAACGCAGGAGCCACCTACCAGCGCCTCGTCAACAAGATGTTTGCAGGGCTAATAGGACAAACTATGGAAGTGTATGTGGATGACATGCTGGTAAAGTCAAGGAAAGTCGACGATCACGTAAGCCACTTGGGCGAGATGTTTCGAGTACTTTGCCAATATGGAATGAAACTTAATCCTCTAAAATGCTCCTTCGGATTATCATCAGGAAAGTTCTTGGGATTCATCGTCCATGCCAGAGGGATTGAAGCAAACCCTGAACAAGTCCGAGCTCTAAAAGATATCAAAATACCTTCAACTCGAAAGGAAATGCAAACCCTGAATGGGAAAGTGGCCGCCCTAAGCCGATTCATCTCCAAAGCAACGGACAAGTGCGTCCCCTTCTTCGAAGCTCTAAAGAAAGACAAAGGAAAGTTCGAATGGACTGACGAATGCTTAACAGCTTTCCTTAACTTAATCGAACACCTTCAGAAACCGTCGGTACTCTCGACTCCAAACGAAGGCGAAGAGTTATACCTATACATTGTTGTATCATCTCATGCTCTAAGCGCTGCTTTGGTAAGAGAAGACAACCGCACGCAGCGGCCAGTATACTTTGTAAGTAAGAGGTTTACAGGGGCAGAAGTCAGATATCCTAAACTTGAGAAGCTAGCATACTGTTTACTAATCGCATCACGAAAACCACGACACTATTTTCAGTCCCATTCCATCAGAGTTCTGACCGATCAACCGCTGAGGCAGGTACTCCATCGTCCCGACACTTCTGGGCGACTACTTAAATGGTGCATTGAACTAAGTCGATATGATATTACCTACCATCCTCGCACCGCCATCAAGGGGCAAGCCATGGCCGATTTAATTGCCGAATTCACTACCAACGAAGGTAAGGAGCAATCAGAAATAGCAGAAGACATCAAGTGGAACCTCTTTGTGGATCGTGCATCAAACGAACAAGGCTCGGGGGCAGGTGTGGTAATAATCACTCCCAGGGGAAATAAGCTGCACTATGCTATAAGGTTGGAATTCGCTGCCACCAACAACGATGTAGAGTATGAAGCGGTGATAGCTGGATTAGAACTTGCCTTAGAAATCGGAGCCAAATCTTTGTGTCTTCATAGCGATTCTCAACTTATTGTTAATCAAATACTAGGAGAATTCCAGGCTCGAGAAGAACGACTCATAGCATATTTAAAGAAGACCAAGTTACTTCTCAGTCGATTGGACCACTACTTAGTCAAACACATCCCTCGGGAAGAGAACCAAGAGGCCGACGAATTTGCGAAGCAAGCTAGCATGAGAGACGGCGCTATTTCCGGAGCAGTAGCCATCTCAAAGCAACTGACCCCAAGTTTTGAGCAAGTGAATCTGATAGCTGCAACTGAAGAAGAAACTTGGATGACTCCCATCCGAGACTACTTACAAAGTGGCACACTACCCAACGGGCGTAACGAAGTCAAGAAAATCTTGAGGAAAGCTTCCCGCTACACAATACAAGAGGGCACCCTCTATCGGCGCGGCTTCTCTAACCCCTTATTAAGGTGTGTCGCTGGAAGGGAAGCCAAGGAAATCTTATCCAACATTCATCAAGGAAGCTGCGGAGATCACACCGGAGGGCAGACTTTGGCAAAAAAGATACTCCGATATGGATATTTCTGGCCCACCTTAAGCAAGGACGCCTTAGATTTCATCAGAAAATGTGACAGATGCCAGAAGTTTGCTAAGATTCCGCGGCTACCAACAACTGAGATTACTGAAATGACCAGCCCTTGGCCCTTTGCAGTATGGGGAATTGACTTGATTAGCGAACTGCCAATGGGCCGAGGCGGGGCCAAATATGCTGTAGTGGCAGTCGACTATTTCACCAAATGGGTGGAAGCAAAACCCCTAAATAAAGTATCATCAGCGAAAGTTATTAACTTCTTGATCAAAAATGTTCTATGCAGGTACGGAGTCCCATTCAAAATTATATCGAACAATGGACTTCAGTTTGACAGCGAGGAGTTCGCCAACTAGTGCCAAGAGCACGGAATTCACAAGAGCTTCTCATCCGTAGCTTATCCCCAGGCAAACGGACAAGTCGAAGCCGTCAACAAAATTCTGAAAACTCTAATAAAAAAGAAGCTCGAAAAGTCAAAGGGCGCTTGGGTGGATGAACTCCCTACGGCACTGTGGGACTATCACACATCTTTCAGAACATCAACAGGGCATACTCCTTTCTCTTTGGCATACGGATCAGAGGCTATGCTCCCAGTTGAAACCATCGTGCCTTCCCACTGTAGGATCCACTATAACCCAGAAGAGAACGAAGAACTCCTTCACATGTATTCGGATCTAATTGAGGAGAGAAGAAATGATGCAGCCCTCAAAGCAGCAGCCCACAAGCAAAAGTTGCAGCACACTACAACTCCAAAGTAAAGCATCGTACCTTACAAGAAGGAGATCTTGTCCTCAAGCGAATCTTCCCACGCCCCAGAGCACTAGATCCAATCTGGGATGGACCATATGTAATTCATAAAGATCTCCACAATGGAGCTTATATTTTGTCAACAGTGGACGGAGAGGCGTTCCAGAGGGCATGGAACATCCAACACCTCCGTCGATACTTTTCTTAACTTGTACTGCCCATATGAAGTGAATTAACAAAGAGAATCAGTGGACGTAGGCATTTTCGTGCCGAACCACTTTAAAAACCTTGTCTCTTTTTTAACTTGTTCCTTTATATCTTGGCTTCTTGTTAACTTTATCCTTTTCTGTTGAACAAAATCCTATGCATATAGCATTTCCATTCAAGGCACTCTACAGCGCGACTTCACCTGGACAAGACCTAACAGGTACTATGCGAATCTATGCCCTCGCCAATGAGACACTTTTGCTCTGGCATCCCTCTGCTGCGGGTTAACTCATTGCTCGCGGCGGCCCTTAAAGCAAACTGTAATGAGCCGATTATAAGCCACCGAGAAGGCCGACTATAGCCAAGGCAGCTCAATACGGCGTTCAGCTCGCCGGCAACTGTGAACCTACTTTAAGCCCCAACATAAGGTGTGGCCAGCCAGGGTAGTTCATGGTTGATGATCGGCACCCACGCTAGCCGGCCACAGTAAATCGAATAATACCCACGATTACGGGCCATAATGGCCCAGGTAGTTACTGTACGCGATCTCGTCTCCGATGTGTCTTAAGTACGGCTGTGGTAAAAAAGATTAACTCCCCGTGGAGGCGTAAGATGGGTGACAAATGTCTCCAAGACCCACAGCTAGGAAAGTGACTACAAAGCCCGTTTGCCACGAACTTAAGCACATCGAAGGCCTTCTGTGATTGGAAGTTTTACTATTTCGCATATTTCAATTTTATTTAAAAAACTTTTCTCCTATCCTCTGTAGGGCTGTTATGGTAACGGTAAATTTACCGTTACCATACCGTTACCGATAAATTGGTTACCGATTACAAAATAAAACGGTATACCAATACATTCGGTACGGTAACGGTAATTTTACCGTTACAAGCGGTAAATTATTGGTAAAAAAAATTGTGAACCGTCGGTATCGGTAATTTACCGATAAATTGATTTGTCTCAAACTTTCTTCTATTTTGGACCGTAGGATTATGGAATTTTTACATCCGTCGCTGTTAAATGCTAGGGTTTCAAACTTTCATCTGTCTAAGAGAAGAAAAATAACACAGCCGCTCTTTTACCTTTTTTATCTTCTTCGTTCTTTTCATTTCTCGTGACCTCGTCCAGTCGTCCTCGTCTGCCGCCGATTAGACAATTATCAATTTACCATGGCTGTCGCAGCTTAATCCTCTCCTTTCTCCTTCTTCCAGTTGCCGACTAGAGGTTTTTGAGTTTTGATTCAACCGGATTAATTAAATTGGTACGTTTTTCAATCAGTTTTTCATATTAGTTTTACTAATTTTGGTTGTATCAACTTAGTACCCTAACTGTTTTTTTATTAGTTTCCATGATCTCAGCCCCTGCTACCGAGTGATTCTCTTCTTCTAATTTCTTCAGCGCTTCATCTTCAAGTAATTTCTTGTTAATTTCTGCATCTAGTAATTCCATGTTGATTTCTGTTTCTTGTGAATTCTTCTGGGTCTCCTTTTCTTGTAATTTCTTTGATGATGCTTCATCCTCTTGTGATTTATTTTGCCAATCCTCTTCTTGTAATTTCTTCAGTGCTTCTTCCTCTTCTAATTTCTTCTGGGTCTCCACTTCTTGTAATTTCTTCTATTCTGTCTCCGCCTTAAGTAATTTATTCTGCATCGCCAGTTTTTGCAGTTTCTTTTGGAAGTCCACTTCATGTAGTTATGCATAATAAAAACGTCAGTTTTAGATATTATCTGCAAAATTTCCAAAATGAACACCTTCCTACTTAACACTCTATGTTCTTAAGATTTCATTCTCATAAATATGTCATTATTCCTTTTTTTCCTTTTATAAGCCTTCCATCCATGAGTTTTTTGTCATTGTCTATCATTTTGTGTATATATTATCTTTGTTTTGAAATAAATTGCGTACCATGAAGAACTGATGAATCATGTTATTCAATAATTATACAATACATTGAGCAGTTTCTTTTCTTCTTTAGTTCAATCATGGGAAATGCTTAAAATATAAAGAAATCTAATTCTACCTTAATAATGCTATAGCATAGATGACACTATTATAACTTAACAGTAGAGATATATCATCCATAAAATAGCAGCAACAAAAAATAAGGTGTAAAATAAGCTTTTAGTCATGATTATTTCATTTAGGCTCTGTATTTTTAGAACATTTTGATGGTTGTTCAAAGTTGACGTAGTTTATTTTGTAAATCATTTACTCATCATGATTATATTCATATTCAAAAAGTCCGAACTATTGCATTTCATGTATAATAGAAGTAGTCATTTTTTGAATGTTTTACAATGACATTGTATCAAAAATATATTTATTTGTATTTTGATGTTACCTATTTTCAATGGGTGACCATTTTTTTTTTATAGTTAGCCACTTAGCAGTAAAAGATATGGCATCAACACAGTCAAGCCTAGGTGATAATGTTGAGGGCGTGGAGGAACATACATCAGATTCTATACCTACAAATCAAGCTAAACCATCCCGCTCCATCGTTAGTGCAACGGGTAATTTCGGCACCTATGTCAGTTTTAGGCACATATGTGCTATATCAGTAATAACTAATTTTGTGAAAATTGTATATACACACGCACACTTACTCACTTTAAAATAGATTATGGAATGTTCACTTTCTCACTTTCAAAGTTTTCATTATTTATTTAACTTAGGTAAGAAAAAAACTTCCTGGGTATGGAAATATGCTGACAAAGAAATAAGAAAAGATGCAAATGGTAAAGAATACCATGTCGGCGTTTGTAGAACATGCAAAAAAGAAGTGAAAGCGGACAGCAAGGCATATGGAACTACCGGACTTGCTAATCATTTGTCAAAACAATGCCCAAAATGTCCTGCTTTTGGACGTAATGCAAGTACAAAAGGTCAGCCTACTCTTTTATTAGATAGCGGCGCGGTGGGGACTTTAGTCCCGCATACTTTTAATCAAAAAAAATGTGAAGAGAAGTTAATTAGGTATATTATCATGGATGAAATGCCTTTTAGGGTGGTCGAGGGTAAGGGGTTTAGAGAATTATTAAAGGAGTTATGTCCTCGTTTTTTCATACCTACGAGACAAAAAATTGCTAGTTTAGTATGGGTAATGTATACTTTGGAGAAGGGTATGATAATGAGTGTGATAGGGGAAAGAAGAGTGAGCATCACTACCGATACTTGGACATCTGTTCAAAACATAAATTATATGGTTGTTACCGCTCATTTTATGGATAGTGAATGGAAGTTACATAAAAGAATAATTAATTTTACAAAAATAACGAGTCATAAAGGTGATGATATAGGAAGATGTTTGGAGATGTGCTTGAGAAGTTGGGGAATTGAAAAAATCTTTAGTATTACGGTCGATAATGCATCCGCTAATGATGGGGCTATTGGATACATGAAAAAAAGATTGGGTGATATGAATACTTTATTATTTAATGGTGAATACTTACATATGAGGTGTGCATGTCACATAATTAACTTGATTGTTAAGGATGGTTTGAAAGATCTATATAGCTCAATTGAATGTATAAGGAATTGTGTTAAGTTTATTCATTCATCCCCCGCAAGATTGGACAAGTTTAGGGTATATGCTATTATGTTCAAAATGGATCAAATGTCAAACATACCCATGGACGTTCCAACTAGATGGAATTCAACTTATAAAATGCTTGAATGTTCCGGAAAATATAAGAAGGTGTTTGATAGAATGGCCGACGAAAGTGCTCCTTTTGTAAGTTATTTCAATGAAAAAGATAAAGATGGGTTAAAAAGAGTTGGACCACCAAACGATAATGATTGGGAGAAGTCTAAGGCCTTTGTTCACTTTTTAAAAAAATTTTATGATGCCACTTTATCATTAAGTGCAACTAAATCTTGCACATCTCCTTTAATGTTTGTGGTTGTGTCCGACCTACTTATTGACATTGAAATGAAAATTAATGATGATGGTAATCCGATTTTGCAAAATGTTGGAAAATCTATGAAAGTTAAGTGGGATAAATATTGGGGAAATTTTTAGAGTGTGAACAAGATGATTTATGTAGCTCATGTTCTCAATCCAAGATATAAACTTGAATTGCTACAAATTTCCTTTGAAGATATGGGAAAAGATAGTCATGCAATCAAAAACATTGTCCATGAAATAAAAGAATGTGTTCTAAAGTTATATAATGAATATAAAGGGGTTAATGAACAAGCACGAATATCTATCACAAAGGAAACTACCTCTAAGGACCATGTAAATATTAATTCTCAATCAAGTGGACTTTATCATGTTGAGATGCGACTCAAGAGAAAGAGAGAACAAATGGAAATTAGAGAAATTAATAATGAAGCAGACAAATACTTTTCGGATCCTTGTGAGAAACTTGATGGTGAATCTTTTGATCTTTTGAATTGGTGGAAGGTGAATCAAGCGTGGTATCCAATTCTTTCGTTAGTTGCCAAAGATTTATTTTCAATTCCAAGTTCAACCGTGGCTAGTGAGAATGCTTTTAGTTTGGGAAGGAGAATTGTCGACCCTTTTAGAGCTTCATTAACTCCAAAGATGGTTGAGGCATTGGTTTGTACAAATGATTGGCTTAGGGGAGATGAATTCAATTTCTACAAGGAGCCGAGCGAAGATGATGTCTCTTTCTACAAGGAACTTGAAGAATTTGAAACAAGTAAGCGTTTGTTAAATTTTAACAAAAAAATATGGCACAACATCTATTATCTAATAAAAATCAAGGTGGTTTTAACTGAAAAGATATCTTGATGCATAAAAAAACCTGTTTGAATATGTTCAGTGCTTATTTGTTCATTTATTATTTGTTTTATTTTTAAAGATCGCTTGTTTGTTCATTTATTATTTGTTTTATTTTTAAAGATCACTTGTTCATTGATGCTCACTTAGTATATTTGAGCTTACTACGAATACGTTCATAGTTTAGGTTTTTCCTTTTTTTTTATGCCCACCTAGTCAAAGACGTTCACAGTTCATATTTACAGTTCAAATTGAGCACTTATAAACATTTAAATTGTAGATGCACAGTACACAAAATGTAGATGCACAGTACACGTTCTATTTCATTTCATTCTTCTATGCCATGGACCATATGCTCTTTAATTTTTTGGCTATAAATTGGTTTTTCTTAGACTGCAGTTGTTGGTGAATTTTTTTCAATTAGATTTGTCAAATCAGAAAGGACAGAATGTTAAGTAATAGTTTATACATAAACTCTTTGATCGCAAGACATTTTCATATATATCATTAAAACATAGATGGTTTAGAGTTATGTATATACAGACCGCAACAAATATAAGAAAACTCATAATTAACAATTAGCATTGCTTTCAGCTCTTATATGGTTTAGAGTTATGTACAGACAGCAACACAGCTCTTTCAGCTCTTTCAATTAGATATTCTGCATTGTAGAAGCCTTGTAATATCTGGAAATGCAAGAATAAAATTTGAACAGTTTGAAATCATTTGTGGAATCCATAAAATGTTTCTCATATTTTTACCTTCACAGGCTTGAATGATAAAGCTCCACCTTCAGATCGACCATCTTCCTCCAATTCACCTGTGACCTAGTTGACTACACTGTTGGGAGTTGGGAGATGCATCATATGATCTACTGCAGATGAGAAAACTGGGACATCCATGGTGGTTTTAGTTTATTGGCTTCATTAACTCTATTTAAAACTGTAATCCTAAATTTATTATTTATGTACCATATATGTGCTTGTTATTTCACTTGAATTGTTGACAACTTGACATACATGATGTTTTCAACATGTGGAGATTTATTTTCATTTTGCATGTGTTTTTATTTCACTTAAACTGTTCATTATTGTTCAAATTGTATGTTTCACTTTGTTGTTTTCTATCAGTGAGATTTAAAACTGATATGACATAGCATGTATGTGATGTATTTACTATTTAATGTGTTTTTTGATTTATTCTGCATGATTTGGTACATATTTAGACCTTTGGTACATGATCTGGTACAGCTACAGAAGTATAATATTTACTATTTTCAGAAAACGGTAATTTACCGTTACCGACAAAATGGTTACCGACATATCGGTATACCGACAAAACGGTTACCGACGTATTGGTAACGGTAACGGTAAGCGTTTTTTATTTACCGAAGAAAATGGTATGGTAACGGTATTTGTATATCGGTAACGGTAACCGTTACCATAACAGCCCTAATCCTCTGTAACAATCCCTAAAGTATAGGACACCGAATAGGAGACATTCGCTAATGGAAGCGGATACTAACACCAAGACACTGGACCGCATTCCATACTCAGTCACGCAAGACATTCAAAGCTGCCACCTACAAGTAAAATATGAAGGGCGGTATTTTCTTCTTTCATGTATAAACACGTGGCTATAATTTATTCACACGTCACACTAACATTGCAAGACATGAAATTATGTTTTAAGCAAGAACTAGACATCAAACACAATTGAATTACAAGCATACACATAGCTATATTTCTCATATAGCATGTCAAAATAGCAAAAACGTTCAAAAACGACAGAATCAGCTTAAGTTAAAAAATTACATGTCAAGAATAATGTTGTTTATTACAAGTAGCATAATTACAACCTAAAAGTTACGTTACTGTTTTGAGACTAACATATACAACAATGTCAAGTCCACTAAAAGGTATCCAGGTCAAATCAAGGAGCCGGCTATGTCGGTGTTTTATCCTTGTCCTGTTGCCCACCTGTCCGGTCAAAGAAAGAATTCATTAGTAATAAGCAACCAAGTTAACGGAAAGACTAGAAAGGAAGACTTACCAGCGCCTACTTCCTGACCATCCTGATCATCATCCTCTACTTGCACACCTGCCTCTTCAGCGGCAAGCAGCCGCATACCCTCCTTCACCGCCACCTTCTCCTCCTTGGTAAACTGGGTAGTGACCACATCCATTCTGAAGACCGCACCACCCTCTTTATCCGCATCAGCCTTAGACTCCTCTAGAGCCCGGAGATAAATCCCGGCCATAACTCGGGGGTAATCGTCCATCCAGGATAAGTTACCCTGTTTCCAAGTATGGAAATACATATCCTGGAGCATCTCCTACATCATCCCCTCGTTTTCCTCAAGCTCCCTCATTCGGGCCTCAGAAGCATGCAGCTTAGCAACGGCAGCATCCCTCTCTGATCGGTATCGTGAGTGGTCCGCCTGAAGGGATATCCTCATCGCCTCCATCTCCTCCTTCAACCTGGACTGAGCAAGCTCCGCGGCCTCGAGTCTACCCGACAATTCCTGTGCCCGCTCGAGGTCCGCTTGTCGAACCTCATCCACCATCACAATGGCCATGTCAATCCGCTCCTTGCAGGCGGCCTCCATTTTTTGCAACTCTGCCCTGCTGGCCTCTTCCATAGTCTTCTTCAGTTGCCTGGATGCGGCCTCGTGCTGAGAAATTTGAATGGCTTGATCGGCAAGCTGCTTAGCCTGGTCGGAGACCATTAACCGTAGTCGAATGTTGGCACTACCAATTTCCTCCCCGGCCTTGACTAGTCGGGCATGATGCCCCATCAATTTCCTGGTCTCCTCAGCAACCCGGTCAATATTCGCCTTAGCTTCATCCCCCAGAGTTACAACCCGGGTAGTAAGCAAATCAAGGTCCAGGGACTTAGCTTCGTCAAGCACCCGTACCATAGGATTGCAAGGGAGAAGATGCTCACCAGTAACCTCATCGAAGGAGATGTCATGAGAGGCCGGGTCCAGGTCTGGATGACCCGCAAACGGATTGCGAACTAAGCCAGGGTGATCTATCGGGGTGACGGTTAGATTCTCAGACGGATGTGGGGAAGGTATAAACTCGGTGTCCTCCTCCGTAATATCATGAATAGGCTGGAGTGAGGCCGGAGGGCCAGGAAGAGATTCAAACGTAGATCGACTCCTCTTCCTCTTTTGTATATCTTCTTCAATAACTCCAAGAAGAGGACGATAGCCGACTACGTCTCTAGGACGGTTAGTAGGAGGCTTCGGCTTGGCGGAAGCTTTGAGGAGTTTGTATTGTTCAAGCCTGTGCCGAAGATCTGAGATCTTGACCGTTTTGCCCGCTCCTGGAATGAAAACCAAGTGTCACCAGCATGCATTGAGCTATCATTCAAGAATTAAAAAAATAAAGAGAAATTCACCTTGAATCGCAGAAGTTGCCTCAGTAGAAGCACTCCCGGAAGATAAATCGGCGCCGGTCCCGACCTTACCAGCTTTCTTGGACTTCTCCGTTTCCTCCAACTCTTCAAAGGCTTGGTGGAGAGCGTCATCTGTCCACTCTTGAATCACGCCCGCCTGCCCGGGAGGCAAAGCCCTGGTGCCATCACCGCCCTGTCCTTCGCCACCATCATCACCGTGACGATCACCGTCACCTTCTCTACCACTTCCGCTCTCCACCTCACCTCCTTCGTCCTCACCTTTTTCCTCCTCCTAAACATCTGGATGTGTGCTGGGAGAGGGTCCATCGGACTTCTTGAGTTTCTTCCCTCCGGCGACTGGATGCATCGAGAAGGGTCTCCTTTTGCTGCTTTTCGCCGTGGCCCCTCCTGTAACTTTGGAAGCTCTCTCCTCCGCCGTGTCTCTCTGCTTAACCATGGACTGATGTGGAAGGATCAGGTTGTGCCCCAGAAGTGTAGCATTCCTGATCAAGTAAGAAGCCGACCTGTCCCTTCCCGTAATGGCTTCTATTTCCATAGCCATCTGAACTAGGCGATCATTCTCCACGACCGCAAAGCCACATGTCGCTAGCAAGAAATAAAAACACATAAGAAGAAGCATTGCAGTTATAATGGAAATTATAAATAAGCTTCACACTTACAGCCGGAGGTGAAGCGACGGATGGAAACAGAGTCATCCTTGATAAAAAACCATTCTTTCTTAAACATGCTGAACTTCGAATATAAGTCCAGGACAGGCTTGAAAGATACGGCTGATTCCAAGCTGATGTATGGAGACCCCTTCTTATAGCCTCTCAAATTGTACAAGTACTGGATCTCCCGGTTGGAGGGAGGACGCTCGTACCTCCTTTGGAAAATGACAAACAGGCTCACCAGGATGGCGTAGGAGTTAGGCTGAAGCTGAAACGGAGCTACCTTCAAGTAGGTGGTGAAGCTGATTATCCAAGCATTGATCAGGGGAATGGCCCCACACATGCAATGGTACCGACTATAGGCGAAATACCCTTCGGGGGGATTATATGGCATCACTCCCTCCCACGGCAATAGCATGCGCGCTCTGTCAATCCCAAAGGAGTGGGAGATAACATCAAGCTGCTCGCCTTTGAGAGAGCTTGGGAAACAGTCAGGAGGTGAGTTCAAAAGCTCCTGAGGGTCGTACCCATCTACTAGTGACCTCGGGGTGGGCCCATGACGTCCCGGTTCTGACTGAGCTGGGGGCACTACGGAAGGATCTTCTCTGTCCTGGGATTTTTTTCTTCTCTGATCGGGTTTCAACTTTATGAGACATTATCTACAACACGAGAAAACACACTGTTAGAATAAGAATATAGAGATATAAACAAATGAGTGTATGTTGTCCAGAGTTTCACTTATAAACACATAAACTCATTCGGTATAACAAAGTTCAAGTTTCATTCGGCACTCAAGCCATTCGGGAGTTCAAGGCACGAAGCTTCATTCGGCATACAAGCCATTCGGGAGTTCAAGGCACGAAGCTTCATTCGGCATACAAGCCATTCGGTAGTTCAAAGCACGAATTTTCATTCGGCCTTATACTCCCAAGTTCATTCGGTCAGTTCATTCGGTACTCAAGCCCCTTCGGTAAAATGATTGAGTTCGTTCGATGGATCAGTCTTAAAGAATCATTCGGCTCACCTGGTTCGGCAGATGAGTTGATTCGGTAATTGGCTGGTCCGGTTATTTCAAGCAATCAAGTCTGATTCGGTATTTAGTTGATTCGGCTGTTCCAAACGGTGAAGGGTGAACATAGACGCGAGGTCCATACTTATAGACAAATACTAATGACCGTACCAGTTGGTTCGGCACACAGGACCGGGTGAGGATATCCAAGCTAAAGCAAAGCACGCCATGTGCGTACCTACATGCCCTACTTTGGGGGGCAAGTGTTGAGTAAATTTCGACCGGGCCAACTCCTTCCCCTACACACCGGACCAGATCCCACCGAACCAGCTCTTTCCCCTGCCTATCGAACCAGATCCCACCGAACCAACTCTTTCCTCTGCCTACCGAACCAGATCCCACCGAACCAACTCTTTCCCCTGCCTACCGAACCAGATCCCACCGAACCAACTCTTTCCCCTGCCTACCGAACCAGATCCCACCGAACCAAGTTTGCCTGCCGAACCAAACTCCCACCGAACCAAACTCCATCCACTCACAACCGGACCAAGGCGTACCGGATCAACAATGCCAGGCCAGATTGCATCAGTCCAGGCCCACCAGCAGCTATATACATCCAAGACCCCTGCCCCCAGCCTCACTTTATAAATAGAGGGGCAAGGGTACAACAATGGAGGACAAGTTTGAGAGCTCAAGCACGGATAGAACTTTCAAACAACTTTCATATACTGGTATCAAAGCTTTGTACTTGTAATCTGATCAAGAAAGGAGAAATAATATATAAAGTGGACGTAGGCACATTCTGGCTGAACCACTATAAATCTGCGTGTCTTTTACAGTTTAGTCCCTGCTTTTTTACATATTTGCATAAATCACCCAGATCACTAAAAACTACGCAAAATCAACTGAATCATACGACTTGGAGGTGTTTGCCCATTTTTTGTGCAAACAAGAACTACTTCCCAGAATAAAAGAGAATAACGCGAAGCGTTAAAGAAATTAAAGAAGAATAAATAATCAAGTTAAATATTTGACAAGATAAAAACAATAAATAGAAAATGTGACTAGATCTGCATTTATTGTGCAGATAGTAGAGTAAAAAGTAAAACAGTTATTATGATAAATAACCTATGACAGTTGGACGTAGTCCCAAGTTAAGACTGTTATATAATAAAAGAGAACTAAAGAAAATTTAGTATCATAATAAAAGATGAGGGGCTAGAATAGAAAAGAGACACTTGTAATTACATTTATAACATGTAGGTTATAAAAGAAAGAAAAGAATATAAGGTGACAATTGCAAGTATAATTGTAACACGTAGGTTATAATTAAAAAGAAAGAAATAGAAGAGGCTTATTTTATCAAACTTAGATCTTCGATCAAGTTAATAAGCAAAAATAATAGAAGTGGCCCGTACAGATCTGCCTCCGGGGGTGTACATTGGATTCTTTCACTATCGAGACCTTCGATCAAGTTAAACCAACAGGCCAATGATTCTTTCACTATCGAGACATTGGATGAGGGGCACAACCAATTGGATGTTTAGATTGTTTGCAGTAGGGCACAACCACTTAGCTCTTGAAAGGTCTTTCAATTAGTTAAGGGAGGGCTGCGTGGGGCCATAGCCACGATGAGAAAAGAGACAGACCAAGTAGAATATCTGTATTGTAGGCCTAACGAAGTGGACCTTTACAGATATAGAAAATCCCCGACTGAGTTTCGTACAAGGTAAACCTTGTTGGCGGAACTCAGGTAGTAAACAGAACGATTACGTGTAGTCCTCAAGGTACGCATTGGGTGGTACATTATGGATGGTCGAGCACTAGTATAAGCTAGTGCGGATGTAGTTTCACGTTTTCATAGTAGATGATGGAACATCTGTATTGTAGGCCTCATAAGGCTATCCTTTACATATGTAGTTACAGTACGCTCTAGTAGCGAGACGATGGAGTCCTTTTAGAGGAGGATACGGAAGGTACTATGGGTGGTACCTAGGACTGGTGCGGTCTTTGGGCATGTAGCTACATATATACTAGTTATTAGGTCTTAATCTACTAGGGAGTAGATGGGTATGATTCACGCCTTGAGGTGAGTATAAACCCAATAAACCTAATATAACAGAAAATGGAAACATAATGGTATATGTAGAATTATGCATAGAAGTGTATAATTTGTCCATTCACTAGAACTTTCATTCTGACCCCCTCCTTATATCATCCCACAGGTTAGATAGATGGAAGAGATTTTTAAGCTTTGAGACATTGTTTAGAATGTGTTATTACCTTGGTGAGTATTTAATTACTATTATATTTTAGTCAGTTCTGCTGTGAGATATTTATTTGAGCTTTGATATATATTTACCTTTGCCTATTTACAGGATACCAGATACCCAACTCGGGCTTCATTGAGTTTGGATTTTCGCATTTTTGCTAAAAATCTGAACCCACTGGAATTTGGGTTGCTACATTTGGTATCAGAGCTTAGGTTAGTAGATCCTTAGTAAATTAGGAAATACGAGTGAACGTATTTTTATTTTTGAATAAAATATAAATATATTATGTACTAAAATCCAAATAATCCCCAGTTATAGATTTTAACATATGGAAAGTGTGACGCCCCACCTCTATACCCACGCTAGCCAAGGACACTACGAGGTAATGCCGTCAACTAGCACGGAGAATAAGGCTGTTGAGGAGCGACCATCTGTATAATTGCTTTGTGCGAGTACCGATATGCCAGATAAAAATATAACTTTTCATCTCAAGAGGAAATCCGACATACCGATACAAACTCAAAGCTACTACACAGTGGCTATATGGACTTCGGAAACAAATATAGAAATAAACATAACACAAATCAGTCACAGACAATTCATATCACAAAGGCGGAAATAGATATGAATATAACACATGAAAGTGTACATCAGAGTAGTGGTCAAATAAGATCCACAATAACACAAAAGAATAGGTACAAGTGCAAGACAATATAATATGTATACATCAAGGAGTCTAATCTCAAAAGTATACAACAAAAAACTACTAAACTAGAGTAGTTAGCCAAAAGTCAAATGATGGTTCCAGATAGGAAGTCATGAAGAAGCACTTGTAAAATCTCAGTCTGACCCGAGTATTATTTAAGAAGAAAATAATAAACGGATCAGTCTAACTATAATTATCAGATAAAATGAGATAGAATATGAGATATGATAATAAAACGCATGATAACAATAAAGTCATAAGTATACATTAGAAAATCACGAAAATCATACAAAATCTCAAGAATCTCATAGCATAAAAAGAATGTCATATTCTTTATTTAATTCACCAAGCCACAATAAATGACATACATATCAATGCCAACTGAAAAGGTGGTGAAACATAAATCCCAGAAATCAATAATTAGAAATCCAGAAATCACAAGAAAAGGATGTCCAATCCCAAGCGGAAGCATGAAAACTCACAAACAATTTGGAACATTGACGCAGTGCAAACGGTACGTCCAATGAATCGAATATTGACGCAGTGCAAACGGTACGTCCAATGAACTGGAAAGCCGAGACATCGATGTAGTACAAACGGTACATCAGATGAATCGAATATTGACGCAGTGCAAACGGTACGTCCAATGAATTGGAAAGCCGAGACATCGATGTAGTACAAATGGTACATCAGATGAATCGAATATTGATGCAGTGCAAACGGTACGTCCAATAAATCGAACATTGACGCAGTGCAAATGGTACGTCCAATGAATCGAATAGAAAGACAATACAATTCAGAACATTGACGCAGTGCAAACGGTACGTCCAATGAATCGGAAGGCCGAGACATCGATGTAGTGCAAACGGTACATCAGATGAATCGAAGCACATTAAAAGTACATGGGTTGCTAGCCCACAAAGAAGTGAGATGAAGCTCAATAAAATGAAGCACAGTCCTTCACATGGATAAAGAGACATCGCACATTGCTAGTCTAAACCATAAAATGATCATCATCGATCATTAGGAAGTGTCAATTACACTAAGCTAGTAAATATATGAGTTTAGCTTCATGTCCCATAACCACTTGCTTAACTTAAATATTTACGAACAAATTGTAGATCTCCACTAGAAAATTGTCACAAGAGAGTTTCAATCGAACAAGTCCATAAATTAACCGACGAAGTAAACGCAAGCGTTTCATACCACTTGTTTTGCTAAGCCGTTTAATTAGATTTTCTCATAAGAATGAGGTAAAGGTTTATATATACTAATAGATTGGAAAACGGTTTTAAGAAACGAGCTTTGATATTGAAAATAGAGTTGAAATCGTTTTAATGAAAGGGTTTTGATATTTACTACTAGTATAGAAAACCTTTATATTTTAAAGTGACAAATCATAGAAATGATTGTAGAAACAATCAAGCATTAAAATTCACATTCGAAGACGTGAATAAAATCCAAAGAAATCAATTCCCAAAACCATCAAAGTAGGAAGTTCTGTTGAATGTTATTCAGATAAGATCGCCTACTCAGAGGTGTACGGGGTTCGACTTCTTGAAGACAAGTTACAAAATGATTGTAGAAACAATCAATCATCAAAATTCACATACGAAGACGTGAATCAAATCCAAAGAAATCGATAATAATTGATAACAATAAGTCGGATCAACAAAATCGATAAACAATGGAAATTCAATCTAGAAAAGCCTAAACAGGCAGAAATGCATGCTTCCAGACGTCTGATTTGGAATCCAGACGTCTGGATTTGTTTTCTGGAAATAGCTCAGAAAATACCCAGACGTCTGGAATAGCAATTCAGACGTCTGAGCCATTGCCAGACGTCTGGTTTTGATTCCAGACGTTTGGTTTCGTTCTCTGGAAAATTATCCAGAGAACACCCAGACGTTTGAAACCTCAAGACAGACGTCTGAGCCTCATCCAGACGTCTGATCTTGAATTTCAGATGTCTGGAAATGGTGTCTGGCATTTTTTTATAAAATGCGTGCGTTCATTTATCTCAGGTCCAAACCAGACGTCTGGGCTTGGTCACCAGACGTCTGGTCACCTGGTTTGGGCAACATTTTGCCTAGGCCAAAGTGGCCAAAACGATTCGGAAGCGATCGGATGAGCAATGGCGACTAAGGATTTACGCCAAGCGGCAACCCGGCCTTAAAGGCTCCTCGATACACTCCGAATATCAATGTCCAAATGTCCATAAAAGGATTTTCATAAAATTGAACCAAAACACCAAAATTGAAGAATTCACAAAACCAATTCAAATCACAACAAGTGAACACGAAAATAGATGATAGGAATTCATACTTAACAACAAAGATAGTTATAGGCATAGATGTGAGATAAAAATCTCACCTTTGAACAAAAACAATGAAGAAGGAGCTTGAAGACAAGGGAAGAACAACCACTCTTCAATCTCAACACAAGAAGCTTGAATCAAAGCTTAAAAGAAGAACATTCCCAAAGTTAGGTTTAGGAATTTCTGAAATTGAAAGGAGAACGGGTTGGAGAAGATGAAAGAGAAGCTTACCATGGTTTCTTCTATTAGTTTGGAGCTAGAACTTGATTTGAAGATGAAACTAGGGTTTGGGAGTTTTAATTTCCCATTCCACTCACCATTGTTGCTTTAGAACTGAAAAGAGGAGGAAGTGAGAGTGAATGGGGAGGAGGGGTTCAGATTTGAGTATAAGTTAGCTAGTGGGCTGAACCCAAAACCAAACCCAAAGTGCAAATGGTCAAATTTTTTACTAGCTCCAAACATATCGAAGTTTACACTCAAAAAGATCGCAAACGACGTTTTGATCTCAATGGGGGTGGTCTCGAGTCCTAATTCGACTGTTTGCAAAAAGTAGCTTTTCGGACAAACATCCGACGAATGATGAAATATTTAAATAAAATATTTAAATATAAAATCGACAAATATGCGGGTTGTTACAGAAATTTTTTAGAAGTACATTTGTGTATAATTTGCTAGTTGGGTTTGGGATGACCCAAGAGTGTTGAGCCCTAAGTTATACCAAATTATAGTGTACAATAAGCTATGTTTTGAGAGAAGATTAGTATCCATATGTCATAAGAAGTGGGAAGGTTACCTAGGGATAATAGGGTGAGTACTTTTATTTTGGAGGAATAAGAGACTTTAGTAAGGGAATGAGATTTCCAAAGTTTAGAAAGGGTATTCCTAGGGTAGTAAGAAGATACTCCACTTTATGTCTAGCTCAATAAAACGAAACTTTTTGGAATTGAAAAGTTGAAAAATATATTTGTTAATATGTTTGAGGAAGTAAATATTGGGTTTTCAAAAAAAAAGTGGTATGAAATTTGAATTGGTTTTTATATGATGTAAATTTTGTTAAAAGTGAGATTCTTTCTGAAGAATTATAGAGCTTGTATAGCTCGCTAGTTTCTTTATATGTAAACAAAGATTTTAAATATAAAAACCTAGAGTGTGTTAAGTATCGAAAAAGTAGGTTACAACATTTATTGTTGTAATAGATGTTTTTGTGAAAAATAAAGTAAGCATAGACTATGACACTATTGTTATAGTAGGTGACTCCCAAAGGAAATGTTTTTACATACTATATGGGATTTATTAATATTTATTTTAATTGAATCCATATACTAGTATTTTTGGGTTGTAGTAACAGTGTTTTACGCAACATCTGTTTTGACCCAAATGAAAATGTGCTTTGAAGATAATTTCCAAGTATAGAAATAAAGTGGTTTGCAAGTACACTTATTATTTAATAAGTATATGAAAATGTTTTCTGGTTATGAAAATATTAGAAGCAGTTTTGAAAATGAGTTCTTTTGAAAAAAAAGATGTAAGTTAAATATTAGGAAATTAATAAATTCCGTAGGAAATGTCTATTATAAGTGAATATAGATTAAACATAATTTAATATACTACAATGAAATGAATAATGATACAATTTTCTATGAAACCAAAACACAAATAAAGATGTTTTGTGCAAGTTATAAGGAGTAGGTGAAAGAGATGTACAAGGTATGGAAAGCACCATATTTTGTATAGCCTATTTTCATAAAAATATAAAATAAGTTCCTTGTAATTTCACATAAACATGAAATCCATTTTTAAAGGATTCATATATGGTTTTAGCGTTAATGGTTTCTCATAAGAGAAAGTAGTTCCAATACATTAAGGTATAAAGCCATTAGGTGTAATAAGAAGTGTAATAATTAGAGAGTGTTAATTAGAAGGGATATTATAGAGAGCCTTAGTAGGAAGGCTAAGCAATGGAAATTTTATATTTTTCCATTGATTATGTGCATTGGTTGCTTGCCTTTATAGAAAGTCCCCATTTGTAGTAAGTTAGAAACTCCTCCAAGGTTAGGTAATTTGAAGAGTAGGAAAGTTAAGAGATTTTTGATAAAATAATTGTTCTTATCTACTCTAGTTTTAGTAAATTTGAAAATATATGAAAAGAAGATGTTTTGAAAACATGTGAAGACATTTTTGGAAGTCAAGAAAAAGAAAAATGTTTTAAGAACAAGCAAGGCATGTTTTAAAGAAATATGGTTTGGTGAAAAAGTAAATAAGTTTTTGGAAGAGAAAAACTTTGTAAACAGTTAAATTTAAAAAAAATCCAAAATATTTTTAAGGAAAGCCGTAGAGTTCTTTAAAAGTAAAAGAGGAATAAGTTTTAAACTTAGAATTTGTAAGTTTTCCCCTCTAGGTTTAGGGAATAATTTAAATTCAAAGAGTTGTAAAGATGCAAGTCTAAAAAGATAAAATATTAAGTAACCAAGTACCTTTGAATTTAATAGAAACTTCAAAGTAACACTTTTAATGGAAAGAACTTTGGGATTTAATGTTTTAAAAATTTAGATGCTTTAAGTTTTGAAATGAAATGATAAATACCAAACCAAACTTTTAAATATAGAGTATATACGAATCATTTCAAGGGTGTGATGGGAAAAGTGTAAGGCTGTGTAGGAGATAGCAGTGATTACATTTAGTAGTAATAATAAAAGTTCCCGTAAAGTGTATAGGACACTAGTGAGAACCTAGGAATGTTGCTTCATGTGTGTAGACTATAGAAGAATAGTGAAATGATATTAGTAAGATAGTAAGACACACGTGATTGGGATAAATAGACCTTAGTTGGGGAAAAATGAAAAGCAAAGGTAAAGAGAAAATTTCCCCAAGCTTAGTTGCCCTTTTAGATAGAGACTGCATGGATTAAAATCCTTATTCATTGCAGTAAATGAGACTTGGTTATTCCATTTTGAGTATGGAAAGTAATAGATCTTATTCATCATGAGTAATACACCATAAGTTAGTAAAAATTAATAGGCGGTAGAAGGAGTATATGAGTTACTTGGATTCCTAGAGTAGGACCTTTCTGTGTCATAATGGACATGGTCCTAGGCCTTCTAGCCGTAGAAGATAGCTGTATTTAGCTACTATATTAAAGAAAAGTAAAAGCAGATAAAAGTAACTAAAAGAAAAACAGTAAGATCTAAAGAAAGCGACGGAAACGTCGATAGAAATAAATGAGAATTGCAGAAGAAAAATACATTTTTCCCATAAATTAAGCTTGGGAAAAAGTTTGAAAAGGAAAGTTTTTCTTATGTAAACCGTGCTTGGGAAAAGAAAATAGAGATTTTTATAGAATACCGGCATAAGTTTCAAGTACAAGGAAAGAGGTGCACAAAAGAAAAATGGTAAACGTAAGGTTTTCCGTTTTCTACCTTCTTTCTAACATAAGAAATCAAGTTCGGAAAATTTGATTTTTTTTCTGAAATTCGAATATTAAAATTTACGTTGTAGGGTTTGGATGTAAAATTTGTTGAACTATGCCCCTATTCCGTAGGAGTGTGGGAAAAATTGAATGAAAAATGTTTTGAGTGTTCAAAAGATTGCAATCATATAAAAATTGCAAGTATATTTAGGATGTATGCATCATATTTTAAAAAGGAGTTTTTAAAGAAGAAAAGCATTCATATAGGTGTTACCGCTTAGAAATTCATGTACATGCATATATTTTATGTTGAATGACACTTTGCACAAGGACATGGATGGTCGCAAAATTGGATGTACACAAGATGGATGTGTTTGATGCGAGGAAAACATAGGTTTACCCTTATCGAATTTCGGGGACGAAATTTCCTAAAGGGTGGGAGAATGTAACACCCCGCATTTTTAGATAATTAAATAATCAAATAATTATAAACAATGAAAATGAGCGTTTTTGGAATTGTCAGAATATGGCCACAAAACTTATACCATTATGTTCGTGGCAATTTTTTGATTAATTTACATATATAATATGCCTCGAACGGACTTCGTATGAAAAAGCTATTGACGTTCGAAGTTCCGTTTCGAAAAATATTTATACGTGTAATTATGCATAAATATATTTGTTTATAAATATATACGCGTATAAATTCTAGAAATAATGCGTGTTTGAATTTCAAAATAGACGTGCGTCAAAAAGGAAATTAATTGACATCAGCAATTAGAGGTAATTAATAGGCAATGTTAATCAAATCAGCAATTAAAGGAAATTAATTAGTAACGTTTGGATTTCAAAATAAACTTGTGTTATAAAGGGAATTAAATTTGCAATTGATGGAAATTTATTAGAATGAATAAGCAACGGTTAAAAGTGAATGTTTTATAATTTGATTTTCACAAAATCTCGAGCATTGTTTTCTGGATCCAACAATTCGTAGCAAGCCTTGACGTGATTGCACCAGATTCAATCCTAAAATCTGACGGCCTGAGATCCCTAAAATTCACTATAAACAGAACCCTAGGCCTAGCTATTTTCTCACTATCAGATTTTCTCCAAATTGGGTTCATTACCTAAGGCTGAACCCTAAATAGAAAATATTTCTAGGTAGAATACCTTTTTAATAAAAATATTAGATGCCTTAGAAGGGGATCCAGGAAGGCCATGGAGTAAAGCTAAGGATTACTTGTGAGTGGATTTAAATTATATATCTTTTACGTTTATGATATATTATCGTTAGATTCCCGTTAAATATTTAATTCAACATTTATCTTTAATAATTAGTTCTATTAGTTAGTTATGTTGAAAACTGTAAATCTTATAAGAAAGCTTGTATTTAAATGTTATTTATATGGAAAAGGAAAGGATTCCAATTAAATATAAGTAATATTAGGCTTAAAAGTTGTAGAGAAAGACAAAAGCCTAAAAGTAATAAATTTAAAGTAAATTATGTTAAAACGGGAGAAATAAATTAAAAATGGGAAAATCTAATAACTTAATTTGGAAGTTAGTGATAGATTAGTTGGTTGGTTTAGAAAAGGGAATACATTTCCATAGTTTAATATTGTAAGAATGACGATAAACGTAATTGCAAGAATAAAAGCAAGAAAAATGGAATTAGTGCAAAATAGAGACATTATTGTATTTTGCATTACCCAACAATTAAAGAAACAATTAAAGAAATATCTTGCAGTTACGAGTTATTGTTTATAGCATTATTTAGTATTAAAATATGGAAATGGATTTTTAGCACAGTTTTTGTAACCAACCAAATAGAATAGAACTACACCCCTGAATAAAAGAGAATAACGTGAAGCGTTAAAGGAATTAAAGAAGAAGAAATAATCAAGTTAATTATTTGGCAAGACTAGAAACAATAAATAGAAAATGTTACTAGATCTCCATTTATTGCGCAGATAGTAGAGTAAAAAGTAAAGCAGTTATTATGATAAATAACTTATGACAGTAGGACGTAATCCCAAGTTAAGACTGTTATATAATAAAAGAGAACTAAATAAAATTTATTATCATAATAAAAGAAGACAGACTATAATAGAAAAGAGACACTTGCAATTACATTTATAACATGTAGGGTATAAAAGAAAGAAAAGAATATAAAAGTGACAACTGCAAGTATAATTGTAACACGTAGGTTATAATTAAAAAAATAGAAGAGGCTTATTTTATCAAACATAGATATTGGATTAAGTTAATAAGCAAAAATAATAGAAGTGGCCTGTACCGGCAGCATTCCCTTTCAGGTCTAGGACTGATGGTCTCACATATGGGTGGGGCTGGGCATGCTGATTAGGGTAAATAAGTAGTCAACATGATAAGAAAATTAAACTAAATGCATAATGAAAGATTAGACGTAGGGTCTAATAAAATGGTAAGGTGCGTTTGGAGCAACCCGAAAGAGAATCTGGATAAAGAGCCTAATGAAGCAGTTCGTCATAGATTTTTAGTACAGAAAGAGCATGTCCAACTTAGTTAATTTGGGCTAGAAGGAAGTACGAGACTTCAACAGGACGTGAGGATACTCTAGGATGGCCCTCTAGGGTAGGCTTAACGAAGCAGCACCCCCGGAGGCAGGTCTGTAGGTGTTCCATCAAGAGAGTATGCCTTGACTGCTTTTGCATTGCAGGCTTAACGAAGCGGACCTTTGTAGGCAGACAAAAGGTTGATGATGGAGTAGGATATTCGTATGACACCATACTCTAGTTTGCGAGTAGGTTATAATGGGTAGAACCCAAAAGGATAGTCGAATGCAGAGATTAGCCATCATCAATCAGAGCGAGTTCTGGAAAGACTAGAGTTAAACCAACAGGCCAATGATTCTTTCACTATCGAGACATTGGATGAGGGGCACAACCAATTGGATGTTTAGATTGTTTGTAGTAGGGCACAACCACTTAGCTCTTGAAAGGTCTTTTGATTAGTTGAGGGAGGGCTGCGTGGGGCCATAGCCACGATGAGAAAAGAGACATACAAAGTAGAATATCTGTATTGTAGGCCTAACGTAGAGGACCTTTACAAATATAGAAAATCCCCGACTGAGTTCCGTACAAGGTAAACCTTGTTGGCGGAACTCAAGGAATAGACAGAACGATTACGTGTAGTCCTCAAGGTAAGCACTGAGTGGTACATTGTGGATGTCCGAGCACTAGTATAAGCTAGTGCGGATGCAGTTTCACGTTTTCATAGTGGACGATGGAACATCTGTATTGTAGGCCTCATGAAGCTGTCCTTTACAGATGTAGTTACAGTACACTATAGTAGCGAGACGATGGAGTTCTTTTGAGGAGGATATGGAAGGTACTATGGGTGGTACCTTGAACCGGTGCGGTCTTTGGGCATGTAGCTACATATATATTAGTTATTAAGGTCTTAATCTACTAAGGAGTAGATGGATACGATTCACGCACAAAGGCGAGAGTATTATAAACCCAATAAACCTAATATAACAGAAAATGAAAATAGAATGATATATGTAGAGTTATGTTTAGAAGTGTATAATTTGTCCATTCACCAGAATTTTAGTTCTGACCCCCTCCTCATATCATCCCACAGGTTAGATAGATGGCAGAGATTTTCCAGCTTTGAGACACTTGTTTAGAAAGTGTTACC
This sequence comes from Allium fistulosum, assembly GCA_030737815.1. NCBI lineage: Eukaryota > Viridiplantae > Streptophyta > Magnoliopsida > Asparagales > Amaryllidaceae > Allium > Allium fistulosum. The sequence continues at coordinate 1,339,265,385 of CM060901.1, read as the reverse complement.
TTGGTGAGTATTTACTTACTATTATATTTTAGTCAGTTCCGCTATGAGATATTTATTTGAGCTTGATATATCTATCTTTGCCTATTTGCAGGATACCAGATACTCAACTCGGGCTTCAGTAGGTTTGGATTTTTGCATTTTTGTGAAAAAACCAGACCCACTGGAATTTGGGTTGCTACATTTATACTACGCCACACTTTTTTAGTTAGAATTACTTATAATGACGTGTTCTCGATTTATTTCGAGCATCACTAAAAAAATTTTTCCTCAATTTTCCTGATTTTGGTAAGAATATAAGGAATCAACTTATTTTTTCATATAATACCACTCACTTTAAATTCTGCGTTTCCACTAATTTCCGCCCTACCTCATCCAAATAAATCAACCATCAATTTATAAATAATCAGGGATCAAACCATAGAGAAGTTGTTTTTCGATTTATAATTATTCTTCTAATGAAATGCATCCTTCGCCCCTTACTTTAAGTATTGTTTTCTAAGTATAAGAACCATCTTAAAGTTTATATTTAAGTAGTATTAGTGTTTAAGCCAATTGGACCACAAGCAATTCTTATTCAAAAAGTGCCATAGAAGTTTCACACCTGTCGCTTTCCGAAGCTCGGAAAAAAATTCAAGGCAATTCCTTCCTCAAAGTTAGGTATACAAATCTTATTCCAAGCAGTTATTTTTTGTTTTCTCCCAAAATTAAATCTGCACATAATTTATTTATTTTCTTGACGGAAACTTTAGGAATTTTATAAATCACTAGCCAATACAAAATCATTGGGGTGATGATCAAATAAATGAGCTTAGCTTTCCTTTCAATAAACAATAATTTGTTGCCCTAATTTTCCATCTTCTCTTTAATTCTGCAAAGTAAGTTCCTACAATCAAATTAGTGCAAGTAATTTGATGATAATAGAACAACCGGATATTTCATAGGAAAAGAATCCAATTCCAATTTCAGCATATTTTTAGTGAGAATTTTATTTTTACATCCATTGCTGAAAAAGATTTTCGATTTTCTCTCATTTACACTTAATCCAGCTTCAAGTTTTAAAGAATTGATAATTTCCAAAATATTATCTGCGCTTTCTTCATTAGCTTTACAAAAGGTCATCAAATCATCTGCATATAAAAGGTGGGATATTGCACGGAAGATTTTTTAATTGGGAAAATCAATTTTTTATCAATATAATTTTTCATTAAGGTTGAAATGTTTTATGACTATGAAAAAGGTAGGGGGATTGAGGTTCCCTTGTCTTACACCATGGTTGCTTTCAAAAAACCCTTTGGGACTCCTTGTACTAGAATAGAAAATAATGGGGGTGGTAATGCATTCTTTGATTAGTTCATCAATTAATAGGGAACCCTACATTTTAAGCATATGACATATAGAATGTCTGCTGATATGGTCATATACTATTTATAGATCAACTTTGTAACAACCCAAAATTTAACCCGTAATAATTAATTTTTTAATTAATTAGATAATAAAATAACTTTGTGAAATTATCAGAATTAAGCCACGGAAGTTGTGCCATTGTGTCCGTGGTAATTTTCTGGTCAATTTCCATATATAGAACGTCAGAAACCGAGCTAATATGACCAAGTTATAAAATAAAATAAAAAAGAAGAAATAAAATAAAATATATATATATATATACAGGTCGACCGGCAGGTCGACCCGAGCAAGGGGGCGGTCAACCGCCCGGTCGACCCGCCTTGCATTTTGGCAAGCGAACGAATCTTAATTCGTTCGAACATCAGCAACCACCGAACACGTGTTTTGCATCCTTTAGTTTAATCCGGCCCCTCCATTTCTGCATCCGATGACCCCTATTCAGCCTATGACGTGGTTGCATCCTATTCAATCTCTAAATCCAACAGTCCAAGATCCACTTCTACACCTATAAATAGACCCCTAGACCTAAAACTTTTTCTCATTCTAGGTTTTCTCCAATTGGGTTCACCTTTCTAGGAAGGACCCTAAACGGAATAATTTTTCCACAGGAGAAAATTCGTTATAAATTAAATTAGTTTCCAACTCCAAGTGGATCCGGGAAAGCCAAAGGAAAAGCTTAGGACTAGAGCTGAGTGGTTGTAATTATTTTAAGATTTCTTTAAGTAATTTAAAATAATAGGGTTTCCAATAGTTGTAGTTTTACTATGATTTTTGGAAAAGCCTTACTAGTGGTTTATTTACCGTTTTTAGAATTATTTTCAGTCTATTTCCTTTCAACTATTCTTTTCAGTAATTTTAGTTTATTTATGTTAATTATAGATTTTTCGTTTATTTATAGTTATTTACAGTATTTTAGTTTATTTACTGTTATTTATACGTTACTTACATCTTCTTTTTATGCTTTAGATTTTCTTCTATTTTCAGTTTTCTTTTATTCCTCCTTCTTCTTCGCGTATGGATTAGAATAGGATTAACGCGAATATGGATTAAACTGTAAGAAAACTGAAATGATGGAATACAAGATGTAAATTTCAAAGACTGCAATATAAATGGAATTGAACTGAAATTACGCCTAATTATGACATTAATTAGACTGAATTAAAAAGATTGGCCTAGTTATAACTTAGAATTACAACTAAAAAGAATAAAAAATGAAAGAAGCTTATTTTCACACTTAGACCTTGGGTTAAGTAATAAGCATGATTATAACGTAGGTTATAATAAGAAAAAGAATAGAATAAGGCTTATTTTAAGACTTAGGATAAATTAATAAGCACAGATAGTAGAGAAAAATGTAAACGCTTATTTAAATAATTTACCTAAGTTAATAAACAAAGATGAAAGTAGGACCTGTACCAAATAACATTCCCTATTAGACAAAACGGCGAGTCTAGGGCATTCTTATGCTAAGAATGGTAGTAATTGGTCAAATAGGAGTCCAAATCACGGGGGATTTGGATAAGGGGCGCAACTAGATATTGTTTGGATGAAGGGCTAGTACCTTATAGATTCTATGGACACACGGTGATCTCACATTAGCCTGAAGTAGATGAGGGGCACGCTTATGCTGGAAGTTGGAGGTAATAAGAAGACCCAATAGGTGGAGCAAAAGGTAGCATGGGCATTGTGGAAGTTACGCATGTGACTTCCATTTGCGGGTGCTCAGCAATAGCTATGAGTTCCAAGCGCTTAGTATGCGTGTCTTTCGTGGACACCATTGCCTTATGTGTAGGGAGTTATATATGTCGTCCGGATCCAAAGTAGTTGCTCTATGCATCTGCCGTAGATACCATTGGCTACTATGTAGGGAGTTATATAGCGACTGGTCTACAGTAAGGTCTATGGAGTAGCAGGTCGATCAAAAAGGGTTGAATTAGGGCTATATCCTAATTATAGGATTAGGAATTCTGCCTAATCAAAGTAGAAGTCAAGGACAATTGCAAGCAATCAAAGTTAACCTATCTTATAATTTGAGCAATATTTAATCGTACTTTTTTCTAGTTTATCTCTTTCCTATATCCTTTATTATCCTTATTTATGCTAGAAATATTGTAGAGTCTATTACTTTTTTGCTTAAAGACTCTAGTAATTACTATCATTCACCAGACTTTTAGTCTGACCCACTCCTCTATTTCCCCTTCCCCCCCATAGGCAATCGAGGAAGAAGTTAGTAGATTGTTGTTGCTTGGCGGTTTCCTAGAGTTCTCTACTATGTATTCTTTTATTTCAGCTTTAGTTCTCTTTGTGTACTGGCTTATTACAAGGGATATTATGTACTCTGATTTTGAGACCATGAATTATTATTCATAAGACATGATGGGTTTTGGGATATGGATGTTGTATTTGGTATTTGAATTATTTATGAAGTAACCATGAAGCTTTGTTTTAATTAAGTTATTATTTTAGTTTCCGCTGTTTTACCTATTTTTGTCTTGTGAATCTTTGTCTCTATTAGTTTCGGTTACACCTACAATGCACCACGCCTTTTAATGTATCCTTTTGGGTATATTAAGGAGTGTGGGGGTGTTTCACTTGGTATCATAGCCTAAGGTTACAGGATTCCTAAAAAATTATTTTTAAAAGTAAAGTATTTTTCAAGATAACTTGTTTTAAAAGTATTTCTCAGAAAATAACTCCTAGAAATGATTTTTAAGTATAAAAGAATTTTTATAAAAATCCCCTCATAAGTCTAGTTCAATCTCCCATTGACTCTTTCCTAAACTATCGTTTTCTTTTCGTAGAATGGCTGATGCTTTAAACCTTCCCGAGGGCATTCAAGTCCCAGCCTGGTTTCGTAGGTACTTACAAGCCACGACTCTAGAGGTGCACGGGCATGCGCCCAATCCTGCACCAGTGGGTGGGAATCCCATTAACCCACCTGTCGCCATCAATTTCTCTAAGCTTTGTAAATATTTTGCGAGTTTGGACGGGAAGAATTTTTCTGGCAAGGAGACTTTTGTTGAGGCGAGAGCATGGCTTAGGGACACAGAGAGGATTTTTAGTCTTTTGGGATTGGATAGTCAGCAGCGAGTTCAGCTTGCCGCTTGGCAGCTAAAGGAGGATGCATCTTACTGGTGGGAGGTGATCGAGTTGGAGGGTAGAAATGTTACTTGGGATGGATTCCGTGAGCGATTCGATAGGAAGTTTCTATCTCAAGCAGAAGAGAGTGTTCAGCTAGAGAGGTTTATCAATTTGAAGCAAGGGAGTTTGTCTATTAAGGAATAGATCAATCAATTCAATGAGTAGTCACGGTTTGGTATGGATTTGGTGAACACGTCGCACAAGAAAGCTATGAAGTATGCGAAGGGAGTTCAGGGATTATTGCTGACTCATGTACCGATGGGAGCTACTTATGAGTCTATGGTCGAGATGGCACTTATGTCGGATACAATCAAGGAGGGAGAGTCTAAAGAGGAGGTTAAGTTAGAAGGTTCAAAGAAGAAGTGGTGGGAAAAGAATAATAAGAAGAAGAAAGGTGATGGTCCTCAGAAGCAGATTAAGAAAGGAATAAAGTGCCATAGTTGTGGGAAGGTTGGACATATGGCCAAGGATTGCTGGAAGGAGACCATGAAGGGTAAGTGCTATACTTGTGGGCAGCCAGGTCGTATGAGTAAGAGTTGTCCCCAGCGAACGAGTGCACTAGTTGCACAGATTCAGACGTTAGACGCAACACCTTCCGGTAGCATTCCGGATAGCGGTAGGAAAGTCACAGTTGAAGGTTTGATTTCTATATCTGATTTTCCCATTCGGAGTTTATTTGATTCTGGAGCATCACATTCTTTTATCTCTAGTTCTCTAGTATATTTTTTGCACTTGGACATATCATTAGTAGTAGACCCCATTATTGTTTCAAACCCCATAGGAGGATCGGGACACTTATCTATGGTTTGTAGAGGTATGAAAATCTTTATCCTAGGTGTAGAATTTGACTGCGACGCCTATGTTTTTGGATTCTCAGGGTATGGGATGATCTTAGGGATGGATTGGCTATCCACATACGGAGATATCTTAGACTGCGAGAGGAGAGTCATTAGACTTGAGACTTGTAGTGGTTGGACTCTAGAGGTATCTTGCAACCCGCAAGGGTCAGTAATGTTGATTTTTCTCTATTCCCTCGGTTCATCGTCATCAGAGTTGCATTCGGTTCCTGTCGTCAGAGGTTTTGCAGACATCTTTGAGGAGGTTAGGGGACTACCCCCTAAGAGAGAGATTGACTTCAGGATTTATTTAACCGAGAATGCTAAGCCGGTAGCATTACCTGTGAGGCACATGGCACCTAGGGAGAGGAAAGAATTGAGCAAGCAGATTCGTGAGCTTTTAGAGAAGGGATTCATTAGAAGGAGCATATCGGAGTGGGGAGCACCAGTCGTCTTCTCCACTAAGGTGGATGGTTCTCTTCAACTTTGCGTAGATTATAGGGAATTAAATAAGCTCACCAAGAAGAACCGATATCCACTCCCTAGGGTTGATGATCTTTTTGACTAGTTGGTAGGTTCTTCGGTTTTGTCTCAGTTTGATTTAGCCACGGGATTCCATCAACTTAGAGTTGCTGATGACAGCATAGATAAGACTGCCTTTAGGACACCGGACAGATTCTTCGAGTGGTTGGTTATGCCTTTTGGGCTAACCAATTCTCTAGCCTATTTCGCTGATTTGACGAGCCACGTCTTTAGGGATGTCCTAAATAAGTTTGTGGTGGTATTCGTGGATGATATCTTAGTATTTTCCAAGGATATGGAGGAGCATGCTATTCATTTGGAAGAATTTCTTTGCACACTTCGTAGTCATCATTTGAGAGCTAAGTTTTTGAAGTGTCATTTTTGGAGAGAGGGAGTTAGTTTCTTGGGGCACATAGTCTTAAAGGAAGGTTTGGCTGTTGACCCCACCAAGGTTATTGCAGTGCAAGATTGGAAGGCCCCTAAGAATGTTACCGAGGTTAGGAGCTTCCTAGGATTGGATGGCTACTATAGGAAGTTCATTAGAGACTTTGCCAAGATTTCGGCACCACTCACGCGCCTTAATAAGAAAAATAAAGCTTTTGTGTGGGATGTAGATTATGAGGATTCCTTTATAAAACTTAAGAGAGCCCTTAATAGTGCACCAGTGTTAGTTTTACCTGACGGAGCTAAAAATTTCACTGTATACACTAATGCATGTGGAATGGGTCTTGGAGTGCTGTTGATGCACGAAGGGAGGGTAGTGTGTTATGGTAGTAGGCAGTTGAGGACGCATGAGAAGAACTACCTTACCCACGATTTGGAGTTAGCTGCCATAGTTTTTGCACTTAAGTCTTGGAGGCACTATTTGCTTGGAGAGAGGTTTGAGCTTTTTACCAACCATAAGTCTTTGAAGTACCTATTCTCACAAAAGGACTTGAACTTGAGGCAACGGAGGTGGATGGAGTTTTTAGCCTCGTATGATTTTGAGATAGCTTATACCCCTGGCAAGGGTAATGTGGTTGCGGATGCACTGAGCAGAAAGAAGGCAACCCTTAGTCCTTTGTTCGTAGAGTGGAGGAGCTTGGAGTTTATTTCTACTTTTGATTTTAAGCCCTCTACGGACATTACTCCCGGATTGTTGGCAACATTAGAGGTGAGGCCTACCCTTATGGATCAGATTGGCTCAAGGTAGCGGGAGGATTCAAAACTCATGGACATTATGAATAGGATTAGCCTAGGAGAGGTCTCCAGACATCTCCAATGCTATTCCATTGATAACAGAGGGTGGCTTAGGAGAGATGGGAGGCTTTGTGTTCCATGCGCCAATGACTTGTTGAGAGTAGTTTTGGAGGAGGTGCACCATTGTCGTATGACTATTCATCCGGGTGGTGACAAAATGTATCGGGATATGAAGAGGATGTTCTATTGGGGTGGCATGAAGAAGGATGTGGTGGAATTCGTAGATAAGTGTATCATATGCCAAAGGGTAAAAGCAGAGCAGCAGAAGCCCGGTGGATTACTTCAGCCCTTAGATGTGCCGGAGTGGAAGTGGGATAGTATTTCTATGGAATTCATTTATGGTTTACCCTGTTCTAGGAAAGGGAACACTAGCATTTGGGTGATTGTTGATAGGTTGACCAAGAGTGCTCATTTCATCCCAGTTAAGAGTAAGCGTATGGCTTCTATTTGGCATTCTTGTATATTTGAGAGATAGCCCATCTATTCGGAGTTCCTTATAGTGTTGTTAGTGATAGAGATTCCATTTTTACTAGTGAGTTTTGGAGAAGATTACATGAGCCACTAGGGACGCAACTTAGGTTGAGTAGGGCCTATCACCCCTAGACTAATGGCCAAGCGGAGAGGGTAAATAAGGTGCTTGAGGATTTGCTGCGGATGTGCATTTTGGACTTTGGAGGTACTTGGGAGGAGCATCTTCCATTGGTTGAGTTTGCGTACAATAATAGTTACCAAACAAGTATAGGAATGGCACCATTTAAGGCTTTATATGGGAGACCTTGTAAGTCCCCATCATGTTGGGTAGAGTCTACGGAGAAGTATTACTTGGACCCGATATGGTTAGGGAGGCTTCTGAGAGGGTGGATTTGATTCGGCAAAGGATGAAGATGGCTCAAGATAGACAGAAGTCGTATGCGGACAAGCGGAGGAGAGACTTAGAGTTTGAGGTTGGAGACTTAGTTTTTATCAAAGTATCCCTGCTTAGGAAGGTGGTAAGATTCGGATCAAATGGAAAGTTAGCCTCTAGATTTGTTGGACCATTTCCTATCACAGAGAGAGTTGGGAAGATGGATTACCGAGTGAAGCTACTTGAGAGGCTCGCAGGAGTGCACAACATTTTCCATGTTTCGCAATTGCGAAAGTGCTTACATGACTCGGCGGAGGTTGTAGAGCCTAGTCAGTTAGAGGAGGTGGAGGTAGAAAGGGAACCTTCTGTTCGGCCTATCCCCACGAAGATTGTTGGAAGAGACATCAAGCAACTAAGGAATAAGGAGGTTCCACTGGTGAAGGTGCAATGGGGAGATGATGTTGCAGACGCCACTTGGGAAGCAGAAGAGAAGATTCGTACTTCCTATCCTCATCTTTTGGATAGTAAGTTATAGAATTCCTTTTTCCATCTTTAGATTTGAATAGGTTCTTTCCTTTATTATACTTTGGGAGGGTAGAACTTAGAATTTAACCTATGGATGGTAGAATTTGACGTAAACATGTTAATAGAACATGAATGATGTATGCTAGTGATTGCAAGTGTTTGCTAGTGGATGCTATGGACGCATATAGGTACACTAAGCACTATTATTCCTTAAGGATCGGCCTAACTAGGACACTAGAGTATATGCATATGGATGTGTGCGCATTTTTATTTTATTCCATAATTGATATAAATGGACAATTATCACATGATTGTTGCATTTGGATGATGTTTGTAGCACACATACAGAATTATCAGTATCATTAGGAAATTTTTGCATTCATTTGGATACATGGCACAGACAAGATTGCATAAAAAGGAGGTCAACTGAATCAGTGGACCACCTAATCTTTTGCATTAGTTATAGACATTTACACTACACTAATTGCATAAGTATCATAAATTGCATTACAAAAATTTAAGGACAATGGATGAATGGTTGATGATTGAGTAGTTGGTTGTAGAATTGGATGAAAACAGTTAGTACATTCTTTTATCCTTAGAGATTTGGGGACGAAACCCCTTAAAGAGGGGAGAATGTAACAACCCAAAATTTAACCCGTAACAATTAATTTGTTAATTAATTAGATAATAAAGTAACTTTGTGAAATTATCAAAATTAAGCCACGGAAGTTGCACCATTGTGTCCATGGTAATTTTCTAATCAATTTCCATATATAGAACGTCAGAAACCGAGCTAATATGACCAAGTTATAAAATAAACAAAATAAGCAGAAATAAAAATATATATATATATACAGGTCGACCGGCCGGTCGACCTGGGCAAGGGGGTGGTCGATAACCCGGTCGACCCGCCGAGCATTTTGGCAAGCGAACGAAGTTAATTTGTTCGAACAAATCAGGAGCCACCGAACACGTGTTTTGCATCCTTTAGTTTAATCTGGTCCCTCCGTTTCTGCATCCGATAGCCCATATTCAGCCTATGATGTGGTTGCATCCTATTCAATCTCCAAATCCAACGGTCCGAGATCCACTTCTACACCTATAAATAGACCCCTAGACCTAACATTTTTTCTCATTATAGGTTTTCTCTAATTGGGTTCATCTTTATAGGAAGAACCTTAAACGAAATAATTTTTCCACAGGAGAAAATCATTATAAATTAAATTATTTTACTACTCCAGGTGGATCTGGGAAGACCAAAGGAAAAGCTTAGGACCGGAGGTGAGTGATTGTAATTATTTTAAGATTTCTTTAAGTAATTTAAAATAATAGGGTTTCCAATAGTTGTAGTTTTACTATGATTTTTGGAATAGACTTTTCAGTAGTTTATTTACCGTTTTTAGAATTATTTTCAGTCTATTTCCTTTCAGCTATTCTTTTCAGTAATTTTAATTTATTTCTGTTAATTATAAATTTTCCATTTATTTACATATATTTACAGTATTTTAGTTTATTTAATATTATTTATACGTTATTTACATCTTCTTTTTACGCTTTGGATTTTCTTCTATTTTCAGTTTTCTTTTATTCCTTCTTCTTCTTCTTCGCGTATGGATTAGAATAGGATTAACGCGAATATGGATTAAACTGTAAGAAAACTGAAATAATGGAATATAAGATGTAAATTTTAAAGATTGTAATATAAAGGGAATTGAACTGAAATTACGCCTAATTATGACATTAATTGGACTGAATTAAAAAGATTGGCCTAGTTATAACTTAGAATTACAACTAAAAAGAATAAAAAATTAAAGAAGCTTATTTTCACACTTAGACCTTGGGTTAAGTAATAAGCATGATTATAACGTAGGTTATAATAAGAAAAAGAACAGAATAAGGCTTATTTTAAGATTTAGGATAAATTAATAAGCACAGATAGTAGAGAAAAATGTAAAGGCTTGTCTAAATAATTTACCTAAGTTAATAAGCAAAGATGAAAGTATGACATGTACCAAATAGCATTCCCTATTAGACAAAACGGTGAGTCTAGGGCACGCTTATGCTAAGAATGGTAGTAATTGATCAAATGGGAGTCCAAATCACGACGGATTTGGATAAGGAGCGAAACTAGATATTGTTTGGATGAAGGGCCGGTACCGACAGCATTTCCCCTACAGATTCTATGGACACGCGGTGATCTCACATTAGCCTGATGTGAGATGAGGGGCATGCTTATGCTGGAAGTTGGAGGTAATAAGAAGACCCAATAGTTGGAGCAAAAGGTAGCATGGGCATGGTGGCAGTTACACGTGCGACTTCCATTGCGGGTGCTCAGCAATAGCTATGAGTTCCAAGCGCTTAGTATGGGTGTCTTTTGTGGGCACCATTGCCTTCTGTGTAGGGAGCTATATATGTCGTCCGGATCCACAGTAGTTGCTCTGTACATCTTCCGTAGATGCCATTGGCTGCTGTGTAGGGAGTTATATAGTGGGTGGTCTGCAGTAAGATCTATGGAGTACCAAGTCGATCAAAAAGGGTAGAATTAGGGTTATATCTTAATTATAGGATTAGGAATTCAGTCTAATCAAAGCAGAAGTCAAGGACAAGTGCAAGCAATCAAAGTTAACCTATCTTATAAATTGAGCAATATTTAATCGTACATGTTTCCAGTTTATCTCTTTCCTATTTCGTTTATTATCCTTATTTATGCTAGAACTGTTGTAGAGTCTATTACTTTTATCTTGCTTAAAGACTCTAGTAATTACTATCATTCACTAAACTTTTAGTCTAACCCACTCCTCTATTTCCCTTTTTTCCTCCCATAGGAAATCAAAGGAAGAAGTTAGTAGATTGCTATTGCTTGGCGGTTTCCTGGAGGAGTTCTCTACTATGTATTTCTTTTATTTCAACTTTAGTTTTGTGTACTAGTTTATTACGAGGGATATTATATACTCTGATTTTGAGTCTATGAACTTTTATTTCATAAGACATGATGGGTTTTGAGATATGAATGTTGTATTTGGTATTTGAATTATTTATGAAGTAACCATGAAGATTTGTTTTAATTAAGTTATTATTTTAGTTTTCGCTGTTTTTACCTATTTTTGTCTTGTGAATCTTAATCTCTGTTTGTTTCAGTTATACCTACAACGCACCACGCCTTTTAATGTATTATTTTGAGTATATTAAGGGGTGTGGGGTTTTCAAACTTTCATGAAAGTTTGTCTGACCCCTTTTCTTTAAAGCTTCTAGCCATTCATGTGCCATAAGGATGTTTTCTACAATGTATCTTCGAGGAATGAATGTTGATTGCTTCTGTGAAATTAAAAAAGGAAGCGAACATTTAATTCTATTACTGATTGCTTTAGAAATGTATTTATAAAAAAATTACAACAAGCAATAAGATGATAATAAGAAATAGAGATCGACTTATCTTTTTGGGAAAAGTGCAATAAAAGTACAGTTTACTCCTTTAGCCAATTTGCATGTTTCAAAGACTTCTCTGATGGCATCCCAAAGTATAGTTTGATCTCATCCTAATGGATTTTATAAAATAGCTAAAAATCCATTTTGACCAGGGCTATTATCATCAGAAGTAGAATAAACTACATCTTTAACCTCTTTCAAAGCGACCACTTTTAGTAGAAGTTTTCTGCCTTTTTCATTAATTCTTTTTTTTCGCATTAAATAACTTGAAATTGATGATTCTTGTAACAACCCGCATATCTATCGATTTTATATTTAAATATTTTATCGTTAGTCGGATGTTAGTCCGAAAAGCTACTTTTTGCATACGGTCAAATTAGGACTCGAGACCACTTCCATTGAGTTCAAAATGACGTTTGCGGTCTTTTTGAGTGTAAACTTCGATATGTTTGGAGATAGTGAAATTTTCAACACTTTTTCCCGCCTTTGACTTTGGTTTGGACTGCACCCCTTTAGTTCAGCCCAACCATCTTCCTCACTCTATCAAAACACTTCAAGCTTTGTCAAAAATGGTGGTGGGAAGTGGAAATTAAAACTCCAAACACAAATTCTATTGCAAATCCGAGATTCAACATCAAATTCACGTGAAGACCATTGATTCAAGCTTGTTGGTGTTCTTGCTTTGCTCTCAAATCTCCATCTTCATCAAATTCCGTGAAAAGGTGAGATTTTTGATCTCACATCTTTCCTATATCTATCTTGGACTGTTGGGAATGATCCTCTATTGCATTTGTATGAATATCTGCATTTGGTTTGGATTGGATTGGCGAAAAACTCAAAAATTAGTGATTTTGGTGAAAAAACTGCTACTAGGTCGTTCTGGCCATTTTTAGCTCGTTCTGGCCCTTAAGTCGTAGGTCGTTGCCGACCTATAATCTCCAGGCAAAATGATTAAGTCGTTCACGAGCTAAAGGCATAAGTCGTTCACGAGTTAAAGGCATGAGTCGTTCACGAGTTAAAGGCATGAGTCGTTCACGGGTTAAAGGCATGAGTCGTTCACGAGTTAAAGGCTTAAGTCGTTTGCAGTTAGCTCGTTCGCCTCGAGTTAAGTCGTAGGTCGTTTGGCCTTAAGTCGTTTGCAGTTAGCTCGTTCGCCTCGAGTTAAGTCGTGGGTCGTTTGGCCTTAAGTCGTTTGCAGTTAGCTCGTAGCTCGTATTCTAGGCTTAGGTCGTTAAGTCGTTCGTTCCCCTAAGTCGTTCAAGGCTTAGGTCGTAAGACCTTAGGTCGTAGGTCGCTTAACCTTAAGTCGTAGGTCGTTTGACTTTGTTAAGTCGTAGGTCGCTCGACTTTGTTAAGTCGCAGGACTCTGTAAGTCGTAGGTCGTCGCCGACCTTACACTTGGTCTTTTTAGTTCGTGATTTCCTTAGGTCGTATGACCTATTTTTCCTTAGGTCGAACCCCGTATTACTCTGCGAAGGCAATCTTATCTGAAAAGCATTCATCAGAACTTCCACTTTGATGCATTTTAAGCTGATTTCCTTGGATTTTATTCACGTCTCCGAATGTGAATTTTTGTGATAGATTGTTCCAACAATCGTTTTATGACTTGTCACTTTAAAGATATGAAGGTTTTAATACTAGTAGTAAATATTAAAACTCTTCAAATCGATTTCAACACTATTTTTAATATCAAAAGTTCGTTTTCTCAAACCGATTTTCAATCTACTAATATATAAGCCTTTACTTCACTCGAATGAGAAATCGACTTAAACGACTTAGTAAAACGAGTGGTATGAAACACTTGCGTTCACTTCGTCGGTTAGCTCTTGTACTTGTTCGATTGATCCCTTTTCGTGACAATTTCCTAGTGAAGATTTACAGCTTGTTCGTATATATTTAAGTTAAGCAAGTGGTTATGGGACATGAAGCTAAACTCATATATTTACTAGCTTGGTGTGATTGACACTTCTCGCTGATCATGATGATCATTTTATGATTTAGACTAGCAATTGTGCGATGTCTCTTTGTTTGCAAGGTAAGACTAGACCGTAGTAGTGTGATTCCGACTCACACACATCTCTTTGTCCGCAAGGTTAGTCTAGACCGCAGTAGTGTGATTCCGACTCACACATATCTTTTTGTTTGCGAGGTTAGGCTAGACACCACTTGTGTGATTCCATTCACACATACCTTTTTGCTTTTTGGTTAGCCTAGGCCTCAATCAGTGTGATTCCGACTCACACATATGGGGTAGTGCCCCATGGTCTTCGGACCATCATGTGATAGGCCTCTTTCTCTTTTTTTATGATTTCTGGATTTCTTGTTTGATTTCTGGATTTTTATGTCATTGACTTGTTATGAGTACAAGTTTAGGGTATGATGCCCTCTTTGGATCTTTGAGAAGATTCTCGTGATATTGATCATTTCTCATCGGTTGATCTCCTGTTGATCATCATTTTCATACTTATAGTAGTATGTTAGTATGGATATTCTATGTTTATGCCATGTCTTTTATTATATATCATGTCATCTGATATTTATAGTTAGACTGATCCGTTTATTATTTTCTTAAATAATACTCGGGTCAGACCGAGATGTTACAGGTGCTTCTGCTTGACTTCCTTCCGGGATTTGCTACTCTGACTTTTGGCTGACTATTTAGTTTAGCAGTTTTTGTTGTATACACTTGAGATATGGACTCATAGTTGTATTCTTTTGGTATAGCACGTGTTGCTATTCTTTTGTATTATTGTGGAACTTTTTGACCACTACTCTGATGTACACTTTCATGTGTTAGTTATATATTCATATCTTCTTCCGCCTTTGTGATATGGATGTCTGTGACTGCTATGTGTTATGTTTATTTCTATTTTTGTTTCCGAAGATTATTTTATAGCCACCATGTGATAATCAATTACATGGATGGTCGCTCCTCAACAGCCTTATTCTCCGTGCTAGTTGACAGCACTACATCGTAGTGTCCTTGGCTAGCGTGGGTATTGAGGTGGGGTGTCACAATTCTGCTTTCTTCCACTATTAAAGAGGGATGAATTGAAGCTAATGGCTTCCTTTTCAATTGAATCCACATCGTATATCATTTAGTAAAGCTATTAAACTGTTTCTATGCTTTCTTATTGGCATTCTAGTGTGAAAAAAATGTGTATTTGTGTCCCTTTCTTGTAGGCATGTTATTTTATATTTTTGCTTTGCGTTCTCTTAGAAAATATTTCTTGTTGTTTTATTTTGTTTCGAAATGGAAATATATATGTTTATAACTTAAATACAAATTTACATATGATAAATAATTGTTTCATTAAATTTAAAAATAAAATATTTGGTTTTAATTTTTTTAAATCATTTTTAAATTTGATTTTCTTATCATGGTCGAGAGCATATGCATCTGTATATATGCATAAAAATATTACAATAACAGTATATCTGCATAAATTCCAAATGGATAAGGATTCATGATAATATATATGATATAACTATACATGAATCATATAATGGATGTGTATACACACACCCACACTTATACACACACACACACACACATATATATATATATATATATATGTATGTATATGTATGTATGTATGTATGTATATAATGTAAATAAGAGTGTTACCTTATTATAGCCTAGAGATTAAACCTTGAATGCTGAATCTGATTGACTCCTTTTGAATATGAATCCAAACTCTTCCAGAAAGTGCAACCCTACTGAAGGATTTGCGCATCGTTTCGTTGTTTTATTTAAATTTGTGTTTCGAAGCTTGAAATAATAGAGGAGGACTGGGGGAGAATTTAGGACAGAAATGATTAAGGGAGAAGCAAAAAGAGAGTCCAAAGTGAGGGGTTAAAGGAATTTAAATAGGAGAGGAAGGAAGGAGCTAATTGTGGATCTGTATCCACTATTTCCTTTACCAATTCAAACTCGGAACCAACCCCTTATCCCTCTATTTCTAGCAGGCCATACAAGGACTTTGTATGGGCCTTCACACCACTTCAAGCCTGATAAAAAAATATATATTTAAATCTAATTTAAACGTACAGTAATATCATATACCGATACGTGTGTATAAAACTTTTATAAACGCACTATTTTCAATACCGATCAACATAGATCAAATAAAATTTTATAACTAATATTTAATAAACATTAATTAACTTAATTAATTTATAACAATTATAATTTAATTAAATCAGGTGGTAGTCGAAGTATTCAATATTTTGGTTATGTGACTCTTATGTGTAAATTCGATCAGCGATTAATATCAAACAATTCGAATGTTAACGTTCACAAGTTACATTTGCTAGTGGAATGAAATTATGGTCAAATTTGTCGTTTACACAGTTTTGGTAAAAATCTAGTTTTACTTATTTTAAATGGTTCTCTATAGTCATAATTATTTACACCAATCCTTTTCATCGAAACCATACCATGTTAGGACTTAATGGAATTTGGTAATGGTCAAAATACTAACATTGTCCATATTTTTTTGTATACTTCAAATACAAAATCCTTGGATCAATATTAACAATTATTATTAATGGAACTGCTCCGGCTAGAGATTTTGACTTTAAGTTAACTTCAGTTGACCGTGATACTAACATCATATAACCAAGCAAACAAATCCTCTATTGCATAATGTTTCATTTCCAATTCTTCAACTTAACCCAATTATAATCGTTCGATGGACGTTTTTCCATAATTTAATTATAATTAAAGTGGATTTTCTACGTTAAAGGTCGATGGTATTCTCAAGTCGAAGGAATTGTGTAATATTGTGATATTGATATTTCATGTTTGACCTTAGTGATATTAACAAACAGAAAACTATCGAATGAATCATTCTATAGTTATCTACTAATTATCAGTATGTAACCCCTTAGTGCCCCCAATAGCTGTAACGACCCGACTTTCCAGACCCGGAAAATCGAACCATTTTAGTTAAAGAAGAAGAGGTAGAAGAAGAAAATAAAAGAAAAACAACATCAGAATCTAACCATCGCAGCGGAATAAAATATAATATATCAACAGATCTTTACACAAATCAAAACTATATCTGTTTATACAATACATCAGAATACATCATCAGAGTACATCAACATCCATAACATACAACTGAATACACAGCGGAAAAATAATAGCAAGTACGGGAGTACGTATCGTCATCCAGCTCGTCTCCTGAGCTCCTCAGCATCATATCCTAAACCTATAATACTCGGTCTGACCCGAGCATCATATAAAACAATACCCGAGTCAGTCTGGAAAACCAGCGTGAGAAAATCACACTCAAATTGATTATTAAAGTTTCAAAATCCTTTGAAAACAAAAGCATCTCGTAAGACCACGCCACAAATAAACATGTCGGGTTTTTACCTTACGATAGCTAAAACACTTTATATCAAAATCCTCTGATATTATAATAGTGTCTATTCACAAATACTTATTCAAATAGCTGAAATTGTTACATGATTAAATTCCAGCATACTAGCCACAACGTGGGTAATACAAACAAAACTCGTACAAGACACGTAGGGAGAATGGATTTCCAACGAATGACTAGGCACTGGGGTACCACCTGTCACAGTACGTGGCCTAGATCACAGTACCGAGGAGTACGCCCGCTCCCCTGCAACACAAGACCGGAATCATCCCTTACTGGATATTCCAAATAAAATCACCCCACGGTTGGGATCAGCAACCGCACCACTAAGCCGAAATAAAAGGGACATCTAGACAGGGATGACCTTACTCTCAAGTGGGTGCTACCCACGAAGCCTTGCTGCATAACCCCTGATTTTCAGTCATTCCCGGTTGATGAGGCTCGAGGCTAAACGATACCTTATAGCACATATCCCTTAGAATGCCCATCGTCCACCTGACGATGTAACGAAAACATTCGTCCATATAAGTCCGTCCCGGGTCCGAACGGAACCGAAGGCACTATTCCTACTACATCCATTTTGGAAATATCCTCAGGATTAGTAGCGACTAGCCCTTGCACTTCACTGCTCCATCTTCGACTCTGAAATCGTTTTCACGAAACGTACAAACCGAATCGAAGTGGTATTCGAGTCTCCAGACCTAGAATCCTGGTATACGGAAACTCGATCCCGGTCTCTTCGAAACGATCAGCGCATTTGGCCAATATTGATAGTTGGTTATTTAACTATCAATTAACATCCACAAACAACCATCACACAATAAATAATTTCCCACATTATTTATTTGCCCAAATATCTTTCCAAGATATATTTCTATTTTCAAACTCCTTTTGAAAACAATTTCAAAACAGTTTCCGCTTACGGAATACATTTCCAAATATTTATTTCCACTGAATCACCAAGTACAAAATACTTTTAATTTTAAATAATTTAAAAACACTTTATTTTAAATATATTATAACATTGAAATCAAACTAGCTTAATACTTTATTAAAAATATATACTTTAAAATAAACCACTTTATAAATATAAACTAAATTTCTTCTTTTAAAACATAATAGCAAATCACTTTTATATACTTACTACAATAATAGATTTTTGAAAATACTTACTTAGGAAATTAACATTTAGAAATAATCAACTTTCTAAAAATATGCTTTTAAAAACACAAGTTAGAACTTTTAACTTATATTGAAAATTGCTTTGAAAACGTACTTGGCTATCCAGAGAAATACACTTCTCATTCCCATCTTTTAAAAATAAATCAACATTTATTTTTAAACCAAATCCATATCCTTTTATAAATTCCCACATTGAATTTATATTCTCTAATATCCACTGATATTCCATTTCACTTTATAAACCCAGTTTATATCTTCAAATTCTCATTTCTCTTTAAATTTCACATCCCAGTATTTAAATCAAATTTATAATTGATTTCCCAATTTATTTTACTTTGAAATAAATTTCCTTACTTAATCCATTCATTTCCAAATTCATTAACTTCCAAATTTTATTTCTCATTATGGTTTAAAATCTTTAAACTGAAACACCAGTTTCAGATTTCCCAAATTCCTTCTTTCTTTTTAATTACATTTAAACATTGAATTAAAATAAATTATTTATTCTTTTAAATAATATCACATAAGTTTTCTTTAAATTCAATATTCTCTGTTTATTTAAAATTCTTCTTTTCCATATTTAATTTATTCGAATTCACTAGAATTACTTAACTTAAATTTTATTCTTTTATTTCTTTCCAAAAATCCAATTCAATTGCTTTTGATAACTCATTATACTGGGAAATTCAATCCAACCAGATTATCCAATATAAATCATCACGGGATATCAACAATCATATCACAGAATATTTAAACAAAATTAAATGTTTTGAGGAATCCAGTTGGATCCCTCCAACCTGTTTCCCTGCATCCACAGACGTTAGCACAATACCAATTCCACTTCAAGGTGGAATATCGCGGTATATGGGTTTAAATAAATATCATCCGCTATTATGCGGTGCATAGGGTCTCATCCGCTATATAATGCGGGAATATCAACAACTCCAATATATACATATGCCAATATGTATATATTTCTATATACTACTATATATATAGCACATCAATCAATGCAATCATCCAATCAATTATTTAAATTTAACCATTTAAACTTAAATTCAACTGAGTGAGATTAACTCACCTTTGCTTTTATTTGCAATCCATTCCAATATTGCCTTGGTTTCTTGATTTTTGACCTTGAATAAATATTATATGATCTTATTAATATCCGATTAAATCGAACAATTTATTTCCTTTTAACTAATTAAATCAACCAGCAATTTTATTCTAAACTAATACTCTTAAATTTAACCCAATTCTTTTTTTTTTATAAAATCCAATCAACTAATGATTTAAGTTTAACCCTGTACAATACGATTTATTTACATCTAAGATAATCTACTAATAATTTACCACTAATTAAATTAACTAATAATTTAATTTAAACTATCCATCTGGTTTTAAACTAATGACCTGATTTTAGACTAATCTTCCCTTTAAATCCATAGGCTTCTAAAAATCAATTTATATAGATTTAAAATTCTCAAGATAAATAAACCCTTCACATTTTATTTTTCAATTCCAGTATATGTATTAAATTAAATTAAAGATAAAACTTAATACCTAACAGCCTAACCCCCAATGTTGCATCAACGAAGACGAAATCCCTCCAGCCTGCCTCGAGCACGTGAATGCCAGCCCTTCTCCACTGCCGTGACCTCCCTGCAATTCGCCAGCGCCTCCATTCCGTCGCAAGCTTCCAGATCTACGACCCATCCCCGCTGAGCTTGAATACAACCCAACGAAACCCTAGTTGAACAACCGCAACTCGAAGCATCACGAGTTCGCTCTCCTCCCAACTGCTGCTCGTACCCTGGCTTCGATCGACTAAGTCGCTGCTATCATCAGCGTGTTCGAGCACGCGACCCTACCCAAAGAAAAACGCGGCAACCCTAAACCCACGACACTCTCGAGTTCAACTATGCCTACAGCTTCCCCTTTCCCCCGTTCCACTAAACATCGGCGCCCCTCCAACTACGCAACCCAGCCTCGCGTAAAGCCATCGAGCAACCCAAGCTGTACGCGATTTCTTCTAGAAATCGAAATCGAATTCGTTCGATTTGAATTAGGGAAGCGGTTTCGATCAGAAAAAGAAGGCCATGACTTTGATTTGTAATCGAATTTGATTTCGATTTAGGCCGCGTTCATTCATTTTTCGTTTTCGGCTGTAATATTTTAAAAAAAAAGGAGACGTGGGTTCTAGCAGGAGGTAGCGTGTTGAGGAATGGGTAAAGTATGGCGATAGATACAGGCTAGGTCTGCTTATAGGGTACTAATAGATTTGAAATTTTATATTGTTATATCCAAAAATATCTCAGCTATCAAATGTTAAACGTATTACTTGTCTTGCGTGAGAAGATAGTCTCACCACTGTGCTGTTGATGTTGATAAAACTTTAACAGTTGATAAGATGAAAGATATTTAAATTAAAACGATTAACCATTGTCTAAGCGTTTTTATCTCGTACGCTCACATAACAACTCTGAACGCTATGAAAATTGAAATCCGGTAATAATTCAATATTACGGATCCAATGAAACTGGTTTCGTCGAATTCCGAGACTGTGCCTCGGAAGGCTATTTTTAATTTCAATTTAAACGTTAAAATTTCAAAACTGATTAAAACAGTTTGAAATTACATTCTGAAGCTTCTATTATCTTTAGTATTATCATTACGAATTTTACGAGCTTTCAAAATATTTTAATTAGCTTAGAATGCCAGATTTACTATTTTATCCAACCTCAAATAAATTTAATTTAATTATTAAATTACTCAATAAACAGCGATATTTGAAATTTAAGTTTATAATTAACCTCTGAATATTTAAAATTAATTAAATATTCCAATTTCAAATGCTCAAAAATTCTGGGTCGTCACATTCCTCCCCCCTTAAAAGAATTTCGTCCCCGAAATTACCAGTTAAGAAGAATGATTCGATACCCGTTCTATTTCCCCAATCCAAATAGTTTTAACAACTTTCCATAACAATTTTTTTTTAAAATAAAGACACTATCCCTCTTACTACATTCCCAAACCTATCCATAAGTTCAACCATACCACCTACTTATCCATTCAAATTCAAATTTGAATTCAAATTTTGAATTATCAAAAATTTCCAAAATTTTTCTAACTCCCTAAATTTCCGAAAAATTTCGCCAGCGTCTCCTTTGCGCGGCTAGCTCGGTACTACTACAAAATGGCTCTACGGCCTCCCAATCTCAAAAAGAAAACAAAAAGCCAAGTGGCTGATCCAAAACCCAACCAAATTTCATATAGAAATTCAAATACATACCTTTTGTCGGGCCGTTAAATTTTATCTTCTAAAATAAAAAATCCCAATTATCCATTGCTTTTATACACCTGTATATCCTACTAAGCAATAATATTCAATCACAATTCCAAAGTCATTTTATACTTTCCTTTACAAATTTTCAATATTTGCTTTACCTAAGCCGTACGATGCACATATATCATCCGTACGAAATATCAAATCCGATCGCTCACTCGATCACACAATTTCACTTCCGAACTAGTATTGTCCACCCGACTTCCTAGTGCGGACTCAGATCTGGTTTCTTGATCAGAAACCATCATTCTCCTTGCATAGCCACCAACTATGATAGATAATTTTCAGAATCAATCAACAATCCATATCCAGGTTCGCCGTCGAAAATCGAGTGAAAAATCCTGATTCGGATCGATAAAACTATCTCAAAATTCTGTGCTCGAATCCGGATCAAATAGTTATGCGAATAAAATAATATACGTACATCCTACGTATAAATTCCAATTGATTATCAATTATATCAATTTCCTTTTTATTCACATTCATTTGATTGTTATTCACTTATCACACTTATCCCATTCACATCTTCAAATTTTTTTATCGTCATTCAATTATTCACCTAGAATAATTTTCCTCCATACCAAATTTACTTAAGAATTCACCATTCATTTCTTAAGTCCAATATAAACATCTTATATACTTCTTGGATTTGTTTTACTTCATTTTTGAAGTTTATATTTATTTTCACTTCCCCATTGAAGTTTATTTTCATTACTATTTACTTAGCCCTTACAATTTCATTTAAACTCAAATTGGCTTCCATTTTGAATATGGATTAGTTTCACTTACTAATAAATTTAAATCTCAATTAAAAGTTTATTTGCAACTTACTTTCTTAAGTTCTTTTGATTGCCCTTACTTTACATTCACAATTAAAATAGATTCCAATTTATTCAGTTTCAATTCCATTTGCTTAGCAATTTAAATCATTTACCGTTAATGAAAATTTTCAAAAATTACAAAAATTTTCTAACTCCCAAAATTTACGGAAAATTTTGGCAGAGTCTCCCTTGTACGGAGGGACTTCTGCGATATCGCAGGATGCACAAATATATATATACATCGGCCTCAGGCCGGAAATCACAATATATATCAATATATGCAGTTCATATCTCCTATTTTGAATTTTTGCGTAAGCGTACCTTATTATAGCAAATTTTTTTTTTTTTTTTTTAAGCAGAGCAGTGATTTATTTAGCAATTAGTGCAACCCAAAATCAGCTATACGGCTTCCCTGAACCTGTACTTACTTACTTCAAAAATGTAAGTACCAAGATCATGCAACTTAACAACATTTTACATATTTAACTAACAAACAAGAGAATTTCCATGAGGAAAGTAGATTAAACAACACTTATAAGCAATGTTTTGGTTCCAACATTAATTTAAATTGTTACAACCCATTTATGTACGACTACATCCAATTTAAATGGTTCACATCTCAATTTCTCACATTCGGCTCATTTTAGCAAATCAAACTTATATTTAATTCAATTGATCTCAAAATCAATTTATTTAACTTCTATCAACTGATAGAATTTCAATTTACTTTACTTACGTCAAACGACGGTTTATTTTATGCAGTTTTGACGATATCCATAAGAATAAATAATTGCTTTAGTTTCATAACCAATTTAAATTGATTCCAATTCAATTTATTTTTAACTCTCTTCCATTTTAATATAAGTGGTATATTCATTGAATCCAATATAATCTCTAATCCACATTCAATACTTATTCCTGAATTGTATTATATTAATAACAATGCCACTTCAATCATTTCTGCTTACTTGAATTTATTTACAATTCAAATTATCACTATTACACTCCCATTTCCATTATTCATTTATACTTCCACTTTTATTACCAAATTCAAATTCCATTAACATATCCACTTTTCTAATTTATTCCAAATTAGCACACTTCTTTTTACAATTCAATATTTGATTTTTACTTCGAAAATCACTTAACTATTTTACTGAAGTTCGATCTATCTTATAATTCAAGTTTTGGATTTACATCCATTTTTCACAATTCAAACAACCTTTATTTTGGCTTATTTATTCCACTTCTAAATTTTATAAGCCACAATTTATTTATATCCATACTTCCATCTATTTAAATTCAATTCCCTTTCTACTTTTACTTTTAATTAGGGATTATACAATTTATTTAACTAATATATATTTTATTTTTCTCATCATTCCATAAACATTTTAAATAAGATTCCAGAGTTTAAACAATTTCCCAGAATTTCAAAATCACTTTTGAAATCAACTATACCCAAAACCCTTTTCAATTCCAAAACCAAACTCAGTTTTGCAAACAAACACCAGCCCATACATCTAGGTAGCAATTTCTCTTTCAGAAACCCGAAAATGAACATCGATGATGCTGCAGTCATCACCGAAGTTATTTCCCCGCGACCGAAAGAGAATTTAATGCTTTTATCTCTTTAAAAACACTTTCAAATATTTTTAATTTCCAAATCTCACAAGATTTCAACTCAAAATATTCCTGAAATAATACTATTATTTCTCCAAAACCCTTTTGAAACCATTTCCAAACTCAAGGGAATTTTAAACTTCACAAAATTCCAAATTTGAAATCCATCTATTTATTTTCTAATGTTCCTCTGGAATCCTATTCCCAATTATAAATCATATTTATAATTCACAGTTACAAATTCCACTTTATTATCTGAATTTATTTTCTTAACCTAGGTTATGATTCCAATTTCCTATTCAATTTGATATTTAAATGATACTAATTTAATATTATCACTTCCTAACAATCAAACATCCATATATAAGCTAAATAGCTTACAAAAACTTTTCTTTTTATATACAAAATTAATTTGGGTAAAATTATTTCATTTACCCCATTTTAAAACAATATTGTGTCGGTTTATCTTGTTTAAGAGTTTAGAAATCCCTATCGATGTTGTGGCGTCCCACACATCGACCAGAATCCATAAACACTCAACCGATAAGTCAACACTATATAAAACCATTTTATATTCACTAACAAATACGCGCTCATATCTATTAATACTCTCAAAATTCCCACCAGAGCCAAGGTTGTCGCCAGCCTAAGCTCTGATACCACTGTAACGACCCGACTTTCCAGACCCGGAAAATCGAACCATTTTAGTTAAAGAAGAAGAGGTAGAAGAAGAAAATAAAAGAAAAACAACATCAGAATCTAACCATCGCAGCGGAATAAAATATAATATATCAACAGATCTTTACACAAATCAAAACTATATCTGTTTATACAATACATCAGAATACATCATCAGAGTACATCAACATCCATAACATACAACTGAATACACAGCGGAAAAATAATAGCAAGTACGGGAGTACGTATCGTCATCCAGCTCGTCTCCTGAGCTCCTCAGCATCATATCCTAAACCTATAATACTCGGTCTGACCCGAGCATCATATAAAACAATACCCGAGTCAGTCTGGAAAACCAGCGTGAGAAAATCACACTCAAATTGATTATTAAAGTTTCAAAATCCTTTGAAAACAAAAGCATCTCGTAAGACCACGCCACAAATAAACATGTCGGGTTTTTACCTTACGATAGCTAAAACACTTTATATCAAAATCCTCTGATATTATAATAGTGTCTATTCACAAATACTTATTCAAATAGCTGAAATTGTTACATGATTAAATTCCAGCATACTAGCCACAACGTGGGTAATACAAACAAAACTCGTACAAGACACGTAGGGAGAATGGATTTCCAACGAATGACTAGGCACTGGGGTACCACCTGTCACAGTACGTGGCCTAGATCACAGTACCGAGGAGTACGCCCGCTCCCCTGCAACACAAGACCGGAATCATCCCTTACTGGATATTCCAAATAAAATCACCCCACGGTTGGGATCAGCAACCGCACCACTAAGCCGAAATAAAAGGGACATCTAGACAGGGATGACCTTACTCTCAAGTGGGTGCTACCCACGAAGCCTTGCTGCATAACCCCTGATTTTCAGTCATTCCCGGTTGATGAGGCTCGAGGCTAAACGATACCTTATAGCACATATCCCTTAGAATGCCCATCGTCCACCTGACGATGTAACGAAAACATTCGTCCATATAAGTCCGTCCCGGGTCCGAACGGAACCGAAGGCACTATTCCTACTACATCCATTTTGGAAATATCCTCAGGATTAGTAGCGACTAGCCCTTGCACTTCACTGCTCCATCTTCGACTCTGAAATCGTTTTCACGAAACGTACAAACCGAATCGAAGTGGTATTCGAGTCTCCAGACCTAGAATCCTGGTATACGGAAACTCGATCCCGGTCTCTTCGAAACGATCAGCGCATTTGGCCAATATTGATAGTTGGTTATTTAACTATCAATTAACATCCACAAACAACCATCACACAATAAATAATTTCCCACATTATTTATTTGCCCAAATATCTTTCCAAGATATATTTCTATTTTCAAACTCCTTTTGAAAACAATTTCAAAACAGTTTCCGCTTACGGAATACATTTCCAAATATTTATTTCCACTGAATCACCAAGTACAAAATACTTTTAATTTTAAATAATTTAAAAACACTTTATTTTAAATATATTATAACATTGAAATCAAACTAGCTTAATACTTTATTAAAAATATATACTTTAAAATAAACCACTTTATAAATATAAACTAAATTTCTTCTTTTAAAACATAATAGCAAATCACTTTTATATACTTACTACAATAATAGATTTTTGAAAATACTTACTTAGGAAATTAACATTTAGAAATAATCAACTTTCTAAAAATATGCTTTTAAAAACACAAGTTAGAACTTTTAACTTATATTGAAAATTGCTTTGAAAACGTACTTGGCTATCCAGAGAAATACACTTCTCATTCCCATCTTTTAAAAATAAATCAACATTTATTTTTAAACCAAATCCATATCCTTTTATAAATTCCCACATTGAATTTATATTCTCTAATATCCACTGATATTCCATTTCACTTTATAAACCCAGTTTATATCTTCAAATTCTCATTTCTCTTTAAATTTCACATCCCAGTATTTAAATCAAATTTATAATTGATTTCCCAATTTATTTTACTTTGAAATAAATTTCCTTACTTAATCCATTCATTTCCAAATTCATTAACTTCCAAATTTTATTTCTCATTATGGTTTAAAATCTTTAAACTGAAACACCAGTTTCAGATTTCCCAAATTCCTTCTTTCTTTTTAATTACATTTAAACATTGAATTAAAATAAATTATTTATTCTTTTAAATAATATCACATAAGTTTTCTTTAAATTCAATATTCTCTGTTTATTTAAAATTCTTCTTTTCCATATTTAATTTATTCGAATTCACTAGAATTACTTAACTTAAATTTTATTCTTTTATTTCTTTCCAAAAATCCAATTCAATTGCTTTTGATAACTCATTATACTGGGAAATTCAATCCAACCAGATTATCCAATATAAATCATCACGGGATATCAACAATCATATCACAGAATATTTAAACAAAATTAAATGTTTTGAGGAATCCAGTTGGATCCCTCCAACCTGTTTCCCTGCATCCACAGACGTTAGCACAATACCAATTCCACTTCAAGGTGGAATATCGCGGTATATGGGTTTAAATAAATATCATCCGCTATTATGCGGCGCATAGGGTCTCATCCGCTATATAATGCGGGAATATCAACAACTCCAATATATACATATGCCAATATGTATATATTTCTATATACTACTATATATATAGCACATCAATCAATGCAATCATCCAATCAATTATTTAAATTTAACCATTTAAACTTAAATTCAACTGAGTGAGATTAACTCACCTTTGCTTTTATTTGCAATCCATTCCAATATTGCCTTGGTTTCTTGATTTTTGACCTTGAATAAATATTATATGATCTTATTAATATCCGATTAAATCGAACAATTTATTTCCTTTTAACTAATTAAATCAACCAGCAATTTTATTCTAAACTAATACTCTTAAATTTAACCCAATTCTTTTTTTTTTATAAAATCCAATCAACTAATGATTTAAGTTTAACCCTGTACAATACGATTTATTTACATCTAAGATAATCTACTAATAATTTACCACTAATTAAATTAACTAATAATTTAATTTAAACTATCCATCTGGTTTTAAACTAATGACCTGATTTTAGACTAATCTTCCCTTTAAATCCATAGGCTTCTAAAAATCAATTTATATAGATTTAAAATTCTCAAGATAAATAAACCCTTCACATTTTATTTTTCAATTCCAGTATATGTATTAAATTAAATTAAAGATAAAACTTAATACCTAACAGCCTAACCCCCAATGTTGCATCAACGAAGACGAAATCCCTCCAGCCTGCCTCGAGCACGTGAATGCCAGCCCTTCTCCACTGCCGTGACCTCCCTGCAATTCGCCAGCGCCTCCATTCCATCGCAAGCTTCCAGATCTACGACCCATCCCCGCTGAGCTCGAATACAACCCAACGAAACCCTAGTTGAACAACCGCAACTCGAAGCATCACGAGTTCGCTCTCCTCCCAACTGCTGCTCGTACCCTGGCTTCGATCGACCAAGTCGCTGCTATCATCAGCGTGTTCGAGCACGCGACCTTACCCAAAGAAAAACGCGGCAACCCTAAACCCACGACACTCTCGAGTTCAACTATGCCTACAGCTTCCCCTTTCCCCCGTTCCACTAAACATCGGCGCCCCTCCAACTACGCAACCCAGCCTCGCGTAAAGCCATCGAGCAACCCAAGCTGTACGCGATTTCTTCTAGAAATCGAAATCGAATTCGTTCGATTTGAATTAGGGAAGCGGTTTCGATCAGAAAAAGAAGGCCATGACTTTGATTTGTAATCGAATTTGATTTCGATTTAGGCCGCGTTCATTCATTTTTCGTTTTCGGCTGTAATATTTTAAAAAAAAAGGAGACGTGGGTTCTAGCAGGAGGTAGCGTGTTGAGGAATGGGTAAAGTATGGCGATAGATACAGGCTAGGTCTGCTTATAGGGTACTAATAGATTTGAAATTTTATATTGTTATATCCAAAAATATCTCAGCTATCAAATGTTAAACGTATTACTTGTCTTGCGTGAGAAGATAGTCTCACCACTGTGCTGTTGATGTTGATAAAACTTTAACAGTTGATAAGATGAAAGATATTTAAATTAAAACGATTAACCATTGTCTAAGCGTTTTTATCTCGTACGCTCACATAACAACTCTGAACGCTATGAAAATTGAAATCCGGTAATAATTCAATATTACGGATCCAATGAAACTGGTTTCGTCGAATTCCGAGACTGTGCCTCGGAAGGCTATTTTTAATTTCAATTTAAACGTTAAAATTTCAAAA
Source organism: Allium fistulosum (assembly GCA_030737815.1). Taxonomy (NCBI): domain Eukaryota; kingdom Viridiplantae; phylum Streptophyta; class Magnoliopsida; order Asparagales; family Amaryllidaceae; genus Allium; species Allium fistulosum. Next base: position 1,339,236,140 of record CM060901.1, on the reverse strand, counting down.
CTGATTAAAACAGTTTGAAATTACATTCTGAAGCTTCTATTATCTTTAGTATTATCATTACGAATTTTACGAGCTTTCAAAATATTTTAATTAGCTTAGAATGCCAGATTTACTATTTTATCCAACCTCAAATAAATTTAATTTAATTATTAAATTACTCAATAAACAGCGATATTTGAAATTTAAGTTTATAATTAACCTCTGAATATTTAAAATTAATTAAATATTCCAATTTCAAATGCTCAAAAATTCCGGGTCGTCACAATAGCCATAAGTAATACACTATCCAACGTTTGGAGAGCGTTACTTAATCTAGTCATAATGAATGTATTGATATCCAATCTCGACACATCTTCACTAAAAATATTTAAAATGATATGTTTATTATATTGTGATAAATTGCTCATGATTACAAAACATTGTGATTACTATCACAAAATACATCATTTATGGATTTTCCATTAAATATACTTAAAATAACTAATTAATTAATATAACACATTATAACATATATATAATAGAAAGAAAAACACCATTTATTTCGAACGAGATTTTATTATAGAGTTAAATAATTTATAGTAAATTATAGGATTGCCCTTGAGGCATACCCCTAACTCTATCAGCCTTAAGAAATTAAATAACCATGCGCCATACTCCTTAGCAAAATGGTATAGCAAAACGATAGAACAGAACAATTGCAAAGATGCCAAGGAGTATGCTAAATCCTTTTAGACAAACTATGAACTGATGCAATCAATACCGCTGCCTTTATTCTCACCCAATCTTCAACCAAAGCAGGCCTCAATCAAATTCCGTATGAAACTAGTTGGATCCAAGCCAGCACGCAGTGGAGTAAGTAAGTAAATTTCAGTTTTTTTCCACTATTGGATCTTTAATGGGCTTATGTAGTCTAATTCATTTATAATTTTTCTATATTTTTTGTTAAATAAAATCAATATATTATTTAAATTTAAAAACAAAGTTTTATTTTTTATATAATTTGTATTATATATATGTACATCATATACACATATGTGTACATGCACGTGCTACAGAACAATGTGTACATGTTTGACATGCCCATGTATAGATATTGGAATTTACACCGCAACAAACACGTTAGCCCCTCTTATATTTGATTCTGTCTAAATATGTATGTGTGTGTGTATGCATCAAAATATTATATATAAGTAAATATATGATATAAACATAAATAAAATACACACACACATTAAATGTTAATTATGAACAATTTATATATATAACAGTTATAATATATGTATGTATGTATGTATGTATGTAACATATATATATAATTAAATCATTAAATTAATAAAATATTAATTTATAAAATAATTTTAACACACATATATGTATATGTGTGTATAATGTATAATATGAAAGTTGAAAGGCAATTTATTTAAATAATATTTTATTTTATATTAAATTAATTTATAAAATACATATGAATATATATAATTAGATATAAATGTGTATGTATATATTAACATGAATAATAAAATTAATTTTTTTTAATAAATTATGCTTCTGTGAATTTTTGTACTCGGTCATGTAATTTTTTTTATTTCTTTTCGTCTTTTGAAATTTAATATATTTTTAAAATAAAAGCCATCTAAAATTAAATAAAAGTTAAAAAAATTATTTTCAAAAGTATTCTATATTGTATATGTTATGTAATATTTTTATGCAAAATTTTATTATTTATAATACACACACAAAATAAGTATCTCAAATTACATAAAAATTTTTAAATAAAATAAATAATTAAATAGATTTATTCAAACAATTTTTTTATTTACCGCCGAATATATATTATACATGAATAAGTTTTTTTTTAAATTCAAAACATGTGATATATAACATTAATCTTTAAAATATGTATTTTGATTAATTAATTCATTTAATAATATTATTTAAATATAAAAACTTCTTTTTTTTTAAATTTGCAGGTCGTAAGCATATAGTAGATAAGCTGACAAAACAATTTTCTTATTATATACAGATATAATAATATACATAACCAGCCATTTTGTGACAGCATCTCGATGTACAATATTCGTAATATAATCTAATGTCCTATTATATAAATAATATATATAAATATGATATAAAAAATAAAACAGAGAATTACCATTAACCAAATCGATTTCGTACATGTTGAAATGTTGAATCAATCTCCTTGAATCCATTCATAAATCAGAAGTTGCTAGCTCCCGAACTACCTTACCACCGATGATCGAATCGAGTTTTTGATGTAATTTTATAGTTTGATTTTTGGGGTTTATAGAGGACGGTTGCTAGTCGAAAATATTAGAGAGAGAGAAAGAAGAGCAAAAGTGTAAGAAATGGTATAAAAGGGGGAATACAAATAGGAAATCAAGAGAGAGAAAATGTCACATCCTAGTATCTCTCTCTTACCAATTCCATTCTTTTAATTATCCAAAATCCTTTCCAATTGCCATCATATGCCTGCCCAAACTATGCATCCTACATCCAAAAATATCATGTCCATATGGGCATCAAATTTGGTCCAAGACTGAATAAGATTCAATGCAATTTTAAATCTTATTTAAACATATACCGATATTGTATATCGATAAATTTATTTATCACTATTATAAACATACTGTTTAATACTATTCAATATACATCAAATAAAATTTTATAATTAATATTACATAAAAATTTAATTAATTTACAATAATTTATAAATTAACTAAATTAGGTTGTAAAAAGGAACATTCAACATTTTGGTTATGTGACTCTTAGATGTAAATATAGTCAGTGATTAATATTAAACACTTCAAATATTAATGTTCACATATCACTTAGCAGGTTGTGTGACATTTTAGCTAAATTTATTGCATACCTGGTTTTGGTGAAATCTAATTTTACTTTGTTAAGCGTTACCCGGTAATGAATTATTTACACCAACCCTTCGTCAAAACTATATCATTTTGGATTTATGAAATTTGGTAACACTACAACAAAACTTGCTATTGGTTACATTTATTGGTAGCGTTTTAAGACTATATGCAACTATTTTTCAGTTTAAAATATAAAAATCCATAACGAAACGCTATCGATTGATTACTTCCAACATTTAAGTGAATTTTTGCTAAAATTTTATACGACCGCTAATATCTCTTTTAACACTTAGCAATCTCTTTATCCTCCTGAAAGAACGATGAAAACCCAAAAAAACTTGTTCAGAATTGATTTGACTTTGAATCTCTCTCGTCCTCTTTTATCAATCATCAATGTATATAATTGGTCACAAAATGTCTTATTAACCTACAAAATGGATCAATACCCTGAATTGAGTGTGAAAGCACCAGCCCTGTTCTTACAGAGCAATAATATAGATAATAGATGTAAAAAGAGCAGAAATAGTAAAAAGACAAGAAGATTTTTATAGTGGTTCGGCTGTTAATGAAGCCTACATCCACTTTATAACTTTCTATTAACTGACTGCTGTTGCAAGTCGAATCGGATTACAATTGTTAGTCCCTGAGGAGTTGGTTTTGGTGACAACAACCTTACTTAGAATTAGATTATAAAATATATAATACTAACATTATTGTGTAGATATATATAGATATGTTTGCAGGTACTAAAGAATGAAGAACTATACAGTATAAAGATTCAAGATCAAAGATTGAAGATATCAAGATTCAAGACTTATGAGTATCAAGAATTTCAAGAGTTCAAGTTTCCAAGATAAGTTATATAGTTAGGAATATTGTTGAAACTCATAGAAAGGCACTGACATCTTAAAATCTATTTTATTCGTGGAATGGAATCCACTTCGTACTCGTTAAAGGGATGGAACCCTAAGTAGGATGGAACCTACGAAAAATCTAGTGGAACATCTTTTTGTATCCACTTACTTTTATTTCAAAATGATTTTCAAAATATATAGCTTGTTTTTCAAAATGATTTTAAATATTCCTGTTTAAAAACCAAAATCATCTGTCCTGGTTTTTCAATATATTTAGCCTAAAAAATATCCTTAGTTTTAAATATCCTTAATTTTAAATATCTTTGATTTTAAATTATTATCCTAAGTTTTTAAACTACGATTTTGATATTAATATATTTAGCTGTTTTATATATTTATACTTAAGATTTAAATATAAAAGTATAGAAAATTATTATATATATTTTAATATTGTTCTCTATAGTTATTTATGTATTATAACTATATATAAGTATATTTATAAAGTTTAAATATAAGTATAATATAATATAGAAATTATTTTCAAAGAAAAACAAATCACCAAAAAATACAAGGGAATGTCGACATGGTCACATGTACCCCTGTCGACATGGTGACAATTAAATTGTTTTTTAAAAGAAGTGTCTATTCGCTACATCCCTTCACCAATGGACATGGCTATTGATCTACTATAAATAAAGGGTGTTTTCAATGAATTTTAATAACTTTTTTTCTCTGATTTAACTTCTCTTCTTCTTCTCCACTTTCTTATTTACAAATTACACCATTACTCTGCCGAAATCAATATCGAATCAAACTAGATAATTTCTGGTTTTGATTCTCTCCACTATCTCTACAAGATCCAAGTGCTAATCTGAGTTATAGACTTTTTGTAATCAATTGAGCGAGAGAAGGTGTGATTGTAGCCCTGGAAATCAATTGGGTGAACTTGTTGCCCCGGAAATCAAGTATCTCTACCCAGGGGATTGTGATTCTGGAGGGTGTACCTCGTAGCCTTACAACCGAGGGTTGTATTTGTAAGAATTGTTTTTGAAAGGAAATCCATACTTGTGTTGCGGGACTGGATGTAGGGTAACTCCGAACCAGTATAAAATCCGGTGTGTTCTTTCCTTTACTGCTTTTACTTTATATTTGCATCTGTGTTTGATTCTGTGTTCATATCTGTGTCTGATTAGTGTATACATTGTTAACAAATTAAGATAAACTCAAAAAGATTAACAAATTTCTTAAAACACTATTCACCCCCCCTCTAGTGTTAATTCTAGCCTTAAGATCCTTAATCTGCATTCTATCAATTGGTATTAGAGCTTTGTTTTAAAAGTTTCATAATCTGAATTTTAAAAAGTTTTAAAATGGCTATTTTTGAAAAATTTGTTAAAACTCGTTTAGAATTGTTTAAATCATCATTGTTCCATGAGTCTGCATATGAATGTTATTCAAATTCTAGTTGTCTACCCAAATTTTATAATGTGCAGGAAAGATGCTTTATGGGTATTAAGGAATTAATCCACAATGGACAATCTGTGTAGATCAAAAGGAATAAGTGGATACTTGATAGTGGATGCTCTAGACACATGACTGGTAATCTGGATATGCTGAATAATATTATATACAAAGACGGAGGACTGGTTAACTTTGGAGATAACTTGAAAGGATACGAAATGGGAACGGCAATGTCGGTAACTCTGAAACTACTATTATTACTAATGTTTTGCTAGTTAAGAATCTGAAACACAATCTGCTAAGTATAAGTCAACTATGTGATAAAGGATATAAGATTAAATTTGAAAAAGATAAATTTCATATTGAAGATAATAACTCAACCATAATATTTGAAGGAATTAGGAAAAAGAATATTTATATTCTTAGTATGAAAGTTTTAAATGATAACCTATGTCTTTTGGCAAATACAAGTGACCCTTGGATTTGGCATAAGAGATTTGGACATTTGAATTTCAAACTCTTATCTAGACTATCAAAACAAGATCTAGTAAGAGGCCTCCCTAAAATGAATTTTAAAGTAGATAGTTTATGTGATGCATGTCAATTAGGAAAGTTTAGAAAATGTTCCTTTAAATTAAAAGATATGATTTCAACTTCAAAACCCCTTGAGTTACTTCATCTTGATTCATTTGGTCCATCTCAAATTCAGTCATTAAATCATAGTAAATATGTTTTTGTAATTGTAGATGATTATTCTAGATTTACATGGACAATATTTTTGAAACATAAAAGTGATACTTTTGAATGTTTTAAGAACTTTACAAAAAGGATTCAAAATCAATTATCTTTAAAAATTATAACTATTCGTAGTGATCATGGTGGTGAATTTGAAAATGAAAAGTTTGAGGAATTCTGCAATAAGAAGGGAATAACTCACAATTTCTCATTTCCAAGAACTCCACAACAAAACGGAGTAGTTGAACGTAGAAATAGAACGATACAAGAGTGTGCGAGAACTATGCTTTCAGATAGTAATTTACCAAAACACTTTTGGGCAGAAGCTGTTGCTACCGCCTGTTATATTTTGAATAGAATTTTAATCAGACCTTTAACTGATAAGACACATTATGAACTTCTTCATGGAAAGAAACCTAAGGTATCATACTTCAGAATTTTTGGAAGTAAGTGCTTTATTTTAAATACAAAAGATAATTTGGACAAATTTGATCCTAAATCCGACAAAGGAATCTTTATTGGATATTCTAATAGAAGTAAAGCTTATAGAGTTTTTAATTTAAGATCTAAAACCATCGAAGAAACAATGCATGTTTCGTTTGATGAAAATTTAAAAGATTTTGAAATTACAAATGATGAAGAAGATTTAGTACTCAAAATTAGGAATCAACCGAAATTAATAATGAAATTAATCATCCTAATAAAAGGATTAAACTTTTAAAAGATCATCCTATTGAAAATATAATAGGAGATATGCAATCTATTGTTACAACTAGAAATCAACTAAGTAAAATGAGTAATGTAGCACTTATATCATCTATTGAAACCAAAAATCCTAAAGAAGCATCAACTGATGATTCATGGATTTTGGCTATGCAAGAAGAATTAAATCAATTCACTAGAAATGAAGTTTGGGAACTTGTTCCTAGACCTGAAGATAAAACTATAATTGGAACTAAATGGGTCTATAAAAATAAAATGAATGAACAAGGTGAGGTCGTTAGAAATAAAGCACGATTAGTCGCCCAAGGTTATTGTCAAGAAGAAGTATATGTTGAACAACCACCACTTTTTGAAGATGAAAATTTACCAAACCATGTGTACATACTTAAGAAAGCTTTATATGGTCTAAAACAAGCTCCTAGAGCCTGGTATGATAGACTAAGATCTTATTTATTACAATCAAATTTTGAAATTGGTAAAATAGATAATACTCTTTTTATTAAAAGAAATAAAAATGATATCCAACTAGTTCAAGTATACGTAGATGATATCATTTTTGGTTCAACTAACTTCGAAATGAATAAAGAATTTTCTGAAATAATGACAAAAGAGTTTGAGATGAGTCATATGGGTGAAATAAACTTCTTTCTAGGATTGCAAATAAAACAGTTAGATAATGGTATTTTTATTAGTCAAGAAAAATATGCTAAAGAACTAGTTAATTAATTTGGTTTGACTACTGCGAGTGGAAAACCTACTCCCATGGCAACCAATGAATATCTATGTAAAGAAGATCTCTCGAAATATGTAGATCAAAAGTTGTATAGAGGAATGATCGGATCATTTCTCTATATCACTGCTAGTAGACCTGATATCATGCATAGTGTATGTCTCTGTGCAAGATATCAATCTCATCCTAAAGAAACTCACTTAAAAGCTGTAAAACGTATCATAAGATATATTAAACACACCTCTGATTATGGCTTATTTTATCCTAAAAATGATTCATTCGATTTAATATCATACTATGATGCTGACTATGCTGGATGTAAATCAGACCGAAAAAGTACAAGTGGAACTTGTCACTTTTGGGACATTCTCTGGTTTCCTGGTTTAGTAAAAAGCAAAATACAGTTTCTCTATCAACAACTGAAGCAGAGTATATTTCTACTGCTTTGGCTTGTTCTCAAGTAATATATATGCAACAAACCTTAAGAGATTTTGGATTAAATATCTCAAAATCGCCAATTTATTGTGATAATTCTAGTGCAATAAATTTATCTAAAAATCCTACTCATCATGCTTGAACTAAACATATTGATATTCGACATCATTTTCTTAGAGATAATATAACTAAAGAAGTAATTACTCTCGAATATATAAACTCTGAGAATCAAACTGCTGATATCTTAACAAAACCATTAAATGAATCTATATTTACTAAATTAAGAAGAGAATTAGGTATTTATTCAATAACTGAAATATAAAACATAAATATATAACAAGTATAATTAAATAAATTAAAAATAAATTAGAAGCCAAAATTAAAATAACCCTGTCGACAACCCCATATCCCACCATGTCGACATATAACGATATTTTTTGAAAATTAAAATTCCCACCAATTTTTGAAAAGTTGGTTATATATTCTTCCATATTTCGACTTTCTCTTCATTCTCTCTCATTTTCTTCTGGTTTAAACTTCTGAAACAAAGAAAATAATGGCTTCTCCATCAAATTCAAACATAAACTCGACTTTCTCATTTCACTCTCCTATTCTCGGCCCTCTTCAACGCTCCATTCACGCTCGTGTGATAAAATTAGAGGATACTACAAAGGACATTCTACAAATGGTGACTGAAATTCAAGTCAAACAAATTCGGATGAGTAAAGAACAGGAGAAGTGTAACGGCCCGGAATTTCCAAACCCGAAAATTCCAGATAGTTAGGAGAAAAAGAAAAGAGATAGAAGAAAGAAACAGAAAGAAGAAAGAAGAACAGAAAACACAACATCTCACATTCGCAGCGGATAAAATATAATATCATATAATAATATCAGTTATACAAAGAAATCTGTATTTGTTAATTACATTTTTATACATCAAAGTTACAACATTCACAAATATACTAGACAGTTAGAATTACATGTCTCAAACAACTATAATACATCGCAGCGGAATATACTCCATACGTTCCTACCATCCAGCTCGCCTCCTGCTCTAGAACGTCCTTACCTGAAATCTGTAATACTCGGTCTGACCCGAGCATTACATCAAAGTAACACCCGGGTCAGGCTGGAAACCAGCGTGAGTAAACCTATATAATTTGAAATACTAAGTTCAAACCATAAAAGAAAACCCGGGTAACTCGTACTTAACTACGAGTTCATTACTTGTTATACTCAACACTTATTTCACAACTCAAATTCTAAGTATTTTAACTTAGTTCAAGGGTCCATATTATTCCATTTCAACCTATTGACATTACATATAAAGAATTGTTGCAAATTTCTAATCGAAGTGGTTTCGGGTATTTACTAATACCCGACTCCGGTCTCTTCAAATTCCATGTCATCTTAATCCAAGTTATTCAATGAGATACAATTCAAACTTTAAATACACGATGTAATTTTTATACACAGAAATCTACGATAGGTAACATACTATCACTGTCTATCCAAACATATCGTATTAGAAAAACATTACATATCATAAATATCAACCTATTCAAGATATTTACATCATTCAATCATTCATAAACAAGATTAATTAGTCAAACCATTTATAATTAGTTTAAATTAATTACTTTAAACATTTTTAATCCTGTTTACTTATCATTAATGATCCTTAATTAATTACTTCCATTAATTACTTCCATAATGTAATTATCCTCTTTAATTAATTACATTTAGTAATTACACATTAATTACTTCCATAATGTAATTCACTTAATTAATACTTAATCCAATTCAAAGTTTATTCTTAATTAATAAACCAATTAATTATCTTAAATTAATTAATTAATTATTCCTAATCACTAGTTAATGATCCCATCATTAATTATTCATTAAATTCCCATTAATTACTTACCCTAAGTAATTTTCTTTAATTAATCTCATCATTAATTAATTACACCAATAAAGTTTATTAAGTGATAAATCTTTTAATTAATTCACTAATTAATTGTTGAAAAATAATTCACAACTTAAGTTAAAGATAAGATAATTCACAACTTGATTCTGATACAATTAGATATTGGATAAGATAATTAACTCAATATTTAATTATTCAAACTAACACAATTTCAAAAGTATTAACTTAAAAACTTTCTCTTTTGCTTTTGAAAACTTATTAGCTTGTAGATGAAAACCCGAGCCACACTCGATACCATTCCCGAGAAACTCACGTTCTTCTTCTTTTCCTTTTTCTTTTTAACTTTGTTTTGATTTAACTTTTTAAATATTACACACTCGTGTTCGACCCAATCCAACACTCGACCTAAAACTGCTTTTCCCCGAGTACGACTTCGAGTCCATCCTTTTCTTCTCCAAATTCAACCCACTGACACAATCCTGACATCGCATGCATGTGCACGCCTGAACGAGGCAACTCTGATCAACGTTCTGATCGCCAGCAAGTCGCCAACCCTTCCCTCCATCGTCACGAACACCCAGATTCTCGAAACATCCACGAAATCGAATTTGAGCATGTTGAACAAACTGGACCCAAAAACTGATCATCTGACAATGCCTTGTGTCGACCAATTCGATCACCAGAATTCACACCGATCAACCCAAACCTTCGTCGCAGTTCCACACATCGATTCCCCCACCACCGGTCCAACTCGATGCACTAATGTCACCGCACGAACCTCGACATCCCCTTCGACAACAACTGGCCACATTAAACCCTAAATCAACGTCGACCAGCCACCTCGATGATCAGAAAAATCAAAGATCATTTTTTCCAAACGCCACAACCCTCGAGCTACCTCCAGTCGCGAACTCGACCTTCCACACTTCACCGATCACCAAAAATTGACACGATACCAATTTCCGTTCAACCAGAAAATTCTCTTGATTTACAAACTTAAAATTCTAGTTATTATCATTAAAAATCATGGTTTTCAAACTCGAATTAGATTATATGGGTGAGACATGAAATTAAAGCAATTGATTTTACTGATATATTTCCTTTATACTGTAATTTCTTGTTTTACAGTTAATCACTTAACAATCTCACATAAAAACATTTTTAACAAAAGAATTTAGTGAATACAAGCCTATCTTCTTTAAACATCATAATCTAAAATAGATTATATGAAGAGGGATCAAAATTTTAGTGTTTTGGTCTGTTGATACAGACATGCTTACAAATATAAACACAGCACTTCCTACTAATATACATGCAAAGCATATTCATTCATTCATGCATACATTTCACAACATTACTTTCATTATCCATCACACGTAACAGGATATAAACAGATTTAGCTATAAAAGGTGAAGTTTACTCACCTTCTTGCAAAAGCAGAGAACAGAGCCTGGAAATTGCTTCTTGAATTTCAAAAACTGGAAGTTGATTTGATCCTGGAAACTGAAACTTAGTTTTTGATCTGCTACTAGATTTAGAATTAAGGCTTGATTGTTGATTTTAATTGCTTGATGTTTTGAGATGATCTGCATTTTGTTTCTTTGATTTGAAACTGATCTTTATGTTGAGTTGAATCTACTTTGCTTGCTCTAGATCTTGGTTTCAATTTGTCTTGCTTGATTCTTTTTAATCTCCGGTTTAGTTTTTGTTTCCAGGTTTTGAAGGAAATACTCTGGCTCTTTTTTTCTTTTTATTATATTTACCTAATTTTAATTTAAAAGAAAATTCCATTTGTAAAACTAAGCTTACATTTGTCAATACATATAATCATTTTCTTACAAGTGTTAGTATGCAATAATGAGATGTTTACATGTGTTTTTAAACTTATATTCAAATACCTCTTATGTTTAAGTCCTTTATCCTAATTAATTCAAAAATTGTGTTTTAAACCTTTTCCTTTTAAAATTTGTGAATTAATTTATCTTTCAAGTTTAATACCTTTATATATATACAACATACATATATTTTAGAGAAAGAATGATCATTTATTAAACCTATTTTAAATCTTGAGCCACTATATTCAAACCTAATAAGTATTTATCTCTAGTGTTTATAAATATAGAATTCTATCTTTAAATCTCCTTTAAAAATTTAATGTATTGAATTCAAATTAATGTTCTCAATTCAAAAACATATATATACACATATATGTTTGTATATGAACATACTTAAAATTTTCAATATTATTAAGTTTGCACATCACTATTTATATATATATTTATGGACATTTAATCTTAGAGGGTGGAGTTTAATATATACATTTCTAAAATATTTATCATATTCAGGAATCAATTAATTACACAATTACAGACGTCAAAAATACGGGTCGTCACAAGAAGCAAGGTCAAATCCTTAGAAATTTGTAGAAGTTCCTAATGGATAACCAAGCGAACCCGATCTTGATCGAAGAAGAGTCTTCTAGTGACCATACACAAGAGGACAACGAAGAAGAGCCAATGGAAGAGGAAGAAGCACCCTTGGAAGAAGAGGACGCACCTGTTCATGAAGTGCAAGTTGAAGACGACGACACCGTAGTTTCCATTGGTGAAGTATGTTTTGATAAGGATGTAAACCTTGTCGAACAGCATGGAAACTTCTGTCTCCACTATCCTAATTGTTCGATTCATAGGTCTCCTATTGTCAAGAATACTCCTTAGTGTTCTTTCTTTCATTCTTTCGTTCGTATCGTTGTATATATAGTTGTTTATATTAAAAACACATGTATATTTATTTACATAGTTTACACACATATAAATATAACATTATATAATAAATTGTGTTCTCTTATTCGTATATTCCCGTATCTTTTGAATATATAGTTTATTAGTTAAGAATAGTAGTTATTAAGAGTTTAGTTTAAAGTTAAGTAGTGATTATGTATCATAACTGTAACGACCCAGAATTTCCGTCATTTGAAATTCGTATATTTAATTAATTTTAAATATTAATAAGTAAGATTTGGAAGTCGAATTAATTTAATTTCGATATAGTGATTTAATTGGACGATTAAATTATTAATTTAATACTTGAAATTGGGTAAATAATTGAAATCTGAATTAATTATGATTAAAAATGATTTGTAAAGTTATAATAAATCATATTGGAGTTATAATGATGTTATAGAACTTTTAAAATTAAATTAAAAATTAAATTGTGAAAATTGAATATTTTAATATTTAATTGACGACTAAAAAATGACCATTTTTCAAACAGTCTCGGATTTCGACGAAACTAGTTTCATCGGATCCGTAATGTTAAATTATTGTAAGGTTTCAATTTTCGTAGCAATCAGATTACGGTTTGTCCGGGGCAAGCCAAAACGCATCGAAATCGGTTTAATTTAAAATTGATCGTTTATTTCCGTAATTCGCACATATGACCGAATTAGCTCCCGGAACACATTCCATCGTGTTCGAAACGTGGGTAAAACCTTAGAAACGCCAGTCACCGCGTGAGATTTGGAGTTCGGAAAATCGGATGAATAGTGTTTTTCGTTGGATTTTATATAAATGGACCCATCTCCTTCTACATTTGCAAAACCCTAGTTTATTATCTGCAACCGCCACTTCTAGTATTCAATGGCCGAAACTCTACCACCTTCCCCCTCATTTATCTCAAAATCCATCAGCAATTAGCCGAATCTTCCAACTAACAAATTGAAGAGCTCGCCGAGTACTTCACATCCAACGGTGGATCTTGCTTGGAATTGTCGTTTGGAGCCGGAATTTCTCTGCGTACGTCTCACGTTCGAGTCTAGTTTTTGAGCTGGGTTGGACGTCGAGTTCAACAGGATTTTGGCCGGAGGTAGGGGGCGTGGAGGCGCACGTCACGGTGGTGCTTGATCGTCGTGGAGTCGAGTGTAATGGCGCGTTAATTCAAACCCTAGAGGGCGTCTTTGGGTTGTTTTCTTCGTTCGATTCAAACCTGGTAGGCACGGAGGGAAAGAAAAATAAAAGTGCGGCCGAGATCCCTTCAAAGTCAATCGAACGGCTGAGATGAGTGGTGTTTTAAAATTAAATAGAAATGTGTAAATTTATATATAATAAATCGTTCAAACTTTGAAAAATCATATCTTTTTGATGCGTGATCAGAATTTGACGAAACCAGAAGCACTGGAATCGCAGTGACGCGATCTACGCTGCAGCGCAGATTCGGAGACATTAAAAGTTAATGGAAATTTTGGATTTAATTGAACGTATCGATTTAATTTAAAATTTAAAACACTGCAACCGTTGTTGAAAGCAAGGTGAGAACTTCTCACTCAATCGAATATTTTGTTTCGATTTCAACTTTAAATAGTTAGATTTAAAATTGTTGATAGTGTTGATTATGATGATTGGATGATAAACTGTTAACTATTGTGATAAATAGACCATATATGCCGTATATTAAGCGGAGGTTATTTATTAAAAACATATATCGCGATAATTTCACATTGAAGTGGAATTGGTATTATATATGTATTTGGAGTTGATTTCCCGCACTATATAGCGGATGAGACCCTATTGCGCTGCATAATAGCGGATAGTATTTTATAAATCCCATATACCGCGATAATTCCACAATGAAGTGGAATTGGTATTGTGCTAACATCTGTAGATGCAGAAAAAACAGGTTGGAGGGATCCAACTGGATTCCTCAAACATTTGAATTTATTTCATATGTTGTGTGTTGATTATATATAATCGCCGTGTGATTATATTGTGATTGAAATTGTTGACGGCTATAATTTAGCCGAATATATTTTTGGTATCGTTGGATACCGAAAATAAATAAAAATAGGATTTTTTAAATTTAAGTTGAAAATTTATCGAAAATTTATTTTTTGATAATTGGATAAATTTAAAAGGAGTTTTATAAGATAAAATTTATTTTTGAAGTATACTGGATTAAATTTCAAATTTGGGATAAAAGGCTTATCAAATGGGTTTTGGAAATATTATCTATAAACTGAAGAATTTATCTAAATTTGGGATTTTTAAATAGATTTAAAGAGATAAAGAAATTTATTTTTAAAAAAGGAAATAACTTTGGAAATTTATTTGATTTAAATTAAATCAGATAATTTAATTAATCCTACTTATGGATGTTTGGATTTTGTTGGATGTTGAATTGTTTGACATCTTTGATGTGTGATGCTTTTTGATATACCCTGATTTGTGTGTGATTTGTAATCTACTTATCTGTGATATATATATCTATGATCTGTGAATGATAGATAAGCGTTATAGTTTATACCGCTTATCAAATATGTTGTTAAATTTGATCTTTGATGGTTGAATGTTGTTGCACTATTGTGTTAAAACCATGGACTACACAATACACACACAAATGTGGATTTCACGTGGAAATCGGTTAAGTCACAGTTTTTATCAATTTTTGGAAAATTGAGTTTTGAATCCAAAATAGTTTTGGAATTGGAATGGAAAGTTTTGAAAATGGGTTTCAGAAATAAAAGTTATTTTAAATAACTTAATAGAATTGGAATTTAAATCATTTGATTTAAATTTTGAATTCAATATTTTGAAATTGAATTCAATAATTTGGGAATTTTGGTTTAAAAGATTTTTTTTAAGTATAAAAGGTGTTTATATGGGTTTGTAACCATTTAAAATATGGTTTTGGAAATTTAAAATGTATATTCAAGTTTAATACTTGAATGGCTTTAAACTGTGTAATTGTAACCAGTTTTTCCCAAAACGAAAACTATCTGTTTTCAAATAATAATAGCTTTCATAAAGTGAAAGGATTTCCAATTTGTATCGAAACTTTTCAAGTTGAAATGAAATTGTAAATAGTTTTGGAAAACTATAAATTAACCTTTGTGAAGATGACTAAACTTTATTTTAAAAATGAAAGAAGATTTAAAAAAAAAGGTGTATCTTTTATATTATAAAAGACTTGAATTGTGAATAGTTTTGAAAGCTATAAATTAAATCTTAGTCTAAGATTTAATGAGTTAATCCAATTTAAATGGAAATTGATTTGGAAATCTGTGAATGAACCTTTGTGAAATTGGGTAAACGTTGTGAAGTAAATCTTTTTGTTTAAAGATTTAAAATGGTAATTCGTTAAACCATTTGAAAGAAGGAATTGGGTAATAAGCTGTGACTTAATTGAAATCCCTATATCCATATATTTTAAATATTGTGCTCACTATTCGGGTTAGCCGGGAAAAGACCTTTGTGTCATATAACCCATTCCGAATTAGTGATACGACGATATGGATCGTATTGAAAACCGGTGGTAAAGACCGGGTATTTGTGAAAACGATAGGATGACCTATCGATTGTCTCTGCACTGCTAGCTACGGTATAGAGATTTACTTTGTGATGGGAAGTTTTATCGGGATTGTGAATACCCGGATTGCAAGGGCTTCTTTTGAAGTGCCTTCGGTTTGTTCGAACCCGGAACAGACTTTTATGGTTACATGTCTGACATTACATTTTGAGATATAAAGCTGAATTCTTTCAAATACATTTCTGTTGGTGGCGGAGAATTTATTATCTTAGCTTAACACCCTTCTCTGAGACGTACGAGCTCAGAGGTTATGTAGTTGAAATTTATCAGTGATATAATCCCAATTTGGTAGTGTGGCATGCTGAGTGTTGTTGTGTGATGATCATTTATTGATCATTTGTGATCAAAGCGTGGCTTTGTGAAAAAGCGTAGCTTTGTGCACGAGACCTCTTCGGACCTCACAACCCGGAAATGGTCAAAACAGGAATGATGCGGCAAGGTTATGAGGGTCGCGCCCTTTTGGGTATGTCATTTCCTTCTGGAAAAGGGTAGTATCATGGAGCCCAGATACTAACTCATGTGGACACACTTCATTTATTATGTGTGATGTTGGTTACCGAGCGCTCGGATAAAGGTCCCAAAGGACCGGGGAATGGCATATTCGTGAGTTACCTAGTTACAGGGGTAACCCGGCCTTGTGTTGGTAGAGAGCTAGTTAGTTCTCGGGACGTCCAGCCAGAGGCGTTCCTACGTGGCATAGGAAGTTCCTTAGCCTGGCCATTTGTTGGAAATCCATCTTCCAATACGAACCTTGTATGGTTTTAGTTGTAGAACCTGCCATTTACTTATGGTGGCGCCCCACTATTTAGATGGTAGGTATAGTAGGCATATGATACTGGTCGTATGTTGGCTAAGATTAATATTATACTTTCGAAATGTTTTCTGCACTATGCACTAATAATAATAATATCAATGATTTTGCATAGTAAGCATGTTTGACTATCATAAGAAGAAATCTCCTCCAATTCTGCGTTTGCATTGTGTGTGTGGCGGGAGGTCTTATGGTAGTTTCATTTTCCAAAAGCATTGCAGATATTTTCCACTTCCTTTATTGTTGTTGTTGTTTTAAAGATAAATAACTGTTTTAGTTCTCACACCAGTCACCATGACTGACCTGGAGTTTATTGTTTCCTTCCTAAACTCTGGGTGCCCACCAATTTCCACACGGGCAGTCTAGAGTCAGGTTATCAGGTCATTCTGGATTCAGGATATGCTGTGGAGCTCAGTGGCGAGCTGGATGGCGAGACGTATCACTTGTATATGATATTATTTATTCCGCTGTGTATTCTGTATGAGGACAAGTTTATATAACTGTTCAGTTGTGTTGTATATTGTTGTTGTAAACTCTGATGTGATGTAATGTATAAAATGATATAGTTCTTTGATTTAAAGATTATTCATTTATCTATTATATGTTGTTCCGCTGCGAATGTGAGATTATGATTTTGTTCTGTGTTTTTCTGTTGTTTCTTCTTTCTTTTTCTTCTGTCTACTTCTACCTCTTCTTTTTCTCCATAACAATTCGGTTTTCCGGCATTCGATTGCTCGGCAGTTGATACAGTGGACGTATTAATGTCGATTTTCGAACGATGAAAAATCGTGTTCGTTACAATAACACTATCATTATAATCACAAGTAATGTAGTCTTAGTTTCAGGGGGAGTTATATAGAGTTATATAGAATTATATAGTATTATAATTATGGAGTTATATGGTTTTTGTTGATGATAAAGGGGGAGAAGTATAAAATAGGATAGTTAGGCATAGATTAAGGGGGAGTTATTAGAAGTATTAGGATAGAAGTGATATTTTATAAACAAAGGTTGTCATCATCAAAAAGGGGGAGATTGTTAGTCACCGAGGAGTTGGTTTTGATGACAACAACCTTACTTAGAATTAGATTATAAAATATATAATACTAACATTATTGTGTAGATATATATAGATATGTTTGCAGGTACTAAAGAATGAAGAACTGTACAGTATAAAGCTTCAAGATCAAAGATTGAAGATATCAAGATTCAAGACTCATGAGTATCAAGAATTTCAAGAGTTCAAGTTTCCAGGATAAGTTATATAGTTAGGAATATGTTAAAACTCATAGAAAGGCACTAACATCTTAAAATCTATTTTATTCGTGGAATGGAATCCACTTCGTACTCGTTAAAGGGATGGAACCCTAAGTAGGATGGAACCTACGAAAAATCTAGTGGAACATCTTTTTGTATCCACTTACTTTTATTTCAAAATGATTTTCAAAATATATAGCTTGTTTTTCAAAATGATTTTAAATATTCCTGTTTAAAAACCAAAATCATCTGTCCTGGTTTTTCAATATATTTTAGCCTCAAAAATATCCTTAGTTTTAAATATCCTTAATTTTAAATATCTTTGATTTTAAATTATTGTCCTAAGTTTTTAAACTACAATTTTGATATTAATATATTTAGCTGTTTTATATATTTATACTTAAGATTTAAATATAAAGATATAGAAATTTTGTATATATATTTTAATATTGTTCTCTATAGTTATTTATTTATTATAACTATATATAAGTATATTTATAAAGATTAAATATAAGTATAATATAATATAGAAATTATTTTCAAAGAAAAACAAATCACCAAAAAATACAAGGGCATGTCGACATGGTCACATGTACCCCTGTCGACATGGTGACAGTTAAATTGTTTTTTAAAAGAAGTGTCTATTAGCCACATCCCTTCACCAATGGACATGGCTATTGATCTACTATAAATAAAGGGTGTTTTCAACGAAATTTAATAACTTTTTTTCTCTAATTTAACTTCTCTTCTTCTTCTCCACTTTCTTATTTACAAATTACACCATTACTCTGCCGAAATCAATATCGAATCAAACTAGATAATTTCTGGTTTTGATTCTCTCCACTATCTCTACAAGATCCAAGTGCTAATCTGAGTTATAGACTTTTTGTAATCAATTGAGCGAGAGAAGGTGTGATTGTAGCCCTGGAAATCAATTGGGTGAACTTGTTTCCTCGGAAATCTAGTATCTCTACCTAGAGGATTGTGATTCTGGAGGGTGTACCTTGTAGCCTTGAAACCGAGGGTTGTATTTGTAAGAATTGTTTTTGAAAGGAAATCCGTACTTGTGTTGCGGGACTGGATGTAGGGTAACTCCGAACCAGTATAAAATCCAGTATGTTCTTTCCTTTACTGCTTTTACTTTATATTTGCATCTGTGTTTGATTCTGTGTTCATATTTGTGTCTGATTAGTGTATATATTGTTAACAAATTGAGATAAACTCAAAAAGATTACCAAATTTCTTAAAACACTATTCACCCCCCTCTAGTGTTAATTCTAGCCTTAAGATCCTTAATCCGCATTCTATCAACAATATGGTTGAATCTTCTAAGTTAGATCAAGTCATCAGTGTTAGAGTTCACTGGAGAATCATAATGAACCTTTTAGATGACTATTGTGTGAGAGGAGAAGAGTGAAGAATAATCTCTATAGAGTTCCAACAGCCAGTCCAAAAGATCCCCTTTATGTTGTAGTTAGGTGAGTATTTATAGAGGTTGGTGAGCTATTGGGGTCGGCCTTCTTGCCAGATGCTTGCAAATCACTGTAGGAAGACGCACTACAAAAAAGCATCACGAACCAAGCTGACTCTATGGATCGAGGTTATGGATCACTAGCGATCCATAGCTTCTGGCTCGTTAACGATCCACTAGCTTGTAGTGCTTCCTCCTACCATCTGCTTTGAAATCCATGGCGACCTGGCAAAATGGTATGGATCGTTGGCGATCCATGTACTTAGTGTATTTCTAAGCTTTGCCTTTGATTACCCATTGGACCATAACGCAAGTGAACTAATGAATCTTCGAGCCAAGATTACGGATCGTTGGTGATCCATGGATGATTGATCGCTAGCGATCCATCACCTTTGCATGTTTTCGCTTTTCTTTTGTCTTATTTCTTTTGGTTAAATTGTAACACCCCGTATTTTTATATAATTAAATAATCAAATATTTATGAACAGCGAAAATAAGCATTTTTTGAATTGTCAGAATTTGGCCTTGAAACTTATTCCATTGTGTTCGTGGCGATTTTCTGATCAATTTAAATACATAATATGTCTCGAACGGAGTTCATAAGAAAATTTATTGACGTTTGAAGTTTTGTATCGAGAAATAATTAGACATGTAAATGTACATAAATATATTTGTTATAAATAAATATATGTGCGTATGAAATTCCAGAAATAACGCGCATTTGAATTTTAAAATAGAAACGCGTCATAAAGTTAATTAATTAACATTGCCATCATAAAGGAAATTAATTGATATCGGTAATTAAAGGCAATTAATTAACATTAGCAGGCAATGTAATCAAATCAGCTATTGGAGGAAATTAATTTACATTAATTGGTCACATATGAAATTCAAAATATATAAGTTTTATACTGGGAAATTAATCAAGCAAATGATGGTGGTTAATTAGAATAAATAAGCAACATTAAAAAAAAGTTAAACATTTATAATTTATAACATTTAAAAGTTAACGTTTATAAATAACATTTAATAAAACAAATAAGGCACGTTTAAAATCCAAAATAGACGTGCATTACAAAGAGCATTAAATCAAAGAATTAATGAGAGTTAATTGGAATTAATAGGAAACGTTTATAATAAATAAAACATATAAAAACAAATCGGGCGCACTCATTCTGCACCCTTTTGAACGGCCCGAGTTGCATCATTTTAAGCAGACGGACGATAGTGTATTGACTCTCTATAAATAAAGAGGCAGGGCTAGCCTTCAAACTCATATTTTTCTAAATGGGTGCGGAAACTCTGTCACTCTTCTTTCTCCTCCAATTCTTCAGGAATGAGCTATTTTAGATTTACGCCATCTGAATTACAAGTTAGAGATAGAAATTATAGGTATAAAATAGAGATGTTCAAATAAAGTTGTCTGAATGAGGTAAAGTTCTTAGATCTAGTTCTCTAGTTTATTTATTTTATTTTTCTTCAATTAGATCCGGATTTCTAAATCCATATAAATCCAAATTTGTGGATCCAAATAGGGTTGCAATAGGGAAGGCTATGGATAATAGAACTGGGTTAAAAATCAGTTCAGGAACTTAGAGTGTTTTCTTTCCAAGTGAGTGGATTTAATTATATATCTTTTACGTTTATGATATATTATCGTTAGATTCCGGTTAAATAATTTTATTCAGTATTTATTTCAGTAATTAATTCTGTTAATTAGTTATGCTGAGACTATAAATTGTATAAGAGAGGTTATATTTAATTATTATTTATATGGAAAAAAGGGAAATAGTAATCCAATTAAATATAAATAATATTAGGCTTGACAGTTAGAATAAGGCATAAGCCTAAAAGTAAGAAATTTACAGTTATTTACATCTATTTTAAAATTTGAAATTTAAGTTGTAAATGTTAGCTTCTTTTTATTCCTTTTTACGCGAATAAAATAGTAAAGAGAAGAATTCGCAAATACGAACCAAAATAAAAATACACTAGATTTACAGAAATTAGATGTAAAATAATAAAACTTGAAATAAAAGAGAAAAATAGAATTTTGCAGTAAATTATATTTAAACAGGGAAAAATAAATTAAATGGGAAAATCCAATAACTTGATTTCGAAGTAAGTGATAGATTAACTGGTTGGTTTAGAAAAGAGGATACATTTCCATAGTTTAATATTTAAAAGATAACGATAAAGGTAATTGCAAGAATAAAAGAAAGAAAAAGGGAATTAGTGTAAAATAGAGAAACTACTGTATTTTGCACTATCCAAAAAGTAAACGAAATAATATATCTTGGACTTATGGATTATTGTTTAGTATTAAAAGATGGAAATGGAATTTTAGCACAGTTTTTGTAACCAACCAAATAGAATAGAACTACTTCCTAGAATATAAGAAAATAAAGTCAAGAATTACAGGAAGTAAAGAAGAATCAAGTTAATTATTAGACAAGACTAGAAACAATTAACATAAATGTACCTATATCTACAATTACTGCGCAGATAATACAATAAAGGCAAAGCGGTTATTATGATTAGTAAATTTGAGACAATCAGACGTAGGCCCAAGCTAAGATTGTCATATAAAATAAGAGAATTAAGGAAAATTAAATATCAAAATAAAAGAAGACAGACTAGAATAGAGAAGGGATACTTGTAATTGTATTTATAATATATAGATTATAAAAGAATACAAAAGCGATAGTTACAAGTAAAATTATAACTGTGATAACCCGAATTTTTGGGCATCTGTTAATTGGAAATTAACATAATTAAATTTATTAAAATACTTATTTGTAAATTGAACAAATGAAATTCTGAGATATATCTAAAAATATCAAATTGATTTTTAAGATTTATTTTAAAATTTTATTTAAAAATTGGTTTGAACTTATATTGGGATTTCAAAGAGATGATATATATATCTTAATATATATTTTGGATTTAGAAGTATGTATAAATGATTTTTGTATAAATATAGTTTGTCTTATTCTATTTATTTTAAAAGATTTTCATTTATGTAATTAAAATATGCATTTAGTTATTAGGAAATAAATTATAAAAGCTTTATTTAATAAATATAAAAATTATTTATGCATGAGAAATATATGTGTTAGCTTATAAACACCCCTAGATAACATGTGTTAATCTATTAAATGTGATTAGTGACAAGTGTCACATTTTTATTTTATTTTCTTTAATTTTAATAAATCAAAAATTTAAATCTATATAACATTACTTTTTCCTCCTCGTTCATTTTTATCACATTTTCTTTAAAATCAAAACTGCAGCAACGTTCTAAAACAAAGAAAATTATACCAAAACCTGTAAACATCTTCAAGCAAAATCTAGAATTCAAATAAATTTCCAGTAAATCAGTTTTTAAAGTTCTTCTTCAAGATTCAAGTAGAAAGAATCAGCAATCTCTAACCTAAGCAAGGCAATTCAAAGTTCTGGAGCAAGCTGTCCAAATTTAAAATTTTCAAACATCTTATTCTCAAAACACTCTGTTCAAACATCTTTACCAGGTGAGTAAACATTTAACTAGAATGTTTAGGTGATAAATGTTGTGCATGTGTGTTTCTGGAATGTATTTATGCCTGCATGTATATGTATATACAAGTGTAGATCAGTATGTTGTTGTATTTGAATTTTTCATATCTGTGCTTCTCTGGTTTCAAGATACAGAGTAAAATAAATCGAAAAGAAAAATTCAAATCCCCTTATCTATTCTCTGTTAAACTTTTGTTTCACACAAGACAAGTTTGTTTAACTATAATTTAAGTTTTAAAAATATGGATAAGTATCTTAGAATTGAAATCTAGTGGAATAAAGAAATATACAGTATCAATCATTTTAACAGGTTAAAAATCAAGTGTTGTAATCTGTTGATTAAATTATATAATGTGAATCCACTCAGAAAAATAGGATTTTTAAAACAAATATGGTAATTTTTAATTGGGTAAGTTAAGAGCAGATCGGAGTTTAACTTGAAATGGGTTTTCACCATTTTCTGGCGATCGAATGACATTTGGATCTCGGGGTTCTGGTCGAAGCTTGATTGTTGACCAGGAATGTCGAGAAAAATGTCAGATGAATTTATCATCCATCGTGGCGTTGGAAATCTGATGAACTAGGGTTTAACGCATTTATTTGGTCGTGGTGAAGAACGTGACGACTGGATCGTCTATGGTGGATTGAGCTTCACCGGAGTGATGGGGATGGATGCGTGAATGTCTTGCGATGATGTGACCAGAGTTTCAGGAGGAACGGTGGTCGGAGGCACGATGGCGAGGCGTTTTCTTTCCGGCATTGTGTACTTCTGTTTCGAGATAGAAAGCTTGATTTCGATTTAGGCTTGATGCTTTCGATTGGATGCTTGGAGTTGAATGTCGTGATGTTTTACGACTTGTCGAAGGTGGTCGAGTTCGTCGGAGATGGCCAGAATTGCTGTGCACGTGCACAACGATGATCGCGTGTCAGGGAAGATGAGTGCGTGGGCGACTCGAAGGGATGTCGGGGTTTTTGGGGGTTAGTCTCGAGTTTTCGTTCGTGTCGAAGAGGAGTGAATTAGCAGTTTTAGTTTTAAAATAAAACTGAGGGAAGAAGAAGAAGATGCAAGGGGAACTCGTAGCAATCTCGAGTAGAACGCGGGTTTGACTCGAAGCAGAGGAAGGGAGGAAGGTGTTAAGCCTGTTTTTAAAGTTTTATAAAAATAACAGTTGGTCTAATTAATTCCTAATGGTTTCTAAAATAAAGTTAATGATGTAATAAAGTATTTAGATTAAGATAAGGAAATTAATTAAAGGATAATTAATGGTAAAAGTTAAAGAATAATTAATTTACTTAATTAATTAGAGGTTAATCACTTAATGTTATTAATTAAAGGATTTATTAATACAATTAATTAATGAGTTAATTAATTAATTAAAGAGTAATTAATTAATTAGAGAGTTAAGGATTAATTAATAATGTGATTAATTATTTGCTAAGGTAATTAAATGAGTAATTAATTAATGGAAGTGATTAATTTAAAGTATGATTAATTAATTAATGTAATTAATTAAAGATCAATGTAATTAACTATAGTTAATTAGTTAATGAAAGTAATTAATTAAGGATCATTAATTAATGTGATTATCCCATTGTTTAATTGTAACGACCCTGAATTTTGAACAAATTAAATTGAGAATATTTAATTAATTTTAAATATTTGAACGATGATTTAATTTGAATCCCGAATATAACTTTGAATTTGGCGATTAAATTATAAAAATTCAATCTATTGAATTGAATAAAAAAAATTCGAATCTTAAATTTTACGCCAAAGAAAAATATTTTAAAAGCTTTTAAAATTCGTATTTATACTACTGAAGATAACAGAAGCTTCAGAAATCGAATTTGGGAGTGAAGTGTTCAGTTTGGAATTTTATTGTTCGAATCGATATTTAAAAATAGTCATTTCTCAAACAGTCTCGGAATTTGACGAAACCAGTTCCATTGGGTCCGAAATATTGTATTATTACTGGATTTCCAATTTCGTATTTATCAGAGTTGTTTTGTGACCGTACAGTTAGAAAACGCATTGAATTTTTAAAACGAATTTGATTTGAAATTTATATTTATATTACTAAAAATCACACGTTCTCTTCCCTTAGCTTCAGCCTAAATTCACGCAGAAAATCACGAACAAAAATCGTGCAACCCATACTCTTTCAATTTCATATATTCCTCTTCAACTCAGAAAACAAAATCAAAGCAGAACGAAAAGAAAATGGCCGCCTATTTTTCAAATCAAAATAAAATAAATCGATCGAATTCATTCAGTTCAAATCGAAACCCAGGCTCTCTCTTTATTTCTTTCACTCGAAACCGATATCGAAAGGAAAAAAAATGGCGGATGATCAACAAAACAAAATTTCAAAACCAATGGCCGCCTTCGTTTCAATTTTCGCAATCTGAAATCTCGCGATCGTTTTTCTTCGCGACTGTTCTTTGAGGTGAGGCTGGGGCAATTGGTCACTGACAAGGGGTTCGTCGACGGCAGGTCGCGATTCAAGGGGCCAAGCAGTTATTAATCGAATAAAATATATACCCATTCGCGAGTTGGGTAGAGTGGTTCGCCTCGCTTGAAGCTCGTGTTGGAGCTGAGTGTCGCGATTGCGGTTCGACAATCGCGAGGTTCGCGATTAGGGCAGGCGATTTGGGGCTGCAGTTTGGTGGCGCGAGCTCGCGTGAAGGCACGTCGCGATGGTACGACGTCGAAGGCAGCGGCGACTTGGTGGAATCGAAGTCAAGCTCGCGATTGATTTGGGCCCTCGTGATCGATCAGAGGTGCGATGTCTGGGGAGGTTCGATGT
The DNA here is from genome assembly GCA_030737815.1 of Allium fistulosum. Classification (NCBI taxonomy): domain Eukaryota; kingdom Viridiplantae; phylum Streptophyta; class Magnoliopsida; order Asparagales; family Amaryllidaceae; genus Allium; species Allium fistulosum. The sequence continues at coordinate 1,339,210,126 of CM060901.1, read as the reverse complement.
CGAGGTGGTATTCGTGCTAGTGTTGCATGGCTGTGAGCTCAAGTTCGAGCTTGGTGATTTCACAGTAAGTTTTTTTAGATAATTTATTTATCGAATTTAAATATAACAGTAATATATATACCTATTTTGATTTGAACATATCTGAGTAAGGTTTTATATTCACAGTGATGATTTTAGTTATGGGAAAGAAATTTTTGTTTGGAATTAAAAATATTAAATAGGAAATGAAATGATGATAATTACAGTAAAGGCATTTAATTATTTAGTTTTGAATGGGTAAATATGTAGCAAGGTTTTAAAAAGAAAACAATTTTCAGTAAAATTTATTTTTATAAATTCAAAGTAGGATATATATAGATAAAATTTGAAAGATAGAAATTTTTAAATGGGAAATTACATGTTTTTATAGATATTTGGAATCCATATAAACTGTTTTCGTATGGAAATGTGTTTCAAATAAAAATAAAGATAAAAGAAAATTTGTTTAATTTAATTGTTTTAGAAATGGTTAGAGAATATTAGTTTGAAACTGGAAATTTTGGGTTTAAATAAATTAACGGATGATAATTTATTGTCAATTGATTCAAATATTGATAGAAATGTATAAATTATTTATACAAGGTTATAAATCAAGAAATGGTCGGAATGGAAATGGATGGCAAAATAAAAAGCTAAGGTGAGATTATTTTCTCACTCAAAATATATTTTGTATGACAGTTATTGATTGACTGATTGTTGCTATTGGATGTGATATTAGATATTATAGGATATATCTATTATATATAGCAATATATACATATTGGCATATGTATATATTGGATTGATGATTTCCCGCCTCGTATAGCGGATGAGACCCTATTGCGCCGTTAGTAAGCGGATTTTTATAAAACCCATATACCGCGATAATTCCGTACTGGAGCGGAATTGGTATTGTGCTAACATCTTTGGATGCAGGGAAACAGGTTGGAGGGATCCAACTGGATTCCTCAACTGTATTTACTTATTTACAGATATTGATATATATTCTGTTATCATATTGATATATGATATTGACTGTTGTGATGGACTAATTGATGCTGTTGCATCATCGGATCCAAAATTTTGAAGTTTAAAAATAACGACTTTTACTTTAAAAGGATTTTTAAAGTGATTTTTGGAAAGTAGACATTTTATTGAATTGTTGAATTGATTTATTTTAAATAAATAAACGTTTTAAAATTTTAAAGTTATAAAAGTTAAGATTTTTGTGAAATATAACCCAAGTGTCATTTTTGAATAAATAGTTGATTTATTTATAAAAGGGTTTAAATTGAGTTTTTCACAGTATTATAAGCGGTCTATTTAAAGGATTTAAAAAGTCGATATTTATAAATCTAAAACATTGGAATTTTAAACGAGCTTTGTAAGTGTTAGAACAAGACGAAATAAAAATTCGTAAGTGAATGAAATTTATAAATTGTGAAGTATAAATTGAATAGATGTGTAGAATAAAAGATTTATAAGTAATAAACTTATAAATTAGATTGTTGCACTTAGATGGAGTATGAATAGAATTGGCTAATAAAAATGATTCGGCAAGTTGAAATTGTTATGAAGTATGAACGTGATTTATAAACGTTGTTTTATGAATCCAAAACCAATTGAATTTGATAAGTTAAACACAGAAGTTTAATAAAGGAGATATATCCGCGATTTTGGATAGTGGATAACCATTGAAATAAAAATGTATAGAAAATATTGAAAAGTGGTTAGTGAAGTATATTCCCGATTTTGGACAGTGAATATATTGTTAATGTAATGACTCGCCACTCATTCCACAGAATGACGTATCATCAATAAGAAAGAAAGGGGTGAGAAAAGAGAAAAGAAGAGAAGAAAGAAACAACAACAACGATCTCACAGCGAAACGAATAAATTATATTAATAACATAAACTATTACATAGTATACAACACTTATCATAGTTACACAACATATACATCACATACTAGTCAGTTATAAACATCTGTCTAGACATTACAACTCAAATACAATACAAACACTATCACAGATATCAACACAGCGGAATACTATATCTACGAACGCCGAAGCCTCCTGCTCCATTGCTCCTCCAGAATATTCGTCAAAGCTAAACCTGAATCCCTTGGCTACTCGTAAAAATTTGAGTACCCAAGAGTTTATAAAACAGAAATAAACACTTGGGTCAGACATGGGTCTGGTGTGAGTAATAGGTTAAACTTGCTTAACTTCAAAACCTTTAGAAAGAAAAGGTATCACGTAAGACTCCCCACAAATAAACATGGGTAAGTTTTTACCTTACGCTAACCAAAACATTTGATAGGAAATCTGATTTTATTATAATAGGGTCTAGGGTTTTCAAGTAAAATATAGAAATAGCTGAAATGCTTACATCTCACATTCCAACATAGTTGGGCACAACTAATACGTACGGCACTTATTGGAGTTTGGATTCCATACAATGGCCGGGCTACTGGGGTACCGCCCGTCACAGTACGTGGCCTAGATCACCGTACCGAGGAGTACGCCCGCTCCCCTGCAACACAAAGCCGGAACCATCCCTTACTGGATAATTCCGAACAAGATAACCCCGTAGTTGGCGCGACCAACCACACACTAAGCCGAATAAAAAGAAAAGGGACCTCTAGACAGGGATCTATCTTGCTCTCAGTGGGTGCTACCCACGAAGCCTTGCTGCACCTCCCCTGTTTTAGCCATTCCCGGTTGATGAGGCTTGAGGTTACGATTACCTTTAATCAGAACATATTACTTAGAATGCTCATCGTCCGCCTGACGATGTGTTGAAAGCATTCAATCCATACAAGTTCGTTCCGGGTTCGAACGAAACCGAAGGCATTATCTCGTTACACTCGTTTTGGAATCACCCTCAGAGTTAACGACAATAACCCTTGCACTCTGAATCTTCATCTTCACTTGAGATTCACGACCTATCGTAAATTTGGATCGATGTGGTATTCGGGTCTCCAGACCTGGAATCCCGGTATACGGAAACCCGATCTCGGTCTCATCGAAATCCAAAACGTATCTTTTAAGGGCCAAGTTGTTTTAAGGTTAAAACAATTCAATTCTTATCTATATACACAAAGATAGATAATTCATAATAGATAATCTACATTATCATTTCAATTCAACCAAACATCCATATCATATATCAACACATATCTCATCAAAGATATCAACAATGCAAAGTATTCAATATCATTCATTCACCCTTAAGTAATGATTTATATCATCTCTAATTAATTTAAAGTTAATTAAATTAATTACTTCATTTTATAAATCATGCTTACTTAATCATTAATTAAACCAATTAATTAATCATACTTTAAGTATCATCTTAATTAATCATTCCTGATTAATTATACTTTAATTACTTTAAGTAATTAACTCTTAATTAATTTCACAAATTAATTAACTTAAACCATTTCAGTAATTAATCTTAAATTACTTCATTAATTAATTTAATTACATTAATCCTTAATTAGTTACAATTAATTAATTTCTTTAATCACTAATTATTTATTAATTAATCTTAATTAATCAATCCTTAATTACATCATTTAAATTAATTATATTTAATAATTAATTCTTAATTAAACCACATTTATTAATCACCTTTGATTAATCATATTTAGTAATTAACTACCCTTAATTACTCTTCCATAAATTAATTAATCATTAATTAATTATCTTTTAATTAATTCCTTGAATAATTATTCAAAGTAATTAAACTCAAATTACTTTCATTATTAAAATCATCTTTAGTTAATTACATTCAGTAATTACCTTTAATTACTTTCCTAAGTAATTCATACTTTCACTAATTACATTTAAGTAATTATACTTATCACATAACCAAGTGATTATCTTAAATTAATTTAATTAATTAATTTAACTTATCAAATTTTATTTAATTAATTACCATAAGTAATTAATTCCCTTAATTACTTTCATTTAGTAATTATACTTAACCAACTTCATAATGATTATCATTTACTAATTAATCTATTTGATTATCAAAATTAATCATGTTGATTAATTATTTAATAATCCCTAATTAATGATCTCTCATTAATTATTAACAATTATTTATTTAAGTAATTTAACTTAAATCAACCATTTCTAATTACAAATTAATTAATTCTTAATTACTAATTAATCTCTAATTACTCAATTAATTACCTAATTAATCTTTAACCACTTGATTAATTAATTTCTAATAATCTATACTTATCTAATTAAATGATCCTTAATTTCAAATTAATTAACCCTTAATTAATTTACTTAAAATCTTAATTATTTTAATTAATTAACACTAAATCATTAATTAATTAAATTATTAAACTACTCTTTAATTCCTTATTAATTTAATGAATCCTAAATCATTAAACTTTAATTAATCTCTAAATTAAAGTATTAACCTTTATAACTACTTTAATTATTATTAACAAAAGGCTTTGAAACATTTTACTTTAAATCCTTCTTTTATTTCATTTCAATTTAAAGATTTAAAATAAATTTCAAATTTAACTTTAACCAAATTTAAATCAAATTTACAATTCTCTCTTTTTTTTTAAACCAAATGTTAAAGAAACACTTAACCTTAAGAATTTAAAACCAATTTATTTTAAATTCAAACCCTTTTAAAAATATACTTTAAATGCTCTAAATTTGATAAAAACATTATAAATTTTATCAACTTATTTAATTATCTCAAACTAGAATACAAATCAAACTTGAACCCATGTGAAAACATGATTTAAAACTTGTTTAAATCCTGTTTTCAAATTTTTAAAAACTCATTCAAATTTAAAACACTGCCAGGCTTTAAAAACTGTTATAACCCACGCGAGTCTCCCCTGCAACGAACCCGAGCCAGTCCCCATTTTCTCGAGTACGACTTCGAGACAAAACATCAATTACTCGAGTACGCCTTCTTCTTCCTCTAACTCAAATTCTTCCAGATGTTCGAAACATTCATGTGCACGTGCACAGGCGAAACGCTCGCCTTCGATCACCGCCGATGATCTCCTCAAGTCAACATTCACCTTCGTATCCAAATTCGATCACCAAAACTTCAACATTAACTCGTATTCGAAAACGAGTATCTCATCACCATGAAGAACAGGAAACTAAAGCCTAGAAATCACTCGAATTCATCCCTCCGATCGCCTGAGCGTCTGATCTTCCGGTCATGTCTACGTCAACGTCCCTGCTTTCAATTTCCAGAGTATGGTGGAACTCGGTTCACCAGAGACAACTTGACGACAATTATTTCGACCACAACAAAAACTAGGTCTACAGATAATCTCGATCAATTCCTTTCGCCACAGTGAATTATTATCACTTCTGATATTTTTCTCAGATCCTCCGATCATCCCTACATCTCCATTGAGAACCACGACGTCCCCGAACCCATAGATCGCCAGAGACAACTAAAAACCCAAATTCTGTTCAAGTTCGAACTGCTCACTCAACTTAATGCCAAAAATTGTGATTTCTCTTCTAAAAATCATTATTTGGTTTAAAGATTCAATTTAAAATCCTGGAATGCTAAATTATCATATTTGAATTTTATAGTTTTCAAAGCTTTTACTGTATTTCTTCTATTCCAGATAAGTTTCAAACTTATATCACTAAATTTTATTTTATTAAACTTCATTCATGTTTAACAAACAACTCTCTTCTGAATTCCTAAGCCTATCAGTGATTTGAAAATGAGATATTGGGATTTTGATTAGAATTTTAAACTCTGTTAACTTCACAGAATTGATATCAGACATGCATACAAAATATCAACATATATACAAATAATTCATACTTAAACAATCATGCAGGCATATTATATCATAGATTCATACATCAGATCATCACAAGATGTTTTAACTTGTAAATTTTCGTGGTTTTGTTTTCTGGATAAGAAGATGATGATAGAACTAAATAACAGAGAATGTTCTTATTTTGAAACTGGAATCATATATATATACAAGCAAACATAATACAATCTAGAAATTCTACTTACAACAGATTATGATTTACTTAAATTTTAAGTAAAGTGTTACTTACAAACAAAACATATTCCAGAAACAAGCAGGCAACCAGATTCTTATACTAAAATTTTAGAAAGATTGTTACTCACCTTTTTAAAAGTGAACAGAGCATATCTTTTGAAACTGCTTTTGAACTTTTTAAGATCTGAATGCCTTTGCTATTAAAACTTTAATTGCTTGCTGGAAAACTTGCATGCATGCTCTAATTTTCCAGATTTGAAAAAGAGATTGCAGGCTTCCAGATTTTGAAAAGGATGCAGGCTGAAACTTCGATTTAGTTGTATTTTGGAAAATGGGTTATGGCTTATGATTTTAAGATGAATTTCAGGTCTTTGTTTTGAGATTTTGGCTTAAGAAATGTTGATTACTGATTTTGTTTTTGAGGGGATTTTGTTTACAGCTGAATTCTCTTTAATTTTGAGAATGAAGATTTGCAAAAGAAATGAGAATGAGGAAAACATCTTTTTATAAATATAAATGATTTATTTTAAAATAAAAGAAAAATTAAAAACAAGAATGACACTTGTCTTTATATGTGTTAATTAGTTAACACTTGTTTTAAACAATCCTTTATAGGTTTACACATGTCCTTTAATTAATTAGTTTGTATTTATCTTAAATGTAAATAAAAGATTTTTCTTAATTTATTAAACACTTATTACTTATCTATTTATATATAAAGATAACTTTTTAAAGAAATAACCAATTATACTTATAAATAAAAGCTTATACATATATTTTAAAGTCTAAAACTATTTAAATATTACTTCTTTTGAATTTCACATTCAAATTCAAATTATATTCTTAAAATCCAATTTAAAGTAAATTTAAAACAACACATCCAATTTGAAAATAACAATCTTATTTTATTAAGGTCTATTTATTATAAAAACAATACTCTATTAATATTGTTTGAAATTAACATATTTATCAATTTTAAATAATTTATAAAGAGATTATAAATTACTATTATTATTAAATGAATCAACATATCATATTTATTAAGCAATATTTAAAAAGAAAATAAATTAACCTTACTATTAATCTTTATTCAAAACCATATAGTTATTTTGTTTTAAATAGCTTTGAAAAGCTAAATATTAATTAAATCATAATTTCCCCACTATAAAAATGTATTTTAGAAATTTAAAACAAGATTTCATTTATTTATTAAATTTTTAAATCAAAGGCAATCTATTTACAATATATACTCATACATATATTATAAATAGAAATCATTTTATTAGTTTTTAAAGGATAAAATTCACTCATTAAATATTTATTTAATCAGATTATTAAACCAATTCAAATTCGTTATCAAAAAAATAACAAATCAATTTAATTATTTAAACAGATTATTAAATTGATATTGCCCCAAATTTCCGGGATATCACATTCCTCCCCCCTTAAAATAATTTCGTCCCCGAAATTTAAAACAAAGGTAATTTAATAATCTATTTAAATCACAATCATAAATTATCATCTATATGCTAACAACCATAGCAACCAATTCATCCAATCAAACAATTCAAACTATCCAGAAAAGTTTTAGATAGAATTTCCTCGAGTTTCCCCAAGTATATATACCAGGATACCCTCTCTACAGAATCCAAACAATCAATACTACTAAGCTATAGAGCTTCTACTCATCTAGATCTATAGAACTAAACAAGATATCAGACTACAGACGAGTCTGACTCAACAACCAAATCTTCTGAACTGCTGGTCCTAAACCAGAGATAGATCAAACACGTATTCCCTCAGAGATACGTAAAACACAATGAATTCCAGTTATCCAAACTGACCATTCAATCCAGTAGATCAAAGCTTTTATCCAAATCAAAACACAGAAGAGATCCAAAACAACTCGGAGCTGACTTCCCAGACTTACCTAATCTTATAGCTCCCTTTAACCAGAGAAAAACTTCACAACAACGAAGTCTCCAACTTCGAATTCCAAATTCCTCCGTTCTTACCCACAAAATCCTTCAGACGATCCTGAGCTGTCTACAGATCTTTCCTGATCAACTCAACCTTCGCTGATGCTTCTAGAAATAAACAGAACCAAAAACAACTCAACAGAATGATCCTCTCAAGATCTACCAATAATCCAAAACACAACTCTACTACCAATCATCAGAAGATCGAACTAACTTCTCCTATCTGGAAAAGACAAACAGATGCACTTGCCAAACTGCTTCCGCTGCACCACTCTGATCTGGAACAAAATGAAAATGCTGATGAAGAACACGAGCACAAACTGGATAACTCATCCCAGAAAATCTCAGATAACTCAAGAGAATACTCAAACTATCGCAAGTCACTTTTGCGATCAACCCAGTCAACATGCAAAGAAACTGTTCTCTCTTTACCAATCAGAACAGCTTACGCTTATCTAGCCAATCCATCGAAGAAATGGATACACTCTGCTGCTTCTGAACTCCTATCTTCAGAAAAACTGCTCAGCCAGAAAACTTCCTGCCAATGCACAGAAAACTCCGAGCTGCACTACTGCCACAGATGCCAAAGACTTCTCAATCCAAAGCTCTTCGAGAAACTCGAAACCCAAACCAAACAGAAACACCCTGCTGAACTCAGCCACAACACCGAAACAGACACACTTCATTAACTTGTTCCAAAGAAAACATCTTTGGGAACATCCATAGTCACTGCATCTCATCACACAGCTAATGTTACCTGAGGTATCAAGATACCATTACTCACTTCTGCCTAACTGACAGATCCAACTCTACTCATCCAACTTCAAAGATAAACTCCGAACCTTAATAGGTTTCCTTCAGAGATTGTGAAATCCTTACACAACTGTAAAGTTCACTCGAGGCGGTATTAGGTTTACAGTCTCGACAAATACACTTCCAACCTCAACACTCAGACTCATAATCCTAGATGATAAATTATTATCATCTCAACCAATCATCACAAATACCATATACTTTTAAAATGATACTTTTTATATATAGAAAATATATCTGGGTAAAATTATTTCATCTACCTTTTTAAAACAATATTGTGTCCATTGGCCTGGTCCAAGTGTTTAGAGATCCCTATCAATAACGTTAGCTACTCGTATTGACCAGAATCCATATACCACCCAACCGATCAATTAACACAATATAAAACCATTTTATATAACTAACAAATACGCGCTCTCGTATATATATATACTCAGACTCAAACAGGTTGCTACAGATCCTGTCTCTAATGAACAACCCACCCGAACCTAGGTATTCACTCAACCTGTTGCTCCGATACCACTGTAATGACCCGCCACTCATTCCACAGAATGACGTATCATCAATAAGAAAGAAAGGGGTGAGAAAAGAGAAAAGAAGAGAAGAAAGAAACAACAACAACGATCTCACAGCGGAATGAATAAATTATATTAATAACATAAACTATTACATAGTATACAACACTTATCAGAGTTACACAACATATACATCACATACTAGTCAGTTATAAACATCTGTCTAGACATTACAACTCAAATACAATACAAACACTATCACAGATATCAACACAGCGGAATACTATATCTACGAACGCCGAAGCCTCCTGCTCCATTGCTCCTCCAGAATATTCGTCAAAGCTAAACCTGAATCCCTTGGCTACTCGTAAAAATTTGAGTGCCCAAGAGTTTATAAAACAGAAATAAACACTTGGGTCAGACATGGGTCTGGTGTGAGTAACAGGTTAAACTTGCTTAACTTCAAAACCTTTAGAAAGAAAAGGTATCACGTAAGACTCCCCACAAATAAACATGGGTAAGTTTTTACCTTACGCTAACCAAAACATTTGATAGGAAATCTGATTTTATTATAATAGGGTCTAGGGTTTTCAAGTAAAATATAGAAATAGCTGAAATGCTTACATCTCACATTCCAACATAGTTGGGCACAACTAATACGTACGGCACTTATTGGAGTTTGGATTCCATACAATGGCCGGGCTACTGGGGTACCGCCCGTCACAGTACGTGGCCTAGATCACCGTACCGAGGAGTACGCCCGCTCCCCTGCAACACAAAGCCGGAACCATCCCTTACTGGATAATTCCGAACAAGATAACCCCGTAGTTGGCGCGACCAACCACACACTAAGCCGAATAAAAAGAAAAGGGACCTCTAGACAGGGATCTATCTTGCTCTCAGTGGGTGCTACCCACGAAGCCTTGCTGCACCTCCCCTGTTTTAGCCATTCCCGGTTGATGAGGCTTGAGGTTACGATTACCTTTAATCAGAACATATTACTTAGAATGCTCATCGTCCGCCTGACGATGTGTTGAAAGCATTCAATCCATACAAGTTCGTTCCGGGTTCGAACGAAACCGAAGGCATTATCTCGTTACACTCGTTTTGGAATCACCCTCAGAGTTAACGACAATAACCCTTGCACTCTGAATCTTCATCTTCACTTGAGATTCACGACCTATCGTAAATTTGGATCGATGTGGTATTCGGGTCTCCAGACCTGGAATCCCGGTATACGGAAACCCGATCCCGGTCTCATCGAAATCCAAAACGTATCTTTTAAGGGACAAGTTGTTTTAAGGTTAAAACAATTCAATTCTTATCTATATACACAAAGATAGATAATTCACAATAGATAATCTACATTATCATTTCAATTCAACCAAACATCCATATCATATATCAACACATATCTCATCAAAGATATCAACAATGCAAAGTATTCAATATCATTCATTCACCCTTAAGTAATGATTTATATCATCTCTAATTAATTTAAAGTTAATTAAATTAATTACTTCATTTTATAAATCCTGCTTACTTAATCATTAATTAAACCAATTAATTAATCATACTTTAAGTATCATCTTAATTAATCATTCCTGATTAATTATACTTTAATTACTTTAAGTAATTAACTCTTAATTAATTTCACAAATTAATTAACTTAAACCATTTCAGTAATTAATCTTAAATTACTTCATTAATTAATTTAATTACATTAATCCTTAATTAGTTACAATTAATTAATTTCTTTAATCACTAATTATTTATTAATTAATCTTAATTAATCAATCCTTAATTACATCATTTAAATTGATTATATTTAATAATTAATTCTTAATTAAACCACATTTATTAATCACCTTTGATTAATCATATTTAGTAATTAACTACCCTTAATTACTCTTCCATAAATTAATTACTCATTAATTAATTATCTTTTAATTAATCCCTTGATTAATTATTCAAAGTAATTAAACTCAAATTACTTTCATTATTAAAATCATCTTTAGTTAATTACATTCAGTAATTACCTTTAATTACTTTCCTAAGTAATTCATACTTTCACTAATTACATTTAAGTAATTATACTTATCACATAACCAAGTGATTATCTTAAATTAATTTAATTAATTAATTTAACTTATCAAATTTTATTTAATTAATTACCATAAGTAATTAATTCCCTTAATTACTTTCATTTAGTAATTATACTTAACCAACTTCATAATGATTATCATTTACTAATTAATCTATTTGATTATCAAAATTAATCATGTTGATTAATTATTTAATAATCCCTAATTAATGATCTCTCATTAATTATTAACAATTCTTTATTTAAGTAATTAAACTTAAATCAACCATTTCTAATTACAAATTAATTAATTCTTAATTACTAATTAATCTCTAATTACTCAATTAATTACCTAATTAATCTTTAACCACTTGATTAATTAATTTCTAATAATCTATACTTATCTAATTAAATGATCCTTAATTTCAAATTAATTAACCCTTAATTAATTTACTTAAAATCTTAATTATTTTAATTAATTAACACTAAATCATTAATTAATTAAATTATTAAACTACTCTTTAATTCCTTATTAATTTAATGAATCCTAAATCATTAAACTTTGATTAATCTCTAAATTAAAGTATTAACCTTTATAACTACTTTAATTATTATTAACAAAAGGCTTTGAAACATTTTACTTTAAATCCTTCTTTTATTTCATTTCAATTTAAAGATTTAAAATAAATTTCAAATTTAACTTTAACCAAATTTAAATCAAATTTACAATTCTCTTTTTTTTTTAAACCAAATGTTAAAGAAACACTTAACATTAAGAATTTAAAACCAATTTATTTTAAATTCAAACCCTTTTAAAAATATACTTTAAATGCTCTAAATTTGATAAAAACATTATAAATTTTATCAACTTATTTAATTATCTCAAACTAGAATACAAATCAAACTTGAACCCATGGGAAAACATGATTTAAAACTTGTTTAAATCCTGTTTTCAAATTTTTAAAAACTCATTCAAATTTAAAACACTGCCAGGCTTTAAAAACTGTTATAACCCACGCGAGTCTCCCTTGCAACGAACCCGAGCCAGTCCCCATTTTCTCGAGTACGACTTCGAGACAAAACATCAATTACTCGAGTACGCCTTCTTCTTCCTCTAACTCAAATTCTTCCAGATGTTTGAAACATTCATGTGCACGTGCACAGGCGAAACGCTCGCCTTCGATCACCGCCGATGATCTCCTCAAGTCAACATTCACCTTCGTATCCAAATTCGATCACCAAAACTTCAACATCAACTCGTATTCGAAAACGAGTATCTCATCACCATGAAGAACAGGAAACTAAAGCCTAGAAATCACTCGAATTCATCCCTCCGATCGCCTGAGCGTCTGATCTTCCGGTCATGTCTACGTCAACGTCCCTGCTTTCAATTTCCAGAGTATGGTGGAACTCGGTCCACCAGAGACAACTTGACGACAATTATTTCGACCACAACAAAAACTAGGTCTACAGATAATCTCGATCAATTCCTTTCGCCACAGTGAATTATTATCACTTCTGATATTTTTCTCAGATCCTCCGATCATCCCTACATCTCCATTGAGAACCACGACGTCCCCGAACCCATAGATCGCCAGAGACAACTAAAAACCCAAATTCTGTTCAATTTCGAACTGCTCACTCAACTTAATGCCAAAAATTGTGATTTCTCTTCTAAAAATCATTATTTGGTTTAAAGATTCAATTTAAAATCCTGGAATGCTAAATTATCATATTTGAATTTTATAGTTTTCAAAGCTTTTACTGTATTTCTTCTATTCCAGATAAGTTTCAAACTTATATCACTAAATTTTATTTTATTAAACTTCATTCATGTTTAACAAACAACTCTCTTCTGAATTCCTAAGCCTATCAGTGATTTGAAAATGAGATATTGGGATTTTGATTAGAATTTTAAACTCTGTTAACTTCACAGAATTGATATCAGACATGCATACAAAATATCAACATATATACAAATAATTCATACTTAAACAATCATGCAGGCATATTATATCATAGATTCATACATCAGATCATCACAAGATGTTTTAACTTGTAAATTTTCGTGGTTTTGTTTTCTGGATAAGAAGATGATGATAGAACTAAATAACAGAGAATGTTCTTATTTTGAAACTGGAATCATATATATATACAAGCAAACATAATACAATCTAGAAATTCTACTTACAACAGATTATGATTTACTTAAATTTTAAGTAAAGTGTTACTTACAAACAAAACATATTCCAGAAACAAGCAGGCAACCAGATTCTTATACTAAAATTTTAGAAAGATTGTTACTCACCTTTTTAAAAGTGAACAGAGCATATCTTTTGAAACTGCTTTTGAACTTTTTAAGATCTGAATGCCTTTGCTATTAAAACTTTAATTGCTTGCTGGAAAACTTGCATGCATGCTCTAATTTTCCAGATTTGAAAAAGAGATTGCAGGCTTCCAGATTTTGAAAAGGATGCAGGCTGAAACTTCGATTTAGTTGTATTTTGGAAAATGGGTTACGGCTTATGATTTTAAGATGAATTTCAGGTCTTTGTTTTGAGATTTTGGCTTAAGAAATGTTGATTACTGATTTTGTTTTTGAGGGGATTTTGTTTACAGCTGAATTCTCTTTAATTTTGAGAATGAAGATTTGCAAAAGAAATGAGAATGAGGAAAACATCTTTTTATAAATATAAATGATTTATTTTAAAATAAAAGAAAAATTAAAAACAAGAATGACACTTGTCTTTATATGTGTTAATTAGTTAACACTTGTTTTAAACAATCCTTTATAGGTTTACACATGTCCTTTAATTAATTAGTTTGTATTTATCTTAAATGTAAATAAAATATTTTTCTTAATTTATTAAACACTTATTACTTATCTATTTATATATAAAGATAACCTTTTAAAGAAATAACCAATTATACTTATAAATAAAAGCTTATACATATATTTTAAAGTCTAAAACTATTTAAATATTACTTCTTTTGAATTTCAAATTCAAATTCAAATTATATTCTTAAAATCCAATTTAAAGTAAATTTAAAACAACACATCCAATTTGAAAATAACAATCTTATTTTATTAAGGTCTATTTATTATAAAAACAATACTCTATTAATATTGTTTGAAATTAACATATTTATCAATTTTAAATAATTTATAAAGAGATTATAAATTACTATTATTATTAAATGAATCAACATATCATATTTATTAAGCAATATTTAAAAAGAAAATAAATTAACCTTACTATTAATCTTTATTCAAAACCATATAGTTATTTTGTTTTAAATAGCTTTGAAAAGCTAAATATTAATTAAATCATAATTTCCCCACTATAAAAATGTATTTTAGAAATTTAAAACAAGATTTCATTTATTTATTAAATTTTTAAATCAAAGGCAATATATTTACAATATATACTCATATATATATTATAAATAGAAATCATTTTATTAGTTTTTAAAGGATAAAATTCACTCATTAAATATTTATTTAATCAGATTATTAAACCAATTCAAATTTGTTATCAAAAAAATAACAAATCAATTTAATTATTTAAACAGATTATTAAATTGATATTGCCCCAAATTTCCGGGATATCACAGTTAAGCAAAATGAATATAGGTTTGGGAAAGCGATATTATAAAATGAAGTTAATTGTTTTAAAAGATGTTTTAAAACGTGTTAAGTATCGAATACATAGATTTCAACATTCATTGTTGAAATAGACGTTTTCGAGAAATAAGGAAATGGTGGACTATAACACTGTTGTTATAGTAAATGATTTTCGAAAGGAAATGTTTTATGTATTATTGGGATTTATATACCTATCTTAATTTCGAATCCCTATACTAGTGATTTTGAGTCGTCGTAACGATGTTTTACGTAACATTCGTTTTGACTCAAATAAATGTGTTTTAAGAATGATTTCCTTAAAGAATGAATATATACTTAATATTGATTTAAGTATATCGAATATTTTCAAAATGTTGAAAATAAATAGTTTTGCGAATTACTTATTTTAAATAAGTATGGAATTGCTTTTCCAATATGAAACGAAGGGTTTGAAACTTTATCTTTTAAAGATAAATCGAAAAATGAATATTTGAAAACGATTGAAAATCGTATATCAGTAGATATTTTTGAAATATAAATTCACTATGGAATTTATAAAAGAAAGGGAAGTTGTTTAAAAATAAACGTTGATTTATTTTTGAAGTGTGGAAATAATATATCTAGTAAAGATATTTTTGAAGATGAAATAATTTGAAAAATTATTTGGAATCTGATGATGTTGCGCATCTTTATTGATAGTTAAATAACCGACTATCAATAATTACCTTGAATGATATTTGTTGTGAATTGGATGAATTTGAATGCCACACTTATTTTTAAATAAGCGCTCACTATTCGGGTTAGCCGGGAAAGGACCATGGGGTCGTATAACCCATTCTGAATATGTGATACGTCGTTATGAATTGCATTCGAAGACCGGTGTTGAAGACCGGATATTTTTGAAAACGGAAGGATTACCGTCGAGTTAATCTACATCGGCTGATCTCCGATTTAGAGGTTTTATGACCCTTAGTGACGGGAAGTCCGGACGTGATTAGAAATTTATCCGAATATGCAAGGGCTTCGTGAGAAGTGCCTTCGGTTCTGTTCGATCCCGGAACAGACTTGTATGGATTGTGTGTCTGACGTTACAATTTGAGATATAAAGCTGATTTCTTTCAAATACATTTCTGTTGGTGGCGGAGAATTTATTCTCTTAGCTTAACACCCTTCTCTGAGACGTACGAGCTCAGAGGTTATGTAGTTGAAATTTATCAGCGATATATTCCCAATTTGGTAACGTGGCATACTGAGTGTTGCTGTGAAATGATCAGTGTTTGATCATTTGTGATATGATCATTTGTTTGATCTTATATCTTTGTGATCATAGGTTGATCATTTTTGTTTGACCCGAAGCAGGGCTTTGTAGAAAGCGTAGCTTTGTGGACGAGACTTCATCGAGCCTCACACCCCGGAAATGGTCGAAACAGGAAGAATGCGGCAAGGTTCTAGGGAGTAGCGCCCCTTAGTGTATGTCATTCCTTCTGGATAAAGGTGGTATCATGGTATGGAGCCCAGATACTTAACCTCTGTGGTTACTGCATTATTATTACTATGTGGTTTGTTGCGAATCGGGGATCCTCGGGAAGATCGGTGACGATCGGGGGATGGCATACGCGTGTCAGTAGTTACCTATTTTTGCAGAGGTAACCCGGCCTTGTGTTGGCAGAGATCCGGTTAGGTTCTCGGGTCGTCTATTCCAGGGACGTACCCATCGTGGAAAAGGAAGTTCCTTAGCCTGACCATTTGTTGGAAATCCAAAGAAACAATACGATCCTTTACGATTTCAATTGTATAACCTGTCTCCTCAGGAGGCAGCTATAGCAGGCATAATATAATGGTACCTATGCTGGCTAAGATTTATATTATACTTTCGAAATGTTTTCCACTATGCACTAATAATAATATCAAAAATGATTTGATTTTTGCGTAGTAAGCATCTTTGGCTATCATAAGAAGAAATCTCCTCCAAGTCTGCGTTTGCATTGTGTGTGTGGTGGGAGGTCTTATGGTAGTTTCATTTTCCAAAAGCATTGCTAATTGACATTAAAAGTTTTCCTGTTGTTTATTTTAAAGATAAACTGTTTTACGATCTCACACCAGTCACCATGACTGACTCGGAGTTTATTGTTCCCTTCTAAACTCTGGGTGCCCACCAATTTCCACACGGGCAGCCTAGAGTTATGTTATCAGGATATTCTGGAGCTTTGGAGATAAGCTGGAGGACGAGACGTAGTATTTGTATCTAATATATTTATTCCGCTGTGTATTCTGTATGAGGAAAAGTTATATAACTGTCCATTGTTGTATATTGACTCTGGTGATTGATGTATGTATAAACTGATATAGTTCTTTGTTTTAAAAGACTAGTAATTATCTACTGTATATTGTTCCGCTGCGATATGTGAGATTCTGATATTGTTTCTGATGTAGTTCTGTTCTTCTTCTTTCTTCTTCTCTTTGTCTTCTACCTTTTCTTCTATTTCTTTTTCTTAAAACCCTCACTATTGGAGTTTTCGGCGCTCGATTTCTCGGCAGTCGATAAAGTGAGTATCGATGTCGAATTTTCGAAAGTCGAAAATTTCGGTATGTGACAAAGTGGTATCAGAGCATATGGTTAAGCGACAACCCTGCTCTGTTGGGTGATACTCATTAGAGATAGAGTCAGTAGTACTCTAGAATGAGTTGAGTGTAATAATAGGTATGAGCGCGAATTTGTTATTTGAATATGAAATTGTTTTGTATTGTGTTGACTTATCGGTTGATTGTTTATGGATTCTGGTCGGTGCAGTCTAGCTAACTGTAATCGATAGGGGTTTCTAAACTCTTAAACAAGATAAACCGACACAGTATTGATTTTTAAATAGGGTAAATGAAATAATTTTGCCCAAAATTATTTTTGTATAGAAAAGAAATGATTTTTCTATGAATCACTATAGTATATGGTTGCATGGTTGTTAGATTATCATCATTGATATATATATGTGAAAAATTATATATGAAATTGAAATCAAAAATAAAGAATTAAGAAATGAATCCATATACAAGTAGAATTTGAGAATATAAGTTATAAATGTGACTTATAATTTAAAACGGAATTCCAGAGAAGTTTTTGGAAAAGTTCTGAAAAGAAATTGAAAATTTTGGAGATTTGGAAGTTTAAATCATTTTTGATTTGAAAATGGATTTCGAAGGTTTTGGAAAGGTTTTGATTTGAGAGACGAAAGCTCTAAACTCTTTTCGGTCGCTGGAAAATAACTTCGATGATGACCGCGGCATCATTGGTGTTCATTTTCGGGTTTCCAAAAGAGGTATTGCTGCCAAATTGTTTTAAATGGAAGTTGTTTGGAAAATTTAGTTTTGTTTTGGAAACTCAAAGGATAATTTGAATTGTTTTAAAAAATGATTTTTGAAATGTTAATAAAACTCTGGAATACTATATAAGAATATTTATGGAATATTAATGAGTTGATAACCTATACAAATTGAATTTTAATAGAATAAATCTAACTTAAAGAATGAAGTTAAATCAAAGAAAGTATAAGTGAATAAATTTGAATAAATGAAAGTGAGATTGAATGTTGAAATTCATTTCGAATTTGTAAGCAAATAAATTGAATTGAATAATTATCAATGAAAGATAAATTAAAATTCATATGGAATTGAAACGGAATGTTGAAAATGAATTGGAATTTGTGATGAATTAGTAAATAAAACTAATTTAAAATAATGCAGTTGTGAACGAAAGATAATTGATAAATTCAATATTCAGAAGTTGAACCGAATCCAAATTAGATTGGAATAGAGAATTGAATTCAAATGAATGTGAAATGTAAAATTGAATAGATATAACTTCAACAGTGAAGTAAAATTGTATAAGCAGTTCATATCAAAAATTTTGTAATAGAATTTGCAAAATGGTTTGAATATGTAACTAGATATTATGGCTAGTAGGATATACAGGTGTAAAGGAATTGGGATTTTAAATTTGAAGATAAATTTGAATTGGCTCGACAAAAGGTACGTATTTGAATTATAATATGAGTTTTTGATGATTTCTTGTCTAGCCGCTTGGCTTTTTCTTTTCTTTTTGAAATCTGAGAGTCCGTAGGGACGTTTTGTAGTCGTACCGTATTAGCCGCGCAAAGGAGACGCTGGCAAAATTTTTCGAAAATTTCGAGTGTTAGAAAAATTTTGAGAAAATTTTGAAAGTTTAAATTTGAAATTTGAATTTAAATTCGAATTTTGAAGTAAACAATGTTGTTTGAGCATATTAATTGAAGTTGAAATGTTAGCTGAAATGATAACGAATCTTTAGTAGGAAGATTTGTTTTGATAGATTGTGAAAAACAGTAGACGAGTTAAGGACCATTTTTCCTAACTTGTAATTTCGAGGACGAAATTCTTTTAAGGGGGGAAGTCTGTAACGACCCTGAATTTTGAACAAATTAAATTGAGAATATTTAATTAATTTTAAATATTTGAACGATGATTTAATTTGAATCCCGAATATAACTTTGAATTTGGCGATTAAATTATAAAAATTCAATCTATTGAATTGAATAAAAAAAATTCGAATCTTAAATTTTACGCCAAAGAAAAATATTTTAAAAGCTTTTAAAATTCGTATTTATACTACTGAAGATAACAGAAGCTTCAGAAATCGAATTTGGGAGTGAAGTGTTCAGTTTGGAATTTTATTGTTCGAATCGATATTTAAAAATAGTCATTTTTCAAACAGTCTCGGAATTTGACGAAACCAGTTCCATTGGGTCCGAAATATTGTATTATTACTGGATTTCCAATTTCGTATTTATCAGAGTTGTTTTGTGACCGTACAGTTAGAAAACGCATTGAAGTTTTAAAACGAATTTGATTTGAAATTTATATTTATATTACTAAAAATCACACGTTCTCTTCCCTTAGCTTCAGCCTAAATTCACGCAGAAAATCACGAACAAAAATCGTGCAACCCATACTCTTTCAATTTCATATATTCCTCTTCAACTCAGAAAACAAAATCAAAGCAGAACGAAAAGAAAATGGCCGCCTATTTTTAAAATCAAAATAAAATAAATCGATCGAATTCATTCAGTTCAAATCGAAACCCAGGCTCTCTCTTTATTTCTTTCACTCGAAACCGATATCGAAAGGAAAAAAAATGGCGGATGATCAACAAAACAAAATTTCAAAACCAATGGCCGCCTTCGTTTCAATTTTCGCAATCTGAAATCTCGCGATCGTTTTTCTTCGCAACTGTTCTTTGAGGTGAGGCTGGGGCAATTGGTCACTGACAAGGGGTTCGTCGACGGCAGGTCGCGATTCAAGGGGCCAAGCAGTTATTAATCGAAGAAAATATATACCCATTCGCGAGTTGGGTAGAGTGGTTCGCCTCGCTTGAAGCTCGTGTTGGAGCTGAGTGTCGCGATTGCGGTTCGACAATCGCGAGGTTCGCGATTAGGGCAGGCGATTTGGGGCTGCAGTTTGGTGGCGCGAGCTCGCGTGAAGGCACGTCGCGATGGTACGACGTCGAAGGCAGCGGCGACTTGGTGGAATCGAAGTCAAGCTCGCGATTGATTTGGGCCCTCGTGATCGATCAGAGGTGCGATGTCTGGGGAGGTTCGATGTCGAGGTGGTATTCGTGCTAGTGTCGCATGGCTGTGAGCTCAAGTTCGAGCTTGGTGATTTCACAGTAAGTTTTTTTAGATAATTTATTTATCGAATTTAAATATAACAGTAATATATATACCTATTTTGATTTGAACATATCTGAGTAAGGTTTTATATTCACAGTGATGATTTTAGTTATGGGAAAGAAATTTTTGTTTGGAATTAAAAATATTAAATAGGAAATGAAATGATGATAATTACAGTAAAGGCATTTAATTATTTAGTTTTGAATGGGTAAATATGTAGCAAGGTTTTAAAAAGAAAACAATTTTCAGTAAAATTTATTTTTGTTCTAAATTCAAAGTAGGATATATATAGATAAACTTTGAAAGATAGAAATTTTTAAATGGGAAATTACATGTTTTTATAGATATTTGGAATCCATATAAACTGTTTTCGTATGGAAATGTGTTTCAAATAAAAATAAAGATAAAAGAAAATTTGTTTAATTTAATTGTTTTAGAAATGGTTAGAGAATATTAGTTTGAAACTGGAAATTTTGGGTTTAAATAAATTAACGGATGATAATTTATTGTCAATTGATTCAAATATTGATAGAAATGTATAAATTATTTATACAAGGTTATAAATCAAGAAATGGTCGGAATGGAAATGGATGGCAAAATAAAAAGCTAAGGTGAGATTATTTTCTCACTCAAAATATATTTTGTATGACAGTTATTGATTGACTGATTGTTGCTATTGGATGTGATATTAGATATTATAGGATATATCTATTATATATAGCAATATATACATATTGGCATATGTATATATTGGATTGATGATTTCCCGCCTCGTATAGCGGATGAGACCCTATTGCGCCGTTAGTAAGCGGATTTTTATAAAACCCATATACCGCGATAATTCCGTACTGGAGCGGAATTGGTATTGTGCTAACATCTTTGGATGCAGGGAAACAGGTTGGAGGGATCCAACTGGATTCCTCAACTGTATTTACTTATTTACAGATATTGATATATATTCTGTTATCATATTGATATATGATATTGACTGTTGTGATGGACTAATTGATGTTGTTGCATCATCGGATCCAAAATTTTGAAGTTTAAAAATAACGACTTTTACTTTAAAAGGATTTTTAAAGTGATTTTTGGAAAGTAGACATTTTATTGAATTGTTGAATTGATTTATTTTAAATAAATAAACGTTTTAAAATTTTAAAGTTATAAAAGTTAAGATTTTTGTGAAATATAACCCAAGTGTCATTTTTGAATAAATAGTTGATTTATTTATAAAAGGGTTTAAATTGAGTTTTTCACAGTATTATAAGCGGTCTATTTAAAGGATTTAAAAAGTCGATATTTATAAATCTAAAACATTGGAATTTTAAACGAGCTTTGTAAGTGTTAGAACAAGACGAAATAAAAATTCGTAAGTGAATGAAATTTATAAATTGTGAAGTATAAATTGAATAGATGTGTAGAATAAAAGATTTATAAGTAATAAACTTATAAATTAGATTGTTGCACTTAGATGGAATATGAATAGAATTGGCTAATAAAAATGATTCGGCAAGTTGAAATTGTTATGAAGTATGAACGTGATTTATAAACGTTGTTTTATGAATCCAAAACCAATTGAATTTGATAAGTTAAACACAGAAGTTTAATAAAGGAGATATATCCGCGATTTTGGATAGTGGATAATCATTGAAATAAAAATGTATAGAAAATATTGAAAAGTGGATAGTGAAGTATATTCCCGATTTTGGACAGTGAATATATTGTTAAGCAAAATGAATATAGGTTTGGGAAAGCGATATTATAAAATGAAGTTAATTGTTTTAAAAGATGTTTTAAAACGTGTTAAGTATCGAATACATAGATTTCAACATTCATTGTTGAAATAGACGTTTTCGAGAAATAAGGAAATGGTGGACTATAACACTGTTGTTATAGTAAATGATTTTCGAAAGGAAATGTTTTATGTAGTATTGGGATTTATATACCTATCTTAATTTCGAATCCCTATACTAGTGATTTTGAGTCGTCGTAACGATGTTTTACGTAACATTCGTTTTGACTCAAATAAATGTGTTTTAAGAATGATTTCCTTAAAGAATGAATATATACTTAATATTGATTTAAGTATATCGAATATTTTCAAAATGTTGAAAATAAATAGTTTTGCGAATTACTTATTTTAAATAAGTATGGAATTGCTTTTCCAATATGAAACGAAGGGTTTGAAACTTTATCTTTTAAAGATAAATCGAAAAATGAATATTTGAAAACGATTGAAAATCGTATATCAGTAGATATTTTTGAAATATAAATTCACTATGGAGTTTATAAAAGAAAGGGAAGTTGTTTAAAAATAAACGTTGATTTATTTTTGAAGTGTGGAAATAATATATCTAGTAAAGATATTTTTGAAGATGAAATAATTTGAAAAATTATTTGGAATCTGATGATGTTGCGCATCTTTATTGATAGTTAAATAACCGACTATCAATAATTACCTTGAATGATATTTGTTGTGAATTGGATGAATTTGAATGCCACACTTATTTTTAAATAAGCGCTCACTATTCGGGTTAGCCGGGAAAGGACCATGGGGTCGTATAACCCATTCCGAATATGTGATACGTCGTTATGAATTGCATTCGAAGACCGGTGTTGAAAACCAGATATTTTTGAAAATGGAAGGATTACCGTCGAGTTACTCTACATCGGCTGATCTCCGATTTAGAGGTTTTATGACCCTTAGTGACGGGAAGTCCGGACGTGATTAGAAATTTATCCGGATATGCAAGGGCTTCGTGCGAAGTGCCTTCGGTTCTGTTCGATCCCGGAACAGACTTGTATGGATTGTGTGTCTGACGTTACAATTTGAGATATAAAGCTGATTTCTTTCAAATACATTTCTGTTGGTGGCGGAGAATTTATTCTCTTAGCTTAACACCCTTCTCTGAGACGTACGAGCTCAGAGGTTATGTAGTTGAAATTTATCAGCGATATATTCCCAATTTGGTAACGTGGCATACTGAGTGTTGCTGTGAAATGATCAGTGTTTGATCATTTGTGATATGATCATTTGTTTGATCTTATATCTTTGTGATCATAGGTTGATCATTTTTGTTTGACCCGAAGCAGGGCTTTGTAGAAAGCGTAGCTTTGTGGACGGGACTTCATCGAGCCTCACACCCCGGAAATGGTCGAAACAGGAAGAATGCGGCAAGGTTCTAGGGAGTAGCGCCCCTTAGTGTATGTCATTCCTTTTGGATAAAGGTGGTATCATGGTATGGAGCCCAGATACTTAACCTCTGTGGTTACTGCATTATTATTACTATGTGGTTTGTTGCGAATCGGGGATCCTCGGGAAGATCGGTGACGATCGGGGGATGGCATACGCGTGTCAGTAGTTACCTATTTTTGCAGAGGTAACCCGGCCTTGTGTTGGCAGAGATCCGGTTAGGTTCTCGGGTCGTCTATTCCAGGGACGTACCCATCGTGGAAAAGGAAGTTCCTTAGCCTGACCATTTGTTGGAAATCCAAAGAAACAATACGAGCCTTTACGATTTCAATTGTATAACCTGTCTCCTCAGGAGGCAGCTATAGCAGGCATAATATAATGGTACCTATGCTGGCTAAGATTTATATTATACTTTCGAAATGTTTTCCACTATGCACTAATAATAATATCAAAAATGATTTGATTTTTGCGTAGTAAGCATCTTTGGCTATCATAAGAAGAAATCTCCTCCAAGTCTGCATTTGCATTGTGTGTGTGGTGGGAGGTCTTATGGTAGTTTCATTTTCCAAAAGCATTGCGAATTGACATTAAAAGTTTTCCTGTTGTTTATTTTAAAGATAAACTGTTTTACGATCTCACACCAGTCACCATGACTGACTCGGAGTTTATTGTTCCCTTCTAAACTCTGGGTGCCCACCAATTTCCACACGGGCAGCCTAGAGTTATGTTATCAGGATATTCTGGATATTCTGGAGCTTTGGAGATAAGCTGGAGGACGAGACGTAGTATTTGTATCTGATATATTTATTCCGCTGTGTATTCTGTATGAGGACAAGTTATATAACTGTCCATTTTTGTATATTGACTCTGGTGATTGATGTATGTATAAACTGATATAGTTCTTTGTTTTAAAAGACTAGTAATTATCTACTGTATATTGTTCCGCTGCGATATGTGAGATTCTGATATTGTTTCTGATGTAGTTCTGTTGTTCTTCTTTCTTCTTCTCTTTTTCTTCTACCTTTTCTTCTATTTCTTTTTCTTAAAACCCTCACTATTGGAGTTTTCGGCGCTCGATTTCTCGGCAGTCGATAAAGTGAGTATCGATGTCGAATTTTCGAAAGTCGAAAATTTCAGTATGTGACATTAAAAATCCTCAAATAAATAAATAAATAAATTAAAGGTTAATTAATTTATGTTATTAAAGGCTAATTATGTAATGAAATTAAAAAGAACAATTAATCAAGGATGATTAATTAAGACGGATACTTAATGGATGATTATTTAATTGGTTTGTAATTAATTAATGTTGAGTAAAGATAATCTAAGTGATTAAAGATTAGTAATTAATTCAATTAAAGATAAATTAAATTAATTTTGGAAGTGATTTACCTTGCTTATGGGTGACTGAATGATATTGAATGCCTTGGACTATTTGTTATCCCGGGTATGTGATTGTGATGCTATGTGATCTGCCATATTTTTGTAATATTATATGTTTGGGTGAACAATGATGATGTGTTTACCTATGATAATTTGCTGTGTAAAAGTGACACTCTGTATTTAAAATTGAATTGTATTCATTTGAATAACTTGGGTTAAGATGATATTGAATTCGAAGAGACCGGGGTCGGGTATTAGTAAATATCTGAAACCACTTCGATTAGTAATCTAAATTCTCTATAGATTTGAATTGTAAATCAAATAGGCTGGGATGAAATTAATTGAGTAGTTTGGACCATTGAAACTAAGTAACGGTACTTAGATATTATTTTGTGAAATAATTGTTTGAATAAAATAAGTAAGAACTCGTAGAAGATACGAGTTACCCTGGTTTCAAATAAGTTTTATAACTTAGTATTTCAAATTATATGGGTTTACTCACGCTGGTTTCTAGCCTGACCCGGGTGTTACTTTGATGTAATGCTCGGGTCAGACCGAGTATTACAGATTTCCAGGTAAGGACGTTCTGGAGCTCAGGAGGCGAGCTGGATGGCAGGAACGTATGGAGAGTGATATATTATTATTTATTGGGACGAGTTATTTTAACTGTTCAGTGATTGTGAAATGTTGTAACTCTGATGTATTAAAATGTAATTGACTGATACAGTTTCTTTGTATAACTGATATTATTATTTGATATTGTATTTTAATCCGCTGCGAATGTGAGAATCTGTGTCTTGTTCTGTTTCTTTCTTCTATCTCTTTTCTTTTTCTTCTAACTATCTGGAATTTTCGGGTTCGGAATTCCGGGTCGTTACATTTGGTATCAGAGCGAAGGTTAAGCGAGAACCTTGGCTCTGGTGGGATTACTCATTAAGGATAGGGTCAATGGTACCCTAAAAATGAGTTGAGTATATATATATGAGAGAACGTACTTGTTATTTTTCTATATAAAGATTTAAAATGGTTTTAAGGGTAAATGATTTTATATAAAATTATATTTTGATATATAAAATGATATTTCTTTCTAATAAATATTAAGGTAATTGGTTGTTGAATCATTGGAATTAAATTAAATAATAAGAATTAAGTGATAATAGTAATACAACCAAATTGGAATTAAATGAAGATAAGTTTGAAATGGATTCAAACTGAAATTAAAATCTTGAATTTGTAGAAGTGTTATCGGAATAAAGATAATAATAAATTGGTTTCCAAATATGATAATCTTGATTATTATCATAAATGATTGTTGTGTTTAATAATGAAATGATGTAAATGATTAAGTAAAATAAAATGTTTAGGGAAGTAAACTTTTAAAGTGAGTATGACTTATAAATTGGAATTGAAGATAATTTAAAATTGTGAAATTTTAAATCTAAATCCAGAAAACTTGAAATTGTTTAAAAGAAGTTTGTTTTGAATTAAAACCAAAGGTGGTTTAAAAATTTAAAGTATAACTTGGTGTGTAAAGAAAATGTATATATGAGGAATATACATAATACCTATGATGATTTGAAATAAACACTTAGTGTTGAGTTTTAAATTGGAATGTGATGTGAAACCCAAAGTGAAGTAAGTTTTTAAACTTAAAAGGGGAAAAATTATTAATCTGAAGTTTAAAATTTGAATGGGAATTCAAATTGTGTAAAGTTGACCAGATTAAGTAAATTTAATTTAACTTGGAGGAAGTTAAATAAGTTTGAATAAATAACTTGAATTGGAAATTTCAAGATGCAATTTAAATTTAACTTGGAAAGTTAAATGGTTGATTTTAAATGGGAGTTACGAGTAATCTCAAAATGGGTTTGAAATCTGGAAATTGAAAATGGATAATAAATTAGAATCTGAAGATTAAATTGTTTTTGAATTCTTATTTGAACTTTGTAATAAGTTAAGTAAAATTTTAAAATGGAATTTTGAAATTTGAATTCAGAATTAAAAGGTTTAAAGATTTAATTTGATAAAATTAAAGATAAAGGTTGAGTTAATTTAAAAGTAAAGGAATTGTGATTTAAGGAATTAAATCAATTTTAACTCGAATTTATATAATTCGAGATAGTTTAAAATTGAGATTTAAATTGAATTAGTTCAAACTGAATTTGATTTGAATAAATGGGAATTGTGATTTAAGATAAATAAGTTTAAAATTCAAATGGAAAATTTGAAATGGATTAATTTAAAATAAAAATTGAAGATTGAATGAGTTCAAAATTCAAATGGGAATTGGGATTAATTCATATAGAAATTGAAATGATTTGAAATTTAAGTGGATTCAATTTGAAATTAGTTTGAATAATTTGAAATTGTAATTAAAGTGAATATGTTTAAAATCAAATGGAATTTGATTTGAATTTGGAAAGGAATTAAGATTAATTCAACTTGAATTGGGATTGAATTAAATTCAATGGAAATTGAAGTATTGAGTCAATTTAAATGGAAGTGGAAATTTAAATTGAATTTATGGGAAATTAATTGGAAATGGAGATTGGGAAATTAAACAGTTTGGCTCTGGATTATTTTCAAAATAAATTGTTTTAATACAAATATATTTTTCCAAACTATTTACTATATAATCTTCTTCTTAAACCCCAAACTATCTTATACTTATTTTACAATTATTTTGGAACTATTTAACTATTTTGAAACTGTCTTATAAACTAATTACTATTTTTTAGTTACTTATATCTAATCACTATTTTAAAAACTATTTTGCAATTATCTAACTATTTTATACCTACTTAACTATTTTACAACTATTTTACAAACTAATAACTATTTTTCAACTACTTATCTATTTTAAATTTTTCAAGCTATTTTTAAATTTAAATAGGTTAGAATTCAAACTGTTTGTAATTGAAGTAATAACTCAATTGGAAATGAAAGCGATTGAGAATAAGTCAATGGAATTAAAGGAAATGTGAATAGAGAAGAGAATTGATTTAGCTACTAATCAATAAAGATAAATACGTAGGATGTATGTATATTATTCTGTTCGAATAGTGATTTGATCCAGATTCGAACACAGAATTTCGAGATAGTATTATCGATCCGAGTTGGGATTTTTCGCTCGATTTTCGACGGCGAACCTGGATATGGGGTTTTGATTGGTTCTGGATATTCTCTATCATAGTTATGACTATGCAAGGAGAATGACGGTTTTTTGATCAAGAAACCAGATCTGAGTCCGCACTAGGAAGTCGGGTGGACGATACTAGTTCGGAAGAGAAATTGTGTGATCGAAGAGCGATCAGATTGATATTGCGTACAGATGATATGTGTACATCGTACGAGTTTGAATGAAATTGATATTGAAATTTGTGGATAAGGATTTTAGAATGGTCTTTGAAATAAAAAGTATATTTGTGAAATATAATGGAATTGGATATTTCTTTGGTAGAAATTTACTTTATGAAGGTAAGTAAATGGTAAGTAACTTTATAAAGAAATCAAACTTAAATATTTGATTTGGCAATAAATAAAGTTATATTTTGTAATATGATAAACTCCCCTTATTGAATCTAGCCAGAATAAAAAGGATTTTGAAATATTTGAAGTATAAAAAGAGGTTTTATACAGGTTTGAAGTGATCCAAAGATTTTTAAAGTATATATATATATATATATAAATGGTTTTTTGAGAATGATTTTGGAAAAAGGTTTTGGAACCTATGAATTTGGAAAAGGCTTTTGATTTTTGGGAAAATCAATTTTGGATTTTGGAAAGCTTAGTTTGAGAATTATCGATTTTGGTAATCGATTTTGTGTAAAGGAGATTTTGATAAATCATAAAGGGTATGATTTGAAGATACTATAAGTATATAGTATAAAGTATTTTGAGAATAGCTCTGGGGAAAAAGGCGCTTCCTTGAAATGAACTTCTCAGGAGTACCACTGGGTGGTACTGCCTTGAACCCCAAGGGGGATTCTAAAGTTGATCCTGTGAGGAGTCCGGACAAAACTAGTTCCTGAGGATTATTTGTGTAGCGAAAGTCGAGGGGCTGGTGCCCACAGAGGCATTTGAGTTATGTTGTGACAACAATTTGACTCAATGTCACTGCGATCTACTGCTAACCATAGCGAAAGTCATGTGTGCCGCTGAGAGCCAACTGTCTACGTTTGATTTTATATCGGTAGACTGTGACACTATGGTAACATAGCGAAAGTCGTTTGTGCCGCTGAGAGCCAACAGTCTGCGTTTGATTTTATATCGGTAGACTGCGACCTATGTGGGAGAAGTTTCATTTTGATAGCGAAATTGTGTGTGCCGCTGAGAGCCAACAGTTACATGGACTTTTGCTGCGACGGTAACGTAACCCTGGAATGTAACTGCGATCTGTTGTGGGTTCCATGGTGTAATCAGTTACATGGAATTTTGCTGCGATGGCAACGTAACCCGTGATGTAACTGTGACCATGGATGGGAGTGATGATTTCCAGAGCATTCTCACCAAAGATATTTCCTCTATTTTCAAAAACGTTTTCGATATTTTCAAATAAAGTATCTTCCAAGTATTTTCACTGGGTGTTGAAAACGAGTCTGCTAAGTACTTATAGATTTTCAGTCCTACGCCTGATCAACGTATGACCGAATTTCTGTGAGAACGAGGATGGACTTGTTAAAACATCAAGTTATAAAAAGTATTTTTATAAAACTATTTTTATATGGATTTTAAAAAAAAATGTTTTAAAGATAACCAAAGAAAATTTATCAGATTTTAAGTACTGAATAAATTCTTGCTTCGTTTCTTTTCGAGGACGAAAAGATTTAAAGGGGGAAGGAATGTGATAACCCGAATTTTTGGGCATCTGTTAATTGGAAATTAACATAATTAAATTTATTAAAATACTTATTTGTAAATTGATCAAATGAAATTCTGAGATATATCTAAAAATATCAAATTGATTTTTAAGATTTATTTTAAAATTTTATTTAAAAATTGGTTTGAACTTATATTGGGATTTCAAAGAGATGATATATATATCTTAATATATATTTTGGATTTAGAAGTATGTATAAATGATTTTTGTATAAATATAGTTTGTCTTATTCTATTTATTTTAAAAGAATTTCATTTATGTAATTAAAATATGCATTTAGTTATTAGGAAATAAATTATAAAAGCTTTATTTAATAAATATAAAAATTATTTATGCATGAGAAATATATGTGTTAGCTTATAAACACCCCTAGATAACATGTGTTAATCTATTAAATGTGATTAGTGACAAGTGTCACATTTTTATTTTATTTTCTTTAATTTTAATAAATCAAAATTTTAAATCTATATAACATTACTTTTTCCTCCTCGTTCATTTTTATCACATTTTCTTTAAAATCAAAACTGCAGCCACGTTCTAAAACAAAGAAAATTATACCAAAACCTGTAAACATCTTCAAGCAAAATCTAGAATTCAAATAAATTTCCAATAAATCAGTTTTTAAAGTTCTTCTTCAAGATTCAAGTAGAAAGAATCAGCAATCTCTAACCTAAGCAAGGCAATTCAAAGTTCTGGAGCAAGCTGTCCAAATTTAAAATTTTCAAACATCTTATTCTCAAAACACTCTGTTCAAACATCTTTACCAGGTGAGTAAACATTTAACTAGAATGTTTAGGTGATAAATGTTGTGCATGTGTGTTTCTGGAATGTATTTATGCCTGCATGTATATGTATATACAAGTGTAGATCAGTATGTTGTTGTATTTTAATTTTTCATATCTGTGCTTCTCTGGTTTCAAGATACAGAGTAAAATAAATCAAAAAGAAAAAATTCAAATCCCCTTATCTATTCTCTGTTAAACTTTTGTTTCACACAAGACAAGTTTGTTTAACTATAATTTAAGTTTTAAAAATATGGATAAGTATCTTAGAATTGAAATCTAGTGGAATAAAGAAATATATACAGTATCAATCTTTTTAACAGGTTAAAAATCAAGTGTTGTAATCTGTTGATTAAATTATATAATGTGAATCCACTTAGAAAAATAGGATTTTCAAAACAAATATGGTAATTTTTAATTGGGTAAGTTAAGAGCAGATCGGAGTTTAACTTGAAATGGGTTTTCACCATTTTCTGGCGATCGAATGACATTTGGATCTCGGGGTTCTGGTCGAAGCTTGATTGTTGACCAGGAATGTCGAGAAAAATGTCAGATGAATTTATCATCCATCGTGGCGTTGGAAATCTGATGAACTAGGGTTTAACGCATTTATTTGGTCGTGGTGAAGAACGTGACGACTGGATCGTCTATGGTGGATTGTGCTTCACCGGAGTGATGGGGATGGATGCGTGAATGTCTTGCGATGATGTGACCAGAGTTTCAGGAGGAACGGTGGTCGGAGGCACGATGGCGAGGCATTTTCTTTCCGGCGTTGTGTACTTCTGTTTCGAGATAGAAAGCTTGATTTCGATTTAGGCTTGATGCTTTCGATTGGATGCTTGGAGTTGAATGTCGTGATGTTTTAAGACTTGTCGAAGGTGGTCGAGTTCGTCGGAGATGGCCAGAATTGCTGTGCACGTGCACAACGATGATTGCGTGTCAGGGAAGATGAGTGCGTGGGCGACTCGAAGGGATGTCGGGGTTTTTGGGGGTTAGACTCGAGTTTTCGTTCGTGTCGAAGAGGAGTGAATTAGCAGTTTTAAAATAAAACTGAGGGAAGAAGAAGAAGATGCAAGGGGAACTCGTAGCAATCTCGTGTAGAACGCGGGTTTGACTCAAAGTAGAGGAAGGGAGGAAGGTGTTAAGCCTGTTTTTAAAGTTTTATAAAAATAACAGTTGGTCTAATTAATTCCTAATGGTTTCTAAAATAAAGTTAATGATGTAATAAAGTATTTAGATTAAGATAAGGAAATTAATTAAAGGATAATTAATGGTAATGGTTAAAGAATAATTAATTTACTTAATTAATTAGAGGTTAATCACTTAATGTTATTAATTAAAGGATTTATTAATACAATTAATTAATGAGTTAATTAATTAATTAAAGAGTAATTAATTAATTAGAGAGTTAAGGATTAATTAATAATGTGATTAATTATTTTCTAAGGTAATTAAATGAGTAATTAATTAATGGAAGTGATTAATTTAAAGTATGATTAATTAATTAATGTAATTAATTAAAGATCAATGTAATTAACTATAGTTAATTAGTTAATGAAAGTAATTAATTAAGGATCATTAATTAATGTGATTATCCCATTGTTTAATAATCCTCAATTAAATAAATAAATAAATTAAAGGTTAATTAATTTATGTTATTAAAGGCTAATTATGTAATGAAATTAAAAAGAACAATTAATCAAGGATGATTAATTAAGACGGATACTTAATGGATGATTAATTAATTGGTTTGTAATTAATTAATGTTGAGTAAAGATAATCTAAGTGATTAAAGATTAGTAATTAATTCAATTAAAGATAAATTAAATTAATTTTGGAAGTGATTTACCTTGCTTATGGGTGACTGAATGATATTGAATGCCTTGGACTATTTGTTATCCCGGGTATGTGATTGTGATGCTATGTGATCTGCCATATTTTTGTAATATTATATGTTTGGGTGAACAATGATGATGTGTTTACCTATGATAATTTGCTGTGTAAAAGTGACACTCTGTATTTAAAATTGAATTGTATTCATTTGAATAACTTGGGTTAAGATGATATTGAATTCGAAGAGACCGGGGTTGGGTATTAGTAAATATCCGAAACCACTTCGATTAGTAATCTAAATTCTCTATAGATTTGAATTGTAAATCAAATAGGCTGGGATGAAATAAATTGAGTAGTTTGGACCATTGAAACTAAGTAACGGTACTTAGATATTATTTTGTGAAATAATTGTTTGAATAAAATAAGTAAGAACTCGTAGAAGATACGAGTTACCCTGGTTTCAAATAAGTTTTATAACTTAGTATTTCAAATTATATGGGTTTACTCACGCTGGTTTCCAGCCTGACCCGGGTGTTACTTTGATGTAATGCTCGGGTCAGACCGAGTATTACAGATTTCCAGGTAAGGACGTTCTGGAGCTCAGGAGGCGAGCTGGATGGCAGGAACGTATGGAGAGTGATATATTGTTATTTATTGGGACGAGTTATTTTAACTGTTCAGTGATTGTGAAATGTTGTAACTCTGATGTATTAAAATGTAATTGACTGATACAGTTTCTTTGTATAACTGATATTATTATTTGATATTGTATTTTAATCCGCTGCGAATGTGAGAATCTGTGTCTTGTTCTGTTTCTTTCTTCTATCTCTTTTCTTTTTCTTCTAACTATCTGGAATTTTCGGGTTCGGAATTCCGGGTCGTTACAATAACATAGGTTATAATTAAGCAGAAAGAATAGAAAAGGCTTATTTTAAGGCGTAGCTTTAGTTAATAAGCAAATAGAGAAGAAATAACAAAAGAGGCTTATTTAAAAATGTACACTAAGTTAATAAGCAAACATAGAAACATGGCATATACCAACAGCATCACCTTTCAGTCAGGAACTGATTTTCTGACAATAGTTAGGTGAGGCTGAGACAAGCTTATGCTGATTAGGGTAAGTAAGTGGCCAATAGAATAAGAAAAGTAAACTAAATGCACAGTAAAAGATTAGACGTATGGTCTAATAAAATATTAAGATGCGTTTGGAGCAACCCAAAGGATGAAGAGCCTAACAAAGCTGTTCATCACATATTTCAACATAGAAGGAGCACGTCCAACTTAGATAATTTGGGCTAGAGAAAGTACGAGACTTCAACGAGACAGAGGGTACTCTAGGATGGTCCTCTGGAGTAAGCATAACGGAGCAGTCCACCGGAGGCAGATCTATAGGTGTTCCATCAAGAGAGTATGCCTTGACTGATTTTTGCATGGCACGACCATTGTAGGCAGTCAAAAGGGGTTGATGTTTGGAGTAGGATATTCGTATGACACAGTACTTGACTTGCGAGTAGGTTTTAGTGGGCAGGACCCAAAAGGATAGTCGCATGCGGATATCGGGCCAGCATCAAAACCAAGAAGCGAGTTCAGGAAAGACTAGAGTTAAACCAAAAGGCCAACGATTCTTTCACTATCGAGACATTGGATGAGGGTCACAACCAATTGGATGTTTAGATTGTTTGCAGTAGGGCACCGCCACTTAGCTGTTTAGAGGTCTTTCGATTAGTTAAGGGGTGCTTGCATGGGGCTATAGCCCCGATGAGAAAAGAGACAGAACAAGTAGGATATCTATATTGTAGGCTTAATGAGGCGGTCCTTTACAAATATAGAAAATCCCCGACCGAGTTCCGTAAAAGGTATACCTTATTTAGCGGAATTCAGGGAGTAGACAGAACGATTATGTATAATTCTCAAGGTACGCACTGGGTGGTACATTGTGGATGTCCGAGCATTAGTATAGGCTAGTGCAGACGCAGTTTTACGTTTTCATAGTAGACGACGGAACATCTGTATTGTAGGCCTTACGAGGTAGTTCTTTATAGATGTAGTCACAACATGCCCTAGCAGCGAGACGATGGAGTTCTTTTCGAGGTGGATACGGAAGGTAATATGGGTAGTACCTAGGGCCGATACGGTCATTGGGTATACTGCTACATATATATTAGTTATTAGGTTTTGATCTACTAGGGAGTAGATGGGTACGATTCACGCATAGGGGCGAGAGTATTATAAACCCAATAAACCTAATATAATGGAAAATGGAAGTAAAACGGTATATGTAGAACTAAACTTAGAAGTATATGATTTGTCCATTCACCAGAACTTTAGTTCTGACTCACTCCTCATAACATCCTATAGGTTAGGTAGATGGCAGAGACTTTCTAGCTTTGAGACACTTGTTTAGAAAGGTGGAAATTAGCCACAAGGGCCTCTTTAGCAAGTGGAATTAGTTTTTAGGACACACAACTGAAATAATTACTTTCAAGGACAAAACGTAAAATAATTAGTTTCTAGGGCCTAAAAAATTATGAAATTATGTCCTTGAAAGTAATTGGACTATTGACTTTGTCCTTGAAAGTAATTATTCTGCAGACTTTGGCCTTGAAAGTAATTTTTTTGAATGTGTGTCCTAGAAACTAATTGGACTGCAAAGGTTGTCCTTCTGGTGAAATGCCCCTTTAGAAAGTGTAATTATTTTGATGAGTATTTACTTACTATTATATTTTAGTCAGTTCCGCTGTGAGATATTTATCTGAGCTCTGATATATTTGTCTTTTCCTATTTATAGGATACCAGAAACCCAACTCAGGCTTCAGTGGGCTTAGATTCTAGCATTTTTGCGAAAAATCCGGACCCACGGGAATTCAGGTTGTTACATCTAGTATCAGAGCCTAGGTTTAGGATTCCTAAGTAGATAGTGAGTGAACGTATTTATATATATATATATAAATACCCATAGACCCAAAAAGAAATCCATTCTCTTGAGAAAATCAACATTTGGAAAGAGTTTGGGAAACAGTTTTGCAAATCGAAGTTTGGACTATACAAATCCAAAGAGCTAAAGGCCCTAGAATGGCAAAGATTTTAGATATACAATAGATTCAGTATAGAAATGAGTAGCCTTGTGAAAACAATTTTCGATTTATAATTGTTATAGAAAAGCGGATTTGGCGGTAAGGCCTTAGAATAAAAAGAAGCATAAGAGAGGAAATGGATTAGGAACATATATAATTGGATTGAGAAGAATGACTTCGTGGGAATATTTGGGAAAGTATAAGGAAGTTAAGAACCCACTTTGACTCTAGCCCAATAATTAAACTTTTAAGAATTTGAAACAAAAAGATTTAGAGAGTTTTCAAGTTTTAAACTTAAATGTTTATAGTTTTAAATATGTACTGATTTAAATATGGAAAATTGTGTGAATGTAATTTTTAAAGGAAAAAGAGACATTTTTGAGATTTGAAAAATTGAAAAACATGTAAGTAACATATTTGAAAGGTACCTATTTGGTTTTGAAAAATAAAACGTAGTTTGAGGAAAAAAGAAAAGTTATGGTATTAAAATAGGAAATATATAGAGAACTTTTGTGACGCCCCACCTCTATACCCACGCTAACCAAGAACACTACGGTGTAGTGCTGTCAATTAGCATGGAGAATAAGGCTGTTGAGGAGCGACCATCCGTGTAACTTCTTCGTGCGAGCACCGATATGTCAGATAGAATAGAATGCATATCTTTTAAAGAGGAAATCCGACATACCGATACAAACACAAAGCTATCACACGGTGGCTATATATAATCTTCGGAAACAAACATAGAAATAAACATAACATAAATCAGTCACAGATATTTCATATCACAAAGGCGGAAATATATATGAATATAACACCTAGAAGTGTATATCAGAGTAGTGGTCCAATAAGATCCACAATAACACAAAAGAACGGATACAAGTGCTAGACAAAAGATTAGTTATACAACATGGAGTCTACATCTCAAATGTGTACAACCAAAAACTACTAAGCTAGAGTAATAGCCAAAAGTCAGAAGATGGCTCCAGATAAGAAGTCATGAGGAAGCACCTGTAATATCTCAGTCTGACCCGAGTATTATTTAAGAAGAAAATAATAAACGGATCAGTCTAGCTATAATTATCAGATAAGATGATATAGAACAAGAGATATGGCATAAACATATAATAACCATAAAAGCATACTACTACAAGTATGAAAAATTAATCAATATCACAAGAATCTTCTCAAAGATAAAAAGAATGTCATATTCTTAATTTAATTCACCAAGCCACAGTAAATGACACACATATCAGTGCCAACTAAATAAAGGTGGTGAAACATAAATTCCAGAAATCAATAAATTAGAAATCCAGAAATCACAAGAAAGAGGATGGCCAATCCCATAACTGAGCATCGACGCACCTAGAAAAATACGCCCCATGCATAAATAGACATCGACGCAACTAGAAAGATACGCCCCATGTAATGTCTAACATCGATGCACCTGGAAAGATACACCCCATGCAAAGTCGAACATCGACGCACCTAGAAAGATACGGCCCATGCATAGACGAACATCGACGCACCTAAATAGGTACGACCCATGCGAGAGATAAACATCGACGCACCTAAATAGATATGACCCATGCGAGAAGTAAACATCGACGCACCTAAATAGATACGACCCATGCGAGAAGTAAACATCGACGCACCTAAATAGATACGACCCATGCGAGAAGTAAACATCGACGCACCTAAATAGATACGACCCATGCGAGAAGTAAACATCGACGCACCTAAATAGATACGACCCATGCGAGAAGTAAACATCGACGCACCTAAATAGATACGACCCATGCGAGAAGTAAACATCGACGCACCTAAATAGATACGACCCATGCGAGAAGTAAACATCGACGCACCTAAATAGATACGACCCATGCGAGAAGTAAACATCGACGCACCTAAATAGATACGACCCATGCGAGAAGTAAACATCGACGCACCTAAATAGATACGACCCATGCGAGAAGTAAACATCGACGCACCTAAATAGATACGACCCATGCGAGAAGTAAACATCGACGCACCTAAATAGATACGACCCATGCGAGAAGTAAACCATAAAATGATCGTCATCGATCATAAAGAAGTGTCGATTACACTAAGCTAGTAAATATAAGAGTTTAGCTTCATGTCCCATAACCACTTGCTTAACTCAAATATTTACGAACAAACTGTAGATCTCCACTAGAAAATTGTCACAAGAGTTTCAATCGAACAAGTCCATAAATTAACCGACGAAGTAAACGCAAGCGTTTCATACCACTTGTTTTGCTAAGCCGTTTAATTATATTTTCTCATACGAATGAGGTAAAGGTTTGTATATACTAGTAGATTGGAAAACAGTTTTATAACCGAGTTTGATATTGAAAATAGAGTTGAAATCCTTTTGATGAAAGAGTTTTGATATTTACTACTAGTATGGAAACCTTTATATTTTTAAAGTGACAAGTCATAAAAGTGATTGTAGAAACAATCAATTATAAAAGTTCACATTCGAAGACGTGAATAAAATCCAAAGAAATCAATTCCCAAAACCATCAAAGTAGGAAGTTCTGATAAATGTTTTTCAGATAAGATTGCCTACGCAGAGT
Organism: Allium fistulosum; assembly: GCA_030737815.1. Lineage (NCBI taxonomy): Eukaryota > Viridiplantae > Streptophyta > Magnoliopsida > Asparagales > Amaryllidaceae > Allium > Allium fistulosum. The sequence goes on along the minus strand of CM060901.1, from coordinate 1,339,171,625 downwards.
AATACGGGGTACGACTTAGTGAAGACAAGCGATCTAAGTTTAAAAAGGTGGGCGACTTAACAAAGTGGCCGATAATAAATGATAACAACAAAAAGGGAATCAACCCGATTTGATTAGAGTTGGATATTCAAGCTAAAAAAACAACTAGGCAAAACACAGCAGATTCAGATGTCTGAGATCAAGAATTCAGACGTCTGAATCTGGAAAATAAACTATTTTCCAGAACAGAATTCAGACGTCTGAATCCTAGATTTCAGACGTCTGAAATAGGCACTTTTTAGCCTATTCCTTTTCTGGTTCAAAACGAACCAATTAAGACGTCTGAAATTTTGATTCAGACGTCTGAATGCTGGGAGAAGAAAATTCCCAGTATTCCATTCAGACGTCTGAACCATACGTTCAGACGTCTGAAACTGTTATTCAGGGCATTCCCTGAACCTAGGCCAAAAAAATGGCCAAACGACATCGATAACGATCGGTCGAGCAACAACGACTAAGGAATTGCACAAGGATAAGTGTTAGGAATTCATACCTAACAATCGAAGATAATTATTGACTTAGATGTGAGATAAAAATCTCACCTTTTCACAAAATCCATGAAGAAGAAGCTATAGAGCAATGGCAAGAACAATCTCTTCAATTCCAACCCAACAAGCTTGAAACTAAGCTTAAAAGAGAATCATTTTCAAAATTAGGTTTAGGAAATTTCTGAAATTGAATGGAGAAGGAGTTGGAGAAGATGAAGGGAAGGCTTACCAAAGCTTCTTCTTGAATTTGGAGGTAGGAGCTTGAATTTGCAATGGAACTAGGGCTTAGGAATTTCCATTTCCAATCTTTTCCCCCATTATTCTCTTGAGCTTAAGAGAGTTAGGAAATGAGGAATGAATGAAGAGAAGAAGAGAGGGGCTGGGTTGATATAACCAGAATTGGGCAAATGGGCTAAACCAAACACAAAGTCCAAAGTGAAAAAGTAGCGAAATTCGACTTACTCCAAACATATCAAAGATTATACTCAAAAAGATCGCAAACGGCATTTTGAACTCAATGGAAGTGGTCCCGAGTCCTAATTCGACTGTTTGCAAAAAGTAGCTTTTCGGACTAAAATCCGACGAACGATGTTATATTTAAATATAAAATCGACAAATATGCGGGTTGTTACAACTTTGCAGTTTTATATATATATATATATATATTATTTATGCTGATTAAATCCATAAACTAGTATTTTTGGGTTGTAGTAACGATGTTTTATGCAACATCTGTTTTGACCCAAATAAAGATGTGTTTTGAAGATAATTTCTAAGTGTAGAAAAAAAAAGATTTGTAAGTACACTTATTATTTAAACAAGTATATGAAAATGTTTTCTAGTTATGAAGATATTAAAACAATTTTGAAAATATGTTCTTTTGAAAAATGATGTAAGTTAAATTAATAAATTTAATATAAGTGAATATAGAGTAAACATACTTTAATCTATTGGAATGAAATGAATAATGATATAATTTTCTATGAATCACAAATAAATATGTTTTGTGCAAGTTATAAGGAACACATGAAAGAGATGTACAAGGTATGGAAAGCACCATATTTTGTATAGCCTGTTTCGAAAGAAAAAATAAGTTCATTGTAATTTCACATAAACATGAAATCCTCCTTTAAAGTATTCATAGAAGGTTTTAGCACTAATGGTTTCTCATAAGAGAAAGTAATTCCAATACATTAAGGTATAAAACCATTAAGTGTAGTAAGTTAGAAACTCCTCCAAGGTTAAGTAATTGGAAGAGTAGAAAAGTTATGGGATTTTTGATAAAATAATTGTTCTTATCTACTCCAGTTTTTGTAAATTTGAAATTTTAAGAAAAGAAGATATTTTGAAAACCTATGAGGACATTTTTTTTGGAAGTCAAGAAAAAAGAAAAATGTTTTAAGACCAAGTAAGACATGTTTTAAAGAAATGGTCTGGTGAAAAGTAAATAAGTTTTTGGAAAGATAAAATTTTAAGTAACCAAGTACCTTTGAATTTAACAGAAAACATCAAAATAACACTTTCAAATGCAAGAATTTTGGGATTGGATGTTTCAAAAATTTAGAAGCTTTAATTTTTGAAGTAAAATGATAAATACCAAACCAAACCAGACTTTTAAATATGGAGTAGATAGGAATCATTTCCTAGGTGTAACGGGAAAAGTGTGTAGCTATAGCAGTAATTACTCTTAGTAGTAATAATAAAAATTTCCGTAAGGTGTATAGGACACTAGCAAAAACCTAGAAATGTTGCTTCATGTATGTAGACTATAGAAGAATAGTGAAATGATATTAGTAAGAAGGTAAGACACACGTGGTTGGGATAGGTAGACCATAGTTGGGGGAAAAATGAAAGGTAAAGAGAAAATTTTCGCAAGCTTAGTTGCCTTTTTAGATAGAGACTGCATAGACTGAAATCCTGATCCATTGCTGCTAATGAGACTTTGTTATTCCTTTTTTAGCATGGAATAGAAGAGATGAATGATCTTATTCATCATGAGTAATACAACGTAAGTTGGTAATAGGTAATAGGCGGCAGGAGGAGCATATGAGTTACTTGGGTTCTTAGAGTAGGACCTTCCTATGCCAGAGTGGACATGGTCCTAGACCTCCTAGCCCTAGATGATAGCTGTGTTTAGTTGCTATATTAAAAGAAGAGTAAAAGCAGATAAAATGTAACTAAAAGAAAAACAGTAAGATCTAAAGAAAGCAACACAAACGTCAATAGAAATAAATGAGAATTGTAAAAGAAAAATACATCTTTCTCATAAATTAAGCTTGGGAAATTTTTTAAAAAGAAAAATCTTTCTTATGTAAATCGTGCTTGGGAAAGAAAATAGAGATTTTATAGGATAGCGGAATAAGTTCCAAATACGGAGAGAGAAGTACGCAAAAGTAAAATAGAGAAATGTGAAATTTTTCTATTTTCCACCTTCTTTATAACATAAGAAATCAAAGTTGGAAAATTAGAATTTTCTAAAAATTTAAAGTTGTGTGGTAGGTTTGGACGTAAAACTTGTTGAACTATGCTCCTATTCAGTAGGAGTGTGGGAAAAATTGGATGAAAAATGTTTTGAGTTTTCAAGAGATTGCATTCATATAGAAATTGCAAGTATATTTAGGATGTGTGAATCATGTTTTGAAAGGAAATTCTAAAAGAAAAAGCATTCATATATGAGGTACCGCTTATAAATTCTTGTACATGCATATATTTTATGATGTATTGCACTTTGCACAATGACACGGATGGTTGAAAAATTGGATGTACACAAAATGGATATAATTAATGCGAGGAATTACATAGTTTTAACCTTGCCAAATTTCGGGGATGAAATTTCCTAAAGGGTGGGAGAATGTAACACCCCGATTTTTTATATAATTAAATAATCAAATAGTTATGAACAGTGAAAATAAGCATTTTTGGAACTGTCAGAATTTGGACTTGAAACTTATTCCATTGTGTTCGTGGCGACTTTCTGATCAATTTACATATATAATATGTCTCGAACGGAGTTCGTATGAAAAAGTTATTGACATTCGAAGTTTTGTATTGAGAAATAATTATACATGTAAATGTACGTAAATATATTTGTTATAAATAAGTATATGTGCGTATGAAATTCCAGAATAACGCGTATTTGAATTTTAAAATAGACGCGCGTCATAAAGTTAATTAATTAACATTGCCATCATAAAGGAAATTAATTGATATCAGTAATTAAAGGCAATTAATTAACATTAGTAGGCAATGTAATCAAATCAACTATTGGAGGAAACTAATTTACATTAATTGGTCACGTGGGAAATTCAAAATAGACAAGTTTTATACTGGAAAATTAATCAAGCAGCTGATGGTGATTAATTAGAATAAACAAGCAACATAAAAAAAGTTAAACGTTTATAATTTATAACTTTTAAAAGTTAACATTTATATATAACATTTAATAAAACAAATAAGGCATGTTTAAAATCCAAAATAGACGTGCGTTATAAAGAGCATTAAATCAGATAATCAATGAGAGTTAATTGGAATTAATAGGAAACGTTTAAACGTTAAACGTTTATAATAAATAAAATATTTAAAAATAAATCAGGCGCGCTCATTCTGCACCCTTTTGAACAACCTGATTTGCTTCGTTTTAAGCGGACGGACGACATTATTTTGACTCTCTATAAATAAAGAGGCAGGGCTAGCCTTCAAACTCATATTTTTCTAAATGGGTGCGGAAGCCTTGTCACTCTTCTTTCTCCTCCATTTCTTCAGAAATTAGCTATTTTAGATTTACGCCTTCTGAATTACAATTTGGAGCTAGAAATTATAGGTATAAAATAGAGATTTTCAAATAAAGTCGTTCGAATGAGGTAAAGTTATCAGATCTGGTTCTCTAGTTTATTTATTTTATTTTTCTTCAATTAGATTCGAATTTCTAAATCCATATAAATCCCAATTTGTGGATCCAAATAGGGTTGCAATAGGGAAGGCTGTGGATAATAGAACTGGGTTAAAAATCAGATCTGGAACTTAGAGTGTTTTCTTTCCAAGTGAGTCGATTTAATTATATATCTTTTATGTTTACGATATATTATCGTCAGATTCCTATTAAATAATTTTATTCAGTATTTATTTCTGTAATTAATTCTGTTAATTAGTTATGTTGAGACTGTAATTGTATAAGAGAGCTTATACTTAATTATTATTTATATGGAAAAAAGGGAAATAGTAATCCAATTAAATATAAATAATATTAGGCTTGACAGTTAGAGAAAGGCATAAGCCTAAAAGTAAGAAATTTACAGTTATTTACATCTATTTTAAAATTTGAAATTTAGCCTGTAAATGTTAGCTTCTTTTTATTCCTTTTTACGCGAATAAAATAGTAAAGAGAAGAATTCGCAAATACGGACCAAAATAAAAGTACACTAGATTTACAGAAATTAGATGTAAAATAAGAAAAGATGAAATAAAAGAGAAAAATAGAATTTTGCACTAAATTATGCTAAAACGGGGAAAATAAATTAAAAGTGAAAATCTAATAACTTGATTTTGAAGTAAGTGATAGATTAATGGGTTGGTTTAGAAAAGAGAATACATTTCCATAGTTTAATATTAAAAGATAACGATAAACGTAATTGGAAGAATAAAAGAAAGAAAAAGGGAATTAGTGTAAAATAGAGAAACTATGTATTTGGCACTATCCAAAAAGTAAAAGAAATAATATATATTGGAGTTACGGATTATTGTTTATAGCATTGTTTAGTATTAAAACATGGAAATGGAATTTTAGCACAGTTTTTGTAACCAACCAAATAGAATAGAACTGTAACAACCCGCATATTTATCGATTTTATATTTTAAATATTTTATTTAAATATAACATCGTTCGTCGGATTTTAGTCTGAAAAGCTACTTTTTGCAAACAATCGAATTTGGACTCGAGACCCCCTCCATTGAGTTCAAAATGCCGTTTGCGACCTTTTTGAGTATAAACTTCGATATGTTTGGAGATAGTAGAATTTTGCTACTTTTTCACTTAGGGCTTTAGTTTGGGTTTCAGCCCTATATCCTAACACAAGCCCCTAGCTCCACCCCCACTTATCTTCATTCACTTCCATTTCCTAATACAACTCAAGCTTTATCAAAAATGGGGGAAGAGAAAAAGAATTAGGAAATTCAAAGCCCTAATCATCTTTGCAAATCCAAGTTCTATCTCCAAATTCAAGAAGAAGCTATTGGTAAGCCTTCTCTTCATCTTCTCCAACTCTTTCCTTCTTCAATTTCAGAAATTCCTAAACCTAACTTTGGGAATGTTCTTCTTTTAAATCTTAGATTCAAGCTTCTTGAGTTGGGATTGAAGAGTGGTTGATCTTCCTTTGCTTTCAAGCCTCTTCTTTATCGTTTTTGGGTTCAAAGGTGAGATTCTTATCTCACATATATGTCTATATCTATCTTTGTTGTTAGGAATGAATTCCTAACACTTATTCATGTGCATTTGATTTTGGTTTGGATTGATTTTGTGTATATTCCAATTTTTGGTGTTTTGGTTTAATTGTTGTGAAAATCCTATTATGGATATTTGGACATTGATATTCGAGGCGTATCGAAGAGCCATTAAGGCTGGGTTGTCGCTTGGCATAATTCCTTAGTCGTTGTTGCCCGTCCGATCGTTATCAATATCGTTTGGCCATCATTGGTCTAGGTTCAGGAAATGTCTGAAATTCCAGTTTCAGACGTCTAAATTGATATTTCAGATGTCTGAATATTATTCTAGGAAAATTTATATTCCCAGATTCAGACGTTTGAAATAGAGGTTCCAGACGTCTGAATTGGTTCGTTTGCGACCAGAAAGGAAATAGGCAGAAATTGCCTACTTTCAGACATCTGAAATATAGGTTTCAGACGTCTGAATCTGTGATCTGGAAAATATTTAATTTTCCAGATTCAGACGTCTGAACCATTTATTTCAAACGTCTGAATCTGCTATCTTTTTCCAGTTTGCCTGTTTTGCTTGAATTTCCAAATTTAATCGATTCGTGTTGATTCCCATTAGTTGTTATCATATTTTATCGACTTTGATGACCTTTTCTGTGGGGTTTTTGGAATATCCATTTTTGATGATTTGGTATCGATTTCTTTGGATTTTATTCACGTCTTCGAATGTGAATTTTGATGATTGATTGTTTCTACAATCATTTTTGTGATTTGTCACTTTAAAAATATAAAGGTTTTCTATACTAGTAGTAAATATCAAAACCCCTTTCATCAAAATGATTTTTACACTATTTTATTACAAAGCTCGTTTCTTAAACTGTTTTCCAATCTATTAGTATATACAAACCTTTACCTCATTCATATAAGAAAATCTAATTAAACGGCTTAGCAAAACAAGTGGTATGAAATGCTTGCGTTTACTTCGTCGGTTAATTTATGGACTTGTTCGATTGAATCTCTTGTGACAATTTTCTAGTGGAGATCTACAATTTGTTCGCAAATATTTAAGTTAAGCTAGTGGTTATGGGACATGAAGCTAAACTCATATATTTACTAGCTTATTGTAATTGACACTTCTTGATGATCGATGATGATCATTTTATGGTTTAGACTAGCAATGTGCGATGTCTCTTTGTCCACGTGGAGGACTGTTCCTCGTTTTAATGAGCTTCGGCTCATCAGGAGGAGCTTCGGTTCATTGTCCGCAATGGGGGACTATACCCTGTCAGGAGGAGCTTCGGCTCATCAGGAGGAGCTTCGGCTCATCAGGAGGAGCTTTGGCTCATTGTCCGCAATGGGGGACTATACCCTGTCAGGAGGAGCTTTGGCTCATCAGGAGGAGCTTCGGCTCATTGTCCGCAATGGGGGACTATACCCTTTTAGGAGGAGCTTCGGCTCATCAGGAGGAGCTTCGGCTCATTGTCCGCAATGGGGGACTATACCCTGTTAGAAGGAGCTTCGGTTCGTTTTTATGGGATAACGACCCATTTTATGATACGCGTGTTGGGGAGTTTTCACACTCCCGTTTTCTTGTGATTTCCATATTTCTATTGATCGATTTCTAGAATTTGTGTTTCACCAATTTTCGTGATTTGCATTGATAAGCTTTATCAATTATTGTGCATTAGTGAATTTGTGCTTCACCGAATTTTACAAATTGGCATTAAAATGTATGTCGTTATTTGTGGCTTGGTGAATTAAATTAGGAATATGACATTCTTTTAATTTTTGAGAAGACTCTTGTGAAATTGGTTAATCTCTGGATTGATTTTCGATTAGATACTTATCACAGTATGGATGTATGGTTATCATACGTTTTTGTTATATCTCTTCTTATATCTCACTTTACCTGATATTTATAGCTAGACTGATCCGTTTATTATTTTCTTCTTAAATAATACTCGAGTCGGACTAAGATTTTACAAGTGCTTCCTCATGACTACCTATCTGGAGCCATCTTCTGATTTTTGGCTAACTACTTTAGTTTAGTAGTTTTTGGTTGTATACATTTGAGATATAGACTCATTGATGTATACATATTCTGTTGTCTAGCACTTGTATCTTTTCTTTTGTGTTATTGTGGATCTTATTTGACCACTACTCTGATGTACACTTTCATGTGTTATATTCATATCTATTTCCGCCTTTGTGATATGAATTGTCTATGACTGATTTATGTTATGCTTATTTCTATATTTGTTTCCGAAGTCCATATAGCCACTGTGTATTAGCTTTGAGTTTGTATTGGTAAGTTGGATTTACTCTTGAGATGAAAGTTATATTTTTATCCGGCATATCGGTACTCGCACAAAGCAATTATACAGATGGTCGCTCCTCAACAGCCTTATTCTCCGTGCTTGTTGATGGCATTACCCCGTATTATCCTTGGCTAGCGTGGGTATAGAGGTGGAGCGTCACAAGAACTACTTCCTAGAATATAAGAAAATAAAGTGAATAATTACAGGAAGTAAAGAAGAATCAAGTTAATTATTAGACAAGACTAGAAGCAATTAACATAAATGTACCTAGATCTGCAATTACTGCGCAAATAATACAATAAAGGCAAAGCGGCTATTATGATAAGTAAATTTGAGACAATCGGACGTAGTCCCAAGCTAAGATTGTCATATAAAATAAGAGAATTAAAGAAAGTTCAATATCATAATAAAAGAAGACAGACTAGAATAGAGATGAGACACTTGTAATTATATTTATAATATATAGATTATAAAAGAATACAGAAGTGACAATTACAAGTAAAGTTATAACATAAGTTATAATTAAGCAGAAAGAATAGAAAAGGCTTATTTTAAGACTTAGATTAAGTTAATAAGTAAATAGAGAAGAAATAACAGAAGAGGCTTATTTAAAAACATACACTAAGTTAATAAGCAAACATAGAAACATGGCCTATACCAACAGCATTCCCTTTCAGTCCGGAACTGATTGTCGCACAATAGTTAGGTGAGGCTGGGACAAGCTTATGCTGATTAGGGTAAATAAGTGGCTAACAGAATAAGAAAAGTAAATTAAACGCATAGTAAAAGATTAGATGTAGGGTATAATAAAATAGTAAGATGCATTTAAAGAACCCCAAAGGAAGAAGAGCCTAAAGAAGCAGTTCATCACAGATTTCAGTACAGAAGGAGCATGTCCAACTTAGATATTTTGGACTCGAGGAAGTACGAGACTTCAAAAGGATGTGAGGGTACTCTAGGATGGCCCTTTGGGGTATGCATAACGGAGCAGTCCCCCGGAGGCAGGTTTGTAGGTGTTCCATCTAGAGAGTATGCCTTGACTGTTTTTTGCATGGCAGGACCATTGTAGGCAGTCAAAAAGAGTTGATGTTTGGAGTAGGATAATCGTATAACACCGTACTTGACTTGCGAGTAGGTTTTAGTGGGCAGGACCTAAAAGGTTAGTCGAATGTGGATATCGGGCCAGCATCAAAACCTAGAAGCGAGTTCGGGAAAGACTAGAGTTAAACCAAAAGGCCAATGATTCTTTCACTATTGAGACATCGGATGAGGGGCATAGCCAATTGGATGTTTAGATTGTTTGCAGTAGGGCAGCGCCACTTAGCTGTTTAGAGGTCTTTCGATTAGTTGAGGGGTAGCTGCGTGGTGCCATAGCCACAATGAGAAAAGGGACAGAAAAAGTAGGATATCTATATTGTAGGCCTAATGAGGAAATCCTTTACAGATATAGAAAATCCCCGACTGAGTTCCGTACAAGGTTGACCTTGTTTAGCGGGATTCAGGGAGTAGACAGAACGATTACTTATAGTTCTCAAGGTACACACTGGGTGGTACATTGTGGATGTCCGAGCATTAGTATAGGCTAGTGCGGACGCAGTTTTACGTTTTCATAGCAGACAAAGGAACATCTGTATTGTAGGCCTTACGAGGCAGCCATTATAGATGTAGTCACCGAACGCCCTAGCAGTGAGACAATGGAGTCCTTTTCGAGGAGCATACGAAAGGTACTAAGGGTAGTACCTAGGACCAATACGGTCATTGGGAATATAGCTACATATATATATTAGTTATTAGGTTTTGACCTACTAGGGAGTAGATGGGTACTATTCACACATAGGGACGAGAGTATTATAAACCCAATAAACCTAATATAACGGAAAATGGAAGTAAAATGGTATATGTAGAATAAACTAAGAAGCGTATTATTTGTCCATTCACCAGAACTTTAGTTCTGACCCCCTCCTCGTAACATCCTACATGTTAAGTAGATGGTAGAGACTTTCCAGCTTTGAGACACTTATTTAGAAAGTGTTATTATTTTGGTGAGTATTTACTTACTATTATATTTTAGTCAGTTTCGCTGTGAGATATTTATCTAAGCTCTGATATATTTGTCTTTGCCTATTTGCAGGATACAAGAAACCTAACTCGGGCTTCAGTGGGCTTGGATTCTAGCATTTTTGCGAAAAATCCGGACCCACTGGAATTCGGGTTGTTACATCTGGTATCAAAGCCTAGGTTTAGGATTCCTAGGTAGATAGTGAGTGAACATATTTGTATTTATATATATATAACCCTAGACCCAAAGAGAAATCCATTCTCTTGAGAAAATCAACATTTGGAAAGAGTTTGGGAAACAGTTTTGTACATCGAAGTTTGGATTATAGAAATCCAAAGAGCTAAAGGCCCTAGAATGACAAAGATTTTAGATATACAATAGATTCAGTATAGAAATGGGTAGCCTTGTGAAAACAATTGTCGATTTATAATTGTTACAGAAAAGCAAATTTGGCGGTACGGCCTTAGAATAAAAAGAAGCATAAGAGAGGTAATGGATTAGTAACATATATAATTGGATTGAGAAGAATGACTTCGTGGGTATATTTGGGAAAGTATAAGGAAGTTAAGAACCCACTTTGAGTCTAGCCCAATAATTAAACTTTTAAGAATTTGTAAAAAAGAGATTTAGAGAGTTTTCAAGTTTTCAAGTTTTAAACTTAAATGTTTACAGTTTTAAATATGTACTGGTTTAAACATGAAAAATTGTGTGAAAATAATTTTTGAAAGAAAAAGAGACATTTTTGAGATTTGAAAATTTGAAAAACATGTAACATATTTGAAAGTTCAAAGAAAACGTAGTTTGAAGAAAAAAGAAAAGTTATGGTTTCAAAATAGGAAATATATAGAGAACTTTACAATTTAAAAATATATATTGTTTATTTTGAGTAAATCCATAAACTAGTATTTCTGGATTGTAGTAACGATGTTTTATGCGACATTTGTTTTGACCCAAATAAAAATATGTTTTGAAGATAATTTCTAAGTGTAGAAATAAAGTGATTTGCAAGTACACTTATTATTTCAACAAGTATATGAAAATGTTTCTAGTTATGAAAATATAAAACAATTTTGAAAATGAGTTCTTTTGAAAAAGGATGTAAGTTAAATTAATAAATTTAGTAGGAAATATCTACTGTAAGTGAATATAGAGTAAACATACTTTAATCTATTGGAATGAAATGAATAATGATATAATTTTCTATGAATCACAAATAAAGATGTTTTGTGCAAGTTATAAGGAACACGTGAAAGAGATGTACAAGGTATGGAAGGCACCATATTTTGTATAGCCTGTTTCGAGAGAAAAAAAGTTCCTTGTAATTTCACATAAACATGAAATCCTCCTTTAAAGGATTCATAGAAGGTTTTAGCGTTAATGGTTTCTCATAAGAGAAAGTAATCCCAATACATTAAGGTATAAAACCATTAAGTGTAGTAAGTTAGAAACTCCTCCAAGGTTAGGTAATTGGAAGAGTAGAAAAGTTAAGCGATTTTTGATAAAATTGTTGTTCTTATCTACTCTAGTTTAGTAAATTTGAAAATCTATGAAAAGAAGCTATTTTGAAAACATGCGAGGACATTTTTTTTGGAAGTCAGGAAAAAAGAAAATTGTTTTAAGAACAAGCAAGACATGTTTTAAAGAAAAATTGTTTGGTGAAAAAGTAAATAAGTTTTCGTAAAGATAAAATTTTAAGTAACCAAGTACCTTTGAATTTAACAGAAAACATCAAAACAACACTTTCAAAGGCAAGAATTTTGGGATTTGATGTTTCAAAAATTTAGAAGCTTTAATTTTTGAAGTAAAATGATAAATACCAAACCAAACCAGACGTTTAAATATGGAGTAGATAGGAATCATTTCCTAGGTGTAACGGGAAAAGTGTGCAGCTATAGCAATAATTACTCCTGGTAGTAATAATAAAAGTTCCCGTAAGGTTGATAGGACACTAGTGAAAACCTAGAAATGTTGCTTCATGTATGTAGATTAAAGAAGAATAGTGAAATGATATTAGTAAGAAGGTAAGACACACGTGGTTGGGATAGGTAAACCTTAGTTGGGGGAAAAAATGAAATAATAGAAGAGGCTTATTTAAAAACGTACACTAAGTTAATAAGCAAACATAAAAACAGGGCCTATACCAACAGCATTCCCTTTCAGACAGGAATAATTGTCTCACAATAGTTAGGTGAGGTTGGGATAAGCTTATGCTGATTAGGGTAACTAAGTGGCCAACAGAATAAGAAAAGTAAACTAAACGCATAAAAAGATTAGACATAGGGTATAGTAAATGTAACGACCCCAAAATTTATATATATTTAAATTTATAATTAATTGAATTTTTGAATTAAATTTGTGAAATAAAACGGTAAATAAATTGCGAGTTTCCCTGAAACGAATAAATGTTTGTTTCGAACAAATATTTTAAACAAATTTATAGTTATATAAAATAGAGTTTGAAAAGCAAAACAAAAGTACATAATATCATGTTGTCTGTAAATTTGTTAAATATAATATAAGGATGAAAGCTGCCAGGCAAATAAAAAAAAAATACGTTCAAGTAGATTTAAGTGTGAGTAAATATATATATCTATCTATGTACACTTAAACAACACAATGATAACTAATGCCATATCATTATCACTTCAGCCCCCATACAAATGAAACCAGACAGACAACACAAAGAAAGTTTTTCTTTTTTGATAAGTTAGCTTGCATAGGAAGCCACAATCATCTCAACACAAACATGTACAGCCGAACTAGAGTAGGGAAAATTATAAAATGTATATTGGTACAGGTCTAATTAATATCTCTAGTGCAAGCAAAGATATCATCTTCTCAGCCACACAACTATCTTCAGTTGTACATGACCGAAATGAAAGAAAGAAAAATGAATTTGTACAAAGTTATTTAATGCAAGGTACCTTAGCACACAAAATGTTCTCACCAGCCAGAAAATATCACTGACCTTGGTACAAAAGGAAATTTATAACTCTGTACAAACTTTATTACTTTGTACAAACCAAATAATATCACTTGTACAAGATAATTTATCAACCTGGTGACTTCATTTCTTTATATCAACATCCTTCTCATTTCAATCTCGTTCCATTTCAAACTGAGAAAAATAAAGTAGCATCATCTCAGTTTCTTCCATCAAACTAAGTTAGAATCTGAAGTAAATAAAACTCAAACCAAAACAAATTAAATCAAGGCAAACAAGGGAAATCAAGGAAAAGAAGCTTCAGCTTGCAACCTTCACAGCTTGTTTCAAGAAAAGTGGAAGCTCTGTTCTTTCCCTGTTCAATTCTTGTTTCCAGGTGAGTAACTCCTATTTTTAGAGCTTACCCTGTTTTGATTTCTTGTTGCTTGTGAGAAACTTTTCTTTTGAAACCATAAGTATGTTTGAATCTGTTTGTATGCTTGATGTTTGGAATTGATACTTCAAGTTGTTGTTAAAAATGTTGGTATTGATAGTCAATTTGCCTGCCTGTTTGAAAGGAAAAGTATGTGTATATAAGAGTTATATCACTCTGTTAAACCCTACAGGCTTCTGTCTTAAACAAGTAATATGTGAGTAAACTTAATTCTTAAAGGTTTGAGTTTAATTAAACAGTTAAGAAGATTTTGTGATCATATGGTAATATATATATGTTTTGATCTTGAGTGTGATCCTGAGTTGCCTATGCTTCTCTGTTAAATTTATACAGGGGAATACTTAGTTCAAAACTCAAACTTGTTTGCTGCAAATCCAGGTTAAGTTTTAATTCTTCAATTAGACAAGGTGGTTTAAAATAAAACTAAGTTTTTGTAAGCTGTTTGAAATATCTGTGTAAAGGTATGCCACTGTAATATGGTTTTACATGCAGTCAAGTGATTTATTGACAAATTCTATTTGTTACAAGAAGCTAATTCAAATTGATAACTTGAATACCTACTAAAATTCATGATTTTTAGAACAAGAACTACAATTTTTAAACAAGGGTGTAAAGAGCAGTTCTCATGTCACCATTTTGAACGTTTTGAGTTGCCGGAGACGTTCGAATCGACTGGAGTCGTTGTAGTTGGTCGAGGGGGTAGAGGAGTGATGGGGAAAGCTAAGAAAAATGGAGTTGAGGTCGTCAGATCAACGTGGAGCAGGCGGCAACGTTTTCTATTTTGTAGACCTAGTTTTTAAGAGCCATGGGTATTTGCCTCGTTCGAAGTCGTAGCTCGATCGAGTGCCTCGATTTTCTGGGTATTGGTGGTGGGGCGATTGACGAAGGCGTGGCAAAATTTTCAGGTGCTCTAGTGGTCGGAGTTTGGAGTACGGCATCTTTCCAGGTCGTGGTTTTCGTTCCAGTTTCATGGCAGGTACTCGATTTCGATCGAGGGTTTGAGTTGTTGATCGGAGGGTTGGGATAGGATGTGGAAGTGGTCGCCGATATGTGGAGATGGTCGTGGTTGACCGGAAGTGGCGATCGGAGACGTGCACGTGCACGGTGGAGTGATTTTCTGGTGAAGCTGTTTTGGTGGTTTCGAATTAAGGCTGGGGAAGTGAACTCGAGATTTACTCGAGTTGGTCTTTGTTTTGGCTCGGGTTTTTCTCGCGTCTGTGTGGGCTTGGGTTTGGTTTGTGTTAGTTAACAGGTTATAAAAGGAAACTGGAAACAAAGATGTTAACAGGTTTTAAAGCAACAAAGAAAATGCAAGTTTAAAAATAAATTTTTATTAATCCCTGAGCGTTTTCCAAATAGAATGATGTCATTGGAAATAATAATTAAAGATAATTGGTTTATCTTAAGTTAATTGAGATCTTAATTTAATTAAGAGATTATGATTTATAATTTGTGTAATTAAATTAAGAATAATTTATTTGAGATTTAAATTAAAGAATAATTGATTTATGGCTTAATTGATGTTTAAATTGAAATTGAAAATTGATAAGTAATTAATTACTTAAAGATAATTACTTAATTGAAAGTAATTAAGGATTAAAGGTGGATGAATTATAATTAAAGGTTAATTAATTTATTATAAATGATTAATTAATAGATGATTAAAAGAATAATTATCAAAATAATTTGTAATTAACCAAGATTTGTAGTTTATTCATAAGTAATTAATCTGGTATAAATTAATTATAATCAGATATAAATTGACTTTACTTATGAATGTTTGGATTCTATTGGATGACTTGATTGTTTGATATCCCTGATATGTGATGCTTTGTGATATATCCTGATTTATGTTGTGATCTGTAGTTTACTTATCTGTGACCTTTATATATCTATGATCTGTGAATGAACGATAAGCGTTGTTCTTATACCGCTTATCGAATTATATTTCTGTATTCTGATATGTGATGATTCATTGTGTTGCACTATTGTGTGAAACCCCTGGACTACACTGTACACACACAAATATGGATTTCACGTGGAAATCGGTTAAGTCACAGATAATTCAAATCAATGTTTTTGAAATTGAAATTTTAATTTCAATTGATTTTGAAATTAGAAATTCGAGTTTGAAGTGGAAAGCTTTTGAAATAGAATTTCAAAGATAAAAGTTATTTTGAATAACTTAATCGAGTTTTGAAAATTTAAATAATTGGATTTAAATTTGAATTCAAGTTTGAAATTGAATCCTATGATTTGAAACTAGGGATTGAAAATGTTATAAATGTGTTTATCTGAATTTAAACCATTTAAAAGTATAATTTTGAGAATTTGGATTTAACCCAAAGACTTTAACTTGTATGAATGAATCAGATTTTCTGAAATGAAACTATTTGTTTTTAAAAGAATAAAAGCTTTCAGATAAGCAATGAAATTCCAGTTTAATTAAAGGAATTTCAATATTGAATTGAAAAATGGTTTTCCAAGTTATGAATAAATTGTTTTGAAAAGCTATGATTTGAATCTGTTATCTTTAACAGATTAAAATAATGATTGGTTTAAATCATTTGAAATGGGATTGTTTTGAAAGCTATAAGTTAAATCTTGATTTAAAGATTTAACGAGTTAATCAAATTGAAATGGAAATTAATTTGAAAAATCTGTGAATGAATCTTTTGTTTAAAAGATTAAAGTGTGGAAACTATTTAAACCGTAAAGATTAAATCTTTTTGTTTAAAGATTTAAAAATGGTAATTTGGTTAAACCATTTGAAAAGAAAATTTGGGTTTAAGTTGTGACTTAATTGAAATCCCATATCCATATATTTTTAAAATATTACGCTCACTATTCGGTTTAGCCGGGAGAGGACCTTTGGGTCGTATAACCCATTCCGAATATGTGATACGACGATATGGATAGCATTTGAAGACCGGTGTTGAAGACCGGATATTTTTGAAAATGGAAGGATTACCGTCGAGTTACTCTGCATCGGCTGATCCCCGATATAGAGGTTTTATCACCCTTAGTGACGGGAAGTCCGGACGTGATTGGAAATTATCCGAATTTGCAAGGGCTTCGTGAGAAGTGCCTTCGGTTCTGTTCGAACCCGGAACAGACTTGTATGGATTGTATGTCTGACATTACACTTTGAGATATAAAGCCGATTTCTTTCAAATACATATCTGTTTGGTGGCGGAGAATTTATTCTCTTAGCTTAACACCCTTCTCTGAGACGTACGAGCTCAGAGGTTATGTAGTTGAAATTTATCAGCGATATATCCCAATTTGGTAATGTGGCATGCTGAGTGTAGCTATGTGATGATCATCGTTTGATCATTTGTGATATGATCATTTGTTTGATCATTTATCTTTGTGATCATAGGTTGATCATCTGTTGACCCAAAGCATGGCTTTGTGACAAAGCGTAGCTTTGTGGACGAGACTTCGTCAGGGCCTCACAACCCGGAAATGGTCGAAACAGGAATGTTGCGGCAAGGTTATGAGGGTCGCGCCCTTTAGGGTATGTCATTTCCTTTTGGAAAAGGGTGGTGTTATGGTATGGAGCCCTGATACTTACTCATGTGGATACACTTTATTATGTGTGATGTTGGTTATCGAGGCCTCGGATAAAGGTCCCAAAGGACCGGGGGGTGGCATATTCGTGAGTTACCTGTTACAGGGGTAACCCAGCCTTGTGTTTGCAGAGAGCAGTTTGCCTCTCGGGACGTCCCGCCAGAGGCGATCCCATGCGGTGGAAGGAAGTTCCTTAGCTTGACCATTTGTTGGAAATCCAAAGAAACAATACGCGACGTGTACGGTTTTAGTTGTATTACCTGCTATGGAATGTGGCGGTAACCTGCTATTGAACATAGTAGCTATAGTAGGCATACGATACTGGTCGTATGTTGGCTAAGATTAATATTATACTTTCGAAATGTTTTCTACACACTATGCACTAATGATAATATCCAATGATTTGCGTAGTAAGCATGTTTGACTATCATAAGAAGAAATCTCCTCCAATTCTGCGTTTGCATTGTGTGTGTGGCGGGAGGTCTTATGGTAGTTTCATTTTCCAAAAGCATTGCGGATTTCAATGTTTAAACCCTTTTGCTATTTGTTTTTAAAGATAAACCGTTTTTGTTGCTCACACCAGTCCCATGACTGATCCAGAGTTTATTGTTCCCTTCCTAAACTCTGGGTGCTCATAATTTTCCACACGAGCAGTCTAGAGTTGGGTTTCTTTTCAGATATTCAGGTTTAGTAGATTATCTGGAGCTAGTTCATTCATCGGAGTTGCTTATCTTGGAGTTGTGGATTCATTCTTGTCTGAAGATCATTTTGGAGTTATCACTTCTATTGATATTGTTCCGCTGCTGTTGTTATCTTTTCTTTTCCGCTGATATTTCTTGTATCATATCTCTGATGTATATTGATATTCATTGTATCACTCTGTTGTATCAGATATTGTATATCAATGTAGTATTCTTTTCTTCCGCTGTGTTATTTACTTAATTGTGTTATAGCTCCGGCGAATCGGATTTGAACGGTCGAATCTGCGACATTCTAGTACAATGTGAAGTACGGATGTTGATTTTCGAGCGGGAAAAACCCGAGTCGTCACAGTAAAATTGTAAGATGTGTTTGGATCAGCCCAAAGGATGAAGAGCCTACCGAAGCAGTTCATCACATATTTCAGCATAGAAGGAGCATGTCCAACTTAGATATTTTGGACTAGAAGAAGTACGAGACTTCAACGGGACATGAGGGTACTCTAGGATGGCCCTCTGGGGTATGCATAACGGAGCAGTCCCCATGAGGCAGGCCTGTAGGTGTTCCATCAAGAGAGTATGCCTTGACTGCTTTTTGCATGGTCGTACCGTTGTAGGTAGTCTAAAGGGATTGATATTTGGAGGAGGATATTCGTATGACACCGTACTTGACTTGTGAGTAGGTTTTAGTGGGCAGGACCCAAAAGGATAGTCGCATGTGGATATCGGGACTGCATCAAAACCAAGAAGCGAGTTCGGGAAAGACTAGAGTTAAACCAAAAGGCCAATGATTCTTTCACTATTGAGACATCGTATGAGGGGCACGGCAAATTAGATGTTTAGATTGTTTGCAGTAGGGCACCGCCACTTAGCTCTTTAGAGGTCTTTCAGTTAGTTGAGAGGTGGCTGCGTGTTGCCATAGCCACTATGAGAAAAGAGACAAAACAAGTAGGATATCTGTATTGTAGGCCTAACGAGGAAATCCTTTACAGATATAGAAAATCCCCGACTGAGTCCCGTACAAGGTAGACCTTGTTTAGCGGGATTCAGGGAGTAGACAGAACGATTACTTATAGTTCTCGAGGTATGCACTGGGTGGTACATTGTGGATTTCCGAACATTAGTATAGGCTAGTGCGGATGTAGATTTACGTTTTCATAGCAGACGACGAAACATCTGTATTGTAGGCCTTAGGAGGCAGTGCTTTACAGATATACTCACAATACGCCCTAGCAGCGAGATGATGGTGTCCTTTTCGAGGAGGATACGGAAGGTACTAAGGGTAATACCTAGGACCTATATGGTCATTGGGCATATAGCTACATATATATTAGCTATTAGATTTTGACCTACTAGGGAGTAGATGGGTATGATTCATGCATAGGGACGAGAGTATTATAAGCCCAATAAACCTAATATAACGTAAAATGGAAGTAAATGGTATATGTAGAATTAAACTAACAAGCATATGATTTGTCCATTTACCATAACTTTAGTTTTGACCCCATCCTCATAACATCCTACAGGTTAGGTAGATGGCAGAGACTTTCCAGCTTTGAGACACTTATTTAGAAAGTGTTATTATTTTGGTGAGTATTTACTTACTATTATGTTTTAGTCAGTTCCGCTGTGAGATATTTATCTGAGCTCGGATATATTTTTCGTTTCCTATTTGTAGGATACCAGAAACCCAACTCGGGCTTCAGTGGGTTTGGATTCTAGAATTTTTGCGAAAAATCCAGGCCCACTGGAATTTGAGTTGTTACATCTGGTATCAAAACCTAGGTTTAGGATTCCTAGGTAGATAGTGAGTGAATGTATTTGTATTTTTAAATATATATATATATATATATATATACACACCCCTAGACCTAAAGAGAAATCCATTCTTTCGAGAACATCAACATTTGGAAACAGTTTGGGAAACAGTTTTGTACATCTAAGTTTGGATAGAAATCCAAAGAGCTAAAGGCCCTAGAATGACAAAGATTTTAGATATACAATAGATTCAGTATAGAAATGGGTAGCCTGGTGAAATCAATTGTCGATTTATAATTGTTGTAGAAAAGCGGATTTGGCGGTAAGGCCTTAGAATAAAAAGAAGCATAAGAGAGGAAATGGATTAGGAACATATATAATTGGATTGAGAAGAATGACTTCGTGGGTATATTTGGGAAAGTATAAGGAAGTTAAGAACCCACTTTGAGTCTAGCCAATAATTAAACTTTAAAGAATTTGGAAAAATAAATTTAGAAAGTTTTCAAGTTTTAAACTTAAATGTTTACAGTTTTAAATATGTACTGGTTTAAATATGGAAAATTGTGTGAAAATAATTTTTGAAAGAAAAAGAGACATTTTTTAGATTTGAAAATTTGAAAAACATGTAAGTAACATATTTGAAAGGTACATATTTGGCTTTGAAAAATAAAAGGTAGTTTGAGGAAAAAAGAAAAGTTATGGTTTCAAAATAGGAAATATATAGAGAACTTTGCAGTTTTAAAAATATATATTATTTTTTTTGACTAAGTCCATAAACTAGTACTTTTGGGTTGTAGTAACGATGTTTTATGCAACATCTGTTTTGACCCAAATAAAAATGTGTTTTGAAGATAATTTCTAAGTGTAGAAATAAAGTGATTTGTAAGTACACTTATTATTTAAACAAGTATATGAAAATGTTTTCTAGTTATGAAGATATAAAACAATTTTGAAAATGAGTTCTTTTGAAAAAGGATGTAAGTTAAATTAATAAATTTAGTAGGAAATATCTACTGTAAGTGAATATAGAGTAAACATACTTTAATCTATTGGAATGAAATGAATAATGATATAATTTTCTATGAATCACAAATAAAGATGTTTTGTGCAAGTTATAAGGAACACGTGAAAGAGATGTACAAGGTATGGAAGGCACCATATTTTGTATAGCCTGTTTCGAGAGAAAAAAAGTTCCTTGTAATTTCACATAAACATGAAATCCTCCTTTAAAGGATTCATAGAAGGTTTTAGCGTTAATGGTTTCTCATAAGAGAAAGTAATCCCAATACATTAAGGTATAAAACCATTAAGTGTAGTAAGTTAGAAACTCCTCCAAGGTTAAGTAATTGGAAGAGTAGAAAAGTTAAGCGATTTTTGATAAAATTGTTGTTCTTATCTACTCTAGTTTAGTAAATTTGAAAATCTATGAAAAGAAGCTATTTTGAAAACATGCGAGGACATTTTTTTTGGAAGTCAGGAAAAAAGAAAAATGTTTTAAGAACAAGCAAGACATGTTTTAAAGAAAAATTGTTTGGTGAAAAAGTAAATAAGTTTTTGTAAAGATAAAATTTTAAGTAACCAAGTACCTTTGAATTTAACAGAAAACATCAAAACAACACTTTCAAAGGCATGAATTTTGGGATTTGATGTTTCAAAAATTTAGAAGCTTTAATTTTTGAAGTAAAATGATAAATACCAAACCAAACCAGACGTTTAAATATGGAGTAGATAGGAATCATTTCCTAGGTGTAACGGGAAAAGTGTGCAGCTATAGCAATAATTACTCCTGGTAGTAATAATAATATTTCCCGTAAGGTTGATAGGACAGTAGTGAAAACCTAGAAATGTTGCTTCATGTATGTAGATTAAAGAAGAATAGTGAAATGATATTAGTAAGAAGGTAAGACACACGTGGTTGGGATAGGTAAACCTTAGTTGGGGGAAAAATGAAATAATAGAAGAGGCTTATTTAAAAACGTACACTAAGCTAATAAGCAAACATAAGAACAGGGCCTATACCAACAACATTCCCTTTCAGACAGGAATAATTGTCTCACAATAGTTAAGTGAGGCTGGGATAAGCTTATGCTGATTAGGGTAAATAAGTGGCGAACAGAATAAGAAAAGTAAACTAAACGCATAAAAAGATTAGACATAGGGTATAATAAAATTGTAAGATGTGTTTGGATCAGCCCAAAGGATGAAGAGCCTAACGAAGCAGTTCATCGCATATTTCAGCATAGAAGGAGCATGTCCAACTTAGATATTTTGGACTAGAAGAAGTACGAGACTTCAACGGGACATGAGGGTACTCTAGGATGGCCCTCTAGGGTATGCATAACGGAGCAGTCCCCATGAGGCAGGCCTGTAGGTGTTCCATCAAGAGAGTATGCATTGACTGCTTTTTGCATGGTCGTACCGTTGTAGGTAGTCAAAAGGGATTGATGTTTGGAGGAGGATATTCGTATGACACCGTACTTGACTTGCGAGTAGGTTTTAGTGTGAAGGACCCAAAAGGATAGTCGCATGTGGATATCGGGCCAGCATCAAAACCAAGAAGCGAGTTCGGGAAAGACTAGAGTTAAACCAAAAGGACAATGATTCTTTCACTATTGAGACATCGGATGAGGGGCACGGCCAATTAGATGTTTAGATTGTTTGCAGTAGAGCACCGCCACTTAGCTCTTTAGAGGTCTTTCAGTTAGTTGAGAGGTGGCTGCGTGGTGCCATAGCCATGATGAGAAAAGAGACAGAACAAGTAGGATATCTGTATTGTAGGCCTAACGAGAAAATCCTTTACAGATATAGGAAATCCCCGACTGAGTCCCGTACAAGGTAGACCTTGTTTAGCGGGATTCAGGGAGTAGACAGAATGATTACTTATAGTTCTCGAGGTATGCACTGGGTGGTACATTTTGGATGTCCGAACATTAGTATAGGCTAGTGCGGATGCAGATTTACGTTTTCATAGCAGACGACGAAACATCTGTATTGTAGGCCTTAGGAGGTAGTGCTTTACAGATATACTCACAATACGCCCTAGCAGCGAGATGATGGTGTCCTTTTCGAGGAGGATACGGAAGGTACTAAGGGTAGTACCTAGGACCGATATGGTCATTGGGCATATAGCTACATATATATTAGCTATTAGGTTTTGATCTACTAGGGAGTAGATGGGTATGATTCATGCATAGGGATGAGAGTATTATAAGCCCAATAAACCTAATATAACGGAAAATAGAAGTAAATGGTATATGTAGAATTAAACTAACAAGCATATGATTTGTCCATTTACCATAACTTTACTTCTGACCCCATCCTCATAACATCCTACAGGTTAGGTAGATGGCAGAGACTTTCCAGCTTTGAGACACTTATTTAGAAAGTGTTATCATTTTGGTGAGTATTTACTTACTATTATGTTTTAGTCAGTTCCGCTGTGAGATATTTATCTGAGCTCGGATAAATTTTTCGTTGCCTATTTGTCGGATACCAGAAACCCAACTCGGGCTTCAGTGGGCTTGGATTCTAGAATTTTTGCGAAAAATCCAGGCCCACTGGAATTCGAGTTGTTACATCTGGTATCAAAACCTAGGTTTAGGATTCCTAGGTAGATAGTGAGTGAACGTATTTGTATTTTTAAATATATATATATACACACACACACCCCTAGACCTAAAGAGAAATCCATTCTTTCGAGAACATCAACATTTGGAAACAGTTTGGGAAATAGTTTTGTACATCGAAGTTTGGATAGAAATCCAAAGAGCTAAAGGCCCTAGAATGACAAAGATTTTAGATATACAATAGATTCAGTATAGAAATGGGTAGCCTGGTGAAATCAATTGTCGATTTATAATTGTTGTAGAAAAGCGGATTTGGCGGTAAGGCCTTAGAATAAAAAGAAGCATAAGAGAGGAAATGGATTAGGAACATATATAATTGGATTGAGAAGAATGACTTCGTGGGTATATTTGGGAAAGTATAAGGAAGTTAAGAACCCACTTTGAGTTTAGCCAATAATTAAACTTTAAAGAATTTGGAAAAATAAAATTAGAAAGTTTTCAAGTTTTAAACTTAAATGTTTACAGTTTTAAATATGTACTGGTTTAAATATGGAAAATTGTGTGAAAATAATTTTTGAAAGAAAAAGAGACATTTTTTAGATTTGAAAATTTGAAAAACATGTAAGTAACATATTTGAAAGGTACATATTTGGCTTTGAAAAAGAAAAGGTAGTTTGAGGAAAAAAGAAAAGTTATGGTTTCAAAATAGGAAATATATAGAGAACTTTGCAGTTTTAAAAATATATATTATTTTTTTTGACTAAGTCCATAAACTAGTACTTTTGGGTTGTAGTAACGATGTTTTATGCAACATCTGTTTTGACCCAAATAAAAATGTGTTTTGAAGATAATTTCTAAGTGTAGAAATAAAGTGATTTGTAAGTACACTTATTATTTAAACAAGTATATGAAAATGTTTTCTAGTTATGAAGATATAAAACAATTTTGAAAATGAGTTCTTTTGAAAAAGGATGTAAGTTAAATTAATAAATTTAGTAGGAAATATCTACTGTAAGTGAATATAGAGTAAACATACTTTAATCTATTGGAATGAAATGAATAATGATATAATTTTCTATGAATCACAAATAAAGATGTTTTGTGCAAGTTATAAGGAACACGTGAAAGAGATGTACAAGGTATGGAAGGCACCATATTTTGTATAGCCTGTTTCGAGAGAAAAAAAGTTCCTTGTAATTTCACATAAACATGAAATCCTCCTTTAAAGGATTCATAGAAGGTTTTAGCGTTAATGGTTTCTCATAAGAGAAAGTAATCCCAATACATTAAGGTATAAAACCATTAAGTGTAGTAAGTTAGAAACTCCTCCAAGGTTAAGTAATTGGAAGAGTAGAAAAGTTAAGCGATTTTTGATAAAATTGTTGTTCTTATCTACTCTAGTTTAGTAAATTTGAAAATCTATGAAAAGAAGCTATTTTGAAAACATGCGAGGACATTTGTTTTGGAAGTCAGGAAAAAAGAAAAATGTTTTAAGAACAAGCAAGACATGTTTTAAAGAAAAATTGTTTGGTGAAAAAGTAAATAAGTTTTTGTAAAGATAAAATTTTAAGTAACCAAGTACCTTTGAATTTAACAGAAAACATCAAAACAACACTTTCAAAGGCAAGAATTTTAGGATTTGATGTTTCAAAAATTTAGAAGCTTTAATTTTTGAAGTAAAATGATAAATACCAAACCAAACCAGACGTTTAAATATGGAGTAGATAGGAATCATTTCCTAGGTGTAACGGGAAAAGTGTGCAGCTATAGCAATAATTACTCCTGGTAGTAATAATAAAAGTTCCCGTAAGGTTGATAGGACACTAGTGAAAACCTAGAAATGTTGCTTCATGTATGTAGATTAAAGAAGAATAGTGAAATGATATTAGTAAGAAGGTAAGACACACGTGGTTGGGATAGGTAAACCTTAGTTGGGGGAAAAATGAAATTATAGAAGAGGCTTATTTAAAAACGTACACTAAGTTAATAAGCAAACATAAAAACAGGGCCTATACCAACAACATTCCTTTTTAGACATGAATAATTGTCTCACAATAGTTAAGTGAGGCTGGGATAAGCTTATGCTGATTAGGGTAAATAAGTGGCCAACAGAATAAGAAAAGTAAACTAAACGCATAAAAAGATTAGACATAGGGTATAATAAAATTGTAAGATGTGTTTGGATCAGCCCAAAGGATGAAGAGCCTAACGAAGCAGTTCATCACATATTTCAGCATAGAAGGAGCATGTCCAACTTAGATATTTTGGACTAGAAGAAGTATGAGACTTCAACGGGACATGAGGGTACTCTAGGATGGCCCTCTGGGGTATGCATAACGGAGCAGTCCCCATGAGGCAAGCCTGTAGGTGTTCCATCAAGAGAGTATGCATTGACTGCTTTTTGCATGGTCGTACCGTTGTAGGTAGTCAAAAGGGATTGATGTTTGGAGGAGGATATTCGTATGACACCGTACTTGACTTGCGGGTAGGTTTTAGTGGGCAGGACCCAAAAGGATAGTCGCATGTGGATATCGGGCCAGCATCAAAACCAAGAAGCGAGTTTGGAAAAGACTAGAGTTAAACCAAAAGGCCAATGATTCTTTCACTATTGAGACATCGGATGAGGGGCACGGCTAATTAGATGTTTAGATTGTTTGCAGTAGAGCACCGCCACTTAGCTCTTTAGAGGTCTTTCAGTTAGTTGAGAGGTGGTTGCGTGGTGCCATAGCCACGATGAGAAAAGAGACAGAACAAGTAGGATATCTGTATTGTAGGCCTAACGAGAAAATCCTTTACAGATATAGAAAATCCCCGACTGAGTCCCGTACAAGGTAGACCTTGTTTAGCGGGATTCAGGGAGTAGACAGAACGATTACTTATAGTTCTCGAGGTATGCACTGGGTGTTACATTGTGGATGTCCGAACATTAGTATAGGCTAGTGCGGATGTAGATTTACGTTTTCATAGCAGACGACGAAACATCTGTATTGTAGGCCTTAGGAGGTAGTGCTTTACAGATATACTCACAATACGCCCTAGCAGCGAGATGATGGTGTCCTTTTCGAGGAGGATACGGAAGGTACTAAGGGTAGTACCTAGGACCGATATGGTCATTGGGCATATAGCTACATATATATTAGCTATTTGGTTTTGATCTACTAGGGAGTAGATGGGTATGATTCATGCATAGGGATGAGAGTATTATAAGCCCAATAAACCTAATATAACGGAAAATAGAAGTAAATGGTATATGTAGAATTAAACTAACAAGCATATGATTTGTCCATTTACCATAACTTTAGTTCTGACCCCATCCTCTTAACATCCTATAGGTTAGGTAGATGGCAGAGACTTTCCAGCTTTGAGACACTTATTTAGAAAGTGTTATTATTTTGGTGAGTATTTACTTACTATTATGTTTTAGTCAGTTCCGCTGTGAGATATTTATTTGAGCTCGGATAAATTTTTCGTTGCCTATTTGTTGGAGACCAGAAACCCAACTCGGGCTTCAGTGGGCTTGGATTCTAGAATTTTTGCGAAAAATCCAGGCCCACTGGAATTCGAGTTGTTACATCTGGTATCAAAACCTAGGTTTAGGATTCCTAGGTAGATAGTGAGTGAACGTATTTGTATTTTTAAATATATATATATACACACACACACCCCTAGACCTAAAGAGAAATCCATTCTTTCGAGAACATCAACATTTGGAAACAGTTTGGGAAATAGTTTTGTACATCGAAGTTTGGATAGAAATCCAAAGAGCTAAAGGCCCTAGAATGACAAAGATTTTAGATATAGAATAGATTCAGTATAGAAATGGGTAGCCTGGTGAAATCAATTGTCGATTTATAATTGTTGTAGAAAAGCGGATTTGGCGGTAAGGCCTTAGAATAAAAAGAAGCATAAGAGAGGAAATGGATTAGGAACATATATAATTGGATTGAGAAGAATGACTTCGTGGGTATATTTGGGAAAGTATAAGGAAGTTAAGAACCCACTTTGAGTCTAGCCAATAATTAAACTTTAAAGAATTTGGAAAAATAAATTTAGAAAGTTTTCAAGTTTTAAACTTAAATGTTTACAGTTTTAAATATGTACTGGTTTAAATATGGAAAATTGTGTGAAAATAATTTTTGAAAGAAAAAGAGACAATTTTTAGATTTGAAAATTTGAAAAACATGTAAGTAACATATTTGAAAGGTACATATTTGGCTTTGAAAAAGAAAAAGTAGTTTGAGGAAAAAAGAAAAGTTATGGTTTCAAAATAGGAAACATATAGAGAACTTTGCAGTTTTAAAAATATATATTATTTTTTTTGACTAAGTCCATAAACTAGTACTTTTGGGTTGTAGTAACGATGTTTTATGCAACATCTGTTTTGACCCAAATAAAAATGTGTTTTGAAGATAATTTCTAAGTGTAGAAATAAAGTGATTTGTAAGTACACTTATTATTTAAACAAGTATATGAAAATGTTTTCTAGTTATGAAGATATAAAACAATTTTGAAAATGAGTTCTTTTGAAAAAGGATGTAAGTTAAATTAATAAATTTAGTAGGAAATATCTACTGTAAGTGAATATAGAGTAAACATACTTTAATCTATTGGAATGAAATGAATAATGATATAATTTTCTATGAATCACAAATAAAGATGTTTTGTGCAAGTTATAAGGAACACGTGAAAGAGATGTACAAGGTATGGAAGGCACCATATTTTGTATAGCCTGTTTCGAGAGAAAAAAGTTCCTTGTAATTTCACATAAACATGAAATCCTCCTTTAAAGGATTCATAGAAGGTTTTAGCGTTAATTGTTTCTCATAAGAGAAAGTAATCCCAATACATTAAGGTATAAAACCATTAAGTGTAGTAAGTTAGAAACTCCTCCAAGGTTAAGTAATTGGAAGAGTAGAAAAGTTAAGCGATTTTTGATAAAATTGTTGTTCTTATCTACTCTAGTTTAGTAAATTTGAAAATCTATGAAAAGAAGCTATTTTGAAAACATGCGAGGACATTTTTTTTTGGAAGTCAGGAAAAAAGAAAAATGTTTTAAGAACAAGGAAGACATGTTTTAAAGAAAAATTGTTTGGTGAAAAAGTAAATAAGTTTTTGTAAAGATAAAATTTTAAGTAACCAAGTACCTTTGAATTTAACAGAAAACATCAAAACAACACTTTCAAAGGCAAGAATTTTGGGATTTGATGTTTCAAAAATTTAGAAGCTTTAATTTTTGAAGTAAAATGATAAATACCAAACCAAACCAGACGTTTAAATATGGAGTAGATAGGAATCATTTCCTAGGTGTAACGGGAAAAGTGTGCAGCTATAGCAATAATTACTCCTGGTAGTAATAATAATATTTCCCGTAAGGTTGATAGGACACTAGTGAAAACCTAGAAATGTTGCTTCATGTATGTAGATTAAAGAAGAATAGTGAAATGATATTAGTAAGAAGGTAAGACACACGTGGTTGGGATAGGTAAACCTTAGTTGGGGGAAAAATGAAATAATAGAAGAGGCTTATTTAAAAACGTACACTAAGTTAATAAGCAAACATAAGAACAGGGCCTATACCAACAGCATACCTCTTCAGACAGGAATAATTGTCTCATAATAGTTAAGTGAGGCTGGGATAAGCTTATGCTGATTAGGGTAAATAAGTGGCGAACAGAATAAGAAAAGTAAACTAAACGCATAAAAAGATTAGACATAGGGTATAATAAAATTGTAAGATGTGTTTGGATCAGCCCAAAGGATGAAGAGCCTAACGAAGCAGTTCATCACATATTTCAGCATAGAAGGAGCATGTCCAACTTAGATATTTTGGACTAGAAGAAGTATGAGACTTCAACGGGACATGAGGGTACTCTAGGATGGCCCTCTGGGGTATGCATAACGGAGCAGTCCCCATGAGGCAGGCCTGTAGGTGTTCCATCAAAAGAGTATGCATTGACTGCTTTTTGCATGGTCATACCGTTGTAGGTAGTCAAAAGGGATTGATGTTTGGAGGAGGATATTTGTATGACACCGTA
Organism: Allium fistulosum; assembly: GCA_030737815.1. Taxonomy (NCBI): domain Eukaryota; kingdom Viridiplantae; phylum Streptophyta; class Magnoliopsida; order Asparagales; family Amaryllidaceae; genus Allium; species Allium fistulosum. Next base: position 1,339,142,287 of record CM060901.1, on the reverse strand, counting down.
CTTGACTTGCGAGCAGGTTTTAGTGGGCAGGACCCAAAAGGATAGTCGCATGTGGATATCGGGCCAGCATCAAAACCAAGAAGCGAGTTTGGAAAAGACTAGAGTTAAACCAAAAGGCCAATGATTCTTTCACTATTGAGACATCGGATGAGGGGCACGTCTAATTAGATGTTTAGATTGTTTGCAGTAGAGCACCGCCACTTAGCTCTTTAGAGGTCTTTCAGTTAGTTGAGAGGTGGCTGCGTGGTGCCATAGCCACGATGAGAAAAGAGACAGAACAAGTAGGATATCTGTATTGTAGGCCTAACGAGAAAATCCTTTACAGATATAGAAAATCCCCGACTGAGTCCCGTACAAGGTAGACCTTGTTTAGCGGGATTCAGGGAGTAGACAGAACGATTACTTATAGTTCTCGAGGTATGCACTGGGTGTTACATTGTGGATGTCCGAACATTAGTATAGGCTAGTGCGGATGTAGATTTACGTTTTCATAGCAGACGACGAAACATCTGTATTGTAGGCCTTAGGAGGTAGTGCTTTACAGATATACTCACAATACGCCCTAGCAGCGAGATGATGGTGTCCTTTTCGAGGAGGATACGGAAGGTACTAAGGGTAGTACCTAGGACCGATATGGTCATTGGGCATATAGCTACATATATATTAGCTATTAGGTTTTGATCTACTAGGGAGTAGATGGGTATGATTCATGCATAGGGATGAGAGTATTATAAGCCCAATAAACCTAATATAACGGAAAATAGAAGTAAATGGTATATGTAGAATTAAACTAACAAGCATATGATTTGTCCATTTACCATAACTTTAGTTCTGACCCCCATCCTCATAACATCCTATAGGTTAGGTAGATGGCAGAGACTTTCCAGCTTTGAGACACTTATTTAGAAAGTGTTATTATTTTGGTGAGTATTTACTTACTATTATGTTTTAGTCAGTTCCGCTGTGAGATATTTATCTGAGCTCGGATAAATTTTTCGTTGCCTATTTGTTGGATACCAGAAACCCAACTCGGGCTTCAGTGGGCTTGGATTCTAGAATTTTTGCGAAAAATCCAGGCCCACTGGAATTCGAGTTGTTACATCTGGTATCAAAACCTAGGTTTAGGATTCCTAGGTAGATAGTGAGTGAACGTATTTGTATTTTTAAATAAAAATATATATATATATATACACACACACCCCTAGACCTAAAGAGAAATCCATTCTTTCGAGAACATCAACATTTGGAAACAGTTTGGGAAATAGTTTTGTACATCGAAGTTTGGATAGAAATCCAAAGAGCTAAAGGCCCTAGAATGACAAAGATTTTAGATATAGAATAGATTCAGTATAGAAATGGGTAGCCTGGTGAAATCAATTGTCGATTTATAATTGTTGTAGAAAAGCGGATTTGGCGGTAAGGCCTTAGAATAAAAAGAAGCATAAGAGAGGAAATGGATTAGGAACATATATAATTGGATTGAGAAGAATGACTTCGTGGGTATATTTTGGAAAGTATAAGGAAGTTAAGAACCCACTTTGAGTCTAGCCAATAATTAAACTTTAAAGAATTTGGAAAAATAAATTTAGAAAGTTTTCAAGTTTTAAACTTAAATGTTTACAGTTTTAAATATGTACTGGTTTAAATATGGAAAATTGTGTGAAAATAATTTTTGAAAGAAAAAGAGACATTTTTTAGATTTGAAAATTTGAAAAACATGTAAGTAACATATTTGAAAGGTACATATTTGGATTTGAAAAAGAAAAGGTAGTTTGAGGAAAAAAGAAAAGTTATGGTTTCAAAATAGGAAATATATAGAGAACTTTGCAGTTTTAAAAATATATATTATTTTTTTTGACTAAGTCCATAAACTAGTACTTTTGGGTTGTAGTAACGATGTTTTATGCAACATCTGTTTTGACCCAAATAAAAATGTGTTTTGAAGATAATTTCTAAGTGTAGAAATAAAGTGATTTGTAAGTACACTTATTATTTAAACAAGTATACGAAAATGTTTTCTAGTTATGAAGATATAAAACAATTTTGAAAATGAGTTCTTTTGAAAAAGGATGTTAGTTAAATTAATAAATTTAGTAGGAAATATCTACTGTAAGTGAATATAGAGTAAACATACTTTAATCTATTGGAATGAAATGAATAATGATATAATTTTCTATGAATCACAAATAAAGATGTTTTGTGCAAGTTATAAGGAACACGTGAAAGAGATGTACAAGGTATGGAAGGCACCATATTTTGTATAGCCTGTTTCGAGAGAAAAAAAGTTCCTTGTAATTTCACATAAACATGAAATCCTCCTTTAAAGGATTCATAGAAGGTTTTAGCGTTAATGGTTCTCATAAGAGAAAGTAATCCCAATACATTAAGGTATAAAACCATTAAGTGTAGTAAGTTAGAAACTCCTCCAAGGTTAAGTAATTGGAAAAGTAGAAAAGTTAAGCTATTTTTGATAAAATTGTTGTTCTTATATACTCTAGTTTAGTAAATTTGAAAATCTATGAAAAGAAGCTATTTTGAAAACATGCGAGGACATTTTTTTTGGAAGTCAGGAAAAAAGAAAAATGTTTTAAGAACAAGCAAGACATGTTTTAAAGAAAAATTGTTTGGTGAAAAAGTAAATAAGTTTTTGTAAAGATAAAATTTTAAGTAACCAAGTACCTTTGAATTTAACAGAAAACATCAAAACAACACTTTCAAAGGCAAGAATTTTGGGATTTGATGTTTCAAAAATTTCGAAGCTTTAATTTTTGAAGTAAAATGATAAATACCAAACCAAACCAGACGTTTAAATATGGAGTAGATAGGAATCATTTCCTAGGTGTAACGGGAAAAGTGTGCAGCTATAGCAATAATTACTCCTGGTAGTAATAATAAACGTTCCCGTAAGTTTGATAGGACACTAGTGAAAACCTAGAAATGTTGCTTCATGTATGTAGATTAAAGAAGAATAGTGAAATGATATTAGTAAGAAGGTAAGACACACGTGGTTGGGATAGGTAAACCTTAGTTGGGGGAAAAATGAAATAATAGAAGAGGCTTATTTAAAAATGTACACTAAGTTAATAAGCAAACATAAAAACAGGGCCTATACCAACAGCATTCCCTTTCAGACAGGAATAATTGTCTCACAATAGTTAAGTGAGGCTGGGATAAGCTTATGCTGATTAGGGTAAATAAGTGGCCAACAGAATAAGAAAAGTAAACTAAACGCATAAAAAGATTAGACATAGGGTATAATAAAATTGTAAGATGTGTTTGGATCAGCCCAAAGGATGAAGAGCCTAACGAAGCAGTTCATCACATATTTCAGCATAGAAGGAGCATGTCCAACTTAGATATTTTGGACTAGAAGAAGTACGAGACTTCAACGGGACATGAGGGTACTCTAGGATGGCCCTCTGGGGTATGCATAACGGAGCAGTCCCCATGAGGCAGGCATGTAGGTGTTCCATCAAGAGAGTATGCATTGACTGCTTTTTGCATGGTCGTACCATTGTAGGTAGTCAAAGGGATTGATGTTTGGAGGAGGATATTCGTTTGACACCGTACTTGACTTGCGAGTAGGTTTTAGTGGGCAGGACCCAAAAGGATAGTCGCATGTGCATATCGGGCCAGCATCAAAACCAAGAAGCGAGTTCGGGAAAGACTAGAGTTAAACCAAAAGGCCAATGATTCTTTCACTATTGAGACATCGGATGAGGGGCACGGCCAATTAGATGTTTAGATTGTTTGTAGTAGAGCACTGCCACTTAGCTCTTTAGAGGTCTTTCAGTTAGTTGAGAGGTGGTTGCGTGGTGCCATAGCCACGATGAGAAAAGAGACAAAACAAGTAGGATATTTGTATTGTAGGCCTAACGAGAAAATCCTTTACAGATATAGAAAATCCCCGACTGAGTCCCGTACAAGGTAGACCTTGTTTAGCGGGATTCAGGAAGTAGACAGAACGATTACTTATAGTTCTCGAGGTATGCACTGGGTGGTACATTGTGGATGTCCGAACATTATTATAGGCTAGTGCGGATGCAGATTTACGTTTTCATAGCAGACGACGAAACATCTGTATTGTAGGCCTTAGGAGGTAGTGCTTTACAGAAATACTCACAATACGCCCTAGCAGCGAGATGATGGTGTCCTTTTCGAGGAGGATACGGAAGGTACTAAGGGTAGTACCTAGGACTGATATGGTCATTGGGCATATAGCTACATATATATATTAGCTATTAGGTTTTGATCTACTAGGGAGTAGATGGGTATGATTCATGCATAGGGACGAGAGTATTATAAGCCCAATAAACCTAATATAACGGAAAATAGAAGTAAATGGTATATGTAGAATTAAACTAACAAGCATATGATTTGTCCATTTACCATAACTTTAGTTCTGACCCCATCCTCATAACATCCTACAGGTTAGGTAGATGGCAGAGACTTTCCAGCTTTGAGACACTTATTTAGAAAGTGTTATTATTTTGGTGAGTATTTACTTACTATTATGTTTTAGTCAGTTCCGCTGTGAGACATTTATCTGAGCTCGGATAAATTTTTCATTGCCTATTTGTCGGATACCAAAAACCCAACTCGGGCTTCAGTGGGCTTGGATTCTAGAATTTTTTGCGAAAAATCCAGGCCCACTGGAATTCGAGTTGTTACATCTGGTATCAAAACCTAGGTTTAGGATTCCTAGGTAGATAGTGAGTGAACGTATTTGTATTTTTAAATATATATATATATATATATATATATATACACACACACACACACCCCTAGACCTAAAGAGAAATCCATTCTTTCGAGAACATCAACATTTGGAAACAGTTTGGGAAATAGTTTTGTACATCGAAGTTTGGATAGAAATCCAAAGAGCTAAAGGCCCTAGAATGACAAAAATTTTAGATATACAATAGATTCAGTATAGAAATGGGTAGCCTGGTGAAATCAATTGTCGATTTATAATTGTTGTAGAAAAGCGGATTTGGCGGTAAGGCCTTAGAATAAAAAGAAGCATAAGAGAGGAAATGGATTAGGAACATATATAATTGGATTGAGAAGAATGACTTCGTGGGTATATTTGGGAAAGTATAAGGAAGTTAAGAACCCACTTTGAGTCTAGCCAATAATTAAACTTTAAAGAATTTGGAAAAAGAAATTTAGAAAGTTTTCAAGTTTTAAACTTAAATGTTTACAGTTTTAAATATGTACTGGTTTATTTATGGAAAATTGTGTGAAAATAATTTTTGAAAGAAAAAGAGACATTTTTGAGATTTGAAAATTTGAAAAACATGCAAGTAACATATTTGAAAGGTACATATTTGGCTTTGAAAAAGAAAAGGTAGTTTGAGTAAAAAAGAAAAGTTATGGTTTGAAAATAGGAAATATATAGAGAACTTTGCAGTTTTAAAAAAATATATTTTTTTTTGACTAAGTCCATAAACTAGTACTTTTGGGTTGTAGTAACGATGTTTTATGCAACATCCGTTTTGACCCAAATAAAAATGTGTTTTGAAGATAATTTCTAAGTGTAGAAATAAAGTGATTTGTAAGTACACTTATTATTTAAACAAGTATATGAAAATGTTTTCTAGTTATGAAGATATAAAACAATTTTGAAAATGAGTTCTTTTGAAAAAGGATGTAAGTTAAATTAATAAATTTAGTAGGAAATATCTACTGTAAGTGAATATAGAGTAAACATACTTTAATCTATTGGAATAAAATGAATAATGATATAATTTTCTATGAATCACAAATAAAGATGTTTTGTGCAAGTTATAAGGAACACGTGAAAGAGATATACAAGGTATGGAAAGCACCATATTTTGTATAGCCTGTTTCGAGAAAAATAAATTCCTTGTAATTTCACATAAACATGAAATCCTCCTTTAAAGGATTCATAGAAGGTTTTAGCATTAATGGTTTATCATAAGAGAAAGTAATTCCAATACATTAAGGTATAAAACCATTAAGTGTAGTAACTTAGAAACTCCTTCAAGGTTAAGTAATTGGAAGAGTAGAAAAGCTAAGGGATTTTTATAAAATAATTGTTCTTATCCACTCCAGTTTTAGTAAATTTGAAAATCTATGAAAAGAAGATATTTTTAAAACATGTGAGGACATTTTTTTTTGCAAGTCAAGAAAAAAGATTTTTTTTTAAGAACAAGTAAGACATATTTGAAAGAAAAATGGTCCGGTGAAAAAGTAAATAAGTTTTTGGAAAGATAAAATTTTAAGTAACCAAGTACCTTTGAATTTAACAGAAAACATCAAAACAACACTTTCAAAGGCAAGAATTTTGGGATTTGATGTTTCAAACATTTAGAAGCTTTGATTTTTGAAGTAAAATTATAAATACCAAACCAAACCAGACTTTTAAATATGGAGTAGATAGGAATCATTTCCTAGGTGTAACGGGAAAAGTTTACAACTATAGTAGTAATTACTCCTAGTAGTAATAATAAAAGTTCTTGTAAGGTGTATAGGACACTAGTGAAAACCTAGAAATGTTGCTTCATGTATGTAGACTATAGAAGAATAATGAAATGATATTAGTAAGAAGGCAAGACACACGTGGTTGGGATAGGTAGACCTTAGTTGGGGGGAAAATGAAAGGTAAAGAGAAAATTTCCTCAAGCTTAGTTGCCTTTTTAGATAGAGGCTGCATAGATTGAAATCCTGATCCATTGTAGTTAATGAGACTTAGTTATTCCTTTTTAAGCATGGAATAGAAGAGATGAATATATCTTATTCGTCATGAGTAATACAATGTAAGTTGGTAACAAGTAATAGTCGGCAGGAGGAGCATATAAGTTACTTGGATTCCTAGAGTAGGACCTTCCTGTGTCAGAGTAGACATGGTCCTAGACCTCCTAGCCCTAGATGATAGCTATGTTTAGTTGCTTTATTCAAAGAAGAGTAAAAGCAGATAAAATGTAACTAAAAGAAAAACAGTAAGCTCTAAAGAAAGCAACAGAAACATCAATAGAAATAAATGAGAATTGTAAAAGAAAAATACATCTTTCTCATAAATTAAGCTTGGGAAAAAGTTGGAAAAGAAAAATCTTTCTTACGTAAACCGTGCTTGGGAAAGAAAATACAGATTTTATAGGATAGCGGCATAAGTTCCAATTACGAAGAGAGAGGTATGCAAAAGTAAAACGGAGAAATGTGAAGTTTTTTATTTTCCACCTTCTTTATAACATAAGAAATCGAATTTGGAAAATTAGAATTTTCTAAAACTTAAAAGTTGTGTGGTAGGTTTGGACGTAAAATTTGTTGAACTCTGCTCCTATTCAGTAGGAGTGTGAAAAAAATTGGATGAAAAATGTTTTGAGTTTTCAAGGGATTGAATTCATACAGAAATTGCAAGTATATTTAGGATGTGTGCATCATGTTTTAAAAGGAATTTCGAAAAGAAAAAGCATTCATATAGAAGGTATCGCTTAGAAGTTCTTGTACGTGCATATATTTTATGATGTATTGCACTTTGCACAATTACACGGATGGTTGAAAAATTGGATGTACGCAAAATGGATGTAATTAATGCGAGGAATTACATAGTTTTACCCTTGCCAAATTTCGAAGATGAAATTTCCTAAAGGGTAGGAGAATGTAACACCCCAATTTTTTATATAATTAAATAATCAAATAGTTATGGAAAGTGAAAATAAGCATTTTTGGAATTGTCAGAATTTGGCCTTGAATCTTATTCCATTGTGTTCATGGCAATTTTCTGATCAATTTACATATATAATATGTCTCAAACGGAGTTCGTATGAAAAGTTATTGACGTTCGAAGTTTTGTATCGAGAAATAATTATACATATAATTTTACGTAAATATATTTATTATAAATAAATATATGTGCGCATGAAATCCCAGAAATAACGCGCATTTGAATTTAAAATAGACGCACGTCATAAAGGTAATTAATTAACATTGCCATCATAAAAAAAATTAATTGATATCAGTAATTAAAGGCAATTAATTAACATTAGCAGGCAATGTAATCAAATCAGCTATTGAAGGAAATTAATTTACATTAATTGGTCACATGTGAAATTCAAAATAGACAAGTTTTATATTGGGAAATTAATTAAGCAATTGATGGTGATTAATTAGAATAAACAAGCAACATTAATAAAAAAGTTAAACGTTTATAATTAACAACGTTTAAAAGTTAACGTTTATAAATAACATTTAATAAAACAAATAAGGCACGTTTAAAATCCAAAATAGACGTGCGTTATAAGGAGCATTAAATCAGAGAATTAATGAGAGGTAATTGGAATTAATAGGAAACGTTTAAACGTTAAATGTTTATAATAAATAAAACGTTTAAAAACAATTAAGGCACGTTCATTCTACACCCTTTTGAATGACCTGATTTGCATCATTTTAAGCAGATGGACGACACTGTTTTGACTCTCTATAAATAAAGAGGCAGGGCTAGCCTTCAAACTCATATTTTCCTAAATGGATGCGGAAGCCCTGGCACTCTTTTTTCTCCTCCAATTCTTCAAAAATTAGCTATTTTAGAATTACGCCTTCTGAATTACAAGTTGGAGATAGAAATTATAGGTCTAAAATAGAGATGTTCAAACAAAGTCGTCTGAATGAGGTAAAGTTCTCAGATCTAGTTCTCTATTTTTTTCTCAATTAGATCCAGATTTCTAAATCCATATAAATTCCAATTTGTGGATCCATATAGGGTTGCAATAGGGAAGGATACGGATAATAGAACTGGGTTAAAAATCAGATCTTGAACTTGGAGTGTTTTTCTTTCCAGGTGAGTGGATTTAATTATTAATCTTTTTCGTTTATGATATATTATCGTTAGATTCCCATTCAATAATCTTATTCAGTGTTTATTTCAGTAATTAATTCTGTTAATTAGTTATGCTGAGACTGTAAATTGTATAAGAGAGCTTATATTTAATTATTATTTATATGAAATAAATAGAAACAATAATCCAATTAAATATAAATAATATCAGGCTTGACAGTTAGAGAAAAGCATAAGCCAAAAAGTTAGAAATTTACAGTTATTTACATCTATTTTAAAGGTTGAAATTTAGCTTGTAAATGTTAGCTTCTTTTTATTCCTTTTTACGCGAATAAAATAGTAAAGATAAGAATTCGCAAATACGGACCAAAATAAAAGAATGCTAGATTTACATAAATTAGATGTAAAATAAGAAAAGCTGAAATAAAAAGAGAAAAATAGAATTTTGCAGTAAATTATGCTAAAACAGGGAAAAATAAATTAAAAGTGAAAATCTAATAACTTGATTTAGAAGTAAGTGATAGATTAATTGGTTGGTTTAGAAAAGAGAGTAGATTTCCATAGTTTAATATTTAAAAGATAATGATAAACGTAATTGCAAGAATAAAAGAAAGAAAAAGGGAATTATTGTAAAATAGAGAAACTATTGTATTTTGCACTATCCAAAAAGTAAAAGAAATATCTTGCTGTTACGGATTATTATTTATAGCATTGTTTAATATTAAAACATGGAAATGGAATTTTAGCACAGCTTTTGTAACCAACCAAATAGAATAGAATTACTTCCTAGAATATAAGAAAACAAAGTGAAGAATTACAGGAAGTAAAGAAGAAATCAAATTAATTATTAGAAAAGACTAGAAGCAATTAACATAAATGTACCTAGATCTACAATTACTGCGTAGATAATAGAATAAAGGCAAAGCAGTTATTATGATAAGTAAATTTGAGACAATCGGACGTAGTCCCAAGCTAAGATTGTCATATAAAATAAGAGAATTAAAGAAAACTCAATATCATAATAAAAGAAGACAAACTAGAATATAGAAGAGACACTTGTAATTATATTTATAATATATAGATTATAAAAGAATACAGAAGTGGCAATTACAAGTAAAATTATAACATAGGTTATAATTAAGCAGAAAGAACAGAAAAGGCTTATTTTAAGACTTACATTAAGTTAATAAGCAAATAGAGCAGAAATAACAGAAGAGACTTATTTAAAAACGTACACTAAGTTAATAAGGAAACATAGAAACAGGGCCTATACCAACAACATTCCCTTTCAGTCAGTAGCTGATTGTCTCACAATAGTTAGGTTAGGCTGGGACAAGCTTATGCTGATTAGGGTAAATAAGTGGCCAACAGAATAAGAGAAGTAAACTAAACGCATAGTAAAAGATTAGGCATAGCGTCTAATAAAATAGTAAGATGCGTTTGGAGCATCCCAAAGGATGAAGATCCTAATGAAGCAGTTCTATCACAGATTTCAGCATAGAAGGAGCACGTCCAACATAGATATTTTAGGCTAGAGGAAGTATGAGACTTCAACGGGACGTGAGGGTACTCTAGGATGGCCCTCTGGCGTAAGCATAACGGAGCAGTCCCCCGGAGGCAGGTCTGTTGGTGTTCCATGAAGAGAGTACGTTTGACTGCTTTTTGCATGGCAGGACCATTGTAGGCAGTCAAAAAGGGTTGATGTTTGGAGTAGGATTTTCGTATGACACCGTACTTGACTTGCGAGTAGGTTTTAGTAGCCAGGACCCAAAAGGATAGTCGCATGCGGATATCGGGCTAGCATCAAAACCATGAAGTGAGTTCAGGAAAGACTATAGTTAAACCAAAAGGCCAATGATTCTTTCACTATCGAGACATTGAATGTGGGGCACAACCAATTGGATATTTATATTGTGTGCATTAGCGCGCCGCCACTTAGATCTTTAGTGGTCTTTCGATTAGTTGAGGGGTGGCTGCATGGGGCCATAGCAACGATGAGAAAAGAGACAGACCAAGTAGGATATCTGTATTGTAGGCCTAACGAGGCCGTCCTTTACAGATATAGAAAATCCCCGACCGAGTTCCATACAAGATAGACCTTGTTTAGTGGGATTTAGGAAGTAGAAAAAACGATTACGTATAGTTCTAAATGTACGCACTGGGTGGTACATTGTGGATGTCCGAGCATTAGAATAGGGTAGTGTGGAGGCAGTTTTATATTTTCATAGCAGACGATGGAACATCTGTAATGTAGGCCTTACGAGGCAGTCCTTTACAGGTGTAGTCATAGCACGCCTTAGCAGCGAGAGGATGGAGTCCTTTTCGAGAAGGATACGGAAGGTACTAAGGGTAGTACCTAGGACCGATACGGTCATTGGGCATATAGCTACATAAATATTATTTATTAGGTTTTGATCTACTAGGGAGTAGACGGATACGATTCAGGCATAGGGGCGAGAGTATTATAAACCCAATAAACCTAATATAACGGAAAATGGAAGTAAAACGGTATATGTAGAATTAAACTTAGAAGTGTATGATTTGTGCATTCACCAGAACTTTAATTCTGACCCCCTCCTCATAACATCCTACAGGTTAGGTAGATGGTAGAGACTTTCCAGCTTTGAGACACTTGTTTAGAAAGTGTTATTATTTTGGTGAGTATTTACTTACTATTATATTTTAGTCAGTTCCGTTGTGAGATATTTATCCGAGCTCTAATATATTTGTCTTTGCCTATTTGCAGGATACCAGAAACCCAACTCGGGCTTCAGTGGGTTTGGATTCTAGCATTTTTGCAAAAAATTCGGACCCACTGGAATTCGGGTTGTTACATAAATGCACTAGTTTTTTGGTTGGCTCTTGAGCTATTCTGACTTGACCAAGCTGTTCCGACTTTCTTTGGATTCTGCTCGGTTAAAAACGCGGATTACATTTACCCCCCAAAGTACGCCTTTTGGATGAAAGGTGTGCTTTGCTCCAGAACAAGTTCCAATAACAATTCTTTGATGGTTTGAGCTTTCCAACGGCTCTAGCCTTGGCAAACCGTCTGGTTCCTTTGGATTCTTTGATCAATTAAAAGTCACTCTAAACCTGTTATATCCTAGGACTCTAACTCTGCTTAGGTGTAATTTATACATCACAATCATTCTGGTTTCATTCGGGGTTATTACATCACATATCTCTAATTAAATCACATGCTGCCAATTACATCACATATCTCCATTTACATTACACATCTCTAATTGTCTCATGTTCATTCGAGATTTAAATCTCTATCAATTTTTGCTTCTCATTTAGAGTTGTCACATCATATATCAAAATCACATTATATATCAAAATCACATAATATATCAAATCACATCATATATCGAAATCATCCTCTGTTCATCTAGGGTTTATCAGTTTTATTCTGCTTATAAGGCATTCAAATCCTTTTATTAAATCAAATCTGTTTTAAGGCTCGATCTCTCTTGGTCGTTTAAGTTTAATGCATTATCACTCTGGATCATTTAATGTTTAGTTTAATGCGCAATCTCTCCGGATCGTTTAATGTTTTGTCTAATGTACGATATCTCCGGATCGTTTAATGTTTTAAGTTAAGGGGACGATCTCTCTGGATCATTTGTTTGTTAAGTTAAGGGGATGATCTCTCCGGATCATTTGCTTATTAAGTTAAGGGGGATTAAGCAAGCCCATCCGCTCACTCTCCGTAAGGGGACTTACTTCTTGCACTTCGGTCCCGTCTCTCTAGACGGGGACTCTATGGCATTCGATATCGTACAAGTCCACCCACTCACTCTCCGGCAAGGTGACTTGCACCTTGCACTCCGATCCCGTCTCTCTGGTAAGGACTCTATGGCTTTCAAAATCAGTTATCACATTAAATATGGATTTTACAAAATTCAAATTTTAAATCAAAGCAGATAACCAGAAATTAAATAAGCAGAAATCTTGAATGTCTATCCCAGACATCGGACTCAGAGCATGGCAAGGGACCAATCTATGTTTTGTGCACATCAAAGCGGTCTGAGATTATTATCCTAAGCAATTATCCTGGATATCCGACTCAGAGTGCGACTAGGAACCAATCTAGGTTTAGCACATGTCTAAGCGGTTTGGGATCATTATTGTTTTTAGCGCTAATATAGAAAAAGAAAGTGCAAAAAAGAAACCAAAGCAAAGAGTTGCAGTCGGATCTAACTTCCCATCCATCTTGGTTATGAGATTATCTGTCTTTGCCCAGATCCTTGGGCATTCCTTGAAGCCTCTGCTATGGGTGGCGGCTGCTCTAGCTGTGCTATCGCAGCTCTGGTCCTCACGTACTGTGGAAGCGGGTCATTTCAAACCAATTCTTCTATCAGATCATGAAGTTGTCGACACTCATTCGTTTCATGTCTGCCCAACTCATGGAAGATGCAAAACTTTCTGGATCTTTCTCTTGATCAGTGGGCTCTCTTCTCAGGGGCTTTCGCTGGGGAATTTTCCCCTAGTGTCTAGGTATATCCTTTCAAGGGTTTCAGTCGTCTCAAAGTAGGAAGAGAATTTGGGATCCCTCTTTTGTCGTTTCAGTTCTCTAGAATCATCATCAGCTTCTCTTTTCCCTTTGTCTTTTCAAAATCCTGCTCCGAAGGATCCCTTTCCATCCACAACATAAATTTCGGCATCTTCAGCTTCACCTTCAGTGTCAGCATCCTCTTGACATAAATATCTCTCAGTTTCATAGTAAACCAAGATCCATTGGTGGATCCCTCTTAAGTGCAGCCCTGAAGTCAGTCTTGCTCGCAACTCCCGACACCGCCGCCGTCAAAATCGCTGATGGGGCCGACCTATCAACCGCAGCCGTCGTTGCATTGAATCTTGTTAAATAACTTCTCAAGGTCTTCTCGGGCCTTTATTTCACATTTTCCAATGTCATCACATTCTTCGGTTGTAAGCAGTGTTTTAAATCTCGGATTTTGGCCAATATCTCGGGAAAATATCTCGGCTATCTCGGGCGATATTTAAAACACTTTTAACTAAATAGGCTGCCAAATCTCGGATTTTGGCTGATATCTCGGATTTTTCATCTCGGCCATCTCGGGGAGATTTAAAAGCCTGGTTGTAAGACGTGAACTCGGAATTGTCTTAAAAATCTGCCCACTAACTCGGTCCACGTGCTAATGGACCCATTCTCCAGCTGTCTAAACCACATCGCCGCCAAACCCATTAAGTATCATGGGAAGCACCGCCCCATTACTTCCACAGAAGCATCCAACACTTCCATATGTCAGATATATCTCATTAGATTAATCATTGGATCAATCTTTCTGTCGTACATTTCCAACGCGGGAAGCTTGAAATCGGGAGGATTTCTCGCGTTTTGGATATTAGCAGTAAACAGATTTCTGTTCACATCTTCTAAACGCTGATCTGTGGATCCTCCTCTAACCAACCTTCTTACTAGTTCAGCAATTCGATTTTCACCATCCAACGAGTCTTCGTCCGAAAGCGATGTTCTGCCCTCCGCCTTGGCTAGGGAAATCTGACTCATACTCCACTAGTCGCACACAGTGTTCTGCCGTACTCTCCTAGTCTCATTCCGTCCTCCGCTGGTCCGAGGTAGCCTGGGACATATTCCTCTGCCGGTTGCACTCTAGTATCCGGATTAGCTCCCGTACTACTAGTTTTCGGAGTTTCAACTGTCACTCCATTGTCGGCCCTTTCGGTGCCAGCTCCAATATTGATCCCATCATCAGTGTTGATTTCCATGTTGACTCCCGTGTTGCCCCCAAGTAGCAGTTGCTCTGGGCATAGAGGCAATGTTTCATCTTGTTCTAGTTCAACTCTAGCGGATCTTGTATTGTTTTTTAGTGTTTGAATTTCTATAGCTCCTGTAGTTCCTTGTTGTCCCATCATTTGGAAGAATCTCTCCATTGTCTCTTGTTGCCTAGCCAAGATTCCATCATGCATCTCCTTTATCAGCCTTTCATTTCTTCTCTAGCTACATAGTTGGATTGTTGAGAACTTGAGGATACTTCCTGACCGCCCCCAGGCTGTGGTTGACTTACTCTAGTTTTAGATCTAGTGTTAGGTCTCTTCATTTTTCCCCCAATCACAGATTCAAACTCCAAGTTTTCGGATCTACCTTTGTTCTCAGTGAAGCACAAAAATGTTAACTCAAAAAATGGATCAACACCCTGTATTGAGTGTGAAAGCACCAGCCATGTTCCTATATAGCAATAATATAGAGAATATATGTAAAAAGAGCAGAAATAGTAAAAAGACAAGGAGATTTTTATAGTGGTTCGGCTGTTAATGAAGCCTACATCCACTTTATAACTTTCTATTAACTGACTGCTATTGCAAGTTGAATCAGATTACAATATGGTTGAATCTTCTAAGTTAGATCAAGTCATTAGTGTTAGATTTCACTGGAGAATCACAATGAATCCCTTAGATGACTATTGTATGGGAGGAGAAGAATGAGGAATAATCCCTGTAGAGTTCCAGCAGCCAGTCTAGAAGATCCCTATTGTATTGAAGTTAGGTGAGTGTTTATAGAGGTTGGTGAGCTATTGGGCTAGGCCTTCTTGCCAGACGCTTGCAAATCACTATAGGAAGATGCAGTGCAAAATTCATCATGAACCAAGCTAACTCTACGGATGGCTAGCGATCCATAGCTTATGGCTTGTTAACGATCCAATGGCTTGTGGTGCTTCCTCCTACCCTCTGCATTAAAGTCCATGGCGACCTGGCGAAATGGTATGGATCGCTAGTGATCCATAGTGCATGGCTCGCTGGTGATCCATGTACTTTGTGTATTTCTGAGCTTTGCCTTTGACGACCCATTGGACCATGACGCAAGTGAACTATTGAATCTTCGAGCCAAGAATGTGGATCGCTAGCTATCCATCACCTTTGCGAATTTTCTCTTTTCTTTCATCTGATTTCTTTTGGTTAAATGCTCTAGTCTTTTTGGTTGGCTCTTGAGCTATTCTGACTCGATCAAGCCGTTTCGACTTCCTTTGGATTCTGCTGGGTTAAAAATCCGAATAATATTCCTCATCTTCTAGCTCCCACAATTCAACTTTGCGTCGATTCCTCCCCAAACCCTAGCACCTGAAATATGGCACAATTCAACTCTTATAAGGTGATTTAAAAACCAATTTTCTTTCATGTTTCCATTTTGAACTGGATTAAATCAATTTTGTTCGAGGTTATTGTTTGAATGAGTTCAAAATTTGTTAAGTTGTTTGAGTTTGTTGCTTGAATTGATTTCTGTTTATCAAAAATATAAATTGGCTTACTCTTACATTATGTTGTTAGAGTCGGTTGCTTGAATTCGTCAATTGATTTCAGATGTTGATGTTGGTACATCCTTATCCGCTATTGCATTATTGTAACCCTTTTACAATTCAATATTGGATTTTGAAAATGTTAATAATTTTAGTTTATAATGGTTAGTAGTATTCGATTTTGAAACTGTTAATAATTGTGAAACTGTTTATCATTTTGAAACTAGCATATATGTATTAAGAGTGTTTGACTATCACTTTAAGGAAGAAACTATATTGAAAATGAAAGTGAGAAAATTTCATGTGGCTTATTAACAGTTGATGTGCAAACTTTTAAATTTCAAATGCAATATTTTAGCTTTCACTTGTGGACGATGTGTGGTTTGTAGTAATTATCATATTCAACATTTTGTACTATTTATTTTATCCTTTTACTTGGGAAGGGCTTTCCCATCAGTTTTAATTATTTTGTTGCAGGTATTAATCGTGTATTTTGTGTACTAATTCTTTTGTTTTTGTATGTAAGTAGAGGACACCACTCTGTACAAAAATTTACTTACCCTAAATATAATAAGAACAAAATAACCATGACATTGGGTGATGTTTGACTTAGTCCCAAACCAGAATTTCTTTTTCAATCAACCATTTATTTGTTTGCATTACACATATGTGACATCATTCACTGTTTTAGTTCTAAAATTAACAAACTTCCAAGGACAAACCACCTGGTTCAACTTATTCCAGATATGCATCTCAAACATGATTGCATGAATTTCTTTTCTTAAGATATCATTAGTTTAAATAATATTTTAATAAACAATAATATTAAATAAAATGTTTTATTCAGACCACTTGGTCTGAAGTTTATCTTAATTTCACTATTTCATACTTTATTATTCAATGAAATAGAACATAAAATAATAAAACATATACTAAATGATTTAGCATATTAAAGAGGTTTCAGAACGTACTTCAACATAAAGAGAAGTGGTGTTTCAAAAAGAACTTGACCTATTCACAAAATCTATTAATGAGCAAGATACCTTACAAATATACAGAAACACTAAATAATGTAATATTTATTACTAACTTTATCGCAGATGGAACCTTTCTTGTATAAACACACAACCTGGTACATGTGGCAATGCTATAAGACACTTTACAACACTACTAAAGAGATTGCACAAACCATTTCAAATGAAAAATAATTCGATCCTATTAATTCTTTGAAGAAGTTGGTACGTACTCTACATGCAATCCTGTATAATTACTCATACAGATTTCTTTTCAAACAACAAAAGCAAATGTAATCTCGATTTCAAGGCAATGAGACACACCCTTCAAAGTTTCCGACCTATGGGCAGAGTAACTTGATTTACACGGGCCACAAGCACACCCACTAGATTTCCGGGCTACTAAGAACACCCAATTGATTTACATGGATTATAATAACACCCACAAGTATAATAGTATGATTTGATATAGTTTTACAGACTAAGATCGTTGACCTTGATTACAAATGATCCTATAACCTCATGAATAGCACTTTGATCTTGTTTGGATGTGAGAGATGAGAGAAATCAGAGAGTAGTTGATAGAGAATCAATTCAATAGAGTTTGAATTTGATTCTGACTAAATTTGAGAATACTTTAAGTAGATTTTCTTTTAAAATTCGAAAGAGAAAAAGAGGAGAGAAAATATGAGAAAGTAGTTAACAAAAGTTTGTTGGTTTAACCCGTAGTTATAGAGAAACAACAGTTAAATCCATTCGCGAAGAGATACGATGAAAAGGCACTACAATTCAAATTTGAATTTAAAATATACGATCCATATGTTGACATATGGGGTTAGGGTATGTCAACATATCCCTTTGAAAATTTGAAAAACTCTTTTTAAATTTGTTTTGAATACAGCAAGCTTTGTAAAATTTTTTGACACTTTGTACAATCTTTTAAACATATTATACATATATTAATCATATTAAAACTTGAGTAAACTTTTTAGAAATATATTTAACTATATAAAGGATTTAAATATGATTTTCTTTTGAAAATTAATAAATATAAAGTAAAAGTGAATATATTTGAAATCAAAGTAATAAAAAATATTATAATAAACTTATAAATATTTAGAAATCTTTAAAAATTGAATTTATAACAAAGTATAATATTCAAAGTATATGAAATATAATAAAATCAAAAGATAGAAATAATTTAAAGGCTATTTTGAAAAATTATTTTAAAAGCAATAATTAATTTAAAACCATATTTAAGTATATAAAGGATTTTAAATATATATAAAAAGTGTATTCTAAAACACTTTTAAAAACTAATTTTGAATTTTAAAATATTTGAAATTGAAAATTATTTGAAAAGGAAACATAAAGAGAGAGAGAGAGAGAGAGATCAAAGAAGTGCTATCAGGGTTTTAACAAAAATTTCATGACTCTATAACTTATTTGGGAAATCTTGAGTTCTTCAATACTCATGAGTCTTCAATCTCTAACTCTTGAATCACTATATTAGCCTCTTGAATCTTCACTTGATACTGTACGATCTTCTTAATCAATACCTTTCTAATATCATACACAATATACTAATATAACTTGATAAAAACATTAGTATTTATATTTTATATAATGTCATATAATTGTTATCATCAAAACCAATGCCTAAGGTACTAATAGTCTCGCCGTTTTTGAAGACGACAACTATATATATAAAATATGCTATAACTCCCTCTAAGTTACAAAACTCCCCCTTATTCTATGCCTAGAGTCCTAGATTTTATATATTTCTCCCCCTTTGTCATCAACCAAAACTCTAACTAAAAACTCCCCCTAACTAAGGTACTACATAATATATAATACTTACTTATAAAAACAAGTAGAATAGGCAATAATAGTAATTTAAAAGTGATAATAATGATAGGAGATGACATAAATAACTTGTATTAATCACAATAATCCAAGTAAATCAAACAAATCAATCATAAATCAAACAAAGTCAAACTAATCAACCCACACATATCAATTCAATCCACAAAAATCCATAATGAAATAATATATAGTTTTATAGTTTTATTAGAAATCCAAACTATTTAACTAGATGTTTCGAGGAACTTCAACCAATCATTAGCGCTAAAGATTGGATCTACTTTGATGGCATCACATTCTTCATCATCTTTGTTGATGGAACATTTTGGATTATTGGTTGGTTCTTCTTTGGTAAGGGAAGAAATCATCCATCGAATAGTGCCAAAATCTCTCTTGCTTTTTAACTATCTGCATTTGGTTTAGTTCTAAGTGTCTTTGATTTCTAACATTGAAAATAAAGATATTCTTGAACGATTCAAGTGTTTGTTCTATATTTTCGCAAAGTTTTTGATGTGGAGAAGCCATTATTGAAGAGATAATTAAGTTTATATATGAAAGAGAGTGAAGATAGAGATTGAAAATAATGATTTTCTGGAGTGAATAGGTATATATAGAGGTAAGAAGTCATTCGAAATGAATTGGTGTTTCATAGTTATTTTATTTTAAATTTTAAATTTGTTTGAAAACTGGCCGTTATATGTCAACATACATGATTTGCATATGTCGACATATGCACTATATTTTTCAAAACTACTTTATTTTACAATCGTATTGTTTTGGCATATACTATTATATTCGTATGAATTTCCAAAGATAATTAACAATATATAACATTAAGAAATAGAATTTTCATTGATAATAAGGATGAGTAAAAGGAATCAAAGAAAGATACATGAGATTCAACATAACTTAAAACTAGAAAATCCAAATAGAAAGATAGCTTAAACAAACAACTACAAATATGTGGATGAAGATGAATTAGAACCACCAAGCTTGCAGTTGATCTTTCCAAAGAATTTATCCATTTTGTTGGAAATTGAGGTAAATCTCTTTGAGAATGATTTTTTAAGTTTCTTTGGTTGTGAATGATCTTCTCATAATTTTTGAGAAGATCTTTGTTGGATGGATTATGTGGCACATTGATACTTTCTAAGGAAGTATCCTCCTCCTCTTCTTTTTCTTCCTCATCAACTTCCATTTCCTCTCCTTCTTCTTCCTCCTCTTCCCCTTCTCTTATATCTTGCTCCTCTTCCCAAACTAACCTTTTTTCCTTTTCCGCATGCATTTTATAAGGCTCAAAAAAGGGTGAAATATGCATAAGTGAAATGTTGGCCTTGTCAAATTTTTTGAGAAATTGCTACCTCTCCTTTAAGGTCAACGCCAAATTAATTGAAAACTCGAGTAAGATACACACCCTAAAATAGTGTGTTTTCATGTTTAGAAAGATTTTTAGGAAAAGTTCATCCAAAATGACTTGATACTAATTTATGTTGTATTGACCATAAATGGCGAAAAGTGCTCTAAAAACTTTTTATGTTGGGTTATTATAATTACCTATTCTATGAGTGGTACTTTGTTGCAAAATAAGGCTTAAAATTCTAGCTTTCGAACGCAAGTTTTTGTTTTCAAATTCTAAATCATCATCACTTTCGAAAATGTCATGAATCACTTTACGGTTTTGAAAATCAATTTGAAAATTTGAAAGGTCCATTCCACTAGATTTGCATCCAAAAATGTAATTAAAAATTTCACAATTTAAAATAATTTGTGTCCCCTTGACACTACTCCAACTTCTCATTCTCTTCCATCATAAAAATTTCCTTTTAAATTTGCATAAAACATCTTCACCAGTTTTGGATAACAAACGAAATCATTTTGAGAAGCATCAATTAAATCAAGAATTTCATTTCGCAAGCAAAGATTAAAAAGATCATAAGTAGAAAAATCTTCAAAAACAGCAAATCTTCGAGGAAAGAGTTTTCCGACAGATATATACTCAATATAGGCTTGCATGGCCTCTTGATCATTAAAAATATATTCTTTTATTTTCTTAGAAAGCCTCATGGTTGCTTTAGTATTGCTTGAGGATACCGTTGAAGAATGGTTTGAAGAGATAACTTGATCCTCTTCAGTTTTTGAATTGAGGATTTTTATAACTTGATCCTCTTCAGAAATTTTTTTGCCAAGTGTAATTAGTGAATGAACTATATCCCTGAATCTACTACACATATTAGACATTGACTCATTTACACTCATTTTAAATAATCGAACCTGATTTGTTAATATAGAAAATTTGGTCTGTTTGACTTTACTAGTTCCTTCACGTGTAACTTGCAATGTTCTCCATATTTCAAATGCTGACTTACAGATAGACACTCTATTAAATTCATTTCTATATAATAAACAAAACAAAATATTTATGGCTTTAGAGTTACTTTGTGCAACTGCTTTTTGGTCAGTAGTCCAAGTTGAAAAATTAGTCTCGGGCTCGGTGTACTCATTTTGTGTGATGTTTCAAATGTCTAAACAAATTGATTGTTAATATATTTTCATTCTACATGACTGATACGTGTAATTACTGCCATTAAAAAGTGTGAGTCTAGTAGTAGATTGTCCTTCTACAAATGAATTACTAACAAGTGGATTAACAGTGCTACTAACAATATTACTAACCGTGTTGTTAGCTATTAAAACTTTTCAAAAATTAAAATTATGAATACTTTGAAAACCAATTGCTCTGATACCAAATGTTGTTTAGTGGAAGATGGATCTTAAGGCTAACATAACACTAGAGGGAGGTGGATAGTGTGTTTATAATTCTTGTGAATCCTTTTGGATTCTTTTAAGATTATAGTTTAAACAATGCAATTAACGATCACATATTCAAAAACAGATAAATATAAATGTAGTATAATTACTTATGCAGATTCCTTTTCAGCAAAATCAAATATAATCTCAATTTCAAGCCAACGAGACACACCCTTCAGACTTTCCAACCTCTGAGTAGAATCACTTGATTTACACAGGCCACAAGCACACCCACTAGATTTCCTGACTACTAAGCACACCAATTGATTTACATAGCTACAATCACACCCATAAGTATAACAGTATGATTTGATAGAGTTTTACAAATTCGGATCGTTGATCTTGATTACAAATGATCTTATAACCTCTTGAATAGCACTTTGATCTTGTTTGAGTGAGAGAGATGAGAAATATCAGAGAGCAACCAATAGAGAATCAATTCAATGGAGTGAATTTGATTCTAATTGAATTTGAGAATATTTTGAGTAGATTTTCTTTTAGAATTCAAGAGAGTAAAAGAGGAGGGAAAATATGAGAAAGTAGTTCACAAAAATTCATTAGTTTAACCCATATTTATAGAGAAACAACAGTCATGTCCTTTCGTAAAGAGATACAACGAAAAGACACTTCAATTCAAATTTGAATTTTGAAATCTACGGTCCATATGTCAACATATAGGGTTAGGGTATGTCGACATATCCCTTTGAAAATTTGAAAAACTCTTTTTAATTTTATTTTAAATATAGTAAGTTTTGTAAAATATTTTGATACTTTGTACAATCATTTAAACATAGTTTATACATATTTTAATCATAATAAAATTGAGAAAACTTTATAGAAATATATTTATATATATAAAGGGTTTAAATATGAATTTCTTTTGAAAATAATAAATATAAAGTAAAAGTGAATATATTTGAAATCAAAGTAATAGCAAATATTATAATAAAACTTATAGATATTTAGAAATCTTTAAAAACTAAAATTATAACAAAGTACAATATTCAAAGTATATTAAATACAATAAAATCAAAAGATAGAAACAATTTGAAGGCTATTTTGAAAAATTGTTTTGAACACAAAAATTCTTTTATAACCATTTTTAAGTATATAAAGGATTTAAAATATAAATAATAATGTATATTTTAAAACACTTTTAAAAACTATTTTTGAATTTTAAGATATTTGAAATTGAAAATTATTTGAAATGGAAAAATAAAGAGAGAGAGAGAGAGAGAAATCGAAGAAGTGCTATCAGAGTTTTAACAAAAATTCTATGACTCTATAACTTATTTGGGAAATCTTGAGTTCTTTAATACTCATGAGTCTTCAATCCTAACTCTTAAATCTTCACTTGGTACTGTACAGTCCTCTTAATCTATACTTTTCTAATATCTCGCACTATATACTAATATAACTTGATAAAAACATTAGCATATATATTTTATATAATGCCATATGGTTGTTATCATCAAAACTAATGCTTAAGATAGTAACTGATAGTTCATCTCATCGAAAATATTAACATATGGACCTTGCATATCTAATTAATGATCAGTGGTCAAGATTGGCTAACGCATTCTTACGTGTCGAGATGGTTTAGATCCTAGCACATTCCGAAAGTAGAGTACTGCGTGCTGCACACATAAATATCACTGTTGAATCCATAAATGTCATTGTTATGTGCTGGATGCTGCACACAGCAGCACTGAAATCGTTGTTGTGCCTATTTGCATAGCGACATTTGGTTTTTTTATTAGTTGTTGTGGCTAAAAGGCACAGCAATTACCTCACCTGCATAGTAGTCACCTACACAATCAGGTGAGTATATCTCATCTAGGGCTTACAGCCCACTATGTTAATTAGGCTGGGCCTATTTAGGCCTATGAATAAAAAGAAAGTTTATTTATATAATAATATATATAACAATAATTAGGTGGGATGTGAGTTGTTGCAGATGCTGCAAGTGGTCAGGTCAGAGTGCGATTGTTGAACCAGCTCTGGCTTTGATGATCTTTTGCCTTGGTTGAGATGCTCCATGTCAAGGCCTGACCCAGCTTTAAGTAATTGCCCCATTTTCGTTACTGATTACTGAGTATCTATCCGGAAAAACCCACACATCCTATTTTGAATATAGGTACATGTATACACTGACATATATATAAATATGTGATTATATG
Organism: Allium fistulosum; assembly: GCA_030737815.1. Taxonomy (NCBI): domain Eukaryota; kingdom Viridiplantae; phylum Streptophyta; class Magnoliopsida; order Asparagales; family Amaryllidaceae; genus Allium; species Allium fistulosum. Next base: position 1,339,118,346 of record CM060901.1, on the reverse strand, counting down.
ACTTAGTCAAGCATGAATTTGTTAAGGTTTTATTAAATTTATTGCAGTTAAGGAAGTATGATAATTTATATAATTATATTTACCGATCTAATATAGTTATCCATATATGCACCTGACTTATAAGCTTAAGGTGCAAGCTCTGTAAATTATTTATATTTCTCTGGATATATTTGTATTTATATATACACGTGTATGAATTTATATCGATATTAGCTAAATCTTTATATAAACTAAGGATAGTTCTGGACCTAGTTGTTAGTTAATACTTTGAGTAAGATGGTGAGATTATATGCACACACACCCATGTATACACACACACATATGTATATATATGTATATATGTGTGTATACACATACATATAAATATTTATATACAAATACCTATATTTAAACCTTTACTTATATACCAACACAAACACACTATATGTGTGTGTACACATATAGCCAGAGATGTCAACCGAGTATTAACTAAGTAGTTTCACATATGCCCATTTGCATATCATGCAGTAAATACTTTTAGCTTTCAGTAAGGAGATAGAATATAGGGTAGTGTACAGTTGTTATCAAACATAGATACAAATAATGCTAACACTTTTGGTGCTAAGCGATATAAGCAACAAAGAAACATTAAATTAGAATTGCAACTACATTATCTTGTTCTATCCACATTATGTTTAAATTATATTGTGTTTGACTTTGAACATGCCGATCCTCGACTTTAACCATGTCAGGAAAGCTTAAGTGTTGTGAATATACATTTTAGCTTGCAATGAATATTTAAGCTTTCATATATTTTGAATATATGAATATAAATGTTCTGAATATATGAATATAAGTGTTCTGATTTGTGTATACTCGTATTGCAAGCTTTCATGTTGTAGTACATAAACTGAGTTTATGCTATGTTATTATATCATGTTGTGTAATTTAATATAAGTGGTTTTCTTGATGTTGAAGTACTAAAAGTTACAGGGAGAATGAAGGAGGAGGTGATGACAGAAAAGAGAAGAGCATGTGAATAAATGCAAACTGAAGCAAATATATAAAGAGAAGAGCTAGTATTTTTTTTTTTTTAAAGAATATATATATATAAATAACAAAAGGAGGAGAAAGCCTTTCTCCGGAGGCTCACAATAGAAGGCAAAGTATATGGAGCACATATACCTCCCTAGAAGAAACTAGAAAAAGAAGATAACCGAGCAAATAAAAACAACTCAAAGACATGGGGCAGCCAAGAAGCTAGGACGAAGCCCAAAAAGCAGAAAAACCGGATACCCTCTCTCCCACTCTCCCGCCTCAACCATAAGGAGAAGGCCAGTCCACCCAACAAACCACCACCATCCATCAAGCCCAACGAGCAGCCAGGCAGAAACAGCAAGTCAAACTGAGAAAGATCCTGGGCATCCGCCCTCCTGCCCACACCATCGAGCTCCGGCAAGGCCACCGCCCAAAGGTGTAGACAGAAAAAAGTAATAGGAGAACAACATAGTGGGAGCAAAAGACCTCAACCACAAGAGACGACGAAAGAGAACCAAGCGCTCAAGCCAGTAGAAACCAGAACTCAAAAGCGAATCCATCCTAAGCAAGCCGCAACAGGGGACAGCAGAAGCACCTGAAACTAAAACAAGCAGCAGAATAAAAATAAAAAAGGGGGGGAGGGAGAGGAGCGGCGTGGGGAAGACACCACCCCATGGCAGAGGCCTAACCAACGCCTAGTCTAGCGGCATTAGAAGAGCATGAAATCGACAGAAGTCCAACAAGCCGCCTAGAGCGATGACTTAGAGGACCCCTGAATGGTCTACCCCGGAAAGCCAGGAATACGTCATTCCTCACCCGATGGATAATAGACTGAGGATCCATCGAAATGCTCTCGAAAGTAGCCTTATTCCGCGCACACCAGACGTGCCAGCAGATGAGACAAGGAATCAAACGGAGAACGATAGACCGAAGGGATTTCCCTGAATTCCCATTCCACCATGAATTGAGGAGTTGAAGAGGATACATGGCCGGACACCGAACACCGACAAGGTTGCCAAAGTAATTCCAGCAAGCTCTGGCCGTGAAACCGCCAAAAAACAAGTGGTTCAAAGACTCCGAATCACCGTTTCCGCAGCATCGACAGCGGGAAACAGATGGAATGCCGATCTTTTGCAGATTCTCGTCCAACGGTAACCCATCATGTAGCAAACGCCACATTAATAGGGATACCTTGGGTGGAATGCGAGAATCCCAAATGTAGGAGAATTCAATGCGGATGGGGGAAGGAGCTCGGATGGAGGACCAGGCTTTCTGAATGGAAAACGTAGCGCCATCCCATCCTGACAACCCACCATGAGAATCAGCTAAAAGCTTCACTGACTGCATGTGCTTCCAGGTCTCGCTAGCATAGGAAGGAGAGCCCGAAAAATTCGAGCTCGCAAGTCTGTGGTACTTAGCATGGAGGAAAGACGCCCATAAGGAGTTGTTGGCGTCGAACCTGTTCCACAACTTACAAGCAAAAGCCGCACAAAGGTCTCTGGGATTACGAAGACCCAAACCGCCTTCATTTTTGGGCCGACAAATAGAATCCCAAGATACCCAATGGTGACGACGGTCGTTGTCCTTGTTTCCCCAGAAGAAAGACGAGGCCAGAGACCGGTAAGATCGGAAAAAAGAAGAGGTAGGGGTCATAGTCGCGAAAATATGAGTTCCCATCGAATCTAAGACGGATTTGATAAGAACAAGTCTGCCGGCTTGTGATAGAATAGACGAGTTCCATCGTAAAATCTTCCCCCTAACTTTGTCTGTCAAGGGGTCGAAAACTGCGTTAAGTTTCCTACCCCGGTACAGGATAATCCCAAGATAGGGCAGGGGAAGGGCAGTTTCCTTGAAACCGGAGATAGTCTCGATCCAGCAGGCACGGGAGAGAGACATGTCCTTCGAGTGGACAAAGCAACACTTGGAGGGATTAACGAGTTGGCCCGAAGACCTCTCGTATTGATGGAGGAATCTTAGAAGCCGCCTAACAGAGGAACGGCTGCCATTGGAGAAAATGACAATGTCGTCTGCAAAGGATAAAGAGGAGATGAGAGGGCAACCCCTAGGAATTCCGAATCGTTGGATTTGACCGTATATGGTTAAGGAATGGAGACCGCGAATAAAGGTCTCGGCTGCAATAACAAAAAGAGAAGGCGAAAGAGGGTCGCCCTGACGTAAGCCCCTCCCAGCCTTAAAGTACCCATGGGCCGAGCCGTTAATGAGGACAGAGAACCAGCAGTTGGAGATGAGCCTCCATACCATATCAATAAGGGTCTCCGGAAAACCGAAAGTTCTCAACACCTTGATAACGAAGAACAAGGACATGCGGTCGTAGGCCTTAGCCATGTCCAGTTTGAAGACAACATTAGAGCCCCAAACTTTCCGATCAATTTGGGAGATTAGTTCCTGGGCGAGAAGGACATTATCAGAGATAAGACGCCCCTTAACAAACCCAGCTTGAGAAGGAGAAATGATGCGTTCAAGGAAAGGAGCCAAGCGAGTGGCCAGAATTTTAGAAATAACCTTATTAGAGAAGTTGCACAGACTAATAGGCCAGTAATCCGCACAAGTCCTCGGACTATCACACTTCGGAATAAGAATAAGGTTGGTGGAAGTCCATCCTGCCGGAAGATTTCCCCCGGCGAAGAACGATTGGATGGCAAGACAAAAGTCTGCCTGGATAATAGGCCAAGAGCACCTATAAAAGACACCATTGAAGCCATTAGGGCCACTGGCACTATCCTTGCTAAGGGCGAAGACACAAGCGCGGATCTCCTCCGAGGATGGGATATCCGCAATCATGGTACCTTCCGAAGGGAGGACCACCGGGGGAATGAAAGCTAACAGGGCCGGATCGGACACCGAGACCGAGGGAGAGCCCAGAAAAGATTGAAAATGTGAGAGGATTATGTCTTTGACTTCCTCAGGCGACGAAGCCGAAGAACGATCGGGCCTCAAAATCTCGTGAATCGCTAGAAGATTATTCTTCTTCCGAATAGAAGAGTGGAAGAATTTGGAGTTCGCATCTCCGACGACTACCCATTTGACCCTCGCCTTTTGACGGAGGTAGTCATTCTCAACACGCAACTCCGAAGAGAAGGCAGTTTGGGCAATAACCCACGCCTCCTTGTTGTCAGCGGTAGGATGCTCGTCTAGCAAGGATTCAGCGACGATAAGCGCCTCCTCTGCCCTACGGACGCGATCGAAGATGTTCTTGAAAACTTGAACGTTCCAAAGCTTAAGGCAAGCCTTAAGACGCGAGAGCTTTCTCCCGAAAGCAACACAGGGGGAGGCAGAAATAGGGGCGCTCCAAGAGTCAGATACCACCTGAAGGAAGGAGTGGTGGGATTTCCACATGCTCTGAAATCGAAAGGAGGAGGGCCCAGACAGCGATAGAGGAGAGCAGCGAACAATCAAAGGGGCATGGTCCGAGAAGGAACGATGGAGATGGGCGATAGAGAAGGAAAATGGAAGACGAAACCAATCCTCCGAACCGAAAACGCGGTCAAGTCTAGAGAGGATACGATTCAGTCCCGCTTGGTTGTTAGACCAGGTGAAAGCAGAGCCGACAAAGGGGAGCTCAGCGAGGCCAAAGGAGACAATGAACGAGTTGAAATCCGCCATTGCCCCTCTATTGATGGCCGCTCCACCCCGTTTTTTTGCTTGGCTCGCGATGATATTAAAATTGCCACCTAACACAGAAGGAGAGAGACCCAGCAAATCAAGAGCAAGAATATCAGACCAAAGGACAGCTCTCTCCGAGCGATCACACTTGGCGTAAACTGCGGAGAAGAGAAAAGGGACAGCAATGGACGTGGACGAGCACACCACCGAGTAGAGCTGAGGGGAATCAAAAACAGGTCGAGTCGCAATAGATTTGGACCATAAAATCCAAATCTTACTTGAGACATTTGCAGAACCACCGCCAAATCCTAAGGATAAGACAATCTTGGTAATGCCTGCCTGGTCAATAAGGGGTTCCAGGATAGCGACCAAACCAACCGAGTGCTTCCTTACAATGCGTTTAAGCCTAGCCAAAGTCGCATCGTTACCGATGCCACGAACATTCCAGAAGAGAAAGTTCGCCATAGGAGCGAGAGTGAAGAGTTGAGGTAGAAAAAAGCGAAAACAGAGCACCACCTCCAGGGATCAGAAAAAGCACAAACTCAGATCAGATACAGCGAAGATCGAGCAGATCTGTCGATCCGCTCGGACGCCGCTATAGAGCGTGTGCGAATGGTGCGAAGGATAGGAGGAACTCTCCTCTGCCTCCGCCTCATCGCGCGAGAGGGAGGGGAGGGCGACGCAGAAGGAGATAAGGAGGAGCTAACTGATGAAGACGAAGGAGATGAGTTCCTAGCTAAGCAATCTAGACGCTCATTAAGGAGCGCTATCTCTGCCTTACTCATCAGAGGAATGGAGATAGACAGAGGGCAAGCAGAGGAGGGGAGCGAGCACTTCGAAGAACATCGCACGGGAATTGGAGCCCTACACTCCGCGGGATCATAGGGAAAACGAAAAAGAGAAGGGATGCGAACCACTCGCAATCCATACAGACAAGAGAAACAGTCAGGAAAAGGATGGGTAAAAGCACAAGAGGGTGAAACAGACACAGAGGAAGAGTCGAGAACAGATGACAAAACAGAGATACCCGGAGGATGACAAGAAGGTAGGGACGGGAGAGCGGGGAAAGAGATGATCGGACCGTCAGGTGAATAACAGATCGCCTGGCATAAATATGTGGAAACGCAAACTAACTGCTTCCCATGTTGCTGTAGGAGTCCTACCACTGTCGAACTGTCACTAATCAAACAGTCCCGCGCTGTGGGTAGGAGTCGCATCTCAGGGGTAACCTCCGAGCAGAACAACGAAGACTGGCAATAGCCCATACTGTCCGTATAACGATCAGAAATGATCGCTATACGACCAGAGCAGGGAGATCGCCCAAACCAACCGCTCCAGGCCCGAAGCAACCCCTCAACACATCGAAGACTAACCGGCAGAAGAAAGAAACAATACCAACAGAAAGTCACTGACGATAAAAACAAAGGGTCGTAATGACTCCACCCAAGAACCAAACAAGCGAAGCCCAGACACTCGCCTCCAATCGGAAGACAAAATACGACACCACCAGAAAAGCCAATGGAAGAGGTCTCAGCCAACAGAGACCTAAGGCTATGATACTTGCCGAACGAAAAAAGCCCAAGGCAGAGCAACTCAAAACAAGATGTACGAACGGGACCTGACCAATAACCCGACAGAGGCAAAGTGTCAGGTTCGAGGTCAGGGAGCACATGCTTGCGCATGTCAGGGCTCAAACCACCACAGGAAACCTCTAAGGCCAACAAACAAACAAAACCCAATGGAGCAACACACTCATTGGAAGATGAAGAAACACAAGAAACACTCACCTGCCTGCAGATAGAAGCACCATTGCTTCGGATAGTCGGTTGTCTGCACAAGGCAGAGCCGAAAGACCAATACGTCGACAAATCCAAGATCAAAAGCGAACCAGCAAAGAGCTGCTCGGCAGGAGACAGACAACGTCCTGGCAGCAACCGGTCTAGAGGCGCGGACAAGGTGATCAAATCCTTATCCCCACCAGCATCATCCGAGCCAAACACGCCAAATAAACCAAAGTCACCAGTAAATTCCAGCAACCCACCGGAGGCCTCCGCCTCAAAGAAAGAAAGGCGCAGGACGAACCGATGAGAGAGGGCTAGCAAGTCAGACGAGCAAGAATTAGAGCCAGCATAGCCACGGTCAGAAGTGGCCGGAAGCGAGCCAAAGCTCAACCCGCTGATGGGCAGAGCCGAGCCTCCCACCGCATCCCCGAAGCGAAGTTTCGGATCAAATTGGGTGATAAAATCCCAGTAACCTGAAGACTTCGCCACGAAGGGGCAGGAAGACGGGAACTCCGGCACAACATCACCAATAAACAGCGAACCGGGGATGGTCGCATCTCGCACAGAGTAAGAGAAACAAGGCGAGATCGACATGAACAAACCATCCACCACTAGGTACCGGAACCGATTCAGAATCGTTGACGCCCTATACGAGTAGACGCAAATCTCGACTGAGCTAGAGCTAGTAAAGCAAACAGACAACGGCGGAACCACCACTGACAAGAGCGCGGCTGCTACCTCAGCGAAGGAGGGGCAGGATCTCAAGAAATCGCCTCGGAAATAAAAAACCCCCAAATCCATTGGGAACCCTAGAAACAATCAGCGCTGTAAAGCAATAGAGGAAGAGCGCATCCAGAATAGGAAGTAACAAACGTATAAGCACAGAAATCACGGAGCAGGAGTAAGAATCAGAAAAATCGCGAAGGAGAGGTGAGACTCAGGTGGCCATTTTTATTACCATTGAAAAAAGATTAAGAGAAGAGCTAGTAAGTAAAATCTGACTGTGTTAGTTCAATTCTCAATTATCATTAGTTTACAAGCATTTTGATCCTATATATAGCCATTACATTTACAAATCATCCTCAATTACATATTTAATTAATTAAACTAACTTAAAACATAGCTCAATTACAAGAATTCTCTAATTAAAGTCAGCCCAGATGCAACCAGCTAATCCAGTTTTTATGCACGTGCATAGGTGCACAACATTCACAGAAATTTTTCCTTCATTTCTTCTTCTCTACTGATAACTGTGTGACTTTGACTATTTCATCATGTTTTCCTATCTCCTTAAGGCGCTTGGCATCATCTTCTTTTGCAGTTTTGATTTATTTTGTGGTCTCCTGAATTGGGTGCTCATGTTTTTGATGACATAACTTCTCATGAAGATGAATTGGACTGACAAACGTAGTAATGCATGTGTATGAGCATATTCTTTGTGGTGCTCAACAAGTTTTCACTGACAAAGGCCAAGTGTAAATAGAATAAGCCGACTAAACTTGGGCTTACTCTGGCAATGGCTGACTTGAACTTACAAGGCAAGCTTCATGATGCGTTCGTCACTACTCAGGACTGGGGTAGACTAAACTGAATGAAATCAACTTAATAAACTCCATGTGATGGCATTTTGATGCAGGCCAACATCATGATACTATAAGTCGCTCAAACGATCTACGACCTAACCATGATCACAAGCTAAGTCTAAGTCGCGTCCGACTTAATTGGAGGAAGAATGAACGAGTTAAGGAGATGAAAATGCAGGAAAACGAGTTGGAAAGTCAGTCAGGCGCATTACGACCTAGCTACATCGTTCCAGCGACCCACCGGGATAAGATTCTAACGCTAGTGGCCAGTTTCTTTAGGTCGCGAACGACCTTCCATTCCTTAGGTCGCGAGTCCGACCTAACTCCAATAAGTCACGAGTCCAACCTAATTCTGGAAGAGCTCCGACCTAACAGTAGGTCGCAAACGAAGTCGCAAACAAGCTCCGACCTAACTCCAATAAGTCACGAGTCCGACCTAATTCTGGAAGAGCTCCGACCTAACAGTAGGTCGCAAACGAAGTCGCAAACAAGCTCCGACCTAACTCCAATGGATCTCCGACCTAACGATAGGTCGCAATCACTTTCCGACCTATCCCTAAGTCGTGAACCATCATCCACGACCTAACCCTAAGTCGCCACCGCGACTTAAACCCTTCTCCGACTTAAATCTGCCGATTCCAGTTAGTCGTCCCTCTCTCCTCTAAATCACATGCCGCCTTCCTTAAGTCGCTGCCCAGTTATAAAGTCGCGAACGAGATACTTTAACTCGCGAGATACTGATAAGTCGCGAAATACTGATAAGTCGTGAAATATGTTTAAGTCGTTGAATACTTAGATCGTTCAATTACTGTTGAGTCGTGTACTTTGTAAATAAGTTGTGTCGTTTGTATTTTGTTAAGTCGCGTATGACTTATGGTAAGGCGTAAGTCGGTGCCGACTTAAGAGTTGTAAAAATTTGTGTTGTAATTTGTAACTTCTATAAATAGGCCGGTGGTGCCATTTGTAATAGTTAGTTGATTTTGAAATAAAATTCTCTTTGTTAGCTTTGTGCTCTCAATTTAAATTGGTAGTTGAGTGTAATCTCCTATCTCCTCTTTCGGTTAATCGAGTGCGCTCGATTCAACGATTGCAGAAGCTGATTCGCGGAATCAAGTACGCTTGATCAACGCTCGAAGAATTGAAGATCTCTTCTCACGGTATCGTGCGCGATCAATGTGTCAGAGATAGCTAGAATTCGGTATCTTCGGATCAACGAATTTGGGCATTTCAGCATTCATCAATCCACCGATTGCTACGTTCATCGTATCATCAACTTTTGTATTCCGCCGCTGCGTCATTTGGTATCAGAGCTTGTTTTAGCCAATCATAGCTAAGCCGAGTCTTGGAGCCAATATTCTATCGAAGAATTCAAGTCATACATCATTTGTTGTTTAAAGCCGAGAGCTTGAAGTGAAGCCGTGCATCTTTTGGTGTGCGTCGTGTTCATCATAAAGTTGCAACAACTTGGAATATTTCGATCCATTTCATTTTGGATCTAAGGAGGGAAAAGTGTTTGAGTTGACCGTGGAAGTTTGCACGCCAAACGTGGATTTGAATTGTGTTTGAATTTTCTTTGAAGTATAGAAGAGCTAGAGGCGAACTTGTTCAAGTGTGTGGGAGATTTGTTCAAGTTCATTGGGCATCAATTTTGAGATTTGAAGTTTTGGAGTTCAAACTAAGTTGTTTGTTTATTTGGGTGGTCGTGAGATTTCAAACAAGTGGGGAAGTTTGATTCGAGAATTTTTGGATCAAAGTGAAGTTGGTGTTTGGATCTGTTGAAGACTTGATCATGCCTCCGAGATATGATAACCGTCATCATAATGTTGCAAATTTGTATGGGAGAGAAGATCCTGAACAGATGAAGCAACGTAGTGATGAAAGATTCAATAAGGATTTCGAGAAAGTAGAGAGAATGAAGTTCGACATGAATCGAAATCAACGGAGAGTGTCACCACGTTATGATAGAGAAAGAAGAGAACCATCTTTGTCAATAAATCGAGATCGTGGAGCTCGAGACAATCGTGATTATCAGAAGGAAGAAAGAAGAGCGTATCGTGGTTATGAGCATGATCCATCTTATGATTATGAGAAAAGAAGTAGAAAGGACGTGCATGGGCATAGAAGAGTCGATGTTCAGAATCGACGACGAAGTTCAACTAATTTTGAAGAGGAAAGTTATGGTGATCGTGTTCATTTTCGATATTCCGATCAAGGGCAAAATCGATACAAGAATATCGAAGAGGATGGTTATACATGGAAATCAAGAAAGGATACGGAGATTCCAGAATTCCGAGGTGGACTACAAGTAGTGGAATTCTTGGACAGGTTATCCACGATTGAAAATGTTTTTGAGCTCAACTACGTTCCTGAGGATCGTCAAGTGAAGTTAGTTGCTGCAAGTTTGAAAGGAAAAGCCATGGACTGGTGGCAACAAACTAAATCAACCAGAGAGAGGATGAAGAAGTCTAAAGTTGTCAAGTGGGATAAGATGAAAAGGATGATGAAAGCAAATTTCTTACCCTACAATTATCAAGCTCGCATTGATCAACAATTGCAGAAGTTGAGTCAAGGGAATCGAGGAAAGGGTGTGGTTACAAACTCCAACAATCAGAATCATGATGTTCGTTACAGTAAAAATGTTTTTAAGAGAGTCAACGAACCAGTTGTATATGGAATCACGAGGACAAATGTTGATGACCAATTTAAGCGCTATCATTATCAGGAGTCTGACCATAGAAGTATTGAATATACGGAGTCCAAGATGAAAGCCTTAGTTGTCGAAAAATGTGAAAACGAGGATGTGGATGATTCTACTGAAAGCGAGCCAGAAAAGAAAGAGGAACCGACTAGTCCATTATCTTTCAGTGAAAGCGTTGAAGAAGCAGAAAGTAGCGCTGAATCGTTGGTTAGGTATGAGGCAAGAGAAGAGCTTAAAACTCTCGAGGAGGTTAAACCAATATCAAAAGAATTTGAAGAGGACGATCCTACGGAATTGTTCGAAGAATTACCACCGCAATTCGACAACGATAATGGAGTTTTGTTGGAAGTTGAAGGATGTAACTCATTATGGAGGACTGTTGAAATTGACTTTTATCAACCGTCGAAATTTGACGATGAAGAAGAAATTGAGTCAAAGTATGTGGAGGTAGAAGTTGATTACTCTTCCTTGCCACAGTTTGATAGTATGGAAGAAGAAGCTGTGTTCGGGGTGGAGGAAATTCATTTGACAATGGAGAATTCTTATTTAGCACTTGAGCTTACGGATGAGAGTCGACCAAGTATAAATTCCTTAGTTTCCAAGAAGCATAAACAAAGTGAGAATGAAACAGAGGAGAAGACAGAATCAGATAGTTTATTATGTTTGGAAGAGTTCGACAATGAAATGGAAGATGATGATAAGTTGTCAATATTGATTGAACCTGGGAAAGATGCTGATTTTGAGTTGTCTGAGGAACTGCTTGAAGAAACTAGTCTTGTAAACTTTGAAGAGTCTGACGAAAAGATGGAAAGTATTAATGAATTGCTTGAATCGACCAAGCCAGGAACGAGTGAAAATCTTGATGTTTATAAGGAAGTTGGATCAGAATTCGATGAGACTGAAGACGGGTACTCTGTGGAGTTTTCCGAAGAGTTACCATCTCTACAGGACATTCAGCAGCAAACTGAACTCGTACCTGATACTATTGTACGGCCAGGATCGTATTATCTTGTGAATTTGAAAGAACGGGAAGGGTTGAACAGACAAGATGAAGTGAATAATTATCAGTTGGAATTGCTTGATCATGTCTGCACTGCTAGCGTTATTAACGTCAGTTGCTTGGAATTATTTCATGAAAATAAACATGATAAAGGAGAAGCGAGTGGGAGTTCATTACAATTAGGGGAAATTGATACCACACATCAAGGGAAGATTCTAAAAGATGGCAGATCTGAGCGAGATAAGGAAAGACGAGAATCTGAGCATGAATCATCACACTTCTTCGGACAAGACTTCCTAAGTCGTTCCGTGATTTTAAATTTCCTTACAACGTCTCTCATTTTAGACACGTTTTGGTTCTATATAACATCTTCCTATTGGCACAAGCAATATGGTATACGACACTATTCTTATGAAATTCTGTACTACATGAAGGGGATCTGGCATCTAGTGCTTAGTTTACTCCGCACTTTTTCATATGACATCTCTCTCAGATCACTTCCTTATGCCGCCTGCCTGATGCCACGTCTGTTCTATTCCATGCATTATTTAGTTCGAACCATAACATCCAAAGGACAAAACAAATTTAATCTCAAAAATGGTTATCACCAGGGCCGCGTCAAACCAGATAATGAATGGAAGACAGTGTCTCGAAGAAGAAAGCTTTTAAATTCGAGGACGAATTTCTCCCAACCAGGGGAAGATGATGTAGGCCAGCATCATGATACTATAAGTCGCTCAAACGATCTACGACCTAACCATGATCACAAGCTAAGTCTAAGTCGCGTCCGACTTAATTGGAGGAAGAATGAACGAGTTAAGGAGATGAAAATGCAGGAAAACGAGTTGGAAAGTCAGTCAGGCGCATTACGACCTAGCTACATCGTTCCAGCGACCCACCGGGATAAGATTGTAACGCTATTGGCCAGTTTCTTTAGGTCGCGAACGACCTTCCATTCCTTAGGTCGCGAGTCCGACCTAACTCCAATAAGTCACGAGTCCGACCTAATTCTGGAAGAGCTCCGACCTAACAGTAGGTCGCAAACGAAGTCGCAAACAAGCTCCGACCTAACTCCAATAAGTCACGAGTCCGGCCTAATTCTGGAAGAGCTCCGACCTAACAGTAGGTCGCAAACGAAGTCGCAAACAAGCTCCGACCTAACTCCAATGGATCTCCGACCTAACGATATGTCGCAATCACTTTCCGACCTATCCCTAAGTCGTGAACCATCATCCACGACCTAACCCTAAGTCGCCACCGCGACTTAAACCCTTCTCCGACTTAAATCTGCCGATTCCAGTTAGTCGTCCCTCTCTCCTCTAAATCACATGCCGCCTTCCTTAAGTCGCTGCCCAGTTATAAAGTCGCGAACGAGATACTTTAACTCGCGAGATACTGATAAGTCGCGAAATACTGATAAGTCGTGAAATATGTTTAAGTCGTTGAATACTTAGATCGTTCAATTACTGTTGAGTCGTGTACTTTGTAAATAAGTTGTGTCGTTTGTATTTTGTTAAGTCGCGTACGACTTATGGTAAGGCGTAAGTCGGTGCCGACTTAAGAGTTGTAAAAATTTGTGTTGTAATTTGTAACTTCTATAAATAGGCCGGTGGTGCCATTTGTAATAGTTAGTTGATTTTTAAATAAAATTCTCTTTGTTAGCTTTGTGCTCTCAATTTAAATTGGTAGTTGAGTGTAATCTCCTATCTCCTCTTTCGGTTAATCGAGTGCGCTCGATTCAACGATTGCAGAAGCCGATTCGCGGAATCAAGTACGCTTGATCAACGCTCGAAGAATTGAAGATCTCTTCTCACGGTATCGTGCGCGATCAACGTGTCAGAGATAGCTAGAATTCGGTATCTTCGGTCAACGAATTTGGGCATTTCAGCATTCATCAATCCACTGATTGCTACGTTCATCGTATCATCAACTTTTGTATTCCGCCGCTGCGTCACATTTGTAGTTTGAGAAGGGACCAAACAATAACTGAGCTCTGTAGTGGAATAAATAGCGCTTTTGATTATACCTGAACTAAACCCTTGAAGCTTAACAGGACTGAAACTTGGTATTAAATTTTAATTTATACATTTCTAATAGTGAAATAAATTTCATGGTTAAAAGGTAAATGGTTAAAATGCAAATATTACAGTGAAAATATGTTGTTTAAGCACGAATGAATCCAACTAAAAAAATTGCGAGAATTACTGATATATGATATATTGTATCAATATAAAATAGTGGATGATTTATGGAATGCATACATATATTATTATTGGGGAACATTCATTGCTACGGATCTATGCACCTTCTGATTAGATGCTCAACATATGTGGAGTTATTGTATAGAAAGATTATTGCCCTTCGGTTTTCAGGTATGTGAACATGACCATCTTATTACCAAAATATGTTTGTAGAGTAACCATTTAGATATGAATGAAAGGAATGTAGCCTATTCAGGTTTTCAGGAAGTTCGAAATAGTCACAAAATTTCCACTTACAGAGAGCTAAAGAGGGCATGAACTAGAGGACATGTGTAATGGACATACAAAAGATAGTATTATTGTTGATAAAGATATATATGGTGATAGTGACTAAATCCCCTTTTGGTGTAGTGTGTAAACATAGGTTGAAATTCTTTTTCTTGGTTTAATTGTCATCTATATTACATAATGCAGTTTAAACTGGTTGATAAGATGCCCGAACTTCAAGTCAATAGGTGGAATGGAACAAGATTTCCTTCAACCACTACAAGCCTAAAAGAAGCTCTCGAATTGCCATTTTTTGTAATGTTACATCATTGTTAGCACTAGTTGTGTAAACATGGTTGTTTTCAAACTATTGTATCTATACAGTTATGGATTTTATGTAAACGTGGTTATTTTGTTAAAATATTTTATATCGAATTGTTTGTATATCATATTTCATTATGTGATTACTGTGTTTTTCAGTTGTTTGAATGTAATAATTATATGAGTGGTTGTTGGTTTCGTCTAGAAATATGTTAATTATTACTATATAATATATATGTTGTGAACAAAATGAAGTGGAAACTAAACGAGCTACCACAGCGAGGGAAAAATGCATAAAAATTCAACAATTTTTAGCAGCATTTATTAAAGGCTACCAAAATATATATGCTGGAAGACAAAAAAGCTATTGTAACATTTTATAGTAGTGTCAACAATTTTAGTGGCGTTTATACAGTGCTACGATAAAAAAATTTGGTTGCATTTTTAAAACGCTGCAATATATTACTTTTTGATAATGTTTATGAAAATGTAACAGAAAGTCCTGGGTTTTTAGTTGTGTGTTTTTAGCGGCGTTCTCTAAAACGCTACCGTAAGTTATGGTAGCGTTTTTTGTGCACCAACAAAAATACTTTTTGGTGCAGTGTTATGATCAAAATTCCAAGATCATCCATATTCAACTCTATAGTTCAAATACAAAGTCCTTGGTTCAATAATAACAGTTATTATTAACCAAACGACTCTGGCCAAAGACTTTGAGTTAAGTTTAGTTAGCTATGATACTACCTTCATTAAACCAAGGAGAGAAATCTTCTCTTGAATAGTGTGTCACTTCCAATTCTTCCACTCAACCCAACTATAGTCGTTTGATGGATACTATACCATGATTTAACTATAATCAAAGAGGGCTTCCATGTTGAAGATCAACAGTATTTCCAAGTCAAGAGAACCGTGTAATATTTGTCGTATTCATATTTTCTATTTGACCTAATTATATTAACCAACAAAAAACTATCGAATAAGTCATTCCATAGTTATCCAATAATTATCAGTATGTAACCCCTTGTGTAACAACCCTGCTTTCTACGCCATAAAATTACTCAAATAAAATTGCTCGAATTTGATATTTGATAATTATTATTTTTAAAAGTAAATACTTATTTAATTGAAGTCTAGTTAATAAAAGATTTTGTTTTAATAAATTGAATTAAATATGTAAATTCTTTTTAGAAAATATATTGAATTGAATAAAATGTTTTAATTAAATATAAAATATTTTTAAAAGTGTAAATAATTTTTGAATTAATGAAATAATTAGAAATTAATCTATTTTACATTGATATGATAAATAATGAAACAAAAATGAGCGAGTATCGAATTGAAATAAATTGTGTAATTTGGAAATATATCTTGTTGAATGAAGTGTAAACTAAGTTTAAGTTAGATCAAAATATATTTATATATGATGAGGATTGATATTTAAATTTAAATGCAAAGGAAAGTAACTAAAGATGAATTGGATTTAAACCCTGGCCTATTCAAGCAAACCCAAGCCCACTCTTTTATTCCCAATCTCATTTTTCCTTAGCATGCTCTAGCTCCAATAATTTAGGAAATCGATCAACATGAGGGAAAAAAGAACGATCGTCAAAAAATAAGAAGCTTTACAAAAATCAAGGTCGACGCGAGCAAGGGGGAGATGACATCATCGACGGCACTTGAAGGATACCATTGATCGTCATTATCCAACTCATTCATTGAGCAATTCTGAATACAAGTGAATCACTCGAAGGATGCGATGTCATTATCCAACTCATTCCAAGCTCCAGGCGAGCCATTAAAAGACTTCTTGCAAAGGTTCAACGCTGCCATAACTGAAGTGAGCAATCCCAACGAGAATATCATACTATTGGCATTTATAAGGGGAATCGACCCAGAGACAAATTTTTGCGGCTAGTTAGATGGAAAACCTCTTACCACCTAGGATCGTTTTTACTGCAAGGAGGAGGCAAAGATGACAGGGAAAATGAACAGTGCAGGCCCATTGGCCGAAAGGGTTCAAAATAAAAGCAATGATGATGCCCTAGATGAGGACTCGGATTCTAGGAGATGGCCCAGGATCTTGAAATTAGACTCATATACTCTTTTGAATGATTCATTGAAACTTGGAGATTCTCGACTCGGAGCATTACAGGAAGCCAACCCTAAGAGAGTCCATCGAAACCCAAAAGAAATCTAGAAAATATTGCATATTCCATAAGACATACGGGCATAACACTAGCGATTGCAGACACCTCCGAGATGTAATCGAAGAGTTGATCCAAAAAGGAAAGCTTCAGCAGTATGTGCAAGCCTTGTAGGATGGCGGCGGGGGACGTCCGACCCTTACCAATAAAGACCTTTGATTATCAACTAGACTACCGACGGTCATCTTCCAGCTAAGAAGAGCTGGAGCAAAGTGGAATAGCGGGCACATGACGCGGCTTTACTTATCAATAAGATTTATTTCAATTTGCTTTAAACAACTTATACAGACTTTGCTATTTCTATTTTCTAATAAAATAGCCCTTTTGGTCATGTACTTCTATTTTAATGCAAGTATGTTGTGAACTACGATAAAATTGAATTAAACTACATGCGAACAATGCAAGTGGCCAGAGGTAGGCACCAATCAACCTCCACAAACCATGACCGGAACTTTGGACTATCATCAAGAGGAGCGTGATTCAATTGCTCATCAACTTCCATATGCCCCTGACTTGGGGGCAAGAACTCGAAAAGTGAGTGGGTGTGACTTGACCATCCACTTCCTATTATGTGCTTCAATTTCGACAAAACATTTTGCTTATAGCCCGACAAGGTCAAACTCCAATACAAAGTGGATGCAACTGTCCTTCCACTCATCAGCCTCCGTAGTTGACTTGGAGACCAAAAAATGACTTGGAGTGGATGTGACCTAACCATCCACTCCTCAACTCGCACTTGAAGTTCGTCAAGATACTTATGCCTCTCACGAAGCTCAATGAGATCGGGATTCAACTAGAAGTGGATGTGACTTGGCCGTTCACATATCGACTCCTGCCTTGGACACATGGGGCAGTTTGGGAGCTCGACCTAGGCATGATGTACCATCTACTTATCAACCACTGTCCTCGACACGGGGGCACGACTGCAGCTTGAGGTGAAAGTGACTGAACTGTCCACCCAGCCACTCTCTCCCTTGACTTGCCGAGAGGAGTATGAAGCAAATTGGACGTGACCTGACCGTCCAACCCAAACATGGATGTGATCTGGCCATCCATCGCTTACTCCATTTCTTGACTTGACAGGAGGAGCTATAATCACAAAGTGGACATGAATCAACCATCTACTAGACAACTTTTGCCCTTGGCATCGGTAGCAGAATTCCATGTAGGATCTAGATAAACAATAGAGGGAGGTGAATAGGATTATAGCAAATTTTAACGAATTAAACACGTAATCAAACTGCAGAGAAGTAAATATGCAGAAAAGTAATTCACACACAAAATTTACCCAGCTTCGGCAACCTCTGCCTACTGCTGCATTCCCAGATTTCTATTAGGATTAGACAGTATCCCGCTTACAAACACTCTAACAGACTCGCACACCCTACTCCGCCTATAGAGTTTCGTAAACTCGCACACCCTGCTCACTGAACTAACCCTAACTAGACAATTTAACACTACCTAAACCCTAGGTGGTGATTTTCCCTGAATTGATTTAAAAAGTACAAACTAAAAACCAATGAAAAACAAGGGCAAAATTAAATTGTAAACTTTAAAACAATTTTGCCCCTTATTAAGACAAATAACCCTAGCCCAAAGAAAACTAAAGACCCTAATTAAATTAAGGCTATCCCCTTTATTATTTTATCGGCCCGCTATTTCTTCTATTTGCTCCGGCCCGCTTTCATTTTTGTTGAGGTAATGGCGAATCAAAAAAAACTAGGGCTTCGGCTTTCTTTGGAGATTAAAGCTAGCGAATATGGAAGTGGAGCTTCGGCTTGATCCTTTCGATTCTCTATTGATTTGAATTAATCCTTTAGCCTTTGCGTATGTGAGTTTATTTATGGCTTCAGCCTCGATGCTTTGTTATGCTATATTCGATGCTCCTTGCCTCGAGTCTGGAATTAGGGCTTTGCCTTCTCTGGCGATTCTGGATTTCTAAGCTTCGGCTTCTTGAATCTCTGTTGATTCGCGATAATTGATTTGCTTGCTTGTTGGAGAATCTGGAAGTAGGGCTTCTGCTCGATTCTGGAATTGGTATGTGATTTCTGCTCTTAACTTTGGTTGTTTGAACTTGATTGTTCTCTGTTGCTCTCTGTCAATGATGATTTGGGTTCTGCTTGTTCTGCCCTACTTGTCGATGATGATATTGGGTCTTCTATTTATACACGTCTGATTTGATTTTCGTGGCTTCCAAGTTGTTGATTCTTTCCTTTATTATGTTGTGATATTTTGGGAAAGAACGTTGTACCCACGGTTTTCAATTTTGAACGTTCGATCATTTTGATTTGATACAGTCGAAACTTTCCTATTATAATTGTTTGACTGTTTCAATTTGTGATCATACGGTTTAGAATTTGTGATATATTTTTTTTTCTCTTCACCACGTCTCTGACTTGTCCACTGTTGATCACGGCTTTGACATTTGTTTACTGTACATATTTTCTGACATCACCTGACTTTGATCTTGTCTCTGACCATCTTCTCTGACCTGTACATCTCTGTTGTACTACACTGCTTCATTGTTCATTTCTTGTGTTCGTTTACTTCACTGATATATTGATGTTTGCACTCACCTCTGTTTCACCTATGTTGCATGCTTTTGTTATTATTTTCATGCTGATGGTCTTGCTGGTTGAAGTTGTAGCTACTGCACTTGTTATTGACACTGTTGACTTTTGTATTGATGGTCTTCGTTTCTCTTGAACTGCTGAAGTCTGGTCTCACTGGTCTAATATGCATACTTCCTCCAGTTCACCGTGTTGCATTCCTTTGGTCTTTGAAGTGTTGATTATCTGCTTAACCTTGTATACATGCTGATGATCTGGATCAAATTTTCAAATTACTGTATACTGCTGACCTGTAGCTTCACTTGGGTTTTCTGATGCATTGCCTTGTATGGTATTGCACATCTAGTCTTGTCATTTGAGTTACTGTGGTTATGCTTCACGTACATTTTCATTTGCATGTTGAACTAACTTGAGTTGGTACATGTTTTAGTTGTTTCCCTGTAGCTTCACTTGAGTCTCTTGAACTTGAGTCAGTGGTCTTGTACTTGTGATCATTGGTTGAGTCTGGGTTGATGTACTTGATCATGTATATATCCAATGTTACTGTATTCATATGTGCATTGATGGTTCATCCACTTGAGCATTTGATGTTCATGTATGCAGATTCACTGATACATGTTTGTATTACTTTGTTTTGACTTTCTTGACCTGTGTACATGCACAGTTTCATTGATTTTGTACAGTTTAAGTTGTTTCTTTGATATGTTGGAGTTGCAGTGTCTTGTCATTTGTTCATTTGGACTTGAGTCACTTGAGTCTGCACATTCATATATACTTGTCCACCTATGCTCTGTGTACATGCTTCACTGCATTTTGAACTTGAGTCATTGACTTGATATTGTTGCAGTGATACTCTGAATTTTGGTCGAGGCCATTTGCACTTGTGTTGAATCTGATTTTGATTTGACCTTGTGCACACGAGTTGGCGAGGCAGTGCACACGTGTATACGTGTGTACTGCAGCCACTTGTAATTTCATGTCCCTGATATGAATATTGATATGCACTGATATTACACAATCAAAGATGATGACAATAACCCATATATCTGAGACAGCTTTAAAAACAAATTTTATATTTTTGCAAATTAAAATTTTTTTTCTTTTCAGATTACTGCTGTAGTTGTTAATTATACAGGTACACAGGAGACAGGACAAATACTGGAGCTGGACAATGCAGATGCAGAAGACTGAGTATATGAGTGATGTAGTGAGGACAAACTGTAAATGTGATATGTATGAGATCAATGTAATGTATGAAATTAGTGTGTGAACTGAAAACATTGTATTATATAAAATATTATATTGAATAAAAATACTGATTGAATTTGTCAAATTCTCTACAATAATATTAATATTCAATATTTATTTCTATATGTGTACAATCTGCAAACACA
Source organism: Allium fistulosum (assembly GCA_030737815.1). Taxonomy (NCBI): domain Eukaryota; kingdom Viridiplantae; phylum Streptophyta; class Magnoliopsida; order Asparagales; family Amaryllidaceae; genus Allium; species Allium fistulosum. The sequence continues at coordinate 1,339,097,686 of CM060901.1, read as the reverse complement.
TCTAAAAATCGATATATATTTTGTTATCATCAAATAATAAACACACATCAAACAATCTCCCCCTTTTGATGATGACAAACATATATATTTAAGATTTTGAAATTCTAATAAATGTGTTTAAGAAAATATTTAGCTCCTCCTATATGTATGCTCCCCCTTCAACTGAGACCACTCCCTATTTAGAAGATTTAGGAAATTACAGAAGAATAAAAGAATTATAGAAAATTAACTAACAGCATTTAACAAATTTGGTGAAGTATTCCAAAAATACTTATTTCCTTATCAAAATCTCTTTCTTCTCCCCCTTTTGTTATCATCAAAAGACTGACAAAAAATAATGGAACAGTAGGGGAAAACAAATGGAAAAACAAGGAAAAACCATAATATATCATAACAAGATAACAATTTCCACATTTTAGAGAATGGATCAATGATTTGGTTTTTATATAATGAGAAGAGGGATGTTTTATTTTATTTATTATAATTTAAAAAAAATTGACATTTAAGCACAAAAATAAAATAAGCACTTACTAACCACGCATAACCATAAGGACTTTTAAATGGGATTAGCAGTTACTCATTAGCTATCACGCTCCATCCATGCATAACTATAAGGACTTTTAAATGAGAATGGAGTGATGATAACCTCACATGATCCATCCATGCATAACCATAAGGACTTTTAAATGAGAATGGATGCATGAGAAGTATTTTAAAAAAATTCTTTATTTTTCTTTTTAATTTAAAAAGTAATTCACTCTTCTCATTTTTCAAAACCATTATGAATGAAAGAAGGATGGTAGAAATAGAAATGGTCGTGGAATAAGTTACCAAATTAATCATATTATGAAATTTCTTAAACCAAACGTATTTCCACTACTGAATACCATATTAGAATCAATCTTTGAATGATATCCAAAACAGGTTTGAATCCTAGAAATTGAAGTTGAAAATAAATATCCAAGAATATTTCAACCAAAAATTGAGAAATGATTAGTCAATTTCCATACTCCCCAAATCCAAACGTAATCTGGAAAATCTGTCTTCGGGGAGGGGTTTTGTGAAAATATCTGCAAGTTGATCCTCAGTTGAAATGGATTCAATGCAAATGTCTTCCCTAGCAATGTGATCTCTAAGAAAGTGGTGTCTCACATCAATGTGTTTCGTGCGTGAATAATGAACATGATTATTAGACAAGTCTATTGCACTTTTACTATCACATTTTAATGGAACTTGTTTATAAACTAAGCCAAAAACAGAAAGAGTTTGCATCATCCATAAAATTTGAGCACAACAACTTCCTAATGCAATATATTCTGCTTCAGTGGTGGATAATGCAACACAATTTTGTTTTCGACTTGACCATGACACTAAAGAATGTCCTAGCATGAAACATGTCCCACTAGTGCTTTTCCTGTCAACCAATGAACCCGCATAATCAGCATCAAAAAAACCAACTAAATCAAAATTTTCACAAGAAGGATACCATAGTCCAAATTTGTGTGTGTGTGAAAGATATCTTAAAATTCGTTTAGTGGCTTTCAAATGAGATTCTTTAGGGTTAGATTGAAAACGTGCACACAAACACACAGAAAACATAATATCAGGTCTAGAAGCAGTAAGATAGAGAAGTGAACCGATTATCCCTCGATATTTCTTCTGATCAACAGCGACTCCTTTCTCGTCTTTATCCAACTTTGTTGATGGACTCATAGGAGTTTTCATTGGTTTAAAGTTTTCAACTCCAAATTTCTTCAACAGTTCCAACACATACTTGGATTGTGAAATGAAGATACCATCACTGCTCTGCTTGATTTGAAATCCAAGAAAATATTTCAATTCTCCAACCAAGCTCATCTCGAATTTAGCTTGCATGACTTGTTCAAATTTCTCACACAAGAGTTCGTTAGTAGTACCATAAATAATATCATCCACATAAATTTGAACAATCAAGAAATCGCTTTCTTTATGTAATAGAAACAGTATCGTGTCAGCACTTCCCTTTTTAAAATTGTTTTCCAAAAGATATGTACAAAGACAGTCATACCAAGCTCTAGGAGCTTGCTTAAGACCATATAATGCTTTTTCTAGCTTATACACATTATTCGGAAAATCGTGATTTTCAAAACCAGGGAGTTGTTCAACAAAAACTTCTTCTTTTAAATTGATTAAGTTCAATTTTGCATCGCTCAAATCCAACTTTCACCATTAAGAGCCATTTCAACAGAATCAGATTCGATCTCAGAAATGAAACCACTGTGACAACTAAATGCACATAAATTTTTATCAAATGAAGAGCGAGTATGTATACTTTCTGTAGGATCACCAGTTAAAATATCATTATTATCTCAAAAGCAATTTGAATTGTTCACCAGTAAAGTTTCAACAGTTTTAACAATTTCTAAAAATCCTTTTCATAGCATGAGAACTCAATAATCAATCATCATAATTTGACCAAACATATTAAGTCCAAGAAAAAAAATGGTTGGTCAATTTTTAAGCACAAATCAAAGTCATAGATAAGAACAAGTCATATTTAGAATCTATCAATCATCATAATTACTTCGAGTAATTCTATTTAAAGACGAACAATCAAAATCAATCATTTCACATAATTGGCTGATTTAATTCAGATTATGGTGCAGATTTTCAAACTTTATCTATCATTTTGAAAATAAATATAATTACCTGTCTTACCTGTACGATAATCTTTCGTTGTTTGCCCATTGAATCTGTCACCTTTATACTAGGCTAAGGAACGTTGATTTGTCGCCTGTTGTGTATCTGGAACAGCCAAAATCCAAATAACACTAATGTTGTTCCTTAGCCTGCCACCACACCTACACGGTTAAAGATTTATGTGACCTATTTGTTTTTATAGGTCCTTGGTTGTTAGTGGCAGAATAATTGTGAATAAACAATCCCTTTGGAACCCAAATTTGTTTTGTTCTTTCATTCTTGTTTCAATAGACATAAAATTTATTTGTAGAATTTTTAGGAACCCAAACTTGTATTAATTTTGTGTTCTTGTTCCTATGACTATGATGTCCATTTATTTCACATCCAGTAAAGACACTCTTTCCTTTAGCACTATCATCAACTTGTGTTTTTCCAAAACCTAGTCCTTTTCTATTGTTAGCAAACAATTGATTTCCCAATAACATATTAAATGACTTTTCTCCTCTTGAAAAGTTACTCAATGATTTCTCAAGATCTTGGACTTTGGTTTTCAGTGTTGTGTTTTCAGTCACAAGTGAGGTGCATCTATTTATAAAATCCTTTTTCCTAGTTTCAATGGTTTCCTTTAGATTCAAGTTTTCTTTTTCAAGATTCTCAAAGCTATTCTTCAGTTTTGATAATTCTGAATCTAAAGTTTTACAGTTTTTACAATCTAGGTTTTGAATATTTTCAAGTTCAGTTTCTAAACTAAAATTTTCACGGGCAAGTTCTCTTCTATCAGATTTCAGTTTTTCAATTTTAGAATCTAGAGCATCAACTGTTTTAGTAAGATCAAGGCACATAAATACAAGTTCTTTATAAGAATATTTCTTTACCTCACTAGATTCCTCTGAGCTTGCTTATGAATCTGATCTTACCGTAAGATACAAGTTAGCCTCCTCTGAGCTATCAGTTGAAACTTCCTCTCCTTCCTCATCATCCCAAGTCGCTGCGAAGGCCTTTTTCTTTGTTTTCTTTCCCTTGTTGTTTTTGAGAAGTGGACAATTTTGTTTGAAGTGGCCAGGCTTATTGCAGTTATAGCAGATTAATTCGTTTCAAAGTTGTCAGAATCTTTTGACATATTACCATTCGTTTTCTTCTTGCGTGGCCTGAATCTCGACAATTTTCTAAGATTATTGACAGCCATTGCAAGTTCTTCAATTGGATTTTCTGCTTCATCACCGCTCTCTTCTTTGCTCTTTAAGGCAATCGTCTTCTTCTTTGATTCGGAGTTGTTGCGTTCCTCTTTTGCTTTTAGCTCAAGCTCATATGTCATCAGGTTACCGATCAAATCCTCCATGCTAAGTTTACTCAGATCTTTCGATTCTTGTATTGCCGTGACTTTTGCCTCAAAGTTCATCGGTAAGACCCGTAGTATCTTCCTCACTAGCTCTACCTCAGTGAATACTTTCCCAAGCGATCTAGCATTGTACACCAAGGTTGAGAAGCATCCAAACATATCCTTTATGCTCTCGCCTTTGTCCATCACGAAGTTCTCGTATTCATTGCTGAACAGGGCTAGACGAGACTCCTTGACTTGAGAATTTCCTTCGTGTGTCACCTCCAAGGTATGCCAAATTTCCTGTGCTGTTTTACAATGAGAAATTCTATTAAATTCAGTCTTATCAAGAGCACAGATCAAAGCATTTCATAGCTTTAGCATTTGTAGTTTTTAATTTCTTATCGTTAGCATCCCACCTATCCTTTGGTTTAGGAAGTTCAGTATCACCAACAGTTATAGTGGGAGATTTATAGCCAGATTCAATAATATCCCAAACATCATAATCAACAGCACTAAGATAAATACCCATCCTAACCTTCCAGTAAGCATAATCATTCCCATTAAACATAGGTGGCCTAGCAATAGATTGCCCCTCAGAAAAAGCATTATTTGATGGATTCATGACTCTAGAGTTATAGTAAAATACCAGGCTCTGATACCACTTGTAGGATCTAGATTAACCCTAGAGGGGGGTGAATACGGTTATAGCAAATTTTAACGAATTAAACACGTAATCAAACTGCAGAGAAGTAAATATGCAGAAAAGTAAATCACACACAAAATTTACCCAGCTTCGGCAACCCCTGCCTACTGCTGCATTCCCAGATTTCTATTAGGATTAAACAGTATCCCGCTTACAAACACTCTAACAGACTCGCACACCCTGCTCCGCCTATAGAGTTTCGTAAACTCGCACACCCTGCTCACTAAACTAACCCTAACTAGACAATCTGACACTACCTAAACCCTAGGTGGTGATTTTCCCTGAATTGATTTAAAAAGTACAAACTAAAAACCAATGAAAAACAAGGGAAAAATTAAATTGTAAACTTTAAACAATTTTGCCCCTTATTAAAACAAATAACCCTAGCCCAAAGAAAACTAAAGACCCTAATTAAATTAAGGCTATCCCCTTTATTATTTTATCGGCCCGCTATTTCTTCTATTTGCTCCGGCCCGCTTTCATTTTTGTTGAGAAAATGGCGAATCAAAAAAAACTAGGGCTTCGGCTTTCTTTTGAGATTAAAGCTGGCGAATATGGATGTGGAGCTTCGGCTTGATCGTTTCGATTCTCTGTTGCTTTGAATTAATCCTTTAGCCTTTGCGTATGTGAGTTTATTTATGGCTTCAGCCTCGATGCTTTATTATGCTGTATTCGATGCTCCTTGCCTCGAGTCTGGAATTAGGGCTTTGCCTTCTCTGGCGATTCTGGATTTCTGAGCTTCGGCTTCTTGAATCTCTGTTGATTCGCGATAATTGATTTGCTTGCTTGTTGGCGAATCTGGAAGTAGGGCTTCTGCTCGATTCTGGAATTGGTATGTGATTTCTGCTCTTAACTTTGGTTGTTTGAACTTGATTGTTCTTTGTTGCTCTCTGTCAATGATGGTTTGGGTTCTCCTTGTTCTGCCCTACTTGTCGATGATGATATTGGGTCTTCTATTTATACACGTCTGATTTGATTTTCGTGGCTTCCAAGTTGTTGATTCTTTCCTTTATTATGTTGTGATATTTTGGGAAAGAACGTTGTACCCACGGTTTTCAATTTTGAACGTTCGATCATTTTGATTTGATACAGTCGAAACTTTCCTATTATAATTCTTTGACTGTTTCAATTTGTGATCATACGGTTTAGAATTTGTGATATTTTTTTTTTCTCTTCACCACGTCTTTGACTTGTCCAATGTTGATCACGTCTTTGACATTTGTTTACTATACATATTTTCTGACATCACCTGACTTTGATCTTGTCTCTGACCATCTTCTTTGACCTGTACATCTCTGTTGTACTGCACTGCTTCATTGTTCATTTCTTGTGTTCGTTTACTTCACTGATCTATTGATGTTTGCACTCACCTCTGTTTCACCTATGTTGCATGCTTTTGTTATTGTTTTCATGCTGATGGTCTTGCTGGTTGAAGTTGTAGCTACTGCACTTGTTATTGACACTGTTGACTTTTGTATTGATGGTCTTCGTTTCTATTGAACTGCTGTAGTCTGGTCTCACTGGTCTAATATGCATACTTCCTCCAGTTCACTGTGTTGCATTCCTTTGGTCTTTGAAGTGTTGATTATCTGCTTCACCTTGTATTACATGCTGATGATCTGGATCACATTTTCAAATTGCTGTATACTGCTGACCTGTAGCTTCACTTGAGTTTTCTGATGCATTGCCTTGTATGGTATTGCACATCTAGTCTTGTCATTTGAGTTACTGTGGTTATGCTTCATGTACAGTTTCATTTGCATGTTGAACTAACTTGAGTTGGTTCATGTTTTAGTTGTTTCCCTGTAGCTTCACTTAAGTCTCTTGAACTTGAGTCAGTGGTCTTGTACTTGTGATCATTGGTTGAGTCTGGGTTGATGTACTTGATCATGTATATATCCACTGTTACTGTATTCATATGTGCATTGATGGTTCATCCACTTGAGCATTTGATGTTCATGTATGCAGATTCACTGATACATGTTTGTATTTCTTTGTTTTGACTTTCTTGACCTGTGTACATGCACAGTTTCATTGATTTTATCCAGTTTAAGTTGTTTCTTTGATATGTTGGAGTTGCAGTGTCTTGTCACTTGTTCATTTGGACTTGAGTCACTTGAGTCTGCACATTCATATATACTTGTCCACCTATGCTCTGTGTACATGCTTCACTGCATCTTGAACTTGAGTCATTGACTTGATATTGTTGCAGTGATACTCTGAATTTTGGTCGAGGCAATTTGCACTTGTGTTGAATCTGATTTTGATTTGACCTTGTGCACACGAGTTGGCGAGGCAGTGCATACGTGTATACGTGTGTACTGCAGCCACTTGTAATTTCTTGTCCCTGATATGAATACTGATATGCACAGATATTACACAATCAAAGATGATGACGATAACCCATATATCTGAGATAGCTTTAAATTTTTTTTTATATCTTTGCAAATTAAAATTTGTTTCTTTTCAGATTACTGCTGTAGTTGTTAATTATACAGGTACATAGGAGACAGGACAAATACTGGAGCTGGACAATGCAGATGCAGAAGACTGAGTGTATGAGTGATGTAGTGAGGACAAACTGTAAATGTGATATGTATGAGATCAATGTAATGTATGAAATTAGTGTGTGAACTGAAAACATTGTATTATATAAAATATTATATTGAATAAAAATACTGATTGAATTTGTCAAATTCTGTGAAATAATATTAATATTCAATATTTATTTCTATATGTGTACAATCTGCAAACACATCTAAAAATCGATATATATTTTGTTATCATCAAACAATAAACACACATCAAACAATCTCCCCCTTTTGATGATGACAAACATATATATTTAAGATTTTGAAATTCTAATAAATGTGTTTAAGCAAATATTTAGCTCCCCCTATATGTATGCTCCCCCTTCAACTGAGACCACTCCCTATTTAGAAGATTTAGGAAATTACAGAAGAATAAAAGAATTATAGAAAAATTACTAACAGCATTTAACAAATTTGGTGAAGTATTCCAAAAATACTTATTTCCTTATCAAAATCTCTTTCTTCTCCCCCTTTTGTTATCATCAAAAGACTGACAAAAGATAATGGAACAGTAGGGGAAAACAAATGGAAAAAACAAGGAAAAACCATAATATATCATAACAAGATAACAATTTCCACATTTTAGAGAATGGATCAATGATTTGGTTTTTATATAATGAGAAGAGGGATGTTTTATTTTATTTATTATAATTTAAAAAAAATTGACATTTAAGCACAAAAATAAAATAAGCACTTACTAACCACGCATAACCATAAGGACTTTTAAATGGGATTAGCAGTTACTCATTAGCAATCACGCTCCATCCATGCATAACCATAAGGACTTTTAAATGAGAATGGAGTGATGATAACCTCATATGATCCATCCATGCATAACCATAAGGACTTTTAAATGAGAATGGATGCATGAGAAGTATTTTAAAAAAATTTCTTTATTTTTCTTTTTAATTTAAAAAGTAATTCACTCTTCTCATTTTTCAAAACCATTATGAATGAAAGAAGGATGGTAGAAATAGAAATGGTCGTGGAATAAGTTACCAAATTAATCATATTATGAAATTTCTTAAACCAAACGTATTTCCACTACTGAATACCATATTAGAATCAATCTTTGAATGATTTCCAAAACAGGTTTGAATCCTAGAAATTGAAGTTGAAAATAAATATCCAAGAATATTTCAACCAAAAATTGAGAAATGATTAGTCAATTTCCATAATCCCCAAATCCAAACGTAATCTGGAAAATCTGTCTTCGGGGATGGGTTTTGTGAAAATATCAGCAAGTTGATCCTCAGTTGAAATGGATTCAATGCAAATGTCTTCCCTAGCAATGTGATCTCTAAGAAAGTGGTGTCTCACATCAATGTGTTTCGTGCGTGAATGATGAACATGATTATTAGACAAGTCTATTGCACTTTTACTATCACATTTTAATGGAACTTGTTTATAAACTAAGCCAAAATCAGAAAGAGTTTGCATCATCCATAAAATTTGAGCACAACAACTTCCTAATGCAATATATTCTGCTTCAGTGGTGGATAATGCAACACAATTTTGTTTTCGACTTGACCATGACACTAAAGAATGTCCTAGCATGAAACATGTCCCACTAGTGCTTTTCCTATCAACCAATGAACCCGCATAATCAGCATCAGTAAAACCAACTAAATCAAAATTTTCACAAGAAGGATACCATAGTCCAAATTTGTGTGTGTGTGAAAGATATCTTGAAATTCGTTTAGTGGCTTTCAAATGAGATTCTTTAGGGTTAGTTTGAAAACGTGCACACAAACACACAGAAAACATAATATCTGGTCTAGAAGCAGTAAGATAGAGAAGTGAACCGATTATCCCTCGATATTTCTTTTGATCAACAGCAACTCCTTTCTCGTCTTTATCTAACTTTGTTGATGGACTCATAGGAGTTTTCATTGGTTTAAAGTTTTCAACTCCAAATTTCTTCAACAGTTCCAACACATACTTGGATTGTGAAATGAAGATACCATCACTGCTCTGCTTGATTTGAAATCCAAGAAAATATTTCAATTCTCCAACCAAGCTCATCTCGAATTTAGCTTGCATGACTTGTTCAAATTTCTCACACAAGAGTTCGTTAGTAGTACCATAAATAATATCATCCACATAAATTTGAACAATCAAGAAATCGCTTTCTTTATGTAATAGAAACAGTATCGTGTTAGCACTTCCCTTTTTAAAACTGTTTTCCAAAAGATATGTACAAAGACAGTCATACCAAGCTCTAGGAGCTTGCTTAAGACCATATAATGCTTTTTCTAGCTTATACACAGTATTTGGAAAATCGTGATTTTCAAAACCAGGGGGTTGTTCAACAAAAACTTCTTCTTTTAAATTGATTAAGTTCAATTTTGCATCGCTCAAATCCAACTTTCACCATTAAGAGCCATTTCAACAGAATCAGATTCGATCTCAGAAATAAAACCACTGTGACAACTAAATGCACATATATTTTTATCAAATGAAGAGCGAGTATGTATACTTTCTGTAGGATCACCAGTTAAAATATCATTATTATCTCAAAAGCAATTTGAAGTGTTCACCAGTAAAGTTTCAACAGTTTTAACAATTTCTAAAAATCCTTTTCATAGCATGAGAACTCAATAATCAATCATCATAATTTGACCAAACAGATTAAGTCCAAGAAAAAAATGGTTGGTCAATTTTTAAGCACATATCAAAGTCATAGATAAGAACAAGTCATATTTAGAATCTATCAATCATCATAATTACTTCGAGTAATTCTATTTAAAGATGAACAATCAAAATCAATCATTTCAGATAACTGGCTGATTTAATTCAGATTATGGTGCAGATTTTCAAACTTTATCTATCGTTTTGAAAATAAATACAATTACCTGTCTTACCTGTACGATAATCTTTCGTTGTTTGCCCATTGAATCTGTCACCTTTATACTAGGCTAAGGAACGTTGATTTGTCGCCTGTTGTGTATCTGGAACAGCCAAAATCCAGATAACACTAATGTTGTTCCTTAGCCTGCCACCACACCTACACGGTTAAAGATTTATGTGACCTATTTGTTTTTATAGGTCCTTGGTTGTTAGTGGCAGAATAATTGTGAATAAACAATCCCTTTGGAACCCAAATTTGTTTTGTCCTTTCATTCTTGTTCCAATAGACATAAAATTTATTTTTAGAATTTTTAGGAACCCAAACTTGTATATATTTTGTGTTCTTGTTCCTATGACTATGATGTCCATTTATTTCACATCCTGTAAAGGCACTCTTTCCTTTAGCACTATCATCAACTTGTGTTTTTCCAAAACCTAGTCCTTTTCTATTGTTAGCAAACAATTGATTTCCCAATAACATATTGAATGACTTTTCTCCTCTTGAAAAGTTACTCAGTGATTTCTCAAGATCTTGGACTTTGGTTTTTTCAGTGTTGTGTTTTCAGTCACAAGTGAGGTGCATCTGTTTATAAAATCCTTCTTCCTAGCTAGTTTCAATGGTTTTCTTTAGATTCAAGTTTTCTTTTTCAAGATTCTCAAAGCTATTCTTCAGTTTTGATAATTCTGAATCTAAAGTTTTACAGTTTTTACAATCTAGGTTTTGAATATTTTCAAGTTCAGTTTCTAACCTAAAATTTTCACGGGCAAGTTCTCTTCTATCAGATTTCAGTTTTTCAATTTTAGAATCTAGAGCATCAACTGTTTTAGTAAGATCAAGGCACATAAATACAAGTTCTTTATAAGAATAGTTCTTTACCTCACTAGATTCCTCTGAGCTTGCTTATGAATCCGATCTTGCCGTATGACACAAGTTAGCCTCCTTTGAGCTATCAGTTGAAACTTCCTCTCCTTCCTCATCATCCCAAGTCGCTGCGAAGGCCTTTTTCTTCGTTTTCTTTCCCTTGTTGTTTTTGAGAAGTGGTCAATTTTGTTTGAAGTGGCCAGGCTTATTGCTGTTATAGCAGATTAATTCGTTTTCAGAGTTGTCAGAATCTTTTGACCTATTACCATTCGTTTTCTCCTTGCGTAGCCTGAATCTCGACAATTTTCTAAGATTATTGACAGCCATTGCAAGTTCTTCAATTGGATTTTCTGCTTCATCACCGCTCTCTTCTTTTCTCTTTAAGGCAATCGTCTTCTTCTTTGATTCAGAGTTGTTGCGTTCCTCTTTTGCTTTTAGCTCAAGCTCATATGTCATCAGGTTACCGATCAAATCCTCCATGCTAAGTTTACTCAGATCTTTCGATTCTTGTATTGCCGTGACTTTTGCCTCAAAGTTCATCGGTAAGACCCGTAGTATCTTCCTCACTAGCTCTACCTCAGTGAATACTTTCCCAAGCGCTCTAGCATTGTACACCAAGGTTGAGAAGCGTCCAAACATATCCTTTATGCTCTCGCCTTTGTCCATCACGAAGTTCTCGTATTCATTGCTGAACAGGGCTAGACGAGACTCCTTGACTTGAGAAGTTCCTTCGTGTGTCACCTCCAAGGTATGCCAAATTTCCTGTGCTGTTTTACAATGAGAAATTCTATTAAATTCAGTCTTATCAAGAGCACAGATCAAAGCATTTCATAGCTTTAGCATTTGTAGTTTTTAATTTCTTATCGTTAGCATCCCACCTATCCTTTGGTTTAGGAATTTCAATATCACCAACAGTTATAGTGGGAGATTTATAGCCAGATTCAATAATATCCCAAACATCATAATCAACAGAACTAAGATAAATACCCATCCTAACCTTCCAGTAAGCATAATCATTCCCATTAAACATAGGTGGCCTAGCAATAGATTGCCCCTCAGAAAAAGCATTATTTGATGGATTCATGACTCTAGAGTTAAAGTAAAATACCAGGCTCTGATACCACTTGTAGGATCTAGATTAACCCTAGAGGGGGGTGAATACGGTTATAGCAAATTTTAACGAATTAAACACGTAATCAAACTACAGAGAAGTAAATATGCAGAAAAGTAAATCACACACAAAATTTACCCAGCTTCGGCAACCCCTGCCTACTGCTGCATTCTCAGATTTCTATTAGGATTAAACAGTATCCCGCTTACAAACACTCTAACAGACTCGCACACCCTGCTCCGCCTATAGAGTTTCGTAAACTCGCACACCCTGCTCCGCCTATAGAGTTTCGTAAACTCGCACACCCTGCTCACTGAAATAACCTTAACTAGACAATCTGACACTACCTAAACCCTAGGTGGTGATTTTCCCTAAATTGATTTAAAAAGTACAAACTAAAAACCAATGAAAAACAAGGGCAAAATTAAATTGTAAACTTTAAAACAATTTTGCCCCTTATTAAAAAAAATAACCCTAGCCCAAAGAAAGCTAAAAACCCTAATTAAATTAAGGATAACCCCTTTATTATTTTATCGGCCCACTATTTCTTCTATTTGCTCCGGCCCGCTTTCATTTTTGTTGAAATAATGGCGAATCAAAAAAAACTAGGGCTTCGGCTTTCTTTTAAGATTAAAGCTGGCGAATCTGGAAGTGGAGCTTCGGCTTGATCCTTTCGATTCTCTATTGCTTTGAATTAATCCTTTAGCCTTTGCGTATGTGAGTTTATTTATGGCTTCAGCCTCAATGCTTTGTTATGATGTATTCGATGCTCCCTGCCTCGAGTCTGGAATTAGGGCTTTGCCTTCTCTGGCGATTCTGGATTTCTGAGCTTCGGCTTCTTGAATCTCTTTTGATTCGCGATAATTGATTTGCTTGCTTGTTGGCGAATCTGGAAGTAGGGCTTCTGCTCGATTCTGGAATTGGTATGTGATTTCTGCTCATAACTTTGGTTGTTTGAACTTGATTGTTCTCTGTTGCTCTCTGTCGATGATGATTTGGGTTCTGCTTGTTTGCCCTACTTGTCGATGATGATATTGGGTCTTCTATTTATACACGTCTGATTTGATTTTCGTGGCTTCCAAGTTGTTGATTCTTTCCTTTATTATGTTGTGATATTTTGGGAAAGAACATTGTACCCACGGTTTTCAATTTTGAACGTTCGATAATTTTGATTTGATACAGTCGAAACTTTCCTATTATAATTCTTTGACTGTTTCAATTTGTGATCATACGGTTTAGAATTTGTGATATATATTTTTTTCTCTTCACCACGTCTCTGACTTGTCCACTGTTGATCACGGCTTTGACATTTGTTTACTGCACATATTTTCTGACATCACCTGACTTTGATCTTATCTCTGACCATCTTCTCTGACCTGTACATCTCTGTTGTACTGCACTGCTCCATTGTTCATTTCTTGTGTTCGTTTACTTCACTGATCTATTGATGTTTGCACTCACCTCTATTTCACCTATGTTGCATGCTTTTGTTATTGTTTTCATGTTGATGGTCTTGCTGGTTGAAGTTGTAGCTACTGCACTTGTTATCGACACTGTTGACTTTTGTATTGATGGTCTTCGTTTCTCTTGAACTGCTGTAGTCTGGTCTCACTGGTCTAATATGCATACTTCCTCCAGTTCACTGTGTTGCATTCCTTTGGTCTTTGAAGTGTTGATTATCTGCTTTACCTTGTATTACATGCTGATGATCTGGATCACATTTTAAAATTGCTGTATACTACTGACCTGTAGCTTCACTTGAGTTTTCTGATGCATTGCCTTGTATGGTATTGCACATCTAGTCTTGTCATTTGAGTTACTATGGTTATGCTTCATGTACAGTTTCATTTGCATGTTGAACTAACTTGAGTTGGTTCATGTTTTAGTTGTTTCCCTGTAGCTTCAATTGAGTCTCTTGAACTTGAGTCAGTGGTCTTGTACTTGTGATCATTGGTTGAGTCTGGGTTGATGTACTTGATCATGTATATATCCATTACTGTATTCATATGTGCATTGATGGTTCATCCGCTTGAGCATTTGATGTTCATGTATGCAGATTCACTAATACATGTTTGTATTTCTTTTTTTGACTTTCTTGACCTGTGTACATGCACAGTTTCATTGATTTTGTCCAGTTTAAGTTGTTTCTTTGATATGTTGGAGTTGCAGTGTCTTGTCACTTGTTCATTTGGACTTGAGTCACTTGAGTCTGCACATTCATATATACTTGTCCACATATGCTCTGTGTACATGCTTCACTGAATCTTGAACTTGAGTCATTGACTTGATATTGTTGCACTGATACTCTGAATTTTGGTCGAGGCCATTTGCACTTGTGTTGAATCTGATTTTGATTTGACCTTGTGCACACGAGTTGGCGAGGCAGTGCACACGTGTATACGTGTGTACTGCAGCCACTTGTAATTTCCTGTCCCTGATATGAATACTGATATGCACAGATATTACACAATCAAAGATGATGACGATAACCCATATATCTGAGACAACTTTAAAAACAAATTTTATATTTTTGCAAATTAAAATTTGTTTCTTTTCAGATTACTACTGTAGTTGTTAATTATACAGGTACACTGGAGACAGGACAAATACTGGAGCTGGACAATGCAGATGTAGAAGACTGAGTGTATGAGTGATGTAGTGAGGACAAACTGTAAATGTGATATGTATGAGATCAATGTAATGTATGAAATTAGTGTGTGAACTAAAAACATTGTATTATATAAAATATTATATTGAATAAAAATACTGATTGAATTTGTCAAATTCTGTGCAATAATATTAATATTCAATATTTATTTCTATATGTGTACAATCTGCAACACATCTAAAAATCGATATATATTTTATTATCATCAAACAATAAACACACATCAAACATTCCATTTCACGAATGAACGTGACTCGATCGTTCATTCAACAACTCTTGCCTTGATTCGACGGGTGGAGTATAAACTCATAAAAACGGTTGTGACTGACCTCACATTGAATAATTCTAATTCCTAGAGTACGGACTAGAGTATAAACACAAAATGATGGACGCAGCCCGACTGTCCATCGATCAACTCGGATCCCTAGAGTGCGGACTAGATATAAACACAAAAAGATGGATGCGGTCCGACCGTCCATCGATTAACTCTGGTCCCTAGAGAGTGGATAGGAGTATAAACTAAAGATAGATGTGACCCGACCGTCCATCGAATGAAAGTGGAATCTGTACGACTTTCCACTCGTCGACTCCTACCCTGGATGTAGGGGACAGTTTGAGAGCCTAAGCTTAAATTGGACATGATTCGACCGTCCAATCCAAGGAGGATGTGATCCATCCATCCGTGACCTTGCTCGCACTTGAAGTACAGTGAACAATTCAATCCTTGCCTGAATATCGGTAGGTCCAAAATCCAAACCAAAAATTAGGCACGATTCGATTGTCTGTCGGCTAATTCTGGTCCCCCAACGCAGATCGAAGTATAAACACCATAACATAGATGTGATTCAACCGTCCATTGAACAACTCTGGTTCTCCAGCAAGGACTGGAATATAAACACCAATACATGGATGCAATTCGACCGTCCATCGATTAACTTTGATCCCCTGATGTAGATTGGAGTATAACACCAAATGGTTGTGACTGATCGCCCATCGACAAACTCTGGTCCCCAGAGTGTGGATAGGAGTATAAAAAACAAATGGATGTGACTCGATCATTCATTCATCAGCTCTGACCTAAACCCGACAGGAGGAGTATAAGCACAAAAGGACGTGACTCGACCGTCCACAAACTAACTCCACTAAACCAAGACAAGGGGCAGGAGTACAAACTACTAAAAGCCAAATACGACAACTCGCTATAGCTCCGGCTTGGTGTTCTTTACACTTAAGCCAACGATCGTAAGGAGGCCTTAATCTAAGACCAATTGGAACAACATCCGAAGTTACGAGCGACCGACTACATCATACCACTAGATCGACGATAAATGCGATCCTCACCAACCACAAATAGATGTGATTAGACCATCCATTACTTAGTTCCTCTTCTTATTCGACAATGGAAGCATGAATCATGGAATGGATGTGACCTGACCAACCATTCTTCATTTCCTGCCACGAGTATGGCGATATCTGCACCAAAAGTGGACGTGATTGACCGTCCAGTACTCAGCTCATGCCCGAAATCCGATGGAGCATCAAAGTCTTCTCCTAGGAAGGAGAAACTAGAATACAATCTGGAATAGGTGTAACTCAACCTCCCGTCAACTAACTCTGACCTCAGATTCGATAGAAAGAGTATAACACTGAAACGAACGTGACTTGCCCGTCCACTTGTCGACATTGGCCCATGACTTGGGGGGCACAAGCAAGAATCAAGATGAATGTGACCCGACCATTAATTGATTAACTCTGAGTTTTTAGAGCTTAAGCGGGATTATAAACTAGGACGAGACTCGATTATCCATGCAGCACATCTACTAACCTGAGACTGGAGGAATAAATGTGACCATCCAAAAGTTGACTACGATAGCTCAATACTGTGACTCATGCTTAATGTTCACAATGACTCGAGGCAACGACCGAAAGGATGCCTAGAGATAGAATTATTGGATCGAACCCCAGGCTCATGGGCGATTGGTTAACATTCCAACTCGAACGACGAGCAATGGATCGTGGGTAATTTAATGGAAAGCGCGCTGCTCGAATACACAAGCAGATTCAAACTTAAAGCAAAATCCTGCAATGCAGCTGCACGAGACTCAAGGCTAAACTCTACTTGGCATTTGATTTGATATGCCTGTAAGTCTGATCTTCAACCAATGCGGATAATCGCTCAAAGCGTCTAAAATCCATAACTATCAAATTCAATAATGTTATACAATACAATATTATACGACGGTTATGACAAGACTCTGGGGTTCGATCGGAGCGACCGTCATCTCTGACCGTCCCAATCGGATTTCACATCAATGGTTACGTGTAAAGTTATGTTCAAGTCAGGGATCGGCTGTCGATGCATAAGAGCATGGCATTAACATTCAGGGCATATGCATACATCTAAATTCACATCCAAACAAACAAGCGTATGCATCCAAATTTGAGTTGAAGTTCATGATCAATACATTTGTATGCATTCAAATGCAAGTACATATACGTCCACATATACAAGTTCACAAGGCAAGAATCACAAAATCTGTTTATACATGTCCAAAGGCATAAGGCAAAAGTTTGAAAATTTTCACCAAGTATGGGATTCAAAAGAGACATATGTGTATCTTGCACACTATCTTCTCCACGTGCAGACAATAGTGGTTGGGGATTGGTATACCAACAATAGTTGACTTTCCTTTATGCGTTATATTATTCAAACCAAAACAATTGCCACTCATTAAATATACATTGTTTTCTCCAAATCCCTTATATGCGATTATGATGTGGGAGAAAACCCTTTCATCCAGTTATTTCAATGCATTGTCTTCTCCAAGTCTGGAATAACTACTGATCCCTCACCTACCACCGACCTATAAAATTACATCACTCCAACATGCTTGAACCCATCACTAACCCCCACTCCTTTTCGACTCTCCTATATTCCATAACCGATCCCTCTTCCACGCCTATAACAGATCGCTACATGCTGACAAACAGCGATCCATACATCCTCATTAATCCACTTCATTTACTCTACAACAATGTCGATCTCAACATCGATTACGACTCAACCGCACCAAAACCTCCACGTCGGCCAACAGCCAATCCCGCTTTTATCTGCAACTCCATCTCCATCTTCACCGTATCCACACTGATTCTCCTTCAACACAACCAACATACCGACAATCAATCCCAAGTGTCACTTCATCTCCAAAGCATCACCATCGATCCCTGAACCAACATCAACCAATGTGAACAACCATCTCGTAATTAAACCCAAACTCGTCTCCATAACTGTCCAGATCCAAGCATTTACCTCTATGTGAAAACACAATTAGGAGATTAGACACGTTTTCAAGCTCCTTGAAATATTAACATCAGCCTGGAGTGGAAGCAATTCGGTGCAAGAGTATTCAAATTGGTGACGAATTGATCGAATGGAGTAGTAGGGAAGGGGGCTCTGGTGTCAGAAGAATGGACAAGCATATCGACATTCAATTTAGGTGATTTGGTTTGAATTTATTAAACTCGAACTTCAATGGCTAATGATGGTAGGTGGGGTTCAGTAACAAATAAAAGAGAAGTGACCGGTGAAGGAATGTAAAAGAAAAAGAAAGGGCAGGAGAGAAGAGGGATCAAATCGATGAACAAATGTAAGAGAGGGGATCGGTAATGACAGAATGTGAAATAGGGGATCAGTGATTAAATAAAAAGTGAAGAGGAGTGGAGATAATGGGCTATTTACCTATACACATGACCTAAAATGCACAGACCCAATAAATTCACTAAAGTATGGTATCAATACCGATCCCCATAGGGACGGGTACCAAGTACTAATGCAAAAAAATTGAAAATTGCAAATGCAATTTGATGGAACTTGGCAATGACCTTTAGGCACATGTACGTGTTTGGGAGCCAATGACAACAGTGGATACTTGAACAGGTGCACGCGCGCACTCGACATTCAATTTCTTGAATCAACAGAAATAGAGTTCTCACTTGGATTTCTCAAAAAAGAAGTCACTACAGGTAACCAAAGCCTTCTAACTCGATCAACAAGTTTAATGGAACCGAGCATAGACAAAGATTGAAAGCTACACCTCAGACTTATATTAACAAATATAAGCTAAGGGTCATAACAAATAGAGAGAGAGAGAGACACGACTCTTCGAAAAAGACAATTCAACGGAAGGGTAATGACAGTTTAGGAAACTGAACGGAATCCTTCCTGGCAACTCTAACTTACTTACTTTCAAAGCACGTCGTGTCCAAAGCAAGACATACTTTAGGAGGCAAGTGCTATCCGACCTTTTGACGCGGCTATATTCAGGCTGATTGGACAGGTTAGACTTAATGATAGACTAGGCAAACAGCCCAGAGAGGTGATCATGGAGTCCATAGATCAAGCACAGACAATGATACGAAGCAACAATCAAGCGAGACCAAGAGATAGACTCTTCGAAATATTCTAAGTATGGATTTGTGCCTCCCTTAGGTAGGGGATCGGTGCTTATCCATTCCTCTAGGGGATCAGATCATATTACTTCCCTAGGCAGGGGATTGGATCGTATTACTTCTTTAAGCAAGGGATCAGATCGTATCAGCCCAGCAGCTCAATTTAACGGGAATCGACCGGTATCTCAAAAAAACATGTAGGCAACTATGTACACAAACTTTAGAAACACAAAGCCAACATCAAGACAGACCTATATGAGAGATCACATAACCCCTAGTGGTCATCAAGATCAATCGGCTTCGATCGCTCATATTAGGAGTAGGGCCACGAAACTTTTTGGGTGACCTTGTCTACATCATGAGATTCTGTCGACGGAATTTCAGGAAGATATTCAATCGTCATCCTCTATAAATACAACGATCATTTTCCATAAGTGGAGCTTATTTTCGGTTGCCGAGGCTCGGCCATTTACTATTCTTTATTCCTGTAATACCGGACACCAGTTGATCCAAACATTCTTGTAATCATAATCAAGTGCAAGACCAGTAAAAATATAAATTAGACGTAGGCCCAAATTGGTGAACCATTATAAAAATCTGTGTTTGATTTATATTTCTACTTTGTTTTAAAAAATTTCTTCATTTAATCTCTGCTAGAACTCTATTATTGGGTGTTCCTGACCAATTTTGGTGCGAATAATATGATATAAATATAAACAAATAAATACACACACACACGTCTATTAAATGATAATTATGAAAAATTTATAGACAATCAATTGTAAAATTTCTATATGTATGTAAATATATATATATATAATAATTAAATCATTAAATTAGTTAAATATTAATTAATAAAATAATTTTAACACATATGTATGTGTATAGTATACAATATGAAAGCCGAATTTTTTTATTAAAATAATATTTTATTTTATATTAAATTAACTTATACAATACATATGAATATATATAATTAGATATAAATGTATGTGTGTATTAAATACGAATAATAAAATGCTTTTTTCAAATTATGCTTCTGCAAATATTTGTTCTCGACAATATAAATTATTTATTTATTTCTTTTCTGGTTTTGAATTTTGATACAAATTAAAATTAAAAGCCGCGTAAATTAAATAAAAGTAAAAATATTATTTTTGAAAGTTTTCTGTATAATATATGTTATGTAATATTTTTATGCATTTTATTATTATAATATATATACATAAGTATTTCAAACTGCATAAACAATTTTGGGTAAAATAAATATTTTTTTAAATTTAAAAATATGATATATAACATGAATCTTATAAATATATGATATGATAAATAAATTATTTACATGAATAATTTAATTTAAACATATGATATATAAATTTAGAAATATGATATGATAAATAATTTAACGACGAACATATATTACACATGATAATTTTTAAAATTTAAAAATATGATATATAACATTAATCTTTTAAATATCAATTTTGATTGATTATTTCATTTAATAATATTATTTAAATATGTAAAGAAATCTTATGTTTGAAAATTTGCAGGCCGTGAGCATCTAGTAGGCAAGCATACAAAATATTTTTTATTATTATATATAGATATAATAATGTACACAACCAACCAATTTTTGATAGCATTTCGATATACAAGATTCATAATATAATTTAACATCATATTAAATAAATAATATATATAAATACGATATGAAAAATAAAACATATAATTACCTTCCACCAAAGCCATTGTGTACATCTTGAAACATTGAATCTATCCTCTTGAATCCGCTCACAAATCTGAAGTTGCTAGCTCTTGAACTGCCTTACCATCGACAATCGAATCGAAGATTTTTTAAGTAATTTTGTACTTGGATTTTTAGGGTTTATGAAGGATAATTATTGGACAAAAATATCAGAGAGAGGGGCGGTAAAAAGTGAAAAAGAAATGGTGCAAAAGATGGCATATAAATAGAAAATCAAGGGAGAGAAAAGTGGATCATATCATAATATCTCTCTCTTACCAATTCCACTATTTTAACCATTCAAAATCCTCTCCCATATGGCTTCCCAAACTATGCATCCTACAACCGAAAATGTCGTATCCATATGGACCTCAAATCTGGTCCAAGTCCAAAAAAAATTCAATGCAATTTTAAATCTTATTTAAACACATACCGATATCATATACCGATCAATATATTTATAGTTATTAGAAACACAATATTTAATATTGTTCAGTATACATCAAATAAAATTTTATAATTAATATTTCATAAATATATTAATTAATTTAATTAATTTACAACAATTTATAAATTAATTAAATCAGGTGGTAAAAAGAAATATTCAACGTTTTGGTTGTGTGTCTCTTAGATGTAAATTTGGTTTGCTATAAATATTGAACATTTCAAATATTAACATTCACACATCATGTAGCAGGTGGTGTGACATTTTGTCCAAATTTATCGCTTATTTGATTTTAGTAAAATCCGATTTTACTTTGTTAAGCGTTACATGGTAGTGACAATTATTTACACCAATTATCTTCGTCCAATGAACTAATGGAATTTCGTAATGGTCGAAATTCCAATATCATTCACATTCAACTCTATATTCCAAACACAAAGTCTTTGAATCAATAATAACAATTATCATTAACCGAACTGCTTTGGTCAAAGACTTTGACTTTGAGTTGACTTCAATTGTCCGTGATACTAACCTCATATAATCAAGGAGACAAATCCTCTCTTGAATAGTGTTTCCAATTCTTTTACTTGACCTAGCTACAATTGTTCGATGGACGTCTGCCATGATTTAACTATAATCGAAGCAAAGCTTTCACATTGAAGATCAATACTATTCTCAAGTCAAGGGAACTGTGTGATTTTGTCACATTGATATTTTTTGTTTGACCTTTGTAACTATTAGAATGTAACTCCTTGATGCCTCTAGAAGCCTTGAATAATATGCTGCCCAACATTTATAGAGCACTATATATACACTATTTTGAAGTATATTATCGATTTGAAAAGTATATACTATTTTGAGATAACAGAAAGAAAACTAATATTTTTGTAACAAGAGATACTAAGATGATCTATACTTAAAAAGAAAATAAATTTTTTAAATTTATTAGTTTAAATTATTTAGACATATGTGATTAAATGTTGTTTGAAATTAACATACATTTTTATGTGAAGGACTATGATACACTTATATAAGATGTGAGAAGCATAAGAGCATAGTGAAGTAAAAAAATTCCTAAATGGTCGAATAATTGAAGATTGTTTGTATGAGAGTTGACGATAGAGAGTGATTAGTCTTTTCTTAGTAAAGTGTTTTTGGAATACGGCAACGTACATAACAGTATTCTAGCTATATGTTTTATAGGACTTCACAAGCATGTAGAGTTAATATTAATTTTGTAGTATCCAGGTTTCTATGGTTTCAAGATATGAAGTAAATGTCTTGGCTTGCACATACTAAGGTATGAAGGCGATTTTAAGAAATGCGAGATTTGGCGATTTTGAGGAAATTTGACAAAGAAGCAAGATTAGTTCTTTTTAGTCATCTATTGGATTGAAGGAACTATCATATTAAGTCAAATTTCTAAAGTAGTAACCACTTGTGCATATTTTCAGTCTTCAATACACATGAAAATAAGTGAAAAATGCACGACCTAGATTATGTATTTGTTACATTAATATTGTTCATTGAAATAAAGGATCATCCACTTATGATATCTATAAATTAAACATTGATAAAGTATGCGTTTCATCCAAGTATCCTAAATGTTAATCCACTTAGAGGGGAGACACCAACTATTTTCATGTTGTCATTCCTTTGGATTTAAAGAAAGAATTTAGTAAGGTATGTCAAAGGATATGAAGAGAATTTTTCTATTGGTCGAGGATGAAGAAGTAAATGGCGAAGCATATAACAAGGTATTTGATGATGGAGATATGCTAGTAGTGCAATCTATTCGAATCTATGCTATACTTGGACATTACATGATTGAAGACACCCCAGAGACACACTAAGGGATGGAAACCACGTAGGATAGGAAAGCATAAAGAGTTCACAGTGGGTAGCTAGGTAGGTGAAGGACTCGCTACTAAGATATGTTATATGGTAAAACTATCGCCATTAGTTGCTAGGCCTTTCCTGATTTTATGGAGGGTAGGAAAGTCAGCACGTTGAGTGGACTTCTTGAAAAGTTGATGGGTTTTCCCATGTTTTATGTTTATCCCATCTACGAATGAACATTGATGATTTAGTTGTTATGGTAAAGACTAGTCGACTTATGAGTTGAATGTAGAGACAGAGTCTAGAAACTCCATAGGTGTATTCACATCTTAGGACTTGATACAATATAAAAACGAGGAAATGAGGTTGGTCTAAGTACGACGAAGAAAAAGTTTTCGACGAGAGTACGTGGGAACTCAAGGAGAGAATCCAAGTTTCCCCATCATGAGCTCTCTTCTAATAACTTTTACTTTTAGTTTGTTTATAGATTAGTTTGTTTGTTTGGTCATTTGAATGCTTGTGTGGTTGATTTAGCTAGCTAGTTGACATAGGTATGGATGAATGGATGTTAGGATTGGTCGTATACACATCCTTATTATGTGTTTTGGTTGCTATGGTTGCTTTATTTGGATTATATCAGTTTAGTTTATATCGTGTTGGCTTGTATGTATATACATTTCAACCTAGGATAAATACCCTGTAACAACCCGCATATTTTACGAATTTAATATTTAAATATTTTATTTAAATATAAAATCGTTAATCGGATTAAAGTCCGAAAAGCTACTTTTTGCAAACAGTCGAATTGAGACTCGAGACCACTTCCATTGAGTCCAAAATGGCATTTGCGACTCTTTTAAGTATAAACATCGATATATTTGGAGTAAGTCGAATTTTGCTATTTTCTATTGGGATTTGGGTTTGGGTTTCACCCCAACTATCTTTATGACCTAGTTCGGCCCTCCCCTCTCCTCTCCACTTATTCATTTCATTTCTTTTCTCAAGCTCAAAACTGAAAATGGGGAGAGGAATGGGAAATTAGAAATACCAAGCCCTAGTTTTATTTGCAAATCCAAGTTTAGCTCCAAATTCAAAGAGAAGCATTGGTAAGCATCATCTCCTTCTTCTCCAACTCATTTTCTCTTTGATTTCAGAAAATTCCTAGACCTAATTTGGGAAGTGTTTTCTCTTTTAAGCTTAGATTCAAGCTTCTTGTGTTGAGATTGAAGTGTGGTTGATCTTCCCTTGTCTTCAAGCTTCTCATTCATTGTTTTTGGGTTCAAAGGTGAGATTTAATCTCACATCTTTGTCTATAACTATCTTTGATGTTAGGTATGAATTCCTTACACTTGTTCATGATCATTTGCTTTTGGTTTGAATTGATTTGGTGAACATTTCAATTTTTGGTGTTTTGAAGCCAAATCTTTAAAAATCATAACTTTGATGTTTGATCATGCTTTTTGTGGTGCACCGAAGAGCCTATAGGGCTGGGTTGCCGATTGGCATAAACCCTTAGCGCCGTTGCTCGTTCGGTTGCAATTGGGAAGAGTTTTGCTCTTCTCTTAGATAGGTTTGGAAGTGCTGGAAACAGGTTCCGGTCGACCGAAGCTCTGGTCCGGCCGACCGACCTACTACCAGAACACATCTCTGGTTCTGGTCCAGTCGACTGGCATACTGAGTCCGGTCGACTGACCAGCATCCCGAGGATTTTTCCTGTCTGAGTTCGGTCAACCGAACTCAGTGGGCCAGTCGACCAACCTGCTCCTATATTGCCTATTATGTCTATTTTTGCCTGTTTTGCTTGATTTCCAAATTTTATCGATTCGTGTTGATTCCCATTTGTTGTTATCATCTATTATTGACGTTGATGACCTCTTTTTTGGGACTTTTGAGAATATCTATTTTGATGGATTCGGTATCGATTTCTTTGGATTTGATTCACGTCTTCGAACGTGGATTTTGGTGATTGATTGTTTCTACAATCATTTCTGTGATTTGTCACTTTAAAATATAAAGGTTTTCTATACTAGTAGTAAATATTCAAACTCTTTTACAAAGATGATTTCAACTCTATTTTGAATATAAAAGCTTGTTTTCAAAACCGTTTTCTAATCTATTAGTATACACAAACCTTTACCTCATTCGTATGAGAAAATATAATTAAACGGCTTAGCAAAAAAAATGGTATGAAACGCTTGCGTTTACTTCGTCGGTTAATTTTTGGACTTGTTCGATTGAAAATCTTGTGACAATTTTCGAGTGGAAATCTACAATTTGTTCGTAAATATTTAAGTTAAGCTAGTGGTTATGGGACATGAAGCTAAACTCATATATTTACTGGCTTAGTGTAATTCACACTTTTTATGGATCGATGATGATCATTTTGTGATTTAGACTAGCGATGTGCGATGTCTATTTGTCTGCGAGGGAGACTAAACCCCATTTCTGTGGAACTTCGGTTCAATTTAGCGGGGTAGCGACCCGTGGTCTTCGGACCGTTTGTGGAGCTTCGGCTCAATTTTTAATGGTTAGCGACCAGGGAATAGCGTTCCATTTGTGATACACGTGTTGGTGAGTTTTCATGCTCCCGTTTATGATAGGCCTCCCCCTTTTGTGATTTCTAGATTTCTGATTGATGATTTCTAGAATTTGTGTTTCTCCAACTTTTGTGATTGGCATTAATATGTTTGTCAATATTTGTAGTTGGTGAATAAAATAAAGAATATGATATTCTTTTTGGTGCTTTGAGATATTATATGGTCTTGTTGTTGATTAATTCATATTTGTTCTAATATGAAATTATTGTTATCATACGTTCTAATATCATCTCTGCTTATATCTCATTCCTCTACCTGATATTTATAGCTAGACTGATCCGTTTATTATTTTCTTATTAAATAATACTCGGGTCAGACCGAGATGTTACAGGTGCTTCAGCTTGACTCCTTATCTGGATCATCTTCTGACTTTTGTCTAACTACAGAATATTTCTAGTTTTTGTTGTTATACATTCGAGATATAGACTCTATGATGTATACATATTCTTTTGTCTAGCACTTGTATCTATTCTTTTGTGATATTGTGGATCTTATTTGACCACTACTCTGATGAACACCTTTTTGTGTTATGTATTCATATCTGTTTCCGCCTTTGTGATATGAATGTCTGTGACTGATTTATGTTATGTTTATTTCTATATTTATTTCCGAAGCCCACTTAGCCACTGTGTGGTAGCTTTGAGTTTGCATTGGTATGTCGGATTTCCTCTTGAAACGAAATGCATGTTATACAATCTGACATATCGGTACTCGCACAAGGAAATTGCACAGATGGTCGCTCCTCAACAGCCTTATTCTTCGCGCTAGTCGACAGCATTACCCAGTGGTGTTCTTGGCTAGCGTGACCATAGAGGTGGGGCGTCACATACCCAATGTTAGATGTTCTAATTTACACTAGACAATTATATATGCTATTCATTGTTCCTTTATATACATGTTTATTGATTGTGTTTATGGACATGATTGTTTACTTGCGCTTTGACATAGATGTTGCATATGGATGTATGGATGCATATAGAAATATATATTTGCATATATTAGGATGTTTAGATACATATTGGTTGCATTGCATTTTCATCCATATATGAGGCTGATTTAGTTGCATTTACACTCATCTCATATCATATCACTATCCCTTATATATCATATGTATATTATACTCTTAGTTGTATTTTTACTTGTATTCGATGGATGCTAGATGAATGTAGCTACGTTTGTTTTGTATGTTTGTATGCTCTAATGCATGTTACCTTGTCCAACTCAGGGAATTTCGGGGATGAAATTCTTTTAAGTGGGGGAGAATATAACACCCCATAAATTTACATAATTAAATAATTAATCTAAAAAGAGCAAAATCGTAATTTATATTTAAAAGGAAAAATAGTAATTTTCTACAGAAGTTGAAATTAGGTCTTGGGATCTGTTTCATTACGTCTAGAATGCTGGTTACAGTCAGAAAACATATATAATTTGATGAATTTGGTTATACGGGCTGGAAATTAGAAGTCAAACTCAATGGTATTTTCGTAAAAATATTGAATACGAAAATATATCCTAAATATTAGTATTTTCAACCTATAAATAAATTTCTAACCTAAATTTTTTTGGTCCAAAAATATTGCCTCACCTTTTTTTAAAAAACTATTTCCTAAATCAAATCCCAATTAAGCAAATAAATTACAACTTCTCCAAATTAACCAAATTTACATATGAAATTGAACACCGCGAAAAGAGCTACGGGATTAAATTGAATCTATCGAGGAATTTGGAATTTAGAAAACATGGAATTCCTATAGAATGAAAAACAAAGAGGATTCATGTCAAATAGAAGAAGATGCACAGCTAATCGGTGCGTGGGATTTATCATATTTGCGTATATATTGGTAGAACATAGTAATTCACCTATTCTAATTTTAAATAAAATTATAATGATGTAATTAATAATTAAAAACTGATCTTTTTGTATACACTTGATTAGGATGTAGTATGTCTTGGCTAGATAATTATAAAGTTATTTTTTGTCGGTTGTAATTAGCGTAGTTAATTTCCTTCTAATTCAAAAAGTGCGAAATACAAAGTTATTCCAAACTAGACATATTATATATCAAAATTATAGTTCTCGACGACACAAAATCACTAGAGATATTTGTTCAATTATTGGGTGTATATTTTGGTCAAAAAGTGCATCTGAAGTTTGGCAAACGAGGACCGTCCATTTCGATCCAACGATGAAACGGCAACAATATGACGATCGGGAGACATGGATGTGAAGAGGAGGTTGAGTATGCTACCACGTTGGTATCAAATTGACCAAACATGGTTGGAGATCACCAAATCTTGCCATAAAAGGTGGCAATGGCGAATGTAAAAAGGACGATCGTGGGGAGCCACGTGTTGGTGTTAGGTGGAGCTTCGCGAGTGGTGGCCGGTAATGTTGTCGGATCTGGGCATAAGAGGCTGAGGGGGCATCAGTTAGCGTTTGAAGGCGGTCGAGCTGAGATTGAATACGGTCATGTTTGGGGAGATACTGTAGCGACAGCGTGAATTAATAAAAAATTAAGTTATTAAATTGAATCAAATAATTACCATAATGCCCTTACCCTTCAAATGCTTTTAACTCTCACATACAACCTCCGTTTTACACGCGGTTTGCAGCATCGTGATCGTGGTGAGAATTGGAATATTTTAGTATGTTGTTTTCCATGCTGTGAGATATTTCTAGAAAGTGTCTTAATTTGTTAAGTTCATTATACGTTGTTCGTGATTTGATGATACAATAGTCTGAGGAGCTGAGTCCTCAATATGGTTCGGGAAGTTGAGTCCTTAACATGGTCCAAGGAGCTGTGTAACGATCCCGGATTTTAATTAAATTTAAATTGATAATTAATTGAATTTTTGAATTAAATTTGTAAAATTTATTGCAGATTGGTTCGAGTTTTCCCGAATTAAAATAAATTTTGTATAAATCATTTAAAATTTAAATATTATATATATATATATATGTATTTGGGCATATACGAGTAAATTTGAAATTTATATATATATATATATACGTTGGTTTGAATTTAAATTGTAAATAAATGGTTTAAGAAATATGAAAATAAATTACAAAGTAAACAATTGCTAGGAATTTAACAACATATTAAAAATAGGATTCAATACAATATAAAGTAATAAAGGCAAAATAAAAAGGAAATAAAATACATACAAGTAAGTAAAGATATGTGAACGAAAATGAAACAAGTAGGTACTCATGGATATAAAGTAACAAACAAACAAAAATAAGTATTCACGAACACTTGCAAACATGAAACAAGGAAAAAAAAGATAAGTATAAAAGCTTGCAAAATAGAAGCCACCAGACCTTTCTCTCACGCAATGTACAAAATAAGAAAAGAAAATAAATATATATTTGTACAAAGCAATTAATGCAAGATCATCTAGTACACAATACATGGATTGTATCGGCCACCAAAAATAAGATTTGCAGCTACCAACAAGACTACATAGTCAACAAGCAGGGCCGGTTCAAGAGAAAGGGTTGCCCAAGGCAACTGGAAATTTTGGAAAACATCACTCTTGATGGGGACTGAAGCATGCATTGCCCCAGGAGCTGAAATTATGAAAAATATCAGTCTGATGGGAATTGAACCTACCACCCCATGCAAGAAAACTTGCTCTCTTCCACTACACTACCAATACTTTCAATTAAAGTATAAAGTAATATTCATTAAATACTAAACTATTCAGACCACCTGTTTTCCTTCACCTTGTTGCCCCCATCCGGGGGGTTGCCCTAGGCGGTCGCCTGTCAGACCTAGCCCTGGAATCGGGCCTGTCAACAAGCAAAGCAAATTGTACATAACAACATTATCATCTGTACAACAATCTTTCATGTATTATCTTTTCCATTCCAGTTCGTTCACAAAAGAAAAAAATCTCTGAACCAACTTGTACAAACACTATCACCCTATACAAAATATATTTACCTGTGTACTTCCTTTATGTATCACCTCCTCACATCAGTTCCATTCAAACAAAACTGAGAAAAGATTAGAAGTAAAAGAAAATACATCACCTTTAAACTTAAAACAAAATCAAATTCATACCTGATTCAATGCAAAGATCAAAAGGCAGAGCAACTCAAAGCAAAGATCAGTTTTCAAATCAAAGCCTACAAAGTAAATTCAACTACTTTAACTTGAGTGAATTCAGTAATCAACTAAAACAAATAAAAGATGCAGATTCCAAATGAAAATACAAAAGTTCCAGATTTCATTCCTATTCTCTGTTCATTCTGGAAACTCAGGTGAGCAAACCATTTGAACCTGTTATATCTCTTGATGTTTGGTTTTGTACTTGAAGTTGTGATGAAATTATGCTTGTATGATTGAGTGAATATATCTGCATGTGTGTGTGTGTGTGTATATATATAAGAATTAAAAATATGCATGTACAGGCATATATACCTGTTCTAGTGTTTACAAGCTAAGAACAAAGAAGGAAAATCAAAATCTCTTAAATCATTCACCTATAGACTTTGATATTTAAACAAAAAGTATTCGAATTAACAAGACCAAAACTATAAAAATACTTTTAGGTAATAAAATGAATGGGTTTACTGGAAAAGGTAAAAACACAGTAAAAATCAAATCTTGTCAAAAATTTAGTTGATTAAAATTTGAGTTTTTATTACTTGATCCCGTTTGTCTTCATAAGCCATGAATTTTGAGAATAAAATCAATATTTTTAGTTTGTTAAATTGTGGAAAATCGTGAGTTGAACGAAAATGGTAATTTGGGCAAAATCTGGTGATCGGCGTGATAATGTTTGGCGAAATTTGGCATGGAGGTGCTGAAACGATCAATAATCATAGGAAAAATGCCAAAAAAATTTTCTATTGCGAGATTTGTTGAATCGAATCGAATGTAGGGTTTGGGTTCAAATTTTTCTATGGCCTGTAAGTCCCTCGATTTCGTCACCGTGGGTCGACCGAGCTGCACACAATTTTGGGTGATGGTCGAGGAGGGTATGGCCATGGCGTGGACGAAGCAGCGTCGCCACCAATGGTCGGAGTTGTGAACGGGGCGATGTTTGGTCGAAGTGTTTTGTTCCTGAGGATTCGATCAGGTTGAATTTTTGATTACGTGGTTGTTTGGGATTTGAGTGATTGGAATCGAAAGAAGGGATGATCGATGACTTGTTGGTGGAGGTCATAGACGCCGAAGCGACGCCGGTGATTGGTGCACGTGCACGAATGTCAGGATGTGTCAATGGGTTGTTTTATTGGCTATTGGTTGAGAAGACGAAGCTGACACGAAGAAGGCCTTGGGAATGTGGTCTGTTGGCTCGAGATTGCTACCGGGTTAGTTCGCTTGAGTATAACAGTTTTATAATTTAAAAACAAAGTTAAAAAGAAAAGAAGAAAAGAAGAAGAGCGTGAACTCTCGGGGTCGAACTCAGAGTTGGACTCGGGTATTCCAAAAGTAAGCTCGGGATTTTTGCAGTTTTGACTCGGGTCTGGAAAAATTGATATAAAAACAGTTTTTAACCTTTAAAACAAAATCAAGTTTATTTAAAACAATTTTGTTAAACCCAGTTCTTTTGTAAATAGTGAATGTTCAAATGGAACTTAATAATGTTGAATTAAGCAAGTGTTTAAGATAATGTGATTAATTAAAGTTAAATTAATATGAGTAATTAAAGGGTAGTTAATTACTTAATTAAGGATTTATTACTTAATGTAATGAATTGAAGGATAATTAATTGATTTAAAATTTAATTAATTAAAGTGATTAATTAAAGTGATTAATTAATAAATGTAATTACCTAAGAGTAATTAATTAAAAGTTAATTAATTGATTAAGGGTTAATTAATGATTAATTAAAGGATAATTATTAAAAGTTTTGTAATTAATTGATTATTAATTCACCATGACTAGAAATTTATTCATAAGAAATTAATCTGACTTGAATTAATCAGACAATTAACTGATCTAACTTATGAATGTTTGGATTATATTGGATGGTTGAATTATTTGATATCCTTGATATGCGAGGCTTTGTGATATGAATTATTCCGATTTAAGCTGTGAACTGTGATGTAATTTATTCATCTGTGATGTAACTTATTTATCTGCAATGAATTTATATTGTTTATCTGTGAATCTGTAAATGAAGATAAGCGTTATAGATTATACCGCTTATCGATATTTCTATGCTTGAATATGTGATGATTGATGATGTTGCACTATTGTGTGAAACCCCTGGACTACACTTTTACACACACCAATATGGATTTCACGTGGAAATCGGTTAAACCACAGATGAATTAAATTTAAAATTTTTGAAATTGAAATTTTAATTTCAATTGATTTTGAAATTAGAAATTTGGGTTTTAATATGAAAAGCTTTTGAAAGGAGTTTTAAAGATATTTTTGATATCTTGAAATTTAAATAATTCGATTTAAATTTGAATTCAAGTTTGAAATTGAATTCTATGATTTGAAACTAGGGATTAAAGATGTTGTACAAGTTATATATGGGTTAAACCATTTTAAAGATATTGATTTGGAAATTTGAATTTTTATTCAAGGGTTTTAACTCGTGTAAATATAATTGGATTTTTCCGAAATGAAACAACTTGTTTTCAAATAATAATAGTTTACATTTTAAGACAGGATTTCCAAATTGTGTTGAAAGGTTTCAAGTTTGAAATGGAATTGAAATGTTTTGAAAACTATGAAATGAGTCTTTGATTTCAAAGACCGGATGAGTTAATCTAACTTGAAATAGAATTGTTTTAAAAGACTATGAATGAATCTTTGGAAACTAGTTTTGAAAGCTATAAGTTAAATCTTGATTTAAAGATTTGACGAGTTAATCCAAGTGAAATGGAAATTGTTTTGAAATCCATGAATGGATCTTTATGAACGGGGTAAACTTTGTGAATTGAATCTTTTGTGTTTAAAAGATTAAAAGTGTGGAAATTGTTTATACCATTGAAGGTTTGTGAATTGAATCTTTTTGTTTAAAAGATTGGAAATGGTAATTTGTTTTAACCATTCGAATGAAAAGTTTGGGCTTTAAGCTGTGATTTAACTGAGACCCCAGTATCCATATGATTTTTAATTGCGCTCGTTATTCGGTTTAGCCGGGTGAGGACCTTTGAGTCATATAACCCATTCCGAATAGTGATACGACGTAAATGGATCGCATTTGAAGACTGGTGGTGAAGACTGGATATTTTCGAAAACGAAAGGAAAACTCGTCGAATGTCTCTGCATCGATTGGCCCCGATATAGAGATTTTAGCACCCTTTGTGATGGGAAGTCCGGACGTGATTAGAAATTATCCGGATTTGCAAGGGCTTCTTTGGAAGTGCCTTCGTTTCCGTTCGATCCCGGAACAAACTTGTATGGATGTGTGTTTGACATTACACTTTGAGCTGTAAAGCTAGTTTCTATCAAATACATTTCTGTTGGTGGCGGAGAATTTATTCTCTTAGCTTAACACCCTTCTCTGAGACGTACGAGCTCAGAGGTAATGTAGTTGATGTTTACTAGTGATACATTCCCAATTTGGTAATGTGGCATACGAAGTGCTGATGATCATTTGTTGGTCAAAGCGTGCTTTGTGAAAAAGCGTTGCCTTGTGAAAAAAGCGTGCTTTGTGAAAAAGCGTTGCTTTGTGAAAAAGCGTGGCTTTGTGTAAAAGCGTGGCTTTGTGTAAAAGCGTAGCTTTGTGGACGAGACTTCGTCGAGCCTCACAACCCGGTAATGGTCGAAACAGGAATGTTGCGACAAAGGTTTATAGGGGTAGCGCCTCTAGGGTATGTCATTTCCTTCTGGATAAAGGGTGGTATCATGGTATGGAGCCCAGATACTTAACTCGTGTGGACACTGTAATTTATTACTGTGTGATTGTTGCTTTGTTGGTTTTCGGGATCCCGGATAAAGGTCGGTAACGACCGGGGGATGACATGACTCGTGTGTTAGTTACCTAGTTACAGCTTGGTTAAAGCGTGAGGTAGCGTCGGCCTTGTGTTTGCAGAGATCCAGTTAGGTTCTCGGGGCGGCTTTCCAGAGGCGTTTCTATTTCGGTGTAAGGAAGTTCCTTAGCCTGACCATTTGTTGGAAATCCAAAGAAACAATACGAACCCTGTACGGTTTTAGTTGTATTACCTGCTATGGAATGTGGCGGTAACCTGCTATTGAACGTAGTAGCTATAGTAGGCATACAATAATGGTTGTATGTTGGCTAAGATTGATATTATACTTTCGAAATGGTTTTCGACACTATGCACTAATGATAATAATATCGAATGATTTTGCGTAGTAAGCATGTTTGACTATCATAAGAAGAAATCTCCTCCAATTCTGCGTTTGCATTGTGTGTGTGGTGGGAGGTCTTATGGTAGTTTCATTTTCCAAAAGCATTGCGGATTTCAATGTTTAAGATTCTTTTGTATTTGTTTAAGGATAAACTATTTTGTTGCTCACACCAGTCCCATGACTGATCCGGGGTTTATTGTTCCCTTCCTAAACTCTGGGTGCCCACAATTTTCCACACGGACAGTCTAGAGTTGGGTTTCTCAGATATTCAGGTTGAGTGGATTAGCTGGAGCTAGCTATGGATTGGAGCATTCTATTGGAGATATTCTATCCGCTGCTGATTCTATCTTTTCTTTCCGCTGCTATTGTCATTGTATCATATCTCTGATATTGTTGTATCATATTGACATCATTGTTGTATATCATTCTGGATATTGTATTCATTGGAGTTGTATATGATATCATTGTTTTCTTTCTTCCGCTGTGTTGTTATACTTAATGTGTTATAAGCTCCGGTGAACCAGATTCGGCGTTTGAATCTACGACATTTCGAGTACAATTGAAGTACGGGTGCCGATTTTCGAAGGCCGATTTCAGGGTCATCACATTTGGTATCAGAGCTAAGGTTGAACTTTAGCTCAGGAGTATAACACGTTAAGTAGCTCATTAGAGATAGGGTGAAGTATACCCTAGAATGAGTATTCCTCAGATATTCGTTCGAAAGCCTCAGTAAATTCTCTTACTATGCACCGATAGTGAGTATGAGTGCAAGAAGAGGATGAGATAGGGGACAGGAGAATACGACTATAAATGGTCGATACTCTGTAACAACAAGGACACAATCTTTTCTCTCTCAATCTCTTTTGTTCAACATCTTTTCTCAATTCTTTGATGATTCCTGGTAGATACAGAAAGAAGATTCGATATATAAATATGGGACATAAACTCCAAATGAACCAAAATTGTTGTTTGGATGTATTGGTTGCTTTGATTGCTATGGTTGATAGATATGCTTTAACTTCTAAACTAAATTTTTTGAAATTGTATCCATACATCTATCTATTCTTTGGGTCCCGATATGTTCTACGAATGTTTAGTTATCCCTTCGAACTAACCGATGCCACTGTATATTTCGTAGATCCGGATAACCCGAGTATCTTGTGAAGTGTCAAACAGATTCGTTCTTGTATCTGTTATCGATATTCTAATTTGGTAAGCCAAATGCAGAATAGATGTTCAGTTGATTTGATGGAATGTTCTTCATCTATCTTTGTGTCTCCCTGGCAAATTTTGAGGACGAAATTCTTTTAAGGAGGGAAGTCTGTAACGATCCCGGATTTTAATTAAATTTAAATTGATAATTAATTGAATTTTTGAATTAAATTTGTAAAATTTATTGTAGATTGGTTTGAGTTTTCCCGAATTAAAATAAATTTTGTATAAATCATTTAAAATTTAAATATTATATATATGTGAATATATATGTATTTGGGCATATATGAGTAAATTTGAAATATATATATATATATATATATATACGTTGGTTTGAATTTAAATTGTAAATAAATGGTTTAAGAAATATGAAAATAAATTACAAAGTAAACAATTGCTAGGAATTTAACAACATATTAAAAATAGGATTCAATACAATATAAAGTAATAAAGGCAAAATAAAAAGGAAATAAAATACATACAAGTAAGTAAAGATATGTGAACGAAAATGAAACAAGTAGGTACTCATGGAAATAAAGTAACAAACAAACAAAAATAAGTATTCACGAACACTTGCAAACATGAAACAAGGAAAAAAAAGATAAGTATAAAAGCTTGCAAAATATAAGCCACCAGACCTTTCTCTCACGCAATGTACAAAATAAGAAAAGCAAATAAATATATATTTGTACAAAGCAATTAATGCAAGATCATCTAGTACACAATACATGGATTGTATCGGCCACCAAAAATAAGATTTGCAGCTACCAACAAGACTGCATAGTCAACAAGCAAAGCAAATTGTACATAACAACATTATCATCTGTATAACAATCTTTCATGTATTATCTTTTCCATTCCAGTTCGTTCACAAAAGAAAAAAAATCTCTAAACCAACTTGTACAAACACTATCACCCTATACAAAATATATTTACCTGTGTACTTCCTTTATGTATCACCTCCTCACATCAGTTCCATTCAAACAAAACTGAGAAAAGATCAGAATTAAAAGAAAATACATCACCTTTAAACTTAAAACAAAATCAAATTCATACCTGATTCAATGCAAAGATCAAAAGGCAGAGCAACTCAAAGAAAAGATCAGTTTTCAAATCAAAGCCTGCAAAGTAAATTCAACTACTTTAACTTGAGTGAATTCAGTAATCGACTAAAAATAATCAAAGATGCAGATTCCAAATGAAAATACAAAAGTTCCAGATTGCATTCCTATTCTCTGTTCATTCTGGAAACTCAGGTGAGCAAACCATTTGAACCTGTTATATCTCTTGATGTTTGGTTTTGTACTTGAAGTTGTGATGAAATTATGCTTGTATGATTGAGTGAATATATCTGCATGTGTGTGTGTGTGTGTATATATATATATATATAAGAATTAAAAATATGCATGTACAGGCATATATACCTGTTCTAGTGTTTATAGGCTAAGAACAAAGAAGGAAAATAAAAATCTCTTAAATCATTCACCTATATACTTTGATATTTAAACAAAAAGTATTCGAATTAACAACACCAAAACTATAAAAATACTTTTAGGTAATAAAATGAATGGGTTTACTGGAAAAGGTAAAAACACAGTAAAAATCAAATCTTGTCAAAAATTTAGTTGATTAAAATTTGAGTTTTTATTACTTGATCCCGTTTGTCTTCATAAGCCATGAATTTTGAGAATAAAATCAAGATTTTTAGTTTGTTAAATTGTGGAAAATCGTGAGTTGAACGAAAATGGTAATTTGGGCAAAATCTGGTGATCGGCGTGATAATGTTTGGCGAAATTTGGCATGGAGGTGCTGAAACGATCAATAATCATAGGAAAAATGCCAGAAAAATTTTCTATTGCTAGATTTGTTGAATTGAATCGAATGTAGGGTTTGGGTTCAAATTTTTCTATGGCCTGTAAGTCCCTCGATTTCGTCACCGTGGGTCGACCGAGCTGCACGAAATTTTGGGTGATGGTCGAGGAGGGTATGGCCATGGCGTGGACAAAGCAGCGTCGCCACCAATGGTTGGAGTTGTGAACGGGGCGATGTTTGGTCGAAGTGTTTTGTTCCTGAGGATTCGATCAGGTTGAATTTTCGATTACGTGGTTGTTTGGGATTTGAGTGATTGGAATCGAAATAGGGGATGATCGATGACTTGTTGGTGGAGGTCATAGACGCCGGAGCGACGCCGGTGATTGGTGCACGTGCACGAATGTCAGGATGTGTCAATGGGTTGTTTTGTTGGTTGTTGGCTGAGAAGACGAAGCAGACACGAAGAAGGCCTCGGGAATGTGGTCTGTTGGCTCGAGATTGCTACCGGGTTAGTTCGCTTGAGTGTAACAGTTTTATAATTTAAAAACAAAGTTAAAAAGGAAAGAAGAAAAGAAGAAGAGCGTGAACTCTCGGGGTTGAACTCGGAGTTGGACTCGGGTATTCCAACAGTAAGGTCGGGATTTTTCCAATTTTGACTTGGGTCTGGAAAAATTGATATAAAAACAGTTTTTAACCTTTAAAACAAAATCAAGTTTATTTAAAACAATTTTGTTAAACCCAGTTCTTTTGTAAATAGTGAATGTTCAAATGGAACTTAATAATGTTGAATTAAGCGAGTGTTTAAGATAATGTGATTAATTAATGTGATTAATTAAAGTTAAATTAATATGAGTAATTAAAGGGTAGTTAATTACTTAATTAAGGATTTATTACTTGATGTAATGAATTGAAGGATAATTAATTGATTTAAAAGTAATTAATTAAAGTGATTAATTAAAGTGATTAATTAATAAATGTAATTACCTATGAGTAATTAATTAAAAGTTAATTAATTGATTAAGGGTTGATTAATGATTAATTAAAGGATAATTATTAAAAGTTTTGTAATTAATTGATTATTAATTCACCATGACTAGAAATTTATTCATAAGAAATTAATCTGACTTGAATTAATCAAACAATTAACTGATCTAACTTATGAATGTTTGGATTATATTGGATGGTTGAATTATTTGATATCCCTGATATGCGAGGCTTTGTGATATGAATTATTCCGATTTAAGCTGTGAACTGTGATGTAATTTATTCATCTGTGATGTAACTTATTTATCTGCAATGAATTTATATTGTTTATCTGTGAATCTGTAAATGAAGATAAGCGTTATAGATTATACCGCTTATCGATATTTCTATGCTTGAATATGTGATGATTGATGATGTTGCACTATTGTGTGAAACCCCTGGACTAAACATTTACACACACCAATATGGATTTCACGTGGAAATCGGTTAAAACACAGATGAATTAAATTTAATATTTTTGAAATTGAAATTTTAATTTCAATTGATTTTGAAATTAGAAATTTGGGTTTTAATATGAAAAGCTTTTGAAAGGAGTTTTAAAGATATTTTTGATATCTTGAAATTTAAAAAATTCGATTTAAATTTGAATTCAAGTTTGAAATTGAATTCTACGATTTGAAACTAGGGATTAAAGATGTTGTACAAGTTATATATGGGTTAAACCATTTTAAAGATATTGATTTGGAAATTTGAATTTTTATTCAAGGGTTTTAACTCGTGTAAATATAACTGGATTTTTCCGAAACGAAACAACTTGTTTTCAAATATAATAGTTTTCATTTTAAGACAGGATTTCCAAATTGTGTTGAAAGGTTTCAAGTTTGAAATGGAATTGAAATGTTTTGAAAACTATGAAATGAGTCTTTGATTTCAAAGACCGGATGAGTTAATCTAACTTGAAATAGAATTGTTTTGAAAGACTATGAATGAATCTTTGGAAACTAGTTTTGAAAGCTATAAGTTAAATCTTGATTTAAAGATTTGACGAGTTAATCCAAGTGAAATGGAAATTGTTTTGAAATCCATGAATGGATCTTTGTGAACGGGGTAAACTTTGTGAATTGAATCTTTTGTGTTTAAAAGATTAAAAGTGTGGAAATTGTTTAAACCATTGAAGGTTTGTGAATTGAATCTTTTTGTTTAAAAGATTGGAAATGGTAATTTGTTTTAACCATTCGAATGAAAAGTTTGGGCTTTAAGCTGTGATTTAACTGAGACCCCAGTATCCATATGATTTTTAATTGCGCTCGTTATTCGGTTTAGCCGGGTGAGGACCTTTGAGTCATATAACCCATTCCAAATAGTGATACGACGTAAATGGATCGCATTTGAAGACCGGTGGTGAAGACCGGATATTTTCGAAAACGAAAGGACAACTCGTCGAATGTCTCTGCATCGACTGGCCCCGATATAGAGATTTTAGCACCCTTTGTGATGGGAAGTCCGGACGTGATTAGAAATTATCCAGATTTGCAAGGGCTTATTTGGAAGTGCCTTCGGTTCCGTTCGATCCCGGAACGGACTTGTATGGATGTGTGTCTGACATTACACTTTGAGATGTAAAGCTAGTTTCTATCAAATACATTTCTGTTGGTGGCGCAGAATTTATTCTCTTAGCTTAACACCCTTCTCTGAGACGTACGAGCTCAGAGGTTATGTAGTTGATGTTTACTAGTGATACATTCCCAATTTGGTAATGTGGCATACGAAGTGCTGATGATCATTTGTTGGTCAAAGCGTGCTTTGTGAAAAAGCGTAGCTTTGTGAAAAAAGCGTGCTTTGTGAAAAAGCGTTGCTTTGTGAAAAAGCGTGTCTCTGTGTAAAAGCGTGGCTTTGTGTAAAAGCGTAGCTTTGTGGACGAGACTTCGTCGAGCCTCACAACCCGGTAATGGTCGAAACATGAATGTTGCGACAAAGGTTTGTAGGGGTAGCGCCCCTAGGGTATGTCATTTCCTTCCGGATAAAGGGTGGTATCATGGTATGGAGCCCAGATACTTAACTCGTGTGGACACTGTAATTTATTTCTGTGTGATTGTTGCTTTGTTGGTTTTCGGGATACCGGATAAAGGTCGGTAACGACCGGGGGATGACATGACTCGTGTGTTAGTTACCTAGTTACAACTTGGTTAAAGCGTGAGGTAGCGTCGGCCTTGTGTTTGCAGAGATCCGGTTAGGTTCTCGGGTCAACTTTCCAGAGGCGTTTCTATTTCGGTGTAAGGAAGTTCCTTAGCCTGACCATTTGTTGGAAATCCAAAGAAACAATATGAACCCTGTACGGTTTTAGTTGTATTACCTGCTATGGAATGTGGCGGTAACCTGCTATTGAATGTAGTAGCTATAGTAGGCATACAATAATGGTTGTATGTTGGCTAAGATTGATATTATACTTTCGAAATGGTTTTCGACACTATGAACTAATGATAATAATATCGAATGATTTTGCGTAGTAAGCATGTTTGACTATCATAAGAAGAAATCTCCTTCAATTCTGCGTTTGCATTGTGTGTGTGGTGGGAGGTCTTATGGTAGTTTCATTTTCCAAAAGCATTGCGGATTTCAATGTTTAAGATTCTTTTGTGTTTGTTTAAGGATAAACTGTTTTGTTGCTCACACCAGTCCCATGACTGATCCGGAGTTTATTGTTCCCTCCCTAAACTCTGGGTGCCCACAATTTTCCACACGGACAGTCTAGAGTTGGGTTTCTCAGATATTCAGGTTGAGTAGATTAGCTGAAGCTAGCTATGGATTGGAGCATTCTATTGGAGATATTCTATCCGCTGCTGATGCTATCTTTTCTTTCCGCTACTATTGTCATTGTATCATATCTCTGATATTGTTGTATCATATTGACATCATTGTTGTATATCATTCTGGATATTGTATTCATTGGAGTTGTATATGATATCATTGTTTTCTTTCTTCCGCTGTGTTGTTATACTTACTGTGTTATAAGCTCCGATCAACCAGATTCGGCGTTTGAATCTACGGCATTTCGAGTACAAGTGAAGTACGGGTGCCGATTTTCGAAGGCCGATTTCAGGGTCATCACAAGCTGAGTCCTCAATATATTCCGAGGAGCCGATTCCTCAATATACGATAGTCCGACGAGCTGAGTTATCGGTATTCGATTTGGCGTTACGACATGATTAGAGGAGTTGAGTCCTTATGATACACTTTGTTGGTAGCAGGATTGGGGCTTCGGGGTTAATCGCGGACATGATTAGATATGAATTAGATCTTAGTGAGACTTTAACATATGATGTTACTATGGTATTATATTATGGTTAGCTAACTTGTTGGGTGCAGGTGACACAGGTAAAGGTATGGTTTTCAAGCATAAGTGTAATTTTACAAACTTATTAGTATTATACACTTATATAATGTGTTTCACTCATCAGATGTATTTTTGACCCCTTTTATCATTTCTCTTCTTTTTTATTTATACTCTGATAGGTCAATAGAGAGGAGTAGTGGTGACTTAGAGGTGTGATGGTACGATAAAGATACACATTTATTTGCTATCTACTATTTATTTTATTTATTCCCAAACATTGGAGTCTTTTCAGTATTGGTATAAAGATATGTTGTAGCTTAAGTTTTATTTGATATTTTATTATTTTTATTTGTCTAGGATTTTATTATTGATTATTATTATTTTTTCCTTCCGTTGTGAGTTTCAGAAAGTGTAGAATATTATAGATAGCTTCGTTAATGATCCACCGTCTGCAAGGTCCGCGATGTCCGCGTTATTTTGTTCATGAATCGGGATCTCATAGATGGTAGGGTGTTACACGCGGCCTCTAAATGGCACAGCCTAGCAACTATTCACGATCTGGCAGCTCTAGTGCCATTGCTCAGCTTGTACCTCCCTAAGTTTGGCCTTGATCTGGAGCTGAGAGTCTTAGATTGCTACCAGCTTGGTGCTATGAAACCCTGCATCCACTTGTCCTTTCTCTACTTCTTGTTGTGGCTGCTCCTATGGTGCTAGTGACGCTATCTCTACTAGTGGCTTAGGAAACCCCATTCTCTTAAGGGAGGCTCTATCGAACGGGGTAGGGACCTTCTTCTGGACCAGCACTTCATGGGGGTTCACTCCATATCGCTTGAAGACAAGAGTGAAGAGATGACAATATAGAATGTCACTCCACGGAGTCCCAACTCTTGGCTCCACATAGTGGCACATAATAGCATGATCCTAGTTGATAGCTATACCACACATGATGGTTTAGGTGGCCTTGATAAATATGATCAAAGCTCCTCGTCTTTGGAATATTGTTCAGCTAAATGATGCGAACGACAAGGCAGGTTGTATGTCGCAAGTTGTCTAGCCTCCAAACACCGATAGCTTAGGAGAAGATCCACTACAAAATCTCTTGATCAGTAGTCTTAATGTCTTCCAAATCCCCTCCCTCCGCGGCTATCTCCAAAATATCATTGAAATCATCATCAGACATATCGATCTCGATTCCCTTCATTTTTGACTTGAGATTACTGATATTCTCATCAAAATTGTACTGCAAATGGCAAATAGCTGCATGCAACACGGGTAGCATTCCCTCTCAAAAGTATCACGGCTGAGGGTCATTGTTAGTTCTATAGCTAGGAACAAATCCTCAAGTCCAAAGGCCGTGAAATCTTCAAATTTCATTGGTCGTCCCTGAAAAAAGGTGAAGTTTACTGAGCCCTTATAGGTGGAGATTTTATGGTCGCTCCGGTTGAGCCAAGTGATCGTTTGAGGGGCGAGACTCGGATGGAGTGATAAAGTGCAGTGGTTTGAGGTGGTGCCATGGATTGAGTAGTGGTCAAGAAGGGGAAGTTGGGTTCAGATCTAGAGAGGAGGAGGTGCTAGATCTGACGCGTGCTGTTTGCACTTAGGGATGCTCAACAACTGCTGCAGGCGAGGGGAAGGCGGTGCTACAGGCGGGGAAGGGTAGCAACGTCGCTTTCTGCAAGGAGGAAGAGGAGGCGACATCATTCGTTTGTTAGAAGGAGGTGAGGAGGTTCGGGAGTAGAGAGGAGGAGAGGGACGATGGAGATGAAAGGGTGGCTAACTTGGATGCGACTATATATCACGTTCGAGGTTCGGGTTGCGCATTTTACCCGTTAACCAGTCGATCACTAGATGTCGACTGGTTGCCGAATTTCGAGCATAGGTTGAACCTGGACCCTATTCGAGCCAGGTTAATTAATAATAACAGTGATAATAATCGTTTCGCGCTATCTTCTACGATTTGACACAGTCCAAACTATCCTTAAAAATTCATTTCCTCCATATAACGATGCCCTAGCTTACTGCCTAGTTCTTTAAACCTTTTTCCTCTTCATTTCGCAGTACTCCTAACTTTACTTCTTTGGCCATCAACAAGTGTCAAAAACCCAAAAGTATTCCAATAATTATTCTCCATATTATCTTTATACGGGACTATTACTCCTATTTTTGCTGGCGGGCATTTCTACACTTCCTTACTTCATACCCTAACTAAATTAAGTATCATTCCTATTTTATCCACCACTTGAAGAGAGAATTTTAAAAACTTTTAAATTTTTATAAATAGGAAAATCATCGAGCTAAATATATGCTCCTTTTTCTATTTATTTTGAAAACAAAAACCCCTTTTTGACAAAAACCCTCTTAACTCAACCAAACTTTTATATTACTATATGTGTATTATTAAGAATTTCAAAACTTACTTTTTTTTGCCAAAGGAACATCTTGCAAATAACCTTTTTTAAATCATAACTTTTTAGCACAACTATTAACTGGGTTTTTAACCAAGGAAAATTGAAAAGGAGATACAATATTCAGATTAAGCCAGAACGACTCGAGACTTGATCAAAAGGCCTAGAAATACAAGGCAAAGGACTCTAAGAAGTTGGACCATCTTTATGCTAACATTTCGGATAGGTACTGATCTAAAATATTGCTTTATTGGATCTCCATTCCATTTGTTTTGCACTCCTATGTCTCCATTAAGCTTATCTACCAAGTTTGGTAACATTACAAGCATCCGAGTTCAAGAAATAAAAACTTACCTGATTCAGATTACAGATGAGCCAAACCCATAGGTGAATCGCCATCAAAGCAAATCAACAAGCTATGAAATTGCATGGGAAGCATCACAACCAAACATGGAAGCCAACTAGATGAAAGTCATACAAGAATTGCATAACTTTTCGGATCGGTACCGATCCGATCCAAAATGTTAGCTCCAAATACCTCCAAATTTCTTGAGCTGGCTAAGCAAGATGGATACGAGCTTCTGGTGAAGTGGCTCTGGCCTAATTGCTCTCCAACTCCAATAAATACCATCCCATTTGCAACAAAATGGGGATCTTCTGGACTGGCTGCTGCAACTCTACCATTACGATTCTTCACTCTTCTTCTCCCACACAACAGTCACAAAGGAGCAACTAAGATCCTCCGGTTTCCTCCAAGTACTTGTGATTTAGATCTAACCTAGGTGATTCAATCATATTGTAAACCAAATCAACCTTGTAATAGCTGTTAGTCAATTAAAGCTATGAAGTGAACGTAGGCTTCATTAACAGCTGAACCACTAAAAAAATCTCTTATCTCCTTAATTTTTCTAAGATTTACTATTACTTTTTCTATTTTATTTTCCTTA
Organism: Allium fistulosum; assembly: GCA_030737815.1. Lineage (NCBI taxonomy): Eukaryota > Viridiplantae > Streptophyta > Magnoliopsida > Asparagales > Amaryllidaceae > Allium > Allium fistulosum. Next base: position 1,339,052,836 of record CM060901.1, on the reverse strand, counting down.
ATAAACTGGGCAGGTGCTTTCACACTCAATCCAGGGTACTGATCCATTTTTTAAGTCAACATTTTGGTGCTTTCATTGAGAGTTGAACTCAGACGTAGATATAGTTTTCCTCTTTGGACATGCTAGATCCAGAAACTAGATACATCAAATCAGCTCTGGAAAGTTTGAAACTTTCCGTTGAAGATCAATGGCGGGTTGAAAGAGAAATGCTTTTGGAAAATCCATAGGAGCTATTATAGCTGGAGAAGAGACCAATCCTCAGCAAGTTGAAGTCAACAATGCCAATAATCTTCTAGTTCGAGTAAATTCTAGAGCTAACACTGGAGATCGGGTGCCGGGATCTTCTACTCGGCATGAAGTCATCGCTAAAGGTGAATTGAACAAGATGGTTGATGAAATCAACCAAAAGATGGAGAACAGCCAAAAGCTCTTATGGAAAAATTAAATGCCCTTCTAACCTTGTAATCACTAACTGCTCCAAGAACCATACCAGAGCCCGCGGCTGCCACAAAGCAGGAAAACTCTTCCCTTTCTGGTTTAAATAAGAGAAACAGAAGGTAGAAACAAAAAAAGAGTAGTCGGTGGAGCTGCAGGAACCACCATAGAAGGAAACGCAAGCACTCCACAAATTGCAATGCAACCTGCTACAAACTCGAAACTAGGGGCGAAAACCCCATGGAAAGATATAGCAGTGGATCTCTCCGACTCTAAAGGTGGTCAGTAACTTGACAATGACAAGTGGGAAGAAAATACTAATGCACTCAATACTGGCAGGGAGGTCCAAACTGCCCATACCTGACCAATCGCAAGTCAACCGAACTCCAAGGGAGTGGCTCTCTCGAATACTAAAGAGCTTAGGCTTCAGCCCACTTATCAAGATCGTTTGCAAAATCAGACACTTGGCATAGTCATTGACGGCCAACCCATGAACTACCAGACATCAGAGGCATATATCGCGGATATAATCAAGCACTTGATGGCTAAAAGTAAAGATAGGAGAGATGACGAATGTGGATCCGCTCCAAGCCGGACTCCATTCACTGATGACATTCTAAATGAACGGTACCTTGAAAAGCTTACAATACCGACTATTCCATCTTACGATGGAACTAGAGATCAAAAACCTCACTTGTACAAGAATAGTTGGTACATGGACGGAGTAAATTCTTCAAATGATGTTCGATGTAGATGTTTTTTTAACTTCCTAAAGGGAATTACTTCTATGTAGTTCACCAGGTTCCCACCAAAATCAATCTCCACTTTCAATGAATTAGCGATAAAATTCCTTGACCAGTTTAGGCTTCACATGGCATAACTGAAAAACGTGATATCCTTATCTGGCTTATTTAACGGACAAAATGAATCTTTGAAATCCTTCATGAGTCCGTTCAACACCACGGTGATTGGAGTAAGTAACCCAAACGAAGATATGGTCTTCATGGCCCTGGTCCGCACTATCCATCCTGACATTGAATTCGGAAAATGGATCAAAATTAAACAACCTACTACTAGGAAGGACTTTAACCAAAGAGAAAGCTAATACTTGAGATTGGACGAGGCAGAGGAGCTAGAAGAAAAATCTGCTAACCCACAACCAACCAACACTGGCTAGAATGGCATGGCACCTAACCAAGGCGCAAAGAAACTCTGAGATTACTGTAGGAAATGCGGGGAAGGATGTGAACTAGAAAAGGAAGAATAAGAATTCCAACAAGAAAAATGGAGGTAACAAGCGACTTAAAGGCTTGAGGCCCAAAAACTACACCTCGCTCAATGATACTCCAGAAAACATCTACCTTGCGACACAAGGGACGGAGGAGTACAAGAGGCCACCCAAAAGGAAGCAACTAAACAGCAAAAGTGCTCTGGAAAGTGGTGCTACTTCCACGAAAAATATGGTCACAACACAAATGAGTGCCGACACTTGAATAACCTGGTTGAAGAGCTGATTTGGGAAAACAAGCTTTAGCAGTATGTGAGGAAACCATAAAATCAGTACCAGCCTGCTGCACCCCAAGCTCCTAGAGACCAGGGAAACAAAGCTGGAACCAGCAAAGAGAGATCTAGACGGACCGACCAAAGACTCATCATCAGAACGATATCTGGAGGACCTCATCCCGCGTAGAAGAGTTGGGGAGAAATGGAGCGATATGTAAGCTCATTGAAACATGTTCCAAAAGATTTGTGCTTCATCGTTGAAGATGGAACTCCTGCTAAGCTACAAGAACCCTGAATGATGATATAGTATTTCAGAATCAAGACATTGAAGGAATAGAAGCTCAAACCCTTGACCCCATGGTCAAGACGATAGGAATTGGACCACCCATGGTCCGATGAGTATTGGTGGACAGTGGCAGCTCTGTCAATATCCTATTCAGACACACATTTGATCAAATGAAGATCAGTATGAAAGACGTATCCGCTTGTCGAACAAAGATCCAGGGATTCACCGGAGAACCTAAGCAACCTGTCGAAATAATTTATTTGCCAGTAGAACTTGGAGAAGCTGACCGAGGAGTAGTCCTCATTCAGTCCTTTTGTGATCGTAGATGAAATATCTACCTACAATGCTTTCTTAGGTCGGCTTGCTTTGGAAAACTTTAGGATTGCTTTAGCTCAGTGGTGCCTAACCACGAAATTTCCAACAGAGAATGGAGTTGGGGTGATCAAAGAGACCAAAGTGTCGCTAGATCATGCTATATTGTAGAACTGCGCGAATCTAGAAGAAAAGAAAACAGGAAGAATGTAGGAGAACTCTCCACATTCGTGAACATACAGCATAGCAACTACAAAGCCGCCACTGGCTTGAGGGCCATAGTCGATTCGACAAGGATTTGGACCCTAGAAAGAAGAGCTCGGGGGGGATCGGGCAGCATCGACCGAATTAACGGTGCATGTCCCAATCGATATGGATGAACCACTTGAGTCTTAGAATTTGGGTCACATCTTGAAAGAAAAATACGACACGAACTAATCAAATTTCTTTATGCCAACCTGGACGTATTTGCTTGGATGCATTCCGACATGTGTGGGGTATTGCCAGAGGTAGCATTCCATGCACTCAACATCGATCCCAAGTATACACCAGTAAGGCAGAAAGGGTGCAGCCTAGGACCTGAGTGGTCCAAAGCACTAAGAGAAGAAGTGGATAAGCTAATGGCAAATGGTTTTATTCATGATGCAACCTATCCTGAATGGGTATCCAACCCATTCTTGGTCAAGAAATCCAATGGAAAATTTCAAACTTGTATCGACTACTCAGACCTAAACAAAGCTTGCCTAAAGGACAACATTCCACTGTGGTGAATCGACCAGCTTGTGGACGGAACAGCTGGACATGAATTGCTCCCATTCATGGACGCCTACTCGAGATACAACCAGATCATGGTGCATGCACCTGACCAGAAAGACACTAGCTTCATCATAGATCTGGGATTATACTGCTATAAAGTGATGCCAATTGGCTTAAGGAATACTGGGGCAACTTGACATCGACTGGTGACCGCCATGTTTGAACATCAAATCAGGAAGACTATGGAAGTCTATGTAGATGATACGCTAGTTAATTGCGCATAGCTGCAAATCAAATAGACAACCTCGCTAAAATGTTCAAGATACTCCGTAAGTATAGAATCAAACACAATCCACTTAAATGTCACTTCAGGGTAGCCTTTGGAAAGTTCCTAGGATTCATTGTAAGTGCCAAAGGCACCGAAGCTAATCTTGAACATATTACAGCTTTATGGGATGTCCAGGCCCCAAGGAACAAGAAAGACTTACAAAGCTTGAATGGAAAAGTTGCAGCGCTAAGCCGGTTCATCTCAAAAGAAACTTACAAATGTATACCGTTCTTTGACGCACTAAGGATGGGAAAGAAGAACTTCGAATGGAATCCGAGTTTCCGGACTGCCTTTGAAGAACTGTTGCGACATATAGAGACTCTGCTAATCCTATCGAATCGGGTAGACAGAGAAGACTTATTTATCTACTTAGTAGTATCGCCCTATGCATTAAGTGCCACGCTCATACGTGAAGAAGCTAGGGTCCAATAACCCGTATATTACGTCAGTAAACGGTTCACTGGAGACGAGAAGAACTATCAATAGTTGGAAAAACTAACATATTGCCTCGTGATCGCATCCAGAAAGTTACGACCATACTTTCAAGTACACCCGATCAAAGTACCAACAGATCAACCCTTGAAGCAGGTGTTGTATGGCCCCAAGACTTCCGGATGGCTTATCAAATGGAATATTGAATTAAGTCAATATGAAATCACTTACTATCCACAAAGGGCAATCAATGGGCAGGCCCTGGCAGACTTCATTACCGAGTTTACAATATGAGATAACGAAGAAGAAGTTACTCCAAAGGTGGAGACTCACTGGAGGTTGTTTGTCGATGGTGCATCTAACAACTTTTGCTCAAGGGTAGGAGTCGTGCTTAAAACTCCCTAAGGACGATCTATTTGCTACACCTTATGCTTGGAATTCACTGCAACAAATAATGAAGCAGAATCTAAAGCATTGTTAGTTGGGCTGAAAGTTGTGAAGGAACTTGAGATAAAGTCTATATATCTATAGCAACTCTCAACTAGTCGTCAATCATGCGAGAGGCGAATATCAAGCTCGAGGAGAGAACTTCGCCCCGTATCTATCCAAAGTGCAGGAATTGCTGAACAACATCGAGCACTACACCATAACTCATATCCCGAAGGAACAAAACATGAAGGCGGACTACTTAGCTAAACTGGCCATTTTCAGAGAATCTTAGTCAATGGGACTAGTCCCAATTGAAACTCTGACTGCTCCAAGCTTAGGCGAGATGGATATCGATTAGATTTTCGAAACGACTGAAGAACCAGAAATATGGATGACACTAATCAAGGACTATCTTCTCAGAGGAACACTACTCGCATACAGGAATCAACATAGAAGCTCCTTCGAAAGGCACCATGATTCATAATACAGGATGGGATACTCCATCGAAGGTGATTCTCAACCCCCTTGCTCAGGTGTGTGACCAACGGCGAAGCTCAAAGAATTCTCTAGGAAGTTCATAAAGGCGAGTGTGAAGATCACACTGGGGGCAAACCCTTATAAAGAAACTTCTTCGATATGGATATTTTGGGCCAACGGTCAATCACGATGCAGCAAATTATGCCAAACGGTGCGACCAATGCCAAAGATTCAGCAAGATAAAAAGAACTCCTTCAATAGAGCTAACACAGATGGTATGCCTGTGGCCATAAGCAATCTAAGGAATCGATTTGATTGGTGTAATGCCAATAGCCAAAGGAGGAGCCAAATACGCTACCGTTGCTGTTGACTACTTCACCAAACGGTCTGAAGCGGAACCGTTGGCTACTATTATCCTAAAGAAAGCTATTAATTTTTTCACTAAAAACATTATTTGTAGGTTTGGAGTGCTGTCAAAAATCATCACGGATTACGGGACTCGATTTGATAATGCTGAATTCAAAGACTTTTGCAAATGCTTCAAAATCGAGAAAAGATTTTCTACTGTTGAACATCCACAGGCAAACGGGTAAGTGAAGGTAGTAAACAAGATCATCAAGTCCACCATCAAAAAGCGGCTAACTAAAGCTAAAGGAAATTGGGTTGAGGAACTTCCACTAGCACTATGGGCGTATAGAATAACTCACAAATTGGCAACCGGGCACTCTCCATTTGCTTTGGCATATGGTTCAGAAGCAATGTTCCCAGTGGAACTGGAACTCCTTTCTCATCGAAGGAAAAACTTCAATCAAAGGTAAAACGAACAGCTCCTGCTCGAGTCGCTCGATATGGTCGAAGAGAAGCAGGAAGAAGCCAAGCTGAGGGTTGTCGCTCACCAGAAAAGGGTTGCACGACATTTCAACTCCATTGTCCATAATCGTACTTTCGAAGTAGGAGACCTTGTCCTCAAACGAGTCTATCTTGTACATGGAACATTCGGACCAAAATAGGAAGGGCCTTATGTAATCGACCAGAAGTTAGGGGATGGCACGTTCAAGCTAACAACCGTTGATGGAACCTAAGTTCCCTGTGCTTGGAATAGCGAATTACTTCATCATTACTTTATCTATGATTATCTTATGTATTTCCTATTTCCGCAAATAAGCCATCCTAGGATACCAAAAGTATTGTAAATAGGCGGAACTTGCCCAACTTTTATTTCAATTGATGAAATTGCTTTGCTTTCTTAACTAATTAAACTGTGTCCACATAAGTAACCTGCCGAGTCAACGGGGTCAAATCGACTCAAAACCATTCGACGCTACTTGGGATAGTGGAACCATGCTCAAGTATGCCCCATCTACCCGTCGAGTCGACGGAAGAAAATCGACTCAAACCGTTGATCGACCGAACTCGATGCCAGCCTTCTAAGAACCGGTGTTGCTCTGGCGACACCGGGAAGGTCCGAACCAAAGCCGCGTATTTCATAAGCCGTGCATCGCTTCTTGAGTTGTGGAATCATGTCCAAGCAAACACAATTACCTAAGCCGTGCATCTCATAAGCCACGCATTGCTTCTTGGTTCGTAAAACTGCGACCATGCAAGCCTCGATCCCATTGTGCACATTTCGTAAACCACACATCACTACTTGGATCAGCAAAATTGCATCCAAATAGAAGGAACTCTCTATTGTAAAAAGTCACGTACCGCCCCCGGAGCCAAGGAAATAGCACTCCAAGGAGCAATACATATGCACAATAGCTTGAACATCAGCATTATGACGGAATCACTTAAAAGAATTTCAGGTAATCGATGTTGCTCTAGCATCACCAATCACTTAGTTCCCAAAGATAGGAGTTGTAGTATAAATCCGACTGGGGACATCTGGAAGACCACAAGGAGCACCTAGTTTCGTATCAAGTGTTCGGAGTAAACAGTCCCGTGAACTAGGGGGCGCACACACCAAGACTCAACCAAAATAGCAAATACTTCACAGTTCTGTTACTCCAAACAAAGAATTTTGGCAGTAATTACTAGCCTAAATAAAAGAGTGCTGAATAAAAAAAATGGTATAAAAAGGCAAAGGTACATGGAATGTAGATAAGTAGACAAGTGAAGTTATAATCAAAATTTCAATATTTTTATTACTTATAATGTTTTTCATGTGCAACAACAAACATCGAGGGTCGTACCCAAATAATATCGGCCAAGAATAGGAAAATACAAACACCACTATTGCAAGAACAAGAAGAAATGCTAAGTGCAAACTCTGCACTTGTACAAAAAGCGACCAAAAAAAAGCTCCACTTCACGAGTACACGAATATATCATGACTTCTTGTCACTACTTACCCTGCCCTCTTTCCCGCCTCTGATTGGCAACTTCTCAAGGTCCTCTCCTCCTGGGGCGATCTTGCTTTCTGAAACATTGCCAATGGCAGACCCTTCTTTGCCTTTTTGCTTGCGGGATTTGTGAGAACTCTTTGACGGCCTTTTTTGCTCTTCAACCTTCTCCTTCTTTATCGCTACCATCTACTGCTCGGTCATCGGCTGCTCGGTCATCGGCTGCTCGGTCATCGGCTGCTCGGTCATCGGCTGCTCGGTCATCAGCTGCTCGGCCTCTACTTTGTCTGGTTGGCTAGCTTGATCCGCCTACTTCCGTGTGTCGGTAGCTACCAAATCCTCCTCTTGAGATACAGAGGGGTCATCCAATCATGCAGCGTTGCAATTTGCACGGAGTGCGAACCGGTCTGCGAGCCAAATATTAGAGATGATAGTTGAAGTGGTCAAAATGGCAGTAAATTCGACACCAGGAGGAGGAGGTAACTCGGCAGGATGAGAGGGCTGATCTATAATATCAGAATAAAGTGTGGTTATTTAGGTAATTTCATCAGGCGTAAATTGGAAGTCTTCAAACACAGGAGAGATAAGAAAATACATGATGTGGGGGTCTGTTCATGCATCACAACTTCGAAGCCCTCACCTTGCCCTCCTTTTATGGCTGCATAATCACGGGAGAAGTAGAAACGATCCCCTCATCACTGCGAAGATGTGAAGATGGCTCACTAGGGCCTGAAGGAAAATGTGCGGTTATAGCCTCAGCGGTGGTCGTGGCATCAATAGCTTCTCGTTCCCTTTCTAGTCTCAAGATTTTCTAGCCCTATCCTAAAGCTTGGCGGGACTCTTCATTCAGATATGCTTGAACCAACCCCTCTTCGGTATAACAACCACTCATGTCTTGAAATCAGGCTAGAATCTCTTCCTAAACTACGACAAGCGTACGAGGGAACAACAGACCCAAGTAACTAAGACTCCCCTGATGCAGCACATAGTTGACATAGAAGCCCAAAATAGTAGCATCCAAGCCTTCCATCTTCTTTGTGATGGTATCTCGAAGCTCTGAAATGCTGGCATCCGTGTTAGCCTTCTCTACCACCAGCTGTTTCTTCTTAGCATCCAAATTCAAAACTTGTTCGTGAAATTAAGGCAATTTCTTGAGCCTGCTCGTCGATGGTTTCTTTCGCATCTCCACCATCATCTCTCTTATCCTCAAATTTTCTTTTAAAGCTGCTCCATTAGTATGACACTTCTTTATCTCATCTCTAAATATGATTGCGGCAAGGTCAGTGGATTCTTTTAGCTCCTTAAGAAAAGAAGCACTTTTTCTCCCCCTTTTGAGGGCGTCATCTCTCTCTTTCTTTAGCCTCTTAATCTCCATATTGCTATCTGTGAGCTGCTTCTTGTACTCATCCTTTTTGGACTCAAATGATAGGATTTTCCGGTAGTTGTTCTGATTAATGGTCGATAGCTGCATGCATAATCTTTCCCACCCCTCACTTGCTCCAAACCCCTTTGAATTGCTTGGAAATGGAGTGAATAAGATTCGGCACGAACTGACTTTAGATTGGGCTTATCAAAAACAACCTTCTGTAAGAACAAATTAGGGAATGCGACTTGCAGATGTGGGGGACCAACAGGAAGAATTAAGGTGCATGCCTAGAAATCTAGGAAGAGGCGTTCATGATAGTATGAGTGGAAGAGGCCATGACACTGGAAGCAAGGACATTTATCCTAGTGGAAACAAGAGGCTGTGAAGCGGATTCTCACTCTTGGTCTCTTTTCGGCCTCTTTGATGGATCTCCCCGCTCAGTCGGGCTCTTTCTCTTCTCGTAGCCACCTCCCCTATCATGGCCTTGATCTTTCTCGACACGGAAACGCTTTTCCATATCCTTCCTCCTTTTCCTCTCCTTGTTAGTCTCCCGGGGAGCATGGTACCTTGAAGAGTGTCTCTGCGAACGATGGGACTCCAAAACTCGATCAAGATCACTGTAAAAAACCACGAGACATGATTCCTACAACAAGCGATAAAATGGCTTTAGGAAAGAGGCATTTCATGAACTAAAACATCCAAAAAAACAATGATTATATAAAGTGTATGATCCTAGTGAAGTGTGTGTTGCAATTTAACGACCGCAGCAAAATTCACAAACCAGATCGGTTACCAACTACTGTTAGGACGTTGCCTCCTGCAGGGATAATCTGAGTAGATTGGGAAGGCAAACCTTCCAAAGTGAATTCAACAATTAAGTCACCCATATTCACAAAAATGTCACTCGTATCTCCCAAATCAATGTTGACGCAGCGGATTAATCAAAAACAATGTAGATCGATGAAAGTAGCAATCGGTGGATTGAGGAATACTGAAATGCCCAAATTCGTTGATCCAAAGATACCGAATTCTAGCTATCCCGAACTCGTTGATCGCGCACGATACCGGGTTCAAAGATCTGCGATTCTTCGCACGTTGATCTAGCGCACTAGATTCCGTGAATCGGCTTCTGCAGTCGTTGAATCGAGCGCACTCGATTAACCGAAAGAGGAGATAGGAGATTACACTCAACTACCAATTTGGTGAAAGCACAAAGCTAACAAAACAAGAGTTTTATTTCAAATCAACTTAACTATTACAAATGGCACCACCGGCCTATTTATAGAAATTACAACTCAACACTGAAAACAGGACAACACTTAGGTCGGTTCCGACCTAAAATATACGACTCACGACCTAACTAAGGTCGGCAACGACCTAACCATACAAACGACTTAACAGCATTACAAGATAACAACTACAACGTACAAGCGACCTAAAACAGACAGTGTAACGACCTATAATACAAACGACTTACGACTTATAAAAGATGCAACCTACGACTTAGTATAAGTCGTTAACGACTTATCAGCAGCTTCGCCCTACGACTTAACCAGTACATGCGACTCAGGAAAACAGCAGCAGTGAACGGTCTAAGAAATCAACGGCAGGGATTAAGTTGGTAGAAAAGATCCACGGCTTCTATCTTCAACGACTTATCTCTTGACTCGTTAGGTCGTTCACGACCTAACACTTCACCAATTTGCTCTGCCTTTTCACTGCGTAACTCGATAGGTCGTTCAGGTGACTTAAGGGACTCGTTAACTCGCAAGTTTTCACTAAGTCGTTGCCGAGTTACACTAGGTCGTTGATGCGACTTAAAGGACCCGTTAGGTCGTGTACGACCTATCACTTCACCAGTTGGGACAACATTATCGCTGCATAACTCGGTAAGCTTTTTCTTGTTAACTCGTAGGTCTTCATTAAGTCGTTGGGGTGACTTAAAAGCTTCGTTAGGTCGGTCCCGAGTTACGAACTCGTTAAGTCGGTCACGACTTAGTACTTGGCCTGCATCATCCTCCCCTTGTTGAGAAAAATTCGTCCTCGAATTTGCGCCATCCTCTTCCACCATAAGTTCATCCCCATAATATGGTATGAGATGTTTAACATTGAACACATCGGAAGTATATACATCCTCTGGCAGCCTCAATTTATAAGCGTTTTCATTGATCTTCTTCAAAATTTTTATTGGACCAATCTTCCGTGCTTTCAATTTATTGTATGATCCCACCGGAAAATGGTCCTTTGTTAACACTGCATAAACCCAATCACCTTCATTAAATTCAACACTCCTTCGCTTCAAATCTGCAGATCGTTTGTACTTCTCATTTGCCTTTTCCAATTGTTCTTGAACGATTCTATGACACTCTGTCAATCCTTCAACAAAATCAGTAGCCTTCTTAACTGTCCCCTTTGGTTGTGGCACTACCGTTAAGTCCAACGGTCCTTTTGGCAAGTTTGAATACACGATCTGGAATGGAATGAACCCCGTACTACGATTTACCGCATGATTATGAGCAAACTCTGCTTGACATAACTTCACATCCCAACTCTTCAGATTGTCTTGCACAAGACATCTCAACAAATTTCCAAATGATCTGTTCACAACCTCGGTCTGTCCATCCGTTTGCGGATGATAAGCGCTGCTAAAGTTCAACTTTGTTCCCACCATCTTCCACAAACTTAGCCAAAAATGACTTAGAAAACGAGTATCCCTGTCCGACACAATCGATTCTGGCAATCCATGAAGTCGATATATCTCTTTGAAAAACAACTGAGCAACATGAACAACATCCGTCGTCTTCTTACAAGCAATAAAATGTGCCATTTTCGAAAATCGGTCAACCACCACATAAATGGAATCATTACCACGCTGTGTTCTTGGCAATCCCAACACAAAGTCCATACTCACATCAACCCATGGTTTAGTTGGTACAGGTAACGACATATATAATCCCGCATTAGTCGCAGTTCCTTTCGAAACCTGACAGACATGACATCGCTCCACAAACCTTTCCACTTCTTTCCTCATTGATGGCCAAAAGTAAGACTGTGAAATCAACTGTAATGTACGGTCTCTCCCAACATGTCCTTCTTCATGTAGCTCTTTTACAATCTTCATTCTCAAACTACAATCAGGTATGCATAATCGATTTCCCTTGAACAGAAAACCATCTACCATCATAAACTCCTCCGTCTTCCCCTCCTTGACTTTATCAACAAACTTTGCAAAGTAAGGATCATCGACAAATAATTCTGGCAATACATCAAATCCTGTCACCTCAACTTTCATTGTAGTCAACAAATGATTCCTTCTGCTCAACGCATCCGCTACACGATTCGTTACTCCTGACTTGTGTTTAACAACAAAAGTAAACTGTTGTAGATATGCAATCCATGATGCATGTCTCGCTGGAATCTTGTCTTGCCCTTGTAAATGCTTCAATGCCTCATGATCAGTGTAAAGAACAAACTCTTTCTGAAATAGATAATGTCTCCAGTGTTTAATAGCTTGCACAACAGCATAAAATTCCACATCATATGTACTGTATCTCATCTTCGCTCCTGATAACTTCTCACTGAAATATGCAATAGGACGTCCCCTCTGACTCAACACTCATCCAATCCCAACCTTTGAAGCATCAGTATGTAACTCAAATAATAACTGAAAATCTGGTAATACTAGAATTGGTGCTGTCATCAAGAGTTCTTTGATTCGCTCAAAAGCAACCACTGCTTCCTCCGACCAAGAAAACTGCTTCCCCTTCATACAATCAGTAACTGGTGCCATTACGCTATTGAAGTGTGGAATGAATCTTCGGTAGAATGACGCTAGCCCATGAAAACTTCTCACTTCGGTTATTGTCTTCGGCTGTGGCCAATTTCTGACTGCTTCAACTTTATTCTGGTCCACCTGGATACCTTCTCCTGACACAACATATCCTAGAAATAAAACACTATGCGTCATGAACACGCATTTCTTCGTTGCAGCATAAAATTGTTCTTGTCGTAGTACCATCAGCACTTCTCTCAGATGATTCAAATGTTCCTCTGGACTTCCACTATATATTAGAATATCATCAAAATACACCACCACAAATTTCCCAATAAATGGTCTAAAAATCTGATTCATCACCCGCATAAATGTACTCGGCGCATTTGATAAGCCAAATGGCATTACCAACCATTCGTATAGACCCTCCCTGGTTTTAAAAGCAGTCTTCCACTCATCACCTGGCCTGATACGAATTTGATGATATCCGCTCTTCAAATCAATCTTCGAAAAGATAGTAGCTCCGCTTAATTGATCTAGCAAGTCATCCAACCTCGGCATTGGAAATCTATATCTCATAGTAATCTTATTTAATACTCGACTGTCAGTGCACATTCTCCACGTTCCATCCTTTTTGGGTACCAATAAAGCTGGTACAGCACAAGGACTTAAACTCTCCTGCACACGCCCTTGTTCAAGCAATTCTTCCACTTGCCTCCTCAATTCTTCATGTTCCTTCGGACTCATTCGATAATGTGGTCTATGTGGCAACATTGCTCCCGGAACCAGATCAATTTGATGTTGAATGTCTCTCAGTGGCGGTAACTCCTTTGGGAATACATCCTCAAATTCTTTCAATACTGGTTTCACTTCTTCTGGTATTTCAACCACTTCTTGACTCTCTCGCCCAATCAACAAGTACACTTCAGGCTCTTCCTCAACCTCCTTAACAAACTCCTTCAAAGATAATAAAGTTTTCAGCTCTTCAATCTCTTCCGACTTACTTTCTCCTTGTTGTCTCTTCTTTGGAACTAAGATAATCTTCGTACCTTCAAACATAAAACTGTAACTATTGGTCCGACCGTCATGCTGTACTGCTCGATCATACTGCCATGGTCTTCCCAAAAGTAAGTGACAAACATCCATCTCTACTACATCACACCAGATCTCGTCTTTGTATTTCTTCCCAATAGAGAATGGAACACGAACTCGTCTATCCACTTTCACTTCTCCTCCTTTTCTCAACCATGCTAACTTATATGGATTCAGATGTTTCTCTGTCTTCAACTTCAACTTTGTTATAGCCTCGGTTGAAATGATATTGTCACAGCTTCCTGCGTCAATCACGAATTTACACACCTTTCCCAGTATAGTGCATGTCGACTGAAAGATATTACTCCTCAACCAACTAGCTTCTTCCTGCTTCGGTGTCAAACACGATCTCCTCAGCATTAGATTACAACCTTCATCACCTGATGCAATATCCTGTTCATCCTCCTCAACTGGACTAGAATATTCTCCATCACCATCCTCATCTTCAAGTTCAGCAATCATAGTTCATTTCTTCGGCTTTGGACACTCGTTGCTTTTATGACCCAATTCCTGACAATTGTAACATTTGAAACCATTGTTAATCTTTGCCTTCTCAGCCTCCTTCACCACTGGTTTACTGATAGGTTTAGAAACATTAGAACTCCCACTAACACCCTTCACTTGATTGTTGGAATTAATAAACACACCACCTCCTCGTCGTCCCTGTTTCTCCCAAGCCAACGCCTTCTGATGTGCTTCCGCCACAGATCTTGGATCAAACATATTCACCATATCCTGAATCTGCATTCTCAATCCCCCAATGAATCTAGACGTCAGCTGCTCTTCTGTTTCCATAATATCATTCCTCGCAATAAGTTGATAAAATTCGTCAGCATAGTCATTCACAGATCTTGTCCCTTGTCTCAAGTTTTGCAACCTCTGATACATAAGCGACTGATAGTTATAAGGTAAGAATGTGGCTTTCATCATTTTCCTCATCTTCTCCCAAGATTCAACCTTTGACTTCCCCATTCGTTCACGTGTAAGTTTGGTTTGCTGCCACCATGCCAAAGCTCTACCCATCAACCTTGTAGCAACCAACTTCACTCTACGATGTTCTAGAACTTCTTTGAGGTCAAAAATCTCTTCAACATTAGCCACCCAATCTAGAAACTCCTCCGCTTGCATACCACCCTTGAATTCAGGAATTTCAGTTTTCATTCCCGATTCCCACTTGTGATCATACTCCGAGTAATTTCTTCCTTGTCCTCGTCCTTGTCCATGAACACTTCCACCATCATATTCCTCTTCAAAATCAGATGTATATCGTTGTCTATCTCGTCCACCCACATCTCTACTACCATCAAGTCTTCCACCAACATCCCTTCTATCTACATTCCTCCGTTCACGATCATTCACGTTCCTCCCACGCCTTTGATCATCATCAACACTTTTGTCTCGATTGGAATGTGGCAAGACTCTACTTCCCCCATGGTTAGATTCAGGTGAAACCCTTCTCCGATTTTGATTCATCTCTAACATCATCTTCTCTAATCGTCCAATACCTTCATTAAGCTTCTCACTAAAGTTCTCATTAATTCTTTGCTCCATCTCGTCAGCTTCTTCTCTTCGATACAAAGCTTCTACGTTTTGGTGACGATTAGCTCTTCTCGGTGGCATACTTGAAAACTTCACAAACATTTCAATTCTCGGTCAAATGATGTACACGATGAACACAACTTCAACACTTCAAACAAATCGGCTCCAAGACTCGATTTAGCTATGATTGGATAAAACAAGCTCTGATACCAAACTGGCGCAGCGGATTAATCAAAAACAATGTAGATCGATGAAAGTAGCAATCGGTGGATTGAGGAATACTGAAATGCCCAAATTCGTTGATCCGAAGATACCGAATTCTAGCTATCCCGAACTCGTTGATCGCGCACGATACCGGGTTCAAAGATCTGCGATTCTTCGCACGTTGATCTAGCGCACTAGATTCCGTGAATCGGCTTTTGCAGTCGTTGAATCGAGCGCACTCGATTAACCGAAAGAGGAGATAGGAGATTACACTCAACTACCAATTTGGTGAAAGCACAAAGCTAACAAAACAAGGGTTTTATTTCAAATCAACTTAACTATTACAAATGGCACCACTGGCCTATTTATAGAAATTACAGCTCAACACTGAAAACAGGACAACACTTAGGTCGGTTCCGACCTAAAATATACGACTCACGACCTAACTAAGGTCGGCAACGACCTAACCATACAAACGACTTAACAGCATTACAAGATAACAACTACAACGTACAAGCGACCTAAAACAGACAGTGTAACGACCTATAATACAAACGACTTACGACTTATAAAAGATGCGACCTACGACTTAGTATAAGTCGTTAACGACTTATCAGCAGCTTCGCCCTACGACTTAACCAGTACATGCGACTCAGGAAAACAGCAGCAGTGAACGGTCTAAGAAATCAACGGCAGGGATTAAGTCGGCAGAAAAGATCCACGGCTTCTATCTTCAACGACTTATCTCTTGACTCGTTAGGTCGTTCACGACCTAACACTTCACCAATTTGCTCTGCCTTTTCACTGCGTAACTCGATAGGTCATTCAGGCGACTTAAGGGACTCGTTAACTCGCAAGTTTTCACTAAGTCGTTGCCGAGTTACACTAGGTCGTTGATGCGACTTAAAGGACCCGTTAGGTCGTGTACGACCTATCACTTCACCAGTTGGGACAACATTATCGCTGCATAACTCGGTAAGCTTTTGCTTGTTAACTCGCAGGTCTTCATTAAGTCGTTGGGGTGACTTAAAAGCTTCGTTAGGTCGGTCCCGAGTTACGAACTCGTTAAGTCGGTCACGACTTAGTACTTGGCATGCATCAAATGTCAACACCTTTCGGTAGAGAGCTGGATACAGGTTCATTCTTGGGAGAAGCTCCCTCAATAGGCTCTTTCAAAGATGGTGAGGGTGCATGACCAAGGCTTAATTTTGAAGCCTTATCGCCTAATTTGGCTTCACTCTCATCTATGTCCCAATCTATTTCTTCCTCATTTAGAGGATGCTCCCAACTGATTTCTCCTCCTTCCTTCTCTTTAATAAGTGGGGCCTTGCACTTCCGTTGAATAAATTCTTCCTCTTTCTCTTCTGAAATCAATGGCATTTTGGGTGGAATGTCAACCCGGACTTGAATTTGGATCTCTTCGGTGGTCTTCTATGACTCATCGGATATGCCACTTTCTTCTTCATCATCATCTTCACTAGAGTCATGGGAAGAGGAAATGGAATGGGTTCAGGCTTTAGAGCGGGAAGGAGAGCTAACGAATCCAACGGATCTCCCAGGGTGTAAAAGCCCACATCGGTGAAGGTTTTCATATATGAGAAAGAATCTAATCGTGCGCTCCTAAGCATCAACCACTTTTATGGTGCTAAGAACCGTGCCGAGTGCTGGGTCCTTGTTAATCTTTGGAAGAACTGCAAGGAATATATGATTGTTCAGAAAACTTATAGCAGTTAAAGGAAACTCTGAGCATGGTGAAGGAGACTTACCCTTCGTAGTCCATAAATGGGTGAATCCTTCTGGACATTTTGTAAAAAAGAACTGATTCTTAAATGAAGGAACTTTGCTGGGAAGATCCAGTATAAGTTTTCGACTATGCTGCGCTTCAATATAAACAAGTGATGAATTAGCCTCTCTCTTCATGAACAATAGAAGATATTGTAGACCAGCGAAGCTCGAGGCACGATTAAGCATCTGCATGAACAAAATATATAAGCACGTCAACATGGCATATCCATTTGCAAGATTCTGGAATGTGGCCAAACCTATATTCTGAAGTGTTGTCATTAAGAAGTGATTGAATGGGGGCACTGCACTTTATATGCACACATATCGATGGTAAGCCACGTATCCAGAAGGTGGCCTATGAGCAAATTCTCTTCTCGATGGCAGAAGCACATCATCCTCTACGATACCATGCTGTAAGCAAATGCTTCACAACATCCTGTATGTAAGAAATGTAGGAGCTTTCTCCGAAGGATCAAGCAAGACTTTGAATTTAGGAGTGCGATCAACGACGGGACCGACTGGAATCAGATGATCATATTGACCTGAAGTTATGGAAGCAACAGATCTAGCTAGGATCAATGATGATTCCGCTTCAGAAAGGGGTGAGTTCCCCTCAACTGATTTACGCATAATTTTATATAAGAAAGCTTGTGTTTAAAATAGTCAGGTGTGCCTAATCTCTAAACTATATACCCTTGTGTAGTTGACACTTGAAATCCAGGAGATAATTAACGTGTACTAACCACTGATTGGATTCCAAGTATTAACTAGGAGTGTGTGTGATGTGTAACCTAAGTGAGAATGGATCCGGTGTCCTAAACGCCGTAAACTAACCATTCCATGCGGATGGCTCACTCACACGGAAAGAACGATCTGTACCACCCGTTAATTTCATTTCTACTATAATTACCCGTTATCAATCAATGATCGATAACGGATCCATTGTCTGAAGCGACACAGAAAGTCCTTCCTATTCCAGGTACACCGACTATGCAATGACAATACTAATCCGATGCGAGCGAATATAGATCGATGGGTCCGAATCAAGTAAAGATTTCTCAGCATAAGTCGATTTTAGTTCTCTAGAAGATGATAACAGCATGAGTTGCACAAAAAACGCCACACTAAGCTATTATCACCTCCTAGAAAACCGAAATCAATCCTTAAGACGCTGTAACAGGATCGACTGTGTAACTTGGTGCAAGTTAATTCTGACTCTATGGACGAAGATAGCAAAACATGTCAAGCACCGGGGAAAAACCCTAGCTTCATTCCATGAAAAATTCAAGACTCGGTTCGCTATCTTCTTCCACAAAGTCACAATCAACTCTATAAAAAATTTCCTAACTCATGGTTGCCTTGCCCATCCTTTCGAAATATGGTCGCACCTACTTTATAGTTGGAATTTATAGAGTTCGGCGTGTGTCTGTGTATATATAGGTAGAAAATACAAATACGTTCTCTCAGAATCCTAATTTCTATGATTTACTAACCTAGACTCTGATATTAAATGCAACAACCCGTAGCTTAACGGACCCAAATTTCAACTAAATTAATACCCAAGTCCATTAGGGTACAAATCATTGGTTTTGGTAACATGTAAAAAAACAAAAGTATATCAAAAATCGATCAATCTAAACTCACAAAGGAATGGAATATATAATAGAACATTAATTGACCGATGTTACTACCTCAGGATTAACGGTGTTCCTTGATCATCCAATCGCTTTGTCAATACCGAGCATGAATAAGAAGACTTCTACATCATCCATTCCCATCTTGATCCAGTGACATGTCCCTTTAAATCTATCCTATGGCTTGTAATGAGGAGGGGGTCAGAACAACGTTCTAGTGATCGAAAAACTATATACTTTATGCAGAACAAAAACTTATACCGATTGATTTCCATTTAAATTTTATGTTTGCTATTTACAACTAATTCGTTCAATTTACTTCTTGAATAGGGAGAAGGCAGACCCATTGGCCATTTACTGCCTCAAGTCCCTGAAGCGAGCCCTTTGCAACGTCAACGCTATTCAATTAATCTTAGCTGTAGAGACCGATGATTCTTATATATGGCTTTGTAATATAATATATAATTTAATTGTCATACTAATAACGCAATTAAAAAACTTATCTAAGTGTTTACTAGCCTACCTTGATTAAACTAATTTTCTTCACCTAATCATCCACCTTGAGGTCTGTGCGTCTTATATATGGATTCTACACAAGTAGAAAGCGAAATCCATCAGGGTGTAACCTGAGTCTTTGCTACTGCTCGCTCAAGATCGCTGGGTGTCAAAGCATATATGCCAATCCTACTACTAAATTCCGGTATTAAAACACTGACATAGCCCACCGACCTTCGACAGCTGACATCTCGTTTAGACTAACGTAAGTAAGTCAAGAAAAATGTCCCTTTCGGTTACTTGCTACCTCTTATTGGATATGAAGCAGACTCCATTTCCTTATAAGTACTGGGCCATTTAATACTTCAAATCCGAGACGAACCCTTGGTATATTTTCCCCTTCCTATATGCAACTCATATCCCTTCCCCATGAGTCCTATGGTTGAAGATGTCCCACATCTGTAGTAAGTGTATACAACTGCTAGTAGCATCTACGTGTAGGGCAGACTTCTGTTGTGTAACTCTACTGACCTCGCATCCCAACCTACTAAATCAAATTAGTCATCCTCTGTTTAATTAATAGGCTAAGCCCACTGACCTTCATTTGTATAATTAAGGCTATATAATTTACCATAATAACTTATAATATTTAATTACCACCTAACATACTTGATTGTTATTTCTCTAAATGTCAAATATCCATAATAAATTATTATTATTCTAACTGGACAATCTCTGAAAACATTTATTTATTCATTCTAATTTTTACCTATTATGCCTTCCTTATCTCTCCATAATTAGCCTAATAATCTCTTTAATCAGTTTGTAACATCCCCCATTATGAGGCCCAAAATTAACCATTACAGATGTTGTAGTCATCCATAATTACCAGTTCCCAACAGAAAAATGCATCTATGTTAATCATATTAAAAATCAGTTGCACATGAAAATGAAAAAATTTCAAACACAATTCAGAAATAACTTTTACATTCCATTTCAAAATATGAATTCATATTCATTACATAATCCCGTTTGTGATCCCATGTTCAGAGAAAATACAATAATAACAAAGTACTCCAAATGTGACATATGAAGATGCCACATTGGTTGGTCAGAGTCTAACACTTGGCAATTTATAATTTTCCATTACATCCCTACAAACAAAACCAAACAACATAGTGGATTAGATAGGTGCTCCTATATAGCTAGATTGCCTCCAGCACGTCTCTTGAAGCTTATTCGTCTAATTGGAAACCTAAAAACCTTTACTCCTAACCTACTCAAACGTGTAGCCGAGAGTCTAAGGGGAAAAACAAAAACTTCGGGTCAGACAACAATCCGGTGTGAATAATAACCCACCATCTTGAACCAAATGGATATCTAGTGAGACCGCGCCGCTGAGCGGAATGAGTTTTCCCCTCACTAGTATGTTGGAATCTCGATTTTACATCGTTTTGATTGTGACAAACTATATAAATAAATAGTGTGTACTAATCAATTATGCAGGAGATTCGTTGCAGATTCACATTCAGAATATTTTGAAGCTGATAGTCCTTTGCCTAGAGTCTTTATACTATTCAGAAATATGTTAAAATCTCTCCTGAAATGATATATATATATATATAAACATATACACACATGCACTACCCTACACAAAAGGCTGAAACGGCCGGCTGAATGGAATCATTCAACCGTCTGATTGCTGAAACACTTTTATGGTTTCACAATATTCAGCCGGCTGGATGACTTTATTCAACCAGCTGAATTAGGCCAAAAATAGCCTATTTCTTTGCTGTTTTCGATTTTTAAAATCCAGAAGGCTGAATAAATCTATTCAGCCGGATAAATATTTTCAACGGCTATTTTTCATGAAAAGACACTTCTCTTCATCGAAGAGAAACATCTTCAAATCAACAGTTGCGCCTGTTTCTTTTCAACGTTTTCTTTCAACAATGGTTGCAACTTTTTAATCTCTATAAATAGATTTCAGAATTCAACAAACATTTCACTGAAATTAATTTTAATATTCTTGAATTTTTATCTCTTATTTTCTATTTTCAAACTGCACTCAAACTGCTTACATTCTCTGATCGTTGATTACTCTATCTTCCACAAATTCTCAAGCACATTACACTACATATCATAAAGGAGAAGATTATATGAAGATTTTACATAATTGACTTATCAGTGCTATTCAAAGAGCACACTACAATCAGATACTTTTGTTATTTATAAAGAAGTCCTGTTCGGTTCCTTTTCGGTTGCTTAGGCGGTAGAAGTCCTGTTCGGTTCCTATTTGGTTGCTTAGGCGATAGAAGTTTTGTTCGGTTGCTTAGGCGGTGTAAACCTATTCCTCCGGGTGAAGTGAGGGTTGCTAGTTTAATTCCAGAAGGAGTCTAGGACTGGACGTAGAATGGGAGTTCGAACCAGTATAAAAATCTTTGGTGTCATTTACTTTACTGCTTTAATTATTTACTTAATGGGAAGCTCTATTTGCACCCCGAAATCTTCCTTACACACCCCGTTCAGTTAAAGAAAAACTACCCACCCCGCTATTTTCTTTTAACCCCCAGTTTATTCCATAAATAACCCTGTTATTTTCAATTTCTAACGTCAGTTTTTAAAATAAAAATCACGTTCGAGCTGAACTTTGTTTTATATAAAACCTCACTTGGAACAAGCAATGTTCCGTATGAAACCTTGTTCGGACCGAGCAAGGATTTGTAAGAAACCTCGCTTGGAATGAGCGAGGTTTTGTATGAAACCATGCTTGAACCAAGCTAGGTTTTTAAAAAAGCGCGTACACTTTAATGGAGCGTAGTTTGTTAGGTTACCTCACTCGCTACAAGCTTGGTTTGTTAGGTTTCCTCACTCGTTCCATACTTGGTTTTTTGTGTTTCCTCACTCGCTTTAAGCTTGGTTTTTTGTATTTCCTCACTCACTTGAAGCTTGGTTTCTTATATTTCCTCGCTTGCTCTAAACTTGGTTTTTTAAAGATTTAACTTTTTATTATTTTTATAATATATAACTATAGGGTTGAGGGTAATTTTGTCAAAACATTTTTTTTTAAATTTACCGGGGGGTGAAAAACAAAACAAGGGGTGGTAATAGACGCTCCCTTACTTAATTATTATTCCGCACAAGTAGTTTATCCATATTGCACGATCCTATAGCACAGTCACTTTCATTTGGTATTAGAGCAAGGCCATCATATAACCGTAACATAGTTATCTGATATTGTTTTAATATAGAAAACAACACCAGCACTGATTCTAACACTACCTTTTTAGAAGGTCAATCTACTACATGACTACCTCTATTTAGTGGAATGAACTATAACTATTGGGCTACTAGAATGAGAATCTATATACAAGCAAGTAGTTATGAAACCTGGAACATTATGCAATATGAATATATTATTCCTACTATTGAATATTCAGCATGGTCTAATACGCAAAAATTAAATGCTACTGTAAATGCTAAAGCTATGAATATGTTATATTATGCATTAGACAAAAATGAGTTTAATAGAATAAGCATGTGTAAAACTGCTCATGAAATTTGGCGTACACTTAAAGTTACACATGAAGGAACCAACAAAGTCAAACAAAGTAAAATTTCTATGCTCAAAAATCAGTTCCAGAATTTTAAAATGAAGCAAGATGAGACTATCAATGAAATGTACTCTAGATTTCAAGATATATATCATTCTTTGATAGCATTAGGAGAAACTTACACAAATTTTGATATTGTTTCAAAAATCCTCAAATCACTAACGGATGAGTGGGAACGAAAAGTCTTAGCAATCGAAGAAGCTAATGACATTTCGACCATCAAACCAGAAGAGTTGATTGAAAATCTAATTTCTTATGAAGTTAATCTCCAGGCAAAATGAGTATAGGTTCAAGATAAGAAAAATATAGCATTCTAGGCAGAAAAAGATGAATCAAATTCAGATGAAGAAGATATGGCGTTCATTGCAAAAAAATTCAAAAAGTTTTTGAGATTTAGAAAGAGCAACAAATTTAGAAACAACAAGAACAACTCCAGCAACAATAACAACACCAACAAACCATCATCATCTGCTCTAAAATGTTATGAATGTCATAAGAATGGTCACATCAAGAAAGACTGTCCTGAGAAAAAGAAAGACAAGTATAAGCACAAAAAGGACAGATTTAAGAAGAAAGCTTTCTCTGTCACATGGGACGATATAGAATCATCTTCGTCATCAGAAAGTGACTTAGACAGTGATTCAGAACAAGCCAACATTTGCTTTATGGCCACAAATGACGAGGTAAGTGATCTAACTTTTAATGACCTTTTGGAAATCAATTCAAAATTACTTGACAAACTAAAAAGAAAAAATAGAAAATACAAAGAAACTCTTGAAAAATTGAATAGAACTGAAATCGAATTAGAAATGCTAAGAGTTGGAAAAAAAATTTAGAAGAAGAACTCCAAGTTATTCAAGAATCTTGTTCTCATATGACATCTCAACTTTCTTTGCTAAGCCAAGAGATAGAAACTCAGAAAGATAAGAATGATGCTTTATTAATTGAAAATCATGACCTTAAACCAAATATCAAGATTTTAGAATTAGATAACTCTAGCTTTAAAACAAAGTTAGAAGACAGTACTAAAAATGCTTCTAATTTTAATAAAGGTAGAGAAAATCTTTCCAAAATTATAGAAAATTCTCAAACTTTTTCAAATAAAAGAGGACTAGGATATAAACAATCCTCTAAAATTATTCCGAAGAAAAGGAATTCTTCATATAAAAGGAATAATAAAGTTGTAAAACCTAGTTCTAAAATTTCAAATTTACTAGATCAATTAAAATTTGGGTTCCTAAAACAAATAATTCTTCAATTAGAAATAAGTATATAAAATCTTTTATAAAAACTGTTCATAAAAACAAAGATTTTGTTTTCAAAAGGAATTCTGAACCCTCTTGGGTTTGGCTTCCTAAGACCTAATTCTTAGGACCCAAAATAAAATGGTGGGTACCAATGTTAATTCTATATTTTGTAGGTACCATCCAAAAAGAGAGGAAAATGGATATTAGACAGTGATTGCTCAAAACACACGACAGGAAATAAAGGGATGCTAACAAACATTAATTACTTATATGGAGGTTCTGTCGCATTTGGAGATAACTCCAAATGATATGTCATCGGCAAAGGAGATGTGAGCAATAACGGTATATCTAATTCACCGCTTGTTACAGATGTCTTATCAGTTAAAAATTTAAAGCATAATTTACTTAGTATCAGCCAATTATGTGACAAAGGATTCAATATTTCCTTTTCTGAAAATAAGTGTAGCATTTTTGATCAAAATAAAAATATTATTTTTGAAGGTTTTAGAGATAAAAATATTTATGTTTTAAATATGAATATAAATCATAATACAAATATGTGTTTAATAGCCAAAGAAAATGATCCTTGGTTATGGCACAAAAGATTTTGTCATATTAATTTCAAAATTATAAATAAATTATCTAACAATAATTTAGTAAAAGGTTTACCAAAAATGAACTTTAAAGTAAACAATATTTGTGATGCTTGTCAATTAGGAAAATTATCAAAATCATCCGTTAAATCAAAGAAAAATATTTCTACTATACAACCACTAGAACTATTACATTTAGATCTCTTTGGTCCAACTCAAATTCAATCTATAAATCATAATAAATATGTGTTATTTATAGTAGATGATTTCCCACGATATACTTGGACTATTTTCTTAAAAAATAAAATTGATACATTTGAAAATTTCAAGAATTTTGCAAAGAGAATTCAAAATCTCAAAAATTTAAAAATTAAGAATATTAGAAGTGGTCATGGAGGTGAATTTGAAAATGAAGCATTTAAACATTTTGGTAATAAAAAGGGAATTTACCATAGTTTTTCTTTTCCTAGAAAACCACAAGAAAATGTAGTTGTAGAAAGAAAAAATAGAACGTTACAAGAATGTGCAATAACTTTGTTAAATGGAAACACATTACCAAAACATTTCTAGGCAGAAGCTGTAGCAACTACTTGCTATGTTCTAAATCATGTTTCCATCCGACCTTTAATAAAACACACTCCATATGAACTTTATCATCAAAGAAAACCAAACATTTCTTATTTCAAAACTTTTGGTTCAAAATGTTTTATCTTAAACACAGAAGATCAGCTTGGAAAATTCGATCCAAAATCCGATGAAGGAATCATCGTAGGATATTCAGAACGAAGCAAAGCTTATCGAATTTTCAATAAAAGAACAAAAACAATCGAAGAAACATTTCATGTTTCATTCGACAAAAATTTCAAATTTAATATTAATTTTAAGGATGATGAAGATATACAATACAGTTACTCAAAATAATTTTGAAGAAGATGAAATCATTGTTTATAACTTTGAAGAAAATGAAAACATTTTTCATAATGAAAATGAATTAAGATCTCCTCCTAGGATTTTACGAGATCACCCAGTAGAAAATGTCATAGGAGAAATTGATTCACATGTTAGAACTAGAAATCAACTTAATCAAATGGGCCATGTAGCTTTTCTTTCTAACATCAAACCTAAAAATGCAAAAGAAGCATCTACTGATGACTATTGGATTATAGATATGCAAGAAGAACTAAACTAGTTCGAACGAAACGAAGTTTGGGAACTAGTTCCTAGACCAAGTGATCAAACAGTCATTGGTACTAAATGGTTCTTCAAAAATAAAGCAGATGAACAAGGTAATATAACTAGGAATAAAGCTAGATTAGTTGCACAAGGATATAATCAAGAAGAAGGAATTGACTACGAAGAAACATTTTCTCCAGTTGCATGACTTGAAGCAATACGTATCATACTGGCCTTTGCATGTTTTCATAATTTCAAACTTTATCAAATGGATGTTAAAAGTGCTTTCTTAAATGGTTATATAAAAGAAAATGTTTTTGTTGAACAACCTCCATTATTCGCACATGAAAAATTTCCAGACCACGTCTATAAACTTAAGAAAGCCTTATACGGTCTAAAACAAGCACCCCGTGCTTGGTATGAATGTCTTAAGAGTTATCTAATAGATTCTGGTTTTGAAATTGGGAAGGTTGACTCTTTTTATAAAAAGAACTATAAAGGATATTTTAATTATTCAAATTTATGTAGATGATATTATTTTTGGCTCTACAAATGAAAAATTATGTCAGGAATTTTCAAAAATAATGACCAAAGAATTTGAAATGTCACATATGGGAGAATTATTTTATTTTCTTGGATTACAGATTAAACAAATAGAAAATAGAATTTTTATTAATCAAGAATTATTGTAATAATCTAATTAAACGCTTTAATATGGAAAATACTTCTGCTAAATCAACTCCAATGAGTACAACAGTTAATCTCGATAGAGATGAAGATGGCAAAAGTGTTGATCAAAAATTATATCGAAGTATAATTGGATCATTACTTTATCTAACTGCTAGTAGACCTGACATAATGATGAGTGTTTGTTTATGTGCATGATTCCAAGCAAATCCTAAAGAATCACATATGGGAGCAGTAAAACGCATATTGCATTATCTAAGAAAAACCAAAGATTTTGGACTTTTCTATCCAAAAGAATGTCCTTTCGAGTTAGTTTCATATAGTGATGCTGACTTTGAAGGATGTCGGACGGATGGAAAAGTACTAGTGTGACTTGTCACTTCATTGGACAATCCTTAGTCTCTTGGTTTAGCAAGAAAAAAAATTGCGTTTCACTCTCAACTTGTGAGGCAGAATATATTTCTGCTGCCTTAGCTTGTGCTCAAGTCATTTATATGCAACAAAAACTTTAAGATTTTGTTGTTAATTTATCTAAATCAACATTTTTTTGTGATAATACTAGTGCTATAAACTTATCCAAAAATCCTGTCAATCACACATAAACTAAACATATTGACATACGTCATCATTTTCTTCATGATAATATTGAAAAGGATTTAGTCAGACTGGAATTTGTAACCTCTGAAAATCAATTGGCAGACATATTTACAAAACCTTTAAGTGAAAATATCTTTATAAAATTAAGAAGAGAATTAGAAGTTGTGTCCATCAAGGATTTATAATTTTTTTTGTTTCAAGACTCAAACTCGGGATCTCTTACTTGAAAATCTGGTGCTTTACCACTACACTACTCTTTTCTTTACATCTATTTTTGGATTACATTCTATTTTCTATTGTTTATTTTTTTTACCTTACAAAATTTTTTACCAACCAATTTTTTCTCTGGTTCTTAACAACCTAACCACCAATGTTCTTTCTATTTATATGAATCTTTACATATAAATACCTCTACTCCTTTTCTTTCTTTTGCAATCAATTAAAATAAAAACAGTTTCAACTCTCTTACTCAAAAATGTCTTCCCAGCATAATTCTGAATCCTCTGCTCTATCTTATTCTTCTCCTAGTTCGGGATCGGTGAATTTACCTACTCCAACACTAATTTATGAACCAATACCAATTGTTTCTCCTTCTACTCACACAGGTTATACTCCACCTGGTAAAAGAACAAGACGGTCTCTATTTTTTGGTTCACCATCTACCAAAGAGAAAATAGATGACATTCATCATTACCAAAGGGAATCGTTGGAATTACAACGCAAACTTTATTATGAACAAAAAGTTACCAAGCGTTTAAGCTTTTTGGAACAAGTCGCATTGAAATTCTATGGATCTTCATCCAAAAGCACGGTTCATCAACCGTCTCCTGTTTGTTCTCCATCCCGACACAATACTTCGGAACTATCGCCACAGCGTCCACCAATATCTCCGAATTCATGGGAACGCGACAATAGATGGTCACCACTCAGGGCATTTCAAGAGAACACAAAAATAGAACCGGATGAATATCACACTCCAAGCTCCTCTTCCAAATCTGTTTAAAAGTTTTTGTTAATATGTAATCTTGTTTGTTTATTTAAAAATATTCACATTGTTCTTTTAATAATATTTCTTGTTATAAAGGCTAATATGAGTTTTCTAAAAATTCAGTCGGCTGTCTGTAATCAAATAGACTGCTGAATATTATCCAGGAAATATTTTTTCTTAGATTCAGACGGCTGAATCACTTCAAACAGCTGTCTGAATTAGTTTAAAAATGAACTATTTTCTTGCGGGAAGGAATTCAGACGGCTGTTTATAGTTATTCAGCCGGCTGAATTCTTCTTGAGACATTTTTTAACTAGGCTCTACAAATTTTCTTCCAATCTCACCCTTACTTTTCGCTTACCTATATATTCATATTTTCACCTTTTCACTCATTCACTTCAGAACCCTAGCACAACTTTTTCATATTTTCACCTTTTACTCTCTAATGGCTCCTAGATCCAAACGAACAAGGGAATCCGCCTCCGGTCCTTTCGAAGATCAGATTCGTCAATGGCTTTAGAATGATGTTGCAATCTCCCGATTCAATTCTATGAAAAATTCCAATATCTTTGAAGGGGCTTTCATGAAATTTCCAGATTTTTCCGCTTAGCGAATTAGAGAAATGGCGGAGCAATTCCATTCCAATAATGTTAAAATTAATCATCTTTTGATCAAACTCTTTCTTGCTAATCTAAATATAGACCACCATAATCCCCAAAATCGACAAGATTGTGTTTGGTCAATAGTTTGTGGCACTAAAATTTTCTTGCCTTTACAAAGATTAGGCAATATTTTAAATTGTCCATTTCAAGGTGTTGATAAAGATGATATTGAAGGTTGTATGGATCATAGAGACGAAGTTTCACATCGTTTCTTGTCCGATCACCTTACCGATTTAAGTGCATTAAAATCTAGCACCTTAAGGCCAAAAGCACGCCTTATTCACCGTGCTTTCATTCCCTCCTTACAACCTAGAATGGGAAGTTATGAAAAAGTCTATAAAAGAGACTTTCAAGCTCTTTATTCAATCTACTCCAACCAACAAGTAAATTGGGGCAAAATCATTTTAGATGAATTTCAAGACATCACAATCCGAAGAAAATATAAGACCATTCATTTTGGTGCTTATATTATGCGTATCCTTTTCAACTTCGGCATTCCAATTCCCGACTCCGAGTTTTCAAGCATTAGTGAGTTAGGCGCAAAAACTTTAGGATTGATGGGTCTTCCTTATCGGCCTCCTCCACAACAAATCATTTCTTTTCAACAATGGTCTCACAATGTTCAACAAGTGTTCCACAACCTCGTGACACTAGTATTGCCTCCTCTTCGCATACCCAACATGAAGAAGAAGAGGACGATGACTCCATTCATGTTGTTGGTCCAAAAACTTCCGCCAGACAAGCTTTCATCACCCTCTCCCGAAATCAATCCAAACTTCATCAGGACATTAAGACTCTTGAAAAGAAGACAGAAAAGAAATTCAACTCCATAAAAGGTTTTCTTAATAAAAGATGGGATAAAATTTCTTTTTCCAGTTCTTCATCCACCGAAGTTTACAACCCATCTCCATTTCAATGGTCATCTTCGAGTTCGGATTTCGATGATGATGAGCCTTCTCTCTTTACTCGGTTTTAATTATTTTTTTCAGTTTTCTACTATTTTTTACCAAACTTCTTTGAAGCTCTATCTTGTTATTTATATAATGTTGTATGAATATTGTTATTCTCCTTTAGTAATGACGTCTCAAGTATGAGTTATATATATAATGTAATCTTTGTTTAACAAATAATTATTTGCATGTAATTTATCTTTCTTTTTATCGATGACAAAAAGGGAGAAAGTTAGTTAAATATTTGTGCATATTAACAGGGGGAGTAGCAATGCTAATGTAAGTATTTATGTAAATATATTATTTATACTTATATAGTTGTCATCATCAAAAAGGGGGAGAATGTTAAAATCTTGGTTTTACATCATTTTGATTGTGACAAACTATATAAATAAATATTTGTGAGTACTAATCAATTATGCAGGAGATTCGTTGCAGATTCACATTCAGAGTATTTCGAAGATAATAGTCCTTTGTCTAGAGTCTTTATGCTATTTAGAAATATGTTAAAATCTCTCCTGAAATGATATATATATATATAAACATATACACACATGCACTACCCTGCACAAAAGGCTGAAACAACCGGCTGAATGGAATCATTCAACCGTCTGATTGCTGAAACACTTTTATGGTTTCACAATATTCAGCCGGCTGAATGACTTTATTCAGCCGGCTAAATTAGGCCAAAAATAGCCTATTTCTTTGATGTTTTCGATTTTTAAAATTCAGAAGGCTGAATAAATCTATTCAGCCGGCTGAATATTTTCAACAGCTATTTTTCATGAAAAGACAGTTCTCTTCATCGAAGAAAAACATCTTCAAATTAACAGTTGCGCCTATTTCTTTTCAACGTTATCTTTCAACAATGGTTGCAACGTTTTAATCTCTATAAATAGATTTCAGAATTCAACAAACATTTCACTGAAATTAATTTTAATATTCTTGAATTCTTATCTCTTATTTTCTATTTTCAAACTGCACTCAAAATGCTTACATTCTCTGATCGTTGATCACTCTATCTTCCACAAATTCTCAAGCACATTACACTACATATCATAAAGGAGAAGATTATAGGAAGATTGTAATTAGTTGACTTATCAGTGCTATTCAAAGAGCACACTACAGTCAGATACTTTTGTTATTTATAAAGAAGTCATGTTCGGTTGCTCAGGCGGTAGAAGTCCTATTCGGTTGCTTAGGCGGTAGAAGTCATGTTCGGTTGCTCCGGCGGTGTAAACCTATTCCTTCGGGTGAAGTGAGGGTTGCTAGTTTAATTCCAGAAGGAGTCTGGGACTGGACGTAGAATGGGAGTTCGAACCAGTATAAAAATCTCTGGTGTCATTTACTTTAATGCTTTAATTATTTACTTAATTATTATTCCACACAAGTAGTTTATCCATATTACACGATCATATAGCACAATCACTTTCATAGTATCTTAACCATAACATCTCAACCACTATACCTTCCTCGTGCATCCACAATTTTTATAACACAATAATATACTGATATGCAAACATGCAAGAAACACTGGATTACCCATCCCAAGTGTTTAGATTACCCATCTAAGTTTTCATTGGCTATCTGTCTTATACTAATGTGGACTACCCATCTCACATATATTAATTCTTTGGATTACCCATCCCCTTCCATGTTGACTACCCATCACCCATGGTTTCATTAACAAAATTATGTGGACTATCCATCACACATGTTATTATCACTTGGATTGCTCATCCCTTACCCTATGGACTACCCATCACATATGGTTTAGTTATTTAAATTATATGGACTATCCATCACACATATCATAATCATTTAAAATTGATGTGGACTATCCATCACACATCACATAGTTTTCCTTAAATAACTATGAACCCTTCATTATCCTTATAGAGACAATCCATCTCCAGCATGATGTGGACTATCCATCTCACATCCTTAACATTTAACAATTTAATTCAAGTTACCCACATGTTTAACCTATGTCTATTGGTGTCACCAATTAGGTTATTTACCCCTTAAACTTATAACATCTCACAGCATTGGTATCCCCAAATGATCTATGTTGAACTTATTAAAAATATACTTTGGTATCCCCAAGGTTTAAAGTCAAAATCATAAAACATAGGGCTTGCCGCCATTAAATAGTTTAATATAGATCAATGTCGACGTCCATAAAAATGTCAACAAAGAGGCTTAAGGCTCTCCGCCTTTATTAAGATAATCACAAAACACGCAGCATTAAAACCATTGTCGACTTCTATCAAGGTCAAAGACCAAATACTTAAAGTTCTTTTAAGTATATGCTTTATGTCGAAGGTAGGGTTATCAACCCTTATATAATATAGGCTATCCACCTCTTATAACAAAACCTTAGGATATTATAAAACAAATGGTTTATTGTCAAAAAGATAGGGTCATCGACCCTCTCGAACATAGGCCACTTCGCCTCTTTAAACAGTTTTAGTTTATAAAAACAAAGCCTTGCCAGTGTTAAAGAAAGAAGGTCGCCGACATTGATGACTGAGGACATCGAAACAAGCAATGTTGTTACAATATCATATTTGAGAACTATGACTATTATGCCGCTTAGTATATAGATTCGAAGTTAAAGAAGTGGCATCACTGACTTTTATATAGTTAACTTTAAAAGCTAAAACTAGTAGTATGCAGCGTTGATGAATCACAAAGTGCAATGCCCTTGAACTTAGGTCACCGCAATTGTCGACTTCGACACAGTTGGAAACATTTCATAACTACCTAAGTAATTATCCTATGCTTGCCTCCTCATCAATGTTGACACTCAAGGATGTGGTATTGTTTTGGCTCGATGATGACAGCAACGGCATCGCATTATCATAAATTCTATGAAAACTGATTTATTAACAATTAAAGCAACTAGTTTTTACCAAATCTTAACCTTTTGTCTAATTTCTATTCAATAAAACAAAACCATATTCAAATTCTTTTAAGAAAATACTACCGCATAAAATTTCCAAGTTCCAAAACATATAACAACTAATTAATTAATATCCTTAATTAATTATCCTTTTAAATGTTTGTCTAGTATAATAATTTCATAACAAATCATAATCACGTGGGAACAATCCCAAAAACTGACAAAAATTCAGATTTATTATTGTCTTTACCATATAGAAATTTTAGGGCCAAAAACCATATTTAATCGTTTTAAATAATTAAAAATTCGAATTAACCCAATTCCCTTCTTCGAAAATTCATAAAATATTCAATTAAATTTGGAAAATTATGAAATTAAAACCCATTACCATAATATTGTTTACTCAACACACCAGAAAATCAAAGCTAGATTAAAAACTTAGGTTTTACCCTTAAAACCTAATTAAATAATTTCAAAATTAGTTCCATAAATCATTATACTACCAAAACATTGCCTAAACAACCATAACATTGCAAAAATCATCAAAACCATTCAGATATTATCCATAGCTTAATTCGAAATCAATCAATAAGAGGGAAAACTTATTATTCACCTAGATTTAATGTTGGAGTTGAGATTTGATTAGTGTTCTGCTTCCTTAGCTATTGCCCATGAATCCCATTTGATTTTGTCCCCCCAAGCTAAATTAATGGCCAACCTCCTTTTTCGTCTTTTGATTGTTTATGTTTTGTGAAAAATGATAATGACATGAAGGGGGGAAGATTTAAGGAGTGAAAGTTGGATCTACCTATTTTGCCCCTCTCATATTGTAATGACCCGCCTCTCGACCATCAAAAGTCGACACTGAATACATCCACGGGATTCAAATGCCGAACATCCAATCGCCGTAAAGGCAAATTGTTAGGATAAACCAAAAGAAAAGAATAGAGAACAGGAAAATCAGAATCTCATAGTAAAAACTGTTAGTCCAAAATACAAAGTACATCGAAGTTAAAAACAAACCTTATCAGCTGAGTAGTTACAAAATTATAACCTTACAATTACTGATAGGTATACAATATAATACGACGGAACATAAAACACTACGACAGGTGAACATCCAACTCTTCTCCAATAACTCCATATTCCTAAAGCCAACCAAAGAAAAACTCGGTCTGACCTAAGCATTATAATAAAATAACACCTGGGTCAGTGTGGAAAACCAGCGCGAGACAACTTAAGTAATATGATGAATATATAAAAATTCTATGAGACCACGTCGCTAACTCGGAATGGGTTTTTACCTCACAAGAATAACATCCATAAATGAAGAAATTGGAAACAAATCAAAATGACAATCCAATAAAAAAAGAATGGAAATAAACAACAGAACAAATAAAAAGGGTTGGTACTAGTAAGAACAAATCGCATACTGAATGAATGGGCATAAAAAATATCAAATTCCAGACTTGAAAGAATAGTCACAAATAGTTGAACATAGAGAAGAGCATAAGGAAGTTCTCCATGCAATTAAGGAAACCATTCAAAGATTTGAATTAAATAAGGAAATGGGAAATTTTTCAACAAATGACTAAGAAGGTGCGCCCCCTTTACCCACTCTTTGGTTTTAGTCATTTTCAGCAAAGGATAGCAACACTCGAATGAGAACAAATTGTCTTGGATTGACGTAACACAAAAGATGAAAAGATCAATTCCAAGGTTTAAGGTAGATACAAGGAAAATAAATTTATCCAACATAACTAGGTAGGTGCTCCCCCTAAACCAAAAGTATGCCTCTAGATAAAATATACTTGAGAGACCACGTCAAACACGCAACACACTTGGGAAGTTCCAAGCTGGACCCCACTAAATCCACAGTTATCCAAACATGCTGACATCAACGCATGCATGCTATCGACTTCTCAAGATGAATGTGAATATACCCAAATGGGTGCAACCCATATGGCTTGGCTCTCACTCGCTCTTTGGTTGTAGTTTTCCACGGTGTTGGATGATAATGCTCAAAATGAGTGATAAATCATCATAGAATGATGAAGCACAACAATGACTAGGAGGGCGCGCCCCCTACCCGCTCTTTGGTTTTAGTCATTTTTGACAAAAGCATACCAAAGCTCAAGTAGAGCAACACATCATCTTAGAGTGACGAAATATAAAAAGAAAGCAGAATCAAAGTCGGTAGTCGGTAAATCAACTATCGAGAATGATAAAATGGTTGATTTCACTTGTGCTTGATTTTCACATCACGCTACTTTTAAAGACACTTTAAAAACACTCTTTAAAATATTCTTTTAAAGGGGAAATTATATTTTCTAAATGTACTAAAACCAAGGTCTTATTATAAACCTAAAACAATTTACACTTAGCTTTATTTGAGACACTTCATTTTAAAAGATCTTCTTGTTTATAAACTATTATTTATAAATTTTAAAATAATACTTATTATTCCAAAAGACAACGAATCAAATTTAAATTACTTTTATAAATTTAAACAATTGTTAATTTGTCCCGAGGATAATTTATATACAACTTTATAATTTTTTAATCAATTATCTTTAAACACTTTTTTCAAATTAATTAATTAACTTTAAAACATTTGTATTAAATCAATTAAGTAACTTTAAATACCTTTATTAAATAAGTTGATTTATTTAAAATCTTTTATTAAATCAGTTAATTAACTTTTAAATCACCATTAATTGAAATGATTAGCTTAATTTTAAATATCACTAATTAAAATAATAACTAAATTTACTACATTATTAATTAAATGATTAATTAAACTCAAATATCAATAATTAAAATGATGAATTAAATTCAAATCCCATTAACTAAAATGACAATTAATTTTAAGTATCATTAATTAAATTCAAACATCATTAATTAAAATGATTGATTAAATTCAAATATCATTCATCAAAATGATTAATGAATTATAAAAATCTATTTTGTGAAAATAATAGCTCAAGTTTAATACACAAGGGTTTAGGGAGATGATATTCAATAAGTGATGATATAGCGAAAAATCGCTATAACGGCACTTAAACAATTCAAATAGACTGTCATAATTATTTTAACTAAACATCAATATAAGTAATAAAAGAAATAAATAATAATTATTGGCGAGAAACCCCTCAAGGTCTCTCTAAAAATGTTCCCTGCAAAAAAATGGTTACCAACAATATATATAATATAGGATCACAACAATTAAGTTAATATGTCATCTGTTTTCCTAAAATGGGATTTTCAACCAACAAACAATCAAACAACAATAACAATATCTAAACTATCCATCAAGCATTCGACAATAAATTTATAGCATCACAGATATTATATAGTTATTTAAGGATGAGTAAACTCATAGAAATTCCAGTTACCGCTGAGGCGTTCCGTTTTTACCTTAAGATGGAATGGTTTGAACTAATTTATAGCTAATTATCCTCACCAAAATAAATTAGCTAATTATCCTCACCAAAATAATTTGTGTGCGTGATTGGAATTATGTTTATTTTAAATTGAAATTTCCAGTGCAATGCTGCAAGAGTTCCATTCTCGTATGAACTGTGAACGCTAAACAAAAATATGGTCGCTCTCAGAAATACAACACAATCTCAGATTGATAATAAAATACATTGGTTATTACATTCTATGAAATCTCAAAATATCATCGTTTGTCGAAATATCGTCAAATGATAATTTAAATATTTTCCAAATTAAAAACTATGGAAATCAAATAAATTAAATTACAAATACATAAATAAAAATTGAGTCGTTATATTATCAATAACTTTCTGATTATTTATTTAAACCATTTATTACTATGATTTAATTACAGATTGAATTCACCAATATTATTTATTAATTAAAACGAGTTAAATAAAATTAGTAAATCCGCTAAATTAGTATTTAATTCACAAATTCAAATATTTAAACAATCACTATATTTGAATCCAAGTTGTTAAATTCTAAAATCCAACTATTTAAATATTTAAAATTAATTAAATATTTAAAATTCAATGACTAAAATTCGGGGTTGTTACATTCTCCCCCTTAAAAGAATTTTGTCCCTGAAATTCCTAAGGATGAAAAATGTCACCAAACCCTTACGGTTTAAAAACTTATTAACTAAAATGAGTTATCAAGTTATTACTTAATTAATTCCCAAATATCATGGAAAATTTTGGTAGCACTTCCTTTGCGCAACTTGATCGAAAATACTAAAAATCGCCACTACATGCCCTAAACCAACCAAAGAAAACAAAAGCCAAGTTGCCACCCATATCTAGGGCATAAAATCATCAACCGATTTTAATTACTAAATATACTGCGTATTTTTGCGTTTCATTTTTAAATTTTTGCAAGCAACTTATTAACTTGATGCAAATGCAGATGCACAAGAATGAAATAGCAATCTCTTTCCTACCTATACTTGCATAATCAAAAGAAAGTCATACTGATAAAAGAGAAATTTACTAGCTGTCTCTATCATAAATTCAAATTGCATAACAATGTAACAATCATATGCAACAAGGTAATAGGATGCAACTGATAATACTAAGGCAACCCTACATGCAAAAACTAGCATGATATAAATCTACATGCAAACAAAAGCGAGATATCAACCATATGCAACAAAATACAGTAAATACTCTGTAATAGAACAATACGCATCTGCTCTTTTTCAAAGATAAATTCAGAACTAAATGCCCGGGTTTTATATTCAAAAATATATTTTAAATTTACTTTAAACAGAATTAAATCAAAATCAGAATCAATCATGACAAGGAGAGGTCTCTCCCTACCAAAGCATGGCATAACTCAAGAATCAAAACAACATAGAGCATTCAAGGTATTATGGTTCCTCCTAAAACAACAAATAGAGTAAATAAATATACCTAGCGAGTCTCCCAAATTGGAAAATCCTCAACTGCCCGAATTTAGTCATAACAAAAACATTTGAAAAATCACTTCAAAAATATTCTTTTCAAACATTCTAAAATAATAACACTTCATCGATATTTTTTTAAAAACACCGAGATTTAAGTCCTAATAAACAACAATTCAAAAACCTTCATTTATAAATTCAAACTTTATAAACCATGGTATATAAATCACACAACTAATCAAATCAAATTAATCTAATTCCGTAAAGGAATAAAATAACACTATAAATCAATCAAATTTCATAAGGTAAAGATCTAACACTTAACATTATTTAAAATGTCAAATGACTAACAACCAGATTTAGAATTTTGCTTAAGTTCATAATTTTTCTTAAGTCACATGCTAAGTATACAATTATACTCAAGCCCGTATGATATACATAAATCATCTATATGCTATATTTGATCTGATCACTTGCTCAGAAACATAGACTTCTACTTTTGAACTAGTATCGCCCACTCAACCTCCCTGTAGCGGACTTCGATCGGATTCCTCGATTAGAAACTTCCATTCTCCTTGTATAGCAATAAACTATGGTAGAAAACTTCACTATCATATCAAGAATCCTAATCAAGTGTTCGCTGACAAAGATCAAGTGAGAAACCCTTTTTTGGACAGGTGAGAATCACCCTAAGTTATGTATTCGAATCCTAGATCAAGAACCATGAAAATAAAATGATCTAGTATAACTTACGTACTTAGTTCGACTGGTTTATTAATAATACTGATCTCTTTCTAAATCACTCATATTTTCTATTTAGTATTTCATTCAACACTAAATTTATTTTATGAATTGCTTCATAAATTTTCACTTAGGTTTATAAATATTTTACAAAGACAATTCTTTATAAAACAATAAATAAAAGCTTACTCTATTTTATTTACTTATAATCACCTTCTAGATCCTAAGAATATATACAAAATACCAATTTTATTTATTTATTTGTTATTTACTTTTTTTTCTCAAAATTCAATTGGAAGTCCAAATACAATATGGATCTTTAAACTGGGTCAACCCTTTGACCTCTTTACCTTACAGTGCTTTAAGAAAAAATGTTCATCGGTTAGCTCAATATCACAAAATAATTTACACAATTTATATGATTAACAAAGGTTATGGTTTTAATTAAATAAATTTACTAAAACCTTTCTATATAATTTAACCCATTCAAAACTTGAGTTAAATTATATCTTTCCTATCTACGAGTTTAAAATTTTCATTTATAAAATTATTTATCATAACACCTTTTTATCTTAAATAAATTTCCTTTAAGGAAACCTAAGAATTAAATACCCTTTTTGTAAACATCCCACAAATATTTCTATCTAAAATAACTTAAACAATTTATTTATTAAAACCCACTTTAGTCGTTCAGATTTGAACTCATCTCAATTGCACAATGATAAAGGGAATAATTTACTAAGTACACTACAACATTCACCTAAGCAAACATCCGATCGTCACTTAGAAGATCATTTAGATTACCACAAAACTAATTGAGATGATTTTTTCCAAAGATCCTAAAGAAAATTCCTTCCATTTAAAATTTTCTCCCCAAAAATATTTATACTTAAAAATATTGCCAATTACTATTATCATATAATTTTCAAAAATCTTTCGAAATTATTTCAAACGACTTTGGGATTTAAATTTTCAAAACTCTTTTCAAAACACATTTTGTAAACTATATTTATATAAAATTATTTCATATTATAATAATTTTACCTTTACTATCATAAAATGTTATCAAACATTTATTCTTTAAATGTCTTATCCTACCATTTAGATTATTTTAAACAACCTTTATTAAAAGATTACTTCAACTTAGCATTTACTCTGAGCACCTTATAGTCAAATTGTGAAACTTAATTCACAATTGGTTGTTTTAATTTACTTTCAATTATCAAACAATATATGTTCTTTGTAACAACCCGTAAATTTTAACTGTTTTAATAACGTAATTAGTTGAAATTTTGTGAACTTTTAAACGATAAAATTTTGAAATAAAAATTTGATATTTGGAATGTGTCTAATTAATCATAGCAACCGGTAAATTTTTATCAGATAATTTGGAAGTTATTTTCTAGTGTAATTTTATTCCAAATTATATCAGTTAAAATTGATGATAATAAAATGTTTTTCAAACCTGAATCTTTTTACATAGAAAAATTCTAATTCATCTTCTGACTAAGACGTCATTTTTCAATTTTCCAAATTTGGACTTCTTTAGCTCCGTCGATCTTATTTTTCTGCGTTTTTGCTGCATTTTTCGCTAGTAGAAAATTCGAATTTTTTATAATTCAATCGTACCACTGATATATGTACACCGTTTTGATCGTCTCATCGTGCTGATCTCAACAGTGTATTCACTTCTGTATTTCGGAGTCTGATGTGTGATGCAATCAGCGTAACGCTCAGCGTATCGGTTCCGCAAACGAGTCTTTTAAATTTATAGTGACTATTCGCTATCCAACGTGAAACCAATAGCCTTTCATTATTACTAAATTCAGCTTTTTGACTTTTATTATTCGAATGTTGCTTTCCCTATGCTAAAATTTATATTCACTGGTTCAATCTGATTTCGGTTCGTTCATTCCTATTCTCTCCCTTCTTTCTCTTTGCCTATTTTTCGTTTCTACCATTCTTATGTAAAAAAAAGAGGAGCAAGTAAACGCATCCATTTCCACCCCACCAGGCTAGCTTCTCCAGCCGAGATCACCTGCCATCTCATGCTTCCCTACCTCCACCTCCATCTTTCACAGCCTTCTTCCCATCACCCTCCTTCCCCATGGCACAGCTTTGCTGAGCCTCCTTTGTTCACGCAACCCCTCCACATGGCCACTTCCAGGCTCCGGCCTCGTAGCCTTGCCGACCACCCACGTGCAACCATCCCCTGACTACCGTGCCTCACCACCGACCTCCCCTCTTCTCCTTGGTTGAAATTGTATACATATATAATGGTAAGTCTTTATATATATATATATTATATTTTTGAACAGATTTTGAAAGAAAATAAGCTTGTGTATATATATGTTTTATATACATTAGTTAATATATATTCTCTTGCTTGTAATATATGTTGAGGCGTAGTGCATGGCCAGCGTTCTGTTTGTTAATGCATAGTATAATAGTATATTATAACATATTGAGTTATCTAGTTATCTATTTTTATAACTGGTTGTATGAGTATACTTTATTTCATAAATCTTCTACGTATATGTTCATATTTGCATATGAGTTGGTTTCAAAATATATATAGATATTGTATATGTAAATCTTATTACAAATGAAAGTATAATTTTGAGGATATGTATATATGCGCATGTCTTTACATCTATATAGTTTTACATGCAATTGTTTATATTGTGTCGCAGCAGTTTTTCTAGATGAGTCATGTTATTATTTGGAAATCTGGATATGACGTTTTGAAAGAAATATAATATAAGTATTTTTCAATTTTATAAGAATATATATAGTATGTTTTGTTTCTCTGTAGTTAGACTTATATATAAATACGTTTGTAATATAGTTTGTATATAAATCATTTGATGTTTATATATATTGTTTTCGTAAATTATAATAAGTTTGTATAAGTTTAGTCTATTGTAAGTTAGTTTACCTCGGTTTACACTTGTCATTTTATGTCATTACAATGTATATCTTATTATTAAATATTGTATATGTATGATTATCATTGACTGTTAGTATGTTATAGATTTATATTATGGTAGTCCATATAAATTTCGAAACTGTTGGGTATATAAAAATAATGTGACAATCTATATATGTCAGTAATATGTCTTTGTGGTTTATGAGTTTATGACTTTAGTCTGTTATAAATATTATGTAAGTTGATGCGGGCTGTTTGTATACACATATATTATTAGTTAAATTTACTCTATAGAGTTTGAAAAAGGCATGTTACAGATTTGATATAAAGGTAAGAATATTTTAATATATACTCATATAAGTTGTTTTATACACTTTGTGACAGCCTGTTTTGAGTTGAAGCTCAGTACATTGCCATTTTATTTTTATATATTTTCATTATGGTGCATAACTACAGTAGCATAGATATAGGTTAGTCCATTTCATATATCATCTGCTCTGGTTAGTATACATACTATATTAAGTAAGTCATAATTGTAAGTGGGATAGTTGTCTGCATTATTAATAAAATACAGTATGAAATATAAATCTATTCAGTGTTATCGTGTATTCCTATGTGCAAAACTTTCTGATCTATTTGTCATCGATCTCTATTTGTCAGCTCCGTTGTCCAATTTGTGCCAACCTTGTTCGTTTTAGATTCGTGCTTGGATTCGTAGCCTATTTCCTTATCAAAACCCCTCTAGCCTCGAAGGAGAGCAATCACTCACGATTAACGTTCTTTTATTTATTAAATTTGATTTCAATTGAAACGACAATTGAAATATGCTGCTGCTAGTTATTTACATTGCTATATATATGCCATCATCTGTATCTGTTCACCTGTGACATCTGACATCATTATCTGTTATTTATATTGCTATATATATGCCATTATCTGTATCTGTTCACCTGTGACACCTGACACCATTATCTGTTATCTATATTGATGATATATGTTTGTTATATTATTATCATATCTGTTATCACTCTGCAAGGTCCCTGTTAGTATAGAATTCACTATGGGTTGAAATGATACATACCCGAATGATCTGTAGAATAGGAGAAAATCGTTATGGGTTGAAATGATAAACCCAAGCGATTTTCATTGAATTGAATTTGGGATTGCGGGTTGAAAAGATATATACCCGTATATATTTAATTTGCGGATTGAAATGATAAATATCCGTATCACTTGACCATAGGATAGAAAATTATATACAGACATGTTGGTCTATATATAAATATTTTTAAAATGATTTCTATGGTCTTGGAAAGAAATAGATGGGTTTTGATAAATATTGATTTTAAAGATTTATTAAAGTTGATTTAATAAAGTTGATATATAATATGTTTAAATATTTATTTAAATTTATATTTTCAAATATAGAGTTCGAAATGATTCAGGTTGAAAAGATAGTTGGAAATTTATTTGAAAATCTATATTATTTAAGAATCATACTTAAATAAGTTTGGGTTGAAATTTATTAAATTTGAAATTGTAAAGATATGTTTATAACTTGAATTTGATTAAAAGTGACTTAAATGAATATTTCAAACTTATATAAATTTAAATGGGATATTTTGTTTATACAAATTTGTAAATTGAAGTTGTGTTTAGATGTATTGAAATGATTAAAGAAATATCTCAGAAACTAAATGAAATGAAATTAAATTGAGATATAAATAGAATTATCAATTTTAGTTTTTGAAATGTGGAATATTTAAAGCATTGAAATATATTGAAATTTAATGGTTTATTTTATGTTTCAAATCTGTATTTGAAATCGTTAAAATTCGAAAGGATTTATTGAGAAATTGAATTGAGTTGAAATTTATGAATTGAGATTGAATTAAGTTGAATTTGGAAGTCGAGTTAATTTGAATCGATTTGTGAATATGTGGAAGCTATTTTATTTTATAAAGTATTTTTTTAAACTATATCTACAACTATTTATATTTTACTTTATAAATTATTTTAATATAAACTATTTAATATAAATCATTTCCATATATATTATTTTATTACAAACTATTTTAACTTATAACTATTTTATATAAACTATTTTTATTTTATAAACTATCTTATTTTATACACTAATTTTAATATCTAAACTGTTTAAGAGGGAAGTGTTATGGATTCCAAAATGTTATGATTTCAAGCTATAGTTTCAAAGTGTTATGAATTTCAAGGTTTTGATTTCCAAAGTGTTTTGATTTTAAAAGACTTACGATTTCGAAAGCGATATAACTTTGGAAAGTGATATGATTTTGGAAATGGATCTATTTGAAGTGAAAATGATATCGTATGGATATGATTTTGAAATGGCAATGATATTTTGGTTTTGAAATATAAACTATTTTGAAAGTTTATTAAATGACCAATCGGTGTAATAATTACGTAGTTATTGAAGAGTCCGGGATCGGTTAGGGACATACTCTCTGTCCAAACCGAAAACAACTTTAATAACTATTATACGCGGAGTGTGATCTAGAATGAAGTGGTTGGAATGATGACGTGGCTGGATTTGAAGAAAGAGAACGATAATGGATAGCCTTGACACTTGTGTCAAATTTGAAATGACTTAAACAGGAGCCGTGCCGGGCCAGTGAGGTTAGCTACCTCTAGCGGACACACTTCTTCGTAAACTAC
This sequence comes from Allium fistulosum, assembly GCA_030737815.1. Lineage (NCBI taxonomy): Eukaryota > Viridiplantae > Streptophyta > Magnoliopsida > Asparagales > Amaryllidaceae > Allium > Allium fistulosum. The sequence goes on along the minus strand of CM060901.1, from coordinate 1,339,008,969 downwards.
TCATTACTTGTTTTGATTGGTGTGCACCCTTGAATTGGGAGTGTTGTTTTGCGGTGTTACGATCGTTGCGGCGATGCGTTCTCACCAGTCCGGATCAGGCAAACGGTAGTTTCACTACCTTAGGTATTGCCTCATGTGCCTTTTCATACTCGTTTCCCTATGCGCGACCACTACGATTTGTTTTGTGTTATACCTATAGAGTACTCCCTGATAGCCCACTAGTTTACGGTGAAGTTTACAGTGCTGTATAGACTATGATGCTTATACAAAATGTGTTAAGGGGGATAATGGTAACGCCTTAACGCTATTTTGATACTTTATATTACTGATAGGCATTATCTACTTAGCGTACACTACTACATAGTAGATAGTTTAATGGATCCTTAGAGGATGGTTATCCCAAACATCCTTTGAGTTACTTGTATTTCAATCGTTATTTCACCTGAGTTGGATTTATTGATATAAGAATGTTAATCCTGACTCGAGTGTTTTGTGCTTTCTTTACGCTCGGGTCAGACTGAGTGTACCAGTATTCAAGACTCGCCTTTGGAGTTGGAGCTTCGCTTGGAGATCCAGCTATCTATTCAGCTTTCAAATATTCAGTTGATTCTAATGATGTATTCTGATTCTTGTATTTGACTATTGTATTCGAGATCTGTTGTAACTTATTTAACTCTGTTATATATATAGTAGCTTCATGAACTACTATTCTTTTATTTCCGCTGCACTATTGTTATATTACTCTGTGTCTGTGATTCTGTGATTATTTATTTACTGTATATGCTGAGTTTTGCCAAATTTTAATTACAATCCATTATTTTGAATTATTCAAGTCGGACATGTGTGGATTTATTATCGATTTGAATGTTCCAAAATAGTGGGTCGTTGTAGTTGGTATTAGAGCTTTGGCTCTAGGCAAAACATAGCATGTATGGTAAATTTAATTACGGAATCACTTTTGTTCGAGCTTGAATCCCTTACTCTTCAATTCGGTTTCCTTTGAATTTTGGAACATCCCTCGGTTCCGAAATCTATTCTTGCCTCCCCTATTTGTATTCTTTGATCCTGGAGTATCCCAAAACTCCACTGAATGATTTGTAAAAGAGTGAAACTCTTATACAATCAGCATTGATTCATCGAAGATTTCTGTATCCTCGGTTTACGATGCTGTTATCTTTTGCTATACCCGAATTCTATCTCTGGCGATCGAATGTCGATTTGTCGCAGAATTCTACATCGAATTTATTCTTGGAATCACGGTTGACCCGGTTAAGGTTACCCGCGATTTATATAAGTTTGTCCATCTTCTGTTTGAAAACTCAATTATCCTATCCCCCTATCGAGTCTACCTTTTAGTTGAATTCTTTTAGTTAGATTTTCTCTACTTTGAATCTCATCTTTGCTTTGAAATCCATTCTTGAATTATCTAGTGAGGGAGTGTATTTGTAAATAATATTAAAATGTTTTATATATTGTGTTGTTTGAGCTGTTGATGTTGATTTGGGTTTTCGATCGATTCGTCTGATCAACGCTATCGATAGGATTTCCAAAACACTTGAATAGAGCAAACTGACACAATATTATTTTCAAATTTGGTAAATTGAATAGATTCGTATGATTATATTATATATATATAAGTATAGGAATTTCTGGAATTAAATAGTTAACTAAATTGGTTGTTTGAAATGATAATATTTGATTATCATTTATTGTTATAAATGAATTATAAACATGGTTTATAAATTGATTTGGAATTGAAATGAATTTAAATCAGAAATTTGAGAATTTAATTTCCGATGATTTCAAACTTTGGTTTTAAAGTTTTAAATGTGTATAATTTAAAGTATTTTCGAATATAAATGATTTTCAAAAAATTTTAAAATGTTGAAATCAGTGCTCTTCTCTTTGTCGCTAGAAAATAATTTCGGTGATGGCGGCCGAATCATCGACATTCATTTTCGAGTTTCGAAGTGGAGAAACCATTCTGTAGCTTTGCTACGGTTTGTTTGGAAAAATATTTTAATTTGAATTTCTTAAGTATGACTTGATTTATATATATATATGGGTATATTATTTTAAATTTAATTTGATTTAATATATATAGTATATACATAATTATCTCTAAATGGTTTGAAATTAAACGGAAATTTAATTCTTAAAATTATGTTAAAGGATGCTTTCAATTATAAATAAAGCAAAATTTTGGATAAATATTTAAACTTGAAAAATTGAATTTGAAAATTTTATTTCTATAGTACTAAATTGCATTTCAATATAACTTACCTAAATTATTCAGAAGTTAAAATGTAATTGGATAATATACAATATAAAATGATTTTATAAATAAAATTTGAGTGTTTATAATAAATATTATACACTTAGATTTTAATTATAAAAAAATGCTAATAAAGATGATAGAATAATAAGTTAATTGAATGAGATGAATATAATAAATCTTATTCTGAAAGAATTAACAAATTAAAATTAGATTAATTTATGGAAATACCTTAAATTTAAACCAATTATTGAATATAAATTAATTTAAATTGAAATTTATATGGTTTAAATTAATTTATATGGTTTAAATATATGTAATAAGATATATTAAGTGGAATAAATTTAATAATAATTTGGAATAAAAGAATTAAATTTGTTGAATAAAATATGAGTACAATAAATGATTATACAAATTGATGATTTAGAAATTGTTAATTGGGGATGACTAGATAATAAGATAATGAATTTAGAAATAGATAGATTGATTTAACTTAAGTGAACTCAAAGGGATTTAACCAAATTGTTAAATATTAATTGATTTAAATTGAAATTTATATGGTTAAATTAATTGTTTTTCTTGTTTTCCAATCTATTTTCTTTCTGGTTGTTTCTATTCTCCTACCTCCTTCCTTTTTGGGGATGAAAAGTTTTGAGTGGGGGAGAGTGTAACGACCCGTAAATTTTAACTGTTTTAATAACGTAATTAGTTGAAATTTTGTGAACTTTTAAACGATAAAATTTTGAAATAAAAATTTGATATTTGGAATGCGTCTAATTAATCATAGCAACTGGTAAATTTTCATCAGATAATTTGGAAGTTATTTTCTAGTGTAATTTCATTCCAAATTATATCAGTTAAAATTGATGATAATAAAATGTTTTTCAAACCTGAATATTTTTACATAGAAAAATTCTAATTCATCTTCTGACTAAGACATCATTTTTCATTTTTCCAAATTTGGACTTCTTTAGCTCCGTCGATCTTTATTTTCTGCGTTTTTGCTGCATTTTTCGCTAGTAGAAAATTCGAATTTTTTATAATTCAATCGTACCACAGAAAAAGCGAAATCAGAATCTCACAGTGGAATCAACAACATATAATATAACAAAGACAGTAAAAACTGTTACTCCAAAATAAAGAGTTCATCAAAGTTAAAAACAAACCTTATCAGCTGGACAGTTATAAAATTCCAACCTTACAATTGCTGATTGGTATACAACATAATACAGTGGAACATAAAACTCTACAATAGGTGAACATCCAGCTCTTCTCTAATAACTCCATGTCCCCAAAGCCAACCTAGAAAAAAATCAGTCTGACTCGAGCATTATAATAAAATAACACCCGAGCCAGTCTAGAAAACTAGCGTGAGACAAATCAAGTAATATGTTGAACGTATAAAAATTCTGTGAGACCACGCCGCTACACAGAATGGGAACATTCATAAATAAAGAAATGGGAAACAAATCAAAACAACAATCCAATCAAGAAAGAATGGAATAAACAACAGAGACAATCCAAATAGAAAGGGTGGGCACTAGTAAGAACAAACCTCATACTAAATGAATGGGCATAAACAATATCAAATTCTAGACTTGAAAGAATGGTCACAAATAGTTGAATATAGAGAAGAGCATAAGGAAGTTCTCCATGCAATTAAGGAAACCATTCAAAGATTTGTAAATAAGGAAATGGGAAATTTTTCATGACTAGGAGGGTGCGCCCTTTTTACCCGCTCTTTGGTTTATTTCATTTTCGGCAAAGGATAGCAACACTCGAATGAGAACAAATTGTCTTGGATTGACGTAACACAAAAGATGAAAAGATCAATTCCAAGTTTCAAGGTAGAAACAAGGAAAATGAATTTATCCAACATAACTGAGGGTGCTCCCCCCTATACCGAAAGTATACCTCTTGATAAAATATACTTGAGAGTCCATACTAAACACGCAACACTCTCGGGAACTTCCAAGCTGGACCCCATTACATCCACAGGCATCCGAATATATTCACATCAACGCAGGCATGCTATCGACTTCTCTAGATGAATGTGAATATACCCTAATAGGTGCGACCCACATGGCTTGGCTCCCACTCGCTCTTTGGTTTTAGTTTTCCACAGTGTTGGATGACAATACTTAAAATGAGTGATAAATCGTCTTAGAATGATGAAGCACAACAATGATTAGGAGGGTGCGCCCCCTCTTACCTGCTCTTTGGTTTTAGTCATTTTCAACAAAAGGATAACAAAGCTCAAATAGAGCAACACATTGTCTTAAAAGACGAAATATAAAATGAAAGCAGAATCAAAGTCGATAGTCGATAAATCAACTATTGGGAATGAAAAGATGTTGTTTTCACTTGCGGTTGATTTTCACATCATGCTACTTTTAAAGACACTTTAAAAGCACTCTTTAAAATATTCTGTTAAAGGGACAAATTATATTTTCTAAGTGTATTAAAACCAAGGTCAAAATAAATGTCAAAGCATTGTTTATTATAAACCCAAAATAATTTGCACTTCGCTTTATTTGAAACACTTCTTTTTAAAAGATCTTCTTGTTTATAAACTATTATTTATAAATCTTAAAACAATACTTATTATCCCAAAAGATAATAAATCAAATTTAAATTACTTTTATAAATTAAAACAAATGTTAATTTGTCCCAAAGGATAATTCATATACAGCTTTATAATCTGTTTAATAAATTAATCATTCATCTTTAAACAGTTTTGTCAAATTAATTAATTAACTTTAAAACATTTTTATTAAATCAATTAAGTAATTTTAAACACTTTTATTATATTAGTTGATTCATTTAAACTCTTTTATTAAATTAATTAATTAACTTTTAAATAACAATTAATTGAGATGATTAACTTAATTTTAAACATCATATATTAAAATGATTAACTATATTTAAGACATCATTAATTAAATGATAATTAAACTCAAATATCATTAATTAAAATGATTAATTAAATTGAAACCCCATTAAGTGAAATAATCAATTAATTTTAAATATCATTAATTAAATTCAAACATCATTAATTAAAATGATTGATTAAATTCAAATATCAATAATTAAAATAATTAATGAATTATAAAAAACTATTTTGTGAAAAAACAAGTGCAAGTTCAACACACAAAGGTTTAGGGAGTTGATATTCAATAAGCAGCGATATAGCGAAAAATCGCTATTACGACACTTAAACAATTCAAATAGACTGTCATAATTATTTTAACTAAACATCAACATAAGTAATAAAAGAAATAAAAAATAATTATTGGCGAGAAACCCCTCAGGATCTCTCTACAAATGTTTCTTGCAAAATAATGGTTACGAGCAATATATATAACATGGGTTTCCAAGAATTAAGTTAATATGTCATCCATTTTCCCAAAATGGGATTTTCAACCAAATAAACAATCAAACAACAACAACAATATCTAAACTATCCACCAAGCATTCAACAATAAATTTATAGCATCACAGATGTTATATAGTTAATTTAAGGGTGAGTAAACTCATAGAAATTCCAGTTACCACCGAGGTGTTCCGTTTTGAACTACAAGCTCCTATCTCAACCAAACAAATTCCATTGCAAAGCTAATGGTCCCACAAGTTCAAAGCAACTGACCGCGTTCAATTTGGACCTTCTATGAGCAAGTTATGCATTTTATAAGTTTTTGAAATAGTTCAGGTTAAATAAATCATTAATTACAAAATAAATTAGCTAATTATCCTCACCAAAATGAACTGGCCCAAAGCCCAATCCTCTAATCCCACTAAACTTCTCATTCCCCAAATCTATCTTCCCTCCAAATATTAAAAGCCTAAACGTTGCTTTATGACATGGCCGTGCATGCATATATACTGAAACACCAAACCAGACCATCGTTCGTCGAACTGTCACCGCCACGTAAATCTCTTCGCGAACTCCACACAATGGACCCACTATGGCCAAGCTCGGCTCCTCCTTAACGACCATGACTAAGACGTTTCAAACATAACCTCAACAATGTCGCATACTTCTAGAAGGCGTCGAACTATCCAAAACTTTGGGAAAAGTTGGGTTTTGACAAGTGAAAACCAAATCTACACTCGATTTCCACTATGTCCACCTATAACAACCAAGATCTGAAACCCTAGTGCTCATCAGTTAATGGTTGAGTTTGAACAGAGCAATCGCAACCCAAACAAGACATATGGAGTTGTAGATGAAATGATTCGGAACTCAAAATCTTTGTTTGGTGATTTTTAACTGAGTAAATCAGTCATCCATTTTTAAATATGAATCGGCCATTTTTTCTCTTGGTTTCACTATGACGAACGAAAATAGAGAAGGAGGAAAAGTTTTCGAAGTGTTTTTAATCAAGTGTTGACAACGATTCTTTGTATTTTAAATTTTCTTTTGAAGCTTCTTAGACTTTGCTAACTGAAATGTTGGAACAAGGACAATGCAAAGGAGACAAAGGAAAATAAATCCGTATGCATGATTGTACTAATGTTTATTTTAAATTGAAATTTCCAGAGCGATGCTGCACAAAGTTCCATTCTCGTATGAACTGCGAACGCTAAAACAAAAATATGGTCGCTCTCAGAAATGCGACACGATCTCAAATCGATAATAAAATACATTGGTTATTACACTCTGTGAAATCTCAAAGTATCATCGTTTGCCAAAATATCGTTATAAATATGAAAAAATTATGGAAAATCAAATAAATTAAATTACGAATACGTCAATAAAATCGAGTCGTTATATTATCAATAACTTTTTGATTATTTATTTGAACCATTATTACTGTAATTCAATTACAGATTACATTCACCAATATTATTTATTAATTAAAATGAGTTAAATAAAATTAGTAAATCCATTAAATTAATATTTAATTCACAAATTCAAATATTTAAACAATCACTATATTTGAATCCAAGTTACTAAATTCCAAAATCCAACTATTTAAATATTTAAAATTAATTAAATATTTAAAATTCAATGATTATAATTCTGGGTTGTTATTATATATTCTCTTATATGATAAATCGTTAAACGATCTTACTTAGTTCGTTAGTAATGGCTCGACCTTATAAAATTTTAAATCGCATTCTTTTTAACCGTTTAACTTATTCTATTTAATCTATCCAATTAAATATCCTGAATAATATTAAACTAAAACTAGGGGTGTTATAAGCTCCCAACCTTAAAGAATTTTGTCCTTGAAATTCAGTAAGGACTACAAAACAAGCACATCAAGCATGAATCCTACAAGCTATAAAGTCTATATATAGCAAATATAGAACATACCATCATAACATCTCAGGATAAGTACCCCTAATCATGTCCTTCATCTCCCAAGTACGATCTTTCTCATTGTCACTCCACTGGACTTTCCCTAATCTGACTATCTTGTTGCTTATCTACTTCTCATCTCTCACTACAACTCGACTTGGTTGTCTCACAAAAGTCGGATCCAGTTCTACTACTAAATCTTCCAATGTAGTCGGAGCAATGTTAGTCTATGGATCATGCACATACTTCCGAAGATGAGAAATATGAAACACATTATGAACACCTATCAAACTACTTGGTAACTCTACTCGGTACACGAAATTTCCCGATCCTCTTTATAATAAGGAATGGTCGAACATATCTCGATGCCGGTTTCCCTGACTTTCCAAATCGTACCACACCCTTCGTTGGTGATACCTTAATGAAAACACGATCTTTAGAAATCTAAATTTTACGCCTTTTCTCTATGTAACTTTTCTACCTAAACTAAGCTTCTCTCATCTTATCTCGGATTAACTCAATCTTCTTTGTGGCTTCTCTTACCATATCTGGACCAAGGACCAATCTGTCTTCAGTCTCCAACCAATATGCTAGTAATTTGCAAGGCCTTCCATGCAAATCTTCGAAAGGCATTATTCCTATACTAGTCTGATAACTATTATTATAGGAAAACTCAATCAAGTGCAAATGGTCTTCTCATGACCCACCAAAGACTAGTACACAAGCCCTCAATAAATCTTTGAGTACCTTATTGACTTTATTGACTCTGTTTGTTTGCCCATCCATCTGTGGGTGATAATCCCTCAATAAATCTTTGAGTGCAAATGGTCTTCTCATTTCCATCCACTACACCTACTCTGTTGGTCATAGGGGATTTCATGGTTAAGCACCATTGAGCCACCACCACATGGATATCAAATAAGGCTGGCTGTCCTACGAAGACATTAAATGTCGATTGTCTATCGACCAAAACAAAAGTTTGTTTTTGCACAGCTGATCTGGGATGGGTTCCTATCTTGAAAAAAGATACAGCCTTCCCAAGTGCATTGTGCTCTCTCCTGTAAAGTCATGAAGTCACTGATTACATGGTGTAACATCCTCCATGGACAATCTCATTTTATCAAATGCATCTTTGAACAAAATGTTTACCGAACTCCTACTGTTTACTAGAATACGATGCACTTCCACTAAGTCAAGCATTGTCGAAATCACTAAAGGGTCTATATGTGGGTATTACTTACCATGTAAGTCATTGTCATTGAAGATTATCTTGCCTTGCTCCTAACACGAGGCCTTGGCTCTTTGATCCTCACCTATAGTGTACATGAAAGCTTCTCTACTCTTTAACGACTTTGCATATCTATCCATCTCACCCTAGCTTCTATCAGCTATGTGAGGTCCTCCTATTATGGTATTGATTATAAGCCTCATGTCCTTCTCATGATTAGTACTAGATCCTTAGCCACCATTTCTTGGTGGGGTTTGATTTCAATTTGCTATACGGGGGACAAGGGAGCATTCAGATTCCTGATATACAATTCCAACTTTCTTTGTTAGGAAATCAAATCCATGGTTTTAATGACAACAACTATACAATGAAAATCAAATGTACATATATATGTATATATACAGGAACTTGCTAGAACAACATCACTAGAAAGACAAGAACGAGGCTCAAAGGACACTACAAGAGACTACAAGTCGATAGGTACAAAAAAGAAAAAGAAAAGATGCACAAAACAGACATGCACAAGTATTAGACGTCTAGGTGCACAAGCCAGACGTTTGGAAAAGTCCTCTGGAATAACTAACAGGCTAACTAGACGTCTGGTAATAGCACTCAGATGTCTGAAAACCTACTATGTTAAAAAAAATCGTATCAAACGTTTGATACAAATACCAGTCGTCTGATTTCAAACTCGAATTTCAAATAAAGACTTCAATTGTCACATTCGAATGGACATCTCTGCTTCTCTTCGTTGCAACCCTTCATGATCAATAGAAGCAACTATAGAGCACTCATTAATGGATGCAACTACTCAACATACCTATCTATAACTATATATAGCATCAGAAATCAAGAGTAAGATCACACCTGACTACCTTACTTACTTACGCTCTCTACTTACATACTCTATTATATTCTTGATCTCTAGCAATCTATACTTGTATTTCACTCTTCCATATATTCAGTTCTTCACAGACAATATTCACTAGATATATAGTGGAAGCATTTATACTTATTAGTCAATATCCGTGTTATAGAACACATATTTGACAAGAACAAGCTATTGTAACCAAGCCTATTCCTCCAGGCGAAGTGAGAGTGTTTGATAGTCGAATTCCGAAAGGGAGCTTCGGGACTGAACGTAGGACAGGAGGTCTGAACCAGTATAAAATCCTGGTGTGCTTATTCTATAGTTACCTAGATTATTATTGTTTTAGTTGCATCATATATTTTTTCACATATACTTGCATATACACTACACGATCCACCATGTAGACTTTCAATTAGTATCAGAGCCAGGGATTCTAGAGATCGTAACAACATCCTAGAATAAATGGCTATAAAGAGATCTAGTCAAGGCAATAGGAAGAGGAAGAGCAATAAAGAAGAATCAAAGGAGAAAACAAACAATTGCTTCATGGCTAAACTCAGATCACAATCGTTATGCTTAGATTCTTTATATAAAGATCTTCTGTTAGCACATAATGAATTATTAAAAGATTGTAAAACCTTGAATAAAGTTAATAGAATTGCTTTAGATAAGTTAAAATATTGTGAGCAAGAAATTTCCAGTTTAAAAGAGGAAAATAATTTTTTGATAAAACAAACTAAATGTTTTGAAAATACCGTAGAAGAAATTGTTTCACAAAAAGATTTCCTACAAAAAAAAATGAGCAGTTAGAAGATAAAAACAATGATCTTTTAGAGGAAATCAATGTTTTGCAAACTAAAAATACTATGTTTGATAAAGAAAAGGAAATTTTTTCAATAGAAATTACGGATTTGAAAAGACAAAATGATTTATTACAATCATCTTTAGATAATTCAGAATCTCAAAATTTTCTTCTCGAAAATGAGAACTGTATGATAAAAAGGGAAAATTCTGAATTAAACAAGCAAATTGATATTTTAAAAAACAGTAATATTTCTTTAGAAAATAATAATTTTGACTTCAAAGCTAAATTTGATAAACTTAACACTGAAGTCACAAAATTTAAAAAAGGTCAAAACGATTTAAACATGATTTTATCTAGTTCTAGACCTTTACATGACAAAAGTGGTTTAGGATATAATAAAACTAACTGTAGAAATAGCACTAGATACACTTTCATGTATAGAAAAAATGTTAGTGCTAGTACTAAATTTCAAGTAAAGTCTAGATCAAATTTTTATAGAAATTCAAATACTACTGCTATGGCCAATAATGTTTATAATTTCTCTAGAAGTACAAAATCATTGAACGGAAATATGAATAGAAATTATCTAAGTATTTGGGTTCCTGTTAATTGGAAAAATAGAGAAAAATACATTGATGATTATTTTGATATGGTAGTTAATAATGAAAATTATATTTATAAAGGTTCGACCACACCCAAATGGGTATGGTTTCCACAGACCTAACCCCCCGGACCCTAACATAGTAAGTGGGTACCAAAAAATGATTTTTATTTATTGCAGGTACTCGGAGAAACAAAAGGAAAGATTTTGGAATTTGCAAATATGATTCCCTCATTCTTTTTGATAATGACAAAGGGGAGAGATAATGGAAAGCACATATTCAGGGGGAGATTTATAAAAATTGTATATAAGCACATTGTATAGTTGTCATCATCAAAAAGGGGGAGATTGTTAGGAAATCAAATCCATGGTTTTAATGACAACAACTATACAATGAAAATCAATTGTACATATATATGTATGTATACAAGAACTTGCTAGAGCAACATCACTAGAAAGACAAGAACGAGGCTCAAAGGACACTACAAGAGACTACAAGTCGATAGGTACAAAGAAGCAAAAAAAAAGATGCACAAAACAGACATGCACAAGTATCAAACGTCTGGGTGCACAAGCCAGACGTCTGGAAAAGTCCTATGGAATAAAAAACTGGCTAAACCAGACGTCTGGTAATAGCACTCAGACGTCTGAAAACCTACTATGTTCAAAAAAAAATCGTATCAGACATCTGATACAAATACCAAACGTCTGATTTCAAACTTGGATTTCAAATAAAGACTTCAACTGTCACATTCGAATGGACATCTCTGCTTCTCTTCACTACAACTCTTCATCATCAACAGAAGCAACTATAAAGCACTCATTAATAGATGCAACTACTCAACATACCTATCTACAACTATATATAGCATCAGAAATCAAGAGAAAGATCACACCTGACTACCTTACTTACTTACGCTCTCTACTTACATACTCTATTATATTCTTGATCTCTAACAATCTATACTTGTATTTCACTCTTCTATATATTCAGTTCTTCACAGACAATATTCACCAGATATATAGTGGAAGCATTTGTACTTATTAGTCAATATCCGTGTTATAGAACACATATTTGACAAGAACAAGCTATTGTAACCAAGCCTATTCCTCCAGGCAAAGTGAGGGTGTTTGATAGTCGAATTCCGAAGGGGAGCTTCAAGACTGGACGTAGGACGGGAGGTCCGAACCAGTATAAAATCCTGGTGTGCTTATTCTATAGTTACCTAGATTATTATTGTTTTAGTTGCATCATATATTTTTTCACACATACTTGCATATACACTACACGATCCACCCTGTAGACTTTCAATTGGTATGAGAGCCAGGGATTCAAGAGATCATAACAACATCCTAGAATAAATGGCTATAAAGAGATCTAGTCAAGGCAATAGGAAGAGGAAGAGCAATAAAGAAGAATCAAAGGAGAAAACAAACAATTGCTTCATGGCTAAACTCAGATCACAATCGTTATGCTTAGATTCTTTATATAAAGATCTTCTGTTAGCACATAATGAATTAATAAAAGATTGTAAAACCTTGAATAAAGTTAATAGAATTGCTTTAGATAAGTTAAAAGATTGTGAGCAAGAAATTTCCAGTTTAAAAGAGGAAAATAATTTTTTGATAAAACAAACTAAATGTCTTGAAAATACCGTAGAAGAAATTGTTTCACAAAAAGATTTCCTATAAAAAGAAAATGAGCAGTTAGAAGATAAAAACAATGATCTTTTAGAGGAAATCTATGTTTTGCAAAATAAAAATACTATGTTTGATAAAGAAAAGGAAAATTTTTCAAAAGAAATTACGGATTTGAAAAGACAAAATGATTTATTACAATCATCTTTAGATAATTCAGAATCTCGAAATTTTCTTCTCGAAAATGAGAACTGTATGATAAAAAGGGAAAATTCTGAATTAAACAAGCAAATTGATATTTTAAAAAACAGTAATATTTCTTTTGAAAATAATAATTTTGACTTCAGAGCTAAATTTGATAAACTTAACACTGAAGTCACAAAATTTAAAAAAGGTCAAAACGATTTAAACATGATTTTATCTAGTTCTAGACCTTTACATGATAAAAGTGGTTTAGGATATAATAAAACTGATTGTAGAAATAGCACTAGATACACTTTTATGTATAGAAAAAATGTTAGTGCTAGTACTAAATTTCAGGTAAAGTCTAGATCAAATTTTTATAGAAATTCAAATACTACTGCTATGGCCAATAATGTTTATAATTTCTCTAGAAGTACAAAATCATTAAATGGAAATATGAATAGAAATTATCTAAGTATTTGGGTTCCTGTTAATTGGAAAAATAGAGAAAAATACATTGATGATTATTTTGATATGGTAGTTAATAATGAAAATTATATTTATAAAGGTTCGACCACACCCAAATGGGTATGGTTTCCACAGACCTAACCCCCGGACCCTAACATAGTAAGTGGGTACCAAAAAATGATTTTTATTTATTGCAGGTACTCGGAGAAAACAAAGGAAAGATTTTGGAATTTGCAAATATGATTCCCTCATTCATTTTGATAATGACAAAGGGGGAGAGATAATGGAAAGCACATATTCAGGGGGAGATTTATAAAAATTATATATAAGCACATTGTATAGTTGTCATCATCAAAAAGGGGGAGATTGTTAGGAAATCAAATCCATGGTTTTAATGACAACAACTATACAATGAAAATCAATTGTACATATATATGTATATATACAGGAACTTGCTAGAACAACATCACTAGAAAGACAAGAACGAGGCTCAAAGGACACTACAAGAGACTACAAGTCGATAGGTACAAAGAAGCAAAAAAAAGATGCACAAAACAGACATGCACAAGTATCAAACATCTGGGTGCACAAGCCAGACGTCTGGAAAAGTCCTATGGAATAAAAAACAGGCTAAACCAGACATCTGGTAATAGCACTCAGACGTCTGAAAACCTACTATGTTCAAAAAAAATATCGTATCAGCCGTCTGATACAAATACCAGACGTCTGATTTCAAACTCGGATTTCAAATAAAGACTTCAACTTTCACATTCGAATGGACATCTCTGCTTCTCTTCACTACAACTCTTCATCATCAACAGAAGCAACCAGTGTTTTAAATCTCGGATTTTGGCCAATATCTCGGGAAAATATCTCGGCTATCTCGGGCGATATTTAAAACACTTATAACTAAATAGGCTGCCAAATCTCGGATTTTGGCTGATATCTCGGATTTTTCATCTCGACCATCTCGGGGAGATTTAAAAGCCTGGAAGCAACTATAGAGCACTCATTAATGGATGAAACTACTCAACATACCTATCTACAACTATATATAGCATCAAAAATCAAGAGAAAGATCACACCTGACTACCTTACTTACTTACGCTCTCTACTTACATACTCTATTATATTCTTGATCTCTAGCAATCTATACTTGTATTTCACTCTTCCATATATTCAGTTCTTCACAGACAATATTCACTAGATATATAGTGGAAGCATTTGTACTTATTAGTCAATATCTATGTTATAGAACACATATTTGACAAGAACAAGCTATTGTAACCAAGCCTATTCCCCCGGGCGAAGTGAGGGTGTTTGATAGTCGAATTCCGAAGGGGAGCTTCGGGGCTGGACGTAGGACGGGAGGTCCGAACCAGTATAAAATCCTGGTGTGCTTATTCTATAGTTACCTAGATTATAATTGTTTTAGTTGCATCATATATTTTGTCACATATACTTGCATATACACTACACGATCCCCCTGTAGACTTTCATTCTCTTCCTGGTGTGTTCTTCTATTATATTCCACAAATGATGACATTTATTAATGTGATATCCATGGAATTCATGAAATCTAAAATAATTTCCCGTATTCACCTTAGCTTCGGTTTCTTTCTCTGGTGCGGGCATGTTCTATTTGAGTTCTGCTTGCGTGGCGAGGTAGATGTTTTCTATTGTATCGTTCAAATCTGTATAAGCATCAAACCTCATTCTAAGCCTGAATCTTTTTCGTCCCGTTTTCTTCACGCCAGAGTTTCTTTGGTTATTTTTTTCTTTTTCTTAGCATTCTACCATCATTATTTTTAACCATAGAGTCCACATTATTAGAATCTTCTAATGGTTTAATGGTCATTCCAGTCTGTCGTCCAACTGTGGCTTCCTCCAACCGCATGTACTTTGCTGCTTCGTAGAAGAAGTCCTACAAGGTGGCTGGTTTCTCCTTAGTTAATCTCTGTACCATCTTCATGTCGGGACACACACCACCACACAATGCCATAAGAGTCAATCATTCATCAACATTCTGGACGCTGGCGGTTGTAATGTTAAAGCGAATCAAGTACAACCTTTGGGTTTCATCCTCTTGTTGCTTTACATCCAATAACAAGTACGAGTCCTTAAGCTGCTTTATACAAACCTAGAATGAGTTGATAAAATTTTCCTTTAACATCTCCTATAAATGGATTGACCAAAGGGGAAGGCGGTAAAACCACATAGTTGCCAAATCCGATAGGAAGAGGGGAAAGCACTTGCACAAAACTTCCTTCGTTGCTCCACTCATCAACATAGGTCGCATATATCATTGCAGATACACTATAGCTTCAGTTAGGCCTTGATAAGGGTCCATGGTAGGCATTCAGAAACTCCTAGTGTTTCAACCAGTCTATAATTTCATGAAAACATGCTACCAACTCTTGCTCCAATCCCATGCTCTATTTGCTCACAATGTACAAATCCCTTATGATTCGCGCCATTAGATCTTCTGACTTACGGGATAAGCGGAGCTACATAGACCTCTTCCGCTGGGATGAAATACTTCTTTTGTTTCCACCATAATGATCTGCTCTGCGATATCGGCTTTGTTTTCTACTCTGGGATCGTTTGCGATGATAGGTTCGTCTTCTATCAATTGCCATTTCTGGTGGGACATGAGAGTGTTGCCTAGATCAAGGATTATCCGTGGTCGTCCCTAGTCCACCACTTCTCTTGTCTGGTTCAGTGCCAAAACATTCCACGGTTGCGAGATCAGGCTTAATCCTTGCTCAATCTAGTTCCTCGGCGATCACTCATCCCGCGCCTCGATTTTCTTGATCTGATTTGTTGTTAGAGTATGTCCACCTTCGCCTTCTAGATCCACGGGACCGGGCTCTCCCCTTACTTTAGTATTGTGTGCGGTTGGTGCATCTGCCCTAAGCATGTCATGATTTGGTCCATAATAGCTTGCTATTGGGCAGCGAAATGAGTGTAGAGATCCACCACAACTCTGTCCAAGTCACCCCCTAGTGATGGTGCCTTGTCTCGGAGTACTGAATGAATGGTTGTCTAGAATGGTAGCAGCTTAGTTAGCATTCCCATTGGTACCCCCATTCTTGCCCTTTGATTTAGGAGGCATGCTGAGAAAGTTTGCTCTCAGTGAAAGCACCAAAAATGTTTTCACGAAAAGTGGACAAACACCTCTAATCGAATTTATGATGGAGATTAAATAAAATAGAAATAGAATGCAAGAAAATGTACACATAGATTTATAGTGGTTCACCACAACGAGCCTACGTCCACTGTTCTTTTTTATTCCTTCTTCATATTTCATCTTTTATAAGTGTTCTGATGCAAGTACAATGATTTATGATTAAATATTGAGATATGGGAGCTCTATCCGGCTATTCCTTTTTGGTAGAGTATGGAGTCTCCAAAATTCATCCCTATGGTTGCTAAAAGCTTGGATATATTTATAGAAGTGTAAAGGTAGGTAGGCCATTCTGGTAAATTAGGAAATTTCTCTATATAACTTGCTCGATTTGATTATTTCCATATATACAAGATACGATCAGAAATTTTCGTAAATACTCAGATTTCATTCCATAAATAACTTGTTTGGTTCGACTGAAAAGGCTTTATTTGGGGTCAATTGGTTCGGTGGACGGATATAGACATATTTTTGGCCAGGTTATTTCATGCCACTCCTTGGTTCGGTCTTTCTTACCTTCTCCTTGTTC
Organism: Allium fistulosum; assembly: GCA_030737815.1. NCBI lineage: Eukaryota > Viridiplantae > Streptophyta > Magnoliopsida > Asparagales > Amaryllidaceae > Allium > Allium fistulosum. The sequence goes on along the minus strand of CM060901.1, from coordinate 1,338,991,879 downwards.
GACCTTGAAATCATACCGAACATGATGTTCTGTTCGATGTCTTGACTGGTAGAAATTTGCACCAGACATCATTTCTTATTCGATGAGCTGCTAACCGAATAGGGATTCCTGATGGGTGTTGGGACAACCGAACAAGGATTCCTATTTGATGTTGGAACAACCGAACAAGGATTGGCGTTCGATGGTGGGACTACTGGACAGGAATTTATGTCCGGATCATTCCCATAACTGAGTAGAAGGAATCATGTTAGCCCTTTAACTTCTTTTGTCTTGTTACTTCCTCTATTCCTACCATTTCTTTGCTTCTCTTGCTACCTTATGACTTTATTTGCCTTTATATTAGCATGCTTCATTGGGTCTCGATCCCTTTAGCACAAGTGCTCATAATAGGCATATCCTTAACTCTATCAAAACTTGGCATGGAAAGAAACTTCAAGTGAATCATTTCAAAGTATTTGGATGCATTTCCTACTCACATGTTGCTGCCAGCCCGCAACAGAAGTTACGGGTGAATTTCAATTTTTTTTACCATATTGGACCTTTATTGGTCCTATGAAATCTAATTTATTAAGAACATTTCTAAGTTTCTGTTAAATAAAAATTTTATTTATTTAAATTTATAAAATGATTTAACATTATTTGATTAATGTTGTATTATATGTATATGCGTGTGTCATACACACACACATGTGTGTGCGTGTGTGTGTGTGCATGTGTGACATATCAATCCGTAAAAGGTATAACATGCTCGTGTATAGATGCAAGGATTTACACCACAACAGACATGTTAGCTCATCTTATATACCAATATAATGCCCAAATGTATGTTATATATATATATATATATATTAATTTATATATATTTAAATTTTTTTACAAATATACATACATACATACATACATAAATATATATACACACACACACACACACACACACATCTGTGTGTGTGTGCATGTATATAAATCATATTTTGCTTAAACAATTTAATACAGGAATACACACACACACACACACTTATAAACATATGTATGAAATTTAAATCGTTTATAAATTACATAAAATATAATTTAATATATATATATATCATTTTTTTTCAAAGTCGAAAATAATATATGAACGTATATGTATATAAAATATATATATATACACATTAAATACTTGTATATATATTAAATACTTGTATGTTTATGCATAAATAATATTATAATAATTAATATATATATAGATATATATATATTAGCATTTTTAATTTATAAAAAAATATATTTTAAATATACAAATACCAGGTCATGTGCCCGACAATTTTTTTTAATTTTAAAATATATTTAAATAAATATCTGTATGGATATTTATTAAAAATTTAAAAATAATTTAAGTAAAATGTTGTTTTCGAAACTTATTTCAAATTTTAAATTTATATTAAAATTCTGAAAGATATTTTGTGATTTTAAATATTAATTTGTAATTTTAAAATTTAAAAGCAATTTTAAATCTAGTTTTTTATTTTGGTCTATTTAAATTATTTTAAAATATAAAAAAATGTTTATTTATTTTTGTTGAGAGTAAATTAGGTAATAATTTAATTTTATAAAATATAAAACATAATTTTATGATATTTGTATTAATATAATTGATTTTTATATATATATATATATATATATATATATATATATATATATCTATATATACACATATATTGACTTATATATATATTTATATTTTGGTCTATTTATATATATATTTATATTTATGCATAAATAAAATTTTGGTCTATTTATATATATATTTATATTAATATAAGTATAACGTAGTATTAAATTTATATACTACATATACATATTTAAATATTATATATTTAAGTCATTTTAAATAACTAAATAAATTTATTAGCTATGTTGCATGTAGGCATATATATATATATATATATATATATATATATATCGGAATCGTCTCCTAACTATCAACATACATTTACATATAATAATTATATATTAGTTAAAATGTACCTTACTCCCAGTGCATGAAAGCACACCCTGAAATGATGAAATTTGCTCCTTGAGCTGATTTTCCAATCCAATAGATTGCTAGTTCCTAAATCGCTGACCACCAGCTATCGAATAACACTCAATTTGATTTAATTTGAACTTAAATTGATGAAGGATGGAAGCAATAGGGTTCAAGCAGAAATGGTTATTAGTGGAGGCGCCCAAAAAAATCATCTAAAGGTTGAGGACAAAGATGCTTATATAAACGAGAATTTAGAGATTTTTAGGATGAACATCCTACATCATCTCTTACCAATTCTCTTACATCTTAGCCCTCCATCTCAATGCCTTTATATCCATCTTTTAGCCGCCTATAATCCAATATTAGAGCCAAACTAACCAACCCCTTTCATGGGCTTTAAACCTATTTAAAGCCCAAAAAAATAGTTTGCATTTAAATCCAATTTAAATGTGTATCGATATCATATATCGATTAGTACATTTATAACTACTATAAATATGTTTACTAATATTTGTTCATCAAAAATTTTTATAGTTGATATTTCATAAATATTAATTACTTTAATTAATTTATAACAATAACAAATCAATTAAATCATTTTGGTCAAAGGAGTATTCATCATCTTAGTTGTGTACCATTAGGTGTAAATTTGATCAGCAATTAATATCAAACTATTCGAATATTTACGTTCACACGTCACTTAGTAGGTGTTGTGACATTTTGGCCAAATTTATCGCTTACTTGGTTTCAGTAAAATCCAATTTTACTTTGTTAAGTGTTAGCCGGTTTGACTATTATTTACACCAATTCACTTCGTCAAAACTATATCACTTTGGACTTATGGAATTTGGTAATGGTCAAAATTCCAATATCTTTCACATTCAACTCTATAGTCCAAACACAAAGTCCTTGGATCAATAATAACAATAATTATTAATCGAAATGCCCTAGCCATAGACTTTGAATTTAAGTTGATCGTGATACTAACCTCACATAACTGAGGGGAGGAATCCTTTATTGAATAGTGTTTCACTTCTAATGCTTCCACTCGACCTAACTATAGTCGTTCGATGGATGCCATGCTATGATTTAACTATAATAAAAGTGGAGCTTCCACATTGAAGATTAACAGTATTCTCAAGTCGAGACTCAAGGGAACTTTGTAATTTTGTCACACTGATATTTTCCGTTTGACCTTAGTTATATTAACGAACACAAAGCTATCGAGTAAGTCATTTCATAGTTATCCAATAACTATCAGTATGTAGCTCCTTGGTGCCCCCAACAACGATCAGTAATACACAGCCTAACATTTAGAGAATGTTACGTACTCTAGTCTCAACTGATGTATCGATATCCAATCTCAATACATCTTGACTAGGAATATTTAAAATGGTATATTTATTTTCATTATGACAAAGTACTCACAATTACAATACTTTGTAACTACTATAAAAAAATATACCATTTATGAATTTTCTATTAAATATACTTTTAATTTAATTAATTAATATAATACATTGTATTAAGTATATAATAGAAAGAAAACACCATTTATTTCGAACAAGATTGGTTATCGAGTTATAGCCCATATAGAAGTCCAATTTTAGATTAGATCATTAATGAGGATAAGGGTTTTTCCCCTCTATCTTCTTCTTTTCAGATCTAAACCTTCATCTCTCCAATTTTTCCTTTTCATCCTGAATTTTCTACCTCCGTTGCTCTCTTCTCCTAATCCGTCCTTGCTTTGGTTTTCCTTTGTTCCGTTTTTTCTTTTTTCCTTTTTCCTTGTCTTCCACCGCCTTTTTATATCATCTACCCTCTTCGAGCATCCTATACGTTCTGTTTCTCAGGTTCTTTCTTCTCTTCTCCGTCGCTTCTCCTTCTCTCACGTCTAAATTCCCCTTTCCTTTCTCTGTTCCATTCCTCCCCTTGTTCCTATTGTCCTTGGTCTCTCACCTTATTGCTAACCAAGCCTCTCCTTCTGCCTATCCCTGTGTTATCAGCTTATTATTTAGTGTGGTTCTTGGTTTCTAGTACGAGCTCTGCTCGACAGGCTCGATGGTTGACTAGGACTTCTGCATGATCAGTGATTGTTTACAAGTAGAGGAGGTTGGGTGTTTCATCTTGTGTTAGGTAGTGTTTATGTTGGTTTTATTTTGGATGCCTGAGGCAGGCATTTTTGGGTCGTTTTGTTGTTGGTGGGTCTTTCGTTGGTGCTCGGTTGCTTCTAATGGCGTCAAAAGTTGAATAGAAGATGCCTATTTCACCCCCCTAGACTCTGCTTGTCAACTTAGCTGCTTCCCACCTTCTTTTATAATCCGATAGGTCCGGATCCTGTGGTACGCTTAGCCTTGTTCAGGTTTTGATGTCGAGCTTACTTTTGGGTTATGGTTTGGTTATAATTGTTGTTGTTAATTAGATGAATGGTAGGGATAATTTGGTACTTGCCTTTTGGTATTGTATGAGCCTTGTCAATGCGTGATGTATTGTCTTTAAATCTTGGTGTTAGGAACTTTGTTATGTAATTTGTTAGTGATATTTTTTCTATAATAGGTCTATAAGTTACTGAGCTTGGAATGCATTAGTGTATCTTGTATGATGTATGCACCCTGCGTGGTGTTATGACTGCCTAATGCAACATGTATTCGTATGCACCCTGCGTGGTGTTGTTTGCAGATTATGAAAATTTCCTAACTCCAGCTCTATAAGCTTGACTAGTTATTCTATTAGTTTCTGAGGAAATAACTTCACACTTGTATTTCAATTGTATAATGATATAGCCACTATAAAACCAGCTTTCCTGTGCAAAATAATAATACTTTATTTTACTTGAAAAAAAGAGATTGATAATCGAGTTAGACATATGTAACAAATTACATAATTTTGCCTAACACATACTCTATCACATGTACCTCACAAAATTAGAAGAAGTTTGATAAGAAAGGCGAGAAGTTCATCTTTATTGGCTACAATGATGAATCCAAGGGATATTGTCTCTATAATCCCGATTTAGAAAAATTCTTTATGTTTAGAAATGTGATGTTTGATGAAATGACCACATGGATTTGGGCTCAAAGTACTTCTCAACTGCCACTCAGCTCTTAATTTTTTTTGATCTAGAAGATGTCCAAGAAACTCCGACACCTATTAAAACTCAAGAAAATCAAGGGCACAAAGATGGAGGTATTTACAATTTTGAATCACTACCGAGAAGGATGCGCTTTACCCAAGACATCTATGAATCTTATGAATGTGTTTTTTTGTCTTGTGAATGGCAAAATTATGAGCAAACCGCTAAGAAGGAAATTTGAAAAAAGACAATGAATGAGGAGATTGCTGCCATAGAAAATAACCGTACTTGGAAACTTGTAAATTTACCAAAAGACAAAGAATTCATTGGCTTGAAGTGGATCTACAAAACCAAGTTTCATGAAGATGGAACGGTCCAGAAGCACAAGGCCCATTTAGTTGCAAAGGAATACTCTCAACGATAAGGTGTAGATTTTAGTGAAACATATACAACATTTGCTCGGATGGAAACAATAAGGATAGTTCTAGCCACTCGGTTGGAATCACAAGTATTCCAGCTTGATCCGAAGTCTGCTTTTTCTAAATGGAAATTTGAAAGTAGAAGTTTATATACAACAACCCGTAGGCTTTGTGCAAACGGGGAAGGAAAATAAAGTCTAGAAATTGTACAAATTGGTTGCTATTTTTTGTAAAATGGGTTCAATAGAAGCAATAATGAACCATCCTTGTATGTGAAGAAGAAAGGTTAACAAGATTTTCATATTGTGTCTTTATGTTGATGATTTGATTTACAATGGCACAAATGTAAAAATGGTTGAAGATTTCAAAGGGACCATGATGAAGGTAATGAAATATATAATTTGGGTCTCATGAAATATTTTCTTAGGATTCAAGTTCAGCAATCAAAATGTGAGATTAGTGTTTCTCAAAAGAAGTGCACTACTGATTTCCTCTAAAGATTCAATATGGCTTATTGTAAGCCGGTTGCAACTCCACTTGCTGTGAATGAAAAACTAAAATTAAATGATGATGCTCCAACGGTTGATGCTAAAATCTACCGAAGTTGGTTGGATCATTGTTATATCTTACCAACACAAGGCCTGATATTGTCTACTATCAGTTTGCTTCTAGATTCATGCATAAACCAAGTAATCTTCATTTCTCAGTAGCTAAAAGGATTTTGCACTATTTGTAAGGAACAAAAATGTTTGGGTTTATGTATGTAAAAGAAGATGACAAGAACACTTGTTGGCTTTACTGACAGTGATTGGGCAGGTTCACTTGATATTCATAAAAGCACTTTAGGTTGTGTTTTTCATTTGGTTTAATTATTTCTTGGTCTTCAAAGAAGCAGCAAACCATTGCCTTATCATCAATAGAAGAAGAATATATTGCAGTTATTGGTACAACTTTTGAAACAACTTAGTTAAGAAGAATCCTTGCAGATTTAGAACAAAAGGATGAAACACAAACAACTATTCATTGTGACAACGAGTATGCCATTGCAATGACAAAAAATGCAATATTTCATAGTCATTTAGAGCACATTGAGATATGACATCATTTCATTTGTGACTGTGTGAGCAAATGAGAAGTTCGGCTGGAATATGTCAACACAAATGATCAACTTGCATATATCTTCACCAAAGCAACAAATAAGTTCAACTATTACATAAGCTGCTTAAAAATTACAAATTAAGAAGGGGTGTTAAGATATAATTTGTAAGTTTCCTATTGAAATAATTATGGAAAACTAAAAAATAAAATAAAGGAAAGATACTAAAAGAATCATGGAAAGTTATCTTAAAGAATAAATATGAAATATATCAATTGTGATGGTTGATGAAAAATATAAAAACGAATTACGAAGAAGATTTTTTTTTTGATGTAAAAATCTAGATTACAAATAACCAAGCAATTGTAAGAATTTGGAAATCAAACAAATCAAGCAAATTAACCTATTGCAAAAAGAGAAAAAAAAAAGTTAAATAAATATTCTTTTTAGCAATTCTTCTTCGGTCTCTTACAATTCTTCAGAAATTTCTATTAGGAGTTGTCTTTCCGTATTTCTCTCAAATTATTTTTCATGATTCTTTTCAATATATATCACTGAAATGTTAATGTTTTGATTTTCCAATACAACCCTATTAGTTGTTGCCTCCATGGAATAGTTAATTTATTCTGTGTTAACTGGCAATCAAAATCAAGCATGGGCCATTCAACCCCTTTACCGTGTTAACGGTGAATTTCTCTTCTAAAGTAAGAGTGTTAAGAAATAATTATTACATGTGAAGAAATAAATTAGAGATATTTTAATATATATGCTTTTCAATACTACAGTTGTTTTCTTATTTTATAATTACTTAGGCTCTAAGTAATGTAGTTATAAGATGTAGCATTTTCATGGATTTTTTTTCTTCTTCTCCTTCCCTTTCTTCTTTTCTATTTTATTTTGATTTCTTCAATAATTTCAACATGGTATCAGAGCAGGTTTCAATTTTAATAAAATAATTTTATGATTCGATTTCAATTTCAATTTGAGAACTACAATTCAATTCATCAACTGCAATCGGAATTCATCAATGCTCGTTCAGAGATTATATCCTAACATCACCCTGATTTGAAGTTTGAAGATTTGGAACCTATCAGATGTATTATTATTATATGTTAAGATATCATTATTATACGTTAAAAAAATAAATCAAAGAAATTTTAATATTTACGATTTCCAGTAGTACAATTTTTTTTTTCTATTTTATAATTACTTAGACTCTAAGCATTGTAGCTGTAAATATCAGTTATGTATTGTTTAATTATTAATCAAATCATCACTAAAGATGTAGTCTTTGATAGCTATTTGTTTCTTTTTTTCTATACTCCTCCTTTTTCTAATTCGTTTTGTTTTATTTCAATAATTTCACGGAGAGAAACATTGGGAATTTAGTGATGAAATAGCATCATGCACAAATGAGAAGCAGATTACAAAATGACAAGACAGCTTCAGTTTAGACTTTAGACGAATGCCAAATTAAAAAATGGGTGTGTTGTGATTCTTCGAGGTTGCACATGGGGCGCCGACGCCCTACATGCATGATTAGAGAGTTAGTTTAAGTCCTCTAACAACTTCTTTGGCCGCTTACGAAATATTATTCTAACCTAACAAATATATGATGCTAAGATAATCGATATATGGAATATTAAACTTCATAACAGAATGATTCGTTATGCATGATATTTCTTTATTTGTGTTCAAAGTTGTGGTAGATATCATATGATAATTGACAATCATAAACAATTTCAATGAGCACGAGCTAACAACCGTTTGGTTGTATGATTACTTTTTGCAACTACACTAGTACTAGCAATTATTATGCTTTTCATATCTTGTCACAACGAAATAAGTGCACCAATGTTAGCTAATTACCATGCTTAGACCATTATCAATACTCCGACCGACCTATTCATTTCGCTCTCTCTTCTATTTTTCAACTGAGCGAACGGACCGCGCGTTTGGACAAGGATAGAACCAGCCACAGAACGTGGTTATTTAAAGTTTACTATGTTTGTACTTTTACTTGTTTAAAGTTTCTGCTTTTTATGCGAAAGGCAAAATTGTAGTTGATAATTTGGAGCTGGAATTGACACTATATTGTTATGATTATGTTGAGTTAGTGCATAGCATGCAAAATACGGGATCCTGGGATTAGATGTTTCGACTATGTGACAAGGAAAAAGTATGGGGAAGCATGTGAAATATGTAGGCTATGTCGCGTCATTACTTAAAACAATATTTCTTTTATTATTTTATTGTAAAATTTTAAGATTAAAATGTAAATGTTGTTACGAGGAATGAATGGTTACAGAGAGAGAGTGAAGATAAAATTAAACTCGAACCAGAAATACACTAATAGATAAACATGAAACTGATACACTTTGATAGTTTAAATTAAATGTACAATTAGATAATTTCACCTCTTTGTTCTGCTTACAATTTACAAAACAAGGGTTAATTTCTTACGCAATAACAAAGTTTTAGAACTTGTCACACGATTATAGTCTGATAAGGACTATTTCCTAAAACTTGATGTCGCAAGACCTTCAGTTTTCTTTCTTTAATTGCAGGATCTTCTAGTAGCAAAACTTTGTCTGAATCATTAACTCCGATCATATGCAAGTGATCATCATCTTCTCTTTCTTTTCCTTTGAATAGTAATCTCTGCTCTCTTGGCTCCAATCCAGTCACTATTGATACTAACATCTTTAACTCCCCTGCATTCAAAATAAATATTAACAGTGAGATGATGTTCAAAAATAAAGCAAATTCATAACAAAGAAAATGGTACAGAAACATACCAAAGGTAGAAGTAGCTCCAATACAAATATCATGCCATTTAGAGCCAGTAGAAACTCTTACTGTAATGACTTCTTTTTGCTTATCACCTACACTAACTCTCTTCTGAACAAGCATTCCACCTGGCCTCATTTCCCACTCTATTTCTCCTTCTCTTTCGTAATATTCTTCCCCTTTAACTCCACCACCAAAACAACTCACGCAGTATTTTGAGTTTGAATTGTTTCTAAACAATTTCTTCCCTTTAATCTTAATCATCTTTCTTTCTTTTTCTTCTTCTTTTTAGAGCTTGTTTAGGTATTATTGGCTTGTTCCTTTATACACTCTGAGGAAAACCGGGTTGAATATATAGGAGAAATGGGAGTGTACACGTGCATAAAAGACAGAAAAGTTGATCATACAGCGACATAGTATGAGCAGGCCCGGCCCGACTGAATTGGTTGCCCCAGGCAAACACAAAGTACTAAGCAGAATTAAATTTAAAAACACTCATAAATTGATAGAGCAGGAATTGAACCTGAGCCAGTTTGTTCACAAGCAACATAAACAACCACTTGACCATGCTATATTTCAATATTCTTAGTGATGAAAGCTTTTTATTTATTCAAAACCTTAGAATGTTGCCCCTTCATAGGCTTGTTGCCCTAGGCGGCTGCCTTAGCAGCCTTACCCTAGGGCCGGGCCTGAGTATGAGTAACGACAAGCGCATTTTAAGATTAAATAGAGCAATGTATGTGTTTACGCCTTTGAATATAGCTTTGGTTTTAAAATGAAGCCAATTTAAAACTAGTTTATGAATAGATTATTAGTGGCTACACATGGGGCTGCCAACATCCTCTTCCATGATTAGTGGGCCAACTTTTTTCAAATATTTCAAATACTTTTAGACTTTATTTTCATTACTTTGCAAAAGAATTTTTGTTATAATTTCAAACTTAGGTTGAAACTTTGCTAGGTAGACTATTTAGGGTTCAATTCATATGTCTTTATTTCATCTTTTCCATGCGTAAAGCTAATCTCAACCATTGATTTGTGTATTATCATGTTATTTTAATACAATTGTGGATTCCAACAATGATTTATATCATATGATGAATGGTTGAAATTAAAATGGCACATGGAACGAAAAAAAGGGCAGACGAATTGACCTGGACTATTTTCAATTTGAAGGGTAATTGGAAAAGAAACCGAGTTAATTATTTCTCCTATTTTGGTTTTAATTACAGCTATGTGTTAGAATATTGTGTTAATTGCACCAAAAATAAGTTATGTTTATCATGTGTGCTCCTTTTTTTAACCTGTAAATGAAATTTGGGTTGTAAAAATATATCAAAGCATGCTTAAATGTTCCTGCTTTTTATGCTGTAGAATGGAAATTAGTGAAAACGGAATTAATTAGCATACTTTATTATAATTGTGTTGCGTTAGTGCATAGCATGAGGAGAACAAGAACCTAGGATTACGCGTTAAAAGCTTCCTGATTTCCAGAGCCAATAAAATAAGAGGTACAAAAAATATTTGTTAGGAGGTAGGTCTGTAAATGCTCCACATTTTACAAAGGTCAACTAATTTAAAGTATGAAGGGCCTGTAAACTTTTTAAAATTTTATATATATGGACAATGTCTATTCAAAATAATAAATATAGAATTATGTATAATTTTATACCTTTTTAGGTTATTATCACAATATGCAGAAACAAAATAAAATTGTTCAACGGCAACCAAAACTATTGATATTTTAACGTCAGCAAATTTGTTTGTGTCAACATAGAATCATATATTATTTATGGAAATTGTATGAGAAAGCATGTGCAATAGGTAGGCTATGTCGAACAAGAATATTTAATAGTGGCCTTTTTACAAAGTTGGCTTTAGTTTTAGTAGAAGTTAAAGACAACAAAGGGCAATACTTTTGTCACATATGAATAATTTGACAATAAATTTTATTGTATGAAAATAGAAAATTTAGCAATTGTTGGTTGGTTGGTTTTGCACGCTTCATGTTTTCAGTTAAAGCCCATGGCTGGTGTTATCAATATTATGACTGATTCTAATTATTAAGCATGATATGTTTGTTATTCATAGGCACAACGTTTAATTTACAGATAAACCACACCAGAGACCAAAATTGCTTGTTCAAGAAGCTCTTGACCTCATAAACTAGTTGATATAGCTCCTAGTTTGTACAAGAATTCCCAATATTAAGATTCTTAATCAGTTAGTGACGCAGCATACAAGATCACACAACTCACGAATTAATGAATTCACGGAAAATGAATCGATGAAACAAGATGAATCGATGGATTGATGATACCAAAATGCTCTAATCCGTTGATCTCGCGAGATGCCGGACTTTAGCTATCTTCGACACGTTGATCGCGCACGATGCCGTGAGAGAAGATCTACAATTCTTCGACGTTGATCAAGCGCACTTGATTTCGTGAATTGACTTCAACAATCGTTGATTCGAGCGCACTCGAATGCCGAAAGTGGAGATATAAGATAACACTCAACTACCAATTTTAATGGTGGCACAAAAGCACACAAAAGAAATTTTTTATTCAAATTCAACAACCTTTTACAAATGACATAACTCGCCTATTTATAGACTTACAACACAACACAACACTACACAAAGTACAACACATTACAAAGCCGTCATGACTTAGTACAACTCACGCGACTTAGCATACAGCCGACCTAGAAACACACGCGACCTAAAATAACAAAAGAAAACAACAGTAACAACAAAAAGTTTCACGACCTAACAATGATCTTCCATAGGTCGTTCGCGACCTAAGAGCATCTCCAACAGTTTGGAGTGTGAAAATTTGATTTTCCGCACTCCAAAATGTTGGAGCCCTCATTTCTACAACAGAAATGAGGGTAGACGCCGGTTGAATAGGCGCCTGGGCATCAGGCGCCTGTTCAACAGGCGCCCGTGTTTGTTAGATATCAGGCGCTTGTTGAACAGGCGCCTGTACTTCAAAATTTTGATATCAGGCGCCTGTTCAACAGGCGCCTGGTCCACTCTCAAATTCTCACACTTTCGACCCTACTTTCTGCACTATGGAGAATTCCCAACCTCTGTTGGAAGCTTCTTTGGGTGCAGATTTGAGAATTCTGCACCTGTTGGAGATGCTCTAAGCATTTGCCGCGACTCAAGAATTAATCGGTAATCAATCAGCGACCTAGAGGAGATCGGCATTAGGCTAGAGTAGGTCGTTTGCGTTCTAAAGGAAGGCGACATACGGTGGAGTCTTGAAGGTCGTTCGCGACCTTATTCCTCTTGCTCATTCACGACTTAGAGTTAGGTCGTGGTGGTTAGGTCGCGGATGGTTTAGGTCGTGGAGATGATTAGGTCGCGGAGAGGACTTAGGTTGTGGAGATGGCGAAGGTCGTACGCGACTTAGGTTTAGGTCGTGGAGAGGGTTAGGTCGTACGCGACTTAGGTTTAGGTCGGAGATCGAATTATCGAAGCTTGCCGAACGACCTAGGGTTAAGCGCGACTTAGGGATCTAGATCTAGAGCTCGCGACCTATGATGGCGTTCGAGGTACGTGCTTCATCATTAAGTGCTTCATCAGTTAGAGATAACGATGGCCTAATATTTGAATAGGAAAATACACAAAAATTTTTGACTAGCATCATGTTTGTAAAACTCTGACAATATATATCGCCAAAACTCCATTTCTTGGTGCTTTAATTTCCATTCCTTAATTGCAGAACTGACTAACTCTGTGGAAATTTCAAAACTCCTGTCCCGTCATGTGCAAATAGTTAGTTATGCGATGATCGCATTAATATATGCAGGCTTGGAAAAATAAAAAATAAAGAAAAAGTGCATGGTTATGTGTATAAACTTTGTACGTGTATATACTGAATTAAAGAGAAAGTAATAAACGCGTGCATGTAAGGCAGAAAAAGAAAAGTGAATTATGTCTGTGATTAATAAAAAGTAAGGAAAGTAATAGCATGCTTAAATAGTATTTGAAGAGGGATTCTCTAGAGAAAAGTAAGACGGTAAGAAAGTAGCATATGTTAGATTCTTGAAATGCAGAACATGGGTTACAGCATTTTTCATCTGCATGATTGGTTACTTTGTGGCGTATTCTTCTACTGTATACATATTTAGAGATTCAATGAAAAACCTTCATGTTTGCATTACCTTTATAATAATGAGCGATGAAAAACAGCCTCATGTTTCAATCTCTTCCCCTCCTTGTACACACACACATGGCTTGCGCTATTTCTCAATTAAAACGATCAGACTTTATAGTTTGTATTGTATTTCTTGACTCACATTGGTTTTTTGTTTTCTACTGAACCTAGAAGAGCCATAAAACAGGAATGTAAGTAGAAGTACGTGAAAACTAACTATGAATACATGAGTAGGAGATTTGCATATGAAGTAATGCACGAGTAGTATAATTCAGATGTACAGACATGATAAGATATGTTGCATGTGAGAGGTGCAGATGCTGAAATATATGCATGAACGTGAATTATTTGGAAAACAAGAATATGTGAACGATGTTCTTGCTGTTCCACCTCCATTATATTGATTCGGATGTCATGATTCATATCTTAAATTGCAGGCTAAATTCCAACTTTTATTGATCCGATAATGTTTGGAGATTCTGCACCGGCTATCATTTTGTTTAATTACCGAAATATGACATTCAGGCGTACAGACTGTTATGTTAATGGATAGGGCTAACGATATTGGAAAGTGGTGTCCTATGAATTTTATTAATGAAATAAAAGTGTTAGCATCCATAAATCTTTGATAACTGTTGTACGAAATAAAACATCACACTTTTCAAGTAAAAACCTAGATTTATTCCGGTCCCCAAACCGAACTAGGCCTAAAAGGTCAGAAATTAGTCGGCGTACTTATGCGGAAAAACAGATAAATATTTGATATTCAAGAGGCAGATACAAATCCATATATGAAGTTATCTGAATACCAAAATTATGCATACGTTTTTTGTGCACAATACGACTTATGGTTTATTCATATATATTTGTCAACAATATATGTATTATATGTAAAATCCCACAAATTTTAATAATAAATTAAAATACTAGTTAAAGGATAAAATGGTAAATTAACTAAAATTGACAAAATATGACCCTTTTTTTACAAAGAAAGAATTAAGTAATTAAGCTTGCACCATTGCGTGAAGCACATTTTTCTGGTCACGTTTCACTATATATACGTTGCAAACGGATAAACCGATAAGAAGTTACAACTAAAAGAGCAAAAAGGATTCTAGGCTAATTTGTTCAACCTTATATTCTCAGCCTGCACAAATATAAAGTCTTAGATCTAGGAAAACTAGATCAAAAAATAAAAACTAAAATTCTCCACCGATTCTGTAAACAAATAATCAAATCGAAGAGATAAGGAAGAGCTCTCAAAACTAAATTCAACTTAGCATTTTCGATGTTTTGAAGCTAGGTCAAATCTAGATGAGGAAGGTTTCTAGGCTAATTTAAACTGGTTTATAAATGTTGTGATTTGGATTTGGGCTAGCCATTGAAAATTGAATTCAGTTTTATTGACAAAAGATGATTGATAAATTATATAAAAGGATTCTCTCTTTAATGAAATAGTAGAAGACTAGATTTATGTTAAAACTGATAAAATGAAATGAATTTATGTTGGATTGGTATGAACAGTTGAATTTGTAAATTGGAGAAGACGATGAAAATAAGAAGTAACTGTAACGATAGTATAATTATAAATACAAAAGAGAAAATAGAAGAAAAAAGGTTATTAAATTGTAATATAATTCAAATATAATATATTTGGAAGTTAAATCAACAATAAAACAAAGTTAGATGATTAAATATGAAAAAATACATTATAAACACGAGAAAAACAAAAGAGGGACAAACTATCAACTAACCGAATGTTAGGAGTCTATTGGTTAACGTGAGAAAAACCCGAGTCCAACCCGAGAGAAAACTGTTGAAATCCTAGGGCAAAAAATCAACCAACTAGGGTCATCAGTCGACATTCACGCAAGGAGTCAACTGCCTGAAAACAATTGGTCGATTGATTATCTAAAAGAAAAAAAACGGGCGAACAGTCAATCGATAACTAGGAACAACCGATTGACCACTTGTACCAAGTCCAAAATGAACCTAGACCTTTTAGGGCCAATACAAACGATTGTGGCTACTTTAAAATGACTTGTTAGTGATATTAGGACATTGTATGATGCAATATGTAGAATTTGGACTAGTACCATAATGTAGATAATGTTGGGAACACTACATTCATATGTATAGGCTAACATTTTGTTATAGACAAATGAAAGGGCATACACTACTGATAGTCTTTGCCTTAATCGATGATACAGTGTTGGGTGTAGGGCTATCGATGGATACCCGAAATTCGTCCACATCCGCATCCGAAAAGCGGATAAATATCCGATATCCGAAAAAATGGATGCGGATGCAGATACGAAGACATCCGCATCCGAAAATTATCCATTCGGTTTTTGTCATGATTATAGTTCAAATTAAGTGTATTTTAGTGCAGTGAAAGATATTTGTTTATTATTTTATTAAGTTAGTAATTTATATTATAAGCATTTAATGTTTATTAACTATTCGAAACTATTTTTTTCATCATATTTGTTAATTTTTAACACTTTTATAATCAATGGTATGAAAAAATATTTATGTTAAACTAAAATTTTCATTTTATAATTCTAAATTTATCGGTGCTTAGCGGATAGGATAATTATCCGATATCCGTCTGTACCCGTGGATGCGGATATCCGATATCCGAAAATAATTTCGGATGCGGATACGGATATGGCACTATCCACACCCAAAAGCATCCGTTGACATGCCTATTTGGGTGTATATGACGGGACGATCATTGCCTATCAGTAGATCGTGGTGTGTATGATATATGATCATTGCCTTAATCTATGGGTTGTTTGGTGTACGGCAAAGCAATCATTTTTTTAACATCATGTGGCATATACGATGTAAGGTAGTTACCTAGGTGATCGAAGGATGTATACGACATATGGTCATTGTCTAAATGATCTTGGGGTTGGCAAATACGACATATGGTCATTTCCTCTAAACGATCAGGGAATATTAGTTGTTACATAAAGACCCATATCTAATAAGTTTACCATGGAAAATTAATAATATTGTAGAATTGTGAGAGTTGACATGTTATTAAAAAGGCTAAGTATTTAAATAAGACACACTGAAATGATAATGGTAGAATTAGCCTTCAAAAATGTCTTACTACTATGATAGCATCATATACTTGGAAATATTTTCTCACTCAACATGCTTATGTGTAACAACCCGGAATTTGGTCGTTTGATTTTGAATATTTAATTACCTTTTAATATTGGAAAATATTATTTTGAAAAGTTTATAACTTGAATTCAAATACAGAAATTATTTAAAATATTTGAATTATGAACTCAATATCTGAATAATGATTTAAATATTGGAATTTTAAATTGAATATTAATTAAATGAGTTTAATGGTCTTATTTAACTCATTTTAGTTAATAAACAGTAAAGATGAATTCATTTTGTAAATTTATTTATAGTAATAAATAGTTTAGATAAATAATGAGAAAATGTATTTTTAATATACCCACTCGATTTTCATTGACGAATTTTTAGTTTAATTTATTTGATTTTTCCAAAAAATTTAATTTGAAAATTATTTAAATTATCGTTTGACGAGTTTTCGGCAAATGATGGTGTTTTTGTTTATTTAATAGAATCGGATAACCGGTTTGTATCATTATTGTTATAAGTTCACGTCGTTATATTGAGTGCGACCGTGTTTTTGTTTTTTCGTCGTTCATACGCGAACAATTTTCTATACGACAAAGTGCCAGAATTTGCAATTTAATATTTATCAACACTTAACCAAAACAAATCACACGTTTTCCCTTTCCATTTTACTGTTCTATTCCTTTTTTAGAAACTTAGAAAACCATTTCTCGTAAAATTAAAAAACAAATGAAATAAAAATCAAATAAATAAAGGCTTGATCTTTGAGTTAAATATGGGTAGATCTACACATCCATACTAATTTTGGGATGCTCCGTGGAGTTTTTGTGAGCGTCAATGGAAGGCGCATGCATTTTAGAACTAGGGTTCGACATCTTGTAGGATCGAGGAGAATTAGAGTGATTTGAAGCTAGTTTCGAGTTTGTGCGAGGAAGGAGCATCGACGGCGAAGTTTGTGGGTGGTCCGGTTGCCGTTTGTGATGTGCGACGTCGCACAGTAACCTCGGCTAGTGGTTCGATCATGATTTTTTTTTGGGTGGTTTAAGTTTTAGGCGGTTGGTGTGAGGAGGTGAAGAATTCGAAGAGGAGTTCGGCGGTGGTGGTTTCGTGGCGTATCGGTGAGGAATGGAGGAGCTAGGGTGGTGAGAAGTGATCGACCATGGTTTGAACATCAGTTTTTAAGTAGGAGTAAGATGAATTATAATTAAGGGTAATTATAATATTAAACTAGATTAGTGAAAATTTATTATTTAATTATATCGATATCTTATAAATTGTATAACTCTCTCATACGAGGTCCAATCGAGACGAGACTTTTTGTGTTGCGCTCGTAATAACGTTAGGAACAGGTTTTGTCAAATTTGGAGCTAGTGATAATTTGAACTAAAATCGGACGTCGTTCGATTTTAGTTCAAACCAGAATGTCTTGGCGTCAACTGAAATTTCGGTGAGTTAAACTCACCTTTTTGGTTAATAGGTATGGTATATAGTAGATAAAATTTACTGGTTGTGTTTGGATGAAATTATTGGCTGATTTGGTTAAATATCCGCTTTTGAAAAGTGATAGACGTTTAAATTGGAAATACAGGAATTGAGTATAGAAATCTTAATTTCTCGATAAGGTTATTTTTAATTTCCTGTTACATATCCATTGATTTGTTTTACTCATATACCTGTTATATAGACTGTTAAATGTTGAATTTGATTGTTTGGCCATATTGGGATATGACACTGATATATGTTAAAAATTGAACCTTTTTATAGAAAAATGTAGTAATAGCACTAGTATAAAAAGGTAGTAATAGCACCGGTTAAGTGCTATATTAACTATTGGCCTCGATATAGTATTTTGAAAAATATTATTAATTGCTATTTGATTTTGGAAATGGTTTCAATTTTGGAAAAGTGATTTTTAATCTGATCATTTGGAATTTTCTATGATATTTTAATTTAAACGAGTTATGAACTTTCCTATTTTATTTCAACTTCTTTATTTATTCTTTAAAAAATATATATTTATAAGTAAATGTTTTAATAATTATTTTGTAAGCATTGGTCTTTATAGAAATTTTTTATAAAATAAATGATTGTTTTCAAAAGTAAATAAAAGGGGTTTTCTTTTATTTAAATGTGATTTTATTTTAAAAGAAGATGGAAACATTTTCGAATAAATATTTGTGTGACATTTTACATAAAAAATGTTGAAAATAAAAGAACAGATTTATAAATGGTATTTTATAAATTTAATGATAGACTTATAAGTGATATTTTATAAAAATAAAAAAGATATATCCATGTGATAAGTTTGAAGATGTATAAAAGAAGTTTATAAATAGATATCAATTTATAAAAGAAATTTATAGATATGAAAGAAACGTTAAAGGATTTTCTTATAAATATAAAGGGAGAGTTATAAAAGAGTTATAAATAGGGATGTGTTTTATAAAAGGATTTTTATAAATGAATTTGGAGTTTTATAAGTATTTTTGGGAATCTATAAAAAGGAGTCTTATAATTAAACTTGGAGATTTGTAAGAGAAGTTTATAAATGGTTTTTTATAGTGGGAATTTATATATTGTAATTTATAAAGAAATTTATAAATAAATTTTTATAAAGAAATTTATAAATAAAGCTGTAAATACGAACGAGTTTATCAAAGGGCATTTTATAAATGAGTTTATTTATAAGGGAGATTTGATTTCCCTAAACGACCTTCTTAATTATGGTGGCATGAAACATTAGTTTCATAGTAAACACCGAAGGAATAGTGATTTGGGTTATTATTATCTCTATTTCAAAGGACATTTATTCAACCCAAATAAGTATAGTTTTGGAAGTAATATCTTACATAGTATTCTGTGAATATACTTATATTTTTAATAATAAGTATATAGAAAAGTTTTCTAAGCTGAAAATGACATGTTTTTGTGAGAATACTTATATATACAGTTGAGATAAGTATATCATTATTTTTCAAGTATTGAAAAGAGTATAGGGAATGCGCGAATATATCTTTGTAAAAGTATTTACAAAGTTGTTTTAATTAATGAAAAATAAATTTAAGAGGCTTAGCGGTTGCTTTGTGCTTAACCATGCTTAAATAAATCTCTGGTTGAATTGTTTGATTATTTGATAGTTAAATAACTGACTATTAAATGCTGGCCTATTTCAAACCTATCGTGGTCGGTTTGAGAGACCCGATCAGATGTATTATCTGAAAACCCCTTCGAACCGACGTATGCGTTTGAACTAGAGACATCTTAAAGATGATCGAAGATTGAGCTCTTTGAAGTGCAAGGGCTACTTGTTATTAATCCTGAGGGTGATTCCAAAATGGATGTAGTAAGAGTAGTGCCTTCGGTTTTGTTTAGTCCAAGAACAAACTTGTATGGATGAATGCTAGCATTGCATTGTTGCCTGGAGGGCGGCGTTAGCATTCCAAGTGGGATTTTCTAAAAGGTAAAACCTAGCCTTAGGTCTCACAACCGATAATGACTAAACAGCGACATGCCACAGGGCTAAGTGGATTGGACCCATTAGGGAATGATTTTATCGCCTAATCTAGATCGATATTTATGAATTTATGTATGCTTGAGACTCGGTACGGTTGTCGACCAGCAACCAAGGGGTGATCATATTCGGTACTATTTAGGAAGGGGTAGGCGGTCCTGAGTAGTAGAGGTGCAAATGTTTTGCAACCTCGGTACATTTTATCTAGAGTTGTATTGTACGGAAGGTAAACCCTTACCTTGTCACTGGTGGAATCTAATCTCCAATACATGCCCTTTTTAGATTTGATGTATACTATGCATGCTAGAATGTAATTAATGTAACCATTTCTGCTATATTCAATATTTATTTTGCACCATAGACATTATTATAGTATTACTGGATGTTCTATAGAAATGTTTTGGGTATCGTAAGGTAAATACTCTTCCATGTTTATGTGCGGTGTGGTCTTACAAGATATCTTTATTTTAAAAGGTTTTAAATATCAAAATCCATTTGAGGTGTGTTTCTCACGCTGGTTTAGTAGAATGATCCGGACGTTGTTTTCTTATAATGCCCGGGTTAGAACGAGCATGTTTGCAGATTTAGTTTGGATGCTTTGGAGCTTCAGAAGATGAGCTGGATGCCTCCAAAACGTATTCATGTTATGTTTATATTCCGCTACATTGGTTGATTATATTTTTCAGCATTTATGAGGACAGATTGTTATAACTATCCAGGCTGATAAATTGATTAGTATACTCTGGTTTGATGTATGTATATTATAGTTTTCTTTGATAAAGATCTGTTGTATATTATATGTTACTCGTCACAATGTGAGATTCCGTTCTGTCTTCTCTTTCTATCCCCAAACAATCTGTCTTTCCAGCACTTGGATGTTCGGCATGTGAATACCGTGGATGTACCAGTGTCAACTTTTGAGGGTCGAAAGGGAAGGTCGTTACACGTGGTATCAGAGCTTAGATTGAGCGAACACCTAGGCTTTGGTGGGGTTAACTCATTTGAGATAGGGTAAGTGAGACCCTTGGATGAGTTTGAGTGTATTATATATATAAGTGTGTATTTGTTAGTGCTATAAAAAATATTTTATATTGTGTTAATTTATCGGTTGGGTGGTTTATGTAATTTGGTCGATACAGATGGAACAACTGTATCGATAGGGGTTTATAAACTCTTGAACCAGGAAAACCGACACCATATTGTTTTGGAAATGGGTAAATGAAATAATTTTACCTAGATTATACTTTATATAAAAAGAATAATATTCAAAAATTAATATAGTTATACATGATGTGTTTGGTTGTTAGAGAATGATAATATTCGATTATTATCATTTACTATAGATTAGTTAGGCTCAGATAGTTTATGAACATTTATTGTTTGGTGAGTTAAATACAAACACCTTGTGAATTCAGTTTCACGATTTAATATAAGGCGTTAAGTGATAAGGTGTGATTAAATTTTAATTTTAATAAAGTTGTTTATTAAAAGCTAAGAAAAGATAAACAATTATGAAATGATCTTATATAAGAAGTGAAATTATATAAGGTATGTTTTATAAATAGAGTTTATAAATAAAAAGGATTTAAAATTAAGAATTTGAGAATTTAAATCCCGGTGTTTTGGAAATTGTTTTTCAAAGTTTTGAGAAAATAATAATAGTATTACTTAAAGGGATATATGGACAAAATATTTTAAAATTGATATTAAACAAGTAAAAGGCACTGAACTGATCAGTTCAGTCGCTGGAAAATAATTCTAGTGATGACTGCAACATTATCGGTATTCATTTTCGAGTTTCTAAAGAGAGAAACTACTATTAGTAGATTGTCTACAGAGTTGTGTGATAAAACAAATTTTGTTTTAAATTCCAAAAGTATGGTTGGATATACAAGAAAGAGATATGTATATTATATTATTATATTTCAAAATGATTTGAAATAAAACCCAGGTGTTTGAATTCTGAAATTTTCAATTAAGTAATATTATAGACTCATGTATCCTATCCATTAGGATAGTTTGGTTTATGTATCTCATTTTTATATGTTGATTGATAATTTTCGTGGATTGAAATAAATGGAATTTTCGACGATTTTGGGCAGTCAAAAACTTTCGAATTAATTAGGAAATTGAGCTAAGTGTCTTGTTAAAGTTAAGAGAAATAAGTTTTGAACTTATAAATTTAGGAATTAGTAAGTTAAAAAAAAATTAAATTTGTAAATATTCTAGGTAAGTAAAAAAAATCTGAAATTTGTGTATATACTCTATTGGATATAGAAGATTATTACATTAATATGCTTGAGTTAAGAAAAGGAAATTTAACTTAGGTAAAAGTTGTATGAAATGATTCATAATTGATATTAGTATTAAAGAAAATATACTAAGCAATCATTAGTGTAAGTAAAAAGTAATTGGTATAGTTAAGTAACCAATGAAAAAATACATAAGTTGTATGTAGGTCATTTTATTCGCATAGCTATTTTGATCCAGTTTCGAGTACATGATTTCGAGGTGATTTACACCGATCCAAACAAGGATTTTGTTAACAAGAAATCTTGTCAACACTCCAAAGTTGTGTTTTGGAATGAGGTTTATTGTAACAATCCAAATTTAAGGAGAAATTAATAAATAATTATAAGTGAAAAGAAATAGTGTTTATAATTAGAACTCGATGAAATTAGTTTTGAAATTAATTGGCAATAGATTTATTAAAATGTTTCAATTAGAAAGGAAAAGGGAATTAAATTGTAATGATTGAGTTTAATATAAGAACATGCATTTGTATCAAAATGGAATGAACATTTTAAATAAAAATAAATGCATGTTTTGAGATAAATAAAATAAGCTTCTCATTTTTGAATATATGTATGATTTTATAAACAGGGAATCTATTTTGTTACAAAAAAGGAAAAATAATAATATATATAACAGTATATTT
The DNA here is from genome assembly GCA_030737815.1 of Allium fistulosum. Classification (NCBI taxonomy): domain Eukaryota; kingdom Viridiplantae; phylum Streptophyta; class Magnoliopsida; order Asparagales; family Amaryllidaceae; genus Allium; species Allium fistulosum. Next base: position 1,338,968,749 of record CM060901.1, on the reverse strand, counting down.
AAAAAGAAGATATCTACTTTTATAAATTTGAAAAGTGAAGACGACGATGTTCAAATGAGATGAGTTATTGTAAATGAGAGAAAATATAACCATATATTTATAAAAAAGAAGGCATTTAATAAAATAAACGTTATAATTTGAAAAGAAAAGGCAAGAGTGTATTATGAAAGGATTGCATTTCTTACAGAAAATATAAGGTATGTTATTTCTTTGTTAGTAAGGAATAAGGGTCCGTTTAGTTTTTGAACATAAAAACATTTATACCAATTAATTAATGTAATTGATTGCTCAATTTAAAGGTAAAGAATAAGGTTACTAATTAATACACAACATATATACACGTTTGTGGACATATGTTATTTATCTAATTACAACAGATGTGAATATGGAAAAAAATGTAGATATAATAATTCACATGTTAATTTATTTATTTCAGATGTAAACGTGGAAAGATATTGATATGTTGTTTGTTTATTTATTTTAGACGTCAACATGTAAATTAAACGGGATGTTGAAAACTGAAATGAAATATGCGAATAAAGAGAGGCATGGAAATTTAACCTGAAATAAAATGCACAAATTAGAAAATAATTGTGGAGAAGCAAACGTTATATATATTTTGTAATTAATTGAAATAAATATAAGATAAGGTGCTGACAAGGCGCATTGTAAGATTTAACATAGCAATGAGTCAGCAGAAGTTTCATACACGTTGTTTTGCATTCTTCTATTCCTTCTGGTCCTTCCGTGCTTCCATTTGATGGCTCCTATTCAGCCTATGACGTGGTCGCATCCTATTCAATCTCCAAATCCAACGGTCTGAGATCCACTTCTACACCTATAAATAAGACCCTAGGCTTAACACTTTTTCTCATTCTAGGTTTTCTTCATTTGGGTTCACCTCTTCAGGAAGGACCCTAAACAGAATAATTTGCCAATGAGAAAATGGTTTTAAATTAAATTATTTGACAACCCCAAGTAGATCCAGGAAGACCTAAGGAAGAGCTAAGGACCACAGGTGAGTGATTGTAATTATTTTAAGATTTCTTTAAGTAATTTAAAATAATATGGTTTCCAATAGTTGTAGTTTTACTACGATTTTTAGAATAACCATTTTAGCAGTTTTATTTACAGTTTTTAGAATTATTTTCAATCTACTTCTTTCTAGCTATTCTTTTCAGTTAATTTTAGTTATTTCTGTTAATTATAGCTTTTCCATTTATTTACAGTTTATTTACAATATTTTAATATATTTACTGTTATTTATGCGTTATTTACATCTTCTTCCTATGCCTTGGATTTTCTTCTGTTTTCGGTTTTCTTTTATTTCTCCTTCTTCTTCGCGTATGGATTAGAATAGAATTAACACGAAATTGGATTAAATAATAAGAATTCTAAAATAATGAAAGGTAAGATGTAAATTATAAAGACTGTAATAAAATGGAATTAAGACTGAAATTATTCCTAATTATGATATTAATTGGACTGAATTAAAGAGATTGGCCTATTTATAATTATGAGATGTAATTTATAAAGACTGTAATTGGACTGAAATTATGCCTAATTATGACGTTAATTGGACTGAATTAAAAAGATAATCGGTATAGTTATAACTTAGAATTATAACTAAAAAGGGGAAAAGATGAAAGAGGCTTATTTTCACACTTAGACCTTGAGTTAAGTAATAAGCATAATTATAACATAGGTTATAATAAGAAAAAGAATAGAATAAAACATATTTTAAGACTTAAGATAAATTAATAAGCACATATAGTAGAAAATAATGTAAAGGCTTATTTAAATAATTTATCTAAGTTAATAAACAAAGATGAAAGTAGGACCTATACCAAAAAGCATTCCCTATTAGACAAAACGGTGGTCTCACATTAGTCTGAAGCGAGACGAGGGCACGCTTATGCTAAGAATTGTAGTAATTGGTCAAATAGAAGTCCAAATCACGAGGGATTTGGATAAGGGGCGCAACTAGATATTGTTTGGATGAAGGGCCAGTACCAACAGCATTTGTCCTATAGTTTCTATGGACACACGGTGATCTCACATTAGCCTGAAGTGAGATGAAAGGCACGCTTATGCTGGAAGTTTGACGTAATAAGAAGACCCAATAGGTGGAGCAAAAGGTAGCATGGGCATGGTGGCAGTTACGCGTGCGACTTCCATTCAGGTGCTCGGTAATAGCTATGAGTTCCAAGCGCTTAGTATGAGTGTCTTTCGTAGACACCATTGCCTTTTGTGTAGGGAGCTATATATGTCGTCCGGATCCACAGTGGTTGCTCTGTGCATCTTTCGTAAATACCATTGGCTGCTATGTAGGGAGTTATATAGTGGCTTGTCCCTAGTAAGGTCTATAGAGTAACAGACCGATCAAAAATGGTAGAATTAGGGTTACATCCTAATTACAGGATTAGGAATTCAGCCTAATCAAAGAAAAAATCAAGGACAAGTGCAAACAATCAAAGTTAACCTATCTTATAAATTGAGCAATATTTAATCGTACTTATTTTCAATTTATCTCTTTCCTATTTCCTTTTATTATCCTTCTTTATGCTAGAACTGTTTTAGAGTCTATTACTTTTATCTTACTTAAAGACTCTAGTAATTACTATCATTCACCAGACTTTTAGTCTGACCTACTCCTCTATTTTCCCCTTCCCCCCCATAGGCAATCAAGGGAGAAGTAAGTAGATTGCAGTTGCTTGGAGATTTCTTGGAGGAGTTTGCTACCATGTATTTCTTTTCTTTCAGCTTTTGTTCTTTCTATCTACTGGCTTATTATGAGGGATATTATGTACTCTGATTTTTGAGACTATGAATTCTTATTTCCTAAGACATGATGTGTTTTGAGATATGGATGTTGTATTTGGTACTTGACTTATTTATGAAGTAATTATGAAAGTTTTATTTTAAATAGGTTATTATTTTAGTTTCCGCTGTTTTTATCTATTTTTGTCTTGTGAATCTTAGTCTTTGTTAGTTTTATTTATACCTACAATGCACCATGCCTTCTAATGTGTCGTTTTGGGTATATTAAGGGGTGTGGGTGTTACATTTATCCTTTAGGTAGATGGAGAGGAATAGAAGGAGTTTATCCCTTTTGAATTTCCTTTTTAGTAAATTGCTGAAGTAAGAAATTATTCAGTCAGACCTTTCGCCTTAGTCGAAGGGGTCGGCTTCTTCTCTTATCAACCTTTTGATCCTGTTGAGATAGATTGGCTTTCCTTTCGAAGGCTCACCCTTCAAAATGCACTACGCCATAGATTGCATACTGCAACACCAAAGAAGTGATGCAGGAAGTGCCAAAAAATGATGTTGTAGGCTAAAAAAGGGCAAAGGCAACACTTTCTCGGTGTTGCATTTTGCCGCGTTGCCGCAGACCTCAAAGACAACATTTTGACTATCTAAGGCAACATAAGAAATATTGTTGCAATAGAACCATATTTGGGTCTATAGCAACATCCATAGGTGTCTGTACCAACATTCCAAAATGTTGCTATAGATATTAACTTTCTGAATTTGTGGGGCCCACAATGTAGAGCATATTTGATTTTTTAATAGAAATAAATATTTATTTAATAAAATGCTATTTGCACAGAATTTGATATTCAAACAGTAATTTATTTAAATAAATATTTTATTTCAACATTAGAAATAGTACAAATTCCTGACTCCACTATTTTACAATTCAATGATATATAACACTGATATTTACATATACAGATATTCCTCACTACATCACTCAGTTCACTCATTACATATGCAGTTTCAATTTATACAGATACTGACACTGACGAATATATGACGAGCCAAGTGCCGAGCCGAAGGCGAGCCGAGAAGCGGGTCCGGGCGCAGCGCCGGCGGGGGTCCGGGGCACCGCAGTCCCGGCGGGGATCGACCTAACCGATTCATCCGATTTCGGAAGATCGAGCCTTCTTTGAAACGACGTAAAATGATGCACAAATGATCACCTCATGCGAATTTGAACACCTCCTCGATGATTGACTTTTGCAACTCTTTCATGGCTTCTTCTGAATCATCCGACCTTTTTCCAGCCATCATTCTTAGCAAATTGTTCAGTGAAAACTGAAATAACCTTGCTTTTAGCTCTGCCTTGGTAAAAGACCTGAAACCATGATAAATAAAAATTGACATTTCATCGAACAGGTTGCGTGTTAATAAGTAATACATTACCCTTCACTGCCACCATCCCCAAACTTCGGCAACTTACATCCCCAAACTGCTGCAACTTACACTGCCACGAACCTCTACACAAAATTGACATTTCATCGAACAGGTCACGGACTTCGGCAGCACGAACCTCTACACTACCACCATCCCCAAACTGCTGCAACTTACATCCCCGAAGCACATTAATCTCTTCCAGAGTCAATGCAGCTTCGGTTGAAATATTATTTCCCAGGCACCTGTTGAAATTTCGATAGTAACTTCGCTAACAGCTCTTGCTTTGCCAGCAACTATACCATCAGAAGAAATTAGTACCATTTCAGCCCACGTTTTAGTAGCAAACCCAGCGTCTTTAAGAACAACAGCTGCAATATCATCACTAGCAGCAGCATATGCATTTACAACTGTGATAGTAGAATTGTCACTTACACGATCACCAATTGGGTCATCATTACAACAGAAAGATTCTATCAATAGCCTACAACACACGGAATTAGGGTCGAAAAGCATAGCATCGAATTTGCCATCATTGTCAAAATCAAAAGCTGGAGTAGACGTCCATCCTTCGAAACTCTCATCAGATCCACGGTGAATACTGGCTTCCGCCCTTGCCTGCCGCTGTGTCGAAACCCCATAACTCGCGTCTAAATAATCAGACATAGCTTTGAAGGCATTGAGAAGCACTCGGTTTTTCTGAGGAGTATGAAGGAGGTGGCGCTTTTCACTTCATGCCGGATCTGATTCCGGAGCTCTAGGAGTCTGATACCGAATTCCAATCTAACGTCGAAAAGCATATGCGAATTGGAAGTATGAATTTGCTGGATTTCGTGAATTTGCTTTTTGATTTGAGAATTATGAATTGAAAACTGAAAGGGGATCTACACCAACATAGGCGGGAAAACGAAAATTTGGTAAAAAGTGCAGCGGTGATCCATTTTAACAGTCGGATTAAATATAGATCGTTGGATCGTATTCACGCGGATTGCTAATTTTATTAATTTTTTAATTTGAATACAGCTATAGCTACTGCAACATTTTGCTGATATCTATGCTAACACCTTAAAGCGTGTGTTGCAATAGACAAAAATCAACATACCTATCGCAACATTTTAGCTGGCAACACCATGCAAATCTGTTGCAGAAGGCCATCTATGGCGTAGTGATGGTTGGGATACCCTGGATAACGTTTTTCTTGGTTGGTTTCGACCTGGTCGAAGGCCTTTGCTGTTGTGTGTCTAGGACTTTATCCATTTGAGGTAGAGGTTTCGACTCTGTCGAAAGCTAAATGTTGATTATGTGTTAAGACTTGATCTAGGAATCTATGGTAGGGTCTCGACCTTGTCGAAAGCTGTAGGCTTAAATGTTTTGGGTTTGAATTAGAAATCTCAGGTTGCAATGGTTTGGGGATTGGTTTCGACCTTGTCGAAAGCAGTAGCCCAGAGGAAGATAGTTTGGAGCACTTAACTGAAGTTATTTGAATATACAAGGTTTCAACTATGTCGGCAAATACCTTTCAATGTAGATGACACCTGAAACACAAGATCAAAACTGACAAAAGCTTTAAAAACAATAAAGTAAATTGAAATATTTGAGACTTTCCTTTCACAAGAAAAAGAAGACTTTATTACTCAAAATTCCCAAATCAATTATGAAATTAGGGTTTACAGCTCTCTTGATTAAGAAAATACAAGCCTAGAGTGGAAAGAATTGGTGCCCCAAAACGTGACCCCTTGGGTCTTATTTATAGATGCGGGTCAACACCTTTCGACCCTAATGCTTTTGACTTGGTCGAAAGGTGGCTGCCGAATAACTCTAGTATGCTTCAGACTTTGTCGAAAGGAATGGTTGCGCTTTTCTTCTTTGTGTTGCCTTGTAAGTGCTTTCGACTCTGTCGATAGGCTTTGTCCAATGGTTTTGATGATGTTGGTTATGTCTGAGATCTTGTTTCTGATTTGATGCGGAATACTCCTGGATCACATTGGCTTCGACCGGTTCGAAAGGCTTATTATAGCTTTCGAAGAGGTTATTCAGGACAATGATTGCTTTCGCATGGTTTAAATGAAGGCGAAACCTTTGGTTTCGAAAGGTTTGGCGCATATGCAAAGAGCTGTTCTTCATTGTCTTCGAAAGGTACTGCTTTGACTCATTCGAAAGGTATTCATGTATATGGATTCACCTAGTCGAAAGGTTGTTACTGAAGGCAGAAGGGTGCTTTCAACTCCTTCGAATCATTCGAAAGGTATGAACCTACTGGATCTTGATTGTAGAAACCTTTCGATACCTTCGAAAGGTTCTGAAGCTTTCAGACTTTGGCGATAACATCCCTTTGGCTCTTTCGGAAGGTCTAGATAGGCTCTTTCCTCTTGTTTTCCTTTGTTCTTTTCTCAAACAGGTTTCGACTTAGTTGAAAGGGTTTTTTTGGTACTAACATTTGCCCCCCCCCTTGAAGGGATGCTCTTGACTTTCCAAGTCATGTACGTCGACACCTAAAAGTTTCCTGCCTCTTGGTCTTTCTACATGAATCTGGGCCGTCTGTTTAAATCTGATCTAACGGTTTGTAGCTCTTTGAAGACTTTTCTTTTAAGTACGCTCTTTCTCTCTTCTTCCTCATTTACCTGCAATTGAATTTTCGAGTACAAGTAAAAAATTCTAAAATTCTCCAATTTTCTTTTTCCTGAATCAAAGATTAACCAGATCTAAATGTAAGTTCGAGATTATTTCTACTTTTTTATAATCTCTCTTTCTATGTTCTTTGTGTTTCACGGTAAATTTCACCCTCTCGGATTTTATAATTGGGATTTCGATTTAGAAATGTTCAAATCTTAATTTCCTGAAAGTAAGTTTAATTTGATTTACTGAGAGTCGTTTAATTTTATGATTCAAATCCTCTGAGATAATTTCGCGATTTAGTCTCATGAATCGACGAGATTCATTTCTTGTTGTAAACTTGATTCCAGCGTTTATGTTTTCTACTATTTTGAAAGAATTTGAATTCTCGTTTCATAAATTTTGAAATTGAAAATGGCTGATTCATATTGAAATCTGTTTCCTTAATGGGTTTGGTCTATCTGTTAAAGAAAATTTTGAAATCCTGGATCTGCAATCAGGTTTGGGAAAGACAAAAGCTTATGTTTTCTTCGCCTGGAAGTTTTGAGTTTTACGGATGAAACATTGGCGCCAAAAATTGACCTTTCTACCCCTTCGAAAGGGATTAAGGCGGCAACATTGGTTTTGCTTTCTTAACCCCTTTCGATGGGGTCGAAAGGTATTGTAGCATGAATTTGATCAACCTTGTCGAAAGGTTGTATAACAGAATGTAGTCATCCCTCTTGAAAGCAAAAATGTTTCGACTGAGTCGAAACCTTTTGTGCTGATTGAAATCCTTTATCTTTAGTATGTTTTTGAAACCATAATGCCCCTCCGTCCCTTTCAAAACCTTTTGTAATGACTCAGTCGGAACCTTCTATAATCACATTTCCTTAGTACTATCGAAACGTTCTAGGTTCAGATAAATTTATCCTAGGACCTTTAGACTTGATGGGTATACAAGGTTTCGAAAACATTTATAGAAAATTTAAGTCATAGGTTTCGACAGTATTGAAGGGTTTTGTTATCTTGTTTATGAAATGTTTGAAGTGTATATTTTTGTTCAAGTTTTTAAGTTAACTTTAACTATTTCCTTTTAACAACCTAGTTCCTGTGGAGCTTTCGACATTGTTTAAAAGTGCCAATTGAACAAACATTTCGATTCTTCCTTTCGACCTTGTCGAAAGCTCAATGAATTCTCTTGTTTAGGCTTTCGACACTGTCGAGAGGTATTTGCTAAATGTTGATGTCCCTTTCCCTTTTGACTCTGTCGAAAGCTCAGTGTCTTTGACTTTTAACTCGAATATTTTTTCAAGAATTTGAAGTTTCCTTTTTGGTTTTACGCTTAAGTAGGTTTTCTACCAATTCTTGAAAGAATGCTAAGTTCTTAGTAAACTTGAAAATTTTAACTGAAACATATTCACCTGGCAGAACCATGAGCTTTCCGAAGAAGGCCAAAGCTACTTCCAAGCATTCACTCATATCTACTCAAGACGAAGTAGATGTTATCCTTGATGACTTTGGAATTACTGGTGTAAAAGACATTCCTCCCAAGGAAACAGATACCATTAACAACCCTCCCGAAGGGTTCTTTGCTTATACCGCCATCCATATATGGCATGGGGGTTTCTGCCTTTCCTACAGTTTTTATCCAAGCTCCTTTCTCATCTTGGGATTGCTTTGATCCAATTGTCGTCGAACGTCTACACCTATCTCCTGTCTCTAGAGATGATGGAATTGGAGTCTGGGCTCCCCTCTCTTAGTGCTGAAGTGTTGAACTACTTGATCCGGCTGGTAAAGCTTAGAAATCTCAACAACCAAATGTTCAAAGCCAACCCCTAAAAGAATCTAATATCAGATGGGGTGAATAAGTTCAAAGACTGGGAGAACCAGTTTTTCTTTGTTAAGTGCTTTCCAAACATCAGTGGGACTTTCACTTCCCCTCGTAAGTCTAGATTTTTGTTATCTTCTCTCATTTAATGGTTTCTCTCGTCTTATCTTTGCTTTTGTCAGGTGTCCTTGTTAAAGAGTTAAATAAGGAAGATAGGAAAACACTAGAGTCTTTGATTGCGGCCTCAAATCAAATTGGGAGCAGATTGACGCTATTAACTCCAACAAATTTATGAAAGCATTCTCTTCTTCTAGAAGGCCAAAGGATCCTAGGCAATCTCCCCTCTGTCCAACATACCTCCCGGAGCAAACGCTTCCTTTCTCTGGGAGACCCATCAACTTTCTCTCCTATGTATCCCACTTGCGCCGACCACTCTGGTATGCGATAAACATTGCACTTGTTATGAATTGTTGTTCGTTTTTTTTTCAATTTATTCCGTTGACTTATAATCTGCTTGTACTCTTTTAAGCTGCTCCTCAAGTTAAAAAGTCTGTTAGTGGTGTTGCTTCCTTTCCTACAACTTTTGGTGCGCTATCTATTATCCAATCTCTTGCCAGAACTAAGAAGGCCATTAAAAGGAAGTTAGTGCTACCGACCGAAGCGGAACCTCCTCTAAAGGTTGCTAAAGTAATTGATATAAAGGAGGAGGATCATTCATCTCTTAATAAAGCCTTGGAGAGCCCGATCATTGAAGCTCCTTAAGAAAAACCGGAGCAGACTCCTACTGCCATCGATCCTCTCTCACGTATAATCATTTCTAGCTCTCTGTCCGTCCTCGAACAAATACAACAAGCTTTGGAGATGACTCCTCCTCTAAGGCGTATCCCTCAGAGGCCAACATCTTCTTCTCCTTCCGTTAATTTCGAGGAGATAACTCAATCTATTTTAAATTTGGAGTCCTTCACTTCTATCTACCCGCCTTCTTCCATTCCTGATTTGGCAGGGCACTACCGCTCTTTGATAGAGCAACAATTTTTGGTAAGTTTTACTTCAATTCACTTTATCATCACTGGCTTTCTCTAAATCTCTAACTTGTGTTACATTTCTTCTTCCAGATTTCTAAGAGTTGGTTAACTCTACATGAGCAAGCATCCAAATCTTCCATTGAATCCTCCAAGTTCCAAGAGGAAATCTCTGCCCTTAAGAATCAAATATCTTCTTTGTCTGCGATAAAAGCTGAAGAAACCTTCGAACTGGAGCGATTAAAAGTTTTCCTTTCCCAATCAGAATCTGCTCTTTCGGAAGAAAGAAGGGCTCGCCAACTCCTTGTCGACGAAAATTTTTCCATGCATTTAACCCTGAAAGAATCCGACGAGGAGAAGACCTGTATAGCAGCAAAGAACATTTCTTTGAAAGATAAGTTCAAGAAAAATAGGGCTTCACTGAAAATTGCTGTCAGTACCATCTCAGATGCCAAACAGCGATTATCTCAGTTTCTTAATACTACTCTCAGGGATATTATGTTGAATTCCTACGAAGAGGCTTTGATGCTCACTTATGCTGATAATTTCGAGAAGTGCCCTGACCTAAGCTTCCCTCACTAGACTCTACCCTTGTTGATAGAGTAATGGGAAAAATTAATCAAATGAGGTAGAGGGTTGAAGCCATAGTAGAGGAGGAAATTGTCGCCTCCAAAATTCTTTCTTTCAACGTCCCATCTTTCAAAATCGAATCTGACTCTGAGGATGAGGGTGACAAGAAGGATGCTACTGTGGAAGAAGGCGATGATGATGATGGTGATGGCCATGGCAATGATAATGATGATGTCGATGATGGCCAAGGTTCAGGTGGTGATTGGGGGGCCATACATAAACCTGCGAGATGAATGATGATGATGATACCCGTGCTCCCGAGAAAGAGTCATCTCCCTAAAAAGATGTTCCGCTTGAATCCGACGGGCCTTCTACTCCTCAAGAAGAAGAGCATGCTCCCATTAATGTTGAAGAGCTGAAAGGGAAAGAGCAGGCTTCCCAGACTTTTGTCCCAATATCACAGGTATGGGATTCTCTATTTAAATATCTTTCACTTCAAAGATAATAATAGTGCAAATCATTTAATTTAGATAAGGACGAAATCCGTCCTGCCCTATAAAACCAAACTTGAGAGAAAACAAGCAGAGATAAATAGGTTATATAGGGAGCTAGACAAGATAATAAAAGAGCACAATGTACTTTCAGATAAATATCATAGACTTGATAGAAGTGCATCGGTGCTGACATCTTTTAAGCACCAAAAAGCTGCCCTCTACTAAAGAGAACGCGCCTTCGCTACGATGCTCTCTTAAAAGAGAACTGCGAGTTGATCACTTTATTTTGGATGCTGATTGAAGAAAGAGATATTTTAATCATCTTCTTATATAAAGCTTACTGTAGACATTCAATTATTGATTTTTCATACTTAGGCGAATTTAGTGGGGTCTACTTAGGCGTTTTCATAAGAGATACTTGGATGAATTCGGATCTGACCCGCACCCTGGGCTTGTTGGAACTTACCACGAGTCAGATCGATTCCCTAAGAGTTCCCCCTTGAAAAGCTTAAGTATTATAAGAACAAATTAGTCTCTGAGTTATTTTCTAAGTCTGTTTTGAATGAACCAGATGAGTAATTGTAAACATGTAACAATGTATTAACTCTGTAAATATTTGCTTTAGTTTTGTTCTTTATGCTTAGCTTCATTTTATTATATTATCACAGAGTGACTGTTCATTAGGTCGACTTATTTCTAGAGACCATTTAAGCTAATATGTTAGACTGAGAAGATTTATATAGAAAAGGCATCAATTTTAAAGTCTTCGAAATTAGAAAGATATTATTTTCTTAGAGATTTACAAAAACTCTACTTGGAATATCCTCGTCTCCGCTTTGAATTCTTTGGTGATGAAAAAGAGAAACTTCTTAAGGAAATCAGGACATTCCACTCTAAATTAATTTGTGGTTGTGATAGTCCCCCAGCTGGGAAGTGGGACTATAGCAGATGCCCACTAGTTCTCACTCCTGAAGGAGTTAATATTCTTTTTGATTCAACAGTTACCATTTCCGCTAATTCATTAGATAAAGTTAGAAATGTAGTTTCTCAACTTTAGATGTAAATCAATTGTTTATTGTATCTTTTAGCATCGTTGTTGTTTGAGTTGTAATCTATTACTATAATAATAATAAAGAAAATTTTCATCTTGATTTTGACTTTATTTTGTTTCTTTTTGCTTATATAGGAGCTACAATTATCTACAGCTCCTCTCCCTTTTGATTTAATATCACACATCACCAATCTTAGAGATAAACTGTTAAAATCATGTGGAAGGAGTGAACTTATTGATGATATCTTACTAGAACGCTTCCATAGCAACGTCGAAGCCTTGAAATGGCATAAAAGATATTTTGTTGAGAAAACCATTGCTAGTAACCTGAAAGATCAAATTGCCTATCTTGAGGTCGATGTCAAAAACAAAGATGAAATGATTTCATCACTGAAGCGACAGGTAAAGTCAAACCCTTCGATCGATTTCAATTATAAGATGTATAAGATGTCAGAGCTTATTCAACAAATTAGCGACTTGGAGTTGAAATTGAAGGACAGTCAGGCATAGTGTGAATCATTGGAATTCATTATGGGAGACAAGATTTCGAGCATTGATTTACCGACTCCTTCTACTACTCCCTCTGTTTCCAGACCCACGAGGTCAAATTCTCCCGCTGTTCAAAAATTTCCCTCAATGATTAACCCTCCTTTAGGTTTAGATGAGAATGTTGTGGGTAACTAGTGCAGGAAAGTTAAGTTCGAAATAGCTAAGTATTTTGATAAGCAACAAAAAGCGAAATATTCGCAAAGTATCAATGAGTATGCCGCCAAGATTCAGAAGCTCGAACGCGATAATTACTTCCTTCTGAAGCGCACTGCGGAATTAGAAAGGGAAAACAAGACCCTTAGGGGCACAACAGAGCTTTCAACCGTGCTTTGAAGACAAATATTGATGCGATTGATGACGTTGACAGGTTAAGGAGGAAGGAAAAGAAACTTAAAGAAGTTCTCTACGCCGCAATTCGTCACATAGTCGATCCTTCGATTGCTGAGAATCTTAGCAAGGCTGGTCAAGACTTATGACATATTTATATCTTTAAAATTGTTAACAAGAAATTTTATCAATATCCCCAATGCTTTTATAAGATAATTATATTTTAACGTAACCATATGATTGAGATGATTCTCGGCTCTAAAAGTGTATGACTTGGTCAAATTGATTCGGGTGAAAAGAATAGTGAACTACCATACCTTTTGACTTTGTCGAGAGGTATAATGAGGCTTTTTCAACCTTCCGACTAGGTTGATGGTATATTAGATTACCAATCCTTTCAACCTTGTGAAAGGTTATTATCAAGATTACTCCAACCTTTCGACTAAGTTGGAGTAAAAGCAAATAGCAAAACCTTTCGACCTTGTCGAAAGGTAGTTAACAAGATCACTCAACTTTTTGACTTGGTTGGAATAGAAGTAAGTTGCCAAACCTTTCGACCCTGTCGAAAGGTTGTTAACAAGATCACTCCAACCTTTCGACTAGGTTGGAATAGAAGTAAGTTGCCAAACCTTTCGATCTTGTCAAAAGGTGTGACAAGGCCTTTCCAACCTTTCGACTAGGTTGATGTAATTCACGATCATGTAGGTTCCTGAAATCAACAATTTATCGAGTTCCATCTCCCCAAGGAGTTGAAAGCAGTTATAGTTGATGACTCCTACTTTCTTCTTAATCGTGTCAAAAGGTGACATGTGAGACCTTTTGACATTATTGTAAGGAAATGCATGACTCATTTGTCAACCTTAATTGCTTTCAGCCCCTTTTGGTGTCTATTTTCCTTCGATGGAATCCATTCAAAGGGTTTACTAGTGCTTAAGGGAGTAGATTCACTTCGAATGAAGTCCATCTCGAGTGGTTATAAGATACATAACCCAGAATTCCATTGGAAGTAAACCTTTCGACTAAGTCGAAAGGTTTTCCTCCTTTTGAAGCAGTCCCAGTTTTATATCTTTAACCCATATACTTTTCTTATATAAGATCAGTTTAGTTATTCCCATAACCATGCATTCAGCATATGCGACACATCATCATCACTTTATCTTCCCACTTTAAGTATGGATTTAAATAATGATGTGTTTTGATGGGGAATGTCTAAGTCGATCTTATACATAGCATAGATCAAAAGAGATTATGAGAAAAAGGTTGAAATCATGTGCAATTGATCATTAGTCTAGCTAATGATCTTAATGATTCTCCTCGTTGGCAATTTCTTTCATGAACAAGCCATCTCCATTTTATTCATATCAAAAATGAGTTACAAGAAATTGAGCTCTCTCCCCAATTCAATTTAGGGTTTTTCCAAGTACGATTATCACTATGAAAGTAGAGAAAAGACGATGAATTCGATATTCAGAATCCGGCCTCTAAAACAGAACCCCTTGTGTCTTATTTATAGATGCTGGTTGGCCCTTTGTCGCGCCTCACCTTTCGTCTGAGTCGAAAGATCTCCCTTTTATATGCCACCTTAAACCTTTCGACTTCATCGAAAGGTTATGAACCCTTCGACTGTATCGAAAGGTTATGAATCTCTCGTGCTCATTGGTTCATCCCTTTTGCTTCCCTGCTTTCGACCTTGTCGAAAGGTCTCCTTTTTGTATGCTGTTGTGAACCATATGATGTTTTGATCCTTACGACCTCATCGAAGGGTTTTTCCTTGTTATGAACCTTTCGTCCTTGTCGAAAGGTTTGTCCTTCATGTGCTATTATGAACCTTTCGACCTTGTTGAAAGGTTTGCAATTCTTATGCCTTCATGATCCTTCCATCTTTATTGAAAGGTTTGCCTTTTTTACTCTTTTGCGAACCTTTTGACCTTGACGTAGGGTTTGTCTTCACTGTTGTTACGAACCTTCCGACCTTATCGGAAGATTTGTACTCCAGTTAAACGTTGTCATGAGTTGTATTTCCCTTCAATGTTGTTGAATGGTTTTCTTTCATTCCTTTGCCTTTGCCGACTTCTAAATGTTGCTTTCTTCGTAGCACCTTTCGACGTTGTCGAAAGGTATCCTGGATGCGTCTTAACCGGTTCGAAAGGCTTTCTATGCTTTCGAAAAGGTCAGTTCGTGGTGAAATCTTTGACTCCAAAAGGTTTGATTGTGTAATTGAGGGAACACTATTGATTGCTTTTGAAAGGGGCTCTGAAGTCATTATTGCTTTCCCATCTATGTCGAACGGTTGGTTGTGGCGGAAAGTCCTATTTGTTTCCATCTGGGTCGAAGGCCTTTGCATTGTATAAACAGTTGGCCCTTCGAAACATTCTTTTTAAATCTTTCGTGATGACTTGGCCTGTCTCTTCATCAAAACTTTAATTTTATTATCCTTTATTCATACTTCTGCTTTCAAGTAGATTTTATGGTTAACAAAAATATATACACTTGTCTTGTATATATGTGAATAACTTCATAAGATTTTTAAATAATTTTATGACTTATGTAAATCATATCAACTTTGTAAATATCACCTGATTTGTAATCCTTTCTGTAATGTCACTTCCGAAATGATTTTTGATAGCTCATACATTGATTTCTATACTTGCTGAATCTTTCATTTCTCTTTGTTGTGCTGATTACCCTGGAAAGTACGAAGCAAACAATATTTCTAATTATTAGCTTGAAATTGACATACCAGTCTATGTATATTATTTCTTAGTTTAACAAATCATCCTATTAATTGCATAAAAAGTAGTTTATATTGAATGCCTAAATCCCATCTTTAACCATGATGAGAAATAATTAAGAATTCAACTCCAACCATGATTGGAAATCCCACCCTCAAACAGGGGTATAAATGTTGGAAAGTAATCTTCAAGAGCCATTTAATAAAGAGCTAAATCCAGAAATCATTATCTGAATATTTGGAGTAGAAATCCATTGACCCATTCTTGGGTATTAATGAAATTTGAAAAATTAGAAATTCGAGACCCCGATTCGGAAACTTATAATAATGATCTTCATGAGAGTATTCTTTGACCCAAATTTAGGCATTTGTGATGGATAAATAGAAATCCATTATTGAAATTTTAAACCTAGATTAGGGCTCAAATAAATAATAGTCTCGATACCCAGATTCGGGTATTACAAGGATAGCCAGTGATCGATAAAGACCCGAAACCCAGATTCAGGTATTAGTAAATGAACTTCTGAAATGAATATCGCGAAACCCAGACTCGGGTATTAATTGATGAAATTCGGATATGAGAGACTCGAAACCCAGATTCGGGTATTAATAGATGATGTTTAGAAATGAAAGTCCCGACACCTAGATTCGGGTATTAATATGTGGAGTTCTGTTATACTCCTTTGATATATGAACCCTTCAGGTTTTGTATAGAAGTAATTTGATTGGTTGCCTCTTGAGCTCGGACGTTTCAGTCCAGAATTGAATATGTTGTTTCTCGAGCTTGAATATCTCACTCTTCTATTTAATGAGCCTCCTTTTGGGCTTGGATGTCTTAATCCATTATTTGATGGGCCTATAATTGGGCTTTGTGATGAACGGGCAATTCCGTACCCGCCCCCATAGGCTTTTCAACCATCCCGCTACCCTTTTGCTTTTCAACATAGGGACACTCCTGCTTTTCAACATGGAGGTGACTACATGTGGTACCTCGGATCTGCTTTTACGGCAAGCCTCTTGACTATCAACCAACCCTTTCACACTTGGGACATGTAGGGGTAAGAGTCTAAGCTTCTTCACTGTTCACAAAGCGAGAAACACCTATCATGCTGAACATAATCAAGCAAATCCGATACCCGTTGAATCAACAATGAACCACACATGTCCGACCCAAAATGCACAGACTGATGGAAAGTCAAGTGAAAGAAAAGAAGAGAGAAGAAGAGAAGAGAAGAAAGAGAGAAGATAGAACCAATCAGAACAATACAGAATCTCACATCGTAGCGGAAAACATATAATACCATATCAATGATCTTTACAAAACAGAAACTGTATATACATGCATCAATCAGAGTTCAACAATCAATCAATAGTTATCAGCCTGGACAGTTATAATAACCTGTCCTCACAAATGCCGACAATATACAACAACTAAACACAATGGATAATCAAGCAAAATAGGTACGTGTATATGAAAATGAAGATCTCCAGCTCTCCTGCTGAAGCTCCAAAAGCACCAATATGAACCTGTAAATATACTCGATCTGACCCGAGCATTGAAAGGGAAGAATGCCTAGATCAGTCTGGTAAACCAGCGTGAGAAATACACTCAACTGAATTTATTAGATTACCAAACTTATCCTTTATCAAAACAAAAGTATCTCGTAAGACAAGTCCACACATAAACACGGACATGTTTTTACCTTACGATAACTAAAACATTTCAAATCGAATCATCTTATATTATACTGGTGTCTAGTATATACAAATAATATTAATCATAACCGAAATTGTTACATTGATTAAATTCTAGCATATAGCCTAAAATGGGTAATACAATCAAAATGGCAGGTACGTAGTGGAGTTTGGATTTCCATACAAATGACCAGGTGAAGGGACTACCTTCCAAAGGGGTACACCTCTAGATGGATGTCCCGAGGCACAAAACATCTGCCCTCTACCAACACAAGACTGGCCCACCTCTATAACTAGATGGTACCGAATATGTCATCCTCCGGTCGTTACCAACCTTTACCGAGGGCCCTCTACCATACAAATCACAATAATCAGATACACGACGTCATAGCATATAAAGATATATCTAGAAGAGGATGATCATATCCTACTTGGGAGTGACCCACTTAGCCTTGCCGCATCTAACCCTTTTTTGGTCATTTCCGTTTGATGAGGCCTAAGGTAACGATTACCTTTCACAAATCACAGTCACATCACTATGAATGCCACATGGCCATTTCCGTTGACTACTAATTGCCTTCTACAAAAATACAACCCTTAAGCTTGTACGTCTCAAGGAAGGGTGTTAAGCTAAGAGAAGTTGCCTTCTCCGCCACCAAACAGATGTACGTTTGTAAAAACCAATGTACGTAATCTTTAGAAATGCAACGTCAGACAAACATTCATACAAGTTTACCAGGAATAGGACAAACCGAAGGCACTTTCCTACCACATCCTGTCGGGAAATCCCTAGGATTAGTAGTGAATAGTCCTTGCATTGGATATTTCATAATAAAGAGACCACTGCTATTGGATGTATATGGGGTTTTAACCCCAAACGATCAACAAGCAGTCCTCCACTATGAAAATCTAGAATATCAATATCATCATAAGAAACCTGCACAATCGTCGCATATATGTTGGTCTGAAGTTGTTTTCAGATAAATCTAATCCCGGTCTCTTCGCACCAACAACGCAAAAGCGTTTCTCAACCTCACACAGAAACTAAGTCTTATAGACTTATCACGTCTCCAACTTTCAACTTGCTATCCTTCGGGCCAAGAAGGAAGCTCGATAGATTGGAGTAATACTCCGAACTAACGAATCAACATCCTCAACACAAACGATAATCAAGCCTACACAAAAGGCTACGTACTAAGTGTACGACTAAATAATTCCCACATCAAGTCGAGGAACTAAAATGGCCAAATTTGATAGTCGATTATTTAACTATCAAAGCAAACAAACAAATATTTAGCACCATATACAATCACCAGGCCCTTTTAATTAATCTTTTATTTATTTAAATTACTTGCCAAATATTCACTTATAAAATCCATTTATAACTCCATTTTATCATTTACAAAATTCCTTAATAATTCCTTTACTTTGATTTATAAAAATTCAATTTTATAAATCTTCTATATAAACCATTTATAATAAGTCCAAAATCTCAATTTAAATTATATTTACAAAATAGTTCATTTCATATTCCAAAAATCACATTTTGGTACATTTCACAAAAATCATAATTTTTATAACATAAAAAAATTATAACTTTTATTTATTCAAAATAAATTCAATTCCTTTACAATTCAAAAATCAATAAAACATCTATTTTCAAAATCACTTGAAAATCCTTTTTAATTTGAAAACATCACTTTAACATTTTCAAATTTCCAAAATAGGCCCAATGCCGCAACAGCACTAAATACATCAATCACGGCATCCAAACATCATATATCACATGATAATAGCATATATCACAATATTTGTAAATAAACCAGTACTGGTGAGGAATCCAGTTGGATCCCTCCAACCTATCACCTGCAACAAATATACATATGAGAATATGTGTACAATGTCCGCTTCGAGGCAGATGCGTGTACAAAGGGTCATTCGCTCATACACGGGAACATATAGGGTCTCATCTTCTCCAATAGGCAGGTATATATCCAAATACCAATGAATATATGTACAATATATCATATATCATCCAAACAATCATCAATCAGCATAAATAACATTTATTCTCACTTATATAAAAATATCAGTGAGTCAGAAAGAGTGAGTTGTACTCACTTTGCTTCCAGTAGCAGTCGTAGTGTTTTATTCCGAATAAAATTAAACAACCGTTTAATTTTACCCAAAATTTTCACTAGCTCCAATCAACTCCAAACTAGATCTAAAATGTAGTGTTCATTGATACGGACCCAACGCAACTTGTTTCGTCAAAAATGGACCTTACATGAACAAGTTATGCATTTTAGAAGTTTATACGAGTTAATATATATAATTTCAATTTCAATTTTATTTTTTTAAACCTTTACTCGATCTGGGCCGTTGCTTTTACAACCCTAAGATATAGACCATGCCTTCATTTCTTCTTCCCCACCCAGACAAATTCGAACGAACAAACCCAAATAGCCGCCGCCTTTCACCAATTATTGCGCCACATCGGATCACCTAACCAATGATTGAGTACCACCATTCGAACGACCTTGCCGAGCTCCACCTTCACCGAGAATCTTGTGAAACTCGGTTGCATATTTGCATCGATTTTTGTGCTTGAACGTCGGCCATTCGGAGCCATTTTGCCGACGATCCCCTCAATAAAACTCGATCACCACCGTTCAAACTATAGATCTCGATATGCTTAACATTTTTCTAGTTGGATGTTTTGCTTGATATTGAGTGGATTTGGGAGATCGAGGGAAGAAAATTGGAAGTTTCTGGCTATTGAAATGTAAATGGCGGCTAGCCCTAGCTTTGTTATGGTTTAGTGAAAAATGAATAAAAACGAGTCCTTTTATAGAAAATTTCGAGCACTATTCATCCGGAAAATTTTCGAACTCCAATCGAAGCGTGCCGCCTAGCATTTATAATGTTTTACCGCTATTCCGAACACAATGGAATATATATCGGGAGCCAATTCGATCATATTGGGAAGATAGGTTTTCGAATCGAATTATTTAAATTTAAAATTCACTTAAAACAGATTTCTACGCGTTTTAGCTTCCCCCGGATAAACCGTAAATCCGATTGACACGAAATTTAAAATCTTATAATAATATAACATTACGGATCCAATGAAATTGGTTTCGTCAAAATCCGAGACTGTTTGAAAAATAGCCATTTTCATTCGTTAATTAAATATTAAAATATTAAATTTCTACAATTCAATTTTTTATAAATTAACTTTTAAATCAATTTCAAAAGTTCACTAACATCATTATAATTCAAATAGAATTTAATTTAACATTATAAATCATTTTTATTCACATTAAATTCAATTTTCAATTATTTACGCGATTTCAAAAATTAAATTAACAATTTAATTATCCAGTTAAATCACTATATTCGAAATATAAGTTATTCAGCTTATAAAATTAAGTTGTGAATATTTAAAATCAATTAAATATCCGAATTTCAAATGACTGAAATTTTGGGTCGTTACAGGCTTGGACATATTAGTCCATTTTTTGATTAGCCTCTTCTTGGGCCTGGACATCTTAGTCCATTGTTCTCCAATGCTCTTGGTTAGCTCATCTTAGAGGCAGGAACCAAGGACTTACCCGACCTCCATTCAGGAGGTGCCCTTCCCTGGCCATAGCGTGGCATAGACAAGGGCTTGTTCGGTGCTTTAACCTAGCCGTCTTATGGCACAGATAAAGGCTTACTCCATCCTCCCTCCAGGAGGTGCCTTACCCTGGCCATAGCGTGACGCGGATAAAGGATTGTTCGATGCTTTACCCTGGCCATCTTATGGCGCGGATAAAGGCTTACTCAGTCCTTTCTCCAGGAGGTGCCTTGACCTGACCAGAGGCGCGACCAAGTGCTTGTCCGGTGCTTTAACCTGGCCATCTTATGGCACAGCTAAAGGCTTACCGCCCTTCCTCCAGGAGGTGCTCTACCCAGCCAACTCGGTGCAGACAGAGGCTTTCTACCATCTTAGGTAGACTACCATCTTAGATGATGGTATCCAAATATAAGGAGCATTTCACTCCCAACCATGTAAATTTTCCTTAGAAAAGTATCTCTTTATTGATTTTTCTCAAGTTCCCTTTACAAATTCACGAATCTTTCCTTGTCGAAAGAAATTGATGAGCATCCCCTCCAGGGCTTTGCAACGATTGGTTTCATGGTCATTCATCATGTGGTCGTAACAGTAGGATCCTCCTAGATTCCTTTCATGTAACAACCCGTAAATTTAACCGGGTTTTAATAACGTTATTAATTGAAATTTTGTGAAACTTTAAACGATAAAATTTTGAAATATAAATTTAATATTTGGAATGCGTCTAGTTAAACATAGCAACTGGTAAATTTTCGTCCGAAAATATGAAAGTTTATTTCGCGCGTAAATTTACTTCAATTTAATCAGTTAAAAAGTAATAAAAATAAAATATCTTCGGAACCTAAATATTTTTACATAGAAAAATTCTAAACCATCTTCTGAGCAAGATGTCAGTTTGTCGTTTTTCCAAATTCGGACATCTTCGGCTTCGTCGATCTTATTTTTCAGCGTTTTTCTTGCATTTTCCGCTATTAGAAAATTTGAATTTTTTTTTATAATTTAATCGTACCGCTGATATCCGTATACCGTTTTGATCGTCTCGTCGTGCTGATCTCTACGGTGTATTCGATTGTCAAATTCGGAGTTCGTTGTACGTGGCACTTTACTTAACGCCTACCAATCGGTAGCCGTACCGATAATCGTTTCAGTTTTTATTTCCTCTACGCCTTTCCATTTTCTAAAGTAGTAAACACTGTTTGTTATTATTATATTCCACCGTTATTTACTAATAATTTTTGTCATTATTATTTTAGAATTCAAACGGGCTGACTTTACATTTTTCAATGTAAAAATTTAGTGAGGCGTTATATTTTTTTCTTCTGTCTATTGGTTTAAGCAAAGCGAAAACATATTCAGCTGTTGCCAGCTCATTCTCTTCATTCTTTACCTGCTTATTCATTTTTCTCCCATTGCATTTTTACTCCTCCCAGATCCACATGCTTCAACCGCCATCTACACTATTCTCCATCACAACCAAACTCCTAAGCTCTGTCGTACATGACAACACATCCGCGTTTTCCCTCTGGCCAGCAACTGACCTCCGCCTCGTTCCACCCTCCAACCAACTGCAGTACGTGCCGCACCCATTGGCTCTACCATCCTTCACGTGTTCCTTCAATAAGGTATATTATACGTGTTATAATATATATTATATTATAGAGCACTAATACATGTTTACAGTTTATAAGTTGCATGTTCATACTTCTGGCCACCTGTCCTTTCCCATCTTTATGAATTTACTTTGAAAATATCCAAGGCCTAGTTATGTAGTACGTGCACACAGCTACATACATCATTTGGAATAGCTTTAGTATATATATAATATATGTAACTCTATTTTATTTTTGTTGTTGTTTGGATCTGGAAGGGTGGTTACATGAGTTTACTAAATAAATGTGTACTATATACTACAAAGGAAGATATACTGGTATGTTAGTTTATATAGCACGTTTTTAAATATTTTATATAAGTTGTATATGATACTAATATGTTTCTTTGACTGTCCACATATATTTACAGAAAAATGTAGATTTACTATGGTATGCATATATGCTATTGGGTTTAGTTTATATTTTATGTATATCAGTTGGAGGTATATCGATATATTTATATGTTGTGTCTGAAAATAATGACATCTGTTGTTTACATAAATTATGTCTTTACAGTATTGTCTTACTTTTAGTTTTAAACATAAATAGTTATATGTATATGCAGTATAATATATCGGCTTTATATTTATTATATGTTGAGATATGGGTTGTTCCTGTCCTGGTCATCTGCTAATGTATATATTTGTAGTTTTATATATATATATATATATTTTTGACAAAGTTTGTTTAACATGGGTTATAGCATGGGGAAGTTTATATATACATCGATAATTTAAATTATTGATTCCGAAATTTTTTTTATATTTTTTTTATATATATAGTTTATATAATTGTATATATGTGTTTACTTACATCGATCATCTTCATCAATCAAATTTTGATTTGATTTCGCCAATTCCTATTTATCAGCTTCGTCATCGATTCGTGCCAATCTAGCAGTGCTTTGGATGCGTAACTCACTCTATCGTCAAATCGCTCTCTCTAGCCTCGAAAGGTGAGAAATCACTCACGATTAACGTTCTTTTATTTATTAAATTTGATTTCAATTGAAACGACAATTGAAATTTATTGTTGTTAGTTAATTACACTGTTATATATGCTATTACCTGTATCAGTTCACCTGTGACATCTGACACCATTAACTGTTAATTATGAAATGATAATCTAGTTTGGCTGATAATTTATTGATTGTTCGATGTTTATATTGGATGTTAATTTGTTAATGTTAAGTGATTAATAGTATGCCGAATTGAAATTGATATAGGATAGTTAACAATTTTAAACTAATTTATATGTTAAAATTTGATTAGTTGAATATGACCTCTTTTAATTGTTAAATTAATTGACCTGTAGAATAGTGATAATTACACTTTGAACCATCGACGTATTTTGGATTAATTGTTGTAGTATAAAATTGTAATTGAATGACAAGTGAAAAACCATATAAATAATTAGTGGAATAATCTTTAATCTGCATGAAATGATAGTGTAGATTCTAGAAATAATTATATTAATTCGTACAAATAACAATGCGAATTAATACGGTTATTTCGGGATTATTTGAATTGATTATTGGATTGTTATTGTTTGTTGTTATTGCTTGTTTATTTACTTTGACACCATCCCAGTTATCACACTGCAAGTTCCCTTTGTTATGCTTTGATTTTGAATTGAATTGGAATCGGGTTGAAATGATAAATACCCAAATTGAACTTTGACCTAGGATAGAAATTAAATAAAACCCGATTGGTCAATAATTTGATATAAAAATAAAACGAAAATTTTATTTGAATAAATAATATGGTTTTGAAATGAAGTTGAAATTTGAATTTTTATGAAAGGAAAATGTTAATATTTAATAATCTGAAACAAAGTATTTACAATGTAATTGATGAAAGAAGGTTGTTTAATTTGAGAAATGATTGAATTAAGTTTGAAATGATTAAAAAAAATTAAGTTTGAAATTATTAAACTTTGAAATTATTTAATAATTAAGTTTTGAATTATTTAATAATTAAATAAGATTGAAGTATTTAATGATTAAATTAAATTGAATTTTTGAATAAGTGAATTTTACTTCGTAATAATTGAAATTGAGTTTCTTTATTAATTAAGTTTTGGAAAATCATTTAAGTAAATAAGAAATTGAATTTCTTTATCAAGAAATAAAATGTGATTTATTGAAATTAATGTAAGACTTGAAATTTAAAGAATTTGATTTGATGAATTTAATTTAATTAAATTTGTAAGTTTTGATATAATGAAGTTGAATTTAAATAATGGATTTAATGAATTGGAAATTTAATGGAAATTGTTTGAATGGCAAATTTACTTAATGAATATTGAATGAAATTGATAAATGAATTTAAATTGATTTAAATGTTAAATTAAATTTATTTAAATGATTTGGAATGAAACTTATTTACGAACTTGAATCAATATTTGAATTGGTTTAAAAAGAAATTGAAAATATAATTATAAGATTTTGAAATGGTAATTTTGAAGTTTTGAAACGAAAAATTTGGAAATTGATTTCGAAAGACAAATGAAATGTTGATTTACAAATTCTAATTGAAATTGAATTTGATTTGGTTTGGAAATATATAAACGACCAATCGGTGAAATAATTACGGAAGTTATTAAAAAGACCGGGATCAGATATGGACATACTCTCTGTCGATACCGAAAACCACTTTAATAACTAACATTCGTGGAGTGTTGATCCAGAACGAAGTGGTTGGAATGATGTTCGTGATGACTGAAGAAAGAGAACGATAATGGATAGCCTTGACACTTGTGTCAAATTGGAAATGACTAAAACAGGAGCCATGCCTGGCCAATGGAGGTCAGCTACCTCAAGCGAACACACTTCTTCGAAACTATTCATTACTTGTTGTCCATTGGTGCACCCTTGATTTTGGGAGTGTTGTTTCACGGTGTTGCGGTCGCTGCGGCGATGCGTTCTCACCAGTCCGGAACAGGCGAACGGTAGTGTCACTACCTTGGGTATTGCCTCATGTGCCTTGTCATACTTGTATTCCCTATTCGCGACCACTATGAATTTGTTTTGTACCTTTAGTATATGGATTGCCCTCTGGTGACTTCCGGTTTTGGGGAAACTACGGTCTTGTATATGCTTTTTGGAATAAAAATGTGTTAAGGATGGAATGGGCCATGACTTAACACTATTTTAATACCTTATATTACTGATAGACATTATCTACTTAGCGTACATTACTACATAGTAGATAGTTTAACGGATCCTTAAAGGATGGTTATTCCAAACATCCTTTGAGTTACTTGTATTTCAATTGCTATTTCACTTGAGTTGGATTTATTGATATAAGAATGTTAATCCTGACTCGAGTGTTTTGTATTTTGCTTTACGCTCGGGTCAGACTGAGTGTACCAGTATTCGAGACTCACCTTTGAAGTTGGAGCTTTGCTTGAAGATCCAGCCATCTATTCTGGTTTCAGTATTCGATGATTCCAGTGATGTATTCTGATTTGTATCTGATGTATCGTATTACTCTTCCGTTGTATCTGGTTTAACTCCGATGTAACTTATACATTTATATAGTAGCTTCATGAACTACTATCTCTTTTAGTTCCGCTGCATTTATTACTCTGTGATCTATGATTATTTTATTTACTGTATATGTTCAGTTTTGCCAAATTTAAATTAACAACGTGGTATTTTGAGAAATTCTATCCCGGCATGAGTGTCTACCTATACTCTTATAATGGATGCGAATGGTCCAAAATATTGGGTCGTTACAGTTGGTATCAGAGCTTTGGTAGCTCTAAGCAAAACTTAGCATATAGGGTAAATGTATTTACAGAATCACTCTCATTCGAGTTTCAATCTCTTTCTTCTGATTTGATTCCTTTGAATTTTGGGACGTTTCCTGCGGTTCCAAAAATTCATTCGTGTCCCTCACTATTCGTCTTCTTTCAATTCTGGAGCATCACATAGCTCCACTTCGAATGACCCTTATAATGAATCGGCGGTCTCGCTAAACTTCGAATGATTTGTAAAGGGGTGAAACTCCTTTACAATTGGCATTGATTTACCGAAGATTTATGTATCATCGGTTTACAATGCTATCTATCTCCTTCTATACCTGAATTCTATTTCTTGAGATCGAATGTCGATTTACCTCGGAATTCCACCTCGATGTTATTCTTGAATTCACGGTCGACCCGGTTATGGTTGCCCGCGATTTATACAAGATTATCTATTTCCTTATTCGGTTAAATAATCATCTTATCTTTCATTCCAACTTATTCTCAAATCAAAATTTTCTTTGATTGAATTAATCAAATTTGAATCCCTATCCTTGCTTTGAAATCCGTTACTATATCGTTGAGCGAGGAAGTGTATTTGTAAATTAATATTTTAAAATGTTTTAATATACATTGTGTTGTTTGAGTTGTTGATGTTGATTTGGGTTTTCGATCGATTCGTCTGATCAACGCTATCGATAGGATTTCCAAAACACTTGAGCAGAGCAAACTGACACAATATCGTTTTCAAATTTGGTAAATAAAATAAAAGTTTTGTATGATTATATTATATATAAATATAAGTTTTCTGAAATTAAATTGTTAATAAATTTGTTGTCTGAAATAATAATATTTGATTTTCATTTATTATTTTGTAAACCATTGACTATTGCATAAAATAAATAAATGAATTTATAAACTTGGTTATAAATTAATTGAAATTTGAAATGAAATTAAATTAAGAATTTGAGAATTTAATTTCCAATGATTTTGAACTATGGTTTTAAAGGTTTAAAATGCACATTATTTAAATGTATTTTGACTATAATTTGTTTCGAAAGAATTTTAATGTATATTATTTAAAGTATTTTCAAATAGGAACCGTTTTCAAAGAATTTTAAAATGTTGAAATCAGTGCTCTTCTCTTTATCGCTGGAAAATAATTTCGGTGATGGCGGCCGCATCATCGACATTCATTTTCGAGTTTCGGAGTGGAGAAACCATTATGTAGCTTTGCTACGGTTTTGTTTTAGAAAAATATTTTGATTTGAATGTCTTAAATATGACTGGATATATATATATATATGGGAATATTATTTTAAATTTAATTTGATTTAATATATATAGTATATACATAATTATTTCTAAAGGGTTTGAAATTAAATGGAAATTTAATTCTTAAAAATCATGTTAAAAGATGTTTTCAATTATAAATAAAGCTAAATTTTGAATAAGTATTTAAACTTGAAATAATTGAATTTAAAAAAAATTATTTGTATAATACTCAATTTCATTTCAATATAACTTACCTAAATTATTCAGAAGTTAAAATGTAATTGGATAATATACAATATAAAATGATTTTATAAATAAAATTTGAGTGTTATAATAAATGGTATACACTTAGATTTTTTTTAAAAAAAATGCTAATAAAGATGATAGAATAATAAGTTAATTAAATGAGATGAATATAATAAATTTTGTTCTGAAAGAATTAACAAATTGGAATTAGATCAACTTATGGAAATACCTTAAAATTAAACCAATTATTGAATATAAATTAATTTAAATTGAAATTTATATGGTTTAAATTAATTTATATGGTTTAAATATATGTAATAAGATATATTAAGTGGAACAAATTGAATAATAATTCGGAATATAGAAGAATTAAATTTGTTGAATAAAATATGATTGTAATAAATGACTAATCAAGTTTATGATTTTAGAAATTGTTAATAAAGGATAATTGGATAATAAAACAATGAATAAATGAGATAAATAAAATAAAATTTTGTTTTGAAGAAATCTTTTGGTATCAAATATCAATAAATTAGAATTAAATCAACTTATTGAAATACCCTGGAATTTTAAATCAAATATTGAGTATTAATTAAGGTAAATTGAAATTTATACGGTTTAAACTAATTGTTTTATTTTGTTTCAATCTGTTTTTCTTTTTGGTTGTTTCTATTCTCCTACCTCCTTCCTTTTTGGGGACGAAAAATTTTAAGTGGGGGAGAGTGTAACGACCCGTAAATTTAACTGGTTTTTAATAACGTTATTAATTGAAATTTTGTGAAACTTTAAACGATAAAATTTTGAAATATAAATTTGATATTTGGAATGCGTCTAGTTAAACATAGCAACTGGTAAATTTTCGTCCGAAAATATGAAAGTTTATTTCGCGCGTAAATTTACTTCAATTTAATCAGTTAAAAAGTAATAAAAATAAAATATCTTCGGAACCTAAATATTTTTACATAGAAAAACTCTAAACCATCTTCTGAGCAAGATGTCAGTTTGTCGTTTTTCCAAATTCGGACATCTTTGGCTCCGTCGATCTTATTTTTCAGCGTTTTTCTTGCATTTTCCGCTATTAGAAAATTTGATTTTTTTTTATAATTTAATCGTACCGCTGATATCCGTATACCGTTTTGATCGTCTCGTCGTGCTGATCTCTACGGTATATTCGATTGTCAAATTCGGAGTTCGTTGTACGTGGCACTTTACTTAACGCCTACCAATCGGTAGCCGTACCGATAATCGTTTCAGTTTTTATTTCCTCTGCGCCTTTCCATTTTCTAAAGTAGTAAACACTGTTTGTTATTATTATATTCCACCGTTATTTACTAATAATTTTTGTCATTATTATTTTTGAATTCAAACGGGCTGACTTTACATTTTTCAATGTAAAAATTTAGTGAGGCGTTATATTTTTTTCTTCTGTCTATTGGTTTAAGCAAAGCGAAAACATACTTTACCTGCTTATTCATTTTTCTCCCATTGCATTTTTACTCCTCCCAGATCCACATGCTTCAACCGCCATCTACACTATTCTCCATCACAACCAAACTCCTAAGCTCTGTCGTACATGACAACACATCCGCGTTTTCCCTCTGGCCAGCAACTGACCTCCGCCTCGTTCCGCCCTCCAACCAACTGAAGTACGTGCCACACCCATTGGCTCTACCATCCTTCACGTGTTCCTTCAATAAGGTATATTATACATGTTATAATATATATTATATTATAGAGCACTAATACATGTTTACAGTTTATAAGTTGCATGTTCATACTTCTGACCACCTGTCCTTTCCCATCTTTATGAATTTACTTTGAAAATATCCAAGGCCTAGTTATGTAGTACGTGCACAGCTACATACATCATTTGGAATAGCTTTAGTATATATATAATATATGTAACTCTACTTTATTTTTGTTGTTGTTTGGATCTGGAAGGGTGGTTACATGAGTTTACTAAATAAATGTGTACTATATACTACAAAGGAAGATATACTGGTATGTTAGTTTATATAGCACGTTTTTAAATATTTTATATAAGTTGTATATGATACTAATATGTTTCTTTGACTGTCCACATATATTTACAGAAAAATGTAGATTTACTATGGTATGCATATATATGCTATTGGGTTTAGTTTATATTTTATGTATATCAGTTGGAGGTATATCGATATATTTATATGTTGTGTCTGAAAATAATGACATCTGTTGTTTACATAAATTATGTCTTTACAGTATTGTCTTACTTTTAGTTTTAAACATAAATAGTTATATGTATATGCAGTATAATATATCGGCTTTATATTTATTATATGTTGAGATATGGGTTGTTCCTGTCCTGGTCATCTGCTAATGTATATATTTGTAGTTATATATATATATATATATTTGACAAAGTTTGTTTAACATGGGTTACAACATGGGGAAGTTTATATATACATCGATAATTTAAATTATTGATTCCGAATTTTTTTTATTTTTTTTATATATATAGTTTATATAATTGTATATATGTGTTTACTTACATCGATCATCTTCATCAATCAAATTTTGATTTGATTTCGCCAATTCCTATTTATCAGCTTCGTCGTCGATTCGTGCCAATCTAGCAGTGCTTTGGATGCGTAACTCACTCTATCGTCAAATCGCTCTCTCTAGCCTCGAAAGGTGAGCAATCACTCACGATTAACGTTCTTTTATTTATTAAATTTGATTTCAATTGAAACGACAATTGAAATTTATTGTTGTTAGTTAATTACACTGTTATATATGCTATTACCTGTATCAGTTCACCTGTGACATCTGACACCATTAACTGTTAATTATGAAATGATAATCTAGTTTGGCTGATAATTTATTGATTGTTCGATGTTTATATTGGATGTTAATTTGTTAATGTTAAGTGATTAATAGTATGCTGAATTGAAATTGATATAGGATAGTTAACAATTTTAAACTGATTTATATGTTAAAATTTGATTAGTTGAATATGACCTCTTTTAATTGTTAAATTAATTGACCTGTAGAATAGTGATAATTACACTTTGAACCATCGACGTATTTTGGATTAATTGTTGTAGTATAAAATTGTAATTGAATGACAAGTGAAAAACCGTATAAATAATTAGTGGAATAATCTTTAATCTGCATGAAATGATAGTGTAGATTCTAGAAATAATTATATTAATTCGTACAAATAACAATGCGAATTAATACGGTTATTTCGGGATTATTTGAATTGATTATTGGATTGTTATTGTTTGTTGTTATTGCTTGTTTATTTACTTTGACACCATCCCAGTTATCACACTGCAAGTTTCCTTTGTTATGCTTTGATTTTGAATTGAATTGGAATCGGGTTGAAATGATAAATACCCAAATTGAACTTTGACCTAGGATAGGAAATTAAATAAAACCCGATTGGTCAATAATTTGATATAAAAATAAAACGAAAATTTTATTTGAATAAATAATATGGTTTTGAAATGAAGTTGAAATTGAATTTTTATGAAAGGAAAATGTTAATATTTAATAATCTGAAACAAAGTATTTACAATGTAATTGATGAAAGAAGGTTGTTTAATTTGAAAAATGATTGAATTAAGTTTGAAATGATTAAAAAAAAAATTAAGTTTGAAATTATTAAACTTTGGAATTATTTAATAATTAAGTTTTGAATTATTTAATAATTAAATAAGATTGAATTATTTAATGATTAAATTAAATTGAATTTTTGAATAAGTGAATTTTACTTCGTAATAATTGAAATTGAGTTTCTTTATTAATTAAGTTTTGGAAAATCATTTAAGTAAGTAAATAAGAAATTGAATTTCTTTATCAAGAAATAAAATGTGATTTATTGAAATTAATGTAAGACTTGAAATTTAAAGAATTTGATTTAATGAATTTAATTTAATTAAATTTGTAAGTTTTGATATAATGAAGTTGAATTTAAATAATGGATTTAATGAATTGGAAATTTAATGGAAATTGTTTGAATGGCAAATTTACTTAATGAATATTGAATGAAATTGATAAATGAATTTAAATTGATTTAAATGTTAAATTAAATTTATTTAAATGATTTGGAATGAAACTTATTTACGAACTTGAATCAATATTTGAATTGGTTTAAAAAGAAATTGAAAATATAATTATAAGATTTTGAAATGGTAATTTGGAAGTTTTGAAACGAAAATTTTGGAAATTGATTTCGAAAGACAAATGAAATGTTGATTTACAAATTCTAATTGAAATTGAATTTGATTTGGTTTGGAAATATATAAACGACCAATCGGTGAAATAATTACGGAAGTTATTAAAGAGACCGGGATCGGATATGGACATACTCTTTGTCGATACCGAAAACCACTTTAATAACTAACATTCGCGGAGTGTTGATCCAGAACGAAGTGGTTGGAATGATGTTCGTGATGACTGAAGAAAGAGAACGATAATGGATAGCCTTGACACTTGTGTCAAATTGGAAATGACTAAAACAGGAGCCGTGCCGGGCCAATGGAGGTCAGCTACCTCAAGCGAACACACTTCTTCGAAACTATTCATTACTTGTTGTCGATTGGTGCACGCTTGATTTTGGGAGTGTTGTTTCACGGTGTTGCGGTCGCTGCGGCGATGCGTTCTCACCAGTCCGGATCAGGCGAACGGTAGTGTCACTACCTTGGGTATTGCCTCATGTGCCTTGTCATACTTGTATTCCCTATTCGCGACCACTACGAATTTGTTTTGTACCTTTAGTATATGGATTGCCCTCTGGTGACTTCCGGTTTTGGGGAAACTACGGTCTTGTATATGCTTTTGGGAATAAAAATGTGTTAAGGATGGAATGGGCCATGACTTAACACTATTTTAATACCTTATATTACTGATAGACATTATCTACTTAGCGTACATTACTACATAGTAGATAGTTTAACGGATCCTTAAAGGATGGTTATTCCAAACATCCTTTGAGTTACTTGTATTTCAATTGCTATTTCACTTGAGTTGGATTTATTGATATAAGAATGTTAATCCTGACTCGAGTGTTTTGTATTTTGCTTTACGCTCGGGTCAGACTGAGTGTACCAGTATTCGAGACTCACCTTTGAAGTTGGAGCTTTGCTTGAAGATCCAGCCATCTATTCTACTTTCAGTATTCGATGATTCCAGTGATGTATTCTGATTTGTATCTGATGTATCGTATTACTCTTCCGTTGTATCTGGTTTAACTCCGATGTAACTTATACATTTATATAGTAGCTTCATGAACTACTATCTCTTTTAGTTCCGCTGCATTTATTACTCTGTGATCTGTGATTATTTTATTTACTGTATATGTTCAGTTTTGCCAAATTTAAATTAACAACGTGGTATTTTGAGCAATTCAATCCCGGCATGAGTGTCTACCTATACACTTATAATGGATGCGAATGGTCCAAAATATCGGGTCGTTACATAAGCCATCCTTAGTAAGCAAGTAGACATTCTCTATGGATGTTGTTAAGTTGCATTCTTTTGTAAGTCCAGACTTGAAGCTTGGTTCTTGAGGATGGCTTTTTGACTTTTTGTTACTTGGCTTTGAGGTTTCACATTCTTCTGTTGCTTTTCTTTTCGCCACCCTTTGGAGTTCTTGAGTTGGAAGCGTTTTTGTAGCAGTTGGTTGCCATTTATGTGCAAAGGCATTGTAATCAGCCATTATTTATTTTTTAAAGATTGTGCCTTTGGAATAGTGTTGGATGGTTCTTCTCATTTGGTTGAACACAGTGCCACTTCCATTTGTTCTCTTTCCCAAAGCAAAAATAGAGGTGGGGCCAACATGAAAAGGGTTTAAGCTCCATTTCTCAGGATCGTATGATCCCGCTCTTTTCTTATTTATAATCCTCAGAGCTTCTAGCCTTAACCTTTGTTCTTCATTTTGATTGGAATCTTTGATGAATTTTGAGGGAAACTTTATCTCATGTGGCTCTGAGGATCCTTGTTTAGATCTTATGATTCTTCTAGCCGTGATTTAACTAAATTAGATGAACTTGAGATTGGGTTAAGTGGGGTTAGAGACAAGTTGAGTTGGGTGTTCAACCAAGTCAGCGGTTCAAGCCCTCCTTCTAGCACCAAAATGTTAATAAGAAATCTTGTCAACACCCCAAATTTGTGTTTTGGAATGAGGTTTATCCTTTAGGTAGATGGCGAGGAATGGAAGGAGTTTATCCTTTTTGAATTTCCTTTTTAGAAAATTGCTGTAGTAAGAAGTTGTTCAGTCAGACCTTTCGTCTCAGTCGAAAGGGTCGGCTTCTTCTCTTATCAACCTTTTGATCCTGTTGAGATAGATTGGCTTTCCTTTCGAAGGCTCACCTTTCAAAATAGTTAGGATACCCTGGATAAGGTTTTTCTTGGTTGGTTTCAACCTGGTTGAAGGCCTTTGTTGTTGCGTGGCTAGGACTTTATCCAAAAATTTGAGGCAGAGGTTTCGACTCTGTCGAATGCAAAATGTTAATTAGGTGTTATGACTTGATCTAGGAATCTGAGGTAGGGTCTCGACCTTGTCGAAAGCTGTAGGCTTAAATGTTTCAGGTTTGAATTGGAAATCTTAGGTTGTAGTGGTTTGGGGATTGGTTTCAAACTTGTCGAAAGCAGTAGCCCAGGGGAAGATAGTTTGGAGCACTTAACTGAAGTTATTTGAATATACAAGGTTTCGACTATGTCGGCAAGTACCTTTCAATGTAGGCGACACCTGAAATACAAGATCAAAACTGACAAAAGCTTTAAAAATAGTAAAAGTAAATTGAAATATTTGAGACTTCCCTTTCACAAGCAAAAGAAGACTTTATTACTAAAAATTCCCAAATCAATTATGAAATTATGGTTTACAGCTCTCTTGATTAAGAAAATACAAGCTTAGAGTGGAAAGAATCGAATCCCCAGAACCTGACCCCTTGGGTCTTTTTTATAGATGCGGATCAACACCTTTCGACCCTAATGCTTTCGACTTGGTCGAAAGGTGGCTGCCGAATAAATCAAGTATGCTTCTGCCTTTGTCGAAAAGAACGATTGTGCTTTTCTTCTTTGTGTTGCCTTGTAACTGCTTCCGACTCTGTCAATAGGCTTTGTCTAATGGTTTCGATGATGCTGGTTACGTCTGAGCTCTTGTTTTTGATTTGATGCAGAACCCTCCTAGATCACATTGGCTTCGACCGGTTCGAAAGGCTTATTATAGCTTTCAAAAGGGTTGTTCACGACAATGCTTGCTTTCACATGGTTTATATGAAAGCGAAACCTTTGGTTTCGAAAGGTTTGGCGCATATGCAAAGAGCTATTCTTCATTGTCTTCTAAAGGTACTGCTTTGACTCATTCGAAAGGTCTTCATGCATAT
Source organism: Allium fistulosum (assembly GCA_030737815.1). Taxonomy (NCBI): domain Eukaryota; kingdom Viridiplantae; phylum Streptophyta; class Magnoliopsida; order Asparagales; family Amaryllidaceae; genus Allium; species Allium fistulosum. Next base: position 1,338,933,784 of record CM060901.1, on the reverse strand, counting down.
GGATTCACCTAGTCGAAAGGTTATTACTGAAGGCGGAAGGATGCATTCGACTCCTTTGAAAGGTATGAACCTACTAGACCTTGATTGTAGAAACCTTTCGACACCTTCGAAAGGTTCTTAAGCTTTCAGACTTTGGCGATAGCATCCCTTCGACTCTTTCGGAATGTCTAGCTGGAGCTCTTTCTTCTTGTTTTCCTTTGTTCTCTGTTAAAATGGGTTTCGACTTAGTCGAAAGGTTTTTTTGGTACTAACAGATTTTTCACTCGATTCTTAAAGGTGAACACTTGAAATATATTTTTGATTTGATTCTAAACTTTTCCATCATATTATATGGCTATGTATGGAGAACGGAAGTTTCTAATTAAGGAACCAGATCGAAGTCCGCTCTAGAGTGGTCGAGTGAGCGATACTAGTTCGAAAGTTAAACTTGTATGATTGAGCAATCGATTGGATTTGATATTGCATACGAATGATATATGTGCATCGTACGGGCTTTAATATAATTATGTTTTTTGACATTACAAAATGAAAATTATAGGGTTTAAGCATGTGTAAGTAAGATGCAGGTTCATGGAAGCAAAGGCTAGTTGATGCCTTTGATTTTATGAGTATAGTTTGGTAGCCCGACGTATATGTACATGTTTATATTTTTTTTGGTTGATGGTTTTATGCCCCAGATATGAGAGGCCACTTGGCTTTTGTTTTCTTTTATTGGTGTGGGCCCATAGTGGTGATTTGTAGTATTTCCGATCGAGCCACGCAAAGGAGGTGCTGCCGAAATTTTTCGTAATTTTAAGAGAATTAGAGATTTAATAATCCATTTTGACTAATTGATTTTGAAAAGTTTAAGGGTTGGAGGCATTTTTCTTATTTTGGGGATGAAATTATTTTTAAATGGGAAAGAATGCAACAACCCGAAATTGGTCGTTTGATTATGAATATTTAATTAATTTTTAATATTGGAAAATATTGATTTTAAAAGTTTATAACTTGAATTCAAATACAGATATTATTAAAATACTTGTATTGTGAATTTAATATTTGAATAGTGATATCATGATTTAAATTAAATATTAATTAAATAGGTTTAATAGTCTTATTTAACTCCTTTTAATTAATAAACAATAGCGATGAATTCATTTTGTAAATTTATTTAGTAATAAATAGTTCAGATAAATAATAAGAAAATATGTTTTTAATATAACGACTCAAATTTTATTGACGTAATTTTAATTTAATTTATTTGATTTTTCTATAATTTTTTAATTTAAAATTATTTAAATTATCGTTTGACGATTTTTCGGTAAATAACGGTGTTTTTGGTGATTTTATAGAATCGGATAACCAATCCGTATTATTATTATTATAAGGTCGCATCCCTATTTTGAGCGCGGCCATATTTTTGTTTTGTCGATCGTCGTTCATACGCGAACAATTTTCTGTGCGACGAAGTGCAAAAATTCGCAAATTTAATAAATATCAACACTTAACCAAAACAGATCACATCCAATTTCCCTTTTCATTTTACTCTATTCCTTTTTTAGAAACTTAGAAAAAAAATTCTTGTAAAATTCAAAAACAAATGAAATAAAAATCAAATAAACAAAAAGGCTTGATCGTTGAGTTGGATATGGGTAGATCTACACATCCATACAAATTTTGGTATGCTCGGTGGAGTTTTGGTGAGCGTCAGTGGAAGGCGTATGCATTTTAGAACTAGGATTCAACATCTTCTAGGATCGAGGAGAAATTAGCACGGTTTGAAGCTAGATTCAGATTTGTTGGAGGAAGTATCTTCTACGACGAAGTTTTTGGTATGTTCGGTCGCCGTTTGTGATGTGCGACATCGCACAGTAACCTCGGCTAAGGGTTCGATCATGATTTTTTTTGGGTGGTTTGAGTTTTAGGCGGTTGGTGCGGGGAGGTAAAGAATTCAAAGAGGACTTAGGCGGTGGTGGTTTCGTGGCATACTTGTAACGACCCACTTTTACGTACAGTTTAAGCGGGCACTAACCACACATGACCCACTCAAATTTGAACGGAAAGGCGGATTGTTTGGGAAAGAAAGAAAAAACAAAGAAAAGAAGAAACTAAACAACATAGAGTCTCACAGCAGAACGAATAATCTATAATATACAACAAATCTTTACATAAAAACAAACTGCAATATATGTATATATACAAACATCAATCAGAGTATACTAACCTATTTCAACCCGGACAGTTATAATAACCTGTCCTCACAATTCCTGATAAATACAACAATGAGTGCAATGGAAAAATAACCATATAAGCGAATACATCTCTGGGCCGCTAGTTCATCTCCTGAAGCTCCAAAGTATCCATACTAAATCTGTAATATGCTCAGTCTGAGCCGAGCATTATATGAAGACAATGCTCGGGTCAGTCTGGTAAAACCAGCGTGAGAAACACAATCAAATGGATTCTTAAAGTTTATATAAACCTTTTGAAACAAAGGTATTTCATAAGACCATGCCACATATAAACACGGACGGGTTTTTACGTTATGATAACTAAAACCTTTTATATCAAAAATCCAATGATATTATAATAATGTCTAAGGATGAAAATAATAATAATCAAGTAACTATGATGCTCGTGAGTGTACACCACAACAATACTAGGTATGTAATCAAAATTTGATAAGGCACGTTCGCTAATTGTGTAGGATTCCATGGAGGTACTCTCGGTACTTTGAGAAATAGTCCTCCTGCACAAGGATCAAAGATATCCTTCCGAAGCAGCATACATCCCCAGTGATGTACCATAGGAAAAACATAGCTGGTCTCGCTAAGACCGAGCACATCGCCCCATGCATGCATAACAACTGTAGGTAATATCTAGGTGGAGTCGACTGCACCCTATGGGTTTGCCAACCCTACTGACCATGCCTCCTATCTCTGGTTTTAGTCATTACCACTGATGAGGCTACGTCCGGTGTTCCAGCTCATGCACCACCATCAAAACCGATAATGGAATCCCACATGGATTCCAATACCCCAACGGATCTCGGAATCACACATGGATTCCTATATCTCAAATAGATCTTGGAATCACACATGAATTCTCATTACCCAATAGGTCTCGAAACCACACATGAATTCCAACATCTCAATATATATCTCGAAACTCCTTCATAGATCCATATATGGCTTTGGAGTGGTTATGGTTTCGAGTCATCTCTTACAAGTACACACTTCCACTTTCCGGGCGCTCCAAAAACCAATTGTCGATTTGTCGGAATGCTCTATACAAGTTCTTTAGGAAGTAATCAGACAATACATAAGAGTGGGGATTACCCCCTAACCATTTAAGTGGACGGACCGCCTTACCATTTGTCCTAGAAGAACAAAACGAGTGTATACGTACAGTATAGCACCACCGATGGTAACTGTACCATACAATTCCCGTATTTCTCCTAGAAATTTCTAGAGTTAAAATCATTCGGCATTAAGTTGGGAATTTGCCTCCCCACCACCACAATCCAGAAGGATACATATTTAGGTCAAGATTTGATAGTCGGTTATTTAACTATCAAATAAAAAACATTCAAACAGAGATCACATTTCCCATGGAAACAACTAAGCCTCATTTAATTAAATTTCCATGAATTTGAATCTCTTTATCAAAAACATTCATATACTTATCTCATCGGAATAAGTATATTCACAAACCATCTATTTCAAGAATACTTGAAAACTCTTAAAAATAGATATGGAAAGTACCGTTCAATATCATCCATGGATCGCAGCTTACACAATGGTTACGTCGCTATCCCAACGAAAACATCGTAAACCGTAGGCAATCCCTGCCCCTCGAATTACGCCATGGAAATCAATCATTTCTTTCCAAACCCTCTTTATTTCATAAATATCTCCAAAAAATTTTGTAAAGCTTCTTGATCCAAGTCTTAATCTTAGAAAAGTAATAAATCCCATACCACTTAATAAACTTCTTTTCTTCAAATCACTAAATCATTTATAAATCTCTTTCTAAAATAATTCAGAGTCCAACTTCTTTCCAAAATTTTCAAAGTCTCTTTCCAAATTTATAAATTCTTTTGGTAACCCTTTTTCATTAAATAAACTTTTATAAGAATCTTTCCATTTTAAAACAATTCCCTTTTAAATAAACAACTTATTATTTTTAACCATCTTCTTATAAAACCATTTATTATCCAAAACACCATTAACAAACAAGTCTGTCATCTAAACACTTGTCACATAACAAGTTACCATCTAAACACCCTTTTTTATTTAATTATCTTTAAACCTCATTTAAAATAATAACTTATGACAACACTAATAATACATTGAATTAACATTAACCAATATAATAACAATAATATATTAACTTTAAAATATAATAAAATAAATAATTATAAATAAAAATTAACTTGTAAATAAAAGTTAACTTTAAATCAAAATTTTAAAATAACTTTAATTTTAACTTTTAAACAAATGATTACAATATAATTAAACATTTTAAAATAATAATTAAATAACTTAAAATAAATATACCTAAATATCTTTATAAAAAACTTAAAAGAATCCTAAAATAATTAACCTTTTAGTTTTATTTAAAATAATAATCAATTGTCTTTCAAAACATTTATAATAATAATTATCATCTTTAAAGTCTTATTAAAAATTAATAATTAATGATGATCATATTTAAAATAACTTTATTAAATAATTAAATTTTCAGATTAGAAAGAGGCTTAGCACTCCAGTGGTACTTAATCAAGTCACCATTAATTCCTTTACTATCAAAATTAATCCAAGTATTTACATCACATCCCATATGTAAATTAAACTGATAATTAACAATTGTTTATGAATACAACACTTATCCAATACCAACCAATTGTAATGTAATCAAGTGTCCACACTAATGTAATTGCAGAATGGGTTTAATTTCTACTAAATTAATGTCCAAATCTAACATATCCAGTTAATAATAGCAAAACGGGGATTTATTCTGCTAAACAGGAGTCCATTTAATTCAATTAGCGGAACGACGTTTTATTCTGCTAAACAGATGTCCACTTACCATATCCAATCCAATTCAACTCAATAATATTTTATTTGGCCAAATAAACATCATTTATTAAGGTATATAAATTTAACGACGTTATTAATTTAAATACTGTAATTTTAATTCAGTCCGATTAAATATGTCATAAATTTTTACATGTCTAGACACTACTAGAAAAGGCTTGAATTCCGACAGCGAGGACCGACGGCTTCCGACGGCTAATTTTCGACGGCGGCCGTCGGAAGCCGTCGGAAAACTGCGATTATAGGGCTCAGCAGAGCCCTCTTCTTCTTCCTCATTTCATACAAAAATTATATCAAAAAATCCCCAAATTCGTTCTCCAAGCTTCCAATCCCTAATTTCGAGCTTCCGGATCCTCCACGGCTGCCTAATCAACCTCCATTACTCTTAATCTCAGGTATAATATCTTATTTTTGTAAAAAATTCAGTTTTTACCATAATTTTAGATTTGCATAAATTTATAAATTAGGGCGAATTAGGGATTGCAATTGTTTCCAATAGTGTAATAACGGTTTATAGCATCACATGGTATACGTATTTCATCTTTTATCGTGAAATTGTGAAAAACATGTATAATTTGTGGTTGTTCATGTATATGTAAATTGTTGTGTATGCCTTTATTGTACGATTGTATACGTTAGTTGGAATAAGATAAAATGAATGAATGAACTCGAAGTATTATATTGTGCACGTATTTACTTATGAAATAAAAAAATGCATTACTCTAAATTATAATTGTGTATTAAAAAATGACGAAAATGTTAAACCAGCCTTAAGTTGATGTAATACGTCGAATAAATGTGTTAAATTAATTAATATATATTTTTGTAAATGTGAATAGTGAGTAAAACTGTATTTTTTCGTCAAATGCGCACATGTAATTGACAAATGTCCCTGTATTGGAAAATACTTTCCTCAAAAGTCTTCTATAGAGGAATCTAAAATACAATAAAATATTGCTAATAATACAAACATCTCTTTTGTTTTGATATCTTATGATTTAATAATTATTATTTTTAGGAAGTTAACTTCCTAAAAAGTGAATAGTGTACATTGCATAGTTTTTATTTTACAAATAGAAAAAGAATTCTCCAATCCAAAATCCACGTCTATTACTCACCGTTCATTAATTGAAAAATTGATGTTCTTTAATATAAGTATACTAAAAGAAACAACGATAGAAATTTTTTGAAAACAATAGATTTCGTGTATACAAATATTTCTTAAGCTACTTATTAGCATTCGAAAAAGGAAAAAAATTGTTCTATTAATTAGAATGCCAGTAATAATTAGATATATTTCAAATTATTCTATAAATAAAGCATTTTTATTCTCTAAACTAAGCATTTTCGTGGGCTGGCATTATAATACAAGCGAACTAAATCCAACGTACTTTCCTTTTTCTTCCACACTAGAAATGAATGGGTATAATGTATCTAATAAATGTGTGTGTGTATATAATGACAAAAAAATAGAATTACATTTTTAAGTTATGAATATGAACTTAACTAATATTTTTCAACTCAACTTATAAAGACACAGAGTCCAAAACATGAAATGATGGATTCCTTATTTAGGCCAAACGGCACTGAAGACAAGGGGATCATCAAGTAAGCCACTTGGCTGGATTTTATTCCAAAATTTTTGCACTAATATTTAATTGGCTTTTCTGTGTTTTGTTTTACATTCTTTCACTGTTATTGCGATGGCTTAAATGTAGTGTTTTGTTTTCTGAAAGTTATCTTAATTTGTAGGGAACTTATGCTTGATTTTTACACTAGCTCTGGCAAGAGGAAGCCTGAGAATATTATTATATTCAGGTAATATTGTATTTTGCTTCTTTTACAAGTTGCAATCTAGTTTCAGGCGCTTGCTAAATTTATTTTTACTTCTGCAAAAAGCATGAATTAATTTTTTGATATGAACATTCAATGCGTTTCCTGTCAACTATTGATTTGAGTTTACAAAGTTGTATTAAGCTGCATTTATATTGCAATTTGTGCCTGTCTGACTTTGTAGCGGGCACTGCTTGCTGTTTTTGCACCATGTTGAAATACTTATTCAAAAACAATAGCAGATAGTAAAGTCTAATTTTTGTTATTTGTACAACAGGGATGGAGTGAGTGAGTCTCAGTTCAATCAAGTAATGAACATATAGTTGGATCAAATCATAGAGGTATGATTTCATTAAGCATCTTATTATTACCTAATAGTTAATTGATACCATGTAATATAACACCCTATACTTTGTTATATCCAAACTAATTAGCTTCATCCATCACACATGAAATGCTTGTTGGTTTTGTTTCTCAAGTCTGTTTTTGTCAAGGAATGTGGTTAAACCATATTTATTGTACTCAGTCTATGCTCTACATAGCAGCCTTTTTTGTGCCAGGTGTCAATTTTGACAAATTTTAACTGACTAAACCATGATGGGTTCTGCCAGGAGAATTTTTCTTGCTAAATCTTGACTAAACCATGATAATGTTGTAATTTGGCAGTTTTTTCATTTTACATGCTTTGATCAAGAAGAAATTTCTGCATGTCTTTGTATTGTTAAAAAGGATGCTTTAATAGTTTTATAGAAATATATTCTATTAGCCAATGTTCCACCACATGATCTCCTCTACCGTGTTGAATTCTATTGTAGTTTTATTAAATTGGAGCTTGTGTTTAACTGTTGGCAGGCCTGCAAATTCCTTGATGAGCAATGGAATCCTAAGTTTACTATTAGCAATATTTATTAGCAATATTTTATTATATCTGGCAGAGATTGATTCATTGCTTGCTTGCTTGCTCGTTCAGGTATGTTTTGTTTTAGTTTTGAATGATTTGGTAGACGGGTGATTTAATTGTTGATTTATGTATAAATACGTTTGATACACTTGGTTTTATGGTTGTATGACGATGTGGATGAGGATGTTGATGATTTTGTGTATTCAAAACATGATAGAACACTTACTGTTATGATTATTGTCCATGTTGGGATGATTATGTATATTATGTATTTTTTTTGATTTAATTTTATTTATTTGTGTGTTTATTGAATATTGTGTAGTTTGGGTTTTAATATTTGGTTGGAATATTGTATACTGGATTGTGCAGTATTGATATAATAGTGTTTGGAAGAGAAATGTGGTTGAAAGGCTATATTTGCAGCGAAAATAAAAAAAACAAAGCAGATTTCCGACGGCTTCCGACGGTTCCCGACGGCTTACAGATCAAAATTTCCGACGGCTACCGGCGGCCTGTAGCTCATTATTTCCGACGGTTTCCGACGGATCCTGACACCTGTCGGCATCCGTCAGAAACCGCCGGAAACTGTTGGAACCCGTCGAAAATATGTTCGACAGGCACCGTCGGAAGCCGTCGGAAATACTGCTCTCCGACGTAGTAAATTCCGACGGCTTTTTCCGACGGCGGCCGACGGCTTCCGACGGCCGCCGACGGTTTTTGGCCGTCGGAAATTGCGTTTCCCCTTGTAGTGAGAGCTACTAACAATTTACACTAAAATGTTGTACTCATCCATATGAACCCAATACAAAAATCCGTATGTAAATCGGATTTCATATGAGCAAGATATAGCATTTCAAAGTTTTTGAAAAATTAAATTATATAATTAAATAACCAATTTAAAATCTCACCCAGTTATAACGGCCAAGCCCAATCTTCTCAAACCCGAACCCACTCCTTCCCTTTCTTCTTCCCCAAACTCCCTCTCCTCCATTTCAGTATCCATCTAAACATGCACGTCGTGCACATGCACCATCGATTCGCTCCACCATCCAACGACCTGAAGCCACCCACGCATCACTCTTCCTCTCCTCGTTCGATCACACCCACTCACCAAAGCTCCATGCCCCTCGAACGAAACCCCACCCGAAACCCGTATACACAAATCGCGTCCAGGTCATAGAAACCACGACAATTTTTGTCGCCGATCTTTGCCAAAAATTCAACACTCGAGCATCCCTCCTCCAAAAACACAACATTAAGCTCCGATTCGTGAATCGACGCCCGAATCAAAACCCAAACAGAACCTTGGTTCGGAATCATCGTCGATGACCATAACAAAATGCCGCTGAATTCAAACCAAAAATCCCCATCCTCCATACGAACTCAACGGTGCTTACGCCAACCTCCAATTTGTAATGGATTGAGAGATATAATTTTTCAAAGTTTTATGTTCATTTTCTTGGTTTACTGAAATTTGGCGGCCACTCGCTTTTCTCTCGACGAAATCGAGTGCTGTCAATTTCTAAAAATACTACGGATCTAGACGAATAACTCCCATGTTGGTTACTCAGGCTAAATGTCAATGGATTTGGATATGTGGGTTTTTGAAGTTGTAAACGGTGATCTTTTCATTACTGGAAATAAGAAAAATAAGGAGGAAGAAGAAGAACTCTCTATTATTTTCCTATGCAATCTTTTTTTTTTTGAATCCATGGTGTCGAGTGGTATTTAAAGGTGGAGAATGCTTCATGGTTAAGAGTTGAGCAAGGGGACAATGAAGTGAATGAGGTGATGGGAGGTGGTGGAAATGTCAGTGGAAGTGAAAGATGAGGGGGCTGAAGTGAAGTGAAAAGAGAGGGAAGAGATTTGATTTGGATTTTTTTTAAATATCTAGATATTTAGTATAGGCATTTCGGGGTATGATGCTACCCAATATTCCGTTTGTGTACGAACCGCGAACGACACAATAAAAATAAAATCGTGTATAACAATGTGACACAATCCTAAAACAACAATAAAATAGATCGATTATCCTATTTCTGTTAAATTTCAAATGTACCGAAGTTTGGCGCAAAAAGTGTCATATGAAAATTTAAATATTTTTTTAATTAAAAAGTACGGAAAAATTCTATAAATTAAATTAAAAATACGCCATCAAAAATTGAACAATCATTTGAAACATAGATTTTATTATAAAGACCCCAAATCGAATATATAAAACTATTTTAATATTCCATAAATCAAAGTAATAAAATTATGGGTCGTTATATTCTTCCTCCCTTAAAAGAATTTCGTCCCCGAATTTCACCACATGAACACTCAATACTATTCATAGGTCTGCATGATGTTCGTAAATCATTCATATAGAAAAACCGATTCGATCACTACTCAAATACATAACTTCACTTCCAAACTATATGAGAAAAGGAAATGATCTATGTACAACCTACGTACTCATATTATTGGTTTTCACTAATACCAATTATATTTCTGCTAAAATTATTTATGAAAACATTTCATAAAAATTCCAACTTAGGTTAAAACATTTCAGATGATACAACTTTATTCATGAAACTCTTTCACAAAATCATTTTACTTTATTCACTTGTATAATACTCTCCTACGTCCTAAGAGTATACAAAAAAACATATGATTTTTAATTTTGCTCACATTTAACTATTCAGATGGAGGCCAAAAATAATTTGGGTCTTAAAACTTAATCGACCAATACAACCACTTTACCCATTCGGTCTAGTAAGTAGCTAAGAGGAGTAGGACATTGGTATCCAAACTTCGTACTAGAATTTACTTTTCTTTAGACACTTAGAGGTAAAAATGTTTATTAGTCGGCCCAATAACATCAATTTTTTTAACTTCCTAAATGTTAAAATTAAAAGACACGATTTAATAAAACAAAGTTTATGAAACCTTCTTAACAAATTTGACCAATTAAAACTTCATTAGTTAACCCATTTTAAATCAAGATACACTTATATTTTGGAAACTTAAGAGTCAAATACCCAGATTTTCAAAAATCTTTTGAAATGTTATTGTATATGTTTTATCCATAACAAATATATATATATATATATATATATATATATATATATATATATATATATAGCCCGAGTAACCCCAAAATGAACCAAGAAACTGGGTACTACCAAATAGTATTATATATCCCCTTACCAAGAAGGGTAACACTTAAGTGAAGTGCCTACTGTTTGTACCAAAAATGGGCACAACACTCTTCGGAAGTTTTTGAAGAGATAAAAGCGAAGAAATTAAACTGAAAACGAAGATTATCTAACAAAAACTCCAATAAACAGAAACGTAAATACGCAGACAAGCAATTTAGAGTGGTTCGGCGTGTTGCCTACGTCCACTATGAAGTTTTTATTATTTTATTGATTCTCTTTCAATGATTACAAGCAATTACAACGAACAACAGCGGATTACAGCTTAGAATTCGAATTCAACAGCAAGAGTAAGATGCAAATCTCGATCCGGCAGAGTCTGGACGCTTGAGAAAAAAAAGAAAGATCCCTTTTCTGTAGGCTCTAGGGTGCTATTTATAGGCGTAAGAGGCTGATATTTCGCTCAAATCTTGGTAGACTTGTTCTGGCACGTGAGGGGGCCCACGCGACCAGTCTCAGAAAGTTTCGCCTCGATCTGCGATCGATACGAATCCATTTCGTATCGATCAAGATGATGTCTAATCGAGCTGAAATTTTGCAGAGACATTCCTTAGTGTGTACGCAAGCTCCAGTGAAAATTTCATTGCATTTGGATTAGTGGATTGCGAGAAATAGTCGATACAAAATGGACGTTTTCGGTGGCTGTTTGGTTCGAATCCATGGTTTCGTATTGATTCCTTCGAATCGATCATCTGCACGTGCTTTTGTAATGATGTGGCGTGCATATCTCGAGTCGATCCACCTTTTTCTCCGGCTTGGCCGCGTCGCATCCATATATCTCGCCTTGTTCGTATCGAATTTGACACGTCACCCAGGCTTGTTGACTCGATGGATACGAAGTAGTCATCAGCTATGGATTCGAACAACAGTTATATCGATGGATACGAGCTAACGAAGGTCGATGGTTACGAACATGCCTTTCCTTGTTGGATACGAGCCACATAGCTCTTTAATGGACACGAAGTCAATCGATGCGAACTGGAGTCTTTTGATGGATACGAAGTAAGGTAACTTGATGGATACGAATTGCTCTGCCCAGATGGATTCGAAGAGAGGTTTCCATGATGGATACGAATTGCTCTGCCCAGATGGATTCGAAGAGAGGTTTCCATGATGAATACGAAGCTTGGCCTTTCCCTTCAACTTGCATCCATCATAACTTGGGCATATGAACTCGGATTGACTTGAAACTTGGAACGTTCGCTCTCTTTGCTTTTCTAGTCATGTCTTATCAATTATAGCTCAATCTGGTCTCGGACAAAATTCATCGATATCCAGGGTAGACCTATGTGCACTAAATGTCCATAACGAGCGACTCTAGGTTTCTGATCAATTCCTTGGTATCTCGGCCTTGCCAAAAGGCGGGATAACATTTGCCCCCCAAAGTACGTCTTGTGTGAACATGATGTGCTTTGAAATGCTGCAATCTTCATTCTGAATAGTTATGGTCTTTCCGATGAAAGCTGTAATCTTCGACCGTTCTTCTTGATAATGTAAACTGTTGACTATCAACTGCTGTACCCTGTACTGTTACAACTGATTGCTGTATGCTAGTGATTAGCCGTTTGTTGTTGTAATCATTATCAAATGAGCTTCCAACTCCTGTAAATCTGGAATATTGAAGATTAGTCCGACATATATGCATATATGCTAGTCTGACTCTCGCTGACGTTCACGAGTCATTGTCAGTTTATCTTATATTGAATTTTGCATCGATCCTCTCCTAAACGAATGTGAAATTCGTTGTAACAACGTTTGATGGTTGTTTTTGAATGCTCCTTCGTAACGATCCTCTCCTGAATCGATGTGAAGGGTTGGAATGTATGATTCGTATCGGTGGATACGTAATATTGGGTCTCGGATCGTTGGATACAAAAGTAATGCTCTGTATCGATGGAGTCAAACGATCCAGACATAATCATGCAGTGATGCATCACGGAGGATATGTCATTCTTATTCGTTTATTCAATAAGAATCCCCGATTGTGGATAATCTTCGATAGGAGTCATCCATGACTCCTCTCCTAGATCCATCTCTAAGATCTAGTTGATCTTCATATGTCAATGCTTGGAATAATAAGCATTTCAACTGGGACAAAGTCTTTTTGCCGCGCATCCCCAGAACTGGCTAGCTTGGCCAATGACTTAGCTTTTTCAATTTGTTCTCCGAGGATGTGTGTAATGGTGTAATAGTCGAAGTCGACTAGTAGCTTTTGGACCCAGCTAGGATAAGGAGTAAGATGTTGCCCCCTAGTTGAATAATCTTCCCTGACTCGGTATACTACTAACCAATGATCACATAATATATGCAAAATTTCCACTCCTAGTTTTCTTGCAAGTTTGAGCGCCAAGGCTTCATACTTAGCTTAGTTATTTGTTGCAGGGAAGTTGAGTTTGAGGGTGTGGTAGATCGATCGTTCCTCAGTAGTCATCAATGCATCTTCGACGTTAAAAAGCCGATTATTGGAAGTTACATCTGTGTACGTTCTCCATCGGTTGGACGATTCACCACTGTTCTTCGGATAGTCGTCTGATGTGGTGGGTTCAGATATGAAGTATGCTAATGTTTGATCATGGAGAGCTCTCCGAGGGAGATAAGTGAAATCAAATTGGCTTAGCTCGATATTCCTCTAGTAACTTTTTCATACATCTAAGGTTTCCATTGGACATATCGTAACGGTTGGTCGATATGGATGCTAACGGGGTGAGCTTGTCAATAGCCAGCCTTCATCATATACTGGTCTTTGGATTCGTTTCTCTTCACATAGCATTGAGACGCTTATGGCGTGTGTTGACACGGCTCAATTGATGTATAAATCTTCGCGATCCGAAGGTTTGGGTAAAATGGAAGGTCTCTTTAAGCGATCTATCAGAGCTGCTTGGTTGTCCTTGGTACATGGTTGTCTCTAACTCTGTCAAGTCATCGATATGGTCGTTTGATAGTTGTGATCTCACGTGCATATTAACCACATCTACTTTCATCGATCGGCCGATATGATTTTTGAATGATATGTTAATCGTTCTTTGGTAAGTAGCATAAGCGTTCTCAAGTTTGAATCCATGGATTTCAACATAGAACTATAGGCCCAGGTCAATAATGAAACAGTTGTATTCCTAGTCTAGGACATGCTTCAGTATCCGATTGTATTTGGAGTTTGCATCCATGGATGTGAGTAATTCATGTCTGATGGTCAGGTCCATCAGTTGGTTCGTCATCGGAAGTGGAAAGCTGTGCTTTGTCATACCCCATGCAAATCTGAGTAGTTGATGTATGTCCTCCACTCTCTGTTCATTTTTCTTATAAGTAAAGGATTGGATACTCATTTTGGTTGGAGGGCATCATGGATAAACCCATTGGTTTTGAGTGAATTCGCCTTCTCTTTAAGTGCGACAGATCTCTTCGGATCCATGTCGCATCATTTTTGTTCACCGAGATATGCCTCAGGTCGTCATTTAATGCAGGGTTCTTCATGGCTAGTGAGAGTCCATATATATATATATATATATATATATATATATATATATATTGAGGTCGAGTCCAGGCGAACACATCAAGATTCTCCTGAAGTAAGACAATTGAATATTTCTTCATAATTGCGTAGAGTTGTGATCTGATCTACAATACTCGTGATGGGTTGTAGGCGCCTCATGTGTTTATTTGCAATGGTAAATGATTAGGCTTATAAGGACATTGAATCAAAGGATTAGTAGAACTTAGCCTTGTAATGCACGCTGCTACATAGCTGGCTCCAGCTTTGAGATTGAATTCACTTGTGTTTCTGAATGATGCGCTTTTCATTCAATGTACTCGCGATCCTTTGCTCATTGTAAGGGTTGGAATGACGATCAGTCGCCCATGAGTTCGGGTATTGATCTGATGATTCTATCTCTAGGCATCCTTTCAGTCATAACCTTGAGTTGTTATGAATATTAGGCATGGGTCATAGGTTCAAGTTGTCATAGTCAACTCTCGGATAATTATTCTTTTTCCCCCGGTCTCGGGTTGGCGGATGCATTACGCGGATGGTCTAGTCTCGTCCTAGCTGTGTCTATACTGTAGTTCAAGTTTTAAGAACCAGGGTTGACTGATGAATGGTTGAATCATATTAATCTTATCTTCTTGTTCGTGCCCCGAAGTCTGGGGAATATCTCGATAAGTGACAGGGTAGATAATGTCCACTTCAATTTTGTATTATATCCCGTTGAACCATGGGATCGAGTTAACCGATGGAAGGCTGAGTCGTGCCTATCTTGTATTATGTTTTAATTCTTTCCTATTGGTGGAATACATTGTTACTTTGCCGACATTCGGACATAAGCTAGATTATGGACGGTCAATGACATTCACTTCGCTGCTTATGTCGCCATACTTTGGGAAAAAACCGAGGAGTGAATCGTCCAGTTAGATCCAATGCAGGATTGATGCTTCCCTTGTTGAATCCAGGGTAAGAATCAGTGTTCAGATGTTTAGGTTGCACTTGTTTTGAATTGCTCTTTTAGTCGGATCATTGTAAGAGTCAATGAATGAATGGTCACGTTGCATTCATTTGGTGTTGGGTGATCAACCATGTCCATTTCGATTTATGTTCTCCTATCAGATTTAGGGATAAAGTTAGCTCGAATATGGTCATGTCATGCTCATCTGGTCTCATGCTCTTCCTGACGGATCGAAGGAAGGCGATGGAGGACGAATGGTCAAGTTACACTCATTCGTGGTTTATTCTTATATCCGTGCTCTGTTGGTCAAAGGTATTCGATGGACATTCGGGTCATATCGATTTGTAGTCGAAGAGGATCGATATTGACCGTCGATTCAATGGTACGATGTGATAGGTGTAAATCGATATTGCCCGTCGACCCGGTGGTACGATATAAATGGTAGCCCAGAACTTCGGGCATCATTCTGATTGGTTAGCATTAAGATCTCCTTGTAGTCATTTCCTTAAGTTGTAAAGGATGCTAAGCTGGAGATGTAGCGAGTCACCTTTCTCTTCTTTCGGTGATTTGCACTTCTGCCCCCAGTCTTGGGTTAGCAGAGTTAGTTCGTGGATGGTCTAATTGCACCTGTAGTGAGTTTACACTCCTCACGTCGAGTTCAGGTCAGAGTTGGTGAATGAATGGTCGAATATCATTCATTCGATTGTCTATTCTTGTAGCCATACTTTGGGGATCAGAGTCAGTTGAAGGGCCATTCATCACTCCGATTTGATGTTTATACCCCTGTCCATACTTTGGGGACTAAGAGTTTTAGTAGAAAATGGACGGACCGCATTTTCCTCAATTAATCCTTCTAGCACTAGTCAATGGCGAAAGTCGAAGTGTGGTCGATCACATTACAACTTTAATTTGATGCTTCTCCCACTGAACTGTAGGAAGGAATCGATTGGCAGATGGTTAGGTCACATCCGTCCATGTTGCACGAATAGCCCGTTGGATCATAGGGGAGAGTTAGCGGATGAACGGTCGTGCCATGTTCGTTTGCAGTAGAACGGGTAGTCACATCCATTTAGAATATGACATTCAGCTAGGTTCGTTTTGCGAATCTGCGTCTCCCTGTCGATTCAAGGAAGAAATTTTGTCTTGTGTGGTTGGAGTGCATCCCTATAAATTTATGTTATGGGTCCTGTGCCGGGGACAAGAGTTGATGCTTGGACGATTGTGTCACGCCCGCTTAGTGCTGGATGGTCGGTTCGCATCCAATTTTGTGTGTTAAGTGTGCCCCCATGTCAGGGGAAGATTAGAAAGCAGACGTTCGAACCACATCCTCTTTTTGTACTATAGAACTTGATGAGGAACCATAGCCGATAGATGGACAGTCGAATCACATTCCTTTTGGTATTCATATTCCAACCCATGCTTTGAGGACTAGAGTTGGTTGATGGGTTGTTGATCACACCCATTTGGTGTTTATACTCTAGTCCACACTCTGGGGACTTAGAGTTAGTTGAAGTTTATACTTCAGTTCGCACTCTGGGAATCTGGAGTTGGTTGATGTTTATACTCCAGTTCGCACTCTGGGAATCTTGAGTTGATGTTTATACTCCGACTCGCACTCTGGGAGTTCGGAGTTGATGTTTATACTCCGCTTCGCACTCTGGGAATCCAGAGTTGATGTTTATACTCCGGTTCGCACTCTGGGAATCCGGAGTTGATGTTTATACTCCGGTTCGCACTCTAGGAATTTGGAATTAATGTTTATACTCCGGTTCGCGCTATGGGAACTCAGAGTTGATATTTATACTCCGGTTCGCACTCTGGGAATCCGGAGTTGATGTTTATACTCTGGTTCGCGCTCTGGGAACTCAGCGTTGATGTTTATACTCCGGTTCGCACTCTGGGAATCCGGAGTTGATGTTTATACTCCGGTTCGCGCTCTGGGAACTCGGAGTTGATTGATGTTTATACTCTAGTTCGCACTCTGGGAATCTGGAGTTAATGTTTATACTCCGGTTCGCGCTCTGGGAACTCAGAGTTGATGTTTATACTCCGACTCGCGCTTTGGGAGTTCGGAGTTGATGTTTATACTCCGCTTCGCACTTTGGGAATACGGAGTTGAATGAAGGATTGTCGTGTATCAACCCTTTCTGACTTTGGTGTGATGGTTGGTCCCCGAGCTCGGGTTTCACTTAGCGGGTGATCGGTGGGATCCCGATTAACTTCCACTTATATGCCCCTCAACGAAGGATGAGATTTAGTTTACAGACGGTTGGATCGCGTCCATGTTCATTTGGATTCCGCTTTTGCCAAGCCTAAGGGGTAAGATTAGTGTTCTGGCAAGCTTTGTGCTCGAGCATAGGAAGGGATGGTCGAACTACATCCACTCTTAGTTATGTATTTTCCCTTAAGTCCGGTGCAAGAATTGGAGAGCAGACAGTCGAGTCACGTCCAATTTATACTTTGCATTCTTTCGATCGAGCTAAGGAAGAGAGTTGAAATGACAGCCCGTGATGGTTGGCGAGTAGGCAGTCAGTCGTTAATGACTTTAAATTGAGGGTTGGCCCCTGATGAAGTCGGTTTAAGGCATGATTACTGAATCACATACGCAAACTGGGGAGTGAACGGTCAAATTATATCCACTTTAAACATGTGTTCTCAAATAACCCCAAGTGTCTGATGTAGGATTGGATGCATGGATAGTGACGTTGCGTCCACCCTTGGTGTGATTCCGATTTTATCGGGCATCAGAAGAAGCATAAGTATTTCGAGGAGCTTCAAGTACGAGATGGAGAGTACATCGTTGGGATATATCGCTCCAAGTCTTTCCCAGATCTCCAATTAAATTGCATAGGCGGATGAGTGGATGGTCGGTTGCATCCACTTTGTACTAGAGTCTTGACCTTGTCGGTCTCTTCCCAGTCTCTTCCGCTTTGATGCCTTGCCCCCAGTCAAGGGCATATAGTAGCCGATGAGCGGTTGAATCACGCTCGTCATGATGATACCTCAATGATTTGATCATAGTCCGCGGAGGTTGTTTTGCACCCAATCTTAAGTGCTCGGTTACCTGCATCATTTGCAAGTAGTTTAATTCAAGTAGGTCATATTTTGCAATGTAAATGAAATTGAACTAGAAATAATTCAAAAGAGATCAGATCAAATGTCATTGATAAGTAGGGCAGCGTCGTATGCTCGCTATTGCACTTCAGTCCAGCCCTTCTCAGTTGGAAGTCTAACGCAAATGGTTCAATTTGATCAAAGTCCTTGATCGATAGGGATCGGATATTCCCGGTCCTTCGTTTTATAAGGCTTGCACATATTGTCGGAGCTATCCTTCCCGGAGCAGCCTTATGGCGTTGGCGTTCACGGTAGCCATTTAGAGAAGAGGAGTTTTCCGATCTAGAGTAAAGAGTAGGTCCCCTCCTTATCATGCCATGTTGATCCTTCATCTGATTCATCAATTCAATGTTGGCCTAGACATGTTGGTGTAGTCGTCGGCGGCTATTCACCAATTCTCTTATCAAAGTCGTAATTGGCAACCTTCTCTGAGGAATGAGGGAAGACATCTGCGTTTGATGGCATTCTTCGCCCTTGGAGAAATCCATGCGCCATTCCCACTTCCTAAGGTAGTGTCGAGGGTTGTATTTCCATAGTACACCGACATAGTTAACATGTTGAATTTTTACTGGAAGTTCTGCATGTAGGATGGTTTCAACGAATAGGTCTTGACTGGGAAAGATTCTCCAATCGACATTATGCTCAGGTCCATTTTATTGCCAAGGGGTCTTGTAACACTGTTCAATGATGTATGCACGATTGCCCAACATTCGAGTGGTTTGCAACGCCGATTGGACGGCGGGTTGGTTAAAATGGGCTAATAGATTGGTGTTTATCCCAAACTTCCATCCAGATAGGAGACCTATATAGGGTATTAAGGAAGACCTCTTGAGGTTATATGGCATGATTTTAGTCATGTGGACGTGGAATGATTAAGATGCGGGCATTTGAAGATGGTTCAGCTGTGACTAGCTATGTTTTGAGTTGGCAGAGTAGACATTGTAGGGCGGTCGTCATATTAGCCATCGCACCATAGTTGTCAATTCAGGAGTTTAAAAGCCAGTCAATTGGAGAAAGTTGCATTCCACCTTAAAAGCATGATATATTAATCAACTCCAGTTCTTGGCATATTAGCTAGGTTCTCCAGCCTCTGGGAGTACGGTTGAGTAGTATTTCTTTACCCATTCCTTGATTGCAACTCAACATTTGTTGTTGTGATCTCCTATGTCTTGTTCAGTCATGGAACAATTAGAAGCACGAATGGAATGTTCCTTCACTAAATTGGTGATTGATTTCACTATGCGGGTGTCCTGCGCTGCGGCTAGGGTTCGAGGTCGTACCCGAAAAATATTTTTTTTGAAATTTCGTATCGATACGAATTGGACACAAATGGATCGATACGAACAGCGTGCGAGTATCGATACGAATTGGAGCAGTTGCGATCGATACGAACAGAGCACAGGCGATCGATACGAACAAAGCGATACGAAGCAGATCGAGTCGAAATGATCGATTCGAACAGAGCGATGCGAAGCAGATCGAGTCGAAATGATCGATTCGAACAGAGCGATGTGAAGCAGATTGAGTCGAAATGATCGATACGAACAGAGAGATGCGAAGCAGATCGAGTCGAAATGATCGATACGAACAGAGAGATGCGAAGCAGATCGAGTCGAAATAATCGATTCAAACAGAGCGATGCGAAGCAGATCGAGTCGAAATGATCGATTCGAACAGAGCGATGCGAAGCAGATCGAGTCGAAATGATCGATTCGAACAGAGCGATGTGAAGCAGATCGAGTCGAAATGATCGATACGAACAAAGCGATGCGAAGTAGATCGGGTCGAAATGATCGATACGAATTTTGACATATTTTCTGGATATGAAAACATGGATACGAAAATGATCATATTTTCTGGATACGAAAACATGGATACGAAAACATGGATGAATGCAGTTCCTCTTAGATCTGGAGCAATCTGAATAGAATAGAAGGAACCACTTGACGATAGATCTGGATCTCCTCCTTAGATTTTTGCAATCCAACGATGGTAGTAGATCCACAGAGCAGGAGAAAAGTTGAGTTTTTCTCAGTGAAAGCACCAAAGTGTTTGTCCCAAAATGGGCACAACACTCTTCGGAAGTTTTTGAAGAGATAAAAGTGAAGAAATTAAACTGAAAACGAAGATTATCTAACAAAAACTCCAATAAACAGAAACGTAAATACGCAGACAAGCAATTTAGAGTGGTTCGGCGTGTTTCCTACGTCCACTATGAAGTTTTTATGATTTTATTGATTCTCTTTCAATGATTACAAGCAATTACAACGAACAATAGCGGATTACAGCTTAGAATTCGAATTCAATAGCAAGAGTAAGATGCAAATCTCGATCCGGCAGAGTCTGGACGCTTGAGAAAAAAAAGAAAGATCCCTTTTCTGTAGGCTCTGGGGTGCTATTTATAGGCGTAGGAGGTTGATATTTCGCTCAAATCTCGGGAGACTTGTTCTGGCACGTGAGGGGGCCCACGCGACCAGTCTCAGAAAGTTTCGCCTCGATCTGCGATCGATACGAATCCATTTCGTATCGATCAAGATGATGTCCAATCGAGCTGAAATTTGGCAGAGACATTCCTTAGTGTGTACGCAAGCTCCAGTGAAAATTTCATTGCATTTGGATAAGTGGATTGCGAGAAATAGTCGATACGAAATGGACTTTTTTGGTGGCTGTTTGGTTCGAATCCATGGTTTCGTATTAATTCCTTCGAATCGATCATCTGCACGTGCTTTTGTAATGATGTGGAGCGCATATCTCGAGTCGATCCACCTCTTTCTCAGGCTTGGCCGCGTCGCATCCATATATCTCGCCTTGTTCGTATCGAATTTGACACGTCACCCAGGCTTGTTGACTCGATGGATACGAAGTAGTCATCAGCTATGGATTCGAACAACAGTTATATCGATGGATACGAGCTAACGAAGGTCGATGGTTACGAACATGCCCTTCCTTGATGGATACGAGCTACATAGCTCCTTAATGGACACGAAGTCAATCGATGCGAACTGGAGTCTTTTGATGGATACGAAGTAAGGTAACTTGATGGATACGAATTGCTCTGCCCAGATGGATTCGAAGAGAGGTTTCCATGATGGATACGAATTGCTTTGCCCAGATGGATTCGAAGAGAGGTTTCCATGATGGATACGAAGCATGGCCTTTCCCTTCAACTTGCATCCATCATAACTTGGGCATATGAACTCGGATTGACATGAAACTTGGAACGTTCGCTCTCTTTGCTTTTCTAGTCATGTCTTATCAATTATAGCTCAATCTGGTCTCGGACAAAATTCATCGATATCCAGGGTACACCTATGTGCACTAGATGTCCATAACGAGCGACTCTAGGTTTCTGATCAATTCCTTGGTATCTCGGCCTTGCCAAAAGGCGGGATAACACCTACCATCCAGACACTTCCCCCGCCCATTTTTTGTTATTTTTGAGCCACTCGAACTAGTTAATTAAAAACACATTTTCTTTTCAAACCCTCTTTGAAAAAATACCATATGTATATATATTTCTAGTTAAATAATTTCAACGAAATATCTAATTCCAATTTGCTATGGATTCGTTCGGATTCGAACTCATTCCGACCAAACAATGACAAAAAGAATAATTTACTAAGTGCACAATACCGTTCGCCTAAGCAAACATCCAATCTTCACTTAGAAGATTATCCTGATCACCATAAAACAAATCGGGACTCATTTCCCTAAACCAATCCAAAGAAAATATACCTTTTCTTTAACATTTTATCTTAATAAGAGTATTTATTCTTGAAAATGTTTTTAAGTAAACTGTTTCTGGTATTTCCTAAAATATTTGTACTTTAAACTCTTTCAAGTAAAATTTAATACTTCTTTTCCCATAAAACATTTGAAATAATAATATACATCTTTCCATTTGTATACCAAATCATGCTTTTGGGATGTAATCAAAATCTTTTTTTACCAAAATAATAACAAATTCTTTTTAATATACATATATTCGTAAAATATCTGTAAATAATATTATTATTACCGTCTTAAAACTTTGAAAACCATTTTCCAAAAGGTCCAAAATTTAAGTTCTCAAATTCTTTTTATTTATAAAAAACATTATTATAAATAAAATTACTCCGTTTAAAGAAAACCATTTCTCAATATTTATTTCGAAAAATATTCTAGTTTCCTTTTAACAAAAACTAGATTTATTAAAACCTAATTTTTTATAAAATCAACTTTATATAAAATCATTCCTAAATATTTAGTTTAAAATATTTAAATTTACTTAAAATAAACAACTTCTATTAAAGTCAAATTTTAACCCAACACTGTCAATGAACGCCTTATAGTCAAATTGTGAAAATTAATTCACAAGGTATTCATTTTCAATGCACCAAATTTCCTATCTACCCAATCCTAGGTTCACAAAGGAAGATTCCAAATAAATCAATAGATAATAGTCAATGCTCAGAACTGGACGAGCATGACTAATCAAAATTCTAGATGATAATGATGAAATATTATCATTCCTAACAACCAAACATAACCAAGAATAATTATATTTTTGTAAAAATTTATTATATATATATATAATATAATCGTGACTAAAATTATTTCATTTACCAATTTTAAAACAATATTGTAGCGATTAAAATTGCCTAAGTGTTTAGGAAATCCCTATAGATAGCGTTGGCCAACGCATCGACCAAAATTCTTAAGCCACTCAACAAATCAAACAACACAATATAAAACAATTTTATATCACTAACAAATACATGCTCTTATGTATATACTCTTGAACTCATCCTACGGTCTCGCTTAGCCTATCTCAAAGGAGTTAACCCCACCAAAGCCTAGGTGTTCGCTCAACCTAAGCTCTGATACAACAATGTAACGACCCACTTTTCCCTACAGTTTAAGCGGGCAATCAACCACACATGACCCTCTCAAATTTGAATGGAAATGCGGATAATTAGGGAAAGAAAGAAAAAAAGAAGACAAGAAGAAAATAAACAACATAGAATCTCACAACGGAACAAATAATCTATAATATATAACAAATCATTATAAAAAACAAACTGTAATATATGTATATACAGACATGAATCAGAGTATACCAACCTATTTCAGCCTATACAGTTATAACAACCTATCCTCACAACTGCTGATAAATACAACAATGAGTGCAAATGGAAAATAATCATATACATGAATACGTCTCTGGGCCTCCAATTCGTCTCCTGATGCTCTAAAGCATCCAAACTAAATTTGTAATATGCTCGGTCTGACCCGAGCATTATAGGAAAACAACGCCCGAGTCAGTTTGGTAAAACCAGCGTGAGAAACACAATAAAATAGATTCTTAAAGTTTAAATAAACTTATTGAAACAAAGGTATTTCGTAAGACCACGCCGCACATAAATACAGGTGGGGTTTTACCTTACGATAACCAAAACCTTTAATATCAGAAATCCAGTGATATTATAATAATGTTTACGGGTGAAAATAATAATAATCAAGTAGATGTGATGCTTGTGAGTGTACATCACAACTATTAGGTATATAATCAAAAATTTATAAGGCGCGTTCGCTAATTGTGTAGGATTCCACGGAGGTGCTCTTGGTACTTTGAGAACCGGTCCTCCTGCACAAGGATCAGAGATATCCTTCCGAAGCAGCATACATCCTTAATGATGTACCACAGGAATAACAAAGCTGGTCTCACTAAGACTAAGTGCATCGCCCCATGCATGCATAACAACTGTAGGTAACATCTAAGTGGAGCCGATTGCACCCTATGGGTTTGCCAACCCTACTGGCCATGCCTCCTTTCTCTTGTTTTAGTCATTACCAATGATGAGGCTACGTTCGGCGTTCCAGCTCATGCACCGCTATTGAAACAGATAATGGAATCCCACATGGATTCCAATACCCCAACGAGTTTCAGAATCACACATGGTTTCCCATTTCTCAAATAGATCTTGGAACCACACATGGATTCCCATACCTCGACGGTTCTCGGAACCACCATGAATTCCAATATCTCAATATATATCTAGAAACTCCTCCATAGATCCATATATGGTTTTGGAGTGGTTACGGTTTCGAGGCATCTCTTACGAGTACACACTTCCGCTTCCCGGGCACTGCAAAAACCAATCGTCAATTTTCCAAAATGCTCAATACCGGTTCTTTAGGAAATAATCAAACAATACATAAGAGCGGGGATCAACCCTTAACCATTTAAGTGGAAGAATCTTCTTACCATTTGTCCTAGTAGAACAAAATGAGTTTATACGTACAGTATAGCACCACCAATGGTAACTCTGCCTTATAATTTCCGTGATTCTCCTAGATATTTCCCGAGTTAAAATTCTTCGATGTTAAGTAGGGAATCTGCCTCCCTTCTACCAAAATTAAGAAGGATTACATAATTTGGCCAAGATTTGATAGTCGATTGCTTAACTATCAAACAAACAAATATTCAAACAGGGATCACATTTCCCATGGAAATAACTAAGCCTCATTTAATTAAATTTCCATTATTTGAACCTCTTTATCAAAAAAATTCATATACTTATCTCATCGGAATAAGTATATTCACAAACCATCGGTTTCAAAAATACTTGAAAAATCTTAACAATAGATATGGAAAGTACCGTTCAATTTCACCATGGATTGCAGCTTACAAAATGGCTACGTCGTTATCCCAGCGATTACATCGTAAACCGTAGGTAATCTTTTGCCCTTGAATTACGCCATGGAAATCAATCATTTCTTTACAAACTCTCTTTATTTCATAAATATCTCCAAATTTATTTGTAAAGTTTCTTTATAAATTTCCAAGTCTTAATTTTGGAAAAAATACTCCTTTATAAATCCTAAACCACTTAATAAGCTTCTTTTTTTCAAATCACTAGATCATTTATAAATCTCTTTTCCAAAATCATTCGGAGTCCAACTTCTTTCAAAAAATTTCAAAGTCTCTTTCCAAATTTATAAATTCTTTTGGTAACCCTTTTTCATTAAATAAAACTTTATAAGAATCTTTCCATTTTAAAACAACTCCCTTTTAAATAAAAAATTTAATATTTTTAACCATCTTCTTATAAAACCATTTATTATCCAAAACATCTTTAACAAATAAGTCCATCATCTAAACACTTGTCATATAGCAAGTTACCATCTAAACACCCTTTTTATTTAATTATCTTTAAACGTAATTAAAAATAATAACTTAAGTCAACACAAATAATATACTGAATTAACTTAACCAATATTATAATAATAATATATTAACTTTAAAATATTATAAAATAATTAATTATAAATAAAAACTAACTTATAAATAATAACTAACTTTAAATCAAATTGTTATAAAATAACTTTAATCGAACAATTAACTTAATGATTATAATATAATTAAATATTTTAAAATAATAATTAAATAACTTAAAATAAATATACTTAAATATCTTTATAAAATACTTTAAAGAATCTTAAAACAATTAACCTTTTATTTTATTTAAAACAATAAACAATTATCCTTCAAATCATTATTAATAATAAAAATTATCTTTAAAGTCTTATTAAAAATTAATAATTAATGATAATCATCTTTAAAATAACTTTATTAAATAATTAAATTTTTACATGTCCATTTAAATATGTCATAAATTTTTACATGTCCAAAGCTACTAACAAGTTACACTAAAATGTTGTACTCGCCCATATGAACCCAACATAAAAATCTGTCTGTCAATCTGATTTCATACGAGCAAGATATAACATTTCAAAGTTTTTGACAAATTAAATTATACAATTAAATAAACAATTTAAAATCTCACCATATGATAACGGGCCGAGCCTAATCTTCTCTAACCCGAAGACACTCCTTCCCCTTCTTCTTCCCTAAACTCCGTTTCCTCCATTCCAATATCCATCTAAACATGCATGTCGTGCACGTGCACCATCGATTCGCTCCACCATCCAACGACCCAAAGCCACCCATGCGTCGCTCTTCTCCTCCTCGTTCGATCGCACCCACTCGCCCAAGCTCCACACCCCTCGAACGAAACCCGACCTGAAACCCATATACAAAAATCGCGTCCAGGTCATGGAAACCGCGACAACTTTTGTCACCGACCTTCGTCAAAAATTCACCACTCGAGCATCTCTCCTCCATGAACACAACATCAAGCTCCGATTAATGAATCGACACCCGAATCAAAACCCAAATCGAACCCTAGTTTGGAACCATCATCGATGACCATCACAGAATGTCGCCGAATTCAAACCAAAAATCCTCCTCCTTCATACGAACTCAACAGTGCTTATGCCAACATCCAATTTGTGATGGATTGAGAGGTATAATTTTTTTAATTTTTTTTTTCATTTTCTTCCTTTACTGACATTTGGTGACCACTCGCTTGTCTCTTGATGAAATCGAGTGCCGTCAGTTTCTAAAAATACTATGGATCTAGACGAACAACTCCCGTGTTAGTTACTCAGGCTAAATGTCAATGGATTTGGATATGTGGATTTTTGAAGTTGTGAGTGGTGATCTTTTCAATACTGGAAATAAGAAAAATAAGGAAGAAGAAGAAGAACTCTGTGTTGTTTGCTTGTGCGTTCTTTTTTTTGAACCCATGTTGTTGAGGGGTATTTATAGGTGGAGAATGCTTCATGGTTTAGAGTTGAGCAAGGGTACAATGAAGTGAATGAGGTGATGGGAGGTGGTGGAAATGTTAGTGGAAATGAAAGATGAGGGAGCTAAATTGAAGTGAAAAGTGAGGGAAGAGATTTGATTTGGATTTTGTTTTTAAAATATCTAGATATTTAGTTTAGGCATTTTGGGGTATGACACTACCCAATATTCTGTTTGTGTACGAACCGCGAACGCCACAATAAAAATTAAATCATGTATAACAATGTGAATGATGCTAAAACAACAATAAAATAGATCGGTTATCCTATTTTTGTTAAATTTCAATTGTACCAACGTTTGGCGCAAAAAGCGTAACGAAAAATTTAAATATTTTCCAAACTGAAAAGTATGAAAAAATTCTATAAATTAAATTAAAAATATGCCATCAAAAATTGAACAATTATTTGAAACATAGATTTTATTATAACGACCCCAAATGGAATAGTTAAAACTATTTAAATATTCCATAAATCAAAGTGATAAAATTCTAGGTCGTTTCAGTGTTGGTGAGGAATGGAGAAGATAAAGTGGTGAGAAGTGATCGGCCATGGCTTGGGAATCAGTTTTTAAGCGGGATTTAAGAAGGAGGAAGATGGAATTAAAATATAACTAAGGGTAATTATAATATTAAATAGATTAGTGAAAACTTATTATTTAATTAAATCGATATCTTATAAATTGTATAAACCTCTCATACGAGGTCTAATCAGGAAGAGACTTTTTGTGTTGCGCTCGTAAAGACAAAAGCTATGCGATGGAACTGGTTCGTCAAATTTGGAGCCAGTGATAATTTGGGCTAAAACGGGCGTCGTTCGATTTTAATTCAAACCGGAACGCCTCGGCGTCAACTAGAATTGCAGTGAGTTAAACTCACCTTTTTGGTTAAACAATATGGTGTATAATAGATAAAATTTACCAGTTGTGTTTGGATGAAATTATTGGTTGATTTGGTTAAATATCCGCTTTTGAAAAGCGATTGACATTGAAATTGGAAATATAGGAATTGAGTAGAGAAATTCGGATTTCTCGATATGGTTATTTTTAATTTCATGTTATATATCCATTGATTTATTTTAGTCATATATCTGTTATATAGATTATTAAATGTCGAAATTTGATCGTTTGGCAATATTGAATATGACACCGACATATGCTTAAAATCGAACCTTTTTATAGAAAAACATAGTAATAGTACTAGTTAAGTGCTATAGTAACTATTGGCCTAGATATAATATTTTGAAAAATTCTATTAATTACTGTTTGATTTTGGAAATGGTTTCGATTTTGGAAAAGTGATTTTTAATCTGATCTTTTGGAATTTCTATGATATTTTAATTTAAATGAGTTTTAAACTTTCCTATTTTATTTCAACTTCTTTATATATTCTTTAAAATATATATATTTAGACATAAATGTTTTAATAATTATTTTGTAAGTATTGGTCTTTATAGAATTTTTTATACAAATAAATAAAAGAGGTTATCTTTTATTTAAAAGTGATTTTGTTTTAAAAGAAGATGGAAACGTTTTGGAAAAATATTTGTGTGACATTTTATATAAAAAATGTTGAAAATAAAAGAACGGATTTATAAATAGGTATTTTATAAATTTAAGGAGAGACTTATAAGTGATATTTTATAAAAAAGGAAGATATTTCCACATGATAAATTTGAAGATGTATAAACGGTGTGATATAAATAGAAATGAATTAATAAAAAGAATTTATAGATATGAAAGAAATGTTAAAAAAGATTTGCTTATAAATATAAAGGGAGAGTCATAAAAGAGTTATAAATAGGGATGTGTTTTATAAAAGGATTTTTATAAATGAATTTGGAGTTTTATAAGTATATTTAGGAATCTATAAAAAAGAGTCTTATAATTAAACTAGGAGATTTATAAGAGAAGTTTATAAATGGTATTTTATAGTATGAACTTATAAATTTATAAAGAGATTTATAAATAAAATTTTGTAAATAAATTTATAAATAAAGTTGTAAATATGAAAGAGTTTATCAAAGGACATTTTATAAAAGAGTTTATTTATAAAGGAGATTTGATTTCCCTAAATGACCTTCTTAATTATGGTGGTATGAAACATTCTTTTCATACTTAACACTGAAGGAATAGTGTTTTGGATTATTATTATCTCTGTTTCAAAGTGTAACGACCCAAATTTTCGACCCCCGAATGTCGACACTAATACGTCCACGGTATTCGTGTGCCGAGCACCCAAGTGCCAGAAAGACAAAAAGTTAGGGTAAAATAAAAGAAAAAGAATAGAACAAGGAAAGAAGAACACAATATCAGAATCACAGCGGAACGATAATTTATAATACCAAAAGAACAATACAAAAGGTTACTCTGAATACAAGATTTTTAGAGTTATAAGACCTATCATCAGCCTGGACGGTTATAACTATATATTCTCACAATGTTAATATATGTAAAAAACTAATATGGTACAACAGATGTTTCCTGGAGATTTGACCAGGCAACTAGTACCCAGAGAAGTACTCGGCATCCATAGCGTTCGGCATCCGTAGTGCTCGACATCCAGAAGACTCGGCGTCAAGTAGTGCTCGGCATCCAGAAGACTCGGCGTCAAGTAGTGCTTGGCATCCAGAAGACTCGGTGTCAAGTAGTGTTCGGCGTTCGGCGTAGTACTCGGCATCAGTAGTACTCGGCATACAAAACTACTCGGCTTCGACTGGCACTCGGCGTCGACCAATGCCCAGCGTCAGCTAGCGTTCGGCATCAATAGAACTCGACGATAGGAGTGCTCGGCAACAAGAGCACTCGGCATCAAGTAGAACCTGGCAACAAGAGTACTCGGCATCCCATGGTACTCGGGGTAGTACTCGGCAACGGGAGTACTCGGTATTCTGAAGACATTCGGTATGCACAGCTACTCGAGGTAACAATATCGTTCGGCCTGCACGCATTGTTCGGTCGAGAGCTTCGGACAGAAGTACGTTCGGTCTTCACTGCAACCATCCTGCACTTCCCACACATCAGACGGACCGTTCGGCATGGAAAGGACCGTTCGGCACTATAGCGTTCGGCATGCTTGGTTCGGCGAGCAGCAACCACTATACTCGGGCTAGAGTGTTCGGCCACCAAGCCCACTTGGGAAGTCCAGCCCATCTTTGTCTATAAATAGAGGGGCAGGGTCACAGTGAAGGGGAGGCTTTTTGGGAGAGAACACCGGGGAGACTCTGCCATTTTTGAGACTCATCTTCTCTACTTGACAACTTCATTCAAGCATTTGATTCACGAATCGTATTTGTAATCAACAATAAGGAAGATCAATAAAGTTTAATCTCAAAGTGGACGTAGGCAATTACGCTGAACCACTATAAATTTGGTGTTCTTACTTTCTGCATTTAAATTAGCATTGTCTTCTCTGTTTAATTTATCTTCATCACTTATATCTCTACACAATCTTTCTCTACGAGGTTAGTGACCAATTTTGGTGCTAACACTTTGGTGCTTTCACTGAGAATCGAATTCTCAGACCTCAAGGATCTGCTTTGAAGCTACTGGATTGAACAAATCCCCCAAAGAAGATCCGACTCACTGATAGGACATCCGTTGATTCTACTCAGAGTTCATACCAATAACTCTACAATGGCAAGACCACGTACCAGGCCAGCTTCTCATAATGCGGATGCCCACGAGACTGCTAGCGTGCAACAAGCAGGACCTAGCAATCAACCAGCGATTCCGAGTGCAGGAATTGCCACTGAAGAACAGACTCCAGTTGTCACCAGAATAGAGTTCAATGACTTGATGAGAGAACTCAGGGAAAGCAGGAGACAGCTAGGAGAGCAGATGCAAGCTAACGCCAACCTGATGGCACAACTCGCTCAATAGCAGCAACAGAATGCTGGGGGCAATCCCGCTCCTTACTCTTCATCTGACAGCTCAACTTCCTCTGATGAACCTCCCAGGCGCAGACGACGTAAGACTGAAGCTGCACGAGCAGAAGCTGATGTTCAAACAGCTGGAGACCGTAACCAAGCAAGAGCTGGAAACTTCAGGACCGGAGTGCAAACGGAGGATGGAGGCCCAGGCCATCAAAACACTAACGATGTCGAACCCCAAGATGCGCGACTGTCAGATCACCAGGAGAGAAGGCATCAGCATGGACAGGCACGTAGAACAGACCTTAACCTCCCGCCTTCCATACAGACACCAGATCTGACGGCCATGATCAGGCAATTGATGAAAGAAAATCAGGGCTTATCGAATGATGACTGGGGAGTGTCAAGAAGTCATACTCCATTCATGGATGTTGTGTTGCAGGCGGCGTACCCCAGGAAGTTTAGTATGCCTACTATCCCTGCGTATGAAGGGAAGACTGACCCCAGACAGCATGTCATGAGGTACGAATGGATGATGGATTCAGCTAGAGCAAATGATGCCACCAAATGTAGATGCTTTCCGATTACTCTCTCTAGGATCGCTACTATGTGGTTCACCCGACTTCCTCCGCGGTCCGTATCGAATTTCGAAGAGTTGGCAAGGAAGTTTATTGAGCAGTTCAGAATACACACTACACGCCCAATAGACGTGATGTCTCTGTCAAGTGTAATCCAAAGTCCCGGGGAGTCGTTGAAGGAATATTTACAGAGATTCCATGTTGCGGCAACTGAAGTCAGTAATCCCAAGGACCATGCAATTCTGATGGCTGTAATGAGAGGTGTGGATCCAGATTCTGAGTTTGGAGACTGGTTGGTAGGAAAACCCCCGACTACGCTAGAGCGTTTCTACTCAAAGGCACACCAGTTCATAAGAAGAGAGGAAGCTAGGTAGGTACGACGAGACAAGGCACCAGGACCTGTCCAAGAATCTATGAAGAGCAACATTGTTGTGAAGCAGTCCGGAGACAGCTCGGGAAAGGTCCAAGTCAATGTCCAGAATAAGCCTGGGCAGTCTAAGGAGTCCGGAGGAAGGAATCAAGGGAAGAAGAGAGAAGCGGGGAAGTGGAAGTCGAGAATTCCAAGCTACAACGAGTATACTCCGCTGAATGCACCACTTGAGAACATTTACCTATCCACCTGCAATACTTTTTAATACAGGTAGCCACGTCCAAAAGAATCAACCGAGGAACAGAAGCGGACCGAGAAATATTGTCGCTTCCATGAGACTTATGGGCACAATACGAAAGAGTGCAGACACCTGCACGACGCTATCGAGAAGTTGATCAGGCAAAAGAAGTTGCAAGAATTCGTGAAGGATCCACAGGAAGGAGGACAGGGAACGTCCAACCCAGGTCGTGCACCAGCTCCGCGTCATCCCGAGGAGCCTGCCCGAACCATAGGTAGACTAGTCATAAATACAATTATCGGCGGACCTCACCCCGTAGATAAGAATTGGCAAGATATGGAGCGATATGCAAGCTCTCTGAAGCATGCAGATTTTGAGTGCTGTTCGAACGTGGAGAACGGGACCCCTGCTAAGCAGCAGCGCGTGATGACAGACGATATAGTGTTCAGAAACAGAGACGCTGATCAGGTGGAGGCTCCGACCATCGACCCGATGGTCATATCTGCGACGATCGGACCATCATATGTAAAATGAATTCTGATTGATTGCGGAAGTTCAGTCAACATCATCTTCAAGAAGGATTATGACCAGATGAAACTGGAAACAAAGGACCTGAAACCGTCCAAGGCTCGTATACACGGCTTTAACGGCGCAGCGACCGATGCCGTAGGGTATGTTGAGTTACCAGTTGAACTGGGACAAGGCGAGCGTCGGAGGGTGCGAATTCTACCCTTCGTAGTTTTGGATGTGGATTCTCCATACAATGTTTTCTTGGGCCGGCCGGCCCTGGCTGAGTTTAGGGCAGCGTTAGCCCCGTGGTGTTTAACTTTGAAGTTCCCAACGGACAAAGGAGTAGGTATTGTTCATGGCGACCAAGCAGCTAGTCGTTCCTGTTATGTGGCTGAGCTCAGAGAGGCCCATCGGAGGGAGAAGGGAAAGGTTGCGGACAATCCCATCCGCATCCTTAATACGGATAATTGACAAGTAGTGCCCAAGCCCTGGCTCAGGCATAGTTCTCGGATCTTCGGAGATATAGATCCGAGAGACGACGATGAGAAACCCAGGGAAGAGAAGGCAGCACCGGCTGAATTAACGATTGACATTTCAGTTAGCCGTGACGACCCTTCGCGAATACTAAAGATCGGATCACAACTTGGCCCCGCGATGACTGAAGACCTTAGCGACTTCCTCCGGGCGAATCTTGATGTTTTCGCCTGGACGCATTCTGATATATGTGGGATCTCCCCCGCCATCACGAGTCATATGTTGAACATAGACCCGAAATACGTTCCAGTTAAACAAAAAAGGAGAGGAATGGATCCGGAGAGGTCCGCCGCTCTCGGAGAGGAGGTGGACAAACTCAAAGCAAATGGGTTCGTCCGCGACGCCCTCTACCCTGAATGGGTATCCAACCCCGTGCTTGTAAAAAAGGCGAATGGGAAATGGAGGACTTGCGTAGATTATTCCGACTTGAACAAAGCATGCCCTAAGGACAGTTTCCCGTTGCCTAGGATCGATCAGTTGGTCGATTCCACCGCAGGACACGAGCTGTTATCATTCATGGATGCATACTTCGGGTACAACCAAATCCCGATGCATATTCCAGACCAAGAACACACCAGTTTCGTTACGAATGTCGGGCTTTATTGCTATGTAGTGATGCCCTTCGGATTGAAGAATGCAGGAGCAACTTACCAGCGTTTAGTGAATCGAATGTTCAAGGACCAGCTGGGTAGAACGATGGAAGTCTGTGTGGATGACATGCTCGTGAAGTCACGACGGTCAAATGACCACATTCGAGACTTGGCTGAAATGTTCGACATACTCAGGTTTTATGGGATGAAGATCAACCCTCTGAAGTGTTCCTTCGGCGTTGCATCGGGGAAGTTTTTGGGATTCATCGTCAATGCTAGGGGAATTGAAGCCAACCCAGAAAAGATCCAAGCTATTCGAGATGTGCAAGCGCCCAGGACTATAAAGCAAGTATAGAGCTTAAATGGAAAAGTAGCTGCGCTAAGTCGGTTTATATCCAGGGCAACTGACAAGTGCATCCCATTCTTTGATATAATAAAGAAAGGGAAAAGAAATTTTGAATGGACGTCTAGTTGTGAGGAAGCATTCCAGAATCTGGTGAGGCATCTGGAGAGTCCACCAATGCTGTCAAAACCAGTTGACCACGAAATGTTATATGTATACTTGGCTGTATCCCCACATGCGATAAGTGCAGCTCTGGTTCGTGAGGAGGATCGAGTCCAAAAGCCGGTGTATTATGTTAGCAAGCGTTTAACAGGGGCAGAGAGGAATTACCCTAAAATTGAGAAATTGGCTTATTGCTTGGTGATTGCATCACGCAAGCTGCGCCCATACTTTCAAGCACATTCAATCGGTGTTTATACCGATCAACCCCTGAAGCAGGTACTCCAACGGCCAGAAACTTATGGAAGATTGCTAAAGTGGAACATCGAGTTGAGCCAATTCGATATCGCCTACTTACCACGAAGAGCCATCAGAGGACAAGCATTAGCAGATTTCATCGCTGAGTTTACTATACCCGTCAAACCGGATGATCACGACATCCTTCCCCCCGTTCGATGGAAATTATACACTGACGGTGCATCAAACGACCGTTGCTCCGGCGCGGGCATAGTTCTTATAACTCCGGAAAACCGATCAATCTGTTATGCCTTGAAGCTTGATTTCCCGGCTACAAATAATGAAGTAGAATATGAAGCACTGATCGCTGGCTTAAGGCTCATCAGGGAACTCGGGATCAAATCAGTCGAAATCTTTTGTGACTCACAGTTGGTGGTTTACCAAGTACGGGGAGACTACCAAGCAAAGGGACGAAAGCTCGCTCTGTACCTTGTTCAGGTCCAAGAACTGCTCTCGAATCTCGAGTGTTATGACATTTCACATGTCCCGCGTGAACGGAACAAAGAAGCCGACTTGTTGGCTAAGTTTGCGAGTACAGGCGATGCGCAACAAATGGGATTGTATCCCGTAGAAGCCTTGCATAACCCGAGCATAGACGAGATGAGAGTCGATCGTGTGTTGGAAACGGAGATCGAGGGGGAATCGTGGATAACCCCATTCAAACTGTACCTAACGATCGGAGCCTTACCAGAAAAAAGAAGCGAAAGACGGCAAATCCTTCGAAAGGCCGCGCGGTACGTAATGCAGGATGGGTCAATGTATCGAAAAGGATTCTCAGTCCCATTATTACGATGCATCGCTCATAATGAGACAAAGCGGGTCTTAAGAGAAGTTCATGAAGGGGAATGTGGTGACCATACTGGGGGGCAAACGCTAGCAAAGAAGATCCTCCGCTATGGATATTACTGGCCAACCGTAAACCGGGACGCCGCAGACTACGCGAGAAAGTGTGACAAGTGTCAAAGATACGCGAAAATCCCGAGGACTCCATCAACAGAACTCACGCAAATGGTTAGTCCCTGGCCATTTGCAATCTGGGGAATCGACATAATCGGCTCTTTGCCTATATCCAAAGGTGGCGCGAAATACACGATAGTTGCAGTCGACTATTTCACAAAATGGGCTGAGGCAGAACCTTTGGCCACAATCACCTCTAAGAAGGTCATTAACTTCGTTGTACGAAACATTATATGCCGCTTTGGCCTTCCCCGCACCATCATTACGGACAACGGGACACAATTTGAAAGTAGAGAGTTCAAAGAGTTCTGTTTAAAGTACGACATCGAGAAAAAGTTCGCCGCCGTTGCACACCCAAAAGCTAACAGACAAGTCGAGGCCGTTAACAAAATAATCAAGTCCATACTGAAGAAGCGTCTGGAGAAGGTTGGAGGCAAGTGGGTAGATGAAATCCCGACAGCGTTATGGGCATATAGGACTACCCACAAGTCCGCGACCGGCCACACTCCATTCGCCTTGGCAAACGGCTCCGAATTGGCATACGGCTCCGAAGCCGTTATACCAGTGGAGCTTGAAGTTCCATCGCACCGAGTGACATACTATGATCCCAAGACAAACCAGAATCTCTTGTTGGAATCCCTGGACTACATCGATGAAAAGCGTGAAGAAGCTGAATTAAGGGCGGCAGCGCATAGACACCGAGTCAAGCATTACTACGACGGCAGAGTCCGCCCAAGGATTTTTGATGTGGGTGATCTCGTTCTGAAACGAGTTTTCCCGGTACCATCACATATGAATCCCAGCTGGGAAGGTCCGTACGCCATTGAACGGAAGCTTGGAGAGGGAACATTCAAGCTAGCGACCGTTGATGGCACGACACTCCCCCGAGCATGGAACAGTGAACATCTGCGGCACTATTACATTTAGCACGTTTCCTTTCTTATTTTAGGCACTGTTATTTCCTGCATGTTTCCGTTCAGTCATAACATAGTTTCTTTTTAAAGTTGTAATCAAGCAGTTTAGTTGATTTTCATTAATAAAGGCTTGAAGCCGTATTTTCCATGAATCGCTAACGTTTCTGTATCTCATAGTTGAATGACGAACTACATTATCTTGTACGACGTACGGACTCGTATAAACAATTTCAAATCTCCGAATCCCCGGAGCGTGGAGCGGAGTACTCCAAGTCCCCAGAGCGCGGACTAGAGTATAAACAATTCCAAATCTCCGAATCCCCAGAGCGCGGATCGGAGTACTCTAAGTCCCCAGAGCGCGGACTAGAGTATAAACGATTTCGAACCTCCGAATCCCCAGAGCGCGGAGCGGAATACTCTAAGTCCCCGGAGCGCGGACTAGAGTATAAACGATCCCAAATCTCCGAATCCCCAGAACGCGGATCGGAGTACTCTAAGTCCCCATAGCGCGGACTAGAGTATAAACGATTTCAAATCTCCGAATCCCCAGAGCGCGGAGCGGAGTACTCTAAGTCCCCAGAGCGCGGACTAGAGTATAAACGATTTCAAACCTCCGAATCCCCAGAGCGCGGAGCGGAATACTCTAAGTCCCCGGAGCGCGGACTGGAGTATAAACGATTCCAAATTTCCGAATCCCCAGAGCGCGGATCGGAGTACTCTAAGTCCCCAGAACGTGGACTAGAGTATAAACGATTCCAAATCTCCGAATCCCCAGAGCGCGGATCGGAGTACTCTAAATCCCCAGAGCGCGGACTAGAGTATAAACGATTTCAAACCTCCGAATCCCCAGAGCGCGGAGCGGAATACTCTAAGTCCCCAGAGCGTGGACTGGAGTATAAACGATTCCAAATCTCCGAATCCCCAGAGCACGGATCGGAGTACTCTAAGTCTTCGTAGCGCGGACTAGAGTATAAACGATTCCAAATCTCCGAATCCCCAGAGCGCGGATCGGAGTACTCTAAGTCCCCAGAGCGCGGACTAGAGTATAAATGATTTCGAACCTCCGAATCCCCTGAACGTGGATCAACTTACTCTAAATCCCCGGAGCGCAGGTTTAGAAAAAAGGTCCAAGTACTCGAGAATTGTGGAATAAGGAGTATGCCACGTCCGGAGATGTTTGAACAACATGAAAATGGACTGGGAGATAAGGCAACTCGTAAGAACTTGAGTTATGGCTACAATTAGTCATCAAACCAAAGAAAAGCAAGAGAATCATTCGAACGAAAAAGAAACTAAAAACTTTATTCGATCAGTCCAAAATGGGGTTACATGATCACTCCTACAAAATTCAGACCTGTCTATACAAACTACAAGCTACGGAAGATAAAAGCAATTACAAGACTTAAGCAAGAAGCTCGTTGAACGAGTGTATCGATTATTTCTTCGATTTCTTCTTCTTGTCTTCCTTTGTCTTTTCCGATGACTCCTCTCCCTCATGCTTTTTCTTGGACTTCTTGGTTGCTAAGGAAGCGGAGTCAGGAGTAGGAGACGGAACATCTAGTGGTTTGGACCTGCCCGGGAGGATGATTCTCAAAGGTCTTTTCCGCAGGTCGGTACGTTCCAGAATTCCAGGTTCAACTTTGACCTCGGCCTTTTTCTTCTCCTCTTCAGCAAGGCGGTCCTTCATGCTCATCTGCGAGGTATGCTCAGAGGCGCCGGTGATTTCAATTTCATCATTCCCTTCGGCGGGAGATGAAGTGTCGAGCTTATCATCATCCAGCGCCCCGATCACCTGAGCGTTGGGACCAAGGAGTACTCCCACGTGGACAACATCGCTTGTTTTCCCTGCCTCCTCCTTGGCGTCATCGCTCCTCGGAGTTGGCTCGGCGTCAGAACAACCTGCATGAAAACATAAAGAATGAGCATTAGAACGAGTAGCCACTGCTGAAAAAAGATGGGATCTTTCAACTTCTAGAGAAAGAAGAATTTCCTACCAGGTTCCGGTTGGCTATCGGTGGCGCGTGGGGTTCCACCCTCCAGGATAGGGGATAGCACATGAGCACCGAGCCCGGGGTCTTCGGGGTCATAACCAACATGCTGCTCGAATGGATCAAGTGTCGGCCGACCGGCCGATTGAGCAGCGGATTGAGCAGCAGTATGAAGAGCAGTAATGTTGGCCCCAGACGGGCCAGCTTCATCATTTATCTCTTTTGGAAGGGGAGAGCCTTTGCTGTAAAGTGCCAATGCTGCGGATAAATACGATGGCTCATTCCCCCTAAGGAACTCCTTCACCAAGGCCTCCTAATCAACCTCTTCGGAGCCCGACTCGATCTTCCTGATCCTTATCAAAGTTTCCCAGGCCTCAGCTAGGGATTCGAGATAGCCATCGCCCAAGAACGTTAAGTCGCGATGCATGAGGACGCGGGCTCCGTATTCAGCAATCAACGGGTCAAACATGCATTTGACCTCTTCCCTGCCGGCTTCTGCGGTCGCCTCGAGGCGAGAATCAATCTCCTCCGCAGCCTTTCTTTTGCCCTCCTCACGGGCCTCATCCTTCATTTTCTCAACCCCGGCAAGTTCGTCATCGAGCTTCGCTTTCAGGAGACGAGTAGCGACGATTTCATCACAGTATCGTTGTGATTCTTCTTGAGCAGCTACCTTGTCCTCCTTCTCCTTGGAGAGTAATTCTTTCAGCTCTCTAACTTGCACGACGAGCGCATCCCTCTCTTTTTGGACAGAGTCTTTCTCTAGGGCGAGGGCACCGCTGCGCTGGACTGCTTCGTCAAGCTCTTTTTTGTGAGCCGCCTCTAAACGAGTAACTGCCTCAGCAGTATCTTTTGCGCTTTGTTCAGCGGCTTCCAGCTTCGACTTATACGAAGCGAGCTCTACATCTTGGTGCTCGATAATGTTTTTGTCGCAGCCAGCCTCCAGTTTCAGGCGATCAATCTCATGTTGGCGCTCAACGGATACCTCTGAGATCTTCTCCACCAAGTGCACAAACGCATCATGTTGAACATAGACGTCGTTATTGCAGGCAATGGCACTCTGCTTCACATGCCCGGGAATATGATGAATGGTTGGGAGGAATTTCAGACCGTCGAAGCAAATTTTCGGAAACTTGGCCTTAAGATCGACCATCTTTTCCGCAACAGTCGGGTCCACTGCAGGAGTAGGAGGAGGAGGCTTTGAAATTTCCACTCTTTTTCGTTGCTCCCGAACTTGCCTCGTACTCGATGAACCGGAGTGTTGTTCTCGAGGAGCATCAGAGTGGTAACCCTTCTGTGAAGTTTTATCTTTATCCGGCACAGTTGAAGGAAGGGGATCACGAGACTGCGAAGATTGAGAATATGCCTTCTTGCGGTGAGACGACTCACGGGGACGGTTGTCTCTATCTTCATAATCGTCTCTGCCCCTGCGTCTGCCTGAACCAGAGTCTTGTCCAGAGTGATGAAATATGGAAGAGCCATGAAGGCGATCGAGTCCGTGAGAACGCCCCATATCACCTGCAAAGAATGGAGATAACAGCGAGTTAAGAAAAATCCGTGAGATAAGAAAAAAAACTTGAAGTGTATGATGGAATGTGTATGTGCGTGTGTGTCCTAGTGTTCCCCCCGACGGACCAGTTCGTTTATCTTTACTAATCGGAGTGTTGTCTCCTTGGACCGGGAGTTGAACTCCCGCATGGCCTCTAGCGGGTGAAGAAAATTTGAGGGCTTCAGGATCATCAAACCCGTAATTAAGTATATCTTCGGGAATAGAAAGGTTCGATAGACCCCTCAAGAAACTTTCCAGGGGTTGCGAGGAAGGCTCTTTCTCAGGCGGGATAGGCGTGACTTTTGAAGTGCCACCGACTTTCTCCTTCTGCACTTTACATTTTAACTTCTTCTTTCCCTTCGAAGGGGAGGATGACATCTCAATATCTTGAACTTCGATTGCCGGATTCTAAGCGGGACCCACATTCTCGCCCTGAGTCTCAGGAGCTTTGTCTTCTTTGCGCTCACTGTCTTCATGCATATCGGGAATGCGGCACGACGACGACCCGGCCTGTTTTTTCCCTTTACCGGACGGAGGTTTGGGAATTGTGACACCTTCTGGAAGGCTGATCCGACGACCAGGGGCTAGCAAGCCAAACCCCGACAGTGATTCATTTGAAATGATAGCCCGGATGTCTCGATCCTCGGCAGGAAGATCTCTAATGGCTTCGACAGCCTCAGAATATCCTCGGCCTTCCGGACGCGGGTTGATACCTGAAAAGATGAAAACAGAGAGTTAGGAAAAACATGACTCCGGTTAAATGCGAATGGTGACTCGGCAGAGAAACTTACTGCCTTCAACCCATCTCCTCGCAAAACCGGGAGGGCAGCGCACATAGAACCATTCCTGTTTGTACAGGGAGAATTTACTGCATGCCCCTGTCAAGATCTGGCATTTGTGGTACGGCTCGAGGAACATAAAGGAAGGACTGTCTTTCCGTCTCTTGATCATATAGATGTATCTGATATCACCGGCGGTTGGAGGTCTGGAGAAGACGGCCATGAAAAGTAAGTAAGTCCCATATAGAAATGCATGGCCGTTCGGGTGCAGCTGCGACGGGGCTATGTCGATATACTGCAATACATCCCGGAGAAATAAATTGAATGGAGGCACGCTGCCCATCCAACACATGAACTTGTTACAGGTAGTATACCCGACTGGGGGCAGATGAGGATGATCGTGTCGCGAAGGAACTAACACGTCGGTAAAAGGGATGCCATGAATGGAGCATATCCGTCGAAGAGCGGCTTCGTTGACCTTCGAAGCTTGTGAATCGATCGGATTGTCTAGTAGGATTACCGCCTCCAGGGCATCAGGTGCTAGGTTATGAGCAGGAGAAGTCGACGGATTAGAAGTATCAGCGGCTACTTGCCTTGATGATGGCCCAGGCCTGTCGGATATAGTGGTAGAGCTAGACTTTCTCGACATTCCCGATAAATAACGAACCTGGCTAAGTGCTTGAGAGAACTATACTTAAAAAACGTTGAACGTTAGAATTAGCAACACGAGTTTTCCCCCCACGTGGTGTGTGAACTAGTGCAAGCATTCGTGTACAAGCAATAAGAATCTAAAGATTTCAAAGATATAGGAATGAGCTTCGAATCGTCGCCTTCGAAGACCGTCATCGCTGACCGTCTCGAAGAGCCCGCCTGGTGGTGATTACAGTTCCAGATTCAAAAAACATATGATTTATAGAGTGACCGGCCTAAGTGTAGTTTCACATTTATATTGTTCGGCATTTAAATGGTGTTCGGCAATTGTATTGTTCGGCCTAAGTATAGGTCAGCGTGTATGTTCGTTCGGCGTGTCAAGTGTTCGGTTAGGTCCTGTTCGGCATTCAGACTGTTCGGCCTAGGTATGGTGTTCGGCTTTGTTTGGCTCGGTCTAAGTTCTGTTCGGCAATCGTATTGTTCGGCCTTGATACTGTTCGGCATCTAAGAGTGTTCGGCTTGGGTTTTGTTCAGCTAAGTTATTGTTCGACATTTTAATAAGTGTTCGGCTTGGGTTTTGTTCAGCTAGGTTATTGTTTGACATTTTAATGAGTGTTCGGCTTGGGTTTTGTTCGGCATTCTAGCGAGTGTTCGGCCTTAGTTTATTCAGATGAAATACTGTTCGGCAGCCTCCACCATTCGGTGCATGACAACATACGCCGAACCAGAGCTATTCCATCCAACACCCTTAACACCTCCAACGTTTTCCTTTTCCTTTTTTAACTTTGGTTCGGCGAGATGAAGCTAAATACAATAGCCTTATGTGCAAACACCCCAAATCCTTCCTCCTCACCTCGCATTATCGTTCGGCAATAAGGACGACCTACTCGAAAGCTTTCTACATGACACCCTTGATCATCTCGCTTGAAACCTATTCGAGTTATACGAGGAACAATACCTAGTTTGCAGTTAGGAGATTAAGAAGGAATGGTCAAGTTGTAAATCTGCTCGGCTAGCGAGAATTGCAAATCTTTGAAGAGTGACAGAAGTGAAAAGGTAAAAGAGAGGAGACGGGAAGGACCTGGTTATATAAGGGGAAGGTAGAAGTTGAAAAGGCTATACCCAGTAGAACCGGTTAATGCCACAGTGTTCGGCATCAGAGCAAAGTGTCGTTCGGCACATGAGGATTGTCCGGCTTCGAACGCAGCGTTCGGCGTCCAGGCCACGCTCGTCACACACCTCCGTCGCAGGCATTCTCGAGGAGACATCGCCAAGGAAAGTTGAACTAGATTCAAAGCGCATCACGTTCGGCCACGCGATACACTTTGGGGGGCAAGTGTTTCCTGGAGATTTGACCAGGCAACTAGTACCCAGAGAAGTACTCGGCATCCATAGCGTTCGTCATCCGTAGTGCTCGGCATCCAGAAGACTCGGCGTCAAGTAGTGCTCGGCATCCACAAGACTCGGCGTCAAGTAGTGCTCGGCATCCAGAAGACTCGGTGTCAAGTAGTGTTCGGCGTTCGGTGTAGTACTCGGCATCAGTAGTACTCGGCATACAAAACTACTCGGCTTCGACTGGCACTCGGCGTCGACCAATGCCCAGCGTTAGCTAGCGTTCGGCATCAATAGAACTCGGCGATAGGAGTACTCGGCAACAAGAGCACTCGGCATCAAGTAGAACCTGGCAACAAGAGTACTCGGCATCCCATGGTACTCGGGGTAGTACTCGGCAATGGGAGTACTCGGCATTCTGAAGACATTCGGTACGCACAGCTACTCGAGGTAACAATATCGTTCGACCTGCACGCATTTTTCGGTCGAGAGCTTCGGACAGAAGTACGTTCGGTCTTCACTGCAACCATCCTGCACTTCCCACACATCAGACGGATTGTTCGGCATGGAAAGGACCGTTCGGCACTATAGCGTTCGGCATGCTTGGTTCGGCGAGCAGCAACCACTGTACTCGGGCTAGAGTGTTCGGCCACCAAGCCCACTTGGGAAGTCCAGCCCATCTTTGTCTATAAATAGAGGGGCAGGGTCACAGTGAAGGGGAGGCTTTTTGGGAGAGAACACTGGGGAGACTCTGCCATTTTTGAGACTCATCTTCTCTACTTAACAACTTCATTCAAGCATTTGATTCACGAATCGTATTTCTAATCAACAATAAGGAAGATCAATAAAGTTTAATCTCAAATTGGACGTAGGCAATTACGTTGAACCACTATAAATTTGGTGTTCTTACTTTCTGCATTTAAATTAGCATTGTCTTCTCTGTTTAATTTATCTTCATCACTTATATCTCTACACAATCTTTCTCTACGAGGTTAGTGACCAATTTTGGTGCTAACAATAGGAATAGAAATAGATAGATAATTGAAGCCTCCAGCCCGTCTTTTGAACTCTAAAGCGTCAAAGGTAAAACCTAAAACTCAACCTACTCGAAAGAGTATGCGAGTAAACAAAAACCAAGCGTTAGACATAAGTCTGGTATAAGAAAACTCGAGATACATGAATGCATGTAACAGTAACTATTGAGACCATACGGATTCCCGTAATAGTTTTTCCCTCAAAAGAAACCAACCATTTATAAAGTTTAATATAGTGATATGATAGATAATGCTTAAGGTGTAGAATATAAATCATATCAAACAGTTATGATGCTTACATTAGTCACACCATAACATATTTAGGTTACACTCAAAACCGTTAAGGTATGTTCGCATAATGGATTTTCCACGGAGATCTCTTTGGGGAAGCCGAATCCGAACTCCATGCACAAGGATCAGAAGTTACCTACCAAGCGTTGTATATCTCTAGATAAAATATACTATAAGGAAAACACAAAGGCCCACACCAAACATAAACATGAACTACGTGAACCAGATACCATCAACTCCCAATACTGACATATCGATAAGCATACTCTAGATCTGGAGTTGATAATATCTTGTCGTAGGTCAGCCAAACCCCAAATTGT
The DNA here is from genome assembly GCA_030737815.1 of Allium fistulosum. Classification (NCBI taxonomy): domain Eukaryota; kingdom Viridiplantae; phylum Streptophyta; class Magnoliopsida; order Asparagales; family Amaryllidaceae; genus Allium; species Allium fistulosum. The sequence goes on along the minus strand of CM060901.1, from coordinate 1,338,889,236 downwards.
GCAGCTTGCTCTATCTTTAGCCATTTCCGATGTCGAAGTTACATTCGACATCATTCACACGAGTCTTTATCACTCAAATAGAACACAAATACCAAATTGGATCCTCACATCTGGAAACCACACATGGATTCCCATATCCTGAATAGATCACGAACAATTACAGGTGTTCAAGCATCTTAAACAGATCTTGAATCTCTATATATATTCCTTTCTTTAACCGATTCCAAAACATAGATCCCGTATACTAGTATTGAAGTGGTATTTCGTAAGTAAAACACTTAACGATCCTGAACTCTTCAAAACTAATCGATGAATTTTTGGTTAACTCAATTCCGGTTCTCTTAGAAGTAAGTGAAAGCTAGAGACGTTTTGTACCAATACTCCTCCTCGAGGGTTCTTATTGGTATAAACCATGAAGTCTTTCGATTACTTCCTAAGTTAATATTAGGTCAAGTTCGATAATCGACTAATCGATTATCCAATCAAAAAAATAGCTTATACAAATCACGATTCGTACGCTTAACTCGTTTCCGACATTCCATCTTAACTATTCCTCGCCCAAGAGCGAAGCCAGGTAAGTTTGGGCACTGGTTGCTCCAAGCCTTACCTTGACACTTCATTCTTGAATCTCACAAATAGATAAGTCTACCTCGTCGGCTTTTAGTGTTAAGTATAGTAGTAATGATTTCCATAAACAATAAGGAATCAACTCGATTAACACATTTCCGACATTTTCCACTTAACTATTCCTCGGTTAAGAGGGAATCCCGGTAGGTTAGAGCTCTATTGCTCCGTCCCTACTCGATATCAATCTTAACTCTCACAAGTAGATAAGATTACTTCGTCCGCTTATTAGTGTAAGCATGGTTAATTACTTTTCTAATAAGTAATTAAACTATCAACTATTTGGCCATTTAGCAATTCTAACCCCTTTTCGAAAACATTTAAATTACATGAAAATACTTATAGTAGGTTTTAAAACATTTATCCATAAGATTACTTAAAAATAACAAGTTTGAAAAATCAACAAAATTTGGAAAATGAACATGTTTTATTCTAAAATTCTCTCTTTAAAAATTCAAAACTAATTCTCAAATATACATAAATAACTCAAACTACTTTGAAAATACTCTAAAATTAGTGAGGCAATACTTTTAAAAAGAATGAAAAAAATCGCTTGAACTTAAAATCCTTTTTGAAACAATTGAAGTCCAAAAATCAAGGCTAAATGGGCAGTTTTGTACTAGTGAGGTTTTGACCATTTTCGAGATGTTACATAACTTTTTACTATTCAAGCTTTTAATAGCAAAAAACATACATATATAGAAATGCAAATATGATGATAAATCTTTATGGATCTCTCTACAAAGCTCGATAACAATTGTCAAAAACAAGACAATTCCGAACTGCATCTATAGCGACTATTGTTTTAAGTGCAGTTTCAAAATTTGAGTTATATCTACACCTATGTTCAACAACAATCTATGTTCCATATTTGAGGCCTAGTCATATGTCATATAAATCCATTCAAGTCCATATATGGATCCTATGTGCCACTTGTTTCCAAAACAAGGATCAAAACCAATGTTTTCAACATATGCCACTCAACAATTCAAACAACTTTAACACAACAAAATATATCATATATGAGTTATATTATCAATCCAAATGGTGAGTTAGCTCACCATAAACTCAGCAAACAACCAAACTTAACCACTCAAGTTCAAACTCAAGCTATCAACCTCCTTTCCCTCCTCTTTCTTCCTTGCTTTACCTTACTCCAAGCCTCCTCTACCTCACGGCCCAAGGTTGTGGGAGAGTTTGGCTTTTCTTTTTCACAATCTAACTAGGTAGAAGGTGTTGTTATGTGGTGGTAAGGTCTCACTCCAAATTTGAGGTGATTTGGAATTGATTTGCAAATAGTTTGCTTTAGCAAAAGATGATGAAGAAGAAGAAGACGACATTGAAATTTGCTCTTAAGCTTTGGAATATTTTTGATATATTTCCTAAGGGTGTACCCCTCCTTATATAGGCTTTGGAATGGTGATGGTAAAAGACCAAAAAGCCCTCAAAACCCTAATGCATTAATTGCTTCTTACCATGACAACTTTATATCACTTTTCTTTATGGCTAATTACTCTTATACCCTTCTCATAATATTATCTCTTATCCTAATAGAACTTTCTAGAACATTTCATGCTTTATGAAGAGGAGAGTGTGTTAATTAGTTGCTAATGTATTCATTTGATCGTTATTTATAGGCACGATAGTTCGAACAACTTATATCGATCGAAAAGCTGTTTATCGATAAACCGATTCTCGGTTACATTATCGATTTTTCTTCGAAGAATATATTTTTGTACACTTTTCAAAACCAAGTTTCTTAATATTATTTATTAATTAAATGATGTTAAATAAGGTTATAAAATCATATTTATAACACTTAAACATATCTCAAAATGTATCGATATTTGAAGAGGAAGTGTTCGAATTTCTGGGTCGCTACATTCTCCCCCACTTAGAACATTTCATCCTCAAAATTCAACAAGAACGAAAATCAAAGAAGATAGAAGAACGAGATATATATAGATAGCACTCCTGAAACTATATACAAACTAAATCCAATTCAAATACAAACTAAGATAAGAAAACTCTAGTCTAAGAACAAATCCGGATAGGACTCCCTCAAGCTATCCTCGGTCTCCACGTACAATCTCAAGCATCCTCGCTCCATTGTACCTTAACTAACTTTACAACCTTAGTCTTCAATTGCTTCGTATCTCAATGAACAATACGAATAGGCTGCCTCAACACCATCAAATTTGGTTCAATTTTCAAGTCTTACAGCGACGCTTCCACTATCATTGAAGGATCATGCAAAACTTACGCAAATGCAATACATGAAATACATTATGCACACCCGATAGCCTAATCGATAACTCGACTCTATATGCGAGTGTACCAATTCTCTCAAGAATTGGGAATGGTCCTATATAACGAGGAGCCAACTTCCCAACCATTCCAAACCGAACTACACTTCTTATCGGAGAAACCTTTGCAAATACAAAGTGTCCAACCGAGAAATCCAAGTCTCTGCACCTCTCGTCTACATGACTCTTCTATCGATTATGTGCTTCCTTGATTCGCTTTCAAATCTTTATAACCTTATCTGATGCCTCTTTGATCGTACCCGGACCTAGTACAAGATGATCACCGGGTCTTACCTAACACGATGGAGATTTGCTGGGCCTTCCATACAACGCTTCAAATGGTGCCATTCCGTTACTGGCCCGATAACTATTGTTGTATGAAATCTCAACAAGTGGTAAACGTTCTTCCCACGAAGCTCCATAATCTAAAATGCATGCTCAAAGCAAGTCCTCCTACACTCGGTTCACCCTCTCCGTTTTCCCATCTGTCTGCCGATGGTAAGCGATACTCAAACTGAGCTCGGTCCCTAATGCTTCATGCAAACCCTTCTAGAAATGGCTTGTGAATATCGGATTTCTATCACTCACGATATCACAAGGAACACCGTGCAACATGGCGATCTTCTTAACATATAACTTAGCCAAACTAGAAGTTGTCCTCGTAGTTTTAACAGGTAAAATATACCATAAGGGAAACAAAAATGCACAAGGATCAGAAGTTACCTACCGAGCATTATATATCTCTAGATAAAATATACCATAAGGGAAACACAAAGGCCCACGCCCAAACATAAACATGAACAACGTAAACCAAATACCATCAACTCCTAATACCAATATATTGATAAGTATACTCTAGATTCGGAGTTGATAATATCCTGGCTTGGGTCAACCAAACCCCAGATTGTGCAACCTACTCTGTCTTTAGCCATTTTAGTGTCGAAGTTATTCGACGTCTTTCACACGAGTCTTTATCACTCGAATATAACAAGAATCCAAAATGGGATCCTCACATCTCAAAACAACACATGGATTCCTATATCCTGAATAGATCACGAACAATTACATGTGTTTGAGCATCTTAAACATATCTCGAACTCTATATAGATTACTTTCTTCAATCGTTTCCAAAACATTGATCCCATATATTAGTTTTGAAGTGGTATTCCGTAAGTAAAACACTTACCGATCCCGAACTCTTCAAAGCTAATCGATGAATTTTCAGTTAACTCAAAAGTAAGTGAAAGCTAGAGACGTTTCATACCATACTCAATTACTTCCTAACTTAATTTTAGGTCAAGTTCGATAATCGAATAATCGATTATCCAGTCAAAACAATTGCTTATGCAAATCACGATTCGTACGCTTAACTCGTTTCTGACATTCCAACTTAACTATTCCTCGCCCAAGAGCGCAGCCAGGTAAGTTTGGGCACTGGTTGCTCCAATCCTTGCCTAGACACTTCATTCTTGAATCTCACAAACAAATAAGTCTACCTCATCGGCTTTTAGTGTTAAGTATAGTAGTAATGGTTTCCATAAACAATAAGGAATCAATTCGATTAACACGTTTTCGACATTTTCCACTTAGTTATTCCTTGGTTAAGAGGGAAGCCTTGTAGGTTAGAGCTCTAATGCTCCATCCCTACTCGACATCAATCTTAACTCTCACTAATAGATAAGACTACTTCGTTTTGGCTTATTATTGTTAACCATAATTAATTACTTTTCTAATAAGTAATCAAACAATCAACTATTTGGCCACTTAGCAATTCTAACAACTTTTGGAAACATTTAAATTACTTAGAAATACTTATGATATGTTTTAAAATATTACTTAAATATAACAAGTTTGAAAAATGAACAAAATTTGGAAAAAGAACATGTTTTACTCTTAAATACCTCTCATTAAAAATTCATAGCTAATTCTTAAAAATTCATAAATATCTCAAACTACTTTTATAATAATCTAAAAATAGTTAAGCAATATCCTAAAAAGGAATGAAACAAATCGCACGAACTTAAAATCCTTTTTGAAACAATTGGAGTCTAAAAATTAAGGCTAAACGGGCAGTTTTGCGCTAGTGATGTTTTGACCGTTTTTGAGATGTTACTTAGCTTTTTACTATTCAAGCTTGTAATAGCAAAAAACATACATATATAACAATGCAAATATGGCAAGAAATCTCTATGAATCTCTCTATAATGTCAAAAACAAGACAATTCTGAACTACATCTATAGCAACTATCACTATAAGTGCACTTTCAAAATCCAAGTTATATCTCAAACTATGTTCAACTACAACCTATGTGCTTTGTTCAAGGCCTAGTAATATGTCATATAAGTCCATTCAAGTCCATATATGGATCCTATGTGCCACTTGTTTCCAAAGCAAGGATCAAAACCAATGTTTTCAACATATGTCACTTAACAATTCAAACAACTTTAACACAACAAAATATAATCGTATATGATTTATATTAACAAACCAAATGATGAGTTAGCTCACCTTAAACTTAACAAACAACCAAGCTTAAGCACTCAAGTTCAAACTCAAGCTAGCAACCTCATTTCCCTCCTCTTTCTTCCTTGCTTTGCCTTGCTCCAAGCCTCCTCTAGCCTCCTCTAGCTCATGGCCCAAGGTTTTGGGGAGAGTATGGCTTTTATTTTTCACAATATAACTAGGTGGAAGGTGTTGTTATGTAGTGTGAGTTATCACTCCAAATTTGAGGTGATTTGGAATTGAATTGCAAATTATTTACTTTAGGAATTTAAGATGAAGAAGAAGAAGATGACATTGAAATTTGCTCTTAAGCTTTGGAATATTTTTTATATATTTCCTAAGGGTGTACCCCTCCTAATATAGGCTTAGGAATGGTGATGGAAAAATGCCAAAAATCCCTCAAAACCTTAATGCATTAATAGCTTCTTATCATGACAACTTTATCACTTCTCCTTTATGTCACTTTTTCTTTATGGCTAATTACTCTTATACCCTTCTTATAATATTATCTCTAATCCCAATAGAACTTTCTAGAACATTTCATGCTTTATGAAGAGGAGAGTGTTAATTAGTTGCTAATGTGTTCATTTGATCATTAGTTATGGGCACGATAGTTCGAACAACTTATATCGATCGAAAAGCTGTTTATCGATAAACCGATTCTCGGTCACATTATCGATTTTTCTTCGAAGAATATATTTTGTAAACACTTTTCAAAACCAAGTTTCTTAACATTATTTATTAATTAAATGATGTTAAATAGGGTTATAAAATCATATTTATAACACTTAAACATATCTCAAAATGTATCGATATTCGAAGACGAAGTGTTCAATTTCTGGGTCGCTACATTCTCCCCCACTTAGAACATTTCATCCTCAAAATTCAACAAGAACGACAATCAAAGAAGATAGAAGAACAAGATATATATATATAGATAGCACTGCTGAAACTATATACAAACTAAATCGCAATTCAAATACAAACTAAGATAAGAAAACCTAGGCTAAGAACAAATCCGGATAAGGTTCCCTCAAGCTATCCTCAGTCTCCACATACAATCTTGAGCATCCTCGCTCCATTGTACCCTGACTAACTTTACAACCTTAGTCCTCAATTGCTTCGTATCTCTATGGACAATACGAATAGGCTTCCTCAACACCGTAAAATTTGGTTCAATCTTCAAGTCTTCTTACAACGATGCTTCCACTATCATTGAAGGATCATGAAAAACTTACGCAAATGCGATACATGAAATACATTACGCACACCCAATAGCCTAATCGGTAACTCGACTCTATATGCGAGTGTACCCATTCTCTCAAGAATTGGGAATGGTCCTATATAACGAGGAGCCAACTTCCCAACCATTCCAAACCGAACTACACTTCTCATTGGAGAAACCTTTAGAAATACAAAGTCTCCAACCAAGAACTCCAAGTCTTAGTACCTCTCATCTGCATAACTCTTCTATCGATTCTGTGCTTCCTTGATTCGCTTTCGAATCTTTATAACCTTATATGATGCCTCTTGGATCGTATCCGACCAAAGCATAAGACGATCTCCAGGTTCTACCCAGCACGATGGAGATTTGCAGGGCCTTCCATACAACCCTTCAAATGGTGCCATCCCGATATTGGCCTGATAACTATTGTTGTATGAAATCTCAACAAGTGGTAAATTTTCTTCCCACGAACCTCCAAAATCTAAAATGCATGCTCGAAGCAAGTCACTCAGTTCACCCTCTCCGTTTGCCCATCTATCTACAAACAGTAAGCGATACTCAAACTGAGCTCGGTCCCTAATGCTTCATGCAAACCCTTCTAGAAATAGCTTGTGAATATCGGATCTCTATCACTCACAATATCACAAGGAACACCGTGCAACATGGCGCTTTCCTTAACATATAACTTAGCCAAACTAGAAGTTGTCCTCATAGTCTTAACAGGTAAGAAGTGCGCGCTCTTGGTCAATTTATCCACAATAACCCATACACCTTCGTTAGCCCTTCTCGACCTAGGAAATCAATCGATGAAATCCTCGGAAATATGCTTCCACTACCACTTCAGAATCTCAAGCGGCTGAAGTAGTCCGGCCGTCTTTTGATGACTACCTTTTACCTATTGGCAGTTAGCACACCTGCTCACAGAGACAGATACATCCCACTTCATTCCCTCCCACCAGAACGTCCTCTTCATGTCGTGATACATCTTAGTGACCCCTGGATGTATCGTCAACCTAGAATGGTGACTCTCTACCAGAACTTCTTATCTAATCCCATCAACCTTCGGGACAAACAATCTACCGTTCATTCTTAAAATGCCACGGCTATCCACCTCGAATCCCGACCACCTCTCTGGTGCCTCTTTCTCACTTACATTCTTAGCTATCCTAGCAAAAAGAAAATCTCTATGCTGATTCCCCATGGTATGACTAATCAGAGTCGGATGAACCTCAACATTCGCCATAACTGCATACCTCCTACTAAGCGCATCAGCTACGACATTAGCTTTCCCTGGAGTATACAAAATATCCAAATCATAGGCCGCAAGAAACTCCAGCCACCTTTGCTGCCTCATGTTCAGGTCTTGTTGCGTAAAAAGATACTTCAAAGACTTATGGTTCATGTATAACTCGAACCTCTCTCCTAGCAAATGATGGCTCCACATCTTTAATGCAAATACCACTACTGATAACTCTAAGTCATGAGTTGCATACCTCGCTTCATGCGGTTTGAGCTGCCGACTTGCATAAGTTATTACCCTCCCATGCTGCATCAACACATCACCCAGACCTGTTCCATACGCATCAGTGTAAATAGTCAAACCCTCACCTCCATCTGCCACAGTAAGAACAGGAGCACTAGTCAACTTTTCCTTTAGCTCTAAGAATGCTTGCTCGCATTTATCCGTCCTTGCAAATTTGACATCTTTCTTCGTTAAGCGAGAAGCAATCTTTGAGAAATCCTATATGAATCTCTTGTAATAACTTGCTAGCCCCAGAAAGCTTCTAATATATGTTGCGCTTTCCGACCTCTTCCACTCCTAAACGACCATAACCTTAGCGGGATCAATAGAAATACCATTTGCTGAAACAACATGACATAAGAACCTAACTTCTGAACGCCAAAAATGACAATCCTTAGATGGTACGAACGTTCATCCTCGGTCTTGGAATATACTAGAATATCATCTATAAAAACAAGGACAAACTTATTCAACACATCTTGGAAAACTCGATTCATTAAGTCCACGAAATATGCTGGAGAATAAGTTAGACCGAACGACGTAAGTAACCACTCATAAAACTGGTCAGATCTAAAAGCGATCAAGGGTACACTCTCCGCTGCCTCCCTCAACCTATGAAACCCTATAGCAAGGTCAAGTTGAGAAAATACTCGAGCTCCATGGAGTTGATCGAATAAGTCATCTATTCTAGGCAAAGGATAATTGTTCCTAACAGTCCGTTTATTGAGCTCACAATAATCTACACACAATCTTGAGGAACCATCCGCCTTCGTAGCAAAGACGATAGGCGCTTCCCAACTCGAACGACTTGGTCGAATCAAGCCCTTCTGTAACAAATCACTAACCTGATTTGTTAGCTCCATCCTCTCCTTTGGTGCAAGTATACGAACTGACAATGCCATAGGCTTCGCATCCTTTATTAAATCAATGCGATATTCTATCACTATATAGGGCGGTAAACCTGACACCTCTTCAAAGACATCCGCAAATTCCTGAAAATAGGGATCAAACCTAACTCCTCTTCCGCCACATCAAGAGAATAAAGAAAACTAGTCATAAGCGAGCCAGTCCCTCACAATCTACAGTCAAAACCTTCCTCCCCTACTTTAATACCACGGTTCGCTTATCATAATTAAAGACTGCATTATTCCGCAATAACCAATTCATCCCAAGTAAAGCATCAAAACCCGTAAAACACAGGTCATACATATCGCAAGGAAAGAGTCGGTCAAAACAAGAGATTGGAACCCCTAAGAAAACCATACTAAGATTGGCCTAGCCCTCAATAGGGTTCGACACACGAATAGAATCCAAAGCTATAGTTGGTTCAACTTTCAGTTTGTCAAAAAGAGTATGAGAAATGAATCTTAAAGAAGCACCAGTATCAAATAAGACACGAACGGGAATGCCAAAAATAGATCAATTACCTTCCAAAACTTGCTTCCCCTTTACTACGGCAGAAGTGGAAGGTGCTGAAGCAAGTGCAAAAGCTCAAGGTTGCTCTCCCTTATAAAGCATCAGACACTGTCTAGCAAAATGGCCTAGCAGATGTCAGTTGTAGCAGCTCTTGGGTGCAAAATGTGCCTTGGTTGTATGTGGCTCTATCTTTATTACCTTAGCAATAGATGTCTTAACCAATGACGCCTTTGCCACTTGTTTCTCCCCAACCGATGGACAGTTCCACACAAGATTCCCCTTCTTCCCATATTTATAACAAGTGAGACCATAAATATCCCTAGGCGAAGGAAACTTTCGCTTGTTGTTTCTAGCTGGTGTAGCAATGGACGGCTTCAGAGCCAAGCTCTCAAAGCTCAACCCCATGTTCACCAAATTCACATAAGACCCTACCCTAGAACTCCAAACACATCCCTGCGATGAACATCTCATTCCTCTTCAAAGGCGTATCTACCAAACTAGGCCCAAACCGAGACAAGGCAAGTAATCGGTTATCATACTCTACCATTATCATGGCCCCCACTTCAAATCGAGGAAGCTCTTAACCAACAAAGTCTTCCTAGCTTCCGAGACAAACTTCATCTCAAAACCCTCTTTAAATTAGGCCCAAGGGTAGTCATTCTCTTGGACATCAGTAGTGATAGTGCTCCACTAATCCATGGCCACATCCGTCAGATGTCATGATGCCAACCGACGCATCATCACGTCATCTGACTCCATATCCCCAAATACGATCAAGTAACTTCATCCAAGTCTGGACTTCTATGATCGTCTCCGTACCACTAAACCTCTTACCTTCCAACCTCTCATATTCGTGGTAGAGCGAAGCGAAGTTCACCTGAGGCCTGACCTGTATGGCCTCCTCTATAATATCCACCCTTGGTTCTACGAGTGGAGCAACATTTCCTGGTGCTCGACCTCCACCATCAGTTATGGTACTACCTCGACCACCACTACCTCACCTCCTCTCACATTGAAGCCCTAATACTCATGACGCACTACCTGAACATAGCAGAATATATTTAGGATATGAAAGGCAGAGTTATTCAAAGAAAGATATTATTCCTAAGGAAAACTGAAAAAGGGGTATAGGTTTATAGAAAATACAAATACGCTCTTTCTTATGCACTCGACTCATTCTAGGGTGTTTTTTACCCTATCTCCAATGAGCCATACCCAACCAAAGCCAAGGTGTTCACTCAACCTAGGGCTCTGATACCAAATGTAATGACCAAACTTTTCGACCCTCGAATGTCGACACTAATACATCACGGTATTCGTGTGCCGAGTACCCAGGTGCCGAAAAGACAGAAAGATAGGGTAAAATAAAAGAAAAATAATATAATAAGGAAAGAAGAACACAATATCAGAATCTCACAACGGAACGGTAATATATAATACCAAAAGAATAGTACAAAGGGTTACTCTGGATACAAGATTTTTAGAGTTCTAAGACCTAAGTACTATTATCAGCCTGGACGGTTATACCTACTTCTCCTCACAAAGCTGATATATGTACATAGCTAATACGGTACAACAGAAATAGAAATAGATAGATAATAGAAGCCTCCAACTCGTCTTCTAAACTATGAAGCATCTATGGTAAAACCTGAAACTCAACCTACTCGAAAGAGTATGTGAGGATTTTAGGGAAACAAAAACCAAGCGTCAGACATAAGTCTACCATGATAAAACTCGAGATACATGAATACATGTAACAGTAACTATTGAGACTATACGAACTCCCATAACAATTATTCCCTTAAAAGAAACCAGCCATTTATCTAGTTTAATATAGTGATATGATAGATAATGCATATGGTGTAGAATATAAATCATATCAAATAGCTGCGATGCTTACATTGGTCACACCACAACATATTTAGGTTACACTCAAAATCGTTAAGGTACGATCGCATAATGGAGTTTCCACGAAGATCTCCTCGAGAAAGTCGAATCCGAACTCCATGCACAAGGATCAGAAGTTACCTACCGAGCATCATATATCTTTAGATAAAATATACAATAAGGGAAACATAAAGGCCCATGCCCAAACATTAACATGAACAACGTGAACCAAATACCATCAACTCCTAGTACCAATATATCGATAGGTATACTCTAGATCTGGTTTGATAATATCTTGGCTTGGGTCAAGCAAACCCCAGATTGTGCAGCCTAATCTGTCTTCAGCCATTTTTAATGTCGAAGTTATTCGGTGTCTTTTACACGAGTCTTTATCACTCGAATAGATCACAAATAATTACATGTGTTTGAGTATCTTAAACATATCTCGAATCTCCATACAGATTCCTTTCTTCAATCGTTTCCAAAACATAGATCCCATATACTAGTTTTGAAGTGGTATTCCATAAGTAGAACACTTACCGATCCCAGACTCTTCAAAACTAATCGATGAATTTTCGGTTAACTCAAAAGTAAGTGAAAGCTAGAGACGTTTCATACCATACTCGATTACTTCCTAACTTAATATTAGGTCAAGTTCGATAATCGAATAATCGATTATCCAGTCAAAACAATTGCTTATAAAAATCACGATTCGTACGCTTAACTTGTTTCCGACATTCCAACTTAACTATTGTAACGCCCCACCCCGAGACCCACGTTAGTAAAGGGAATTAAAGAGAAATTCTGTCTACTAACGCAGAGAATAGGGTTGGATAAGGGCGACCAACATAGCATACAATAGCTAAGAACTAAACATGTCAAGTAGTGTCATCATTTTTTTTCATTTACCTCATATGTGGTTGACGTGTCTAGTCCATAACTATTGCACACTATGGCGGTTTACAAACGTTTCAGAACTAATGTAATATACATATATGCGGAAAGTAAATAACAGTCACAGAACAGCAAACCCAGATCAGATATATATATATATACATACACCACCATACATGCCCACATAATACATCATACATGAGTGCCAAAAAGGGGTACTGATAATCACATACAATCATCCCACAAAAAGAATAATAGTCAACAAAATGGTCTAAAGATAAAAGCTAGCCAAATCGATATGTCCCACAAAAGGTGATGAGCTGATCCAAAAAGTGAAGATATCCATACTAACCTGCAACTCGGTCTGACCCGAGTGAAAAACACACGGGTCAGGCAACTAAACTCATCAGTAGATAAGGGCATCAATGATGATAAGTGATAATGAGATAATCATTTCGTTGTTCCCAATGGAACGAATATAAGGTTCATCATGAATATACATATGTGAGAATCATCAAGGATCATTCTTATATCATAAGAAGGAAAATTATTTCGAAGTACTTCAAATCAATCGTAAAGATCGTCAAACTTCATAAATCACATAATCTCAACAAGTAGTAATAATATGGTCGAACCATCATGGACCATCCTATAATGTCGCCTAATTCTTACTCGAGGCTATTCAAAACATAACATCCCCCAAAAAGATTAACATCAAAATCATCAATAAAAAGAGTACTTTGCACGTGCTATTTACTTCCACTAGTACTGTACTTCGGTACCATACATCATGAGATTGGGATCACCTTCATTTCTACCTCTCCTGCCTATGCACACGACTACGTAGCCTATAATTTCCTCCATCCCAATCGGTGACGTCAAAAGACCCGAGTAATAATATTATCATAATGCTTCGGGGTTGACTACTAATCTGCAACCCCACTTCACTCGAGGTCCGTAGTACTAGTCCAAACTTCCATGTGTCTCAACTTTACGACTAGGAACCCAAAAGGTATTAACACACGTCCCATACCATGCGTCAGCACCTAATGGTTTACTAATCGTCGGTCGATACCACATCGTAAAGTAATTATACATTAACATCAAACCCTAAAAAGAAATTATATACATCGCCTCAATTCATCGGCAAAATGTAGAAAATTCCAACTCATCGTATTTTGTACCACGACGAATTCAATGTGACTACCACACTTGTCTCCTTTCATCGACAAGTATCAAAATAATAAATAACCTTGCCTCATATCCTCGGCAAGTGTACTCTACATCCATATGGTCCTCTATCGCATATACTCCAAATTAGGAGTCAACGGACCATATCTGCATAATATTAGTCAAATGGACTAATATGATAAAATGCTTCAAACACAATCAAAACGTCAAATATACACCCGAATAACATAAAAATGATTAAAATAAATAAAATTAGTTATAAAATATTTTTCCATAGACAACATTTTTTTTTTGATGATTTATAAAAGACTTGGAAATAAGGAATACTTGTTTTAAAATCCCTTAAAAAAAATGCTTTAAAACATTTATGATTTCAGCATAGAAAACAACAAAATTTGGCAATGCGATTAAAAACAAAGTTGTAGCTTAGATTCTAAGCTTTCCAGAATGACAAAGATCGTCAAATTCCGATCAGCGGTCTAAAAACTATGATCTTTCTACTAAAAGTCTTAAACAAGGCCTGTAGCATATAGTGTATGCATATATTGACAGGACTGAGATAAATATTCACAATTTCAGCATATTAAACATTCGAATCTGGCAATATGACTAAAGAAAAAGTTGTAGCTTATAAAATGAGCTTTCCAGAACATCTAAGATTATCGAATTCGGCTTAAAAATGAAAAAGTTATGGCCGATTCCGTTTCAGATTCAACAACAGGGAAATTCTAGTCTTGCTCTCGGGTTAGCAGTAAACAAATTCAATTTTGTCATAGCTAACCTCAAAATAACAGAGAACTCATCAAACAAAAGTTGTAGTATATGACATAAGCATTCCGGAATGGCCAAGATTATCAAAATCCGATCTGTGATTCAAAAGTTATGGGTATTTTGCTAACAGATTCAAACTAAGCCTGATTTGTTAAAAACAGAATCAGGCTTCTGAATTCAAACCCATTTCAGGTCATTAAAATTGCAAAATCTCAGGAAACAATCTGAAGACAAATTGTTCCTTATCGAATGTAGTTTCCAACAAAAAAAATTTGAGGTAAAACGGACAAGAAACGTGAAAGTTATGACCGTTTTACTATGATGTATTTTCAACCAAACGTGATATACGAAAAACTTAAGAAAGTAGTGCGAATTTGCAACATAAAGCTACAGATTTTGCACAGGCTTTCAATTTAGTTGCTGTAAGTTATATACTTACCATTTTCAGCAGAAGATGATGGTTTTAGGCAGCAAAGACAAAGCTTTTGGCGAATTCAAGCTGCAGCAGTACCTGTAGATGCTTAAGTAGAGGCATGCAGAAAGAAATTATCAACAAGATGAGATTACAGTAAATGAAAAATTGCAATCTCTCTAGAATTTGGGATTTAAGAGATAGGAGATTATCCAATTTATGTTTTGAGCTAGGAAATCCTTCCAATTTGCCAACTAATTAACAATTTTGATTAGAGATTAAGAAGTGGAGACCATTTTTATGTATTTTGAAGCTTTTAATTTCTGGTGGAAGGAGAAAGGTGAGAAACCTGTACGATGTCTCCTTTACCAACCAGAAGTCTCTTTTGGGTATTGGATCCAACCCAAACCCAATATGCCTTAGGAAAATTTTTAGAAATGTTATTTTTCTCAATTACTCACATATTCAATCTTTAACAATTCATAACTTTTGCATTATTAATCCGATTTCAACAAAATTAAATGCGTTGGAATCGTTATTTCGTCTAGAATTTTATTAAAGTAAATAAAACATTATTTTTCATCAATTTAAATTTTATTTTAGCACTAACTCTCATTTTCTACAATTTTAATCGAATATAGTTATACAACTACATTCACAAACTCATGAAATAAAGTAACACATTATTTCACATAAGCCCAACATTTTTATCCTCAATAAAATTATTTCTTCTTTATTCTCCATATTTTATTTTAAAATAAAAAATGGACTATTGGTCTTAAATTACCAATATCATTTTATTAAACCCAAATAAATTTACAACCCATCCTCACACTCAAATAAAGTGATTAACTTTATTTTCTTCATTTCATTAGCTCAATTTACTCAACTTCATTGTTTATATTAAATAAACAATATTTTCACCATTTTACCTCTAACTAATTTAATTAATTCCAATATTAAATTATAATCATCGTTATAATTTAATATTAGCGGTAATCTCCAAACTGGGTTTGTTACAGACTCCCCACCTTAAAAAAAAGCATCCTCGCTATTTCTAGGGAAACCGTGACAAAAATAACAATTTAATCCAAAAGGAATAAGAAATAGCTTGAGATAATAGTTCTCACCATCCTCAAATGAAGATAGAAAACCCGGAAAAGAACTCTCGATAGATTCTCTAGTTTCCCAAGTGCAATCATTAAGATTCTCCGACCATTGAATCTTAACAAGAGGAACGTTCTTGCTTCGAAGGCGCCTTACCTCCGAATCAAGCACGCGAATAGGCCGCTGAACGGTGGATAAACTCGGTGAGATCTCAAGCTCTAGCTGCTCGGAAGGATCAACAACGGAATCAGAACCTCGAATGCACTTCTTAAGCTGAGAGACGTGGAAAACATCATGAATACCGGATAAATGAGGCGGAAGTGACACTCTATAAGCAACCGGACCGATGCGCTCGGTAATCGGAAATGGTCCTATAAAGCGAGGAGCCAATTTCCCTGTGGAGCCAAAGCGCATCACTCCCTTCATCGGAGATATACGAATGAACACATGGTCACCGACGGAGAATTCAAGAGGCTTCCTACGGTTGTCCGCGTAGGATTTCTGACGGCTCTGTGCCTCTTTCATTCTCTGTCTAATAAGGGAAATCTTCTCCGAAGAATCACAAATCGAATCCGGCCCAAGAATAAACTTCTCGCCAGATTCTAACCAACAAGATGGAGAACGGCACGGTCTACCATAAAGTGCCTCGAATGGTGCCATACCGATACTAGATTGAAAGCTGTTGTTATAGGAGAATTCTACCAATGGAAGGTGATCCTCCCAAGAACCACCAAAATCAAGAATGCATGCACGAAGTAGGTCCTCAAGAATATGATTCACCCTCTTTGTCTGTCCATCAGACTGAGGATGATAAGCAGTCGAAAGATTTAGCTTTGTTCCCAAAGCCTGCTGAAAGCTGGACCAGAAATGACTGGTAAATAGAGGATCACGGTCACAAACGATCGATGAAGGAACACCATGCAATCGTACAATTTCCTTAATATAGAGCTTCGCCAAAAGAGGAGCATTCCTATTAGACTTAATAGGAACAAAATGAGCTGACTTCGTGAGGCGATCAACAATTACCCAAATGCTCGAATGACCCGACCTTGAACGAGGTAGGCCGTCAATGAAGTCCATCGAAACTTGGTCCCACTTCCATAGTGGAACCTCTAGAGGCTGAAGAAGACCAGATGGCCGCTGATGCTCGGCCTTGACAAGCTGACACGTAATGCAATTGCTTACATAATTTGCAATGTCACGCTTCATGCCTTCCCAATAATAAAGTCGATGCATATCCGCATACATCTTACTGCTACCCGGATGAATGGTGTACTTAGAGCGATGACAATCATCAAGTATGTCACGTCTAAGTGTTGGGTCAGAAGGCACAACAATACGGTTCTTCAAACGGAGGCAACCGTGAGAATTAATGGAATAATCCCGCAACTCCTCATCACAGGAGTCAGTAGAACAAGACTGGATGAGGCGCATCGTATGAACATCATGCCTCTAAGCCTCAGAAATACGATCAAGAAGAGATGGTCGAGCATCCATACTAAACAATAAAGCAGGAGAACCAGATGATGGAACTCTATTACGAATATCACAACAAGATAGTGTCATCAAAACATCCCATTCGGCTAACATCATAGAAACCACGGCCGAATGCTTGCGACTAAGCGCATCAGCAACTCGATTACCCTTACCAGGGGTATACTCAATATCGAAATCATATGAGGCGAGAAACTCTAACCATCGTTGTTGCCTCATATTCAAATCCTTCTGAGAAAAGAGATACTTAAGAGATTTGTGATCGGTATAGAGGATAAAATGCTCTCCCAAAAGGTAATGACGCCAAATCTTCAAAGCGAAGACAATGGCCGCAAGCTCAAGGTCATGGGTAGCATACCGAACCTCGTTCGGTCTCAACTGTCTCGAAGCATATGCAACTACCCGATCCTTCTGCATCAGGACTGCACCGAGGCTACTGTGGCTGGCATCGGTATATACAATAAGATCTTGGTTCCCTTGAGGAACCACGAGGATGGGTGCATTAGTGAGAAGCTCTTTCAGTCTCTGAAAAGAAGCTTCACACTTATCAGACCAAATAAATCGAACGCCTTTCCTCGTAAGGCTAGTCAAAGGAAGAACAATGCGGGAAAAGTCTTTGATGAAACGACGATAATAACCCGCTAATCCCAGAAAGGAACGAATCTCGTGAACATTCTCAGGCCTCTTCCAATTCTCAATAGCCTCGATCTTAGCAGGATCGACAGAGATGCCACTGGAAGATATGACATGGCCTAAGAATTTCACTTGCTTTTCCCAAAAATGACACTTAGAAAGCTTTGCTTTGAGTTGATGCTGTCGGAGAGTACTCAAAACGATTCTAAGATGTCTAGCATGATCTACTTCGGACCTGGAATAAACCAAAATGTCATCAATGAAAACAAGAACAAACTTATCGAGATATTCCCGGAATACTCGATTCATGAGATCGACGAAATAAGCAGGAGCGTTCGTCAAACCGAATGGCATGACGAGCCACTCATAAGAACCATAGCGAGTGCGGAATGTGGTGAGAGGAATACTATCTTCCGCAACTCGAAGTTGATGAAAACCAGTGGCCATATCTAACTGAGAAAAGACCTTAGCACCACTCAACTGATCGAACATATCATCAATTCTGGGTAAAGGATAACGGTTCTTGATGGTTAGCTCATTAAGCTTGCGATAGTCGACGCAAAGTCTAAGAGATCCATCGGATTTCTTCACGAATACCACTGCGGCACCCCACGGTGAAGAGCTAGATCGAATAAAATGCTTGGCTTCAAGCTCGAGAAGTTGCTTCTTGAGTTCCTCATTCTCTCGCGTAGACATCCTCGTGGGAGGACGACTAACGGGCTGAGCACCTGGGATAAGATCAATACGGAACTCAATGGCTCGCTTAGAAGGCAAACCAGAAACAGGCTCAAATAAATCGGCAAAGTCACAAACAACTGGAATATGGGACACATCATCATCAGTATCGAGAGAATCAAGAGAAAATAGAGAGGTTGTCGAACCACCATCGGAATCATGAAGCGAGAGAGATAACTGATCGGGAGAATCAGGGTGTCGAAGATAAAGAACTCGCTCGAAACATAAAATCTTAGCATCGTACCGAACTAGCCAGTCCATACCCAAAATCATGTCAAAGCCAAGGAAAGGAATCACGTGCAGATTCGCATGGAAAGAAAAACCACAAATCAAGATCTCAACGTCATCACACAGTAAGCTAAGAGTAGCGGATCCTCCAATAGGATTAGCAATTCGCAACGAAGTAAGAAAGCATGAAACATCCAACTGCAAAGCATCTACGAGTTCCTTTGATACGAATGAGTGAGAAGCACCCGTATCGAAAAGCACTCGGATAATACGATCATGAAATAATAAGGAACCTTCTAAAACGGAAGAGTGTGTACCTCTAGGCTGAGAAGCATCACCAGAGGTAGAAGCCACATTAAGCTGACCCTGACGTGAACCTTTCCCCTTAATGGGGCAAGCAGCAACTAAATGTCCCTCTTTCTTGCAGTGGAGGCAACGCTTGGGTTTGGGACACTCTCTAACAGGATGATCAGGGGAGCCACAATTGAAGCATGCAAAAGGCTTCGCTGAAGGAGTAGACTGAGGCTGAGAAGAAGAACCACCATGCTTCTTCTTCTTCTTAGGAGGAAAGGGCCTAGACTTGCGAAAGAACTTCTTCTTATTCGGGTTGGCCCGAACCCTAACATCATCATCACTATCCTCTTCCTTCTCGACCGCTTCAAGCTGAAGGGCCATATCAACAAGCTTCTCAAAAGTAAGCTCAAGGCGAAGCATAAGGGCCTTCTTCAAATACTTCTTAAGTCCGGAAATGAACCTAAGATTCTTCTTGTATGGAGTAGGAATATGTTCAAGCCCATACTTGGAAAGACCCTCAAACGAAGCAACATACTCAGAAACAGAAAGCTTTCCTTGCTTGAGCTCAAGGAAGCGACGAGCTAGAGTTGCTCTCTCAGAATCAGGAATAAACTTGAGCTCAAAACGCTCACGGAACTGATCCCACTCAAGTGTGGACTCATCAATCTCAGCAATCAGAAGGTCATACCAATGAAGAGCTCGTTCTTGCAACATACTGGATGCTACAAGAACACGGTGATGGCTAGATATCTCCATACGGCTAAAAATACGCTCACAAGAAGTGAGCCAGGCCTCAACATCAAGAACAGACTCGGTGCCTTTAAAGGCCTTGCCACCGAGATGAGTGAAATCACTGCACATACGTGCAAAAGCTGATCGGCGAGGAGAGGCAGGAGTAGCAGTAGTGGGAGGCTGAACGCTCCGCACTAACTCAAGAATCTGATCAGTGGACATATATACACCCTCAGGACGAGAACCACTGGACGGTCCCGTCGCTGAATGGCGTCCTCTACCTCGATGAGACATAGCTGAGAGAAAAGATTAAAAGGATCATTCGCAGGGTAAATAGATATATTAAAAATTCAAATACAGAAAATAAGGAATACTATGAAATATACTGAACATTCCTAGACGCATTCCTTTCCATCTACCCCCATAGGAATTGAAAAAGGACATGGGTCAAAACATGGGTAAGGATAAAATTAAAAGTGAGGTGAACCGAATCATGATTATGGGATGATACATGTAGATGTATTATACTTGATGTATGGTATCTCGTGTACTGTTCTGTATATATCACATTATATTCTGAAACCTTGCTCTGATACCAAGCTGTAACGCCCCACCCCGAGACCCACGTTAGTAAAGGGAATTAAAGAGAAATTCTGTCTACTAACGCAGAGAATAGGGTTGGATAAGGGCGACCAACATAGCATACAATAGCTAAGAACTAAACATGTCAAGTAGTGTCATCATTTTTTTCATTTACCTCATATGTGGTTGACGTGTCTAGTCCATAACTATTGCACACTATGGCGGTTTACAAACGTTTCAGAACTAATGTAATATACATATATGCGGAAAGTAAATAACAGTCACAGAACAGCAAACCCAGATCAGATATATATATATATATATATACATACACCACCATACATGCCCACATAATACATCATACATGAGTGCCAAAAAGGGGTACTGATAATCACATACAATCATCCCACAAAAAGAATAATAGTCAACAAAATGGTCTAAAGATAAAAGCTAGCCAAATCGATATGTCCCACAAAAGGTGATGAGCTGATCCAAAAAGTGAAGATATCCATACTAACCTGCAACTCGGTCTGACCCGAGTGAAAAACACACGGGTCAGGCAACTAAACTCATCAGTAGATAAGGGCATCAATGATGATAAGTGATAATGAGATAATCATTTCGTTGTTCCCAATGGAACGAATATAAGGTTCATCATGAATATACATATGTGAGAATCATCAAGGACCATTCTTATATCATAAGAAGGAAAATTATTTCGAAGTACTTCAAATCAATCGTAAAGATCGTCAAACTTCATAAATCACATAATCTCAACAAGTAGTAATAATATGGTCGAACCATCATGGACCATCCTATAATGTCGCCTAATTCTTACTCGAGGCTATTCAAAACATAACATCCCCCAAAAAGATTAACATCAAAATCATCAATAAAAAGAGTACTTTGCACGTGCTATTTACTTCCACTAGTACTGTACTTCGGTACCATACATCATGAGATTGGGATCAACTTCATTTCTACCTCTCCTGCCTATGCACACGACTACGTAGCCTATAATTTCCTCCATCCCAATCGGTGACGTCAAAAGACCCGAGTAATAATATTATCATAATGCTTCGGGGTTGACTACTAATCTGCAACCCCACTTCACTCGAGGTCCGTAGTACTAGTCCAAACTTCCATGTGTCTCAACTTTACGACTAGGAACCCAAAAGGTATTAACACACGTCCCATACCATGCGTCAGCACCTAATGGTTTACTAATCGTCGGTCGATACCACATCGTAAAGTAATTATACATTAACATCAAACCCTAAAAAGAAATTATATACATCGCCTCATTTCATCGGCAAAATGTAGAAAATTCCAACTCATCGTATTTTGTACCACGACGAATTCAATGTGACTACCACACTTGTCTCCTTTCATCGACAAGTATCAAAATAATAAATAACCTTGCCTCATATCCTCGGCAAGTGTACTCTACATCCATATGGTCCTCTATCGCATATACTCCAAATTAGGAGTCAACGGACCATATCTGCATAATATTAGTCAAATGGACTAATATGATAAAATGCTTCAAACACAATCAAAACGTCAAATATACACCCGAATAACATAAAAATGATTAAAATAAATAAAATTAGTTATAAAATATTTTTCCATAGACAACATTTTTTTTTTGATGATTTATAAAAGACTTGGAAATAAGGAATACTTGTTTTAAAATCCCTTAAAAAAAATGCTTTAAAACATTTATGATTTCAGCATAGAAAACGACAAAATTTGGCAATGCGATTAAAAACAAAGTTGTAGCTTAGATTCTAAGCTTTCCAGAATGACAAAGATCGTCAAATTCCGATCAGCGGTCTAAAAACTATGATCTTTCTACTAAAAGTCTTAAACAAGGCCTGTAGCATATAGTGTATGCATATATTGACAGGACTGAGATAAATATTCACAATTTCAGCATATTAAACATTCGAATCTGGCAATATGACTAAAGAAAAAGTTGTAGCTTATAAAATGAGCTTTCCAGAACATCTAAGATTATCGAATTCGGCTTAAAAATGAAAAAGTTATGGCCGATTCCGTTTCAGATTCAACAACAGAGAAATTCTAGTCTTGCTCTCGGGTTAGCAGTAAACAAATTCAATTTTGTCATAGCTAACCTCAAAATAACAGAGAACTCATCAAACAAAAGTTGTAGTATATGACATAAGCATTCCGGAATGGCCAAGATTATCAAAATCCGATCTGTGATTCAAAAGTTATGGGTATTTTGCTAACAGATTCAAACTAAGCCTGATTTGTTAAAAACAGAATCAGGCTTCTGAATTCAAACCCATTTCAGGTCATTAAAATTGCAAAATCTCAGGAAACAATCTGAAGACAAATTGTTCCTTATCGAATTTAGTTTCCAACAAAAAAAATTTGAGGTAAAACGGACAAGAAACATGAAAGTTATGACCGTTTTACTATGATGTATTTTCAACCAAACGTGATATACGAAAAACTTAAGAAAGTAGTGCGAATTTGCAACATAAAGCTACAGATTTTGCACAGGCTTTCAATTTAGTTGCTGTAAGTTATATACTTACCATTTTCAGCAGAAGATGATGGTTTTAGGCAGCAAAGACAAAGCTTTTGGCGAATTCAAGCTGCAGCAGTACCTGTAGATGCTTAAGTAGAGGCATGCAGAAAGAAATTATCAATAAGATGAGATTACAGTAAATGAAAAATTGCAATCTCTCTAGAATTTGGGATTTAAGAGATAGGAGATTACCCAATTTATGTTTTGAGCTAGGAAATCCTTCCAATTTGCCAACTAATTAACAATTTTGATTAGAGATTAAGAAGTGGAGACCATTTTTATGTATTTTGAAGCTTTTAATTTCTGGTGGAAGGAGAAAGGTGAGAAACCTGTACGATGTCTCCTTTACCAACCAGAAGTCTCTTTTGGGTATTGGATCCAACCCAAACCCAATATGCCTTAGGAAAATTTTTAGAAATGTTATTTTTCTCAATTACTCACATATTCAATCTTTAACAATTCATAACTTTTGCATTATTAATCCGAGTTCAACAAAATTAAATGCGTTGGAATCGTTATTTCGTCTAGAATTTTATTAAAGTAAATAAAACATTATTTTTCATCAATTTAAATTTTATTTTAGCACTAACTCTCATTTTCTACAATTTTAATCGAATATAGTTATACAACTACATTCACAAACTCATGAAATAAAGTAACACTTTATTTCACATAAGCCCAACATTTTTATCCTCAATAAAATTATTTCTTCTTTATTCTCCATATTTTATTTTAAAATAAAAAATGGACTATTGGTCTTAAATTACCAATATCATTTTATTAAACCCAAATAAATTTACAACCCATCCTAAGACTCAAATAAAGTGATTAACTTTATTTTCTTCATTTCATTAGCTCAATTTACTCAACTTCATTGTTTATATTAAATAAACAATATTTTCACCATTTTACCTCTAACTAATTTAATTAATTCCAATATTAAATTATAATCATCGTTATAATTTAATATTAGCGGTAATCTCCAAACTGGGTTTGTTACAACTATTCCTCGCCCAAGAGCGCAGCAAGGTAAGTTTGGGCATTAGTTGCTTCAAGCCTTGCCTAGAAACTTCATTCTTGAATCTCACAAATAGATAAGTCTATCTCGTCGGCTTTTAGTGTTAAGTATAGTAGTAATGATTTCCATAAACAATAAGGAATCAATTCGATTAACACGTTTCCGACATTTTCCACTTACCTATTCCTTGGTTAAGAGGGAAGCCCTATAGGTTAGAGCTCTATTGCTCCATCCCTACTCGACATCAATCTTAACTCTTACAAATAGATAAGACTACTTCGTTTTGGCTAATTAATGTTAACCATAGTTAATTACTTTTATAATAAGTAATTAAACAATAAACTATTTGGCCACTTAGCATTTCTAACAACTTTTGGAAACATTTAAATTACTTAGAAATACTTATGATAGGTTTTAAAATATTACTTAGACATAACAAGTTTGACAAATCAATAAAATTTGAAAAAAGAACATGTTTTACTCTAAAATTCCTCTCTTTAAAAATTCATAGTTAATTTCTAATACTCTAAAAATAGTTAAGCAATACCTTTAAAAGAATGAAACAAATCGCGTGAACTTAAAATTCTTTTTGAAACAATTGGAGTCCAAAAATTAAGGCTAAACGGGCAGTTTTGCACTAGTGATGTTTTGGCCGTTTTTGAGATGTTACTTAGCTTTTTACTATTCAAGCTTTTAATAGCAAAAAACATACAAATATAACAATGCAAATATGGTAAGAAATCTCTATGGATCTCTCTACAAAGCTCCATAACAATTGTCAAAAACAAGACAATTCTGATCTACATCTATAACAACTATCGCTATAAGTGCACTTTCAAAATCCGAGTTATATCTCAAACTATGTTCACTTACAACCTATGTTCTTTGTTCAAGGCCTAGTCATATGTCATATAAGTCCATTCAAGTCCATATATGGATCCTATATGCCACTTGTTTGAAAAACAGGGATCAAAACCAATGTTTTCAACATATGTCACTTAACAATTCAAACAACTTTAACACAACAAAATATAATCATATATGATTTATATTATCAATCCAAATGGTGAGTTAGCTCACCTTAAACTTAACAAACAACCAAGCATAAGCACTCAAGTTCAAACTCAAGCTAGCAACCTCATTTCCCTCCTCTTTCTTCCTTGCTTTGCCTTGCTCCAAGCCTCCTCTAGCCTCCTCTAGCTCACGGCCCAAGGCTATGGGGGAGAGTATGGCTTTTATTTTTCAGAATATAACTAGGTAAAAGGTGTTGTTATGTATAAGGTCTCACTCCAAATTTGAGGTGATTTGTAATTGATTTGCAAATTATTTTCTTTAGGAATTTAAGATGAAGAAGAAGAAGATGATATTGAAATTTGCTCTTAAGCTTTGGAATATTTTTTTATATATTTCCTAAGGGTATACCCCTCCTAATATAGGTTTAGGAATGGTGATGGGAAAATACCAAAAATCCCTCAAAACCCTAATGCATTAATAGCTTCTTATCATGACAACTTTATCACCTCTCCTTTATGTCACTTTTTTATGGCTAATTACTCTTATACCCTTCTCATAATATTATTTTATCCTAATATAACTTTCTAGAACATTTCATGTTTTATAAAGAGGAGAGTGTGTTAATTAGTTGCTAATGTGTTCATTTCATCATTAGTTATGGGCACGATAGTTCGAACAACTTATATCGATCGAAAAGCTGTTTATCGCTAAACCGATTCTCGGTCACATTATCGATTATTCTTCAAATAATATATTTTTGTACACTTTTCAAGAAAAAGTTTCTTAACATTATTTATTAATTAAATGATGTTAAATAAGGTTATAAAATCATATTTATAACACTTAAACATATCTCAAAATGTATCAATATTGGAATACGAAGTGTTTGAATTTCTAGGCCGCTACACAAAGGACATTTATTCAACCCAAATAAGTACAGTTTTGGCAGCGAAATCTTGCATAGTATTCTATGAATATACTTATAGTAAGTATATAGAAAAGTTTTCTAAGCTGAGAGTGAAATTTTTTTGTGAGTGTACTTATACAGTTGAGATAAGCATATCATTATTTTTCAAGATTGAAAAGAGTATAGAGGGTGCGTAAGTATATCTTTGTAAAAGTATTTTTTGATACATGTATTTACAAAGTTGTTTTAATTAAAAAAATATAAATTTATGTAGCCTAGTGGTTTCTTTGTGCTTAACCGTGCTTAATTAAATCTCTGCTTTAATTGTTTGATTATTTGATAGTCAAATAATTGACTATAAAATGTTGGCCTATTTTAAAACTATCGTGGTCGGTTCAGAGAGACCGAGATCAGATACATTATCCGAAAACTACTTCGAACCGACATTTGCGTTTGAACTTGAGACATCTTGAAGATGATTGAATGCGGAGCTCTTTGAAGTGGAATGGCTACTTGCTACTGATCCTAAGGGTGATTCCAAAATGGTTGTAGTAGAATTGGTGCCTTTGTTTTTGGTTAGTCCCAAAACAAACTTTTATGGACGAATGTTGGCATTGCATTGTTGCTTGGAGGGCACTATTAGCATTCCAAGTGGGATTTGCTAAAATGTAAAATGTAGCCTCGGCCCTCACACCCGGTAATGACTAAAGCAGGGCTAAGTGGGTCGCTCCCAATAGGGTATGATCATCACCTAATTTATATCGATATTTATGAATTTAAGTATGCTTGAGACTAGGTACGGTTGTCGGCCAGCAACCGAGGGGTGATCATATTCGGTACTATCCAGGAAGGGGTAGGCCGGTCCTGAGTACAAATGTTTTGCAGCCTGGATACATTTTATCTAGAGGTGTAATGTACGAAAGGTAGACACTTACCTTATCATTGATGGGATCCAATCTCCAATACGAGCCCTTTTTAGATTTGATTGTGTACTATGTATGTTGGAATGTAATTAATGTAACTATTTCAGCTATATTCAATATTTATTTTAAACCCTAGACATTATTATAATATCACTGGATTTTCTATAGAAATTTTTTGGTTACCGTAAGGTAAAAACCTATCCGTGTTTATGTGCAGCATGGTCTTACGAGAACCTTTATTTTGAAAGATTTTAAAAGTTTAAACCATTTGAGGTGTGTTTCTCACACTTATTTAACAGACTGATTTGGCTTATAATGCTCAGGTTAGATCGAGTATGTTTACAGATCTAGTTTGGTTGCTTTGGAGCTTTAGAAGACGAGCTGGATGCCTCCAAGACGTATTCACGTATGTGTTTACTTACATTGCATTGGTTGATTCTATTTATCAGTATTTGTAAGGAAAGATTGTTATAACTGTCCAAGCTGATGAATTAATTAGTGTACTCTGGTTTGATATATGTATGTTACAGTTTTCTTTGATAAAGATCTGTTGTCATAGAGATTCTATTCTATCTTTTCTTTCTCTTTCCCAAATAATTTGTCTTTCCAACACTTGGATGTTTGGCATATGAATACCGTGTATGTATTATTGTCAACTTTTATGGGTCGAAAGGGCAGGTCGTTACATTATGTTCGATCCCCTCTATATTTCTACTTTTCCTATATATGATAGGCTGAAAAGAAATAAGGAAACACTTTTAATGGAGCAAAGGAGGCATTGAAATTCCTAGTTATCTAATTTTATGTTATTCCACTATTTAGTATTTATTTTACATAGAACTATAAGTATTCTGAAGTATTGTTTTGGATTTTTCTAATAATACTTGTGGTTATTTTGGAAATCACTTCAGATGTTTATTTTTTGTTATATTATATTCTAGCTGCTATGATCCAGAAAGTATAGGCTAGGTAGATAGTTCTATGCGATGTTATTTTACCTTTTTACCATAGTAATCCACTTTTTATGGTCCTTGGGATTTGTGCATCGATTTGGACGTAGAATCAAAGGGCAGTGAAAGGTTGAATGTTAAATTTGGTATCTAAGCTTATGTTACCCGATTTAATATATTAAGAGAGTGCATATTTGTATTTTTATATATAAACATTAAAAGAAAAGGTAAAAGTACATATGCACACACCACTTTAATTTCTAGTTATATCTACTATCTCTAGAACTCGCTTATAAATCCCATCTATAGGTAGTTGATTTGGAAAACATTATTAGACCAGTTATAGGAGATGTAGTCTTAGAGGTTCCTGGCGCTAACATTCCACTTTGGTTCTATAGGTATCTTTAGGCTAGAGATAAGCCAATAATAACCCAGAAGCGCCTATCCAATAAGCAAAAGGAGGAAGCCTAGCAAATCCACCTGCCTTGAACTTTGCTAAGTTATGAAAAGACTTTATTAGCAAGGATGGAATGCCTTATGTAGGGATGATGTATTGTATTTTATGGACAAAATAGCATGGCTATGCATATGTGGGAAGATCTTTACTACGTTAGGACTTAGATGTTATTCAGAGACAGCTTGCCTCTTGGCATTTGCAAGGAGAGGCTTTGCATTGGTAGGATGTAGCAGTGAATGAGATTGATGAAGTGAACATCACTTGTGGTGGAAAAGTTCTTCTCTATAGCTGAGGAAGGAGTTCAGTTGGAGAAGTTCATACATTTGCACAAAGGAGTCGTGTCAGTAAAGGAATATGTGAATCAATTTAATGAGTTGGCTAAGTTTGGATTAGACCATGTGAATACTCCAGCGAAGAAGTCTTGTTTACTAAGGGGCTGAGGCAACCACTTTAGGATTTGGCCCTTAATCATTTATAGCCATTCATGAAAACTTGGTGTAGATGACACTGCTAAGTATTGTTTTAAAGGATGTACCCATAGAGGAGCCAAAGAAGGGAAGTAAATGTATAATAGCCGGACCTAAAGAGAATAAACTGGAGAATACTAATTTCAAGACCAACTAAAATGCTAAAAATAAATTCTAGGGTTGTTATACCGAAGGAGTTACTCGAGGGCTGAAGGCGGACGAAAGGTACGAAGTCTGTAGATGAATTATAGGCAAAGGTGGTGATTTTCGAAACCTAAGATTGAGATTTCGCATGTTAACGAAACGAAACCAAAACATAAAAAACTAAAATATAAATCATGGATTCCCTAGATGAGACCGTGGGTAGCGATTGTCGAGGTTAACTAGCTTACGATGGAAGGTAATACCGAAGACTATTAACATCTAGAGGTTAGAGTTATTACTAAGGAATAAGATAGCTAAAGCAAGTACTTAGAACATTATGAAATGTGATGTATAACAGGGATGGTTCTGGGGTTAGAAGACTAAGGATACTTTCAAAACTTTAAGTAGCTTAACAAATAGCTAAGGATAAAACCTATTAAATGATTGGTTAGGCGGGATATTTGGTAGATGGCGTGAGGCCTGGTATGGTAATCAAGAACTGAAAGTGATGGTGTATGGCTTAAGTGGGAACCAAAACCAAAAGTATAAGCGTGAGGGCAGAGTGGAAACCGAAATCGAAAGCATAAGTGTAAGGCCTAAGCGCAACCACAATCGAAAGCATCACTATAAGGCCTAAGTGGTAACCGCATCTAAAAGTATTGGAGTAAGGCCTGAGATGGCTTCGAAACACAAAAGAATTAGTGTAAGGCCTAGGAGAAAACCAAAGAAGAGTTCAGTAGATGCTGTAAGGCCTAATGTGGTAGCCAAGAACCAAGAGCATAAGTGAAGGGCCTTAGTGGCACCCGAACCATGAAAGCGAAGGTGTAAGGCTTACATGGAAACCATAACTGAAAGCATAGGTGTAATGCGTTATTCGCAACCGAAATATGAAAGCAATTGTGTAAGGCCTAAGTGTCATTAGGAACACTGTATAATGACATGTTGTCGTAGATATAAAACCTGTAACAACAAATGAAAATTGTTGTTAAAAATCCAGTTTAACAGAGTTTATATTGAGCTATTAATAGTTTACTAGATTGTTATTTTAAACTTTTACAGCGCTTACTTTTTGCTTTAAAAGATGCTTCCATGATAATTTACAGTTTCATCAGAAGTTGATAAATGTTGTTATTAACTTTCATAGCGTTATACTATGTTGTCGTACTAATATACACTAACTCTTAGAAGTAATGAAAGCACATATTAAAGGTTGTCTTTTGTTATTTTGGTTTTTACAACATTCATATTTTGGTGTACTATCAGAATATTTGTATACCAACATTATTATACTACATTTGAATATATTTCAATAGCTAATATACATAATATATTCGAATCAAATTCAAAAACAAACATATAAATATACAACTATTATTCATTTCCATAATCCAAGCCTAACACATTATTCATAAACAAAGGCAACATCCATAAATAAAGTTTGCATAACATCCATAAACAAAGATAACATAATATCTGCAAACAAAGACACAACTTTTATATACAAAAACACAATATCCAAAAGCAAGTTTGCACCAAATACTAACGACAAAATGTATAACCAAAAGTTTCATATGGTTAATATGCCAAAATGAGCTTCAAACACCTGAAGAACGTGTCATCTTATACATTTTTGCTCCAAAAGTCTTGAATTAAAGAAATAAATTAGTGATCAAATACGTTTTACTTTTCTCTTTTATAATAATAAATAAATTAGTCCTAAATATAACATTGAGTATTATCTTACTCTTTTATAATAATAAATAAAAAACAAAAAGAAATTAGTGACCCAAACTTGAATACTATGATCTAAGATGTCACAAATGAATTAGTGGATATTAAGCAAAGTGGTAATCAAATTATTATTTTTAGGAGTATTACTACTACCTATTGTACTACTATCAATATTAATTTATATAAACTTGTGTAATCTTTGTAAAACATAGAAAATGTTTAGAAACTTAGTTAACTTAATTAAATATTATCAAACATAGTAAATTTGCTGAAACTTGGTTAACTTGCGTAAATTTTTGTAAAATATGGTTAATTTTTATAAAATATAGTTAAATTTTACGAACTTAGTTAAATGTTTATAAAATTAGTTAATATTTATAAAACTTAGGTAATGCTAATAAGAAAACTTGTCAACATCCCCAAAGCTATATGGAAGGTGACCGAATTCAAACGAAACCAAATTATTGAGAAGACCTCTTCCATCGAAACCTACCTTTCGACCAGGTTGACTTAGTCGAAAGGGTTTAAGGAGTTAGCTCAAATATGCAAGCTAAGGAAGCAACATCTCGTTCCAAACCTTTCCTTTGAATGGGTTGGAAGCAACTATCCATTTTGGCTTCTCATTCCTTTTGATCATATTGGAAAGCCTATTCTGGCCCTTTCAACGTGCATGTTTTATTTATATGTTATAGCTGCTCTTGACTCAAGTGATTTCGCTACATTTATTGAGTAACCCCTTCGAAAGGGTTGCAGATGTAACTGGGGATAAACCCCTTTCGAATGAATTCCTCTCTAATCGATCGTTAGCCAATTATAAACTGGGACCCCTTCGGAACCCTCCTTTTCGATCAAGTCGAGAGGGATTCTATTCTTTTGAAATAGGTCCAGTTTGTAACTGTCTAAGCTCCACTTTGTTTTTCATGTATAAGATCGACCTGGATATCCCCTAGTTTCATAGATTCACCAATGTCGAAACCTCATCACCATTCTTATTTTCATTGCCTTATGTTGGTTTTGATTAAGATGTGTTTCGACTGTGTATACCCAAGTCGATCCTATGCATTGTATAGACAAAAAGAAGTTAAGAGAATAGGTTAGAATCATATGAAATGGATCATAACCTTTGACTCGAAAGGCCTCGTCTGCCTTCAACGCTATCGAAAGACATCTCTTTCATATCCTTTGACTCACCCTCACACTTTCTTCATTTTTCTCCAGACCTTTCGACTAAGTCAAAAGGGTGTTTTATCAACCTTTCGCCTTTGTTAAGTCTTTAATATTCCTTT
Organism: Allium fistulosum; assembly: GCA_030737815.1. Taxonomy (NCBI): domain Eukaryota; kingdom Viridiplantae; phylum Streptophyta; class Magnoliopsida; order Asparagales; family Amaryllidaceae; genus Allium; species Allium fistulosum. Next base: position 1,338,857,223 of record CM060901.1, on the reverse strand, counting down.
TCTCCGCTTTCTCCAGAACTGCTTTTGACGTTGTTGGAAGGTCTTCAAATGCGCCTTTCTCTTCATGTTTCCTTGTTGTCATTGGAAGTAATGATGGGAGCCTTTCGACTCTATCGAAGGCTTTTTATAAGGGCTTCGAAGATATTGAAGCTCTAATGGTTTCGACATTGTTGGTAGCTTCCAAATGCTTATCTGTTGATCGACGCGGAACCTTCTCCTGATGTCATTGGCCTCGACCAGTTTGAAAGGCTTGGATATGCTTTCGAAAGAGCTTATATGTAGGTGAAACCTTTGGTTCCGAACGGATTGGCATGAAAGTGGGAAATTATCAAACATTGCCTTCGAAAGGGGTTCCGAAGCTGTCTTTGCTTATTTATCTGTGTCAAAAGGTTGAAAATGGCAGAAGGGTAGTCCTATTTCCATCTAAATCAAAAGCCTTCACACTGTTTATTAATGGTAAAGGCAGCTGGTGCCTCCGACTCCATAACTTTCTCGCTCTTTACAACTTTATTTTCCTGCAAAATTCAAAGTAAATGATATTTTTTATTGTTAGCTCATTATCATATTTATGCGTATGCTTCATGATAAATTAGCATATTAACGCATCTATACCTAGTTAGTTAGTTGATCATAATTCTGATTCAAAAGATATGTGGCCTGTAATCGATAGCCATTAATGCATATGATAAGTGTCGCCTACGAACTCCTTGTGGGAAATAGCCAATAGCTGTAAATGGGGGCTATAAGTTTTTATCTGAAATTAGGCCTTTGTAATCCATCCACTTTAATATATATATTTGGAAATTTCCCGTGTATCTGAATGATCCTGAAGTCTTCATTCAGATGTTGGTGAGCCTTATTTAGAATCATGAAACATTAACTCTAATTTAGGTATTAGGAAGACCAGTTTGAAATTTCTGGTTACTTGGGTAACTTCAACTCTACTACTTCACACCCAAGGTTTGGGACTCGATAAAGATTAGGAAGTAATGAGATTTAACCCAAATTAGCGTATTAACTTGTGAAGTTTATAAGTTAATTATGAGATATCTAAAATCCAGGTAGTAATGTCCAAAAATAGTCCTCTGAATGGAATTTCTAAACCCAGATTCGGGTATTTATGGTGTATTAACTAGAAATCTGTAATAATTGTCTTCATGTCAAAAAATCCCGAGTCCAAATCTAGGCAAATGTCGGATAATTAGAAATTATTAACAATTATCTTTGTAAGAAGATTATCTGGCCCATATTAGGGCACCTGTTGGATGGGTAGAAATCCACAGAAATTGTTTATCGTAATTGAAGTTTTCATCCCAGATTAGAGCATATGTTGGATGGCCAGAAGTCCCTGGTAGTTCTCTTTAGAATCAACAGGCCCAGATTAAGGCATCAAGTAATAATCCCGAAACCCAGATTCGGGTATGACAAAGATAATTAGTGATTGATAAAGTCCTGAGACCCAGATTTGGGTATTAGTGAATGAAGTCCAGAAACCAAAGTCCCGAAACCCAGATTCAGGTATAATAAAGATTATAAGTGATTGATAATGACCCAAAACCAAGATTTGGGTATTAATAGATAAAATCCTGAAATGAGAAACCCAAAACCCAGATTCGGGAATTTAATTGATGGAGTTCGGCCCTACTCCTTAGATTTTGTCCTCTTTGACATGCATGAACCCCTCAAGTCTTGTATGCAGTTGTAATTTGATCAATTGCCTCTTGAGCTTGGACTTCTTTGTCCATTAGTGATATACCGCTTCTTGGGTTTGGACATTTTAGTCCATGATATGAAGAGCCTTTTCTTAGGCTTTGACATCTTAGTCCAGTATTGGATGAGCCTCTTCTTCGGCTTGGACATCTTAGTCCATTATTGAATGAGTCTCTTTTTGGGCATGGACATCTTAGTCCATTGTTGTCCAGTGCTCTCGATTAGGTCATCTTAGAGGCTGGAACCAGGGACTTACCCAACTTCCATCCAAGAGGTGCCTTGACCTGGCTAGAGACCCGGTCAAGGGCTTGTCCGATGCTTTACCCTGGCTATATTATGGAGCGGATAAAGGCTTATATACTCCGACCTCCCTCTAGGAGGCATACTGCCCTAGCCATAGCGTGGTGCGGACAAGGGCTTGTTCGGTGCTTTACCCTGGCCATCTTATGGCGCGGATAAAGGCTTACTCCGTCCTCCCTCCAGGAGGTGCCTTGACCTGACCAGAGGCGCGACCAAGGGCTTGTCCGGTGCTTTAACCTGGCCATCTTATGGCGTGGCTAAAGGCTTACTCCGCCCACCCTCCAGGAGGTGCTCTACCCTGGCCATCTCGGCACGGACAGAGGCTTTCTACCATCTTAGGTAGACTACCATCTTAGGTAGTGTCCAAATATAAGGAGTATTTCACTCCCAACCATGTAGATTTTCTTTTTGAAGAAAGAGATGCTTTATTTATTCATCTTTGGAAAATATGGCCTCAAATGTTCGACATTCCATGTTCTTGGAACCATATTGTCGTCTAGTCGGCATAATTTGTAAGCTCCCAAGGGGATTACTTTGCAAATGATTAATGGTCCTTCCCAATTTGGCCCAGGGGTCCATCTGCAGGGTTTTTGGTATTTGCCATCACCCTTCAGAGTACCAAATCTCCTTCGTGAAATGACCGATTTCTCACTTTTAAGTTGTAGAACCTTGAGATTCTTCTTGGGTACTCAGTGGTTCTTATAGCTGCTTCATCTCTCAATTCATGTGTCAAATCTAAGGATTCCCTTTTCAGCTCTTGATTCTTATCGAATGCATATGTGATTCTTCGGTGTGAGGGTATCTCAATCTCGATTGGTAACATCACCTAACACCCATATGTCAAAGAGTAGGGAGTATGTCCCGTCGCCGTTTTGGTGGATGTTCGATAAGCCCATAACACAAGTGACAGTTCTTCTACCCAATTTCCTTTTGCTTTGTTTAGCCTCTTTTTCAGAATTGTCTTTATGGTTTGGTTTGCAGCCTCAACTGCCCCATTCACTTTTGGATGTGCGACAAATGAAAAGTTTTTAATAATCCCATTCTTGTGGCAAAAACGAGAGAATTCGTTGCTCTCAAATTGTATCCCATTGTCAGAAATTATCTTCTTGGAATTCAAAATATGGTTATGATATTTTTGATAACGAATCTGAGTACCTTTCCAGAAGTAATCTTTGGAAGCGGTTTTGCTTCAACCCATTTGGTGAAATAGTCTATGGCGACTACGGTGTACTTTTCTCCTCCTTTTGAGATTGGCAATAGGCCGATTAAGTCTATTCCCTATACGTCAAAGGGCCATGGACTTGCGATTGGAGTCAATCGACTTGGGGGCAATCTGGGAATCTTTGAGTATTTCTGACATTTTTCACATCTTCTCACATACTCGATGGCTTGGCTTACCATTTGTGGTCAATAAAATCCTTGCCTCATTATTTTCTTTGCCAATTTTATTCCATTTGAATGACCTCCGCAGAATCCCTCGTGTGCTTCAGCCATTAAATTTACTCCATCATTCAGGCTTACACATCTTAGATAGGGAAGAGCATATCCCTTCTTATAAAGGATTCCATCTATCATTATGAAGGTTGGAGCTTGCCTCCTGATTTTCCTTGCTTCACCTTTATCAAATGGAAGTATTCCTTTAACATGGTATTCAACAATGGGTGACATTTAGGTGTCATTATATAGGTTACTCGATCTTGGTTGGTCAACCCTTTCATCTGATAATTCTTTATCACTTTATCTTCTCTCTTCCCCTTATAATTTAGCTTGAGACCTTGTCTGAGCTAACAGTTCCTTCCCCTATTCGGATGCTTCCTCTCCAATACTTGGAATTTCCTGATATCCCACTGGAACAATACGTGTCTCTGGGGCTCCTCTTGAGCTGGCTAGTTTTGCTAGGGAATCCGCCTGTGAGTTTTCCGCTCTTGGGTCTTGGTGCATTGAAAAGTCTTTAAACAAAGCAAGCATTCTTAGTATCTTCTTCACGTATAAAGATAGCTTGGGATTCTTTGTTTGATATATCTATTTCACTTGATTCACCATTAGCTGAGAATCACTAAAGATCTATATTCATGGAATCTTGAGTTCTAACGCCAAGGTTAATCCCACTACCATAGATTCATATTCTACCACATTGTTAGTTGCGGGGAATCCCAAATTCATGGCATAATGTAAACGGTGTCCATCCGGTGTGATGATTGCATATCCTGCACCGACCCCTTGTTCGTTTGATGCTCCATCAACGAATAACTGCCACATATCCCTCTGGTCTTTCTCCTTTTCCGATTGCTCCTTAATAAAGTTAGTGCACTCATTACTGAAGTCTACTAATGCTTGCCCCTTAATCGTAGCTCGTGGCTAAAATTCTATATCATATTGGCTGAACTCAATTCCCCATTTTACCAATCTTCCTGAAGTTTCTGGTTTACTAAAGACATGCTTAAGGGGGAAACCATGATTGGATGTGCTTGAAAATATGCTTTAAGCTTTCGAGCTATGAGAATCAAGCGATTAGATAACTTTTCTATCACTGGGTATCGGACTTCTGCATCCTTTAACCATCTGCTCACATAATATACTGAAGGTTGTGCCCCGCTCCCTTCTCTAATCAATACTAAACTAGCTGCATGCTCTGAGACTGCCATATATAAGTATAAGATTTCCCCATTCTTCGGACTAGAAAGTATCAGTGGCTTTTCCAGGTGGCTTTTTAGTTCCTTAAAGGCTTTCTTGCAATCTTCCCCTAATTCAAAGTTCTTATTCTTCTTGATTACATCAAAGAAGGGTATACACTTATCGGTTGCGTTAGAAATAAATCTACTTAGGGCAGCCACCCTTCCATTCATACCCATCATCTCCTTGTTGGTTTTAGGTATGGACATGTCCTTAATGGCTTGAATTTGATCTGGACTAGCTTCGATCCCTTGGGCACTTCCAAGGTAGCCTAAAAACTTTCCAGGATGGACTCCAAAAGAACACTTTTATGGGTTTAGTTTCATTTGATATTTTTGCAATACCCTAAATGTCTCTTCCAAATCTTTAAGATGATTTTCTAGCTCGCCAGACTTTACCAGCATATCGTCCACATAAACTTTCATGTTCCGGCCAATTTGCTCCTTAAACATTCGGTTGACCAATCTTTGATATGTTGCCCCTGTATTTTTTTAACCCAAATGGCATTGCCTTGTAACAATAATTCCCCCACTCAGTTATGAAGCTAGTGTGCTCCTCATCTAGTTTGAACATTGGTATTTGATTGTACCCTGAATAGGCATCCATGAGAGACAACAACTTGTGCCCGCTTGTTGCATCTACTAACTGGTCTATTCACGGCAGTGGAAAACAATCTTCGGATATGCTTTGTTAAAATCCATGTAGTCAATGCAAGTCCTCCATTTCTGATTTGATTTCTTTACTTTAACTAGATTGGCTAACCACTTTGGGTAGTATATTTCCCAGATAAATCCATTCTCAAGGAGTTTGTTAACCTCTTCTTTCAAAGCATCTGATCGTACCTTATCCATTTGTCTCTTTTTCTGCCTTATGGGGGTTGCTCCTGGATTGATGTTGAGTGCATGACACATAACCATTGGATCAATTCCCACCATATCAGAATGTGACGAGGCAAATACGTCTTTGTTGACTTTGAGAAATTGTGTCAAATCCTTCTTTAAGTCACCATTAAGATCTTTTCCCACCATGACCACTTTGGTAGCATCATCTAAATCTATGTATGCTTCCTCGAGATCCTTTATGGGTTTTATCCTTTTCGTTTCCCTTTGGCAATCGAATTCTGTACCTATTGGGCCTTCTTCTGCTGAGTTAGCATCAATTCTCTTTCTCTTGCCTCCAGAAGGAATGTACCATTGATACATACGTTTGTTAGATTTATTAATTTTAATCTTTTCTTCGAATGTTGGATGTGAAAATCCATCATCCGATGGCTGTAAAATAGTAGAAGAATCAAAGTAAGTGGAATACTCCCTTTTATACTGATCTAGGGTAGCAAAATACATCTCCCGAGAGCTAAACAGCTCTCCTCGGACAGTCCCCCAACCTCTCTTTGTCAAGAATTTAACCATGAGATATTTTGGGGAGAGGAATGCATCTATCTCATCTAGAGCCAGCCTGCCAAAGAAGGCATTATAGTATGAGGGTTGGTTGATTATCACAAAAATAGTTTCGAAGGTTATGCAGGTTGGTGGCACCCCCATTTCCACGAGCAGCTTTATCTGTTTCACCGAAGTTGATCCTTTTTTGTTGAATCCAAATATGGGTTCCATGCTTGGCTGCAGTTTGTCTTCAGGAATGTTCATCTGATCGAAGGCGTGCTTGAAGATTATGTTGACTGCACTGCTTGTGTCAACCAGAATTTTGGAGATGATGGATAATCCAATTTGTCCAGTAATCATCAAAGGATTATTATGGGGATGGTGAACCCCCTTTCTTAGCTCTTGAGGAGTGACAACAACGTTCGGCATCTGAATGTTGAGACGTGGATTCTTTATTTGGGGTTCCTCTTGGGCAGAGTAGATGCCTTCTTTAGCTTCCTTAATATACCTATTTCAGGCCCCCTTGTTGTTTCCCACCGGATGCAGCCCACCATGAATCACGTCAGTTCTATTTACTGGCGGGCTCAAGCTTAGGGGTCTTTATCTTCTAATATATTTACAGCATTGCTAGGGTGTTTTTGTGGACCATCCCTTGTCCGTTGAGCTTTTTGCTGATCTTGAATGAACTCCTTCAAATGACCCTCACAGATCAGTTTCTGGATAATACCAGTTAGAATCCTGCATGCATCGACCTTGTGACCATTGGCCTTGTGATAAGCACAATAATCTCCTCCCTTTCTCTATTCAGGGTTGTTATTGGCTTTAAAGGATGTTGGAAAGTTGACTCTTTCCTTAACTACGGCATAAACGTAAGATAGTGGCTTGTTTAAAGCGACTGTGTTAGCAATTGGCTCTTCCCATCTTGTCCGTTTGTGTCCTCGATCTTGGCCAAATCTCCCTCCTTCTTTCATGAGGATAGTTTTCCTCTTAGCATAGTAAAGCTCATCCATCTGGATGAACTTGTCAGCCTGGAAATGAAAGTCTTGTAAATCTTTACAGCTGTTAACAAAGAGCTGTTTCCAAAAGGGGGTGTTTTCTATCAAGCCAAAATGAACTACAATAAGCTTGTCTCGATCATTCATATCTTTGGCTTTTAGAGCTTCAGCGTTGAATCTCCTCAGATAATCTCCCAAGGATTCCCCCTGTCTTTGCTTTATATTGGCCAAGACTATATAGTATATTGTTGGATCTTTGCAAATGCAAGAATTGGGCGGAGAATTCATAAGAGAACTACTTCCATGAGTATATAGTTTTCTCCTGGTACTGTCTATACCATTTTGCTGCAGCTCCCTAGAGAGTGACTGGGAACAATTGGCATCTGACAGCTCCAAATGCACTGTACAAATCCATTTGGCTATCAAAAGCCATTAGATGATCGTTCGGGTCTGTAACCTCATGGTATTTCATTGATGGGATCTTCACAAAAGGCGGGATGACTGTTTTCATGATCTCATCAATGAAGGGAGGCACTCGTTTGTTGTCATTAGCATTTTCATCCATTGTTCTCTTCCATTTCATATTCATAGCATCCTTTATTGCCTTTTCAGCCGAACCTTTTAGATAAGCCTCAACATTACAATAATTTTTCTGGTCCAGGCAATACTCTCTTGACGTTGAGCTTTCGGATTGTTCAAGCGACTTATCGTGAACTCTCCCTTGATAGTTAACTTTTGACTGAGGACGCTCCTTCTTCTTGGAGGATGTTAAGTCTATTTTTCTTTTGGAGTTGGATTTTAAATTCCTCCTGGGTGAAACCACCTCATCCCCCTGAGTTGGTTTTGGTATCTTTGAAGATTTCTGAGATAGTGCCATCATGAGTAGCTCTTACATCTCTTGCAGCTACTGCTCCAAGTGTTTGATCTTTGCAGTATTCTCATCTTGTTGAGCTGGTGACGAAGGTTGTCCTTGAACAGCCCCTTCTAGATTAAAGGACGGAGCTATGTTCTCCTCAAGAGTGGTTGTGTGGATAACTCCTTCCTCGATTCCGCTTAATCGTTTACATCTCATTTTTCCTATGAAAGTCAAATGAACCAAAATTATTCTATAATATAGTGACAAGGTCGGAGGTTCAAGCCCTTCTTCTAGCGCCAAATGTTAACAAGAAAACTTGTCAACATCCCCAAAGCTATATGAAAGGTGACCGAATTCAAACAAAACCAAATTGTTGAGAAGACCTCTTCCATCGAAACCTACCTGTCGACCAGGTTGACTTAGTCGAAAGGGTTTAAGGAGTTAGCTCAAATATGCAAGCTAAGGAAGTAGCATCTCATTCGAAACCTTTCCTTTGAATGGGTCGGAAGCAACTATCCATTTTAATCATGTTGGAAAGCCTTTTCTGGCCCTTTCGACATTGTCGAAAGGAACACATGTTTTATTTATATGTTATAGCTGCTCTCGACTCATGTGGTTTCACTACATTTACTGAGGAACCCCTTCGAAAGGGTTGCAGATGTAACTAGGGATAACCCCTTTCAAATGAATTCCTCTCTAATCGATCGTTAGCCAATTATAAACTGGGACCCCTTCGGGACCACCCTTTTCGATTAGGTCGAGAGGGATATTATTCTTTCGAAACAGGTCCAGTTTGTAACTATCTAAGCTCCACTTTATTTTTCCTGTATAAGATCGACCAAGATATCTCCCAGTTTTATAGATTCACCAATGTCGAAACTTCATCACCATTCTTATTTTCATTGCCTTATGTTGGTTTCGATGGTGATGTGTTTCGACTATGTATACCCAAGTCGATTATTCAGAGCGGGCTCAATGGATAGCGGGGATGGAATAGCTGTTGGATGGTTAGGACATCCCGTAATTAAAATTGGAATTAGCTCAATTCGCAGAGTTAGAAGCCTTTGCACAATTCGCTTCTGATCTCGATAAAGCTACTCAGAATCAATTGGCAAGAGGCTCGAAAAGTTATGAATCGATTGGCAAGTCCAATCCCAATATCTTGATCCTATGCTTTGCATGGACAAAAAGAAGTTAAGAGAATAGGTTAGAATCATGTGCAATGGATCATTAGACTAGCTAATGATCTAAATGATCTTCCTCGTTATCATAATTCTTAATGAACCAGCCATCTCTCTTTTATTAATAATCCAAAATGAGTTACAATTAAGAGAGCTTTATCCCCAATTGGATTTAAGGTTTCTAAAAGATGTAATTTCAGCTAAGAAATCAGAGTAAAAGAAATGAATTTGGGATTCCAAAATTCCATCCCCAAAACTGAACCCCTTGGGTCTTATTTATAGATGCAAGTCGGCCCCCTTCCGCGCTCATGCCTTCGACCCGGTCGAAAGGCCTCTTTTTATATGCTGCCTCATGCCTTTTGACTTGGCCGAAAGACCTCATCTGCCTTCAACACTGTCGAAAGGCATCTCTTTTGTATCCTTTGACTCACCCTCGTGCTTTCTTCATTTTTCTCCAGACCTTTTGACTAAGTCAAAAGGGTTTTTATCAAACTTTCGCCTTTGTTAGGTCTTTAGTATTCCTTTTCTCTGCTTTCTCCAAAACCGCTATCGATGTTGTTGGAAGGTCTTCAAATGCGCCTTTCTCTTCATGTTGCCTTGTTGTCATTGGAAGTAATGATGGGAGTCTTTTGACTCTGTTAAAGGATTTTCATAGAGGCTTCGAAGATATTGAAGCTCTGATGGTTCCGACATTGTTGGTAGCTTCCAAATGCTTATCTATTGATCGACGCGGAACCTTCTCCTGATGTCATTAGCCTCGACCAGTTTGAAAGGCTTGGATATGCTTTCTAAAGGGTTGATATGTAGGCGAAACCTTTGGTTCCAAATGGTTTGGCACATAAGTGGGAGATTATCATCCATTGCCTTCGAAAGGGGTTCCGAAGCTGTCTTTGCTTATTTATCTGTGTCGAAAGGATGAAAATAGCGGTAGGGTAGTCCTGTTTCCATCTGAATCGAAAGCCTTCACACTGTTTATTGCTGGTAAAGGCAGCTTGTGCCTCCGACTCCTTCAAAACCTTCTTAGTGCCTTCGAAACGTCTTTTTATGACCTTTGTCGAAATGCATGCCTGTAACTTCAATGAAACCTAATACTCTCATTAATCGTCTTTTATACTTCTTCTCTTAAGTAGATTTTAATGGTTAACATGTAAATTTTATAAACTTAATTATTTTTATAAACTTGATTAATTTTTCTTAAATTTTATAAACTTGGTTATTTTTATAAACTAATTAATTTTTATAAAATTTAGATAACTTTATTGGTTTTTGTAGAAATTAGTTAACTTTTATAAAACTTAGTCAACTTAGTTAAATTTTTATAAAACTTAGTTAAGTTTTATAAATTTATTTACTTTTTATATATTAATTTATTTTTTGTAAAACTTAGTTACTTTTTGTAAAATTAAGTTAACTTAGTTACTTTTTACAGAACTAAGTTGGTATTGTTAGTTTTTATAAACTTAGTTAAATTTATAAAACATGATTAGTTTTTAGAAACTTAATTAGATTTTATAAGCTTGGTTAACTTAGTTATTTATAAAACAAAGTTAACTTAGTTGAATTTTATAAAAATTATTTAATTTTTACAAACACAATTAGTTTAGCTAAGTTTTTGTGAATCGTTATTAATTTTTATAAACTTGATTAATTTTTATAAAAACCTATTAACTTAGTTATATATTTATAAAACTTAGATGATTTTCATAAATTTGTTTGATTTTCATAAAACCTAGTTAACGTTTTTTTGGTAAAAATTAAATGTTATTTTAAAACTTTGTTAATATTAGGATAATTATCAAAAATACACATTTTAAACTTGCTACCAAATTTAACTCTTGTTGGTTAATTTAAGACTGCATTCTTATGTGATATACAAACAAAAGTCTCACATTTGTTCACCAAAAATTAGTAGGAACATATTTAGCCAGAAATACCTTTGTAATACTATGAAGAGTTTGGTTTAATGTCAAAAATCATTAGCTTAACTTAAGTGGTAAGATCTTTAGTCTATGATCCTAGACTAGTCTTGGGTTAAAAAACTAAGAGATCAAAATGAGTTATCTACACCGCTCTTATTTAATAATAAAAAGTTTAAATTTGTATTCTGTACACTTTTCTTCAAGATTCTTTCAAATATTCATTATATAGGAAATTAACATGATCCAATTATGTATTTTAAATTATAGTTGTAACCTTTCATTTTTCAGTGAATTACATTTTTATAAAGAGCTTAAATTGATAACAAAGCATATACTTCATGGATCAATAAATAAAGCTCTTTTAAAAGAAATCCCTTATTTGAGGTTATAATAATGTCTAGTTTTTTTTATCAAGTAATGATAAATTACGTAAATTAAAAATTGAACCATGTCGACCTATCAGTGAGAACGACCTTTCCTCATAAGCTATTGTGGATGACCAAAGAGATGAAATACAAATAAACATGCTTTATCAATCGTGCTATGTATTACCAGTTCACTAGAAGTTCCATTTAAATAACAAGCATTTTGAATGCTTGAACTGCAATGGTACATGCTATGGGCGTTTGTGTCCAAGAAGTTTAGTCTTAATAGGATAGTCGGGTGAAGCAAATGAAGGGTAGTTAAGGAGAGAAGAAAAGACACAGGGAGTTGAAGAGGATAAAGGAGTAAAGAACACCCCTCTGTTCGGTAATCTCAAACACTGAATAGAATTTCCCATTCGGTAGTCTTAGCACCAAAAAGGAAATCCTATTCGGTAGTCTTAACATCGAATAGAAAATCCTATTCGGTATTCGTGACACCGAATAAAGTTTTATGTTCGGCATTTTTGGCACTTGAACAAGCGATTCTGTTCGATAGAGAATGGAAGCTGAACCAAGAGGAGCCAAGAGATGCCAAACCTAGGGAGAGTGTGAGAAGATCTATCCAACAAGTCGTCCACGTGCATTTCATCGAACCAACTAACCCTGAATCGAGCTTTCCAACCGAAGCAAATGATATATACATGGAATGAAATCTAAATATATTTAGAAAGGTATGATCATATCGTTTATATATAGGAATATCCAAATTGAGAAAATTATACATGGGAATTGCCTGATTTGTCAGAGTGACCACACTACATTTACACCTCTATAAATATCCAAGCATTTAGCAGCCATGGGGACAATATTTGAGCTTCAAGACTCGATAGTACAGAAAAAGCCGAATCGAGTCCCCAGATTTCTATATTCAATCATAAATCAATGTACTACATATCAAAACACTTATAAAAGCGTAGATATAAGAAAAGGAATAAAAATGAACAGTGGATGTAGGCTTATTATAGATGAACCACTATAAATCTGTGTGTACTTTAGTCTTTATGCATTATATTTCTATTGCATCGGTTATTGTAAATTCGAATGGAGGTGCTTACCCAATTTTTGTGAAAAATATTTTGGCGCTTTCATTGAGAGCTTCTCAACATGCCTCCTAAATCTAAGAGCAAGACTAGTGGAGCCAGTGGAAACACTAACCAAGCTACTACTAAACATGATAATCATTCATCCAGCACTCCAGCACCAGATACTATCACTAAGAGTGACTTAGACAAAACTATGGTGGATCTTGATACTCATTTTGCTGCCCAACATCAAGTTATTGTGGACCCGATTATTGCACGTATGAAGTGGAAAACCAGCCGAATACAACACTTAAACAAGGGGAAGGTCTAGATCTCGGGGGTCTAGAAGGAGAAGGAGGTCACACTTGGGAAGTGGGTCAAATCGAGAGAACCAGGGGGGCAGAGTAAACACTGAGGACTGAATCGAGTGAGAATTCAGCTAGACTCCATGCCTAAGGACTGGTTCGGCACCGAACTTGTAACGCCCCGCCTTTTTGTACGCTTAAGCAGACACACATGTCGACTTAAACCATACAGAAGGGCGGATTGTTATGGGGTAAATAAGAAAAAGTGGAGAAATAAAAGAAACAAAATAGAATCTTGCAGCGGAACGATAAAATATAATAATCAAATAACAGTTCATGAAGCTGTTTTACAAAACATTTGATTATACTTATACAATACATATCAGAGTTACACATACCAGAGAATGATAATTATGCAGCGGAATACAATGGTGTAGTAGAATATATAACAAATAGTAATAATAAAATCTTCGTCTTCGTCCTTCAGAAATAGGGCCTTCAAATCCTGAAATGCTCAGGCTGACCCGAGCGAATTGAAAAAAACAAAACACTCGAGTCAGAACTAAAAGATCTTATGTAAGTTAAATCAATGAAATAAATATGAGTGTAAACAGCATCAGAGATGTTTACGGGGTTTGACATCTCCTATCCAGTGTCTAACGTGAGTGCAGTAACTTAAGAAATGTTCGGGATTCACATCTCTTAAGGATCCGTTAAACTATCTACTATGTAGTAATATTCGCTATATACAGTAGTGTCTAATCAGTAAAGTATAATCATATAGAAAATAGCGTTAAGGGGATGGAGAACCTTAATGCGGTCGGATCTTAAAATCATAATCGTAGTAAAGCTCGATATGGTAGGTAACACGGCACAACTAGGCAATGCCAGGGTAGATATACCAATTACGCATCCGGACTGGTGGTGACGGATAGTAGCCACTACCGCCCACCTCGAACAATACTCCCAAATCGAAGGGTGGCCACCAAAATAACAAAGTAATAGAATGGTATCGAAGAAGTGTGTCCGATCAGAGGTGCTACCTCATTGGTCCATCAATCGCTCCTGTTTTAGCCACCTTATGCCAACTCGCGGGAGTTGGGTCCACGTATATACCTTAGGATCGTCGCCACCATCCTACTTCATTCTGGAAACACCACCGCATAAACAGTTGTCAAAGTGGTTTTCTGTATCGACAGAGAGTATGTCCATATCCGATCCCGGTCTCTTTAACAACCAATCGTTATTATAACACCGTGATCATTTTAAAAATATATATACCTTTAAAAACACAATCATTGCCCTTTCAAAACATATTCTTTATTTCAAAATAGTATATACATCAAAAACCAAAATATTATTGTCATTTCAAACCATATCCTTTACTTCAAAATAGTATATACTTTAAAACCGAAATATTATTGCTATTTCAAAACATATCATTTACTTCAAAATAGTATATACTTTAAAACCAAATTCAATAATATATCATTTAAATAAAATCCAAATTTCCAATCACTATTCTTACTTTTAATTATAAAACTTGAAATATTCTTTAAAACCATCTTAAACCCAAATCACAAAATGCAGTCATATTCTTAATCTCAAATTTTCAATCGGTTTCAAATCAATATATTTAAAGATAATTCTTAAATAAATTCTATTCCAAATAAATTCATTTTTCAAACCATATCACTTTCAAAGTTATAACAATTTTGAAACCAATACTTTGAAAAACAATAATACCTTAATTTCAATAAAACATTTAAATTTTTGATATATTTCAAGTCTTTAAATATTCCAAAATTCCCAACCAAATATGATAATCTTATATATACCTTAATTCAATTTACTATTATTTAGTTTAGAAATATTTATTTAATAAATTCAATATCACTTAAATAAAGCTCAAACTTGAAATATTCGTAAATCAAACTTAAAACATCATCAAGTTATACATAGCTTAAATTTTAGAATTTAACCATATATAAAATAATATTTATATAATATCAAAATTTAATATTTATTAAACCGTATATTTCTTTCCAAATCATAGAAAAATCACTTTAAAATATTTTATATATAGACCACGGTGCCTGTATATAATTTTCTATCCTATGGTCAAGTGATACGGATATTTATCATTTCAATCCGTAATTTAAAAATAAAAGTTTACGGTTATATATCATTTCAAACCGCAATCCCGAATGAAATGAAAATGCATAATAACTTGCAGTTTATACAATATAAAATATAGCATCCATTCATCCAAATATCAATAAACAACCATTTATTACAATCATCATCCAATTTAAACAAAACATCAATATAAAGCATATAAAATATAACAGGCATCAACAAATAGTTTATATTCAAAAAAAATTAATAACTGTTCAACTGGCAGTTTATATGCAATAATAAATAAATTTAACTCGCAAATTTTATGCAATAATAAAATTAAATAACAATTAAATTTAACTAAATGTTATCTAACTGAGATGATGATTAAATATATGCCCAAACAATCATAGATAAATTTTAAATCACATCAAAATTTAATTTAACAAACATAAGAAATCTTAGAAGTTGTGAGTGGGTTAAAACACTCACCTTTATATGAATCTAAAAAAAATAAACTTCTAATCCATAGCTCCGCTCTATGTTTCCTTAGTCTCCTTCTTGATTGCTATCCTATTCCGTAATATTTTATTTGATTTTTTTCTTAATCTCTTTTTTTAGGAATGTTTTGGAAGAGACAGAGAAGTTTGTATGGATCTGGATTTGAAGAAGAAGATTTGGAAAAAAGAAGAATGTTTGAAAAAGAAGAAGAAAATTTAAAGAAGATGAAGAATTGAAAAAGAAAAGAAGCTTTCAAAAAGAAGAAGAAGAAGATTTGAAGAAGAAGGAAAAAAATGAAAAAGAAAGGAGGAAGGTGAAGAGAGAAAAGAAATGAGATGGAAAGAATTAAACGCAGCCTAAAGGTCTAGGCTTAGGTGTTAAATAGAAGGAGAAATGAACGGACCAAGTATTAAAAATGAGATAACTATTTTAAAACGTACATGTGATAAAAAAAGGAAATGAAGGGACCACATACACATTTTGAAATTCAATTTCTCCAAAACATAACCAAATTAATTTCATTCACTCAAATAATACTCAATTTGTACACATATAAATTTTTTATCTACGCGCAATTAATAAAATTATACTTACCTAAAAAAATGAAAACGTTCAATTTTGTTTCTCAAAATGATCTTTTATTTCCATTAAAACACCCTTTTTGTTTAACACAAAACGTGCGTTTTTTTATTAAATCTATTAATTGCAATCAACGTTTCCTTTCCTTTTAATTGAAACATTTGAATTACATTAATTTCAATTACTTACAAAGTTAAATTTTAAAACAGACAACTAAAATGGATGAAAAAAAATAGAACAATTGTTTATTTAAACACGTTTATAAATTTGTTGTTTATACACTTAAATATATTATTTTCCTATTCTTATAATCAGTCTGTAAGCTAAAACATAGTTCAAATAGACATATATTTCTTTCTTTAAAATCAATCATTCTATTCTTTAATTTAATGAAATTAAACCTACATTCACAAATGAAACATTCATTTTATTTGATGTAAATTTTTTTTTTAAATCAAACTTTCCCTATATTTTCACAAAACATATGCTGCTTTTATTTACACCTATTAATTTACAATTAGTATTCTCTCTCCTATTAATTGGAAATTTTCAATTACACTATTGGATACAAACAGTAATTACATATTTCTTACTAAATAATAGTTTCTCATCTCTACAATCAATCTTTCAGTTGCCAAACATTTTTACTAAATGAATGTTTACTCTTTTACTAAACTTATTCATTCTTATTCTTTATTAACATTTATTATTATAATCACCGTATTAATTACATTCATACAATGTCATTAAATACACCTGACGTATGTTATCATTTTTTTTTCTTACTGTAATACATGTTATTAGTAGAAGTTCAAATTAAGATCATAAACATATCTCTTAACATATGTTAACAAAAATAAAATCATAAATTTTTATTATTCTACCACTTATATTCCTCAATTATATCCCTTATTACAAGTAGCCTTTGTTATTCCTATCCATTAATTACACAAATAACATAGTTAATATTTGTTTGTCTTTCACTACATTAATACTATCCAATTTTGGTCTTTTATTTATATTAATTACTATATTTCAATTTATATTGTATTTTGTCAGTTTTACATATTAATAAGAATTAAAATCCTAATTAATTATTTTACCTTGGTTTCATTCTTTTTATTACATCAATTGTTATGAATAAAATTAACATTTCTATTCATTTGGTTACATTCATAATTTTCAGTTATTGTCTAGATCTTATTAGTGTAACATTAAAGTTCATTTAATTGTAATTGATTTCCCATTTTAATCTAATAGAACAAATAAAATAAACAGGTAACATAAAATGATTGTTACCAATAACCTTTACTCATATTTATGTAGCATTTTATTGACATATATTTGTAATTGATTAATTAAATTGGTAACAATAACAATTGTCACTATTATACATTTTTATAATATTTGTAAGTTCATTCCCTACAAACAATTATTATAACCACTCTCATTATACTAAATTTATTCCATTTCCAATCATTACACTTTGTTATTTTAATAAGTCCACATTTTATATTATCAATTCATTCATACTCCATTAGAAATACATTATTACCCTTTACTACCCTAATTTATACTAATATAACCTTTAATTAGATTAATTTCTATTGATTTGTATTAACTCCATTCCATAAATCTACATCCAACTACCACCTTAAAATAAGTTTACGTTTCTATTAATTTCCATTCATAGTTATTTTATATTACAATCATTAAAGTAACGTTTATCAACAACACAAACATTATGAATACTTATCAACCTGCATCATCCCTATTACATAAATTTATGTGTTATTGCTATTCAATATATATTAATTCATAAATCAATAATTAAGTTCGTTTTCCTATATTAAATTTATTAACAAGTATTCCTTAAATTTATACTAACATTGATTATATCTAATTTGCACTTATTACGTATTATTCCATCGGTTACTATAATATTGGATTCATTAAATCATCACTAATTATATCATTGCATTAATTAATACAATATTCCTATTTGTTTTCTTATATTAAATTTCTTAGCCTAGAATAACAATTCTCGTTACTTTAATGCATCGTAGTTACATTTTTATTTTTAATACTTAGCTTTAATTTCAAATGTTGCATTTCATTTTTACATTTACTTAAATATGAATTATAAACATTTTTTTCCTAAATTTAATTACAAAATCCTATAAATTTAACTAATTTAGTTATCAAAATTTACGAGTCGTTACACTCTCCCCCACTCAAAACTTTTCGTCCCCGAAAAGGAAAAAGAAGGGAAAAGGAGAATTAAATAAACAATAGGTCTTATTCAAAATAATAACTTTATAACCAAATAATTTATGAAATTTATTACTTTAAATAAATATACCCATTTTATAACCATTAAATCTTTTTATACTTAAATAAATAAATTTTGGAAATCATTTTCAAAATTTTTTAAGTCTAAAATTTTCGAAAAATTTCAACAGAGTCTCCTTTGTACGGGGAGGCTCGGGAGAAAATATAATATCAAATATAACAAAATATCACATATATTTTCCACAATAATATATATATATATCCCAACACGGGAACAATATAATAGCGCTGTAAATCCGTAATCCGAAAACGTACCTATTTGTCAGGAACTTAAGGCTTATTTTATGAAACCAAATGCAATAGCAATTGCTTCCATAACCTGTATTTCACTTATATAATCTAAAAGGGTTACTATTATATAAAATGAAATATTAAAGTTGTTTGACCACAAACAAACAATCAATTCAACAACCAATTGCAACAAACAACATACAACCTTCATACAGAATCAACACAATTCAATCATTCATTCAAACAAAGCAAACAGTTGTTTGGGTTCAAAACTTTATATTGTATAGAATGAAAAATAAACTACTAAGTGTACCCTTTTACTCAACAGTCTTAGGCGAACTAAATAGATTATTTATTCATCCAAACAATTGTAAAGTATTCTTCCCCAAACAAACCATAAATTAAACAAACAACAAATTCAAACAATAGATCAAGTTCATTATTATTAATTTCATTCCATATATTGTTGCTTAATTTCCTCTTCATTCAATTTATACTCATCTTCATTTAAATTTATTCACATCATATCAATTTTCTTCTTATTGTATTATATTTATTCATTCATGACTTGATTTCATTTATTTACATTCATTTATTAAAAATATTCATGTTAAGTTCAGTTACTTGGCATAACAATTATAACCTTAGTTCTTATTAATAAGAGCAATTTACTGAACATTTTCATTACATAAGTTTACTTGTACAATTTCCATTATATTTTCTTATTAAACATTTCAACCTTTTACAATTAGGTAAGTTATATATATGCTTTTAAAAATGTAATTAAAAGTTATACAAGTTTATTCTATTTCCTTTAATTAATTTAATGCTCAATAAACATATCTTAGGTTACATATTTCAGCTTTTCTTTTAATTATATTTATAACCTAGCATTAAATCCTTATTTTAATTAGAGGTTCCACTTATTAATTAGTTCCATTCCATTTCTACACTAATTGAAACTATTAGTTAATGGAAACTTAAGAACTAAATACCAGGTTAAATTTCAAATCATTTTAAAATAATAGATAAATGTATATACTTACCGTTTATATATCCAATTAAATTTAAAACAATTTTAAAATATTTATTTGTTTATCAAAATAAATCTGTAGTAAAACTACTATAGTGGCCTTCCCACTTCGAAACTCGAAAATGAATGTCGATGATGCGTGCACTCATCACCGAAATTATTTTCCAGCGACAAAGAGGAAAGTACAGAACTTATTTTCCAAAATTTTTTTACTTAAAACAATTCTTCCAATTTATATTGAAATATTTATCTCAGAAACTACTTTATAAACAATATTATTATATTCCAAAATTATTCGAAAGAAATTTACAAAAACCCGAAACTTAAGTTCTAAATTTCCAATTTTCACTTATTTTATCTTAAATCTTATTTCAACTATTATTTATAAATTTCATTACCTAACAACCAATGAATTTCAACCAAATATATATCTTTTATAAAATATTTTACTTTATATATAGAAAATATAATAGGCAAAATTATTTCATTCACCTATATTAAAAACAAATATTATGTCGGTCTGTCCTATTAAGTATTTAGAAATCCCTATTGATGTCATAGCGTCCCATGCACCAACCAGAATTTATAAATACAAAACGGAACAGATTAACACAATATTAAAACCTTTTTATAACACTAACAAATACGCTCTCTCATATATATACACTCAGCGACTCCCATAGGGTATTACTACCCTATTAATAAAGAGTCAGACCCCACAAAGCTAAGGTTTATCGCTAAACCAAAGCTCTGATACCAGATGTAACGCCCCGCCTTTTTGTACGCTTAAGCAGACACACATGTCGACTTAAACCATACAGAAGGGCGGATTGTTATGGGGTAAATAAGAAAAAGTGGAGAAATAAAAGAAACAAAATAGAATCTTGCAGCGGAACGATAAAATATAATAATCAAATAACAGTTCATGAAGCTGTTTTACAAAACATTTGATTATACTTAAACAATACATATCAGAGTTACACATACCAGAAAATGATAATTATGCAGCGGAATACAATGGTGTAGTAGAATATATAACAAATAGTAATAATAAAATCTTCGTCTTCGTCCTTCAGAAATAGGGCCTTCAAATCCTGAAATGCTCAGGCTGACCCGAGCGAATTGAAAAAAACAAAACACTCGAATCAGAACTAAAAGATCTTATGTAAGTTAAATCAATGAAATAAATATGAGTGTAAACGGCGTCAGAGATGTTTACGGGGTTTGACATCTCCTATCCAGTGTCTAACGTAAGTGCAGTAACTTAAGAAATGTTCGGGATTCACATCTCTTAAGGATCCGTTAAACTATCTACTATGTAGTAATATTCTCTATATACAGTAGTGTCTAATCAGTAAAGTATAATCATATAGAAAATAGCGTTAAGGGGATGGAGAACCTTAACGCGGTCGGATCTTAAAATCATAATCGTAGTAAAGCTCGATATGGTAGGTGACACGGCACAACTAGGCAATGCCAAGGTAGATATACCAATTACGCATCCGGACTGGTGGTGACGCATAGCAGCCACTACCGCCCACCTCGAACAACACTCCCAAATCGAAGGGTGGCCACCAAAATAACAAAGTAATAGAATGGTATCGAAGAAGTGTGTCCGATCAGAGGTGCTACCTCATTGGTCCGTCAATCGCTGCTGTTTTAGCCACCTTATGCCAACTCGCGGGAGTTGGGTCCACGTATATACCTTAGGATCGTCGCCACCATCCTACTTCATTCTGGAAACTCCACCGCGTACACAGTTGTCAAAGTGGTTTTCGGTATCGACAGAGAGTATGCCCATATCCGATCCCGGTCTCTTTAACAACCAATCGTTATTATAACACCGTGATCATTTTAAAAATATATATACCTTTAAAAACACAATCATTTCCCTTTCAAAACATATTCTTTATTTCAAAATAGTATATACATCAAAAACCAAAATATTATTGTCATTTCAAACCATATCCTTTACTTCAAAATAGTATATACTTTAAAACCGAAATATTATTGCTATTTCAAAACATATCATTTACTTCAAAATAGTATATACTTTAAAACCAAATTCAATAATATATCATTTAAATAAAATCCAAATTTCCAATCACTATTCTTACTTTTAATTATAAAACTTGAAATATTCTTTAAAACCATCTTAAACCTAAATCACAAAATGCAGTCATATTCTTAATCTCAAAATTTCAATCGGTTTCAAATCAATATATTTAAAGATAATTCTTAAATAAATTCTATTCCAAATAAATTCATTTTTCAAACCATATCACTTTCAAAGTTATAACAATTTCGAAACCAATACTTTGAAAAACAATAATACCTTGATTTCAATAAAACATTTAAATTTTTGATATATTTCAAGTCTTTAAATATTCCAAAATTCCCAACCAAATATGATAATCTTATATATACCTTAATTCAATTTACTATTATTTAGTTTAGAAATATTTATTTAATAAATTCAATATCACTTAAATAAAGCTCAAACTTGAAATATTCGTAAATCAAACTTAAAACATCATCAAGTTATACATAGCTTAAATTTTAGAATTTAACCATATATAAAATAATATTTATATAATATCAAAATTTAATATTTATTAAACCGTATATTTCTTTCCAAATCATAGAAAAATCACTTTAAAATATTTTATATATAGACCACGGTGCCTGTATATAATTTTCTATCCTATGGTCAAGTGATACGGATATTTATCATTTCAATCCGTAATTTAAAAATAAAAGTTTACGGTTATATATCATTTCAAACCGCAATCCCGAATGAAATGAAAATGCATAATAACTTGCAGTTTATACAATATAAAATATAGCATCCATTCATCCAAATATCAATAAACAACCATTTATTACAATCATCATCCAATTTAAACAAAACATCAATATAAAGCATATAAAATATAACAGGCATCAACAAATAGTTTATATTCAAAAAAAATTAATAACTGTTCAACTGGCAGTTTATATGCAATAATAAATAAATTTAACTCGCAAATTTTATGCAATAATAAAATTAAATAACAATTAAATTTAACTAAATGTTATCTAACTGAGATGATGATTAAATATATGCCCAAACAATCATAGATAAATTTTAAATCACATCAAAATTTAATTTAACAAACATAAGAAATCTTAGAAGTTGTGAGTGGGTTAAAACACTCACCTTTATATGAATCTAAAAAAAATAAACTTCTAATCCATAGCTCCGCTCTATGTTTCCTTAGTCTCCTTCTTGATTGCTATCCTATTCCGTAATATTTTATTTGATTTTTTTCTTAATCTCTTTTTTTAGGAATGTTTTGGAAGAGACAGAGAAGTTTGTATGGATCTGGATTTGAAGAAGAAGATTTGGAAAAAAGAAGAATGTTTGAAAAAGAAGAAGAAAATTTAAAGAAGATGAAGAATTGAAAAAGAAAAGAAGCTTTCAAAAAGAAGAAGAAGAAGATTTGAAGAAGGAGGAAAAAAAATGAAAAAGAAAGGAGGAAGGTGAAGAGAGAAAAGAAATGAGATGGAAAGAATTAAACGCAGCCTAAAGGTCTAGGCTTAGGTGTTAAATAGAAGGAGAAATGAACGGACCAAGTATTAAAAATGAGATAACTATTTTAAAACGTACATGTGATAAAAAAAGGAAATGAAGGGACCACATACACATTTTGAAATTCAATTTCTCCAAAACATAACCAAATTAATTTCATTCACTCAAATAATACTCAATTTGTACACATATAAATTTTTTATCTACGCGCAATTAATAAAATTATACTTACCTAAAAAAATGAAAACGTTCAATTTTGTTTCTCAAAATGATCTTTTATTTCCATTAAAACACCCTTTTTGTTTAACACAAAACGTGCGTTTTTTTATTAAATCTATTAATTGCAATCAACGTTTCCTTTCCTTTTAATTGAAACATTTGAATTACATTAATTTCAATTACTTACAAAGTTAAATTTTAAAACAGACAACTAAAATGGATGAAAAAAAATAGAACAATTGTTTATTTAAACACGTTTATAAATTTGTTGTTTATACACTTAAATATATTATTTTCCTATTCTTATAATCAGTCTGTAAGCTAAAACATAGTTCAAATAGACATATATTTCTTTCTTTAAAATCAATCATTCTATTCTTTAATTTAATGAAATTAAACCTACATTCACAAATGAAACATTCATTTTATTTGATGTAAATTTTTTTTTTAAATCAAACTTTCCCTATATTTTCACAAAACATATGCTGCTTTTATTTACACCTATTAATTTACAATTAGTATTCTCTCTCCTATTAATTGGAAATTTTCAATTACACTATTGGATACAAACAGTAATTACATATTTCTTACTAAATAATAGTTTCTCATCTCTACAATCAATCTTTCAGTTGCCAAACATTTTTACTAAATGAATGTTTACTCTTTTACTAAACTTATTCATTCTTATTCTTTATTAACATTTATTATTATAATCACCGTATTAATTACATTCATACAATGTCATTAAATACACCTGACGTATGTTATCATTTTTTTTTCTTACTGTAATACATGTTATTAGTAGAAGTTCAAATTAAGATCATAAACATATCTCTTAACATATGTTAACAAAAATAAAATCATAAATTTTTATTATTCTACCACTTATATTCCTCAATTATATCCCTTATTACAAGTAGCCTTTGTTATTCCTATCCATTAATTACACAAATAACATAGTTAATATTTGTTTGTCTTTCACTACATTAATACTATCCAATTTTGGTCTTTTATTTATATTAATTACTATATTTCAATTTATATTGTATTTTGTCAGTTTTACATATTAATAAGAATTAAAATCCTAATTAATTATTTTACCTTGGTTTCATTCTTTTTATTACATCAATTGTTATGAATAAAATTAACATTTCTATTCATTTGGTTACATTCATAATTTTCAGTTATTGTCTAGATCTTATTAGTGTAACATTAAAGTTCATTTAATTGTAATTGATTTCCCATTTTAATCTAATAGAACAAATAAAATAAACAGGTAACATAAAATGATTGTTACCAATAACCTTTACTCATATTTATGTAGCATTTTATTGACATATATTTGTAATTGATTAATTAAATTGGTAACAATAACAATTGTCACTATTATACATTTTTATAATATTTGTAAGTTCATTCCCTACAAACAATTATTATAACCACTCTCATTATACTAAATTTATTCCATTTCCAATCATTACACTTTGTTATTTTAATAAGTCCACATTTTATATTATCAATTCATTCATACTCCATTAGAAATACATTATTACCCTTTACTACCCTAATTTATACTAATATAACCTTTAATTAGATTAATTTCTATTGATTTGTATTAACTCCATTCCATAAATCTACATCCAACTACCACCTTAAAATAAGTTTACGTTTCTATTAATTTCCATTCACAGTTATTTTATATTACAATCATTAAAGTAACGTTTATCAACAACACAAACATTATGAATACTTATCAACTTGC
Source organism: Allium fistulosum (assembly GCA_030737815.1). NCBI lineage: Eukaryota > Viridiplantae > Streptophyta > Magnoliopsida > Asparagales > Amaryllidaceae > Allium > Allium fistulosum. Next base: position 1,338,832,092 of record CM060901.1, on the reverse strand, counting down.
ATCATCCCTATTACATAAATTTATGTGTTATTGCTATTCAATATATATTAATTCATAAATCAATAATTAAGTTCGTTTTCCTATATTAAATTTATTAACAAGTATTCCTTAAATTTATACTAACATTGATTATATCTAATTTGCACTTATTACGTATTATTCCATCGGTTACTATAATATTGGATTCATTAAATCATCACTAATTATATCATTGCATTAATTAATACAATATTCCTATTTGTTTTCTTATATTAAATTTCTTAGCCTAGAATAACAATTCTCATTACTTTAATGCATCGTAGTTACATTTTTATTTTTAATACTTAGCTTTAATTTCAAATGTTGCATTTCATTTTTACATTTACTTAAATATGAATTATAAACATTTTTTTCCTAAATTTAATTACAAAATCCTATAAATTTAACTAATTTAGTTATCAAAATTTACGAGTCGTTACAGAACTGAATATGAGAGGTGACGAATCAGAGGCGACCATGGTTGAACCTCCTCGATCTAGGCTATGCTCTCCTATCTTGACAGAGATAGCAATTGGAAGAAGGTAAGCTTATCATCATGAACGATCCCGCAGCAAAGAACGTAGTCGAGATCCTAGGGAAAACTATCGAAGTAGAAATGAAATGAGTCATTCACCATGACGAGGAAGATCCACTAAAATCCGCTCATCCTCTACATCAAATGATCGAATGGCCCGAATTATAAGAGAGTGCATATGTCGTGAGCAGGTGGAGCATGGAATCGGAGCAAGAGTCGGTAGCCTGTTTTCCATGGAGATAGAAACTGCTCGAAATCCTAGGTGCTTCCAAATGCCTACCATAGACTCTTATTAAGGCTTGCTGATCCTATAGTGCATCTGCAATGGTACATGCAACATATGTTGATGACTGAAGCGATAAAAGAAATTTTGTGCAAATGCTTTCCCTTCTTCCTATCGGATTTGGCGAACATGTGGTTTTGCGACCTTCTCCCCAGCTCAATTCATTCATGGAAGATGCTAAAGGAAAATTTTATCAGCTAATTTTGGGTTTATTTAGAACAGCCTAAAGAACCATCCTCTTTGTTGGATGTGAAACAACGAGAGGACGGGAGACTACAAAACTACTTGATTCGTTTTAACGCTGCAGCCACCAGCATCTAGAATGCTGACGAACGGTTGACTCTTATGGCGCTGTATGGTAGTGTTCACCCAGACACAAAGGTGGCTTGGAGATTGACTAAGGAGAAACTATCTACTTTACAGGATTTCTTCTATGAAGCAGTAAAATATATGCGGTTGGAGGAAGCCACGGTTAGATGGCAGGATGGAATGACTGTCAAGCCATCAGAAGCATATAATAGTGCAAATGCTATGGTTAAAAATGATGAAGGTAGTAGTGGTACAGAGAAAAAGAAAAACAACAACCTAGGCAACCCTGGCGAAAGGAAGACAGAGCGAAGAAGGTTCAAGCCTAGCATGAGGTTCGATACTTATACGGATTTAAATGATACTATAGAAAACATCTACCTCGCCATGCAAGCAGAACTCAAGCACAACAGGCATGCACCGAAGAATGAAACTGAATCTAAGATGAACATAGGGAAGTAATGCAGGTTTCATGAATTCGATGGGCAAAACACTATTAAATGTCTTCATTTACAGGACATAATTGAAGAACACGTCATGAAGAGAAAGCTGGAACAGTATGTCAAGGATCTGAATGCCCCCTACTCCTGAGAAGTAGTATCCGAGGAAGCCTCCATCAGGAAATGGGGCGAAGGACCCAACGCTGATCGTGGAATAGATGGGAGGTTGGTGATTAATACCATAACAGGAGGACCATATGTAGCCGACAAAAGTTGGGCTGAGATGGAGAGTAATGTAAGCTCATTAAAGATGGAGAGGATTTTGTTTATGTTGTAGGTGAGAAGTAAAAAACCAAGGCCCTACGTCGAGGATAGGAAGAAAAAAATTCAACAATAATGACTTGCGAGGGAAGCAGTACCCACATACAGACCCATTAGTGATTTCAACAATGCTCGATCCAACTGAGGTGCATTGGATTTTGGTAGACAGTGGGAGTTTAGTAAACATCATATTCAAGAATGCATTTGATAAGATGGGGTTGTCCATGGAAGATGTCACACCCTGCAATCATCGGTTACAAGGTTTCACATGAGAGGGCATGATGCCCTTAGGATGGTTGGATCTATTTGTTGAGATAGGAACCCATCCCTAATCATCCATACGAAAGAAGACTTTCATCTTGGTGGATGGATTCTCGGTATACAATGCCTTCCTATAGCATCCAGCCGTATATGATTTTCATGTGGTGGTGGCTTAGTGGTTTTTGACCACGACGTTCCTTACAACTAATAGAGTATGAGTTATGGAAGGGAATCAGGATGCCGCCAGGGAGTGCTACATAGTAGAACTCAAAGAAAACAAAAGACAAGGGAAAGTGAAAGGTGCAGAGGTCGCATTCTGCACTAAGAATTCTATCGCATAGCAATTAAAGGAGGGGTCCCCACTCGGGTTCATAAGCGATCATTACAATGAACTTGGCCTGAGAGATGGAGGAGAGGGGGCCACAGATGAGTTGGGAGAGGCAATAGAATTTGTGGAGATATATAGCAGTGATTCGACAAGGCTTGTGAAGATCATATCCAAGCTAGAACATGACCTCAAGGTGTTTTTTATAAGATTTCTATAGGATAACCAGGATGTGTTTGCTTAATTTCATGTGGATATATGCAGAATTTCCCTTTCAATAGCATGTCACTCATTGAATATTGACCCCAAGAAACCTTCGGTGAAGCAAAATAAAAGAAGCATGGGACCAGAGCAATCTACAGCTTTTAATGAAGAAGTGAAGACCTTGTTAGCCAATGGTTTCATCTAGGAGTCTTGGTACTCGGAATGGATTGCGAACCTGGTTTTGGTTAGGAAGTCCAATAGGAAATGTCATACTTGCATTGACTTCTCTAATCTAAATGATGCTTGTCCTAAGGACTGCTTTTCGATATCGAGGATCGACCAGTTAGTAAATGGAATGGTGGGGCATGAGCTTTTATCCTTCATGGATGCGTAATCATTATACAATTAGATTGTGATGTATGTCCCGGATCAAGAGCACACTAGCTTAATTATTGACCTGGGACTCTATTGCTACAAGATCATGCTATATTGGCTTAAGAATGCGGGCATGACATACTAGCATTTAGTCAACAAGATGTTCGCGGGCTAGATTGAAAGGACTTTGGAAGTTTATGTTGATAATATGCTGGTGAAGTCAAAAAGGCTAAAGAGCACGTCTCACACTTGGATAAGGTGTTTCAAATCTTACAGAAGTTCGAAATGAAATTAAATCCGTTGAAATGTTCCTTTGGGGTGTCTTTCGGAAAGTTCTTGGGATTTATCATGCATGCTAGGGGGATTGAAGCAAACTCGAAACAAGTCCAGGCGTTGAAAGATATAAAAATTCCTAAAACTCGGAAGGAATGCAAATTCTAAACGGAAAGGTAGCAGCTTTAAGTAGGTTCATATCCAAGACAATGGATAAATGTGTTCTATTCTTTGAGGCACTTAAGAAGGAGAAGGGTGGTTTCACATAGATGGATGAGTGCCTAGCCATGTTCCTTAGCTTGTTAGAACATTTGTATAAGCCATCGGTTCTCTCTATGTCGATGGAAGGAGAAGACCTCAATCTATACTTGAAAGTGTCCACCCATGCCTTGAATGCCGCGTTGGTTCGAGAAGAAGACCGATTGCAACATCCAGTATATTATTTGAGAAAATGCTTCACTGGGCCGAAGCTTAGGTACCTTAAGCTAGAGAAGTTGGTGTATTGCTTAGTAATTCCATCCCGGAAGTTCAGACATTATTTCCAGTTGCATCCCATCCGAGTATTAACTGATCATCCCCTGAGACAGGACCTACACCGACCAAATACTTCTGAAAGGTTCACCAAGTGGAGTATCGAGTGGAGTCAGTATGAGATTACCTATCATCCGCAAACCGCAACCAAATGGCATGCCCTAACATACTTTATTGCGGAGTTCACTATTAGAGACAACAAAATGGAATCCCAGGAAGAAGGTCTTAAATGGCGAATGTTTGTGGATGGAGCATTGAATGAGCATGATTCCAGTGCAGGAGTAATATTGTTGACACATGAAGGAAAGAAGCTGAGCTATGCAAGACGATTGGAGTTCAAGACAACCAACAATGAAGTGGAATAAGAAGCTTTAATAGCAGGGTTAGAGATAGCGAATGAGCTGGGAATTAGGTCACTATGCATCTATAGTGACTCGCAGTTGGTCATAAACCAGGTGCTCAGAGAATTCCATGCTAAGGGTATTTAGGGAAAGTGAAAGTCCTGCTTAATGAGATGGAGCAGTAGGTGATCAAACACATTCCCCAAAAAGAGAACCGGGATGCAAATGAGCTAGCAAAGTTGGCAAGTTCAGGATTTGGGCCTTTGTTGGGATCGATACCCATTACAACCCTGCTTAGTCCTAGTTTCGACAAGGTGAACACAATTGCAGCTATTGATGATGAGGTGAGTGGATGGCACCGACAATAAGATATCTAGGTAAAGGGGTATTACCGGGTAACAAAAATAAGGCTAGGAAAGTCTTGCGGAAGGCGCCTCGCTTCATCAATTAGGATGGTGTACTGTATCGGAGAGGATTCTCTAACCCGTTATTAAGGCACATCGTCAGAATGGAGGTTGAGGAGGTGTTACATTAAGGGAGCTGCGGAGATCATATTGGGGGGGCTGACCCTAGCAAAGAACGTGTTATGGTATGGATATTTCTGACCAACATTAAAATATGATGCGGTGGAGTATCCAAAGAGGTGTGACAAGTGCCAGTAGTTCGTGAAGATTCCAAGGTTGCCCCCGACCGAGCTGATTCACATGCTTAGCCCCTGGCCCTTTATGGTCTGGGGAATAAATCTAATCAGAGAGCTTTCAATGGTGTGGGGTAGAGCTAAATATGCTATAATTGCAGTTGATTACTTTACTATGTGGGTGGAAGTCGAACCCTTTACTAAGGTATCAACGATCAAGGTCATAAACTTTTTGATCAGGAATGTGATATGCAGGTACGCAGTTCCCTTTAGATCATCTTGGATAATGGATTGCAGTTTGACAGTGAGAAGTTTGCTTATTTCTGCCAATAACCTGGGATAAAGAAAAACTTCTCTATGGTAGCATACCCACAGGCTAATGTGCAAGGGGAGGTGGCCAATAAAGTTATGAAGAGCCTTATTAAGAAACAACTAGAAAAGGAAAAAGGAGTATGGGTTGATGAGCTTCTATTGGCACTATAGGCTTGTCGTACTTCTTTCAAGATAGCCACATGTCATACTCCTTTCTCACTGGCCTATGGGTTAGAGGCGATGTTACCGGTAGAGACGACAGTACCGTCACACCAAAGGATTCACTATGACCCGAATAAAAATGAGGAGTTGTTGAACATAACCCTGGATCTGGTTGACGAAAGGCGTAAGGAAGCCGCCCTAAAGACCAAGGTACACAAGCGAAGGATAGCTATGCAATACAATTCCAAGGTCAAACTATGCCCGCTTATGGAAGGGGACTTGGTGCTAAAATGAATATTCCTAGACCTGTGGCACTCGACCTGATCTGGGAAGGACCGTACATTATCAACAAGGACTTGGGCAATGGGGCTTTCATCCTCAGCATAATGGATAGAGCAATATTCGAAAATGCTTGGAATGCACATAATCTCCTTCGTTATTTTAGTTAATTTTCTACTATTTCGCTAATTGTATTGTAAACTTATAATTCAAATAGTTATGAAATTGATTCTAATAAAGTGTGCTTTCCATGAAATCTCGTTATGAAAGATAATGGATATGAAATATAACTTTGCACTATAATCTACGCACATGCATTAAACTTAGAAAGCATCACATATGCCTGACAGGCTTAACTTTTTGTTGGAGGCAAGCAGTGTTGCTATGACAGAGAGTTCCTTCCCTTAAAATTCTCGTTGGCAGCGATGGACTAGAGTGACCCTAATCAGTTGTCCATCATTGACGATTGACACAAACTTCTCACCTATAGTGATGTACCAGAGTGACCCTAACCACATGTCCATCATTGATGATCAGCTCAAACTTCTCGCCGGTAGTGATGGACCAGAGTCACCCTAACCGGGTGTCCATCATTGATGATCGGCACAAACTTCTCGTTAGTAGTGATGGATTAGAGTGACCCTAACCGGATGTCCATTATTGACGATTGACTCAAACTTCTCGTCGGCAGTGATGGAAAAGAGTGACCCTAACCGGGTGTCCATTATTGATGATTGGCTGAAACTTATCTTCGGTAGTAGTGGACCAGAGTGCCCCTAACAGGGTGTCCATCATTGATGACCGACTCAAACTTCCCGCCGATAGTAATGAACAGAGCGACTCTAACCGGGTGTGCATCATTGATGATTGGCTCAAACTTCTCTCCACCAGTGATGGACCAGAGTGACCCTGACTAGGTGTCCATCATTGATGATCAGCTGAAACTTCTCATTGGTAATGATGGACAAGAGTGACCCTAACTAGGCATCCACCATTGTCGATCGGCTTAACTTTCTTATCAATGATGATGAAGTAGAGTGACCTCAATCAATTATTCACCATTGATGACAGTCCTAAAGTACTTAGTCGATCGTGGAGAACCCGACTTACGGTGGTCTATGCATGACCACCATCTAGTCAGTTAGTCCCTAATGACAGACCTCGAATTCTTATCAGCAGGAAATGCATAAGTCTGTCAAGAGGAGAGAGTAACTGTTAAACAATATTTGTTTAGAGTGTATATGGTTGTATATGTAACCAGCTACAAGAAGGAGAAATAAAAAAAGGCAGTGCAAGAATAAAAGCAGATATTTATAGATGACAAACTAAAGAGTCAATTTTGCTAGATACCAATATTTGTAGTACAGATTCACAAATCTCCAGAAATAATGTATACTTGCCCTAATCAACACATCAAAATCGGGCGAACATTACAATAAATTTTATTACAAATAAGGGACATTTAGTAGTTCATTCTAAAGAACAAGGGAAGATGTGAATGCGGCTATCTTTTGGACTAGGGCTTGGAGATGGTCTGCTTGTAGGGAGACTTATGGCGCTACCGCTCAACTTCTTTTTTCATTTTCTCCTATTTAGCTGCGACCGCCCTATTAAGTTCCACTTGTTTCTTCTAGATAAATTTTAGCTCCTCCAGGTCTTCGATCATAACTCTTTCCATCCCCTTAGGGAATCTCACCAGGACTTGTTGCTTTAAGTCATCCTCCCTATCAAACTCCTCAGTAGGCTCAGTGACACCCAATATCTAAAGGTTAGTATCATCCTTGAGTGCAACGATCATCTTGTCATGGGCCGCATTAACAGGGAGATCGGAGGGGCTAGGGGCACGGTCCTTGGTAATGGAGCTCTGGAAGTAATTAGAGCCCCAACATGACCCATCGTGAGTGTATCACCTGCATGGTAATAAGGAGGGTTGTCAGATATAGGTTTGCCCAAACAAACTCGAACATATAGAGCAGTGGCCCATAGACAATAAAGAAGAATCATGCCTCCTTTACGAGAGCTTGAAATATCGCTGGGAGGTTGAATATGAACCAGAGGCGGTGGCATTTCCCGAGGCTGACTTGCAGTGGATGCATCTGAAAAAAATGTGGAAAATAGTTAGAGGAACATCTTGCATGGAAGCATAGATGACCGATTTTGAAATCTGACCTTGTGTTGATACCCCAAAGGTCAAGCTGTAACGACCCAGAATTTCAATCATTCGAATTTGGAATATTTAATTGATTTTATATGTTTAAAAATTAATTTTCTAAGTTAAATAACTTAGATTTCAAATATAATGATTATTTGAAAATTTGGAATTGTTTAAATAATTAAATCTTGAACTTACTATGGATAAAAATGATTTCAAAAGTTGATTTAAATTCTATTTGAATAAGAATGAAGATATAAAACTTTTAAATTTGAATAAAAGTGAATAAACTAGCTTTAATAATAATTCGTTTTAATTAACATGTGAAAATAGCCTTCCGGGGCACTATCTTGGATTTTGACAAAACCTGTTTCATTGGATTCGTAATAGTGAATTGTTGTATGCCGTCGAATTTTGTGATGATTGGACGTATCGTTTGGTCGTGCGAGCTTGAAACGCGTAGAAATTAATTAAAGGAATTTAAATTAATTTAATTTGATTTTGAAAAGTTAACATCTGTACATAATGGAATTGGCTCCCGATACTAGTTCCATCGTGTTTGGAATAGGGATATTACATATAGAACGCCAAGCGGCACACCTCGTTTGGAGTTCAAAATATTTCCAAGTGAATAGTGTTGTGTAATTTTTCTATATAAGGACCTCAAGCCAACTTTCATTTGCTAAAATCCTAGTTTCTAACTCCAAAGCCGCCATCAAACTTCCTACATCCAACGGCCACCATTCATTCTATCCACCATAGGCCGATCTGGCCTTCAATACCTAAAGGAAAAATGTGTGCAACGACACGATGAAGAAATCCAATGGCTGTTATGGGATTTGGCGTAGCAAGGGAATGGAAAAACGCCTGCATTCATGTAGCTTCGAGCTTAATTTTCTGGTGATTGGCAAGGTTGTAAGGCATGGGACCACTGGCGATGGAGGGAGGAGAGTCGGGATGGTCTCCAGCGTGGGTTCGATGGCAAACGACGACGCGAGGCGGCACGACGAATGATGAAAATCACGGTCGAGTGGTTTCTAGAAACGAGCATATGAGGGTGGAGGGAAGGGTAATTTAAAGTTTTAAATTTTATTAATTTAAGTTAATTAAAATTAAATAATCCAACGTTCATTAATTCATAACGTTTTCATTCGAGGTCGAAATCGAACATGACAAGTTGCGTTGCGATCGTATCAGCGAATACTATGTTATGGAATTAGATTGGATGGATTTGGAGCTAGTAGGAATTTGGATTAAAATTGAACGCCCATTCAATTTTAATTCAAACTAGAGTGCTTTGGCGATTACTGGAATTTCTGTGAGTTAACTCACCTCTCTGACCCACTTATATTTCTATATAAGTATGGATAATTTTATTATTTATTGTTTGTTGACCGTTTGGGTGATTTACTATTTTATTAGTTGGTTTGGATATATTCCCACCCCTGGAGCGGATGAGACCATATTACGTTCCAGTGTATGAGTGGATGACCCTTTGTATACAATCCCGTCTCGAAGCGGTTGATTTATATTTTATGATTATACTGTATATGATGCAGGGGGACAGGTTGGAGGGATCCAACATGATTCCTCACACTGTTGATTTTTCTTTTCATATATATTGTGATATATGATGTGTGGGATGCCATATTTGATGACATTTATATGATTACTCTTGTTTAGTGCTTTAGTAGCATTGGGCCTTATTTTTGGTATTTTAAAATACTGTAAAATATTAATTTTAATTTAAAAGGGATTTCAAAGTGATTTTGAAGGTATACATGTTTTAATAATTTTTAAATTATAAATATAAAGGAATTTATTTTAAATAAAATAAAAGTACGATTTTTGGTATTTTATATTAACTCTTTTTGTGAAGTATGTTATATTAAAGATTTATAAAAGGATATTTTATAAATAAAGTATTAAATTTATGAACAGTGTTTTATAAATATATAAAATGGATTTGACCTTGATATATGGTGAACAGATTTATAAATAGAATTTTATAAATAAAAATAAATTTATAAAGAAAAGGATTTATAAATGGACTTTTATAATAAATGAGATTTTTATAATAAACGAGATTTAGAAAAGAACGGATTTATAAATGGAAATTTATAAATAAAGAGATTTTATAAAAGAAGTTTTATAAAATAAAATAAAAAAGATTTATAAACATAGTTTTATAAGTATAGAAATGATTTATGTTGAAATTTAAATATGGAGTTAATCGTTTTAAAATTGGTTTATCTTTTAGATGAATGTTTTAAAAGTGATATTTTCAAATAAAGTTAAATGGTTTTAAAAGTGATTTAAAATGTGTTAAGTGACGAAAACATAGATTTCAACATTTATTGTTGTAATAGATGTTTTCAAGGAAAGTGAGGAAGGCATGGACTATAACACTGTTGTTATAGTAAATGATTTCCGAAAGGAAATGTTTTATATAGTATACGGGATTTATATATATAATTAATCGAATCCCTATACTAGAGTTTTGGGTTGTCGTAACGATGTTCTACGCAACATTAGTTTTGACCCAATAAACTGTATTTTCACCTTCCATTGTGAAATACACGAATTGGTTCTTATGATTGTAATAAAGGCTTGGTGGCATAGGAAGCATTGCTTCTTATACTTAATGCCCGTTCTGAGGTGTATGAACTCGGGAGTTGTACGTTTATAGAAAACTATTTAGCGTGCCTCCAAAATGGTAGTGTTACTATATATACTTATACCGTTGATATAAGTATATGGAAATATTTTCCAAATATCAAATAGTCAAAATGGTTTTGAGGATATATGTTTTTAGAGATAATTTGAAGTAAATATTTGGAAAGTGGTTTAATTGAATAAAAGATTAATTAAACGGGCCTAGTGACTACTTATGTGCTAAGTTTTATTTGTTGCTTTGATAGTTAAATAACCGACTACCAAATTTGGCCATTTTTGATTCCTTGACTTGATGTGGGAACTAATTAGTCATGCACTTAGCACGAAGCCAACTGTGTAGGCTTGATTATCGTTTGGGTTAAGTATGTTGATTCGGGTAGTGCAGAGTGACTATAGTACTCCAATCTACCGGGCTTCCTTTTCAGCCGAAGGATAGCAAGTTGAGAGTTGGAAACGTGATAAGTCTATGAGACTTGGTTATCGTATGAGGTTGAGGTCCTCTTTATCGTTGTTGGTTTGGAGAGACCATGATCGGATTTATCCATAAACCACTTCGGACCAACGTATTTGTTCGAACGTGTAGGTTTATGATGATGATTTTTTGAAGACGAAATGATGCAGGGCTACTTGCCACTAGACCCGCGATGCATATTATATATATATGGTGATAGTAGTGCTTTGTTATGAAAATCTTCGGTAGGCAAGGTCTTCTCGCTACTACTCCTAGGGTTGATTCCCGACAGGATGTCGTAGGAGAGTTCCTTTGGTTTTTCCTATTCCTGGATAACTTGTATGGACGAATGTCTGACATTGCATTCTAGATCACATCAATTAATCTATATAGAATGTATCATCTGTTTGGTGGTAGAGATGACAACTTCTCTTAGCTTAACACCCTTTCCTGAGACGTACGAGCTCAGGAATTATATGTTTGTAGAAATCGGTTGTGTGATTATGGAATGGCAATATGGCATTCAAAGTGGAAAGTTGATGTGCTGTGTGAAAGGTAATCGTTACCTTAGGCCTCATACCCAAAAATGGCTAAAATAGGGTAGATGCGGCAAGGCTACGCGGTTCGCAACTATTAGGATATGATCATCCCCTTCTAGATATATTTATTCTCGCTATGACGTCGGGTTTTAAATTATTATGGTGTACGCGAAGGGAGCTCTTGGATAGGTCGGTAATGACCGAGGTGATGACATATTTAGTACTATCTAATTAGAGGTAGGTCGGTCTTGTGTTGGTAGTGGACAATCAGTTGGGCATCGATACATTCCTCTAAAGATGTACTGCCGGAAGGGAGTCCCTTACCTGGTCATTTGTTGGAAATCCATTCTCTAATACGAGCTTGCGATTTTAGTTGTAGAGCCTAGCATGCTGGAATTTAATAATGGTAACAATTTCGGCCATGATTAATATTATTTGTACACTAGACACTAGTTTAACATAACCGAATTTTATATAAAATGTTTTGGTTATCTTAAGGTAAAAACCCGTCCATATTTATGTGTGGCGTGGTCTTACGAGATACCTTTGTTTTGAAGGGGTTTTATAACTATAAAATTTAGTTAAGATCTATTTTATCACGCTGGTTTACCAGACTGATCCGGGCGTTCTTCCTTTTAATGCTCAGGTCAGACCGAGCATATTTACATATTTAGATTTGGATGCTTTGGAGCTTCAGCTGACGAGCTGGAGGTCTTCAGGTCTATTCCCGTATATGTTTATTTTCCACTGCATTATTGTTGAAATTATCAGCATTTGTAATGACAAGTTATTATAACTATCTGGGTTGATGATTAGTGATTTGTTGTTGTACTCTCATGGATGTATGTATATTACAGTTTCTCTTTTGTAAAGATCATCGATATTATATTATATGTTGTTCCGCTATAATTCTGAGATTCTATATTGTTTTAGTTTCTTTTTCTCTTCTCCTTCCCTTCTCTTCTTCTTTCCTTCCTATAACAATCCATCTTTCCATTCAATTTGGGTTGGACATGTGTAGTTTATTGTCAGCTTGAATTGTGCAGATTTGCGGGTCGTTTCAACTAGTATCAAAGCTTAAGTTAGCGAACACCCAGGCTTTGGTGGGGTACTCGTTATAGATAGGGTCAGTAGCATCCTAGAATGGGTTTGAGTGTATTATATATATGAGCGCGTATTTATTAGTGATTATAAAAATGTTTTATATTTTGTTAATTTATCTGTTGAGTGGCTTATGAATTCCGGTCAGTACGTGGGACACCAAGATATCGATAGGGGTTTCTAAAACTTAAACAAGGCAAAACGACACAGTATTGTTTTGAGAATTGGTAAAGGAAATAATTTTACCTAAATTATATTTTATATATAAAAGTATAATTTTTCAAGAATTATTATAGTTGTGATAACCCGGATTTTGGAGTATCTGTTAATTGATAATTAACTGGGTTAATTAAAAAAATACTGATTTATAGATTGAACAAATAAATCTGATAATAAATATTTATCTCTAGATGAATATTTATTTGATAATCTCCTAATATAATTACTTAAAAATTTATAAATTAAATTTGTTTTTGTTTAAATATATATATATATATATGTTATCCCGCCTTTTGGCAAGGCCGTGACACCAAAAAGTTGACTGGAAAACTAAAGACAGTTCGTCGTTAAAGTTCATTGTACACAAGTTCACCATGGATATCGATGAATTTTGTCCGAGTCCGGATCGGGCTACAATTGATAAGACATGACAAGTAAAGCCATGCAAACCAACGTTCCAAGTTTGAAGTCAATCCGAGTTCGTACGCTCAAAATATCATCGATGCAAATTGGAAGAAATGACCTTGAGTTCGAATCCATAGGCAGAAACATGCGTTCGAATCCATCAAGCCAGGGTACTTCGAATCCACAGAGCTACTTCGCCTCGTAACCTTCAGATTGAACACCTTCGTATCCATCTGGGCTCGATGGTTCGTATCCATCACTCAAACACCTGAAGACATCTTGCCTCGTACCCATCAGATACTCCGCTTCGAATCCATGAAGCTACTCCACTTCGTACCCATCAGATGCTCTGCTTCGAATCCATGCAAGGGTGGCGTGTTCGAATCCATTAAGTGCCTTCCTTCGACTCCATCGAAATGAATACCTTCGAACCCATCCTATTATGATGACTTCGAATCGATTGGCTGTAGCGTAACATAATTGATTCGAACGATCACACCTTCGAATCCATTCTCTAGAATCCACTAAGTCAAGGCAGCAGGAAAGGTGGAGTCGACCCAGTCGTCTTGGAGTAAAAAGTGGATCAACCCAGGAAATGCGCACCACGTCATCGCAAAGGCGCGCGAGGCCATCGAGTCGAGCCTATCGATTCGAACGAATCGAGTCGAAGCAAGCGTGTCAACCAGGAATGCAATCTTGAATCGATCATACCTTGAAATCTACAAGTCCAAATGCTATGAAATTTGGACAGTAGCTTGAGCACATGTTGAAGAATGTTCACGCCAAATTTCAGCTCGATCGGACAATTTCTTGATCGATTCGAACCAAGGGTCGAATCGATCCCAAAGTGGGCCCAGATCTTCAGATTTCGGCCAGGTGGGCCCCCTCACGCACCAGAACTGGTCTCCCCTCAATTTAGGCGAAATATCAGCTTCCTACACCTATAAATAGAGCCCCTGGTCATTCAGAAAAGGGGTCGGAGAATTCTAAGTACTAAAGAGCACCCAGATTCTGCCAGATTTACTCCAGAACACCATCGCTACCTTAGATTAAGACTTAGCATATAATTTCAGTTGTACTACATTAGAAGAGATTGTAATCATCGAGTGAACATCAATAAAACCATCAACTTCAGAGTGGACGTAGGCAAGATCGCCGAACCACTATAAATCTCGTGTTTCTGTTCATTATTTCTGAATTGTGATACTCTGTTTGCTTAGATTTGAGATTTATGTGTGAATATTGTTGATTTATATTCATACACTGGTGCTTTCACAACATTCGGGGTTTGTGACCAATTTTGGCGCAAACACTTTGGTGCTTTCACTGAGAACTGAACTCAGGAGTTCTATCATTTGAAAGTTGAATCAGAAGGCTAAGAGATTTAGATCCGAAGAATTATGACAAGACAAACAAGTAGAAGGCAGAGGCCAGAGCGAAGCCAGCACGAAGGGAGTCAAGAGGCTTCCTCGGGAGGAAACCAAGCATCGATCTTCATCACTAGGGATGAGATGGAGACAATGATGAAGAGACAGGAGGAAATGATCCAGAATTTGCTTCAACAGATTGGGCAACTTGGAGCGCAAAATCAAAGAACAACCAGGGCCCAGAACGAAGCAGGACCATCCAACGCAGTGCCAGAGCTAGGGGGCACACACTTAGGACATGTTGATCCGAACCTGGGAAGAGAGACAAGGACATTCGAGCAACCTGACAGTGATAGAGGGATGAATGCTCAATCAGGGGGGCAAACACCTGAAAGCTCACACGGACTCGGGGGGCAGATCGAAGGTAGTGAACGAGGACTACATTTTGGAGACAATGATAGATTGGCAGAGATGGTCAGGCGAGCCATGAGAGGTGGATTGGTAAACAGAGATCTTGAAGATGTGAACAGGAGTCCCTTTTCTCCTGCGATTAGGTTGGCTAGGAACCCACCAGAATTCAAACTGCCAACAGTAGAAGGGTATGATGGGAGGACGGACCCTGCGGTCCATCTAACGAGGTATATAAGGCACATGGAAGTGCTGGGGGCATCACAGGAAGTCATGGCCCGGTGCTTCCCATTGTATTTGACAGACATAGCAGCTTTATGGTTGACAGCTAGAGAGCGGCTCCATTGGGACATGGACCGATTTGATTGAAAAATTTATGAGGCAATTCAGGGTTCACATTTCAAGACCCAAGAATGTGATGAGTTTGGCAACGCTAAAACAGAAAGCTGGAGAGTCTTTGAGGAATTTCCTGACGCGATTCAATGCGGCAGCAGCATCGGTGTATCGGCCAGATCCATCCATGGTTATGATGGCAGCTGTGTCCGGAATAGCTGACGGCACGGAATTCAAAAATTCATTAACTAAGGATCCGCCAATGGATCTAGTAGAATTCTATCACGAGGCAGAAAAGTTTTTACGATTGGAAGACGCTAATGCTGAAAGAGAAGAAGGAGAGGGAATAGAAGTTTATGCACTTAAAGACAAAAAGCCTCTCGAAAATGATTCAGGCAAGGATAAAGGAAAACGAAAGGCTGAGGACAATGGTGACAGGTCAAAGCGACTGCGGAGAGAGCCACGATTCACCACTTATTCAGAGCTGAATGAGAGTTTGGAGCGAATCTACCAAGATACACGAGAGCAAGTTCCCTACCGTAGGCCAATACGAAGGGATCCCACTGTTGACGAGAGGAAATCAGACAGATACTGCTTATTCCACGAACTGAATGGTCATAACACTAACGACTGCAGACATTTGAAGGATGAGGTGGAAGGGCACATCAGGAACGGTATGCTACTTCAGTATGTGAGAAGGCGAGCTCCAGCAGTGGAGCCAGAGCGACCACCATCTACATCAGCTAGGGGTGCCCCCGAGCCGGGACACCGTATGATTATCAATTAATTAAAATAACGATGAACAAGTCGTAAAACTCTCACCAACACGGGTAAATCATTTGCACATGTGCGAGATCACGAACGGTCCATAAGCATGCGCTGAATAACTACTAACCCTATCGTTGTGGGAATTTACACTTTGACATCCTTGCTTTGCTTCTGTTTCGTCTTGATTTGAACATTTGAACTTAATTCTGTTTATCATTTCTGCTAAAGACTTATTTTCAATGAGAAAATGCTACTTGTAATTTCATAACGGCTAAGCCACTTACACATGTATGGGATCACGAACGGTCCCTAGGCATGCTCTGAGATGGCGATAAACCGTTGCAAGAAACAATCCGGGAATTCACCCGAACGTGAAACCTGGTATTGATGATACTAAGTCCCTCCCCGGGCACACTCAATTCGCCTCGAACGGCACCCGACCACGAACGGTCACAATTCGCCTCGAACGGCATCTGACCGCGAACGGTCACAATTCGATCGCGAACGATCACACTTCGCCACGAACGGCACCCGACCTCGAACGGTCACCATTAGCCTCGAACGGCACCCGACCTCGAACGGTCACCATTAGCCTCGAACGGCACCTGACCTCGAACGGTCACCATTTGCCTCGAACGGCACCCGACCGCGAACGGTCACACTTCATCTAGTATAACATTCGATCACGAACGATCACACTCTGCCTCGTACGGCACTCGACCATGAACGGTCACAATTCACTTAACATGACATTCGATCGCGAACGATCACATTTTTGCCCCGTACGGCACATGATCGCGAACGATCACATTCCTCTTTCCACGTCACCTGACCGCGAACGGTCATAATTCGTCTAGGACGACATCCGATCGCGAAAGGTCACAACTCGTCTAGAACGACATCCGACCGTGATCGGTCCCATTTCGTTATTTGCCGCGAGCGGCATCCGACCTCGAAAGGTCACATATCACCTCAAATGACATACGGTCACGAACGATCGTCAATCGTGGTCAGGAAAAACTATCAATTTCTTTGCAGGTCATCAACAGGATATGAACATCCAGCTTATGGCATTACAAAACACGCCTTCCTATCGCAAGGCATATTTTGGGGGGAAAATGTTATCCCGCCTTTTGGCAAGGCCGTGACACCAAAAAGTTGACTGGAAAACTAAAGACAGTTCGTCGTTAAAGTTCATTGTACACAAGTTCACCATGGATATCGATGAATTTTGTCCGAGTCCGGATCGGGCTACAATTGATAAGACATGACAAGTAAAGCCATGCAAACCAACGTTCCAAGTTTGAAGTCAATCCGAGTTCGTACGCTCAAAATATCATCGATGCAAATTGGAAGAAATGACCTTGAGTTCGAATCCATAGGCAGAAACATGCGTTCGAATCCATCAAGCCAGGGTACTTCGAATCCACAGAGCTACTTCGCCTCGTAACCTTTAGATTGAACACCTTCGTATCCATCTGGGCTCGATGGTTCGTATCCATCACTCAAACACCTGAAGACATCTTGCCTCGTACCCATCAGATACTCCGCTTCGAATCCATGAAGCTACTCCACTTCGTACCCATCAGATGCTCTGCTTCGAATCCATGCGAGGGTGGCGTGTTCGAATCCATTAAGTGCCTTCCTTCGAATCCATCGAAATGAATACCTTCGAACCCATCCTATTATGATGACTTCGAATCGATTGGTTGTAGCGTAACATAATTGATTCGAAAGATCACACCTTCAAATCCATTCTCAAGAATCCACTAAGTCAAGGCAGCAGGAAAGGTGGAGTCGACCCAGTCGTCTCGGAGTAAAAAGTGGATCAACCCAGGAAATGCGCACCACGTCATCGCAAAGGCGCGCGAGGCCATCGAGTCGAGCCTATCGATTCGAACGAATCGAGTCGAAGCAAGCGTGTCAACTAGGAATGCAATCTTGAATCGATCATAACTTGAAATCTACAAGTCCAAATGCTATGAAATTTGGACAGTAGCTTGAGCACATGTTGAAGAATGTTCACGCCAAATTTCAGCTCGATCGGACAATTTCTTGATCGATTCGAACCAAGGGTCGAATCGATCCCAAAGTGGGCCCAGGTCTCCAGATTTCGGCCAGGTGGGCCCCCTCACGCACCAGAACTGGTCTCCCCTCAATTTAGGTGAAATATCAGCTTTCTACACCTATAAATAGAGCCCCTGGTCATTCAGAAAAGGGGTCGGAGAATTCTGAGTACTAAAGAGCACCCAGATTCTGCCAGATTTACTCCAGAACACCACCGCTACCTTAGATTAAGACTTAGCATATAATTTCAGTTGTACTACATTAGAAGAGATTGTAATCATCGAGTGAACATCAATAAAACCATCAACTTCAGAGTGGACGTAGGCAAGATCGCCGAACCACTATAAATCTCGTGTTTCTGTTCATTATTTCTGAATTGTGATACTCTGTTTGCTTAGATTTGAGATTTGTGTGTGAATATTGTTGATTTATATTCATACACTGGTGCTTTCACAACATTCGGGGTTTGTGACCAATTTTGGCGCAAACAATATATTTGAGTTGATTTTAAATTGGATTTTAAAATTTAATTTGAATTTGAATCTGGATTTAAATTGAAATTTAAAAGATAAATATTTTAAAATATTTTGGATTTAAAAATATATTATATATGATTTTATTTAGAATATAATTAGTTTTATTTTTATTTTCTTTAAAAAAAAGTTTTATTTATATAAATTAAGAAAAGTATTTATTAATTAGGAAATTAATATGAAAGCTTTATAAATCATTTAAAAATTAATAAACTCATGCATAATTACAAGTGTTAGTTTATAAAGCTTGTTAATAACATGTGTAAGGTGATAAACAAATGTAAATGAGAAATGTTTGATGAATAAACAACTGTCACTTTTTATTTTTATTTTATTTTTAGTAAATCCTAATTAACTCTATATAAACACCTATCTCCTCTCTTACATTTCTTTTCCCATTCCCATTTTCAAAAGCAAAGAAAAACTCAAGCCTGTAACATAAATTTTCAGACCAGAATCAAAACAAACCTTGTAAAACATTTCTCAAACCAGAAGATAATTCAAAACTCTAAAGCCTGTAACATTTTCAAACCAGAAAATATACCAAAGCAACTTCAATTCAGTTTTAAAGTCAAAATAATCTCAGATCTAAGCAAGATCATCTCAACAACTAAGTTTCAGGTTTCAAAGAATTTCCGGTTCTAACAACAAGCTTTCGAAGATCATAGCATTCAATTATCAAAATCAAAGAGGCAATTCATGTTTTCAAAAATCCCAAACTGTTTCAAAAAAGCTCCTCTGTTCAAAACTCAGACAGGTGAGTAAACAAGCATTAACTCTGTTATAAATCCTGACTTCATGCAATAAAACCTGAATTTAATTGATGATATTTGCTTGCATGATTTATTATATGATTACTTATATATACATATGAATATATTGTGTGCATGTCTGTGATTCAGTATCGTTTTCTACTCTGTTCTTCATTTCCAGGTTGCAAATGAAACTTAAAAATTAACTGCTCTTCATCTGATTCTTTTTAGACTTAGATTTTAAACAAAACTTGTTTGTAATGACAAGGTGCTTGATCTAAAAATATTTTCAAATAAGATTTAAGGGTAGTTTTAACATAAAGTAAGAATTACAGTAGAAATTCACACATACCAAAATCTTGATTTCAAAAATTCATTGTTTCAGGTATATAATCAATTTTGTTTTCGAAAACTAGGATTTTTAAGATTGAAATCATAAATTTTAAGCTTGTAAATCAAGAGGAATTGCATGTTGGTCGAAAATTAGGTTTCGAGCATTCTCTGATAATCGGCAAAGTTTGGGGTTTCGAGATTTTGACTGGAGCTAGCCTGGAAGCAGGCGATGTCGGTAAAAATAGTTACAGGATTTTACAACCACCGTGGCGGTGGCAAATCGGTGAACTAGGGTTTTAGCCTGGCTTAGGGTCGAGCTCGGTTGTGGTTCATAGGTGGTGTCGTTTGTCGAACAGAGTGGTTCGCACCCAGGGGAAAAGTAGGATAGGGATGCGGCGGAGCTCGCGGCAAAGATATGGGGGGCATCATGGCTAGAGAGTGTCGGAACGAGGTGATAGATGGCCGGGACATGTTCAGTTGTGGGTCGAAGAGTGAAATCTGGAGGTGACAATGTAAACAGGAATTCGGATGCACAGGTGAGTTTCGAAAATGGTTGGTGATTGAAGTAGATGGTCGGCGATCCAAAGTGATGGTCGTCGGCGATGTATATGTGCACGGCATGCACAGATTTATGCACGGGAAAACTGGGGATTATAGGTTTGGGAAGAAGATGGTTTGCACGGGTCGAACTCGAGAATGTATGCGTGCTGACTCGAAGGAAATAATAGTTCGTGGGGTGCTCAGGATATTTGCTAGTTGGCTCGGGAAAATTAGAGTGTAAGCTTGGATTTTGGTTTGTGTTAAAATAACCAGGTTTTAAATTTAGGTATGATCAAGTTTATAGTTTATAACAAAATTTATGATCAGATTTGGAAGGTAATAAAATAATGCAGGTTATAGAAAATGATTAATCAAGTTTTAAAGGATTATCAAAATGAATAAGTTTCAAAAGAAAATATAAATCAAGTTCTAAACAAAGTATTAGAAAATTTAAACAAGTTTTCAAAGTTTTAGAATGCTTTAAAATTGTTTGTTAAAGTAATTATATAGTAGGTTAATTCCTATATGTTTTGAAAGGTGATTTAAGTGATGGAATTAAATTATGCATTAATTATTTAATGTATTAAGGATGGTTAACTAATTAATATAATCAGAGAAGTGAATAAATTAATTAATTTAGTTAAATATTAATTAATTTGTGAAATCAATTTAAAATATTGATTTATAAATGTGATTTATTAAATGATAATTACTTAATGAAAGTAATTAAAGAATTAAATTGTTAAAGGTTAATTAATTTACTTATTAATTAAAGGTTAATTAATTAAGACAATTAACCAATGGGCTAATCACTAAATGGAAGTAATTTTGGATAATTAATCTAATGGATAATTAAAGGATTGATTAATTAAGGAAATTAATTAAGGGGTTAGTTAATTAATGAGTGTGATTAATTAAAGGATAATTAATCGATGTAAGTGATTATAGGATAATTAATTTGAGAAATTAATTAAGGATAAATGTAATTAATGTGAATGGGTGAAGGTTAATTAATTTATGTTATTAATTTAAGGCTAATTACTTAATGTAATTAAAGAGGATAATTAAGGGATGATTAATTAATGGTTTGTAATTAATTAATGTAAGTAAGCAGGATTAAAAGTGATTAAAGAAATTAATTTAAATTAATTGGAATGGTGTGACTAATAAATCTTGCTTATGAATGATTGAATGATATTGAATGCCTTAGATTATTTGGTATTTCTGATATGAAATGTTGTGATATGATTGGGTTGAACAGTGATAATGTGGTTATCTATCGAGATGAATTGCTGTGTAAAGTGACATCTTGTATTTAAAATTTAATTTTATTCACTTGAATAACTTGGGTTAAGATGACATTGGGTTCGAAGAGACCGAGGTCGGGTATCAGTGAAAACCTGAAACCACTTCGATTTAAAATCTTCAATAATTCTTTAAAGATTTGATATGTGCATCAAATAGGCTGGAATGGGATAAATTTAAATGACTAGACCATTTAAACTAAGTAAGGGTACTTAGGGATTGATTTGTGAAAATAAATGTTGACTATAACAAGTTGTGAACTTGTAGTGAAGTACGAGTTACCCCGGGTTTTTAAATAAGTTCATGTTTTGGTATTTCATGTTAGATGGGTTTACTCACGCTGGTTTCCAGCCTGACTCGGGTGTTACTTTGATGTAATGCTCATGTCAGACCGAGTATTACAGATTTTCAGGTCGTTCTGGAGCTTAGGAGGCGAGCTGGATGGCAGGAACGTATGGAGTTTACCCCTGTGTATTTGAGAGTTGTATTGATATTAGTCTGAGATAGGTTGATATAACTGTCTAGTCTTTTGTAAGTGGTTGTAACTCTGATATTTTGAATGTAAAGTAACAATTACAGCTTTTCTTTGTATAAATGCTATTATTTTGATATTTTATTTTGATCCGCTGCGAATGTGAGATGTTGTTGTTATGTTCTTCTTGTACCTCCTTCTTCTTTTCTCTAACAATCTGGGATTTTCGGAGTCGAAAATTTCGGGTCGTTACAATTAGTATCAGAGCTGAAGGTTAAGCGAGAACCTTGGCTCTAGTGGGCTTACTCATTAAGGATAAGGTCAATAGTACCTTAGAATTAGTTGAGAGTATTATATATAAGAGCGTACTTGTTATTTTCTTATATAAAGATTTTAAAATGGTTTTAAAAATAAATGATTTTTATATAAGTTTATCTTTTGATATATAAAGAAATAATTTTTCTAATTATTAAATATATTAAAGAAATTGGTTGTTGAATCATTGGAATTAAATAAAATAATGAGAGTTAAGTGGTAATAGTAATACAACCAAATTGAAATTGAATAAAGATAAGTTTGAAATGGATCCAAACTGAAATTAAAATCCTGAATTTGTAGAAGTGTTTTCAGAATAAGATAATAATGAATTGGTTTCCAGATATGATAATCTTGGTTATTATCATAAATGGTTGTTGTGTTTAATAATGAAATGTTGTTAATGATTAAGCAAAATGAAATGTTTTAGGGAAGTAAACTTTTAGGTAAGTATGACTTATAAATTGGAATTGAAGATAATTTAAAATTGTGAAGTTTTAAATCTAAGTCTAGAAAATTTGGAATTTGTTTCAAAGTGCTAAAAGAAATAATAAATATTATTATTTGAATGAAAGGGTCCTATTTCAAACAAGAGTTGTTTGAAAATTTTAAAGAAATTTGTTTTGAATTAAAACCAAAGGTGGTTTAAAAATTTAAGGTATAACTTGGTGTGTAAAAGAAATAAGTATGTATAAATGAGGATATACATAATACCAAAGATGATTTGAAATAAACTAGTGTTGAGTTTTAAATTTTTTCTTTGGAATGTGATGTGAAACCCATAGTGAAATAAGTTTTTAAACTTAAGTGGGAAGATTATTGATAAGAAGTTTAAAATTTGAATGGAAATTCAAATTGGGTAAGATTGACTGGATTAAGTGAATTGAATTTAACTTAGGGGAAGTTAAATAAGAACAACCTGAATTGGAAATTGATTGGAATGGGAGTTTGGAAAATTTAACAGTTTGGCTCTGGACTATTTTCAAAATAAATTGTTTTAATATAAACCAATTTTTCCAAGCTATTTACTATATACAACCTTTCTTTTTAAAGCCAAACTATCTTATACTTAGTTTACAACTATTTTGAAACTAATTACTATTTTACATCTGTTTTACAAACTAATTACTATTTTACAACTACTTTAAAAACTAATTACTATTTTATAACTATTTTGCAACTATCTAACTATTCTACAAACTATTTGACTGTTTCACAACTATTTTATAATTACTTAACTATTTTATTGCTATTTTACAACTACTTATATATATATATATTAAACTTTTCAAGCTATTTTATAAATATAAGCTGGTCAGAGTGCAAACTGTTTATGATTAATTACCAATTGAGATAAGAATTAAGGTGATAGTCCAAATGGAGATTGAAGCAACTGTGAATAAGTGAATAGAATCATAAGTGAGGATGAATAGAAAGGGAATTGATTTAACTAATAATATGAAGATAAATACGTAGGATGTACGTATATTATTCTATTCGCATAGTGATTTGATCTAGATTCGAGCACAGAATTTCGAGATAGTATATCGATCCGAGTTAGGATTTTTCACTCGATTTTCGACGGCGAACCTGGATATGGGTTTTTGATTGGTTCTAGAAATTCTCTATCATAGCTACGACTATGCAAGGAGAATGACGGTTTCTGATCAAGAAACCAGATCTGAGTCCGCACTAGGAAGTCAGGTGGACGATACTAGTTCGGAAGAGAAATTGTGTGATCGAGTGAGCGATCAGATTGATAGTGCGTACGGATGATATGTGTTCATCGTACGGGTTTGAATGAAATTGATATTGGAAATTTGTAGATAAGAACTGTAAAATGATTTTTGAAATGGAAAAGTATATTTTGAAAAATGAATGATGAAATAAAATGGGAGTTGGATATTTCTATGATTAGAACTCATTTTATAGAAAAGTAATATGGTTAATAACTTTATAAAAGAGTGATCAAATCTGAATATTTGATTTGGAATAAACAAGTTATATATCTTTGTTATATATGATAAACTTCCCTTGTTGAATCTATAGCCAGAAGAAAAAGGGTTTTTGAAAGTACTTGAAGTATAAAAAGGGAATTTATACAAATATGAAGTGATCCAAAGATTTTTCAAGGTTATATATATCTATCTATATATATATATATATATTTATATATATATATATATGTAAAGGATCTTATGAGAATGATTTTGGAGAAAAGGTTTTTAGAACCTATGGATTTTGGAAAGGCTTTTGATTTTTGGGAAAAATCAATTTTTGGAATTTGGAAAGCCAAGTTTGGAACTATCGATTTGAGATATCGATTTTGTGTAAAGGAGATTTTTATGAGAATCATAAAGGGTATGATTTGAAAGATACTATCAGTGTATAGTATAAAATGTTTTGAGATTGGCTCTGGGGAAAAGGCGCTCCCATTGAAATGAACTTCATAGGAGTGCCACGGGGTGGTACTGCCTTGAACCCTAAGGGGGGGTTCTAAAGTTGATCCTGTGCGGAAGTTCGGACAAACTGAAGTTCCTGAGGATTATGCGTAGTGGGTAGCGAAAGTAGATGACGCTGATGCCTACAGAGACATTTGGGTTATGCTGTGACGATAGTGTAACTCGATGTCACTGCGATCTACTGCGGACCATAGCGGAAGTCGTGTGTGATGTTGAGAGCCAACGGTTTATGTTTGATTTTGCCGTGATGGCAACGTAACATCGGTAGACTGCGATCTATGAAGACATTGCAAAAGTCGAGAGGCCGTGAGAGCCTAAGGCTACATTGAGACTTGACTGATGTAGTCCGCGACCTATGTGGGAGTGGTGAAGTTTCATTTCGCAGCGAAATCGAGGGCGCTGATGCCTACAGTTACATGGACTTTTGCCATGATGGCAACGTAACCCTGGATGTAACTGCGATCTGTGGCGGGTTTTATGGCGTAATCGAGGGGCGCAGAGTGCCTACAGTTATCTATGGATTTGGCCAAGATGGCAACATAACCATCGGGTTAACTGCGACCATGGAGGGGGTGATGATATCCAGAGCATTCTCACCAAAGATATTTCCTCAAATTCAAAATGATTTCTATATTTTCACTAAAATATTTTTTCCAAGTATTTTTACTGGGTGTTGAAAACGGGTTTGCTAAGTACTTATAGATTTTCAGTCCTACGCCTGATCAACGTATGACCGAATTTCTGTGAGAACAAGGATGGACTTGTTGAGACATCGAGTAATAAAAACTATTTTATAAAAAATTATTTTGGTAATATTATATAGATGTTTAAAGCGTTTTAAAAAAATTTTTAATAAAGGGAGATTTAGTTAAAAATGTTTAAAGAGGAATTTAACTGATTTTAAGTATTGAATAAATTCTGGCTTCGTTCCTTTTCGAGGACGAAAAGATTCAAAGGGGGGAGGAATGTGATAACCCGGATTTTGGAGTATCTGTTAATTGATAATTAACTGGGTTAGTTAAAAAAATACTGATTTATAGATTGAACAAATAAATCTGATAATAAATATTTATATCTGGATGAATATTTATTTGATAATCTCCTAATATAATTACTTAAAAATTTATAAATTGAATTTTTGTTTGTTTAAATATATATACATATATATATATATATATATTTGAGTTGATTTTAAATTGGATTTTAAAATTTAATTTTAATTTGAATCTGGATTTAAATTGAAAATCAAAAGATAAATATTTTAAAATATTTCGGATTTAAAAATATATTATATATGATTTTATTTAGAATATAATTGGTTTTATATTTATTTTCTTTTAAAAAAAAGTTTTATTTATATAAATTAAGAAAAGTATTTATTAATTAGGAAATTAATATGAAAGCTTTATAAATCATTTAAAAATTAATAAACTCATGCATAATTACAAGTGTTAGTTTATAAAGCTTGTTAATAACATGTGTAAGGTGATAAACAAATGTAAATGACAAATGTTTGATGAATAAACAAGTGTCACTTTTTATTTTTATTTTATTTTATTTTTAATAAATCCTAATTAACTCTATATAAACACCTATCTCCTCTCTTCCATTTCTTTTCCCATTCCCATTTTCAAAAGCAAAGAAAAACTCAAGCCTGTAACACAAATTTTCAGACCAGACTCAAAACAAACCTTGTAAAACATTTCTCAAACCAGAAGATAATTCAAAACTCTAAAGCATGTAACATTTTCAACCCAGAAAATATACCAAAGCAACTTCAATTCAGTTTTAAAGTCAAAATCATCTCAGATCTAAGCAAGATCATCTCAACAACTAAGTTTCAGGTTTTAAAGAATTTCCAATTCTAACAATAAGCTTTCAAAGATCATATCATTCAGTTATCAAAATCAAAGAGGCAATTCATGTTTTCAAAAATCCCAAACTGTTTCAAAAAAGCTCCTCTGTTCAAAACTCAGACAGGTGAGTAAACAAGCATTAACTCTGTTATAAATCCTGACTTCATGCAATAAAACCTGATTTAATTGATGATATTTGCTTGCATGATTTATTATATGATTACTTATATATACATATGAATATATTGTGTGCATGTCTGTGATTCAGTATCTTTTTCTACTCTGTTCTTCATTTCCAGGTTGCAAATGAAACTTAAAAATTAACTGCTCTTCATCTGATTCTTTTTAGACTTAGATTTTAAACAAAACTTGTTTGTAATGACAAGGTGCTTGATCTAAAAATATTTTCAGATAAGATTTAAGGGTAGTTTTAACATAAAGTAAGAATTACAGTAGAAATTCACACATACCAAAATCTCGATTTCAAAAATTCATTGTTTCAGGTATATAATCAATTTCGTTTCCGAAAACTAGGATTTTTAAGATTGAAATCATAAATTTTAAGCTTGTAAATCAAGAGGAATTGCATGTTGGTCGAAAATTGGGTTTCGAGCATTCTCTGATAATCGGCAAAGTTTGGGGTTTCGAGATTTTGGCTGAAGCTAGCATGGAAGCAGGCGATGTCGGTAAAAATAGTTACAGAATTTTACAACCACCGTGGCGGCGGCAAATCGGTGAACTAGGGTTTTAGCCTGGCTTAGGGTCGAGCTCGGTTGTGGTTCATAGGTGGTGTCGTTTGTCGACCGGAGTGGTTCGCACCGAGGGGAAAAGCAGGATAGGGATGCGGCGGAGCTCGTGGCAAAGATCTGGGGGGCATCATGGCCAGTGAGTGTCGGAACGAGGTGATAGATGGTCGGGACATGTTCAGTTGTGGGTCGAAGAGTGAAATCTGGAGGTGACGATGTAAACAGGAATTCGGATGCTCAGGTGAGTTTCGGAAATGGTTGGTGATTGAAGTAGATGGTCGGTGATCCAAAGTGATGGTCGTCGGCGATGTATGTGCATGGCGTGCACAGATTTGTGCCTGGGATAACTGGGGATTGTAGGTTTGGGAAGAAGATGGTTTGCACGGGTCGAACTCGAGAATGTATGCGTGCTGACTCGAAGGAAATAATAGTTCGTGGGGTGCTCAGGATATTTGCTAGTTGGCTCGGGAAAATTAGAGTGTAAGCTCGGATTTTGGTTTGTGTTAAAATAACCGGGTTTTAAATTTAGGTATGATCAAGTTTATAGTTTATAACAAAATTTATGATCAGATTTGGAAGGTAATAAAATAATGCAGGTTATAGAAAATGATTAATCAAGTTTTAAAGGGTTATCAAAATGAATAAGTTTCAAAAGAAAATATAAATCAAGTTCTAAACAAAGTATTAGAAAATTTAAACAAGTTTTCAAAGTTTAAGTTTGCTTTAAAATTGTTTTTTAAAGTAATTATATAGTAGGTTAATTCCTATATGTTTTGAAAGGTGATTTAAGTAATGGAATTAAATAAAGCATTAATTATTTAATGTATTAAGGATGGTTAACTAATTAATTTAATTAGAGAAGGGAATAAATTAATTAATTTAGTTAAAGATTAATTAATTTGTGAAATCAATTTAAAAGATTGATTTATAAATGTGATTTATTAAATGATAATTACTTAATGAAAGTAATTAAAGGATTAAATTGTTAAAGGTTAATTAATTTACTTATTAATTAAAGGTTAATTAATTAAAGACAATTAACCAATGGGCTAATCACTAAATGGAAGTAATTTTGGATAATTAATTTAATGGATAATTAAATGATTGATTAATTAAGGAAATTAATTAAGGGGTTAGTTAATTAATGAGTGTGATTAATTAAAGGATAATTAATCGATGTAAGTGATTATAGGATAATTAATTTGAGTAATTAATTAAGGATAAATGTAATTAATGTGAATGGGTGAAGGTTAATTAATTTGTGTTATTAATTTAAGGCTGATTACTTAATGTAATTAAAGAGGATAATTAAGGGATGATTAATTAATGGTTTGTAATTAATTAATGTAAGTAAGCACGATTAAAAGTGATTAAAGAAATTAATTTAATTTATTTAAATTAATTGCAATGGTGTGACTAATAAATCTTGCTTATGAATGATTAAATGATATTGAATGCCTTAGATTATTTGGTATTTCTGATATGAAATGTTTTGTGATATGATTGGGTTGAACAGTGAAAATGTGGTTATCTATCGAGATGAATTGCTGTGTAAAGTGACATCCTATATTTAAAATTTAATTGTATTCACTTGAATAACTTGGGTTAAGATGACATTGGGTTTGAAGAGACTGGGGTCGGGTATCAGTGAAAACCCGAAACCACTTCGATTTAGAATCTTCAATAATTCCTTAAAGATTTGATATGTGCATCAAATAGGCTGGAATGGGATAAATTTAAATGACTAGACCATTTAAACTAAGTAAGGGTACTTAGGGATTGATTTGTGAAAATAAGTGTTGACTATAACAAGTTGTGAACTTGTAGTGAAGTACGAGTTACCCCGGGTTTTTAAATAAGTTCATGTTTTGGTATTTCATGTTAGATGGGTTTACTCACGTTGGTTTCCAGCCTGACCCGAGTGTTACTTTGATGTAATGCTCAGGTCAGACCGAGTATTACGGATTTTCAGGTTAGGACGTTCTGGTGCTTAGGAGGCGAGCTGGATGGCAGGAACATATGGAGTTTACCCCTGTGTATTTGAGAGTTGTATTGATATTAGTCTAAGACAGGTTGATATAACTGTCTAGTCTTTTGTAAGTGGTTGTAACTCTGATATTTTGAATGTAAAGTAACAATTACAGCTTTTCTTTGTATAAATACTATTATTTTGATATTATATTTTGATCCGCTGCGAATGTGAGATGTTGTTGTTCTGTTCTTCTTCTACCTCCTTCTTCTTTTCTCTAACAATCTGGGATTTTCAAAGTCGAAAATTTCGGGTCGTTACAATAGTTATATATGATGTGTTTGTTTGTTAGTGAATGATAATATTCTATTATTATCATTTGTTGTTTATTGTTTGGATGCTAATAAAAGTTGTTATTATTATATTATAAACAAAGATAAACAATTAATAAATGGTTATATATAACCAAAGAGAAATTATGTATAAGGAAAATTTATAAATATGATTTGTAAATAAAATGGGATTTAAAAGAGATAGAAAGCATTGAACTCACTTCGATCGCTGGAAAATAATTCTGGTGATGACTGCAACATCATCAGTATTCATTTTCAAGTTTCTAAGTAATGGATTGCTACCATTGGAGATTTCTTTTGGTAAAACTAGTTTTGATTTTTAAAATTCAAAAGTATGATTTGAAATACAAATAAATTATGTATATTATTGCTTCAAAATAATTTGAAATAAGAACAGGGTGTTTAAACTCTGAAAGTTTTCTTCTAAGTGTTTTGTGAAAATATAAGAACTTAAGTTTATAACTTATAAATTTTGAGAATTAGTAAGTTAAAACAAAAAATTTAAAGTTGTTGAATATAAATGTTAAGAAAAGTAAATTTGAAATTGAACAGTGAAATGAAATTTAACTTAAGTAAAGTAAATAAAATGAATTTTGAAAAGAAATTTGACTCAAGTAAAGGTAAATGTAATGAATAAACGAAATGGATATGAACTTGTGTTATAAAATGAAATTAAACTTAAGTTGTAAAATGAACTGAATATGTTTTGGAATTTTGTTTGATAGAATTGAATATGAACTTAAGTTATGAAATGATAATAAACATGAGAAGTGTTGTATAAAATGTTTATAAACTTAAGTAAAATTTTATGAAATGATTCATAAATGAATTTAGTATGGAGTGAAATGTTGTTAAACATAAAATGAACGTAAATGAACATGAAAAATGAAAGTAAAAAAATGAATGTGAATAAAGCATGTGAATAATGGTTATGGATAAATGAATGTAAATAAAAGAATTTGAATAAAAAATGGGATATAATAGGAAATCAATTGAGATAAATATGTAAGTTGTACGTAGGTCATTTTATTCGCGTAACTATTTGATCCAGATTCGAATATACGATTTCGAAATGATTTACATCGGTCCAAGTTATGATTTTTTCACTCAATTCTTGATGGCGAACAGTGGATATGGATTTTTGATTGATTCAAATATTCTCTATCATAGTATATGGCTATGTAAGGAGAATGGCGGTTTCTAATCAAGGAATTGGATCTGAGTCCGCACTAGAGTGGTCATGTGAATCATACTAGTTCGGAAGTGAAATTGTGTGATCTTGCGAGCGATCAAATATGATATTGCATACAGATGATATATGTACATCGTACGAGCTTTAATAAATTAAATGTTGACATTGGAAAATGTAAATTGATATGGTTATGAATTAATTGGATGAACATTATTTGTTGGATGGTTTCTCTTGCTACATTTGCATATAGTTTTTGTTTTAGTACATGTTATATATTGATACTACTTTCCCTATACATGTTCTCATTAATTGTTGAGTGATTAGTATGTGCGGATGGCGTATGCTTCGCATTTGGAGCTTGCTTTCGCATTATATTGATTGTATATGCTTGCTAATATAATAAAAGGTACACATGTCGGATTACATATCGTATTTTTATATTTTTTTCCCTACGATATGCCTCATCCTTGAAGATGAGATGTATATTTCTTTTTTTTAGCAAATCAAGCTGGCTTTAAAGTGGGCCTTGCCACTATATATATAATGGGAAAACATGTGTTCTGCACATGCACAGAACAGCTAAAAGGGAGGAGCCCAAACATCAAAGAAAAACAAAGTATATGAGATAGGCAAAAAGGCCTATGCTACTAACAAATAACTACTACGAGCCCTCGAAGGAAGGACTGCCACTGACAACTTTAGCCGGCGGGATAATAACATTCACATGTCCAGAGAAAAGAGCAGCCAGATTTGGGTCATAACCTTCAGAAGAAGGAGAGTATAAATTTCCTACCCTAAGTGCCGTCATAAAACTTACTTTTATTCACCTCACCAATTTCACCAACCCTAGTAAGGGAGAGACCCTCACCGTCTATATGGTAAATAAGAGAACAATTCTCACCCACAACATCATTGATAAATGAGATGTATATTTTTGATTATATATATATTGTAAATTTTTCCAATCGAGCCACGCAGAGGAGATGCTGGTGAAATTTTCCGTCAATTCAAGGCGTTAGAAATTTTTTGAGAATTTTGGAAAAAAATTTATAACTAAAATTTGATTTTGAGTTATAAATTGAAATGAATGAATGGAAGGAAATTAGTTAGTATAGGTGGGGGAATTTAAAAGACAGAGAAATTTTGTAATCTATTTCAGCTAATTGATTTTGAAAAGTTAAAGACTTAAAAGAATTTGGTAATCCATTTTAACTAATTGGTTTTGAAAAGTTAATGGGTTTGGGGCATTTTTCTTACTTGTTAATTTTGGGGATGAAATTCTTTTAAGGGGGGAGAATGTACGACCCAGAATTTCAGTCATTCGAATTTAAAACATTTAATTGATTTTAAATATTAAAAAGTTAAATTTATAAGTTAAATAACTTAGATTTAAAATATAATGATTATTTGAAAATTTGGAATTGTTTAAATAATTAAATATTTAATTTAATATGAATAAAAATGATTTCTAAAGCTAATTTAAATTCTATTTGAATAAGAATGAAGATAACCAACTTTTAAATTTGAATAAAAGTGAATAAACTAGTTTTTATAATAATTCGTCTGAATTAATGTGTGAAAATAGCATTCCGAGGAACTATCTCGGATTCGTTGAAACCAGTTTCATTAGATTCGTAATAGTGAATTATTGTATTCCATTGAATTTCGTGACGATTGGACGTATCGTTTGGTCGTGTGAGTATGAAACGCGTAGATATTAATTAAAGGAATTTAAATTAATATAATTATATTTTGAAAAGTTAACTTCTGTATATGAAGGAATTGGGTCTCGATACTTGTTCCATCATGTTCGGAATAGGGATATTATATATAGAACGCCAAACAGCATGCCTCATTTGGAGTTCAAAATATTTGGAAGTGAATAGTGTTTCATGAATTTTCCATATAAGGACCTCAAGCCTACTTTCATTTGCTAAAACTCTAGTTTCTAACTCCACAATTGCCATCAAACTTCCTACATCCAATGACCATCTGTAACGACCCGGAATTTTCGAACCCGAAAATTCCAGATAGTTAGGAGAAAAAGAAAAGAGATAGAAGAAAGAAACAGAAAGAAGAAAGAAGAACAGAAAACACAACATCTCACATTCGCAGCGGATTAAATATAATAACAAATAATAGCATTTATACAAAGAAAAACCTGTATTTGTTAATTACATTTTTATACATCAGAGTTACAACATTCACAAATATACTAGACAGTTAGAATTAACATGTCTCGGACAACTATAATATATCACAGCGGAATACACTCCATACGTTCCTGCCATCCAGCTCGCCTCCTGAACTCCAGAACGTCCTTACCTGGAAATCTGTAATACTCGGTCTGACCCGAGCATTACATCAAAGTAACACCCGGGTCAGGCTGGAAACCAGCGTGAGTAAACTCATCTAACATGAAATTCCAATTCATAGAACTTATTAAAACCCGGGTAACTCGTACTTTACTATAAGTAATCAACTTATATAGTCAACACTTATTTTTAATGACAATATCTAAGTATCCAACTTAGTTTAAATGATCCATATTATCCCAAACTGGCCTATGTCAAATCTATAAAGAACTATAGATTTCTAATCGAAGTGGTTCCAGATATTGCTGATATCCGATTCCGGTCTCTTCGAATTAAATATCATCTTCCTAAGACAAGTTGTTTAAATTTCAACAATTCAATTTTACTTCAGAATGTCATATTCCCACAACAATTCCATTACAGATAAATAACTCATATTTATCATAGTTCAAACAAAAACATTTCATATCACAGACATTACAAAGTACATGCCAGAGTCAATAACAATCAAAGGTATTCAATACAATTTAATCATCCATAAGCAAGATTAATCATCCACACCATTTCTAATCAATTTAATTAACCACCCATGAATTAAATTAATTACTTTAATTACCTTTAAATCTTGCATACTTAACGTTAATTAATTTCAAACCAATTAATAAATCATCCCTTAATTATCCATCTTAATTAATCATCTCTGATTAATTATTCGTTAATTACATTAAGTAATTAACCTTCAATTAATTACATAAATTACTTATTCTTTATCCCTTCACATTTATCCACCCTTAATTACTCTTATCAATTAATGATCCTTTAATTACTTACATTTATTAGTTGTTCTTTTAACTAATTATATTAATCTTTTAATTACAAATTAAATTAATTAACCTTTGTCAAATTAATCCTTAATTACTTACATTAAGAAATTTTCATTTAAGTAATTAATCTCTAATTTCTTACATTAATTAATCCTTAATAATTAATTAATCTCTAATTAATTTATAACCCTTAATTACTTAATTTATTTAATCATTAAATAATTGATTTAATTAATCCATAATTATCCATCAATTAATTAATTTAAAGAATAAATCAATTAACTTCTGAATTATCATTTAAAACCTTATTTAATAAACTCTGGAAATTAACTATCATTAATCTATTAACTTAAGATTTTAAGTTAAATCTGAAACAAGTAAGCACTCACGTTCCTGAAAATAAAACCCGAGCAAAACAGCTGAAACCCCGAGTTCTCTTCGAGCCAACCACTTTCCTTTTTCTTCTTCGAGTCAAACCCTCAACGACTACGAGTCTGACCCGAGTAAACTTCATCTTCCCCGATTACCCAAAACCTTCAAATATCGTACATACACGCGTGCACGTGCACCCCTGGACCAACCACTTCCGACCAACTTCGCCATCACCCACACATCCACGACGACTACGCTGACAATTCTATCCACCCAGATCGATGAACGACGCGGCCAATCAAACTCGAGCAAATTCGAGCGCCTGGAACCCAAAACGATCATCTGAAAAACGCCTCGAATCACCTCCACCGATCACCGATGACTACGCAACTTCGACCCAAGCTTTGCCGCACCCCGATACGTCGTTCCCCTCCAGTCCGATCACCTCCGATGATCAATTGACATCGTACGAGCCTCGACTACCTCGACATACAAAGCAGCTCCACAAACCCTAGATCACCATTGTACGGCCACCACGACCATCGAGAAATTCTACCACTATTTTTCCCACGATCGAAAATCTTCACACTACCTCCAGCCATGATCACGACCTCTCATTTCTCACCAATCGCCAGAATTCACTCCAAACATGAATTCCGTTGAACCCAAGAATTCTCAATCAATACTAAACTTAAATTCTTGATTTTGTTTTTAAAAAATCATGGTTTCCGGAAACAAATTAGATTATGGAAATGAAACAATAAATCATGGAGTTCGAATTTTTGACATGCCTTTGAAATTTTTACTGTAAACTCAAATTTCCCGAAAACTCTAACTAATTTTACTCAAAAATATTTTTAAAACTTAGATCTTGATTTTACAAACATATTTTGTTTATCTTAAAGCCTAAAAAGGATTAGAGGAAGAAATTTTAGATTTTGAATAGGTTTTGAAATCTGTAATCAAGAACAGAGGCAAATATATCTGTTCCCAGACATGCACACCCATATCACCATTCATATATACATGAAATCATATTTACACCATCACGCAAAGCATATTTCACACCATACTTCAAAGATTATCACATGCTAATCAAGATGTAACAGATTTTAAAAGTTGTTTACTCACCTTTAGCTTGAACAGGGAACAGAGGAAAAGAACTCTGATGTAACGACCCAGAATTTTAGATAATTAAAATTCGAATATTTAATTGATTTTAAATATTAATAAGTGGAATTTATAAGTCGAATAATTTATTTAAAGAATATTGGATTTAATTTGATAATTAAATCGTTGATTTAACGATTGAAATTCCAGAGATAATTGTAAATCGAGTTTAAAATGATTGAAAATGATTTGGGAAATTTTATTTAATCATACTGGAGTTATAGAAAGGTTATAGAACTTTTAAAATTGAATTCGGAGTTAATCTGTGAAAATTGAATATTTCAATATTTAATTATCGACTGAAAAATAGCCAATTTTCGAACAGTCTCGGATTTCGACGAAACTAGTTTCATCGGATCCGTAATGTGATATTATTGTAAGATTTCGAATTTCGTAATTTTTGGAATTACCATTTGGCCGGTACAAATTAAAACGCCTCGAAATCGATTTAAATCGGTTTAATTTAAACTGATCGTTTTTCTCCGTATCTCGCACAGACGATCGAATTAGCTTCCGAAACCTGTTCCATTGCGTTCGGAACGCGGGATAAACCTCAGAAACGCCAGTCACCGCGCGTAAATCGGAGATTTGAAAATCCCGGATGAATAGTGTTTGATAAAACTCTATAAATATACCCATTTTTCTCACAAAAAATAAAAGAAAAAAAAAGAATTAGGGTTTCATTTCAGCTGCCGCCAACGCTCTTACCCACGGCCAGAGATTCGTTTCTTTTTCCCTTCGATCTCTCCAAATCCGTGAAGTTTTAGCCGATCCTTCCAACTAGGAAAATGTCGGGCTCGTCGAGACGAAGATATCCAATGGTGATGATCTTAATCAGAGCGATGGGGAGGGAGTAATTGGCCCGCGTTCGCGTGCGTTTGGGCGCGATTTTCGAGGAGCATGGGGCGACCGGACCTGCCGTGGTCAGGGCGGATGGTGGTATTCGAGATGGGCTACACGTTGACAAAGTCTGATCGTCGCCAAAGCTTGTGTGGTGGTCGCGTGCATTAGGGTTAAACGGCGGCGGGTTGGGTTCTTTGCTCGCGTTCGAAAACTGGTAGGAGGGAAGAAGGTGTACGCGGTCGTGATCTCTCCAATCTGAACGTATGGCCAAGATGCATTTAGGGTTTGAAAGTAAATAAAAGATTGTAAATTTAATTATATTAGAATCGTATGAACTTTAAAATTGCATATCTCTTTCATGCGAGATCGGAATGGAACGAAACGAAAAGCGTTGGCTTCGTTTTGTCGAGCTCTTTGCGATGCAACTGGATTGGAAGCGATCGGGGTCAGTGAAAATTTTGAGTGAAATTAAACGACCGTTTAGTTTCATTCGAAATAAACGCTGGAATCAGAATTAAAATCACTGTGAGATCTTCTCACTCAATTGAATGTGGAATTATTTACAGTTATTGATTGATGATTGACTGTTTGAATGTGCTATTAGATATGATAGGATATATCTATATATATAGCAGTATATACATATTGGCATATGTATATATTGGATTGTTGATTTCCCGCCTCGTATAGCGGATGAGACCCTATTGCGCCGTTAGTAAGCGGATTTATAAAAACCTATATACCGCGATAATTCCGTACTGGAGCGGAATTGGTATTGTGCTAACATCTGTGGATGCAGGGAAACAGGTTGGAGGGATCCGACTGGATTCCTCACCGTATTGATTATTTACAGATATTTTGATATATTCTGTTATCATATGATGATATATGATATTTGACTGTTGTGATGGACTGATTGGTGTTGTTGCATCATCGGATTCAGTTTTGAAGTTTTAAAAAAAAATAATAACGACTTTTAATTTAAAAGGATTTTTAAAGTGATCTTTGAAATTATACGTTTTATTAAATTTCTGAAGTGATTTATTTTAAATAAATAAACGTTAAAATTTTAAAGTTACAAAAATTTATAGATTTGTGAAATATAACCGAAAAGTGATTTTTGGGATAAATAGTTGACTGATTTATGAAATGGTTTAAATTGAGATTTTTGAATTTCTGTAACGGTTCATATAAAAGATTTATGAAATTGATATCTGCAAAATTAAGAATGTTGAAATTATAAAATGAGTTTTTATAAGTGAAAAAAATGAAATATTATGGAATCCGTAAGTGAATGAAATTTATAGATTTATAAATTGTGAAGTTGAAAATGAATGATAAGTTATTAACTTATAATATGGACTTGTGATGTTTATATCGAGTATAACTCGAATTTGTTAATAAAGAAGATTTATAAATCGAAGTTGTTAGAAAATGGAAATCGAATTTATAAACGTTGTTTTATAAATTCGAAAATCAATTAAATTTGATTGATTTTAAATATAGAGATTATTAAGGGAATTTTATCCACGA
Source organism: Allium fistulosum (assembly GCA_030737815.1). Classification (NCBI taxonomy): domain Eukaryota; kingdom Viridiplantae; phylum Streptophyta; class Magnoliopsida; order Asparagales; family Amaryllidaceae; genus Allium; species Allium fistulosum. The sequence goes on along the minus strand of CM060901.1, from coordinate 1,338,794,118 downwards.
TTTTGGACAGTGGATAATTCTTGGAATAAATGTGTAGAAAATATTGGAATGTGGCTAGTGAAGTATATTCACGATTTTGGACAGTGAATATATTGTTAAGTAAAATGGTTATGTTTGGGAAAGCGATATCATGAAATGAAGTAATTGTTTTAAAAGATGTTTTAAAACGTGATAAGTATCGAATACATAGATTTCAACATTTATTGTTGAAATAGACGTTTCGAGAAATAAGGAAATGATGGACTATAACACTGTTGTTATAGTAAATGATTTCCGAAAGGAAATGTTTTGATGTAGTATTGGGATTCATATATCTATCTAAATTCCGAATCCCTATACTAGTGATTTTGAGTCGTCGTAACGATGTTTTACACAACATTCGTTTTGACTCAAATAGATGTAAAATTTATGATTTCCTTAAAGAATGAATATATACTTAATATTGATTTAAGTATATCGAATATTTTCAAATGTTGAAATTAAATTGATTTGTGAAATACTTATTATTAAATAAGTATGGAAATGCTTTTCCAATATGAAATGAACTGTTTTGAGATTTTATCTTCAAAGATAAAATGAAATGTGGAAATTGATTTGAAATTGTTTTCAAATGATTAAGTGTGGAAATAATATATCTAGTAAAAGATATTTTTGAAGAATAAATAATTTGGGAAAATTATTTGGAATCTGATGATGTCGCGCATCTTTATTGATAGTTAAATAACCGACTATCGATAATTACCTTTAGATAGGTATTTGTTGTGAATTGGATGAATTTGAATGCCACACTTGTTTTTAAATAAACGCTCACTATTCGGGTTAGCCGGGAAAGGACCATGGGGTCGTATAACCCATTCCGAATATGTGATACGCCGTTATGAATTGCATTCGAAGACCGGTGTTGAAGACCGGATATTTTTGAAAACGGAAGGATTACCGTCGAGTTACTCTACATCGGCTGATCTCCGGTTTAGAGGTTTTATCATCCTTAGTGACGGGAAGTCCCGACGTGATTGAAAATTATCCGGATATGCAAGGGCTTCGTGAGAAGTGCCTTCGGTTCTGTTCGATCCCGGAACAGACTTGTATGGATTGTGTGTCTGACATTACACTTTGAGATATAAAGCTGATTTCTTTCAAATACATTTCTGTTGGTGGCGGAGAATTTATTCTCTTAGCTTAACACCCTTCTCTGAGACGTACGAGCTCAGAGGTTATGTAGTTGAAATTTATCAGCGATATATCCCAATTTGGTAACGTGGCATACTGAGTGTTGCTGTAAAATGATCAGTGTTTGATCATTTGTGATATGATCATTTGTTTGATCTTATATCTTTGTGATCATAGGTTGATCATTTTGTTGGACCCGAAGCAGGGCTTTTTGAGAAAGCGTAGCTTTGTGGACGAGACTTCGTCGAGCCTCAACAACCCGGAAATGGTCGAAACAGGAATGTTGCGGCAAGGTTATGAGGGTCGCGCCCTTTAGGGTATGTCATTTCCTTCTGGAAAGGGGTGGTATCATGGTATGGAGCCCAGATACTTACTCATGTGGATACACTTTCTTTATGATGTGTGATGTTGGATATCGAGCGCTCGGATAAAGGTCCCAAAGGACCGGGTGATGACATATTCGTGAGTTACCTGTTACAGGGGTAACCCGGCCTTGTTTGGCAGAGAGCAGTTTGTCTCTCGGGACGTCCAGCCAGAGGCGATCCCAATCGGCAGGAGGAAAGGAAGTTCCTTAGCCTGACCATTTGTTGGAAATCCATTTCCCAAATACGAAATTTGTACGGTTTTAGTTGTAGAACCTGCTATCTAATATAGCAGCTATAGTAGGCATAGTATCATGGTACCTATGCTGGCTAAGATTAATACTATAATTTCGAAATGTTTTCTACACTATGCACTAATAATAATATCAAAAATGATTTGATTTTGCGTAGTAAGCATCTTTGACTATCATAAGAAGAAATCTCCTCCAATTCTGCGTTTGCATTGTGTGTGTGGCGGGAGGTCTTATGGTAGTTTCATTTTCCAAAAGCATTGCGAATTTGTTTTATTTTCTTTGTGAAAAATAACTGTTTTACGATCTCACACCAGTCACCATGACTGACTCGGAGTTTATTGTTCCCTTCTAAACTCTGGGTGCCCACCAATTTCCACACGGGCAGCCTAGAGTTATGTTATCAGGATATTCTGGATATTCTGGAGCTTGGAGATAAGCTGGAGGACGAGACGTAGTATTTGTATCTGATAGTATTTATTCCGCTGTGTATTCAGTATGAGGACAAGTTATATAACTGTCCATTGTTGTATATTGACTCTGATTGATGTATTTATAAACTGATGTAGTTCTTTGTTTTAAAAGACTAGTGATTATCTATTATATTTTGTTCCGCTGCGATATGTGAGATTCTGATATTGTTTCTGTTTCTGATGTTGTTCTTTTGTTTCTTCTTTCTCTTTTCTTCTATCTTTTCTTCTACCTCTTCTTTTAAAAACCCTAATGGTTCGGTTTTTCGTTCACCTTGAGTAAATAGATGGAGATTAGTGTCTATTCAAGGGGTACGGAAAAGCGGGCTGTTACATTTGGCATCAGAGCACATGGTTAAGCGACAACCCTGCTCTGTTGGGTGTTACTCATTAGAGATAGAGTCAGTAGTACTCTAGAATGAGTTGAGTGTAATAATAGATACGAGTGCGTATTTGTTAGTTAATATAAAATTATTTTATATTGTGATGATTGGTTTGTTGAGTGGTATATGGATTCTGGTCGGTATTGTCCATACAACTCTATCGATAGGGATCTCTAAACACTTATATAGAGCAATTCGGCACGATATTATTTTTAAATTGGGTAAATGGAATAATTTTACCTCGATTATATTTTATATATAAAGAAATAATTTTTCAGTGTTAAAGTGTATATAATTGATTATTTGATAGTTTGAAAATGTAAATATATACAAGTTAGTTAAAGTTGTTTGAATAAGTAAATGAAAACAACAATTGTAATGTATGAAGTTATAATTAAAATGATTTACAATGGTAAAATAATCTTATATGTAAGAAGTGAAATTATGTGCAAAGAGATTTATAAATGTGATTTATGAATAAAAGGAAATTTTTGAAAGAATTTAAGCACTGATTTCACTATTGTTGCTGGGAAATAATAAGGGTGATGACTGCAGCATCATCAGTATCATTTTCGAGTTTCTGTGTGATTGATTTGTTACCATAGTAAATTGGAAATTGAGGTTTTGTTGTGATAAACAAATTTGAAAATTAAAGTCCAAATTTAAATATGGGAAATATAAGTGAAATAAGATTTATACTTATGATATGAGATAATAGATTTAACTTTGGTAAAGTTAATGAATTTGAGTAGCATAATGAAATATGATGTGGAATTTAACTAAAAGAAAGTCAAATGTGATATAAATTTGAATAATTGATGAAATTTGATTTTGGTAAAAGGTTAAATGAATTTTGTTAAGAAAAACAAAATCTGAATTGGATTTATAAGTGGAAACTTAAGTTAAGTTGAACAAATGATGTTTGAAATGGAAAATAACTTAAGTGATGTTGAAGTGAAGTTTATTTTGATATCAAAGTAAATTAATAAAGTGAATTTATTAAATGAGTGTGAACTTGAGTTGTATAAATGAAATTCAATTGTATTTGTTAAAATGAATTAGCGATTGAATAAATGGATTGAATGTCAATCAATTGAATATAAATAATTGATATGAAGCAATGAATATAAGTGTTAATTCATTAGAAGCTAAAGGAATTGAATAATTGAATGGAAGTCAATTTAATATCAACCGATTGAAATTAAAAGTGTTGAACCAAATCGAATGTAAAAATTGATAATTTGGTTGTGTTGTTTGTGCATTGGTTGTTATTTGATTGTTAGTTGATTGTGTATAAAAAATTCATTGAGTGTTAATGAAAGTAAATTAGCAAAATTGGAAGCAAAGTGATTAAATTCAAATTGATAATATGTAAATTTGAATAGAAATGAATTTGATTCAAATTGAAAATGAACCAACATGAATGTAAATTAGTGAATGTAAACTAATTGAATTGAAAGAGAATGTTGATTAAATCCAATGTAAATGAATCGAATATGATTTAAAATTGAAAACCAATTCAATGAATGTTAATGAGAAGTGAATCTATATTGATTTGGTTATGAAGTTGTTGGATGATAGTTGGATGATTGTTTGATGGTTGCATTGTTGCTTTTGAATGCATTGTTATGTTAGCATATGTTGTTATGTTGCTATGTGTTGTATATCGATATTATTCTCTATATACATGTTCTCATTTGTTTGTTGAGTGTTTAGTAGGTGCGGATGGCGTTGCTTCGCATTTGGAGCTCGCTTTCGCGCTATATTAGCTGTATACGCTCGCTAAAAATATAATAAGGTACATATCTCGGATTAAATATCGTACTTTTACACTTTTTTCCCTACGGGATGCCTCATCACTTGATGGGATGTATATTTGTGATATATATACACTGTCATTTTTTTTCGGATCGAGCCGCGCAAAGGAGACGCTGGCGAAATTTTCTGAAAATTTAAGGCGTTAGAATATTTTTGAGAAATTTGAAAATTTTGAAAACTAAGTATGATTTGAAAACTTAGTAAAGATTTTGTGAGAAGTTAACTATGAATTTTGGAGAAGTTAAACACTTAACAGATTTGTAAATCTAATTTGAATAGTTTGTTTTGGAAAGTTAACGGATTTTGTATCTTCTTCCTAACTTGTAATTTCGAGGACGAAATTCTTTTAAGGGGGGAAGTCTGTAACGACCCAGAATTTTAGATAATTAAAATTCGAATATTTAATTGATTTTAAATATTAATAAGTGGAATTTATAAGTCGAATAATTTATTTAAAGAATATTGGATTTAATTTGATAATTAAATCGTTGATTTAACGATTGAAATTCCAGAGATAATTGTAAATCGAGTTTAAAATGATTGAAAATGATTTGGGAAATTTTATTTAATCATACTGGAGTTATAGAAAGGTTATAGAACTTTTAAAATTGAATTCGGAGTTAATCTGTGAAAATTGAATATTTCAATATTTAATTATCGACTGAAAAATAGCCAATTTTCGAACAGTCTCGGATTTCGACGAAACCAGTTTCATCGGATCCGTAATGTGATATTATTGTAAGATTTCGAATTTCGTAATTTTTGGAATTACCATTTGGCCGGTACAAATTAAAACGCCTCGAAATCGATTTAAATCGGTTTAATTTAAACTGATCGTTTTTCTCCGTATCTCGCACAGACGATCGAATTAGCTTCCGAAACCTCTTCCATTGCGTTCGGAACGCGGGATAAACCTCAGAAACGCCAGTCACCGCGCGTAAATCGGAGATTTGAAAATCCCGGATGAATAGTGTTTGATAAAACTCTATAAATATACCCATTTTTCTCACAAAAAATAAAAGAAAAAAAAAGAATTAGGGTTTCATTTCAGCTGCCGCCAACGCTCTTACCCACGGCCAGAGATTCGTTTCTTTTTCCCTTCGATCTCTCCAAATCCGTGAAGTTTTAGCCGATCCTTCCAACTAGGAAAATGTCGGGCTCGTCGAGACGAAGATATCCAATGGTGATGATCTTAATCAGAGCGATGGGGAGGGAGTAATTGGCCCGCGTTCGCGTGCGTTTGGGCGCGATTTTCGAGGAGCATGGGGCGACCGGACCTGCCGTGGTCAGGGCGGATGGTGGTATTCGAGATGGGCTACACGTTGACAAAGTCTGATCGTCGCCAAAGCTTGTGTGGTGGTCGCGTGCATTAGGGTTAAACGGCGGCGGGTTGGGTTCTTTGCTCGCGTTCGAAAACTGGTAGGAGGGAAGAAGGTGTACGCGGTCGTGATCTCTCCAATCTGAACGTATGGCCAAGATGCATTTAGGGTTTGAAAGTAAATAAAAGATTGTAAATTTAATTATATTAGAATCGTATGAACTTTAAAATTGCATATCTCTTTCATGCGAGATCGGAATGGAACGAAACGAAAAGCGTTGGCTTCGTTTTGTCGAGCTCTTTGCGATGCAACTGGATTGGAAGCGATCGGGGTCAGTGAAAATTTTGAGTGAAATTAAACGACCGTTTAGTTTCATTCGAAATAAACGCTGGAATCAGAATTAAAATCACTGTGAGATCTTCTCACTCAATTGAATGTGGAATTATTTACAGTTATTGATTGATGATTGACTGTTTGAATGTGCTATTAGATATGATAGGATATATCTATATATATAGCAGTATATACATATTGGCATATGTATATATTGGATTGTTGATTTCCCGCCTCGTATAGCGGATGAGACCCTATTGCGCCGTTAGTAAGCGGATTTATAAAAACCTATATACCGCGATAATTCCGTACTGGAGCGGAATTGGTATTGTGCTAACATCTGTGGATGCAGGGAAACAGGTTGGAGGGATCCGACTGGATTCCTCACCGTATTGATTATTTACAGATATTTTGATATATTCTGTTATCATATGATGATATATGATATTTGACTGTTGTGATGGACTGATTGGTGTTGTTGCATCATCGGATTCAGTTTTGAAGTTTTAAAAAAAAATAATAACGACTTTTAATTTAAAAGGATTTTTAAAGTGATCTTTGAAATTATACGTTTTATTAAATTTCTGAAGTGATTTATTTTAAATAAATAAACGTTAAAATTTTAAAGTTACAAAAATTTATAGATTTGTGAAATATAACCGAAAAGTGATTTTTGGGATAAATAGTTGACTGATTTATGAAATGGTTTAAATTGAGATTTTTGAATTTCTGTAACGGTTCATATAAAAGATTTATGAAATTGATATCTGCAAAATTAAGAATGTTGAAATTATAAAATGAGTTTTTATAAGTGAAAAAAATGAAATATTATGGAATCCGTAAGTGAATGAAATTTATAGATTTATAAATTGTGAAGTTGAAAATGAATGATAAGTTATTAACTTATAATATGGACTTGTGATGTTTATATCGAGTATAACTCGAATTTGTTAATAAAGAAGATTTATAAATCGAAGTTGTTAGAAAATGGAAATCGAATTTATAAACGTTGTTTTATAAATTCGAAAATCAATTAAATTTGATTGATTTTAAATATAGAGATTATTAAGGGAATTTTATCCACGATTTTGGACAGTGGATAATTCTTGGAATAAATGTGTAGAAAATATTGGAATGTGGCTAGTGAAGTATATTCACGATTTTGGACAGTGAATATATTGTTAAGTAAAATGGTTATGTTTGGGAAAGCGATATCATGAAATGAAGTAATTGTTTTAAAAGATGTTTTAAAACGTGATAAGTATCGAATACATAGATTTCAACATTTATTGTTGAAATAGACGTTTCGAGAAATAAGGAAATGATGGACTATAACACTGTTGTTATAGTAAATGATTTCCGAAAGGAAATGTTTTGATGTAGTATTGGGATTCATATATCTATCTAAATTCCGAATCCCTATACTAGTGATTTTGAGTCGTCGTAACGATGTTTTACGCAACATTCGTTTTGACTCAAATAGATGTAAAATTTATGATTTCCTTAAAGAATGAATATATACTTAATATTGATTTAAGTATATCGAATATTTTCAAATGTTGAAATTAAATTGATTTGTGAAATACTTATTATTAAATAAGTATGGAAATGCTTTTCCAATATGAAATGAACTGTTTTGAGATTTTATCTTCAAAGATAAAATGAAATGTGGAAATTGATTTGAAATTGTTTTCAAATGATTAAGTGTGGAAATAATATATCTAGTAAAAGATATTTTTGAAGAATAAATAATTTGGGAAAATTATTTGGAATCTGATGATGTCGCGCATCTTTATTGATAGTTAAATAACCGACTATCGATAATTACCTTTAGATAGGTATTTGTTGTGAATTGGATGAATTTGAATGCCACACTTGTTTTTAAATAAACGCTCACTATTCGGGTTAGCCGGGAAAGGACCATGGGGTCGTATAACCCATTCCGAATATGTGATATGCCGTTATGAATTGCATTCGAAGACCGGTGTTGAAGACCGGATATTTTTGAAAACGGAAGGATTACCGTCGAGTTACTCTACATCGGCTGATCTCCGGTTTAGAGGTTTTATCATCCTTAGTGACGGGAAGTCCCGACGTGATTGAAAATTATCCGGATATGCAAGGGCTTCGTGAGAAGTGCCTTCGGTTCTGTTCGATCCCGGAACAGACTTGTATGGATTGTGTGTCTGACATTACACTTTGAGATATAAAGCTGATTTCTTTCAAATACATTTCTGTTGGTGGCGGAGAATTTATTCTCTTAGCTTAACACCCTTCTCTGAGACGTACGAGCTCAGAGGTTATGTAGTTGAAATTTATCAGCGATATATCCCAATTTGGTAACGTGGCATACTGAGTGTTGCTGTAAAATGATCAGTGTTTGATCATTTGTGATATGATCATTTGTTTGATCTTATATCTTTGTGATCATAGGTTGATCATTTTGTTGGACCCGAAGCAGGGCTTTTTGAGAAAGCGTAGCTTTGTGGACGAGACTTCGTCGAGCCTCAACAACCCGGAAATGGTCGAAACAGGAATGTTGCGGCAAGGTTATGAGGGTCGCGCCCTTTAGGGTATGTCATTTCCTTCTGGAAAGGGGTGGTATCATGGTATGGAGCCCAGATACTTACTCATGTGGATACACTTTCTTTATGATGTGTGATGTTGGATATCGAGCGCTCGGATAAAGGTCCCAAAGGACCGGGTGATGACATATTCGTGAGTTACCTGTTACAGGGGTAACCCGGCCTTGTTTGGCAGAGAGCAGTTTGTCTCTCGGGACGTCCAGCCAGAGGCGATCCCAATCGGCAGGAGGAAAGGAAGTTCCTTAGCCTGACCATTTGTTGGAAATCCATTTCCCAAATACGAAATTTGTACGGTTTTAGTTGTAGAACCTGCTATCTAATATAGCAGCTATAGTAGGCATAGTATCATGGTACCTATGCTGGCTAAGATTAATACTATAATTTCGAAATGTTTTCTACACTATGCACTAATAATAATATCAAAAATGATTTGATTTTGCGTAGTAAGCATCTTTGACTATCATAAGAAGAAATCTCCTCCAATTCTGCGTTTGCATTGTGTGTGTGGCGGGAGGTCTTATGGTAGTTTCATTCTCCAAAAGCATTGCGAATTTGTTTTATTTTCTTTGTGAAAAATAACTGTTTTACGATCTCACACCAGTCACCATGACTGACTCGGAGTTTATTGTTCCCTTCTAAACTCTGGGTGCCCACCAATTTCCACACGGGCAGCCTAGAGTTATGTTATCAGGATATTCTGGATATTCTGGAGCTTGGAGATAAGCTGGAGGACGAGACGTAGTATTTGTATCTGATAGTATTTATTCCGCTGTGTATTCAGTATGAGGACAAGTTATATAACTGTCCATTGTTGTATATTGACTCTGATTGATGTATGTATAAACTGATGTAGTTCTTTGTTTTAAAAGACTAGTGATTATCTATTATATTTTGTTCCGCTGCGATATGTGAGATTCTGATATTGTTTCTGTTTCTGATGTTGTTCTTTTGTTTCTTCTTTCTCTTTTCTTCTATCTTTTCTTCTACCTCTTCTTTTAAAAACCCTAATGGTTCGGTTTTTCGTTCACCTTGAGTAAATAGATGGAGATTAGTGTCTATTCAAGGGGTACGGAAAAGCGGGCTGTTACATCTGATCTGGACTGTCTTGCCTAAATCTGAAGCTTGTTCGATTTACTTGATGTTTGATCCTGAATTGATCTGATTTTTGAGTTCAATCCGCTTTGATCATTTGATTTGCTTCAGGTTTTCAAACTGTAAAGATGATTGATAGTTGGTTGCTTCCTTTGATTTGTTTACTGGTTCTAGTGTTATAGGTTTTGATTTGAATTTATGATTTGTTTTACAGGGTTGAGTTTTTGATCTAATTGAGGAACGTTTACAGATTTGAGTTTTCTTTGTGATGAAAATGAGAATATGAAAAGAATTTAAGAAAAAGGAAAAGATGTATATATAGACTAAATTAGGATTTATGAAAAATATAAAAGAAAATAAAATAATAAGTGACACTTGTAAGAAAAATAAACATTTGTCATTTAGGCTTGTTAATCTAATTACACATGTTATTTAGAGAGGTTTAAATCTTAACACATGTAACTTACATGCATAAATATTCTTAAATGTTTTTAAAAAGCTTTTTATAATTAATTTCCTAATTAATAAATACATGTATAAATAAATTCTTTTTTTTTATAATATAAAACAATCTATATTCTAAATAAAATATATTCTCAAATCCAAATATATTTAAGATATATCTCTATCTTTTGTATTTCAATATTCTAATTCAAATTCAAATCCAATTTATTTGAAAATAATAATTTTTTTTTCCAATTAAATGATTATATCAATAGATTAGCAAATAAATATTTATTCCCTGATTTATCAGTATTTCTATTAATTAACCCAGTTAATTATCAATTAACAGGTATTCCAAAATCCGGGTTATCACATTCCTCCCCCCTTTAAAACTTTTCGTCCTCGAAAAGAAACGAAGCTGGAATTTATTTCTATGCTTATTATTAGTTAAATTACTCTTTGAACATTTTAAATTATAAATTCCCTTTATAAATTTTTTTTTAAATACTTTAAAATCTATATAATATTACAAAAATAGTTTTTTTTTATAAAAATACTTTTATAACTCGATGTTTCAACAAGTCCATTCTCGTTCTCACAGAAATTCGGTCATACGTTGATCAGGCGTAAGACTGAAAATCTATAAGTACTTAGCAGACCCATTTTCAACACCCAGTGAAAATATTTTGGAAAATAATTTTATTGAAAATATAGAAAACAGTTTTGAAAATAGAGGAAATATCTTTGGTGAGAATGCTCTGGAAATCATCACTCCCATCCATGGTCGCAGTTAACCCGATGGTTACGTTGCCGTCCCGGCAAAATCCACAGATAACTGTAGGTCTCCGCGCTCCTCGATTACGCCATGGAACCCGCTACAGATCGCAGTTATACCCGGGCCTTACGTTGCTAGCACAGCACAAACCCATATAACTGTAGGCATCAGCGCCACCGAATTTCGCTGCCAAATAATGAAACTTCTCCCACATAGGTCGCAGTCTACCGATATAAAATCAAACGCAGACTGTTGGCTCTCAGCGGCACAAACGACTTTCGCTATGTTACCATAGTGTCACAGTCTATCGATATAAAATCAAACGTAGACAGTTGGCTCTCAGCGGCACACATGACTTTCGCTATGGTCTGCAGTAGATCGCAGAGACATCAAGTTAAACTGTCGTCACAGCATAACCCAAATGCCTCTGTGGGCACCAGCCCCTCGACTTTCGCTACACAAATAATCCTCAGGAACTAGTTTGTCCGGACTCCTCACAAGATCAACTTTAGAAACCCCCCTTGGGGCTCAAGGCAGTACCACCCTGTGGTACTCCTGAGAAGTTCATTTCAAGGAAGCGCCTTTTTCCCCAGAGCTATTTTCAAAATACTTTATACTATATACTTATAGTATCTTCAAATCATACCCTTTATGATTTATCAAAATCTCCTTTACACAAAATCGATTACCAAAATCGATAATTCTCAAACTAGGCTTTCCAAAATCCAAAATTGATTTTCCCAAAAATCAAAAGCCTTTTCCAAATTCATAGGTTCCCAAGACCTTTTCCAAAATCATTCTCATAAGATCCTTTATATATATAGATATAGATATATATAACTTTGAAAATCTTTGGATCATTTCAAACTTGTATAAAACCTCTTTTATACTTCAAATATTTCAAAACCCTTTTTATTCTGGCTAGATTCAATAAGGGAAGTTTATCATATTACAAAATATAACTTTATTTATTGTCAAATCAAATATTCAAGTTTGATTTCTTTATAAAGTTATTTACCATTTACTTACCTCCATAAAGTAAATTTCAACCAAAGAAATACCCAATTCCATTATATTTCACATAATATACCTTTCATTTTCGAAAACCATTTCAAATTTCTTATCCTCAAATTTTAAATGCCAATTTCATTCAAACCCGTACGATGTACACATATCATCCGTACGCTATATCAATCTGATCGCTCAATCGATCACACAATTTCACTTCCGAACTAGTATTGTCCACCCGGCTTCCTAGGGCGGACTCAGATTTGGTTTCCTGATCAGAAACCGTCATTCTCCTTGCATAGTCACAACTATGATAGAGAATATCCAGAACCAATCAACAATCCATATCCAGGTTCGCCGTCGAAAATCGAGCGAAAAATCCTAACTCGGATCGATAATACTATCTCAAAATTCTGTGTTCGAATCTGGATCAAATCACTATGCGAATAGAATAATATACGTATATCCTACGTATTTATCTTTATTGGTTATTAGCCAAATCAATTCTCTTTTCTATTCACATTTCCTTTAATTCTATTCTCTTATTCTCAATTGCTTCCATTTCCAATTGAGTTATTACTTCAATTACAAACAGTTTGAACTCTGACCAATTTAAATTTAAAAATAGCTTGAAAAAGTTTAAAATAGATAAGTAGTTGAAAAATAGTTATTAGTTTGTAAAATAGTTAAGTATTATAAAATAGTTAGATAATTGCAAAATAGTTTTTAAAATAGTGTTTAGATATAAGTAACTGAAAAACAGTAATGAGTTTATAAGACAGTTTCAAAATAATTGTAAAATAACTATAAGATAGTTTGGGGTTTAAGAAGAAAGATTGTATAGTAAATAGTTTGGAAAATATATTTGTATTAAAACAATTTATTTTGAAAATAATCCAGAGTCAAACTGTTAAATTTCCAAATTTTCATTTCCAATTGATTTCTCATCAATTTAATTTAGATTCCACTTCCATTTAAATTGATTCAATACCACAATTTCCATTGAAATTGATTTAATCCCAATTCAAGTTGAATTAACCTTAATTCCTTTCCAAATTCAAATCAAATTCCATTTGATTTTAAACATATTCACTTAAATTTCAATTCATTTCAATTTCTATATGAATTAATCCCAATTCCCATTTGAATTTTGAACTCATTCAATCTTCAATTTTTATTTTAAATTAATCCATTTCAAATTTTCCATTTGAATTTTAAACTTATTTATCTTAAATCACAATTCCCATTTATTCAAATCAAATTTAGTTTGAACTAATTCAATTTAAATCTCAATTTTAAACTATCTCGAATTATATAAATTCGAGTTAAAATTGATTTAATTCCTTAAGTCAAATTAACCCTTACTTTTAAATAAACTCAACCTTTATTATTATTATTTAACAACTTAAATTTTTAAACCATTTAATTCCGAATCCAAATTTCAAAATTCTATTTTAAATTTTTTTTATCTTTACTTAACTTATTTCAAAGTTCAAATAATTCAAAAACAGTTTAATCTTCAGATTTTTAATTTATTATCCATTTCTAACTTTAAAATAAATTCTTAGTTTCATAGATTATTTATAACAATAGAATGATATCAGGATAAATAAACATCCAAATTTATCCAAACACCAATTAACAACATCCCATTTCAATTTCCAGATCTCAAACCCATTTTGAGATTACTCATAACTCCCATTTAAACCCAACCATTTAACTTCTCAAGTTAAATTTTAATTTCATCTTGAAATTTCTAATTCAAGTTGTTCATTCTAAACTCATTTAACTTCCCTTAAGTTAAATTTAATTTAATTTAGTCAACTTGACCTAATTTGAATTCCCATTCAAATTTTTAAATCTTATAATAATAATCTTCCCATTTAAATTCAAAAACTTATCACTTTGGGTTTTCATATCACATTTCAATTTAAAACTTAACACTAAGAGTTATTTCAAATCATCCTTGATATTATGTATATCCTTATATATTCATTTTCTTTACATACCAAGTTACACTTTAAATTTTAAACCATTTTTGGTTTTTAATTTCAAAACAAATTTCTTTAAAACGATCTCAAGTTTTCTGGACTTAGATTTAAAACTTCACAATTTTAAATTATCTTCAATTCCAATTTATAAGTTATACTCACTTAAATGTTTACTTCCCTAAACATTTCATTTTGCTAAATCATTAACAACATTCATTATTAAACACAATTACCATTTATGATAATAACCAAGATTATCATATCTGGAAACCAATTCATTATTATCTTTATTCTTGATAACATTTCTACAAATTCAAGATTTTAATTTTAGTTTGAATTTATTTCAAACTTATCTTCATTCAATTTTAATTTGGCTTTATTTCTATTACCACTTAATTTAATTCCAACATTTTAACAACCAATTACCTTAATATTTATTAGAAAGAAATATCATTTTATATATCAAAATATATTCTTATATAAAATCATTTAAAATCCTTATATTAGAAAATAACAATTACGCTCTCATATATATATATATATACACTCAACTCGTTCTAGGGTACCATTGACCCTATCCTTAACGAGTAATCCCAACAGAGTCAAGGTTCTCGCTTAACCTTTGCTCTGATACCAACTGTAACGACCCGGAATTTTCGAACCCGAAAATTCCAGATAGTTAGGAGAAAAAGAAAAGAGATAGAAGAAAGAAACAGAAAGAAGAAAGAAGAACAGAAAACACAACATCTCACATTCGCAGCGGATTAAATATAATAACAAATAATAGCATTTATACAAAGAAAAACCTGTATTTGTTAATTACATTTTTATACATCAGAGTTACAACATTCACAAATATACTAGACAGTTAGAATTAACATGTCTCGGACAACTATAATATATCACAGCGGAATACACTCCATACGTTCCTGCCATCCAGCTCGCCTCCTGAACTCCAGAACGTCCTTACCTGGAAATCTGTAATACTCGGTCTGACCCGAGCATTACATCAAAGTAACACCCGGGTCAGGCTGGAAACCAGCGTGAGTAAACTCATCTAACATGAAATTCCAATTCATAGAACTTATTAAAACCCGGGTAACTCGTACTTTACTATAAGTAATCAACTTATATAGTCAACACTTATTTTTAATGACAATATCTAAGTATCCAACTTAGTTTAAATGATCCATATTATCCCAAACTGGCCTATGTCAAATCTATAAAGAACTATAGATTTCTAATCGAAGTGGTTCCGGATATTGCTGATATCCGATTCCGGTCTCTTCGAATTAAATATCATCTTCCTAAGACAAGTTGTTTAAATTTCAACAATTCAATTTTACTTCAGAATGTCATATTCCCACAACAATTCCATTACAGATAAATAACTCATATTTATCATAGTTCAAACAAAAACATTTCATATCACAGACATTACAAAGTACATGCCAGAGTCAATAACAATCAAAGGTATTCAATACAATTTAATCATCCATAAGCAAGATTAATCATCCACACCATTTCTAATCAATTTAATTAACCACCCATGAATTAAATTAATTACTTTAATTACCTTTAAATCTTGCATACTTAACGTTAATTAATTTCAAACCAATTAATAAATCATCCCTTAATTATCCATCTTAATTAATCATCTCTGATTAATTATTCGTTAATTACATTAAGTAATTAACCTTCAATTAATTACATAAATTACTTATTCTTTATCCCTTCACATTTATCCACCCTTAATTACTCTTATCAATTAATGATCCTTTAATTACTTACATTTATTAGTTGTTCTTTTAACTAATTATATTAATCTTTTAATTACAAATTAAATTAATTAACCTTTGTCAAATTAATCCTTAATTACTTACATTAAGAAATTTTCATTTAAGTAATTAATCTCTAATTTCTTACATTAATTAATCCTTAATAATTAATTAATCTCTAATTAATTTATAACCCTTAATTACTTAATTTATTTAATCATTAAATAATTGATTTAATTAATCCATAATTATCCATCAATTAATTAATTTAAAAGATAAATCAATTAACTTCTGAATTATCATTTAAAACCTTATTTAATAAACTCTGGAAATTAACTATCATTAATCTATTAACTTAAGATTTTAAGTTAAATCTGAAACAAGTAAGCACTCACGTTCCTGAAAATAAAACCCGAGCAAAACAGCTGAAACCCCGAGTTCTCTTCGAGCCAACCACTTTCCTTTTTCTTCTTCGAGTCAAACCCTCAACGACTACGAGTCTGACCCGAGTAAACTTCATCTTCCCCGATTACCCAAAACCTTCAAATATCGTACATACACGCGTGCACGTGCACCCCTGGACCAACCACTTCCGACCAACTTCGCCATCACCCACACATCCACGACGACTACGCTGACAATTCTATCCACCCAGATCGATGAACGACGCGGCCAATCAAACTCGAGCAAATTCGAGCGCCTGGAACCCAAAACGATCATCTGAAAAACGCCTCGAATCACCTCCACCGATCACCGATGACTACGCAACTTCGACCCAAGCTTTGCCGCACCCCGATACGTCGTTCCCCTCCAGTCCGATCACCTCCGATGATCAATTGACATCGTACGAGCCTCGACTACTCGACATACAAAGCAGCTCCACAAACCCTAGATCACCATTGTACGGCCACCACGACCATCGAGAAATTCTACCACTATTTTTCCCACGATCGAAAATCTTCACACTACCTCCAGCCATGATCACGACCTCTCATTTCTCACCAATCGCCAGAATTCACTCCAAACATGAATTCCGTTCAACCCAAGAATTCTCAATCAATACTAAACTTAAATTCTTGATTTTGTTTTTAAAAAATCATGGTTTCCGGAAACAAATTAGATTATGGAAATGAAACAATAAATCATGGAGTTCGAATTTTTGACATGCCTTTGAAATTTTTACTGTAAACTCAAATTTCCCGAAAACTCTAACTAATTTTACTCAAAAATATTTTTAAAACTTAGATCTTGATTTTACAAACATATTTTGTTTATCTTAAAGCCTAAAAAGGATTAGAGGAAGAAATTTTAGATTTTGAATAGGTTTTGAAATCTGTAATCAAGAACAGAGGCAAATATATCTGTTCCCAGACATGCACACCCATATCACCATTCATATATACATGAAATCGTATTTACACCATCACGCAAAGCATATTTCACACCATACTTCAAAGATTATCACATGCTAATCAAGATGTAACAGATTTTAAAAGTTGTTTACTCACCTTTAGCTTGAATAGGGAACAGAGGAAAAGAACTCTGATCTGGACTGTCTTGCCTAAATCTAAAGCTTGTTCGATTTACTTGATGTTTGATCCTGAATTGATCTGATTTTTGAGTTCAATCCGCTTTGATCATTTGATTTGCTTCAGGTTTTCAAACTGTAAAGATGATTGATAGTTGGTTGCTTCCTTTGATTTGTTTACTGGTTCTAGTGTTATAGGTTTTGATTTGAATTTATGATTTGTTTTACAGGGTTGAGTTTTTGATCTAATTGAGGAACGTTTACAGATTTGAGTTTTCTTTGTGATGAAAATGAGAATATGAAAAGAATTTAAGAAAAAGGAAAAGATGTATATATAGACTAAATTAGGATTTATGAAAAATATAAAAGAAAATAAAATAATAAGTGACACTTGTAAGAAAAATAAACATTTGTCATTTAGGCTTGTTAATCTAATTACACATGTTATTTAGAGAGGTTTAAATCTTAACACATGTAACTTACATGCATAAATATTCTTAAATGTTTTTAAAAAGCTTTTTATAATTAATTTCCTAATTAATAAATACATGTATAAATAAATTCTTTTTTTTTTATAATATAAAACAATCTATATTCTAAATAAAATATATTCTCAAATCCAAATATATTTAAGATATATCTCTATCTTTTGTATTTCAATATTCTAATTCAAATTCAAATCCAATTTATTTGAAAATAATAATTTTTTTTTCCAATTAAATGATTATATCAATAGATTAGCAAATAAATATTTATTCCCTGATTTATCAGTATTTCTATTAATTAACCCAGTTAATTATCAATTAACAGGTATTCCAAAATCCGGGTTATCACACCATCATTCATTCTGTCCACCACAAGCCAATCTGGCCTTCAACACCTAAAGGAAAAATGTGTTGGACGACATGGTGAAGAGATCTAATGGTTGTGATGGCATTTGGAGTGGCAAGGAAACGACAAAATGGATGCGTTCGTGGTAGCTTCGAGCTCGATTTTCCGATGATTTGCGAGGTTTAGGATATGGGACCACTAGCGATGGAGGGAGGAGAGTCGGGGTGGTCTCTGGCGTGGGTGCGATGGCGAATGGCAACATGAGGCGGTGCGACGAACGATGAAAATCACGGTCGATTGTGTGTCTGGAAACGAGCATATGAGGGTGGAGGGAAGGGTAATTTAAAGTTTTAAATTTTATTAATTTAAGTTAATTAAAATTTAAATAATCTCAACGTTCATTAATTCATAACTTTTCATTCGAGGTCAAAATTGAATGTGACAACTTGCATTGTAATCGTATCAGCAAATACTACGTTATGGAAGTCGATTGGATGGATTAGGAGCTAGTAGGAATTTGGGTTAAAATTGAATGCCCGTTCAATTTTAATTTAAACTGGAGCGCTTGACGATTACTGGAATTTCTATGAGTTAACTCAACGCTCTGGCCCACTTATATTTCAATATAAGTGTGGATAATTTTATTATTGATTATTTTTTGATTGTTTGGATGATTTACTATTTTATTAGTTGGTTTGGATATATTCCCGCCCCTGGAGCGGATGAGATCATGTTACGTTCCCGTGTATGAGCAGATGACCCTTTGTATACGATCCACCTCGAAGCGGTTGATTTATATTTTATGATTATATACTATATGTGATGTAGGAGGACAGGTTGAAGGGATCCAATAGAATTCCTCACACTATTGATTTTACTTTTCATATATATCGTGACATATGATATGTTGGATGTCATATTTGATGACATTAATATGATTACTTTTATTTGGTGCTTTAGTAGCACTGGGCTTTATTTTTGGTTTGAACATTTAGATATAGTTTGAACATTCCACCCTTTTGACCAGTTTGAACATTTAGATATAGTTTAAATAGTTAAATAGTTAAAGTAGTTTAATAGAAAATAGTTTGAGTATTAAAATGCTTTATATAGTAAAATAATTTGGAAAACCAAAATAGTTGTATATTTAAGAAGATAGATTTTAAACAGTTTATACTAATATAATTTTATTGAAAATTGCTTTAAAGTCAAACTAATTCAATTCCATCTTCCCAATTCGAATCAATTCCAATTTCCATTCAGTCGATTCAATATCGATTTCAATTCAAATCAATTTCAACTTTGATTTCAAATTAATTCAATCCCACTTTCAAATCCAATTAATTCAATTTCAGTTTATATCGATTTCGAGCTCGATTTTCAAAATATCGATTCAAAACACTTAAATCAAATTGACCTTCAATATTCAGTTTAAAATCCCAATCTTCAAATATAATCCAACTCCCAGCTCAATTTCGAAATATCATTTTATATCACTTTTACTTTGTAATATTCAAAATTTGAATAAAAGTCCAATCCTTTAAACAAATCAATTTTTGAAATTCAAATCATATTCCAATTATACTTCAAAATCTCAAGCTTTATTTTTAAACAATTTTGTTTAATGCAATTTAATTTTCACAGTTTGAGCTCAAGTTCGAAAAGAATTCGATTTCCATAAAATCAATTTTATTTCTTTAAATTCGAATCGTTTTAATAATTTCAAATCAAAAATTTAAAATCACTTAATTTAACCAATCCGGTCTCCGTATATAATTTTCTATCCTATGGTCAAGTGATCAGTTATTTCAATTTAATTTTCAGGAATGGACATATATCATTTCAATCCAAATCAAAGTGTCATATGTATATATCATTTCAACCTATTTCTTAATTTATTCGAAATAATTCAATTTACAGTTTTATATACTGTAAACAATTTACCAGGTGATAACAAGATATATAAAATAAATAAACATCCAATCATCCAAATATCAATCAATTGGCATCCATCACAATCAATCATACAAACAGACAATATAATTCCCAACAATTTCATAGTTATCAATATCGGGTATTTTATTCCAATTTCAAATTTAACTGTCAATTTTTATTTTTAACAGTTAATTCAAATGACAGTTTAGAGGATAATTTATCAAACAACAATCAATAAATTCATATCACTTCATAATTTCAAATTTAACTAGCATAAAAATATTCTAGTACTTCTGAGCGTTAAAAACACTCACCTTTTATTTGAAACCGAAAATATTTCAGCTTCAAATAAATTCCACTTTAATTCCATGCCAAAGCCTTGGTCGATACGATTCCAACGCCACTTGTTTCGTCTCAATCGGACCTCGTAAGTGAAAGATATACAATTTATAAGATTTCGATTTATAATAAAAAATCAATTTACAATTTTTCTTAATTTTAACCTAAAAAGTCTGGGATGCACGATCTCTCAGAGCAAATTACAGCCGCATACTTCTTTCTTCTTCAACGCAATCGCTCTAGGAAACGAACGAACGAAACCCACTTCAACCACGTTTCTTGATTGCCGTACCCACTACAGCTCGCTAAAGCTCGATCGAACATCCCCATGTCGAAGTCCTCCCTTCGCCGCTCCTCTAGCTCGAACCCCGTCCACCCCGGTCACTGAAATCGTCCTCTACAATGAACCCTAATTTGAACGAACGCGACCCCTGTGCGCCTCCAATCGACGACGAAACAAGATTTCCACCGTTGGATACGTCGAGCTCGAGGAACTCTACGTTTTTGTAGTTGAACTTTTCTCCTAATTTTGGCTGGATCGCAAGTTATCGAGGAGGAAAGAACATTTAATTTCGGCCACTAAAGAAGATGGTGGCGGCTGTTGAATAAGGAGTTAGGGTTTTGGCTTGAACGCGTATATATACGTGAACATATAATATTTTAATATTATCTCGATTATTCACGTGCTTTTCCGGACGAACTCTAAACAAAGCGTGCCACCTGGCGTTTATAACATTTTACCCCTATTCCGAACTCAATGGAATATGTTTCAAGGCCTAATTCGATCGTATGTGGAAGATAGCTTTTCGAATCGAATTATAATATTAAATTTTCGATATTTATTTCAACGCGTTTTTATCTCGTACGATCAAACAGTAACTCCAAACGCTACGAAATTTGAAATCCGATAATAATACACTATTACGGATTCAATGGAACTATTTTCATCAAATTCCAAGACCGTGCCCTGGAAGGATATTTTAATATGTCAATTTAAACAAGTTATTTTTTAAAATCGAGTAAACCACCTATAAATCCAGTTTAAAATTTTTATTATCTTCATTCTTATAAATAGAAATTAAATAAGCTTTGAAATTATTTTTATCTAGCTTAAAACCAAGGTTCATTGTTTAACCAATTTCAAGTATTAAATTTAACAATTAAATTATCCAATAAACCACTATATTAGAAATTCAAGTTATTAAATCTATAAAATTAACTTATAAATATTTAAAATCAACTAAATACTCCAATTTCAAATCACTAAAATTATGGGTCATTACACATACCATATAACACATCTTGATGGATGCATTAAGTTATGAAAAATTGTTTCATAAACAAAACAAATAATAATCGTTTCCAACATTGAATGATTATAGACATAGTTTATTTTCAATATAAATATTACGAATATTCCTTATAAGATAAAAGTAAATAATAGTACTTGTTTTCATAACAAAAGCAATGCATTAAAAGATACAAAAGTATTTGAATTTTTTTTCAATTTTTTTGGATTGTAGACGAGAAATAGTTCTTTAGTCATATGATTATGAATCATATGATATTGGTAAATTTTATCTCAAACAATTAAGGGCAAAACACCCATTCAATAGGAGAGACATAAGAGTTCGTGAACTCTTCAAATTTATACATTTAGATGTATGCAATCGCAGGTCTGATTATACCAAATGGTTCCATATACTTCATTAAATTCATGGATGAATTATCATAGAAGTAAAATATATGTATTTGATATACAAGTAGTATATTTATGACACGTTCATTGAAAGTAAATAGAAGAAAAAAACATAACATGCAAAGAAAATAAAAGAATTCGATTTGACCGAATAAGTGAGTGTACCAGGAAGGAATTCCAAATGTACCTAAAATCAAATACAATTTTATATCAAACATCACTCTTCCTTATGATACATAATGTTGTATCAATAAGAAGTGATCAAACTTTATTAGACAAAAGTATGATTGATGATGAGTGACGTTGAGTTAATTTCTTTCTGTAGCAATGTGTACTTAAGTGTAAGTACATAGGTTAAAATTCTTTCATACAAAGCATAGTTTACAAGATCATACAAGATAAAAGGTTATAAGAAACCCCTACATATCCTAGGTAAGGATTTGACAGGTGATGTAAGTCAAAAGAATGCATGTAATATATTTCGCAAGGGATCTTGTGTGGATTGCCCTAAAGAAGTTTTAGGGCAGGCCAATATTAATTGGGAAAGTTATGCACGAACATAAAATTTTGGCAAATTAAAAACTGAATCAGATTTATTATATAAAGGTAGTGCATAAAATTTTACTATTGTTCTAGGAACACCAACTTCATGATGAAAAAATTTATTTAAGAATATATTGGTTGTATGGTACTAAAATGGTTTTGGATAGGATCCAAAAATAAAATTAATTGCATAAGATGAAATGAAGTTAACCAAATCAAAATGGATACAATGCATTAGAATGTCTAATAAGGATTCTCGCACATTAAAGAGAAAATGTGAGTGTCTTATCGATGTCCAAAAAAGAATTCGCGTAGTTGTCAATAAGCCATAAAGAGCATTGACTCCACCATATGGCATCATGCATAAATCCAGAATGCATCCATTTACATCACCAGAATATGACTTTGATAGTTATACCCAAATAGATATGCAATTAGCTGCAATAGTGTCTTCGAGACGAAGAACAATGCAGTTGGAATATAGTAAGCCATAATTGTTAGAATAACCTCATAAATTTCAATTTTTCAAACTAATGTAACAGATTCATTATTCAAGATACTTAAATTAATTAGGATTTTACTTTCAAAATTATCTTTCGATATGATTTTGAGTTTTTGTACAAATATGTGTTGGAACTGGGCCCACTCACAGCAGGAGAAATAGGTGAATTTCAAATTCTTTTTACCATTTTAGATCTTTATTGGACTTATGTAATCTAAATCCATTTAGAACATTTCTAATTTTCATTTAAATAAAATCATTATTTTATTTAAATTTATAAACAAGGTTTTATTATACATATAATTGTATGATATTATATATAAGTGTGTATCATTTATACATATATGTGTACATGCATGTGCAACATAATAATGTGTACATGGTTTAACATGCCAATGTATAGATGTTGGAATTTACACCGCTTTGACGACCCTTAAAAGTCGATACTAATACATCCACGGTCACGTATCAGACATCCAAGTGCCGAAAAACAGACTGTTACGGTGAAAGAAAAGACAGAACCGAACCTCACATCGTGATGAGTAATATATAATGTTCAAATGATATTTACAAAGAAAACTTTAATATTTATACAACCAATCGGAGTAACTAACCTATTATCAGCCTAGGTAGTTATAATAGTACGTCCTTACAAATGCTGATAAATACAAATAAGTAATGCAGCAGAAAAATAGAAGTACGAGAATACATCTTAGAGGTATCCAGCTCATCTCCTAAAGCTCTAAATCATACGAAGCTAACTATGGAAAAATACTCAGGTCTGACCCGAATATAATAAGAAAATAACATGCTGATGAGTCTGGTAAACCAGCATGAGAAACTCAAATCATATGGATTGTTATATTTATAAAACCCTTTCAAAATTAAAGGTATCTCATAAGATCACGCTGCACATAAACACAAACAGATTTTTACCTTACAATAACCAAACCATTTTATACGAAAATCCAGTGATATTATAATAATGTCTAGGATTTAAAATAAATATTGAATCACAGCCAGAACAGTAACATTAATTACTTTCAACAGCATAATTAGCATATAACGGTGGTGCATGGAAAAAGAGCTCTCGATAAGGGTGGGAACACCTAGGGTGATAACATATTCGGTTCTATCAAGGTTAGGGATAAGGCCGGTCTTGTGTTGTAGGGGATCCCAACGAGGTCCTCGGTACATTTTTCTATATGTGTATCATGATAGGTGGTACCCCAGTGCCTAGTCATTTTATGGAATCCATTCTCCAATAAGTGCTGTACGGTTTTGATTGTGCCCAACTATGCTGAAACATGACATGCAAGCATTTCAACTATTTTCTATTTACTTTGTTTGGACACTATTATAATATCAGATGATTTCGATAAAAATGTTTTGGTTATCGTAAGGGAAAAACCCATCGTATATGTGTGACGTGGTCTTACGAGATACCTTTGTTTTTTAAAGGGTTTTGATTACTTTAAACAATTCAAATTGAGTGTGTTTTCTCACGTTGGTTTTCCAAACTGACTCGGGTGTTATTTTATTATAATGCTCGGGTTAGACCGAGTATTACAGGTTCAGGATAGGATGCTATAGAGCTCAAAAGACGAGCTGGATGACAGAGACGTATCTTCGTACTTAGTTTATATTTCCGCTATGTGAGGACAAATTATTATAACTGTCTAGATTGAGGTATTGATTGTTGTACTCTGATAATGATATGTATATTAATAGTAAAGTTCTTATATTTAAAATCTGTTATTATATATTATATTTTGTTCCGCCACGATTCCGAGATTCTGTTTTGTTATTTTCTGTTTCTTCTTCTACCTTTTCTTCTTCACCTCTAATGAACTGGTATTTCGTGCACTCGATTTATCAGCATTTTGTACAGTGGATGTAACGATCAAAATTTTTCGACACTCGAAAGTCGACATTAATACGTCTACTGTATCAAATGCCGCGCAATCGAATGCCGGAAAACCGAATCATTAGGGTTAAAAAGAAGAGGTAGAAGAAGACAAAAGAAAAGGAAAGAAGAAGCAACTGAAACAATATCAGAATCTCACATTCGCAGCGGAACAACATATAATAGATAAATGAATAATCTTTAAATCAAAGAATTATATCAGTTTATACATTACATCATCATCAGAGTTTACAACAACAATACATCTATGGACAGTTATATAAACTTGTCCTCATACAGAATACACAGCGGAATAAATAATATCATATACAAGTGATACGTCTAGCCAGCCAGCTTGCCACTGAGCTCCACAACATCTCCTGAATCCAGAATGACTTGATAACCTGACTCTAGGCTGCCCGTGTGGAAAATTATGGGCACCCAGAGTTTAGGAAGGGAACAATAAGCTCCAGGTCAGTCATGGTGACTGGTGTGAGAACTAAAAATAGTTATTTCTTCACAAAGAAAATAAAACAATTTCGCAATGCTTTTGGAAAATGAAACTACCATAAGACCTCCCGCCACACAAACAATGCAAACGCAGAATTGGAGGAGATTTCTTCTTATGATAGTCAAAAATGCTTACTACGCAAAATCATTCGATATTATTATCATTAGTGCATAGTGTCGAATACCATTTCGAAAATACAATATTAATCTTAGCCAGCATACAACCATTATTGTATGCCTACTATAGCTACCATGTTCAATAGCAGGTTACCGCCACATTCCATAGCAGGTAATACAACTAAAACCGTACAAGGTTCGTATTGTTTCTTTGGATTTCCAACAAATGGTCAGGCAAAGGAACTTCCTTACACCAAAATGGAAACGCCTCTAGAAAGACGCCCCGAGATCCTAACCGGATCTCCACAAACACAAGGCCGACGATACCTCACGCTTTAACCAAGCTGTAACTAGGTAACTAACACATGAGCTATGTCATCCCCCGGTCGTCATCGACCTTTATCCGAGGATCCTCAACCACAAAGTATAATAAATTTTGCAGCATCAACATAGGTAAAATATCTGGGCTCCATACTATGATATCACCTTTTATCCAGAAGGAAATGACATACCCTAGGGGCGCTACCCCTAAGAACCTTTGCCGAAACATTCCTGTTTCGACCATTACCGGGTTATGAGGCTCGACGAAGTCTCATCCACAAAGCTACGCTTTTTCACAAAGCCACGCTTTTTCACAAAGCCATGCTTTTTCACAAAGCCACGCTTTGATCAAAAAATGATCAACAACACTTCGTATGCCACATTACAAATTGGGAATGTATCACTAGTAGCCATCAACTACATAACCTCTGAGCTCGTACGTCTTAGAGAAGGGTGTTAAGCTAAGAGAATAAATTCTCCACCACCAACAGAAATGTATTTAATAGAAACCGACTTTACATCTCAAAGTGTAACGTCAGACACACATCCATACAAGTCCGTTCCGAGATCGAACGGAACCGAAGGCACATCCAAAGAAGCCCTTGCAATCCGGGTATTCACTAATCACGTCCGGACTTCCCATCACAAGAAGAGTGATATAAATCTCTATATCGGAGCAACTCGGTGCAGAGACATTCGACAGGTTGTCCTTTCATTTTCGAAAATATCCGGTCATCACCACCGATCTTCAATACGATCCATATCGTCGTATCACAAATTCGGAATGGGTTATATGACACAAAGGTCTTTTCCTGGCTAACCCGAATAGTGAGCGTTTGTTTTAAAAAAAACAAATCAAGTGCCATTTCAAAGGCAAATATTGATAGTCGGTTATTTAACTATCAACCACATATCACAACAATCATTAGATTTAAACAATTTTTTCCAAATTATTTATTTTCAAAATATCTTCACAAGATATATATTTTTCCACACTTTAACATTTGAAAACCAATTTCAAATCACATTTTCACACTTCATCACTTTGAAAACAATTTCAAATCACATTTTCACACTTCATCACAAAATGGTCCATTTAAACCAATTAAATAAATCCTTATCGATTTATTTCAAATTTTCATCACAAATCTGTAATTTATTTCCACACTTTAAAAATAAATCAATATTTATTTTTAAAACAAATTTCCCTTTCCTTTATAAATTCCATTGTGAATTTAAATTTCCAAATATTCACTTATACACGATTTTCAAGTCGTTTTCCCAATATTCACTTTTAAACACCAAATCAATTACAAATTGATTTCTGAATTTATCTCAATACCAAATCATTTTACAAATCGATTTCCAAATTTATTTCAACACAAAACCCATTTTAATTCAATCCCCAAATAAATTTTCATATCGATTTCCTAAAGATTTATTTTCCAATACCAAATCAATTATCAATTTGATTTCTAGAAATTCATCACCTTTTAAAATAAATTCCTTTATCTCTTCCAAACAATTTAAAATTCCATTTTAAGTAAATTCTTCAACTTTTAAACAATATTACTCAAAACCCATTTATTAATATATTTTTTCCCATATTTTGAAAATGATTCGATAAGATTTCAAAAATCAAATTTATGCCTTCAAATTCCTTCTTTTAAATTCACTCAATTCTTTCAAAAGAAATTTACTTAAAATTTCAACTTAAATTTCAAAAAATCCAATTTATTTATTTCTGGTATCCAACGATACCAAAAATATATTCGGCTAAATTATAGCTTTCAACGAATTCAATCACAGATATAATCATTCACAGATTATAAATAAATAATCACACGGCATATGAAACAAATCCATACAACATATGAAACAAATTCATATAATTTGAGGAATCAGTTGGATCCCTCCAACCTGTTTCCCTGCATCCACGGATGTTAGCACAATACCAATTCCACTTCGAAGTGGAATATCGCGGTATATGGGATTTATAAAATACTACCCGCTATTATGCGGCGCAATAGGGTCTCATCCGCTATATAATGCGGGAAATCAACTCCAAATACATATATAATACCAATTCCACTTCAAGATGGAATTATCGCGGTATATGTTTTTAATAAATAACCTCCGCTTAATATACGGCGTATAGGGTCTATTCAACACAACAGATGACAATTATCATTCAATTCACACAATCAAACAATTTTAAATACAACTTTTTAAAATTTAAAACGAAACAAATATTCGATTGAGTGAGGAGTTCTCACCTTGCTTTTAATAACGGTTGCAGTGTTTTATTTCGAATAAAATTAAACACGCATTTAATTTTACTCAAAATTTTCACTAGCTCCAATTGACTCCAATCTAGCTCCATTGCATAGTGCTCGACAATACGGTTCCAACGCAAAAAGTTTCGTCAAAAACGGACCTTGAATCACAAAGTTATCGCGTTACAAAGATTAAACAAATTTATATAACTCAATTTACATTTTTATTTCTTTTTATTTACAACCCTAACTTGATCTGCCGTTCACTTCTTTTGATCGAATCATGGCCGCATGTGAACACTTCTCCCTCAAACGCAAGCTCCAGGTTAGCACACGTGAAGATGAACCCATAGCCGCCGCCTCTTAACGAATTATTGCGACCTCCACGATATGCTAGAAGATGATCGAGAAGCGCCATCGTGTAGCCCATGACAAACACTCCCTCCGCCCAGAACGTGCGCGAGCTCGGCTGAGCCATGCTCTCGAATTTCATGAACGAACATGCGATGTTCGTCGTTGCTTTGCCGTGATTCCGATGCGCCATACCCCATCATCTCCGAATGGATCGAAAGATCTCGACGAGATCTTTCACTTTGTAGTTGAGTGATTCTTGTAATAACGCGTGGATTTGAAGAGATTGAGGAAGAAAGAATCGAGTACTCTCGGCCATTAAAAATCTAGGGCCGGCTGAACGTTTGATTGTAGGGTTTGAGCAAATGTGGGAAAGTGAAGTCCCTTTATAGAAAATTGGCCAAAACACTATTCACCGAAAATTTTCCGAACTCCAAATCGAGCGTGCCGACTGGCGTTCGTAAGGTTTTACCCACGTTTCGAATACAATGGAACTTGTTTCGAGAGCTAATTCGATCGTATGTGAGAGTTACGGAAATAAACGATCAAATTTAAATCAAATCGATTAAAAACGATTTCGATGCGTTTTGGCTTGCCTCGGACAAACCGTACATCCGATTGGCACGAAATTTGAAACCATACAATAATTTCACATTACGGATCCGATGAAACTGGATTCATCAAAATCCGAGACTGTTTGAAAAATGACTATTTTTAGTCGTCAATTAAATATTAAAATATTCAATTTTCACAAATTAACTTTTAATTCAATTTTAAAAGTTTTATAACATCGTTCTAACTTCAATATGATTTAATATAACTTTATAAATCATTTTTAATCACATTAAACCCAATTTCCAATTATTTCTGGAATTTCAAATATTAATTATCGATTTAGTTAAACAATTAAATCTCTATATTCGAATTTAAATCTATTTAGCTTAAAAATCTTACTTGTTGATATTTAAAATCAATTAAATATCTGAATTTCAAATGATAGAAATTCTGGGTCGTTACAGTGGACATATTGATGTCGATTTTTGAGGATCAAAAATCCCATGTTCATTACACATATATTATTACTCAATCGATTATTCACACTACCTTATGACAAATTGAAGAGTCATCTATCAAACTCCATAAAACATTAAAGGCAAATATAGTTAAGCCTGTACGATGTATATGGATCATCTGTTCGCACTATCTGATTTGATAACTTACTCGAATACATAAGCTTCTCTTCCGAACCAGTATCACCCACCCGACTTCCCTAGTGCAAACTCCGATCAGGCTCCTTGATTAGGAACTTTCATTCTCCTTGCATAGCCTTACAATGATAGAAAACCTCGGTCAAGAACCCTCACCAAGTGTTCGTCATCAAGAATCGAGTAATAAATCCGTATTGGGACAGGTGTGAATCACTTCAAATCATGTACTCGAAGCTTGGATCAAGAACCATGCAAAGAAATGATTTCCGTACACCTTATATACTTATTCTTATTTGTTGTATACCAATTTCATTTTCTTCAAAAATCATTTACGAAAATATTTAATAATAATACAACTTAAGTTATAAACTTGTATAATACCCTACTACATTCTGAGAGTATATCAACTATATGATTTAATCCTTTATCTTTTCTTCTTCCTTAAATTAAAAGGTAGGCCCAATATAAATCTAGGTCTTAAAACTGAGTCGAACCTCTTGACCTCTTTACCCATCCAGTCTGGCAAGTAGCTAAGAAGAGTAGAATGCTGGTATCCAAACTCATTCCTAGAGTCTACTTTTCCTTATACATTTCTAAGGTAAAGACGTTTATTAGCTGGCCCAATAACATTAATAGTTTTTACAACTTAGTGGTTAAAACCAAAGAAATGGTTTTAATAAAACAAAGCTTATTAAAACCTTCTTATTTAATGTAACCCATTAAAACTTGTGTTAAATTATTTCTTCTCTAAATAAGAGTGATATAAACCCATATTAAAAATTTCATTTATCTACACATGCTTTTATCAAAATACCTTTTTATTTAGAATCCATTTTCTTTAAGAAAACTTAAGAATTAAATATCGGTTTTTATTTCAAAACCTTTTTGAGATGATACTATATATTTTAATCCGTAGAAAATATACATATAGACCGAGTAACACCAAAATGATACCAAGAAACTATGTCCTACCAAATAGTATCATACACCCCTTTACCAAGAAGGTTAATACTTAAGTGAAGTGCTTACCATCCAAATACATCTCATACCCATTTTTAGTCATTTTCGAGCCACTCGAACTATTTAACATATAAAAATTACATCTTCTTTTTCGAATCCCATTTTGAAACAATACTATATATATTTCTTACATGTACATACACCAGTACGTTAGGTACGTCCGTTGGACGTGTGCAAATAAAACTAAATGCGAATTTGTTTATTGTAAAATAATGGTCATATGCATGAAGATCTCCTTGCTTATATACAGTTGCAGTTGTATTTCTATAGCTTGGATCATTACCTATTTCTCTGATGGAAAATTTAAATTACAAAACTACAAAGAGAGAAATTAAAAGTAAGAGTCTCAATGTGTTTTATTTTATTCAGTAGTTTATTACTGAAATATTTCTTTAGTACTTCAATGGATTTCAATAGAAGTTACAAAGAAGATAGGAAATGCACTGAATTTGAGAAGAAAAGAGATGTGTTGATACAATGAATAATGATGTTGTAGGGTAGCGTAAAGCATAAAAATATCATGATTTATTCAATTACTGAGGGATAAAGACGGAAAAGGTATTTTGTAATATCAAAAACTTCATTTGGAGATATTCCTATGATATATAGA
The DNA here is from genome assembly GCA_030737815.1 of Allium fistulosum. Taxonomy (NCBI): domain Eukaryota; kingdom Viridiplantae; phylum Streptophyta; class Magnoliopsida; order Asparagales; family Amaryllidaceae; genus Allium; species Allium fistulosum. Next base: position 1,338,762,643 of record CM060901.1, on the reverse strand, counting down.
TTATAGATTGCTTACTTATTAATAGATAAAATTTAATTAGTTCTTGTGCAAATTATTTAGTATAGCGCTTTTGTCACCGAACCATATTATTTTGTACATCTTCTTGTCAACTTCATTATGTTATAGATGTTATTTATGGATGAGTAAAAAATAAGGAAGTGTTGTTTTAGTGTAAAATTAGCTTAACGAAGAAGGCAATGCATCATATACTTGTTAATGAAGAAGGCAGTGTTGCTTTAGTCGATGAAGTTGGATGCAGGCTTGCATATTTCGCCATTCTTGTAAATTCTTTTTTCTGGAATTGATTTTGCTACCAATATACCATAAAACTAACGTCAAGCTTAACTTATAAGCTATATATACATAATTTAGTGTACAAATCATTTCATATTTGATAAGAGATTAACCTTTGAACAAATAAATGACAAAAATAGGAATGTAAATAAAAAAGTGGAAATTAGCCACAAGGGCCTTTTCAGCAAGTGGAATTAGTTTATAGGACACACAACTGAAATAATTACTTTCAAGGACAAAACACAAAATAATTAGTTTCTAGGGCCTAAAAACCTATGTAATTATGTCCTTGAAAGTAATTGGACTGCTGACTTTGTCCTTGAAAGTAATTATTCTGCTGACTTTGACCTTGAAAGTAATTTCTTTAAATGTGTGTCCTAGAAAATAATTGGACTGCAAAGTTTGTCCTTCTAGTAAAATGCCCCAATAAAAAAAGTAATCATAATGCAACTAAGATATATAGACTTTGACGGTTTTCTCAAGAAATAAATTTATTCCATTAAACATGCAAATGAAGTAGTATGTCGTAATATATACATAGCTAAGAAGTATGGTGCAGTAATATAATGACAAAATTGTTTACAAAACATGATAAGTGGATTGGATTGATGACCAAGCAATAAACGGTTATGTGACGACCCGGAATTTTGGGATATTTGAAATGGGAATATTTAATTGATTTTAAATATTCAAAGGGGTAATTTTGACTTGACTTTCAAATATAACCAATTATTGGATAATTAAATTTATAAAATGGAAATAAATTTTTCAACTTATTTCAAAGTATTAATAAATCGTATAATTATTATGCTAGGTCAAAATCGTGAAGAAATCAAGCCGAAATGGAAATAGGTTGCAAACAAAAATCAAAGGTGAGGTAATCTTACTCAAATTGGATTGATAGTGAATTTAAATAGTTAAATTTAAATTATTGGTTGACTGGTTTAATTGTCTGGATGTGATATTATATATAATAGTATATATATATTAGAGTGATTGATTTCCCGCATTATATAGCGGATGAGACCCTATGCCCCGCATAATAGCGGATGATATTTTATAAACCCATATACCACGATATTCCACCTCGAAGTGGAATTGGTATTGTGCTAACATCTGTGGATGTAGGGAAACAGGTGGGAAGGATCCAACTGGATTCCTCAAAATTATTTAGATTGTTCAATATTCCGTGTTATGAATATTTGATATTCTGTGATGAATTATATTGATAACTGAAATGTCTGATGCTATGGTTTGATTGGATATATTTCACTACAACAGTTTATGCTTTTCATAGCGTTTGAAAAATGCTATAACAGGCTACCATAGCGTTTCAGAGAACGTCGTGGAACGACAAGCTATGGTAGGCCGGCAACATTACATAGCAGGGAGGTAAACGCTATAATATCTAATAGCGTTTACAAAAGTTCATAGCGTTTGCAACCTACAGTAGCGTTTTTCCACTGTTATTAAACTTAAACGCTATAGGGAATTATAATCCTTCATTTAACTTCTATAGAGTTTTTGATCACATTTTATAGCGTTTCGTCAAACCATGTTATAGCGTTACAATGGTTTCCGATAGCGTTTCTTGTCATGTTTACATAGCATTTTTGTTTACTACTATAGCATTTTCTGTCCTATTATAGCGTTTTTGGTGGAAAAATCTTACAGCTCGTATAGAGTTGCGATAGCGTTTGATGAATCAATAGCGTTTTTTATCACATTTTATAGCGTTTCATCAAACCTTGTTATAGCGTTACAATCTTTTACGATAGCATTTCTTGTCATGTTTGCATAGCGTTTAAGTTTGATGAATCAATAGCGTTTTTCAAACGCTATCCTATATAATACTAATTTTCAGCATTTGTTTCAATTTTCATTTTATTATATTACATATATATATATATGCACACAGATATACATACATATATATATATATATATTAAAATGTGGATCCCAAAAATAACAAATCGAGAAGATGACAACAACTATATGTAACAATGATAACGTTGCAGTGAATTCTAATTTGGAAACACACAATCAAACCAGTGGAAAAGTTTAAAATAATTTTGCTAATATTTCAAATACTACAAGACATGGTCGCATGATAATAGTTCAAAATAGTCTAACAAATGAACACAAATAGTACAAGATATGGTCACATGATAATAGCTCAAAATAGTCTAACAAAATAACACAAATACTCAGTTATGGAGACGATGATACGAAAATGGCTGCTACAGAAGATTCTTCCAAGGATCTAAACGTTGCTCCAGGTTGCTTCAGTGTTAACCAAGTTCCTGCATTAAATGACAAAGTAGACAAAGTATAAAAGTGCTGAAGCTGTTGACAAAGTATAAAAGTGCTGATACTTTTCAAAACAACTAATATGTCTACTTCACAAACAAGACTATATCACTGCTTGTGGACAACTGTTCTTTACTTCACTGTTTTACAACCAAACCAAACTCATACTTCAGACTAATTTGTTGCATTGCATATTTCAACTTCTTACATTTTCCCTCTAATTTTAATTTACATGCATGTGATATTCTATGATACAAACTTTAACCAAAAAGAAAAAAACAACCTACACACTTCAAGTTCTTTGTTTATCTTTTACATTTTGCATTGTGCATTACATTTTCACACTCTCCATTTCACTTTTTTGCATTACATTCTCTACTTCACTGTTTTTATTTTTTGCACTACATATTCACTACCTTTGTTACATCCTATCCTCATACCTGAATCAATCTACACCCAATCAACACATTCCCTCCCTGTCTACAACTCCATCATTCCACTACAACCCACATTTCAACCCTTAGTGAACCAATCTCCAACCCACTCAAAATTGAAACCATCGATCACCTCTCATAAAACCTACCACTGCAACCTACCCCATATTTCCCTGTACCATTTGAAACTCCTACCTCTCATTTCAATCTCTTTCTGAACAATACTACTTCAAACCAATCTCCCCTTATCAACATGCACACTTCACAAAACTTCAATCTACAACACTGGAGTATCACCATCTCCTCACATAGAAGGCATGGTCCATCAAACTTCCTCACCAACAATCCAAATACAACCAGATAACATCACACATCTCGATCCATCCCAACATCACAAAGACAGCTCCATCACCACCACACAACTTCCTCCTAAAACAAACTGAACCACCCACAATTGCAACATAGCAACCAACCTCAACATACAAGTTCAAATTCAACCTACTTCCTCCTCCCATGCCTTCCTCCACTTGTCACCACTTCAATATGCCACAATCTTGAACCCGCATAAGTTCCAAAACTACTGACTACCTTCAATCTCCCTGTTACTCAAATTATACATCCCCTGCATTATGCACAACCACTGCATTAATCTTGTCAGCAGCTCTATCAGTACGCAGTGCCACTCCATCCCTAAGAGAACAAACACCAACACAACTATCGGTAGCATGTGCATGTTGATCCCTATTTTTATGCAGAGACACGCAACCATTATGAGAAATGCAAATGTCTTCACCCATCTCTGTACTCATATCAATACCAACTTTATACTTCGCCAAATCCTCTCTATATTCTGCCAAATCACTCATAGATGAATATTTAACTCCAACATCTAAATTTGCAGCAACCTCATATATGATACTATGTTTATCAACAGCCATGTTATTACCGAAACACAATACCATGTCAGTGATATGAATAACTAAACTCATATCAGAACCACCACTGACAGAAATCAGTGCAACTACATCCCCATCCAAACAAACACCGTCTATTAAAAAATCACTTCTATTTCTAAACAATAGCACTTTATCACAGTCCATCAGTATGAACAAGTTATTATGCAAATCAACCTCCTTTTAACAGTCAGACTCATTAGAATAATTGACCATGTCCGGTATATGAACCACCAGATTCATATGATCAGCCACTTCACAGTAACGATCTACCAGACTTATCGAACAGTCAACAATGGCTCTAGTATAGCCTAAATTCGATGCGGATCTGAAACTTGCTTTAAAACTTTCTTACTGCAACTATCAATAGATAAGATGCAATCATAATAGAAAGATGATGCAGCAACTGAGATATCATCCAAACATTGTGAATTCCCCACAGAATCTTCCAACAAATTTCGATGGTTAACATTCGAATGAAACAATACAGTATCTGGATCAAGAAACAATGGATCTGGACACAAACAATCTACCGAATTATCTCTCAACATCATGAAACTATCGTCAACCAGAGGACAAAAAAACCCTTTACATATATCTGGATCAGTACTGTAAAATTAATTTCTAGACCTAGAAACACTAGGTATTATTTTTCACTACTGTTGGGGTTGAAGTTCATTTTACTAAATACATGCAAGACGTCTTTCTAAATATTCATTTTATGAGTGAGCTACAGCATCTTCAATGCAGACAAATACCATCAAACGCGAAACCAACCACAACCTCAACTCCCTCTGACAGCACTCTGCCACATTGCAATTCAAATACCATCAAACACCCCCTATCCTCTTCTCAAAATCAGTTAACCCCAAGTAAACATCCCCTATCATTAAATTCATATATTTATGCATATTGCATGTTGACTTTTATGACTTTTATGCATATCAAACGAAAAACATAAAATGACTTTTATGCATGATGTATTATTCGTATATTTACCTAGAGTGCAGTTGTGAAGCTTTCTTTTCTTCTGATCAGTCAATAAACTTTAACAATGGTTACCTATATAAAAGAAAACCGTATAATGTCAAGAATTAAATCATACAATCAAATATGAATACATTTTGAAATTTTGTATATATGTATGAAAAAATTATACTTACTAGAACTTGATTCTATCACAACTTTTGAGGTTGGCCATGCCACTGTAGAGCCTACAGCATCTTCAATGCAGACAAGATCAGAAGATGGTCTCCACAGAACTGCATCGGGAACTGTAGCATTCACTACCCAAACTTTAACGGCGTCTCTTCCAAGTTGAACAAAATGGACCATTTCATTTGGATCGGTTGAAGCCACAACCCCTTCGGCAACTATTGTTGTTGTTCCACCAACATCAATCAGCCTGCATTTGCTTTTGGGGGCTGGCGTTCCACTCTATCAAACAAGAAAAAAAAGTGATGGTTTTAATATATATATATATATTAATAAATTTGATAACAAGTTGCTATAATTATGTTTAAACATATTACCGTATGAGATGTTACGTTGCCACTATTAGATGCAAATGATGGTGCCTTAGCTTTCTCGACAACTACTTTTGATTTTGGCCAAGCAACTTTATTACCAATGGCATCTCCAACATATATCATATTATTTATTGGTTTCCATAAAAAGGCCTTGGGGTTGTTTGGATTATCAATAGCAACTACCATAGCTGATGGTCCAATAGGAACGCCATTCACAAGCTGGTTTGGATCGCTAGAGTACAAGCGTCCTTCAGCAACTACTTCTTCACCTCCAACCCAATCATATAGCTTGCATGAAGGCTCAGTTCTGCTACTTTTAGTCTATTCCAAAAAAATATGTATTTATGAAATTAATAGTTGTATTTTGAAATAAAAATTATAAATAAAGTGATACTTAATTTACCGTGTTGTCGATTTGATCTAGCTTATGCAAAATAACTTTATCGGCAGGCCATGCTACTGACATACCGACAGCCTCTCCAATATGTATCGTATGAAACACGGCTCTCCATAAAAAAGCATCCAATTTTCTTGGAAACTCAATCAAAACTATCTTTGCATTTGGTCCTAGAGGAATTCTATGTACAAGCTCATTTGGATCACTTGACACGACTCTTCCTTCAGCAACTATTTCATCGGTTCCGCTCCAATCCAATAAATCACATTTATCAAATGTATTTCCATTGCTCTGCAATTAATTAGAAGCGTCTTAAGTTAAATAGTATATTAAAATTAATTTTTAGATAATATCACAATGATAATGTATTTGATGTTTAATAGCAAAGTATCATATGCACACATATGCAAATGTGAAATTATGCATATGCTAATATTCGATGTTTACCTGAGGCATTGATTCTTCTCTTTGACATGCAGTAACCTAAAAAATCAAGTGTGGACGATGGATTAAAAAACCATATGAAAAAAAAATCGAACAATATCTCTAATATTACCACACAAGTAGAATAACAAGTAAAGATTGATATGTTATATACCAGATTTTTCTTTAGCATGCGAACCTCCTCTTCCAATTGTGAAATTCTATCATCTTTAGCTTGTGAGAGCAAGAACTTGGTATAGTTTGCACCTCTTCCCATTGCTCGTAGTCGTCCAGGTTTATCCTGACCCAACACTTGGGAGAGAGCATCTTCTCTCAAAGAACTGTTGGTTGAGTTTGATTCACTTTCAATTTTTTTAACCTTTTCCTACAAAAGTTAACGTTATTCACATATAAGTAATAGATAGAATGCCAATAATGGATAGAAAGACAATACTATACAATTTTTATCAATATTGCGGTGTCTTACAATAGTCTCTAGAACATATGTATTAACTGCTTCGCCATTCTTTCGAGTGCGGTATTTAACCCAAATTTGACTTCTAGGAATGGAGATGTGGCCACCACTCTCCTGTTTCTATGTTAAAAATGATAGATAAAGTGAATGTGGTTGTATTAAATACATAATCATAATTTGTTACACAAATTAAACTAGTTGTTCTTTCTCACCATATCTTCCGCTAATCGAGCCATTCCTTTGCAACTTACTGTATGTGGCACTTGAAAACTTCTAATAGCTTTGAATTGATCACTTTGTGCCTAAGATGAAAAGGCATAATACACTGAATAATTATAATTATTACGTAATACAATTGAATTTGGTATTTATTTACCTTAAACTTTGAGTCTGTTTTCTTTCTTAGAAAATCCCTCCAGTCCTTCATATTTTCGACATTACCAGGTTTGAGCTTAATTCTTTCCTCCATGTTCTTCGCTTCCAGTACTTGCCTAACGAACCTGCTTTTTGAAGCCCTCCATATGCATTCCATTTGCTGAAAAATAGGCATTTTCTGCCACTCCTCATCCAGTTTAAATCTAGCCTGCAAAATGCAAAACGATTAGTAATCAGTACATTTTATATATACATTGAATGTTAGTAATATTAATATCATTAAACACATTCAAACAACAAATTTGTTACAGCTAACTTATCATATCAACAGCAGTATGGTACAAGTTTAAGAAAATAACAAGATTTTTGGTACAGCAGTATGAAATTGAGCATATAGTAAACAAGTATGGTACAGCAGTATGATGTATTTGGATATAGTAGTATGGTACAGCAGTATGATGCAAAATGTGTAAAGATTTTTGGTACAGCAGTATGGTACAGCAGTATGAAATTGAGCATATACTAAACAAGTTTAAGAAAAATAACAAGATTTTTGGTACAGCTAACTTATCATATCAACAGCAGTATGGTGTATTTGGAGAATGAATAATGTCAAAGATTAGGAGATATGTAATGAGCAGGTTACGTGATTTTTACTAGTAGCTTTAGCGGCATGCATGAACTATTCACTGTCCAGATCTGACTTGTAGCATAACGAGGGTGAGGATTCTACTTGTTTTTAGCTTACATTAATTATTGCATAAACATTATTACAAAGTATAAAAAATTGGAAAGCATCGATCTAGTCAACTGTAATTTGTATTGTATGTTATAAATTCCAACTCTATTGACGGATTAAGAAAATTTATTATATTTCAAACAAGTTAAATCTATCAAATTTTATTATTTTCCATCTCTTGACTGTGGGTTTATGATGGGAGATAACTTGTATATGAATATCAAATGATTCATGCAATTGTTCAGTTTTAATAAGCAGTACTTAGTATAGTGATACCTGAATGGATCTCCACAACACATGTTTTAAATCATCGCCAATATTCCGCCAATCATCAATCGTGAATGGAACATGCTCTCGTACGAGCGGTCCTAAGTATGAAGATAGTTTTATAGAACCTTCTCCTATTGGTACTACATTGTCATTAAATTCAACGTTAATCCGAGACACACGATACGAAGGAATTCTTTTCATTCTAGTTTGGCCTCTAGCTTTTTTCTTTTGAATCGTACTTTCATCTGTGTGTTGAATATCAGTCTCATTTTCCATCGCATCATTTCCAATTCCAAATTCGTTTTCAATATTTTCTTCAACTTGCATCATATTGTGTGTACATGCTTCAATTCCTTGCTCATTGGTTTCTAAATCGACTTCATGTTGCTCATTAGTTTCTAAATTTGCTTCATGTTGCTCATTAGTTCTACATTTGCTTCATGTTGCTCGTTGGATTCAATATTTGCTTCTTTTAGTTCCTCGGCTTGTTTTTGTTTGCGAGTAATCTTCCTCTTCTTTGCCATATCCTGTAGTTAGTACAAAGATATCATTTTTCTTTGAATTTTGACTATAAATCAAGCAAGAAAAAGAATTTGCATTGGTTAAACATGATGAATAGAGCAACTTTTGCTGTAGTACAAATATGCATATCAAAATCAAAGACTTGTAGGTCATCTATCCTAATGTTTTTTTGTCTAAACATGAGTTCAAATCTCACGTTCCTGAATAACAATGTCTTATTCAATTTACTAATTTAAGTAACACATATAAAATGGACAGGTGAAAATCAATATGAGCAGGCTGTACACAAAAGTTCTACGATGTGGATCCAGAGCTGAAAACATGTTTTATTAGCTGGTTCACGAAAACGCATAAATTTTTATTACTGAATTTTTGCTGATAGTCAAAATGGTGAAGAGCAGATTCAAAAATGAGGAAGTTTTTGAGTTCAGGTTAGGAAGAGTTGCACAGTTCAACAATAGAAGCAGACCAAAAGTATAATTAGGCTTAAATTGTAAAGTTACTATAGTAAAACAAAACCGAAATTATTCACTATCAACTAGTGCATTAGGTATTATATCTATAGATGTTATCATCAATTTGCAAACATCAGCCAATATAATGGTCGACATAGCTAGGACTTTTAATTGATTATAATCTAAACACAATTAATTAACCAAACAAGAGTAGCTTTGATAGTTTAAATCCAAATTAATTATTTTTCCAGTGTCAATTAGTGCCTAAGTGAATGGGGTGATTTTTCCCCATCTGTAATACACATCCAAATTGATTACCTTGAATTTTATACCCGAGAAATGAATAAAGTAAAATATTTTATTTAACAACAATTTTTATCACATAAAGAAAGCTGGATGTTGAATAGCTTAGAAGCATTTTTTTTACCTTATTGACCTGAGTACTATATGGTAGATGGTTTTGTGCTGCAGTGTATGCTACTATTAGTTACCACTAATTTCTATGTAATGTCAACACACTGCAGGAAACAAATGAGATGGAGGACTCAATCAAGATGGGATAATTTTAAGCGACTCATCTAAAGCTAAACAGGCGCTGTGAATGCTAAATGCATTACAAGGTCAATATGTATATATATTTGATTTTATTTTGGTTTTTGAGGAATATTTGCCTGTCAATTTGTATAGCTAACATCAACAATCATATAAGGCACCTTAGATGAATGAAGTAGCTGCAATTGTATAGATTCATCATAGGCTTGCTTTTTTTTTAACCGCATGTTTGGTGGGTATATTTTTTTTTAGCTTGCAACTTTGCAAGTAGAGTTTCTAGATGTTGTGGTCTCTTGTGACGGCAGTGGAATGTGAAAAAGTGTGACGGCAGTAGAATGTAAATAATGTTGATTCTGATGTGCTTCTTAATGTCAATAAATGGTAATTGCTTAAAGTTTCCTAGTATTTTGAGTTACAATGATTTCTGTGGTGTTTACAAAGGTTTATGGAAGGGCTCTCAATGAGGGTATTATTTGGTACTAACACTCAAATCCTCCAATAGGGGTAGTGTTTGGGGTTTATACCTCAAAAATCAATTGCTAGGATGCTCTAAAAGATGCGAGGCATTATGTTTTTTAATCCTATTACACAAGTAAAGCATAATTCAACTGTTAATGGAACACCGAATGATGCAAAATTGCAGCAGATTTTTATTTCAAACCAGTTTCATTACTAGAGTTAAATTATATAATCAAATTAGAAGAACACAACAACAGAAGGCTCATGCAAAATAAAATGATATTTGAGTGTTTGAAAAGAACTAAACACAAGCTACAGTTATCAGAATAGTTGGGTGATCAAAGAAAAATAAGGTCGGAAATCAACAAGTAAATCATCATGTAACGCCACAAAAAAAACAAGTGGAGTCGAATTCTGGAGTTATCATTATTAAGCTGAAAGTAGAACAACCTGTTTCCTCGTATATTCGGGAGAACTAGCATCCATTCAAACAAATCTCAAACAATAATGTATCAACTGACATGGTTAGTGCAGTAACTGCTGCAGCATCTGTTACTATCAATTGCACAATGGAAACTAATACATTAACTGAGAGAGATAGCATAAAAGAAGACAAATTGCTTGAACTTTTAGAACTTCATTCAGAGATATCCTCTATCCACCCAGAGTCGTTATTGGAAGAAAATGCAAAAGCAGTAGAAATATGGCAAGATCAAAAGACAAATATATACCCTTTGTTTCAAGTTTAAACTTGAATTCAAATGTTAATATAAAGGAATCTAATCCGAGTGTCGTAGGTTTGTGGAGTAGACAGTCAATTTTTAGATGCAACAAACTGCAAAGATAGCTGAACCAACTGAAAATCTACAGCTGCAAAAATTTACCGACTTGAAATTTTCATGTCTAATGTATTTACTTTAAAAGTGTTTGAATTGAGTGATTAAGCGTTTGATTGCCATTTCAAGAAACAAAACTTCAAATTTAACTCTGAGGCAGTTTTGAGCAGTTCTGTTTATTGATAAAAATCAGTGATTTTTTCCCCAGAATATACCCGATTTACTAAGTATGAATGAGGGTTAACTAATTTGAGAAGGATTCACAAAACAATACCATATACAGACATTGAATATGAATGACTCCTTCAACATAAACCTCCTAGTTTAAGCAATCTAAAGTAGAATCGATTTTGCGATGATTCTCTGCCAACAGATCATTTTACAAAGTCAAATAAACAAGAGATGGGTTTAAAGTGAAAGATTGCATCATACAGCTGAGGAAACCACTTTTCTGAACAACTTATATACGAAGATAACCCTGATTGACAACTACTTCTGACTTCTAATCCACTTTTGTATATAGATCAAGATGTGGTGAACCACTTTTGTATATAGATCAAGATGTGATCAACAAAATACAAGAATATGCATTCTTGTGATGTGTGAGTTAAGCTTTAAACAAGCAAGTTCTTAAACAAGTGTTGGAAAAAACAACAAAAAAAGGAAGATTTATAAGAAAAATATAAGGACACATTTCTTGGCAATCTTCCTCAACAAAAAAAAGAAAGATTTATAAGAAAATATAAGGACACATTTCAAGACTACTCAAGTATGCCTTCACAATCTTCTCTAACAAAAGAAACATCCTCAACATGCTCATCAACATCCATATTGATTTCTTGGCAATCTTCCCCAACATTGCTTACTTCCTCAAAGGAGTAGTGGATCTCTAAATCGTCAAAAACTCTCGAAGGTGCTTTCATTACCACATACCAATTAGAAGAATCATTTTCTCTTGAATAAAAAATTTGCTTTGCTTGAGATGCAAGTATATATGGATCTTTTGTAAATGAAGCTTGACTTTGATGTAAATTGACAAGCGTAAATCCATCTTCAACCTTTACACCATTTCTTATGTTTGCCCAATCACACTTAAAGATCGGAACATAAAAAATATTATAGTCCAACAAAATTATATCGGTAATTATCTCATAATAACTAACAACATCGACCACTTGAGAAACATCTTTTGCGCTAGCCCTACACATGGTTGTTGCATCATAAGTCACTCCACTATTTTGGGTTTCTCTCCCAACATCTTTTGTGTGAAAACGTTGTCCATTAATGATGTATCTTGTGTAGGACAAAGCATCGTTCTTTGGACCATAAGCAATCCATTTTAACATGTCGTCGTGATCTTCGGAGCTAACCGATACCTACAAAAAATAATTTCATTTAATTAAAATATTCTTTATACGGTTTTAGTTAATTAGTAACATTTAAGAATTCAATTGATCTTTTTTTTAATCCAATTAGAGAACGTTGCTATATGATTTTTCCAAAGTAACATTGCATTTCTTTCCATGCGCTTGTCTGAATTTTGTAACTCCTCCAAATGCAAACTAGCGTATAACAAAAGATGTTATGTTATATTTAAAATTACAAACAATCAAACAATGAAAAAGAGGGAATATGCACTTACTCTAAAAATGGCTCTACCACGGTCATATTCATTAGCACAGCCAAATGAGCAGATTCTTTCTCATTTGAAGACAATGTGATTGTCTTATGTGCTGATATTGGACGTCCTTCAAGTATTACATTACTTTGGTAATCTTCATTTCTAACTTCTTTCTTCTGTGATTTTGTTAAAAATTCACCAAAGAATCTCATGCATTCTTCTGCAAGATAAGATTCTGCAATACACCCCTCAAGACGAGCATGATTTCTTACATAATCCTTTAGTGTCTTCATATATCTTTCAAAGGGGTACATCCAACGAAAATGGACTGGCCCACACAATCGTGCTTCTCTTGCAAGATGAATTGTCAAGTGTATCATTATGTCAAAAAAAGAAGGTGGAAAGTATTTTTCAAGCTCGCACAAAGTTACAATAATCTCGTCGTCAAGTTGATTTAATTTCTCTCTATCGATAACACGTTGACATAATTTATTAAACGATGAACAGAAACGAGTTATTGTTTTCCTTGGCTTCTTTGGAAGCAATCCTCTGATTAAAACGGGTAATAATTGTTGCATTAAAACATGATAATCATGAGACTTCAAGCCACTAATTTTGCAGTCCTCTAATGATACGCAACCTTTAAAATTTGAACAATAACCATCAGGTCCTCTAAAATCATACAACCTTTTGCAAAATGTTGTTTTCTCTCCTTTCGATAATGTATATGGAGCTGGCGGAAGATATGTCTTCTTCCCGCGGGGTTGTGTATGAAGACCATGTCGAATTCCCCAATCCTTCAAATCATTTCTAGAGTTAACTCCATCTTTTGATTTCTTGTCATGCAACATTGTGCCTAATAGACTTTCTCCAACATTTTTCTCGACATGCATTACATCTACATTATGACGTATTGTAAGTTCCTATAAAAATCAATAATGGAACAATTTAGTTGTATGATTCCATAATGTTAGTCTAATAGAATAAAATAAAACGTATGCACTAACCTCCCAATATGGCAACTGAAAAAAGATGGACTTTTTTTCCACCTTAATAGCTCCATTCTCACGGGATCTTTATCCTCATCATCTTCATTTTTCTTGCTATGCTCAATTCTTCTTTTATTTCCTATTATATTTTGCTCATTCAATTTTTTACCTTTTCTGTTATTCTTTTTTTGTTCTTCTTTGCATTTCCAAAATTATTCGGAAAATCTTTTAAAATGATAGAAATTTTTCTCCCAGTTAGAATCCTAGGTCTACACCCTTCCTCCACGGTGTTATCAAACAAGGCCTTCTGTTTTCTCAAAGGGTTTGAAGGAGATAGAAATCTTCTATGGCCCATATAGACGGTCTTTCTACTGTGGTTTAGCCATCGATGATGAGTGTTGACACCGTATAATGGACAAGCCTTTTTACCTTTTACACAGCATCCAGCAAGATTACCATATGCCGGAAAGTCATTTATTGTCCAAAGCAAAATTGCTTTCATATTAAAGATTGATTGACTATATGCATCATAAACCTCAACTCCGGTATTCCATAAATGACATAAATCTTCTACCAATGGCGCTAAATATACATCAATGTCGTTTCCTGGTTGCTTCGGACCAGAAATTAACAATGTTAACATAATATTATCTTTCTTCATGCATAACATAGGCGAAAGATTATATGTCACGAGCATTACAGGCCAACAACTATATTTGGAACTTAACATAGAAAATGGATTGAAGCCATCTGTTGCAAGGCCAAGCCTAAGATTGCGTGGATCTGCTGAAAATGATTTGAATTTCTCATCCACTACATTCCATGTTATAGAATCTACCGGATGTCGCATTTTTCCATCGGTGCTTTTGTTATTGAAATGCCACCGTAAATCTTCCGCCATCCTTTTGGATCTAAACATTCTCCTAAACCTTGGAATTATTGGAAAATATGCAACACTTTAACTGGAATTCCATGCATAATCTCCTTTGTCCGTTGATTTACTTTCCACCTTGAAAATCCACATTTTGGACAATTATTCAAATCTTTATATTCATTCCTAAAAAGACAACAGTCGTTCTCACATGCATGAATCTTCTCGAAACCCATGTCAAATATTTTAAGGAATTTCTTCAATTCATATAACGACTTGGAAAGTACGTTATTTTTTGGCAACAACAATTGCTGCACAGTTAGAAGCTTATCGAAACCATTATCAGACAATCCAGTCTCACATTTAAGATTATACAAGGCAAAGATAGCAGATAACTTTGTTTGATCCTTGCAACCAGGATACAATGGGGTCTCTGCATCTTCCAAATTTTTGTGTAATTCATCCTCTCGTCTCTGTGCATCATCTTCACTTTTATCATCATCAAAGAAAGTATGATTAATAAAATCTTCGTCTTCATAGATAATGGCTTTAAGCAAATCATACGCATCACCCGGCTTTGTATTTTTGCTTTTATTTATTCGCTCGCCGTGATTGTACCACCCACCGTCCATGTACTTAGGATCCATTCCTCTTATAATCAAATGCTCAACAATAACTTCTCCATGATGACGGGTAAGATTTCTGCAATCTACACAAGGGCATAAATTTTTTTCCACATTTTGCAGCTTTAGCTTTGCATCGTTTACAAAATTCCAAGCTGCTTGCTCGTATTCTTTAGTGGTTCTACAATAATAATAAAAAACAAATAATAACCTTAGGTATTAAAATATGTTTTCAATTCAATATTATACTGAAGTACCATATAATTACCTGATTAGCCGTACCCAGTCTTTATCCATCATTTCTCGTCTTTTCAAATGGAAAAAAGTATCAGATTTACGAACAGTAACTCTCTCTTGACACATATTCATTCATTCTTTATATAACAAAAATTGCTTCCACTAGCAAAAACAGCAATTACTACAACAGTAGCATCGTTACTCATGTTTTGGAAGATGCAACTAATGACGTCAAACAATATACACACAAGTTTTCCATATTTGTATCTCAAATTTTATAAATGGGTAATCTATTTATTCAGAAAATAAAGCAACTAGGGGAAGATATAATTGAAATGATAAACATTTATAGGACATCAAAAACAGTAGGCTGAAGTGGAAAAGGTAGTATACACTCACTGTTTCTTTTTTCTTTTTCTTTTTTCCAACATGGCATATTGCTAAATTTAAGAAAAAAATAAGCAAAATCGAAATAACAATTAGAAAAAATATTTGCATTTACAACTATCGTATAATTCAATTTAGTTGAATGCAGAAATAGTTTAAGTGCATTCACTGAAAATTAAACAGCAAAGGTAAACGCAATATTGGTTACCCTAGTCTTCCTAAATGGGAGAGAATTTGCCATCTCACAAAGTATCTAGTGAAATTTTCAGGATATATCATTGCAGGTCATGTCAATATCACAAAAAATGCATACAAACATAACCTATGTACTCTCGAGCAAACATGGGCAAAATACTTCGATGCAACAACGTTTTTCTAGAGCAAAAACAAAATGTGAATTTCGGGAAAACTCTACATCAGTTAATTTAAATATCTAAGGTTAAAGGGAAACTGAAGCCTAACTGACATGTAGAAGTTTATTAACAAAATGAAACATCTACCGGTTGTATTTATGTATTGTTACCATCCTGCTGAAACTATGTAACCCAAAAAAGAATAGAATTCATATGGAAAACTTGAGTACTATAAGGTGCATGGATACAAATATACAACAATGTCAGAACAATATACAACATTAGCACCAAACTGTTTCCAAAAAATTTTCCATTACAACGGCGCTATTTTGTAGCACCGGAGTAATGTCTATGCATTACCCCTCTCTTGATACTTGGCTTGCGCCATTAACAATAATATTTTCAACTTATACAACAATGTCACCAATCATTAATACATTGCATGAAACTGGCATTAGTCATGAGTGAACCGATGCCTGAATCATTTAGTGATGTGAATAAAAAGTATGTGTTTTAAGCTGAAAATCATCACATTACTGATTTAATGCAAATTACTGTACAACACCCAAACACTTTGATTGTGTGTTAACTCATTGTGCTGCAAATATTTGTTATTACAACATGACAACCGGTATCAGTATAGGTAAGGGGATTTCAGTATCTAATAACAATTTCAATATAGGTAAGGGCTCCCTTGCAATTTCAGTATCTAATAACAATTCAAAACCTGCTACCCGAACCCGAATTCTTAGTTCCTCCTTTGCGCGGCAACTTCTCACTAATTGCCCGCACGATAATGGAAGGGGACGCTGGAGGAGGCACGACAGAGCTACACGCGCTAACATATTTTATCAATATCTATAACAACTCTGCTTCTATAATGTACTAATACAAACCCGTGCTACACGTGCGGATTGTTATCTTTGTTTACCAAAAGTAAAACTTAAATGGTTGTAGTAGTTTTAAAACTTTGTAACTACCATCGTGTTTTAACATGTTTGTAACCCATGGTATATTTACTTATTATTAACTCAAAGTATCTCTTTTTAAAAATAAAAGAAATGTATAGTTCTTCGTAATCTGGTTATGTCCCTGTGTTTGATTTTTAGTTTACATTGATTACTTGCATGTTAACAGACAGTAATTTTTAATTTACAGTGATTACTTGCTTGTCTTACTTCATGAGTAGTGAAATTCATGTTAATGCAGCAAATTCGTTTTAAATATATAAGTCTACACCAAATTCATTCAAGCACCA
The DNA here is from genome assembly GCA_030737815.1 of Allium fistulosum. Taxonomy (NCBI): domain Eukaryota; kingdom Viridiplantae; phylum Streptophyta; class Magnoliopsida; order Asparagales; family Amaryllidaceae; genus Allium; species Allium fistulosum. Next base: position 1,338,745,281 of record CM060901.1, on the reverse strand, counting down.
TCGGGTTTAAATTTATACGAATGTTTGATTTAATAATCAAATTATAGAAATAGTCTATTATCAGTATATGTAAGAATGCAAACATATATCCATCACAAACCTAATTCAAGCTAGAGTGTTGCACACTGCTATAAAACAATGATGATGAGGTAGTTCCTTGTAGTCATGTAAATACGGTATGCATAAAGACAATCCAATAGCTAGAAAATATAAATATAGATCAATCCATCCACGGGCATGTAATCCGAACTTGTCCAAAGTAAAAGGCGAGGGCATCCTATTGTTTATAGCAAAATTAAGCTGCCTTTTAGATGCAAGTAGCAAAGCATAGTAATGGATTTAATATTCAATCAAAGATAATTTTTTTGTACCTTTCTCACTAACTAATTAATTCGTTGCCAACTTAGGATAAAAGATAAGCTGAAAAGACATTGCAAAACTAACATAAACTTTGTAATAAAATCATGCAAAATGACATAACTCTATGATGAAATCAATACTTACAAATTTTTGAATCTAAAGTATCACAAAACATATTAGCAGATTCCACATCTTGAAACAAAACTAAGAGTTTTAGGAACCTGACATGTTAAGAAAAACTTACAAATATAGAATATGAACATTATATGTTTAAAGTTTTATAACTTCTCAAGTGTAGGTAATTACTAATTACAGATGTTCCCTGAATTATAAAATTCAGATACATAAGATTGATGATCTGGTGCATGAATTACTCTAATTCATCATCAAAAGCTCCTATACTACAAACCCTAATCCAAAATCAACCCAATCAAACATTTTAAAAATAACTCCTGGACCTCAAACCCAAATCCGAAATCAACTCAATCAAAGAGTCTACAAATCAAACCTACCCAAATCATCAGCTATTTCAACCAAAGCGATTAATTTGCAAATCAATATGATACGATCACCCAAAAGCATGATTTTAAAAATTAACATTAATTATTTCAATTTTCAATTTCAGCAATTTAAATCATATGCAAATTTAGAATAATAAAAAAGCACAAAATTTCACCCAAATCATTCTAGTTTCAGAACAAATCCGAGATACAATGCTTAACAAATTCGAGAAACAACATGGCTAAATATAAATAATCCATTTTATTGAACATGAAAAGGTTGATAACAATCAAACTTTGCAACTAAATAGGTACCTTTGAAGCGGTTCCACTATTGGTGGTTCTTTGGATTGGAGCGACGAAATGAAGTTACGGCAGCTCTTCAGATTGGAGGGCGTTGGGTGATAGTTATTGAGCGGTTCCTCTGATTGAAGCAGCAAGACAAAATGAAGGCGGTTGTGATTTGATTTGGTTTATTGAATTTTGAACGATAACGTGATTTGAATTAGGGTTTTTTTGAAGAGAAGGGGGACATTCTTTATCACAGGAGATGATGAAAAGAGGGAGATACGCGGCACTTAGCTCACGAAATCACCGCTAAATAATTTGTTCCCGCCTTTTGACACATAGCGTTGGAAATTTGACAAATAGCGTTGGAAATAATATAATTGTTTATTTCATATGCCTTTAATAGGGAAACGCTATGGATTAGTGCTATAGATAGTGCATTTTGTTGTAGTGTTTGGACATTGAGTTATCAAATATATAGAATTGGATTTTTGAAAGAAAATATAAGAGAGAATTTTTAAGTAAAGAAATTATAGAGATTTCGGATAAATTGAAGAATGATTTAGAAAAGATAAAGGTTGATTTCTTTTAAATTCCAAAGTATGGAAGAGGAGAATTTTAAGTAAACGAGAATAAATGAATATTAAAGCCTAAGTGATGTTAATTAAAGGAATAATATATTATTTCTAAAATTCAGGATTTTGAATGGTTAAGGAAGGATTAAAGGAAGAATTCGCAATAAATATGAAGTTGGTATTTTCAGTTCAAATAAGATTTTAATAAAAGAGTAAATCTTAAATTAATGGGCTCTTAAATAAATTTGGAAAGTAAAGGAATTTATTTTTAACAGAGTAAAATTTTGGAAATCAATCTGAAAATTTATTAAGTGTATGAAACTGAGATTTTAAAAGGGAAATAAGATTATGAATTTATAAACTGGGTTTATAAAAAGTGGAGGAATATATCAGTGGATATTTGGAAGAATAAATTCAAGGGGGGAATTTACTAAAGGAATGGATAAATTTGTTTAAAAATAAATAGCGATTTATTTTTAAAAAAAGATGTGAAAGAGAAGCGTATTTCCCTGGATAGCCAAGTACGTTTTCAAAACAAATTTTTAAAATATAAGTTAAAGGTTTTAATGTTGTTTTAAAAAGCATGTTTTAGAAAATTTATCATTAAATATTTAAATTTTAAAGCAAGTATTTTTCAAATTTATTTTTAGTAGAAATTATTTTAAAATGACTTGGTATTATGTTTTAAAGGATAAAATCTAGTTTATATTTTATTAGGAAGCTTTATTTTAAATATTCTCGAAGTATATATATCCTTGAATAAAGTATTAAAGTAGTTTTAATTTAAATGTTTTGTTTAAAGTATATTTCATAATATGGTATTTTAAATTATTTTAGAAATCTAAAGTGTTTGTACTTGGTGTTTTCAATGGAAATAAATATTTGGGGAATTATCCCATAAGAGGAGTGTGGTTCGAAACTGTTTTCAAAAGGGTTGAAAATGGAAATATGTCTTGCGAAGATATTTATGAGGTAAATAAATAATTTTGGAAAATTATTTATTGTTTGATGGATGTTTGTGAATGTTAATTGATAGTTAAATCACTGACTATCAATATTGGCTAAATGCGCTGATCGTTTCGAAGAGACCGGGATCGGGATTTATTTTCTGAAAACCACTTCGATCCGGTTTGTACGTTTTTGTAGGAAAAACGAGTTTGGGAATCGAAGATGGAGCAGTAAAGTGCAAGGCCGAATCGCTACTAATCCTGAGGGTGATTCCAAAATGGATGTAGTAGGAATAGTGCCTTCGGTACCGTTCGAACCCGGGACGGACTTGTATGGACGAATGCTTTTGGAACATCGTCGGGTGGACAATGGGCATTCTAAGGGATATGTTCTAAAAAGGTAATGCTTAGCCTCAAGCCTCATCAACCGGGAATGACTGAAAATCAGGGGTTATGCAGCAAGGCTATGTGGGTAGCGCCCATTAGGGTGAGGTCATCCCTATCTAGATGTCCCTTTTTATTTCGGCAGTGTGGCGGTTGGTCGGCCAACCGTGGGGTGATCTTACTAGGAATTACCCTTAGGTTGTTCCGGTCTTGTGTTGCAGGGGATCGGGCGTGGTCCTCGGTACACTGATCTAGACCAGGTACTGTGACAGGTGGTACCCCAGTGCCTAGTCATTGTATGGAATCCAATCTCCAATAAGCGCCTGTACGATTTTGATTGTGCCCAACTATTGCTGAAACGTGAGATGCAAGCATTTCAGCTAGATTCTATTTTACTTTCAATAGACACTATTATAATATCAGACGGATTTGATAAAAAGTGTTTTGGCTATCGTAAGGTAAAAACCCGACATATTTATTTGTGGCGTGGTCTTACGAGATGCTTTGATTTCAAGGGTTTGGAAAACTTTAATAATCCAATTGAGTGTGTTTTCTCACGCTGGTTTTCCAGACAGACTCGGGTGTTATTTTATTATAATGCTCGGGTCAGACCAAGTATTATAGACTACAATAAAGGATACTGTGGAGCTCAGGAGACAAGCTGGATGGCGAGACGTATCACTCGTACTTGATGTTTATTCCGCTGTGTTGTATATTCTGTGTACTCTGTTTGTGGGACAAGTTAATATAACTGTCCAGTATTTGATTCTGATGGTATTGTACTCTGATGATGTAATGTATAAACAGATAAAAATTCTTGTTTAAAAATTAGTGATTTATCTATTATATTTTATTCCGCTGCGATGGTTATATTCTGATGTTGTCTTCTATTTTCTTCTTCTACCTCTTTCTTCTTTAAACCAAATGGTTCGTATTTCCGTTCTTCTTGAGTTGATTTGATGGAGATTAATGTCAATTTCAAGGGGTATGGAACTGCGGGTCGTCACACTTGGTATCGGAGCTGAAGGTTAAGCGAGAACCTTGGCTCTGGTGGGGATTACTCATTTGAAATAGAGTCCATAGTACTCTAGAATGAGTTTGAGTGTATATGAGTGCGTATTTGTCAGTGAATATAAAATGGTTTTATATTGTGTTGATTTATCGGTTGAGTGTTTATGGATTCTGGTCGATACGTGGGATGCCACGACATCGATAGGGTTTCTAAACTCTTGAATGAGATAAACCGACACAGTATTGTTTTAAAATAGGGTAAATGAAATAATTTTGCCAGAAACTATTTTCGTGTAGGAAAGAAACAATTTTCCCTAAACTATTATACTATATGGTTGCTTGATTGTTAGGAAGTGATAATATTGAATTATCATCATTATTTTATGGAAATTAAATAAGGAATAATGGTATAACCAAAGATTTGGAGATAAATTCATTTAACAAATGAAATTTATAAATATGAATTGAAAGTATAACGAAATAAATTCATATACAAATGAAGTTTATAAATGTGATTTATAATTGGAAATGAAAAAAAATTCTAGAGTAATGTTTGAATATAAATTGGATGGATTTGAAATTTGGAATTTTGGGAAGTTTAAATTCCTTTGAGTTTGAAAATAGTTTTCAAAGGTTTTGGAGAAATAATGGTGGAATTATTTTGGAAATATTTCTTTGAATTGGATTTGAAATCTGGAGAGATTTGGAATTTAAAAATATTTGGAGGGGTTTTAAAGAGATAAAAGCACTAAACTCTCTTCAGTCGTTGGAAAATAATTCCGATGATGATCGCGACATCATCAGTGTTCATTTTCGAGTTTCCAAGAGAGAAATTGCTACCTGGATGTTTTGGATTAGTGTTTGTTTGCAAAACTGGGTTTGGTTTTAAAATTCAAAGGGATAATTGGATATACCCAAGAAGTTTGGATGTGATTAATTTCAAAGGTGCTTTTGAAATTTTGGGAAATTGTTTAAACTCTAGAATCTTATTTAAAATGTTTATGGAATAATAAAAATATATACTTGGCTAAATAAAATGTATAATCCCGAGTTAAAAAGTAAAATGTGAATGGGATTGATAGTAAATGGATGAAAGTATGGATATAAATAAGTTGTGACTTATAAAATTTAGAAGTAGGTTGGAAACCAATTTGGTAAGATAGAAGTTGAATTGTGAATTAAACGCGGGTTATAAATAAAGATTCAGCTTAGATTGTGAATGAATTAAATGTAAGTGGGAATGTTGTCAAATGAAATGGAATTGGATTATAATAGAAAATGATTTGAGATGCAAATAAAATCCAATTCGAGTATAAATGAGTTAAATATGTGCTTGGATATTATTTTGATAAATTGAGAATATGAATTAAAATTTAAAATGGTTATAAGCTTCAGTAATTATTTATTCACATGAATATAGTTGAATTGCGTACAAATAAATGGTCGTTTGATGGAAACGAGATTAAATAAATTCAATGAATTGATAGAAGTGAAATAAAATCGATTTTGAAATCGATTGAATTGAATATGAGCTTGTTTGGATTAAAAATGAATTGAATGTAAGAAATTGAATTGTAAACCATTAAAATTTAATGAAATGGCTTATGAATTGGTTGGAAGCAATTGAATTAGTTTTGAAATCATATAATTGGCTTATGGAAAGTGTTTAGAGTAGATTGCTAATGTTATGCATGTGTAGCTATTGAAATTAAGTGAAATGTTAATAAACTTTGTATATTTGTCACTTACATATTTAAATTGAGTAAGTACAGGTTTAGGAAAGCCGTTTGGCTGGATTGGGTCATGCAAAATGCTAAAATAATAATCCGCTAGCTTAAAAAAATTCTAAATAAGGTACGCCTACGCAATAAAAATAGGAAATATGAACTGTTTTTGTTTTTCCGACCGTGTGGGTCGATGTATATATATTTATATCTCTTGTCAAATTGCAAAAGCTCCTCCGTACAAAGGAGACTCTGCCAAAAAAATTCGAAATTTTGGGAGTTAGAAATTTTTTAAAATTTTCACTAACGACAAATGATTTAAAATTTGTAAGCAAAAAGAATTGAAATTGAATATTGAAATCTAATTTAAATTTGTGAATGTAAAGAAAGGTGAAATCAAAGAAATTGTTCGAAGAAACTAAAGGAAGAAAAGGTTTACAAATAAACCTTTATTTGGGATTTTAAATAAATTAGTAAGTGAAACTAATAAAAGGAAATGGTTAATTAAATATGGGTTGAGATAAGATGAATAAAATTCAATATTCAAAGCTTGAAGATGAATTAAATTCAAGTAGAATTGAACATGAAAATTTGGATAAAAGATGGAAATAAAAGTATTGAAGTTTGAAAGTAATTAGTAAATTGAAGCAACTTGAAATTTATATGGAATTGGAATTCAATTTGAATCTAAAATTCAATAGTCAAGTAGTGAAAATGAATATAAGAAATATTTATATTGAACTTAAGAAATGAAAGGATGAAATTCTTAAGTAAATTAGTATTGGAAATATACTAAGTAATTTTGGAATGGAGAAATATACCAAGTGAATAATTGAATGAAGATTAAAACTGGAAGTTGTGAAAAGGAAAATTGTGGATAAGTGAATAACAATCAAAATAAATGTGAATAAAAGAGAATTGATATAGTTGATAATCAATTGGAATTAATACGTAGGATGTACGTATATTATCTTATTCGCATAATGGTTTGGTCCTGAATTCGAGCATAGAATTTCGAGATAGTTATATCGATCCGAGTTAGGATTTTTCACTCGATTTTCGACGGCGAACCCTGGATATGGATTTTGATTGATTCTGGATATTCTCTATCATAGTTTGTGGCTATGCAAGGAGAATGACGGTTTCTGATCAAGAAACCAGATCTGAGTCCGCACTAGGAAGTCGGGTGGATGATACTAGTTCGGAAGTGAAATTGTGTGATTGAGCGATCAGATTTGCTATTGCGTACGGATGATATATGTGCATCATACGGGCTTAAGTAATGCAAATATTGAAAATTTGTAAAGGGAGTGAATAAAATGATTTTAGAACTATGATTGGGTGTTATTGCTAAGTAAGACACAGGTGTTTAAAAAGCAAAAAGGAAATTGGGATTTTTGATTTCAGGAGAAAAATTGTATTGCCGACAAAAAGGTAAGTATTTAAATTTCTATATGAAATATGATGGGTTTTGATCTAGCCACTTGGCTTTTTTTTTCTTTTGAAATCTGGGGCCTGTTGAGGCATTTTGTAGTTGTACAAAGCTAGCTGCGCAAAGGAGACGCTGGCAAAAAAATTTGAAAATTTAAGGAGTTAGAAAATTTTGATAATTCAAAATTTGGTTTTGAATTTAAATTTGAATTGTTAAGTAATATTGTTGGGAACTAATGGATAAGCTGGAAAGTTAGAAAAAGAATTAGTGTGTCTTTGATAAAAAGAATTGTTTTAAAAACTATTTGGGTTGAGAAAATAGTTAACGGGGATTGAATCATTCTTCCTAACCAGTAATTTCGGGGACGAAATTCTTTTAAGGGGGAGGAATGTGACGACCCGGAATTTTTGGATATTTGAAATGGGAATATTTAATTGATTTTAAATATTCAAAGGGGTAATTTTTACTTGACTTTCAAATATAACCAATTATTGGATAATTAAATTTATAAAATTGAAATAAATTGTTCAACTTATTTCAAAGTATTAATAAATCGTATAATTATTATGCTAGGTCAAAATCGTGAAGAACTCAAGCCGAAATGGAAATAGGTTGCAAACAAAAATCAAAGGTGAGTTAATCTCACTCAAATTGGATTGCTAGTGAATTTAAATAGTTAAATTTAAATTATTGGTTGACTGGTTTAATTGTCTGGATGTGATATTATATATAATAGTATATATATATTGGAGTGATTGATTTCCCGCATTATATAGCGGATGAGACCCTATGCGCCGCATAATAGCGGATGATATATAAACCCATATACCGCGATATTCCACCTCGAAGTGGAATTGGTATTGTGCTAACATCTGTGGATGCAGGGAAACAGGTTGGAGGGATCCAACTGGATTCCTTAAAATTATTTAGATTGTTCAATATTCTGTGTTATGAATATTTGATATTCTGTGATGAATTATATTGATAACTGAAATGTTGGATGCTATGGTTTGATTGGATATATTTGAACATTGAGTTATCAAATATATAGAATTGGATTTTTGAAAGAAAATATAAGAGAGAATTTTTAAGTAAAGAAATTATAGAGATTTCGGATAAATTAAAAAATGATTTAGAAAAGATAAAGGTTAATTTCTTTTAAATTCCAAAGTATGGAAGAGGAGATTTTTAAGTAAACGAGAATATATGAATATTAAAGCCTAAGTGATGTTAATTAAAGGAATAATAGATTATTTCTAAAATTCAAGATTTTGAATGGTTAAGGAAGGATTAAAGGAAGAATTCACAATAAATATGAAGTTGGTATTTTCAGTTCAAATAAGATTTTAATAAAAGAGTAAATCTTAAATTAATGGGCTCTTAAATAAATTTGGAAAGTAAGGGAATTTATTTTTAACAGAGTAAAATTTTGGAAATCAATCTGAAAATTTATTAAGTGTATGAAACTGAAATTTTAAAAGGGAAATGAGATTATGAATTTATAAACTGGGTTTATAAAAAGTGGAGGAATATATCAGTGGTTATTTGAAAGAATAAATTCACGGTGGGAATTTATTAAAGGAATGGGTAAATTTGTTTAAAAATAAATAGTGATTTATTTTTAAAAAAAAATGTGAAAGAGAAGCTATTTCCCTGGATAGCCAAGTACGTTTTAAAAACAAATTTTTAAAATATAAGTTAAAGGTTTTAATGTTGTTTTAAAAAGCATGTTTTAGAAAATTTATCATTAAATATTTAAATTTTAAAGCAAGTATTTTTCAAATTTATTTTTAGTAGAAATTATTTTAAAATGACTTGGTATTATGTTTTAAAGGATAAAATCTAGTTTATATTTTATTAGGAAGCTTTATTTTAAATATTCTCGAAGTATATATATCCTTGAATAAAGTATTAAAGTAGTTTTAATTTAAATGTTTTGTTTAAAGTATATTTTATAATATGGTATTTTAAATTATTTTAGAAATCTAAAGTGTTTGTACTTGGTGTTTTTAGTGGAAATAAATATTTGGGGAATTATTCCATAAGAGGAGTGTGGTTTGAAACTGTTTTCAAAAGGGTTGAAAATGGAAATATGTCCTGCGAAGATATTTATGAGGTAAATAAATAATTTTGGAAAATTATTTATTGTTTGATGGATGTTTGTGAATGTTAATTGATAGTTAAATCACCGACTATCAATATTGGCTAAATGCACTGATCGTTTCGAAGAGACCGGGATCGGGATTTATTTTTTGAAAACCACTTCGATCCGGTTTGTACGTTTTTGTGGGGAAAACGAGTTTGGGAATCGAAGATGGAGCAGTGAAGTGCAAGGGCTAATCGCTACTAATCCTGAGGGTGATTCCAAAATGGATGTAGTAGGAATAGTGCCTTCAGTACCGTTCGAACCCGGGACGGACTTGTATGGACGAATGCTTTTGGAACATCGTCAGGTGGACAATGGGCATTCTAGGGGATATGTTCTAAAAAGCTAACACTTAGCCTCAAGCCTCATCAACCGAGAATGACTGAAAATCAGGGGTTATGCAGCAAGGCTATGTGGGTAGCGCCCATTAGGGTGAGGTCATCCCTGTCTAGATATCCCTTTTTATTTCGGCTGTGTGGCGGTTGGTCGCGCCAACCGTGGGGTGATCTTACTCGGAATTACCCTTAGGTAGTTCCGGTCTTGTGTTGAAGGGGCTCGGGCGTGGTCCTCGATACACTGATCTAGACCAGGTACTAGACAGGTGGTACCCCAGTGCCTAGTCATTGTATGGAATCCAATCTCCAATAAGCGCCTGTACGATTTTGATTGTGCCCAACTATTGCTGAAACGTGAGATGCAAGCATTTCAGCTAGATTCTATTTTACTTTCAATAGACACTATTATAATATCAGACGGATTTGATAAAAAGTGTTTTGGCTATCGTAAGGTAAAAACCCGACATATTTATTTGTGGCGTGGTCTTACGAGATGCTTTGTTTTCAAGGGTTTGGAAAACTTTAATAATCCAATTGAGTGTGTTTTCTCACGCTGGTTTTCCAGACTGACTCGGGTGTTATTTTATTATAATGCTCGGGTCAGACCAAGTATTATAGACTACAGGAAAGGATACTATGGAGCTCAGGAGACGAGCTGGATGGCGAGACATATCACTCGTACTTGATGTTTATTCCGCTGTGTTGTATATTCTGTGTACTCTGTTTGTGGGACAAGTTAATATAACTGTCCAGTATTTGATTCTGATGGTATTGTACTCTGATGATGTAATGTATAAACAGATAAAAATTCTTGTTTAAAGATTAGTGATTTATCTATTATATTTTATTCCGCTGCGATGGTTAGATTCTGATGTTGTCTTTTATTTTCTTCTTCTACCTCTTTCTTCTTTAAACTAAATGGTTCGTATTTCCGTTCTTCTTGAGTTGATTTGATGGAGATTAATGTCAATTTCAAGGCGTACGAAACTGCGGGTCGTCACAGGTTATAAAAGAAATTATCAAAACAATATTTATAATTGAATTCTTCGAACTAATTTTTAAATCTGTCAAATATTTGGATCGCTTACAAAATTCACTATCCAAAGAAATATAATGGATATTATTATGTTTAAACATTTTCCAACTTAAGTAGTAAAAACGGGCAGATAAAATAGAAAAGTTGATAAATAATATACAATGATAGAGGGATATAACACAAAAAACATAGGAAAAACTTGTTCTCATGGAAAAAACTTTGAATAAAAACAAAATATTAAATCCACATCTCAACAAAGAAGCACTAAATTTGTTGAATCAGTGAGCCATCAAGTAATTTGGAGTGAATCGACGATGGATTTAGATGTTATGAAACTGTTCATCTGTAAAACAAAAATCCTTAAATTCATCTGAATATCAAATCATTTAGTCTTGAATTTCTTATAATCTATGGTCAAAGAAACCAAAATACTATTTTTAACAATTTGATTTGAAAACATTGGCAAAGAAAGTAGAAAAGTTAAGGTTTTTACTATTAGCATCTTCCTTTCAAGATTCTAAACTGTGTATTTGAATCAAATTCCTAGCCAACTGCTTTGTTTGGATCAGGATTTTGATCATGATGGTTAAACGATGAAGAAGAAACTGTAAATTAATGCAACAAATGAGATAGAGAGAAAAAAAAACTATTTATGATTTACAGTGAAGGAGCACCAAGGAGAACAACACGGGTAATGACAAAAGTGTAGTTCATTAAGTTAATTTTCATTGAATTGCAAAAAGGATAATTTTGTAACTTCAATGCTTCATCATGATGTTTTCTCATTATATATAGATAAATAGCTTTAGCACTTTATTACTAAAACTTGCTTTAGGTTTTTTCGGATTCGAACTCGTTTCGATCGCACAACGACAAATGGAATAATTTACTAAGTGCACTACAACGTTCGCCTAAGCAAATATCCAACCGTTACTTAGAAGATTATTTAGATTACTATAAAACAAATCGAGACGTTTTCCCTGAACTATCCAAAGAAAATATATCTTACTTAAAATTCTCTTTGAAATATTTATACTTGTAAATTCCTCCAACTAATACTATTATTACTCTTTTCTAAAAATTATTTGAAATCTTTTCCAAAGACATCGGGATTTAAATTCAAAAATCCATCTTACTTTATAAGACACATCTTATAAAAAAAATTCATATAAATTTATCTTTATACAACAACTTCCTTTATTATAGTAACCATTTTAACAAAATAAACCTGTTAAACCTAAATTATTAATGAACGCCTTATAGTCAAATCATGAAACTGAATTCAGAAGGTGTTCGTACGTATTTTATTTAACCAAACAACAAATGCTCATAAACTGGTCAAGCATAAATAATCAATCAACAAATGATGATAAATAAATATCATCCTTTCCTAACAATAATCATAATAGAATAACTATATCACTTTTTGGAAACTATTTTTTCATATATAAAATATAAAATCTAGGTAAAATTATTTCATTTACCAATTTCAAAAACAATATAAAACATTTTATAGCACTAACAAAACACGCTCTCATGTAATACACTCACTCATTCTAGGGTGTCACTTACCCTATCTATAATGAGTTTACCTCCACTGGAACCATGGTTCTCGCTTAACCTTCAACTCTGATACCACATTGTGATGAGCCGCCTTTCCGATCCTCAAAAGTCGATACTAATACATCTTTGGTATTCATGTGTAGAACATTCAAGTGCTGGAAAGACAGATTATTAGGGTGAAAGAAAAGAAAAAACATAATAGACTCTCACATCGTGATAAGTAATATATAATATCCAAATGATCTTTACAAAGAAAACTGTAATTTTCATATAACAAATCAGAGTAACTAACCTGTCATCAGTCAAGAAAGTTATAACATCATGTCCTTACAAATGCTAAAAAATACAAACAAGTAATGCAGCAGAAAAAATATAAGTATGGGAATAAGTCTTAGAGATATCCAGCTCATCTCCTGAAGCTCCAGATCATCCAAAGCTAACTCTGGAAAAATACTCGGGTCTGACTTGAGTATTATAAGAAAATAACATCATGATCAGTTTAGTAAACTAGCATGAGAAACTCAAATCTTATGGATTGTTATATTTACAAAACCCTTTCAAAAATAAAAGGTATCTCGTAAAACCACGCCGCACATAAACACGAACGAGTTTTTATCTTATGATAACCAGTCCATTTTATATGAAAATCTAGTGATATTATAATAATGTCTAGGGTTTAAAATAAACATTGAATCATAGCCGAAATGGTTAAATTAGTTACATTCAATAGAATAATTAGTATACAACTAAGTCCGTAAAGGCACGTATTGGAAAATGGATTCCATACAGTGACAAGACTGTGTAGGTATGACCTTGCATAGTACACTTATAGAAAAATGTACCGAGAGCCTTAGCTAACTCCCCACGGATCATGATCGGTCTACCCCTTCCTGGATAGTACCGAATATGTCATCACACCGGTTGCGGCTAACAACAGTACCGAGTCCCAAGAATACATAAATCCATAAATATCGATCTAGATTAGGTAATGACCATACCCTAATGGGTATGACCCATATAGCTTGGAAACATATTCCCTCTTTTTAGTCATTAACGGGTGTGAGGCTTGAAGCTATGTTTTACATTTTAGCAAATCCCACTTGGAATGCTAACACTACCCTGTAGATAATAATGCAATGCCACCATTCATTCATACAGGTTGTTCAGGATATAAACAAACTGAAGGTGCTACTTCTACTGCTTCCTCAGGATTAGTAGCAAGTAGCCTTTGCACTTCAAATAACTCCATCTTCGATTCCATGAACTTCAAGACGTTCTAGTTCGAATGCTTATGCTAGTTAGAAGTGGTTTTCGATAACTCATGCTTATCTGATCCCGATCTCTCTAAAACAACAATCGATAGTTTTCGGTTGACTCAATCTTGGTTCTATCAAAAGTAAGCAGATTATATAAGAGTCCCAAAAGGATCTCTAATATAACCCTTAAAGCGAGAGACGATTTACAAAAATGAGTTCTCCCAAGGGAATCTCAAACCGTATGAAATTGTGAAGCTTTTATATACTTCTTAAGTCAAAATAGATCAAGTTATCGATAGTGGACAAACCACTCTCTGGTGTAAGTATATAGTTTGCATATAGAAAATCAGACATCATAAACTTATCACCACTTTTCGATTTCAACCCTATACCATCCCTCGATTAAAAATGAGTTAGACAAGTAAGAGAACCACCCTTGCCTAGACGTACATTCTAAAACTCTCACAGATAGAAACAGGCTTCGATACCTCGAAATTTAGTGTCGAGTATAAGATGAAGTACTTTCCATATACTTAATAAATCATGATCCATTTATCCAAATTAACCCTCTTATACTTGTCACGTTTCCGATATTTCGATTTCTCTATCCTTGCCCAGAATCAAAGTCAAATAAGTCGAAGCAATGGTTGCTCCGGCCTTGCCTTAGTTAAAATACTATGATTCTAGATCTCATAGATAGAGGAAAATTTAATCATCGGCTTTTAATGCTAAATATAAGACGACCTATTTTCCATAAACGTGTCAACATTTTAGCACTACTTTATCATATTTGTTTTGTGTTACTTAATGGCACTGACAAAGAAATCCCTTGCATAAAGCAAAGTCTTTTCTAAACAATCGTAAAAACCTACTCCAAAAACTTATTTCCAGTCTTCAATTTCAAACTAGTAATTTTCATTGGTTAGAAATGAAACCGTTCAAGTTGGGGTATCATTACCTCTCAAACCTTGACTCAACAACACTTATAACTTTCAAAATAAAATAGGTTTCCTACCTCAAAGTCTAGAAATTAAAATAGGATCCAAGAGTTCCAACATACTTGTTCTTAAAAACGTTTTTCGAAAATCACTTATTTAAACCAAAGTCTGATGAAAAAGGCAACATCTTTTCCTTTATATAAGTAAACATATTTTAATTGATAAATTCCAAACCACTCTAAAACATCTTCCCTTTACATAAGTAAACAACTTATTTAATAATAGCAAAGGGTTCTAAATCAACTTCATTTCCAAATTCTCGAAACCATTTACTATAACAAAAATGTTATAGTCCATAATCTTTTTTCTTTTCTCGGAAATATTTATTACAACAATAGTGTTGAAATCCATGCTTCATTCCTCTTTTTAAAATTTCTTTTAAAATTGTTTAAAATAAGTTTGAAACTTATATTTAAAACATCCCCTTAAAGATGATCTCTTTTAACAAAACTTGACTTTGAAAATAAAGGAGTAAAATTTAAACCTCTTGTTTAAATAACTAAATAAAATTTTAAAAATATATTTAAATCTTCAAAATTCCTTTTAAATACTTATAAACATATTTGAAAAGACTTTTCAAAATATCTTACATAGACAACTCTTTTTTGCTTTACGAAAATCATTGATTTTTAAACTACATCCATAGCGACTATCGCTATATGGACTGTAACTTTTAAATTTTATTTTGTAAATCAAATAACCTTTAAACTCCATTTTCTTTCTATATTTTAAACCACTTTAATAACTTTGCAAAAAACATTTAAAACAAAAGTCAAGTTCGGAAACCATTTCAAAACATATTAAGAAAACAAATGGTAAATCGCTTAAAAGAAAGCATAGGACTTTAATGTCGTAATAAAACCAATAATAAGTAAGTTAGCTATAACTAAGAAACATTCACTTTCAATATACACAAACATTTACATAACCAATAATATATGTGAATAAAAATCAATAAGGCAAGGAATCCCTTAGGATCCCTCTACAAATTTTCCATTCTTCGAAGCGCTTCCTTAGTGACATATTCGCTACGAAGACACTTCGACTTCCATTCACTTTGCTCTTCTCCCCTGCAACACCATGGTTATTTTGTCATCCTCTTTCAAATGAAGATCAACAACATCAATATATACACATCACAAATACATACATACAACACTATAGGCTAGCACTAAATTATCACAACATTTTGTCAATTTTAAAACCAATTTTATAGCAACAAAATCTCATTTTAAATTCAACCAAAAAGGACACTACTTCCTCTTACAAGCAACCAAACACCTCAACATCACTTCCTCTCCTTGCTAGCTCTTGAAAACTCCCTCCCTAAGCCCCTAGCTCATAGTCCAAGGCCCAACTTCCCCGACATACGCACGATCTAGGCCATTTGGGAATTTGGGTGCTAAATTTTGGATTTTTGAGGCGGTGGTGTTAACTATGATGTCGATAGGATTACACTTGATTTTGATTTGATTTAAATTACAAAAATTATATATATTTATTTATATAAATATAATTGAATTACAAAAATTATTTCAAATATTAACTAAAAATAACTTATAGTATATATCATGTTTAATGAAATATAATTTTTTTATTAACTTATATATGTGTGTGTGTGTATTATATACACATTACTAGTTTTAAATTAATTCATATATATATATATATATTATACATAAAAGCTGCACTGTCCTCAGTCAGGTCAGTGAATTTTTTTTATTTTTTTTAGTTGAATGTATTATCAACAATAACATTATAAAAAATTCAAAATCCATATTAATTTAACTAAAAAATTATTGAAAAATAATTTTCTAAATCATAGTATATATTTTCATATTATTTATTTTTTCCAGAATTTTTTTATAATTTATAATATGTATAAATGCATTTTATCTTTTTAACTAATTTTAAATAATATAATAATTATAATATATATATATATATAATTTTTTTATTTTTCTATCGCATGCTTTTCATATATGAATAAAATTTTCAAAATATTTTTGCTAATTTATAAATATATATGCATTTTATATACTTAACTAATTTTAAATAATATAATAATTAATATATATATATAATAAATATTATTTTTTTTATTTTGCCATCAATCGCTTTTCATATATGAATAAAAATTTTGAAATATTTTTAATATATATATTATGATTTATTATTTTATACTTAGATATAAACAATAATTATTAAATAAAATAATTTTAAATAATTTTTTTAAGATTTGGCCATAAGAAAAATATTATATTAAACAATGATAAATTATTTTATTTGTACATATAAATATAATTATCCAATGTGACAACATAGTTTTATACAGATTTATTATATCGACAATTATCTAGCAACCTATAATATGAAACAATAATTGATTAGAATATAATTTGAATTAGTAAATGTGACGAATACCCATCAAGAAGGCCAAATGTTCGCATGTTGAAACGTTGATGATAACGCCTTACACCTATCATAATCTAAAAGATGCTAGCTCCGAATTAGTGTCCCCTGGCTATCGAATTGAAATGTTTTTGATAGTTTTTGGCTTGGATTTTTGGAGATGGAGAGAATGTGGTATCTAGTCAAAAATTGTAGAGGAGAGGGTGAAAAAAATTCAAGTGATAAGTGAGGGTATGGTGCTTAGATAAAAGAGGAAAGATGGAGGGAAATGTGGATCTTATCCTTGTATTTCTCTTTACCACTTCATTCTTTTTACCTAATCAAAAGCCCTCCCTCAACCCAACAATTGGCTGGCCATACCATGCTTCCTCTAGCTAAAATTTTCTTGCCCCATATGGGCCTCAAACCCAGCCAAGCCCGAACAAAAAATCCTGCATTTAAATCCAATTTAAACGCGTACCAATATTGTGTATCAATTAATATATTTATAACTATTACAAACACACTATTTCATATTGTTCAATACACATCAAATAAATTTTATAACCAATATTTCATAAATATTAATTGATTTAATTAATTTATAACAATTATAATTTAATTAAATTGGGTGGTAATACGAGTATTCAACGTTTCGGTTATGTGACTCTTAGGTGTAAATTTTGTGAGCTATTGTTATCGAACAATCCAAATATTAATGTTCACACTTCACTTAGCAGATGGCGCGACATTACGATCAAATTTATCACTTACTTGGTATTAGTAAAATCCATATTTACTTTCTTAAGCGTTACTCGATAGTGACAATTATTTATATTATTTCTTAGGTGTAAATTTTGGCATGACCGTTGGATTTCGATTTTGCCTCTTAAGATAGAATTTAAGGATCTGTATGAAATTTGTAACTTTAAGTATGCTTTAATCAACGAAGTATATTCTCCAGAAAATGATCCTCCTTGGAATTTCAGTTTTAACAGAATTTTAGTTGATTCAACTTTTAGACAACTTTCTTTGCTTTATGCCAGATTAAATCTTTATAATATTGATAATGATAATGATTTTATTAGTTGGGAATGGGATAAAAGTAAGAAATATACTTCTAATTCTTTCTACAGATTCATCAATTTTTCGGGTACAATAAATAATTCATTTAAATATATGTGGAAATCTAATGCTCCTCCCAAATCCAAAATTCACATGTGGTTAATTCTTCATGGAAAACTTAATACAATCGAATTTTTAAAAAGAAAAAATATTCAAAATGATAATAAATGTTATTTTTGTAATCTGTATCTTGAGGACATTAATCATATATACTATAGTTGTATGGATTCTAATTACATTCTAATTAATACTCTTAAAATTTTTAACTTCAATATTATAACTAAAATTTTGGATTGTGAATTTTTCTGGAATAATTATAGATTCAAGTTCAAAAAGAATATTAGATTTTTACTAGACACTTTATTCATTATTATTAGTTGGTTTATTTGGTTTGAAAGAAATCAAAGAATTTTCAAAAATAATAAGTGTCATTTTAACAAATTGATTTTTACAATTTCTTCATTTTGTTTTAATTGGATCTCTAACCCCAAATATAAATTAGCTAAAAATATCCTTTTCAAAAGGTATCTTAACAAGGTTAATTATAATATTAATTTTTTTAAACACAACAATAATTTTTTTAACATTAATAATAGTATTATTAATATTTTCTCTAGTTTAGATGATGTTTTCGCTTCTAATCATAACTTACTTATGATTAAAGGTTCATAAGATTGATCCGTCTCATTATTTGTACTAGTCTCTGTTTGGTATTGGTTTTTAAGTATTTTATTTATTCTGTTATTGTCCAGTTAGTCTTAATTAGGTTTTTATTTCCTTCTTAATACATATATATGTATATTTATTATATAAATATACATATATGTGTATTATTCTAATTTTTTCCTTTAGTCATTTTCCAGTTACAGATATGGGAGATAGGATATCAGGTTCATTTTGCAGGTTTTCATATCTTCATATGCTGGACACCAGATGGTAGAGAGGTCAGCAGAGCAGAGTATCTTCATCCAGGACTACTAGCAGTTTCTCCTCAAATTTAGGATTCTGCTATCTTCATCATGGAGTAGTTTTTTCAGGAGGATACATTCTTCAGTTTGGTTCCCCTTTCTCTTGATCAGAGGTTTCAGAGCGGTTTCTCTTTTCAGCAGATCCACTTCAGAGCAGATTCTTATTCACCTCTCCTGTTTCAGTTAGTTGGAGCTTCCTCATTAGTCTAGGACGTCTTCCTATAGTTTTTTGTTTTTTTCCTCTAGTTTTTTAGGTATTTCTAACACCTTAATATCGGGCAGTGGCCATGCCGGAGCTCGATATTGGGGTGTGATGGGTGGTGGCCTTGCCGGAACTCATCTTAGGAATACTTGAGATTTGATATATATGTATTTGGTTTTAGTTACCTGCCAGGCATGTTGGCAGCACTTTATATTCATGATATATATATATATTCGCATGTGTGTTCTCCTCTATTCGTAGAGGATCACACATTATTCTCAAAAATATATCACTTTGGACTAATGGAAGTTGGTAATGGTCAAAATTCCAATATTGTCCATATTCAACTTTATAATCCGATACAAAGTCTTTGGTTTAATAATAATAATTATCATTAACCGAATTACTATGGCCAAATTTTTTGACTTTGAGTTGACTTTAGTTGACCTTAATACTAATCTCATATAGCTGAGGAGACGGATCCACTCTTGAATAGCTTTTCACTTCTAATACTTTCACTCGACCCTACAATAATCATTCGAGGTCCTTGTGCCATGATTTAACTATAATCGAAGCGAAGCTTTCGTATTGAAGGTTAACAGTATTCTCAAGTCAAAAGAACTATATGAAATAGTCACATCAATATTTTCTGCCTAACCTTAGTTATATTAACCAACAGAAACTATCTAGTGAGTCATTACATAGTTTTCCAATAACTGTCAGTAAGTAACACCTTGGTGCCCTTAGCAGTCATGAGTAATATATTGCCCAACATTTAGAAAGCATTACGTACTCTGGTCTCAATCGATGCATCAGCATCTATTCTCATACATCTTGACTAGGAATATTTAAAACGGTATGTTTATTTTATTATGATAAATCACTCATGGTTACAACACCTTGTAACTACTATCACAAGACATCATTTATGGATTTTCTATTAAATATAATTTTAACTAAATTAATTAATTAATATAAAATATTATATCAAGTATATAATAGAAAGAAAATGCTTTTTATTTCGAACAAGATTGGTTATCGAGTTAGATATATATAATAAAATACATAATTGTCCCTAGGGAATACCCCTAACTCTATCAATATATTGGAACAAAAATTCAAAATAATGATTTAGAACATACCATTTGCATATAAAAACCAAGTGTCTCAAAGATAGTAAGAGCGATACCGAGTTTATGGGTTTTGAATAGGATCCAAGAACTGATATGAAAGTATCATTCAATAAGCATCAGAGTTGAGCAACTATTTTGATAGAAAAATCAAACAGTTCGAATTTCAGTCAAAATGCAGAGGGAATGCGTGTCTTTAAGAAAGAAGTATAAAGGTACTAGAATATTTCTAAAACTATAAGTAAACAATAAACTTATGATTGTTAATGATGTGCTCATATTATAGTCATTTTTAGTTTGGTTGTTTAATACTTGATAATGGATTTGAAATGACATCTTTTATAAATAGTATAAAAGTATGTTGGGATTGTCATATATGATATTCTTAGACGTCATATTAAAACGTTTAATGTGGAGCATATTGGATGGATTCCTTATGCATTAGCAATGAGAATGATCATATATGCTATAATGACTACTATATCGCTATTCGCTTACCTAATTGGTACATTAAGCGAGTATCAAATCTGAATTAAGATCACTAAATGGTCAGTAAGGATATTGTTGAGTATTTGCAAAATATTAGAGAATTGTTTATAAAAAAACGAACTCCTTAGTGAAGGAATATTCAGACTCGAACTTCATAAATGATATCGAGCATGTTATGTCAAGCCAAAATTCATATTCAGCCTCAGTTAAGGAGGTTTAAGTCGGAAATACTGCAAATGTGAGCTATGGCTAATTCAACTAATAGGCTATACGTCACCTTATATAGCACCACAATAAAAGCAATATATACAAATATAAATGCACAAATTTTTAACTAAGCTAGGGGTGATTCCAAAGGTTGAAAATCCCGTTATATTATTATATGGTAACAATGTCGTGACATAGATCATGAAAAAACCTAGAGCTCACTAGAATTTAAGAAACACATTCTAAAAAGTTCCACATGATAAAGGCTATTTATCAGTGTCGGAGAGAGTTAATTAACATAGTAGATAATTAAAAAAACATGACACATCCATTCACTAAGGGACTAGCTCGATGTTTTGAGAAAACCGATCAGAGGTATGAAAATAAGATTCCATAATTGATCCCAAGTATAGGTGGAAGATTTATAGAGTTAGGAGTACGCCCTAAGGGAAATTATATAATTTGTTATATATATCTAACTATGTGGCCGATCTTGTTCGTATAAAGGTATTTAACTTATATTATATACTTTTTTGGGTCACTTCATGATTTGTGTGCGTCATCCTTACGTATGGGCCATGCTATTCTTCTTTGTATCGTTCCAAATTTATCAGATGTCCCCAAAGGGACAATTATATACTTTATTTTATAGCGATATAATTGATTAAGTAATTAATTTAAAAGTATATAAATAAGTAAATCCTTAAATGAAATGTTATGTGATTATAGCTGCACATAGCTACAATTGTGAGTAATTAATAATAATAATAAAATAATATTTTATTTTAAATATTCTTGGTCAAGATGTTTCGAGAAAGTATCGATACACATATTGAAACCAGAGTACGTAATACTCTTCAAATGTTGGGTAGTGTATTACTCATGAATGCTGGGGGCACCAAGGGGTTACATTCTAATAGTTATTAGATAACTATGGAATGTCACATTTGAAAGTTTCATGTTGGCTAATAACAATAAGGTCAAACAGGAAATCTCAAAGTGACAGTGCTACACTCTTCGCTCGACTTGAAAATACTATGGAACTTTAATGTGAATTCTCCACTTTGATTATAGATAAATTATGGTATGATGATTCATCGAGCGACTTTAGTTGGATCTAGGTTGAAGCATTGGAACTGAAACACTATTCAATAGAGAATTTATCTCTTTGGTTATATGAGTTTAGTATCATGGTCAATTGTAGTCAACTCAAAATCAAAATCTCTGAGTAGAGAAGCTGCGACAACCACTAGCTAAGGTGACCAAAAACCAAATTTTGTAAATCCTGACGTGGTATATTGTTTATGAAGAAAATGTGTGTGAATAATCTTCACTAAATGGCACCGGTTAAGATATTATAAAATATGATTTTACTTAAAAGGTCTGTAAACGATGAATTTGTTAATTGATAAACCACTAACAAAGGTGATGTGTGAATGTTGATATTTGAATTATTCAAAATTAATTGCTAACTGAATTCATACCTCTAAGTCACACAACCATATTTTTGAATTCTTCGAAAAGCACATAATTTAATTAATTTATAAAATGTTGTAAATTAATTAAATTAATTAATATTTGAGAAGTATTAATTATTATTTAATTTATTTGATGTTTTTGGGTTGTTAATAAATATTTGGATGTATATATAAAATTTATGTAAGAGTGTATCAATATATGACATTGGTATATATTTAAATTGATTTTAGATTTAGTTAATTGCTTGACAAGAAGTTGGAAATAATTATCCATGTAAGGAATGATGTAATCTGCCACGCTAAAGAGAGAGGAAGGGATATGAATGAAGATTTGATTGAAAAATAATTGAAAATTAAAACTGCAAGTTTTAAAGAGTGAATAAGAAAGGTTTTTATTCTCTCATTAAAACATATTCTCTCATTCTTTTCTTTCTAGAATCCATTTTTTCTTTCCTTCACTTTTTTGTCTCTCATCATAACCTTCCATGGTCGAAAATCAAATGAGACATTTTCAAAATTCTATCAACTCCAAATCATATACAAGTATCAAATAAAATAAAGTTAAGTGGTTCATCCTTCTTTACAAAGCTGGGTGTGGATCTGCTATCATCTGAGGAAAAATCTCAAATCAAGATGTTGCAAATGGTAAGACTTTTCAGACTGGATCTAAGATGATCTACCATTCAAAGATGTGATCAATGACGACATCTTCAACGTATATCTTTGGTTTACATTTTAATTTACATGCATCATTTATTTGATAATTTGTATAAAGATTCTAGGTTTGCATATCTTTTCTCACCCAATTATCTATGATTAAACTGATGCGTTTTATCTATTAAGTAATACTGAATTATAGATCTTCGGTTTAAAAAATTTTATTTTTGGACATCATAATATAGATATGTATATATGTGTCTGTGTGTCTGTGTGTGTATCTGTGTGCATGTGCGTGTGTGTTTTTAAATTTTTAAGATGTTAAAACATAATTTAATATCTCAAAATTATTGTTTTAATTTGAATTTCAAATCTAAATTCAATATGTTATTTTACAAAAAGGTTTGATGCTATATCCATGGCTAAATTGAAACCTAACATATACAATTAATAACTTCAAATAGCCTAATAAATGGTGGTTATGATTTAAATGTTCTGAATTTAATGTCTCAAAATTATTTGTCATTCAAAATGTTATTTTATGAAATGTACATATATAAAGTGTAATTGCAAGCATTTGAATTTTTGAATTGGATCAAATATATGGCAATGAATGAAGGGGTGAATTAAGAAAGTTCATCTTATAAATTATTTACCAAATCAAAGTTAGATTTTTATTGATATTGAATTTCAAATCTAACATTTTGACTTTGTTAACTAAAAGAAAATTTGGCTGAAAACCTTATATATACATATACATAAATTTATTTTTTTGATATAGTCAAAGAGGCATTCGAATTTCTAGATCTAGTAAATGGTAATAAAGGAGCAGTAAATTAAGAAGAGTTTTTCTCTTGATCTCCTTCTATTTAAAACTAACATGTACTTTCAATTTTGTATTTTAACATATATAATTAAATGAATACATATTTAAATAATAGTTTTAAGATAGCGGATGCATATACAGATGAAGAATGTGTTGTTATAGATGTAATCCCAACATCTATATACGTACACATTAACTATGCAAACTATATTATTTGTTGTACATGCACTATATATACATGAGTATATTATGATATACACATATAATATACAAAATACCAAATAATTGAACTATTTGATTAACTAATCAGAAAATTAAATAAAATTTGATTTTATTTAAAGTAATTAGATTAGATCTAATAAACTCATTTAAACTTTATAGGCTCAAAACAGATCTAAATAGGGGAAAAAATTGAAATCAGCCTATTTACTCATTGCCAACCGGTCTGGTTCAAGCTACTGTTAGGCTGAAATGTGGAAACTTCTTCCAACTCTTTAGGCCTATAAAAATTTGAATCTGAAACCACTCTAAATCCAAACTCCAAATGCAATGAAAAGAAAGATCATTGAAAGATATGCAAAAACAACCAATCAATATCCTAACACTAAATCACAATCCGATCCAAACAAAACCAAATCACAATCTCAAGCAAACAATAAAAGCAATAATGAAAGTAAATCACACACAAGACTTATTATGGTTCCACTAACGTTGTGTTAGTGTACATCCACTTTGGAGAGAGTCTTTTTATAAATAATGAAATAGTACAAGAGATTGATTACAATGATCACTCAAAATTCTATCGAATTTGATTTGTAGTGTTTAGGAATTGAATAAACTTTGATGAAGAATTGCTTTTGCTATTTGAATGAACTTCTTCTCTTTTCAGATCTGAAATAGCCTTTTATATGATGAAAAAACGAATGGTAAATACTAAATTTGCCTCTTGAAGCAACAACCATCGTTACACAACAGCACGAACAAAACTGCCTTTAAAACAGCGATCAGACGTTTGAATTCCAGACTCCGACGTCTGAATTCACACCACCAAACGTCCGAACTCTAATTTTAGACCTATGAAAACGTCCAAAATGCAATGTGAAGTCTCAAAATGGTCTACATAGTCATTTAGACGCCTGAGTGAGGTATCTTAGACGTATGAGAACCTTCCTCCTGTAAACGTTTGTAGGTTTTGAGGCGATTGGGCTAGGGTTTCTAGGTGAGATCGACGGCAGGAGCAAGGCAGCGAGGGTTTCAGGAAGACGAGGGTTTCAGGCCGAGACAAGAAGACGAGGAAGAGACAAGGCAGCGGGTAGAAACATGAACGAGGCTCTGATACCATGTAAACGTTTGTAAAACGTTTGTAAATTCAAATAAGAAGAAAAATATAATTTATATTATTCAGCAAGACGGCTGAGCAAAAAGATTAATTACATTAGGGTTACAGAGATAGGTTTATATAGATAGAAAGCATAAGTAAGAAAAGGCTAAAAAGCCCAAACATGAAATGGATCAATATGCTAACACCTCCGACGTTTGAATTGTCAGAACCCATAAATTCTTAATTCAAAATGCGATATCTCCTTCTTCCAAGTTTCGATTCGCAAAAGTGTATTCACCGATATCAAGCTATTTCAGTCATCTTCAACTATACATGTAGTGTAATCAAAAATTAACAAAGGGATAGAGAAATTGACGTAGGGAAAATGTGAGCAAATACGTAGAGAAAGTAGAAAAAAGAAAGTCGTTACGATGTAAGGAATTCGTAGGTAATGTGCGAAGTAGACATGGTGTAGGAAGTGGTGGAGTGGGTAAGATGTAGGGAAAAAGTCACGAATAGAAGAAGTAAGAAATATCTCGTATAGTCATGTTTTGCAACAGCCTCTTTGACCTCAAGATCGGGGTTGGAGTGCGTTTGTGTCATGATCGGAACCGGTGCCTTATATACTAATACTTTATCTTGAATGAACAGAGTGCCTAGCTAGTTTAAATGGTAATGTTGTTACGATAAATAATGAATTACTGATAGAAATAGGTAAATTTAAATTCTTTGCCCAAAAATAAAAAATAAAAGAAAATAAAACATTTAATTTATAAACATAAAATCGGTACACTTTGATAGTATAAATTAAATGTACAATTAGGAAATTTCACCACTTTGTTCTGCTTATAATTTACAAAACAAGGGTAATTTTTTTTACTGAATAAACAGAATTTTAATACTTGAAACTGTCACACGACTATGGTGCGGTAAGTAGTATTTCCTAAAACTTGGTTTCGTAAGACCTCCAGTTTTCTGTCTTTGAATGCAGGGTCTTCTAGTAGCAAAACTTTGTCTGAATCATTAACTCCGATCATATGCAAATGGTCTTCATCTTCTCTTTCTTTTCCTTTGAACAATAGTCTCTGCTCTCTTGGTTCTAATCCTGTCACTATTGACACTAACAGCTTCAACTCTCCTGCGTTAACAAAATCAAATAATGAGATTAAGCAAAAAAAATTCAGGCAAATTCTGTAGAAGAAAATGGTATAGAAACTTACCAAAGGTAGAAGTACCTCCAATGCAAATATCATGCCATTTCGAACCAGTAGAAACTCTTACTGTTATTATCTCCTTTTGCTTATCACCTTCACTTCCTCTCTTCTGAACAAGCATTCCACCTGGTCTCATTTCCCACTCTATTTCTCCTTCTCTTTCATAATATTCTTCGCCTTTAACTCCACCCCCAAAACAACTCACGCAGTACTTGGAGTTTGAGTTGTTTCTAAACAATTTCTTCCCTTTAATCTTAATCATCTTTTTTTTTTCGTTTTCTTCTTATTTTTAGAGCTTGTTTAGATTTTATTGGCTTGTTTCTCGATACATTAAAATGAAGTTGGATGAATATATAGGAGGAAAAGGCGTGTACACGTGCATAAAAGACAGAAAGTTGATCATACAACGACATAGTATGAATAACGACAACCGCATTTTATGATTGAATGGAGCAATGTATGTATGTATGCCTTTGAATATACCTTTGGTTTTAGAATGAAGCCAATTTAAAAATAGTTTGGGTGTAGATTATTAGTGGCTACACATGGGGCTGCCAACATCCTCTTCCATGATTAGTGGGCGAGCTTCTTTTAAATATTTCAAATAACTTTTGAATTTTAATTTTCATTAACCTGCAGAAGAATCTATGTTGTAATTAATTACAAACTTATGTTGATGTTTATTAGGTAAACTATTCCAGAATTTCAATTTGAAGGCTTATTTTTGTTACTTTGGAAAAGAAATAGGGATAATTATGTCTACTAATTTGGTTTTACAGCTATATGTGTTTGAATATTGTCTAGTTACTTGCACAAAAAGTATGTTATGTTTATCATGTGCATGCCTTACTGAACCTGTAAATGAAATTTTAGTAGTAAAAAAATATATCTGAGCATGCTTGAATGCTTCTGCTTTTTATGCTGTTAGTACGGAAATTTGGAAGAAAATAATTAATTTGCTTGTTTTATTATAATTGTGTTACTTTAGTGCATAGCATGACGAGGACAAAACCTGGAATTATGGGTCAAGACTCAAAAGCTTCCTAATTTCCAGAGAGACATTGTATAAAAAGTAAAAACATGTGTTAGCATATGCAGATTTATTTATTAATGCTCCAACTCTACCTGGCTCTCAACCCATTTAAAGTATGAAGAGCCTATAATCTTTTTAGAACTCAAGGACAATTTCTATTCAAAATAATAGTTATACGACATTACATTTTTGGATATGAGAGTTTTATTTAGAAAAAAAAAACATTTTATTATAAGGGGTACTAATAAAAATAGTCCCCTCTTAAAATTACAATTTAAATTGATCCATTTGCTCCTTTTTTAAACCCTAATTACTTTAATCTTCGTTACTTTCATTTTCAATCTTTAACTGTAGATGAAATTTCAATCGAAAAAAAACAAGGTTAATTCGTACTTAATAAAGCATCCGTAACGCAGATTTTGTTCAACAAAACAATCAAATAAAAAAAAATTAAAATTTCTAAGGTTTTGTAGGCAGGGTTTAACGTTTTGTCGAGCAGAAAAATCAATGTATAGCCAATATTTCAAATAAAGTTCGAAAGGGGATGACCGTAGCTCCTTGCCGTTTAACTATTTTTATTTCGGTAGTCTACTGTCGATTTTCCAGTTTTAGTCTGGTATACACCCATCGAATTTCATACTTTTTTAAATTTAAGTTTAGTTTAAGTTCAGTTTTTCCTTAGAATTTGTTGTTCTTGTCATGTTTTTTGTTTGTACAAAAGCACGGAGGGAAAAAGAATCAAGGGCAAAAGATGAGGAAAATATGCTAAATTTAATTAAAGGCCGTGTACCCTCGTATCAACTTATTCAACATGGAGTGCTCGTATAATTTGACCCCTTCATATTTAAAATTTAAGTGTCAGTAACAATATCCTTGTAAAATTGTACATAGTTTATAGTTTAGTGATTACAGTACATGAATAAAATGAAATTGAAAGGCATCCCAACTATTGATATTTTAACATCAGCTTATAATTTGTTTGTGTTAACAAAGGATCGTATTTTTCATACACAGAAATTGTATGTGACAGCATGTGCAATAGGTAGGCTATGTCGAACAAGAATGTTGTAATCTTCTTACAAAGTTGGTTTAGTTTTAGTAGAAGAAAGAGACGACAAAGGCAATGCTTTGTCATATACCAATAACTTGACAATAAATTATTTTGTATGAAAATAGAAAATCGTGCAATTGTTAGTTTGCTGCTAACGCTAGTATTATCAATATTGTGGTTGAATCTGATTATCAGCTAGCATGATATGTTTGTTATTCATAGATACAACATTTAATTTAAAGATAAAGCACACCAGATACCAACTGTTTGTCCAAGAAGCTCTTGACTTCACAAAGCTTTGACACATTTTAATCAATTTGTCCTACATATTTATTTTAACGTGCAAGATTGTACTCATGATGTTACAGATTTACAATTTGTGATACAATTTTTTTCAAACATCGCCCTTATCTAGTGGATTGCTCTAACCTGAAAGTTTGGTGAACTGCAGACCGACTATGTGTGCAACCCAATACTGTACCAAAGGGAAAATAATGTAATTATAACGAGTGTTCTGCATGAATAAAGTAACATTCTTGTTATTAAAAAAAAAACATACAGAAACAGATGCAAGATGCAGCTGTAGTAGAGGTAAGTATATTTCAGCAAGCCTCCAACTTTTGACTTTAGTGCAATTGTTTGATGATTGTTAAATAAACGTCCAATTTCTTTAGACTTCGGAAAGTTTAGAGTATAAAAAACACCTAATAGTATGATTCTTCATCCCTTAGAGGTACTCTTGGCCTAACTGGACCTAAAAACACACTAAAAAGTTTTTTAGCATCATGTTTGTAAAACTCTGGCAGTATTGCCTAAAACTTCATTTCTTGGTGACTTTAATTTCCGTTCTTTACTTGCAGAACATAGTAGCTTTGTGGAATTTTAAAACTCCTATATCATGTGAAAATAGTTAGTTATGTGTGATAACTGATAATGTGTAAGCTAGCTTGGAAAAGTTAAAAAGTACATGGTCATGTCTATATATGTGTACATGTATATACTAAGCCAAAGAAATAGTAGTAAACGCGCGTATGTAAGGCAGAGAAAAGAAAAGTGTATTGTGTCTTGTGGTTAAGAGAAAGTGAGTGAAGTATAACATGCTTAAACATTATTTGAAGAGGGGATTATCTAAAGAAAAGTAAGATGGTGCGAAAGTAGAATTTGTTATGGAGATTGCTTGAAATACCGAACATGGATTGCAGCATTCAATCTGAGTGATTGGTTACTTTGTGTCCATTCTATCTTTATTGTGCAAACATTTTGAGGCTCAACTAAGCGCCTTCATGTTTCCATTACAATAATCATGAGCAGTGAAAACGAACATGATCGGCAGTTTATTAAATCTTATAGTCAGAATATTTAAATTGCATGGCTAGCACTATTTCTGAGTAAACCATGGTTCAGACCAGTAAATCCTGTAGTCAGAATATTTAATTTGCATTATATTTCTTCACCGTGTCTTTTTTAACACTGTGAGTCTGTACCAAGGATGAGCTGCTGAGCCATAGGACAAGAATGTATGTAGAATAGATGCATGTGAAAAACTAACTATTAATATATGATTAGGATATTTGTATATGAAGCAATATGTATGGGTTGTATCATTGAGATATACAGACAAGATAAGATACGATCACAGGCGCTGATGCAGAAATATAAACATGAATGTAGGTATATAAATTAGAAGAAGAGAATATGTGGAAGATGTTCTGGCTGTTCCACTTCTATTATATTGATTTGAATATCGTGATTCATATCTTAAATTGCAGGCTAAATTCCAAAAAAAATTCAATCTGATCATGTTTCGAAGATTCTACGGCCACTATTTTGTTCAAAATTTCGTTTTTGTTGCCGATTCGATGATGGGTAATGTTAAAATTTCCAATTTCGTTTCGAAAATTTCAAAAATTCCATTTTAGTTTCGGTTTTTTAACACCCATATCATTTTAATTTAAATTGCTATACACGCTAACAAACATTCAATACTATCATAAATTTATAGTACATTTACATACGAAATACATGTTTTAATTAAAAAATAATAGTTTAAAAATTCTATTTTGTTCATTTGTTTCAAAAAAAATTAATTTTTTTTCCAGACTAAACAAAGTATTATTATTTTGCACGGACAAACCGAATTATAGTAGCTTTTTCATTTAATAACAATCAAGACAAGTGTGTGGCAAAATTGTCTGACACTACAAGGAACGGAAGCAATAGCAACGGCAATTAGCCGTTGGCGGCCGTTGTCAGCCGTTGCTATAAGCCGTTGCTAATAAGCTCGTTGCTACGAGTTCCAGCAACGGCAATAGCAACGGCTCCGTTGACAATTTAGCAACGGCTAGCGACGACAATTTGTCCACGTGGAAACAGTTAGTTCCAACCGTTATCGTCCCGTGGCGTCGCGAACCGTTGCAAGCCTGAAACCAGATAGTCGTTGCTAGCCGTTGCTAGCCATTGCAAGCCTGAAAACAGATAGCCGTTGCTAGCCGTTGCAAGCCTGGAACTTTTCTGTTTTCCAGCAGCTAGCTTTCACTCTTCCAACCTCCAAACCATTCCACAACACAACAATCACTTCCAAATCATCGTATACATTCCATTCCAACCATAATATAACCAAATACATCGCAAATAATCAAATAAAACACATATACATCAATAATCACGCAACTATATAATCAACTAACACAAATATTTCATCATCAACCAAACAAAATACATCTTAAATCCATCACACATAATATCCATTACCAACACCATAGGTACACAAAACACCAAACAAACTACCAAGCTCATCAACAAACATAAGTACACAAGTCCAACAAATATCCATTAAAACCACAAATCTTGTCCAAAAAAATTAACCATCAACAAAACATACCTACTCATCATCATCGTCATCACCACCACCACCACCACCTGACCCTTGCATGGTCCCATGCTCTGAAACGAATGCGGCAATGCGCTCATCTATCTGCTGAGACAAGAAGCTCTATCGCCAATCATTTATCTCGTCCAGCTGTCGTTGCATCTGGGCTATCACCTCTTCGGCCATAGATTTCTTGTAAGCCCTCTGGAAGTTAAGAGCCTGTAAAATGATCAAACAATTTAGTTCTAATTCACGCTCGCAACGGCTATATTAAATTCAAATATAAGTTAATAAAACAGTTTACCTCCTGATTGCCGTATCCATAACGCCTATTGCGAGAAGGCGGATCAATAATTCTATCCCATATTTGATTGGACTCTTGAAGCGTAATATCCTCCCGTCCAGTTCTTTGCGTCATCGCTGCTCGCTCCGCTTCATATCTACCCTGCAATTACGAATACAAATTTGACTCAATATATAGCTATACAAATTACTTATACACTACTAAAGGAATGTGAAACGTTGTCATTGCGAATAAACATATTTACCATAACAGATTCAGCCTTTGCATCTGTCCACTCATAGGTGACATTTCCATCATCATCGGTCTGCTCCACCGCATGAGTGACTCTAAAAACCTCGGTCATTGTAGGCTCATGTCCGGTTCTTGAATGCTGAAATTATACATGAATAAAAAACGTGACTAATATAATTAAATAATATTACAGTTTATAAACTCAAATTATGAATTTACCAATTCCCTCCGCCATTGTTGGAATGACTTGGACCCACCGCGGTGTAACGCTGGATTTTTATTTCTGTTCGCACTATTTCGCTTTGCTATTTCCTGTTAATTTAAATACATGGTTAGTTAAATTAATAATGCAACTAACATACATAATTTAAATAAATAATACTAACAATACAGCAATACATAACTTACTTTGACAGCTTCACTTTCCCAGTAGGTGACAAATGCAGCCCAAACATCATTACCCATCCAACTGGGTTTTTTTTCCGCTTAGCTTGACCTTCTGTGAGACATATCTGCCACAAACATAATCATATCATATAATGAAAAGAAAACAAATTATTATTACAACACATGTTCCATTAATCATCATAATCATTCTTTGTAATTACATAGCTCAGAATAATGCAGAACATAATCATTATTATTATTAAACAGCTCTCTGAATAACGCATAGGTCAAAATAAAACAGAATGATAATACATAACAAAATTATTATTATTACATAGCTCAGAATAATACAGAACGCATTCATCATTCTTAATACATTACTCAAGATAAAACATCATACATGCATACATTAAAAAAACAGTGTAATGTATCAGTCTTCGTCGTTTTCTGATTCAGACTCGGTCTCGTACTCTATATCGTTTTCTTCGGTACTTTCAAACGCATCTATTAAAACATTCGCTTCATCATTCAACGATCCTACGTCAACATCGTCAGTTATTATTATTTCAGTATTTGGCTCCAGATCTGCTTGATACGCTGCTTCATCTGGAATATTATTTCCATCAAATGTAAATCTTGCCTTTGTTTTAATAACAGCCCACCAATCTGCTTTATCTTTTTTTAAGGATGGATACGGAGCAAAATAAACTTGTAATGCTTGCTTGGCTAATATGAAAGGATCATACTTATAGTAATGCGAGGTATGCTTTATTTCAATGAGCTTGTAATCTTTGTGCACGTTAATTCCAGAACCAGGAATATTGCTAAACCAATTGCATTTGAATAAAAAAAACTTTCTCTGCAGGTTGTATATAATATGTCAACTCTAAAACCTGTGTTAAGACGCCGTAAAAATCTTTTATATGCTCCTCTGGATCATCACTGCCTTTAACAAATACACCACTGTTATATGTTAATTTTTCAGCCCTGTAATCTTTGGTGTTGAATTTAAATCCGTTGACGAAGAATATTGGATAAGTCTTCACATTTCTTTTTGGTCCGATAGCAATATGTCGTAATCCTTCGTCAACAACAGAGTTTTTTGGATCATATACGTATTTTGAAAACCATTTAGCAAAATCTTTACTGAGATCGCCAGATGGATGTTGTGATTCGTATATACTGCAAAAATGTATTATTCCCATCAAAATTAATATATATATATATTTATATACGTATAATTAAATTGTACATGAATTTAGTACTACCTGACAAATGGTGCAACTTCAACATAATTTAAAAAGAACATATGTGTGTGTTATATGGAAATCTTTATCGTCTAACCATATTTCCACACATTTCCCAGCAGGTCGGCCTTGTTGTCTAAAAATAGATAACATTGTTTGAGAAGAATCATGTTCAACAGCTTCATCATTACGGGGAATACTGACAAACGATAACTTCACATCGTTACTAAAGTAATGTGAGAAAAAAAATGAAGATTCTTCTTCCAGATACGCTTTGCAAATTGAACCTTCTACTCGTGCTTTTTGTCTAATTTTCTTCTTCAAATGATTCAAGTATCTATAACAAAATTAATTTAATTTCTGTTTTGGTATATAAATCTAAATTTTAAGCAAACTTCAAAATTACCTCTCAAATGGATACATCCATCCATACTGCACAGGACCTCGAAGAAGTGCTTCGGATGGTAGATGAATAGGTAAATGCTCCATTACATTAAAGAACCCTGGTGGAAATATTTTTTTCAGTTTGCAGAGCAGTATAGGGATTTCTACTTCAAGTTTACGTATGCGATCTACCTTTAACGTCGTCGAACAAAGTTGTTTATAAAACATACTTAATTCTGTTATAACACTCCATACTTTGCCAGGCAACAGTTCTTTGAAAAGCACAGGGAAAAAATATTCCATCATTATATGGCAATCGTGACTTTTCATCCCACTCAATTTACTGTTTTTAAAGTCAACACATCTACGGAGGTTAGAAGAAATCCCATCAGGACATCTTAGTCCTTCCACCCATTTTAGCACGAGTTTTACTTGTTTGTTATCTAGCTCATAGCATGCTTTGGGTTTTTTTGTATCGTCGTACAAATGAAGCTCGGGCCGCTTACAAAAGTGTAATATATCACGTCTCGAATTCACATCGCCCTTAGTTTTCCCCTTTACATTCAAAACTGAACACGTTATTGAACACGTTTTTTTCATTGTGCATAACGTCAATATTATGTCGAAGTAGCAGATCTTTCCAGTAAGGTAACTTCCAAAATATACTTTGTTTGCACCAGTTATGAATGTCTGATTTACCTGGAATTTCAATTTGTACCCCAGTTTCATGTATCTTTGGATAGTCTTTTACGATTTCATATATCTCTTCACCTGACCAAACCTTCGGTGGTAGCATACTCTCTTCCCTATTTGCTTTAAAGTTCTTTTTATCCGTTCTAAATTTATGATTAACATGTAGAAAACATCGATGACAGTCAAACCAAGAAATTTTCTTTCCATACTTTAATGAAAATGCTCGTGTTTCATCCATGCAATGAGGACAAGCTAGACATCCGGCTGTGCTCCAACCTGAAAGCATCCCATACGCAGGAAAATCACTAATAGTCCATAATAAAGAAGCGAACATACGAAAATTCTTTTTTCTTGAAATGTCGTATGTTTCAACTCCTTCATGCCACAATGTTTTCAATTCTTCGATCAATGGTTGTAGATAAACATCAATTCCTTGTGTCGGATCATCGGGACCGGGGACGACGATCATTAGAAACATATACGGAGTTTTCATACACATCCATGGAGGTAAATTATAAGGAGTAACAATAATAGGCCATGATGAGTATTTACTACCAAACTGAGAGAATGGTGAAAATCCATCTGTACATAAACCGAGTTTGACATTACGGCTCTCTGTAGCAAACGCGGGATAAGTCTTATCGAAATGTTTCCACGCTTCTCCATCAGATGGATGTATCAAAGTTCCTTCTTCTGGTGTTCTAACACCGTGTCATCGCATATGACATGTCGTAGCAGAAGATGCATATAACCTTTGAAGTCTAGGAGTGATAGGTAAATAATGCTTTCTCTTGTATGGAACTTCTTTTCCTTTTTTTTTCTCGGTTTGAATCTTTCCTCGTTACATATTCTGCATTTTCTAAGGTCAACGTCATCTTTCCAATACAACATACAACCTTTTATACATGTATCTATCTTTTGGTATGGCAATCCAAAAGCAGACATAAGTTTTTTCACTTTATAATGACTATCGCACATCAAATTATTGGGTGGCATGTGTCGTTTTGCAGCTTGTACAACTGCTGTAAATCCAGCTTCTGTAAGGTTGAATTTTGATTTCATAGTGATGTATTCGGCGGTTACGGATAATTCGGTTCCGCTTTTACAACCATCCCACAAGGGCCTCTTAGCAGAATCCAATAAATCATAAAAAAATTTAGCTTGCGCGGTCGGTTCTTCTTCAACGTTATCATTGTCATCATCGCCCTGATCAATGGTAGGAAACATCGACCGTGCTGCATCTTGCACCATATTTTCTATTGGATTCGTCATAATATTATCGTCCTCTAACACTACATGATTAGGTGTACGTTCAACAAGTTCACCATGACGATCCCATAAGTAATAATTCGACACAAAACCAAATTTATACAGATGTACTTCTATTACATCTGATTTCCAATGCTTTAAATGTTTGCACTTACTACACGGACAATGAATTTCATCGTTATTCCGATTATTAGATTTAGCGAATCTAATAAATTCATGTACACCGTTACAGAAATGTTCCTTTATTGATCCTTTCATACCAGTTCGGACTTCATACATCCAACTACGATCGAGAAAATAATCGAACATTTTTCCTGATTTGGTAAAATATGTTAGAAGATTCAACTAAACACTTCACTTCATATTATACAGTATTTTACGATTGATTTATAATTTGTCATTAAATCAACTATTTAACAATTGAAAAACATTTTATAATTCATTGACGGCCGGTCATCCTACTTCCCATTACAAACACAATATCGTAATTACATTTTATAAATCATTTCAGGTTAAACGATTCAACAAAATTTCGGCAGCACTTCCCTTTATTCCCTTTATCGTACACAAAATGCGTGTACACAGGGAACAAAAAGGAAGTGCCACCAAAATTTTGTAAACCGTTTAAACTGAAATGATTTACAAAATGTGATTACTTTATTGTGTTTGTAACTTGTCCAAATACTAGGACAAATCCAACAAATATTGTATCAGATGAATATAAATGTCCGTTCTTGGAAAAAACGAATATCCATATAACGATCATATACAACACTTGTCAGACGGGGCCAAAATATCTCTAAGGGATTTACAGAAATAAAACATATTTTCTAATTATTCTTCTAATAACTACAAAATATTTTATAATTAATTAATTCATTATATTTTAACTTTCACTGAATAATTAGCTCATTGTTATTACGCTCATTTCAAAATTTTATAATTCATTCAACGAATTATACTTATTTTAAACTATGATAACAATTATAATTAGCACTTCTGAATTAAATTATCGTTAACTGTACCAATCTATCATGATATCTTTTAATTTCTATACAATTAACTTTGGCGTAAACTATACACATTATTTTAAATAAAAACAAATATTGTCATAAACTTAAATATCAACAAGCATGTTCATCAATAATATACACTAATTTTAAAATCAAACCACCAATCAAAATCAACTAATACAAATATTACTATAACTAATACGTCGCATTAATCATCATTTTCAACATAATGATAAACTAATTTAACTTCCACCTAACTTAAAACACTATAATCATCCAATATCACTATAAATCACTATAATCATCACCCAATATCACTATGATCAACTAATACAATTATTTTCGAAATTAGGGTTTTCCAATTAATCCTAAATTAAACCTAAATCAAAGCCAAATCAAGTTTAGAAGATATACCAGCGAGTTTTGGAGGTGTTTGAGCGACGTGGAGGCAACGAGCAACGGCTGGAGTCGGAGAGGCGGCGGATTGCGACGGGGAGGAGGATTTGGGGAGGAAGTTTGTTTTGGTGGGAAATGAGAATCTGTTCGCGGGTTACAGATCTGTAGTCGCGATATGCAACGGCTAGCAACGGCCGCTTTTTTTAGCCGTTGCCAGCCGTTGCAACCTTCCGACACAAAATGGAGTCTTTTCTTGTAGTGTCAGTAACTATAAAATTTTGAATTTTTTATTATGATTCGATGTAAATTAACCAAATTATAACTTTTTTTTAAAACTATTTGAATTCTTTTCCATTTATTATTATCTTATTGAATTTGCTTTTTTTAATTACGAATGTTTATTGTAATGTTTTATGAGCGAAACCGGAACGGAATCGCCGGAATAACCGAAACTCCGTCGGAATTTTGAACCATGGTATTAGTTCCATTGATGAAATAAAAAGTATCAGTATTCATAAATCTTTATTAACTGTTGTACTAAATATGACACCACACCTATATAATAAAAACTCAAATTTACTCGAATCTCAGTATCAGTTAAATCTTACTAATTATTTTAAGTTAAAAATTTTGCTACATGAAATCATTATCTTGGAGCTCAATATAGATAAAAGAAATTCTAATTTTTTTTTTTCAATCTAATTTAAAATTGTATTCTCAATATAAAAAGGGAATTAATTTAAAAGAGAAGACATCTAGTTTTAGCTTCTATGTCACCAACTTTCAAGCCAAACACAACCAATTTTATATTTTCTCAACTTTAGAAATCCAAAAGTTTACCATGCTTCTTAGCGCGTCATCCATATTGCCTCCCTCATCACCACCACTCCCTCGTCACCACCAATGTCATCCATTGTTGCACTCCTAACCATCGCCGTCATTTGTCACCATCTTTCGTCGTTGCCATCCCTCATCAACCCAAATCGTAGATGCCACCATATCATCGTTCCAGAAACATACAATATGTACACTTGATGAACTAAGGATTTGTCCTACAGGAAATCATTAATCTTATTATAACTCTCCTAACGAAATTTTTTCGAAATAAAAATATGTTTTTCTGTTTTATTCTATTTTATGTATACGTATATAAATAATTTTTGGAAAGCACATTATAACATATAAATAGAAATCCCTATGACAAAATGATTAGTCGACCACAGTTACAAAAGAGTTTTTAACCATGAGTGATAAATTGTACTAATAAACACTTATCTATAAATTTTCCAAGTTAAATGTGTTTCTAAAAAAAGGGTATTGATACAAGGGCTAGGTAGACTAGTATACATAATAGTTCATATAAGATAGTGATTTACTCTGGACTATTGAGACCACCAAGTGGTTATGTATTTGTCTTTGTTAAGGAACAACAAATAATGAATGCTAAGATTTTTCAAATAGAAGATATCATATGATGAAACATGGTAGTATTTGAGTTGGGAGTACTTTAAATCTTATTTGAGGAGACTATGTTTTGATTATGGAAAATTATACAACAAAAGACCGAGTTATGTTCATAATTGGTAAGCATTAGAAAATTTGAAGTGAAATATTACTCAAGTTGTCTCTTTCGATATAGAGGATTAGTATCATTGTAATTTGAAGTTGCCACAAAGTCTTGCGTCCTTTGTCAAAGCAATATGGTTTATCCATTAATGTTATCATATTGAACCAAGTGACTTCGAAAGTCGAACATTGCAATTAACTATGGATTTTATTAGAGCATTGATCATTATCCGAGCCTAGAAATCTAAGTGACATTGTGTTGACAAAAGATATAACGTGCATGACATATCATTGCTTAAGGGTGCAACTTAAATGAATATGAAGTGGACTTGACTTAGATATATGGGGATTTTCACTTCAAGGGCTTATTTGTGGACGGAATAAGTTTTAAAGACACTATTTCTAAAAAATTAGTTTTAAGGACATTTTACAGAAAAAAGATAAAAGAATTTATCATTTTCAGTTATACAGAAATAATGATAAAAAGATTTATCATTTTCCTGTATAACTTAAAAAGATAAATGAATTTATCATTATCCTGTAAGTTGTCCTTAAAACTAATTATTTAGAAGTGTTGTCCTTAAAACTTATTATCCTGAAAATAAAAGTCCTTCAACATAATTTCCACTAGATATATTGTAAGCATTGGA
This sequence comes from Allium fistulosum, assembly GCA_030737815.1. Lineage (NCBI taxonomy): Eukaryota > Viridiplantae > Streptophyta > Magnoliopsida > Asparagales > Amaryllidaceae > Allium > Allium fistulosum. The sequence goes on along the minus strand of CM060901.1, from coordinate 1,338,705,625 downwards.
CCTTGTGTTGTTAGATTTCAGTGATACAATATTTGCAAATTGAAGTAGATTTTAAAGATATTTTGAGTCAAGGCGTAATTATGACTCAAATATATGCTCGAAAATATTAATTTCCTCTTCTATTCCATTAATGAGAAGGCAATGAATAGTCTACATAAAAAGAAGTTATTTTAAGAGATGGAAGTAATCAGTCAGTTCTCTAATCAGCTAATTAAAGAAGATATTTATTAGGCACATGCATATTAGAGGAAATTGAAAAATCAAATAGATATTTTCCCCATATGAATCGTTGAATTGATGAGGCATTAGTTTTTTTAATTCATATCCACTTCTTAATAAATTTTGTAAGGCATCCTCGAAGCCACACATATTGAAATATCAATAGAGAAAAATACCAATTGTATACCTATTTAAGTACCGTTTAAAATTTTCCTAGCCAGATGTCTGATCTCATCATCATATGAGTTTTACAATAATGGTACCAAAATAGAAAAAGGATTTCCTTGTTATTTAATTATATTGATAAGAGAATGAAAAAAAAAGACGTAACTATCATTGAATAAAGAAAAAACAAATGAGATTAGGATTCTTTAATTAAAAAAAATTGTAAAATCATTCTTATTTGACCATGATTATGGTTGATAGGAGGTAGAAGTATAACGTAAAAATAAGTTATAAACATTTGTTAGTCTATTGCTATTTCGTTTAAGAAACAACGGTTGTGGGAAAAATTAAAGAAAGATTTAGAACAAATAAAATATTGAACACATTGCAATACATGAGAATTTTAAGAAAACTGAAAACGAAAGGGCATACAAATGTAAACTGAGTTTTCATATAATGTAATAATACAATTCAGTCATAAATCTTCAAATATACAGTTTAAATACATACCATAGTTCCTTGAGAGAATTTTTGATTGTTGTTTTAGTTGGTTTGTCATATTTTTGTGAGTTGAAATGTAAATTGTTTGCCTTAAACTAACAGAGTTGTACGATTTACAATGAGTTGTACGCTATTTTTTTTCTATTTTATTTCTTCTCCCATCTTCATAAGGGAATAGTAGTGTATTTCTATTCGAGTTTAGGTGAAAAAGTAGTGCATAAATTAATTCATTTTAATCGCCAGTAATTGCTTTGAAGAAGTAGACAACAAATTAAATGTAAAAATCACATTCAACCCCTATGACATAACACGAATAGTTGAGATTTAGGATAGACAACTAGGTTAACATTTTCCTTTTAATTTGAATAAAGAAGGGCCATGAAACGTAGAAGCATGCTCGCAAGTATGCATGCTGAACGTTTATGCGTTGGAAATCACAAGTTTTGTAGTTTGTACGCAGCGCATGGCTAAAATAGCTTAACGTTTGGGCCAGTAAGTATATCTGCACTTAATGCTTCCAATAATCTTGCATATCAAAATTAACGGGCCTTGCATTTGCTTACAATAAAACCTTCCTTGGACTATTTTGGGCTTTAAACATCCTAGAGTTTGGGAATAGGCTCAAGTCATTGTGAATGGGCTAATATATGGCCCGGAGAGTTTATCAATGGGCTCGACTCATTGCGAACGGGCTTCACATATGGCCGTAGAGAGTTTATCAATGGGTATAAATGGACTTCAATCTAGTAATGTGTTGCTAAAATAGTTGACAATAACTGATTTTCGTTTAACAAAGTTGGAGTAGAAACCATGGAACGTTTAGGCAAAATTATAATTATATTTCCCAATGAATCGGCGATCGATAGTTTAACATCTGAGCGGGCATCGAAAACAGGCTTGTGTAATTTATATATTTATTAGTATTTTACGAATAACAGCAGCCAAACGGAGGAGGTGAGAAGAAAGAAAAAAAAAGAAAAAAGGATTTTCTTTCTATGCAATAACATTGCTATTAAGCCTAATTTTTGGCTAAAATTTCAGCTATTAAAGAAGAAGTTGGATAATACTTGTGCAAAATCCTCAGGGACAAGTATGCAAATACAAATTTTGAAAGTCCTTTCTCACAATTAGCAAATCTTGATTTTACCTCGACCGGATGGAATTACCAAGTCATGCTTTTATGCATGTCTTGATTACAAATGAAAAATGAAAAAGAAGAGTTCCAAAATGACACCTTTTACGTAAATAGTACATGCATATTTAGAGTAAAACCACATCATTGAATTCTTGACATGTGACAAATAGTAACTTTGGACAGTTTAGATTCTTTTGTTGAATTATGATATGACACGCTGTTGGTGTGACATGTGGCACTCTTAAGACAAATTCTCTCTTTTACTTTGATTCTTCTTATTTTGTGTTGAGGTGACATGAATAATTCCCCTACAAACTCGATGGCATTTCAGGTACAAACTCGATAACACTCCGGCTACAAATCCGGTACCACTTTTACATAAATTGAGGTGCCATTCCTTTTAACTCGATAGCACCATTCCTACATATTCGATAGTCCTGTTTTATAAACTCGATAGCACCATTTCTATAGATTCAATAAACCTTTCCTTTTTAATCTCGATAGCATCATTGTTGTAGACTCGATGGCCTTTTCCTTCTTTATGAAAATTAAGATAACATTTGTCCCCCGAAAACTTCGTTTATGCTTTAGCTTAAGGAAAGTCTTTGTTTCTTTCTTTAATTCCGGTCCTTTCTGATTTTTATTCTTAGATCATGGTTGACGCTTCTCCATCAAGTTGTTTCCTTCTGGTTAGACTCCTTATTAACCTTTAAATTTGTGAAATAAATTAATGACAACTTTGTTTTATACAAAAATTTCGTTTTGCATATATGATTTTTCTCTGCTTCTGATCTTGATTGATTGGCTCTAACCATTAATCATTTTCTAACGTGGCGCTTACCTTAGATAAATTCATGGGTTTTTATATGTCGATTCAACTTTTCGCTTGGTAAATGTGATATACCTCATGTTACTACTTGATAACTCCTTTTCATTGAATGACATTTTTTTAAGCGTCTAGTTGATTAAGTCTTCATGTTCTTTAATTGCTTGCAATCTATACATTTTTTTGGATAGTTTCTTTGGTGGAGCGCAAGCAGAGGGACCGAATGTTTGCTTGGTGTAACACCCCGTAAAATTAACCATAAATAAATAGTTTGGATAAATTAATTTAAATAAGATAGGAATAAAAATTGAAATTTTACAAAAGTTGGAATTTGACCACGAAAGTTATGTCATTACGTTCATGGTGAAATTCTGATCAATTTCCATATATAATATGCTGAAAACGAAGCTCACGAAGAAGTTATGCGTAAACGTTAAAATTAACGTTAACGTTAAATTATAATTAAGAAAGAAAATAAAAAGAAATCAACGGCAATCAAAACGTTCCTAAAATAAAGGGATCGGTCGACCTCTAACCTACGACCAGTCGATCGCTAGTGGTCGACCGGTGAAGCTCAGTGGCAGCTAGGGCTTGTGCAATATTTAACGTCCGAATTTTTATTATTTTAAACCAACTTAAATCCGACTGTTCTGGTGCGCTCCAACCACTATAAATAAGAGCCTAACTCCCTCAGTTTAATTCACAAAATATTTTGGGAAGATTGGCAAAGCTCTGTTAGTTCGTCTTCATAGATTCAGAAAACTCCATTAGAGTTTCGAGTAATAAATCCTATATATCTATTTTTGTTTATTTTTTATTTTCTCAACTTCTACTCCTCCAAACCCCTAATTTTTTAAATTTAACATATATACAAATCTCTTGTTTTTTGTATGTACACACACACACATATTAGTTATCCCACCTTTTGACCAAGCAGAATATGGACGAACCCGACGAACCAAACTTCGAAGTTATCAAGGAAGGACGTCCGGTGAAATGACTATGAAGCCCGGAAACCAAAATACAACCAGGTTCACAACACAGATACCAAACCACCACAAAAATACCAAAACCCAAACTTGCAACGTATGGGGTCGGTACCGACCCATCCCTAGGGGTCAGTACCGTCCCATAAAACCTCCACCCAGCCTACCCATCTTCTGCCTATGATCCCTCCTTGATGCTAGAACCTTACTTCCAATGTTGTTTGGTTGATTCCATGCAATTCTCTATCAATCTCCACGAACTCTTGAATCAGCAACTTTATTCTTCTACAAATCCGTCATTTGGACTACGAAACAAGCTAATATTGATGCAAACAACTATGGAATCACGAAGCTAACCACAAGACGAACCGAAGCGAAGAGTTCACGACGACCAGTTTGGCCATTTCAAGGGTCGGTACCTACCCCTAACCTTGGAGTCGTACCGACCCATTCCAAAGTGATGATGTGGCACCTTATTTTCATGAATAGTCTATAGCAAGAACGACCTGGAGATCTTTTATCCGAGATATTAGGCTCCCTACCTCTATAAATAGATGGGTAAGGTTCATTTTTTAGGATTTGCTGGCTCTAGTTCCAATCTACTCTATATTCTTATAATTCCAAAAATCTAAGTATCGAAGTTGTACCGACCCCTAAGAACTTCTGCCTCCAAGTCAGAAGTTAAGCAATAAAACCATTAAATGGACGTAGGGTGGAGTTTTCCAAACCACTAAATCTGTGTGTGTTCATTTCTTACATATTTTAATTTGTTTCCTTCACTTTTTATTCTCTTCTACTTTCTATTGCGTGTTTGTGCCATTTTTGGTTCAAACAATATAAAAAAGAAGCGATCTGAAGGAGATTATTATAGGCATGTCAAATCCAAGAAGAAGGCAAAGCTAAGGACCTACAATAAGTGAAAATCTTAGTTTTTCCATTTTAGTAATTGAATAGCATAGTTTGGATTTGATATATGCCTTGAGGAGTTTTGAATTACGAAAACATCACAATAAAAATTCCTGTAATTTTCCCAAAGGGAAATGTCAATTCTTAGGTTGGAATCTTAATTTTTTAGTATTAAAATAGTGGAGTTTGTAGATTTTGCAATATATGAGTTTTTTACCTTCAGTTCCACTTCTTATTCTTTTTCTTTAGATTTTATTAAGGGATTTGATTAAGAAATGTTGTGTAAGGCATGAATTCTTATTTGTATTTTGCATTGCTTATTAATATAGAAATTCCCCTGTCTAATTTCATGTAAAATGGAGTTGAATAGAGTGTAAAATTAATAAAATTGTAAGTTTCCATTATTATTGTTTTATTCCATTGTTTTAATTTAAAATAAGTTGGAATTGGATTCTAAGTACAAGTTTATTGATTTGATTTGGAATATTTTATGGTAAAAATACTATTGTGAAAATGAGACTTGTATAACATTGGAAGATTTGACATTTAAAATGTTTGTTTAGGACGTAATCTCCGCAGGACTAGAAATTAATAAACGCGTACTTATATATATATATATATATATATATAAAACTAGCATAAATAATGTACAATTGTAACGTATTAATTGCGTAGTCAATTAAGTTAATAACTATCATTTAAATCCCCCTTGGAAAAGTAAATTAATTAAGCGAAATAAGAAGGATTTCTTATAAGGCCTAAATATTGAATATGGTGAGATGTGTGATAATGCACTTAGAGAGTGTTATGAAATATGACTAAGTTATAGGGATGCGAGGTCAGTCAAAAGCACACAGAAGTCTTTCCAGCTAATCTGGCTACCGACAATGTGACTTTTGGGGTTGATGTTAGACATCGTATATAATAAGTAACTAGGGATGACGTGAGTTAGTCCCAATTCCATAGGGTAAATCTATCTAGCTAATCTAGCTACCAGTTCCTACGAATAGTCGAACTAATGTGAGACGTCTCCATTGAGTATGGATCATAATATAAAGCACCTTCTTCATGAAATTGAAGGTATTAAGTGGTTGTTTGAGGGCCCGCCTCTTTCCCTTATATGAAGTATTAAATGTTCGGGATTGTGTTTAGGCACGATTGAGGATATCTCGGAAAGCTCTGCTTCAATTGAAGTATTAAGTGTCCATAGAGATTTTCATGCAATGTCAGTTAGATAGGCACCTGTAAGGAGTCTGCTTTGGGAATAGGTATTAAATGATAGGGGCCTATCTCAATTGATGTCCTAAATGGTCGGAGTCTTCCTATTTTCCATTAAATAGTATTAAGTGGCTTGGGTTCTATCTCTTGCGTTAGTAGACATTAATAACCTTAGTTATGAGATATTGATAATGGGAAAACCCGCTTTGGGGATTGAAGTTATTAAGTGGTTGTTTTAGGACCCGCCTCTTTCCCTTATACATAGTAATAATGGTTTTGAATATAGTTTAAAATGCGAAAGACAAATCTTTATTTAAATTATACTGCCCAAGTATTAATATAGAAAGGCTCGAGATTTTCTATTCACCAAACATTGTTGTTTTGACTCCCTCCTCGTTACAACACATGTTAAGGAAGAAGACGATGATCAAGATGGGGATGACGATGAGAGGAGCTTGTGGTAGTAGCCTATTTATCTATGTATGCTATTTTTTGATGTACCCATTTGAAGCTAAAAAATGTATTTTTGAACAAGATGATGTAATGGTTATTATTGACATTATGTTATGCTTTTTGTTTTGTGACATTTGGAATTTGAAATAAAATAGGTATTTTTATGCTATTATATTTTATCCTTCCGCTGTGAGTTCTAAATGAATAGATAAATAACTTTATATTGTTCTTTTTACCTACCAAAAACTAGCTTTGGAATGAATCTAAGTTCCGTTGGGTCTTTTCTAGATCGGGATTTATGCCTGTTTTGGAGCGGGTTGTTACACTTGGACCATTCTCAGTATCCTCCACTGGACTTTCAAATGATTGGCTTAGTACTGATGCCTAAGAGTTTTCTAACTCGCTTCCTGGGTGCTTTTGAACCTATCCAAGGACTACAACATTGCCGAGTGCAATGTTTGCCGTAAGAATCTTGACGATCTCGTCAAACCGGGAGTTTCATTAAACATAGCGCATCTTAAACTAAGGGCCGCCTCATTATTTATTCTCACTAAGGGAATTAGTTCATTTTCGTGTTGATCCTTTCTTAGTGAGGTTAAATTGTTGGACCAAGAAATAGTTTTGAGAATTAATTTTTTTAATTACCCACCTTTTTGGATGGTTTAAATCAAAAATAAACCATATATGTCAACTCAAACCATTCAAAAGTGAGGATTGTTATGGGGTAACTAAACAAAGAAGAGAAAGAAAGAAAAACAAAATGCAGAATCTTATAGCGGAATGACAAAATATAATAATCAAATAAATAGTTCATGAAGCTGTTTTACAAATAACATTTGATTACACTTTTATAATACAGATCAGAGTTATACATACAGCATGAATAAATAAATAATGCAGCAGAACAACATGATGCAGTGGGATAAATATAATAAATAGTATACAAATCTCCGTCTTCGTCCTCCAGAAATAAAGTATTCGACACTGAAATGCTCAGGCTGACCCAAGCGTAATGAAAAGACAAAACACTCGAGTCAGAACAAAAAGATCTTATGTAAGTCAAATCAACAATAAATAAATATGAGTGTAATGGTTTTGAAGATGTTTATGGGATTTTACATCTCCTATCCAGTGTCTAACGTGCGTGTAATAACTTAAGAGATGTTCGGGATTCCACCTAAGGATTCGTTAAACTATCTACATATGTAATATAATACACTATTATAATATGTCTACAGTAAAGTAAAGTATTAAAATAGCGTTAAGGCGTTACCTATATCCCCCTTAACACATTTTTATAAATGTCGTAGTCTATACTGTACTTTAAACTCCACCAAACCGGTGGCTATCAGGGAGCACTCCATAGGTACGACACAAACCAAACTCGTAGTGGGCTCGATAAGGCATATGACAAGACACACGAGACAATGCCCAGGGTAGGATACTACCATTTTGTAGAACCGGGCTGGTGGTAACGCATAGTAGCTACTATCGCCCACCTCGGAACACACTCCCATAATCAAATCGAAGGTGGCCACCAAATCAATTACAAAGTAACAAATATGGTATCAAAGAAGCATGTCCGATCGGAGGAGCGACCTCACTTGGCCCAGGTATAGCTCATGTATTAGTCATATCAAGCTGACCCGAGGGGGTCATGGCTGCGTTCATACCTCATACAGTAGCATTCGCCAAACCATCCTACTTTGTTCCGGATTCTTTACCACATGCACAGTTGTTAAAGTGGTTTTCGGTATTGGCAGAGAGTATGACAATATCCGATCCCGGTCTCTTTAACAACCAAACGCTTATTTCACACCGGTTGGTTCTTTTATATTTCCAAAACCGATTCATAATTGATATCAAAATATCATATTCACTTCAAAATCATATCACTTTTATATTCAAATTCACTTTCGTAATCATTTTTACTTCAAATCATGTTCGTTTTCAAAATCATAAGCACCAAAATAGGTTAAACCATCATATCAAAATATTCACATTTAAATCAATTTAAATCTAAATCATAACAGTTCCAACTTAAACATTTTGGATATTGAAAGTAGTTTATATATTGGAATAGTTATACATTAAAAATAGTTTATATTTTAAAAATAGGTTATAGATTAAACAGGAAATTATTGTAAAGGACAAAATTTCTCAACGTTTTTGCTTCAAGGACGGGCCTTCAATATTTTATCCTGAAAGACAACTTTCTTTAGGTATCAATTTTTAGTCATTGATAGCAGTGTTTAAGTATCAGTTTGTAGTTATCGGTAGCAGTTTTTAGGTATCAGTTTTTAGCTTGGTAGCAGTTTTGTTGTCCTTATGAATAATTTTGAAAAATGTTTGTCCTTATGAATAATTTTTAGGAGAATGTTTGTCCTTGTGGTAAAATTTTTGAGGTTGTGTCCTTGAGGCAAAAAATATACAAATCTTTGTCCTTTAAATTAATTCCCCCTAGATTAAAACAGTTTATATATTAGAAATAGTTTATATATATTAAAATAGGTTATATATTAAAATAGGTTATATATTAAAATATATATATTAAAAGTTGTTTATAAATTTAAAATAATATATATTAAAATAGTTTATAAATTTAAAATAATATATATTAAATAGTTTATAAATTTAAAAATAGGTTATAGGTTAAAATAATTTATATATTAGAAATAGTTTATATATTAAGGTTATATATTAAAAATAGTTAATGTATTAAAATTTATTAATATGTTAAAATGGTTTATATGAGAAAATAGTTTATATGTTAAAAGAGTTTGTATATTAAAAGAGTTTATATCGAAAATAGTTTCAATTTAGAATTGTTTCTTCCAATTTCACAAATCCAATCGAAGCAGCTTTAGTTCCAAAAATTCAATTTAAATCAATCTCAGTTCAACGATTTCAATTCAAAAGGCTAAAGGTTTTGATTCAAATTCTCATTAAAAACCATTTCAATTTATCGATTTCAAATCCATGTTCGAACTACAAATTTAAACCACTTCAAATTCAATAGGTTTCAAAGTTTAAGTATTCAAATGTTTAAATACAACTCAATTTTAATAAATTCCATTTATATTTCAAAATTCAACTTTAGGATTTCAATTTAAATTCTTTAAATAATTCATTTAAACCAATTTCAGTTTCAACATTTTAAAGCTTGGATTTTGAAAATAATTTAGTTCATATAAATCAAATTTTATTTCATATGTTATCCAGCCTTTTGGCAAGGCCGGGACACCAAGAACTTGACTAGAAACCAATGGTGGTCCGTCTTAGAGACCGACTATACGCTGGTTCACCATGGATATCAGTGAATTTTGTCCGAGTCCGGATCGAGCTACAATCGACAAGACACGACGAGGGAAGCCATAAAAGTCAACGCTCCAAATTTCAAGTCAATCTGAGTTCGTATGCTCAAGTTACGATCGATGCAAAATTGAATAGAATGGCCTCGCGTTCGAATCCATTGAATAGCATCTGTTCGACTCGCTCCGCTTCGCATCCATAAGAGACCGTCTGTTCGACTCGCTCCGCTTCACATCCATCAGAGACCCTATATTCGACTCACTCCGCTTCGCATCCATCAGAGAGCCACATTTCGACTCGATCATCCAATGTCCACTTCATATCCACATAACAGAGCATAACCATCATCGATACGAAAGAACCACCTCCATTAATTCGAACAGGGCATGCTACAGATCGATGCGAAGGAACAAGCTGTTGATCGATTCAAACTGGGAAACGGACTTCGATACGAACAAGACAAGGTCCAAGAATGACTCAGCCAACTCGGCATCAAAGGCGGAGTAATCCAGAGATTCAAGCGCCACGTCATCGAATCGAATAGGACCGAGTCAAAATAAGGGAGTCGAACGAAACAACCAACCGAAGATCCTAATTCATATCGATCATATCTCCTAATCTACAAATCCAAATGATATGAAATTTTCATAGAAGCCTACGTGCATGCTAAAGAATGTCCACGCCAAATTTCGACTCCATCGGACACAATCTTGATCGATACGAAATCCATTCGTATCGATCACGGATCGGATCGAAACTTCGTGGGCTTGGCCGTGTGGGCCTAGTCACGTGCCAGAGAGGGACTCCTGAGATCTGAGCGAAATATCAGCCTCCTACACCTATAAATAAAGCCCCAGGGCATACAGAAAAGGGGCTGCTTCTCTTTTGAATTCTCCAATGCCCAGACTCTACCGGATCCAGATCTAAACTCCATAGCTGGTGCCAATAATGAATTTCACTGCTGTAAATCATAATTATCTGCTGTAACTTGCTAAATTCACTTGTAATCATCAAAGAAAGATCAATAAAGAAATCAACTTCATAGTGGACGTAGGCAATACGCTGAACCACTCTAAATTCTTGTGTCTCCGTGCATTTTAATTACTTTCATATCTAAAATTTGGAGTTTTTGTTAGATAATCCTCTTTTTCCATTTAATTTCTTCACTTTATCTCTTCAAAAACTTCCGAAGAGTGTTGTGCCTAATTTTGGTACAAACACTTTGGTGCTTTCACTGAGAAAAAATCCAATTTTTCTCCTGCTCTTTGGATCTCCTATTGATACCGGATTGCACAAATCCAAGAAGAAGATCCAGATCTAGAACTTTGAAGCCCTTCCATTCTATTTAGATTTGCATCAGATCTAGGAAAGGACTTTCATCAATTCACCATGGTAAGTACGCGAACTACCTCTACAGCTGCTGATCAGGGAGGACAGGACAGGCAGAATCCCATGCAATTGCCTCCGTCAAACCAAGATGCCGTCGGACCTTCAGATCCAACAGGCCCGGTTACCAAACAAGAGTTTCAGATGCTGCTCCAAGAATTGACCCAGAGTCGACAACAGCTAACTGAACAACTGTGCGCCAACACAGAGTTGTCCAACCAGCTAAATCGCCAAAGGCGAAGAAGATCCAGAAGATACCAAGGTTCTTATTCTTCCACAAAGAGTTCAGCCTCATCTGACGGTCATCACAGATCCACATGCCCACGGCTGGATGTAAGCTACACCCAGGCCACAAGACACCAACCTGCCTCGAATCTAGGACAACCTAGAACTGGACCATCCACTAGTCATCATACAGGACCTTCATCCCGAGGAGGTGCTGCTCCTTATCATGTCATGGGCAAAATTGCCACTACCACCACTACCGAACAAGGAGTTGATGCTAGAAACCAAGCTGATCCTCATCGTAGCCAACGAGAGCATACTCTTGAGCCTTACGTCCTTGAGGATGTTGAACCAAAGAGGCGAGGCACGGACCGTCGACCGTGTCCGGTCCAGACTCGCGCTGTGGAACCCAACCACACCTTGGCACAACATGCTCCAAGTATCCGAATGCCGGATATACCAACGATGATTCGTCAAATGATCCGTGAAAGTCAGGGTCTCAGTAATGACGACTGGGGAATCTCTCGGAGTCATATCCCTTTCACCGATGACATATTATAAGCTGAACCACCTCGGCGCTTCAGGATGCCAACTTTGCCAGTCTAAGAAGGGAGTTCTGATCCCAATCAACACATCATGAAGTACGAATGGCTGATGAATGCTGCGAGAGTTGACGATGCAGTAAAATGCCGTAGTTTCCCCATTTCCTTGGGGGGCATCGCAACCATGTGGTTTACTCGTTTGCCACCATGATTTCTAATTTTGATTAGATGGCCACCAAGTTTGTTGAACAATTCCGTATGCACGTATCGAGGCCTAATGATGTTAACACTCTGTCTAGTGTTACACAAGCTCCCGGAGAAACACTTAGACGTTACTTGGAGCGATTCCATGCTGCGTGTGCAGAAATATGCAATCCCAATGACAACTCTATCCTGATGGCATTGACTAAAGGGATTGACCCTGATTTCGAGTTCGGAAATTGGTTAGCTGGGAAACCACCTGCGTCATTGGACCATTTCTACTCCAAGGCATCCCAATTCTTGAGAAGGGAGGATGCGAAACAGTCTAGGAAGCAGGATGACACAAGACCCATTATCGAAGGAATCCAAAGTAACATCGCTGTTAAACAGTCCGGAGATAGTTCTGGAAAAGTTTAGTTGAACATCCAAAATAAATAGAATCAGCAGAGGGACAATGGGAATCAGGGAAAGAAGTGAGATCAGAGCCGTGGACCACGACGTAGAGCTCCCATATTCAACAATTATACTCCATTGAATACTTCGCTGGAAAATGTGTATTTGCAAACCTACAATACCATGCAATACAAGAAACCTGCTCCAAAGCCACCAACGGAAAGACAAATCCAAACAGGAAAATTTTGTAGATTCCATGAGAGTTATGGCCACAACACCAATGAGTGTCGTCACTTACAAGACCTTATTGAAAAACTGATACATGAACGGAAGTTGGATCAGTATGTGCGGGCGCCGCAGTCTGGTGGTGCGGGCCCATCAAATCAGAATCATGCGCCGAATTAGGAAAGACAGGAGGAACCCGCTCGTACAGGCAGGAGGTTGGTTATCAATACAATAAGTGGTGGTCCTCACCCAGCAGATCGAAGCTGGAAGGAAATGGAGTCGTATGCCAGTTCTATCAGGCATGCAGACTTCGAGTGTTGTGGTAGTTTTGATGAAGGGGCTCCGGCCAAGCAACAGAAGGCGATGACAGATGACATCGTGTTTAGGAATAGAGACGCTGACAAAGTCGAAGCCCCCACTATCGACCCGCTGGTCATCTCAGCTCAAGTAGGTCCTGCTTGGATGAAGAGGATCTTAGTTGACAGTGGAAGCTCTGTGAATATCATGTTTAAACGAGCTTATGATCAAATGAGAATGGAAGCAAAGGACTTGAAACCTTGTCAATCTCAAACCCATGGTTTCAACGGAAGTGCTACTATACCCACTGAAATGGTGGAACTGCCCGTGGAGTTGGGAGTCGGAGAACGCCGAAGAGTACGGATGTTACAGTTCGTTGTGTTGGACATAGACTCCCCTTATAATGCTTTCTTGGGCCGACCGGCCCTCGCTGAATTCAGGGCAGCCATTGCCCCGTGGTGTTTGACTTTAAAGTTTCCCACTGATTGTGGAGTGGGAATCATTCAAGGAGATCAGGCTGCTGCAAGAGCCTGTTATGTTGCCGAGCTACGGGAGGTGTAGCGGAAGGAGAAAGGAAATGGCGTAGAGGAATCTCTCTGCGTCTGCTTTACTGATAATTGACAATTAACGCCCGGGCCTAGGCCCGGGCACCCCAGCCAATTCCAAAGGGATCTTGACCCAAGAGAAGCGGAAGACGAAGAAGAACCTAAAGAAAGTCAAGCATCCCCGGCCGAACTGATGATTGATGTCCCAATTGACGATGACGATGATTCGAAAATGATAAAGATTAGGTCTCAGCTAAGCCAGCAAACTCAAGAGGAATTGGTTGAATTTCTACGGGCGAATCTTGATGTATTCGCCTGGACGCATTCCGACATGTGTGGGATCTCGCCGGACATCGCGAGCCACACTCTGAATATTGACCCGCGGCATGTCCCGGTCAAGAAGAAAAGGCGTGGTATAGATCCAGAGAGATCTGCCGCCCTTAAAGAAGAAGTAGAAAAGCTTAAAGCAAACGGGTTCATTCAAGATGCGCTATATCCTGAATGGGTGTCGAATCCCGTGCTCGTCCGAAAACCGAACGGAAAGCGGAGAACATGTGTCGACTATTCCGATCTGAATAAAGCTTGTCCCAAAGACAGTTTCCTGCTGCCCAGAATTGATCAGCTAGTAGATTCGACAGCTGGGCATGAACTCTTATCCTTCATGGATGCGTATTCTGGCTACAATCAGATACCGATGCATTTACCCGATCAAGAACATACCAGCTTCGTAACCAATCTGGGACTTTACTGTTACAAAGTTATGCCATTCGGACTCAAGAATGCCGGGGCTACTTATCAACGATTGGTCAATCGGGTGTTTGCCAATGAAATCGGAAAAACAATGGAAGTATATGTAGATGACATGCTTGTGAACTCACGACTCTCCACCGACCATGTTAAAGACCTGGAAACTATGTTCAACATACTTCGAGAATACAAAATGAAGCTAAATCCACTGAAATGTCACTTTGGAGTTGCATCCGGAAAATTCCTTGGGTTCATCGTCAACGCTCGAGGGATCGAAGCTAATCCTGAAAAAATCTGGGCTATCAGAAATCTCGAAACTCCAAAAACCATAAAGCAAGTCCAGAGTCTCATTGGGAAATTAGCAGCACTGAGCAGGTTCATTTCAAAGTCCACTGACAAATGCATCCCCTTCTTCGATCTGATCCGAAAAGGGAAACAAAACTTTGAATGGACCACGGAGTGTGAGGACGCTTTCCAAGCACTAGTTCAACATCTATCCACACCACCTATCCTGTTGAAGCCTATTGATCATGAGAAGTTGTTCGTATATTTGGCGATATCAGAAAACGCTATCAGCGCTGCATTAATTCGAGAAGAAGACAAGATACAGAAGCCAGTATACTACGTCAGCAAGCGATTGACTGGGGCCGAAAGGAATTATCCGAAATTAGAGAAGTTGGATTATTGCCTTATTATTGCATCAAGAAAACTCTGACCGTATTTCCAGGCACATCCCATTATTGTTTACACCGACCAGCCGTTACGACAGGTCCTTTCACGGCCTGAGACATCTGGTAGGTTACTCAAGTGGAACGTCGAACTGAGTCAGTTTGACATTACTTACACTCCAAGACGGGCCATACAAGGACAAGTCCTAGCCGATTTCATAGCTGAATTTACCATTCCAGAGGACTTTCCCGAAACAAGTGAATCCCCCGAATACGTCTGGAAGCTTTATATCGACGGTGCATCAAACGACCGGTGTTCGGGCGCTGGTGTTGTACTTGAAACTCCCGAAGGCCGATCCATATGTTATGCTTTGAAGTTCGATTTTCATGCGACTAATAATGAAGCTGAATATGAAGCCCTCTTAGCTGGCTTGAAACTTGCTAGAGATTTGAGAATTATCGCAGTGGAAATCTATTGTGATTCACAATTAGTTGTGTGTCAAGTACGGGGAGAGTATCAAGCAAGAGATCGAAGGTTGGCTGCTTACTTAGCTCGAGTTCAGGAAGTAATAAATCAGTTTCATTATTATGTCATTTATTGTATACCTCGAGAACGCAACCAAAAAGCCGATTCATTGGCGAAGCTAGCCAGCACAGGCGAAGCTCAGCAAATGGGACTCATTCCCGTAGAAGCGTTTTCTTCCCCGAGCATTGACCGGGCAGAAATAGACCGGGTATGCGAAACCGTCCTCGAAAAGGATTCATGGATGACTCCACTCAGAAGTTACATTGAGCACGGAACCCTGCCGGAGCGCAGGAGTGAAAAGAGACAAGTCCTTCGGAAGGCCTCACGATTTACCATCCAAAATGGAATCATGCACAGAAGAGGGTACTCAGTCCCTCTACTCCGGTGTATCGCTCACAATGAAATTAAACGAATATTGCACGATGTGCACGAGGGAGAATGTGGCGATCACACCGGGGGGCAAGCACTTGCCAAGAAAATACTTCGATACGGAGATTACTGGCCGACCGTGAATCGTGATGCGTCGGATTATGCAAAGAAATGTGATAGGTGCCAGAAATATGCCCGAATTCCTAGATCTCCTCCTACCGAGATAACGCAAATGGTCAGCCCATGGCCGTTTGCAATGTGGGGCATCGACATCATTGGTGCTCTACCTCTGGCAAAAGGTGGTGCGAGATACGCCATCATCGCAGTTGATTACTTTACAAAGTGGGCTGAAGCCGAAGCTCTTGCTACCATAACAACGAAGAAAGTAATCAACTTTGTAGTTCGCAACATCATCTGTCGATTCGGTCTCCCACACACCATTATTACGGACAACGGAACCCAATTCGATAGTACTGAATTTAAAGATTTCTGCAAACGATTTCACATCCAAAAGAAATTCTCTGCAGTTGCACACCCACAGGCAAACAGACAGGTCGAAGCAGTTAATAAAGTTATAAAATCCATTCTGAAAAAACGACTGGAAAAGGTCGGGGGCAAGTGGTTCGATGAACTTCCTATGGCTTTATGGGCTTACCGAACAACCCACAAGACCGCGACCGGTCACACTCCATTCTCTCTCTCTCTCTTATGGTTCAGAAGCCGTTATTCCAGTCGAGCTTGAAGTACCTTCTCATCGTGTGATGTACTATGATCCAAAGACAAATGCTATATTACTTGCTGAATCTCTCGATCTACTGGATGAGAAGCGTGAAGAGGCTGATTTGAGGGAAATTGCGCATCGAAGTCGAGTCACCCGATTGTACAACGCCAAGGTCCGCCCGTGAACCTTTGAACTAGGCGATCTCGTCCTGAAAAGAATTTATCCGGTTCCTTCGCATATGAAACTGACATGGGAAGGACCGTATGTTATTGAACGAAGGCTCGGAGATGGCACATTCAAATTATCGACCGGTGACGATCTTACTTTGCCAAGAGCCTGGAATAGCGAGAGTCTTCGCCGCTACTACACATGACAGGCTATGTTTATCCATTTAGTTTATTTTCCATTTCGCAATTTGTTTCTGCATTTCGAAATTAGAATTTGTAATAAGGCAACTGACTTTGCCATATTTTCTTATTTCAGCAATAAAATGCAATCTCTTCGAGCCAGAGCTGTCATTTACTTGAAATTCTTCATATGATCATCACTATGCACGGAGAGCTAAGTTTCACCATACGGTGGAATTTATTTAAATAGAGAGTGACTGTGATGCAATCGGTCACTTGCTAAGCGAAACCCGAGCTCGGGGACAAGCCATCACATCAAAGTCAAAAACAGATTGACACACGACAATCCCTCACTTAACCCCCGGTTCCCAGAGTGCGAACTGGAGCATTAAAAATACTTCTACGAAGAGGGTGGATCCGTCCGCCTAACGACTTCGTCCGTATCTGAACCAAGTTTGAGGAGGGTGGACCCGTCTATCTAACGACTTCACTTGTTAACTCAGGGTGGATGTGATCCGACCATCCATGATCTGACATAACTCCGAACTCCTAGAGTGCGAGTCGGAGTATAAACAACAACTCCGAATTCCCAAAGTGCGAAACGGAGTATAAGCATCAACTCCGAACTCCCAGAGTGCGAGTCGGAGTATAAGCATCAACTCCGAACTCCCAGAGTGCGAGTCGGAGTATAAGCATCAACTCCGAATTCCCAGAGTGCGAAACGGAGTACAAACAACAACTCCGAACTCCCAGAGTGCGAGTCGGAGTATAAACACCAACTCCGGATTCTCAGAGTGTGAGTCGGAGTATAAACAGCAACTTCAAGTTCCCAGAGCGTGAATTGAAGTACAAATATCAACTCTGAACTCCCAGAGTGCGAGTCGGAGTATAAATGTCAATTCCAAGTCCCCAGAGCGTGGACGTATGATTTAAACTTAAGACGGTGTGACCAATCACCGATAAACAAATGAGAATCCCCGGAGTGCGGATATGATTATCGACAATCAAACAAGCATGGATGAATTACTCAATCTCCGCTTGTCTCAGATATCCGTTCAGTGGCACTAGACTCAACATGTTATAAGTGAGAAGCGATCGTCGACTGATGTTCTACAACTCACCCCCAAGATTAGGGGGCAGGACTTAAGCATCGACCATTGACTGAAGCGATGCGACGTAAAAATTCAACTCGCTTCCCGGTCGCAAACCATGTCCATAATATTCGAAGGAGAACAAAAACAAACTTTATTCGGAAGCTGAAACTTCACAAGTGCACTTCAGATATTGAAACACTTAGGCAGATACACAATGACAGAAAAGAAGTCAAAAAAGAGAAGTTTCATTTCTATTGTTTGTAAAAGAAGTTCGTGCACAAGTTTGTTCCAAAAATTTCCTACTAGCAGGGGCCGAACCCGCATCTATACACGGCCAACAAAATGGAAGTCAAAATACACTGAGTGAGCATGTCTAATCTTTCTTCTGCCTCGACTTCCTTTTTGGTGTGGACCCGCTGGAGCCGCCACTACCTTTTCTCTTTGAGCCTTTGCTTGTCGATGGACGGTCTCCGGGCGGGGGCATAATTTCAACATCCTCCTCCAAACTCGAATGAATGGGGATGCTTCCTGCCGGTGGAGTCGGAGGGATAGGATCAAATGTGGAAGATGGAATGGCCGCACTAGTGTCGGAAAATGTACCGCCAGGCGATATCATTCTAAGCGGAGCTGGACCAAGTGCCACCGTCCCACCTCTAAAACTGCCACCATGTGCTGCGGCATCCATTTTAGCGGCGATTTGTGCCAATATTTCCTCTTCAGTAACCGCTTGAGCCTCGCTGGGAGCGTCAGTAGTCGGCATCGAAGAGCTTGTGGCAGGAACACCTCCACCCATGACGAATGACAAGTCAGCTAAAGGATCGCCATGGAGGCGAAAGAGTTCTTCCATCAACTGCTCATCAAATACAAGTGTGCTTCCCTACGCATCGTCGAGTGGGGCAGTTGTAGTTACGGTGATCACTTCGGTCACGATAGCCTCCTGCGTCTGATATGATTCTTGGGTAGCAGGAGGCATGGCCGGTGCAACGTAAATCACTGGACAAAAATAAGAGAACTGTCAGATTTTTATTCAGATAAAGATTCCGACTTGAGGCAGATATGCGGAATGTTCAGAATACCTTCCTCAGTTTGATTTGTGGGCGGCAGAACGGCTTCAGTAACTTGCGCTGCAGCCGGAGACATCTGCGGCTGATCCGGATTATAGGAAGGAACAACTTGGGGATCAACCGCAGATGAGGATTCGGGCTGGGTTGACGCTGGAACTTCAAGGCTCGCCTTATGATGTTCAACCCCCGAACGCTCTCCTACTTCGAAGTGCTGGACGCCGAGTCTTTCCTTTTCATGTAGAATCATTGACTCGTGAAGAATCTTCCTTTCATCTTCATTCAGAATGCGATTCTCGAGTTCAAACTCATCCACAAACTCACCCAGATGCGCCTCCTTCTCCTCTTCAATTAATCGGCCCCAGGCGTTGTATAGATGCACCGGATAGTCATCGAGCCAGGCTAGCCCCCTGTGCCTCAGCACGTTAGCGTTGTAAACAACGAGAAGGTCTTCGATATCAGCCTCTAGCTGGACTCGCCCGATTTCACTTTCTCCTCGACCTCAGTCTCCACCTTACGGACTTTAGCCACAGCCGCATCCCGTTCACCTCTAAGCAGAACAGCTTGTTCGCACGCCTCCTGGGCTGCGTTGTTTGCATCATCCCTTTCCTTGGCCATATCGGAAAATTTGGCCTTGAGCTAGTTAAGTTCCTTGACCGCCGCATCCCATTCGACGGTAAAAGTAGTATTCCGATGGCCCATCTCCTCCACCAGGGCAACATGCGTCTGCCTCAACCTCTCCATGGCCACAGTAGCTTCGTTAGCTTTTTGGTGGCCTTGATTTCAGATTTTTGAGAAGACTCGGCCTCAGCAGTGATCACTTGAATAATCTGGTCTCTTTGAGCGAGTTCGGTCTCCATTTTCTCAAGCGCTTTGGCTCGCTCAAAGGCCACCTTAGAAGCTTTCTCTGCAGCCTTTACCCACTCTCTGTACTGGGTGTGGATGTCATAAACGTTATCATGCATCGTGTTTTCCACCCCTGATGGAATTCTTTTTAAATGAGGCGGGAAGACATAGCCATCGAAGCAAACATTCAGAAAATCCTTCCTCATCTAAGCCAATTTAATGGCCCCTTCTCCTGTGGGCTCAGATGGGACCTGCTCTGCAATTATGGAGGCCGTGGTCTCAACTCTCTGAAGATGAGTCTCAGATCTAGAAGTATGAGAAGATGGCCTATGACGAGGAGCCTCTGGTGGATGTGGAACAAGAACGGGAGGTGGAGATGGGAGTCTAAGAGGAGGAGAGCGTGACCTAGACCGATGTCTATATTCTCTGTCCCTGTCACGCCCATACCTATCTTGGTTAGCGTACTCGCAATTGCGGTCTCTATCTGAGTCCCTCCTGCGGGAATCGTAATAGGTAGAAGCCTTTCGGGCCGAGCGAAGATTCCCGAGCATCGATCCTTTCCTAGACATAGTACCTGAAAATGAGAAACGAATGAAGAGTTAGTGATTTCTCAAGTTGGACGATTTACAGTTATGACTCATGTAGTGCAGTGAAGTGTATGCATGTGCAACCCCCCGACCAACCGGAAATGTCGGCCGCACTCGTAGCAAGCAACCCGCTCAGTTCAAGAGCATTATCAAGCTCCTCCATCCCGGCGTCGTGTTGAAACAACACATAATCCGAAATCGGAACATCAGCAAGCCCTTCAAAAGGATTCTCTACTGGCGGGGGAGGAGCCTCCGGAATTCTAATCCCCGGGACGGGCAAGGACATGACCATGGATTTTAATCTCACGGATTTAGAACGCTTGTGAGCAACTGCCTTGCCTTTTCTTCTTCCACCTGAGTCCTGGACATCGGAAGAAGGCCTAGCTTGGAGCTTGTTATCGGTGGGCGTTCTCTCCGGATCAACTTCTTTGGCTATTACGACTCCGGGTGCTTTGCGCTTCACCCGTTTCTTCAAGACCACTCTAAGTGTCCCTTCCAGCCGTATGCTCTGCCTCCGTTCAATCAGCCCGACAGTCCTCAAGTTTCTATCGGTCAGAACCAAGTCGATATGCATCTCTTTGCCCGTAACCGCTTGGAGGATCCGAACTAGCTCTCTGAAGTATGCACCGTCAGGTCGAGAAATTGCAGCTGTAGAAGAAGAGAAGTGTGTCAGTTTTGAAGTTGGTTATTATTATCTCGATAGTTCAAGAGAAAAATGGCAACGCTTACGTCTATCCAACCATTGCCTGGCAAATCCAAGGGGGCACCAAACGTAGAACCATTCAGTCTTAAAGTAACTTAGCCTTCCCTAGGAGCCCATTACAATGTGGCAATTCCTGACCGCATCCAAGAAGGTGAAAGAAGGGCTGTCTCCACGACTCTTAACATTAAATAGATATCTAATCTCGATCGGCTTTGGTGGTCGAAAGAAAATCTCCATAAACAGAATGAAGCTGCTATTCAACAAAGCGTACCCGTTGGGGTGTAGCTGGGATGGAGCTATTCCGAGGAATGATAACATCTCCCTTATATATTGATTGAAAGGAGGGAGTGTCCCCGCTGTGCAAGCATGACGGTTGAAAGTAGTAAACCCCTCCGGGGGATCATATGGCCTATCATTTGGCCCAGGCAGTAACACGTCGTCAAGCGACAATCCGTGCCTTAAACAAATCCGTTCCAGCATATCTTTGGAGATACCGGACGGCACCGAATCTTGAGGACGACAAATGAACCGAGCACCTGGACGCTCGTCCGGAGCTGGGTCTATAACTTCGGCTTCAATAACCGGTATCTCGATGGTTGAAGGAATTGAACTCGAGAGTTCCTGCTGTTGTGAACTTGAAGGTTCCATGACTGACTAGCTTATGAAAAATCATTGTTAAACAGACAATAATGCTCGTGCATCCCCCAGTGTAATGTGTGTGAGTGTGTTGTGCAGTGCAGTACTATATATCACTTGAAAAGTTCTATAGAATTGGAGAAAGCGTGAAAACGATAAGACTTCAAAATTCAGTCGGAACGACCATCATCGTTGACCGTCACAACCGTGCCATCCAGTTATTAACGATCGATCCGAGTTAGAGTTTGTTAAAGTTTCGTTGAGTCGCAATTCCATCGACGAGCTTCAATAGGCAGTTAAATATGCAAGGTAATATTTAAGTCCGGATATTCAAGAATGAAGCTCATCGGAAATCATGTTAATAGTTATTCAAGTTTGCATGTCCATCAAGGTCCGGGTTCATATCAGTCATCAGGAAGTCGCTTCGAATCGATCGTCAGTGTTTGATTCCAAATTGATCAAGGCCAGGGAAGCACCAGCTTCGTATCGATCACGTTCGCTCGATGCATTTCGCATCGATACGAAGGAGTACTATTCGAATCGATTCGAAGCTATGGAATTCGACTCGGTCACATTCGAATCGATTCAAAGCCATGGACTTCGACTCGATCAAATTCACTCGATACATTTCGTATCGATCGAAGGAGTATTCTTCGAATGGATCTAAAGCCAAGGACTTCGACTCGATCACTGGCCCTGCTCAGGCATCAAATTTTGGAGATAAAGTTTCGTATCGATCGTACAAGACGAGCCCATGCAATAATCATTGCAGATCGACATGAAGAAAGCATCAAGCCATCCTCCTCCACACTCCTTCCTCAGACCGATTCGAACTCCATTTTACCCTTCCTCGACCTCACACGTTGTCTACTTCCTCGAGGCAACATTTGGACATGGATTCGAATGGAATAACGTACGAATTTGAGTCTCGTCGTTTTAGGATGGATTTTGTTCAATTGTTTACCTGATTTTGACAACTGTTTAAAGGGTTTAAAGATTTTTGGTTCGATTCGAAAGCGAGAAGTTTTCCTTTTCTTTGAAGCGATACGAAGACAAGGCAAAAGAATAGAAGAGTAAAAAGTGGAAAACGACTAAGTCCACAGTATTTATATGGACTCGAAGGTAAAGGGAATAAACGATTCGCCTCCCAATGGGTTCAACCGGTTACAAAACGTCACCATGGGATCGATTCGAACAAACCCTTCGAATCCGTCAACCCTCAGACAACTACTATTTCGTATCGATCGTGGGACTTCTGTTCGAATCCATTGAGCCTTGTGCTGTTCGAATCCATGAAATCGAGTCTGCACCGATACGAAGTCTTCACCAGATTCATCGATACGAAACCACTGTTCGTATCGATCATCTTCGACTCCATCCCCAGTTTAACAACATGAAGTGTGCAGTTCGAATCCATCGAACCGCGACATCTAGGGGTCAATATTCATCGATACGAAGGCCTGTTTCATATCCATTTTAGTGGCTCGTGCCAATTCGAAAATGAATTCCATCAAATTTCGTAACCATTGATACGAAAGTTAATTTCGTATCCATTGAATCTTAGATCCACCGATACGAATGACCGCTTCGTATCCATCGAACTCCATATCCATCGATTCGAAATGCTCATTTCGTATCCATCAAAGCAATGAATACCGATACAAAAAACAATGTTTCAACCCTTCACATCGATTCAAGAGAGGATCGATATGAAGGAACATTCCAAAACAACCATTGAGCGTTGTTACAAAAAATTTCACGTCGGTTCAGGAGAGGATCGATATGGAATTCAATATAAGATAAAATGACAACGACTCGTGAATGTCAGCGAGAGTCAAATTAACATATATGCATATATGATGGACTAATAATCAATATTCCAGATTTACAGGAATTGGAAACTCGTTTGATAACGATTACAACAACAAATGGCTAATCACTAGCATACAGCGATCAGTTGCAAAAATACAGGGTACAACAGTTGACAGTCAATAATTTACATTATCAAGAAAAACAGTCGAAGACTACAGCTTTCATCGAAAAAACGATAGCTATTCAGAATGAAGATTGCAGCACTTCAAAGCACATCATGTTTCCACGAGACGTACTTTGGGGGGCAAATGTTATCCCGCCTTTTGGCAAGGCCGTGACACCAAGGAATTGACTAGTAACCAATGACGGTCCGTCCTAGAGGTCGGTTATGCACAGGCTCACTATGGATATCGATGAATTTTGTCCGAGTCCGGATCGAGCTAAAATTGATATGACGCGACAAGCGAAGCTATGAGAGCCAACGTTCCAAATTTCAAGTCAATCCGAGTTTGTATGCTCAAGTTACGATCGATGCAAAATTGAATAGAATGGCCTCGCGTTCGAATCCATTGAATAACATCTGTTCGACTCGCTCCGCTTTGCATCCATCAGAGACCCTCTGTTCGACTCGCTCCACTTTGCATCCATTAGAGACCCTCTGTTCGACTCGTTCCGCTTCGCATCCATCAGAGAGCCACATTTCGACTCGATCATCCAATGTCCACTTCGTATCCACATAACAGAGCATAACCATCATCGATACGAACGAACCACCTCCATCGATTCGAACATGGCGTGCTACAGATCGATGCGAAGGAACAAGCTATTGATCGATTCAAACTGGGCAACAAACTTCGATACGAACAAGACAAGGTCCAAGAATGACTCAGCCAACTCGGCATCAAAGGCGGAGTAATCCAGAGATTCAAGCGCCACGTCATCGAGTCGAATAGGACCGAGTCGAAATAAGGGAGTCGAACGAAACAGCCAACTGAAGATCCTAATTCGTATCGATTATATCTCCTAATCTACAAGTCCAAATGATATGAAATTTTCACAGAAGCCTACGTTCATGCTAAAGAATGTCCATGCCAAATTTCGACTCCATCAGACACAATCTTGATCGATACGAAATCCGTTCGTATCGATCACGGATCGGACCGAAACTTCGTAGGCTTTGGCGCGCGGGCCTAGTCACGTGCCAGAGAGGGTCTCCCAAGATCTGAGCGAAATATCAGCCTCCTACACCTATAAATAGAGCCCCAGGGCATACAGAAAAGGGGCTGCTTCTCCTTTGAATTCTCCAATGCCCAGACTCTGCCGGATCCAGATCTAAACTCCATAGCTGCTGCCAATAACGAATTTCACTGCTGTAAATCATAATTATCTGCTGTAACTCGCTGAATTCACTTGTAATCATCAAAGAAAGATCAATAAAGCAATCAACTTCATAGTGGACGTAGGCGATATGCCGAACCACTCTAAATTCTTGTGTCTCCGTGCATTTTAATTACTTTCATATCTGAAATTTGGAGTTTTTGTTAGATAATCCTCTTTTTCCATTTAATTTCTTCACTTTATCTCTTCAAAAACTTCCGAAGAGTGTTGTGCCCAATTTTGGTACAAACATCATAATATCATTTAACTGGATTAAAAAATTATGGATTTAAAATCATTTAATTTAACCAATCCGGTGTCCGTATATAATTTTCTACCCTATGGTCAAGTCATACAGATATATATCATTTCAACCCGCAATAATTTAGATTTACGGGTATATATCATTTCAACCCGTATCCCGAATTACAATTTCCAAATCCATAAATCGCTCGGGTTTATCATTTCAACCCATAACGATTTTTTCCTAATCTATAAGATCGTTCGGGTATGTATCATTTCAACCCATAGTGATTTCCTAAAAATAACTAAGGGAACTTGTAGTGTGATAACGACATATAAAATATACATAACATCGAATCATCCAAAATATTAACAATTAAGCATCCATTACAATCATCATTCAAACCAGCCAATAAATCACAACAATTAATCGGTTATCATTATTAGGTATTCAATTAACAATTTAAATTCAATATTAAATTAAATGGAAATTAAATTCAATATAAATTCAAATTAAACTTGAATGACAATTTAAATATACCAAACATCAATCAATCAATTTCAAATCACATTAAAAATATAATTTACTCAACATAAGAGGGTTTAGCATTTGCGAGTGGGTTAAAACATCCACCTTTGATTTTTAGTCGATTAAAAATCCAATTAAGGCCCAAAAATTGAACAGTCTCAAAATTCAGCCAAACTAGTTCCATAATGTTCGTAATTTTGATACGATCGTAACGGTGAAAACCGCGCATGAAACCGAGCTCGTATGAAAATGTTATGAATGTTAGAACATTCAAAATTTAAAATTAAATTAATTAAAATAGAAGGGAAAAATATAAATTTACCATGTCACTCAACAAACTCTAATTTCGCTCGAACTAACATCGTAACCCAGCCGCCTCGTTCACGTCAACATTATGCCACAACCATGCGCCTTCCACCAGATCCAACTGCGCCATCGCCCCCCACGCCTCGAGCCGCCCCTACATGCTCCAAGCGGCCACTTCCGGCTCCCCATGGACGAACCGCTACTGATGGCTTTGAATGCCAAATATGGAAAAATCATGGAACTTCAGATACAATTAACCACATGGATCTGCTCGCCTAAGCCTCCTCTAAGCGCTGCAACAACCCGATCGTCAAACGGTCGACAATCCATCGTTAAACGAGACCATGGCCTATGAACGACCGAAAATAAATCACAAAATTCCGGCGAAACCATGGCTCAAATCGAAAAAAAAATTGAAGCAGTAAACTGCGCTCGTCGAGAGCTTCGAAATGGTATATAATATGATAGGGTTTGGAGAGTTTGAAATTTTCGATTTGAAATTGAATTTGGGAATTAGGTTTTGGTTTGTTTGCTATTGGAAAGAGGAGGTGAGAAGGAAATTTACGTATAGATAATAAGAAAAGTTACTAGGGTTTCAGAGAAAAAATCTATTTATATGGGCAAAGATAGATAAGAATGAATGGACAAATCGAATTGGGTCGAAACGATAACGACGACTCGAAAAGCCAGTTTCGTTTCGGAAACGAAAGTGGGTTGTCCAATATATGAAATATAGGTTTTCGATAATTTTAAACTCAATGGAACTAGTTTCAAACCTTAATTCCATTGTATACAAAAGTTAGCTTTTAAAATCAAATTATTTTAATTGAATTCATTAAATTGATTTCTACGTGTTTCGAGCCCGCACGATCAAACGATAAGTCCGATCGCTACAAAACTTGAAATCCTATAATAATTCACTATTACGGATCTGACGAAACTGGTTTTATCGAAATCTGAGACAGTGGTCAAAATGGCTAATTTTAACGTTAGTTAATTAAATTATTATTAAATTGGTTTAATCACTTTAAATTCAATTTTTAATAGTTAACAATTTTCATCATTTGTGATTACATAGAAATTTAAAATCTTTTAAAATAAATTTCCATGTCAAATTCAATATTTAAACATTTCAAAATTTTTAGCGTCAAATTACAACTGAAGTAAAACCCTAGTTAATTACAATTAAATTTCAATCAAATTCTTTTATTTCAACTTACACTCTTATTATTGAATCAACAGTTACATTACGAATATATTTAACATTTGTTTACATTTTATTACATTCGTATTATACAGTTATCATCTTACCATATTAATTATAATATTTAAATTCCATTAATTCCATTAATTACCAATTTAGTTCCTTATTTACAATTATAACCAAATCAACTTTATAATTATTCAATTGATTGAAATTACATTAAAATAGTTGTCAATAACATTCAAACAACATTATTAAATCATTATCTAATTAATTTTCTCATTAATAAATCATAAATTTAAAATTTTGTCATAATATTAAATTTTGAAATCTTATTTAATTTAATATTTTTATTATCGAAAAATATGGGTCATTACAATTTTTCAAAAAAATTCTTTTGAATGTTGATTTCTCAAAATTTTCTTTCAAATTTAGGATCCAACCGATAAACCAAGGAAAGTTTTAGGAAACTGATTTTTCAATTTTTCTTTTTAAAATTGGTTTTTCAAAGATATCCTTTTAAGTTGGAACAACCTCCTTGTAACAACCTACTATCTACGACACATCGATTCATGCATAAAATGACACGGACATCATAGACCTAGAAAATAATGGATCTTTTTAAAGTAAATTATATAAAACAGATCACAGAGCTATCTACAATGTTCAACAGTTTTTGAAACTCATAGCGGAAGGAATAAAATATAATAATCAATAATTCAATAATCCCAGACGAATAAAATAATACAATATCAAATAAGCTTCTCTTACAACATGTCCCTATACCGGTAAATAAATCAACCTAATGTCTTGGAATTATTAAAATAAAATAGTAGATAACTATAAATAAATATGTGTCTCCATCATACCATCATGCACCAGTCTCCACTATTGTCTTATCAAAGTATATCTAAAAAGAAGAGAATGATAGAGGGGATCAGACATACATTTGTTGAGTGAAACGCATCATATAAGTGTAAAACACTAATAAGCTAGTAAATCAACACTTAAGCTCGAAAACCATACCTTAACTTGTTTCATTTGTAACCAAAAAGTTATCTAAACACAATAATATAATAGTGACATCATAAGTTAAAGTCTCACTAAAATGTCTACTTGGTCTAATAATGTACCGAAGCACTATACCACGATTGAGCCTAGAGTCCCAAATTACCATCACCCCAAACATATGCACACGACCAAGCTCAAAGTCCTATCTCGTATGCCATAAACATATGCACACGATCGAGCTCAAAGTCCCAGCTCGTATGTAGAAAACATATGCAAACAAGCGAGCCCAATGTCCTTCTTCAAATGTCGAAAATGTATGCAAACGTCGAGCTTAAAGTCCCAGCTCGCATGTCGAAAACGTATGCAAAAGACCGAGCCCAAAGTCCCAGCTCGAATGCCAAAAACACATGCAAATGACCGAGTCCAAAGTCCTAGCTCGAATGCCAAAAACATATGCAAACGACCAAGCCTAAGTCCCAACTTGAATGTTGAAAACGTATGTGACAATTGAGGTCAAGTCCATACTAGACATTCACCTAACGGTCAATAACACCAATGGGATCAAGCGCAAAACTCGTTATCGCCCCACCATTTACGAAGCTACTAGATCAAGTCCTAGCTCATTATCACCAATGTCACTAGTACAACCGAGGACTACTTTCCCCATAAGTGCATGCAGAATTTCATAGTAGGACCCTATATAACGAAATCTACAAAAATAAGACACCTTTTGAAGTAGTTCAAAACACAAAAAACAACATACCAAAGCATTTCTCATCACGCCACGATCATGATGCAACAAACCACATGCGTAAGTCATATGCGAGAGTTATAAGCATTTGAAGTTGAGGAGCAGTTTAGTAATTTTCCTTGCTACAGTACCCAAATCTCCCAATCCATCATTCACAACTCCCCATCGCTCGACTGTTGCTCCACCGCCAGCGTCGTGATCACTAGAATCAAGATCGGACACCACAAAACACTTCACCACATTAATCGAACCAATCGCCACCCAAGCCGCCCACCTCGACGCTCCCCTGACGCTAACTGCCACCGCTGCTTCCCCTTAGATTTTCTGCCATATAACGGCATTTTAGGTCAATTGGAGACCATAAAGAAGACCAACTCGACCTCCTTTACTCATCTGTTCCTCCTGACCATAGTATTGTCGTTGTTCTACCATTGGATCGACATGGACTCCAAACTTTCAACGTGGTTTTTGTTCAATCCCTAAACCCAATCGACGAACGAGCACCGCCAGTGGATTCATGTTGTCGAGAACTACAATTTTGATATATATATGTTTGGTTTGGAGAAATTGTAGAAGGAGATGACCTTTTGCTAATAATAATCGATAACAATTAACTTTTTAACTATCCAACCATGGCATATTACATCCTAATCAGGTGTATAAAAAAATCAATTTTTAATTATGAATTACATCGTTTATAAATTTGGTTTAAGATCATAAGAGGTGAATTGCTAAGTCCTACAAATATATAGGAAAATATGGAAAATCTCACTCACTGATTAGCCGTGCCTTCTCTCTGATTCAAGATTCTGGAAAACAAGTACAAACAGAGCCATGAGAGGAAGACCAAACAATTACAAGAATTCGAAGCCAAGATCCAAAAGGAGTTGGATCAGTACCGATCTAACCCATGGATCGGTACCGATCCACAAAACCTCACAAAAGTTTGCCCTACTCCTACTACATGCTAGTGATGATCCCAGGAGCCTATTCCAAGAACAACTTCATTGGTTTTTTGCAATTCTCTGATGATCTCCACCAGCACTCAAAACCAGCAACTAAAGTTTTCCATAAATCCATCATTTGGACTCAGAAACAAGCTAATAAAGATGCAAATAAGTTTGAAATCATGAAGCTAGAAATCAATCTAGCCAAGACAAAAGGGTCAAAACTGTCCAAGTGAAGAATTTATGGATGGTATCGATCAAAGCCCATAATCAATACCGATCTGTGAATATTGATAAGCTGCTCACTCATTTTCTAGGAGAAGTAGTCTACAACGTGGAAAATGATGTGGAGTTCATGGGGATGAGAGTGTAGGCTTCCTACGTCTATAAATAAAGGGCCATGCTCAATTTTATGGATCTTTTAATTCTTGCCTTCTCCTACTCTAGTTTCTTGTAATACCCTACGGATTTATATAGATCCATAAGAACAGCTGCTTGTAATCCGGTAATCTAAGTAATAAAATCATAAGTGGATGTAGGCTAAGATCAGCCACTATAAACGCTGTGTGTTCTTTCCTTGCTCATTTTTCATTTATCATCTTCACTTTATATTCTCTATACAATCTCTTGGTTGTCTGTGCCATTTTTGGTTCAAACATTTTGGTGCTTTCACTGAGAGCCATATTCTTAGGGTACTTAGATACATCATCTACTATTGGATTTCTTAGTTCCAAAAATAGGTCCAATCTTTCAACCTTACTGTTCTACTATTTGGATTTTCAATAATGTAACAAAAGTTATTCGCTATGGCCCCATCAAGGAGAGAACGTGCTATAACTTCCAGAACTACTAATGATGCTGAGAACCAAGACGCTTACCATATGGAATAAGTTACCCAACTAGAACAAGCTGAGATCTAGAATCCAACTAAAGTCATGACTAGAATGGAGATGCATCGTATAATGAAGTAGATGGAGGAAAGATTCCAGGAGTCTCACAATGAGATGAACCAACAGATGTAGTAGAGCTTGAGGCTTCTGAATGAACTAACTCAGAACAACTGTAGGAGGGACTTAGATCATTCAAGTTCAGAATCTAAAAGTTCCTCATCATCCGGGCAAATAAGGAGGGATATGAAGCAGAAGATGCAAAAAATAGCCAGGACCTAAAATCAAGGGACGAAACGAACTTATGGCTCGAGTTTATGGATCGGTACCAAATTAAAAGAACGGATTGGTATCGATCCAACTTATGTTGGAGTTGGACCTCGTCCTTTGGATGGTGGCATGAATGCGACCTCTGGACATGCTATTGATGATCAGAATCTGGAATATCGAGCTACTACTAATGATACAACATATGGGAATCAAACAAGGGGAACTGCTAGAGGAATGGATCTAACTCTACCGGAGTCTGTAGAGCCTAGGTATCGAGAGCCTATCAGAGTGTTTTTGCCAGGCCGAACATTTGGGGCGGACCCCGATTACCATCGTCCAGTCGAACCTATAGACCTGGAGCACTTAGAAGATACGGTCAGGAGACTTTTAAGTGAAAACTGATTTAGAAGCATTGATGAGTAGGGTACCTCTCCTAGTGGGAATCCGTTTACTTAAAACATTCTGCATGAGAAGTATCCAGGGAGGTTTGTAATGCCAATGATGCCACTGTACGGTGGAAAGATAGATCCAAGGCGGCACTTGATGAAGTATGAATGGCATATGGACTTTGTCAGAGCATCTGATACCGTGAGATGTCATTGTTTTCCAATTTTCCTTAAAGGGGGCAGCGAAGATGTGGCTCACTCAACTCCCACCTAGATCCATATCATCTTTCGCTGCGTTGTCATGAAAATTTCTAGAGCAATTTTGTTTACACACTTCACGTTCGAAAGATGTGATGTCATTATGAAACCTCTTCCATGGCATGGGAGATTCATTAAAGGACTTCTTGGACCAGTTCCATACAGTAATGACAGAAGTAACAAATCCCAATAATGACAATGTTTTGATGAGATTGATCAAGAGGATTCATCGCGAGACCGACTTCGGGAGATTGTTGGAAATGAAGCCCCCGTCGACAATTGATATTTTGTATAGGAAGGCTAATTAATTCCTGTGCTTGGAGGAGGCACACAATCATCCCCAAAGAGGTGAAGCTGGGAGTTAAGTTGAAGTGATATAGAGCAAATTGTTGTTAAACAGTCCGGAGGAAATTCTGGGAATGCGGATGTAAATGTTGGCAACATGAGTGAAGGTCAGAAACAGAATGACAATGGGGCCATAAAGGGAAAGCCTGATAATAGGAATCATCCCAGGATTCCTAATTACGATAATTATACTGAATTAAATAACTTAATCGAGAATATCTATCTAGCTACTCAAGGTACCGAGCAGTACAGGAAGCCGGCTCAAAGGGAGTCAACTGAGAAGGAGAAGGGATCTGACAAGTTCTGCAAGTTTCCTGAGATGCACGATCATAATACCAATGAGTGCAGACACTTGCGTGATATGATCGAGGAGTTGATCCACAAAAAGAAGTTGTAGCAGTTTGTAAAAGCCCCATATGACGATGGGCAAGGAAATTCTAACCCCCTTGGGTCGTCTTTCCAATGGAGGCAAGCTGGGCCTAGCGGTGAAGAGCCTAGGCAGCCTGAAAAATGTTTGGTGATAAATACAATCATCGGTGGACCACATCCAGCTGACAAGAGATAGAATGAAATGGATCAATATGCTGGTGCTTAAAAACACATAGAAAATGAGAGCTGCTTTGCTATAAAGGATGGAGCTTGGGTAAAATAATTTAGAACCATGACAGATGACATTGTTTAATGAAATAGAGATGCTGATGTGTTGGAAGCCCTGACAGTTGACCCGTTTGTTATAACGGCCGCAATTAGCCCTACTATTGTACGAATGATGTTGGTTGACTGTGGTTGTTCAGGTAACATTCTATTCAAAATATCCTATGACCAGACGCTTCTAGAGGCCAAGGAGTTGAAACCATGTAAATCTCTGATCCAGTGATTAACAGGACAGCTACGAATCCAGTCGGATATGTGGAAGTACTGGTTGTACTTGGAGAGGGCGACTGCAAGCGAGTATGGGTCGTGCCTTTTGTGGTGTTGGATATTTACTCTACTTACAATGTATTTTTGGTGCCAACCGGCCCTGGCTGAGTTTAGAGCGGCTATGGCTCCTAGGTTCTTGACAATGAAGTGTTCTACAGAAAACGTTATGGGGATAGTCCAGGGAGATCAGGGGCTGGGCCACGAATGTTATGTCACTGAGCTAAAAGAGGTGAGGGGAAAAGAGAAAGGAAAAAGTTTAGAGGGTACTCTCTGCATCAAGGCTTTAGACGCATAGCAACTAATGCTTGAGCCCTGGCTCGGGCAGCATAGTCGGTTCCACAAGGATATTGATCCATGAAAAGAGCCACTGGATGGAAGAGCAGCTCCTGCCTACTTGACAATCAATGTTCCAGACTGCCAGGATGATCCAACACGGATCCTGAAGGTCGGTTCACAGCTCGACATGAGAACGATGATGGAGTTGGTTGGTTTTCTTCGAGCGAACCTGGATGTGTTCGCATGGACACACTCTGACATATGTGGGATCTCGCCGAAGATAGTTAGCCATGCATTGAACATAAATCCCAAATGTTTTCCTATGGAATAAAAGCACCGTAGCCTGGGTCTGGAGAGATCCGCTGCACTCAAAGAAAAAGTGGAGAAGCTGAAGGACAATGGCTTCATCCATGATGCTTTATACCTAGAATGTGTATCCAATCCGGTCCTGGTGAAAATTCAAACGGGAAGTGGAGGACAAGCATCGACTATTCTGATCTGAGTAAATCGTGGCTGAAGGATAGTCTCCCGCTTCCGAGGATTGATCAGTTGGTGGACTCAACAGCCGGATGTGAACTGCTTTCGTTCATTGATGCGTACTCTAGATACAATCAGATTCCAATGCACGTCTCGGACCAGGAGTACACCGGCTTTATTACCGACTTGGGACTGTATTGTTATCTTGCCATGCCATTTGGACTAAAGAACGCTGGAGCGACTTACCAAAGTTTAGTTAATAGGATGTTTAAAGACCAGATCAGACGTTCGATGGAAGTCTATGTGGACGACATGCTCATGAAGTCACGACAATCAGGAAACTACATTGATGATTTGGTTGAGATGTTCAGTGTTCTTCGAAAATACGGGAAGAAGCTAAACCCTTTGAAATGCTCATTCGGTGTTGCGTCAGGGAAATTCTTAGGCTTCGCTGTGCACTCCAGTGGGATCAAAGCTAATTTGAAAAGGATCCAGGCCTTGAGAAATGTCGAGGCCCCAAAGACGATCAAGGAGGTCCAAAGCTTGAATGGGAAGGTCGCTACCCTGAGTCGATTTATCTCCAGAGCCACCGACAAATGCATCCCTTTCTTTAACTTGATTAAGAAGGGAAAAATAAACTTTCCTTGGACATAGGAGTGTAAAGATGCATTCCAGGCTCCGGTGGATCACTTGGAGAGACCCCCTATTCTCTCGAAGCCGGTGGAAGACAAGGACATATTTATATATCTAGTAGTGTCGGTGTATGCATTGAGCGCTGCACTTGTACAAAAGGAATCTTGCATCCAACGACCAGTCTACTACATCAGTAAGTGGTTGACAGAAGTAGGAAGAAATTATCACAGGCTGGAAAAGCTTGCATACTGCTTGTCGATCGCTTTGAGGAAGCTCCGTCCCTACTTTCAGGCTCATCCAATCAATGTTCTTACTGGCCAGCCTTTGCGACATGTCTTGCGGTGACATGAGACATCTAGAAGGTAGTTGAAATGGAATATTGAATTGAGCCAATATGATATAACCTATCTCCCTCAGAGAGCTATCCTAGGTCAAGCTTTGACGTATTTCATAGTTGAATTCACTGCGCGAGAAGATACTCCGGAGAGCAGTGGTGAGCAAAAGGCTAGGTGAAAGATATACACAGATGGTGCATCAAACAAACGCTATTCTGGTGCTAGAGTTGTACTTGTCACTCCCGAGAAACATTCGATTTGTTATGCCTTGAAGCTCGATTTTCTTACAATAAACAACGAAGCAGAGTACGAAGCATTGATTTTGGGCTAAAAATTGCCAAGGAACTGGGAGTTAAAACTTTACACATCTTTTGCAATTCCCAGTTGGTGGTTTGTCAAGTCAGGAAAGAGTTTCAGGCAAAAGGAGTGAGACTAGTTATCCTTATCTAAATAGGACCCTTGAGCTGCTCAGTGACATAGAATATTATACAATATTGCATATTCCCAGTGTAATGACCCGTAAATTCACCGCTTTAGAAAAATTTCAAAATATTCAGAAATAATATTTTTGAACATAAGTGATGATGTTTTGAATAATAAATAATATTGGTGATCTTATTTTGAAGAAATATTTATAAAAGAAATATATACACTTTGTTAAATATCGATAAAATAGCCAAAAATCGTTTTATCGATAAACAGCTCTTCGCCCATCCGACATCGCACGCCAAGCTAGATACATACACTCATTTGTATATATGAATGCAAATATGAAATAAAATAATTTATTTATTTATGGAAAAATTAAATGTATTTATGACATCATTAATGATATTATCATTTCCAATTAATTGATTTTTGAATTTAAATTAGTTTAAATGATTTAATAATTATTTTAATTATTAAGTAAGCTATTTAGTTTCTTATATAATGATAAAAATATTATTTTTAAACTTTGTTTACAAATATACCTTTATTTAATAAAAAGTAAAAATATGATCGGAAACCAAAATTTGAATTTGTAACGATTCGACGCGTAGGAGTTGTGCAACGTTGTAAGGTTATGCAAGATACATAAACACACACATGTACATATACAAGACATGTTCATATGCACATATACAACATAAATATACACATGACATACATACATATATTTAAACAAAATATCAAAGATATTTTCAATTCCTTACCAATTAAGCTAACCAAAAGTCCACCCTCTTACACCATGGTACAAGCATCATTGCAAGCACATGAGGGGAGTCATTTCAGCCATAAATGTGATGGAGATGGTGCATGTTGAAGTGATGGGTAATGATGCGTATGTGTAAAATATCTAAGATATTTTTCTCCTCCTTTTCACCTATAAATACCACCCCTCTTCCCTCTCATTTCCTCCCCTTCCATTTCCTAAGCTTTCTCTCTTCTTTTCATGTCTTCCAACCTAAAGAAAATAATGCCAAAATATTTCTGAAAAGAAATTTAAATTATAATATACACATATACACACCTCAAACTATTCCAAAATTCCACCTTTTCCTCTCTACCATCCACGACTTCCACTTCCTCCACCATAGGCCGAGCCTTCCTCCTCCCCAACCCTAGGCTGTGAGCTCCTCTAGTCATTCCAAGCCTAGGCCGAGCCATCTAGAAGCAATAATCCAAGTGATCGTGAGCTAAAAGTTCGAGTTAGGGAAGCTATATCCAATTTTTAGTTAGTCGTCTAAACCCGAGGTGAGAAAACTCCTAAACTA
Organism: Allium fistulosum; assembly: GCA_030737815.1. NCBI lineage: Eukaryota > Viridiplantae > Streptophyta > Magnoliopsida > Asparagales > Amaryllidaceae > Allium > Allium fistulosum. The sequence continues at coordinate 1,338,669,063 of CM060901.1, read as the reverse complement.
TTGTATTATATGATATTGGATGTTATATATATTTGATTATGATTATTGATGATGGTTGTTTAATATGAATATTGAATATATATGCAAGTCATGGAAATACACGTCGATAAACACAAAGGAAATCACTTTCCTTCATTTAATGAATTGGTGTATATGGAATGTTAAACCTCTTTAAAAAGGATTAAAATGAGTTTGAAATGTTTTATAAACATTTGAAAGTGTTTTGGTGAAGTTTGAATGATAACTGGAAATTGAGTCAAAAATAGGCGCGTCGCGTAACGGTAGTTCGCAGTTTCGCGTCACAAAAGTCAAATGAGTATATAAAATGGAATTTAGCTCAAAATTCTTCGAGATAAGAATTTTCCGAACTATTATATCCATAGTTTTCAAACAAAGAAAGATAACTGAGATTTCGATAAGTAGATTTTGAAATATGAGTAAAATAAGTTTTTGGAAAAATTATGGTTTTGCTGTTCGGAATCCATAAAAGGATTTCTTTGAAAATGATATTTTAAAATTGTTTAAAAATATGAAATAAATTCTAAAAATATTTTATAATGTTTTAAAAGTAATTTGAGTTAAAAAAAAATGAATTTCCAAATGATAGAAAAGTTGTTTTGATCAATATAGCTTAAAATGCACTTTCCGTAGCACTTTTCCGCGGCACTTTTCTATAACTTTTGAAATGTTGGTTTAAACACAACCGTTCTTTTCCAAATCTTTTGTAAATGTTTTCAAATGACTAATAAAGTATTTAAAGATGGTTTGAAGGATTTATGGAATGATTAAACATTAAATGATTTAGAGTCGATCAAATTACTTGACCACTTTATGGGTGTCAAAGAGGTAGTGTCTAGGCTTGAGTTTGGAAAACCAGTTTCCTGCTCTCCTTGGATATCCGGATTGGCACGACAGATGAGATTGTAAATTTGATTTACTCGGATCAAAATTTTCCAAAGTTAAAGGATATAATTCTCCAAATATAAATAACTGGGATTTTATGGAGATAATCTTCTTGTACTCGGTGTTAAAGCTTAAAGAGAGAACTCATACTATTCGTGGAATTTAAACGGTGCTTTCATCGTTATACCGCCCATAGTATTTGTTGAATACGGGAATTGATATCGAGTAGAATTAGATGATTTCTATAGATTTCGCTCACTTAATACTTACTGATTTTGGTTTAACATCCTAGGTAACATGGTTTTAGCCCAATTAAAATTATGAGTTTTGAATTAGGAAATCTTTGTTAAGATTTAAATGAAATGAATTGGAAATATTTTTTCTAAGTAAAAGGCGAAAAGGTTTGGAATTATTCCATGATTCAAAAAGGTTTAAATTAACCAAAAGGATTTGATAAATGAGGCTTGATGATTCCATATACTATGAAAAAGATAAAGAAATATTTCAATGAGCATATCTCTAAGAGATATATATGAATGAATAAAAATATGAATTAAATTGAATGATGAAACCACTTACTGACTCATATGAAAAATGATAACAAAGTTGAAAGCAAAATTTATTTTAAGTATGGCCTATTAACTATTAATTAGAATCACATATGAACTTAACATCTTTTTAATCAATGATTGGTTCGGAGGAACCGGGGTCGGATTTGGGCAATTCCTATCCGAAGACCACTTCGAACCAATTTACGTAGTCGAAGTGAAGACATGGATATGATATTTGGGATTATTGTAATGAAGGACTGCTTGTTGATCATTTGGGGACAAACTCCCAATATACATATAGTAGCAGTAGTCTCTTTGTTATGAAATATCCAATGCAAGGACTAATCGCTGCTAATCCTAATAGTAACTCTCGACATGATGTGGTAGGAGAGTGCCTTCGGTTTGTCCTGTTCCTGGACAACTTGCATGGACAGATGTCTGACATTGCAATTGTAATTACATTGGTTGATTTCTGTGAACATACCATCTGATTGGTGGCGAAGAAGGAAACTTCTCTTAGCCTAACACCCTTTCCCGAGACACACGAGCTCAGGAGTTATACTTTTGTAGAAATCAGTTGTGTGCTTATGGATTGGCAATGTGGCATTCAAAGTGGAATATGCTATGAGTAAGGTAATCATTACCTCAAGCCTCATCACCCGGAAATGTCAAAAACATGGTAGATGCGGCAGAGCTAAGTGGGTCACTCCTATTAGGATATAGTCATCACCTTTCTAGATATATTTATCCTGCTGTGGCATCAGGTTTTAAATTATTGTGGTGTATGCAAAGAGAGCTCTCGGATAGGTCGAGAACGTCCGAGGTGATGGCATATTTGGTACTATCTATGGTAAAGGTAGGTCGGTTCTATGTTGGTAGAGGATGGAGCCTCGGGTGCATTTTTCTAGAGATGTACTATCGGAAGGTAGTCCCTTACCTTGTCATCGTATGGAAATCCATTCTCCAATAAGTGCCTTCAGATTTGATTGTAGAGCCTAGTATGCTAGAATTTAATAATGTAACAATTTCGACTAAGATTATGTATACTTATTTGAAAAGTGTTTTCAAAGAATGTCGTTAAAAATAATATCCACATATTCTGTGTAGCAAATGTTTTGGTTATCATAAGGTAAAAATCCGTTCCATGTTTATGTGCGGTGTGGTCTTATGAGATACCTTTTGTTTTCAAACATCGTATTTTAAGTTTCTCACACTAGTCCCATGACTGACCTAGAGTTTATTTTCTTTTCCCCTTAAACTCTGGGTGTCCTATTTTCCCGGGCGGCCAACTAGTTAGGTAAGCTTGGAGCATTTTGGAATGGAGTATGGAGCCTAGTGCCTAGAGCATGGAGCATTTTGGGTCTTTTGTTGAAATCATCTTTTACTTTTCGCTGTGTCTATATTATGTATTAGTATCTATCAGCACGATAAGGATAGGCCGTTATAACTATCCTAGCTGGATTAGTACCTGTCATAACTTTGATGGAACAATTTGGAGTAATTGTATTAACTACTCTTATGTATGATTATGTTTTTAATACGATGTAAGATTATATTATTGCCTTATCTTTTATCATTGTTTCTTTACCCCATTATAATATGCCTCTCCGGCACTTGGAATTATGGCACGTGAATACTGAGGATGTATTAGTGTCGATTTCTAAAGGTCGAGGAGGTGGGTTGTCACATTTGGTATCAAAGCTTATGCTTGAGAGAATACCTAAGCCTAGATGGGGTGAACTCATTTGAGTTAGGGTTAGTATTACCCTAGAATGGGTTTAGTCTGAGAGAGCGCATATTTGAATTTTATTTGAATAAGTTTATTCAAGCCTATACCATTCCCTAAAATAATTTCATCTATATTTCTAAAGATGTTCCCTTACTATATGCAGATAGTACAAGATGATTATTAGAAGAGGACGAATGGGAGGTAGCAACACTACAACCACTAACGGTCGATCAAATGCTATAGTAATGGAGGAAGCGATAATTCCCATGCCACCTCAAGTTAACTTTGCCACTCTTAGCAAAGATTATACCAGCTTCGGAGGAAAGCCATTCCAAGGCACAGAATATATTATTGAAGTTCAAGCCTGGCTCTGATCCTGTGAAAAAATCTTTAAAGGATTAGACATTGATGATAATCGAATGAGATTCTTGGCCTCCTGACAATTGAAGGATGAGGCTATAACTTGGTGGGAGTCCGTTACTCTTAATGAATCTGAAGATAATTTCTCTTAGGCAAAATTTGAAGAAGTTTTTGAAGAACAATACATGCCCGTCGCTGGCAAATCCCGCCTCTATAGAAGTTTCATGGATCTAAAACAAGAAGCGAAGTCTATGGAAGAGTATTTGCATAAATTCCATGAATTGTCTCACTTTGGGCCTGGATTGATAGACATGCCTCTGAAGAAAAATGAGATGTTCATTTCTGGAATGAAGGAGTAGTATCAGGATAGGATGACCACCCATGTTAAAGGAACCTCTGTGGATTTAATAGATATGTGTTTCCGTTATGAAGCTTTGGATAAGACGAATCCAGTTGCAACCCAAAACAACAACAACAAGAGGAAGTTCAATAACAATGAAAAGAAGCCATGGCAAGGCAAGCCTAGAGGAGGATCTTAGAAAATATTTTTAAAGATGTTGAATGTTTTAATTGTGGAAAGAAAGGCCATTATTCAAAGTACTGCAGGAGTCCAAAGGTTCAAAGGCAGCAACAAGGAACCGTCTCTCCTATGGTGCATAAAAGTCTCTGCCATTACTGCCATCAACCCAGCCATTGGAAGAACAAGTGCCCGTTAATGAAGAAAGGAGAGAAGGTTAAGTTCTATGCTATCAAAGACGAGCCTTCACTCTCTACTGAGGTAAAAGGCAAGGGAGTTCTTGAAGGTAATATTTATGTCAATAATGATTTAGTTAAAGTATTATTTGATACTGGGGCTTCCCATAGTTTTATTGCTAAAGGATTGATTCATAGATTAAAACTGATCACAAAATAGTAGATACCCCTATTTGCATGTCAAACCCCATAGGCGGTACAACTAATCTTTGTATGATTTGTGAAAACGTCCGAGTTACTCACCTCTCCCAAAAGTTTTCATGCGACCTATTTGTTCTTGACTTTATTGGGTTTGAAGGTTTGCTCGGTATGGATTGGTTATCCAAGAATAAAGCTGTCCTTGATTCCATTAAAAAGATGGTAACTTTGTGGACCAGCTTCGGGAAATTTATAGAAATATCTTGTGAAGTACCTAGTTCGGTAAGGGATAGTTTCATGTATACACTAGACTCATCTCAAAAAGGTTTGGAGACAATACCAATTTTCAAGGAATTTCAGGATGTTTTTGAGGAAGTTAAAAGTTTGCCCCCGCATCGGGAAATTGAGTTTCGAATTGACTTAATTCCAAGTGCAAGACCCATTATTAACCCTATTCGAAGGATGGCCTCGAAGGAAAAGATTGAGTTGGAAAACCAAACTGATGAGTTGTTAAAAAAATGACTAATTAGACCTAGTCGCTCAAGTTGGGGCACAACGGTAGTTTTCATAGCTAAGTCTGATGGCTCCCTAAGGCTTTGTGTAGACTATCGAGACCTAAATAAGCAAACGATTAAAAACAAGTATCCTCGACCCCGCATAGATGACTATTTGATCAACTTCATGGTGCTCGATATTCTCACAAATGGATTCAGCCACAGGATTCCATCAACTAATAATAGCTGAGGATGGCATTCCATTAACTGCATTTAGGGGTCCGGATTGCTTTTACGAATGGTTAGTTACGCCTTTTGGGTTGACTAATGCACCCGCCTATTTCGTAGACCTTATGAATCGAGTATTCAGAGATGTGCTAAACAAATTCGTGTTGGTTTTTATTGATGATATTCTTATCTATTCCAAAACCGAGGAAGAACACGAAAGGCATTTGGAGATTGTGTTGGAAATATTGCAGAAAAATGTACTTAAAGCTAAATTCTCAAAATGTCGCCTTTTGGGAGAAAGAAGTAAGTTTCCTGGGCATATTGTGTCAGGAGAAGGGATCTCAGTAGATCCAGAAAAGATTTCAGCTATACAAGATTGGAAGCAACCACAAACTCCGAAGGACATCCATAACTTCTTAGGATTGGAAGGATATTACCGTATATTCATTCAAGACTTCTCTAAAATTTCCTCCCATCTAACAAAGTTGACTATGAAGGATGTTAAATTTGAATAGACACCAAAATGTGAAGAAGCATTCAAGGAACTCAAGAGAAGGTTAACTACTGCTCCAGTCCTAGCTATTGCTAATCAAGGCGGCAGTTTAACTGTATATACTGATGCTTGTGGGGAAGGAGTAGGTGTTGTTCTAATGCAGCATGGAAAGGTCATCGCTTATGCAAGCAGACAACTAAAGACTCATGAGAGGAATTATGCAACACACGACTTAGAATTATTAGCCATTGTGTTTGCATTAAAAATATGATGGGAGTATCTATTGGGTAAGAATTCCTTATTGTTTATTACAAATAAACTTTGATTGACCCTAGTAAATAAGATTCCTTCTTTAAATAGGTGAAAAGTTTGAGCTCTTCATGGATCACAAATCTTTGTGGTATCTTTTCACTCAGAAGGACTTAAATATGAGACAGCAACGTTGGTTAGAATTTCTCGCATCATATGATCTTAACATTTTATACACACTCGGGAAAGCCAATGTAGTGGCGGATGCGCTAAGCAGAAGGCATGCCGTTATAGCTTATTTAGTGGTATGTCCAACCTTGATTAATCATATAAAAGAGAGTCAGCTTAAGGATCCAATCATTTCAACAATAGCCAGGGAAGTAGAGGAGAATATAATACCGGGAAGATGGATAGGATTCAAAGTAATGAGCAGGGAATCTTAAGAATGGATGGAAGGATATGTGTTCCCAATGTCGATGGGACAAGGCAAGAAGTTTTAACAGAATGTCATAATTCTTGACTTTCTGTACATCCCGGAGTTACTAAAATGTATCGAGATATGAAGAGGACTTTTTAGTTGGATGGCATGAAGAGGGATACCTCTATCCATATTAGTAGATGTGAAAATTGTCAACAGATCAAAAATGATTAGCAAAAGACCGCTGGATTACTCCAACCTTTTGAAATTCTAGCTTGGAAATGGGACCAAATATCGATGGATTTCATCGACGGCTGACCACGATCGGGAAAGGGAAATGAAGTCATTTGGGTTATCATAGATCGATTAACCAAGAGCGCACATTTTATCCCAGTAAAACCAACGAGAACTGCTGCAAGTCTAGCAGAAATATACATGAGGAAGTAGTTCGATTGCATGGTGTCCCCAGTAGTATAGTCAGTGATCGAGACCCTATCTTTACTAGTAAGTTCTGAGAGGCATTGCAAACAGCTTTAGGAATTAAGCTAAACATAAGCACTGCATATCACCCCCCAGACCGATGGGCAAACTGAGAGAGTAAATCAGGTGTTGGAGGATCTTCTAAGAGCTTGCATCTTAGATTTCGGAGGTTCATGGGAAAGCTATCTTCACCTGATTGAATTCTCTTATAATATCAGTTATCAGGCTAGTATTGGAATGGCCCCGTATGAAGCTTTGTATGGTCGTCCATGTAGATTCCCAACATGTTGGATCGAGACCGGAGATCGATTAGTACTATGTCCTAACATGATTAGAGAAGCTTCAGAAAAGGTTGAAATGATTAGAAAAAAAATGAAAGAAGCCCAAAGTAGGCAGAATACTTATGCTGATCAAAGGTGAAGAAATTTAGAGTTCTCAGTTGTTATGTATTCCTGAAAGTTTCTCCAATGAGAGGAGTGGTATGATTTGGTCGGGAAGGGACGTTATCACCTCGATTTATTGGACCTTTTCCCATTCTCGAAAGGATTAGACCATTATCTTATCGTGTGGAATTACCCGAAAGGTTATCTGGTGTGCACAATGTCTTTCACATATCTCACCTATGAAAATATGTGCATGATCCAGAGCAAATTATAGAAACAGCTGCCCAAGAAGAATTAGAAGTTGAACCTAATTTGGCAGTTATCAGGTGACCATGCGAATCGTAGATCATGATGAGAAGCGATTAAGGAGGAAGGTTGTAAGATTGGTTAAAGTCCAATGGAGTGATGACGCAGCATATTGCACATGGGAGACAAAAGAAAGAATTCATAAAGCCTATCCTGAGTTTAGAATGGATACATAATTGTATGTGTATGGTGTACTCACCGGCTTGTGGTGATGTCACTTGATATACCTTATATATATATGTATCACTTCGTTATATTTGTGTTCGAGTTATCTTCTTCTTATCCTTAATTTCGAGGACGAAATTCTTTTAAGGGGGGAAGTATGTAATGACCCGTAAATTCATCGCTTCAGAAAAATTTCAAAATATTTAGAAATAAGATTTTGAACATAAGTGATGATGTTTTGAATAATAAATAATATTGGTGATCTTATTTTGAAGAAATATTTATAAAAAGAATATATACACTGTGTTAAATATCGATAAAATAACCCAAAATCGTTTTATTGATAAACAACTCTTCGGCCATCCGACATCGCGCACCAAGCTGGATACATACACTCATTTGTATATATGAATGCAAATATGAAATAAGATAATTTATTTATTTATGGAAAAATTAAATGTATTTATGGCATCATTAATGATATAATCATTCCAATTAATTGATTTTCGAATTTAAATTTAGTTTACTTGATTTAATAATTATTTTAATTATTAAGTAAACTCTTTAATTTCTTATATAATGATAAAAATATTATTTTTAAACTTTGTTTACAAATATATGTTCATTTACTAAAAAGTAAAATATGACCGGAAATAAAAATTTGAATTTGTAACTATTCGACGTGTAGGAGTTGTGCAACGTTGTAAGGATATGAAAGATACATAAACGCACACATGTACATATACAAGACATTTTTATATGCACATATACAACATAAATATAAACATGACATACATATATATATTTAAACAAAATATCAAAGATATTTTCAATTCCTTACCAATTAAGCTAACCAAAATTCCACCCTCTTACACCATGATACAAGCACCATTGCAAGTACATGGGGGGAGTCATTTCGACCATAAATGTGATGGAGATAATGCATGTTGAAGTGATGGATAATGATGCATATGTGTAAATTATCTAAGATATTTTTCTCCTCCTTTTCACCTATAATTACCACCCCTCTTCCCTCTCATTTCCTCATTTCCTCTCCTTCCATTTCCTAAGCTTTCTCTCTTCTTTTCAAGTCTTCCAACCTAAAGAAAATAATGCCAAAATATTTCTCAAAAGAAATTTAAATTATAATATACACATATACATACTTAAGCACCTCAAACTATTCCAAAATTCCACCTTTTCCTCTCTACCATCCATGACTTCCACTTCCTCCACCATAGGCCGGGCCTTCCTCCTCCCCAACCCTAGGTCATGAGCTCCTCTAATCATTCCAAGCCTAGGCCGAGCCATCTAGAAGCAATAATCCAAGTGACCGTGAGCTAAAAGTTCGAGTTAGCAAAGCTATAGCCAATTTTTAGTTAGTCGTCTAAACCCGAGGTGAGAAAACTCCTAAACTATCGTATTATATGCTATTGGATGTTATATATGTTTGATTATGATTATTGATGATGGTTGTTTAATATGAATGTTGAATATATATATATATGTAAGTCACAGAAATACACGTCGATAAGCACAAAGGAAATAACTTTCCTTTATTTAATGAATTGGTGTATATGGAATGTTATATCTCTTTAAAAATGTTTAAATGAGTTTGAAATGTTTTATAAACATTTAAAAGTGTTTTGGTGAAGTTTGAATGATAATTGAAAATTGAGTCAAAAATAGGCGCGTCGCGTAACGGTAGTTCGTGATTTTACGCCATAAAATCAAATTAGTATACAGAATGGAATTTAGCTCGGAATTCTTCGAGATAAGAATTTTCCGAACTATTATATCCATTGTTTTCAAACAAAGAATGAAAACTGAGATTTCGATAAGTAGATTTTGAAATATGAGTAAAATAAGTTTTTGGAAAAATCCCGGTTTTGCAGTTCGGAATCCATAAAAGGATTTCTTTGAAAATGACATTTTAAATTTTTAAAAAAATATGAAATAAATTATTGAAATCTTTTAAAATGTTTTAAAAGTGATTTGAGTTATAAAAATGAATTTCCAAATTTTAGAAAATTCGTTTTGATCAATATAGCTTAAAAAACACTCTTTCCGCAGCACTTTTCCATGGCACTTTTCTATAACTTTTGAAATGTTAGTTTAAACGTAACCGTTCTTTTCCAAATCTTTTGTAAATGTCTTCAAATGATTAATAAATTATTTTTAATATGATTAGATGGATTTATGGAATAGTTAAATATTAAATGATTTAGAGTCGGTCAAATTACTTGACCGCCTTATGGGTGTCAAAGAGGTAGTGTCTAGGCTTGAGTTTGGAAAACCAGTTTCCTGCTCTCCCTGGCTATCTGGACTGGCCCGATGGATGAGATAGTAAATTTGATATACTCGGAACAAACTTTTCCATAGTTAAAGGATATAATTCTCCAAATATAAATAACTGGGATTTTATGGAGATAATCTTCTTGTACTTGGTGTTAAAGCCCGAAGTGGGAACTCCTACTATTCGTGGAATTTAAAGGGTGCTTTCACCGTTATTTCGTCCATAGTATTTGTTGAATACGGGAATTGATATTCAGTAGAATTAGATGATTTCTATAGATTCCGCTCACTTAATATTTACTGGTTTTGGACTAACATCCTAGATAACATGGTTTTAACCCAATTAAAATTATGGGTTTTGAATTAGGAACTCTTTGTTAAGATTTAAATGAAATGAATTGGAAATAGTTTTTCTAAGTAAAAGGTGAAAGGGTTTGGAATTATTCCACGATTCAAAAAGGTTTAAATTAACCAAAAGGATTCGATAAATGAGGCTTGATGATTCCATATACTCTGGAAAAAAAAGAAATATTTCAATAAATATATCTCTAAGAGATATCTATGAATGAATAAAAATATGAATTAAATTGAATGATGCTTAATAATCACATATGAACTTAACATCTTTTTAATCGATGATTGGTTCGGAGGAACCGGGTTTGGATTTGGGTAATTCCTATCTGAAGACCGCTTCGAATCAATTTACGTATTCAAAGTGAATACATGGATATGATATTTTGGATTTTCGTAATAAAGGACTTCTTGTTAATCATTTGGGGATAAACTCCCAATATACATATAGTAGCAGTAGTCACTTCGTTATGAAATATCCAATGCAAGGACTAATCGCTCCTAATCCTAGGAGTAACTCCTGACAGGATGTGGTAGGTGAGCGCCTTCGGTTTGTTCTGTTCCTGGACAACTTACATGAACAGATGTCTGACATTGAAATTGTAATTACATTGGTTTATTTCTATGAACGTACCATCTGATTGGTGGCGGAGAAGGCAAATTCTCTTAGATTAAAACCCTTCCCTAAGACATACGAGCTCAGGAGTTATACGTTTGTAGAAATTAGTTATGTGATTATGGATTGGCAATGTGGCATTCAAAGTGGAATGTGCTATGAGTAAGGTAATCGTTACCTCGAGCCTCATCACCCGGAAATGACAAAAACAGGGTTGATGCGGTAGAGCTAAGTGGGTCGCTCCCATTAGGATATAGTCATCACCTTTCCAGGTATATTTATTCCTACTATGACATCGGGTTTTAAATTGTTGTGGTGTATGCAAAGAGAGCTCTCAGATAGGTCGGGAATGACCGAGGTGATGACATATTCGGTACTATCTATGATAAAGGTAGGTCGGTTCTGTGTTGGTAGAGGATGGAGCCTCAGGTGCATTTTTCTAGAGATGTACTATCGGAAGGTAGTCCCTTACCTTGTCATTGTATGGAAATCCATTCTTCAAAAAGTGCCTTCGGATTTGATAGTGGAGCCTAGTATGCTGGAGTTTAATAATGTAACAATTTCGGCTAAGATTATGTATACTTACTTGAAAAGTGTTTTCAAAAGAATGTCATTAAAAATAATATCCACATATTCTGCATAGCAAATGTTTTGGTTATCATAAAGTAAAAACCCGTTCCATGTTTATGTGCGGCGTGGTCTTTTAAGATACCTTTTGTTTTCAAACATCATATTTTGAGTTTCTTACACCAGTCCTATGGCTGACCCGGAGTTTATTTTCTTTTCCCCTTAAACTCTGGGTGCCCTATTTTCCCGGGCGGCCAATTAGTTAGGTAAGCTTGGAACATTTTGGAATAGAGCATGGAACCTGGAGCGTGGAGCATTTTGGGTCTTTTGTAGAAGTCATCTATTACTTTCCGCTATGTCTTTATTATGTATTAGTATCTATCAACACTGTAAGGATATGTTGTTATTACTATCCTAGCTGGATTAGTAACTATCGTAGCTTTGATGGAACAATTTGGAGTAATTGCATGTACTACTCATATGTATAACTATGTGTTGAATACGATGTGAGATTATATTATTGTCTTATCTTCTATCTTTATTTCTTTACCCCATGATAATCTACCTCTCCATCACTTGGATTTACGGCATGTGAACACTAAGGATGTATTAGTGTCAATTTCTAAGGGTCGAGGAGGTGGGTCGTCACACCCAGAGAGGAAAATGCGAAGGCCGACTCACTGTTTGAGCTGGCAAGTTATAGAGATGCGCATCTCATGGACCTGGTTCCGGTGGAAGTATTGTCAACTCCGAGCATCGACCTTATGGATGTTGATTGGATCTTAGAGGCCGAGCATGAGAAGGAGTCATGGATGACACCCATAAAGAATTATTTGCAAAGAGGAACCCTTCCGAACAGGAAGAGCGAACGAAGGAAGCTCCTTTGCCAAGCTTTGAGATACACCTTTCAACAAGGTGCACTTCGCATGAAAGGATTCTCGCTCCCGCTACTACGATGTATCGCCAACTATGAGGCCAAACAAGTTCTATGAGAAGTCCATGAAGGGGCCTGTGGCGACCACACTGAGGTGGCAAACCCTAGCGAAGAAGATTCTCTGCTATGGGTACTTCTGGTTAACTGTCAGCCAAGATGCAACTGATTACACTAGAAGGTATGACAAGTGCCAGAGGTTTGCTAAGATTCCAAGAGCTCCACCGACGGATTACTCAAATGGTCAGTCCCTGGCTGTTTGTAGTTTGGGTAATTGATATTATCCATGTATTTTCGATATCAAAAGGTGGTGCGAAGTACGCCATCGCTGTAGTTGATTACTTCACCAAATGGACTGAGACGGAGCCATTAGCCAAAATTACTATAATGAAACTAATCAACTTCATGGTTCGGAATATCATTTGTCATTTTAGAGTTCCACAGTCAATCATTAGCGATAATAGAACCCAATTTAATAGCACCGAGTTTAAGGATTTCTACCACCAACATCGCATAGAGAAGAGATTTGCTACGGTGGCACACCCCTAGACGAATGGACAAGTTGAAGTTGTAAACAAGATTATCAAGTCTATTCTCAAGAAGCGAAAGGAATAGGCTAAGGGCAAGTGGATTAATGAACTTCCATTAGCACTTTGGGCTTATCTGACGACCCTTAAGTCAGCGATTGGCCATTCACCATTCACCTTAGCCTATGATCTGAGGCTATGGTTCCAGTTAAACCAAAAGTACCTTCTCATCAGGTAACTCACTAAATCCCATGGATGAATGAGAAACTCTTGTTGGAACTCTTGGTACGATCGTTAATAAACACGATAAAGCTGAATTGAGAGCAGTTGTGCACTGAAACCGAGTTGCTCGATATTGCAACGCCAAGGTTAGGAATTGGACCTTTGAGATTGGCGACCTGGTTCTCAAAATAATCTTCCCGGGCCCTGGAAAGTTGGGTCCAACACGGGAAGGTCCGTACACAACAGAGCAAACGTTTAGAGATAGCACTTTCAAGCTATCAACGGTTGACGGGATCTTACTCCCGAGGGCATGGAATAACGAGCACTTACGATGCTATTTCACTTAGACATAAATTTATAAAGCCATGTAATAAAACAGAACCTGTCATTTCCCATCTTTAATAAATGAAATGGCTCTCTGGAACCGTGTCTCTGTCTTTACATAGATTAAGAGTTGTAAAATATGACCGACTCGAATCAATCTGTATGTGTATAATGCAAGTATGCCGGTACCTGGAGCCAGATGCCATCTAAACTTCTATGGTCCATGATCGGAGCCTTGGAGTTCAACCATTCTTGGCACCCAGAGATGGATGCCAACTGACTCTTGTTCTTAATATGGGGGCAGGAGTATAAACCAAATAGGACGTGATTCGACAGTCTACCAACTAACTCTTGTCCTCGATGTGAGGACAGGAGTATAAACCAAACAGAACTTGATTTGACCATCCATCAGCTAACTCTTAGCCTTGATGTGAGGACAGGAGTATAATTTAGCATGGATGTGACATGACCATCCAATCACCAACATCTTGCCCGGAATAGGCAAGATGAAAGATCCATGCCAGACGTAAGTTAGGATCTTATATATAAACATTGATTGCGTAGAGTTAGACATGATTGAAGGTAAACATCCTGGATGAGGATGTGCAAACTACGATTCTAAGTAGCTAGTGTAACGACCCGGACTACTTTGATCAATGAATATTTAATTAGTTCTAGATATTCAATATATAGGTTTTATAATGAAAATAAACTCATTTTAATTAATTAATAATGGTGGTAAAATCCTATTCAAAATTTGTTTACCAAATTAAATAGTTCGTAGAAAAACAGAAAATGTGACCGAAGAACGTTTTTCGAAATTTTGACCTTTGGACACCGGAAAGTTATCGGGAACGTTGTTCGTCTTTATGCACTATATGTACAAATATATAAGAGTTAATTACCTAGATAATAACACACTTAGAAATAAATTATCGTATATTAATTTAGATCAGTAAGTGATGTGACAAGACATAATTTTAAAAATAATAATCATTTTAAAATATATATATATATATTAAGTATTGTCACATCTTAGATTTTGCAGTCATTAACCATAATTATATCTAGTCTAATCTTAGTTTATTAATAATTAAACTTATATATATATATATATAAAAGAAAGTGATGTGGCTAAACATAATAATTATATATATATATATATTTATATAAAGAAAGTGACGTGACTAAACATAATAATTATATATATATAAGAAAGTGATGTGACTAAACACAATTATATATATATAAATGTGATTGAACATAATTATATATATATTATAAAAGGTTTGTGATGTGACTAGATATAATGATGACATAGGAAATTTGCCTATAAATAGCCATATGTTTCTCCATTTTTCATCCTCTTTCCACCAACCATTTCTTTCTCATTTCTAAATCAAATGGAGTTTTCGTTTTCTGAAACCGTGTGAAATTTTAATGGCTACAACATTCTAGTTGACCATTTTTTAAAATTTCTATCATAGCCATGTCAAAATACCCAAACTTTGCAAAGCAAATTTTCACCTAGAATTTCAAGTTCGAAAATTACCTTTCTTTTGATCATAACTTCTTCAAAACAAACACAAAATGAGTGATTCTTTTTTTTGAAAAGATAGAGAAAAGAAATTCCAATAACTTTCTCTTTGAGTACGTTCGGAAATTCCGTGAGTAGATTGTCCAAAAATCAGTTGCAAAATGACCTATTTTTGGGTTTATTATTGAGAAATCGATGTTTATCTGAGTCGCTCTACATTACCAAAATATGTCTCACTTCCTTGTTCATCCATGGCCTAGCCTACCTAGTACATTTAGGATTCACGATTCCATCTTTTTGCATAGGAATAAAAGTGCGAGGCGTACTCAAGTCAGCGAAAGTTTGGATAGCCTTCGGTGAGTAAATTCCTTAACTTTTTGGGAAAGAATTTACATTTATATATATGGTTGTATTTGTGATGTTATTATTTGGATTATGGTATTGTTTTGATCTATATGTGTGTGTTAAATTGTGGTATAGCATTAGAACTTTGAATTGATGATTTAAGTGGCGTTTTGGTTATAAAATTATAATCTTTGGCTTGGAATTGGAAGTGATATGGAAAGTTTGTAATTAAAATTAGTAAATGAAAGAGTTAGTGAGAAACAAGTTGGAAATTATGGGTATCCATAGCGATAGTCGCTCTAGATGTTGTTCATTTTAAAATTCGATTTTTGCAAAGTTTGGTTTTTATACTTAAAATTGTTTTGTAAATTGTTTATAAACTAAATAATGATATTATAAAAGGTAAATTAAGAATTTAATAATAAATTTTAATTAATTATGTTTTGATAATTAATAATTAATTAAGGATTAAACAAGGGTTATTAACTTTTATTAATTAAAGGTTGGATGTTAATTAAATACCTTTAAAGTTAAGATTTATTTTAAGTAATTATTAATTAAGATAGTAAATTATGAGTTAATTATATGATTTTTTTTAATTAACTATTATTGAAATATAGGATTAATTATCAATTAATTATTAATCAAGTGTTAAATTATTTTTAAATTATAAATTAATTAAGGTTTAATTTATAATAAATTATTTATTAAAGGTTTAATTTATTATTTAAGTTTAACTAAAGATTATTTAATTAATTAATTGAGATTAATTAATATTTAATTATTAATAAAGGTTTAATTAATTACTTAATAATTAACAAAGGAATAATTTAGATTTAATTAATAGTTAATTATTGTTAACTATTTAATTAAATTAAGTTAAGATTCAATTAAAATTAATTATGATTTAAATAAGGATTTAACTTATAATTAATTATTTTTAAAAGGGTTTAAATTTTTTAAATCCTTTGGTTTTCAAAAGTAAAATTGTCTAAAGGTACTTCTTTTTCAAAGATGGTTTTGAATACAAGTGATTCAAGTGTCGATACCATTAAGAAACCATAAAACTATGAATGAGTTATAATGTAGATCGTTGGGTTGTTTGGACATGTGTGAGCAAAATAAATCCCCATTCTGCTATAGATTGATTGTTTGTTTGTTTGGTTATTTGGACATGTGTTCGCAGAATAAATGCCCGTTCTGCTATAAATTGACTGTTGGTTTGTTTGTATAGACATGTGTTAGCAGAATAAATCCCCGTTCTACTATGAATTAGTTGAATTGTTTGGATATCTGTTTAGCAGAACAAATCACCATCCTGTTATTATGTTATTTGGACATGTATATGATAATTAGTTCATATTGATATTTTATTCCCTGTTTTGGATATGAGTTGTATTTACATATATGTTGACCTATGCAAATAACTGTTAAGTGAATTGGAATTAAAATTGAATGGTAACTTAAATTAGTACCAATGGGATTGCTAAGCCTCTTTTCCAATTATTAAAGTATGTTTTTCAATCAACTTTAATTCTTAAATCAATTTGGGTTTAAAGGTTATAAATGATTTTCAAATTTTATAAAGTTATTTTTATATAATATCTTGTTTTTAAAAAGGGGTTTATTAAATAAAAAGTTTTACCTAGAGTGATTTACAAAGGATATCTTGAAAATGATATTTTATATAGGAGATTCTATAAAGAAATTATGAAGGAAGATTTTTAAATAGTTTTAAAAGTAGAAAGAGATTTTATAAATCATTTTAGATATTTTTTAAAGAAGTTTTAAATCTAGTTTGAAAACCTTTATGTGGTTTGAAATGTTAAGTGAATTTATAAAAAGAATTTTTATAAGGAATAAGTGTGTTTATAGGAGGTGATGTTTAGAAAGGGAAATGTTTGGCCATTTAATATGGAATTTTGAGGCAATGGAATTTTTGAAATGTTTGGTAAATACATATATTGTTTTTTTCAAGTAAAATGGAATGTAAGAGGTTTGGAAATAGGGTTTGAAAAGATCTTTTAATCAGGTTTTATAAAGTGATTTTATTAATTAAAGTTTAATTAATAAAGGCTTAGAGGATCCCATATGGAATGGAATTAATGTTTGATTGTTTGTATAAATTGATAGTTAAATAACCGACTATCAAATCTGGACCAAAACCTAACTTTGGAAATATCTAAGAGAAATATTAGAATTATATGGTACAGTTACCGTCGAGGGTGTTATACTGTATGTATAAACTCGTTTCGTTCTTCTAGGATAAATGATAAGGAAATCCGTCCATAAACGGTTAGGAGGTGAACTCCACCCTTATCTTTTGTCTATCTATTTCCTAAAGAACCGGGGTTGAGTTTACTGGAAATATCGAAAGTTGTTTCGAAGAGACCAGGATTGGATATGTTATCTGAAAACCACTTCAATCCAACTCAAGCATTTCGGAATGAAGACATCTTGAAGCATGGAATCCAAGACGGAGTTTTGAAGTGCAAGGGCTATTTTCAGTTTCATTCAGTCCAAGAACGAAGTTGTATGGATGAATGCTAGCATTGCATTGATGCTTGGATGGCGGTGTTAGTATTCCAAGTGGAATTGCTATTCAAAAGGTAAAACGTAGCCTCGAACCTCATCAATTGGGAAATGACAAAAATCGGGCATGCAACAGGGCCAAGTGGGTCACTTCCAAGTAGGGTATGGTCATTCCAAATCTAGATCGATTATTATCTCTCATTTGTATGTTTCGGGGCCCATTAATGGAGGGATGATCATATTCGGTACTACTAGTCAAGTGGTAGGCCAGTCCAGTGTGTTAGGGGTATATGATGTTCCTGTCAGACCCCGGTGCATTTATCTAGAGATGTACCTTCGAAAGGTAGTTCCTTACCTTATCATAGTATGGAATCCAATCTCCAATACGTTCCATACGGTTTTGATTGTAGAGCCTAGTATGCTGGAATTTAATAATGTAACAATTTCGGCTAAGATTAATAAGTATTTATCCTTAGGCACTATTATAATATCATAGGATTTTTATATAAAAGTAGTTTTGGTTATTGTAAGGTAAAAACTCGTCCGTGTTTATGTGCGGCGTGGTCTTACGAGCTACCTTTAATTTTAAAAGTGATTTGAGTTATAAAAATGAATTTCCAAATGATAGAAAATTCGTTTTGATCAATATAGCTTAAAAAACACTTTCCGCAGCACTTTTCCGCGGCACTTTTCTATAACTTTTGATATGTTGGTTTAAACGTACCCGTTCTTTTCCAAATCTTTTGTAAATGTCTTCAAATAATTAATAAAGTATTTTAAAGATGATTAGAAGGATTTATGGAATGGTTAAATATTAAATGATTTAGAGTCGGTCAAATTATTTGACCGCCTTATGGATGTCAAAGAGGTAGTGTCTAGGCTTGAGTTTGGAAAACCAGTTTCCTGCTCTCTCTGGCTATCCGAACTGGCCCGATGGATGGGATAGTAAATTTGATTTACTCGGATCAAAATTTTCCAAAGTTAAAGGATATAATTCTCCAAATATAAATAACTGGGATTTTATGGAGATAATCTTCTTGTACTTGGTGTTAAAGCCCGAAGAGGGAACTCCTACTTCGTGGAATTTAAAGGGTGCTTTCACCGTTATTCTGTCCATAGTATTTGTTGAATACGGGAATTGATATTCAGTAGAATTAGATGATTTCTATAGATTCCGCTCACTTAATATTTACTGGTTTTGGACTAACATCCTAGATAACATGGTTTTAACCCAATTAAAATTATGGGTTTTGAATTAGGAACTCTTTGTTAAGATTTAAATGAAATGAATTGGAAATATTTTTTCTAAGTAAAAGGTGAAAGAGTTTGGAATTATTCCACGATTCAAAAAGGTTTAAATTAACCAAAAGGATTCGATAAATGAGGCTTGATGAGTCCATATACTCTAAAAAAGATAAAGAAATATTTCAATGAATATATCTCTAAGAGATATCCATGAATGAATAAAAATATGAATTAAATTGAATGATCTTAATAATCACATATGAACTTAACATCTTTTTAATCGATGATTGGTTCGGAGGAACCGGGTTTGGATTTGGGTAATTCCTATCTAAAGACCGCTTCGAACCAATTTACGTATTCAAAGTGAAGACATGGATATGATATTTGGGATTTTCTTAATAAAGGACTTCTTGTTAATAATTTGGGGATAAACTCCCTATAAACTTATAGTAGTAGTAGTCTCTTTGTTATGAAATATCCAATGCAAGGTCTAATCGCTACTAATACTAGGAGTAACTCCCGACAGGATGTGGTAGGTGAGCGCCTTCGGTTTGTCCTATTCCTGGACAACTTACATGAACGGATGTCTAACATTGAAATTGTAATTACATTGGTTGATTTCTATGAACGTACCATCTGATTGGTCGTGGACAAGGAAAATTATCTTAGCTTAACACCCTTCCCTAAGACATACGAGCTCAGGAGTTATACGTTTGTAGAAATCAGTTGTGTGATTATGGATTGGCAATGTGGCATTCAAAGTGGAATGTGCTATGAGTAAGGTAATCGTTACCTCGAGCCTCATCACCCGGAAATGACAAAAACAGGGTAGATGCGGTAGAGCTAAGTGGTCCGCTCCCATTAGGATATAGTCATCACCTTTCCAGGTATATTTATTCCTACTATGACATCGGGTTTTAAATTGTTGTGGTGTATGCAAAGAGAGCTCTCAGATAGGTCGGGAATGACCGAGGTGATGGCATATTCAGTACTATCTATGGTAAAGGTAGGCAGGTTTTGTGTTGGTAGAGGATGGAGCCTCAGGCGCATTTTTCTAGAGATGTACTATCGGAAGGTAGTCCCTTACCTTGTCATTGTATGGAAATCCATTCTTCAATAAGTGCCTTTGGATTAGATAGTGGAGCCGAGTATGCTGGAATTTAATAATGTAACAATTTCGGCTAAGATTATGTATACTTACTTGAAAAGTGTTTTCAATAGAATGTCATTAAAAATAATATCCACATATTCTGCATAGCAAATGTTTTGGTTATCATAAGGTAAAAACCCGTTCCGTGTTTATGTGTGGCGTGGTCTTATGAGGTCCCTTTTGTTTTTCAAACATCGTATTTTGAGTTTCTCACACCGGTCCTATGGCTGACCCGGAGTTTATTTTCTTTTTCCCTTAAACTCTGGGTGCTCTATTTTCCCGGGCAGCCAATTAGTTAGGTAAGTTTGGAGCATTTTAGAATAGAGCATGGAGCATTTTGGGTCTTTTTTTGAAGTCATCTATTACTTTCCGCTATGTCTATATTATGTATTAGTATCTATCAACACTGTAAGGATAGGCCGTTATTAATATCCTAGCTGGATTAGTACTTATCGTAACTTTGATGGAACAATTTGGAGTAATTGCATGTACTACTCATATGTATAATTATGTGTTGAATACGATGTGAGATTATATTATTGTCTTATCTTCTATCTTTATTTCTTTACCCCATGATAATCTACCTCTCTAGCACTTGGATTTACGGCATGTGAAAACTAAGGATGTATTAGTGTCAATTTCTGAGGGTCGAGGAGGTGGGTCGTCAAACCCAGAGAGGAAAATGCGAAGGCCGACTCACTGTTTAAGCTGGCCAGTTCTAGAGATGTGCATCTCATGGACCTGGTTCTGGTGGAAGTATTGTCAACTCTGAGCATCGACCTTATGGATGTTGATTGGATCTTGGAGGCC
The DNA here is from genome assembly GCA_030737815.1 of Allium fistulosum. Taxonomy (NCBI): domain Eukaryota; kingdom Viridiplantae; phylum Streptophyta; class Magnoliopsida; order Asparagales; family Amaryllidaceae; genus Allium; species Allium fistulosum. Next base: position 1,338,647,961 of record CM060901.1, on the reverse strand, counting down.
GAGCATGAGAAGGAGTCATGGATGATGCCCATAAAGAATTATTTGCAAAGTGGAATCCTTCCGAACAGGTAGAGCGAACGAAGGAAGCTCCTTTGCCAAGCTTTGAGATACATCTTTCAACAAGGAGCACTTTGCATGAAAGGATTCTCGGTCCTGCTACTACGATGCATCGCCAACTATGAGGCCAAACTAGTCCTAAGAGAAGTCCATGAAGGGGCCTGTGGCGACCACACTGAGGGGGCAAACCCTGGCGAAGAAGATTCTCTACTATGGGTACTTCTGGTTAACTGTCAGCCAAGATGCAGCTGATTTCACTAGAAGGTGTGACAAGTTCCAGAGGTTTGCTAAGATTCCAAGAGTCCCACCGACGGTGATTACTCAAATGGTCGGTCCTTGGCCGTTTGCAGTTTGGGGAATTGATATTATCCATGTATTGTCGATATCTAAAGGTGGTGCGAAGTATGCCATCACTCTAGTTGATTACTTCACCAAATGGACTGAGGCGGAGCCATTAGCCAAAATTACTATAATAAAAGCAATCAACTTCATGGTTCGGAATATCATTTGTGATTATAGAGTTCCACATTCAATCATTAGTGATAATAGAACCCAATTTAATAGCACCAAGTTTAAGGATTTCTACCACCGACATCGCATAGAGAAGAGATTTGCTACGGTGGCACACCCCTAGACGAATGGATAAGTTGAAGCTGTAAACAAGATTATCAAGTCTATTCTCAAGAAGCGAAAGGAAAAGGCTAAGGGCAAGTGGACTAATGAACTTCCATTAGCACTTTTGGCTTATCGGACGACCCATAAGTCAGCGATTGACCATTCTCCATTCACCTTAGCCTATGATCTGAGGCTATGGTTCCAGTTAAACCAAAAGTACCTTCTCATCAGGTAACTCACTAAAACCCATGGATGAATGTGAAACTCTTGTTGGAACTCTTGGTGCGATCGTTAAGAAACACGATGAAGCTGAATTGAGAGCAGCTGTGCACTGAAACCGAGTTGCTCGATATTGCAACGCCAAGGTTAGGAATTGGACCTTTGAGATTGGCGACCTGGTTCTCAAAAAATCTTCCCGGGCCCGAGAAACTTGGGTTCGACATGGGAAGGTCCGTACGCAACAGAGCAAAAGCTTAGAGATAGCACTTTTAGGCTAGCAACGGTTGACGGGATCTTACTCCCGAGGGCATGGAATAGCGAGCAATTACGATGCTATTTCACTTAGAAATAAATTTATAAAGCCATGTAATGAGACAAAACATATCATTTCCCATCTTTAATAAATGAAATGGCTCTCTGGACCCGTGTCTCTGTCTTTACATAGATTAAGAGTTGTAAAATATGACCGACTCGAATCAATCTGTATGTGTATAATGCAAGTATGTCGGTACCTAGAGTCAGATGCCATCTAAACTTCTATGGTCCATGCTCGGAGCCTTGGAGTTCAACCATTCTTGGCACCCAGAGATGGATGCCAACTGACTCTTGTTCTTGATGTGGGGGCAAGAGTATAAACCAAATAGGACATGATTCGACTGTCTACCAGCTAACTCTTGTCCTCGATGTGAGGACAGAAGTATAAACCAAATAGAACCTGATTTAACCATCCATCAGCTAACTCTTACCCTTGATGTGAGGACATGAGTATAATTTAGCATGGATGTGACATGACCATCCAATCACCAATGTCTTGCCCGGAATATGCAAGATGAAAGATCCATGCTCGACGTAAGGTAGGATCTTATATATAAACATTAATTGCGTAGAGTTAGACATGATTGAAGGTAAACATCGTGGATGAGGATATGCAAACTACGATTCTAAGCAGCTAGTGTAACGGCCCGGAATTTCACTGCTTTGATTAGTGAGTATTTAATTAGTTATAGATATTCAATATATAGGTTTTATAATGAAAATAAACTCATTTTAATTAATTAATAATGGTGGTAAAATCCTATTCAAAATTTGTTTACCAAATTAAATAGTTCGTAGAAAAACAGAAAATGTGACCGAAGAACGTTTTTCGAAATTTTGACCATTGGACACCGGAAAGTTATCGGGAACGTTGTTCGTCTTTGTGCACTATATGTACAAATATATAAGAGTTAATTACCTAGATAATAATACACTTAGAAATAAATTATCGTATATTAATTTAGATCAGTAAGTGATGTGACAAGACATAGTTTTAAAAATAATAATCATTTTTTAAATATATATATATATTAAGTATTGTCACATCTTAGATTTCGCAATCATTAACCATAATTATCTCTTGTCACATCTTAGTTAATTAATAATTAAACTTATATGTATATAAAAGAAAGTGATGTGGATAAACATAATAATTATATATATATATATATTTATATAAAGAAAGTGACGTGACTAAACATAATAATTATATATATATATAAGAAAGTGATGTGACTAAACACAATTATATATATATATAAATATGATCAAACATAATTATATATATATATATTATAAAAGGTTTGTGATGTGACTAGATATAATGATGATAGGAAATTTGCCTATAAATAGCCATATGTTTCTCCATTTTTCATCCTCTTTCCACCAACCTTTTCTTCCTCATTTCTAAATCAAATGGGGGTTTTCTTTTTCTGAAACCGTGTGAAATTTTAATGGCTACAACATCCTATTTGACCATTTTTTCAAATTTCTATCATAGCCATGTCAAAATACCCAATCTTTGCAAAACAATTTTTCACCTAGAATTTCAAGTTCGAAAATTACCCTTCTTTTGATCATAACTTCTTCAAAACCAATACAAAATGAGTGATTCTTTTTTGAAAAGATAGAGAAAAAAAATTCCAATTACTTTCTCTTTGAGTGCTTTTGGAAATTCCGTGAGTAGATAGTCCAAAAATCAGTTGCAAAATGACCTATTTTTGGGTTTATTATTGAGAAATCGATGTTCATCTGAGTCGCTCTACATTACCAAAATATGTCTTACTTCCTTGTTCATCCCTGGCCTAGCCTACCTAGTACATTTAGGATTCACGATTCCTTCTTTTTGCATTGGAATAAAAGTGCGAGGTGTACTCAAGTCAGCGAAAGTTTGGATAGCCTTCGGTGAGTAAATTCCTTAACTTTTTGGGAAAGAATTTACATTTATATATATGATTGTATTTTTGATGTTATTATTTGGATTATGGTATTGTTTGGATGTATATGTGTGTGTTAATTTGTGGTATAGCATTAGAACTTTGAATTGATGATTTAAGTGGTGTTTTAGTTATAAAATTGTGATCTTTAGCTTGGAATTGGAAGTGATATGGAAAGTTTGTAATTAAAATTAGTAAATGGAAGAGTTAGTGCACAACAAGTTGGAAATTACGGGTATCCATAGCGATAGTCGCTATAGATGTTGTTCGTTTAAAAATTCAATTTTTGCAAAGTTTGGTTTTTATACTTCAAATTGTTTTGTAAATGGTTTATAAACTAAAAAATGATGTTTTAAAAGGTAAATTAAGAATTTAATAATAAATTTTTAATTAATTATGTTTTGATAATTAATAATTAATTGAGGATTGAACAAGGGTTATTAACTTTTATTAATTAAAGGTTGGTTAATTAATTACCTTTTAAAGTTAAGATTTATTTTAATTAATTATTAATTAAGATAGTTAATTATGAGTTAATTATATGATTTATTTTTAATTAATTATTATTGAAATATAGGATTAATTATCAATTAATTATTAATCAAGTGTTAAAATTATTTTTAAATTATAAATTAATAAAGGTTTAATTTATAATAAATTATTTATTAAAGGTTTAATTTGTTATTTAAGTTTAACTAAAGATTATTTAATTAATTAATTGAGATTAATTAATATTTAATTATTAATAAAGGTTTAATTAATTATTTAATAATTAACAAAGGAATAATTTAGATTTAACTAATAGTTAATTACTGTTAACTATTTAATTAAATTAAGTTAAGATTCAATTAAAATTAATTATGATTTAAATAAGGATTTAACTTATAATTAATTATTTTAAAAGGGTTTAAAAGTTTTAAATCCTTTGGTTTTCAAAAGTAAAATTGTTTAAAGGTACTTCTTTTTCAAAGATGGTTTTGAATACAAGTGATTCAAGTGTTGATACCATTAAGAAACCATAAAACTATGAATGAGTTATAATGTAAATCATTGGGTTGTTTGGACATGTGTGAGCAAAATAATTCCCCGTTCTGCTATAAATTGACTGTTTGTTTGTTTGGTTGTTTGGACATGTGTTCGCAGAATAAATGCCCGTTCTGCAATAAATTGACTGTTGGTTTGTTTGTATGGACATGTGTTAGCATAATAAATCCCCGTTCTGCTCTGAATTGGTTGAATTGTTTGGACATCTGTTTAGCAGAACAAATCACCATCCTGCTATTATGTTATTTGGACATGTATACGATAATTAGTTCATATTGATATGTTATTCCCTGTTTTGGAAATGATTTGTATTTACATATATGTTGACCTATGCAAATAACTGTTAAGTGAATTGGAATTAAAATTAAATGGTAACTTAAATTAGTACCAATGGGATTTCTAAGCCTCTTTTCCAATTATTAAAGTATGTTTGAATTAACTTTAATTCTTAAATCAATTTGGGTTTAAAGGTTATAAATGATTTTCAAATTTTATAAAGTTATTTTTATTTAATATCTTGTTTTTAAAAAGGGGTTTATTAAATAAAAAGTTTTACCTAGAGTGATTTACAAAGGATATCTTGAAAATGATATTTTATATAGGAGATTCTATAAAGAAATTATGAAGGAAGATTTTTAAATAGTTTTAAAAGTAGAAAGAGATTTTATAAATCATTTTAGATATTTTAAAGAAGTTTTAAATCTAGTTTGAAAAATTTTATGTGGTTTGAAATGTTAAGTGAACTTATAAAAAGAATTTTTATAAGGAATAAGTGTGTTTTATAGGGGGTGATGTTTTTGAAAGGGAAATGTTTGGCTATTTAATATGGAATTTTGAGGCAATGGAATTTTTGAAATGTTTGGTATACATATATTGTTTTTTTCAAGTAAAATGGAATGTAAGAGGATTGGAAATAGGGTTTGAAAAGATCTTTTGATCAGGTTTTATAAAGTGATTTTATTAATTAAAGTTTAATTAATAAAGGCTTAGAGGATCCCATATAGAATGGAATTAATGTTTGATTGTTTGTATAAATTGATAGTTAAATAACCGACTATCAAATCTGGACCAAAACCTAACTTTGGAAATATCTAGGAGAAACATGAGAATTATATGGTATAGTTACCGTCGAGGGTGTTATAATATATGTATAAACTCGTTTCATTCTTATATGATAACTGATAAGGAAATCCGTCCATAAACGGTTAGGAGGTGAACTCCACTCTTGTCTTTTGTCTATCTATTTCCTAAAGAACCAGGGTTGAGTTTACTGGAAATATCGAAAGTTGTTTCGAAGAGACCAGGATTGGATATGTTATCTGAAAACCACTTCAATCTAACTCAAGCGTTTCGGTATGAAGACATCTTGAAGCATGGAATCCAAGAGGGAGTTTTGAAGTGCAAGGGCTATTTTCTATTTTCCTTGGGTGGGATTTCCCGTAATGGATGTAATAGGAGTAGAGCCTTCGGTTTCATTCAGTCCAAGAACGAACTTGCATGGATGAATGCTAGCATTGCATTGACGCTTGGAGGGCGGTGTTAGTATTCCAAGTGGAATTGCTATTCAAAAGGTAAAACATAGCCTCGAACCTCATCAATCGGGAAATGACAAAAATCGGGCATGCAGTAGGGCCAAGTGGGTCGCTTCCAAGTAGGGTATGGTCATTCCAACTCTAGATCGATTATTATCTTTCATTTGTATGCTTCGGGGCCCATTAATGGAGGGATGATCATATTCGGTACCACTAGTCAAGTGGTAGGCCAGTCCTGTGTGGTAGGGGTATAAGATGTTCCTGTCAGACCCCGGTCGATTTATCTATAGATGTACCTTCGGAAGGTTGTTCCTTACCTTATCATAGTATGGAATCCAATCTCCAATATGTTCCTTACGGTTTTTATTGTAAAGCCTAGTATGCTGGAATTTAATAATGTTACAATTTCGGCTAAGATTAATAAGTATTTGTCCTTAGGCACTATTATAATATCATAGGATTTTTATATAAAAGTAGTTTTGGTTATTGTAAGTTAAAAACCCGTCTGTGTTTATGTGCGGCGTGGTCTTACAAGATACCTTTAATTTTAAAAGGGTTTTGAAAAGTAATAATTCATTTGCTTTGAGTTTACCCACACCAGACTCATGTCTGACCCGGAGTTTTATTTCTTTCCCTTAAACTGTTGGGTTCTCAAATTTTTATTAGCAGCCAAGCAGTCTAGATTTTCTACGGATGCAGTTGGAGGAGCTTGGAGTAGGAGGCTTCTTCGATAGATAGTTATTACTTGTTTCTGCTATATATTATGTACTCTATATCTGATGTATAAGGACATGCTTTTATAACTATCTTAGATTAGAATTGTATTAGTGTAACTTTGATGTATCAGTTTTGAGATGACTTTGTAAAACATTATGTGATTAATATATGTTTTTCCATTGCGTTGTGAGATTTTGTGTTGTTTAGTTTTCTTTTATCTTCTACCTTCTTATTTCACCCTAACAAATCGGTATTTCCGGCACTTGAATGTTCGGCATGTGATACAGTGGACGTATTAGTGTCTATTTTCGAGGGTCGAAAATCTGGTTCATTACATTTGGTATCATTGCAAACGATAAGCAAGAACCTTGGCTTTGGTGGGGTTAACTCATTAGAGATAGGGTAAGTGACACCTAGAATGAGTTTGAGTGTATATTATATATGAGCGCGTATTTGTTAGTGATATAATTTTTTTATATTGTGTTGTTTGATCGGTTGAGTGGTATATGAATTTTGGTCGATGCGTTTGGCCGACATTATTGATTGGGATTCCTAAACACTTGAACCAGAACAACTGACACAATATTGTTTTAAAATTAGGGCAAATGAAATAATTTTTCCCAGGGTATATTTTATAATTGATTTTTGAAAATAGTATAGGTATTTATGAGGTGATGTTGTTGGGAGATAATAATATTTTATTATTATCATATAGGGTTTGGTTAGTCACGCTCCTTCAGATTGAGCATCGATTATTGTGTAAATGTTTAGGTACTTTCCTTTGAATAAGATAAGTCTTTTAATTAAAACGAATTTAGGATGAAAAATTGAGAACCTAAATCCCGGTGTTTTTGAAAAACGATTTTCAAGGTTTTGAAAATAATAATAGTATTTGAAAGCAAATTTGGTTCAAGTATGAAATTTTAGGAATGAAAATTTAAGTAAAAAGTGATTTTCTTTGGATTGGTTAGTGGGAATTAGTCTTGATTGTTTTGTGATGATCAGAATAATCTTCTTAGTGACAATCAGATGTTTTCCTTGGCGAACATTGTAGTGCGCTTAGTAAATTATTCTCTTTATCATTATACAATCAAAACAAGTTCAACCGAAACGAACCCAAAGTTAGTTAGTGATAAATGTTTTATTGGTAAAATAAAAAAATTTATTTCAAAAATTAGAGTTTGAAATAAAAATAGAAATATTTTTAAGTTAACTAGTTCGAGTGGCTCGAAAATAACTTAAAATTGAGAAAGAGATGTGTTTGGATGGTAAACATTTCTTTTGAGTATTACCCTTCTTGATAAGGGAAAGTATGATACTATTTGGTGATACCCAGTTCCTTAGTATCATTTTGGAGTTATTCGGGCTATATGTATGTTATGTTATATGATTAAAATATAGAGTTTCATTTCAAAAAGTTTTTGAAATAAAAGCCGGGTATTTGGATCTTGAGTTTTCTTAGGGAGGTAAATTCAAAATGGAATAGTGGAATTAGATAGGGTTATATACCCTTAGGCCATAGTGGGGTATTATCCAAGTTGAAACAAAGAATTGTTTATGAAATATTTTTATAAATGATTTAGTGGGAATATAATTGGTATTAGGGAGAACCAATTAAGTAAGTGCATAGGTTGGACATAGATCATTTCTCCTTTTTCATATAGTTTTGATCCAAGATTCAATACATGACTTTGAGGTGTTTGCACCGTTCTGAATAAGGATCTATTTCTCGAATTTTGACAGCGAGCACTTGATGAGGGTTCATGGTGTGGGACCAAAGTTTTCTATCATAGTTACAACTATGTAAGAGGAATAAAGGTTCCAAATCAAGGAGCCTGAGCAAAGTCCGCACTAGAGAATCGAGTAAGCGATACTAGTTTGGAAGGAAAGATATGTATTCGAGCTAAGATCGAATGATATTTTGCATAAGAACATCATACGAGCTGATGTATAGTGTTAAGTGTTTTCTGAGCTAGGTCGAGGAGTAATTTCGGGGACGAAATTCTTTTAAGGGTGGAAGAATGTAACGACTCAGAATTTCACTGCTTTAATTAGTGAATATTTAATTAATTTTAAATACTCAATATATAGGTTTTACAATGAAAATAAACTCATTTCAATTAATTAATAATTATGGTAAAATCATATTCAAAATTTGTTTACCAAATTAAATAGTTCGTAGCAAAACAGAAAATGTGACCGAAGAACGTTTTCCGAAATTTTGACCTTTCGACACCAGAAAGTTGTCGGGAACGTTGTTCGTCTTTGTGAACTATATGTACATATATATAAGAGTTAACTAACTAGATAATAATACACTTAGAAATAAATTATCTTATGTTAATATAGATTAGTAAGTGATGTGACAAGACATAGTTTTAACAATAATAAATATTTTTTTTAAATATATATATTAAGTATTGTCATATCTTAGATTTTTCAATCATTAACCATAATTATCTCTTTTTACGTCTTAGTTAATTAATAATTAAACTTATATATATAAAAAAGTGAAGTGACTAAACATAATAATTATATATATATATATATATATAAAGAAAGTGATGTGACTAAACAAAATAATTATATATATAAGAAAGTGACATGACTAAACATAATTATATATATATATATATAAAAGAGTGATGTGATTAAACAAAATTATATATATTATAAAAGATTAGTGATGTGACTAGATATAATGATGACATAGAAAATTTGCCTATAAATATCTATATGTTTCTCCATTATTCATCCTTTTCCACCAACATTTTCTTCCTCATTTCTATCTCAAATGGAGGTTTTCTTTTCCTGAAACCGTGTGAAATTTTAATGGCTACAACATTCTAGTTGATCATTTTTTCAATTTTCTAACATAGCTGTGTCAAAATACCCAATATTTGCAAAGCAATTTTTCACATAGAATTTCAGGTTCGAAAATTACCCTTCTTCTTCTGATCCTAACTTCTTCAAAACCAAACGAAAATGAGTGATTCTTTTTTTGAAATGATAGAGAAAAGAATTTCCAATAACTTTCTCTTTGAGAGAATTTTGAAATTCCATGAGTAGATAGCCTAAAGATAAGTTGAAAAATAACCTATTTTTGGGTTTGTTATTGAGAAATCGATGTTTATCTGAAATCACTCTACATTACCAAAATATGCCTCACTTCCTTGTTCATCCATGGCTAGCCTACCTAGTACATTTAGGATTCAAGACTCCATCTTTTTGCTTAGGAATGAAAGTGCTAGGTCGTACTTAAGTCAACGAAAGTTTGGATAGCATTCGGTGAGTAAATTACTTAACGTTTTGGAAAAGAATTTACATTTATATATATGGTTGTATTTATGATATTATTATTTGGATTATGGTATGGTTTGGATGTATATGTGTGTGCTAATTTATGGTTTAGCATTAGAATTTCGGATTGATGATTTAAGTGGTGTTTTGGTTAGAAAACTGTGATCTTTGGGTTGGAATTGGAAGTGATATAGGAAGTTAGTAAGTAAATTTAGTAAAAGGAAGAGTTAGTGAGCAACAAGTTGGAAATTACGGGAATCCATAGCGATAGTCACTATGGATGCAGTTCGTTTAAAAATTCGATTTTCGCAAAGTTTGGTTTTTATACTTCAAATTGTTTTCTAAATGGTTTATAAATTAAATAATGATGTTTTAAAAGGTAAATTAAGAATTTAATAATAAATTTTTAATTAATTATGTTTAGATAATTAATAATTAATTAAGGATTAAACAAGGGTTATTAACTTTTATTAATTAAAGGTTGGTTGTTAATTAATTACCTTTTAAAATTAAGATTTATTTTAATTAATTATTAATTAAGATAGTTAATTATGAGTTAATTATATGATTTATATTTAATTAACTATTATTGAAATATTGGATTAATTATCAATTAATTATTAATCAAGTGTTAAATTATTTTTAAATTATAAATTAATTAAGGTTTAATTTATAATAAATTATTTATTAAAGGTTTAATTTATTATTTATGTTTAACTAAAGATTATTTAATTAATTAATTAAGATTAATTAATATTTAATTATTATAAAGGTTTAATTAATTATTTAATAATTAACAAAGGATTAATTTAGATTTAATTAATAGTTAATTACTATTAACTATTTAATTAAATTAAGTTAAGATTCAATTAAAATTAATTATGATTTAAATAAGGATTTAACTTATAAATAATTATTTTTAAAAGGGTTTAAAAGTTTTAAATCCTTTGGTTTCAAAAGTAAAATTGTTTAAAGGTACTTCTTTTTCAAAGATGGTTTTGAATACAAGTGATTCAAGTGTCGATGCCATTAAGAAACCATAAAACTATGAATGAGTTATAATGTAGATCGTTGGGTTGTTTGGACATGTGTGAGCAAAATAAATCCCCGTTCTGCTATAAATAGATTGTTTGTTTGTTTGGTTGTTTGGACATGTGTTCGCAGAATAAATGCCCATTCTGCTATAAATTGACTGCTGGTTTGTTTGTGTGGACATGTGATAGCAGAATAAATCCCCGTTCTGCTATGAATTGGTTGAATTGTTTGGACATCTGTTTAGCAGAACAAATCACCATCCTGCTATTATGTTATTTGGACATGTATATGATAATTAGTTCATATTGATATGTTATTCCCTGTTTTGGATATGAGTTGTATTTACATATATGTTGACCTATGCAAATAACTGTTAAGTGAATTGGAATTAAAATTGAATGGTAACTTAAATTAGTACCAATGGGATTGCTAAGCCTCTTTTCCAATTATTAAAGTATGTTTGAATTAACTTTAATTCTTAAATCAATTTGGGTTTAAAGGTTATAAATGATTTTCAAATTTTATAAAGTTATTTTTATATAATATCTTGTTTTTAAAAAGGGGTTTATTAAATAAAAAGTTTTACCTAGAGTGATTTACAAAGGATATCTTAAAAATGATATTTTATATAGGAGATTCTATAAAGAAATTATGAAGGAAGATTTTTAAATAGTTTTAAAAGTAGCAAGAGATTTTATAAATCATTTTAGGTATTTTTGAAAGAAGTTTTAAATCTAGTTTGAAAACTTTTTTGTGGTTTGAAATGTTAAGTGAACTTATAAAAAGAATTTTTACAAGGAATAAGTGTGTTTTATAGGAGGTGATGTTTTTAAAAGGGAAATGTTTGGCCATTTAATATGGAATTTTGAGGCAATGGAATTTTTGAAATGTTTGGTAAATACATATATTGTTTTTTTCAAGTAAAATGGAATGTAAGAGATTTGGAAATAGGGTTTGAAAAGATCTTTTGATCAGGTTTTATAAAGTGATTTATTAATTAAAGTTTAATTAAAAAGGCTTAGAGGATCCCATATGGAATGGAATTAATGTTTGATTGTTTGTATAAATTGATAGTTAAATAACCGACTATCAAATCTGGACCAAAACCTAACTTTGGAAATATCTAGGAGAAACATGAGAATTATATGGTACAGTTACCGTTGAGGGTGTTATACTGTATGCATAAACTCGTTTCGTTTTTCTAGGATAAATGATAAGGAAATCCGTCCATAAACAGTTAGGAGGTGAAATCCACTCTTATCTTTTGTTTGTCTATTTTCTAAAGAATCGGGGTTGAGTTTACTGGAAATATCGAAAGTTGTTTCGAAGATACCAGGATTGGATATGTTATCTGGAAACCACTTCGATCCAACTCAAGCGTTTCGGAATGAAGACATCTTGAAGCATGGAATCGAAGACGGAGTTTTGAAGTGCAAGGGCTATTATCTATTTTCCTTGGGAGGGATTTACCGTAATGGATGTAACATGAATAGTGCCTTCGGTTTCATTCAGTCCTAGAACGAACTTGTATGGATGAATGCTAGCATTGCATTGAGGCCTGGAGGGCAGTGTTAGCATTCCAAGTGGAATTTCTATTCAAAAGGTAAATTGTAGCCTCGAACCCCATCAATCGGGAAATGACCAAAATCGGGCATGCAGTAGGGCCAAGTGGGTCACTCCCAAGTAGGGTATGGTCATTCCAAATCTAGATCGGTTATTATCTCTCATTTGTATGCTTCAGGGTCCATTAATGGAGGGACGATCATATTCGGTACTACTAGTCAAGTGGTAGGCCAGTCCTGTGTGGCAGGGGTTCAAGATGTTCTTGTCAGACCCCGGTGCATATATCTAGAGATGTACCTTCGGAAGGTAGTTCCTTACCTTGTTATAGTATCGAATTCAATCTCCAATACGTGCCTTACGGTTTTGGTTGTAGAGCCTAGTATGCTGGAATTTAATAATGTAACAATCTGGCTAAGATTAATAAGTATTTGTACTTAAACACTATTATAATATCATAGGATTTTTATATAAAAGTGATTTTGGTTATCGTAAGGTAAAATCCCGTCCGTGTTTATGTGCGGCGTGATCTTATGAGATACCTTTGATTTTTAAATGGTTTTGAAAAGTAATAATTCAGTTGCTTCGAGTTTACTCACACCAGACCCATGTCTGACCCGGAGTTTTATTTCTTTCCTTAAAACTCTTGGGTGCTAAAATTTTTATGAGCAGCCAAGCAGTCCAGGATTTCTACGGATGCACTTGGAGGAGCTTGGAGCAGGAGGCTTCATCGATAGATAGTTATTACTTATTTTCCCTGTATATTATGTACTCTATATCTGATGTATAAGGACGGGCTTTTATAACTATCCTAGGTTAAAATTGTATTAGTGTAACTTTGATGTATCAGTTTTGAGATGAGTTTGTAAAACATTATGTGATTAATATATGTTATTTCGTTGTGTTGTGAGATTCTGTATTGTTTAGTTTTCTTCTATCTTCTACCTTTTTCTTTCAGCCTAACAAATTGGTATTCCTGGCACTTGAATGTTCGGCATGTGATACAGTGGATCTATTAGTGTCGATTTTCGAGGGTCGAAAATCCGGTTCGTTACAGCTAGCTTAAACCAAGCTTGGCGCGATCGAACATCACTATCCTGGAAAAGGATACATAAACCACTATACTAAACATTTTACCCTAATTGATACCCAAAGCTTGGCACTTCAAATATTTCTTTTCGTTCACTAGAACGACAAAAGGCCGACAGATGACGAAATGGGCTAATAACTTAGTCCAACCATAATCATGAAAAGAGATGGATCGTGAGTACATATGATGGAAAGCACTTTTCTTAAATACTTAAACGAATTCCAATAAAGATTGAACAAAACAAAAGTCCTGGTTATTCACATTTAAAATGGAACTTGGAAGGAAAAGTACGATTTTTATTTACATTTAAATTGAAGAGCGAAAGCAAAGGCCGAATCCGCACAACACTGGCCAAAAAATCAAAAATAGAAAGCTAGAAAGTGCCTAACTATAATACCCTCTCGAGGATTATGTCTCTAGTGATGGGAAGGGATTAGTACATCCTCAAATGGAATCCCGTGTTTATCACAAATTCTCTGAAGTGACCCTTCTTTTATTTTTGAAGTAATGGAATCGACGTGATGGTCTAGAATGGAGGCATCTTCAAGTGTATTAGGAGTAGCCTCTATTTCTACTTCAAGGCCTTCTGGAGGCATTTGAGGAACCTTTGGATGAGATGATCCGCTTATGGATTTTCGACTGGGGTTATGGACTGTGCCGGAGTTGTTTGTGCAAGTGGAACCGTAGTTAAGCTCGACTCGGTATCATATTCAGCATATTTAGAAGTAGATGGACTTGCAACATGAGTGGCAAGAAGCTTGGAAAGCCTATGCTGCATTTCCATAAATACTTAATAGATAATCAACATCAGGTTAATCATAAGCTATACCCCCTTATGCTAAAGTGAAATCTAGTGCAGTGTCGTCCAATGCAGATTTTCGATATTATATAATAGTTCATTTTAAATTCCGGATATCATCCATAGTGACCGTCATCGCTAACTGTCCCAACAAACTTCACATCGACGGCTGAGCATTGAAAATGCTTAAAAGCTTAGGCGGGAGTGTTCAACATAGTTCATATTGATCGACAAAACAAGGTACAGTGAGAAGCTTGAAAACCTAAAACTCCACCAAGGGTTGAATCAGCACCGATCCAAACCCTTAGGAGGATTTTGTTTCCTTCTTCACCTTCCTTCCTCCACCTTCCCCTTCATTTCAAAGCTAGGCCGTCCATGCGAGTCCACCTACGCCAGTCCCAAACTCCTCCGCCTACCTAAAAGGCTTCAATTTCAACAAGGATTTAGACAAAGCTTCAGGCTCGAGGCTTGGAACTATGGGTCGATGAGTTCGCTTGAGACTATGCTCGGGGAGGCGGCACTGGTGGTTTCAAGGTCAGGGTGAAAGGCGATGGTCGATAGTGGTCAGAAACAAGGAGAGGCGCTGGTTCGAGGGATTGAAAGATTTCAATGGCAGAGTCCAAGCTTGGTTCGACAATAAGAAATCAAGTGAGGAGGGAGGCAAGTGAAATGGGTTATATAATCCAACAAGTCTGATTCTTCGGGCAAACAAGTAGGACTCCTCTAAGTCCTGGATTGGTACCAATACAATGACTTGGATTGATACCGAGTCATGATTTATTTTAAAAGGAAGAGGGAAAAACTATAATGTTGATGACCTATGCATGCTTACATAATCATTATCGTATGCTTGGGATTCAACAAGGGCATGCACGTGTGTACGTATGCGTGTACATATCCAACACCTGACAACTAGAGCCAAAGGAAATCAGATTCAAACCTTGAAAATCCATAAGAGGAGCTAAATTAAAAATTACAGAGTTTGTAATGACAGATCGTGAGAACATCTTTCATATTTCTAGTACTAGATGCTGACAAAACATCAGAATGGATAGTTATGGATATAACTCTTCACAAAAACGATTTGCAGGAAGGATAAAGACCATTCAGAGCATAAAGTAGCAAGATATACTTTGAAAGGCAAGTGATTTCCAGCCTTTTGACCATGTCATATTCGGATAGATTAGATGTATTGAACTTGGAAACTATCAAGGCAGGAAGCCCAGAGAGATAGCCCAAGAGTCCAGAATACAAGTACAAACTAAGCCAGGAGACGAAGACCAAACTATCACAAGAATTCAAAGCCAAGATCCAACAAGGAGTTGGATCGATACCGATCCACCAAACCTCACTAAAGTTTGCCTCCACTCTTACTACAAGATAGTGATGATCCAAAGAGCCTATTCCAAGTACAACTTCATTGATTTCATGCAATTTTCTTACGATCTCCACCAACACTCAAAATCAGCAACTCTATTCTTCCATAGATACACCATTTGGACTCAGAAATAAGCTAATAAAGATGCAAATAAGTCTAGAATAACGAAGCTAGCCATCAATCAAGCCAAGACAAAAGGGTCAAAATTGTCCAAGTGAAGAATTTTTAGATCGGTACCGATCCAAGCCCATGGATCGGTATTGATTTGTGAATATTAATGAGGTGTCCAGCCATTTTCTTGGAGAAGTATTCAAAACAATGTGGAGATAATGGGGAGATTTTTGGCTTCCTACATTAATAGAGGGGCAAAGCTCATTTTTATGGATCTTTTAGCTCTTGCCTTCTCCTACTCTAGTTTCTTGTAATCCCTTAAGGATTTATACCGATCCTTAAGAACAGCTGCTTGTAGTACGATGATCTAAGCAATAAAATCACTAAGTGGACGTAGGCCAAGATTTGTCGAACTACTATAAATGCCGTGTATTGTTTCCTTGCTCCTTTTACATTTATCTTCTTCGCCTTTTATTCTCTACACAATCTCTTGGGTGTTTCTACCATTTTTGGTTCAAACGGTTTCATATATAAATTTGTTTACTTCGAATTTAATTTGGAGAATTTATAATTTATTCTGTTTAGAGATAAATGAAGAAGAAGATGAAGATTAGAGGTAAGATATTTAGGGAAAAATGGATTATGGAGTAGATTTTAATTTCTATTTATTGGCTGAAGCAATTCGAATTTAGGCCAAAATATCGAAATTAATATATTACAAAAATGTCACAGTTTTGACTTCTTCTAATTTCTAGCCCGTTCAACCAAATGAAAGTTATATATGCTTTCTGACTGTAAACGACATTCTCGATGCAATGGAATAGGTCCCCAATCCTAATTCTATCTCTTGTAGAGATTTACCATTTTTCCCTTTAAGTAAAATTACGATTTTACCCTTTTTAATTTAGTTATTTAGTTTCGTAAAATTACTGGTTGTAACATTCTCCCATTCTTAATGGAAATTTGTCCCCGAAATTCCATGAGATGGACAATGCAACTCAATTTACGTCATACAATCATATAAAACAAACATAACTACATCCATCTAACAACCATTATACAAAACAAGTGAAAACTTAACCAAGAGTATGTAATAACCCGCACTTTAATGGGCCCAAATTTCGGTAAAAATTGAAACCCAAGTCCATCAGTGCACGGATCGTTGGATTTGGTACCTAGAAATAAGCATGAGCATATTAGAGATTGATAAAATCTAAACTCATAGAGGAAATAAAAATAGAATACAAATATTGACTATGGCTACTACCTTGGAATTAAAGATATTCCTTGGATAGCAATTCGCCATATTGGTACCGAGGATGAAAGATAAGAAGACTTCTCCAACAACCAGTCATGTCCAACTCCAGTGACTTGTTCCTCTAACTCTTTCATGTGGGTTGTAATGAGGAGGGGCTCAAAACAGCATTCTGGTGAATGGAATTTTTTTTACAGTGTCCATAACATAAATTTATACCGATTGCTTTCCTTTTAATTGTTATGTCTACTATTTAAGGTTAATCAGTTTAATCTAATATTGCACACACGATATTCCTACCAGACATAATTTGTCTACCCATCCTTATCCCAAGATACAGAATACTGACATAAGTCTATCAACCACTTAATGCTTCCAAATATGAAGCGGGCTTCTAGCATCGTCATCGTTGGTGGTTCTAGCTACAGAGACCTTTGACCACTGTTTATGGCTTTATAGTATATAATAGCAATACTACTAATGCATCTATCATCATTAAAGTCTTAGATATGTGAGAGACAATACCTGATTAATTATTGTTGGGAGTGTTTCCACCTACTACCGGACCAGACTTCCTTCCTATGCATAGCCGGACCAACTTCCTTCCTATGCATAGCCGGACCAGCTTCCTTCCCATGCATAGCCGAACCAGCCTACTCCACCTACCACCGAACCAGCCTACTCCACCTACCACCGAACCAGCCTACTCCACCTACCACCGAACCAACCTACTCCACCTACCACCGAACCAACTCGCTTCCCAACGTACTACCGGACCAGGGAGTACCGAACCAACACTGCCAGGCCAGATCGCATCAGCCCAGGCCCACCAGCAGCTGTGTACATCCAAGACCCCTACCCCCAGCCTCATTCTATAAATAGAGGGGCAGGGGTACAACAATGGGGGACAAGTTTGAGAGCTTAAGCACAGATAGAACTTTCAAACAACTTTCATATACTTGTATCAAAGCTTTGTACTTGTAATCTGAACAAGAAAGAAGAAATAATATATAAAGTGGACGTAGGAACATTCTGGCTGAACCACTATAAATCTGTGTGTCTTTTACAGTTTAGTCCTTGCTTTTTTACATATTTGCATAAATCATCCAGATCACTAAAAAACGATATAAAATCAACTAAATCGTACGACTTGGAGGTGTTTGCCTATTTTTTGTGCAAACATTTTTGGTGCTTTCATTGAGAGCTGAAAACTCAAAGCTTCATCTTCTCCCACTTAACCTTCTTCCTAATAGCGTCGTTCATTGCTTGGAAAACATGCCTCCCAAGCAGAAGAAAGATGTTAACAAAGGAAAAAACATCGCGACTAGCAGTCTTCTAGATCCAGTGGTCACAGATCAAGTAAATCGTCCCCTTCCAGCGGCAGTACCAAATGAAGGTCAGGCAAATCCGACCACCCCTGCCATAGAACAACCGGCAGCAATTACTAGGGCAGATCTAGACAGGGTTGTGGCTGAAGTGACTAACCGCTTCACATCCCAGCAGGAAGCCTTGGTGGACCATCTCATGTCACGCTTAAGGGATGCTGAAGAGTCCAACTGCAACACTGAATCATGGGGTGAGTCCCAGTCTGGAGGATCTCAGAGACGGCAAAGATCTTCCTTCTTCGAAGGAGCTAACAACAGAAGCAGCCATGGTAGGAGCCGAGATCGAGCAAAGCCCGAAGTTAGGCCTGAGGAAACGCTTGGAACCGAACCTAACGGGGGAGGTACCGGGCGGAGGTCAACTGTAGCTGAGCCTGTCGTACTGCCTAACCACGGAAACACCAATGAACGGGGCCGAGCTAGGGTTCAGTCCGAAGTTGGACCCGAGGAAGCGCTTAGATCATAACCCAGAAGGGGAAGATCAAGGCAAGGGCCAACTGTAGCCGACCCTAGCATGCTCCCAGAAGACCAAAGACAGCCACTGGAAAATGTCAGGAATGATAGACGATACCATCCCTATAGGTCATCTGGACGGAATCAATCCCACAGAGCAGAGCCGAACTCATTTCTATCTGCTCCAAATTTTGATGAAAGGATGGCATGCTTGTTCAGAGAGTGCGTCCAACGGGATCAAAGAGATCGAGGCATAGGCGCTAGAGTAACCAGCCCCTTCGCCCGCAATATCGAAATCGCCATCACCCCCCGAGAATGGAAAATGCCAATAATGGAACCTTACAAAGGAACCTCCGACCCCATTGTACACTTACAGAGATACACACTGCATATGCTCATGAGTGGAGCAACAGTAGGAGTGCTGTGCAAATGCTTTCTGCTATTCTTAGCAGATCTAGCTACCTCCTGGTTCTGCCATCTACCCCAAGGATCCATCAGCTCATAGGAGATGTTGAAAGAAAAGTTCATCAGCCAGTTCCGCATTCATGTGGAGCAGCACAAGGACGCTTACTCCTTATCCAGTATCAAACAGAAACCCGGAGAGAAACTACAGCAATATCTAACCCGATTCAATGCCGCAGCGGCCGCAGTCCAGGATGCCGATGAGAAGCTTATCTTAATGGCCCTCTGTAGTGGCGTGCACCCGGATACTAAATTTTCTAGAAGACTGACAAAAGAAAAACCAGCTACTTTACCCGATTTCTTCCATGAAGCCGGGAAATATATGAGGCTTGAAGACGCTACCACTGAGGGGCAGTCAAGGCAACAAAATAAGGCAGCTCACGGCAACACGCCCGCTGTAGCAAAGAACGTTCGAAGAAATGATTCTAGAGACAATGCTGGGGGCAAGAAGGGAGAAAAGCACATATATCGGCCAGGACCGAGATTCGACACTTACACTCCTTTGAATGAAACCGTCGAAAACATCTTCCATGCCACCCAAGCCGAAGTTAGATATAAACGCCCACCATACAAGAAGGAATCAGATGACGCACTTAAATCTGGAAAGTTTTGCCGCTTCCACGAATCTCATGGGCATGATACCAATGAATGCCATCATCTTCGGGACTTGATTGAAGAACACATCAGAAGGAAGAGGCTAGAACGTTATGTAAAAGGTCAGAACAGGACTCCAGCTCTTGCCAATGAGAACCCAAGGCTACCCTCCCCAGAGATAGGCAGAGGAAATCGCAACACTAGCGGCTCCAGTCAAGAGAAGATAGTGGTCCATACCATCTCGGGAGGACCACACATCGCCGACAGAAGCTGGGCAGAGATGGAAAGATATGGAAAGTCACTTAGAAACAATGAAGACTGCGTTAATTCTGTTATAGAAGAACGCCACCCGAAGCGGAAAGAGAGTGATGACATCACATTCAGTAGGCGTGACCTAGAGGGAAGGCAGTACCCTCACATGGATCCCATGGTTATCTCTGCCCGGCTCGGTCCAGCCGAAGTTTTCTGAATTCTGGTAGACACTGGAAGCTCAGTAAATATCTTATTCAAGCATGCATTCGACAAAATGAAACTATCAATAAAGGACATTTCTCCTTGCAATAAACCACTACATGGTTTCACTGGAGATGCGAAGATGCCCCTCGGGCAACTGGACCTCTTTGTTGAAATTGGAAGTCATCCCCGCTCCGTTGTGCGGAAACAGACATTTGTGCTGATAGAAAACCACTCGGCCTACAAAGCCTTCTTAGAAAGGCCAGCCTTGTCTGACTTCCAAATTGTCCTGGCCCCATGGTGCCTAAAGATGAAATTTCCAACGGACAATGGAGTAGGGGAAGTAGAGGGAGACCAGGACGTTGCTCGAGACTGCTATGTAACTGAACTTCGCAACAACCACAGGAAGGATAAAGGGAAGAGTGTAGAGGTTGCCCTCTGCACAAAAAGTTCGGAAGCATAGCAACTAAAGAAAGCCCCTCCTCTTCGATATACCAGCGACCCTTTCAATGAATTAGACCCCAGGGACAAAGAGGAGGAGGCCACCACCGAGCCTGCAGAGGCTATGGAATTTGTATTTGTAGACAAACATGACTCGAGTAGACTCTTGAAAATCGGGTCCCAACTAAAAGCAGAGTTGAAGGAACAACTCATTGACTTTATCCGCCACAACTTGGATGTATTTGCATGGTCACATGCTGACATGACCAGAATCTCCCCTGACATAGCATGCCACGTACTAAACATTGATCCTACCAAGGCGCCCGTAAAACAAAGAAAGAGAAGTATGGGGGCAGAACGATCAGCAGCCCTCGATGAAGAAGTAAAGAATCTACTTGCCAATGACTTCATACGAGAAGCCATCTACCCTGAGTGGATCGCCAACCCGGTGCTGGTAAAGAAGGCTAATGGGAAGTGGCGAACATGTATTGACTTCTCCAACTTAAATGACGCCTGCCCAAAGGATTGCTTCCTACTTCCCCGAATCGATCAACTTGTAGACAGCACGGCCGGGCACGAACTCTTATCTTTTATGGATGCATACTCAGGATACAACCAAATTCCCATGCATGCTCCCGACCAAGACCACACTAGTTTAATCACTCCCGGGGAAATAAGCTACACTATGCTATAAGGTTGGAATTCGCTGCCACCAACAACGATGCAGAGTATGAAGCAGTGATAGCTGGATTAGAACTTGCCTTAGAAATTGGAGCCAATTCTTTGTGTCTTCATAGCGATTCTCAACTTATTGTTAATCAAATACTAGGAGAATTCCAGGCTCGAGAAGAACGACTCATAGCATATTTAAAGAAGACCAAGTTACTTCTCAGTCGATTGGACCACTACTTAGTCAAACACATCCCTCAGGAAGAGAAATAAGAGGCCGACGAATTGGCGAAGCAAGCTAGCATGAGAGACGACGCTATTTCCGGAGCAGTAGCCATCTCAAAGCAACTGACCCCAAGTTTTGAGCAAGTGAATCTAATAGCTGCAACCGAAGAAGCAACTTGGATGACTCCCATCCGAGACTACTTACAAAGTGGCACACTACCCAACGGGTGTAACGAAGTCAAGAAAATCTTAAGGAAAGCTTCCCGCTACACAATACAAGAGGACACCCTCTATCGGCGCGGCTTCTCTAACCCCTTATTAAGGTGTGTCGCTGGAAGGGAAGCCAAGGAAATCTTATCCAACATTCATCAAGGAAGCTGTGGAGATCACACCGGAGGGCAGACTTTGGCAAAAAAGATACTCCGATATGGATATTTCTGGCCCACCTTAAGCAAGGACGCCTTAGATTTCGTCAGAAAATGTGACAGATGCCAGAAGTTTGCTAAGATTCCGCGGCTACCAACAACTGAAATTACTCAAATGACCAACCCCTGGCCCTTTGCAGTATGGGGAATTGACTTAATCGGCGAACTGCCAATGGGCCGAGGCAGGGCCAAATATGCTATAGTGGCAGTCGACTAATTCACCAAATGAGTGGAAGCAGAACCCCTAAATAAAGTATCTTTAGCGAAAGTCATTAACTTCTTGATCAAAAATGTTCTATGTAGGTACGGAGTCCCATTCAAAATTATATCGGACAATGGACTTAAGTTTGACAGCGAGGAGTTCGCCAACTGGTGCCAAGAGCACGGAATTCACAAAAGCTTCTCATCCGTAGCTTATCCTTAGGCAAACGGACAAGTCGAAGCCGTCAAAAAAATTCTAAAAACTCTAATATAAAAGAAACTCGAAAAGTCAAAGGGCGCTTGGGTGGATGAACTCCCTACGGCACTGTGGGCCTATCGCACATCTTTCAGAACATCAACGGGGCATACTCCTTTCTCTTTGGCATATGGATCGGAGGCTATGCTCCCAGTTGAAACTATCGTGCCTTCCCACCGTAGGATCCACTATAACCCAGAAGAGAACGAAGAACTCCTTAAATATCTTTGGATCTAGTTGAGGAGAGAAGAAATGATGCAGCCCTCAAAGCAGCAGTCCACAAGGAAAAAGTGGCAGCACAATACAACTCCAAAGTCAAGCGTCGTACCCTACAAGAAGGAGATCTTGTCCTCAAGCGAATCTTCCCTCGCCCTGGAGCACTAGACCCAATCTGGGATGGACCATATGTAATTCATAAAGATCTCCACAATGGAGCTTATATTTTGTCAACAGTGGACGGAGAGGTGTTCCAGAGGGCATGGAACATCCAACACCTCCGTCGATACTTTTCTTAACTTGTACTGCCCATATGAAGTGAATTAACAAAGAGAATCAGTGGACGTAGGCATTTTCGTGCCGAAACACTTTAAAAAAACCTTGTCTCTTTTTTTTAACTTGTTCCTTTATATCTTGGATGCTTGTTACCTTTATCCTTTTCTGTTGAACAAAATCCCGTGCATATAGCATTTCCATTCAAGGCACTCCACAGCGCAACTTCACCTGGACAAGACCTAACAGGTACTATGCGAATCTATGCCCTCGCCAATGAGACACTTTTGCTCCAGCATCCCTCTGCTGAGGGTTAACTCATTGCTCGCGACGACCCTTAAAGCCAACTGTAATGAGCCGATTATAAGCCACCGAGAAGGCCGAATATAGTCAAGGCATCTCATTACGGCGTTCGGCTCGCCGGTAACTGTGAACCTACTTTAAGCCCCAACATAAGGTGTGGCCAGCCAGGGGTAGTTCACGGTTGACGATCGGCACCCACGCTATCCGGCCACAGTAAATCAAATAATATCCACGATTACGGGCCATAATGGCCCGGGTAGTTACTGTGCGCGATCTCGGCTCCGATGTGTCTTAAGTACGGCTGTGGTAAAAAAGATTAACTCCCCGCGGAGGCGTAAGATGGGTGACAAATGTCTCCAAGACCCACAGCTAGGGAAAGTGACTACAAAGCCCGTTTGCCACGAACTTAAGCACATCGAAGGCCTTCCGTGATTGGAAGTTTTACTATTTCGCATATTTCAATTTTATTTAAGAAACTTTTCTCCTATCCTCTGTAACAATCCCTGAAGTACAGGACACAGAATAAGAGACATTCGCTAATGGAAGTGGATACTCACAGCAAGACACTGGACTGCATTCCATACTCAGTCACGCAAGACATTCAAAGCTGCCATCTACAAGTAAAATATGAAGGGCGGTATTTTCTTCTTTCATGTATAAACACGTGGCTATAATTTATTCACACATCACACCAACATTGCAAGACGTGAAATTATGTTTTAAGCAAGAACTTGACATCAAACACAATTGTATTACAAGCATACGCATAGCTATATTTCTCATACAACATGTCAAAATAGCAAAAACATTCAAAAACGACAGAATCAACCTAAGTTAAAAAATTACACGTCAAGAATAATGTTGTTTATTACAAGTAGCATAATTACAACCTAAAAGTTACGTTACTGTTTTGAGACTAACATATACAACAATGTCAAGTCCACAAAAAGATATCCAAGTCAAATCAAGGAGCCGGCTGCGTCGGAGTTTTGTCCTTGTCTTGTTGCCCACCTGTCCGGTCAAAGAAAGAATTCATTAGTGATAAGCAACCAAGTTAACGGAAAGACTAGAAAGGAAGACTTACCAGCACCTGCTTCTTGACTATCCTGGTCATCATCCTCTACTTGCACACCTGCCTCCTCAGCAGCAAGCAGCCGCATACCCTCCTTCACCGCCACCTTCTCCTCCTTGGTAAACTGGGCAGTGACCACATCCATTCTGAAGACCGCGCCACCCTCTTTATCCGCATCAGCCCTAGCCTCCTCTAGAGCCCGGAGATAGATCCTGGCCATAACTCGGGGGTAATCATCCATCCAGGATAAGTTACCCTGTTTCCAAGTACGGAAATACATATCCTGGAGCATCTCATCCACCATCCCCTCGTTTTCCTCAAGCTCCCTCATTCGGGCCTCAGAAGCACGCAGCTTAGCAACGGCAGCATCCCTCTCCGATTGGTATCGTGAGCGGTCCGCCTGAAGGGATATCCTCATCGCCTCCATCTCCTCCTTCAACCTGGACTGAGCAAGCTCCGCGGCCTCGAGTCTACCCGACAATTCCTGTGCCCGCTCGAGGTCCGCTTGTCGAACCTCATCCACTGTCACAATGTCCATGTCAATCCGCTCCTTGTAGGCGGCCTCCATTTTTCACAACTCTGCCCTGCTGGTCTCTTCCATAGTCTTCTTTAGTTGCCTGGATGCGGCCTCGTGTTGAGAAATTTGAATGGCTTGATCGGCAAGCTGCTTAGCCTAGTCAGAGACCATTAACCATAGCCGAATGTTGGCACTCCCAATTTCCTCCCCGGCCTTGACTAGTCGGGCATGATGCCCCATCAATTTCCTAGTCTCCTCAGCAACCCGGTCAATATTCGCCTTAGCTTCATCCCCCAGAGTTACAACCCGGGTAGTAAGCAAGTCAAGGTCCAGGGACTTAGCTTCGTCAAGCACCCGTACCATAGGATTGCGAGGGAGAAGATGCTCACCAGTAACCTCATCGAAGGAGATGTCATGAGAGGCCGAGTCCAGGTCTGGATGACCCGCAAACGGATTGTGGACTAAGCCAGGGTGATCTATCGGGGTGACGGTTGGATTCTCCAACGGATGTGGGGAAGGTATAAACTCGGTGTCCTCCTCCGTAATATCGTGAATAGGCTGGAGTGGGGCTGGAGGGCCAGGAAGAGATTCAAACGTAGATCGACTCCTCTTCCTCTTTTGTATATCTTCTTCAATAACTCCAAGAAGAGGACGATAGCCGACTACCTCTCCAGGACGGTTAGTAGGAGGCTTTGGCTTGGCGGAAGCTTTGAGGAGTTTGTATTGTTCAAGCCTGTGCCGAAGATCTGAGGTCTTGGCCGTTTTGCCCGCTCCTGGAATGAAAACCAAGTGTCACCAGCATGCATTGAGCCATCATTCAAGAATTAAAAAGAATAAAGAGAAATTCACCTTGAATCGCAGAAGTTGCCTTAGTAGAAGCACTCCCGGAAGATAAATCGGCGCCGGTCACGACCTTATCAACTTTCTTGGACTTCTCCGTTTCCTCCAACTCTTCGAAGGCTTGGCGGAGAGCGTCATCTGTCCACTCTTGAATCACGCCTGCCTGCCCAGGAGGCAAAGCCCCGGTGCCATCACCACCCTGTCCTTCGCCACCATCATCACCGTGACGATCACCGTCACCTTCTCTTCCACTTCCACTCTCCGCCTCACCTCCTTCGTCCTTGCCCTTTTCCCCTCCACTTTTTCCTCCTCCTGAACATCTGGATGTGTGCTGGGAGAGGGTCCATTGGACTTCTTGAGTTTCTTCCCCCCGGCGACTGGATGCATCGAGAAAGGTCTCCTTTTGCTGCTCTTTGCCGTGGCCCCTCCTGTAGCTTTGGCAGCTCTCTCCTCCGCCGCGTCTCTCTGCTTAACCACGGACTGATGTGGAAGGATCAGGTTGTGCCCCAGAAGTGTAGCATTCCTGATCAAGTAAGAAGCCGACCTATCCCTTCCCGTAATGGCTTCTATTTCCACAGCCATCTGAACTAGGCGATCATTCTCCACGACCGCAAAGCCACCTGTCGCTAGCAAGAAATAAAAACACATGAGAAGA
Organism: Allium fistulosum; assembly: GCA_030737815.1. Taxonomy (NCBI): domain Eukaryota; kingdom Viridiplantae; phylum Streptophyta; class Magnoliopsida; order Asparagales; family Amaryllidaceae; genus Allium; species Allium fistulosum. The sequence goes on along the minus strand of CM060901.1, from coordinate 1,338,621,560 downwards.
AGCATTGCAGTCGGAACAGAAATCATAAATAAGCTTCAACTTACAGCCTGAGGTGAAGCGACGGATGGAAACAGAGTCATCCTTAACGAAAAACAATTCTTTCTTGAACATGCTGAACTTCGAATATAAGTCCAGGACTGGCTTGAAAGATACGGCTGATTCCAGGCTAATGTATGGAGACCCCTTTTTATAGCCTCTCAGATTGTACAAATACCGGATCTCCCGGTTGGAGGGAGGACGCCCGTATCTCCTCTGAAAAATGACAAACAGGCTCACCAGGATGGTGTAGGAGTTAGGCTGAAGCTGAAATGGAGCCACCTTCAAGTAGGTGATGAAGCTGAGTATCCAAGCATTGATCGGGGGAATGGCCCCACACATGCAATGGTACCTACTATAAGCGAAATATCCTTCGGGGGGATTATATGGCAGCACTCCTTCCCCCGACAACAGCATACGCGCTCTGTCAATCCCGAAAGAGCGAGAAATGACATCAAGCTGCTCGTCTTTGAGGGAGCTAGGGAAGCAATCAGGAGGTGAGTTCAGAAGCTCTTGAGGACCGTACCCGTCCACTAGCGATCTCGGGGTGGGCCCATATCGTTCTGGATTCGGCTGGGCTGGGGGCACGACGGGAGACTCTCTTCTGTCCGTAGATTTCTTCTTGTCGGAACGGGTTTCAACTTTATGAGACATTATCTGCAACACGAGAAAGCATATTGTTAGAACAAGGGATGTAGAGATATAAACAAGCAAGTGTATGCAGTCTGGAATTTCACTCATAATTCAAGTCATAAAAGTGCATTCGGTAGTTCAGGGCCGAAAGGTCATTCGGTATTCGAACTCCCCTATCTCGTTCGACATTTCCAACAAGGGACTCATTCGGCGCTCGGATTCATTCGGTGGTCCAAGGCCGAAAGGTCATTCGATATTCAAACTCCCCTATCTCATTCGGTATTTCCTACAAAGGTCCATTCGGCATTCGGATTCATTTGGTAGTACAAACCATAAGGGTCATTCGGTAATCACCTGATTCGGTATGATTCGGCAATATGGTTGATTCGGCAGAAAGATCTGATTTGGCTATCTCACTTGGTAGGGAATAACGAAAGCCTCAAACCCATACTTATAGGAAAGCGCAAAATAGCCGGACCAGATAATTCGGCATTTGGAACCGGATGAGGGCGTCCAGATAAACAAAGCGCGCCATACGCAAGCATATGCCCCACTTTGGGGGGCAAATGTTGGGAGTGTTTCCACCTACTACCGGACCAGACTTCCTTCCTATGCATAGCCGAACAAACTTCCTTCCTATGCATAGCCGGACCAGCTTCCTTCCCATGCATAGCCGAACCGGCCTACTCCACCTACCATCGAACCAGCCTACTCCACCTACCACCGAACCAGCCTACTCCACCTACCACCGAACCAACCTACTCCACCTACCACCGAACCAACTCGCTTCCCAACGTACTACCGGACCAGGGAGTACCGAACCAACACTGCCAGGCCAGATCGCATCAGCCCAGGCCCACCAGCAGCTGTGTACATCCAAGACCCCTGCCCCCAGCCTCACTCTATAAATAGAGGGGGCAGGGGTACAACAATGAGGGACAAGTTTGAGAGCTTAAGCACGGATAGAACTTTCAAACAACTTTCATATACTTGTATCAAAGCTTTGTACTTGTAATCTGAACAAGAAAGGAGAAATAATATATAAAGTGGACGTAGGCACATTCTGGCTGAACCACTATAAATCTGTGTGTCTTTTATGGTTTAGTCCTTGCTTTTTTATATATTTGCATAAATCATCCAAATCACTAAAAAACGATATAAAATCAACTAAATCGTACGACTTGGAGGTGTTTGCCCATTTTTTGTGCAAACAATTATTCTATAGATCCTATGGTTAAAGATGTCTCATATCAGTAGAATGTCTACACAACAGCTGGTAGCCTCAAAGTGAAGGACATACTTTCGTTGTGTCACTTTAGTGACCTCGCATCCCAACATACTAGGTCCAATTTAATTATTCTAGGGTTTAATAACTTAAGCCATATTATCCTAAGCTTTATTATTACTATGCTTTATCATCTTAAGTTGGATATTGGACTTAGCTTACTAACCTCCTTTTACTTATTTAAGGCTATATAATTTACCATAAACATTGACTTACCTATAAATCCCCTTTATTTGCTTCTTCCATAAATGTCAATTTGTCCATGGTAAATAATATCATCCTACCGGACATTTCCTAAGACATTTATGTATATTTATCCCAAGTAGTAATCTTTCCTAACCATTCTATAATTATTAATCAAACTTCTTTATTTATCAGTCCCATTAATCCATTTACCCTTTTAAATACTTGTAACTCCCAAATCCATTTTACATTTATTACCCATTAATTGGAGTTAAAACCTTTCCAAACATTCTTTTAATTTCCTATTTCTCATTCAACCCTATTTCTAGATATAACTAATATCCTAAGCGAGCGCTGCACATAAATCATCATGCTAGTTAAGTACTTGTTAGCACGTACAAACACATATAAATACCTGCTTCTACCAAATATATTGTAGTCACAAATCTTTAACTAGAATATTCTTTTCCATATTTAATTATCCAAAATTACATTTCTCAGGAAGATTCTCTATTGTGATTTCCATAAATTAGTTTAAAACAAAAGACCAAGAATTAAAGAAAAGACTTGCCTTTTTTAAATTACATGGAATGATTATTTTCTTTTTATTGGAATAGAAAGTGTAAACTACGAAGAATAAATCTGTACTTTACACATCTCTTCCTTTTCATTTGCATATATTCCTTGTTAATTCAAACGCCGCATTTTCTATGCAATTTGGACACATAAACAAATTTATAAAAATCAAATGGATATTCTTCCCACAAAATCAAACTACAAATAATCTCTAATCCAGCATAATTAGGGTAATAACCAAAATCGTACTAATAACCTACAACCCAATTTCAGGTCTTGAATAAATTTCATATCTAATCAATACTAATATCAATAACTTTTAGGACTAATTTTCAGGTCAGGATGTAACATTATTTCTAATGAGATCTCCTAAGAATGTGTAGATCGTGTTTAATACATTCAATTTTACCCTACAATTCACATATATTTACTCATTTAGGCATAAAAATCAAATGTGTGCCAATGGAATAGATTCAATATCATAAAAAAATTATAAATTTCCCACCCACCTTCTAAAAGCGTTTCAAATCTCCAAATCTGAAGAAAAGCCTTTTATTTAACTCCACTTCCTTCTTATTTCAAGAAATATGTAAAAATGGTATGTACATATATCAAAATTACAAATGTGAGAAGAGATTTGGGGCTGAAGACAAAATATATGTATATATATATAACCTTATTATAGCGTTGTGTTGATTCGCTTCTCTTCTTCTCCTATTTGATTTTTACTCTTCTCCAATTTTTATATGTACAAATATAAGTATTATATTTTATAATTTAGAAAATAGTAGAGAAGAGAAGATGACAGAGGTTCACAACTGTTTCCAAAAAAATATGAGAAGAGAAAAGAGGGTTAGGCCTGAATTTATAGGCACTCGAATAAACCATAGCTTGTTGATTTAATTATATAAAATCTGGGCCGTTTGGCCAAGGCAAAGCCTAGCTGCCAATGTTAGGACCAATCGACCGCTCCATCATCAGGGGTCGATCGCTACTGGTTGACCATCTCAATAAGGGGTTCGACTAGTAGGGCTCGGGGCTTTATTACATAATTTCTAATTTTTCTAATTTAATTATTTTTATTTCAAATTCGTTTATCTTCCGTAACTTCTTCGTTTGGACTCCGATTGCAAAACTTCAAATATGAAAGTTGCCCATAATATTTCCAAGAACGTAGTGGTGCAAGTTTCATGGTCAAATTCTATTGTTTTCATGAATTTCATTTTTGAAGCCTGATTAACTAATTAATTAATTAAACAACTAATCATAAAATTTACGTGGTGTTACATTATTCCCCCTTAAAAGAATTTTGTCCTCGAAATTATACCAATGACTAAGTCATGGTTCTAGCTTGCAATTACTCATAACAACACAACCAGTTTTGCAACCAACATGCACATGTGCATAATGTATCGCAACATAGAAAACATGTATGTAGAATGATTCTAAATCGGGCCCTCCTAGATTAATGCTTTTCTTTTGAAAACATTTTCGAAAATATGGCCCAAACAACCTATATATATACACTGGCAGTTCTATATGCAGGTAGATTTTGAAAAATCTTTTCACCAAAATTCCCATATTCCTGCAAATAGAATATGGCGCAACCAATTTGCATCCAATTCCTACCAACCAAAAATCTAATATGTCGAAATCTCGCTTCCTAAACGCCACTCCTATGTCGAAAAAAAGGATTTAGGTAGAGAATTTTACATCTTTACCACTCTATAAGTTATCCATTTCCCGTTACACAGTGGAAATTTTCCCGCTGCCTTGGACTTACTCCAAATTTCCATGCACAAAATGCATAAGGGATCTTGTTTTCAAGATCTAAAATGGAACCGAGTCCAAAAACTGATTCGCACGCGTTGTCGACAATGTACGGAAATAGAAATTCCAAGGCTAAAATGGCTTTTTCCTTGTTATCGCTTGCATTTTATCGTATCGTCGATCCTAATGCACCGCTAAATTCGTATTTCTAATTCATTTTTCTTTCTTATGCTTAGCATGTGGCTTTCAAAATCAAAAACTTCATAAAAACCTTTTTCTCTTTTCAAATTTGTACGTCGCTTGAAAATTAAATTTCCAAAATATTTAGACGTAAATTTTCTGTTGAAATAAAATTTGGGCAAAAATTCTAAAAATTATTTAAGCGCCAAAAATAATTTTAAAAAAATCAAGACTTTTTTTCAAGTGAAACTTTATAAATCAAGAGAAACTGTCCAAAATATTTTCCTTTTCAAAATTTTGATATCAAGCTACATTTTTAGCATTAATCGAAAATCAGTTATGCGCTAAATGCATAAGTTCAATTCTAACATTCTTCAACTAATATTAACCCATACAACTTAACATTTTATTTGAAAATTTCATCATACTCAGTTATTTAAAAAACTTAGCTTTTAAGGAATAGAAATAATGACCAGTGATTCCAAAACAATTTAATCTGTCCTTCGTTTGCTAAAATTTCTACCTATTTAGAAATTCCAGTCTCATATTGTATTTTACTATTAGTTGAGTGTCCTTATGAGATTTTCACATTTATACTATTTCTTCCAAACATACACATAAGAGCGGTTCACATATTTGGAAACAATAACGCAGTAAATAAATAGAAATACATCTCATAATATCATATGCGTCTTAAAGAGACAACCGACACTTACAACCAACAACCTGTAATGGAAAGAACAAATGCTGGACGGTATAGATATAACAGCAAATTACAGAACCTAAAACATTACCTATAGACTATGGGATAGTTTTGATCCTCGATGGGAACTCGAGCCGTTGCCGCGGCCTCGAAAAGGGCGATGCATAGTGGCTAAGAACCCAATCTCATAACTCTGACACTGTACCTCAGTCCTCATCTCTCGCTGGTCGAGGTGGATCCTATGAAGCTCAGTCCGGACCTATCGAATGGTGACTAGTTTGAGACTCTAATATCCCCTCGGCGCCCTTTCACTACTCCACCTCCTGTTGCGGTTGCTGCCCTGCTGCTGATATGGCTGCTGCGGTTGGTGGGAAAGAAATTCCCATCTTCCTAAGGGAGGCTCTGTCAATGGCAGGCGGGACCATGTCTGGGCAGTCTTCACACTAAGATTGACCACGTATAGCCTGAAGACAAGAGTGAATATGTGATAATACGGAAAGTATCTCTGTGGGCTGCCAACTGCTTGATCGGAAAAATGATTCATAGAAGTGCATGCCCAATTGATGGATATACCACCCATAACTGCATAGGTGGCCTTCCTTACCCAAGGATAAATCTGGTCATAGCTTCCCATCTTAGGGATGATGTTGTGCTGAATGATGGGTACAACAAGATGGGTAGTCGGACTAGATTGTCCATCTTCCAAGCACTAACATCTTGAGAGAAGATCTGCTGCAAGATCTCTGGGCTGGAAATCTCAATATCGTCCAAATTTGCACCATCCGTGGAAATCTCCAAAATATCACCGAAGTCGTCATTACACATCTCAATCCTGACTCCTTTAACCTCCGACTTTATGAAACTGTTGTCTTCATTAAAATTTGATGCCAAATGAGCGTCGAAAAGGTGTATGCAACGTAGGTAGCATTCCTGCTCAAAAGTCTTGAAGCGTAGGATTGTTGCAAGTCTTGCCACTTCGAAAAGCTCTTCTAGCCCAAAAGCACCAAAGTCTCTAAACTTCACCGATCACCCCTGAAGAAACTTGAAATTGGTGGAGCTGATGAAGGTGGATATCTTCTGGTCATTCTGGTCTAGCCACCTGATCTCTTGAGGGGTGAAACCAGGGTGGCACGAGGAGGAACCAACAGTGCGAGGAGGTGCCACGGGCTGAGAAGTGGAGAAATAATGTTTAGATCTAAAGAGGAGGTGGACAAGATCTAACATGCGAAAATCAAGGCAAGGGGGAGGCGAGGCTGCTGCTCGTTGGAGAGGGGGAGAAAGGCGTCGCTTGGAGGTGGGATGGAGGAAGCGGGAGCCGATTTGGAGAAGGGGAAGTTGGAGCTTTTTAGATTCGGGTGAAACTGAGAGGGGGTAGATTGAATGCAGTTGGGAAGAAAATTGGACGTGACTTTATATTCGCATTCCAGGTTCGGGTTGGGCATAAACCCATTGACCGATCGATCACTCTAGGGTTGCTGGTCGACCATTACCAGTCACCGCTTCGTGGTCGATCGTTGGGCGGTTTTTCTACATGACTTGAACTTGGACCCTTTCGGGCTGGGTTAATTTATAACATTAATAATAATAATAACGATAATCATTTTATGTTGTCTCCTTCGACATGACATGATCAGAAAAAATCCCTGCCCTCTTCACATTGTTGCCCAAGCTTACCATCTAGCTTTCTGAATCATTCATCTTCTATTCCGCAGTACTTCAGACGTATACTGCGTCAACCATCAACAATTCCAAAAACCCGATAATATTCCAACTACTATTCCCTGCATACTTCATATAGAAATACTTCTTACAATAGCAAGTGGGTATAACGACACTTCTAATTCATACCCCAATAAAATTAAATGTCATTCCTATTTTGTCCGTCCCTTAGAAGAAAGAGAACTATAAAAATCTCGATTTTTATAAAAGGGAAAATCATTGGGATAAATATTCATCATTTGAAATTCATTTCCAAATCAATAAACTATTTTTCTACCAAAAATCAAAATCAAACCTTTATTGATACATATACATATATTAATATTTAAGGATTTCGAAACTTACTCCTTTTTAAACCAAAATTTCTTAACACGACCAAATTTCGTGGTATATGTGTTTCTTGAAAATTAAAATTTCAAAACATCCCAAGTAAAATTTCAAAAATAAATCATTGGAAAAAGAAATCCTTTAAAGACCCTTTTCTCCAAAATCTAAGGCATTTCCAAAATATATTTTATCAAAATTCTCTCATGGATTTAGATTACGGAATTGACCTCAATTCTTAAAATAAAAATCTGGTTTGCCATCAAAAAGTTGTTAATTGGCATTCCTTTGCTAAAACTGGTTTCTTGATGTTTGCAACAGACAAAATTCTATTCCCACGTATTTGGAATAATTATGTATCTTCGACTGTAAGTCATCATCAAAATTCGAAATCACAAGGTAATAAAATCTTAACCATCAAGTTGAACATCATCCAGTCTTCGGGATTTTGCTATATGCATACTCATGCCCTTTTCCATTAGCGCCTTACGCATTGCCAACACTCCCTAGGGTAATTTGGAGTCGTTGTGAAATTTTTAACTCTAAGATATTTCCAACCCATAGTTGCTTTGCCCATTCCTTCGGAGTGGAACTACATCTACTTTTATAGTCTGGATTCTTAGAGTCTAGCATAAAAATAATAATAGATAGGAAAGTATGAATATGTCCTCTCAATTTATCCTAATTCCTCTAATGGACTAACCTAGGCCCCGATACCAAATGTAACAACCCACACATTAATGGGCCTAAATTTTGATAAAAATTGAAATCCAAGTCCATCAGAGCACGAATCATTTTATTTGCTACCTACAAATAAGCTTGAGCATACCAGAGATTGATAAAATCTAAACTCACAACAAAAATAATAATACGTTACAAGTACCGACTATGACTGCTACCTTAGAATTAATGGTATTCCTTAGATACCAAATTGCCACATCAGTACCGACATGAGACATAAGAAGACTTCTCCAGCAACCAATCACGTCCAGCTCCATTGACCCGTTCCTCTAAATCTATCCTATAGGTTGTAATGAGAAGATGGTCGGAACAACGTTCTGGTGACTGGAAAATCTATACAGTGTCCATAATATAAATTTTTACCAATTGGTTTCCTTTTAATTGTTATGTCTACTATTTAAGGTTAATCAGTTTAACCTAATATTGCATGCACGATATTCCTATCGGACATAATTTGTCTACCTATCCTTATCCTAAGATACTAAATACAGACGTAAGTCTATCAGCCACTTAATACTTCCAAATATGAAGCGGGCTTCTAGCATCGTCATTATTGGTCTATTGGTCCTAGCCACAGAGACCTTTGACCCCTATTTATGGCTTTATAGTATATAATAGCCATACTACTAATGCACCTGTTGTCACTAAAGTTTTAGACATGTGAGAGACAGTACCCAATTAATTATTCTATGGGTCCTATGGTTAAAGATATCTCACATCAATAGAAAGTGTGCACAACTACTGGTAGCCTCAAAGTGAAGGGCAGACTTTGTCATGTCACTTTATTGACCTTGCATCCCAACCTACTAAGTCCAATTAATTATTCTAGGCTTTCCTAACTTTAGCCATATTATCCTAAGCTTTATTATTACTATGCTTTATCATCCGAAATTGGATATTGGACTTAGCTTACTAACCTCTATTTATTTATTTAAGGCTACATAATTTACCTTAAATATTCTATTACCTATAAATCCCCTTTATTTTCTTCTTCCATAAATGTCAATTTTTCCATCATACAGAATATCATCCTAGTAGACATTTCCTAAGTCATTTATGTATATTTACTAATTTCCAATTAGTAATCTTTCCTAACTATTCCATATTTTTAACCAAACTTCTTTATTTATCAGTCCCAATAATCCATTTACCCTATTAATTACTTATAACTCTCAAATTCATTTCACATTTATTACCCATTAATTGGAGTTACAACCTTTCCAAACATTCCTTTTATTTCCTATTCGTCATTCAACCCTATTTCAACATGTTACTAATATCCTAAGCGAGCGTTACACATAAATCATCATATTAGTTTAGTATTTGTTAGCGCGTATAAATATGTATAAATACCTACTTCTACCAATATATTCTAGTAACAAATCTTTAACTAGTATATTATTTTCTATATTTATTTTGCTGAAATTACATTTCTTCGGAAGATTCTCTATTGTGATTTCCATAAATTAGTTTAAAACAAAAGATCAAGAATAAAAGAAAACACTTGCCTCGTATGAAATTACAAGGAATGATATATTCCTTTTTATTGGAATAGAAAGTGTAAACTACGGAGAATAAATCTGTACTTTACACATCTTTTCCTTTTCATTTGCATATATTCCTTGTTAAATCAATCGTTGCAATTTCAATGCAATTTGGACACAAACAAGTTTATAAAAATCAAATGGATATTTTTCCCACAAATTAAACTACGGAAAATCTTCAATCCAACATAATTAGGGTTATAATCAAAATCATACCAATAACCTACAACCCAATTTCAAATCTGGAATAAATTTCATATCTAATCAATATTCATATCTAGAACTTTTAGGACTGATTTCTAGATCAGGGTGTAGCACTATTTCTATTCAGATCTCCTAAGAATACTTAGGCGATGTTTAATACATTCAATTTTAGCCTACAATTCATATATGTTTACTCATTTAAGCATAAAATCAAACATAGGCCAACGGAATAGATTCAATATCATAAACAATTAATAAATTTCCCACACATTTTCTAGAAGCGTTTCAAATCTCCAGATCTAAAATAAAGCCTTTGATTCAACTCCACTTCTTTCTTATTCGAAGAAATATGAAAAAAGGGTATATACATTTATTAGAATTATAGATCTGATAAGTGATTTGGGGTTGAAGGGAAATATAAATATATAAATACAAATATATATATACATACATACATATACATAAATATACATACATACATATATATATATATATACATACATATACATATATATACATACATATACATACATATATATATATACAACATATATATACATACATACATACATATATATATATACATATACATATACATATATGTATACATACATATACATATATGTATGCATACATATATATATATATGTGTATGTATGTATACATATATATATGTATGTATGTATGTATACATATATATATATATATGTATGTATATATATGTTACCTCGTTATCGCATAGTGTTAGTTCGCTTCTCTTCTTTTCTTATTCGATTTTTATTCTTCTCCAATTTGTATATATACAAATACAAATATTATATTTTATAATTTCAAAAATAGTGGAATAGAGAAGATGACAATGCTATGCTACTGTTTCCAAAAAATATGAGAAGAGAAGAGAAGGTAGGCCTTAATTTATAAGCACTTAAATAACCAAAGCAGGTAGATTTAACTCTATAAAATCCAAGCCATTTGGCCAAGGCAAACCCTAACCGCCAGTGCTAGGACCAGTCGACCGCTCCATGATCATGGGTCGACTGCTACTGGTCGACCTATCCAATAAGGGGGTTGAGCGATGGGGCCCAGGGATTTATTGTATAATTGCTAACTTTTCTAATATAATTGTTTTCATTTCAAATTCGTTTATCATCTGTAACTTCTTTGTTTGGACTCCAATCTCAAAACTCCTAATTTGAAAGTTGCTCACAATTTTGCTACGAATGCAATGGTGCAAGTGTTTTTGGTCAAATTCCATGCTTTGCACAAACTCCATTTTTTGAGCCTAATTAAACAGCTAATCGTAAAATTTACAGGGTGTTACGGAGTATATAATACATAAAATATGATAGATATGAGATGACTGCAAATGCAACTAAATCGACCTTCTATATGAATGCATATGCAGTGGAACCGATATGTATGCAATCATCCTAGTATATGCAAATATATATTTCTATATGCATCCGTACATCTATATGTAATATCCATATCAAACTGCAAGAAAACAACCACGTCCATAAATGGTAAACACATCTATAAAGGAACAATAAATAGCATATATAATTATCTAACATAGTTTCGGCACCCAACTATCAGTATCTATCCTAGGTTGGATGTATAAACATACGGGCCAACATGGTAAAAACTAAACCAAAATTACTCAAACAAAGCAAGCATAACAACCATAACACATCATAGGTGTTGGATCTGCGCCAGCCTACAAGAAGTTATGGGTGAATAAAAATTTATTTTTCTCTATTGGATCTTTATTGGGCTTATGAATTGTAGTTTATTTAGAACGTTTCTAAATTTTATTTAAATAAAATCTTTTATTTTATTCAAATATTTTATTTTATTTTATTTAAATTTATAAAATGATATAATATTATTAAATTTATGTTAATTTACATATATATATATATGTATGTATGTATCATATACACATATATATGTATGTGCATGTGAACATATCAATCGGTGCAAGGTATAACATGTCCATGTATAGATATTGGAATGTACATCGCAACGGACACTTTAGCTCATCCAATATGCAAATATATTGTCCAACTATATATATGTATGTACGTATCTATTGTTATCCCGCCTTTTGGCAAGGCTGTGACACCAAGGAATTGACTAGTAACCAATGACGGCCCGTCCTAGAGATCAGTTATACACAGGCTCACTATGGATATCGATAAATTTTTTCCGAGTCTGGATCAAGCCAAAATTGGTAGGACATGACAAGCTAAGCCATGAGAGTCAATGTTCCAAATCTCAAGTCAATCCGAGTTCGTACGCTCAAGTTATGAACGATACAAAATTGGACGAAAACCAATCACCAGTCGACTCGCTCCCTTCGACTCGCTTCACATCCCTCAGATGCCTACTTCGACTCGCTTTGCATCCACCAGAAATGACTCCTTCGACTCGCTTCGCAACCATCAGATGCCTACTTTGACTCGCTCCGTTTGAACCAATGTTCGACTCCATCAACTTCGACTCCATTGGCGAAGCCACTGTTCGAATCTCTCAGGACGCTCCATTTCGACTCGCTCGATCTGGGCACACTTCGACTCGCTCAATCGATGAACATTTCGACTCGCTTGAGACAGCATCAAAGGCAGAGTGACCCAAAGACTCAAGCGCCACGTCACCGAGTCGAACGAAAGCAAGTCGAAACGGGAGCGAGTCGAACCAAACAACCACCGAGAATCCCATTTCGTATCAATCATATCTCTTAATTTACAGGTCCAAATGCTATGAAATTTTCACAGAAGACTACGTGCATGCTAAAGAATGTCCACACCAAATTTTGTTCCATTGGATGAAATCTTGATCGATACGAAATTTGCTCGTATCGATCACGAATCGGACCGAAACTTCACGGGCTTGGGCGTGCGGGCCTGGTCACGTGCCAGAGAGGGTCTCCCGAGATCTGAGCGAAATATCAGCCTCCAACACCTATAAATAGATCCCCAAAGCCAACAAAAAAGGGGTTCTTCTTCGACTTTGAGATCTCCAACGCCCGGACTCCGCTAGATCCAGATCTGAACTCCATTGCTACTGCTACCAGCGAATTTCACTACTGCAAATCATTGTTATTCGCTGTAATTCATTGAAATCAATTGTAAACATCAAAGAAAGATCAATAAAGCATACTACTTCATAGTGGACGTAGGCAATATGCCGAACCACTCTAAATTCTTGTGTCTCCCTGCATTTTAGTTATTCTCATTTCTGAAATTTGGAGTTTTTGTTAGATAAATCCTCTTTTTACATTTAATTTCTTCACTTTATCTCTTCAAAGACTTCCGAAGAGTGTTGTGCCCAATTTTGGTACAAACACTTTGGTGCTTTCATTGAGAACGATCCAATTTTTCTCCTACTCTTTGGATCTACTATCTATATTGGATTGCACAAATCTAAGAAGAAGATCCAGATCTAGAACTTCGAAGCCCTTCCATTCTATTCAGATTTGCAATCAGATCTAGGAAAGGACTTCATCAATTCATTATGGTGAGCACACGTACCACTTCTACAGCTGCTGATCAAGGAGCACAGGACTGACAAAATCCCGTGCAATCACCTCCCTCCAACCAAAATGCTGCAAGGGCCTTTGGATCCGTCAGGTCCAATCACTAGACAAGAATTCCAAACATTGCTTCAAGAGTTGACCCAAAGTCGACAGCAGCTAACTGAATAGCTGCGCGCCAACACAGAGTTGACTAACTTGCTAAATCGCCAAAGGCGATGAAGATCAAGAAGGGACCAAGGTTCTTATTCTTCCACAGAAAGTTCAGCCTCCTCCGATGGCCAAACTAGATCCACACGTCCACGGCTAGGTGTAAGTTACACCCAAGCCACGGGACACCAACCTACTTCGAACCTTGGGCAACCTAGAGCTGGACCATCTGCTAGTCTCCGTACAGAACCTTCAACTTGAGGAGGAGCCGCTCCTTACCATGTTACCGACAACATTGCTACTACCACCACTGCCGGACGGGGAGGTGATGCTAGAAACCAAGCTGGTCCTCAACGTAACCAACGAGAGCAGACTCGTGAGCCTTATGTCCCTGAGGATGTTGAACCAAGGAGGCGAGGCACGAACCGTCGACCGCGTCCGGTCCAGACTCGTGCTGTGGAACCCGACCACACCTTGGCACAACATGCTCCAAGTATCCGAACGCCGGATATACCAGCGATGATCCGCCAAATGATCCGTGAAAGTCAGGGTCTCTCTAATGACGACTGGGGAATCTCCCGGAGTCATACCCCTTTCACCGACGACGTTTTATATGTTGAACTACCTCGGCACTTCAGGATGTCAGCTTTTCCAGTTTATGAAGGAAGTTCTGATCCTAATCAACACGTCCTGAAATACGAATGGCTGATGAATGCTGCTAGAGCTGATGACGCAGTAAAGTGCCGTAGTTTCCCCATTTCCCTAGGGGGCATCGCTACCATGTGGTTCACTCGTTTGCCACCGTGATCCATCTCTAACTTTGACCAGATGAACACCAAGTTTGTCGAACAATTCTGTATGCACGTGGCAAGGCCTAAGGACGTTAACACTCTGTCTAGTGTTACACAAGCTTCCGGAGAAACACTTAGACGTTACTTGGAGCGATTCCATGCTGCATGTGCAGAAATAAGCAATCCCAATGATAACTCTATCCTGATGGCGCTGACTAAGGGGATTGATGCTGATTCCGAGTTCGGAAATTGGTTAGATGGGAAACCACCTGCGTCATTGGACCGTTTCTATTCCAAGGCAGCCCAATTCCTAAGAAGAGAGGATGCGAAACAGTCTAGGAAGCAGGATGACGCAGGGCCCAACATCGAAGGTATCCAAAGTAACGTCACTATTAAACAGTCCGAAGATAGTTCTGGTAAAATTCAGTTGAACGTCCAAAATAAACAGAATCAGCAGAGGGACAATAGAAATCAGAACAAAAAGCGTGATCAGGATCGTGGACCACGGCGTAGAGCTTCCATGTACGATAATTATACTCCGTTGAACACGTCATTGGAAAATGTGTATTTGCAGACCTGCAATACCATGCAATACAAGAAGCCTGCCCCAAAACCGCCAACTGAGAGACAAATCCAAATAGGAAAATTCTGTAGATTCCATGAGAGTTATGGCCACAACACCAATGAGTGTCGTCACTTACAAGACCTCATTGAAAAACTGATACGTGAGCGGAAGTTGGACCAGTATGTGCGGGTGCCGCAATCCGGTGGTGCGGGCTCATCAAATCAGAATCGGGCGCCAAATCAGGAAAGATAGGAGGAACCCGCTCGTACAGACGAGAGGTTGGTTATCAATACAATAAGTGGTGGTCCTCACCCAGCAGATCGAAGCTGGAAGGAAATGGAGTCTTATGCCAGTTCTATCAGGCATGCAGACTTCGAGTGTTGTAGTAGTTTTGATGAAGGGGCTTCGGCCAAGCAACAGAAAACGATGACGGATGACATCATGTTCAGGAACAGAGACGCTGATAAAGTCGAAGCTCCCACTATCAATCCATTGGTCATCTCAGCGCAAGTAGGTCCCGCTTGGATGAAAAGGACCTTGACAGTGGAAGCTCCGTGAACATTTTGTTCAAGCGGGCTTATGATCAAATGAAGATGGAAGCCGCAGAATTGAAGCCTTGTCAATCTCGAGTCCACGGTTTCAACGGAAGTGCCACTATACCCACCGGAATGGTGGAACTACCAGTAGAGTTGGGAGTTGGAGAACGTCGGAGAGTACGGATGTTGCAGTTCATTATTTTGGACACAGACTCCCCTTACAATGATTTCTTGGGTCGACCGGCCCTCGCTGAATTCAGGGTAGCCATTGCCCCGTGGTGTTTGACTTTAAAGTTTCCCACTGATCATGGAATATGAATCGTTCAGGGAGATCAGGCTACTGCCAGAGCCTGTTATGTTGCTGAGCTGCGGGAGGCGCAGCGAAAGGAGAAAGGAAAGGGCGTAGAGGAATCTCTCTACGTCTGTTTCGCCGGTAATTGACAATTAACGCCCGGGCCCAGGCCCGAGCACCCCAGCCAATTCCTCAAGGACCTTGATCCAAGAGAAACTGAAGACGAAGGAGAATCTAAAGAAAATTAAGCATCACCGGCCGAACTGACGATTGATGTCCCAATTGACAGCGACGATGATTCGAAAATGATAAAGATTGGATCTCAGCTAAGCCAGCAAGCTCAGGAGGAATTGGTTGAATTTCTGCGGGCAAATTTTGACGTATTTGCCTGGACACATTCTAATGTGTATGGGATCTCGCCGGACATTGCAAGCCACACCCTGAACATTGACCCGCGGCATGTCCCGGTCAAACAGAAAAGGCGTGGTATGGATCCAGAGAGATCTGCCGCCCTTAAAGAAGAAGTAGAAAAGCTTGAAGCAAACGTATTCATTCGATATGCGCTATATCATGAATGGGTGTCGAATCCCGTGCTCGTCCGAAAGCCGAATGGAAAGTGGAGAACATGTGTCGATTATTCCGATCTGAATAAAGCATGTCCAAAAGACAGTTTCCCACTTCCCAGAATTGATCAGCTAGTAGATTCGACAGTTGGGCATGAACTCTTATCCTTCCTGGACGCGTACTCCGGCTACAATCAGATACCGATGCATTTACCCGATCAAGAACATACCAGCTTCGTAACCAATCTGGGACTTTATTGCTACAAAGTTATGCCATTCGGACTCAAGAATGCTGGGTCTACTTATCAACGATTGGTCAATCGGATGTTTGCCAATCAAATCGGGAAAACAATGGAAGTATATGTAGACGACATGCTTGTGAAGTCGCGACTCTCCACCAACCATGTTAGAGACCTGGAAACTAAGATCAACATACTTCGGGAATACAAGATGAAGCTAAATCCACTAAAATGTCACTTTGGAGTTACATCCGGAAAATTCCTTGGGTTCATTGTCAACGCTCGAGGGATCGAAGCAAATCCTGAAAAGATCTGGGCTATCAGAAATCTTGAAACTCCAAAGACTATAAAGCAAGTCCAAAGTCTCAATGGAAAAGTAGCAGCATTGAGCAGGTTCATTTCAAAGTCCACCGACAAATGCATTCCCTTCTTCGATCTGATCCGAAAAGGAAAACGCCACTTTGAGTGGACCACGGAGTGCAAGGGTGCTTTTCAAGCACTAGTCCAACATCTATCCACACCACCTATCCTGTCAAAGCATATCGACCATGAGAAGTTGTTCGTATATTTGGCGATATCGGAGAACGCTATCAGCGCTGTGTTAATCCGAGAAGAAGACAAGATACAGAAGCCGGTATACTACGTCAGCAAACGATTGACTAGGGCTGAAAGAAATTATCCGAAGCTAGAAATGTTGGCTTATTGCCTTGTTATTGCATCAAGAAAGCTCCGACCATACTTCCAGGCACATTCCATTACGGTTTACACCGACCAGCCATTACGACAAGTCCTCTCGCGGCTTGAGACGTCTGGTAGGTTACTCAAGTGTAACATCAAACTGAGCCAGTTTGACATTACTTATGCTCCGAGACGGGCCATACAAGGACAAGTCCTAGCCGACTTCATAGCTGAATTTACCATTCCAAAGGACTTGCCCGAAACCAGCGAATCCCCCGAATACGTCTGGAAATTTTATATCGACGGCGCATCAAAAGACCGGCGTTCGGACGCTGGTGTTGTACTTGAAACTCCCGAAGGCCGATCTATATGCTATGCTTTGAAGTTCGATTTTCATGCGACTAATAATGAAGCTGAATATGAAGCCCTCCTAGCCGGCTTAAAACTTGCTAGAGATTTGAGAATTATCGCCGTGGAAATCTATTGTGATTCACAGTTAGTTGTGTGTCAAGTACGGGGAGAGTATGAAGCAAGAGATCGAAGGCTGGCTGCTTACTTAGCTCGAGTTCAGGAAGTACTGAATTAGTTCGATTATTACGCCATCTATTGTATACCTCGAGAACGCAACCAAAAGGCCGATTCATTGGCAAAGCTAGCCAGCACAGGCGAAGCTCAGCAAATGGGACTCGTTCCTGTAGAGATGTTATCCTCTCCGAGCATTGACCGGGCAGAAATAGACTAGGTATGTGAAACTGTCCCCGGAAAAGATTCATGGATGACTCCACTCAGAAACTACATTGAGCACGGAACCCTGCCAGAACGCAGGAGTGAAAAGAGACAAGTTCTCCAAAAGGCCTCACGATTCATCATTCAGGATGGGGTAATGTATAGAAGAGGGTACACTATTCCTCTACTCCGGTGTATCGCTCACGATGAAATTAAATGAGTATTGCTCGATGTACACGAGGGAGAATGTATCGATCACACCGAGGGGCAAGCACTTGCCAAGAAAATACTCCGATACGGATATTACTGGCCGACCGTGAATCGCGACGCATCAGATTATGCAAAGAAATGTGATAGGTGCCAGAAACATGCCCGAATTCCTAGAGCTCCTCCTACCGAGATAACGCAAATGGTCAGCCCATGGCCGTTTGCAATATGGGGCATCGACATCATTGGTGCTCTACCTCTGGCAAAAGGTGGTGCGAAATACGCTATCGTCGCAGTTGATTACTTTACAAAGTGGGCGGAAGCCGAAGCTCTCGCTACCATAACAACGAAAAAAGTAATCAACTTTGTAGCATCATTTGTCGATTCGGTCTCCCACACACTATTATTACAGACAACGGAACCCAATTCGACAGCGCTGAATTTAAAGATTTCTGCAAACGATTTCACATCCAAAAGAAATTCTCTGCAGTTGCACACCCTCAGGCAAACGGACAGGTCGAAGCGGTAAATAAAGTTATAAAATCCATCCTGAAGAAAGGACTGGAAAAGGTCGGTGGCAAGTGGGTCGATGAACTTCCTGTGGCTTTATGGGCTTACCGAACAACCCACAAGACCGCGACCGGTCACACTCCGTTCTCTCTTTCTTACGGTTTAGAAGCCATCATTCCAGTCGAGCTAGAAATACCTTCTCATCGAGTGACATACTATGACCCAAAGACAAATGCTATATTACTTGCTGAATCTCTCGATCTACTAGATGAGAAGCATGAAGAAGCTGATTTGAGGGCAGCTGCGCATCGAAGTTGAGTCGCCCGATTGTACAACGCCAAGGTCCGTCCACGAACCTTCGAACTAGGCGATCTTGTCTTAAAAAGAATCTATCCGGTTCCTTCGCATATGAAGCCGACATAGGAAGGACCATATGTTATTGAACGAAGGCTCGGAGATGGCACATTCAAGTTATCGACCGTTGACGGTCTTACTCTGCCAAGAGCTTGGAATAGCGAGAGCCTTCGCCGCTATTAAAAATGACAGGCTATCTTTATCCATTTAGTTTACTTTCCTTTTTTGCAATTTGTTTCTGCATTTCGAAATTAGAACTTGTAATAAGGCAACTGACTTTGCCATACTTTCTTATTTCAGTAATAAAATGCAATCTCTTCGAGCCAGAGCTGTGATTTACTTGAAATGCTTCATATGACCATCACTATGCACGGAGAGCTAAGTTTCACCATACGGTGGAATTTATTCAAATAGAGAGTGACTGCGATGCAACCAATCACTCACTAAGTGAAACCCGAGCTCGGGGACAAGCCATCACATCAAAGTCAAAAAAAAGGATTGATACACGACAATCCTTCATTCAACTCCGTATTCCCAGAGTGCGAAGCGGAGTATAAACATCAACTCTGAGTTCCCAGAGTGCATAGCGGAGTATAAACATAACCTCCGATTTCCCAGAGCGCAAACCAGAGTATAAACATCAACTCCGTATTTCCAGAGTGCGAAGCGGAGTATAAACATCAACTCCGAGTTCCCAGAGCGCGAACCGGAGTATAAACATCAACTCCGTATTCCCAGAGCGCGAACCGGAGTATAAACATCAACTCCATATTCCCAGAGTGCGAAGTGGAGTATAAACATCAACTCCGAGTTCCCAGAGCGCGAACCGGAGTATAAACATCAACTCCGTATTCCCAGAGTGCGAAGCAGAGTATAAACATCAACTCCGAGTTCCCAGAGCGCGAACCGGAGTATAAACATCAACTTCGTATTCCCAGAGTGTGAAGCGGAGTATAAACATCAACTCCGAGTTCCCAGAGCGCGAACCGGAGTATAAACATCAACTCCGTATTCCCAGAGTGCGAAGCGGAGTATAAACATCAACTCCGAGTTCCCAGAGTGCGAACCGAAGTATAAACATCAACTCTGTATTCCCAGAGCGCGAAGCGGAGTATAAACATCAACTCCGAGTTCCCAGAGCGCGAACCGGAGTATAAACATCAACTCCGAGTTCCCAGGGCGCAAACCGGAGTATAAACATCAACTCCGAGTTCCCAGGGCGCGAAGCGGAGTATAAACATCAACTCCGAACTCCCAGAGCGTGAGTCGGAGTATAAACATCAACTCTGTATTCCCAAAGTGCGAACCGGAGCGAAAACACCAACTTCAAGTTCCCAAAGCATGAATCGGAGTATAAATATTAACTCCAAACTCCTAGAGCGCGAGTCGGAGTATAAACATCAATTCCAAGTCCCCAGATCGCGGACATATGATTGAAACTTAAGCCGGCATGACAACCACCGATGAACAAATGGGACTCCCCGGAGTGCGGATATGATCATCGACAATCAAACAAGAATGGAGGCATTACTCAATCTCCGCTTGCTTCAGACATCCGTTCGGTGGCACAAGACTCAACATGTTATAGGTAAAAAACGATCGTCGACTGATGATCTACAACTCATCCCCAAGACTGGGGGCAGGACTTAAGCATCAACCACTGATTGAAGTAATGCAACGTCAGAATTCAACTCGCTTCCCGGTCGCAAACCATGTCAACAGTTTTCAAACTTGGCAAACAAAAAAAACTTGATTCGGAATCTAAAACTTCACAAGTGCACTCCAGATATTGAAACACTTAGACAAATACACAATGACAGAAAAGAAACCAAAAAAGAGAAGTTTCATCTCTATTGTTTGTAAAAGAAGTTCGTATACAAGTTTGTTCCAAAATATTCCTACTAGCAGGGGACGAACCCGCATCTATACACGGCTAACAAAATGAAAGTCAGAATTACATCAAGTGAGCATGCCTAATCATTCTTCTTCCGCGGCTTCCTTTTCGGTGTAGGCCCATTGGAGCCACCACTATCCTTCCTCTTTGAGCCTTTACCGGTCGGTGGACGGTCTCCGGGCGGGGGCATAATTTCAACGTCCTCCTCCGAGCTTGAATGGATGGGGATGCTTCCTACCAGAGGAGTCGGAGGGATAGAATCAAATGTGGAAGATGGAATAGCCGCACTAGTGTCAGAAAACGTACTGCCAGGCGATATCATTCTAAACGGGGCCGGACCAAGCGCCGCCATTCCACCTCCAAAACTGCCGCTATGTGATGCGGCATCCATTTCAGCAGCAATTTGTGCCAAGATTTCCTCTTCAGCAGCCGACCGAGCCTCGCTAGGAGCGTCAGAAGTCGGCATCGAAAAGCTTGTGGCAGGAACGCCTCCGCCCATGACGAATGGTAAATCAGCTAAGGGGTCGCCATGATGGCGAAAATGTTCGTCTATCATCTGCTCATTGAACACAAGCGTACTCCCCTGTATATAGTCTAGAGACGCAGCAGTTGTGGTCACGGTGATCGCTTTGGTAACAACGGCCTCTTGTGTCTGATGTGATCCTTGAGTAACAGGAGGCTCGATAGGGGCAACATCAATCACTAGACAAATAATAAGAGAACTGTTAGAACTTAACTCAATCAAAGATTTCGACTTAAGAAAGATATGTGGAATGTCCATAATACCTTCCTCAGTTTGTCTCGTAGGCGGCAGGGCGGCATCAGTGACTTGCGCTGCAGCCGAAAAAATCTACGGCTGATCCGGATTATAAGCAGGAACAGCCTGGGGATCAACAACAAACGAGGATTCGGGCTGGGTTGACACGGGAACTTCAAGACTTGCTTCATGGTGGTCAACCCCTGAACCCTCTCCAACTTCAAAGTGCTGGGCGCCAAGTCTTTCCTTCTCACACAGAATCATTGACTCGTGCAGAATCTTCTTTTCATCATCATTCAAAATGCGATTCTCGAGCTCAAATTCATCTGCGGACTCGCCCTGATGTGCCTCCTTCTCCTCCTCAACCAGTCGGCCCCAAGCGTTATAAAGATGCGTTGGGTAATCGTCGAGCCAGGCTAGACCCCTGTGCCTCAGCACATTAGCGTTATAAACAACGAGCAGGTCTTCGATGTCAGCCTCTAGCCTGGACTCCACCGACTTTACTTTCTCCTCAACCTCAGCCTCCACCTTGCGGACTTTAGCCACTGCCGCATCTCGTTTGCTCCTAAGCAGAACAGCTTGGTTGCACGCCTCCTGGGCTGCACTGTTCGCATCATCTTTCTCCTTAGCCATGTCGGCAAATTTTGCCTTGAGTTCATTTAGCTCCTTGACTGCTGCGTCCCGCTCGGCGGTAACTGTAGTGTTTCGGTGGCCCATCTCCTCAACTAGGGCAACATGTGTCTGCCCCAACTTCACCATCGCTGCCTTCCCCTCATCTGCATTTTTGGTGGCCTCAATCTCCGATTTCCGAGAAGACTCGGCCTCAGCAGTCAGCACTTGGATGATCCGGTCCCTTTGAGCGAGATCAGTCTCCAGTTTCTCATGTGCTTTGGCCCGCTCAAAGGCCACCTTAGAAGCTTTCTCCACGGCATTTACCCACTCCCTGTACTAGGTGTAGATGTCATGAACGTAATCATGCATCGTGCCTTCCACCCTTGACGGAATTCTTTTTAAGTGCGGAGGGAAGACATAGCCATCAAAGCAGATATTCGAAAAATCCTTCCTCATTTGAGCCAATTTAAGGGCCCCTTCTCCTGTGGGCTCAGTTGGGACCTGCTCTGTAATCATGGAGGTCGTAGTCTCAATTCTCTGAAGATGAGTCTCGGACCTAGAGCCATGAGAAGATGGCCTGTGACGAGGAGGCTCTGGTGGATTTGAAGTTTGAACAAGAGGTGGAGATGGAAGTCTGGGAGGAGGAGAGCGTGATCTAGGCCGATGTCTATATTCCCTGTCCCTATCACGCCCATACCTATCCTGAGTAGAATAATCGCGATCGCGATCTCTGTCCGAATACCTCCTACGGGAATCGTAATAAGAAGAGGCCTTTCTGGCCGAGCGAAGATTTTCGAGCATCGACCTCTTTCCAGACATAGTACCTGAAAATGAAAACCGAAAGAAGAGTTAGCGATTTCCTAAGTTGGACGATTTACAGTTGTGAATCATGCAGTGTAGTGAAGTGTATGCATGTGCAACCCCCCGACCAAACGGAAATGTCGGCCGCACTCGTAGCAAGCGACCTGCTCAGTTCAAGAGCGCTATCAAGCTCCTCCGTCCCGGCGTCGTGTGGAGACGACACAAAATCCGGGATCGGAATATCAACAAGCCCTGCAAAAGGACTCTATACTTGCGGGGGAGGAGCCTCCGAAATTCTAATCCTCGGGAAAGGTAAAGACACGGCCACAGATTTAAATCTCTCAAATTTAGGGGGTTTGTGAGAAGCAACCTTGCCTTTTCTTCTTCCTCCCGAATCCTGGACATCGGCAGAAGGCCCAGCTGGAAGCTCGGTATCGGTAGGCGTTCTTTCTGGATCAACTTCTTCGGCGATCACGACTGCGGGCGCTTTGCGCTTCACCCATTTCTTCAGGACCACTCTATGTATCCCTTCCAGATGTATGCTCTGCCTCCGTTCTATCAGCCCGACGGTCCTCAAATTTTTGTCGGTCAGAACCAAGTCGATATGCCTCTCTTTGCCCGGAAACGCTTAAAGGATCCGAACTAGCTCTTGGAAGTATGCACCATCAGGTCGAGAGATTGCAGCTATAAAAAAGGAAAAGTATGTTAGTTTTGGAGTCAGTTACTAATATCTCAATGATTCAAGAGAGAAAAGGCAACACTTACGTCTATCCAACCACCGCCTAGCAAATCCAGGGGGGCACCTAACGTATAACCATTCAGTTTTATAATAACTTAGCCTTCCCCAGGAGCCCAGTACAATGTGGCAGTTTCTGACCGCTTCCAGGAAGGTAAAAGAAGGGCTGTCTCCACGGCTCTTGACATTGAATAAATATCTGATTTCGATCGGCTTCGGCGGTCGAAAGAGGATCTCCATAAACAGGACAAAGGTGTTGTTCAACAAGGCATACCCGTTGGGATGTAGCTGAGATGGAGCTATGCCAAGAAACGATAACATCTCCCTTATATATTGGTTGAAGGGAGGAAGTGTCCCCGCTGTGCAAGCGTGACGGTTGAAAGTAGTAAATCCCTCCGGGGGATTATGTGGCCTGTCATTTAGCCCAGGAAGTAGCACGTCGTCGAGCGACAAACCATGCCTTAAGCAAATCCGTCCTAGCATATCTTCGAAGATACCCGACGGCACTGAATTTGGCGGACTACAAATAAACCGGGCACCTAGACGCTCATCCGGAGCTGGCTCTATAACTTCGGCTTCAATAACCGGTATCTCTATGGGTGGAGGAATAGAGCTTGGGAGTTCCGGCTGCTGAGAACTTAAAGGGTCCATGACTAGCTAGCTTATATGAAATCATTGTTAAACTGACAAATAATGCTCGTGCATCCCCCAGTGTAAAGTGTGTGAGTGTGTTGTGCAGTGCAATATTGTATATCATTTGGGAAGATTGACAGGATAAGGAAGCATGTAAACGACGAGACTTCGGAATTCAGTCGGAAGGACCGTCATCTCTGACCGTCACAACCGTACCATCCAGCTATTAACTATCATTCCAAGCTAAAGTTTGGTGTCATTTTGGTAAGTTCCAGTTTCGTCGACGAGCTTCGATAGGCAATCAGATATGCATTGAAACGGTTAAGTCCAGTAATACAAGTTTGAAGCTCGTCGGAGTCAATTGTTCAAATGTGCAAGGAGTTTCAAATTTTTTAATGATCAATTCGTATCGCCCACGAGAGCGGTGTTCGCATCGATAAGTTATGGTCATCTGCATATGAGTTCGACTCGGTCGAGAGGTTGAGAGGTTAAGATTGAGCAAAGCGCAGCAATTCGACTCGTTCCCAAACCCGCAATTCGACTCGCTCCCAACCTTCCATTTCGACTCGATCCCAACACCACCAGTTCGACTCGATCCCGAACCACCAGTTCGACTCGATCCAAAGCCTCTGCTTCGACTCGATAAAAAACTACGTAGTTCGACTCGGTCCTAAACCCCCGGTTCGACTCGATCCCAAGACATACTTTTCGACTCGATCCAAGGCCATCGTTTTGAGTCCATCAGATGCAACCCCTTCGTATCGATCCACATATTCAAAGCATTCGACTCGATGCGAAGCTCCACCATCGATTGATACGAAGGCTTTCGCCTCATCGTCTCGAAACCCTCACTCCAGATCGACACGTAGCTGATGCCAAGGAACTTTTGATCGATCGCAACTGATTTGGTGTTAGGAAAACCCAAGTCTCATCGTTTACGCGTGGATTCGATTGTTGGATTACCTAGATCTGTCAGTTAGTTCAAGTGATTGAGAGTATGAATCGGTTCGAAGGCAAGAATGTTTCTTCTTTTCTTCTCGAGTTTCTGAGCAATATGAAGGCGAGGAAGGAAAGTGAAAGGTAAAAAGTGAAAAAACGGCTAAGTACAAAGTATTTATATGGACTCGAAAGCAAAGGGAATAAACGTTTCGTATCCCGGTGGATTCGAGCACGCGTTTCGACTCCCTCTCCAATGCGTCGATACGAAGCTCTCCTTCGTATCGCTTGTCTTCGACACCGTCTCTGATGCAGTAATACAAGCCATCATTTCGACTCGCTCCTCTGTCTCCTGTGCATTTCGACTCGCTCCTCTGTCTCCTGTGCGTTTCGACTCCAACTCCTATGCAGTTCGAATCCAAGACCGAGTCGAACAAGCAGTTTGAATCCATCGAATCATGGCTTCCAAAGGCCAACTCCATCGACGCGAAATACTTGCTTCGCATCCATAAATCTAGTAAAAATCGTCTTCGATGTTTCAACCCTTCACATCGATTCAGGAGAGGATCGTTACGAAGGAACATTCAAAAGCAACCATCGAGCGTTGTTGTAGCGAATTTCACATCGGTTCAGGAGAGGATCGATACGTAATTCAAAAGTAAAATAAACTGACAACGACTCGTGGACGTACAAACGTCAGCGAGAGTCAGGTTAACGTATATGCATGAATGTCAGACTAATATTCAATACTCTAGATTTTCAAGAATCAGAAACTCATCCAATAACGATTACAACAACAAATGGGTAACCACTAGCCTACAGCAATCAGTCGCAACAAGAGAAAACAGTCGAAGATTACAGCTTTCATCGAAAAGACGATGACTATTCAGAATGAAGATTGCATCACTTCCAAGCACGTCATGTTTTCACAAGACGTACTTTGTGGGGCAAATGTTATCCCGCCTTTTGGCAAGGCCGTGACACCAAGGAATTGATTAGTAACCAATGATGGCCCATCTTAGAGATCAGTTATACACAGGCTCACTATGGATATCGACGAATTTAGTCCGAGTCCGGATCAAGCCAAAATTGGTAGGACATGACAAGCTAAGACATGAGAGTCAACGTTCCAAATCTCAAGTCAATCCGAGTTCGTACGCTCAAGTTATGAACGATACAAAATTGGACGAAAACCAATCACTGGTCAACTCGCTCCCTTCGACTCGCTCCCTTCGACTCGCTTCACATCCCTTAGATGCCTACTTCGAATCACTTCGCATCCACCAGAAATGACTCCTTCGACTCGCTTTGCAAACATCAGATGCCTACTTCGACTCGCTCCGTTCGAACCACTATTCGACTCCATCAACTTCGACTCCATTGGCGAAGCCACTATTCGAATCTCTCAGGACGCTCCATTTCGACTCGCTCGATCTGGGCACACTTCGAATCGATCAATCGATGAACATTTCGACTCGCTTGAGACAGCATCAAAGGCAGAGTGACCTAAAGTCTCAAGCGCCACGTCACCGAGTCGAACGAAAGCGAGTCGAAACGGGAGCGAGTCGAACCAAACAGCCACCGAGAATCCCATTTTGTATCGATCATATTTCCTAATCTACAGGTCCAAATGCTATGAAATTTTCACAGAAGACTACGTGCATGCTAAAGAATGTACACGCAAAATTTTGACTCCATTGGATGAAATCTTGATCGATACGAAATCTGCTCGTATCGATCATGGATCAGACCGAAACTTCACGGGCTTTGGCGTGCGGGCCTGGTCACGTGCCAGAGAGGGTCTCCCGAGATCTGAGCGAAATACCAGCCTCCTACACCTATAAATAGACCGCCAAAGCCAACAAAAAAGGGGTTCTTCTTCCTCTTTGAGATCTCCAACGCTTGGACTCCGCCAGATCCAGATCTGAACTCCATTGCTGCTACTACCAGCGAATTTCACTGCTGCAAATCATTGTTATTCGTTGTAATTCGTTGAAATCAATTGTAAACATCAAAGAAAGATCAATAAAGCAAACTACTTCATTGTGGACGTAGGCAATACGCCGAACCACTCTAAATTCTTGTGTCTCCCTACATTTTAGTTATTCTCATTTCTGAAATTTGGAGTTTTTGTTAGATAAATCCTCTTTTTACAATTAATTTCTTCACTTTATCTCTTCATAGACTTCCGAAGAGTGTTGTGCCCAATTTTGGTACAAACATCTATATATTATTTATATATGAATATTACAAATATATACATACATACACATATACATACATACATACATATATATATATGTGTGTGTGTGTTTAAATAATTTCATATGCGTATACGAATACAAATACACACACACACACACAACACACACACACACACTAATACATATGAAACGTCCATTGGACGTTGCAAAGAAATAAGCCAATTAACTTTTTTAGTGCAGAGAAATACTTGAATGAACTTCTTTCTACATTGAAAATAATAACAAACACATAAAAACATAAATTATTTTATGTTTTGGTGCATCCACCACCAAGAAATTTAGAAATCATACTTATTAAGTTATGCTTATATTTTACCCCAATGGCATAGAAATAATAGACATGTCAAATTACTAGCTCTACAACTGACATCTTTGAAAGTTTGTTGGTTAGGATGGATAATTATACTTCCTCTATGTTGGAAAGAAAGTCTCCACCGCTTTTTATATAACTATGTAACAAATCAAATATATTTATTTCTACAATTAAATTTCTATCCTACAAAGTTGCTATAGATAACGGATCAAATAAAAAATATATGCCTTAGTAGTAATGTAGGACTTGCTTAATTGTACAAATTGTAGCAAGATTAGAATGGTTAAGCGAAATCAAAGTAAAACCTTTGAATAAATATCTTCCTTTCCAAAAGCATCAATCAGCTTTAATTCTTACCTTGATCATAACCACCAACAAAATAACATACTTAATCAGTGTGTAGGTAAATTAAGTGCTAATCTTCTCTATTTACTCCCCGTAAAGTAGACATCAAATTGCGTTGAACCAAAATATCCAACCCTTGTATGATTAATTAGCACTAAGAATTCATATATAAACCACATGGACAAAAAAATTATAATGACTATGTACATTCATCACATATTAGATTGTAGTGTGGATTTAGAAAATGATATTTCAAATATATGGTATTTGTTTATATAATAAATTACAAAGGCACATCATGTGCCTAAAAAATTAGCTAGAAAATTCTTGATTGGTTAAAAAAGTTTTCACGAATCACCGTGAGTATAGAATTATAATTATCCTGGGGAGGAGCACTTGATTGATCGGCGCTGGGACGGCCTGGTCTAACCATTTCCCTTCTTTAAGAAAGAAAGAAAAGAGAAAAAGGTTAATCTTAGAATGAATATCAAACAAACTTGATTGATAAAACAAGGCATCATAAAAAGAAATAGGATAGAACGGGTTCGAAGACTCGAATTAAATCCTATGGCACGATTCCTAAGGAAGACTTAGGACAATGATCCTTGCTAGATTATTCTACATTGTTTTGAAGTTTGGCTCCGATACCAAGCTGTAACGCCCCACCTCTATACTCACGCTAGCCAAGAACACTACTGGGTAATGCTGTCGACTAGCACGAAGAATAAGGCTGTTGAGGAGCGACCATCTATGTAATTGCCTTGTGCGAGTACCGATATGTCAGATAGTATAACATTCATTTCTTTTCAAGAGGAAATCCAACATACCGACACAAACTCAAAGCTACCACATAGTGGCTAAGTGGACCCTCGGAAACAAATATAGAAATAAGCATAACATAAATCAATGACAGATGTTCATATCTCAAAGGCGGAAACAGATATGAATATAACACATAAAAGTGTACATCAGAGTAGTGGTCAAATAAGATACACAATATCACAAAAGAATAGATACAAGTGCTAGACAAAAGAATAATTATACATCAAGGAGTCTCTATCTCTAATGTATAATAAAAAAACTACAAAACTGTGTAGTTAGACAAAAGTCAGAAGATGATCCCAGATAAGGAGTCAAGCAGAAGCACCTGTAACATCTCGATCTGACCCGAGTATTATTTAATAAGAAAATAATAAACGGATCAGTCTAGCTATAATTATCATTAAAGAAATGAGATATAAGCAGAGATATAATAAGAACGTATAATAACAATAATGTCATACCAGGACAAATATGATTCAAACAACAACAAAATCATACAATATCTCAAGAATCTCAAATTACCAAAAAGAATATCATATTCTTAATTTTATTCACCAAACTACAAATGTTGACAAACATATTAATGCCAATCGCGAAAGTTGGTGAAACACAAATTCTAGAAATCATCAATTAGAAATCCAGAAATCACAAAGGGGGAGGCCTATCACAAACGGGAGCATGAAAACTCGCCAACACGTGTATCACAAACGGAACGCTATTCCATGGTCGCTAACCATAAATTTTTGAGCTGAAGCTCCACAAATGGCCAGAAGACCACGGGTCGCTACCCCGCTAAATTGAACCGAAGTTCCACAAAACAGGGTTTAGTCTCCCTCGCAGACAAATAGACATCGCACATCGCTAGTCTAAATCACAAAATGATCATCATCGATCAATAAAAGTGTCGATTACACTAAGCCAGTAAATATAAGAGTTTAGCTTCATGTCCCATAACCACTAGCTTAACTTAAATATTTACGAACAAATTGTAGATTCCCACTCGAAAATTGTCACAAGATTTTCAATCGAACAAGTCCATAAATTAACCGACGAAGTAAACGCAAGCGTTTCATACCACTTGTTTTGCTAAGCCGTTTAATTAGATTTTCTCATACGAATGAGGTAAAGGTTTATATATACTAATAGATTAGAAAATGGTTTTATAAAGAGCTTTGTATTTAAAATAGAGTTGAAATAATTTTGATGAAAGAGATTTAATATTTACTACTAGTATAGAAACCTTTGTATTTAGAAGTGACAAATCACAAAATGATTGTAGAAACAATCAATCACAAAAATCCACATTCGAAGACGTGAATTAAATCCAAAGAAATCGATACCGAATCCATCAAAATGGATATTCTCAAAAAGTCCCGAAAAAGAAGTCATCAAAGTCAATAATAAATGATAACAATAAATCGGACAATCACGAATCGGTAAAAATTGGAATCCTATACAAAATAGGCAAATTGGGCTGAGACAAGCAGATTTAGACGTCTGAATTGTACATTTCAGACGTCTGAAACTGGTGTTCAAACAATACTTTGCCTAGGCCAAAAATGGCCAAATCATATCAGAAGCAATCAGACGAGTGATAATAGCTAGGGGTTTACGCCAAACGACTACCCAACCTTAGAGACTCATCAATACATTCCGACCATTATGTCCAAACAACCATATAAGAATTTCGATAGATTTCGACTTCAAAACACCAAAATTGGAATGTTCACCAAATCAATTCAAAATGGAAAGCAATGAACCTAAATAAGTGTTAGGAATTCATACCTAACATCAAAGATAGATATAGGCTTAGATGTGAGATAAAAATCTCACCTTTAAACCCAAAAGCTATGAAGAAGAAGCTTGAAAGCAAAGAAAGATCAACTATTCTTCAACTTCAACTCTAGAAGCTTAAATCTAAGCTTAAAAGAAGAACATTTCCTAAGTTAGGTTTAGGAAATTTCTGAAATTAAAGAGAGAATGAGTTGGAGAAGAAGAAGGAGATGCTCACCTAAGCTTCTCTTTGAATTTAGGAGCTAGAACTTGAATTTGCAAAGAAGATTAGGGATTAGGAATTCTAATTCTTTTTTCTCTTCCCCCATTTTCAGTTGAGCTTGAAGTGTTAAGAAAAATGAAAGTGGAATGAAATGAAGAGGGGTGGAGTTGGGTTATTAGATAGGCTAATGGGCTGAAACCCAAACCCAAAGCCCTAGAAGAAAACAATCAAAATTCAACTCGCTCCAAACATATCGAAGCTTATACTCAAAAAAGTCGCAAACACCATTTTGGACTCAATGGAATAGGTCTCGAGTCCAAATTGTTGAATCTCAACTTCATTCTTGATTCAGACGTCTGAAATGTCTAAACCAGGCGTCTGAATCTGGAAATATAAGAGTTCTCAGACTTCATTCAGACGTCTGAAATAGATGATTCAGACGTCTGAATCTGGAAAAATGAATGTTCTCTTAGAACAATATTCAGACGTCTGGACCTGGGATTTTAGACGTCTGAAAATGGCTATTTTAGCCTGTTTCCTTTCTAGATCGATTTGAACAATTTCAGACGTCTGAATTACCCATTTCAGACGTTTGAATTTCTGGAAAAATGTGTTTTCAAATAGGCACTTCTAAATAGCACTATCCACATAGATTTTTCACTAATTCGACTGTTCTTCAACGAATAGTGACTTTTTCGGACTAAAATCCGACTAACGAAGGTATATTTAAATTAAACATTTAAATATACGAATCATAAAATATGTGGGTTGTTACAGACTCCCCTTCTTAAAGAAATTGCGTCCTCGCAATAATAAAGAGGAAAATAAAAAGTAGCGACCATAAAACAATATCAACACAAAAAGAAGAAAATTTTGAAATAAGAATTTCACCTCAATGAGCATGAGAGAGTAATTTCGGATGTGTTCGCTCGATGAATCTCTAGATTCCCAAGAGCAATCCTTAGGGTTTGAGGACCATTGAACTTTCACAAGAGGAACATCTTTATTTCGAAGGCGTTTCACCTCCGAAGCAATGATACGGATAGGACGTTGTTCATAAGTCAAATTAGGCGAAACTTCAATTTCTATATATATTTGAAAATTTTGAAATGACCCGGTAACAAAAGGTGATAAGCCATGGAACCAATGCGTTCAGTGATGGGAAATGGGCTAATATATCGAGGTGCTAATTTTCCCGATCGACTAAAACGCACAACACCTTTCATAGGTGAAATACGAATAAACACAAAATCTCCCATAGAAAATTCTAATTTCCTTCTTCGGTTATCGGCATAGGATTTCTGTCTACTTTGAGCTTCTTTCATCCTATGACGAATAAGATCAATCTTTTCTGTGGCATCCTAAATAAAATTTAGGCCTAAAACCAGCTTCTCACCGGCTTCAAGCCAACACGAAGGAGATCGGCATGGCCTTCCGTATAGTGCCATGAAAGGTGCCATACCAATACTAGATTGGAAGCTATTATTATAGGAAAACTCAACAAGAGAAATATGATCTTCCCAACTTCCACCAAAATCAAGAACGCACGCACGAAGGAGATCTTCAAGAGTCTGATTCACACGCTCGGTTTGTCCATCGGACTGAGGATGATAAGCGCTGCTAAAATTAAGCTTTGTTCCCAAAGCTTTTTGAAGACCTTTCCAAAATCCACTAGTAAATAATGGATCACGATCACTAACAAGAGATGTAGGAACTCCATGCAGTTTAACAATTTCCCTGACATAGAGTTTGGCCAAAATAGGTACGGTCCAATTGAACCGAACGGGAAGAAAATGGGTGGATTTTGTAAGTCTATCTACTATCACCCACAGGCTATCATGGCCCGAACGAGAACGGGGAAGACCGTCTATAAAATCCCTGGAAATTTGATCCCACTTACATATTGGAATTTCCAAAGGTTGCAATAACCCACCGGGCCTTTGATGCTCGACCTTAACAAGTTGGCAAGTCATGCAACGCTTAACAAAGTTAGCAATATCGGATTTCATTCCCTCCCAGTAATAAAGTCGCTTCATATTCGCGTACATTTTACTACTACCGGGATGAATGGTAAATTTAGAACGATGAGAATCTTCTAAAATATCTTTACGAAGATCGATAATATTTGGCACAATAAGTCTAACAAATTTTCGAATACCGCCACGAGCATCAATATCAAAGGCTTTCAAACCTTCAATATCAATTTTATCCCTACAACTCTGGCTAAGAAGAACCAATTCGGGATCCTGCATTTGAGCTTCAAGAATGCGGTCTAAAAGAGAAGGATGAGCCTCAAGGCTACACAAAACAAGAGATGAACATAAATCAGATTCACGATCTCGAATCTCACAAGTAGACAGAGTCTCAAGATCATTCCATTTGGATACCATCATGGAAACAACCGCTTGTTGCTTACGGCTAAGGGCATCGGCAACACGATTCCCCTTTTCGGGAGTATAAAGAATATCAAGATCATAAGATGCAAGGAACTCGAGCCAACGTTGTTGACGCAAATTAAGTTCCTTTTGAGAAAATAAATACTTCAAAGATTTATGATCGGTGTAGAGAACAAATTTCTCTCCCAAAATATAATGACGCCAAATTCTAAGAGCGAATACAATAGCCGCGAGCTCTAAATCATGAGTGGCATATCTAGTCTCGGCAGGCTTTAATTGCCTAGAAGCATAAGCAATAACACGTTCCCGCTGCATGAGAACGGCACCCAAACCAACATGACTCGCATCGGTATAAACAATAAAATCTTGGTTCCCAGTAGGAATCACAAGAATAGGAGCATCGGAAAGGAGTTCTTTCAATTTTTGAAATGAAGCTTCACATTTGTCTGACCAAATGTATTTAACTCCCTTCTTTGTCAAATTAGTAAGAGGTACGGAAATTTTAGAAAAGTCTTTTATGAACCGACGGTAATAGCCAGCCAATCCGAGAAAGCTACGAATTTCCGTCACACTCTCCGGTCTCTTCCAATTTTGAATCGCTTCAATCTTTGAAGGATCCACGGAAATTCCAGATTCAGAAATAATATGCCCCAAAAATTTCACATGAGATTGCAAAAGTGGCATTTTGAAAACTTTGCTTTTAATTGGTAATTCCTAAGAGTTTCCAACACAATCCGAAGATGATTTTCATGCTCTTCCTCGGTATTAGAATAAATAAGAATATCATTTATAAAGATGAGAACAAATCCGTCTAGGAAGTCTTTGAAAACTCGATTCATAAGGTCGACGAAATAAGCTGGAGCATTCGTCAAACCAAATGGCATAACAAGCCATTCATAAGATCCATAACGTGTACGGAACGATGTCAAAGGAATGCTATCCTCTGCAATACAGAGCTGATGAAAATCGGTTGCTAAGTCTAATTGTGAAAAGACTTTAGCACCACTAAGTTGATCGAATAAATCATCAATCCGAGGTAAGGGATATTTATTCTTGATGGTGAGATCGTTAAGCTTGCGGTAGTCAACGCAAAGCCTAAGTGTACCATCAGATTTCTTCACAAAAATAGCTGAAGCTCCCCATGGAGAGAAACTAGATTGAATGAATTGCTTCTCTTCTAATTCGGATAATTGTTTGCGCATCTCCTCATTTTCTTTATTGGACATACGAGAAGGAGGACGAGTAACAGGTAGAGATCCGGGGATTAGATTAATTCGGAACTCAATTGCTCGCTTAGGTGGTAATCCTAGAACGGGCTCAAATATATCGGGAAATTCACAAACAATGTGAATGAGAGAAATAACATCTTCCTCATCATCATTATTGTCCTCATGAGGATTTAGTGAATACAAAGATGCTTTCGAATTGGAATCTGAATCTTTCAGAACAAGCGAAATATGCTTAACAGATTGAGGATGCCGAAGATAAATAGTCCGCTCAAGACACAGGATATGGGCTTCATAACGGTTAAGGCAATCCATTCCCAAAATCATTCCAAAACCTAGGTAACGCATGACATGCAAATCGGCACGGAAAGAGTAATCACATAAAATAATTTCGACATCTTTACAAAGTAAACTGAGTGTTGCGGATCCACCGACCGGATTCGCAACTCTCAAAGAAGTCATCAAGCCAATAACATTCAAAGACAAAGCATCAACAAGTTCTTTTGATATAAAAGAGTGAGATGCCCCCGTATCAAAAAGAACTCGAATAGGAAGATCACGAAATATAATAATGCCATCAAGGATAGAATGAGAAATACCTTGACCATGAGAAGTGTTAGCAGAGGCTTGTACAACGTTTAGCTTACCCTCCTTCATGCCTTGAAGTTTGGGACACGAAGATAAAGTATGACCCGAACTCTTGTAATAGCGGCAAGAAAGAAACTTCAGGCACTTGTTTGCATAGTGGTCCTTAGAACCACAATTGTAACATTCTCCGTGATGAGGGTTAGGAGTATTTGCTACCGGTGTTGCTTGCTTTCCCTTCTTGTTAGAATTAGGCTTGAATTTAAAAGGTCTCTTCTTGTTGATGTTTTGTTTGACCTCAACATCACTTTCCTTATCAGCCTCTTCGAGTCGAAGAGCGATATCAACTAGCTGATCAAAAGAAACTTCTAATTTCAGAAGTAATGGCTTCTTGAGATTCTTATTCAACCCGTAGACAAATCTCTGATTTTTCTTCAATGGGGTATTAATATACTCGACCCCATATTTAGATAGAGATTCGAAAGAAGCGACGTAGTCCGTCACGGAAGATTCACCTTGAACAAGGTCAATAAAGCGTCGAGCTAGAGATACTTTTTCAGCGTCTGGCACGAATTTCAACTCGAACCTTTCCCGGAATTGCTCCCAAGTAAGGTCCACTTCAATAATTTCGGAAATCAAGAGATCATACCAATCCAATGCTCTTTCTTGGAGCATGCTAGAAGCCACTTGGACTCGATGAAGATCAATAAGATTCATGCGAGAAAAGATGCGATCGCATGTTCGAAGCCAAGCCTGGACTTCTATAACGCTCTCGGAACCTTTGAATGGCTTCCCACCTAAGTTGGTGTAATCACTACACAAGCGTGCAAACCCAGATTTTGGATGTGTGGGCTCAGGAATAGGTCCGATGGCTTGAGCATTTCTCACAAGATCAAGAAGTTGTTGAGCAAACATAAATACTCCGTCCTGGGGAGGAGCACTTGATTGATCGGCGCTGGGACGACCTGGTCTAACCATTTCCCTTCATTAAGAAAGAAAGAAAAGAGAAAAAGGTTAATCTCAGAATGAATATCAAATAAACTTGATTGATAAAACAAGGCATCATAAAAAGAAATAGGATAGAACGGGTTCGAAGACTCGAATTAAATCCTATGGCACGATTCCTAAGGAAGACTTAGGACAATGACCTTGCTAGATTATTCTACATTGTTTCGAAGTTTGGCTCCGATACCAAGCTGTAACGCCCCACCTCTATACTCATGCTAGCCAAGAACACTACTGGGTAATGCTATCGACTAGCACGAAGAATAAGGCTGTTGAGGAGCGACCATCTATGTAATTGCCTTGTGCGAGTACCGATATGTCAGATAGTATAACATTCATTTCTTTTCAAGAGGAAATCCAACATACCGACACAAACTCAAAGCTACCACACAGTGGCTAAGTGGACCCTCGGAAACAAATATAGAAATAAGCATAACATAAATCAGTGACAGATGTTCATATCTCAAAGGCGGAAACAGATATGAATATAACACATAAAAGTGTACATCCGAGTAGTGGTCAAATAAGATACGCAATATCACAAAAGAATAGATACAAGCGCTAGACAAAAGAATAATTATACATCAAGGAGTCTCTATCTCTAATGTATAATAACAAAAACTACAAAACTGTGTAGTTAGACAAAAGTCAGAAGATGATCCCAAATAAGGAGTCAAGCAGAAGCACCTGTAACATCTCGGTCTGACCCGAGTATTATTTAATAAAAAAATAATAAACGGATCAGTCTAT
Organism: Allium fistulosum; assembly: GCA_030737815.1. Classification (NCBI taxonomy): domain Eukaryota; kingdom Viridiplantae; phylum Streptophyta; class Magnoliopsida; order Asparagales; family Amaryllidaceae; genus Allium; species Allium fistulosum. The sequence goes on along the minus strand of CM060901.1, from coordinate 1,338,584,445 downwards.
CTATAATTATCATTAAAGAAATGAGATATAAGCAGAGATATAATAAGAACGTATAATAACAATAATGTCATACCAGGACAAATATGATTCAAACAACAACAAAATCATACAATATCTCAAGAATCTCAAATTACCAAAAAGAATATCATATTCTTAATTTTATTCACCAAACTACAAATGTTGACAAACATATTAATGCCAATCGCGAAAGTTGGTGAAACACAAATTCTAGAAATCATCAATTAGAAATCCAGAAATCACAAAGGGGGAGGCCTATCACAAACGGGAGCATGAAAACTCGCCAACACGTGTATCACAAACAGAACGTTATTCCATGGTCGCTAACCATAAATTTTTGAGCCGAAGCTCCATAAACGGCCAGAAGACCACGAGTCGCAACCCCGCCAAATTGAACCAAAGTTCCACAAAACGGGGTTTAGTCTCCCTTGCAGACAAATAGACATTGCACATCGCTAGTCTAAATCACAAAATGATCATCATCGGTCAATAAAAGTGTCGATTACACTAAGCCAGTAAATATAAGAGTTTAGCTTCATGTCCCATAACCACTAGCTTAACTTAAATATTTATGAACAAATTGTAGATTCCCACTCGAAAATTGTCACAAGATTTTCAATCGAACAAGTCCATAAATTAACCGACGAAGTAAATGCAAGCGTTTCATACCACTTGTTTTTCTAAGCCGTTTAATTAGATTTTCTCATACGAATGAGGTAAAGGTTTATATATACTAATAGATTAGAAAACGGTTTTATAAAGAGCTTTGTATTTAAAATAGAGTTGAAATAATTTTGATGAACGAGATTTAATATTTACTACTAGTATAGAAACCTTTGTATTTAGAAGTGACAAATCACAAAATGATTGTAGAAACAATCAATCACAAAAATCCTCATTCGAAGACGTGAATTAAATCCAAAGAAATCGATACCGAATCCATCAAAATGGATATTCTCAAAAAGTCCCGAAAAAGAAGTCATCAAAGTCAATAATAAATTATAACAATAAATCGGACAATCACGAATCGGTAAAAATTGGAATCCCACACAAAATAGGCAAATTGGGCTGAGACAAGCAGATTCAGACGTCTGAATTGTACATTTCAGACGTCTGAAACTGGTGTTTAAACAATACTTTTCCTAGGCCAAAAATGGCCAAATCATATCAGAAGCAATCAGACGAGTGATAATAGCTAGGGGTTTACGCCAAACGACTACCCAACCTTAGAGACTCATCAATACATTCCGACCATTATGTCCAAACAACCATATAAGAATTTCGATAGATTTCGACTTCAAAACACCAAAATTGGAATGTTCACCAAATCAATTCAAAATGGAAAGCAATGAACCTATGTAAGTGTTAGGAATTCATACCTAACATCAAAGATAGATATAGGCTTAGATGTGAGATAAAAATCTCACCTTTAAACCCAAAAGCTATGAAGAAGAAGCTTGAAAGCAAAGAAAGATCAACTACTCTTCAACTTAAACTCTAGAAGCTTAAATCTAAGCTTAAAAGAAGAACATTTCCTAAGTTAGGTTTAGGAAATTTCTGAAATTAAAGAGAGAATGAGTTGGAGAAGAAGAAGGAGATGCTCACCTAAGCTTCTCTTTGAATTTAGGAGCTAGAACTTGAATTTGCAAAGAAGATTAGGGCTTAGGAATTCTAATTCTTTTTTCTCTTCCCCCATTTTCAGTTGAGCTTGAAGTGTTAAGAAAAATGAAAATGGAATGAAATGAAGAGGGGTGGAGTTGGGTTATTAGATAGGCTAATGGGCTGAAACCCAAACCCAAAGCCCTAGAAGAAAACAATCAAAATTCAACTCGCTCCAAACATATCGAAGCTTATACTCAAAAAAGTCGCAAACACCATTTTGAACTCAATGGAATAGGTCTCGAGTCCAAATTGTTGAATCTCAACTTCATTCTTGATTCAGACGTCTGAAATGTCTAAACCAGACGTCTGAATCTGGAAAAATAAGAGTTCTCAGACTTCATTCAGATGTCTGAAATAGATGATTCAGACGTTTGAATCTGGAAAAACGAATGTTATCTTAGAACAATATTCAGACGTCTGAACCTGGGATTTCAGACGTCTGAAAATGGCTATTTTAGCCTGTTTCCTTTCTGGATTGATTTGAACAATTTCAGACGTCTGAATTACCCATTTCAGACGTCTGAATTTCTGGAATAATGTGTTTTCAAATAGGCACTTCCAAATTGCACTATCCACATAGATTTTTCACTAATTCGACTGTTCTTCAACGAATAGTGACTTTTTCGGACTAAAATCCGACTAACGATGGTATATTTAAATTAAACATTTAAATATACGAATCGTAAAATATGCGGGTTGTTACACTGACTAGGAACAGTTAAAATGGTATATTTGTTTTAAATGTGATAAATTATTCATAGTTACAATACTTTGTTACTACTTACTACTACCACAAAACATATCATTTATGGATTTTATAGTAAATATACTTTCAATTAAATTAATTAATTAATATAACACATTATATCAAGTACATAATAGAAAGAAAACACCTTTTATTTTGAATAAGATTGGTTATCGAGTTAAATATATGTAACAAATTACATCATTTCCCATAGGGCATTCCCACTAACTCTATCGATTTCCCACTTGCACTTGGAGTCAATTATTGAATCGTATTCCAATTTCTCCAATCGGTTTCTTCAAAACCAATTGGGTCAGATCCTCAATAAACAGGTATGCTATTATTCTTTAATGATCTACACTTTCAATCAGCTCTCCCTCATGTCGATATACTATTTTATCTTGTGTAACTATTTATGCAGCTCGACTTCTAGTGAGCTCTAATTCTGTTATGAACAATATTATGATATTATTATCAGATAACAATGTTATAGGATTCTCAACATTTGGAATTACCTCAGCTCAGTTACAAATTTGTGCATTTATATTTATATACATTGTTTTTATTACGACGCTATTCAAGGCAATGTACTTAGCCTTTTTCACTGAATTGGCCGCAATCTTTCATTTTGGAACATTTCCAACTTAAATATTTTTAACTTGAATTTATTATTGACATATTATACTTAATATAGCTTATGAAGTTTGAGTCCGAACACTCCTTCAAAAGGAGTTTGTTATTTCTATAAACAGTTCTCTAGTATTTCAAAAATACACGAGAAAAACTCAAACAACCATTTAGTGATATCTATTTAGATTTGATATTTGCTTCATGTATCAAATACATAAACAAATCATGATATCGTAGACAACATAACATGTATGATAATTCTTATTGCTAATGCATAAGGAATCCATCTTACATGTTACGTATTAAACATTTTAATAAAATGTCCTTGCATATCATTTGGGATATTACCAATATCTTCTATACTTACTATAAAAGACATCATTTACAAATCCAATGTCAAGTATTAAAACAACTAAAAGCTGATTTTAACATGAGTACATCGTTAATAATTAGAAGTGTGTTGTTTACTTATGGTTTAGAAATATCTATGTACATTGTAATGTTCTTTCTTATAAACACATGCTTCCTCTGCATTTTGATTAATAATCAAACTATTTATATTTTGTTCAATTTTGATGCTTTTGATTGGTACTTTCGTATATGTTTTCGGATCGTATCCGTAAAACCCACAAACTCAATATCGCTCTCACCGACTTTGAGACACTTTGGTTGTTATGTGCAAATAGTCTAGTCTAAATCTATATTTAGAACTTTTCGCTTCAACACATATAAACCAAAACATAAATTAATACTATGCAATAGCTTTTTGAGTAAAATCGAACCAACTTGAGCACATCGAATGGTGAATCCACTACATTAATTTCGACAATTGAAATTCAAGATATTATTCTTATCAATGCATCTCACTATATTCTAACTGTATTTGTCTTCCTCTTAAAGATACATTTACGGCCAATGGATCATATCCCTTCAGATACAACTATTAAAATCATATTTTTATAATGTACTTTGAATCTATTTCAAATTTGCGCATGTACCATATCATAGTATCAATACTCATAATGGTTTAATTAAATAATTGAGGATTATTTATTCTTGACATTGACAAGAAACTCATAGTTTCACTTTGATGTACAAGAATACTTATTAAACAGTCTAATGTATTTGAATTCATTTAGGTTCGGTTAATTTCATTTCATCCATTGTAATTAGTTTTATCACTGGCCTGTATCAAAATTCATTTTATACTGATAATTTCTCAAAGAAATTACTTTGCTGCGAAGTTGGTATTTCTTGAAACAATAGTTGTTTCTCAGTGCAACAAAACAGGCATCACAAATATTTTATACATTTCCTTACATAAAACTAACTATGCATTAGTTCATAATATATTTATGCTTACAACATAAATTAGTCATCTAATGACTACGTTCCTAAAATTCTCTTAGGATGATTCATACAAGATCCCTTACATACAATCATTACGTGTAGTCTTTCGACTCGCACAACCTGCAAACTCCTCGGCCTAGGATATATAAGGATTTTTTTATAAACCCTTGTCTTATAAAGTTTTGTAAACTATTCTTTTGATGATATTAATATTACTCTTGTGTACTACTCTTAAGTACACATCTTATAGAAATAATTTTAACTCAACTTCACTCACCATTAATCGTGCTTTGTCCAACAAAGTTCAATTACTCCTTATCAATACATCATTATGTATTATAGGGAAGAGCGACCTTTGAGATTGAATCATTTATATTGCATGTTATATTAGTTACTTTCATTTTATATTATGGGAGCTTATCACATACTTATACAATGCGTATCAAATACATATTTTCATGTTTGCAATAACTCATCGGTGAATATGACAAAGTACGTGGAACAGTTTTGGTATTAATAGACTTATGATTGCATACATCTATATGTATTAATCCAAAGAGTTCATCAACTCTTATGATGCTTCCACTAAATAGGTGCATATCCCTTAATTGTTTGAGATATAATTAACCAGTATCATATGATCATAATCATCATATAATAAAAATTATTTCTTAATGCTATGGCTTAGTCTATAATTTTAAATAATTATAAATAATGTTAGATACTTTAATGTTTTCAATTGCATCACTTTTTTTATGAAAAAAAATACCACATTATAGTTTTATTTCATAATGAGTATTCATAATATTCACATTGAAATATAACTATGTCTATTTTTCGGTCGATACCGAAAAATAGTAATTATTTCCTAAATAATGTTCTGTATATTTTACGAAAACAATTTTCGTGACTTGATGTAATCTATAAGTGCAACATGGCATGCTCCCACTATTTCCGCCATTACTCTAATAACATACTAAATTTGAAAGTCCATCATTCACTTAAAATAAATTATTTATTTCTTATACTACAATAAGTTTATAGTGATGAGTTCTTTGATCAAATATCTTGAACTCAAAGAAATAAAATTTATAAAACAATTTTCTATATAAAAATACATTTTAGAATAGAAATCATATTTCTAATTCCAATAGTAAGTAAAAATTATTATTTACAATTCTCGTTTTCGATGTTTCTTTATGCAGCAGAAGTGATGTTCACTCTCTTCATCCTAACTGTACCTTAAATCCATCTACTCTTGTACACTCGTTTTTCTCTCTAAATGGTCGAACCATTCAAAAGAATATCTTTACAACAACATCATAATGAACTCTTTATAAAAGTGCACGTGATCATCCTTAACATTTATGGACATCAAATATGTTACACTTTGCCTAAACTGATCAAACTGATAATTCTACAACCGAGTTCTTAGATCTATCTTGTAGTTTTGACCCAGTATTACATTTAACATAGTATGATATTTATTGTAATCAATCAAATTGAATACCCAATCTCATGGTATAGTTTATTTGCTCATTTAGGGTGAGCTAATTTCATAGAAATATCATACATTACGAACTATGACCGATACCGTATAACATTTATATGCGATTTTATATGCATCAAATATCCATAATCTTGTATTGCCTTTGAGTTTGGAACTCATAGAATGCAATACATGGTCTCGGCCAAATAAACACGTAAGTGACCAAATAAGAGCGTATTTAATTGTTGTAAAATCAGGCGCTTGCATAGATGTTGAAACGTTAACATGCAATAAGCATTTTTTAGTACATATATGTTATATTTCTATTTGTTAATTTTCAATTTAGTTCAATTGTATATCTTAATTGATCAACATTTTATCACCCATATTAAATGCCTAAATTTATAAATATGGATTATTATTACATTATATAGAACATGTTTTTATAATATTAGAAAGGTTAAATGTTATCATTTCATTTTCTAATAAGGCTCCCGCTAGTCTTTTTTGTTTCACCAAATCCTAAGTCCAAACATAGATGTCCTTTGACTTCACTAGTGGGTATTAGGACTTGTCTATCTCAGGATTCTGACCTTGAGTTTTCTCAATAAATCATAGCCCCACAAATAATGGATAACTCCTTATTAGTTGTATCATATACAATCCCTAACCTATGGTTCCTTGTCCTAATCTCATTTCGACCCTGAGTTTGCTCAATAATCGAAAGAGATTATTTGCTCATACCTACCATATCGCGATGGCCTAAGTATAGTCTATTCAATATATTAATTATACTACATATAACATCCCCAGCTTAAGTTTGCTCCACAACTAAGGAGTATACAAGTAATTTATTAATATACATATACATATACATATACATATAGGGTAGAGGACAACATTATATTGAAGATTCATAATCGTCAATATATTATATTGAATGATATCGACTTATGGAATAATGTATTTCTTATGACTCTCATGATTCAAGTGTTGGACACATTAGAAATCACGGTATACTTACATTCATGAATGTAATTATTCCTTAAGTCTATTTGGGTTTCTTTGATGTTCCACCTTTAGTTTATTCAATCATATTATATGAGTATTATTATTATATAACTTTTCTATTTCATATTACTTATATGGTAGTCTTATGTAAAATATTATACTAGTTAAATTTTATTTAATTAATCTTAATTGATTAACATTTTAATTAATTTTATATTAATTTAATATAACATTTATATTTAATAATTATTATATACACCATAACCTTTATAATATAACACATATATCTCATATATGCGTATTTTATTTAATTAATAAACCTTTAATTAATTAACATTTAATTAATTTATTTAATTGAACAATTTTAATTAAATTATATTAATTTCGAAAGATCATATTATATACATACATGTATGCTTATGAGATCTTAAACATGTTAAAATATCATAACATATATCAGGATATATAATACATGAATATATTTTTCATTAATAAAATATATAAATTAATTTATATTATTTTTCAAACATTTTGAAATTTTTTTATTATATTATAGCTTTTATAATATATGTATATCTTATTTCAAATTTAACCATTATATTTAAAATCTAATATTTTAATTTTAAAACAATTTTGTAAATTAGTCCATGTCCTAATTTAATTGGGCCTTTTCTATTAGGGACAACCTCTGGGCTCACAGATCTGTTCAGGCTAGGCCGGTAGCCAGGTAGGGTAGAATACTAGATTTTGCAAACTTAATCTGGACACTTCCTTTCTAGACACTCTACTAATTGGGCATGAGCTTAATTAGTCAACTTTAACATGACTAATTCAGATCGCATAGGCTATTGGTTTCCAATACCATTATTGGATCTGGATCAGCATGCAGTGGAAGTTATCGGTGAATTTCAATTTTTTTTACCCTATTGGATCTTTGGTTGGCCGATGAGGTCTAGTTTATTTAGAACATTTCTAAATTTATTTAAATAAAATCTTTTATTTTATTTAAATTTATAAAATGGTATAATATTATTAAGTTATGTTGTGTTATATATATACATGTATCATATATATATATATATAGGTATGTGTGTGCATGTCTAGGTATCAATCCATGTGAGATATAATATGCCCATATATAAATGTTGGATTTACATAGCACTGGAGAGCTTAGTTCATCCAATATCTGAATATATTGTCCAAATATATGTATGTACGTATATTATTTATATACTAATATTACAAATATATATGTTTAAATAACTTAATATATGTATATTAATACACACAAACACACACACATATATATATATATTTATATATAATCATATGAATATAACATAAATATTATATATACAAATTATATAATAAACTTATTTAAATATAAAGGAAATTATTTATAAACTTTTATAAAAAAATTATTTTTTTAAGCAATACTTATATATATATATACACAAATGCATACATTAATTTTTTTTATTTCAACATTTATATATATAAATGTATGTATAATAAATAATTATCCTATTATGTTAATAAAATACTCAAAATAATTTGTTGAAAATACAAAAGACCAAGTCTTGCGCGCGGCTCTATTGAAAAGATAATTTATTAATTTTAAAGGCTTAAAGGGTTTAAGGCAGGGAAATCCCATATCTGCTTGCCTCTTTATAATCATTATGGAGACTCACATTCAAGCTCTACTGCATGAAGATTTTCTCACTTCACCTTTAGTGTAATAATCCCCTTATCACTTCCCTAGCATTTATTGATGATCTAATTATTTTTACAAAGCCCACTCCCTCCTCTCTTTCCAGCATTATAAGCACTTTAAACTCCTTCTCCATATTTTTTGGGTTGCGTATTAACACATCAAAATAGCACATTCTTATTGTTGGCATATCTTGCCCCTAAACTGATCATTGCCTGTCCATAACCAATATGCAACCTCTTCAAAATAACAAGAGCTACCTAGGTATTCCTTTGGCAACTAAAACAATCATTAATGTTTAATGCACTCCACTCTTTGAGAAAATTACTACAACTATGAATAGATGGAAGAATAGGTTTTTGAGTCAAGCTAGCAGGCTAACCATTCTAAATTCCATCATCTTCTCCTTGAATGTTACTGGGGTAGAGCTTTCCTTTTGCCAAATGAGCTTATTCTATGATAAGAAGTGCAATGATTATATTTTTATGGTCTGGTTCAATTTTCTGAAAAAAGCTTGATTCTATTGCTTTTTGGAAAATTGAGTAGCCAAATAAGTATGGAGGACTTCAAATTAAAAACCTTAAAACCTAGAATACTTTAGCTTTCTCCAGCATCTTGACAATCTTATTAACAATTCTAATTCAATCTGGAAGATTTCAGGCTAATGAAACCTAAAACCTCTTCTAGTTAGATCTGGAAAGCTATACTTAGCTAAAGAAATACCCTTCTGCCTCATATTAGACTGATGCTTGCCATAAATAGTGATGTAAAATTTTGAACCATTCCTTGGATTGTAAAATGGCTTATCCTAAAAAACTGTTTGACACATAATGAGATAGTCCAATCTGGAATCCCTATGTAGGCTAAAGAAATTAACTACATTAGGTATGGAATCATCAATCAACCTAAAACTAGTAGTTTGAATACCTTATCCCTCTGGAATGCATACAATAACTCAAATTTATCTCATGTTTAAAATGATCAATATGTTTGGTCTTCTGATATGACATCTCATCCCTCAAGCACTGTCTACATAGCCATAACTATTGTAGAGTGAACAAAAATTTCCTTGGTATGGTAGAACTTGGAACCTTGCTATTTCGAAGAAGCCTAACTTTCTCCTTTGGAAGATCTTGAGAAATGCTATTCATACACTTAGTAATCTTGCTCAGAAAGGCTTTCCTATCACTACTACCCATTTCTTCTGCAAATGATGCCATGAAGATAATCTTCATCTCTTCTTCGAATATTCCTTCTCCTATTTCCTATGGAATAAGATTAAAATTATTGGAGGGTATGCTCTTCCCTTCCATGATATCAGGATGGAATGGAAAAGTTTATATAAAGAAATAACTTGAAATAACTCATCCTCCTATGGCCTCTTGCTGCTCCTAAAATTCTTTGTTGCTTCTGTTTGGAAGGAGAGAAATGCTCGGTTGTTTAATGGTAAGGAAAAGAATGGAATGGCTATATATTATGAGATAGTTAAGGGGATTCTCAATGCAATGAATTATTCTCAACATACATTTGCCACTGAAATGTTAAGTATTTGGAGTGCTGCATAGGTTGCTACCTATGCCTCTTTTTTGTCCTTTTTCCAATCTTTTCCTCCTTTTTTTGTTGTTTTTCTTATTCTACCTGTTATCCTCTATATATTCCTTTATTACTTACTAGTAATAATTTTTTCAAGTATTTAATAAAATGGTAGATGCCCATTTAGCCTCGCTGGCTTTGCTAAATATATATATAATATTCTATCAAAAATTACAAAAATATTAATTAAGAACAAATTTTGGTATTTTATTTTGAATTTTGAATTTCTAGTAAATCCTAAATGATATTTTATACTTTGAAATCTGTTTTCACAATTTTTTGATATAAAAATAATTTTAAAATTAGTTTTCTATTCTCGGTAGACATTTAAAAGTTAATTTAAAAATAAAAGAAATGTTTTTTTATTTTTTACCAAGAGTGTCTTTACTGCCAATATTATTTTATAAAATGTAAAATCTAATTTTCATGTTATAAGCTAATTAATATAATTTATTTATGCAATAAATTGATTTAAATAATAAAAAACAATGTATAGAAAATATTTAATCATTGTCCAAAATTATCACAGCCTTGAAATTTTCATATAACATTATATGAACATATATGATTAAAATATGATGTTGTTATTAATTTTAGAGTATATAAATCTATTTAAATAATATATATTAATTAAATAAAAATAAAAAAATGTTTTTTATTACGGAGTCGTACTAACCATTATTGTTTTTGGTAAATTTTTTAGATATATACATACATATAACCAAACAATTTTGTAACAATATTATTTGAATATCAGAATCATCACCTAATTAACAACATATAATATATGTATATAACAATACATTACAATTAAGCATAAATAGTTATATTATAATTAAAAACATACCGTAGTTCCAATGCCTTGAAGCACATCTTGAATTGATGATTTCTACTCCTTGAAACTATTTTCGATTCAGTAGAGTGTTGGTTCTTGAACCATTGACCATCAACTATCGGATAGTAGCTAACTTGATTTGATTTGAACTTCTTGATATATGGAGATGGGAGATAGATTTCTGCTAGTAAAAACTTGGGGTGGATGTTCTAAAAGATCCATAAAATATAATAAGTCACATAGTCATTGAGCAATATTTGACACTTTTAATGTCAAGTGTCCTTGCCAGTGTCGAGCATAGATAAGGAATACGACCTTTCACTCTTCCTGCCTTGTACCAGTACCTAAACGTCTAAGCTATCATGTGGGTTGTAATGAAAAGAGGGTCGGAATATCATTCTGGTGATTGGTAAATTATACACTTTATATATAATACTAGTTTATCTCGATTGTTTTCCATTTCATGTTATGTCTTTTAGTTTTACTTAGTCACGTAGACTCCACGTACGCGTGCAATACATCCCATCCACCCATAGTAGATTATAACTATGCACATATATATAAATATAAGTACTGTGCTCTCCCATTGGACCTGATACTATCCCTACCAGTATCTTTATATCAGCACCCTACCAGGATCCATCACCCTCACCATATCACGATCTCTTCACCGCGCATACCGAGGAACTCCCATAGTGCCTATGTAGCATTTTTACAATAACTTAGTAATTCTATATGTTGCATTTTTGGGGACTTTCTTGTTAGTTTCTTGATGTAGACTGAGCTCTACGAACTATAAATATAGTGGATTCAGCACCACCGGTTGTGGACTCAGCTCCATGGTTAAAAGACTTCTCAAATAGGTTAACTAGCCTTGCCTCATAACAAACAAACTAGCAAACAATGTGGCGATGCATGACCCAACATGGACTATGCACTAAAAGGCAGTATAGCCCGTTAGGTGTAATCCCTGTCTTTCCCGTTGACCGGTAAGGATTGATGACATTCTCAACCTATGCACAACCCTAATCCTTTTCTTGGTACCAATTCAACTGACATGCCATCATAGTGTCGTTCTTCACTCATTATTCGATTTAGATTGCATATTCAATCATGGCAATACCCTAATTTACTATTTCATTGAAGCAGACTACCTTTTCTATTTGGGTATTCATTTATCTATACGCAAGCGTATACTCTCCACGGGTCCAGTGGTTGGACATGTCTCACATCAGTAATGTATACACAACTACTGGTAGCCCCTTACGATGGGTAGGCTTCTATTGTGTAACACTACTGTCCTCGCATTCCAACCCATTTTAATGACTAACTGTCATTCTTATTCATTTAATCATTTACTAACTTTAATAGTTCACACCCGTCATAAATGCATACTTGAGGCTATACATGCATACGTACATACATACATACATACATATATATATATATATATATATCTTGATTCATTTTTACTTAATTATTTGGCCTCCACGATTTACTGTTCACCGTAAATCTTTACTTCTTTATGCGCTTATATCTTACTTAGTTTAAGATTATTTAATTCTTTTTTGTAAAAAAATTACAATGCCTTTTTACATTCTTTCACTCTTTTTTCCAATTCCTATTTCTATTCCTTTTTTGACATTTAATTTATTCTTGCCAATTCTTCAATTTCTTTTCCTTATTTAATTCCCATCTTTATTTATATCACACATCTATTCTCTTAATATGTTCTTATGACATTTATATCTCTTTACATAACAAATAGGGATTTTTTGCATTTTAATACATTGGAATTACGTCTCTCCAGATGGAAAGATTTAAAGTGTAAATTTTTGTATCTTATTCAAAAAAGAAGGTTTATTTTGCATTTGGAATTACAAGGAATTATCGTTTTTTTGTTATTAAAATAAATAGTACAAAATATGGTAAACATCCATATTTTGTACATCTCTTTCTGTTTAGGTGTATTCCTTGTCATTTCAAACAACACACTTTTATTTATTTTAAACTTGATAATTTATAGAAACTCATAATGTAACACCTTATATTCCAACTAATTAAAATACCGCTGAAACCCCTAAAATCTTATTGTGGTTTCTATAATTTACATTCTTATTCTTAGTATCCATTTAAGTAACATTCTGCAATTATTACATCATTTATAAATTCATGATCTATTATTATTTAATAATAAATTTAAGGATTGCAATACCTAAATCTTTTCCATATTTACATTCCTATAACATATATATATATATATATATCGAGTTAACAATTACAGAATATGTAGGAAAAGTTTATAATTTCATTGAATGTGTATAGGTTTAGATTACAATTTCAATTTACATTTCATACATCTACGAATAGATCTACAATGATATAAATCTAATATGACACAAAAGTATATAATTATTCCCACTCACCTTTTTAGCTCCAATTCTCTACATCTAGATCCATTTCCTTTTTATTTGACTCCCTCTTACTTTAAATCCAAAATGTAAGAAGGGTGTATGCCTATTAGAATTACAGATCTGGGAAAGAATTGAATTAAATTTAGATTTGAATTTAAGATTCATGATTTACCTTTGTTTCTTCACTCTAAATCGATCCTATTCTTCTATTTTCTTATTCTCCACTTATATATATTTATATTAATTGGATTTTTGAACAAGCAGTATTCAACCCAAAGTAGAAGGTCAAGACGAAGATGAAATGAGTCAAGAACTTGGAAACACACTTAGAAGAAGTAGAAAAGCACACTCAAGATGAATCACCAAGATTGGAGCTAAGTATTACTATCAGTGTCGATATGAATTTCTTCCATTTCTTGGCTTCACAACCTCATATACTTCATATACAACCTCAACCTCTCATGGTCAAGTGCTCTTCTTAGAGTTTGGATGAGCAATTCTCAGGTTTGATGAGGCGGGATAGTTCAAGTGTTAATAAGAGAACCATCAAAATCAACCCAAAGACTATGGATAAGAGTTTGTAGAGCATAAAAAAGAGGGATAGAAGAGTGAAGTAACTACAAGGATTTACTTTGCATAAGTCAATTCCTATTGGTATTGACATGATTCCTATCGGCACTGTTAACAAATTTCTTTGTTAAGACAAATATGCAAGATAAGGCAAGTCAAGTTTGGATAATGGCATAGGTAGTCTTATGCAAAGCTTGAGAGAAGTATGCAAGTCAAATTTCAAGTCCAAGTCCAAAAGAATGAAATATGTACGTCCGTAGTCCGAGTCAAGTAAAAGAAGTCATATGCATGTCATGAGTTCAATAATGGATCAAATATCTTTATTCAATTGAAGTATTCTATGGAAAGTTCATTGTCCATGTCCTTATGTGCCAAAAGTCAAAAATATACAATCGGCTCTAAAATCCCCAATTTGATTCAGGATTACAACTTTCAAAATGTAAGAAATGAGTAAAGAAGAATTTGCCCCTTACAAGTGACCGAGTGGTCCTATTTATAATGGTGTCAACCATGTGGGATGGACGACATGTGTCTAGGCTTGAATCCAACCACTCCGACAGTTTTGTAAAATTTCAGCATCAATTAAATGTAGAAATCTCGGAATACTCTATGCATATTGATATATGATATCCCCAACATTGTAAATACTCGAAACACTTTGTATTATTAATACAAACTATCCTTTATATTGTTGATGCCTGCTATCTTTATATTGTAGATGCTCGAGATACTCTATATTGTTCAGAATCAATATCTCTTGTTGTAGTAAAATCTTGTCTAAATTGTTTATCTCTAGTTATTTAGAAGCTCGACATCTTGGCATGGCACCCCTCCTTTGTCATATGCTCCACAACAAACAGTGTTGTAAATACTTGGCTTCCTTTATCTTGTTGATTCTCGATACCCTTCAAATTGTAAATACTCGCCATCTCCTAGTGACCTGGCATCCTTACTTAGACATACGCTTTTCAAAACTTTGTGTTATAGATGCTCGACACCCTTGAAAGACTCGGCATCCCTCAGAAATTCGACACCTCTCTGTGTGTTAATTTCTTTAACACTTGAAACTTATATTGGCTTAAAGCCTTTTGTTTCTTCAGGCTCGATATCCTATATTGCATTCAAATTCAGCATGTTCTTTTTAGAAGCTTGATACTCAATATTGATAGTAACATTTAACCCCCCCATTGTGTAGAAGAAACTTATTATTAGTATTATTTGTCTTTTCAAGTTGCCACCTCGATATTGACAATCGCTGTCTTTCGATGTCAACACTGTTGCTTGTTAATATTCTACTTTGATCTCATTTGTTCATTTAAATTGAAATCAACACTGTTGCCTGTTAATATTCTACTTTGCATGTTAATATTTCTTCTCTCTCCTCTTATGAATACTTGCTTCTCCTCCTTGTTCAAGCTTATACCTGCAAGCTAAACTTGAAACAAAAATTTTAGTTTCTTCATCTTAATAAAAAACTTTCGATCTTCTCAGCATTCAAGCTCGATTTCAAGGTGCGGCTTCTATTTTTAATTAATTTAAATGAAAGATAAAGATGGGATTTTCAATTTTGAAATTAGGGTTTTGAGGTGATTGGGTTTGTGTACTTTTTATAATTTTGAAATTTTAGCATTTGGATTCAAACCTCAATTGCAATACATCATTTTTTTGATAATTTGGTAGCTATTGTGCATTTGAAAATTTTTCGGAAATTTTATAACTTCCTGGAGTTTTGATGATGATAAGATCTATATCTACTTAGAAACTCGACAACCTGTTAAGGATTTTCTAATTAGTTATAAATTCGACAATCAATTAGTGGTTCGACAACTAGCCTTTTAATGTGTTTCTAACTTTTGCAAGCTCGATATCTACTTAAGTGGTTGTCATTTGATTATAAGTTCAACATCCAATGTATATACTTGACCTCATATTATGGGCTCGGTAATTATAATAGTGTCTTTAGCTTGTTATGAATTCAACCATTATTTACACATTCTACACTTTATTACAAACTCGACAACTGATTGAAGCACTCTTAAATAATTCCAAACTCATTAACTATTTATGAGCTTGGCATTTTGTTATGCATTCAACATCTAATCATAGGCTCGACATCCTAATATAATCTCAACAATGTGATGCAAGTGTGATACCTTGTTTGGAACCCAATGATTAGTCATGAACTCGACATCCTGATAATTATTAATGAATTCTTAACTAGTTATGAATATATGAAACATCTATCGACTCGACATCTCATTACGGGTTCGAAATCTAGCAATGGACTCAATAACTACTTAGCGAGTTACTATGTAATCATAAATTTGGTAACCATTTATGGTTTTGGCTTTTTGTTATAAACTTATAGTTTTTAATTAATTATTTATTTATAGGTTAGACATCTAGTTGTTTATTCCTGCATCTATATTTAGGGATTCGACTTTTCTTTAACATGATTTTAAGTATTTTAAATTTTTATAGAACATACAATACTTCCCTAATCTTATGTAATATAATCTAGCAGGTAAATGGCTAGCATGAAAGCTGATAAGGGTTCTGAACCTTCTCCTACTCCGGAGAAAGGAGATTGCAGGCATGCTCAATCCTTTATAACTTCCCAGGACAAAGTTATCATTATTTTTCAAAAATTTGGGATTAACAATGTGGAGGCTATGGTGGTAGGCTTATACGAAGGGATAGACAATCCTCTGGATGGTTTCTTTGCCTTCACTCCTATCCATATTTTGCATTCAGGCTACCTTCCTTTCTAGAATATCTTACACACTTCTTGGAACACTTGGGTATTGCTCCGATACAACTAACTATCAATTCTTACATCTATTTAAGTTGCCTGGTGATACTTATCACGAAAGCTAACCTTCCCTTTCTTGATGCTCAAACCCTTCATTCATTAGTAAATCTTGTGAAAGTAGGCAAGCAATCCAAGGGTTCTATATATCACCTTTTTCCTCAACCGAAGAACTTGATTTCTAATATATTAAATAAAGCGAGGAACTAGGAACATTAATTCATTTACATTAAGTGCTATATCCCTAGAATTAAGAGGTTCTTCTTTGCTCCTAGTAAGATTTACTACCTCCCATTGTTCATATTACATTTTACCCGTTCTCTTACGATAACTATTCTCTTTCAAAAGCTGCTTCCAAAAGGACTAATTCCTCTATTATCACCATAATTAGTGCCTTGAACCTGGCTTCTAAAAGTATGGAGGACAAGCTTAAACTTTTGACTAAAGCCAATCTTTGTAAATACACTTTGATCTTGCAAAATCATAGAGTTCTTGGGGACCCTACGATGATTAAGGGAGATGCTCATGGGAAACGAGCCTTGGTTGTTAGTAATCGAAAAGCTTTTTCTACTAATTCCCCTATTCAATGTGATTCCTCTGGTAATTTCTTAATCTTTTGTTACGACTTTAACTTACATCGGTATCTTATAATCCCTTCTTTGACTTAAGGTCGACTCTTATCATTTCAGTTGTTTAATCCAAGAAAGCCAAGACTTCAACCTCTTCTTCAACTATGACCGTTACCTTTGAGGATTCCATTACTACTGCCCTTAGGGCTATTAAAGATCATAAAAGGAAGGTGGACTCTGGTGACCTGTCTACTATTTTAACTCTTCCCCGTAGCAAAAAGGCTAAACTTGGAGAAGATCAAACTCTTCTTGTTATTACTGAAGAAACGAATGAAGATATGGCCGCAATTAATCAAAGTTTGGGTTTAGTTGACTTGAGCATGTTAGATCAAAGTTCTCATGGAAAAGCAGGAGCTACTCCACCCCAAGACTTGGTATTAATATATCGATTCCCTCATCTGTAAATTCTATACTATGCATATATCAAGAATTAGGCTTGACTCCTCCTCTTGAATCACTTCCTTCTGAAACCGTGGCTCAACCTATCCCTCCAAGTTTTGATGATTTCGTTTTCCAAGCCCTTGAGTCTCCTCATGTAGCTTCTTTAATGCCATTGCAGACTTCCACTTTTCTAAGGATCATCTCCATATTCTCTTTTAACAGCTTCTAGTAGTACGTATCTTTTCATGCTTGGTTATTCAAACTCTAAATTTGCATATTCCTATTTAACACATAGTTCTCATATGCTCTAGGTGGCCAAGCATATGTTTTTCCTTTAGCAAGCCTCTCAAGAATCTGTCAGTCAAGTTCCAAATTTCAAGGAGCATATTTCCACATTGACAAGTAAGGTTAGGGTTCTTGAGGGCTAAGTGTTTGATGTAGGAGTAGAGAAAATTGAGGTTGTTTCTAAAAAGAACAAACTTGCCTTTGACTTAAATGGAGAAAGAAAAACTAAGTTAGCGGTTGAGAATAGGGTAAAGGCCCTCGAGGTAGAGCTTAAGCAAGTTAGAAAGAAAAAGGCTCAAATGGCTAATCAGATGGAAATTAAAGACACCACCCTCATCTATGCGAACAACATGATTAAAGATGCAAAACGAAAGGTTTCTAACATTATCAATCGGGCCCTTCCCAAAATTAGGGTACATTGCTACGAAAATGCCTTCTAAATTGCATGCTATGATAATATAGGGGAGTATCCTGGGTAAGACTTTCCTTTACTCCTAGATTTAAATGACAAATTTAAAAGGAAGTTTGACCTCA
Organism: Allium fistulosum; assembly: GCA_030737815.1. Classification (NCBI taxonomy): domain Eukaryota; kingdom Viridiplantae; phylum Streptophyta; class Magnoliopsida; order Asparagales; family Amaryllidaceae; genus Allium; species Allium fistulosum. The sequence continues at coordinate 1,338,565,779 of CM060901.1, read as the reverse complement.
AGCTAGGAAGAGTTTTTGAGTCACTTTAAGATGAATTCCTAAAAGAAGCTCCTACCAACCCTCAAGAGCTGTTATCCTTTGATGATCCTCTTCTTGACGAAGAGAAAATTATAAAGGGGAAGATGACGATGAAAATGAAAGTGACGATAATGATGACAATGATGATGAAGATGGGGGCGATAATAATAAGGATCTTAATAGATCGATAAATGCTGGTAGTGGATCGGGAGGTTATGACTTAGGCACCTCTACGTATGATACAGATCTTCCAGATCCTCATAATGCTTCTCAAGAAGACACCCTAACAAATGATGCCCAAACTACTAATAAAGAAGTAGACAAGGAGGAAATTAGGGTTTCTACTTCACCAGCTCCCGCGGTTCAGGTACAGAGTTTACTGTAACGACCCGTATTTTTAAACATTTAAAAGTAGTAAATTAAATAAGATTTTTTGAATAAAATTGTTAGGAATAAAAAAAATTAAGATTTTATTTATACAAATTTGATTTTAATACAAATTATGAGCTTAATTAAAATTTCTATTAATGTCATATGTTTGCAACAATATAAGGATGATAAAAAATGTTAGTGTGTATTTTAATAATATTGGTTTGAATGATATTTGTAATTGTCTGAATGTAAATTTCCAATTGATTGGAATAATAAATGTTAATAAGAAATAATAAATGTTTCTTTATTAAAAAAAAGAATCATAAGTTTATTTATTTGAAATGTTTGGTAGCTGAAAGATTGATTGCAGAGATGAGAAACTATTATTTGGTAAGAAATGTATAATTTCTGTTTCTATCCAATAGTGCATAAATATGTTTCAATCACTGTTTGATAGGAAATAATTGTTTTATTTCTCATTACCTTTATTTTTTTCCATTTTGAAATTCACCCTTGTAAACAATTGAAAATAATGTAATTGAATAATTTCAATTAATGATAGAGAGGACACCAAACTATAAATTAATAGGTGTAATTAAACGTAGCTTATGTTTTGTGAAAATATAAGGAAAGTCGGTTTAATGAAAAGAACATTTATAACAAATAAAATGGATGTTTCATTTGTGAATGTAGGTTTAATTTCATTAAAAAAAAGAATAGGATGATTGATTTAAAGGAAGTAAATATGTGTATTTGAACTGTGTTTTAGCATATAGATGGATTACAAGAGTAGAAAAATAATTTATTTAAGTAAGTTATTTATAGCTCTGCTGTATAAACAACAAATTTATAAACGTGTTTAAATGACTAAAGGAAACAATTATTCTATTTTTCATCCATTTTAGTTGACTGTTTTGAAATTTAACTTTATAAGTAATTGTAATTAATGTAATTGAAATATTTCAATTAGAAGGGAAGAAAACATTGATTGCAATTAATATATTTAATAAAAGAAACACACCTTTTGTGTTAAACAGGATTGATGTTTTAATGGAAATAAAAGATCATTTTGGGAAAACCAAATTGAACGTTTTCATTTTTATAGTAAGTAATTTTATTTATTATGCATAGATAAAAAAAAACTAAATGCATACAAATTTGAATATTATTTGAGTTAATGAAGTTAATTTGGTTATGTTTCACAAATTGAATTTCAAAAAGGTTGTGCAATGTACATGGTCCATCATTTCTTTTATTATTAATTGTTGCATGTTTTGAGACGTATAAAAATAAACTTTCATTTTAAGCAAGAATGATTTTGGAAAAAAAATTTGAATTTTAGAATAATACAGACACACACACACATTAATATTCAAACTTTTAAGTATATCAGAGGATTCATGGTTTTGTAAATATTGTGGAATCAATTAGAAATTACCTTTTATTAACAGTTGTACATTAATTACATAAGTTCATATATATATTTTTTTACATTTTATATATGGTTAAAACTTGTAAATTGGTTGCATTAATGTGACCGTTATAGTCATTAGAAAAGTAAAGTAAATCATTTTTATAGTGCACATGATAGATATATATTCATTAAATAATGAAATTGGTTTGAGTAACGTAAATAAATATATAGATTGATTGGTTGATTAATTGATTGATTGTTAATTGATTGATTGTGTTAATGTAGTATGCAAATATATTGACATAAAACGAATGTTTTAATATGAAATTAAATTATGTAAATATGTGTATATTTGGGTTTATTGATATGAATTAATTGGAGTGAGTTTTGGAATTTGGACCCCAAAGGTTTGTTTATAGGTTATATGTGGTCTCTTCATTTTCTTTACATTATTATCACCTCCATTCTCTCTCTTCCGTTTTCAAGTTCTTAACGTAGTCTCCACTTGTGCATCCATTTAATTATTAGCCTACTCATTCGTTTCTTATTAATTAGTAATAACCTCATTTGATTTATTTCTAATTAATAATTGCCTCATTCTTTTCATTTGTTTCTCCTTTATTCGTTAGCTCTTTCCAAATGCTTTACCTAAAGTTTTTCTTTTCTTTCCTATTTTTCCGTTTTTAATGTGAACATCAAATTAATATTCATGCCATCTAATTAGCATTTACTATTCTCCGTTTCTGAAGTTTATTTTACTTATGCATCATTAGTTCTTGTAGCTTCCTTTCATTGGCAATTCTTTCTCCTGAAACTTCATATTTAAAACGGAAGATTTATTTTTATCTTTATTGATATATTTATTCCTTTACTTCACCTTTTTCAATACTACCATTTTAAGACTATTCATATTTTTACTTTATTTCAATTCCTAGTTTGTTTATATATACTCTATTAGCTTTTCATTTGTTTCCATCGTCATTTCTGTAGCCTCATTTCATTTTTCAAATCTCATCTTTTGTAGCTTCATTTCTCCAAACAAACTTCCATCTCATTTTTTTTCCTCTCTTCATTTTCTTCCTTCTTCATTTTTTTCTTCTTCTTCAAATCTCCTTCTTCTCTTTTTTTTTCTTTCAAAGCTTTTTCTTATTCTTATTCTTCAAATCTTCTTCTTTTAAAGCTTCTTTTTTTAGCTTCGTTTTCTTTTTCAATTCTTCATCTTCCTTGAATTTTTTTTCTTCTTTTCCAAACATTCTTCTTTTTCCAAATCCTTTTCTTCAAATTCAGACCTATACAAACTTCTCTGTATCTTCCAAAAAAAAGAAGAAGATTAAAATAGCAAGGAAATAAATCAATAGGAGGAAATAGTACCGATCCAAACCCGACTAAGAAACGGAAATCCATAAGGTGAGTGTTTAAACCCACTCACGAAATACTAAAATTTTATTGCAAGTTAAACCAGGTCATATAGTGCTAAAGTTTTGATTGTTGGTTTGGAATTTTTATTGGTATTTAGTTTGAATAGCTAAATTCCAATATGTGATGACTAATAATTACTATGACATGTTATTGAATTGGTTGATTTGTTGAATTGATTGATTTGAATGTTGATTGTATGATGTGATGGATGCTATTGTGATTGAATGTGTATTTGTTCATTTATTTTGATATATCCTTGTTATCACCCTATATTTTATTGTAATCATATAAATTTTCATATTGATTATTTGAGCACTGAATAAAGATATAAAATGGATGAATTTCATGTATTTACATGAGAGGAAAAAAACTAGCATGTTTAGACTTACCATTTGAACCATAAAAATGATTTTGGGAAATAAACTGTCGTTACCTTATTTGAAAGTTTCCAAAATTAAATTTTGAAACATTGGGAAGTTTCCATAAAATTGAATGTTGAAACTTTGAAACATTTTTATAAATCAAATCTCTTGAACTATGAAATTTAATTGGGAATTGTTCTGTAAATTTGTAAGTTACTAGAATGGATCTATTGTGAAATCTATTGTATTTTGAATATGGAAACAATAACAATTCCAGAAATTTGAACCTTCAAAAATGTAGTTATTTGCATACGTTATTACATCAAATTTTGATTTAGTTTGCATAAGAATTTTAGTTCTGACTCGAGTGTTTTGTGTTTTCCTTTACGCTCGGGTCAGACCGAGCGATACAGCATTTGAGACTCACCCTTGGAGTTTGGAGCTTCCTTTGGAGATCCAACTATCGCCTCAGCTTTCAGCTCTTCTAGTTGATTTGTTCAGAGAAGTCATCTGTTGTACTGGAGACTTCACTGCATTTGAGATATTCTGCTATATTTTATTTCTAACTCTGATGTTTATATAGTAGCTTCATGAACTACTATTTTATCTATTCCGCTGCGTATTATTGTATTACTCTGTGTCTGTGATTCTGTGATTGATTTATTTACTACATATGCTGAGTTTTGCCAAATTTAAATTAACAATCTGATATTTTGAATTATTCAAGTTAGACATGTGTGTCTGCCTATGCACTTAGAGGGTGCAGCATGATAGGGGGTTCTCGCATTTGGTTTGGTAGCGAGCGGATGACTCTTACTCCTACATGTCCCTGCGGGGTTGGTGCAGTCGAGAGACTGGCTGTAAAGGCAGAACACAGGTACAGCTGTATGCTACGGTGGGCGTTACCCCACTGACGCGGTCCGTTACAGTTGGTATCAGAGCTTTGGCTCTAGGCAAAACCTAGCATATATAGTAAATTTATTTACAGAATCACTTTCGTTCGAGTTTGAATTTCTTCCTTTTGACTCGATTTCCTTTGAACTTTGGAACGTTCCTTACGGTTCCAAAATTCATTCTTGTCTCTCCCTATTTGTATTCTTTTGATTCTGGAGTATCCCATAACTCCACTTCGAATGATCTCTATAAGAATACGCGATCCCGCCAATCTTTGGATGATTTGTAAAGGGGTGGAACTCCTTTACAATTGGCATTGATTCACCAGAGATTTATATATCTTTGGTTTAGATACCGCTATCTCTTGCGATCGAATGTTGGTTTTTCTTGGAATTCTGCATCGATCTTGTTCCTGAAGTCACGGTTGACCCAGTTAAGGTCGCCCGCGACTTGTATAAGTATATCCATCTCCTATTTTGTAAGTTAATTGTCTCATCTTCGTTCAAGCCTATCTTCGAATCAGAAATTTTATTTGATTAGAGTTCCTCTAATTTGAATCTCTATCTTTGTTGAAATCCATTCTCAAATCATCCTTTGAAAATCGGGTTTTGTATTCTAGAAATTGTTTTCTAAACCGAAATTATTATTTTGATAAGTATGATTTTATTCTATATATAAAAATTGAAATGTTTTCGGTAAGGATTATATACCCTTTTAAAATAAGAATTTGAGGTTTTCGAAAGGATTTTGAAAAAAAATTATATAAGAAATTTGATCTATCTAAAAATGATTTATAACTAAAGGATTTTAAATTTGAAATTCGAGAATTGAACTCCGGTATTTTGTAACTGGTTTTAAGATTTTGAAATATATAATAATAATATGTATTAAAAGTATTTTCCAAATAAGAAATGTTTCAAATGATTTTAATGAGTTTCGAATGATTTCGAAGAAATTTTAAAAAGAAGTTTGAGAAAATAGAAGTCCAGAACTCACTTATGATGCTGGAAAATAATTTCGGTGATGAGTGCACGCATCATCGACATTGATTTTCGAGTTTCAGAGTGAGGGATAGGCCACTTTAGTAGCATCGCTACGCGAGTGATTTTGCGAAACCAATTTTGATTTCAAAATTTCGAAGTATGATTTGATATTCGAAAGATATATGTAAATGTATTTGAAACGATTTAAAATGAGCCGGTGTTCAGCCCTCGAGTTTTGGATTTGATATAACCCTATCTATTAAAATTGATTTACTAATTTGTTGCTGATTTCCAACTCTTGAATTTGAAAATGATTTCTTCAACTATTTTGAAGGTTCGAGCACTTCCAAATCAAGGTTAACTTTTCAAAAGCTAAGAATTTTGAAAAGTATAAAGTATATAAGTTGGTATGAATGTTAAAGTATGTAGTAATATGATTTAAATAAGTTGAAACTGTTTGTTAAGAAAATGAATAAGGCAATTTTAAATTTTTCTAATATGAAATTTAGATTTGAAATGTTTTGAAAATAATTTGGTCTTCAAAATATTTTGAATAAAATTTAGTTTAAATGTTTTAACTTAGTAACATCTTTATGGAACTATATATTTAACAAGGTGGAATAAATATATAAGTTGTACATATGCTGTTTTATTTGCATAATTAATTCGATCCAAGTTTGAGTACACAAGTTCGAGGTGAATTACACCATTTCGTGTTAGGATTTTTCATTTGATTCTCGATGGCAAATATTTGATATGGATTTTGGGCTTGATTCTAGAATTCTCTATCATAGTATATGGCTAAGCAAGGAGATTGATGGCTTCTAGTCGAGAAACCATATCGAAATCCGCATTAGGGAAGTCGAATGGACAATACTAGTTCGAAAGCGAACTTGTGTGATCGAGCGAGCGATCAAATGTGATTTTGCGAAATGATGACGTATGTACATCGTATATTCTAATATCATTGATATATTTTGACGCTGAAATTGAAAGCTGTCGGGTTAGAATATCTTTGCTTACTAAAAGAAAACTTTAAATTTAAATTACAAAGATATATAACCCATAAAAGCAAAGATATCCAATCCCATATGGCTCTTCATACAGCGAAATTTATTTTGTAAAGATTTGATCCTTATATAAGATGGACCTTATGTAAGTATAAGATGATTTTGAAAATATTTGATTTTGGAAATGAATTGTTTGACTTAAACTATATTGATCTGGAAATTTGGATTTATTTTCTAAATCTATTATTTTGGAAACTTTGAAACTAAAGATATTTAATTTGAGAAGAAATAATTTGGTGAAATTATATATGATTTTGAAATTGAACTGATATTGAAACAAATTGAAATTTGAGAACCTTGTGCTACTAAATACTTGATTTGGGAGTTATCGAACTTATATAAAATTGATTTGTATGAGTATGAAATTGATTCGAAAACTATGGATTTGAAAAGGGTACTCAATTTGAAAAGTGAAATCTTATATAATTAAAGTCTATATAAGTGTGATTTGATATACTTTTGATTTTGGAAAAGTATTTGATTTGAAATTTAAATCTTATATATAATGGATTTTATATAAGTACGATATTTGATAGTGATTTGAAAGGGTACTATATGATACATATTTTCGAAGTAAAGATATGGAAAGTGCCTTCTGCTTGATATCCGATTTGTGGCCACATCTTGGATTCATTCTATCGATATTATTCTCTTTGAATTTTGGTTTTCCGGATATGATACTCGAGTGTCCTTCGAATTCCATGGCGTTACCCATGGTCTTACGAACTCGACTGCATAGCGTAATTCGCAAGGCAGTGATTGCTTAAAAGGTACGGATGTTTCCTGGGGGATCCAGGCGTAACCATTGTGTATCTGCGATCTATGGTCGTGTTAGTGGCGTAATCCGCAAGGCAGAGATTGCTTAAGGGGTATGGATGTTTCCTGGGGGATCCAGGCGTAACCATTTTTATGTATCCTGCGGTCCACCGTTTTGTTATCATGGCGAAATTCGCAAGGCAGTGAATGCTTAAAAGGTACGGATGTTTCCTAGGGGACCCAGGCGTAACCATTGTGTATCTGCGATCCATGATTTGTTTGTTTGTTTTTGTTTGGATTGTACTTTCCATATCTGTTTTTAAAAGTTTTCCAGTATTTTCACTGGGTGTTGAAACAAGTCTACTAAGTACCTGGAGAATTCTAGTTTTGCGCCTGATCAACGCACTACCAGAGTCTGCAGGAACGAGGATAAACTTGTTGAAACATCGAGTTATAAAAGTATTTTATTATAACAATATTTTATTTTAAAAGTATTTCCAACAAAGAAATTTTGATTAATATTTGAAGTTGAAATTCTTATGGTTTGAATTAATTATTCGTGCCCGATACTATTCTTTTGAATCTACCTTATCTGCTCAGCTTTATTTATTCACTTATATTCTGTTTTTCCAAATCCTCCTTCTTTTCCTTGTTGACTATATCTTTTTTTAATGATTATTGATTTATTAAAGATTTTTGAAGAGTATTTTGAGATTTAAAACTAATAAATTTATAAATAATGGATTTAAGGTTTTCAAAGACTTTTAAATGGTATTTATAAAGGAAGCAAGAAATTTCATTGATGAATCTTTGTAAAGTGTTAAAGATGATTGATTTGCAAATGAAGATTCAAATAAATATTTTAAGTAAAGTTATATGTGTTTCTTTGAATGTATAATTTTAAGGATATTAAATGATTTGGGAAATTTATTTTAGTAATATGCTTGAAAAATAAATTGGAATTGCTATTTGGAGGTCATGTTCTGGAATATTTACTTGATTACGAAGTACTAATAGTTGTATGTGATATATTTGTTTCATAGGAAGTGGAATTTTATAAATATTGATTGCAAAATAGTATTTATAAATAAAATGAATTTAATTGGAAATTTGAGAACTCAAGTTACAGGATTTTGAAATTGTTTTTCAAGTGATTAATGAAATATATAAGAAATTGAAAATAACTTGTAAATATGAAAAATTTAGAAGATATAATTATTAAACATTTTGTTAACTGAAGTGAATAAGATAAACTTGTGTAACATTCAAATTCATTCTATAAAACATATATATAACTTACCAAAATGTTAAAGTTGAAAATGTTACAGAGGAATATGTAGTGGAATTATACAGGTAAAACTTAAGTAATGGAAGTGTTCAATGGAATTATTTCAAAATAAAAATTTTGATGTACAAGAAATGTTATAAACGTAAGTTAATATTGTGAAATAATTTATGTAAGTACATGAAAGAAAGAAAAAGACATTGTATGAATGAATGAAAATAAATAAAAAGGTAAATAATGATGTGAAAAGAAATCAATTGAATAAACGTAAATAATATGTCGAAATTATTGGTTGTTTTGGCTTATGGGGTGTTTTATTTTTGAAATATGATACATATATTGTAATTATTGATATTATTGTTTTTCCGGACCTCTCTATACAAAGGAGACTCTACCGAAATTTTTCAAAATTTAAGACTTAGATTTTTTTTTTTGTTGAATTGGAGTTATTTTTTTTTAATTTTTATTAAACTTAAATATGTAGGTTTAATTGTTTATAAATTGACTGTTTCAATAAAATATAACAAATTTTTGGATTCCTTCTTATTTCTTTTCGGGGACGAAAAGTTTTGAGTGGGGGAGATTGTAACGACCCGTATTTTTAAACATTTAAAAGTAGTAAATTAAATAAGATTTTTTGAATAAAATTGTTAGGAATAAAAAAAATTAAGATTTTATTTATACAAATTTGATTTTAATACAAATTATGAGCTTAATTAAAATTTCTATTAATGTCATATGTTTGCAACAATATAAGGATGATAAAAAATGTTAGTGTGTATTTTAATAATATTGGTTTGAATGATATTTGTAATTGTCTGAATGTAAATTTCCAATTGATTGGAATAATAAATGTTAATAAGAAATAATAAATGTTTCTTTATTAAAAAAAGAATCATAAGTTTATTTATTTGAAATGTTTGGTAGCTGAAAGATTGATTGCAGAGATGAGAAACTATTATTTGGTAAGAAATGTATAATTTCTGTTTCTATCTAATAGTGCATAAATATGTTTCAATCACTGTTTGATAGGAAATAATTGTTTTATTTCTCATTACCTTTATTTTTTTCCATTTTGAAATTCACCCTTGTAAACAATTGAAAATAATGTAATTGAATAATTTCAATTAATGATAGAGAGGACACCAAACTATAAATTAATAGGTGTAATTAAACGTAGCTTATGTTTTGTGAAAATATAAGGAAAGTCGGTTTAATGAAAAGAACATTTATAACAAATAAAATGGATGTTTCATTTGTGAATGTAGGTTTAATTTCATTAAAAAAAGAATAGGATGATTGATTTAAAGGAAGTAAATATGTGTATTTGAACTGTGTTTTAGCATATAGATGGATTACAAGAGTAGAAAAATAATTTATTTAAGTAAGTTATTTATAGCTCTGCTGTATAAACAACAAATTTATAAACGTGTTTAAATGACTAAAGGAAACAATTATTCTATTTTTCATCCATTTTAGTTGACTGTTTTGAAATTTAACTTTATAAGTAATTGTAATTAATGTAATTGAAATATTTCAATTAGAAGGGAAGAAAACGTTGATTGCAATTAATATATTTAATAAAAGAAACACACCTTTTGTGTTAAACAGGATTGATGTTTTAATGGAAATAAAAGATCATTTTGGGAAAACCAAATTGAACGTTTTCATTTTTATAGTAAGTAATTTTATTTATTATGCATAGATAAAAAAACTAAATGCATACAAATTTGAATATTATTTGAGTTAATGAAGTTAATTTGGTTATGTTTCAAAAATTGAATTTCAAAAAGGTTGTGCAATGTACATGGTCCATTCATTTCTTTTGTTATTAATTGTTGCATGTTTTGAGACGTATAAAAATAAACTTTCATTTTAAGCAAGAATGATTTTGGAAAAAAAATTTGAATTTTAGAATAATACAGACACACACACACACATTAATATTCAAACTTTTAAGTATATCAAAGGATTCATGGTTTTGTAAATATTGTGGAATCAAATAGAAATTACCTTTTATTAACAGTTGTACATTAATTACATAAGTTCATATATATATTTTTTTACATTTTATATATGGTTAAAACTTGTAAATTGGTTGCATTAATGTGACCGTTATAGTCATTAGAAAAGTAAAGTAAATCATTTTTAGAGTGCACATGATAGATATATATTCATTAAATAATGAAATTGGTTTGAGTAACGTAAATAAATATATAGATTGATTGGTTGATTAATTGATTGATTGTTAATTGATTGATTGTGTTAATGTAGTATGCAAATATATTGACATAAAACGAATGTTTTAATATGAAATTAAATTATGTAAATATGTGTATATTTGGGTTTATTGATATGAATTAATTGGAGTGAGTTTTGGAATTTGGACCCCAAAGGTTTGTTTATAGGTTATATGTGGTCTCTTCATTTGCTTTACATTATTATCACCTCCATTCTCTCTCTTCCGTTTTCAAGTTCTTAACGTAGTCTCCACTTGTGCATCCATTTAATTATTAGCCTACTCATTCGTTTCTTATTAATTAGTAATAACCTCATTTGATTTATTTCTAATTAATAATTGCCTCATTCTTTTCATTTGTTTCTCCTTTATTCGTTTGCTCTTTCCAAATGCTTTACCTGAAGTTTTTCTTTTCTTTTCTATTTTTCCGTTTTTAATGTGAACATCAAATTAATATTCATGCCATCTAATTAGCATTTACTATTCTCCGTTTCTGAAGTTTATTTTACTTATGCATCATTAGTTCTTGTAGCTTCCTTTCATTGGCAATTCTTTCTCCTGAAACTTCATATTTAAAACGGAAGATTTATTTTTATCTTTATTGATATATTTATTCCTTTACTTCACCTCTTTCAATACTACCAGTTTAAGACTATTCATATTTTTACTTTATTTCAATTCCTAGTTTGTTTGTATATACTCTATTAGCTTTTCATTTGTTTCCATCGTCATTTCTGTAGCCTCATTTCATTTTTCAAATCTCATCTTTTGTAGCTTCATTTCTCCAAACAAACTTCCATCTCATTTTTTTTTCCTCTCTTCATTTTCTTCCTTCTTCATTTTTTTCTTCTTCTTCAAATCTCCTTCTTCTCTTTTTTTTTCTTTCAAAGCTTTTTCTTATTCTTATTCTTCAAATCTTCTTCTTTTAAAGCTTCTTTTTTTTAGCTTCGTTTTCTTTTTCAATTCTTCATCTTTCTTGAATTATTTTTTCTTCTTTTCCAAACATTCTTCTTTTTCCAAATCCTTTTCTTCAAATTCAGACCTATACAAACTTCTCTGTCTCTTCCAAAAAAAAAGAAGAAGATTAAAATAGCAAGGAAATAAATCAATAGGAGGAAATAGTACCGATCCAAACCCGACTAAGAAACGGAAATCCATAAGGTGAGTGTTTAAACCCACTCACAAAATACTAAAATTTTATTGCAAGTTAAACCAGGTCATATAGTGCTAAAGTTTTGATTGTTGGTTTGGAATTTTTATTGGTATTTAGTTTGAATAGCTAAATTCCAATATGTGATGACTAATAATTACTATGACATGTTATTGAATTGGTTGATTTGTTGAATTGATTGATTTGAATGTTGATTGTATGATGTGATGGATGCTATTGTGATTGAATGTGTATTTGTTCATTTATTTTGATATATCCTTGTTATCACCCTATATTTTATTGTAATCATATAAATTTTCATATTGATTATTTGAGCACTGAATAAAGATATAAAATGGATGAATTTCATGTATTTACATGAGAGGAAAAAAACTAGCATGTTTAGACTTACCATTTGAACCATAAAAATGATTTTGGGAAATAAACTGTCGTTACCTTATTTGAAAGTTTCCAAAATTAAATTTTGAAACTTGGGAAGTTTCCATAAAATTGAATGTTGAAACTTTGAAACATTTTTATAAATCAAATCTCTTGAACTATGAAATTTAATTGGGAATTGTTCTGTAAATTTGTAAGTTACTAGAATGGATCTATTGTGAAATCTATTGTATTTTGAATATGGAAACAATAACAATTCCAGAAATTTGAACCTTCAAAAATGTAGTTATTTGCATACGTTATTACATCAAATTTTGATTTAGTTTGCATAAGAATTTTAGTTCTGACTCGAGTGTTTTGTGTTTTCCTTTACGCTCGGGTCAGACCGAGCGATACAGCATTTGAGACTCACCCTTGGAGTTTGGAGCTTCCTTTGGAGATCCAACTATCGCCTCAGCTTTCAGCTCTTCTAGTTGATTTGTTCAGAGAAGTCATCTGTTGTACTGGAGACTTCACTGCATTTGAGATATTCTGCTATATTTTATTTCTAACTCTGATGTTTATATAGTAGCTTCATGAACTACTATTTTATCTATTCCGCTGCGTATTATTGTATTACTCTGTGTCTGTGATTCTGTGATTGATTTATTTACTACATATGCTGAGTTTTGCCAAATTTAAATTAACAATCTGATATTTTGAATTATTCAAGTTAGACATGTGTGGATTTATTGTCGATTTGAATGGTCCAAAATAGCGGGATGTTACATTTACTATCTTAAAGTATTTATAATTATCTACTAGCTTAAGTTAATATACTTACGATTTTAGTTAAGGAAAAGAAATAAATATTACTTTGAGATTTTGCACGAGAAGAATGAGAGAGAAGTGTTGTGATTAAACAAAGAAGTTAAGAAATTAATTAAAGACTATAAAAGTTTGTTGGAAAAGTATAGGTATCATCGCATCTATGCCAATCAATTGAGATATATCAAAGAAAATTAGCAGCCCTACTATGAGAAGACGCCGCCTTTATTGGGAAAGAGACCTAAAGGAGAATGTGAAGTTAACCACACTATTTTGGATGCTTATTGAAGATAGGGATACTTCCATGGAGTTTCTCTACAAAGTCTATTCTATGAATGTTTTTACCGACTTTTCCTTCTTAGGGAGAAGAGTGGGGGTTTACTTAGACATTTGTATAGTAGGTATCTAAATGATAATAGGACTAATCCTAATCTTTGGGAATGTTGGAACCTTCCTAGGTTTGCGACCGTCCCTCTTTCTCTTAACACTCTTCACCTGAGAAAGTTAAGTTTAACAAAGAGAAATTCATTTCTGAGTTTTATAAAAGGTCAATATTGTACGAACCTAAGTAGCTTTGTTATAATAATATGTAATTCAAACAATCTCTTTAAGTATTGAAACTTTCATTTCTTTGCAGCTTAGTTTATTTCTCCTGAAATACACAGGTTAAGGAATTAATGGGAACTCCCATTTCAAAAGAACTCTTAAGTAAATTTGTCAAGATAAAAAGAAACTTTAAGGAGAAATCATTAATTTTTAAAACCTCTCGAATAGGAAAATACTTCTTTCTTACGGATCTTCAAGAAGTATACGCATAGTTTCCCCTCTTTTACTTTAACTCTTAGGTGCTGAAAAAGACAATTTACTTAAAGAGATATGGTCTAATTTGCTAAATTGTTATGTGGAGAAGCCAGTCCCCTAGCAGGAAATGAGATTATAATCAGCTTCCACCAGCCAGTACTCGTCAAGGATTCGATGTTTCTTTTAATTCTATTATCCCTATGTCTTTAGATTCACTTAAAAAGGCTCAAACTATCATTTTAAACTTTAAGAGCCGAATGTACAAAACTTGTGTTGTTAATGTAATTTGACTTTTTTTATGTTTGTAAATCTTGTTGTTATTAATAAAAGAGCACACTTTTCCATGTATTGATTTCTTTTTCCTTTATTTATTTTTTATAGAAAGTCAATTGATGCTTGCATCTAGTAATTCAGATTTCCCTTCCTGACTAAATAATATTAAAATCAAATTGAGGTTGGACATCGAGAAGATACGTTCTTCTCAAGATGCTTCAGTCTAGCTCAAAAGCACAAAAATGGTACAACAAGTATAATAAATTAAGGTCAATATTAAGTCATACGAAAGAGATAACACCGAGCTTAGAGAAGAAAATCAAAGAGAAAGATAAAGAGAATTAGGAGATAATAGAGAGCGTAATTGTGTTGGCTAATTCGGTATATCAGACCAAAGAATTGAAGCATATGAAATTGCTCGGTTACACCAAAGGATAGAGGACCTTGAAGTGGACTTTGTAAAGAGTCAAGTATCTTATCAATCTCCGAAACTTATTGCTAGTGGAGGAAAATCCAGCCTTCCCACTCCCGCTCCTACAAGAACTACTAGGTCCTAATATTCAACTGGCAAAGAAGCATTCCCTTCCTTATTAAACCCATCTCCAGGTTTAGATTATGGGGAGATCCCTAGATAGTGCCAAAAAGTTGGATATTAATACATCCAATTTCTGAAAGAAAAATGGGATAAAAAAGTTTCTCAATATCTCGATAAATATCAAAGTCAAGTCGAGGAGCTAGGGCGTGAGAAATACGCTCTCAAGAAGAAAGTTAAGAGATTACAGAGTAAGATTAAAACTCTAAAAGGAGCCAACAAAACACTTGACCATGCATTTAAGTTTCAAACTGATTTCACTGATAACATGAATATTATCCGAAAGAAGGAGAAGAAACTCAAAGAACATTTGAATGTAACGATCGTTATATCATCGAGCCTTCTTCGACTATTGAAGTTTTAAAGGAGAAAGTGCAGGATCTTGAATCTAAACTGAAAATAACCAAGATAATGTCTGTTGAAAATTCTTAGCGGGATTCTCTTGTAGATTATTTACTTGAAGTAATAGTGGACTTTGGCTTAGAAATTGACTAATCCTTCTTTCGGCTCAGACATGAACCTAAGGTTGAGAAGAGTAGCTGAAATGAGATATAGGCGCTATTAGCAACTCTTTTTATATGGGTGTTCTAACCATCTTAAAAATATTGGAGGCCCTCCCCTTTTTCTTAGAGATGGGCCTTCTTCAAGTGAAAGTCACCTCTGTCTTCTTGAGGTCGAGGGGAGAGGGAAAGAAAAAGTGTATCAACATCACCTACTTCCTCAACCTCCCCTACCTTTTTTAGAAAATTTAGCTTTCTTTGGTGTCCATAATTTTGTATGTGATATATAGAATGTAAAATGACAAATAGATTTGTACTTGAGTAGTTGACATTTTGATTAAACCTTGTATTTTCTTTCTTATTCTCATCTTTTATTCGGACTCGTGCTTTTTGAGATTTGTGAGTTACTTTAAAGTTTCAATATGATATGTAGATCCGCTTCTTCCTTATTTCCTTACAAAATGCTTTAGACATGCCTATCTAGTTCTAACTTTTGATGAGACTTTTCTAAAAAAAAGCAAAGTAAATAATGATAACTCCTATCAGAAATTACATTTATCAAATTGATCACTTTGCTTTGAAAATTTAAAGAAATTTATGAAAATGTTTACTTGTCGATCTTAAAAACTTTGGAACACTTGGCTTTTAAAATTCAATTTTTGAATCATTATTAAATTGGTAGAACTTTAGATGAGTAGGATTAATTTGTTTTCTCAGTTTTCTTTTATAGGAAAATCATTATTGCTTCAAATATCATTATCATGGCTAGCTTTCAAGAGTAACTGTCCGTTCAATGACTTTTTTGTCACATGAGATATACAAGATTAAATAGTCATTAGTCAACATGATAGAAGACCAGAAATCCTTTTGGCAAGAACGCCATAAACTCAATTGATAAGAAGACCAAAAATCCATCTAACAATAGGACTAGAATTCCATCTGGCTGGAAAATCAGAAATCTATTTGATAATAAGACCATAATTCCATCTGCTAAGAAGATCAGAAATCCATCTGATAATAAGAGGATTAAAAATCTAACTATAAACGGAGATTCTCGTTATTCGATAACCTGAATTCCATTCTAGAAATCAAGGATTGAGAGCTAATTCAATATTTGAAGAATAAAACCTTGGACCCAAGTAATAACTTAGAATTTTTTAGATGTCCATATCTGAGATTAAAAATCCCCGATTCTTGGTAATAGATAGCTTTTGATCCTTCCTTTGAAGCATGTTTTAACTTTGACTTGGTGTAAGACTAATCATGTTTAACTGCTCTTTCTTTGTAAGATTTCTTTGATCCATCTTTAAGATAAATTTAGACTTCCTTGACTAATTTATTTTTCCCCTTATCACTCTTTAGATGATGATTTAGGCTTTAATTTTTTTATTCCATTACTTCCATCTTAGCTAGTGATTTAGACTTGATCTCTTTTGCCCCTTATGACCTTATAGGCGATGATTTAGGCTTGAGTCCCTTATTACTTCATAGGTAATGATTTAGGCTAGTTGGTGCGTTTGGTTAGCCCTCTTAGGCAGAATCAAAGTCTTACCCATCCTCCCTCTAGTAGGTGCTCCGGTCAGGCCTTATAGGCGTAACCCAAGGTTGGTCGGTGCTTTGGCAAGGACATGTTAAGGGAGGACCAAAGGCTTACTCTGTCCTCCCTCTAGAATCTACTTCAGTCAGGCCATGTAGGTAGGACCGAAGGCTTGCAGTGCTCTGGCCAAGTCTTATAGTCGGGACTGAAGGCTTAATTTGACCTCCCTCTAGGAGGTGCTTTAACCAAGCTATCTTGGGGAGATCAAAGGCTTTTTCCTTTATTCTATAAATCCTTTTCATGAAGCATTTCTCTTTATTAATCACTTGAACTTTGTAGACACATTTGCTTTTTACTCAAATCCATTTAAAAAATTCTTGAAGTTTTCCTTTTCCTAAGAAATTCTCGATCATTCCTTTTAAGGCTCGATAATGGTTAGTATCATGTCCATTCCTTTGGTGATATTGGCAATAAGCACCCTCAAGATTTCTTTCATTTCCTGGTTGCTTCTTCTTTGAAGGCCAATAATTCAACCTCTCTTTAGTTAGGAGATAGTTATTTTGTAGGTGGTGGTAAGTGAACAGGTTTTAATATATCGAGAATTCTTAGAGGATCGTGTCTTTGGTCCCCATTTGGATTTCTTATAACTTTGGATAGGCTTTGAGTTCTAATAACCAGTTTTACCTTTGAAAATTCTCAAGTTCTGATTGGAGTAGGAGAGCGTTCGATTATTCTCCTCGACTTTTAGGCAAACTTATTGAAATCCTTTATTATTTCATTTTTGAAGATAGTTCCTTCAACTTGGAGTTATATAGTTTTTCTCATTTCCAAGAACGAATCATTCCATTTATCCTTTTCTTTTCTTGGAGTAGGGCAATAAGTGAAGATTGGGGGTAGATCCCATATGGAATAGATTTATACTCCAGTTATCCGGGTCATAAGTAGTTACTCATCTTTATTCAGCTAGTCATTAGTGCTAATTCTCTTAACACTTGTTTCTCATGGAATTAAAGATTATGGACCACTTGGTAAGTTGAATTGGGAAAGTAAGGCTCGGAAGTTCCTTGTCTTGAAATGGTCATTATGTATTTCAATGGGTTATGCAGGATTCGAAAAGTCCTCAGTGATAATATGCTAGATATAGAGAGTCCCCAAAGTTCTCTCTAGGGATATATAGAAAATAAAAAGTTCCTGAAGTTCTCTATAAGGATATGCATAGAGGTAGGAAAATCCTTTATTGGAATAGGTAGGAGATCAGAGGTTTGAGCTCTCATTGTAGCGCCGAAATGTTAACAATTTTCTTTATCAACCCAAATATGCAAGGCAAGTCAAGCTCAGATAAGGACTTAGGTAGCCTTATGCAAAGCATGAGAGAAGTATGCAAGTCAAAGTTCTAGTCCAAGCCCAATAGAATGAAATATGCATGTCCATAGTTTGAGTCAACTACAAGAAGTCATATGCATGTCATGAGTTCAATAATGGTTCAAACATCTTTATTCAATTGAGGTATGCTATGCAAAGTTCATTATCCAAGTCCTTTTATGCAAAAAGTCAAAAATGTACAATCGGCTCTAAAATCCCCAATTTGATTTAGGGTTAGAACTTTTAAAATGTAAGAAATGAGGAAAGAAGAATTCACTCCTTACAGGTGACCGTGGGGTCCTATTTATAATGATGTTAATCATGCGGGATGTACGACATGTGTCCAAGCTTGAATCTATGTGCTCCGATAGTTTGATAAAAATTCGACATCAATTGGTTATAGAAATCTCGAAATTATCTATGCATTGTGATATACGATATCCCCAACATTGTAAATACTTGACACTCTTTGAATTGTTAATACATGCCATCCTTCATATTGCCGATGCCTGCCATCTTTAAATTGTACATGTTCAAGATCCTCTATATTGTTGAAAATCGATATCACTTGTTGTAGTAAAAGCTTGTACAAATTTGTTATCTCTGATTATTTAGAAGCTCGACATCTTGGCATGGCACCCTTCCTTTGTTATATGCTCTACAACAATTAGTGTTGTAAATACTCGACATACTTCATCTTGTTGATTCTCGATACCCTTCACAACGTAAATACTCTCCTTCTTCTAGTAACGTGACATCCTTACTTAGACATATGCTTTACAACACTTTATATTATAAAGGCTTGACACCTTTTAAGGACTCGACATCCCTCAGAAATTCGGCACCTCCTCTATGCGTTAATTTCTTGAAAACTTGACACGCCTATATTGGCTTGAGGCCTTTTATTTCTTCAAGCTCGATATCCCATATTACCTTCGAACTTGGCTTGTTCTTTTTAGAAGCTCGATACTTCATATTGATGGTAACGGGTATCGATAGGAATTTATGGCCTCTGTCCCCACTTTATCTCTTGTACGACCTTAGGCTTCTTTCTGGATTTCGATGCAAGCGGGCTTCTGACTCCATATAGCGGTTTCACTATAAATATCCATCTTGCTACAACTAGAAAAGGCACTGGACTCTACTGCTCTTCTTCATCTCCTATCTACCTTACTACAGTCACCTGGGTAGCTACTCGTGGCAGTTCTAGATCCTAGAACCTGTCAAACCTTTGTACTAGTGACTTGTATTTTCACTCAAACTCACTATCAATAAATTATAAAGTGGACATAGGCAAGGGATTGCCAAACGACTATAAAAATCTTGTGTCTCACTGTTTTATTTCTTTATTTTAAATATTATCTACTAGATCTAGATTATACAGGTTCCCTATAACTCAATCTTTGGTGTTGTCTATTTTTGGCATCAACATTTTTGTGCTTTCGCTAAGAAAACTGAATCTAGACTTAGATCAAGCTCTTCACTTTGGATTAGAAGGATCCAGAAGTTAGATACAGAAAACTTGCTTTAAGAAATTTGAGAACCTGTTATTGGGGACCAATGACACCAAGAAAATAAAAATCTGCCTCTGGAAGATCCACAAGGGTGGTAGCTGGTGGTGATGAAGCAAATACTCACCAAACAGAAGTTAATAATGGAAACAAAGTACCAGAATCCTATGCTCAACAGGAGGTAGTCAAAAGAGGAGAGCTTAATAGGATGATCCATGAAATTAACAAGAAAATAGCGGATAGCCAAAAAGCTCTCATGAACAAGGTGGACACTTTGCTAAACTTGTAGCAACCAAGAACCAAGAGAATTAGAAGGGAAACTTCACCTGCTATAGATCAAGAGAATTCCTCTATTTCTGGCAAAAACAGGAGATATGGGAAGCACATGCAGAAGGATGTAGTTATAGAAGAACTAGCATGAGGAAGAAGGGGTGCTCCCCTCACAAGAAGACCAACCGATGCCCAGAGGATTTCTCTCAGTACCGAGAGGAATGCCCGTGTGGAGGATGTTCAAGAAGGTGATGCCAAGGAAGTGTCTGGTGAGGAAGTGGACTTCCAGCTTGATAATAATGATTTATAATTGGATGTTGATGTTGATGAAGGTGGAGTTCATACAACTGCATCTCAAACATTTTGTATATCCCCTAATTAATAGTCGATCTTCAGATTACCGTGCCAACGAGGAGTACATCGCTGACATGGTCAAACGATTGGTGGAGGAAAGCATGGGTAGGAAGAACGAAGAATGGGGTTCCACACCAAGCTGAACTCCATTCATTTAAAATATCTTTAGAGAATAATATCCCAAAAATTTCTCCACGCCGACAATGCCATATTACAATAGAACTACTGACCCTAGACAACACTTACTCAAATACAGATTGCATATGAATGGGCAAGGGCAACATGAACTATTCGTTATAGGTGCTTCCCTATCTTCCTGGAGGGAGTTGCTTCTACGTGGTTCACTAGGCTCCCACCGAAGTCCATATCTACTTTCGATGAATTAGCTAAAACGTTTCTAGAGCAGTTTAGGCTGCATGCTGCCCGACCAAAGGACGTAATGTCCCTATCAGGCTTGTCAAAAGGACCTAACGAGTCGCTAAAGGCATTCTTGAATCGATCCAACATTGCTATTATGGAGGTTAGCAATCCAAAGGGAGATCTAGTGTTCATGGCTCTGGTTTGAGGAATCCATCCTGATACGAATTTCAATAGGTGGATAAAGATGAAGCATCCGACTACCATGGAGGAATTCTACCGAAAGGAAAATTAGTTTTTGAGGTTAGAAGAAATGTGTATGATTAAAGAAAAGCCTGGTGATGAGCAAACGAAAGAGGTAATTCATAGTAATGTTACAGTCATACAGGATGGAATTAGTTCTGAAACTACTGTAGGAAATGTGGGAAAAACTATGAATCAAAAGAAGAGGAATTAGAATGCTAGTAGGCATGACATGGACTGGAAATGTCCAAGGAATCTACGACTCAAGGACTACACGTCATTGAATGATAGTTTTGAGAACTTCCATCTTGCCACTCAAGTTAGCAGGTAGTATAACAAACCGACCATGAGGGAAGTGACCGAGCAACATAAAAGGTTAGGGAAGTATTTCCACATCCACAAAACTCATGGGCATCATACAAATGAATGTCGACACCTAAAGGCTTACTTGAGGATTTGATAAGAAATAGTAAGCTCCAGTAGTATGTGAAGAAACCGCATAATGCTGATCATCCTACCAAACCCCAAGGGCCGGATGCTCAAGGGAAACCACCTGGACCTAGCAGAGAAGGGCCTAAGAAAATGGATGGAAGACTTGTCATAAACACCATTACATGAGGACCTAACCCTGCGTAGAGTTTGGGTGAAATGGAATGATATGCTGGTTCTTTGAAGCTTGTAATGCAGGAGAGTTGCTAATTTATCAAAGACGGAGCTTTGGCTAAGTAACAAAGCATCATTACGGCTGACATTATGTTCAGGACTCGGGACACAGAAGGCATAGAAGCGGAAATCTCGACCCAATAGTGATAACGGTCAGAATCAGACCAGCTGTTATGCATCAAGTATTGGTTAAAAATGGAAGTTCGGTCAACATCCCATTTCGAAAGATGTTTGACCAAATGAAGATTGGCATGAAAGATATGACCGCTTGCAAAAAGAAGATTAAGGGATTTAGAAGTGAAGCTAAACAGCTGACTGGAATGATTGACCTCCCTATTGTAACATCCCCTACTTGGAGGCCCAAAATTAACGGCTATAGATGCTGCAGTCATCCATAGTTATTAATCCTCGGCTCCCAAATATGGTAATGTTAGATACATTAATACACAAAAACACATGAATATGGAAAAAATTTAAACATCCAACAAGTTCCACATTCGATTTCAAAACATTTCAAATTCATTACATAATCCCACAATCGTTAACCACGTTAAGAGAAAATATATTTATTACAACATATTCCAAGAGCGACATATGAAGATGCCCCCTTGGATGATCAGAGTATATATAGGCAATTTTAACAATTTTTCCTTTACAATAGCAACACAGCGGAATCAAAGTAAAAGAGAATTCTAGATAGCTATCATGCATCCTGCACATCTCCAGAAGCTTTATTCGTCTAAAAAGGTACCTGAAAACCTCAACTTTCAAACTACGCAAAATCAATTGAGCACCCGAGAGTTTAAGGAAAAAACATAAATTTTGAGTCAGACATAAAGCCTGGTATGAATAATAATCTACCATCTCAAACCATTTAGATATATAGTGAGACCACGCCGCTTAGCGGAACAGGTTTTCCCCTCATTAGTATACAAAAACCTTTATAAAACCATATACTGTGCTCCTGCATCCACAATGGTTAAAGCAATTCAAAACAATATGATGATATGCAAAACAAGTAAATCAATTCTGGATTACCCATCCCCATTCATTTTGACTATCTGCCTCAGTTATAGTTTTTAGGGTTACAATTAACCTATTAGTTTTCATGGGCTTACTAATAATCTGTTTAATGTTTAAGGACTCCCTGTCCAGTTACATAGTTGTCATGGGAGTACTAAGCACCCATTGGCCCCTTTCAATATCTTTACTATTTCATGGGTTCTCCCTGAACCTATTGGTAACTCCAATATCTTTTCTCTTATCCTAGTTTTCATGGGTTGACTAGGAACCTATTGACTTCTGTCAATATCTTAATCCAGATATAGTTTTCATTGGCTAACTACAAACCTATTGGCCCAAGCCAATATCAAATCATAGTTTTCATGGGCTTACTATGAACCTGTTGACCCTTGAAAATATCTATTCCTATACACAGTTTTCATTGGTTTACTATGAACCTATTGGCCTTTGCCAATATCTTTTCCTATACACATTTTTCATGGGTTTACTGTGAACCTATTGGCCCCTGCGAATAGCTTTAGTTAATTTAATTTATATTCACTACCGGGTCAACCTAGCTGGTTATTCTGCCCTTCCCCAAATTACCATTATGGGTTCATTACAATGTGAATATATATATATATATATATATATATTTGAAGAAGAAAACATAATAACATAACAATACCACTCCCATTGGTTTAATATCCTTGAAATTATTTTTCATATGAAACATGTTTAATCCCTTTAATCTAATATTTTATCAAGGAAAGCTTCTTCTTAAAACCATTTCAAAACTCCTTTATTTAGCCATGGGTTTTTCTTTTAAAATGAGATTGAGTTATTTGTTTTGAAAAACTAAGGCTTTCGAAACCTTCAAAACTTTGCTTTCGACCTAACTGGATAACCTCCTTCGAAAGCATATAAATCTTATTTCAAAACACTAGGCCCTTGCCTTTCGAAACACTTTAAAACCTCTCTTTCAAAACCTTTCGAATGTAATAAATTATTACTTATTAACTCTTAGAATCATAGCTTCGAAACCACCGAAAGTACCCCTTTCGAAACCTTTGGAAGTATCCCTTCCGAAATCATTGGGCTTATATTTAAAAATATCATTTTGATCAAAGTGAATATAAACGTAGGTATCTCTTCGAAACCAATCTTTATCATATAAAAGTATTGGGGAAAACTTGATGGCACAACACCATCCTTTCGAAAGCTTCAAATCATTTAAGCAAAACACTGAAGGATAGCATCGAAACCCCCTTTCGAAGCCATTGCCTTCGAACCCCTGGACCCTTTAAAAAGCATTTAGGAAGTGGCTTAGTATAAGTTTAAAACAAAAACAACCCTTTGAAAGCATTGATGACTTTAATACACCCAAAAGGAAAAGAACATCGGCTGGGTTTCGACTTAGTTAGAACCACTACTTTCGAAAGAATTAATTTACACTCATTTGAAAGCTCTTACTTTTATAATAAAAATGGCATCCCCTTCGAAAGCTATTAGAAAACCCCTTCCGGAAGCATATATTTTGACTCATTCGGAAGCTTTAATAAAACAAAGGCAGGCGCTTAACTTTTAAAACAAACAAAGGTATCGACCCCATCAGAAGCAATGCTTTCGACACCATGCCTTCTGCCTTCCTCCAATCCACTACGTACCATTTAAGTGAAACCTTATGTATTGGTTTCGGCCTAGGTTGGTCTCGACTGAGATGGTTTTGACTTGGTCGAGCCGAAAGCATAGGGTCGAAAGATAGCTTCTAAAAGAAGCGGAACATACTTTTGTTGAGTCACAGATTCTATGAAGTTTTGATTTCTGACAAAGAAATAAAGGCGATCGACAAAACGAAGACATCATGGCTATAAAGAGGCACAAAAGAGCTACATATGGTACTCTAGATTATAGGTTGATTATTTGACGTTGTAATAGTGTTAAACTTGTTAAAATCTATCCTCAAATAATCATGCACCTCAATATAATCGATATATATACGTTTGAATGGCATTGCACATTCATTGTGCAATTTTACAGGGACCGGTCGACCGGTAATAAACCAGGCGGTCGACCGTTTCTGTGTAAAATACACAATGAACGTACACACATGCACCTAACGTCTATATATTTGAAATCCTGTCTACCGGCCATTTTTGACCTGTCGACCATTTTTAAACAGAGAGCAACCTTTCCCAAAAGACATTTCTTTCTCCAATGGTTGCATCTCTTACCTTTCATCAATGATCATATCTATTAATGGCTACTCTTCACAAAGAGTTACAACCATTTATTCTCTATATAAACACGTCTAAATCATTGATTCTAAAAAAAGAAATTCTTGCTCTAATTTCTGATCTTACTTTCTAAATACTCTTGCATTCTAAAAGCTCTCAAATATTTCAATTGCTTATTGAATCATTGAAATTATTTCATATCTTTTGATTCAATAAGTAATATACTTCCTTCAATCTTCACAAACATCATTCACATATTTTGAGGATAAGATTATAGGCAGGGTGTACTACAAGTGACAAATCCGTGTTATCAAGAGCACAAGTTGTCAACGATAATTGTATTTGTTTTTGTTGAAGTCCTCGGTGTTGTAAGAGGCACGAAATCCCATTCGGCTGTTCGGGTGTTGTAAACCTGTTCCTCCGGGTGAAGCGAGGTAGTTGGTAGTGAAAATCCAGATAGAAGTCTGGGACTGGACGTAGGACGGTGCTCCGAACCAGTATAAAAATCTCTGGTGTGATTTTTCTATTTTACTGAATTTTCTATTATCCCTGATTAGTCATATATTTGTGTGTTATACATCATATTACACGATCCGTGTGTACTATATTAACACGTACACATTTTCATTTGGTATCAGAGCACGGTCATCATATAACCGTAACACAGTTATTTGATATATTCTTGTAATATGGCAAATAACGCAAGTACTAGCACTCAAAACACCACTTACATGGAAGGTCAATCGACACAAAGACCTCCATTTTTCAATGGTCTCAACTATAGCTATTGGGCAACACGTATGTCATTTTTTATGCAATCAAATAGCTATGATGCTTGGAATGCTACCCAAAAAGAAATAGTGAATCCAACAACTGAATATTCAGAATGGACAGCGGCTGAGAAAACGGCGGCAGCCGTAAATGCAAAGGCAATAAATATGTTGTTTTGTGCATTAGACCAAAATGAATATAACCGTGTTAGTATCTGCACTACTGCATATCAAATTTGGCAAACGCTGAAAACCACTCATGAAGGTACTAACAAGGTTAAACAAGCCAAAATAGCAATGCTGAAAAGTCAGTTTCAAAATGAAACCGAATGAGACAATCAATGATATGTATTCAAGGTTTCAAACTATTCATCATGCACTTATCGGATTAGGGCAAAAATATTCAGATTTTGATGTTGTTTCAACAGTCCTACATTCTCTGACTAGTGAATGGGAAGGAAAAGTATTAGCAATTGAAGAAGCTAATGACCTTTCCATCATGAAGCCAGATGAATTGATAGGAAATCTAATGTCCTATGAAGCAAATTTGCAGGCTAGAAAAGAACAGAAAGAAGAAAAGAAAAATGTAGCATTTCATGCTGAGAAAGATGAAAATGAATCAGATTTTGAAGTTGAAAATCTGGCATTCATTGCAAAAGGATTCAAAAAATTCCCAAAATATCGAAAATCGAGTCGTTACAACAAAAGGAAACCTGGATCAAATAAACCATCTTCATCCGCTATAGAATGTTTCAACTGCCACAAAAAGGGGCACATGCAGAAGGATTGTCCAGAACAAAAGAAGAAGTTAGAAAATGACAAATTCAAATATAAGAAGGACAAGTCAAAGAAACGAGCCTTCTCAGTAACATGGGATGATTCAGACTCATCTTCATCAGAAAGTGAAAGTGATTCGGAGAATGAACAAGCTAATGTTTGTTTTATGGCAACAAAAGATGAGGTACAAATTCCTACATTTGATGAATTACTTGATATTAATGCTGAATTGATAGTCAAATATAAAGACATAAAACGTCAATTAAAAGTAGTGAAAGCAGATTTAAGTAGAGCAGAGTTTGAACGAGATATGTTAAAAGATGAGAAGAAAATATTAGAAGAAGAACTTGAAAAAATTCAAGAATCATCATCTAATGTTGACTCTCAACTATCTCTTTTGAGTCAAGAAATAGAAGCTCAAAAAGAGAAAAATAATGCTCTCACTACTGAAAATCATGAGCTTAAGGCAAAAGTCAAAATTCTAGACCTAGAAAAAGCTAGTTTACAAACAAAGTTTGATGACATTACTCAAAATGTTTCTAACTTTAACAAAGGTCAAGAAAATTTGACAAAAATCATTGAAAATTCACAATCTGCATCAAATAAACAAGGTTTGGGATATAAGAAACAAGAAATCATGAAACATCTTGATAATAAAAGAAAGAAGAAAGTACAAAAGACTGAAGTTAAGAAAAATCTTAGTTTATTATATTCCAAACCAAAACCAGTTGTGAAATTTCAAAAGAAAAATACAAAGACTATCAAAATATGGGTTCCTAAAACAAATAACAATTTGATTAGGAACAAATACATTCAGCAATTCATGAATACTGTGCATTATAATTCTAATTATGTATATAAAGGGGATACCGGACCCGTATGGGTTTGGATTCCTAAGATCTAACTCTTAGGACCCCATAAAAAGTGGGTACCATGGTCTTAATTATATTTTTTGCAGGTCCCACTTAAGAAAAGAGGAAAGTGGATATTGGACAGTGGTTGCTCGAAGCATATGACTGGAGACAAGAGCTTATTGACAAATATTACATACTCAGATGGTGGCTCCGTCACTTTTGGAGATAATTCAAAAGGCTATATCATCGGCAAAGGCGATGTGAGCAATTGCGGTACATCTAACTTACCTCTTATTACAAATGTCATGCTAGTTAAGAACTTGAAACACAATTTGTTGAGTATTAGTCAGTTATGTGATAAGGGATTTAGTATTTCCTTTTCTGATAATAAGTGTAGCATATTAGATAGAGATAAGAACCTTGTTTTTGAGGGTTATCATGATAAGAACATATATATTCTGAATATGAATATTTCTCATAATTCAGATATGTGTCTTATAGCCAAAGACAATGATCCCTGGTTATGGCACAAACGCTTTTGTCACATAAATCTCAAAACAATTGACAAATTGGCTAAATATGATCTAGTTAGAGGACTACCCAAAATTAGTTATAAAATCGATAGTCTTTGTGATGCCTGTCAGTTAGGAAAATTGACCAAATCATCATTCAAGTCTAAGAAAGTCATATCAACATTACAACCACTTGAACTACTATATATGGATTTATTCGGACCAACACAGGTTCAGTCAATAAACCATAATCGATATGTATTTGTAATAGTTGGTGACTATTCTTGTTATACATGGACTATTTTCCTGAAAAACAAGAGTGACACTTTTGAACATTTCAAATCTTTCGTCAAAAGAATTCAAAAATCGAAAGGGCTAAAAGTTAAAAACATAAGGAGTGATCATGGTGGTGAATTCGAAAATAACGAATTTGAACATTTTTGTACAAAGAAAGGTATTAACCACATTTTCACTAGGATGACGATGAGGGAGACGATGAGGAGGTAGGAGATGATCAAGAGGAGACAGCATCTGACTCATCCTAGATTCTGTTTTCTATCTCTATATTTTGGTTTAGTACTTTAAACATCATTCGACACTTGTACTAAATAGTGTCGTTACTTTTATTAGTATGATTTTATGGTGTGTATGATACTTTGGTTTGCTTGGATATGTTATGTTTTGCTATGCATGGATATTCTGGTTGATACATTCCTATATTATTCCATTATCTATTACTCCTTTTTTTCGATGACAAAGGGGGAGAAAGTGCTAATAATTATTTGCAGGAATATATATATATATAAAGAATACAAACAAAATCTCAGGGGGAGATCACATATTCAGGGGGAGATTCAGAACTTCAGATATATGTTGTCATCAATCAAAAAGGGGGAGAATGTTGAGTCACAGATTCTATGAAGTTTTGTTTCTAACAAAGAAATAAAGGCGATCGACAAAACGAAGACATCATGGCTATAAAGAGGCACAAAAGAGCTACATATGGTACTCTAGATTATAGGTTGATTATTTGATGTTGTAATAGTGTTAAACTTGTTAAAATCTATCCTCAAATAATCATGCACCTCAATATAATCGATATATATACGTTTGAATTGCATTGCACATTCATTGTGCAATTTTACAGGGACCGGTCGACCGGTAATAAACCAGGCGGTCGACCGTTTCTGTGTAAAATACACAATGAACGTACACACATGCACATAACGTCTATATATTTGAAATCCTGTCTACCGGCCATTTTGGCCTGTCGACCGTTTTTAAACAGAGAGCAACCTTTCCCAAAAGACACTTCTTTCTCCAATGGTTGCATCTCTTACCTTTCATCAATGATCATATCTATTAATGGCTACTCTTCACAAAGAGTTACAACCATTTATTCTCTATATAAACACGTCTAAATCATTGATTCTAAAAAAAGAAATTCTTGCTCTAATTTCTGATCTTACTTTCTAAATACTCTTGAATTCTAAAAGCTCTCAAATATTTCAATTGCTTATTGAATCATTGAAATTATTTCATATCTTTTGATTCAATAAGTAATATACTTCCTTCAATCTTCACAAACATCATTCACATATTTTGAGGATAAGATTATAGGAAGGGTGTACTACAAGTGACAAATCCGTGTTATCAAGAGCACAAGTTGTCAACGGCAATTGTATTTGTTTTTGTTGAAGTCCTCGGTGTTGTAAGAGGCACGAAATCTCGTTCGGCTGTTCGGGTGTTGTAAACCTGTTCCTCCGGGTGAAGCGAGGTAGTTGGTAGTGAAAATCCAGATAGAAGTCTGGGACTGGACGTAGGACGGTGCTCCGAACCAGTATAAAAATCTCTGGTGTGATTTTTCTATTTTACTGAATTTTCTATTATCCCTGATTAGTCATATATTTGTGTGTTATACATCATATTACACGATCCGTGTGTACTATATTAACACGTACACATTTTCATTTGGTATCAGAGCACGGTCATTATATAACCGTAACACAGTTATTTGATATATTCTTGTAATATGGCAAATAACGCAAGTACTAGCACTCAAAACACCACTTACATGGAAGGTCAATCGACACAAAGACCTCCATTTTTCAATGGTCTCAACTATAGCTATTGGGCAACACGTATGTCATTTTTTATGCAATCAAATAGCTATGATGCTTGGAATGCTACCCAAAAAGAAATAGTGAATCCAACAACTGAATATTCAGAATGGACAGCGGCTGAGAAAACGGCGGCAGCCGTAAATGCAAAGGCAATAAATATGTTGTTTTGTGCATTAGACCAAAATGAATATAACCGTGTTAGTATCTGCACTACTGCATATCAAATTTGGCAAACGCTGAAAACCACTCATGAAGGTACTAACAAGGTTAAACAAGCCAAA
This sequence comes from Allium fistulosum, assembly GCA_030737815.1. Taxonomy (NCBI): domain Eukaryota; kingdom Viridiplantae; phylum Streptophyta; class Magnoliopsida; order Asparagales; family Amaryllidaceae; genus Allium; species Allium fistulosum. The sequence goes on along the minus strand of CM060901.1, from coordinate 1,338,535,592 downwards.
ATAGCCATGCTAAAAAGTCAGTTTCAAAATGAAACCGAATGAGACAATCAATTATATGTATTCAAGGTTTCAAACTATTCATCATGCACTTATCGGATTAGGGCAAAAATATTCAGATTTTGATGTTGTTTCAACAGTCCTACATTCTCTGACTAGTGAATGGGAAGGAAAAGTATTAGCAATTGAAGAAGCTAATGACCTTTCCATCATGAAGCCAGATGAATTGATAGGAAATCTAATGTCCTATGAAGCAAATTTGCAGGCTAGAAAAGAATAGAAAGAAGAAAAGAAAAATGTAGCATTTCATGCTGAGAAAGATGAAAATGAATCAGATTCTGAAGATGAAGATCTGGCATTCATTGCAAAAGGATTCAAAAAATTCCTAAAATATCGAAAAGCCAGTCGTTACAACAAAAGGAAACCTGGATCAAATAAACCATCTTCATCCGCTATAGAATGTTTCAACTGCCACAAAAAGGGGCACATGCAGAAGGATTGTCCAGAACAAAAGAAGAAGTCAGAAAATGACAAATTCAAATATAAGAAGGACAAGTCAAAGAAACGAGCCTTCTCAGTAACATTGGATGATTCAGACTCATCTTCATCAGAAAGTGAAAGTGATTCGGAGAATGAACAAGCTAATGTTTGTTTTATGGCAACAAAAGATGAGGTACAAATTCCTACATTTGATGAATTACTTGATATTAATGCTGAATTGATAGTCAAATATAAAGACATAAAACGTCAATTAAAAGTAGTCAAAGCAGATTTAAGTAGAGCAGAGTTTGAACGAGATATGTTAAAAGATGAGAAGAAAATATTAGAAGAAGAACTTGAAAAAATTCAAGAATCATCATCTAATGTTGACTCTCAACTATCACTTTTGAGTCAAGAAATAGAAGCTCAAAAAGAGAAAAATAATGCTCTCACTACTGAAAATCATGAGCTTACGGCAAAAGTCAAAATTCTAGACCTAGAAAAAGCTAGTTTACAAACAAAGTTTGATGACATTACTCAAAATGTTTCTAACTTTAACAAAGGTCGAGAAAATTTGACAAAAATCATTGAAAATTCACAATCTGCATCAAATAAACAAGGTTTGGGATATAAGAAACAAGAAATCAAGAAACATCTTGATAATAAAAGAAAGAAGAAAGTACAAAAGACTGAAGTTAAGAAAAATCTTAGTTTATTATATTCCAAACCAAAGCCAGTTGTGAAATTTCAAAAGAAAAATACAAAGACTATCAAAATATGGGTTCCTAAAACAAATAACAATTTGATTAGGAACAAATACATTCAGCAATTCATGAATATTGTGCATTATAATTCTAATTATGTATATAAAGGGGATACCGCACCCGTATGGGTTTGGATTCCTAAGATCTAACTCTTAGGACCCCATAAAAAGTGGGTACCATGGTCTTAATTATATTTTTTGCAGGTCCCACTTAAGAAAAGAGGAAAGTGGATATTGGACAGTGGTTGCTCGAAGCATATGACTGGAGACAAGAGCTTATTGACAAATATTACATACTCAGATGGTGGCTCCGTCACTTTTGGAGATAATTCAAAAGGCTATATCATCGGCAAAGGCGATGTGAGCAATTGCGGTACATCTAACTTACCTCTTATTACAAATGTCATGCTAGTTAAGAACTTGAAACACAATTTGTTGAGTATTAGTCAGTTATGTGATAAGGGATTTAGTATTTCCTTTTCTGATAATAAGTGTAGCATATTAGATAGAGATAAGAACCTTGTTTTTGAGGGTTATCGTGATAAGAACATATATATTCTGAATATGAATATTTCTCATTATTCAGATATGTGTCTTATAGCCAAAGACAATGATCCCTGGTTATGGCACAAACGCTTTTGTCACATAAATCTCAAAACAATTGACAAATTGGCTAAATATGATCTAGTTAGAGGACTACCCAAAATTAGTTATAAAATCGATTGTCTTTGTGATGCTTGTTAGTTAGGAAAATTGACCAAATCATCATTCAAGTCTAAGAAAGTCATATCAACATTACAACCACTTGAACTACTACATATGGATTTATTCGGACCAACACAGGTTCAGTCAATAAACCATAATCGATATGTATTTGTAATAGTTGATGACTATTCTCGTTATACATGGACTATTTTCTTGAAAAACAAGAGTGACACTTTTGAACATTTCAAATCTTTCATCAAAAGAATTCAAAAATCGAAAGGGCTAAAAGTTAAAAACATAAGGAGTGATCATGGTGGTGAATTCGAAAATAACAAATTTGAACATTTTTGTACAAAGAAAGATATTAACCACATTTTCACTAGGATGACGATGAGGGAGACGATGAGGAGGAAGGAGATGATCAAGAGGAGACAGCATCTGACTCATCCTAGATTCTGTTTTCTATCTCTATATTTTGGTTTAGTACTTTAAACATCATTCGACACTTGTACTAAATAGTGTCGTTACTTTTATTCGTATGATTTTATGGTGTGTATGATACTTTGGTTTGCTTGGATATGTTATGTTTTTCTATGCATGGATATTCTGGTTGATACATTCCTATATTATTCCATTATCTATTACTCCTTTTTGTCGATGACAAAGGGGGAGAAAGTGCTAACAATTATTTGCAGAAATATATATATATATAAAGAATACAGACAAAATCTCAGGGGGAGATCACATATTCAGGGGGAGATTCAGAACTTCAGATATATGTTGTCATCAATCAAAAAGGGGGAGAATGTTGAGTCACAGATTCTATGAAGTTTTGATTTTTGACAAAGAAATAAAGGCGATCGACAAAACGAAGACATCATGGCTATAAAGAGGCACAAAAGAGCTACATATGGTACTCTAGATTATAGGTTGATTATTTGATGTTGTAATAGTGTTAAACTTGTTAAAATCTATCCTCAAATAATCATGCACCTCAATATAATCGATATATATACGTTTGAATGGCATTGCACATTCATTGTGCAATTTTACAGGGACCGGTCGACCGGTAATAAACCAGGCGGTCGACCGTTTTTGTGTAAAATACACAATGAACGTACACACATGCACCTAACGTCTATATATTTGAAATCCTGTCTACCGGCCATTTTTGACCCGTCGACCGTTCTTAAACAGAGAGCAACCTTTCCCAAAAGACACTTCTTTCTCCAATGGTTGCATCTCTTACCTTTCATCAATGATCATATCTATTAATGGCTACTCTTCACAAAGAGTTACAACCATTTATTCTCTATATAAACACGTCTAAATCATTGATTTTAAAAAAAGAAATTCTTGCTCTAATTTCTGATCTTACTTTCTAAATACTCTTGCATTCTAAAAGCTCTCAAATATTTCAATTGCTTATTGAATCATTGAAATTATTTCATATCTTTTGATTCAATAAGTAATATACTTCCTTCAATCTTCACAAACATCATTCACATATTTTGAGGATAAGATTATAGGAAGGGTGTACTACAAGTGACAAATCCGTGTTATCAAGAGCACAAGTTGTCAACGGCAATTGTATTTGTTTTTGTTGAAGTCCTCGGTGTTATAAAAGGCACGAAATCCCATTCGGCTGTTCGGGTGTTGTAAACCTGTTCCTCCGGGTGAAGCGAGGTAGTTGGTAGTGAAAATCCAGATAGAAGTCTGGGACTGGACGTAGGACGGTGCTCCGAACCAGTATAAAAATCTCTGGTGTGATTTTTCTATTTTACTGAATTTTCTATTATCTGTGGTTAGTCATATATTTGTGTGTTATACATCATATTACATGATCCGTGTGTACTATATTAACACGTACACATTTTCAAATTTTTTTGGTAAAGGCTGAATTGAAGCCAATAAAAGCAATTAGTTTCTAACTGTCCTGCCCACGTGTAAACATGTGATTGGTTGCCTCAACTTTTCAAATTCTTTACCAAAATTACTGCCACCTAATTTCAGAACTAAACCAAGGTTAATTTAATAAATAAGCCCTTCTATTAAGCAAAACCAATAATGCAAATAAATCCTTCTTCAAAAATAATTTAATTTCCATAGCAAATCACTTAGGAAAAATCTCCAAAAATTACAGTAATTCACTTTCATCATGTTATCTAACATATCAAAATTTCTAACCTAAATTCTCAATATAATTTCTGAAATAAATTTCTAAACCCAATTAACCATATTTTCCTTTGAAAAATAATAATTATCTTTCCATAGCTTGGAAAATAATCAAAATTAAAACCCAACTCAAAAATCATGTTTTACATAACGTAAATTTTTTTCATGGCAGTTAAGAATCAATTTCAATCGGTTTTGCCCTAAAATCGCATAAACCCCCATTTAAACAATCTTGTTTAAATCAAACAAATTATAATTCAAGCATATCATCATCAAAAACATCATAAAAACGTAATCTTAAATCTGAAAACACATGATCATAAAACAAAATAGAGATGGTATGAATTATTATTTACCTTGATTAAGATAAGGAGATTGGATTGAGATTGAGATTTATTCCCTTTGCTTTAATTACTTAGCTTGATTTGAATTTCTTTTCTTTTCTTCCTTAACAATGGCCGGCTCCTCTTTTGTGTTTTCCTTTTACGTTTTTGTGAAAGTGAGAAATAAACATGAATGGATGGCAAGCCGTGGATATATATAAGGGTTATGGAATTAAGGTGCGGCTAATACCCAATATACCCTTGTGTAAACTAATTAGCCTATAAGCCATTCATAAGCCCATTTAATTAATTAACTAAGCATGACCACTTAGTATTTATTCAAATCTCAATCCCCTTGTCATTCTAATTATTACATTATTCTATTTAATTTATCTAATTAAATCTCCTGAATAATGTTATTAAAAATTAGGGGTGTTAAAGGCTCCCCTCCTTAAAGAATTTTGTCCTCGAAATTTAGTAAGGACTAAATACTAAACATAGAAATCATCTATAATGACTCCTAACAATCATACAAGTCTATCAAACTAGAAATTATCTATATAAAACTAATATAGACATACCCACAAAACAGATCAGGATAACTATCTCGAATCCTGTCCTCTATCTCCCAAGTACAGTCCTTCTCGTTGTCGCTCCACTAAACTTTCACCAACTTGACTGTCTTGTTCCTCAATCATTTCTCATCTCTCGCTACATCTCGAACTGGTTGTCTAATAAAAGTCAGATAGGCTCTACTATTAAATCTTCTAACCCTGTTGGAAGAATAGTAGTCTACAGATCATGCACATACTTGCGAAGATGGGACACATGAAATACATTATGGACACCTACCATACTGCTCGGCAACGCTACCCAGTATGCGAGCTTTCCAATCCTCTCTATAATCTGGAATGGACCAACATATCTCGGTGCCAAGTTCCTCGACTTCTCGAACTTTACCACACCTTTCATCGGTGGTACTTTAATGAAAACCTTATCTCCAACTGAGAACTCTAGGTATTTATGCATCTTATCTGCATAGCTTTTCTTTCTAGATTGAGCTTTCTTCATCCTTTCTCAGATCAACTCAATCTTCTTTGACGCCTCTCTAACCAAATCTGGACCTAAGACCAATCTGTCTCCGATCTCCAACCAACATGCTGGTGATTTGCATGGCCTTCCATACAAATCTTCAAAAGGCGCCATTCCTATACTAGTCTGATAACTATTATTATAGGAAAACTAAACTAAATGTAGGTGCTCCTCCCAAGATCCACCAAAGTCCAATACACAAGCTCTTAGTAAATCCTCGAGTACCTTATTGACTCTCTCCGTCTATCCATCTGTCTGAGGGTGATATGCAGTATTTATCTTGAGCTTAGTGCCTAACATATCCTGTAAACTCTTCTAGAATTCACTAGTGGACAAAGCATCTCTGTCACTGACTATGCTACTAGGAACTCCATGTAGTCTAACTATGTTCTTCATGAACAACTTAGCTAAAATAGGTGCCGTCCTGGTTGACTTAACCGAAATGAAATGGACACTCTTAGTCAACCTGTCAACTATGACCCATATATTTTCATTTCCTCTATTTGTACTTAGCAACCCGTCTATAAAATTCGTGGATATCGAATCCCATTTCCAAAATGGAATCTCTAAAGGCTGAAGCAACCCACTCGGGCTTTCACTTGTTGACAATTTGCGCACTCCCTAACCCATAAGCCAACATCCCTCTTCATACCTTCCCAATAGAAGCTCTTCTTCATATCTTGATAAATCTTGGTCCCTCCAGGATGAATCGTAAACTTGGATCGATGACATTTTCGAAGAACTTTTTCATCAAGTTCTCAACATTCAGAACACATAACCGTCGCTGCTTTCTCAACCATCCCCTCTGGTCAAGACTAAAATCTTTCAGATCATCAATCTCCAATCCAACCTCAAGCCATCTAACCTTCTCGGCTAATACTGGATCCTCCTTCTGCTTAGGAGAAATTATTTTGATCAACACTAGTTGAACTTCTAAACAGGACAACATGGTGGTACTCTGACTAGAACTAGCAGTCGATCTTAACTGCACACTACAAGTAGTCAAAGCTTTCAAATCTTTCCATTATGCCATCATAGCTAACACCACATTCTAAAGTCTTCTGCTAAGAGCATCCGCTACTTTATTACCTTTCGCGGGTGTATACTCTATACCAAAATCATAAGCATCTAAAAACTCTAGCCACCTCTGTTGTCTAATATTCAGCTCCTTCTGAGAGTACTTGTACCTTAAAGACTTAAGATCTGTGTATAGCTCAAATCTCTCCCCTAAGAGATAATGCCTCCAAAACTTCAATGCGAAGATCACCGCAACTAACTCCAAATCATGAGTAGGATATCTCACTTCATGTGGTCTAAGCTGTCATGAAGCGTAGGGAATCACTTTACCCTTCTTCATCAACACAGCTCCTAATCCAGTTCAATATGCATCAGTATACACCATCAACCCTTGGTTTCCATCTGGAACTACTAACACTGGTGCATTGGTCAACAAATGCTTTAACTTATGGAATGCTTCCTCACATTTGTTGGACTAAGCAAACTTCACCTCCTTCCTAGTTAGCTTAGTCAAATCCGCTGCTATCCGCGAAAAATCCTTGATGAATCTCCGATAATAGCCAGCAAGTCTAAGAAAACTTCAAATCTCTGTTACGGTCTCCGGTCTCTTCCAATTATTAACGGCTTCGATCTTATCTGGATCGACTGACAACCCTTTCTCTGAAACCACGTGACCAAAAAACTTAACCTCTTTCTGCCATAAATGACACTTGGAAAACTTCACCTTTAGCTAATGCTGCCTCAACGTCTCAAGCACAACTCTAAGATGATTTTCATGCAATCTTTCATCTTTAGAGTACACCAAAATGTCTTCTATAAACACCAACACGAATCTATCCAAATACTCTTGGAAGACTCAGTTCATCAGATCCATAAAGAAAGCAGGTGCATTAGTTAACCCGAATGGCATTACTAGATACTCATACGAACTGTACCTAGTTCGGAATGCTGTCAAAGGAATATTGTCCTCTACCACTCTTAACTGATGGAAACATGTCTCCAAATCCAACTGGGAAAACACTCTGGCTCCACACAACTGACTAAATAGATCATCTATTCTCGGCAAAGGATACTTATTCTTGATCGTCCTCTCGTTCAACTTACGATAGTCGATACACATCTTCAACAACCCATCTTGTTTTTTCACGAATACCACGGCCGCTCCCCAAGGAGAACTGCTTGGTCTAATAAAATTCCTTCCTTCTAAATCACTAGCTGCACCTTCAACTCCCTTATCTCGGTCGGTGTCATCCTATTAGGTGGTCTACTTACAAGTTCTGCTCCTGGCACAAGATCTATCTAAAACTCAACAGCTCATTTCGGTGGTAGTCCTGTGACTAGCTCAAAGATATCTGCAAACTCTCTTGCTACTAGAACCTGACTTAGCTCTTCTTCCACTTCCATAGTGCTTAACAGAGCACAAATTCTCCGGTCAGAATTCTCTACTGAGAATATAATTCAGCTATGACAATCAGGGTGTCTTAGTGATATCTCCCCATCCTGCAAAATATCCTAGCCTCATACCTTCTCAACCAACCCATAACGAAAATGATTTCGAAACCTACGAAATCAAAAACAGACAAACTGCATACAAACTTATGACCTAACAAATCAACGTCTAACTGGTCATATCTCATCCCCAGAGTTGCATACACTCTTATTGGATTTGTAACCCTTAAGTAATATGGTATGTGGGTTCTAAGAATAACCTACCAACCAAACACTAGGATATAAATGAATGTGATGCACTCATATCAAATAGTATCCTAACTGGTATACTTTGAATCAAAAACGTACTTTCCATTATAGTCTTCCCCTTTTCAGCTGCAGTTGGTTTAGCAGATGATGGTCCAACAGCAAAAACCTTTCCCTTGTCTGCCCTAACCGGTTCTTGACACTGATTCTTATAATGCCCAACTTGATCACAATTGAAGCACTTCACATTCTTCTTATCTGCAGCCTTCTTCCCCTTGCCTGACCGACACTCATTTGCATAATGACCCTTCTTGTCACACTTTTAGCAAACTAAATCAGCCTTCGCCTTCTTGGCAGCCTCCTCCTTCTGGGCTCACTTCTTCTTAAAGAACTTTCTCTTCTTTCCTCGAGAACCCTGGGTTTCAACTGGCTTCTCTCTAGCGCAAACAGCAAGCATCTCTTCATAGCGGATTACCATCTCCATAACCACATTATAATGATCACGAATATTTGTCAGGGTCGCCCTAGCAAGCTCATGTCTCAATCCCCGAATGAATCTCTCATTGCTCCTGATGTCAGTGTCTATAATAGCATGTCCATATCGGGATAGCTCATCAAACTTAGTAGCATACTCAATTACCGACATTTCTCCCTGCACCAAATCCATAAACTTCCTCAGTAATGCTGACTTTGCAACTTCAAATAAAAACCTCTGTTCAAATCTCCCTTTAAAATCTACCCAAGTCAACTCCTCTTCCGGAACCCTAGCAGTAACACTATTCCACGAATGAAGTGCAGACCCTAGCAACTGCCTAGAGGCCAACCTTCTCTTCTGCTCATAATCTAAACCCAAATCAGCAAAGATACACTCACAATGCAACAGCCAATTATCTACCTCTATGACATCCTCCGTTCGCATAAACGGTTTCTCACCAAGACTAGTGTAATCTCTGCTCAGCTTAGCATAATTATTCGTAACTGGAGCCACAGGATTAGCTCCTGCAACATTTCCAGCAACTCCTGCTTGCATCATATTAATGAAGAACTGATACATAACCCCCATATCTACTAATGGATTTCCATCATCCACATTGGCATCGGCATTTTGGTTAGCATTAGCCTGTTGACCTTGGTTCCTCCTGGTATTAGGTCGAACATTTCCGTTGGTTGTGGTGCTACCTCCACCAAGATTTCCTCTTCCGTTTCTTGCTTCAATATCTTCTTTCTCGTAAATCTGCAGACGAGCCTTAGTAAGATATAGAAGAACAGTCTAAGAGAGAGGGGAATGCGTACTTATATATCTATATGTCAAATACAAGCATGTTACTATAGCGTTATCTCAAACCCCGATCATATTTCTGGTTCATTGGATTATGTTTCAAAAAGCTTTTAGGTTTAACTTTTCTTTTATGTTTTCATAAACCAATGCCCTGATACCAACTTGTAACATCCCTTACTTGGAGGCCCAAAACTAACAGCTATGGATGCTGCAGTCATCCATAGTTATTAATCCTCAACGACCAAATACGATAATGTTAGATACATTGATACACAGAAACACATGAATATGGAAAAAATTTAAAACATCAAACAAGTTTCACATTCCATTTCAAATTTATTACATAATCCCACAATCATTAACCATATTAAGAGAAAGTATATTTATTACAATATACGCCAAGAGAAACATATGAAGGTGCCCCCTTGGATGATCAGAGTATATATAGGAAATTTTAACAATTTGTCCTTTATAATAGCAACACTACGGAAAAAAGTAAAAGAGAATTCTAGATAGCTATCATGCTTCCTGCACGTCTCCGAAAGCTTTATTCGTCTAAAGAGATACTTGAAAACCTCAACTCTCAAACTACTCAAATAAATTGAGTACCTGAGAGTTTAAGGATGAACATAAACTTCGGGTCAGACATAAAGCCTGGTATGAATAAAAATCTACCACCTCAAACCATTTAGATATCCAGTGAGACCACGCCGCTTAGCAGAACAAGTTTTCCCCTCACTAGTATCCTAAAACCTTTATAAAACCATATACTATGCTCTTGCATCCACGATGGTTAAAACAGTTCAAAACAATATGATGATATGCAAAACAAGTACATCAATTCTGGATTACCCATCCCCATTCATGTTGACTATCTATCTCGGTTATAGTTTTTAGGGTCACTATTAACCTATTAGTTTTCATGGGTTTACTAATAACATGTTTAATGTTTAAGGATTCCCTGTCCAGTTACATAGTTTTCATGGGATTACTAAGAACCTATTGGCCCCTACTAATATCTTTACTGTTTCATGTGTTCTCCCTGAACCTATTGGTAACTCCAATATCTTTCCTCTTATCCTAATTTTCATAGATTAACTAGGAACCTGTTGACTAATGTCAATACCTTAATCCAGATATATATATATAGTTTTAATGGGCTAACTACAAACCTATTGGCCCTTGCCAATATCAAATTATAGTTTTCATGGGCGTACTATGAACCTATTGGCCCCTGCCAATATCTTTTCCTATAAACAATTTTCATGGGTTTACTGTGAACTTATTGGACCCTACAAATATCTTTTCTTATACACAGTTTTCATGGGTTTACTATGAACCTATTTGACCCTGCCAATATCTTTAGTTATTTACTTCATATTCACTACTGGGTCAACCTAGCTGGTTATTCCGCCCTTCCCCAAATTACCGTTATGGGTTCACTACAATGTGAATATATATATATATATATATATTTGAAGAAGCAAAATAATAACATAACAATACCACTCCTGTGGGTTTAATATCCTTGAAATTATTTTTCATATGAAACATGGTTAATCCCTTTAACCTAATATTTTATCAAGGAAAGCTTCTTCTTAAAACCATTTCAAAACTCCTTTATTTAGCCACGGGTTTTTCTTATAAAATGAGAATGAGTAATTGGTTTTGAAAAACTAAGGCTTTCGAAACCTTCAAAACTTTGCTTTCGACCTCACTGGATAACCTCCTTCGAAAGCATATAAATCTCTTTTCAAAACATTAGGCCCCTGCCTTTCGACACACTTTAAAACTTCTCTTTCGAAACCTTTCGAATGTAAGAAAGTATTACTCATTAACTCTTAGAAGCATAGCTTTGAAACCACTGAAAATACCCCTTTCGAAACCTTTGGAAGTATTTCTTCCGAAATCATTGGGCTTATATTTAAAAATATCATTTGGATCAAAGTGAATATAAATGAAAGTATCTCTTTCGAAACCATTCTTTATCATATAAAAGTATTGGGGAAAACTTGATGGCACGACACCATCCTTTCGAAAGCTTCAAATCATTTAATCAAAACACTAAAGGATAACATCGAACCCCCTTTCAAAGCCATTGCCTTCTAAACCCCTGGACCCTTTCAAAAGCATTTAGGAAGTGGCTTAATATAAGTTTAAAACAAAAACAACCTTTGAAAGCATTGATTACTTTAATACACCCAAAAGGCAAAGAACATCGGCTGGGTTTCGACTTAGTTAGAACCACTACTTTCAAAAGCATTAATTTACACTCATTCGAAAGCTCTTACTTTTAAAACATAAAATGGCAACCCCTTTGAAAGCTATTTGAAAACCCCTTTCGAAAGCACATATTTTGACTCCTTTTACAGCTTTAATTAAACAAAGGCAGGCGCTTAAATTTTAAAACAAACAAAGGTATCGACCCTATCGGAAGTAATGCTTTCGACACCATGCCTTCTGCCTTCCTCCAATCCACTACGTACCATTTAAGTGATACCTTGTGTGTTGGATTTGGCCTAGGTTTGTCTCGACTGAGATGGTTTCGACTTGGTCGAGGCGGAAGCATAGGGTCGAAAGGTAGCTTCTAAAAGAGGCGGAACATACTTTTTCTGGTAAAGGCTGAATTAAAGCGAATAAAAGCAATTAGTTTCTAACTGACCTGCCCACGTGTAAACATGTGATTGGTTGCCTCAACTTTTCAAATTCTTTACCAAAATAACTGCCGCTTAATTTCAATCCAAACCAAGGTTAATTTAACAAATAAGCCCTTCCATTAACAAAACCAATATTGCAAATAAGTCCTTCTTCTATAATAATTTAATTTCCATAGCAAATCACTTGGGAAAATCCCCAAAAATTACAAAAATTCGCTTTCATCATGTTATCTAACATATAAAAAATTTTGACTCAGATTCTCAATATAATTTCTGAAATAAATTTCTAAACATAATTAAATTATTTTCCTTCGAAAATTAATAATAATCTGTCCATAGCTTGAAAATTTATCAAAATTAAAACCCAACTCCAAAATCATGTTTTACATAACATAAAAATTTTCCATGGCATTTAAAGATCAATTTTAGTTACTTTTTCCCTAAAACCACTTAAATCCCATTTAAACAATCTTGTTTAAATCAAACAAATTATAATTCAAGCATATCATCATCCAAAACATCATAAAAATGAATTTAATCTTAAATCCGAAAACACATGATCATAAAACAAAATAGAGATGGTATGAATTATTATTCACTTTGATTAAGATAAGGAGATTGGATTGAGATTTATTCCCCTTACTTTAATTTCTTACCTTGATTTGAATTTCTCTTCTTTTCTCCCTTAACAATGACCGACTCCTCTTTCGTGTTCACGTTTTACGTTTTTTTGAAAGTGGGAAATATACGTGAATGGATGGCAAGCCATGGATATATATAAATATATAAGTATTATGGAATTAAGGCGTGGCTAGCACCCAATATACCCTTGTGTAAACTAATTAGCCTATAAGCCATTCTTAAGCCCATTTAATTAATTAATTAAGCACGACCACTTAGTATTTATTCAAATCTCAAACCCCTTATCATTCTAATTATTATACTATTATATTTAATTTATCTAATTAAATCTCCTGAATAATGTTATCAAAAATTAGGGGTGTTATGCCTATTGAACTCGATGAAGGAGAATGAAGGGTGGTTCACATCTAGACCTTTGTGATTGTCGACGAGTATTCTGCTTATAATGCCTTCTTAGGCAGACCGACCGACCCTACCCGACATTAGAATTGCTATGGCTGCATGGTATCTGATGATGAAATTACCAATGTAGAATGAGATAGGAGTAGTAAGAGGTGATTAAAGCGCTATAAGGGAGTGCTACATTATTGAATTACGTGATGCTAAATGGTGTGAAAAGAGATAGAATGTGAGGTAGATTCTCCACATTCAAGAAACGCGAGCATAAAAATTACAGAACGGCCCCTAGCTCAGGGACCATAGTCGCTTCAACCAGGCTATAAACCCCAAGAAGAAGTAAAGGGTGATATGGGAAACAACGGTGGAGATTACGATGGTTGTCCCACTTAACATGGATGACCTCACTCAGGTCTTGAAGCTTGGTTCTCTACTAGGAATCGAATTGCGAAAGGAATTGATTAACTTTCTTTAACCAAATCTGGATGTGTTCGCTTGGACGCATTCTGTTATTTGCAAGATATCATCGGAGATAGCATGCCACACACTTAATACCGATCCAAAGTTCATGCCAATGAGGTAAAAGAGGTGCAGTCTATGTCCGAAGTGATTTGTTGCATTGAAGGAAGACGTGGATAAGCTACTGGCCAACAGTTTTATCCATGATGCAGCATATCTTAATTGGGCGTCAAACCCTATGTTGGTCCGAAAATCTAATGGGAAGTGGCTAACTTGCATTGACTACTCAGATTTGAACAAAGCCTGCTTGAAGGATAGCTTTATATTATTCAGGATCAACCGACTTGTTGATGGAATGTGGGGCATGAACTGCTCTCATCTACGGATGCCTACATATGGTATAATCAAATTATGACACATGAACCAGATCAGGAGAACACCGTCTTCATCACTGACAAGGACTGTATTGCTATCGCGTAATGTCATTCGGTCTGAAGAACGCCGAAGCTACTTACCAGAGAGTAGTAAATACAATGTTCAAGAACCAAATCGGATGAATGATGGAAGTGTATGCAGACAACATGCTTGTAAAGTCGCGAGTGTTCGGAAACCATTTGGATGATCTCTCAAAGAAGTTTGAGATCCTTTGGAAGTACGGAATGAATTTGAACTTACTCAAATGTTCATTTGGAGTTGCTTCAAGGAAATTTCTCAGTTTCATTTCGATGCATAGAGCATTGAGGCCAATCCTAAGCAGATTGATGCCTTCTGAAACGTTAGAGCCCCGACAATGAAGAAGGAGTTACAAAGCTTAAATGGAAAGATCGTAGCATTGAGCCGATTTATCTCTAGAGAGACAGACAAGTGCATACCGTTCTTTGATGCATTAAAGAAGGGTAAGAAGAACTTTGAGTGGAATTAGGACTACCATAATGCTTTCAAAGAATTACTGTGACATATGGAGACACCAAAGGTTCTGTCTAAGCCAGTGGACAAGGAGGACTTATTCATTTACCTGGTGGTGTTTGCCTATGCATTAAGAACGCTCATGCATGAGAAAGCTAGAGTTCAACGACCCATCTACTACATTAGCAAGCGATTCACTGACACTAAACGGAACTACCCGAAGTGGGAAAAGTTGGCATACTACTTACTAGTAGCATATAGGAAACTACGACCGTATTTCCAAGCTCACCCGATTAAAGTGCTGAAAGATCAACCCTTAAAATAGGTACTGTATCGGCCCGAGACCTCAGGATGACTTCTAATGTGGAATATCGAGTTGAGCCAATATGACATGACTTGCCATCCTCAAAGAGCGATTAATGGACAGGCGCTGGCTGACTTCATCCCTGGGTTCGCTATTTGGAATGATGAAGAGGAGGACACAACGGTCATAATATCCCAATGGAAATTGTTCATTGACGACACATCAAACAAATTTATATCAGGAGCGGGAGTTATGCTTGAAACTTCTGATGGACGGTCAATTTTCTACACTCTGAAGCTGAAATTTCCTACCACTAAAATAAGGCAAAATACGGGGCATTGATAGCAGGATTGAATATTGCAAAGGAACTGGGAATAAAGACTCTGCATATCTACAATGACTTCCAACTAGTCATCTGCCAGGTTAGAAGAGAATATCAAGCTAAGGGCGCAAAACTTGCTCCTTACATGTCGAAATCTTGGGAGTTGCTCAATGAAATTGAACACTACATGATATCTTATATACCCAGAAAGGGAATATAAAGGCCGATTCCTTGGCTAAGCTAGCCAGTTCCGGAAAAGCACAATTGATGGAATTGGTTCCAGCAGAACTGCCGACTACTCCTAGCATAGATCAAATGGATGTTGATTGAGTTTTGTAAACTATAGAGGAAGTATAGTCATGGATAACGCCAATAAAGGACTATTTACTCAGGGGAATACTCCCAAAGATAGGAATGATCAAAAGAAGCTCCATCGAAAGGCACTACGATTCAAAACGTAAGATAGAGTGCTATATAGGAGAGGATTCTCTTCCCTCTTGCTTAGGTTTGTAACCAAAGATAAAGCTAGGAAGATTTTTATGGAAATTCATGAAGGCAACTTCGGGGATCACACTGAAGGGCAGACACTAGCAATGAGAGTGCTCCATTATGGATACTTCTGGCTGATGTTGAATAGGGATGCAGCTGATTAGATGAAGCAATATGACAGGTGCTAGAAATTCTTAAAGATTTCGAAGCCCCATCGATAGAAATTACACAGATGCTTGGTCTTAGTCCATTCGCGATCTTGGGAATCGACATTATCGGCGTGTTACCAATGGCGAAAGGAGGAGCCAAATACACTATTGTTGCAGTTGATTACTTTATGAAATGGGCTAAAGCGGAACCGCTTGCTAGGATCACTACTAAAAAAGAAATTAATTTTGTAACAATAAGTATTATTTACAGTTTTGGAGTGCCTTAGAAGATTATCATGGATAAAAGGACTCAATTCGAGTGTGCTAAGTTCAAAGATTTCTACAGGCAGTACCAAAACTAGAAGAGCTTCTACATAGCAGCGCATCCGTTAGAAAATGGGCAAGTGGAAGCAGTGAACAAAATCATAAAATCTACCATAAAGAAACAACTAACTAGAGCTAAAGGCAATTGGGTTGGTGAACTTTCACAAGCACCATGGGCTTACAGGACAATGCATAGGTCTACGACTGGGCAATCGCCATTCGCCTTGGAATATGGTTCATAAGCTATGATTCTAGTGAAATTGGAAGTCCCTTCTTATTAAGAAGACACTTCAATCAGAGATAAAACGAGTAGCTACTGCTTGAGACCCTTGATCAAATCGATGAGAAGCGGGAAGAAGCTGAACTGAGGGTTGCTGCTCACCAGCAGAGATTGGCACGACACTTCAATGCAAAAGTCCACAACCACACCTTTAAAATAAGGGAGCTCGTTCTAAAATGAGTTATCATGGGCACGGGAGCGCTTGGACCGAACTTGCTAAGACCCTCTGTGATTAGTCAGAAGCTTGGAGATGGTACATTCAAGCTAGCAACCGTCGATGGAATTCTGATTCCATGTGCCTGGAACAATGACTTGCTATAGCATAACTACACTTAATCTCTTTATTTCTTATTTTCATAGATAAGCCATACAGAGGTACTGGAAGAAGTGTAAATCATGAGGACATGCCATTTCTTCTGTTCTTAAATAAAATTAACTTCTTGAACTAATGGAATCGTGTTCTCGTATGTAAAACTATCGGGTCGATGGTGAAAATCAACCCGTCTTCTGAGAATCGGCGTTGTTCCGACGATGTCGTGATGGCCCAAAACCGTCAGGTCGATGGTGAAATTGACCCCTGCATTTTGAGAACCGGCGTTGCTTCGGTTATGTCAAGAAGGCCCAAAATAGTCGGGTTGACGGTGAAAATCAATCCCTTCCTTCTGATAACCGACGTTGCTCTGGCAATGTCGGGAAAGCTCAAAACCGCTGGATCGTCGGGAAAGTCGATCCTTATCTTGTGAGAACCGGCATTGCTTTGAAAACATCAAGAAGGTCCAAGCCCCCAAGTCGATGGGAAAATCAACTCAGACCCTTCAAGTTTGACATCGCCCAGAGACTGTCGGTAATTAAAGAAATTAGAAAATGCCTGGAGATAGGCAATGACAAAGAGAAATCCACAGAACTGAGCTACTCAAGAACTAGTTTCCAGTGATAGAAAATGGTATGCAATTATGATCTCAACACTGAACGTAGGAGAATTTGTTATGATGTAAAATGTCGATGACGCATCTTTATAATCTATACATCTAGAATGACATCGGCCGATCATTTCAACTTGGAAGAATCGAGTGCAGCCAAGGAACTAACGACATTATAAATATAGTGCTCGGAATCAAGCAGTGGAGTCAGTAGTTCATGGAGAAAGGAACTACCATGCGAATCAGACTGGGGGACGTCGAAAGAATTGCTCATGATATCCAACCTTTCATAGATGCCCAAATCTTAACATTCGGCCAGGTGGATAGAGGGACATACACCAACACTTGGTCAAAAAGAACTCGACTACACTCGAATGGGAATAGCCATAGAGTTTGCAAAAATCATAGTTCTGTTGCGGCAAAAAGAGTATTTTGGTAGTAAAAAAAGAGCTAAGTAACAGAATATAATAAGGCAACTAGAGGAAAAATTTCCACATGCACAAAGTTGCACTAAATAATCATATTACATGGAAACGGAAGTATATAATGTAGGTAATTGTAGTATAAGCAATCATATTATGTACACTGCCAGTCTTACATAAACATTCACAATACATATAATGCAAAGAAATATACAGAAAAGAGATTACAAAGGAAAATCTAATATTTCCTTACTAATAAACATTTATGTACAAGTCAAACAACAAGTTCCATAGCCATACAATCATGGCCTATTGAAAGGAAAAGGACAAAATATAGACTCAACCACCACAACAACACAAAAACTAAACGCTTAGCTAGCACACACTATTGATTCTTCCCTTTCTTGCCCCTCCCTTACTGCCTTTACCAGTGTTACTTGAATGGGTCTAGAGCTTCTTCCTACCTTTACTCTCCTTGCCAAGAGGAGTCTTGCCTTCAGAGTGGGTAGATTCATCGTCGATCGTAGTATGTGGCTCCATGTACTGGCCTGCTGAAGTCTCAGTAGGCTTTGTTTTAGGTGGCCAAATCTCTATTGCAAGAACCTTTTGTTGGTTGCTTGTCGATTTTGTAGAGGCAAACTGGTCAACTCTGGGTTCCTTCTTCACACTGATCTTATCCATATCCTACCTCAACCTCTCAGCCATAGTTTCGTGCTCAGTCAGGTCAGAAGAAATTTTAATGAACACATTTTCCTTCTAGGATACAGAAATATCCTCAAGCACTTTATGGTGGCAATCTTCTCAAAGTCAGGACCTGAGCTAGAACTAGAGACCGGAGTAGTGACAGTCAATCTCGTGGAAATGGAGGTGGATGAAGTAAAGATAGCTATATTCTCAATGCCTGCCATCTTTAAATTGTACATGTTCAAGATCCTCTATATTGTTGAAAATCGATATCACTTGTTGTAGTAAAAGCTTGTACAAATTTGTTATCTCTGATTATTTAGAAGCTTGACATCTTGGCATGGCACCCTTCCTTTGTTATATGCTCTACAACAGTTAGTGTTGTAAATACTCGACATACTTCATCTTGTTGATTCTCGATATCCTTCACAACGTAAATACTCTCCTTCTTCTAGTAACGTGACATCCTTACTTAGACATATGCTTTACAACACTTTATATTATAAAGGCTTGACACCTTTTAAGGACTCGACATCCCTCAGAAATTCGGCACCTCCTCTATGCGTTAATTTCTTGAAAACTTGACACGCCTATATTGGCTTGAAGCCTTTTGTTTCTTCAAGCTCGATATCCCATATTACCTTCGAACTTGGCTTGTTTTTTTTAGAAGCTCGATACTTCATATTGATGGTAACCGGTATCGATAGGAATTTATGGCCTTTGTCCCCACTTTATCTCTTGTACGACCTTAGGCTTCTTTCTGGATTTCGATGCAAGTGGGATTCTGACTCCATATAGCGGTTTCACTATAAATATCCATCTTGCTACAACTAGAAAAGGCACTGGACTCTACTGCTCTTCTTTATCTCCTATCTACCTTACTACAGTCACCTGGGTAGCTACTCGTGGCAGTTCTAGATCCTAGAACCTGTCAAACCTTTGTACTAGTGACTTGTATTTTCACTCAAACTCACTATCAATAAATTATAAAGTGGACATAGGCAAGGGATTGCCAAACGACTATAAAAATCTTGTGTCTCACTGTTTTATTTCTTTATTTTAAATATTATCTACTAGATCTAGATTATACAGGTTCCCTATAACTCAATCTTTGGTGTTGTCTATTTTTGGCATCAACATTTTTGTGCTTTCGCTAAGAAAACTGAATCTAGACTTAGATCTAGCTCTTCACTTTGGATTAGAAGGATCCAGAAGTTAGATACAGAAAACTTGCTTTAAGAAATTTGAGAACCTGCTATTGGGGACCAATGACACCAAGAAAATAAAAATCTGCCTCTGGAAGATCCACAAGGGTGGTAGCTGATGGTGATGAAGAAAATACTCACCAAACAGAAGTTAATAATGGAAACAAAGTACCAGAATCCTATGCTCAACAGGAGGTAGTCAAAAGAGGAGAGCTTAATAGGATGATCCATGAAATTAACAAGAAAATAGTGGATAGCCAAAAAGCTCTCATGAACAAGGTGGACACTTTGCTAAACTTGTAGCAACCAAGAACCAAGAGAATTAGAAGGGAAACTTCACCTGCTATAGATCAAGAGAATTCCTCTGTTTCTGGCATAAACAGGAGATATGGGAAGCACATGCAGAAGGATGTAGTTATAGAAGAACTAGCATGAGGAAGAAGGGGTGCTCCCCTCACAAGAAGACCAACCGGTGCCCAGAGGATTTCTCTCAGTACCGAGAGAAATGCCCGTGTGGAGGATGTTCAGGAAGGTGATGCCAAGGAAGTGTCTGGTGAGGAAGTGGACTTCCAGCTTGATAATAATGATTTATAATTGGATGTTGATGTTGATGAAGGTGGAGTTCATACAAATGCAGCTCAAACGTTTAGTATATCCCCTAATAGTCGATCTTCAGATTACCGTGCCAACGAGGAGTACATCGTCGACATGGTCAAATGATTGGTGGAGGAAAGCATGGGTAGGAAGAACGAAGAATGGGGTTCCACACCAAGCTGAACTCCATTCATTTAAAATATCTTTAGAGAATAATATCCCAAAAATTTCTCCACGCCGACAATGCCATATTACAATAGAACTACTGACCCTAGACAACACTTACTCAAATACGGATTGCATATGAATGGGCCAGGGCAACATGAACTATACGTTATAGGTGCTTCCCTATCTTCCTGGAGGGAGTTGCTTCTACGTGGTTCACTAGGCTCCCACCGAAGTCCATATCTACTTTCGATGAATTAGCTAAAACGTTTCTAGAGCAGTTTAGGCTGCATGCTGCCCGACCAAAGGACGTAATGTCCCTATCAGGCTTGTCAAAAGGACCTAACGAGTCACTAAAGGCATTCTTGAATCGATCCAACATTGCTATTATGGAGGTTAGTAATCCAAAGGGAGATCTAGTGTTCATGGCTCTGGTTTGAGGAATCCATCCTGATATGAATTTCAATAGGTGGATAAAGATGAAGCATCCGACTACCATGGAGGAATTCTACCGAAAGGCAAATTAGTTTTTGAGGTTAGAAGAAATGTGTATGATTAAAGAAAAGCCTGGTGATGAGCAAACGAAAGAGGTAATTCATAGTAATGTTACAGTCATACAGGATGGAATTAGTTCTGAAACTACTGTAGGAAATGTGGGAAAAACTATGAATCAAAAGAAGAGGAATTAGAATGCTAGTAGGCGTGACATGGACTGGAAATGTCCAAGGAATCTGCGACTCGAGGACTACACGTCATTGAATGATAGTTTTGAGAACTTCCATCTTGCCACTCAAGTTAGCAGGTAGTATAACAAACTGACCATGATGGAAGCGACCGAGCAACATAAAAGGTTAGGGAAGTATTTCCACATCCACAAAACTCATGGGCATCATACAAATGAATGTCGACACCTGAAGGCTTACTTGAGGATTTGATAAGAAATAGTAGGCTCCAGTAGTATGTGAAGAAACCGCATAATGCTGATCATCCTACCAAACCCCAAGGGCTGGATGCTCAAGGGAAACCACCTGGACCTAGCAGAGAAGGGCCTAAGCAAATGGATGGAAGACTTGTCATAAACACCATTACATGAGGACCTAACCCTGCGCAGAGTTTGGGTGAAATGGAATGATATGCTGGTTCTTTGAAGCTTGTACCGCAGGAGAGTTGCTAAGTTATCAAAGACGGAGCTTTGGCTAAGTAACAAAGCATCATTACGGCTGACATTATGTTCAGGACTCGGGACACAGAAGGCATAGAAGCGGAAATCTCGACCCAATAGTGATAACGGTCAGAATCAGACCAGCTGTTATGCATCAAGTATTGGTTAAAAATGGAAGTTCGATCAACATCCCATTTTGAAAGATGTTTGACCAAATGAAGATTGGCATGAAAGATATGACCGCTTGCAAAAAGAAGATTAAGGGATTTAGAAGTGAAGCTAAACTGCTGACTGGAATGATTGACCTCCCTATTGTAACATCCCCTACTTGGAGGCCCAAAATTAACGGTTATAGATGCTGCAGTCATCCATAGTTATTAATCCTCGGCGACCAAATACGGTAATGTTAGATACATTAATACACAAAAACACATGAATATGGAAAAAATTTAAACATCGAACAAGTTCCACATTCGATTTCAAAACATTTCAAATTCATTACATAATCCCACAATCGTTAACCACGTTAAGAGAAAATATATTTATTACAACATATTCCAAGAGCGACATATGAAGATGCCCCCTTGGATGATCAGAGTATATATAGGCAATTTTAACAATTTTTCCTTTACAATAGCAACACAGCGGAATCAAAGTAAAAGAGAATTCTAGATAGCTATCATGCATCCTGTACATCTCCAGAAGCTTTATTCGTCTAAAAAGGTACCTGAAAACCTCAACTTTCAAACTACGCAAAATCAATTGAGCACCCGAGAGTTTAAGGAAAAAACATAAATTTTGAGTCAGACATAAAGCCTGGTATAAATAATAATCTACCATCTCGAACCATTTAGATATATAGTGAGACCACGCCGCTTAGCGGAACAGGTTTTCCCCTCATTAGTATACAAAAACCTTTATAAAACCATATACTGTGATCCTGCATCCACAATGGTTAAAGCAATTCAAAACAATATGATGATATGCAAAACAAGTAAATCAATTCTGGATTACCCATCCCCATTCATTTTGACTATCTGTCTCAGTTATAGTTTTTAGGGTTACAATTAACCTATTAGTTTTCATGGGCTTACTAATAATCTGTTTAATGTTTAAGGACTCCCTGTCCAGTTACATAGTTGTATGGGATTACTAAGCACCCATTGGCCCCTTTCAATATCTTTACTATTTCATGGGTTCTCCCTGAACCTATTGGTAACTCCAATATCTTTTCTCTTATCCTAGTTTTCATGGGTTGACTAGGAACCTATTGACTTCTGTCAATATCTTAATCTAGATATAGTTTTCATTGGCTAACTACAAACCTATTGGCCCAAGCCAATATCAAATCATAGTTTTCATGGGCTTACTATGAACCTATTGACCCTTGAAAATATCTATTCCTATACACAGTTTTCATTGGTTTACTATGAACCTATTGGCCTTTGCCAATATCTTTTCCTATACACATTTTTCATGGGTTTACTGTGAACCTATTGGCCCTTGCCAATAGCTTTAGTTAATTTAATTTATATTCACAACCGGGTCAACCTAGCTGGTTATTCTGCCCTTCCCCAAATTACCATTATGGGTTCATTACAATGTGAATATATATATATATTTGAAGAAGCAAACATAATAACATAACAATACCACTCCCATTGGTTTAATATCCTTGAAATTATTTTTCATATGAAACATGTTTAATCCCTTTAACCTAATATTTTATCAAGGAAAGCTTCTTCTTAAAACCATTTCAAAACTCCTTTATTTAGCCATGGGTTTTTCTTTTAAAATGAGATTGAGTTATTTGTTTTGAAAAACTAAGGCTTTCGAAACCTTCAAAACTTTGCTTTCGACCTCACTGGATAACCTCCTTCGAAAGCATATAAATCTTATTTCAAAACATTAGGCCCTTGCCTTTCGAAACACTTTAAAACCTCTCTTTCAAAACCTTTCGAATGTAATAAATTATTACTTATTAACTCTTAGAATCATAGCTTCGAAACCACCGAAAGTACCCCTTTCGAAACCTTTGGAAGTATCCCTTCCGAAATCATTGGGCTTATATTTAAAAATATCATTTTGATCAAAGTGAATATAAACGAAGGTATCTCTTCGAAACCAATATTTATCATATAAAAGTATTGGGGAAAACTTGATGGCACAACACCATCCTTTCGAAAGCTTCAAATCATTTAAGCAAAACACTGAAGGATAGCATCGAAACCCCCTTTCGAAGCCATTGCCTTCGAACCCCTGGACCCTTTAAAAAGCATTTAGGAAGTGGCTTAGTATAAGTTTAAAACAAAAACAACCCTTTGAAAGCATTGATGACTTTAATACACCCAAAAGGAAAAGAACATCGGCTGGGTTTCGACTTAGTTAGAACCACTACTTTCGAAAGCATTAATTTACACTCATTTGAAAGCTCTTACTTTTATAATAAAAATGGCATCCCCTTCGAAAGCTATTAGAAAACCCCTTCCGGAAGCATATATTTTGACTCATTCGGAAGCTTTAATAAAACAAAGGCAGGCGCTTAACTTTTAAAACAAACAAAGGTATCGACCCCATCGGAAGCAATGCTTTCGACACCATGCCTTCTGCTTTCCTCCAATCCACTACGTACCATTTAAGTGAAACCTTATGTATTGGTTTCGGCCTAGGTTGGTCTCGACTGAGATGGTTTTGACTTGGTCGAGGCGAAAGCATAGGGTCGAAAGATAGCTTCTAAAAGAAGCGGAACATACTTTTGTTGAGTCACAAATTCTATGAAGTTTTGATTTCTGACAAAGTAATAAAGGCGATCGACAAAACGAAGACATCATGGCTATAAAGAGGCACAAAAGAGCTACATATGGTACTCTAGATTATAGGTTGATTATTTGATGTTGTAATAGTGTTAAACTTGTTAAAATCTATCCTCAAATAATCATACACCTCAATATAATCGATATATATACGTTTGAATGGCATTGCACATTCATTGTGCAATTTTACAGGGACCGGTCGACCGGTAATAAACCAGGCGGTCGACCGTTTCTGTGTAAAATACACAATGAACGTACACACATGCACCTAACGTCTATATATTTGAAATCCTGTCTACCGGCCATTTTTGACCTGTCGACCGTTTTTAAACAGAGAGCAACCTTTCCCAAAAGACACTTCTTTCTCCAATGGTTGCATCTCTTACCTTTCATCAATGATCATATCTATTAATGGCTACTCTTCACAAAGAGTTACAACCATTTATTCTCTATATAAACACGTCTAAATCATTGATTCTAAAAAAAGAAATTCTTGCTCTAATTTCTGATCTTACTTTCTAAATACTCTTGCATTCTAAAAGCTCTCAAATATTTCAATTGCTTATTGAATCATTGAAATTATTTCATATCTTTTGATTCAATAAGTAATATACTTCCTTCAATCTTCACAAACATCATTCACATATTTTGTCCGCGGGTGCGGTGCAGTGGAAAGGAGGCTTGGGTTCTGGTAAAAAGACCCAGGTTCGATTCCTACCATGCGCTTCCCCATCCTATATAAATGTACCCGGGGGTATGGGGGCTTGGATCAGCGGACGGCTTTACTATACCCTCCTCAGGAGTTTATCGGTCCACCGGGTTCTCCTGGGTTTTCAAAAAAAAAAAAGATTATAGGAAGGGTGTACTACAAGTGACAAATCCGTGTTATCAAGAGCACAAGTTGTCAACGACAATTGTATTTGTTTTTGTTGAAGTCCTCGGTGTTGTAAGAGGCACGAAATCCCGTTCGGCTATTCGGGTGTTGTAAACCTGTTCCTCCGGGTGAAGCGAGGTAGTTGGTAGTGAAAATCCAGATAGAAGTCTGGGACTGGACGTAGGACAGTGCTCCGAACCAGTATAAAAATCTCTGGTGTGATTTTTCTATTTTACTGAATTTTCTATTATTTGTGATTAGTCATATATTTGTGTGTTATACATCATATTACACGATCCGTGTGTACTATATTAACACGTACACATTTTCATTTGGTATCAGAGCACGGTCATCATATAACTGTAACACAGTTATTTGATATATTCTTGTAATATGGCAAATAACGCAAGTACTAGCACTCAAAACACCACTTACATGGAAGGTCAATCGACACAAAGACCTCCATTTTTCAATGGTATCAACTATAGCTATTGGGCAACACGTATGTCATTTTTTAAGCAATCAAATAGCTATGATGCTTGGAATGCTACCCAAAAAGAAATAGTGAATCCAACAACTGAATATTCAGAATGGACAGCGGCTGAGAAAACGGCAGCAGCCGTAAATGCAAAGGCAATAAATATGTTGTTTTGTGCATTAGACCAAAATGAATATAACCGTGTTAGTATCTGCACTACTGCATATCAAATTTGGCAAACGCTGAAAACCACTCATGAAGGTACTAACAAGGTTAAACAAGCCAAAATAGCCATGCTGAAAAGTCAGTTTCAAAATGAAACCGAATGAGACAATCAATGATATGTATTCAAGGTTTCAAACTATTCATCATGCACTTATCGGATTAGGGCAAAAATATTCAGATTTTGATGTTGTTTCAACAGTCCTACATTCTCTTACTAGTGAATGGGAAGGAAAAGTATTAGCAATTGAAGAAGCTAATGACCTTTCCGTCATGAAGCCAGATGAATTGATAGGAAATCTAATGTCCTATGAAGCAAATTTGCAGGCTAGAAAAGAACAGAAAGAAGAAAAGAAAAATGTAGCATTTCATGCTGAGAAAGATGAAAATGAATCAGATTCTGAAGATGAAGATCTGGCATTCATTGCAAAAGGATTCAAAAAATTACTAAAATATCGAAAAGCCAGTCGTTACAACAAAAGGAAACCTGGATCAAATAAACCATCTTCATCCGCTATAGAATGTTTCAACTGCCACAAAAAGGGGCACATGTAGAAGGATTGTCCAGAACAAAAGAAGAAGTCAGAAAATGTCAAATTCAAATATAAGAAGGACAAGTCAAAGAAACGAGCCTTCTCAGTAACATGGGATGATTCAGACTCATCTTCATCAGAAAGTGAAAGTGATTCGGAGAATGAACAAGCTAATGTTTGTTTTATGGCAACAAAAGATGAGGTACAAATTCCTACATTTGATGAATTACTTGATATTAATGCTGAATTGATAGTCAAATATAAAGACATAAAACGTCAATTAAAAGTAGTGAAAGCAGATTTAAGTAGAGCAGAGTTTGAACGAGATATGTTAAAAGATGAGAAGAAAATATTAGAAGAAGAACTTGAAAAAATTCAAGAATCATCATCTAATGTTGACTCTCAACTATCTCTTTTAAGTCAAGAAATAGAAGCTCAAAAAGAGAAAAATAATGCTCTCACTACTGAAAATCATGAGCTTAAGGCAAAAGTCAAAATTCTAGACCTAGAAAAAGCTAGTTTACAAACAAAGTTTGATGACATTACTCAAAATGTTTCTAACTTTAACAAAGGTCGAGAAAATTTGACAAAAATCATTGAAAATTCACAATCTGCATCAAATAAACAAGGTTTGGGATATAAGAAACAAGAAATCAAGAAACATCTTGATAATAAAAGAAAGAAGAAAGTACAAAAGACTGAAGTTAAGAAAAATCTTAGTTTATTATATTCCAAACCAAAGCCAGTTGTGAAATTTCAAAAGAAAAATACAAAGACTATCAAAATATGGGTTCCTAAAACAAATAACAATTTGATTAGGAACAAATACATTCAGCAATTCATGAATACTGTGCATTATAATTCTAATTATGTATATAAAGGGGATACCGGACCCTTATGGATTTGGATTCCTAAGATCTAACTCTTAGGACCCCATAAAAAGTGGGTACCATGGTCTTAATTATATTTTTGCAGGTCCCACTTAAGAAAAGAGGAAAGTGGATATTGGACAATGGTTGCTCGAAGCATATGACTGGAGACAAGAGCTTATTGACAAATATTACATACTCAGATGGTGGCTCCGTCACTTTTGGAGATAATTCAAAAGGCTATATCATCGGCAAAGGTGATGTGAGCAATTGCGGTACATCTAACTTACCTCTTATTACAAATGTCATGCTAGTTAAGAACTTGAAACACAATTTGTTGAGTATTAGTCAGTTATGTGATAAGGGATTTAGTATTTCCTTTTCTGATAATAAGTGTAGCATATTAGATAGAGATAAGAACCTTGTTTTTGAGGGTTATCGTGATAAGAACATATATATATATATATATATATATATATATATGTGTCTTATAGCCAAAGACAATGATCCCTGGTTATGGCACAAACGCTTTTGTCACATAAATCTCAAAACAATTGACAAATTGGCTAAATATGATCTAGTTAGAGGACTACCCAAAATTAGTTATAAAATCGATAGACTTTGTGATGCCTGTCAGTTAGGAAAATTGACCAAATCATCATT
Organism: Allium fistulosum; assembly: GCA_030737815.1. Lineage (NCBI taxonomy): Eukaryota > Viridiplantae > Streptophyta > Magnoliopsida > Asparagales > Amaryllidaceae > Allium > Allium fistulosum. Next base: position 1,338,507,534 of record CM060901.1, on the reverse strand, counting down.
CAAGTCTAAGAAAGTCATATCAACATTACAACCACTTGAACTACTACATATGGATTTATTCGGACCAACACAAGTTCAGTCAATAAACCATAATCGATATGTATTTGTAATAGTTGATGACTATTCTCGTTATACATGGACTATTTTCCTGAAAAACAGGAGTGACACTTTTGAACATTTCAAAACTTTCGTCAAAAGAATTCAAAATTTGAAAGGGCTAAAAGTTAAAAACATAAGGAGTGATCACGGTGGTGAATTCGAAAATAACGAATTTGAACATTTTTGTACAAAGAAAGGTATTAACCACATTTTCACTAGGATGACGATGAGGGAGGCGATGAGGAGGAAGGAGATGATCAAGAGGAGACAGCATCTGACTCATCCTAGATTCTGTTTTCTATCTCTATATTTTGGTTTAGTACTTTAAACATCATTCGACACTTGTACTAAATAGTGTCGTTACTTTTATTCATATGATTTTATGGTGTGTATGATACTTTGGTTTGCTTGGATATGTTATGTTTTACTATGCATGGATATTCTGGTTGATACATTCCTATATTATACCATTATCTATTACTCCTTTTTGTCGATGACAAAGAGGGAGAAAGTGCTAACAATTATTTGCAGGAATATATATATATATATAAAGAATATAGACAAAATCTCAAGGGGAGATCACATATTCAAAGGGAGATTCAGAACTTCAGATATATGTTGTCATCAATCAAAAAGGGGGAGAATGTTGAGTCACAGATTCTATGAAGTTTTGATTTCTGACAAAGAAATAAAGGCGATCGACAAAACGAAGACATCATGGCTATAAAGAGGCACAAAAGAGCTACATATGGTACTCTAGATTATAGGTTGATTATTTGATGTTGTAATAGTGTTAAACTTGTTAAAATCTATCCTCAAATAATCATGCACCTCAATATAATCGATATATATACGTTTGAATGGCATTGCACATTCATTGTGCAATTTTACAGGGACCGGTCGACCGGTAATAAACCAGGCGGTCGACCGTTTCTGTGTAAAATACACAATGAACGTACACACATGCACATAACGTCTATATATTTGAAATCCTGTCTACCAGCCATTTTTGACCTGTCGACCGTTTTTAAACAGAGAGCAACCTTTCCCAAAAGACACTTCTTTCTCCAATGGTTGCATCTCTTACCTTTCATCAATGATCATATCTATTAATGGCTACTCTTCACAAAGAGTTACAACCATTTATTCTCTATATAAACACGTCTAAATCATTGATTCTAAAAAAAGAAATTCTTGCTCTAATTTCTGATCTTACTTTCTAAATACTCTTGCATTCTAAAAGCTCTCAAATATTTCAATTGCTTATTGAATCATTGAAATTATTTCATATCTTTTGATTCAATAAGTAATATACTTCCTTCAATCTTCACAAACATCATTCACATATTTTGAGGATAAGATTATAGGAAGGGTGTACTACAAGTGACAAATCCGTGTTATCAAGAGCACAAGTTGTCAACGGCAATTGTATTTGTTTTTGTTGAAGTCCTCGGTGTTATAAGAGGCACGAAATCCCGTTCGGCTGTTCGGGTGTTGTAAACCTGTTCCTCCGGGTGAAGCGAGGTAGTTGGTAATGAAAATCCAGATAGAAGTCTAGGACTGGACGTAGGACGGTGCTCCGAACTAGTATAAAAATCTCTGGTGTGATTTTCTATTTTACTGAATTTTCTATTATCTGTGATTAGTCATATATTTGTGTATTACACGATCCGTGTGTACTATATTAACACGTACACATTTTCAACTTTTTTTGGTAAAGGCTGAATTGAAGCCAATAAAAGCAATTAGTTTCTAACTGTCCTGCCCACGTGTAAACATGTGATTGGTTGCCTCAACTTTTCAAATTCTTTACCAAAATAACTGCCACCTGATTTCAGATCTAAACCAAGGTTAATTTAACAAATAAGCCCTTCTATTGAGCAAAACCAATAATGCAAATAAATCCTTCTTCTAAAATAATTTAATTTCCATAGCAAATCACTTAGGAAAAATCTCCAAAAATTACAGAAATTCACTTTCATCATGTTATCTAACATATCAAAATTTCTAACCCAAATTCTCAATATAATTTCTAAAATAAATTTCTAAACCCAATTAACCATATTTTCCTTTGAAAATTAATAATTATCTTTCCATAGCTTGGAAAATAATCAAAATTAAAACCCAACTCAAAAATCATGTTTTACATAACGTAAATTTTTTTCATGGCATTTAAGAATCAATTTCAATCGGTTTTGCCCTAAAATCGCATAAACCCCCATTTAAACAATCTTGTTTAAATCAAACAAATTATAATTCAAGCATCATAAAAAACATCATAAAACGTAATCTTAAATCTGAAAACACATGATCATAAAACAAAATAGAGATGGTATGAATTATTATTTACCTTGATTAAGATAAGGAGATTGGATTGAGATTGAGATTTATTCCCCTTGCTTTAATTACTTAGCTTGATTTGAATTTCTTTTCTTTTCTTCCTTAACAATGGTCGGCTCCTCTTTTGTGTTTTCCTTTTACATTTTTGTGAAAGTGAGAAATAAACATGAATGGATGGCAAGCCGTGGATATATATAAGGGTTATGGAATTAAGGTGCGGCTAATACCCAATATACCCTTGTGTAAACTAATTAGCCTATAAGCCATTCATAAGCCCATTTAATTAATTAACTAAGCATGACCACTTAGTATTTATTCAAATTTCAATCCCCTTGTCATTCTAATTATTACATTATTCTATTTAATTTATCTAATTAAATCTCCTGAATAATGTTATTAAAAATTAGGGGTGTTAAAGGCACCCCTCCTTAAAGAATTTTTTCCTCGAAATTTAGTAAGGAATAAATACTAAACATATAAATCATCTATAATGACTCCTAACAATCATACAATTCTATCAAACTAGCAATTATCTATATAAAACTAATATAGACATACCCACAAAACAGATTAGGATAACTATCTCGAATCCTGTCCTCTATCTCCCAAGTACAGTCCTTCTCGTTGTCGCTCCACTAAACTTTCACCAACTTGACTGTCTTGTTCCTCAATCATTTCTCATCTCTCGCTACATCTCGAACTGGTTGTCTAACAAAAGTCAGATAGGCTCTACTATTAAATCTTCTAACCCTGTTGGAAGAATAGTAGTCTACAGATCATGCACATACTTGCGAAGATGGGACACATGAAATACATTATGGACACCTACCATACTGCTCGGCAATGCTACCCAGTATGCGAGCTTTCCAATCCTCTCTATAATCTGGAATGGACCAACATATCTCGGTGCCAAGTTCCTCGACTTTTCGAACTGTACCACACCTTTCATCGATGGTACTTTAATGAAAACCTTATCTCCAACTTAGAACTCTAGGTCTTTATGCGTCTTATCTGCATAGCTTTTCTTTCTAGATTGAGCTTTCTTCATCCTTTCTCAGATCAACTCAATCTTCTTTGACGCCTCTCTAACCAAATCTGGACCTAAGACCAATCTGTCTTCGATCTCCAACCAACATGCTGGTGATTTGCATGGCCTTCCATACAAATCTTCAAAAGGCGCCATTCCTATACTAGTCTGATAACTATTATTATAGGAAAACTAAACAAAATGTAGGTGCTCCTCCCAAGATCCACCAAAGTCCAATACACAAGCTCTTAGTAAATCCTCGAGTACCTTATTGACTCTCTCCGTCTGTCCATCTGTATGAGGGGTATATGCAGTATTTATCTTGAGCTTAGTGCCTAACATATCCTGTAAACTCTTCTAGAATTCACTAGTGGACAAAGCATCTCTGTCACTGACTATGCTACTAGGAACTCCATGTAGTCTAACTATGTTCTTCATGAACAACTTAGCTAAAATAGGTGCCGCCTGGTTGACTTAACCGAAATGAAATGGACACTCTTAGTCAACCTGTCAACTATGACCCATATATTTTCATTTCCTCTATTTGTACTTAGCAACCCGTCTATAAAATTCGTGGATATCGAATCCCATTTCCAAACTGGAATCTCTAAAGGCTGAAGCAACCCACTCGGCTTCTGATGTTCGGCTTTCACTTGTTGACAATTTGCGCACTCCCTAACCCATAAGCCAACATCCCTCTTCATACCTTCCTAATAGAACCTCTTCTTCATATCTTGATAAATCTTGGTCCCTCCAGGATGAATCGTAAACTTGGATCGATGACATTTTCAAAGAACTTTTTCCTCAAGTTCTCAACATTCAGAACACATAACCGTCGCTGCTTTCTCAACCATCCCCTCTGGTCAAGACTAAAATCTTTCAGATCATCAATCTCCAATCCAACCTCAAGCCATCTAACCTTCTCGGCTAATACTGGATCCTCCTTCTGCTTAGGAGAAATTATTTCGATCAACACTAGTTGAACTTCTAAACAGGACAACATGGTGGTACTCTGACTAGAACTTGCAGTCGATCTTAACTGCACACTACAAGTAGTCAAAGCTTTCAAATCCTTCCATTATGCCATCATAGCTAACACCACATTCTAAAGTCTTCTGCTAAGAGCATCCGCTACTTTATTACCTTTCACGGGTGTATACTCTATACCAAAATCATAAGCATCTAAAAACTCCAGCCACCTCTGCTGTCTAATATTCAGCTTCTTCTGAGAGTACTTGTACCTTAAAGACTTATGATCTGTGTATAGCTCAAATCTCTCCCCTAAGAGATAATGCCTCCAAATCTTCAATGCGAAGATCACCGCAACTAACTCCAAATCATGAGTAGGATATCTCACTTCATGTGGTCTAAGCTGTCATGAAGCATAGGGAATCACTTTACCCTTCTGCATCAACACAGCTCCTAATCCAGTTCCATATGCATCAGTATACACCATCAACCCTTGGTTTCCATCTGGAACTACTAACACTGGTGCATTGGTCAACAAATGCTTTAACTTATGGAATGCTTCCTCACATTTGTTGGACTAAGCAAACTTCACCTCCTTCCTAGTTAGCTTAGTCAAATCCGCTGCTATCCGCGAAAAATCCTTGATGAATCTCCGATAATAGCCAGCAAGTCCAAGAAAACTTCTAATCTCTGTTACGGTCTCCGGTCTCTTCCAATTATTAACGGCTTCGATCTTATCTAGATCGACTGACAACCCTTTCTCTGAAACCACGTGACCAAAAAACTTAACCTCTTTCTGCCATAAATGACACTTGGAAAACTTCACCTTTAGCTAATGCTGCCTCAACGTCTCAAGCACAACTCTAAGATGATTTTCATGCAATCTTTCATCTTTAGAGTACACCAAAATGTCTTCTATAAACACCAACACGAATCTATCCAAATACTCTCGGAAGACTCAGTTCATCAGATCCATAAAGAAAGCAGGTGCATTAGTTAACCCGAATGGCATTACTAGAGACTCATACGAACTATACCTAGTTCAGAATGCTGTCAAAGTAATATTGTTCTCTGCCACTCTTAACTGATGGAAACATGTCTCCAAATCCAACTGGGAAAACACTCTGGCTCCACACAACTGATCAAATAGATCATCTATTCTCGGCAAAGGATACTTATTCTTGATCGTTCTCTCGTTCAACTTACGATAGTCGATACACATCTTCAACAACCCATCTTGTTTTTTCACGAATACCACGGCCGCTCCCCAAGGAGAACTGCTTGGTCTAATAAAATTTCTTCCTTCTAAATCACTAGCTGCACCTTCAACTCCCTTATCTCGGTCGGTGTCATCCTGCTAGGTGGTCTACTTACAAGTTCTGCTCCTGGCACAAGATCTATCTAAAACTCAACAGCTCATTTCGGTGGTAGTCCTGTGACTAGCTCAAAGATATCGGCAAACTTTCTTGCTACTAGAACCTGACTTAGCCCTTTTTCCACTTCCATAGTGCTTAACAGAGCACAAATTCTCCGGTCAGAATTCTCTACTGAGAATATAATTCAGCTATGACTATCAGGGTGTCTTAGTGATATCTCCCCATCCTGCAAAATATCCTAGCCTCATACCTTCTCAACCAACCCATAACGAAAATGATTTCGAAACCTACGAAATCAAAAACAGACAAACTGCATACAAACTTATGACCTAACAAATCAACTTCTAACTTGTCATATCCCATCCCCAGAGTTGCATACACGCTTATTGGATTTGTAACCCTTAAGTAATAAGGTATGTGGGTTCTAAGAATAACATACCAACCAAACACTAGGATATAAATGAATGTGATGCACTGATATCAAATAGTATCCTAACTGGTATACTTTGAATCAAAAATGTACTTTCCATTATAGTCTTCCCCTTTTCAGCTGCAGTTGGTTTAGCAGATGATGGTCCAACAGCAAAAACCTTTCCCTTGTCTGCCCTGACCGGTTCTGGACACTGATTCTTATAATGCCCAACTTGATCATAGTTGAAGCACTTCACATTCTTCTTATCTGCAGCCTTCTTCCCCTTGCCTGACCGACACTCATTTGCATAATGACCCTTCTTGTCACACTTTTAGAAAACTAAATCAGCCTTCGCCTTCTTGGCAGCCTCCTCCTTCTGGGCTCACTTCTTCTTAAAGAACTTTCTCTTCTTTCCTCGAGAACCCTGGGTTTCAACTAGCTTCTCTCTAGCGCAAACAGCAAGCATCTCTTCATAGCAGATTACCATCTCCACAACCACATTATAATGATCACGGATATTTGTCAGGGTCGCCCTAGCAAGCTCATGTCTCAATCCCCGAATGAATCTCTCATTGCTCCTGATGTCAGTGTCTATAATAGCATGTCCATATCGGGATAGCTCATCAAACTTAGTAGCATACTCAATTACCGACATTTCTCCCTGCACCAAATCCATAAACTTCCTCAGTAATGCTGACTTTGCAACTTCAAATAAAAACCTCTGTTCAAATCTCCCTTTAAAATCTACCCAAGTCAACTCTTCTTCCGGAACCCTAGCAGTAACACTATTCCACAAATGAAGTGCAGACCCTAGCAACTGCCTAGAGGCCAACCTTCTCTTCTGCTCATAATCTAAACCAAAATCAGAAAAGATACACTCATAGTGCAACAGCCAATTATCTACCTCTATGACATCCTCCGTTCGCATAAACGGTTTCGCACCAAGACTGGTGTAATCTCTGCTCAGCTTAGCATATTCGTAACTGGAGCCACATGATTAGCTCCTGCAACATTTCCGGCAACTCTTGCTTGCATCATATTAACGAAGAACTGATACATAACCCCCATATCTACTAATGGATTTCCAGCATCCACATTGGCATCGGCATTTTGGTTAGCATTAGCCTGTTGACCTTGGTTCCTCCTGGTATTAGGTCGAACATTTCCGTTGGTTGTGGTGCTACCTCCACCAAGATTTCCTCTTCCGTTTCTTGCTTCAATATCTTCTTTCTCGTAAATCTGCAGACGAGCCTTAGTAAGATACAGAAGAACAGTCTAAGAGAGAGGGGAATGCGTACTTATATATCTATATGTCAAATACAAGCATGTTACTATAGCGTTATCTCAAACCCCGATCATATTTCTGGTTCATTGGATTATGTTTCAAAAAGCTTTTAGGTTTAACTTTTCTTTTATGTTTTCATAAACCAATGCCCTGATACCAACTTGTAACATCCCTTACTTGGAGGCCCAAAACTAACAGCTATGGATGCTGCAGTCATCCATAGTTATTAATCCTCAACGACCAAATACGATAATGTTAGATACATTGATACACAAAAACACATGAATATGGAAAAAATTTAAAACATCAAACAAGTTTCACATTCCATTTCAAATTTATTACATAATCCCACAATCATTAACCATATTAAGAGAAAGTATATTTATTACAATATACGCCAAGAGAAACATATGAAGGTGCCCCCTTGGATGATCAAAGTATATATAGGAAATTTTAACAATTTGTCCTTTATAATAGCAACACTGCGGAAAAAAGTAAAAGAGAATTCTAGATAGCTATCATGCCTCCTGCACGTCTCCGAAAGTTTATTTGTCTAAAGAGATACTTGAAAACCTCAACTCTCAAACTACTCAAAATCAATTGAGTACCTGAGAGTTTAAGGATGAACATAAAATTCGGGTCAGACATAAAGCCTGGTATGAATAAAAATCTACCATCTCAAACCATTTAGATATCCAGTGAGACCACGCCGCTTAGCAGAACAAGTTTTCCCCTCACTAGTATCCTAAAACCTTTATAAAACCATATACTGTGCTCTTGCATCCACAATGGTTAAAACAGTTCAAAACAATATGATGATATGCAAAACAAGTACATCAATTCTGGATTACCCATCCCCATTCATTTTGACTATCTATCTCAGTTATAGTTTTTAGGGTCACTATTAACCTATTAGTTTTCATGGGTTTACTAATAACATGTTTAATGTTTAAGGACTCCCTGTCCAGTTACATAGTTTTCATGGGATTACTAAGAACCTATTGGCCCCTACTAATATCTTTACTGTTTCATGTGTTCTCCCTGAACCTATTGGTAACTCCAATATCTTTCCTCTTATCCTAATTTTCATGGATTAACTAGGAACCTGTTGACTAATGTCAATACCTTAATCCAGATATATATATAGTTTTAATGGGCTAACTACAAACCTATTGGCCCTTGCCAATATCAAATGATAGTTTTCATGGGCGTACTATGAACCTATTGGCCCCTGCCAATATCTTTTCCTATACACAATTTTCATGGGTTTACTGTGAACTTATTGGACCCTACAAATATCTTTTCCTATACACAGTTTTCATGGGTTTACTATGAACCTATTTGACCCTGCCAATATCTTTAGTTATTTACTTCATATTCACTACTGGGTCAACCTAGCTGGTTATTCCGCCCTTCCCCAAATTACCGTTATGGGTTCACTACAATGTGAATATATATATATATATATATATTTGAAGAAGCAAAATAATAACATAACAATACCACTCCCGTAGGTTTAATATCCTTGAAATTATTTTTCATATGAAACATGGTTAATCCCTTTAACCTAATATTTTATCAAGGAAAGCTTCTTCTTAAAACCATTTCAAAACTCCTTTTTTTAGCCAGGGGTTTTTCTTATAAAATGAGAATGAGTAATTTGTTTTGAAAAACTAAGGCTTGTGAAACCTTCAAAACTTTGCTTTCGACCTCACTGGATAACCTCCTTCGAAAGCATATAAATCTCTTTTCAAAACATTAGGCCCCTGCCTTTCGAAACACTTTGAAACTTCTCTTTCGAAACCTTTCGAATGTAAGAAAGTATTACTCATTAACTCTTAGAAGCATAGCTTTGAAACCACTGAAAATACCCCTTTCAAAACCTTTGGAAGTATCTCTTCCGAAATCATTGGGCTTATATTTAAAAATATCATTTGGATCAAAGTGAATATAAATGAAAGTATCTCTTTCGAAACCATTCTTTATTATATAAAATTATTGGGGAAAACTTGATGGCACGACACCATCCTTTCGAAAGCTTCAAATCATTTAAGCAAAACACTAAAGGATAACATCGAACCCCCTTTCAAAGCCATTGCCTTCTAAACCCCTGGACCCTTTCAAAAGCATTTAGGAAGTGGCTTAATATAAGTTTAAAACAAAAACAACCCTTTGAAAGCATTGATGACTTTAATACACCCAAAAGGAGAAGAACATCGGCTGGGTTTCGACTTAGTTAGAACCACTACTTTCAAAAGCATTAATTTACACTCATTCGAAAGCTCTTACTTTTAAAACATAAAATGGCAACCCCTTTGAAAGCTATTTGAAAACCCCTTTCAAAAGCACATATTTTGACTCCTTCGAAAGCTTTAATTAAACAAAGGCAGGCGCTTAAATTTTAAAACAAACAAAGGTATCGACCCTATCGGAAGTAATGCTTTCGACACCATGCCTTCCGCCTTCATCCAATCCACTACGTACCATTTAAGTGATACCTTGTGTATTGGATTTGGCCTAGGTTTGTCTCGACTGAGATGGTTTCGACTTGGTCGAGGCGGAAGCATAGGGTCGAAAGGTAGCTTCTAAAAGAGGCGGAACATACTTTTTCTGGTAAAGGCTGAATTAAAGCGAATAAAAGCAATTAGTTTCTAACTGACCTGCCCACGTGTAAGCATGTGATTGGTTGCCTCAACTTTTCAAATTCTTTACCAAAATAACTGCCGCTTAATTTCAATCCAAACCAAGGTTAATTTAACAAATAAGCCCTTCCATTAACAAAACCAATATTGCAAATAAGTCCTTCTATAATAATTTAATTTCCATAGCAAATCACTTGGGAAAAATCCCCAAAAATTACAAAAATTCGCTTTCATCATGTTATCTAACATATAAAAAATTTTGACTCAGATTCTCAATATAATTTCTGAAATAAATTTCTAAACCCAATTAAATTATTTTCCTTCGAAAATTAATAATAATCTGTCCATAGCTTGGAAATTTATCAAAATTAAAACCCAACTCCAAAATCATGTTTTACATAACATTAAAATTTTCCATGGCATTTAAAGATCAATTTCAGTTACTTTTTCCCTAAAACCACTTAAATCCCATTTAAACAATCTTGTTTAAATCAAACAAATTATAATTCAAGCATATCATCATCCAAAACATCATAAAAATGAATTTAATCTTAAATCCGGAAACACATGATCATATAACAAAATAGAGATGGTATGAATTATTATTCACTTTGATTAAGATAAGGAGATTGGATTGAGATTTATTCCCCTTGCTTTAATTTCTTATCTTGATTTGAATTTCTCTTCTTTTCTCCCTTAATAATGACCGACTCCTCTTTTGTGTTCACGTTTTACGTTTTTTTGAAAGTGAGAAATATACGTGAATGGATGGCAAGTCATGGATATATATAAATATATAAGTATTATGGAATTAAGGCGTGGCTAGCACCCAATATACCCTTGTGTAAACTAATTAGCCTATAAGCCATTCTTAAGCCCATTTAATTAATTAATTAAGCACGACCACTTAGTATTTATTCAAATCTCAAACCCCTTATCATTCTAATTAATATACTATTCTATTTAATTTATCTAATTAAATCTCCTGAATAATGTTATCAAAAATTAGGGGTGTTATGCCTATTGAACTCGATGAAGGAGAATGAAGGGTGGTTCACATCTAGACCTTTGTGATTGTCGACGAGTATTCTACTTATAATGCCTTCTTAGGCAGACCGACCGACCCTACCCGACATTAGAATTGCTATGGCTGCATGGTATCTGATGATGAAATTACCAATGTAGAATGAGATAGGAGTAGTAAGAGGTGATTAAAGCGCTATAAGGGAGTGCTACATTATTGAATTACGTGATGCTAAATGGTGTGAAAAGAGAAAGAATGTGAGGTAGATTCTCCACATTTAAGAAACGCGAGCATAAAAATTACAGAACGGCCCCTAACTCAGGGACCATAGTCACTTCAACCAGGCTATAAACCCCAAGAAGAAGTAAAGGGTGATATGGGCAACACCGGTGGAGATTACGGTGGTTGTCCCACTTAACATGGATGACCTCACTCAGGTCTTGAAACTTGGTTCTCTACTAGGAATCAAATTGCGAAAGGAATTGATTGACTTTCTTTAACCAAATCTGGATGTGTTCGCTTGGACGCATTCTGTTATTTGCAAGATATCATCGGAGATAGCATGCCACACACTTAATACCGATCCAAAGTTCATGCCAATGAGGTAAAAGAGGTGCAGTCTATGTCCGAAGTGATTTGTTGCATTGAAGGAAGACGTGGATAAGCTACTGGCCAACAGTTTTATCCATGATGCAGCATATCTTAATTGGGCGTCAAACCCTATGTTGGTCCGAAAATCTAATGGGAAGTGGCTAACTTGCATTGACTACTCAGATTTGAACAAAGCCTGCCTGAAGGATAGCTTTCTATTATTCAGGATCAACCGACTTGTTGATGGAATGTGGGGCATAACCTGCTCTCATCTACGGATGCCTACATAGGGTATAATCAAATTATGATGCATGAACCAGATCAGGAGAACACCGTCTTCATCACTGACAAGGACTGTATTGCTATCGCGTAATGTCATTCGGTCTGAAGAACGCCGAAGCGACTTACCAGAGACTAGTAAATACAATGTTCAAGAACCAAATCGGATGAATGATGGAAGTGTATGCAGACAACATGCTTGTAAAGACGTAAGTGTTCGGAAACCATCTGGATGATCTCTCAAAGATGTTTGAGATCCTTTGGAAGTACGGAATGAATTTGAACTTACTCAAATGTTCATTTGGAGTTGCTTCAAGGAAATTTCTCGGTTCCATTTCGATGCATAGAGCATTGAGGCCAATCCTAAGAAGATTGATGCCTTATGAAATGTTAGAGCCCCGACAATAAAGAAGGAGTTACAAAGCTTAAATGGAAAGATCGTAGCATTGAGCCGATTTATCTCTAGAGAGATAGACAAGTGCATATCGTTCTTTGATGCATTAAAGAAGGGTAAGAAGAACTTTGAGTGGAATTAGGACTACCATAATGCTTTCAAAGAATTACTGTGACATAAGGAGACACCAAAGGTTATGTCTAAGCCAGTGGACAAGGAGGACTTATTCATTTACCTGGCGGTGTTTGCCTATGCATTAAGAACGCTCATGCATGAGAAAGCTAAGGTTCAACGACCCATCTACTACATTAGCAAGCGATTCACTGACGCTAAACGGAACTACCCGAAGTGGGAAAAGTTGGCATACTACTTACTAGTAGCATATAGGAAACTGCGACCGTATTTCCAAGCTCACCCAATTAAAGTGCTAAAAGATCAACCCTTGAAATAGGTACTGTATCGGCCCGAGACCTCAGGATGACTTCTAATGTGGAATATCGAGTTGAGCCAATATGACATGACTTGCCATCCTCAAAGAGCGATTAATGGACAGGCGTTGGCTGACTTCATCCCTGGGTTTGCTATTTGGAATGATGAAGAGGAGGACACAATGGTCATAATATCCCAATGGAAATTGTTCATTGACGACACATCAAACAAATTTATCTCAGGAGCGGGAGTTATGCTTGAAACTTCTGATGGACGATCAATTTTCTACACTCTGAAGCTGAAATTTCCTACCACTAAAATAAGGCAAAATACGGGGCATTGATAGCAGGATTGAATATTGCAAAGGAACTGGGAATAAAGACTCTGCATATCTACAATGACTTCCAACTAGTCATCTGCCAGGTTAGAAGAGAATATCAAGCTAAGGGCGCAAAACTTGCTCCTTACATGTCGAAATCTTGGGAGTTGCTCAACGAAATTGAACACTACATGATATCTTATATACCCAGAAAGGGAATATAAAGGCCGATTCCTTGGCTAAGCTAGCCAGTTCCGGAAAAGCACAATTGATGGAATTGGTTCCAGCAGAACTGCTGACTACTCCTAGCATAGATCAAATGGATGTTGATTGAGTTTTGTAAACTATAGAGGAAGTATAGTCATGGATAACGCCAATAAAGGACTATTTACTCAGGGGAATACTCCCAAAGACAGGAATGATCGAAAGAAGCTCCATCGAAAGGCACTACGATTCAAAACGTAAGATAGAGTGCTATATAGGAGAGGATTCTCTTCCCTCTTCCTTAGGTTTGTAACCAAAGATAAAGCTAGGAAGATTTTTATGGAAATTCATGAAGGCAACTTCGGGGATCACACTGGAGGGCAGACACTAGCAAAGAAAGTGCTCCATTATGGATACTTCTGGCTGATGTTGAATAAGGATGCAGCTGATTAGACGAAGCAATGTGACAGGTGCTCGAAATTCTTAAAGATTTCGAAGCCCCATCGACAGAAATTACACAGATGCTTGGTCTTAGTCCATTCGCGATCTTGGGAATCGACATTATCGGCGTGTTACCAATGGCGAAAGGAGGAGCCAAATACACTATTGTTGCAGTTGATTACTTTATGAAATGGACTGAAGCGGAACCGCTTACTAGGATCACTACTAAAAAAGAAATTAATTTTGTAACAATAAGTATTATTTACAGTTTTGGAGTGCCTTAGAAGATTATCATGGATAAAAGGACTCAATTCGAGTGTGCTAAGTTCAAAGATTTCTATAGGCAGTACCAAAACTAGAAGAGCTTCTACATAGCAGCGCATCCGTTAGAAAATGGGCAAGTGGAAGCAGTGAACAAAATCATAAAATCTACCATAAAGAAACAACTAACTAGAGCTAAAGGCAATTGGGTTGGTGAGCTTTCACAAGCACCATGGGCTTACAGGACAATGCACAGGTCTACGAACGGGCAATCGCCATTCGCCTTGGAATATGGTTCATAAGCTATGATTCTAGTGAAATTGGAAGTCCCTTCTTATTAAGAAGACACTTCAATCAGAGATAAAACGAGTAGCTACTACTTGAGACCCTTGATCAAATCAATGAGAAGCGGGAAGAAGCTGAACTGAGGGTTGCTGCTCACCAGCAGAGATTGGCACGACACTTCAATGCAAAAGTCCACAACCACACCTTTAAAATAAGGGAGCTCGTTCTAAAATGAGTTATCATGGGCACGGGAGCGCTTGGACCGAACTTGCTAAGAACCTATGTGATTAGTCAGAAGCTTGGAGATGGTACATTCAAGCTAGCAACCGTCGATGGAATTCTGATTCCATGTGCCTGGAACAATGACTTGCTATAGCATAACTACACTTAATCTCTTTATTTCTTATTTTCACAGATAAGCCATACAGAGGTACTGGAGGAAGTGTAAATCATGAGGACATGCCATTTCTTCTATTCTTAAATAAAATTAACTTCTTGAACTAATGGAATCGTGTTCTCGTATGTAAAACTATCGGGTAGATGGTGAAAATCAACCCATCTTTTGAGAATCGGCGTTGTTCCGACGATGTCGTGATGGCCCAAAACCGTCAGGTCGATGGTGAAATTGACCCCTGCCTTTTGAGAACCGGCATTGCTCCGGTTATGTCAAGAAGGCCCAAAATAGTCGGGTTGATGGTGAAAATCAATCCCTTCCTTCTGATAACCGACGTTGCTCTGGCAATGTCGGGAAAGCTCAAAACCGCTGGATCATTGGGAAAGTCGATCCTTGTCTTGTGAGAACCGACATTGCTTTGAAAACATCAAGAAGGTCCAAGCCCCTAAGTCGATGGGAAAATCAACTCAGACCCTTCAAGTTTGACATCGCCCAGAGACTATCGGTAATTAAAGAAATTAGAAAATGCCTGGAGATAGGCAATGACAAAGAGAAATCCACAGAACTGAGCTACTCATGAACTAGTTTCCAGTGATAGAAAATGGTATGCAATTATGATCTCAACATTGAACGTAGGAGAATTTGTTATGATGTAAAATGTCGATGACGCATCTTTATAATCTATACATCTAGAATGACATCGGCCGATCATTTCAACTTGGAAGAATCGAATGTAGCCAAGGAACTAACGACATTATAAATATAGTGCTTGGAATCAAGCAGTGGAGTCAGTAGTTCATGGAGAAAGGAACTACCATGCGAATCAGACTGGGGGACGTCGAAAGAATTGCTCATGATATCCAACCTTTCATAGATGCCCAAATCTTAACATTCGGCCAGGTGGATAGGGGGAAATACACCAACACTTGGTCAAAAAGAACTCGACTACACTCGAATGGGAATAGCCATAGAGTTCGCAAAAATCACAGTTCTGTTGCGGCAAAAAGAGTATTTTGGTAGTAAAAAAAGAGCTAAGTAACAGAATATAACAAGGCAACTAGAGGGAAAATGTCCACATGCACAAAGTTGCACTAAATAATCATATTACATGGAAACGGAAGTATATAATGTAGGTAATTGTAGTATAAGCAATCATATTATGTACACTGCCAGTCTTACATAAACATTCACAATACATATAATGCAAAGAAATATACAGAAAAGAGATTACAAAGGAAAATCTAATATTTCCTTACTAATAAACATTTATGTACAAGTCAAACAACAAGTTCCATACCCATACAATCATGGCCTATTGAAAGGAAAAGGACAAAATATAGACTCAACCACCACAACAAAAAAAAACTAAACGCTTAGCTAGCACACACTATTGATTCTTCCCTTTCTTGCCACTCCCCTACTGCCTTTACCAGTGTTACTCGAATGGGTCTGGAGCTTCTTCCTCCCTTTACTCTCCTTGCCAAGAGGAGTCTTGCCTTCAGAGTGGGTAGATTCATCGTCGATTGTAGTATGTGACTCCATGGACTGGCCTGCTGAAGTCTCAGTAGGCTTTATTTTAGGTGGCCAAATCTCTATTGCAAGAACCTTTTGTTGGATGCTTGTCGATTTTGTAGAGGCAAACTGGTCAGCTCTGGGTTCCTTCTTCACACTAATCTTATCCATATCCTACCTCAACCTCTCAGCCATAGTTTCGTGCTCAGTCAGGTCAGAAGAAATTTTAAAGAACACATTTTCCTTCTAGGATACAGAAATATCCTCAAGCACTCTATGGTGGCAATCTTCTCAAAGTCAGGACCTGGGATAGAACTAGAGACCGGAGTAGTGACAGTCAATCTCGTGGAAATGGAGGTGGATGAAGTAAAGATAGTTTCAGGTCCCGAAACTTGCGTAGTTAGAGATAGAGGAGGCAATTGAGGTTGTCCTACAAGTTGGCAAACGAAGTGATAAAGTTTAACGATGGATTCTCGTGAGAACTGAAGCTTCTTGAGGACCGGAGAAACAAGAGAGATACCTATAGCAGAATCCCTCTAAGATATAACGAATTCGCCTTCTTCAGTCCCAAGCTTCCGAGCTGGACCACAACGGGAGGAATGTGTGGCTCATGGAGTGTAGTTGATATTGAAGTCGAAATCCCATGTGCGGGTTTGGAGCCAACCTCCATGGATGTAAGAATGATCGCCGTCACTCTCTGGATTCTAATGTGGATGCTTCGTGCTGACCTAATGAGCTCGGGCCAATGATAGCTTTGGTAGCATCAGCAGCAGTAGTATCGGCAACCTATTTAGCTAGGAGAGCCTTCTAATAGAAAAAGATTTGATGTCCTCGGCATCGAGGTACACAACCATTAGCTCCTCCTCAAAGAGATAGTCTTCGGCCTACGTGGATCTGCATAATACATCCTCCTAAATGCCAGCAAGAATTTCGAGATAGTCATTCCTTAGCCATCTTAAGTTCTTGTTCATCACCACGTCGGTATAGAATAACAACTTGTCGACATTGAGTTCTTTGCTAGTTGTGGCCTTCACATCCTGAAGCTCTTTGACCTCTTGCATAGAAAGTGCAAGCTCAAGGTCATTGGCATCTTTTTCGATAGACAGCTTCTCCAACTCATTATCGATTTTCTTTTTCTCCTCATTGAATTTCTAGTTTTCCACACAAAGCCTTGCAAGTTCTAAAGCTTGTTCAGAGATAGTTTAGTCCCAAGCCTGAATAATCTCATCTTTTTTGGTAAGCGCTTGGGCCCTCTCGTTAACTAGCATCTTGAATCCGACACTCTTGGCTAGATCAGCTTTCAATTCATTCCTCATCACGACCTCGGCAGTGGCTTGGGCATGCTTTAACTCTTCCATCAAGCTATCACTACTGGCTTTTTTCTTATGTGTGAGGTCTCTCTCTGGCGACCTTAACCAAATCCTTATGTTATTCCTTGATCATTAGTGCAAGGTTAGCTCTCCCGGACTCAATGAATCAGATGTTGGTGTAGTTAATCTTGCTTACTTCAAAAAGAACTGTACATGGTTTCTTCCACTTAAATCCCTCATCGACGTGCTGCTTAATTCTCTTTAAGTTCTTCATCACTACCTCTTTTGGTGTATCTGAAATGTCTTGATCAAACTCGACACCATGTTAAAAAGAGGTGTGGAAATGCAGCTTAAAAGCTTCGAGGACCGGGCGGGAGAGTGAACGAGGGAGTGGAGATGCCCTTGGAAGAAGGAGGAACTGTATAAATCATAGTTATGGAAGCTAGAACTTGTTGTACAGAAGAAGTTTGAGCTTGTATATGATGTTGAACGTTAGAAGCAGGACCCAACGATCGGAGGAATCTCTATGATGTTAGGGTGCGTCGGGAGGCAGCTCGGCCTCGTCCTTCCTTTTCATTATCTCCTTCTTTCTCTCCTTGTCTTTTTCTCTATCAACCTTGTGAGCCTCATGAACCACACGGTCTTTCCTTCTCCGCCTCTCCTCATCAATTTCATAGTGACAAGGCGGATTAGGATCAGGAGTTTGACATATCTATTTACTGGCTTGGTGGGAAATCTTCTCGTAATAACCGTGACTCATTGAACCTAAAAAACAAAAAGGTAGTATAATAATCATGGCTTTAGAAAGCACAAGTATATGCTGGGAGGCACATTTGTGTTCCTAGTGAAGTAGTAACGCCGATGAACCACGAAGTATTTTATATGTCGTGTTCGCATGGACGTACGGATGGAGTTTCTCCACATTCAATTATACTTATTGCCGAAGAGAGGCAAAAGTCAGAGCCTGTGTCATTCCAAATGTCCTGGACGGTGAAATCGATTTCGCCAATATCACTTAAGCCGATGAAGATATCGCTAAAGCCACGGGTTTGAAGCAGAACCTCTCTTAAGGGTAACACAGCTTGATCTCTAGCCACATTAGAAGTCTCTACAGTGATGTACTCTAAACGAGGCAAGCTTGGAAAATGAGGACTCATATGGCGCACTCTAAATAATTCGCCTCTCCTCCGCTGGCATGATAGTCATTATCGCTATCCCCAATGTCTTCGCCTTCCTCTTCTACTATGAGTTCTTTTCCTTTTCTCCTCCTAACTTCCTCATTTTCATCCTCTTCAGGTATCGAAAAAATCCCAACTCCTTTTCCCCCTCTTCATGGGGCATCATCAATAGTTGCTTCTTCCTCCGTGTGAATTGCTCCTAAAGGACCTTCAGCCTCCCCTCATAGAGTCTCGTCGGAGCCGTAAGTGCGATTGGTGGTTCGAGCGAGCGCTCTGGAACTACTTGAAGGAGGAGAGTCAGGAATAGCAATTCGATTAAGGGACAAGCCACATCGTGAATATTCTCGTTGGCTATAAGGAAGGTAGTGGTATGTTGTAGGAATCCAATAGCTTTTAATCCCTTGATCATGTCTTCGTTCTCATTGCTATCTTCTCGATCCAGAATGCCTAAAAAGGAATAAACAAAAGGTTGAGGACCTGAGTCTAAAGAATTCAAGTGTAAGGAAGGTACAGTAAAGAATGATTACATCTGGATAATTAGAGTTGGTTAAAGCCGTACGGGCAGCGAATGTAGATATACTCATTTTTAAATGTCGAGCATTTGTAGTGAAGCTTTTCGATAACTTTGCACCGACACCAGGCTTCAATAATCATGAAGAAAGGGGTCTCCCATCTTCTGTTGAAATGCAATAGATAAGTAGGCTCGCCAAAAGTTGGCGTTTGGTTAAACCAATTCATGAATAGAATATAGAGCGAGCTTAAAAGAGCATATCCATTCGGGTGAATTTGGTACTGGGCCAGTCCAAGTTATTGCAGAACTATATGGAGGAAGGCATTAAAAGGCGGGACGACAGACCAAAGTACATGTATCGATTGCAAGTTGTATTTCCCAGTGTGGTCGGTGTGCAAAATCGGCCCTTGATGGGAGAAGCGCATCATCTTTAGAGATCCCATGTTGATGATGGATATTTTAAAGCATTCAAGTCGTCAAAATTGTTCGCCCTTGCTCTGACAGATCATGTAATATTCTTAAGCCTATGAGTTCATTCAAAGGAAGTGGTTGGTCTACTATCGGCTCCATTGGAATTATATAACCTCTCGATTCTGGTGTAATGGGATGGCCACGTCTGACATGAACTGTAACAACCCTGTTGTTAATTACCTGATTAATTAAGTTTAATTATTGATAATTACTTCTAATTTGCGATTTGTGAAATTTAACTGTGAAATTAAATCTGGTTTTGAGAATATTTGATTGGATTTATTTAAGGAATAAGTTTCATTTCTTAAAAAGGGATTTCAATTTAAATTTGAGATTTTATTAAACCAATTAATTAATTATGACATTTAAGATAAATTGTTAATATTGAGAATTTTTTTTAAAATGAATTTTACAATTAATATTTTATTTCATTTTATTAAAAATAATAAGAATAACTTATATTTTCAAAAGTTATATTTATGGTACAAGATATTTCAATATTAATAGATTTGAGAATTTTTAATTTGTTACATTAGTTTTGAGAAATTTAGGAAATTCTAAGTATGATAAATAAAATATTATTTAGAGTAAACTAGTGTTTTATAAATGATAAAATAAAATAGAAATTAGTAACACTATTTCTTATTAGGTTATAGGGTATTCTCTTGGCCTATGTAGGGGTGATTAGTAAAAGAGAAAATGAGAATATACGTACACTTCCTTCTCAATTTTCTCTTCAGCCAAAACCTGACCCCATCTTCTTTTATCTTGAAACCTTAGAAATCAAATTAAATTCCTAAATCAAGATCAAATTAAGGGGCTTTCGTATACTAATTAAAGAATAAGCAAGGTAATCTCCTTCAACCCATATTGTGTATATTGAGCCTTGTGTTTCATATTTTCTTGTGTTGATTTCCTTCTTGTTTGTAATTTCTGAGAATTATCCTAGGTAGAAGCTAAAAGATTTTAGCTTAGGGAAATATAGGTCTCTTGTATCAATTCAAGCCCAAAGGTGAGTTTACCTCACATTACTATCACTAAATAGAATCATGTTGCAGTTAGTAATTGGTTGAATCTATGATTGAATTGTTATTAAATTTCTTGCGTTAATTATATCTTAGGTTATGTAATTCTTAGTTTGTAGAAACCCTCATCTTTTGATCACCTTTAATAGCAAGTTGTAGTTGAATATATGCTTGAATGTGACTAAAATCAGTGCTCTAGATGTCAAAACAATCACTACCAAAGAATTCATCGCCAACAGATTGCCGGGGCGGGGGGGCAACCTGGAGCTGAGATAACTCCATGTTGCATCACCTTCGGTGGACTAATGGGGCACCACCGATGCACTGGTGGCGTGCACGCCTGGAGCTATTTCAGCTCTAGGTGCCGCCCCAACTCACCTGTCGCTTGCCTCATTCACTGCCATGTTTGTTCTTGTTGTTCTCTTGTGTTTTGTATGTTTGTTTACGAGAATTTTGATGTATATTTCCATTGATTTGCTAATATATGAAATATGTTTAGAGACAATATAGAGTTAGAACTTTATGGACACATTTCATGGCTATAATCTTGTGATGACCTATTATTTTGTTGTAGTGAATTCTCTTGTACTACATGGACTTTAAATCACTTTGATTCAAAGATTTGGAATATTATAAACTTATATCTATTTATTTTATGTAAAGAGAGTTTACTTTTGTTTACAAATATCAAACTTGTATCTAAATTAATCTAGTTTTTTATATAAATGATTTTAAGAAATAGTTATAGATATATATTAAGTATTTCTAGCATACATGGTTACGGATTTGGGGAATATAAACTTAATTTCTTTTCTAAATAAAATGGTTATATATCAAAATGGGTTTGGAAGAGTAATATATATGGTTTTATAAAATAAAAGGCCACTTAAGTATATATATACATATGGTTGTTTTACCAAAAAAAGTATGTGCATATATATATGGTTTTGATATACGATTTGTGAATAATATAATTTTATGGAGTCTTGAGACAATTACATATATATATATATATATATTGAGATCAAATGGAATGTACTGGTTAGTTTATCTAATGACAAATAAGGTATTTGGAAATCATTTCCTATATGAAGACTATAATATTGGATTTCTAAACTATAATCTTTTATAAGGTGAATGTTTTGAGAGCCTTAGTTCTATAATATAGGGAGTACAAATAATCGACTTAGTGTTACCGATTGGTTTTCGATTAATGCTACATTGAACATTGTACAACTCATTAAATAGAATGTTTGGGTGGAATTTACTAACCCATTTGCGAATACTCGAATTTCACCAGGTAGTATGTGATGCCTTGGTTAAATTCCTGTGATTACTATTAGGAAATATTTAACACTTTAGGGGTTTATTCTCTTTTAGTGTTTGGTGGGACCAATAGATCCTTAAGAGAATACAGTTTAGGTTTTTTGGAGTTATATGTAATGAGTGAGATTTACTAGCTTCTAGTAAAATACTTGAATTTCACCAGGCGATATAGGACGTTTTGGTTAAGTTCTAGTGATTACTGAAAGTGATAGTATTTAGCACTTTAGAGTATATTTCCTTTTGGTGTTCGGTGGGGCCGATAGATCCTTATGAGATATATCCTCTATGTTTCATGAGTTGATTTATTTCCATCTTTATTTGCCTTCTAACTCTTGTGCATGCATATTTCCATGAAGCCTCTTCATATTTCCATTCAAATTCCAACAAATAAAAATAAAACGTGCAAATAAATATTCTCAAAATTAATACATGCACAAAATGACCATTTTGCCCCTATATGAAGATGAATAAATGATGATTTGAAAATAATTTAAATTTTGGTTTAAACATGTTAAAATACCCTATATGCTCATTTATTTAATTAAATCAGATTAAATATGGAAGTAAAAATATACACATTTACGTGCATATCAAATACCCCTACACTTATCTTTTTATTCGTCCTTGAATAAACTAAAACTAAGATAAATCCACTTTCGTAGAAAACACGATTGCATTAAGCGTATGCAACAAGCCGTTAAACCTCTAGGTGTACCTAGTAGGACGAGTGCTATCTCGTGAGGGGAATACTACCCACAAAATGCTAATGCAACATGAAAAATTCCTAAATGCAAGATTTATTTACAAAGATATGAATGCAAGTTTTTGAAAATATTTACAAATACAGAATTTAATTTTAAATTAACTCGAATAAGTTAAATATATGTTCTGGTCATTATCAAGAAATTTAAGTCCTTTTACTTGTCAAAACTTCCAACAAAAATTAAGTTATTATCACATATAGACTCTAGTTCGGCTAGTTGTTTCGGTTGATAACACAGAACACCTATGAAATGGATTTTTAGTTAATTATCAAAGTTTTTCAAAGTGGTATATTCATTTCTTTTAAATAACAAGTCAAAACAAATAAGTGAAAATAGTGCTTGGATTTCAATTGCTTACTCTCCCTTTATTTGAAATTTTTATTGATATTAGCAATATTTACATATGCCTAACTCAGATAAACCGAGGCAAGATATACCACCCATGCACTGCCTTGCGGGCTTGCGTGAGGGGAATACAGAGCATGGCGAGTGTACACACAAGTATGTCCACCTATCGACTGCAGGCGTTATTAATGAAAGATTTTTTATATACATACACCTAACTCAGATACACTGCGGCCAGATATACTGATCATGCACTGCCTTTCGGGCTTACATGAGAAGAGTACAGAGCATGGCGAGTGTACTCACTTGCGTGTGAACACATTATTCTAGGTGTTACTAAAATATATACATATATACAAAAAAAATTGTTTTCGTTTTTTTATGAGGACAGAGTTTTACAATATCTTCCTAGCACCACTTAACTTAGAAGATAAAAAATGTTTCACTTTAAATCAACCACTCTTTTAAATATAGATTTTAATTAGGATATACTTCGTAATAATCACCCATGAACCTTCCTATATACTAGTTAAACCGTCATTACTTGTAATCAAACTTTATTTTTATTTTTGTTAAGACAAATAAATTTTCAAAAATTTCAATTTAATAACCAAAATCCTATACCTATCCCATAGAGTTTCTTTAAAAGTAAATCAATATGCTAAAAAGAAAGTTTGTTTTTGGCTTTTTTTTTTGAATTTTGGAATTTTGGAAAGAAGATGCAAGAAATAAACCATGAAAAATCAAAAATAAACATGAGACTACCCCCACACTTGATTATGACTATGTCCCTACAATCAACCCAAGTGAAAGGAGAAAAATAAAATAAAAATAAAAATATGACTTATATTTACATGAAAATGAAAAGATTATTATTTACACAACCTTAAAAAATATGCCGTTAAAGAATAAATGAAACGGTCTTCCGAAGACCAATTCATTTGTCTCATCAAGTATGAGAGACATAGTTTAAGCACAGAAAACCAAACCATAAAAGATTTCAAAGTTGAATGTTGATTTGGAAAAACGAATGTCGTTTTATTAAAAATCGTATAAGTTGTTTTATTTTTAATGATTTTTGGAGTAGATCGAACAATAGGTTGAAGTTCAAGTTTATTTTCACCAAATCGAAAGTCAAGCTTATCATTACAATTTCTTCAGAATTGTTGATTTCAAAATCAAAATGGTGATTTAAATCCACTCCTTCAGAATTCAACAACTCAGCTTCGGAGAAGTCCAAAAAATTTGTGTTCACTAAATTCATCTTCCTTCGTTGGATTATCAACAACTTCATCGCATGCATCAATTTCAAAATCTAAAGTTGTTGCATTCAAATTTTCAAAATCGGAAAAAAGAAGATCAAATTTTAAATTTGGTTCCACACTCTCAAAAGTATTGAAATCCAACTCAATTACTGCATCTTCAACAACTTCATTAAGATTGTCATTTTCAAAAGTTGTTATTTGAAATCCATCAATTTTGGTAAAAGGTGGATTATTAATTGACTCATCACACGTTGGGATTTGATTTTGTTTCTCACATTGTTTCATATATGTTTCAAATAACAAATCCATGCGATCTTTGTGAATTTCTTTCATTTGCTGAACAAAATCAAATTTATAATTATTAATTTAAGATTTTTCAATTTTAAATGTTGAGAACGAAAATTGTCCATTTCACCATAATTGAAATTATTCTCATTGCCAAAATCATTTAAAAAGTGGTTCACATTACCATTTGACTTTGAAATTCATTTTGGAGTTCGAAGTTGTATTGGCATGAGTTATAATTGAAATCATTTGAATTTTGAAGTGAATTCATATTTTGATAATTTTGAAATCCTTGACTTGAGTTATTGCGCTGAAATGAATTACTCAAGTTATTTATCATTTGATTTTGTTATTCAAGTAAAGACCAAATCGTTTCAATACTATTTTCAAGAGTTGAGGGTTGCTCATCATTTTGAAAGCTTTGTTCTGCAAAATCCAAATTGTTTATACCATAGTCGTTATTAAAATATCCATAAGAGTTTGATGTGAAACTATATGGATTATATTGATTTTCACAACTATTGCAAAATTCTGGCGAGTAAGAAAATTCGAACATTTTCAAGAATATTTTTTAAAAGGAAAAAGTACTTACCAAAGAGAAATTATTTTTCAAAAGGAAGATTTGATTTTTGGATTTTCAATTTTTTTTTTTTTGAAAATATTATTAATTTTTTTTGGATTTTTGTTTCTTCATAAAAACTAACTGAATTTTTTTTTGGATTTCTTTTTAAAAAAAACTAACTCAAATATTTTTTTGGATTTTTGATTTTTATTGAAAATTTTTCAAAGGAAAAGATTTATAAACTAATTTAAGGAAAATTTACACATTTTTTCAGTTTTGGATTTTGTATTTTTTATTAAAAAATATGCATGAAATAATGCAACTAAATGAATGCAAAGGACTTAATTACAAATTTGTTGTTGTTATCCCGCCTTTTGGCAAGGCCGTGATACCAAGGAATTGATTAGAAATCGGTTACAGTTCATCCCGGAAAACAGTTACACCCAAGTTCGCTATGGATACTGGTAAATTTTGCCCGAGTTCAGATCGAGCTACAATTGACACGACACGAAAATCAAAGCTATGAAAACCAACCTTCCAAATTTCGAGTCAACCCGAGTTCGCATACTCGAGATACGATCGATACAAGTCAAGGAAACCAACTCGTTCGTACCCACCATTTCGTATCGATCAAGCCACATCCATCGTTTTGCATCAGTCGATTTCGTACCATCACATATCTATCTATTCGTATCCATCGCCATGCAACCGTCTTGTTCGTATCCATCGAAACAGTCTTCTTCGTATCCATCAGTAGACAGGCTCACTTCGAATCGGTCGGCTATTGTCTACTTCGTATCCATCAACTACAACGCGAGTGTCTAGTTCGTATCGATTAAGTTTCAACATGCTTCGTATCGAACAACATGCAATCGATCGATACGAACAGAACAATGGAATCGATCAATACGAACAGAACAATGCAATCGATCGATACGAACAAGGAAACGCAACCGATCGATATGAACAGAACAACGCAATCGATCGATACGAACAAGGCAACGCAACCGATCGATACGAACAGAACAATGCAATCGATCGATACACATAGAACAACGCAATCGATCGATACGAACAAGGCAACGCAACCGATCAATACGAATAGAGCAATGCGACCGATCGATACGAACAAAACAATTAAGATCGATACGAACGAGGCGAAAACCTTGGAAATACTTGGTCGATTCGGCATGAAATGTGGATCGATCCTAGAAACTAGCGCCATGTCAACTCGCAGGCACATGCTCAGACTGATACAAATAGATCGATACAAAGGGTATCGATACAAACTAAACAGCCTATCGAAAACTCGAATTTGCATCGATTATAACTCACAACCTACAAGTCCAAATGCCACCAAATTTTCACAGGAGCTTACGTACAACCTAAAGAACGTCCATGCCCAATTTCGACTCGATTGGACCAAATCTTGATCGATACAAAATTCATTCGTATCGATCACGGACCGAGTGCAAATCACGTTGGATCGATCGCGTGGGCCCACCCACGTGCCAGAAGAGGTCTCCCGAGATTTGAGCGAGATATTTGCAGCCTACGCCTATAAATAGCATCCCAGAACCTATAGAAAAGGGATCTTTTGGCTCTTTGACGTCCAGACTCTACCGAATTCACCATTGTACTCGAATTTCACTGTTGTATTCGAGTTTTACTGTTATAATCAGCTGCAACCAGCAAGAAAAAGTTAATAAAGATCAATCATTTCATAGTGGACGTAGGCAACACGTCGAACCACTCTAAATCTCTGTGTTCTTTACTATTTTTCTGATTATTGTCTGGAGTGTTTGTTTGATAATCCTCTTTTTACATTTACTTTCTTCATTTTATCTCTTCAAACACTTCCAAAGAGTGTTGTGCCCAATTTTGGTACAAACAATTTGGTGCGTTCACTGAGGGACACAGTTTTTCTCCTGCTTATTGGATCTACTATCGGTATCGGATTGCACAAATCTAAGAAGAAGATCCCGATTTCAAAGATTAAAGTTCTTCCATCCTATTCAGATTTGCATCAAGTCTAGGAAAGAGCTTCGCCATCCACCATGGTTAACACAAGAACTACTTCAACTGCCGCAGACCCAGAAGGACGGGACAAACAGAATCCCATACAACTGCCTCCGATTGATCAGAATGCTTCTGGACCATTAGATCCGCAAGACCCTATTACCAGGGAAGAATTCCATATGCTAATCAAACGAGTGTTGCATGATGTGCACGAAGGAGAATGTGGCGATCACACCGGGGGGCAAACCCTTGCCAAGAAAGTTCTCAAATATGGATACTATTGGCCAACCGTAAATCACGATGCATCAGATTACGACAGAAAGTGCGACAAATCCCAGAAGCATGCTCGAATTCCAAGGGCCCCACCTATCGAAATAACTAAAATGGTCAGTCCATGGCCGTTTGCAGTATGGGGCATTGACATTATTGGCTCTCTACCTCTAGCCAAAGATGGTGCGAAGTACGCCATCGTAGCAGTTGATTACTTCACCAAGTGGGCGGAAGCTGAACCCCTTGCAACAATTACAACACAGAAGGTGATCAACTTTGTAGTGCGTAACATCATATGCCGATTTGGTCTCCCACATACTATCATCACTGATAACGAGACCCAATTCGACGGTGCTGAATTTAAAAGACTTCTGTCAACGATTCCACATTCAGAAGAAAATCTCCGCAGTCGCACACCCTCAAGCGAATGGACAAGTCAAGGCTATTAATAAAGTTATAAAGTCTATTCTGAAGAAACGACTAGAAAAGGCCGGATGGAAGTGGCTCGATGAACTTCCTATGGCCTTATGGGCTTACCGAACAACCCACAAGTCTGCGACCGACCATACTCCATTTTCTCTTTCTTATGGTTTGGGGGCTGTTATTCCAGTCGAATTAGAAGTGCCTTCTATGTGACATACTATGATCTGAAGACAAATGCTATATTACTTGCCGAATCTCTGGATTTATTGGATGAGAAGCGTGAGGAGGCTGATTTGAGGGTAGCCGCATACCGAAGTCGAGTCGCCCGATTATATAATGCCAAGGTCCGACCTCGAACCTTTGAACTCGAAGATCTCGTCCTTAAGGGAATTTATCCGGTCCCTTCGCACATGAAGCCAACTTGGGAAGGGCCATATGTTATCGAACGAAAGCTAGGAGATGGTACATTTAAATTATCGACCGTTGACGGTCTCACTCTTCCGAGAGCCTAGAACAACGAATGTCTTCGTTGCTACTACACATGACAGGCTCTGTTTATTTATTCGTTCTATATTTCATTTGCAATTTGTTTCTGCATTTCGAAATTTGAATTTGTAATAAGGCAACTGATTTTGCCGTATTTTCTTATTTCAGCAATAAAATGCAATCTTTTCGAGCAAGAGCTGTGATCTATCGAATGCGTCATACAACTACACTATGCACGGAGAGCTAAATTCCACCCGATGGTGGAATTTATTCAAATAGGGAGTGACTGTGATACGACCAGTTACTCACTAGATGATACCCGAGCTCGGAGGCAAGTCATCACACTAAAGTCAAAAAAGGATTGATACACGACAATCCTTTAACCAACTCCAAGTTCCCAGAGTGTGAACTGGACTATAAACTTACAAATACGATCTTGAAGAGGGTAGATCCGTCCACCTAACGACTTCACTCGTATATTGACCAAGTTTGAGGAGGATGGACCCATCCATCTAACGACCTCGTTTGTTAACTCAGGGTGGATATGAACCAATCATCCACGATCCTGATAGATTTGTCGTTCCCGGAGTGCGAACGAAATCCTAAAGCCTGAACAGATGTGACTGACCATCTTTCGGCTAACTCCAATTTCCCAAAGTGTGAACTGGAGTATAAACATTGACTAACTCCAAATTCCCAGAGCGCGAACTAGAGTATAAACATTAACTAACTCTGGATTCCCAGAGTGTGAACCGGAGTGTCAACATAAACACCAACTCCAAATTCCCCCAGCGCGAATTGGAGTATAAACGTTGACTTAAAATCCCCGGAGAGTGGATTGGAGTTTGAACACAAATCGGATTAGGATTGACCGTCCGTAAAACAACTCTAAGTCCCCGGAGTGTGGTTTGAGTGTTAATGCAAATCGGGTGTGACCAACCACCCACTAATCCATCTAAAGTCCCTATAGTGTGGACATTGTTGCAAACATCAAGCGAGTGTGACTGATCACCCGTGAAAACCACTTAAGTCCCCGAAGCGTGGACGTATCCTTGAAACTCAAGCAGGCAAGCCCGACCGCCGACGTGCGAATGCAAATCCCCGGAGCGTGGATGCAATCGTCAATGGATGAACGAGTGCGATTCGACCACTCGAATTTCTTTATTTCAGCATCAATTTGACGACATTAAGCTCGATGAGTTGAAAGTGGAGTGCAATTGCCACTTGACCTTACAATTCGTCCCTGAAACTAGGGGTAGAACTTAAGCGTCAATCACTGACTGAGACAGTGCAACATCGGAGTCCAACTTGACGTTCAGTCATCACTCATAGTCGTGATTTCAGGACTTCAAAAATAAACTCAGATCCAATCCAACAGTAGGAACTTCGCAAGCGTACCGGACTGGAGTTAAAATGCTGAAACACTTAAGCAATTAAACAGAAGTCGAGACTAAAGACAAAATGGAATTTCATTTCAACTGTTTGTAGAAGGAAACTAAGTACAAGTTTATCCAAAAAATTCTACTAGCAGGGGCCGAGGCTGCATCTATACACGACCAACAAAAGAACAAAAGAAATTCCTATCTATTCAAAAAAGAGCCATAGAGGCGTATCTACTCTCTCTTCTTCTTTGGTTTCCTCTTCGGTGTGGACCCGCTGGAGCTCTCACTCGGTTTTCTTTTTGAGCCCTTGCTTTTCGGCTGCCGATCTCAAGTCAGGGGAATTATATCAACATCCTCCTCCGAACTCAAATGTATTGGAATGCTTCTTGGAGGCGGAGTCTGAGGGACAGGATCAACAGAAGGAGGTGGGGCAGGCACACTCATCTCAATGACCGTTCCTCCCAGAGATATCATCCGCAAAGGAGCCGGACCAGGTCCAGCCATTCCACCGCCAAAACCGCTGCTCCGCCCGGCTGCCGCCTTCTCAGCATCGATTTCAGCTAGGATTTCCTCCTCATGAAGTGTTTGCGCACCGCAGGAGACTCCCGCAGTTGGAGCCGAAGAACTTGTCATTGGAACGCTTCCACCCATAACGAACGGCAAGTCTGCAAAGGGGTCACTGTGATGACCGAGGAGTTTCTCCATCATCTGCTCATCAAAAATAAGTGTGCTCCCCTGTGCTCCATCAGTCGGTGCCGTGGTCTTGTGGTGGTTGCTTCAGTTATAATGGCCTCATGCATATGATGTGGTTCTTGAGTGGCAGGAGGCACGACTGGTGTAGCATCAATCACTGGATAAAAGAAAAAGAAGAACTATTAATAATTACTTCGAGTGAGGCTTCCGATTTCGGATAAGCATAGAGAATGTTCGGAGTACCTTCCTCGGTTTGACTTGTCGGCGGCTGAACGACCTCAGAGATTTTCTCGCTAGCTTGAGATAACTGCGGCTGATACGGGTTGTAAGCAGGAATGGATTGAGGATCAACCGCAGGTGTGGATTCGGGCTGAGTCGGCACGGGAGTTTCAGAACTTGTATCATGATGCTCGGCACCAGAGCCTTCTCCAACTTCCAAATGCTAAGCGCCAAGCTTCTTCTTTTCATATAAGATCATTGCATCATGGAGAACTTTCCGCTCGTCCTCGCTCAATACCCGGTTCTCAAGCTCGAACTCGTCAATTGATTCAGCTTGGTGCATCTCCTACCAATCGGCCCAAGGCATTGTATTGTAAGTGATGAGGAGATCTTCGATATCAGCCTCTATCCTGGACTCCGCCATTTGGACTTCCTCCTCGACCTTAGTCTCCACCTCCCGAACCTTAGTCGTTGCAGCATCCCGTTCGCCCCGAAGCACTACGACCTGGTCACATGCTTCCTGAGCTGCTCTATTTGCATCATCCTTTTCCTTGATGATTTCAGAAAATTTGGCTTTTAGCTCGTTGAGTTCTTTTAGAGCAGCATCCCTTTCAGCGGTAAGCGTGGTGTTTCGGTGGCCCATCTGCTCCACCAAAGTGAAGTGTGTCCGCCTCATCCTCTCCATAGCCAAGTTCACCTCGTCCGCCTTTTTGGTGGCCTCTATTTCTGATTTCCGAGAGGACTTGACTTCATCGTTAAGCACTTGGACGATGCGGTCTTTCTGGGCGAGATCAGATTCTAACTTTTCGATTATTTAAGCCCGCTCGAAAGCCACCGCTGATGCCTTATTTGTAGCTTTCATCTACTCCTTATACTATGTATAAATGTCATGAATATAGTCATGCATCGTGGTCTCTGCTTCCGATGGAAATTTCTTTAAGTGAGAGGGGAAGATTAAGCCGTCAAAACATATGTTCGGGAAATCTTTTCTTAATTGGGCAATCCTGATAGCCTCTTCCCCAGTGGGCTCAGTGATGGCTTGTTCAGCAACAGTGGGAGGTTCAGCCTCAGTCCTACGACGTTGAGACTCAGACCTTGGAGCATGGGAAGATGGCTTTTGATGTGGAGGCTCTGGGGATGTGTGCCGTGAGTAGAAGGTTGTGTAGGGAGTCGAGGGGGTGGAGAATGCGATCGGAATCGATATCTCTGTTCTCTGTAATCTCTATCTCTATCCCTCTCATAGCGTTATTGACTAAAATAACCGCGATCGCGGTTTCTATCATCCTCCCTCCGATGAGACTCATAGTATGAGCCGGATGCCTGACATGCTGAGCGGAGGCTGCCGAGCATGGAATCTCGTCTAGTCATTGAATCCGTAAAGAAGAAAGAGCAGCAGAGTTACTAATTTATTGAATTGAACACTTATGATTGTAAATCGTGTAGCGCCGTGAAGTGTATATGTGTGTGCAACCCCCGACCAACTGGTAATGTCAGCCGCACTGATGGGTAGAGACTCGCTTAATTCTAGATCGCTTTGAAGCCCCTCCAATCTGATGTCGTGTTGAAGTGACACATAGTCTGGAATCGGAATATCAGCAAGTCCTTCAAAAGGATTCTCTACTAGCGAGGGAGTAGCCTCCGAAATTCTAACGTCGGAGGCCGGCAGGGACACAACTACAGATTTCCATCTCGAAGATTTACGACGTTTGTGTGCAACTGCCTTGCCTTTTCTCCTTCCCTCTGAACCCTGAAAACTATCAGAAGGCCCGGCCACGGGTTCGTCGTTTGTAGGCGTAAGTTCTTCATCACCTTCCTTAACAATTACGACTCCTGGTGCTTTGCGCTTTACCCGCTTCGTCGGGACTGCCCTAAGCGTTCCCTCTAGTCTGATACTTTGGTTTCATTCGATTAATCCAAGAATTCTTAAGTTCCTATCGGTGAGCACCGACTCGATTTCTCTCATCTCGCCTGGAACTTCTTGGAGGACCCGTACTATTTCTTTAAAATGCACGCCCTCAGGTTGTGGAATTATAGTTGTAAAGGAAAGAAGACATTAGTTTTAATATTAGCTATGATTATCTCATTAACTACTAGAAAATATTGCAGCACTTACGTCTGACTAACCATCGGCTAGCAAATCCTGGAGGGCATCGGACATAGAACCACTCGGGTTTAAAGTAACTCAGTCTGGTCCAGGAGCCGGTCATGACTGCCTCTAGGAATGTGAACGAGGGACTATCTCCCCAACTCTTAACGTTGAATAAGTATCTAATTTCGATCAGGATCGAAGGTCAGAAAAGATGCTCTATAAATACAATAAACAGACTGTCGAGCAGAGCATATCCGTTCGGGTGTAACTGTGATGGGGCGATTCTAAAGAAAGACAACACTTCTCTAATGTACTGATTAAATGGAGGAAGTGTTCCCACTGTACATGCATGGCGATTAAAGGTCGTAAACCCCTCTAGAGGAGCATGCGGTCTATCATTCAGTCCTGGTAATAATACGTTGTCCAGCGGTAGACCATGCCTTAGACATATTCGTCCCAGCATATCTTCGGAGATGTTAGACGACACTGAATCTTGTGGATTCATAATAAACGTGGCACCAGGCAGCTCGTTCGAAGCTGGATCTATAACTTCGGCCACGATGGCCGGTATCCCAAGGACAAAAGAGGATGAACTCTGAAGCTCTTGCTGTTGAGAACTTGTGGATTCCATAGCTAATCAACTTATTAAAAACCATCAATAGATGATAATAAGCCCGTGTGTTCCCCAGTGTGAAGTGCATGAATGTGTTGTGTAGTGCAGTGCTACATAATGATTTAAATTTCTTCCAGTTCTAAAGATGTTAAAATAACCAGACTTCGAGATTCAACTGGAGTGACCGTCATCGCTGACCGTCACAACCGTGCCATCCTGACTTCGGAGAACGATCCGTGCTGGAGTTCGTTAAGTTTGTCAAATTACAGTTCCATCGACGAGCTTCGAAGGGCAGTCAAATATGCAATTACATAGTTATGAACAGTTATGCAAGGCTGAAGCTCGCCGGAGTCAAATGTTCGAATATACAAAGATTTCTTATCAGTCACGGTTTGAACATGAATCGATCACCAAGAACAAGTTCATTTTGGCCATGGCAGACATTAATTCGTATCGATCATGGAACATCGTTTCGTATCGATCACCAAAGGTTGATTTCATATCGATGCAAAGTCCTTTGGTTCTTATCGATCGCCAGGCCCGATAATTACGAATGCCAACCATTGACAGATTGATACGAACGTACACTCAGCCATCGATACGATACAACTCATACATTCGATACGAAACTCCCGTGTATCTGATGTGCACGTAAATGTGTATATTTTTACCACCATATTTAATATATTAAAATTAAATAAATGATCATATCGGGTATTTTAACTTGTTTAAACCAAAATTCATATTATTTTCAAATCGTCACATATTCTTCTTCATCTAAGGGCAAAATGGTTATTTTTGTGCATATATTAATTTGAGAAAATTTAATTGGAAATTTCTATATTATTTTATAGGAATTTGGCTTCATATACAAGTGGTTTCATGAAGATGTATGCAGTGAAGATAAAGAAATGAAGATGGAAATAATTCAAAGGCATGATAATGGAGGACCCCACGTACCCACCTACCCACCTACCTTAATGTACAAATTAGAGGCTAATGCACATGCTTATGGAACTAATGGCTTCATGTACACTTAAATGATGATTAGTAGAAGCTAATGATTACTTGGCCTCCACACTTTCTCAAGGGTATTTTGGGCATTCCCCAAAAATATGAATTAGGGTTTAACACATGTATAAAGACCCCTTATGTTTCATGTAACCCTCTTCTTAGTTCCTCTTAGTCTCTCTTTTAGGCTCTCTTCTCTTAGTCTCTTCTCTTAGGAAAACAGAAAGAAAGCTCTCTTTCTCTTTTCATGGCTACTTAGCCATTTTTATTTTATGTAATCTTCTTTTCTTTTTATGCAATGTTAATTATTGTTTCCTTTTACTTACATGTTCATTTCCTTTCATGCTAGTAGTGTAGATTTTCTTTTATGCAAGTAGATTAGTTTTTTCTTTCATTTAGCTCTCTTTTCCTCTTTGTTTGTTCTATGTTGCAAGCTATATTTGTTGATATGATAACAAATATGAGAAGCTAAACCCCTTCAATTTAGGGGTAATGAAGCTCTCTAATTATATAGCTTCAACATTTTGATAAATGTTATGCTCTCTTTTTGTGCTTCATGGGAAATGATGTTTACGTAATTTTGTGCTTATTATTGATTTTGATAGCTTATGTTGTTCAAAACAAATAGGTTATGCTTAGTCATATGAATCACAAATTGCCTCTTCATCTATATATGATTATGTCAAAGAAGTGAATGTTTAAATCAAAATTTGATGGCCTATATTTCTAAACAATAGTTAATAGGCCATGCTTAAAATAGATTTTCATTTTCAACTTTGTTGTCATTTTCATGAGAATTAAAAGTGGTTTAAAGGTTGTGTTATAGTTTGATGGCTTATGTTGAGCTAATTAATAGCACAAATGAGCCATACTTATGATAAGCACATCAATTAAGCTAACTAATGACAAAGAAAAGAGAGATCATAACTTCATTTTGTTGATTTATGTGATCTAGAGAGTGGAAGTTGCCCCTAAATTGTCTTAACACTCTCATATTTTTATCTATTTTCTTTTAGCTTGTTTTTACTTTCTTTTAGTTAGTTAACTAATTTTCTAATTCTCTAGCTTAACTTTCACTCGACTTTGGTTTAATTTGATTGAATAGATTTTTAAAATCATTAATTCCCTGTGGATCGACCCGTATTCGCCACGTACTACAAGTCTACGCCGTGCGCTTGCGGTTAGATTTTAATTTGAAAATTTTCGACGGTTTTCTAGACCGATAGAATTTCCATCGATTAACAGTATCCAAGATATATACGAATTTCTCCCTCGTCCACAATCGATACTAGAAATTTTGTTCGTATCCCTCACTCCATCACCCCTTCTTCTTCCTCAGACAGATGCCATGTCGTTGCTCATCCTCGACCTTGCTCCGATCATCTACGACCTCCTCATCACCAGAATCGGCCGTGGATACGGATGGATTAGCAATTGGACTCGAGTCTCATCGTTCTTAACGCAAGTTCTTCAATTAATTACCTAATTTCGAAAATTAGTTCAAGGGAGTGGAGGTTTGGTTCGATTCGAAGGCGAGAACAGTTTTCTTTTTCTCAATCTCTCTATTGATACGAAGGCAGTATATGGAAACGAA
This sequence comes from Allium fistulosum, assembly GCA_030737815.1. Taxonomy (NCBI): domain Eukaryota; kingdom Viridiplantae; phylum Streptophyta; class Magnoliopsida; order Asparagales; family Amaryllidaceae; genus Allium; species Allium fistulosum. The sequence goes on along the minus strand of CM060901.1, from coordinate 1,338,471,410 downwards.
CACAAGTGAAAATTTTGGCTAAGTCCTAAACGCTTTTATATGGACCTAAGGACCGAAGAGAAACGATTCGCCTCCCAGTTGTCTTGACCGGTAGACACAGGTTTCTCCCATGATCGATACGAAAGGAGCTATTTGTATCCATCAACTCGAGTCTTATCGACATACGAGTCCATCTTAAACGCATCGATACGAACTACTTTATTCGTATCCATCAACGTATAGCCCATGAAAACTCGTTGTTAGCACCAAAATTGGTCACTAACCTCGTTGAGAAAGATTGTGTAGAGATGTAAGTGATGAAGTTAAATTAAACAAGGAAGAATATGCTAATTTAAATGCAGAAGGTAAGAACACCGGATTTATAGTGGTTCAGCGTAATTGCCTACGTCCACTTTGAGTTTTGATCTTTATTTCTTTGACAAGTAGTTGAATACAGATACAATCCATATATTGATGACTTGAATACCAGTTTGAATTAAAAAGAGGAGAGTATAAAAAATGGCAGAGTCTCCCAGTGTTCTCCAAAAAAGGTCCATTTCATTGTGCCCCTACCCTTCTATTTATAGAGGAAGATGGGTTGGACTTCCTTCATGGGCTTAGGAACAAGGTGCCTCTGCCCATAGTGGGTGAATCTGCACACCAGGCCAGGCAGGCCGAATGCTCTTGCTTTATTGTGGGCCTGATAACTTGCTACCACCTCCAGTCTCTCCTTGATCAGAATCTTGTCTAGTGCTAATGATAATTTCTTCAACCGTTGTTTTGTAACCGGGCCAAGATGCCGGTTAACACTTGCCCCCCAAAGTGTGTCGTGTGAAGGAACACAACACACTTTGAATCAGCGAGTATTCCTTGTCTTCAAAAAGAAATCCACCATGTTTCTTGAATAGTCATTATCCTCCAATTTATCCTCCCAAGGTGTTGTATCCTTCTTTGGTCATCGTGATGCTCGGTCGATTCCCAATATTATAAATCCAGGGTTGTAGTTCATTAGTGGCCATCCGTGTCTGATTCTGTAGAGCTAATAAGCTTCGGCTATATGATCTAGTCTTCTCTTAATAACCCTTAGTGAGAATTCAATTTCTGTTGATTTCAAGAAGTCGAACTTTTTCGGACGTACACATGCACGTTCGGGTACATGTTCTTGCCATTGGCTCTCGGATGCGTTTTATATGCTCATAAGTCGTCGCCAACTCCATCCAGTTTAATTGTAATTCAATCGCGATTCCTTATTTGTATTTTCTGTGAAATAAGGGTTGCAATCAGCCACTTGAGGAGTTTTCCAAACCTCTCTTCAGTACAGACTCTATGATTTTGTTCACAGCTTCAACCTGTCCATTTGCAGTTATAATGGATCATGGAAGGTCATAAGGACAGATGACGTTACGGATAAAGAAGTTGATTATTTTCTTCATCTTGGTCGTGGTTAAGAGTTCTTCATCTGCCCATTTGGTGACGTAATCAACTGCTATGATGGTGTATTTCGCACCACCTTTAGGATCGACAAGAAGATGATTTCAGTGCCCCCAAGTGGCAAACGGCTATGAACTAGCCATTTGAATAATTTCCATCGGCGGGGTTCTCGGATTTTTTGCAAACATCTTGCACTCGTCACATTGTCTAGCATGATCAACCGCTTCTGGGTTGATAGTTGGCCAGTAATACCTGTAGCAGAGTATCTTCTTTATCATGGTTTTCCCCCTGATGTTATTACCGCATTCTTCTTCATAGAATTTGCTCAAGATATCATCATGGGCGATATGCCGAAGCATGGGGATGGATAAACTCCTTTTGACACACGACTTATTCTTAGATGATTTGGCGTGAAGCTTTGAGGAGGATCTGTCGTTTTCCATTCCTCCGTTCAGTAAGAATTCCTCATTGTAGATAGTCTTTGATAGGAGTCAACCATGACACCTTTTCATTTTGTTCGCTGAGTACGTGTGTAATGATGTAATACGTGAAGTCGGTTAGTAGCTCTTGGACTTGGCCGAGATAAGGAGCAAGACAATGCCCCCTAGCAAGATCAACTTCCTTAAATTTGTATACTACCAATCAAGAATCACAAAAGATATGTAAAGTTTTCACTTCAAATCCTCTAGCAAGTTTGAGGCTGGCAGTCAAGGCTTCATACTAAGCATCGTTGTTTGTTACAAGTAAATCGAGTTTTAGGACGTAGCAGATTGATCGTTCCTCAGGAGTCATTATCATGACTCCTATGCCATAACACTTATCATTGGATGCTCCATCCGCGTACATTTTCCATCTCATGGTTGGTTCTCTGCTACTCTTCGAGTAGTCATCTGAGGTAGTGAATTTGGGTGTGAGGTCTGCTAATTTCCGTCCTTGGATAGCCCTTCGTGGGAAATAAGTGATATCGAATTAGCTTAGTTCAATATTCTATTTAGGTAGTCTTTTAGACGTCTCAGGTCATTGTATTCCCTGTCACAACGACTGTAGGCATAGACATTGATGGGGTGAGCCTAAAAGTAAGAGTGGAGCTTTCATGATGAAATCAATAGGATTGTGCTGGCTTTTGTAGCTTCGGGTTGATATCCAATGCATGGCTCGCGATAGTTAATGAAATCACATATGCATGTCAGAATGGGTCTAAGGGAACATATCATCATTTATTCAGAAAAATCCAACTAATTCTTTTATCATCACTGCACTGAGCTGTGATTCGATATTCAGCACCCGGAAAGGGTCGCCATGGCTGGCTGTAATGTCGACCGTCAGCTTAGCAGGTGCCATCCCAGATTCTTTGATTAAAGATGTAACTATTTTGCATAACATTCAATGTGAAATATGGTTGGGACGGTCAATGTTGATGGTTATTCTGGTCGAATCCTAGAGCCTTGTCATGAGTTGTTAAGTCAAATAATGAAGGGCTCTGAATGCTCTAATTAATTATCTGCAAATGGCTAAAGATCAGGCTTAAAAGCACGTTGAAGGAAATGTCGAGTAGGGGCCAGCCTCGAGTTGCGTGCAACTGCATAGCTGGATCTTGCTATGAGTTTGAATTTGCTTGTATATTCGAGTAACGCATTTTCTATTCAATGCATTGATGATCCTTCACTCGCCCTTCGGGTTGGAGTGACAGTCAGTTGCCCACAAGCTTCGGCATCGATTTAATGATTCTATCTCTAGGCATCCTTTCGGTCGTTGCCTTGAGTAGCTGTAAGCACTATATATAATTTTTAATACTGAGCTATCGTAGCCAGTTTTTGGATGACCATGCGTCTTCTCCCAGTCTCGGGTTAATAAATGTACTGCATGGACGGTTGAGTCTCGTCCTAGCTATGTTTATGCTTTCACCTAAACTCCAAAGACATAAAGGTGATTGGTGAATAGTCGGTTCACATTCATCTTGCTTCTCGCTCTTGCCCCCAGGTCTGGGGCATATACCGATAAGTAGGAAGGCTAGCCATGCCCACTTTAGCTTTACGCTCTTTCCCGTTGAATCGGGGGATCATGTCAGTCGATAGGAGACTAGGTCTCGCCTATCTTGGATTTTATCGTGGTTTTTCATTCCAAGAGGAATACTTCGATGCCACGTAAGTTTTAGGGCGTAATTTGGACAGTGGATGGTCATCCACGTCCACTTTGGTTCATGCTCTGTAATCAGATCTCGGGGTAAAGTTGGCTACAAATGCAGTCGGGTTATGCTCATCCAGTTTCATACTCCTCCTGACGAATTGAACGAGGGTGCTGGAGAATTTTTGACCAAGTATTCGTGGTTTACCCTCCTTTCCATACTCTAGGGGTCATATTTTTTCAAAAAACAAACATCCGAGTCACATTCGTATGTGCTTGGTGCGGATCGGCATTGACCCTTGGTCTGAGGTATGATATAGTAGGTTGCTCATAGCTTTGGATGCCGTTTCGATTGGTTCTGTATTGAGGCCTCCCTACAGTCGCTGCCTCAAGTTATAAAGAATGCCATGCTAGGGCTATAGTAAGCTGTCGTATTCGGCCTTTTAGTGTTTTGTACCCCTGCCCCCAGCATTGATTTAGCCAGGTCACTAGTTGGATGGTCGAACTCCATCCTCAGCGGGTTAATAATCCTCCTGTCGATTCCAGGCCGAAGTTTACGGAATAGAAAATGGTCGGGATCCACTCGTCTATTTATCGATGTTTATACACCACTCTGCATTCTGGTGACTTAGTGTTATTCTCCCTCCGGTTGACTCGCGCCTAATTTGTGTTCATCCTTCGGTCCACGCTCCGGGGACTTAGAGATTTGTCGAACGGTTTATGCTTTAGTCCACAGTTCGAGACGCAGAGATTTTCGTCAACTCGTTTATACTCTAGTTCACACTCTGGGAACTTAGAGTAATCTGGTCCGCATCTGGGATTTAGGGATTTTTCTGAAGTTGTCTATAAACTAGTCCATTCTCTGGGGACTGAGAGTACTGTAGTCCGCACTCTGGGGACGTAGAGGTTTTTGAGTCATTTATACTCTAGTCCGCACTCAGGGACTTAGAGTACTTTAGTCCGCATTCTGTCTCCCGTTCCAGAGGGTGAGACCCCCCGGATGGTTGAGAGTTTGCCTAAACTTGGTAGATAATCCTTCTCTTTAAGATTCTCTTTAAGATTTCGAAAGTCGTTATTCTTTATGCAGGACTATTGCATTCTAATGCTTGTTTTCCACGATTTTGTGCAGGCCGTTCCGACCCCGAGCCCACTACGAGGAGCGATGTCACCAAGGAAGTGAGGGAGAAAACAAGTGAAGCCACTCACGCAGGGGAGGCTCCTGGTCCAGACGCTCAGGTGATCGGAGCGCTTGATGAAGACAAGTCTGAAACCTCCTCTCCTACCGACGGGGGTTATGAAGTAGAAATTACAAGTGCCTCTAAGCACACATCCGAATTGAGCATGGAGGAATGGCTCGAGATAGAGAAGGAGGAGACGGTCAAGGTAATAGTAGAGCCCCCAGTTGTGGACTTAGACGATCCTTTGAACAAGCCGTTGAAGGTCATCCTTCCTGGCGGGTCCAAGCCCATGGAAGGCCCCCGTACTCCTTCAGTTGCTACCCCTCTATCAAAGAAGAGTACCAAGGGTAAATGCTCTGGAGAGGAGCCGTTTGGAAAGAAGTTGAAGAAGCACAAGAAGTGATTACTATCCTCGTTCAACGAGAGTTAGTTTAAGTCATGTAATTATTTTCATCTATTTCCTTAGTCCTTATAAATAAAATGTCGACTCCGAACTTTGGAGGGGTTGTAATAGAAACTCATTTCTGAATAAGGTTTAGTTCCTTTTTCTGTCTTACAAAAGACTCTTATTGTTCAGTTTTCTTTGTGATTGTGACTTTAATCCAAGCAGTTGTGAGTAACATAGACTTCTCAGTCCATCTTCATATAACTCGGAAACTCTTCGGGAGTCATTGAACTTCCATTCTGTTCTTCGAGCACTTAGAATACTTTCTAGCCCGTATGTCAGGGATTTGACAAATTCAAGTCATCTGTGTCATAGTTCATATTCAGGGAACTTGGAGATCCGATTCGCTTATATTCGAGCCCGCACTCTGGGGAGTTAGAGTACTCCAGTCCGCACTCTGGGGACTTGGAGGTTTAAGTCATTTATACTCTAGTCCGCGCTCTGGGGACTTAGAGTACTCTAGTCCGCGCTCTGGGGACTTGGAGGTTTAAGTCATTTATACTCTAGTCCGCGCTCTGGGGACTCAGAGTACTCCGGTCCGTACTCTGGGAACTTGGAGGTTTAAGTCATTTATACTCCAGTCCGCGCTCTGGGGACTCAGAGTACTCCAGTCCGTGCTCTGGAGACTTGGAGGTTTAAGTCGTTTATACTCTAGTCCGCGCTCTGGGGACTTAGAGTACTCCAGTCCGCACTCTGGGGACTTGGAGGTTTAAGTCGTTTATACTCTAGTCCGCGCTTTGGGGACTTAGAGTACTCCTGTTCGCGCTCTGGGGACTTAGAGTACTCCTGTCCGCGCTCTGGGGACTTGGAGGTTTAAGTCGTTTATACTCTAGTCCGCGCTCTGGGGACTTAGAGTACTCCAGTCCGCACTCTGGGGACTTGGAGGTTTAAGTCGTTTATACTCTAGTCCGCGCTCTGGGGACTTAGAGTACTCCAGTCCGTACTCTGGGGACTTGGAGGTTTAAGTCATCTATACTCTAGTCCGCGCTCTGGGGACTCAGAGTACTCCAGTCCGCACTCTGGGGACTTGGAGGTTTAAGTCATTTATACTCTAGTCCGCGCTCTGGGGACTTAGAGTACTCCTGTCCGCGCTCTAGGGACTTGGAGGTTTAAGTCGTTTATACTCTAGTCCGCGCTCTGGGGACTTAGAGTACTCCAGTCCGCACTCTGGGGACTTGGAGGTTTAAGTCGTTTATACTCTAGTCCGCGCTCTGGGGACTTAGAGTACTCCAGTCCGCACTCTGGGGACTTGGAGGTTTAAGTCATTTATACTCTAGTCCGCGCTCTGGGGACTTAGAATACTCCTGTCCGCGCTCTGGGGACTTGGAGGTTTAAGTTGTTTATACCCTAGTCCATGCTCTGGGGACTTAGAGTACTCCAGTCCGCACTCTGGGGACTTGGAGGTTTAAGTCGTTTATACTCTAGTCCGCGCTCTGGGGACTTAGAGTACTCCAGTCCGCACTCTGGGGACTTGGAGGTTTTAGTCGTTTATACTCTAGTCCGTGCTCTGGGGACTTAGAGTACTCCAGTCCGCAATCTAGAGACTTGGAGGTTTAAGTTGAGAGCAGTCGTATTTCCACTCTTTAATTTGTATTCATCTACTGTATCGAGGCTAATGTCGTCGAATGAACAATCGAACCACGTTTGCTCACGGAATGGGATTCTGCCCCCCAGGATAAGGGTTGGAATTTGAAAAATGGATGATCGATTCTCGTCCGCTTGGTGATTATAGCTCTTCCAATCAAGTCAAGGAAGGAGGTATATAACAGATGGTTGGATCACATCCATGTTGGGTTAGATAGCCAAATCTCTTACAATTTGCTCTGTATCTCCTTCTAGAAAATAAGGATAATAGATTGTTGAGTAGACAAAGTAAGTTGCATATGTTCCAAGGTGCAGTCGTGTCCATATATTGAGAGCGATGGTCAATGAGTAGGCAGTCCACCACAACTACTTCAAGTCGGGCTTTCGAATAACCTTTTGTGTTTGAGGTAGGATTTGATGTGTAGATGAACAAATCATGTCCACTCTAGACAGATTCCGGCGTCATTGAGTTTGAGGAGGGGCATCTGTATTTTGTCGAACTTTGTTCTATGACTCGATTTGAGTGGATGATCGGGCCATACCCATTCCAAGCCTTGCTTAGGTCTCCGAGTCAAATGTGGAGGTCGATGAATGGATGGTTGGTCATGTTGACTTTGTATTGGGCTCTGATCGTGATGAACTTTTCAATATTTAGTCCATAGCCCCAAATCAAAGGCATATGGTTGATGATGAGCGATTGAATTATGCTCGTCCAGATGTAACTCCACACGTTCGATCATGGTCTGCGTAGATTGGTTGGCAACCAAATCTGAGTACCTGGTCACCTTCATCGTTTTGAAAGTAGTTTAGTTCAAGCTAGTCGTAGTTCATAGAACAATTGAAATAGAGATGGAAATGGAAATCATTCAAAGAAGATTATGGTAAATCTCATTGATATGTGAAGCAGCATCGTGTGCTCGCTATTCGACTCCGCCCCTGGCTCCTTTCAAAGGGATGTCGGCCGTCAACCGTCCAATTGATAATCATAGCCCTTTATTAATAGGCATCGGATATTTGCTGCCCGCCATTCTGCAGGACTTGTACATACTACTGAAGCTTTCCTTTCCAGGTCATCTTTTCGATCATACCTCGGAGGTGTTTGTAATCGCCCGTGTTAGGATCAGTGAGCATTTGGGAATATACAACATTCCCCTGATTTTCTTTAGACTTTGGTGTACTCTCTCGAGGTTGGTTTCCAGTACCACTCCGAGTCGTGAGTCTTCAAGTAGAGGTTGTCAATTGAACCTTTCAAAGAGCATATGAGCTGAATTTTGAAGTCTTGTTTCGGCTACTGGGATCTACATCCTTAGCCAACGAGCCTTCATTTTTATTTTTCTTAGTATGCTCCACTCCACCTCACTTTAGTTCTGATTCATTTTGTAAAAGAAACGATCCATAGTCGTAGGAGGCTCTTAGCTAACTAGCTGCCAAAATATATCTGGAGGTCGACTTTCCTCAAACGTGATCATTATGATACCCTTGTTAGTATTTGGAATAAATTGCTTAGAGCCAAACATTGGTTTGCTTGGAGTCACTAAATTCGAAGTGCTGGGTCAGCGAAGAATGGTGCTTGGAGTCATCTTGGCGTTTGCTAGAGTCACATCATCTATGTTCTCCAACCTTTGGGAGTACCGTTTGAATAGCGGTTGCTTGTCCGTTCCCTTGATGTCGTTCATAAGCTGCCGCTAGATCCTCTATGCCCTGGTCGATCATGGGATGTCAAGGAAGTGGATAGAATGTTCCTTTATTAAGTTGAGTTTTGATTTCACTATCCGGAGGCACTGCGCTGCGGCTAGGGTTCGTACCCGAAAATATTTTTTTAGCCTCTTTTTTGAAAATTTAAGTCGTACCCGATTTTTTTTTATAGAAAATAGGGGTCGTATAAGCGACCGGTGTAACTTAATTCCAGAGGTGTTCGGCATTCGTTCTCGTTCGGCGCAACCGAGTCGTTCGTCATACAATACCGTTCGGCATTACAGAGGTGCTCGGCATTCTTTCTTGTTCGGCACAACCGAGTCGTTCGGCATACAATACCGTTCAGCATTACAGAGGTGCTCGGCGTAGAGGTATGGATCGGCCTGGAAGAACGTTCGGCCTAGAGGTATGGTCGGCCTGGAAGAGCGTGGCCAAAGTTGTTCGGCCAAGGCTGTTCGGCCAGAGTGGATCGGCCTGGAGTTGTTCGGCCAAGGCTGTTCGGCCAGAGTGGATCGGCCTAGAGTGGTTCGGCCAAGGCTGTTCGACCAAGGCTGTTCGGCCAGAGTGGATCGGCCTGGAGTGGTTCGGCCAAAGCTGTTCGGCCAAGGCTGTTCGGCCATAGTTGATCGGCCTGGAAGAACGTTCGGCCTAGAGGTATGGTCGGCCTGGAATGGTTCGGCCAAAGTTGTTCGGCCAAGGCTGTTCGGCCAGAGTGGATCGGCCTGGAGTGGTTCGGCCAAGGCTGTTCGGCATGGGAATGCTGCTCGGCATGGGAATTTGTTCGGCATGGGAGCTCTGCTCGGCCTGGATGCTGCTCGGCATGGGAATTTTGCTCGGCATGGGAATTCTCTGGAGAGATGGGCATACACCTTTTCTGGAGCGGTCGGCATACTTCTTTTTGGGGCGATCGGCTAAATTGCCTTCAAAGGGGGGTCGGCCTTTATTCAACATGACTGCAAACTTCAACGCCCAGTCCCCATATCTTACATAGACTTGGTTTCTATGAATACGGCTATCAGCTTCCTTTAGATTTCTTTCAAATCTGAGTAGAATAGGAAGTTTCCTAGTAAACAACTGGATCTATCTCGCGAATATGGAAATCCACTAGTAGATGATGAGATCCAATCAAGCTGAGAATTCAACTCTCAGTGAAAGCACCAAAGTGTTAGCACCAAAATTGGTCACTAACCTCGTTGAGAAAGATTGTGTAGAGATGTAAGTGATGAAGTTAAATTAAATAAGGAAGAATATGCTAATTTAAATGCAGAAGGTAAGAACACCGGATTTATAGTGGTTCAGCGTAATTGCCTACGTCCACTTTGAGTTTTGATCTTTATTTCTTTCACAAGTAGTTGAATACAGATACAATCCATATATTGATGACTTGAATACCAGTTTGAATTAAAAAGAGGAGAGTATAAAAAATGGCAGAGTCTCCCCAGTGTTCTCCAAAAAAGGTCCATTTCATTGTGCCCCTACCCTTCTATTTATAGAGGAAGATGGGTTGGACTTCCTTCATGGGCTTAAGAACAAGGTGCCTCTGCCTATAGTGGGTGAATCTGCACACCAGGCCAGGCAGGCCGAATGCTCTTGCTTTATTGTGGGCCTGACAACTTGCTACCACCTCCAGTCTCTCCTTGATCAGAATCTTGTCTAGTGCTAATGATAATTTCTTCAACCGTCGTTTTGTAACCGGGCCAAGATGCCGGTTAACACTCGTATCCATCAATACGAATGATACCCAGAGGACCAGCTGCTCTATTCGTATCCATCATAAGTCCCTCGATACGAAGATCACTACAAAATTATATCTAGACAAATCAACCCTATCGATATGAATCATCTCCGAAGACTGTCCATTTTGTATCGATGGCCATCGATATGAAGCGTGCATTCCAACTTCTCGAATCGATCCAGGAGAGGATCGATGCAAAAGAAATTACATAAAACGACTATTGATCGTTGCTACAACTCGAATTTCACACCGATTCAGGAGAGGATCGATACGAAATTCGATACAAAAAAAATTGACAACTACTCGTCAACGTACGAACGATAACGAGAGTCAGGTTAACATACATACATGTATAATGGACTAACGTCCAATTTTTAAAAAATTCACAGGAATTGAATGCTCGTTTGATGACGATTACAACAACAGTTTGCTATCATTCAGCACTAAGTCACAATAGTACATAGTACAACAACTGACAGTCAAAAGTCATGATTTATGTTTCTAACGAATCAATCAAAGGTTACATTTTTTGACGAAAAGACAACTACCGGTCAACAAGTCAGATAAAACTGTTCAGAATAAAGATTGCAGCTTTTCAAAGCACGTCATGTTCTCACAAGTCGTACTTTTGGGGGCAAATGTTATCCTGCCTTTTGGAAAGGCCGTGACACCAAGGAATTGATTGGAAATCAGTTACAGTTCATCTTGGAAAACAGTTATACCCAGGTTCGCTATGGATACTGGTAAATTTTGTCCGAGTCCGGATCGAGCGACAATTGACATGACAAGACAAACAAAGCTATGAAAACCAACGTTCCAAATTTCGAGTCAATCCGAGTTCGTATGCTCGAGATATGATCGATACAAGTCAAGGAAACCAACTCGTTCTTACCCATCATTTCGTATCAATCAGGCCACATCCATCGTTTCGCATCGGTCGATTTCGTACCATCACATATCTATCTATTCGTGTCCATCGCCATGCAACTGTCTTGTTCGTATCCATCGAAACAGTCTTCTTCGTATCCATCAACATACAGGCTCACTTCGAATCGGTCGGCTATTGTCTACTTCGTATCCATCAACTGCAACGCGAGGGTCTATTTCGTATCGATTAAGTTTCAACATGCTTTGTATCGATCAACATGCAATCGATCGATACGAACAGAAAATGCAATTGATCGATACGAAAAGAACAATGCAATCGATCGATACGAACAAGGGAACGCAACCGATCGATACAAACAGAACAACACAATCGATCGATACGAACAAGGCAACGCAACCGATCGATATGAACAGAACAATGCAATAGATCGATACGAACAGAACAACGCAATCGATCGATACGAACAAGGCAACGCAATCGATCGATACGAACAGAGCAATGCAACCGATCGATACGAACAGAACAATTAAGATCGATACGAACGGGGAGAAAACCTTGGAAATACTCGGTCGATTCGGCATGAAATGTGGATCGATCCTAGAAAGTAGCACCACGTCAACTCGTAGGCACATGCTCAGACCGATACGAACAGATCGATACGAAGGGTATCGATACGAACTAAACAGCCTACCGAAAACTCAAATTTGCATCGATCATAACTCACAACCTACAAGTCCAAATGCCACCAAATTTTCACAGGAGCTTACGTACAACATAAAGAACGTCCATGCCTAATTTTGACTCGATTGGACCAAATCTTGATCGATACGAAATTCGTTCGTATCGATCATGGACCGAATGCAAATCACGTGGGATCGATCGTGTGGGCCCACCCACTTGCCAGAAGAGGTCTCCTGAGATCTGAGCGAGATATTTGCGACCTACGCCTATAAATAGCATCCCAGAGTCTACAGAAAAGGGATCTTTTGGCTCTCTAACGTCCAAACTCTACCGAATTCACCATTGTACTCGAATTTCACTGTTGTATTCGAGATTTACTGTTAAATCAGCTGCAACCAGCAAGAAAAAGTTAATAATGATCAATCATTTCATAGTGGACGTAGGCAACATGCCGAAACACTCTAAATCTCTTTGTTCTTTGCTGTTTTTCTGATTATTGTTTGGAGTGTTTGTTAGATAATCTTCTTTTTACATTTATTTTCTTCATTTTATCTCTTCAAACACTTCCGAAGAGTGTTGTGGTCAATTTTGGTACAAACAGCTGTCCTTAGTAGCTCCTAATTGAAAATTGTATAATCGCACTTTGTCTTAATCCAACAAAATATTTCATAGCCAGGTAACGGGCAGGAGTTATCGGTAAACCACGAATCACCGTAGTAATGTAGCCGAAGGTTTAAGTACCTTCTGAGAAACAATCGGTATAATATTTACGAATCACCGTAATATTTATAACTGATTATATTTTTGCCGTAGCCTATACACTAAGAAAAAAAAATGTTCAAAGAAGACAACTGTCAAGATACAATTAGACTAGGTGAGCACGCGACACCCTTTAGTTCGATGTCTAACCATATTATTAGCAAATTCAAAGATGAAATGCAATTTGTGGACTAAGGAAGGGGTGATGAAATCCCTCACCCTATGTGGATTTGGGTATTGTCCTTGGAAAAGAAATAAGATGAGATGAATGCAAAACAGAAATTAAACTTGATTTTAACAATGCAACTATGAATGAATTTTTTTTTTTTTTTGAATTTTTTTTAGAAAAATGCGAGCAATCAATAATGCGAAATAAATCAAAATAAGGGCTAAGGGCACGATGCTAGAGCGTGTAGAATTATTAGAAAATTATTTTAAAGCAGCGAGTCTCTTTCATATAAGCAGGCAAACAATTTATTTTTGGCAAGCAAAGCGAAGCAAGCAATTCTTCTCGATTTCCTGCAATTTACAAACTAAAAAAAATTGAACAAGAATTATATATATATAAGCAATATCAAGGAAGAACTCAAACAAAACAAAAGAAAACACCTAAAACAAAACAAAACAAAATAAACAAAACAATTGAAACTTGTTATATTTTTTTGCATTTTTTTAAATTTTGAAGAAAAAGAAAGAAATAGCTTTAACAATGTATTTTTTAAGAACACACGGCTCGGCCCACTTAAAACCAATCCGCTAAATAAAAAAAATAAAAAAGAAACAATCCCAGCAACTTTTTTTTCGACTACTTCTGCTAATCAACTTTTCCCTTTCACGAATTCTACAAATTCTGTCAATCTCGAATCTAATTTCTGCTAACCTAAAAATCTTTCACACCCAATTTTCCAAATCAATAAATCCCACAAGCAATTCAAAATTCGAAAACAATTTCCACGATTGGTTTTGAGGGGTTGAGATTTGTATGGTGGCGAAGGAGTGATCGCGGTTATTGGCAATTGATTGCAGGCGGTTGGAGGTGCGTGTTGGCAATTGGGGCTTATTCTATTCTCTTTCTTTTATTTCAGAATTTGGGCTTTGAGTGTAGCGAGGTTTGTGAGGAGGTTAGCAGTTGCAGTGATGATAGAACAGGGTGGATGCAGGCAAATGGGTTTGTATGTGTAGCTGGTTATGGTTGGGGACAGAGGAGTGTCTGGAATGAAGATTGTTATGGTTGAAGGGATTTGTATGTGTGTGCACTGAGGTTGAAGGGATTTGTATGTGTGTGCACTGTGTTATGGTTGGGGAAAGAGCAGTGTCTAGAATGAAGATTGTTATGGTTGGTAAAAGAAGTGGATGAGATTAGGTGGAGTTGGAATGTGATTTTGTAAAACAGTGAAAATCTGTTGTGGTTTGAAGTTTGTATATGAAGTGAGTTGTGGCTAGTTGGAGGATATGTGCAGTTGCTTGTATATGATGTAGATGTTTATGTATAGAGAAAGTAGTGGTTATGAAAGTAGCAAGTAGATGTTCATGCAAAGAGCAAGCAGAAATGCACAGAGCAGGCAGTGATGAAGTAGTGTTTATGTAACAGTGGGTGTAGTAGAGATGAACCGATGGCAGTTTTCAGGAGAATGGCAGTGATTGGTGATGTTGGTTTATAGAGGATGTTATGCAGGATAGCAGTGATATGAATCCAGTGTGGAGGTTATGGAAATGGTTATGGAGGGTGATGTGAAGGTGTATATTTTGACAGTGGTGACTACGTTGAAAGAAGAGCAGGGCAGTTTTATGAGCAGATGTTTTGGTATGTGATGGTGCAAGTGTAGTTGAAGTGGTTTTGTTAGGGGCGGTATGGTGATGGTTGGTTAATGGCAGAAGCTTGATGATGTGCAGGCAAGTAGGTGGAGATGTAAGGGGCTGGTTGAAATGATGTAGCAGTTGCAGTTTGGTAGAGGGATGTTTGGTGATTGTGGAGTTGATGTTGTACAGAGATGAAGTTGATGTTGTACAGAGATGAATGTGATGTTGATTTTTGAGGCAGAGGAATGGCAGTATGAAAGAAGATGTTGTAGTGGTTTAAGGCAATAAGTGAATGTTGTGGTGGTTTGAGGCAGAGGTAGAGGAGAATGTTTGTTGTAATGTTGCAGGGTAGTTTGAGGCAGAGGAGAATGTAGTAGCAGCAAGGCAGAAGTGTGGCTTGGATTAGTGTTGTTAAGAAGGCAGAATGAAGTGGACAGTTTTTGTCGAAGGGAAGGAAGTGCATAGTGTAGGGTTGTTGTAAACACAATTGAAAATATAATTTTTTTTGTAAATATAAATGTAATTGAAGATGTAAATACAAACGGAAGTAATAAAATATTTTTTTTACAATTGTGTATGGTTTTTTTTAAATAGAAATGCAAATGCAAATAGAAAAGCAACAAGCACACAAACAAAATGAAAACACAAACACACAACAAACACACAACAAATTTTTTTTGAAATGCAAATTAACACACTAAACAAACAAACAATAAAATCAAACGAAAATAATTCGAAGAGAAGCAATGGCACCAAAAATTTAGAAAACCGACAAAAAATTGTAATAAAAATAACCGCAAGCGCACGACGTACAATTTTAGTACGTGGCAAGTGCGGGTCGATCCGTAGAGAATTGAATGCTTTTAAAATTCTACTCAATCAAATTAAACCAAGATTTGAAGTTGTGTTAAGCTAAAAAAAAGTAAAAACTAACTACAAGCAAAAGTAAATAAAAATATGAGAGTAGAAGGCAATTTAGAGTTAATTCCCTTCTCATGATCACATAAATCAACATAATGAAATTATGATCTCTCATTTTTGGTCATTAGTGAATTTGATGTGTTTATCATACGTATGGTGTATTTGTGCTATTAATTAGCCCAACGCAAACCATCAAACTTTAACACACCCACCAAACCACTTACTAACTCTCATGAAAATGATAATTAAGTTAAAAATAAAATATATTGTAAGCTTCATCTATTTACTATTAATTAATAATATAGACCATCAAATTTTGATTCTAAACTCCACTTCATTACCAACATCATATGTAGATGAAGAGGTAATTTATGTTTATGTTTGTTTAAGCATAGCCTATTTGGTGTCAACAACAAAGGCTATCAATTCAAAGTTAAACAACAAAATATTACCACATTCAAAAATTCCATTAAGCACAAAAAGAGATCAAATGAAATCACTATGTTGAATCTACATGATTAAGAGAGCTTCACTACCCCTAAATTGAAGGGGTTTAGCTTCTTATATTTGTTATCATGTCAACAAATGTAAATTACAACATAGAACAAAAACAAAAGGAAAAAAAGAATTAACTAAATTAAAATAAAAGCTAAACTACTTGCATAAAATAAAGAGATCTACACTACTAACAATAATGAAAAGAGAGCATGTAAATAGAAAAGAGCATGAATTAAAATTGCATGTAAATAAATTGCATTAAGAAAATTACATAAGAATAAAAGGCTAAGAAGCCATGAAAAGAGAAAGAGAGTTTATATTTACAATTTGTGCCTACAACTAAACTAACTAAAGAGGAGGTGCTAAGTAAGAGCTTCATTACATGAAACATAAGGGGTATTTATACATGCCTAAAACCCTAATGTATATTTTTTGGGACTACCCAAAATACCCCTCTAGGAAGTGTGGCCTCCAAGTTGTCATTAGCATAATCCACCATTATATGTGCATGTAACTTTAATGTCCACTAACATGTGCATTAGCTTTTAATTGTAGATTATGGTAAGTGGGTAGGTGGGGTCCTCCATGTTGCATGAGTTGATTTATTTCCATCTTCATTTGCCTTCTAACTCATGTGCATGCATATTTCCATGAAGCCTATTCATATTTCCATTCAAATTCCTACAAATAAAAATAAAATGTGCAAATAAATATTCTTAAAACTAATACATGCACAAATGACCATTTTGCCCCTATATGAAGATGAATAAATGATGATTTGAAAATAATTTAAATTTTGGTTTAAACATGTTAAAATACCCTATATGCTCATTTATTTAATTAAATTAGATTAAATATGGAAGTAAAAATATGCACATTTACGTGAATCAATATACTCATGGATTTCTTTACGATTATAAATTTATAAGGTTGAATAATTTAGAGTCTTTGAGTCATGTTGCTACGATCATTTTGATCGGTATGGACTATCCTTGAGATCAGTTGTGATTCTGTGTTGCTGGTATGAGAACAATCTTTGGTATTAGATCGGTATGAGTGATACCTTTGTTTATTTGCCACGGTCTGAGTACAATCATTGCGATTGGTATGGACGATCTTTACGATCGGTACGGATTAAGATCTCTTATGTCTTGAGGTGGATTCTGATTTAAATTAATTCCAGGACTTGTTCTATCTAGGACATCTGGATTTACTTATATGCCATATATCTTTATGTTATATCTTGTTCTCATCCTTTTTTGATATTTATAGATAATCTGACCCGGGTGTTATTTTAATGCTCGGGTATGGCCGAGACGTTTCAGGTTACAGGACAATTTGACTTTTGGATGGTTATGCTAGCAAGGAGATAAACATTTTTGACTTTGAGTTATCTCATTTAGGGTTCGTGTTAGTGAATGAGATGTATAATTGAGATGATATTTGTGTCAGATGTATATTATGTGTGTCTAGTGTTATATTTGATAGAATCTTACTTTTGTATATGTATATGATGTTTATTATTCCACTGTGATTTGTGACTATAGTTTATATGATATATTGTTCTGATTCTGAGAAACTAGTGTGATTATTACTCTGAAATGAGATTATACACATCAAATTTTATTCCAGAGATTAGGAAAAAAACATAAGTATGACGAGTCAGTGTTAGTTTAAAGATATATTAACACTCGGCCGCTCTTAATAATCCGTATTTCCATATTAATTGACAACATTATTAATAATGTTCTTTAATAATATGGGCATAGAGGTGGGGTCATTACATGAACATATGGCAAAGCGGGAGCCGTAAAAGGTCCCGCTTTGGGAGAAGTAGGTATGCCTTTACTGGCCTTGGAATGTGGTGATAAACGAGTCATTCTGAATAGGAAAACATGGCGTTCAACAGGATCAAGTGTTTTTTAACTTTAAATTCAAACTTTTGTAGCCAGCAAACAAAATCCAAAGGATGTCGATCTGTGTCGACCGATTGGATTTCACTCGTTGATCAGGGCATGTGGGAAGTGTTAATTTATGTTGTGTGAGTCCCGTATCCTGAATGTGATGAACAGACCATCCTGTGTAAGTAGCTCACTTGAGCTAGAAAAACGAGCCACGTAAGAACTTTGAAATCATATTTCGGAATTTACCATTATCGATGAGTAATCAACAATGGAGATGTTGAGCGATGTCGAAGCTACTCTTTTTAGGAACGCGGTAAGTGCAAAAACAAGGAAAAGGTATGCGATGGAATTATCTAGTATGACCGTTCCTGGAAGAGAACCATCATGTTAGAGTTCAAATGACGATGAGGACTTAGCCATGTTTTTTCAAAAGATAGTTGGAATCACAAAATCGAGCTTATCTCCGAATCGGTATGCCGACACCTAGGTGAAACCCTAGTTTGCTACAGATAGAGTGCAGCCGAAATCCTAACGATCTTCCTCCAACTACAACTGACCACATCCCTACCATCACCATCGCCACTCCATCTAACAACTGCCAACCTTGGATGACTTTGGATTCTGATCGGTGATAAGAGCTTGAACTTGCAACACAGAAAGCTTTCAGTGGCAACTCAAGACAAAGCGACGTAGATGACATAGACAACGGCGCTCAGGTGGTCGGCAACAAAGTTCAGATGGTCGACGGGTACACAGCGACTGGCGGAGGCGATGAGACAACATTGGTGATGTTCGTGCATGGAAACTCGAAGGACTCAGTAGAAAGGTCTCAGTGCAAAACAATGGAGAAATGAAAAAGTAAAGGAAGGAAAAGTGGCTAAGTCCTATTTATATAACAACTCAGGGAAGATCAAAAGTCTCGGTACCGAAAGCATCTACTCGGTACCGATTATTTTCCGAAATCACCCAATATGTACAACCAAAGGAAGGTGTACTCATCTAAAGCTAGGAGTGATCTTTGGAGCATAGATCCAGTCCTTAACGTGAAGAATGGATTTTAACTATGCAAAACAATTAAAGGAATATCTACCAAATGAATGCCATGCTTCGAAGCTAAACTTGAGAAATTATCTGGAATTCAAGAGATAACGATTCAGAGCTTGTCTCAACCCAGAACTTATCTCGATCCAAAGGACACTTTGTTTTTCAACGAAAGCATACTTTGGGGGGCAAGTATTAACTGGGTTTTTAACCAAACAGAATTCATTCCGAAGTAGAAGGTCAAGAAGAAGACGAAATGACTCAAGAACTTGGAAACAAAAAGTAAAAAAGCACACTCAAGATAAACCACCAAGATTGGAGCTAAGTATTCCTATCGGTGCCAATATGGTTCCTATTTGTTTTGATACGAATTTCTTCCACTTATTGGCTTTACAACCCATATACTTCATATACATCCTCAAACTCTCATGGTTAAGTGCTCTTCTCGGAGTTGGATGAGCAATTCTCAGGCTTGATGAGAAGAAAGTCAAGAAGGTAGGATAGTTCAAGGGTTAACAAGAGAATCTTTCGAATCAACTCAAAGACTATGGAAAACTGTTTTGAGAGCATTGAAAAGGTGATAGAAGAGTAGAGGAACTACAGGGATTGACTTTTCACAAGTCAATTCCTATCAGTACTAAAATGAATTCTATCGGTACAGATAGGAATTTATGGCATATGGGACTTATATTCTCACTCAAACTCACAATCAATAAATTATAAAGTGAAAGTAGGCCAGCGATTGCCGAACCACTACAAAAATCCTCTGTCTCACTGATTTATTTCTTTGTTTTCAGTATTATCTGCTAGATCTAGGTCTTACAGGTCCCCTACAACTCAATCTTAGGTGTTGATCCATTTTTGGCATAAACAATATATATATATATATAATAGTTTTACTACTTTTATAATTCTAGAGATTGCAGAGAAAAGAGAATGGCAGAGCTCCGCTCTGTGATCTAGAAAATTTGAGAAGAGAAGTGAGAAACTATACCTATACTTATAGGGGTTTGGAGTTAACTTGGAGCTTTACATTTTCCCTATGCAATCTTTATTTTAATCAGGATGCACATACGAAACTTGGCATAGAAGACAATTATTTTATTCCGTCTAAATCGTTCAACCTACGCTCCAAATCCTCCAATTAAAATGTCAACGGTCGACCGCTCATTGCCTTGGGTCGACCGTTAACGGTCGACCTAGGTACTTCTTTAGTCGACTCACCATTTTCTTGAGCGATGATTAATTAGTTGCGTGAGTTTTTTAATTTTTATTACTTGTTTTAAACGATTACATTTGTTTAATTCCTTTTAAATCTGATTGCAATAATTTGTTTCAACTTATACATATTTTCTCAGATTTGATTTAACGTTAACATTTCATAACATTCAAGCTTCCATTAACGTTAGTAATTAGCATTAATTAACTTTTATTGCCATATTACATATATAATTATTTCTGATTCATAAACTTCAAATGTTAATAGCCTTTTTGTTTGAAGTCTGCGGAAAATTTTATATATGAAAATTGATCAGAAAATTACTACGAATCCAACGATATAAGTTTCATAGCTAGAGTTTGAAGTTTACAAAAGTTCTATTTTTCAACATTATTGTTTATTTATTAAATTTCTATTTAACTCATTGTCGTAAAATCACGGAGTGATACATTCTCCCTCTCTTAAAAGAATTTCGTCCCAGAAATTTCTCAATGACCGAACAATGTAACATAACATCCAACCATTCTAAACAAACCAACCAATTAGTATACAAACAATTTTGCAACCAATCGTGTACAAATGCATTATGTATCGCAATATATATGATATGTATGAAGAATAATTCTAATTGGTGCCTCCTATACGAATGCATTCTTTTAAATCAATTTCAAAAATATAGTGCAAATATCCTAGATATACTGGCGGTTCTATATACATACAACTTCTGAAAACCGAAAACTTGTTTTTGCATCTAAATTTTCCCACATGTCTACAAATATAAGTGTAGTTCAACCAATTTTTCATCCAATTCCTACAATCCAAAATCCTAGCACACCATTGCTAACATCCAAATTTAGAAAAATCTATTTTTTAACCTATTTTCTCTATGTCGAGAAAAGGGTTTAGATGAAAAATTCCATGTTTCCATCCTTTTCCTCTTAGGTACCCGACTTCCCACTGTAGTTTAGAACCTTCTCTTTGCCCTCAAAAACATTTCCAACGTTTCCAAGTAGAGTTTGCATAGTTAATTTTTATCTTAAAGTTTTAAAATAGGGATATTTCAAAAATCAACTTTTTGTCAGCCTATCAATAAGGTATGTAAGAAATGATACCATAGCTAAAATAGCTTCTTCGTCCTAACCATATTTTATTTTACTACTACTTCTGCTACATAGAAAAATCCATACTAACCAACCCGTCAATCATTCCCCCATGTCAAGTATATGGCATTTCCAAAATTTGTTTTCTTTCTTTTCTACCTAAAATATTTTTATATTACTTTTTGAAATATCGGTAGAATTTCAGACTTCTAAAAATTTTCATCATAAAAATTTTAAAAACTTTTTTCAAAGGTATTTTATTTTTTTCAAAACCAAGAATTTTAAACAAAAATTCTCTAAAGTATATATATTATATATTTTCTTCAAAATAATTTATGCCATAGCCCATGAAATCGGGGTTTAGTTAACAGTCTAACATCCATAGTGGCCTCATCTAATTTCATGGTAAATTTTAAGTTTCAAAATATTTATTTTATTTATAATAGCAACCAACAAACAAGTTCAATTATAAATTTCAGCTTTTAAAGGTACATGGACATTGATCTGTGGCTCCGCAACATTCTTTCCCTGACCTCCGCTCATTTAAATTTATTTGCCAATTTTTTTTCAGGACTTACAATTTTATTTCATGTTTATCTTAATAGTAAGTTTAATAGATTTTCTTAGTTAATTTCTTAACTTCCAGTCTCTACTATCTTCTTTTCTTTTTGCATTAGTTAAGTGTCTTTCCTGAAATTTCCCTGTCTTATTATTTTCCCATAATATTGTGGTCCATATAGAAAATACATAAAAAGGAACATTTCCTATAATAACATACGACTTTTATACCAATATAGACAACTAATGCTTACAATCCAAACCTTAAAGAAATAATCGCTGGAAGCCGGCCTTCAACATCTACTGACCCCAACAATGTTGTGGCCCTATCACTTCTTACTTAAATTGAATGGACCTTTCTAACGTGCCATTCTTCTGCAACCCACAGATCTTAAATAACTCTTTGGTAAATTGCTAGGCGGAATAACTTTTCAACCTTTTATCGTGTCCTCCTTAATTTTGAGTTTACTGATGTCCTTTATTTATGTTTGCCATCTCATTACCCTCTGTTAACGCTAAAAAATGAACGCTAACACCCGGTGTGTGTAGTAATGTTGTGAAAGCACCACCCGTTGGTACGGGAACAGAGTATAAGCTGAAAATAGCAGAAAACAGTAAAGAGACAACAGTTTTATAGTGGTTCGGCTCGTAATTAAGCCTACGTCCACTTTATATTCTTTTATTGCTGATTTGGTTACAATTTGATACAATGTACTTCAAATACAATTCACTTTGATCACAAGAACACTTCAGATTAGAAACTCAAACTTCGATGATGAGATTTGTTGAATTCGTGTTGGATGTGCAGGATCTCTTTCGAAGCTTGTTGTAGCGTCTTTGGTGTTGGAGTTCTTTAAGTGTTGATTCAGTTGAGAAAGCGGCAGAGTATCGGCGCTCTAGAGAATCATCCAAAAGTCCCCCCCTAGTCGGAGTTAAGGCCGTATTTATAGGAAGATTCTAGGCGAAAATCCCCCTCTAAGTCTTAGGTCGTGTATGACCTAAGTTAGGTCGTAGGTCGCAAGCGACCTAAGATAGGTCGTGGTCCATTCGCGACTTAGGAAGTGTAGCCTGATGGAGTTGCTCTCGGTCTTATCTGAATAAGGTGGCAAGTGGTAGGTCGTAAGCGACCTAAGGAGTAGTTGCAGAAGTTTTAGATCGTTGAGCTGCTTTGTGAAGTTAGGTCGCGAAGCTTTAGGTTGTTAGGTCGCGAAGCCTTAGGTCGTTAACTTCTTAGGTCGTGAGTGTTTTAGGTCGTTAACTTCTTAGGTCGTGAGTGTTTTAGGTTGCTCACTTCTGGGTCATTAGGTCACAGGTCCTTTCAGTAGTTAGGTCGTGAAGATTTAGGTTGTTAGGTCGCGAAGTTATAGGTCGCGGAGTTTTAGGTCGCTCAAAAATAGGAGTTAACACTTGCCCCTCGAAGTACAGGCCTATGATGTAGGTCGTGTGCTTCGACTTAACTTTGCTAGGTCGTGAGCGACCTAAAAACTCATATTAACTCGCGCGCCCATTCGTCTCCTTCTTGCCCTATATAAACTGTTAGGTCGCTCCTTCCTCCCTACCTTACTACTCCGATCTCCCACTGCCATTGACGAATCTCCGAACTTCCAAAGGCGAATTCAATCCATTTAGTCGTCGATTCATCTCTACCAACATACTACGTAAGTGAATTCGATCTCTATTCCACCATAATCCCCGCTCAATCATGAATCCATGTTTTCCGACCCAAGTCCAATTTCATGTGTCGTGCTTCATTTTGAATGGTCATTACAATCGATTTTTGATCGTCGTTTGATATGTTGTTGTGATTCATGAAGGCACGGTAATATTTATAATGGATCGGAGGGATTTGGAATCGATTTTTTTTTGGGTGGTTTGGTGGTTTGTGGAGATGAATGAAATTCACGAAGAGGACAATAGATTTCTTTGTAATGGCGATATCGGGTTATCGGGTCTAGTAAGTGATTGCGTGGAGAGGAAGTCAGCGACCTATCAGATCTGAGCGACCTAAAAATTAGGTCGTATTGGGGATTTTGTGACCTAAGTCTTACGACTCAAGAATCCTGACCGACCTAAGAATTCCTACGACCTAAATAAAGCTGAACAACCTTCCGCGACTTAACCCTTTTGACATATAGGTCCTGCGACCTAAGAATTCCTGCGACCTAAATAAAGCCGAACATCTCCGACCTATGCTAGGTCGTGAGCGACCTAGGACTTGAACCGTTTGGACTTGATTGAGCTTTGACCAGAACAACTTAACAATTGACCGACCTAATTTCTGCGGCATAAGCTCTAGGTCGCAACCGAGTTAGGACTTGACAATTTTGCATTGCCTTGAACTTTTTGACTTGCACAGTACGATCTAAGAAAGGCTCCGACCTATGCTAGGTCGCTGGACGACCTATGACTTGTAAAGTTCTGGGAGAATTTGACTGAACTCGAGCTTGAACCGTGTTGCACTTTTTTGCAGATCGTTTTAACTTTAATGCTAATAACCTATTAAACACAATATTTGCAGAAAAAATGGGACGAATATACTGCCATTGACTACCCACATCGAACGACAGATTAGCCGATAAAGAATAATCCACTTAAATGAACTTATGTGAATGAAATGCTGTAAACCAACCAATTCAAGTGAAGCATTAAAGCAAAACGAAAATAGTTAACTGAAGATGGTTTGTTTACATTAATACCGCACCTGAGTTTTTTAAATTAACAAGTCCTGAAATCTTGTAATCGACCAATTGTCAACTAGTTTAATTCCAGTTATGTTTACTTTCTGTTTTTGTTAGTTACGCACAACACTTCACACTTTTTAGGAAACGTGCACCTTGATATTTGAATATCCAGTTGATTGTGTAGAATGACTTCTCAATAAGAAGATACATGACCAGTTGGAGAAGCTTTTCCAATTGCTAACCCATTGATTGATCCTCCGGAAAGGACTTCTACCACCTTGAGCCATAAAGTTTTCAGACAATTGTGTATCCAGTTCGGCATCGCCGAAACAGATGCCTTATTTCCTGGAGCAAACGATACTGCTGACAGGCCACCTCTTGGTTTTGTCGTAGTTAATCGTTAAATGTGTTTGAGTGGAGCTATCCCGCCCTTCAACGATTTTCTTCAAGAGCTTTTTCTTCGATTAGCTATCTCTCCCTTCCAGCTACACCCCAATGGTTATGCCGTCTTGATGGGGTTGTGTGTTCTGTTCAGGAGGACGCTCGATCGTCTTCCAAGCTTTGAAGAGATTTGCTATTTATGCACCTTTGCGAAGAACAAAGACCACCCTTCAATTATACTCGTAAGGGGTGCGAGAAACCGCAAACTGATTCTAGACTTGCCCGACAGTGCACACGGGTTCTTAAGTCAATTCTTCTTCGTTCGCTATCCTCTAGGATTCTATGCCGTCTGGAGAGTCGGAAGTAAGATTGCCTTTCTCTGTTCATCTCATGAGCCTTTCGAAATTCAAATTGTCAAATGCTTAACTTCATTCTTTACTTTTTTTGCAGCACTTCCTCCTCCTCTTAGAAATCCCAGCCTCAAGTCAATCTTTGAAACTTTAAGTGATGTGGCTGCTGAAGAGAGAAGCACTAAACTTCTGTTGAAAGATGAGTTTTTGCATCAGTTTGGACTTCTGCACTCCTCTCGATCTACCCAGATTCATGAAGTGTCTAGTTCCGAGACTGAATTATTAACAAATGCCCCAGTTTCTACAGGAGAAACTGCATTGGGAGAATCTGCCGTAGAGGCTGCATTGGTGAAGTGTTCTACTTCTGTTGATGTTGCGGGGTCATCTGGAAAACTCACACTTTCCCCAGTAATCGAAGAAGAAGAAGAACCTTCTCAACACTCTGGGAATGCTGATGATAAAGGAGTTGAGAGAAAGAGTCCCGCTAAGTTTGACAGTGACGACACTTTCGATGATTTAAGCGACTTAATGATAACTTCACAAGAGCTTTTTAAGGATGACCCTTTTACTACCAAAGTTATTTCTTCAACAATTGAGGCGACATCTGTCTTGCAGCAAACTCCATCAACCCAAGAGTTAACACCAGCTGCAAAAGTTGACGTTACCCCTAAGCCGAAGAGTGGTTTGTAGCTCGACGCGCATAGTTTACACGCCACACACACTTAGAATTTTTCGGCACTTATACGCACTTAACTTACTCTTTCTGGAGATTTCTAAATTTCATTTCTTTTTCATTTTCAGATTCTCCGATGGGGTGATCTGGCTCGTACTATGACAAATTCCAGCGCCATGGAAGCCGCGAGACTTATGATTTTAGGCGCTATCTCACTACCCCGAGGGAAACAGATGAAGAAAGAGCTATTAGGAAGGCTCAAGAAAGGCAGGATTATGAGCATCAATACGGGAGGAGGGATGAGCGATACGACTCTTCTCACAGAAGCGATGATTCCCATAAGCGAAAGTCTTATGACGATAAAGGGAAGAGTCACATTGTTGAAGATCCAAGCAAGCGGGTCAAGCCTAGTGACGCGTCTGCAATTTCTGAAAAGACCGATGTTCCTAACCCTCTTGACATCTCCTCCGGTTCTCCTGCTTTAGAGAGAACCGACATTCAGACAATTATAAACATGCCTCAGTATCAAGTCAAGGATGCTCCGCCTAAACTTCAAAGCCGATTCCCAAACTGGTGTCTAAAAGGAGTTCGCTTTGACTTAGACTTGGTTCCCATCGATAAGCAGGCCATGCTGAAGAATCTCGATGCTGTTAAGCTTGATATTGAGAGAATGTCTGGATGGCAGAAACTGGTTGACGAGCTTCAAAGAGTTAATCATATGAATCTTGAGGCCATGTTAACTATGGAGAACGATCATTCAGAGTGGAAGAAGATTCTCAAGCAACACGATGCGGAGATGACGAGCATCGCTGACGACAATGCAAGACTTGATTCTGAAGTTAAGAAACTCAAGGAAGATCTTGCCACCTCTTCCGCTTCGCATTCCCAAAAAGAAGAGGTCTTTCAAAAGCAAGTGCGAGATGCACATGCTGCTCAAAGAGATGCTGAAGCCAAACTTGAAGCGGAGCAGCATATTGTTGAAAAATACCGCAATGACACCGTCCAGCTGCGGGAAAAAGTTAGCTCTCAAGATTTGGAAATTGCAAGGCTGCAATCTCAGTTATTGAAAACTGAAAAAGAGCGCGATGAGGCAGTTGTCGGCCAAGCTGCAGCCATGGCTGAAAAAGAAGCGGCTGAGCAGTTGCACGAGGCGACGAAGACCAAAGTCAGCTCTACTTTATTTGACTTTTATATCCATAGCATTTTGGGGCGCGGAAGCCTCTCATTTCTGGGTCCGACATACGAAACTACTTTGGCTGAAGTGTGGGAGGCGATAATTGATATGTTTGGAGGCGCTGGCTATGCAGAGGCGGATCTTGAGGCGAATTATCTGGATGATGAAGCACGCACCGCCCTTGCCAGGGGAAAAGAGCAGCTTGCTAGGGAGCGAGCCGAAGAAGCAGGAGGAGAGCGTTTAGAGAAAGTGACTTCAACTGACCCCGCTCGTCCTCCGGCTCCGGTCGACCCTGACATCATTGGATCTAGTTCTTATTCTCCACCTCTTGCAAAAGCCGAAGCTAAAACCACAGCTACTGAGCCTTCCACTGTTCAAGACGAGGAGAAGACTCAAGACGACATTGAAGCTGAACAATTTGAAATCAATGTGATTGAACCAACTTCTCCAGGTAACTTCGATGTTGATCCAAGTCGAGTAGACTACTTATTTGCTTCAACCGAGTTTGATGAATTTCTCGATTGTTACTTAAGTCTTGATGAGCCGATATCTTCTCTTTTTTCAGAGAATACTGATTTTAACTTCTTTTCTTCTGTAGCAGAAGTGCCGAGCGCTGTACACTCTTCTCCTCTTCCAGCTGTTCCTCCTCCAACCCTTCAAGTCACTCCTGCTTCTCATCTGGGTTCGCAGGAAGAGCAAATAGAAGCCCTTCGAGGCTTGGAGGATCCACCCGTTTCACAAGAGCAAAAGGCGGAAGATCTTAAGGACAGTGAGAAGACTCCGGAGCAGTCTCTTGATGATAACACGAAACTTTCTGCGTTGATTACTACTCCGGGAAGTGAGTCTTCTTTGAAGAGGAAAGGGAAGCGCGTCATGAGGAAGAAGAAGAAAAGCATTTTAGCTGGAGAAGATGAAGCAAAAGAAGATCCAGCTATGCCTTCTTCTCCTTCTTCTCCGATCCGTCCACGCCGGACTCCGAAATTAGTCATCAAACCGGGCAAGGGTACTAAAGGTGGCAGGAAGAAGGAGTGATAAGCTGGACTCTACCTTTCTTATTTTGCTTTTCGCTTTTTGCATGTATTGACCGGAGATTGTGCGGATACCGGCCTCTGCTTATTGAAACCTGCATATGCACAAAAATTTCATAGTATGGAATAAAATGGTTCTTTCTACTTATACAATTTCTTGTCAGTGTATGTGTGAACGCATTTATCCCTTGTTTTTGCACAAGTTTCTTTATTTACTTTATATAATATTGCAGTGAGCTCGTGGTATGATGTTTGAGCGTTACTTTTATTAATATAGCTATGTGCCCCCATACCACGGCTCATTTCCATATTCTGAAAAGACTCGTACTCTTATTTTAGAAAATAACTTTTCCATTTTTTTGAGGAAATATTATTTTGCTTTCAATAGAGTACGCCTTGTATCAGAGAAGTTTTCCCTTTTCGTCTCTCTTTTTTTTTCTTTCTTTTAGAACACTTCATCTTTTGAGGATGATCACTTTTATTTGTTTGAAAAGTGGATTCACCTACGCAGTGAAGCGAGCTTCTGAAGAATGTTTTGACATTTCAACTCTGGCGAAGTGGGTCTCTGAAGAGAGATTTTTGCACTTCAACTTAGGTGAAATGTGTCTCCGAAGAGGTCTTTTTGGCATTTCTGAGGAGTAGCATGGACTCCGAAGAGTAGCATTATGCTTTATGGAGTAGTGTGGACTCCGAAGATTAGTACGAGGACTCTGTGGAGTAGCATGGACTCCGAAGAGTAGTACGAGGACTCTGAAGAGTAGCACGAGGACTTTGTGGAGTACCTTGGACTCCGAAGAGTAGCACATGAAATCAGAGGAGTAGCAGTTGGACTCCGAAGAGTAGCACGAGGACTCTGTGGAGTAGCTTGGACTCCGAAGAGTAGCACGTGAACTCGGAGGAGTAGCAGTTGGACTCCGAAGAGTAGCACGAGGACTCTGTGGAGTAGCTTGGACTCCGAAGAGTAGCACGTGAACTCGGAGGAGTAGCAGTTGGACTCCGAAGAGTAGCACGAGGACTCTGTGCAGTAGCTTGGACTCCAAAGAGTAGCACGTGAACTCGGAGGAGTAGCATTTGGACTCCGAAGAGTAGTAGTTGGACTCCGAAGAGTAGCACGAGGACTCTGTGGAGTAGCATGGACTCCGAAGAGTAGCACGTGAACTCGGAGGAGTAGCATTTGGACTCCGAAGAGTAGCAGTTGGACTCCGAAGAGTAGCAGTTGGACTCCGAAGAGTAGCACGAGGACTCTGTGGAGTAGCTTGGACTCCAAAGAGTAGCACGTGAACTCGGAGGAGTAGCATTTGGACTCCGAAGAGTAGCAGTTGGACTCCGAAGAGTAACACGAGGACTCTGTGGAGTAGCATGGACTCCGAAGAGTAGCACGTGAACTCGGAGGAGTAGCATTTGGACTCCGAAGAGTAGCAGTTGGACTCCGAAGAGTAGCACGAGGACTTTGGAGTAGCTTGGACTCTGAAGAGTAGCACGTGAACTCGGAGGAGTAGCATTTGGACTCCGAAGAGTAGTAGTTGGACTCCGAAGAGTAGCACGAGGACTATGTGGAGTAGCATGGACTCCGAAGAGTAGCACGTGAACTCGGAGGAGTAGCATTTGGACTCCGAAGAGTAGCAGTTGGACTCCGAAGAGTAGCACGAGGACTCTGTGGAGTAGCATGGACTCCGAAGAGTAGCACGTGAACTCGGAGGAGTAGCATTTGGACTCCGAAGAGTAGCATTGTTGCTTGTGTCCTTCTACCATCTGCTTCCTAGTGATTCCTCGTTATCACTTCAAGTGCGTGTTCCATCCTATTGCAAATTGTTTGCTTTTTGCCAGAGAAGTGTACATTAAGCACTTCTTTTGTAAGAGTTGAATTTTGGAACTTTTGTGGCTCATTGAGTGATTTGTAGGAATTGCTTGGCTTCGTGATGTGTTGAATAGGTAAGCTTTGCTTTGATAGCATGCAATATTAAATCGACATTTTAGCAATATTTTAAAGATACTTGCATATCGAAATGAGACAGGCATTTCATAGAACACAAGATTTATAGTTCTATATTATTGATTCACACTAATTTCTCAGTGGTTTACAATACAAAAGTTATACATCCACCATCATTTTACAAATTTAAGCAATGCTGTTAAGTAAAAAATGGATGCAAGTGATTGTGGTTCCAGAATTTCTGGATTGAATTTTTATTTCCACTGGATTCACAGTTTTGGATCCATATGTCACTCAGAATGGGGTGTGGTCAGACGCTTGGTGAGGACCCCCTGTAACAACATTAATGACAAGCTTTTCGGATTCTTGCACTGCAGTGTTGTTGCGGGAGCCAGATTGATGAGCAGGATGTTGTTGCCCCTGAGTGGATGAGGTTGGATCGACTCCATTTTTCTTCACATATTGTTGGAGTTTACCTTGTTTTAGCAATTCTACAATCACATTCTTTAATTGACGACATTGGTTAGTGTCATGGCCAGGTTGATTGTGAAATCGACAGAATCTCCCATTATGCATTGCCCCTCTCCCCATCTTAGGTGGCTCGGGATACTTGACAACATCCTTTGTTGCAAAGAAGATATTTTCCGGTGTATCAGTTAAGGGGGTGAAATCTGAAGGATTAAAGCGGCGAGGTTTCTTCTCATTCCCCTGCTTCTTTTCTTCATTATTTTCCCTTTTCTGGTTTCTAGATTCTCTTTTGTTAGGAACAACATTATTATTCTTGACTTCGGCAACAACTGCTTTCGCCGGCGCAGAGAGGCCTTCTAAGTGCATGAATTCGTCGGCCTTTTTATAAAACTTTTCAAGTGAATTTGGTTCCTTCATTTTTAACCATCTTCCGAATTCACTTGATTTGTTGATGGCCCGCATCAAGTAAGTTAGGATCATACGAGGTTCTGCATTATCTACTTCGGCCAAAGATATATTGAAACGGTTCAAGAAAGATCTGATAGGTTCTCCGGGAGCTTGTTCAAGACTGGAAAGTGACATTATATCCTTAGCCTTTGAAGCATACAATCTGAACTGGTCTTTGAACTTTCGTGTTAAGTCGGAGAATTGATCTACGAACCGGATTGGCAGCTTTGTGAACCAAAGTAGAGCCACTCCTTCTAAGTACACTGGAAAGTATTAGCATTTAATCTCGTTAGATGCTCTTGCACCGGTCATATGCCAGTCGTACTTGTATAGGAAATGATTAGGGTCACTTGTTCCATTATAGGCCGAGATAGTAGGAGGTGCAAATTTCCTTGGAAATTCTGCTTTTAGGATCCTTTCAGTAAATGGAGTTCTGCTTGGCGCAAATCCCCAATCGCTCTCATTTTCTTCCCTCTGCAAGCTCTCTTTCATGATTCGATGAACCATCTCTGATAGGTACTCCTCATTGTTCAGAGGCATCGCCGGGCAAACGTCAGCGATTCCGCCGGAAGTTGGCTGCGGCCTTGAACCTTTGGCTTGGAAAGGTGGCGCTTCGGTGGTGCCAGCTTCTCTTTGAGGACTATCTTTCTCTTGGGAATTATGAGCATCTTCAGCGAAGACTGTTTCATTGTTTTCTGGTTGTCGATTTGCCCCAAGTAGAGCGTTTAATCTATCCATCATCAAAGCGTTTTGAGCTTCAATTTGTTGGTATAATCCAGATACAACATCGTCTAATTCCGCCCTTGTGACTCCAACGGTGGGAGTTGCTTGATCTGCTGTTGGGGAAGCGGAGGTTCCCTCATGAACATTTCCGGATCTGGTAGATCTACCCTTTCTTCCAGGAGCCATGATCTCAAATAAACTTCTGGTTTTTTGGAGAGATTCTTTCGGAAAACTTTCGCGAAGCAATGGTGAAAAAATTCCTGAGTTCAATTCTCAGTGAAAGCACCAAAATGTTAACGCTAAAAAATGAAGCTAACACCCGGTGTGTGTAGTAATGTTGTGAAAGCACCACCCGTTGGTACGGGAATAAAGTATAAGCTGAAAATAGCAGAAAACAGTAAAGAGACAACAATTTTATAGTGGTTCGGCTCGTAATTAAGCCTACGTCCACTTTATATTCTTTTATTGCTGATTTGGTTACAATTTGATACAATGTACTTCAAATACAATTCACTTTGATCACAAGAACACTTCAGATTAGAAACTCAAACTTCGATGATGAGATTTGTTAAATTCGTGTTGGATGTGCAGGATTCTTTCGAAGCTTGTTGTAGCGTCTTTAGTGTTGGAGTTCTTCAAGTGTTGATTCAGTTGAGAAAGCGGTAGAGTATCAGCGCTCAAGAGAATCATCCAAAAGTCCCCCCTAGTCGGAGTTAAGGCCGTATTTATAGGAAGATTCTAGGCGAAAATCCCCCTCTAAGTCTTAGGTCGTGTATGACCTAAGTTAGGTCGTAGGTCGCAAGCGACCTAAGATAGGTCGTGGTCCATTCGCGATTTAGGAAGTGTAGCCTGATGGAGTTGCTCTCGGTCTTATCTGAATAACGTGGCAAGTGGTAGGTCGTAAGCGACCTAAGGAGTAGTTGCAGAAGTTTTAGATCATTGAGCTGCTTTGTGAAGTTAGGTCGCGAAGCTTTAGGTTGTTAGGTCGCGAAGCCTTAGGTCGTTAACTTCTTAGGTCGTGAGTGTTTTAGGTCACTCACTTCTGGGTCATTAGGTCGCAGGTCCTTTCAGTAGTTAGGTCGTGAAGATTTAGGTTGTTAGGTTGCGAAGTTATAGGTCGTGGAGTTTTAGGTCGCTCAAAAATAGGAGTTAACACCCTCTATTAATATCTTCTCTTAATCTGAACCTCTTAATAGTATTCTCAAATCTGGGTATTTACTTCCTTTATCTTTGGTTCTTCATATGAGCATATTCTAGAACTAATACTATTTATCTTTCCTTTGTGGCTTGTTCTTATGGCTTGCAAACATGTCTAATAAAATATTCCTAGGCTCTCACCAATATTCAATACACTCAACGAGGTTTCCTTGTTGCTACTTTATGAGTAGTCCTCACTGCCTTCTTCATAGCCTTATTTTTTTACCTTATCTTACCTAGGAAATCATGCCTATCTACTCCAATTTAAAATTTTGTTAGATTTCGCCAATTTTTTTCAAAAATTAAAAGCGTCAAATTATTTGAAATACTTAATCCCAAATCCTTTGTCTTTAAAAACTATAACTTAAAGACCTTTTATTAAATTAAAAAATTCTTGGTGTCTTAGCTTTTAAAACCATAAATAATTTTTTTAGATTTAGCTTATTCATTAAATCTAAAAGAAAATGTTAGCAAATTTAAATATATTTAAAAAAAATACTCTTTTTCCTTAAAACTAACTTTTCCTTTTAAAGACCTTTTCAACTTTTACCTATTAAAAATTGGAATTTTTAATTCAAACAATTTATTAAGTTTTCCTTTCAAAAACTCATTTGTTACACCAAACCTTTTTTTTAAAATATACTTTACAGTATTTCTAAACATCCATTATAATTTTTAATAATAAAAACAGGAGCAGATAAGAACAACTCTCACTCTGTCATTTTCTTATTATTCATACTATCTCCACTTCCAATCCTTGGCGGAGTCTCTAATATCATGCAATGGGGACATTCAAAAGATACTTGTAATAAATGCACACAGCAATGAAAAATGTCCATTTTCCTTTGTTTGCCTATTATTTCCTTTGTTGCTTCTAATTAGATTACTAGCATTATTTTCAATATGATCTCCAATATTATTTCTAATTACTAATAGTATTTTATATAAATTTATAACATTATTTCTTAATGTTACTATTATTCAACTTTCTTCTACCTAAACTGCTCTTATTTAAATGGTTTATATTTATATAGTTCTACTCTCAATTGATTATCCTCTATATTGGACTAGTATAGTGCGTCCGCCTAATGATTTATTTTTGGGTTTCGATCTTTCCCGTACTATTTGCCCTATTTAAAACTTGTATCACTTAAATTTTACAGCTTAGAAATTTTCATTATAGTAAAATCAAGGTTGTAAAAATCGCTAGGCGAATGCTAGGCGGTAAGCATAGACTATGGATTAATCGTCTAGGCGGGGATTAATTGAGGATTTATTGGAGCTAGGCGTTTTTGTTATACTCATGTATTTTGGATAATTTTTTTGTATTTTGTTAGGTATTAATTGATCCAAAATAGTATTTCATGGGTTTGGATTGGCTTGGAAGCAACCATGGATGCAGTACCGCTTGAAACAGACATTTTGATGCTTATAAGAGGCACCGAGCTTAAATTGGTTTATAAATGATGTTTATAAACTCATTTAAATGCTTAGATAATGCGTTAAGTCTCATTATGCGGATTAGGCAGATAGCTAGGCGGTAAGGCATGCCTACCACTTAGGTGGGGCCTAGGCAGCCTAGAAGGATTTTTACAACAAAGGGTAAAACCCATGAGCTATATTGCTCTACCATTTTTCTTCATAAAAATAGCTTTGTAGTCTACCCACTTCGCTCGCCCCAGGTTCCCTAGATATGAAATTTCCTTTACTGAAATTTTAGATTTTAACAAATTTTAGTTTTTACTAAAACTTTATTTACAATTTTTTTCTTCACAAAGAAACTAGCGAGCTATATACGCTCTATAATTTTTTTCATACGAATTGCTTTTGTAAAACCATTTTATGGAAATTTTCAATTTAACTATATATATATATTTCCAGTAAAACTTATATTATGTAAATATTTTCCCAAAATCCAATATTTACTTATTTGCATTTTTCAATATATTATTTATATATTTTTCTCAACTCCTAAAACTATTTTCTATTGGTTTGGACTCGGAGTGGGGTTTCTATTTGTCTTTTTCTTAGACCTTTTTCTTCAACTTGCTGACTTATCTTCTTGCCAACATATAGATTCTTACTTTCCCCTTATCTGGACCTACTGTACATCATCAATCGGCAATTGTACGGGGATCTACAACCATTGGGCTATCAAAAACTAGACTAGGGAGTCATGCACTATCCATCTTCAGGGACTTCGATATGCTGGACTTATGCTCTTTTTAAGTCAACACCTTTCCATACGACCTATTTCCCATATGTTAATCGACGTAGGTGTATATCTTCTACTTCTTCCATTATTCCGACTTATAATCTATATATCCATATCAGTATATGGTTGCAACTACTCTATAGTCAAAATTCCTAGGATTTGGCATACAATATGTTTATAGGAAAAATATAAATACATTCACTCAACGTTTATTAATTTTAAGATCAACTAACCTAAGCGCTGTTACCAAATGTAACAACCCATAACCCAGGGGGACTAGATTTCCACAAATCGAAAACCCAAGTCCACGAAAGTACGGATCATTGGTTTGGTATCCTGCAAATAAACAAATGAATGCATATCGGAGAACCAACAATATAACTTACAGTAGACTGATAAAATATAATAAGTTGCATAGTCATTGACAAAGATTTGACACTTCCAATGTCTAGTGTCCTTGCCAGTGTCGAGCATGGATAAGGAACATGACCTTTCACTATTCCTGCCTGGTACTAATACCCGTCCGTCTAAGTTATCATGTGGGTTGTAATGAGGAGGAGGTTAGAACAACATTCTAGTGACTGGTAAATCATACACTTTATACATAATACTAGTTAATGTCGGTTGACTTCCATTTCATGTTATGTCTTCTGGTTTTACTTAGTCGCTTCGACTCTACGTACACGTATGATACATCCCATCCACCTGTAGCAGATTATAACTATGTACATATATATGAATTTAAGTACCACAGTCCCCCATTGGACCTAGATAATATCCCCACTAGTATCTCATATCAACATCCCGTTAGGATCCATCACCCTTGTCTTTTAATGATCTCCTCACTGCACATATCGAGGAACTCCCATAGCGCCTACTAACACTTTACAATAACTTAGCCGTTCTCCATATTGCATTTTTGGTGATTTTCTTGTCTGCTTCCCGATTGTATACTCGACTCTATGAACTATAAATATGGTGGATTTAGCCACACCGGTCGTGGACTCGGCTCCATGGACTACGCCATGCACGTTTGAAAGACTTCTATAATAGGGTTAACTAGACTTGCCTCTTGACAAATAAACCAGCAAACAATGTTGCGATGCATGACCCAACGTGACCGTACATTAGTAGGTAATGTAGCCCGTTTGGTGTAACCCTTGTCTTTCATGTTGACCACTAAGGATTGATGACGTTCTCAACCTATGCACAACTCTTCTCCTTTATTTGGTACCAATTAAGTTGACATGTTGTCATAGTGCCATTCTTCGCTCATAATTTGATTCAGATCGCCTATTGCAATCAAGTCAATACCTCGTTTCCAATTTTATTGAAGCAGATTACCTTTTCTATTGAGGTATTCATTTATCTATACGCAAGCGTATACTATCTATGGGTCCAATGGTTGAACATGTCTCACATTAGTAATGTATACACAACTGCTGGTAGCCACCTGCGGTGGGCAGATTTCTACTGTGTAATACTACTAACCTCGCATTCGTTTAATGACTAATTATCATTCTTATTCGTTTAATCATTTATTAACTTTAATAGTTCACACCCATTATAAACGCATACATGAGGCTACATACACGTACATACATATATACATACATACATATATATATATATATCTTATATATCTTGATTCTTTCTTACTTAATTATTTTGCCTGCACGATTAACTGCTAACCATAATTCTTTACTTCTTTATGCGTTTATATCTTACTTGGGTTAAGACTATTTACCGCTTTCTTTTTGAAAGACTTACAATGCCTTTTTACATTCTTTACTCTTTTTTCCAATTCCTATTTCTATTCCCTTTTTAACATTTAATTTATTCTTTCCAATTCTTCAATTTCTTTTCCTTATTTAATTCCCATCTTTATTTATATCACACATCTATTCTCTTAAAATATTTATCATATTTATATCTATTTATTTAACACATAGAGATTTTTCTGCATTTTAATGCATTCGAGTTACATCTCCCTAAATGGAAAGATTTGCACTGTAAATTTCTATATCTTATCCAAAAAAAGGCTTATATGCCATTAGGAATTACAAGGAATTATCTTTTTGTAGTTATTGAAATAGGTAGTACAAAATACGGTAGAGATCCCTATTTTATACATCTCTTTCTTTTTAGGTGTATTCCTTGTCATTTCAAATGACACACTTTTATTTATTTTAAACTTGATAATGCATAGAAACTCATACTGCAACATCTGATATTCCAAAGAATTAAAATACCACTTAAACCCTTAAAATCTTATTGTGATTTCTTTATTGTATATTCTTGTTCTTCAACATCCATTTAAGTGACAATCTAGAATTATTACATCATTTATAAATTCATGGTCTACTATTATTCAATAACAAAATTTAGAGATTGTTAATACCTAAATCTTTTCCAGATTTACATTCATAAAACATATAACATATATATATATATAACAATTACAGAATATGTAGGCAGAGTTTATAATTTCAATGCATGTGTATAGATTTAGCCTACAGCTACAATTTACATTTTAGGCATATAGGAATAGATCCACAACGATATAAATCTAATTTATACAAAAGTATATAATTAATCCCCACTCGCCTTTTTAGCTCCAATTCTCAAGATCTAGATCCATTACCTTTTTATTTGACTCCCTCTTACTTTAAATGCAAAACATAAGAAGGGTGTATACCTATTAGAATTACAGATCTGGCAAAAGGATTGAATTAAATTTTGATCTGAGTTTAAGATTAATGATTTACCTTTGTTTCTGCATTTTGAATCGACACTATTCTTCTCTTCTCTTATTCTTGGCTTCTCTCTATTTATATATATATATATATATATATAATAGTTTTACTACTTTTAGAATTCTATAGAATGTCGAGAAGAGAATGGCAGAGCTCCACTCAGTGATTCAGAAAATATGAGAAGGGAAAGTGAGAAACTAGATCTATATTTACAGGTGTTTGGAGTTAACTTGGAGCGTTATATTTTCCCTATGCAATCTTTATTGTAATCAGAGACACACATTAGAAACTTGGCATGGAAGAATAATATTTTATTTCATCTAAATCATTCGATCTACGCTCCGGATCCTCTAATTAAAATGTCAACGGTCGACCGTTCATTACCTTGTGTCGACCGCTATCAGTCGACCTGGGTACTTCTTTGACCGACGTGCCATTTGTTTGATCGACGATTAATTAGCTACGTGATTTTGTTAATTTATTGCTTGTTTTAAACGATTGCATTTGTTCAATTTTTAAAAAAAATTTGATTGCAATAATTTGTTTTCACCTATATATATTTTCCCAGATTCGATTTAGTGTTAACATTTCTTAACGTTCAAGTTTCCATTAAAATTAGCAATTATCATTAATTAACTTTTTTGCCATAATTACATATATAATTATTTTTCGATTCAAAAACTTCAAACGCTAATGACCTTTTCGTTTGAACTCCGACAAGAAAACTTATATAAGAAAATTGATCAGAAAATCACCATGAACTCAACGGTATAAGTTTTGTACCTAAATTCTGAAGTTTGCTAAAATTCTATTTTTCAACATTATCATTTATTTATTAAATTTATTTTTAATTCATTGTTGTAAAATAATGGAGTGTTACACCCATATAACTAAGGAGACGAATGCTCTCTATGCTTCACTTCCAATACTTCCATTCGACCCAACTATAGTCAATCGATATGTTATGCCATGATTTGACTATAATCAAAGCAGAGCTTTCATATTGTAGATTGATAGTAATCTCAAGTTGAGAGAACCTTGTAAATCAGTCACATCGATATTTTCTGTTTGACTTTAGTTATATTAACCAAAAAAACTATCGAGTGAGTCATTACATAGTTATCCAATAACCATCAGTAAGTAACCCCAAGCTGCCCCTCAGCGGTCATGAGTAATACACTCCCCAACATTTGGAGAGTGTTACGTACTCTAGTCTCAATGAATACATCGATATCCAGCCTTGGTGCATCTTGAATAGGATGCTTAAAATGGTATATTTGTTTTTAATGCGATAAATTACTCACGGTTATAACACTTGCAATTATTATAACAAAATATACCATTTATGGATTTTCTATTAAATGCACTTTTAATTAAATTAATTAATTAATATAACACAATATATCAAGTATATAATAGAAAGAAAACACCTTCTATTTTAAATAAGATTGGTTATCGAGTTAGATTTATGTAACAAATTACATAATTACCCCTAGGGCGTACCCCTAACTCTATCAATAAGGACGTGCATACAACCAATCCTAACATCCATACATTCATGCCTATGTCAACTAGCTAGCTGAAGCCACCGTGTAAACAAAAAAGGACCTAACAAGAAAACTAACCTACAAACTAACTAAAAGAGGAACTTACCTCGTGATGGGAAACTCGGATTGTATCCTCGAGATCCATCACACTTCTGTCCAAACATTTTCCCTACCGTACTTGGACAATCTCCATTTCCTCATTTTCATGTCATATCACATCAAGTCCTAAGATGTGAATACACTTACGGAGTATTCTAGACTCCTTCTCTACATTCACCACGTAATCTGACTAGTCTCTACCATAACCGCTAAATCATCAATATGAATTCGCATATGGGATAAACATAAAACGTGTGAACACCTGCCAACTTTTCAAGAAGCTATAACAACCCTGTATTTTGTGATTATTTTAATTGTATATTTTAATTATTTTAAATTGAATTTCCTGATTTGAAAACTTTATTTTATTTATTTAAATGGATAATTTTTGTTATTTTAAATATAAATTTTGTTTTCGATGTGAATTAGAATTCCAAACAGGACTAAATAGAATATTTTTCCAAAAAGTGAATTTTGGTCAATATGGTCAAACTTTGACTTTTAATTTAAAAATTCAAAATTTTGAAATTTTATCTTTTATTATGAAAGTAAATAAAATTTTAAGAATACCGCTTTTCATTTCGTTGAAATCCGATTTATATTGTGAAAGTTATGCCTTTTTAACTATTGGGTGAAATTTGCTGTATTTAACAAAATTGTTTATTTTAAATTATAAAAATAATATTTTATTTGGTCATTTAATGTTCTAATTTACATTTATATGGTTAAAATAACATGTTATGTATATATTTTGGTTTTAAAAGCATTTTTAAAAGTGTAATTGACATTTTCCAGTGTTAGTTGTATTTTGTTTACAATTTCTAATTTCCAGTTTCAATTAATTAAAGAAATTCTTTATTTATTTTTCTATTTTCTTAAGATCTTATTTTTTTCTCATTCTCACTTTGTTTTGTTCCTCATTTATCTTATTTATGTGACTTTTTATTTGTTTTAGAGTGAAGCAGAAATTTTTCTAAGGCTAGTGATAATTTATTTGTAGTTTTTGAACCATGTTTCCAATTTTTAAGCTATTTCTTTAATTCTTTTTCTATTTTCTCTAAATTTAATTATTTATTTCACTTTAGAAATGATAAATGAATTATTTTATTTCAAAACTTTGCTTTAGAATAATTTTTAAAAATGAAGTTGTTAATTTTCCAAAGTCAATAGCGATTTATTTGTAATTTTTGGACCCTATTTTCAATTTTTAAGCAATTTCTTATATTCTTTTTCCATTTTCTTTAAAATTAATTAATTATTTTTATTTTATATTACTTTTTTTCGGTTCTAAAGTCAAATTACTGATTTTATTTTGTTTTATTTGAATTAAAGAAAAAGGAAATATGAAAGAGTTTAAAATGCTTTAGAAACTGAAGTCTTTTCATCTCCTATGTCCTTTCAATTGCCACAACTCCTCATTTACTTCTTTTGGCTGTGTATTACTTTTTTTGACCGTGTATTCTAGTGCTCATTCCTGCAAAAAAATATTTGTACCTCATTCTATTCATGGCTTGCAAAAAAATTTAATAATGGCTACTTTTTCCTTCTTCTTCTTCTTCTCATTTTTCATGGTTTTTGCCTTGTTTCTTGGATTCTTTTGCACTTCCTCCTCCTCATATCCACGGCCACCACCTCCTACACCTCTTCCCTGCCATCATCACCAACTCATGACCATGGCCGAACCCACCATGGTGACCAAACCCCTCAAAAATGCAACCTAGGCCTTAAAAAACAATATTGTGACCACTATTTGCATCACCACTTCATTTTCCACCACCACCACCACCTTTGGCCACCACCACCACCTCTGACCAGACCACCACACACCCCTCTAGCCTCTGACATGACCCACACTCCACTGGCCGACCCCAAACACCCCATGGCGGAGCCTCTTTGTTGAACCAAAACTCCTCTTTGTTGCCTAAAACCTCTTCACCTTCCTATGTTGTAACTTCCTCCACTTGTTCTAGCCTTTATGCCATACATTCCTATGTTCAAACCTAAGCCAAAGTCATGCCAAACCTGAGCCAAAACATCCCCTAGGCTGTGCAAGCAAATGTAGAAACCAAGGCAAAAGTCGTTGCATTCATATTTGTTTTTATTCCAAAGTTATATCATTTCAAGGTTGCATTGAAATTTATAATTTGTTTGGTTTTGTTTTGGGTTGTAACACAAGATCTATAGCTTGGATCACACTCTCCACTCAAATTCTAGTCTTGTCATTGTGCTTTTGATTCCGTTGTGTCATTTGTATTGCAATCTCCAGCCATAGAGGTGAGTAAATCTCACCTGACATTTTATACTTATGCAAATGTGAATTGACAACAATTGAATGTGCAGTACTATTATGTTATGCTATAACTGCCTGTGATTATTTATGTATGATGTTAAACCTGTAAATTACATGTCATATCATCTGTTACTATTATATAATGCTATTCTGTTTATTTATATCAGTTTATCACACTACAAGTTCCCTGTAGAATAGAATCACTATGGGTTGAAATGATACATACCCGAACGGACTTTAGAATAGGGAAAAATCGTTATGGGCTGAAATGATAGGCCTGAACGATTTTTATTTATTTCATTTAACTTGGGATTGCGGGTTTGAAATGATAAAACCCGGATTTTTCCTTTGTAAATTACGGATTGAAATGATATATTATCCGTATCATTTGAATTAGGTTAGAAACATTTATATACAGACCCGTGGTTAATATATATATTTTCTTGAAATGATAAAATATGTTAAAATGTAAATATTATGATAATTTGATTTTTATTTTTATTTAAAATGATTTTATAAAGTGTTATTGATTTTTCTATAAATTAAAAATAGTTAAATAAATAAATGTTTAAAAGTTGAAATTTGAAGTATAACTTAACTTGGAAAATGTGAAAGTGTTTTAAAATAAAAGTTAAGTTAAGAAAATAAAATGGAATTTAAATAAAATTATGAAATGGTAAACTTAATTAAAATGTTAGGTAAATGAAATATTATAAATTTTACATTTATTTTATAAGTGAATTATTAAAGATTTGATAATTGTTTATGAAACTTTCACTTTGTAAAATCATAAATTAAGGGTTATTTAAATGAGTGTTTTTAAAGTAAGAAAATATGATTTTTATAAGTTAAAATGGATTTAAATAAATTTTAATTTTTTATGAAATTGTAGTGAAAGTTTGGAATTTAAATTGACAGCATTCCTGAAATGCTATTATTTCTAAGTTAAAGATATTACAGCATTTTGTAAATGCTGTAATTGATATAAATGAACTAAATGGCTAAAATGAACTAAGTGCTGTAGTTGCTGAATTTAACTAAAGTTTTATTTGAAATCTATACCTATTACAGCATCTAAATGCTGTCTTTTGCTAATTGAATTGTTTTTAAACATAACTTTCCGTAGCATTTTCTAAATGCTGCAAAAGTTGAAATTTCACCGTTTTAATAAATTTAATTGAATAAATGAATTCTAAAACGGTAAAATTTTGAGAATTGAATATTGACTATTAAATATAATAACTTCATTTTTAAATGATTTAAATGGAATAATTTGATTTGAAATATTTTGATATTTTGAAATGGATTTGAAATGATATTTGATTTCGAAGTATAAATTACCATTTTGGAATTTTAACCATTGGATGTAATTAAATTGATGGTTTTATGGATCCTTAAATGATGGGCGATCCCAAGCATCCTTTAAGTTATTATGCATTGCTATTACAGTTCACTTGAGTTGGTTTACATTGTATAAGTATATATGTCCCGACTCGAGTGTTTTGTGTTTTACTTTACGCTCGGGTCAGCCTGAGAATCACAGCTTTGGATTCACCTTCTGGAGCTAGAGATCCGTTGGAGCTTATTTATCTATCGGTTCATCGACTTCTATTCCAGTTATTTCTTATTCAGTATTGTCTCGGTATTATTGATTTATGTATCCTGACTTCTATTATATTTATTTTGACTATGAGATTTTGTATATGTTTTGAGAGTTTGTATATAGTAGCTTCATGAACTACTATTGTATTTTATTTCCGCTGCGAGTTATTCTGATATTCTGTGTCTGTGATTCTGTATTTGATTTTATTTGCTCCAAATTTTATTACAATCTGTTATTTTGAATTATTCAAGTCAGACATGTGTGGATTCTTGTCGATTTGAATGGTCCAAAATAGTGGGTCATTACATTTTGTATCAAAGCTTTGGTTTTAGGAAAACCTTAGCCTGCGGAGCAAAAACTCATTAGAG
This sequence comes from Allium fistulosum, assembly GCA_030737815.1. Lineage (NCBI taxonomy): Eukaryota > Viridiplantae > Streptophyta > Magnoliopsida > Asparagales > Amaryllidaceae > Allium > Allium fistulosum. The sequence goes on along the minus strand of CM060901.1, from coordinate 1,338,427,936 downwards.
ATAGGGTAGAAATACCTTAGAATGAGTGAAATCAATCTCAGAATCATTCCCTTGTGAGAGAACGTATTTTCGAAGTATAAAATGATTTTCAAATGATTTTCAAAGGATTTTTAAAGATTATTTTGATATAAAATTTTCTTATTTTGAAAGAAAATTTTCTGAACTTTATCCCTTTCATATCTACCTTGTTAGTAATTTCGTTGATTTAGGATTTCCTTAAAAATTCTGAACTTCTATCTTGGTTGGGATTTCTTCGATTAGGATTCCTTTGAATTTTGGAACGCTCCCACTTGTTCTGAAATCCATTCCTGTCTCCGCTAATTGTATTCTTTTGATTTTTGGATCATTCCATAATTCCACCTCGAATGACCTTTATAAGGTGGCGATTCCGCCAATCTTTGAATGATTTATAAAAGGGTGAAACTCCCTTATAATTGGCATTGATTCACCGGAGATTTCTGTATCCTCAGTTTATGATATTTTCTATCTTCTGCTATACCTGGATTCTATCTCTGGCAATCGAAGGTCGATTTGCCTTAGATTTTCCCATCGGTTATTCCTGAAGTCACGGTTGACCGGTTAAGGTCACCCACGATTTATATGAGCTTATCCATCTTCTATTTGGTAATTCAATTATCTTATCTTCGTTTGAGCTAATCTTTGAATCAGAATTCTATTTGATTAGATTTGAAATTTGAATCTCTGTTTTGTTTTGAAATCCATCCTTGAATCATCCATTGGAAAATTTGTGGTTGATTGTCATTTGAAATTTTTATATTCATCGTAGTTGTTATTTTGATAAGGATGACCATATTTTATATATTAAGTGAAACATTATATATAGAAGTGAAATGTTTTCGATAAAGATTATATACCATTTTAAAAATTGAGAATTTAAAGTTTTGAATGGATTTGAAATTTATATAAGAAATGGTTTCATATAGAATGATTTATAACTGAAGGTTTTGAATATGAATTTGAGTGATTGAACTCCGGCATTTTGGAACTGGTTTTAAGATTTTGAAATAATTAATAATATGATTTGAAATTATTTTCTGAATATGAAATGTTTCAAATGATTTTAATGAGTTTCAAATGATTTCGAAGAAATTTTAAAAGAAGTTTGAGAAAATAGAAGTCCAGAACCCACTTATGTCGCTGGAAAATAATTTCGGTGATGAATGCATGCATCATCGACATTGATTTTCGAGTTTCAGAGTTGGGGAGAGGCAACTTCGGTAGCTTTGCTATGCGATTGATTCGTGAAACCAATTTTTGATTTCAAATTCCGAAGTGTGATGTGATATTCGAAAGATATATGTATATATATTTGAGCAATTTGAAATGAGCCGGTGTTCAGTTCTTGAGTTTCGGATTTGATTTGATATAACCCTACTTTTGGAATTGATTTACTGATTTGTTGGTGATTTCCAACTCTTGGATTGAAATATGATTTCTTCGACTATTTTGAAGGTTCGAGCACTTCCAAATCAAAGTTAACTTTTCAAAGCTAAGTAATTTTGAAAAGGATAAAGTATATAAGTTTGGTATTTATGTTTAAAATATGTAGTAATATGATTTAAATAAGTTGAAACTATTTTGTTAAGTAATGAATAAGGCTATTTTGAATTTTTCTAATATGAAATTTAGATTTGAAATGTTTTGAAAATAATTTGTTCTTCAAAATATTTTGAATAAAATTTAGTTTAAATGTTTTAACTTAGTAACATCTTTATAAAAATATATATTGAACAAGTTGGAATAGATACATAAGTTGTATGTATGCTGTTTTATTCGCATAATTAAATTGATCCAAGTTTGAGTACACAAGTTCGAGGTGAATTACACCATTTCGTGTTAGGATTTTTCATTTGATTCTTGATGGCGAATATTTGATATGGATTTTGGGCTTGATTCTAGAATTCTCTATCATAGTATATGGCTATGCAAGGAGACTGATGGTTTCTAGTCGAGAAACCATATCGAAATCCTCATTAGAGAAGTCGAATGGACAATACTAGTTCGAAAGCGAACTTATGTGATCGAGCGAGCGATCGAATGTGATTTTGCGAAATGATGACATATGTACATCTTATATTCTAATATCATTGATATACTTGACGCTGAAATTGGAAGTTGTTGGGTTGGATATCTTTGTAATTTAATTGGAATTCTTTCTTTTATGAAAAACTACTATCAATTTAAAACCATTTTTCAAAACTATTTTTCTTTTATTCTTCTCAAACAAACTGTTTTATTCTATTTTACATACAAACTATTTTACAAACTATTTTATATACAAAACTATTCTAAAAAAATCTTTTAGTAAGCAAAGATGTTCAATCCCATATGGCAGCGAATTTTTTTTTTAATTTTGATCCTTGTATAAGATGGACTTTATGTAAATATAAGATGATGTTGAAAACCATTGATGTTGGAAATAAATTGTTTGACTTAAATTATATTGATTTGGAAATTTGGATTTATTTTCTAAATTTATTATTTTGGAAACTTTGGAACTGAAGATATTTAATTTGAGAAGAAATAATTTGGTGGAATTGTATATGATTTTGAAACTGAACTGATATTGAAACAAATTGAAATTTGAGAACCTTGTGTTACTAAATACTGGATTTGGGAGTTATCGAACTTATATAAAAATTTGGTTTGTATAAGTATGATGTTGATTCGAAAACTATGGATTTGAAAAGGTACTCAATTTGAAAAGCGAAATCTTATATAATTGAAGTCTATATAAGTGTGATTTGATATACTATTGATTTTGGAAAGTATTTGATTTGAAAATGAAATTTTATATATAATGGACTTTATATAAGTACGATATTTGAAAGTGATTTGAAAAGGTACTATATGATACATATTTTCAAAGTAAAGATATGGAAAGTGCCTTCTCCTTGATATCCGCTTTGTGGCCACATTGTGGATTCATTCTATCGATATTTCTCTGATTTTTGGTTTTCAGGATATGATACTCGAGTGTCCATCGAATTCCATGGCGTTACCCATGGTCTTACGAGCGCGACTGCATAGCGTAATTGACCGGGCTTAGATGGCCCAGGGGTACGGATGTTTCCTGGGGGATTCAGGCGTAACCATTGTGTATCCTGTGATCTATGTAGGTCGTATTAGTAGCGAAATCCGCAGGGCTGAGAAAGCTTACGGATACAGATGTTTCCTGGGGGATTCAGGCGTAACCATTGTGTATCTGCAGTCTACTAGTCATCATGGCGCAATTCGCAGGGTTGAGAAAGCTTACGGATACGGATGTTTTCTGGGGGATCCAGGCGTAACCTTTGTGTATCTGCGATCCATGGTTAGACAAAGGTTTTGTTTGTTTTTTGTTTGGATTGTACTTTCCATATCTGCTTTTAAAAGTTTTCCAGTATTTTCACTGGGTATTGAAACAAGTCTACTAAGTACTTAGAGAATTCTAGCTTTGCGCCTGATCAACGCACTGCCAAAGTCTGCAGGAACGAGGATAAACTTGTTAAGACATCGAGTTATAAAAGTATTTTGATAAAATATTATATAAAGGATATTTTGATCAGTTATTTTCCTTCCTAAAGGATTTTAAAGTGTTTTAAATATTGTTTACCTTCTTAACTAACAAGCTGAATTTAACTGACTTTTATGGATATAATAAAATGGATTTAACCAAATTATTAAGTATTAAAGAATTCCAATTGAAATTTATATGGTTTTAAATTAATGGGTCATCCTTGTTTTTCGTCCTATTTTCCCTTCTAGCTATTCCTATTCTCCACCTTGTTAAACTTACCTATAACAACAGTTATCAGGTATAATTTTAATCTTCTTGTCATCTTGTCTTAATCCTATTCCATTCTATCTTTTCTGTGTTTTCCGTACCTCGTTCCTTTTCGAGGACGAAAAGATTTGAGTGGGGGAGAGTGTAACAACCATGTATTTTGTGATTATTTTAATTATTTTAAATTGAATTTCCTGATTTGAAAACTTTATTTTATTTATTTAAATGGATAATTTTTTTTATTTTAAATATAAATTTTGTTTTTGATGTGAATTAGAATTCCAAACAGGACTAAATAGAATATTTTTCCAAAAAGTGAATTTTGGTCAATATGGTCAAACTTTGACTTTTAATTTAAAAATTCAAAATTTTGAAATTTTGAATTTTATCTTTTGTTATGAAAGTAAATAAAATTTTAAGAATACTGCTTTTTGTTTCATTGAAATCCGATTTATATTGTGAAAGTTATGCCTTTTTAACTATTGGGTGAAATTTGTTGTATTTGACAAAATTGTTTATTTTAAATTATAAAAATAATATTTTATTTGGTCATGTAATGTTCTAATTTACATTTATATGGGTAAAATAACATGTTATGTATATATTTTGGTTTTAAAAGCATTTTTAAAAGTGTAATTGACATTTTCCAGTGTCAGTTGTATTTTGTTTACAATTTCTAATTTCCAATTTCAATTAATTAAAGAAATTCTTTATTTATTTTTCTATTTTCTTAAGATCTTATTTTTTTCTCATTCTCACTTTGTTTTGTTCCTCATTTATCTTATTTATGTGACTTTTTATTTGTTTTAGAGTGAAGTAGAAATTTTTCTAAGGCTAGTGATAATTTATTTGTAGTTTTTGAACCCTGTTTCCAATTTTTAAGCAATTTCTTTAATTCTTTTTCTATTTTCTCTAAATTTAATTATTTATTTCACTTTAGAAATGATAAATTAATTATTTTTTTTCAAAACTTTTCTTTAGAATAATTTTAAAAAATGAAGTTGTTAATTTTCCAAAGTCAATAGTGATTTATTTGTAATTTCTAGACCCTGTTTTCAATTTTTAAGCAATTTCTTATATTCTTTTTCCATTTTCTTTAAAATTAATTAATTATTTTTATTTTATATTACTTTGTTTCGGTTCTGAAGTCAAATTACTGATTTTTTTTATTTGAATTAAAGAAAAAGGAAATATGAAAGAGTTTAAAATGCTTTAGAAACTGAAGTCTTTTCATCTCCTATGTCCTTTCAATTGCCACAACTCTTCATTTACTTCTTTTGGCTGTGTATTACTTTGTTTGGCCGTGTATTCCAGTGCACATTCCTGCAAAAAAACATTTGTTCCTCATTCTATTCATGGCTTGCAAAAAAATTTGGTAATGGCTACTTTTTCCTCCTTTCTTCTTCTCATTTTTCATGGTTTTTGCCTTGTTTCTTGGATTCTTTTGCACTTCCTCCTCCTCATATCCACAGCCACCACCTCTTACACCTCTTCCCTGCCATCATCACCAACTATACTCCAGGTCATGACCATGGCCGAACCCACCATGGTGACCAAACCCCTCAAAAATGCAACCTAGGCCTTAAAAAACAATGTTGTGACCACTATTTGCATCACCACTTCATTTTCCACCAGCACCTTTGGCTACCACCACCACCACTGACCAGACCACCACACACCCCTCTAGCCTCTTACCTGACCCATACTCCACTGGCCGACCCCAAACACCCCATGGCGGAGCCTCTTTGTTGAACCAAAACTCCTCTTTGTTGCCTAAAACCTCTTCACCTTCCTATGTTGTAACTTCCTCCACTTGTTCTAGCCTTTATGCCATACATTCCTATGTTCAAACCTAAGCCAAAGTCATGCCAAACCTGAGCCAAAACATCCCCTAGGCTGTGCAAGCAAATGTAGAAAGCAAGGCAAAAGTTGTTGCATTCATATTTGTTTTTATTCCAAAGTTATATCATTTCAAGGTTGCATTGAAATTTATAATTTGTTTGGTTTGGTTTTGGGTTGTAACACAAGATCTATAGCTTGGATCTCGCTCTCCACTCAAATTCTTGTCTTGTCATCGTGCTTTTGATTCTGTTGTGTCATTTGTATTGCAATCTCTAGCCATAGAGGTGAGTAAATCTCACCTGACATTTTATACTTATGCAAATGTGAATTGACAACAATTGAATGTGCAATACTATTATGTTATGCTATAACTGCCTGTGATTATTTATGTATGATGTTAAACCTGTAAATTACATGTCATATCATCTGTTACTGTTATATAACGCTATTCTGTTTATTTATATCAGTTTATCACACTGCAAGTTCCCTGTAGAATAGAACCGCTATGGGTTGAAATGATACATACCCGAACGGACTTTAGAATAGAGAAAAATCGTTATGGGCTGAAATTATAGGCCTGAACGATTTTTATTTATTTCATTTAACTTGGGATTGCGGGTTTGAAATGATAAAACCCGGATTTTTCCTTTGTAAATTACGGATTGAAATGATATATTATCCGTATCATTTGACTTAGGTTAGAAAAATTTATATACAGACCCGTGGTTAATATATATATATTTTCTTGAAATTATAAAATATGTTAAAAATGTAAATATTATGATAATTTGATTTTTATTTTAATTTAAAATGATTTTATAAAGTGTTATTGATTTTTCTATAAATTAAAAATAGTTAAATAAATAAATGTTTAAAAGTTGAAATTTGAAGTATAACTTAACTTGGAAAATGTGAAAGTGTTTTAAAAAAAGGTTAAGTTAAGAAAATAAAATAAAATGGAATTTAAATAAAATTATGAAATGGTAAACTTAATTAAAATGTTAAGTAAATGAAATATTATAAATTTTACATTTATTTTATAAGTGAATTATTAAAGATTTGATAACTGTTTGTGAAACTTTCACTTTGTAAAATCATAAATTAAGGGTTATTTAAATGAGTGTTTTTAAAGTAAGAAAATATGATTTTTATAAGTTAAAATGGATTTAAATAAATTTTAATTTTTTATGAAATTGTAGTGAAAGTTTGGAATTTAAATTGACAGCATTCCTGAAATGCTATCATTTCTAATGTTAAATATATTACAGCATTTTGTAAATGCTGTAATTGATATAAATGAACTAAATGGCTAAAATGAACTAAGTGTTGTAGTTACTGAATTAAACTAAAGTTTTATTTGAAATCTATACCTATTACAACATCTAAATGCTGTCTTTTGCTAATTGAATTTTTTTTAAACATAACTTTCCGTAGCATTTTCTAAATGCTGCAAAAGTTGAAATTTCACTGTTTTAATAAATTTAAGTGAATAAATGAATTCTAAAATGGTAAAATTTTGAGAATTGAATATTGACTATTAAATATAGTAACTTCATTTTTAAATGATTTAAATGGAATAATTTGATTTGAAATATTTTGATATTTTGAAATGGATTTGAAATGATATTTGATTTCGAAGTATAAATTACCATTTTGGAATTTTACCACGGGATGTAATTAAATTGATGGTTTTATGGATCCTTAAAGGATGGGCGATCCCAAGCATCCTTTAAGTTATTATGCATTGCTATTACAGTTTACTTGAGTTGGTTTACATTGTATAAGTATATATGTCCTGACTCGAGTGTTTTGTGTTTTACTTTACGCTCGGGTCAGCCTGAGAATCACAGCTTTGGATTCACCTTATGGAGCTAGAGATCTGTTGGAGCTTATTTATCAATCGGTTCATCGACTTCTATTCCAGTTATTTCTTATTCAGTATTGTCTCGGTATTATTGATTTATGTATCCTGACTTCTATTATATTTATTTTGACTATGAGATTTTGTATATGTTTTGAGAGTTTGTATATAGTAGCTTCATGAACTACCATGGTATTTTATTTCCGCTGCGAGTTATTCTGATATTCTGTGTCTGTGATTCTGTATTTGATTTTATTTGCTCCAAATTTTATTACAATCTGTTATTTTGAATTATTCAAGTCAGACATGTGTGGATTCTTGTCGATTTGAATGGTCCAAAATAGTGGGTCGTTACATTTGGTATCAGAGCTTTGGTTTTAGGCAAACCTTAGCCTGTGGAGCAAAAACTCATTAGAGATAGGGTAGAAATACCCTAGAATGAGTGAAATCAATCTCAGAATCATTCCCTTGTGAGAGAACGTATTTTCGAAGTATAAAATGATTTTCAAATGATTTTTACAGGATTTTTAAAGATTATTTTGATATAAAATTTTCTTGTTTTGAAAGAAAATTTTCTGAACTTTATCCCTTTCATATCCACCTTGTTATTAATTTCGTCGATTTAGGATTTCCTTAAAAATTCTGAACTTCTATCTTGGTTGGGATTTCTTCGATTAGGATTCCTTTGAATTTTGGAACGCTCCAAATTGTTCTGAAATCCATTCCTGTCTCCCCTAATTGTATTCTTTTGATTTTTGGAGCATTCCATAATTCCACCTTGAATGATCTTTATAAGGTGGTGATTCCGCCAATCTTTGAATGATTTATAAAAGGGTGAAACTCCCTTATAATTGGCATTGATTCACCGGAGATTTCTGTATCCTCGGTTTACGATGTTTTCTATCTTCTGCTATACCTGGATTCTATCTCTGGCGATCGAAGGTCGATTTGCCTTAGATTTTCGCATCAATTATTCCTGAAGTCACGGTTGACCGGTTAAGGTCACCCGCGATTTATATGAGCTTATCCATCTTCTATTTGGTAATTCAATTATCTTATCTTCGTTTGAGCTTATCTTTGAATCAGAATTCTATTTGATTAGAGTTCCTCTAAATTTGAATCTCTTTTTTGTTTTGAAATCCATCCTTGAATCATCCATTGGAAAATTTGTGGTTGATTGTCTTTTGAAATTTTTGTATTCATCGTAGTTGTTATTTTGATAAGGATGACTATATTTTATATAGTAAGTGAAACATTATATATAGAAGTGAAATGTTTTCGATAAGGATTATATACCATTTTAAAAATTGAGAATTTAAAGTTTTGAATGGATTTGAAATTTTGAAATTTATATAAGAAATGGTTTCATATAGAATGATTTATAACTGAAGGTTTTGAATATGAATTTGAGTGATTGAACTCCGGCATTTTGGAACTAGTTATAAGATTTTGAAATAATTAATAATATGATTTGAAAGTATTTTCCGAATATGAAATGTTTCAAATGATTTTAATGAGTTTCAAATGATTTCGAAGAAATTTTAAAAGAAGTTTGAGAAAATAGAAGTCCAGAACCCACTTATGTCGTTGGAAAATAATTTCGGTGATGAATGCATGCATCATCGACATTGATTTTTGAGTTTCAGAGGGGGGGAGAGGCCACTTCGGTAGCTTTGCTATGCGATTGATTTGTGAAACCAATTTTTGATTTCAAATTCCGAAGTGTGATGTGATATTCGAAAGATATATGTATATATATTTGAGCAATTTGAAATGAGCCAGTGTTCAGTTCTTGAGTTTTGGATTTGTTTTGATATAACCCTACTTTTGGAATTGATTCACTGATTTGTTGGTGATTTCCAACTCTTGGATTGAAATATGATTTCTTCGACTATTTTGAAGGTTCGAGCACTTCCAAATCAAAGTTAACTTTTCAAAGCTAAGTAATTTTGAAAAGGATAAAGTATATAAGTTTGGTATTTATGTTTAAAATATGTAGTAATATGATTTAAATAAGTTGAAACTATTTTGTTAAGTAAATGAATAAGGCTATTTTGAATTTTTCTAATATGAAATTTAGATTTGAAATGTTTTGAAAAGAATTTGGTCTTCAAAATATTTTGAATAAAATTTAGTTTAAATGTTTTAACTTAGTAACATCTTTATAAAACTATATATTGAACAAGTTGGAATAGATACATAAGTTGTACGTATGCTATTTTATTCGCATAATTAAATTGATCCAAGTTTGAGTACACAAGTTCGAGGTGAATTACACCATTTCGTGTTAGGATTTTTCATTTGATTCTTGATGGCGAATATTTGATATGGATTTTGGGCTTGATTCTAGAATTCTCTATCATAGTATATGGCTATGCAAGGAGACTGATGGTTTCTAGTCGAGAAACCATATCGAAATCCGCATTAGGGAAGTCAAATGGACAATACTAGTTCGAAAGCGAATATGTGTGATCGAGCGAGCGATCAAATGTGATTTTGCGAAATGATGATATATGTACATCTTATATTCTAATATCATTGATATACTTGACCCTGAAATTGGAAGTTGTTGGGTTGGATATCTTTGTAATTTAATTGGAATTCTTTCTTTTATGAAAAACTACTATCAATTTAAAACCATTTTTCAAAACTATTTTTCTTTTATTCTTCTCAAACAAACTGTTTTATTCTATTTTACATACAAACTATTTTACAGACTATTTTATATACAAAACTATTCTAAAAAAAATCTTTTAGTAAGCAAAGATGTTCAATCCCATATGGCTCTTCATGCAACAATTTTTTTTTTAAATTTTGATCCTTATATAAGATGGACTTTATGTAAATATAAGATGATGTTGAAAACCATTGATGTTGGAAATAAATTGTTTGACTTAAATTATATTGATTTGGAAATTTGGATTTATTTTCTAAATTTATTATTTTGGAAACTTTGGAACTGAAGATATTTAATTTGAGAAGAAATAATTTGGTGGAATTGTATATGATTTTGAAACTGAACTGATATTGAAACAAATTGAAATTTGAGAACCTTGTGTTACTAAATACTGGATTTGGGAGTTATCGAACTTATATAAAAATTTGGTTTGTATAAGTATGATGTTGATTCGAAAACTATGGATTTGAAAAGGTACTCAATTTGAAAAGCAAAATCTAATATAATTGAAGTCTACATAAGTGTGATTTGATATACTATTGATTTTGGAAAGTATTTGATTTGAAAATGAAATTTTATATATAATGGACTTTATATAAGTACGATATTTGAAAGTGATTTTAAAAGGTACTATATGATACATATTTTCAAAGTAAAGATATGGAAAGTGCCTTCTCCTTGATATCCGCTTTGTGGCCACATTATGGATTCATTCTATCGATATTTCTCTGATTTTTGGTTTTCCGGATATGATACTCGAGTGTCCATCGAATTCCATGGCGTTACCCATGGTCTTACGAGCGCGACTGCATAGCGTAATTCACCTGGCTGAGATGGCCCAGGGGTACGGATGTTTCCTGGGGGATTCAGGTGTAACCATTGTGTATCCTGTGATCTATGTAGGTTGTATTAGTAGCGAAATCCGCAGGGCTGAGAAAGCTTACGTATACGGATGTTTCCTGGGGGATTCAGGCGTAATCATTGTGTATCTGCGGTCTACTAGTCATCATGGCGCAATTCGCAGGGCTGAGAAAGCTTACGGATACAGATGTTTCTTGGGGGATTCAGGCGTAACCTTTGTGTATCTGCGATCCATGGTTAGACAAAGGTTTTGTTTGTTTTTTTGTTTGGATTGTACTTTCCATATCTGCTTTTAAAAGTTTCCCAGTATTTTCATTGGGTGTTGAAACAAGTCTACTAAGTACCTGGAGAATTCTAGCTTTGCGCCTGATCAATGCACTGCCAGAGTCTGCAGGAACGAGGATAAACTTGTTAAGACATCGAGTTATAAAAGTATTTTGATAAAATATTATATAAAGGATATTTTGATCAGTTATTTTCCTTCCTAAAGGATTTTAAAGTGTTTTCAATATAGTTTACCTTCTTAACTAACAAGCTGAATTTAAATGACTTTTATGGATATAATAAAATGGATTTAACCAAATTATTAAGTATTAAAGAATTCCAATTGAAATTTATATGGTTTTAAATTAATGGCTCATCCTTGTTTTTCGTCCTATTTTCCCTTCTAGTTATTCCTATTCTCCACCTTGTTAAACTTACCTATAACAACAGTTATCAGGTATAATTTTAACCTTCTTGTCATCTTGTCTTAATCCTATTCCATTATATCTTTTCTGTGTTTTCCGTACCTCATTCCTTTTCGAGGACAAAAAGATTTGAGTGGGGTAGAGTGTAACAACCCTGTATTTTGTGATTATTTTAATTGTATATTTTAATTATTTTAAATTGAACTTCCTGATTTGAAAAGTTTATTTTATTTATTTAAATGGATAATTTTTTTTATTTTAAATATAAATTTTGTTTTCGATGTGAATTAGAATTCCAAACATGACTAAATAGAATATTTTTCCAAAAAGCGAATTTTGGTCAATATGGTCAAACTTTGACTTTTAATTTAAAAATTCAAAATTTTGAAATTTTGAATTTTATCTTTTATTATTAAAGTAAATAAAATTTTAAGAATACTGCTTTTCGTTTCGTTGAAATCCGATTTATATTGTGAAAGTTATGCCTTTTTAACTATTGGGTGAAATTTGCTGTATTTAACAAAAGTGTTTATTTTAAATTATAAAAATAATATTTTATTTGGTCATGTAATTTCCTAATTTACATTTATATGGGTAAAATAACATGTTACATATATATTTTGGTTTTAAAAGCATTTTTAAAAGTGTAATTGACATTTTCCAGTGTCAGTTGTATTTTGTTTACAATTTCTAATTTCCATTTTCAATTAATTAAAGAAATTCTTTATTTATTTTTCTATTTTCTTAAGATCTTATTTTTTTCTCATTCTCACTTTGTTTTGTTCCTTGTTTATCTTATTTATGTGACTTTTTATTTATTTTAGAGTGAAGTAGAAATTTTTCTAAGGCTAGTGATAATTTATTTGTAGTTTTTGAACCCTGTTTCCAATTTTTAAGCAATTTCTTTAATCTTTTTCTATTTTCTCTAAATTTAATTATTTACTTGACTTTAGAAATGATAAATGAATTATTTTATTTCAAAAATTTACTTTAGAATAATTTTTAAAAATGAAGTTGTTAATTTTCCAAAGTCAATAGTGATTTATTTGTAATTTCTGGACCCTGTTTTCAATTTTAAGCAATTTCTTATATTCTTTTTCCATTTTCTTTAAAATTAATTATTTATTTTTATTTTATATTACTTTTTTTCGGTTCTAAATTCAAATTACTGATTTTATTTTGTTTTATTTGAATTAAAGAAAAAGGAAATATGAAAGAGTTTAAAATGCTTTAGAAACTGAAGTCTTTTCATCTCATATGTCCTTTCAATTGCCACAACTCCTCATTTACTTCTTTTGGCTGTGTATTACTTTGTTTGGCCGTGTATTCCAGTGCTCATTCCTGCAAAAAAACATTTGTTCCTCATTCTATTCATGGCTTGCAAAAAAATATGGTAATGGCTACTTTTTGTTTCTTCTTCTTCTCATTTTTCATGGTTTTTGCCTTGTTTCTTGGATTCTTTTGCACTTCCTCCTCCTCATATCCATGGCCACCACCTCCTACACCTCTTCCATACCATCATCACCAACTATACTCCAGGTCATGACCATGGCCGAACCCACCATGGTGACCAAACCCCTCAAAAATGCAACCTAGGCCTTAAAAAACAATGTTGTGACCACTATTTGCATCACCACTTCATTTTCCACCACCACCACCACCTCTGACCAGACCACCACACACCCCTTTAGCCTCTGACCTGACCCACACTCCACTGGCCGACCCCAAACACCCCATGGCGGAGCCTCTTTGTTGAACCAAAACTCCTCTTTGTTACCAAAAACCTCTTCACCTTCCTTTGTTGTAACTTCCACCACTTGTTCTAGCCTTTATGTCATACATTCCTATGTTCAAACCTGAGCCAAAGTCATGCCAAACCTGAGCCAAAACATCCCCTAGGCTGTGCAAGCAAATGTAGAAACCAAGGCAAAAGTCGTTGCATTCATATTTGTTTTTATTCCAAAGTTATATCATTTCAAGGTTGCATTGAAATTTATAATTTGTCTGGTTTTGTTTTGGGTTGTAAAACAAGATTTATAGCTTGGATCTCGCTCTCCACTCAAATTCTAGTCTTGTCATCATGCTTTTGATTCCGTTGTGTCATTTGTATTGCAATCTCCAGCCATAGAGGTGAGTAATGTTAGTCTATAGGATAATGGTTTTGATGACAACAACTATAGAAGTGTTATAAAATATATATGTGCAGGAAATCTATATGCAGGTATCAACAAAAGAAGACTGTACAGTAAAGAAGACAAAGATCAAGAGTTCAAGATTGAAGACTCATGAGATTCAAGATATTCAAGAGTTCAAGACAAATAATATAGTTAGGTTAGATATTTGTTAAAACTCCTTGAAAGCACTATCATTCTTTTTTATCCAATTTACTCATGGAATGGAATCCACTTCGTTCTTGTTAAAGGGATGGAACCCTAGTGAGATGGAACTCACGAAATATCTAGTGGAACGGATAGTAGCCCTATTTTGTTATCCACTAATTTTGATTCAAAATGATTTTCAAAATTATCTCTTGTTTCATAAAATGATTTTCAAATATTCCTTTTCAAAAGAAAAACCTTCGTTCGTATTTCCAAAAATGTTTTAGCCTCAAAATCATATTTATCATTTTGTTATATTTTGATTTCAAAATTGTCCTTGATATTTTAGCCTCAAAATCTATTTTAATATTATATTTACTTTAGTTTATTTACCTTGATTTTAAATATATTTTAGTATATATACATATATATATTCATAAGTATTTCTACTTCTAAATACCTTCTACAAATACATAGAGTCCATTTGAATAAAGTTGCATATGTTTAAAATCATCATTTTCAAAGAAAAGCAAATCATCATTTTTACTAGACCATGTCGACATCATAGTTACTCGTCATGTCGACATGCTTTCTGTTATAGCAAAGGTTGTTTTTCAAAAGAAGTGTCTATTCGTTTAAATCTCTTTGAATGAACACATCCATTCATTCTCTATAAATAGAGACTGTTATGGACGTTTTCCAGTAACTACTTTCTTTATTTTCTCTCCTCGTTATTCTCTTATCTTATTTTCTAATCATCCTATCCATATTCTGCCAAAATCTTAAGTGAATCAATCCAGAATATCTCTAGTTTGATTCTCTGCCACTCTCTTCAAAGAATCTCAGTGCTTATCAGAGTTATAGATACATTTGTACTCAAAGAAACTTGTTTAGGGTTATAAAGGTGTGATCGTGTCCTTGGAAATCGATCGGGTGAACTTGTGTCCTATGAATCAAGTGGTTCTACCCAGAGACCTGAGAATCTGGAGGGTGTACCTCGTTGCCTTGGAATCGAGGGATTGTAATCTAGATTATTATTGAATAGAAAGCCGTACGAGTTGTGCGGGACTGGATGTAGGGTAACACCGAACCAGTATAAAATTCCTGGTGTGTTCTTTCCTTTACTTGCTTTTTATTTATATTTGCATCTGTTTGTGATTCTGTGATTTGATCTATGATTGTGTATTTGCATTAAGTTAGTTAAATCAATTTAAATCAAAGAAGTTTTAAAGAAATTCTTAAAACACTATTCACCCCCCCTCTGGTGTTAAATAGCCTTAAGATCATCTTCCGCGTCCCTTTCATTTGGTATCAGAGCAAGGTTTTTCAAAGTATTCATAATCTGATTTTTGAAAAGTTCATGGCTAAGTTTGAAATGTTTCCTAAAAATAATTCTTTAATGATCAAATCATTGTGGTCTCATAAATTGATGCATGATAGTTATATAGAATCAGGTAATCTACAAAAGTTGCTCACTGTGCAGGAATCTTTCTTCATGGCGACAAATGAATCTATTCACAATGGACAAGTTGTGCAAATAAGGAAAAACAAGTGGATACTTGATAGTGGATGTTCAAGACATATGACAGGAAATCCAGAGATACTCAATGACATTATTTACAAGGATGGAGGATTGGTTAATTTTGCGGACAATTCAAAAGGTTATGTAGTTGGCATCGGCAATGTAGGTAATTCTGAAACTCCTATTATTTCAAATGTTTTGTTAGTTAAAAATCTACAACATAATCTACTTAGTATTAGTCAGTTATGTGATAAAGGATATAGGATTAAATTTGAAAAAGACAAGTGTCACATCGAAGATAATAAATCTAATATTATCTTTGAGGGAGTTAGGAAAAAGAATATCTATATTCTCAGTATGAAAATTTCAAATGATAATCTATGTCTTTTGGCCAATACAAGTGACCCTTGGACTTGGCATAAGAGATTTGGACATTTGAATTTTAAACTCTTATCTAGACTATCCAAACTTGATCTAGTAAGAGGCCTCCCTAAGATGCAATTTAAAGTAGATAGTATATGTGATGCATGTCAATTAGGAAAACTTAGAAAAAGTTCCTTTAAACTTAAAGATGTGATTTCTACTTCAAAACCTCTTGAGTTACTTCACCTAGATTTATTTGGTCCATCTTAGATTCAATCAATCAACCATAGTAAATATGTCTTTGTAATTGTGGATGATTATTCCAGATATACATGGACAATCTTTCTGAAACATAAAAGTGATACTTTTGATTATTTTAAAAGTTTTTCAAAAAGAGTTCAAAACCAACTTTCTTCCAAGATCATCACTATTCGTAGTGATCACGGTGGTGAATTTGAAAATGAGAAGTTTGAGGAATTCTGTAATAAGAAGGGAATTACTCACAATTTTTCGTTTCCAAGAACTCCACAACAAAACGGAGTAGTTGAGCGTAAGAATAGGACGATTCAAGAGTGTGCTAGAACTCTACTTTCTGATAGTAAATTACCAAAACATTTTTAGGCTGAAGCAGTTGCAACAGCCTGTTATATTTTGAATAGGATTCTAATTAGACCTCTAACCAATAAAACACCTTATGAACTTCTTTTCAATAAGAAACCTAAGGTATCTTATTTCAGAATTTTTGGAAGTAAATGTTTTATCTTAAATACAAAAGATAATTTAGATAAGTTTGATCCTAAATCCGACAAAGGAATCTTTATCGGATATTCTAACAGGAGTAAAGCTTATAGAGTTTTTAATCTAAGAACAAACACTATTGAAGAAACTTTACATGTTTCCTTTGATGAAAATTTCAAAGAAGTTGATCAGACTAATGATGAGGATGACTTAGTTATTTCTAATCATGAATCTGTAGATGCTACAAATGAAACTTTTCATCCAAATAAAAAGATTAGGCTTTTAAAAGATCACCCTGTAGAAAATATTCTAGGAGATATGCAATCTGTTGTTAAAACTAGGAATCAATTAAACAGTATGAGTCATGTTGCTTTTATATCCTCAATAGAACCTAAAAATCCAAAGGAAGCATCAACTGATGATTCATGGATTCTTGCTATGCAAGAAGAATTGAATCAATTCACCAGAAATGATGTTTGGGAACTTGTTCCTAGACCTGAGGATAAATCCATTATAGGCACTAAATGGGTATATAAAAATAAATTAAATGAATTAGGTGAGGTCGTTAGAAATAAGGCTCGACTCGTTGCACAAGGTTATTGTCAAGAAGAAGGTATAGATTATGACGAAACCTTTGCACCCGTAGCAAGATTAGAAGCTATTAGAATTCTGCTTGCTTTCGCTAATTTCAATAATTTCAAACTTTTTCAAATGGATGTCAAGAGTGCCTTTCTAAATGGTTTTGTAAAAGAGGAAGTTTATGTTGAACAACCTCCACTCTTTGAAGATACAAAATTTCCAAATCATGTTTTTAAATTAAAAAAGGCCCTGTATGGTCTAAAACAAGCTCCTAGAGCTTGGTATGATAGACTTAGGTCTTATCTTTTGCAATCTAATTTTGAAATAGGTAAAGTAGATAACACACTTTTTATTAAAAGAAATAAAAATGATATTCAACTTGTACAAGTGTACGTAGATGATATTATTTTTGGATCAACCAATTCTGACATGAACAAAGAATTTTCTGACATTATGACAAAAGAGTTTGAGATGAGTCATATGGGTGAACTTAACTTTTTTCTAGGATTACAAATCAAACAATTAGATAATGGTATCTTTATCAGTCAAGAGAAGTATGCGAGAGAGTTAGTTAGTAAGTTTGGCTTGACCAATGTGAGTGGAAAACCAACTCCCATGGCAACCAATATAGCGTTAAGTAAGGATGATCTATCCAAAGACGTAGATCAAACCTTGTATAGAGGAATGATTGGATCACTTCTCTATATAACTGCTAGTAGACCAGATATCATGAGCAGTGTCTGTCTCTGTGCAAGATATCAATCTCAACCCAAGGAAACTCATCTAAAAGCTGTGAAACGTATCATTCGATATGTTAAACACACCTTTGATTATGGATTGTTCTACCCTAAGAATGATTCATTTGAATTAGTTTCCTACTGTGATGTTGACTATGCTGGGTGTAAGTCAGACCGAAAGAGTACAAGTGGAACTTGTCACTTTCTAGGTCATTCCTTAATTTCCTGGTTCAGTAAAAAGCAGAATACTGTTTCCCTATCAACAATTGAAGCAGAGTATGTTTCTGCTGCTTTAGCTTGTTCTCAAGTTTTGTATATGCAACAAACCTTGAATGATTTTGGTATATCTATCACAAAATCTCCAATTTTCTGTGATAACACTAGTGCCATTAGTTTGTCCAAAAACCCAACTCTCCATGCCCGAACTAAACATATTGACATTAGACACCATTTTCTAAGAGATAACGTAAATAAAGAGAAAATTTCTCTTGATTTCGTTAATTCTGAAAATCAAATAGCTGATATTTTAACCAAACCTTTAGGAGAACCTGTCTTCACCAAGTTAAGAAGAGAATTAGGTATATGTTCTCTTTCTGAAATATAGTATATAGTATAGTAGTATACATAGGGTATATATGAATGATTTCTTAACCATAGCATTTTACAACACCATGTCGACATAGTATTCATGCGTCATGTCGACATGAAACGGTAAAAATGACAATTCGTTTTGCCCTCTAATTTTTGAATGGGTGGTTATTTAATTCACCCATTCTGAGTTTCTCTTCCCTACAATCATTATTTCTTCATACTACTTTCTGGAAACATCAAATCCATGGCTTCCACATCCAATCCTAATCAAATTTCACCGGTTCCTTTCCCTTTTCCTTCACAAGGCCCTTTCCAAAACTCCATACTTGCTCGTGTCATCAAAATAGAGGAGAAAGTTGATGATTCGCTGCAGATGTTAACTGAAATGCAAGTTCAACAATTGAGAATGGCAAGAGAGCAAGAGAAACAAGGGAATATTCTGAGGAATCTTCAAAAATTCCTCATGGATAATCATGCCAATCCAATTGTAATTGAAGATTCTTCTAACATAGAAGCAAATGAAGAAGGAGAAGAAGACGAAGACGAAGAAGAAGAGGAAGAACCAATGGAGGAAGAAACTGATGATGAAGCAGTATGTGTAGGGGAAGTCTGTTTTGATGCTTATGGGAACATTGTGGAACAACATGGAAATTTCTGTTTCTATTACCCAAATTGTCCTGTCCACAAGTCTCCCATCATCAAAAACAACTGTTGAGTTGTTTATTTTCTTGTTTTAGTTATGTGTTTATAAGTTTAAATAGTCATGTATATAGTAATATTGAAATGAATAAAATAATCTGTGGTTACACGTATTATTCTCATTCTTATATTACTCATATATATCATTCTGAGTATACAATATTTAACATTGTTATATCTAGTTTCAGTATTATTAATGATAACACTATCATTAATATCATAGATTTAGGGGGAGTTAATGTCATTTTTTTTTGTTGATGACAAAGGGGGAGAAGTATAAAATAGGTTAGTTAGGCATAGATTAAGGGGGAGTTATTAGATTTAGGGGGAGTTATAAGGAGAATATAAATATTTTATAAACAAAGGTTGTCATCATCAAAAAGGGGGAGAATGTTAGTCTATAGGATAATGGTTTTGATGACAACAACTATAGAAGTGTTATAAAATATATATGTGCAGGAAATCTATATGCAGGTATCAACAAAAGAAGACTGTACAGTAAAGAAGACAAAGATCAAGAGTTCAAGATTGAAGACTCATGAGATTCAAGATATTCAAGAGTTCAAGACAAATAATATAGTTAGGTTAGATATTTGTTAAAACTCCTTGAAAGCACTATCATTCTTTTTTATCCAATTTACTCGTGGAATGGAATCCACTTCGTTCTTGTTAAAGGGATGGAACCCTAGTGAGATGGAACTCACGAAATATCTAGTGGAACGGATAGTAGCCCTATTTTGTTATCCACTAATTTTGATTCAAAATGATTTTCAAAATTATCTCTTGTTTCATAAAATGATTTTCAAATATTCCTTTTCAAAAGAAAAACCTTCGTTCGTATTTCCAAAAATGTTTTAGCCTCAAAAATCATATTTATCATTTTGTTATATTTTGATTTCAAAATTGTCCTTGATATTTTAGCCTCAAAATCTATTTTAATATTATATTTACTTTAGTTTATTTACCTTGATTTTAAATATATTTTAGTATATATACATATATATATTCATAAGTATTTCTACTTCTAAATACCTTCTACAAATACATAGAGTCCATTTGAATAAAGTTGCATATGTTTTAAATCATCATTTTCAAAGAAAAGCAAATCATCATTTTTACTAGACCATGTCGACATCATAGTTACTCGTCATGTCGACATGCTTTCCGTTATAGCAAAGGTTGTTTTTCAAAAGAAGTGTCTATTCGTTTAAATCTCTTTGAATGGACACATCCATTCATTCTCTATAAATAGAGACTGTTATGGACGTTTTCCAGTAACTACTTTCTTTATTTTCTCTCCTCGTTATTCTCTTATCTTATTTTCTAATCATCCTATCCATATTCTGCCAAAATCTTAAGTGAATCAATCCAGAATATCTCTAGTTTGATTCTCTGCCACTCTCTTCAAAGAATCTCAGTGCTTATCAGAGTTATAGATACATTTGTACTCAAAGAAACTTGTTTAGGGTTATAAAGGTGTGATCGTGTCCTTGGAAATCGATCGGGTGAACTTGTGTCCTGTGAATCAAGTGGTTCTACCCAGAGACCTGAGAATCTAGAGGGTGTACCTCGTTGCCTTGGAATCGAGGGATTGTAATCTAGATTATTATTGAATAGAAAGCCGTACGAGTTGTGCGGGACTGGATGTAGGGTAACACCGAACCAGTATAAAATTCCTGGTGTGTTCTTTCCTTTACTTGCTTTTTATTTATATTTGCATATGTTTGTGATTCTGTGATTTGATCTGTGATTGTGTATTTGCATTAAGTTAGTTAAATCAATTTAAATCAAAGAAGTTTTAAAGAAATTCTTAAAACACTATTCACCCCCCCTCTAGTGTTAAATAGCCTTAAGATCATCTTCCGCGTCCCTTTCAAGTAAATCTCACCTGACATTTTATACTTATGCAAATGTGAATTGACAACAATTGAATGTGCAGTACTATTATGTTATGCTATAACTACCTGTGATTATTTATGTATGATGTTAAACCTGTAAATTACATGTCATGTCATCTGTTACTATTATATAACGCTATTCTGTTTATTTATATCAGTTTATCACACTGCAAGTTCCCTGTAGAATAGAATCACTATGGGTTGAAATGATACATACCCGAACGAACTTTAGAATAGAGAAAAATCGTTATGGGCTAAAATGATAGGCGTGAACGATTTTTATTTATTTCATTTAACTTGGGATTGCGGGTTTGAAATGATAAAACCCGGATTTTTCCTTTATAAATTACGGATTGAAATGATATATTATCCGTATCATTTGACTTAGGTTAGAAAAATTTATATACAGACCCGTGGTTAATATATATATTTTCTTTAAATTATAAAATATGTTAAAAATGTAAATATTATGATAATTTGATTTTTATTTTAATTTAAAATGATTTTATAAAGTGTTATTGATTTTTCTATAAATTAAAAATAGTTAAATAAATAAATGTTTAAAAGTTGAAATTTGAAGTAAAACTTAACTTGGAAAATGTGAAAGTGTTTTAAAATAAAAGTTAAGTTAAGAAAATAAAATGGAATTTAAATAAAATTATGAAATGGTAAACTTAATTAAAATGTTAAGTAAATGAAATATTATAAATTTTACATTTATTTTATAAGTGAATTATTAAAGATTTGATAATTGTTTGTGAAACTTTCACTTTGTAAAATCATAAATTAAGGGTTATTTAAATGAGTGTTTTTAAAGTAAGAAAATATGATTTTTATAAGTTAAAATGGATTTAAATAAATTTTAATTTTTTATGAAATTGTAGTGAAAGTTTGGAATTTAAATTGACAACATTCCTGAAACGCTATCATTTCTAAAGTTAAAGATATTACAACATTTTGTAAATGCTGTAATTGATATAAATGAACTAAATGGCTAAAATGAACTAAGTGCTGTAGTTGCTGAATTTAACTAAAGTTTTATTTGAAATCTATACCTATTACAGCATCTAAATGCTATCTTTTGCTAATTGAATTGTTTTTAAACATTACTTTCCGTAGCATTTTCTAAATGCTGCAAAAGTTGAAATTTCACTATTTTAATAAATTTAAGTGAATAAATGAATTTTGAAATGGTAAAATTTTGAGAATTGAATATTGACTATTAAATATAATAACTTCATTTTTAAATGATTTAAATGGAATAATTTTATTTGAAATATTTTGATATTTTGAAATGGATTTGAAATGATATTTGATTTCGAAGTATAAATTACCATTTTTGAATTTTAACCACGGGATGTAATTAAATTGATGGTTTTATGGATCCTTAAAGGATGGGCGATCCCAAGCATCCTTTAAGTTATTATGCATTGCTATTACAGTTCACTTGAGTTGGTTTACATTGTATAAGTATATATGTCATGACTCGAGTGTTTTGTGTTTTACTTTACGCTCGGGTCAGCCTGAGAATCACAGCTTTGGATTCACCTTCTGGAGCTAGAGATCTGTTGGAGCTTATTTATCTATCGGTTCATCGACTTCTATTCCAGTTATTTCTTATTCAGTATTGTCTCGGTATTATTGATTTATGTATCCTGACTTCTATTATATTTATTTTGACTATGAAATTTTGTATATGTTTTGAGAGTTTGTATATAGTAGCTTTATGAACTACTATGGTATTTTATTTCCGCTGTGAGTTATTCTGATATTCTGTGTCTGTGATTCTATATTTGATTTTATTTGCTCCAAATTTTATTACAATCTGTTATTTTGAATTATTCAAGTCAGACATGTGTGGATTTTTGTCGATTTGAATGGTCCCAAATAGTGGGTCGTTACAGAAGCCCACCCAAACATGCTAACTTACCTACTCTCCATCTAATCGAGAAATGCCCAACAACTAATATTCTTCCACATAACATATCTCAAAAGCGATCACTTACCTAGCTACCTACTATGAAGTCTCCATGCATGCCTATCCTATGCAGTTTTCATTCCCTGGTGTATTACTGAGGTGTCTTTAATTATATAATATCCAAGTGTCGTTTAAATTTAAATAGATTACACTACCGGCATATCTCCATCGTCAAATACCTTACAACGTGCTCCGCCACTTGCTTCTTCATTCCCGATCAATGGAAGATCTCTTCGAATCCTTTGAAATACTTTACTAAATTCCTTCTTTAAGTACATAGGGATGACAACACTATAATGGATGATGTCTCCCCTCTAAGTGGACTAACATTTTGGATTCTTAGGAGAACCACATACTTCATCACCAATTAATTTATAGATAACACAAGTGGGTACTCCCTTATTTTCGATGAACACAATATTACTACAATAAACTCAAATTCAAATTCTATTAATTAAAAGATAGTACAAAATCATTTTTCTAGCCATAAATTTCCATAGAATTCTTTTCAAAGAATTTAAGTATAAGTACCCCTCTTCTTTCTTCAAATCCAAATAACTTGAATTAAATTTCAAATTTTATATTTAAAATATCTTTATACTTAAAATCTTCATTCAAATCAAAACCATATCTATTTCAAAACCCATGAAATATTCATATCGAAATTCTAAGTTCAAAATCCATAAAATTCCCTTTTTAATGAATTTTAACATTAAAAGCTCCTTCTTTTCTTCAAATTTGAGTATAAATTTACTAAGCAAACTTGAAAAAAATTCAGGCTTCATGCTTTTCGAAATATCATTTAAAAGTTCTCAAATTATATTATAAAGCCTAACCATAGATTTTAATACACGGTTATGAAGTATCCTTTACATATTGAAATACTTAAAACTATTTTAAACTATTTTCAACACAACACCGATTAGATAAAATACATATTCATACAACTTCGTTTGCATGCTACTCAATCCATATCAATTGTTAGATTAAATATACTTGTTAGATTAAATATACTTGTTAGATTGAATAACTAACATCTAACATCTAAAAATAATATATTTTCTCCAAAACGATAGTGTAACAACCCACTCCGGAACAAGCCAAAATTTCGACCTAGAAAAGGCCCATCGAAGCTTAGATCCATTCTAAGTAAGTTGTTTGTAACATCCCTCTACTTGGAGGCCCAAAACTAATAGCTACGGATGCTGCAGTCATCCATAGTTATTAATCCTCGACGACCAAATACTGCAATGTTAGATTCATTGATACACATAAACACATGAATATGGAAAAAAAAATTAAAACATCAAAGAAGATCACATTCTATTTCAAAATATTTCAAATTCATTACATAATCCCACATTCGTTAACAATGTTCAGAGAAAATATATTTATTACAACATACGCCAAGACCGACATATGAAGGTGCCTCCTTGGATAATCAGAGTATATATAGGCAATTTAACAACTTTGCCTTTACAAACAACACAGCGGAATCAAAATAAAAGAGAATTCTAAATAGCTATCATGCCTCCTGCGCGTCCCCAGAAGCTTTATTCGTCTAATGAGGTACCTGAAAACCTCAACTCTCAATCTACTCAAAATCAATTGAGTACCTGAGAGTTTAAGGGGAAAACATAAACTTCGAGGCAGACATAAAGCCTGGTATGAATAATAATCTACCATCTCAAAACATTTAGATATCTAATGAGACCATGCCGCTTAGCGGAATGGGTTTTCTCCTCACTAGTATCTTAAAACCTTTATAAAACCATATACTATGCTCCTACATCCATAATGGTTAAAATAATTCAAAACATTATGAAAGGATGATATGTAAAACAAATGAATCAATTCTGGATTACCCATTCCCATTCATATTGACTATCTACCTCAATTATAGTTTCTAGAATTACAATTAACCTAATAGTTTTCATGAGCTGACTAATAACCGGTAAAATGTTTAAGGACTCCCTGTCCAATTACATAGTTTTCAAGGGATCACTAAGAACCTATTGGTAACTCCAATATCTTTACAATTTCCTAGTTTTCATGGGCTGACTAGGAACATATTGGTAACTCAAATATCTTTTCTTCTTATCCTAGTTTTCATGGGCTGACTAGGAAACTATTGACATCTGTCAATATCTTAATCCAGATATAGTTTTCATGGGTTCACTATAAACTTATTGGCCTCCACCAATATCAAATCATAGTTTTCATAGGCTAACCATGAACCTGTCTTTCTGACATCTTCATTAATACATAGTTTTCATCGGCTTACTATGAACCTATTGGACCCTGCCAATATCTTTTCCTATACATAGTTTTCATGGGCTTACTGAGAACCTATTGGCCCCTGCCAATATCTTCCTTTAATATTTTAGCATCCTATATTCTAGTCTTTCTAACCTCCTGGATGCAATTCTACTCATTCAGGAGTTTACTTAATTTATATTCACTACTGAGTCAACCTAGCTGGTTATACCGCCCTTCCCCAAAAAACAGTTATAGGTCTATCACAATGTGAATATATGCATATATGAAGAAGCAAACACAATAACTTGGTTAATCCCTTTAACCCTTTTAATCAAAGAAAACTTCTTCAAAAACTCCTTTTCAAAACAATTTATTTATTTATGCCATGGTGTTCTTTTAAAATGAGATTGGGTTATTTGTTTTGAAAAATTAGGCTTTCGAAACTTTCAAAACCTTGCTTTCGACCTCACTGGATAGCCTCCTTCCAAAGCATATAAATCTCTTTTCAAAACATTAGGCCCCTGCCTTTTGAAACACTTTAAAACCCCTCTTTCGAAACCTTTCGAATGTAATAAAGTATTACTTATTAACTCTTAGAAGCATAGCTTCAAAACCTTTGAAAGTACCCCTTTCGAAATGTTTGAAAGTACCCTTTTCGAAACCTTTGGAAGTATCCCTTCTGAGACAATTGAAAGTCCCTTTTTCGAAACCATTGGGTTTATACTTAAAAATATCATTTGGGTCAAAGTGAATATAAACGAAAGTATCTCTTTCGAAACCATCCTTTATCATATAAAGGTATTGGGGAAAACTTGACGGCGTTGGCACCATCCCTTTCGAAAGCTTCAAATCATTTAAACAAAACGCTGAATAATAGCATCAAAACCCCCTTTCGAAGTCATTGCCTTCGAAACCCTTGGACCCTTTCAAAAGCATTTAGGAAGTGTCTTAAAACATCTTTAAAACAGACGCTACCCTTCGAAAGCATTGATGACTTCAATACACTTGAAAGGCAAAAGAACGGCAGTAGGGCTTCGACTAGGTCTAAACCCCTTTTTTCGAAAGCATTATTTTACAACTAAAGGAACTCATTTGTAAGCCCATACTTGTAAAACATCAAACGACAACCCCTTCGAATGCTTTTAGGAAACTCCTTTCAAAACAAATGTTTCAACTACGTTGGAAGCTTTAGTTAAATAAAGGCAGGCGCTTAATTTTTTTAAAACAAACAAAGGTATCGAACCTATCGAAGCAATGCTTTTGACACCACGCCTTCTGCCTTTCCTCCAATCCACTACGTACCATATAAGTGATACCTTTTTTATTGGTTTTGGCTTAGTGGGGTTTTGACTTGATTGAAGGCAGAAGCTCTGAGTCGAAAGGTACTTCTACTAGAGGCAGAACCTACTTTTCTGAATAAAAGCTGATTAATGCCAATTAAAGCAAATTCTATCTAACTAACCTGCCCACGTGTAAACATGTGATTGGTTGCCTCAACTTTCCAAATTCTTTACCAAAATAACTACCGCTTAATTTTAGATCTAAACCAAGGTTAAATTTAGCAAATAAGCCCTTCCATTAAGAAAAATCAATATTACAAATAAGTCCTTCTAAAATAATTTTATTTCCATAAAAAATCACATAGGACAAATACCCAAAAATTACAAAAATTCACTTTAGTCATGTTATCTAACATATTAACATTCTAGACCCAAATTCTCAATATAATTTCTGAAATAAATTTCTAAACCCAATTAACCATATATTTCTTTGAAAATTCATAATAATCTTTCTATAGCTTGGAAAATTATGAAAATTAAAACCCGAAATCATGTTTTACACAAGATTAAATTTTTCCATGGCATTTAAAGATCAATTTCAATCGGTTTTGCCCTAAAACCGCATTATCTTCATTCAAACAATCTTTTTTAAATTAAACAACTTATAATTCAAGCATATCATCATCCAAATCATCATAAAAATGAATTTAATCTTAAATCCATAAACATATGATTCTAAACCAAAATAGAGATGGTATAAATTATTATTCACCTTGATTATGATAAGGAGATTGGATTGAGATTGAGATCGATTTCCCTTGCTTTAATCCTTAATTTGATTTGATTTTTCTCTTCGTTTTCTTCCAAGTAATGGCCGGCTCCTCTTCTTACGTTTTCGTTTTATTTTTGAACGTGCATGGAAAAAATGAAACGTGAATGGAATGAGAGTATATATAAGGGTAAGGGTTATGTGCGGCTAATTCCCAATGTACCCTTAGGTAAATTACCATTTAATTAAATAAATTAAGCATGACCCCTTAAATATTTATTTCCAAATCTCAATCCCCATATCACTTAACATTTACATTATTCTATTTAATTTATCTAATTAAATCTTCTGAATAATGCTATTAAAAATTAAGAGTGTTACAGGCTCTCGTCCTTAAAGAATTTCGTCCTCGAAATTCAGTAAGGACTAAATACTAAACATATCAATCATCTGTAACGGCTCCTAACAACCATACTAGTCTACCTGACTAGCAACTATCTATATAAATTTAATATAGACATACCATCAAAGAAGATCAGGATAAGTATCTCAAATCCTGTCCTTTGTCTCCCAAGTACAGTCCTCGTTGTCGCTCCACTGAACTTTCACCAAATTGACTGTCTTGTTCCTCAATCTTTTCTCATCTCTTTCAACAACCCGAACTGGTTGTCTAACAAAAGTCAAATTAGGCTTTACTACCAAATCTTCCAACCCTGTTAGAGGAATAGTAGTCTTTGGATCATGCACATGCTTGCGAAGATGAGACACATGAAATACATTATGGACACCTACAATACTGCTTAGAAACTCTGCTCTATAAGCGAGCTTTTCAATCCTCTCTATAATCTGGAATGTACCAACATATCTCGGTGCCAGTTTCCCCGACTTTCCGAACAGTACCACACCCTTCATCGATGATACCTTAATGAAAACCCTGTCTCCAACTGAGAACTCTAGGTCTTTACACCTCTTATCTGCGTAACTTTTCGGTCTAGACTGAGCTTCCTTCATCCTTTCTCAGATCAACTAAATATTCTTTGACGCCTCCCTAACCAAATCTGCACCTAAGACTAATCCATCTCCAGTCTCCAACCAACATGCTGGTTATTTGCATGGCCTTCCATACAAAGCTTCAAATGGCACCTGTTAGCACAGAAATTGGTCACTAACCTCGTAGAGAAAGATTGTGTAGAGATATAAGTGATGAAGACAAATTAAACAGAGAAGACAATGCTAATTTAAATGCAGAAAGTAAGAACACCAAATTTATAGTGGTTCAGCGTAATTGCCTACGTCCACTTTGAGATTAAACTTTATTGATCTTCCTTATTGTTGATTACAAATACAATTCGTGAATCAAATGCTTGAATGAAGTTGTTAAGTAGAGAAGATGAGTCTCAAAAATGGCAGAGTCTCCCCGGTGTTCTCTCCCAAAAAAGGATCCTCTTCACTGTGACCCTGCCCCTCTATTTATAGACAAAGATGGGCTGGACTTCCCAAGTGGGCTTGGTAGCCGAACACTCTAGCCCAGGTATGGTGGTCGCTGCATGCCGAACCAGGTATGCCGAACACTATGATGCCGAACAGTCCTCTCTATGCCGAACGGTATATTCGATGTGTGGGCAGTGCAGGATGGTTGCAGTTGAAGCCGAACGTATCTATATACGAAGCTCTTGACCGAGCAATGCATGCAGGCCGAACAATACTGTTACGTTGAGTAGTAATGTACACCGAACGTCTCCTGGATGCCGAGTATGCCCGTTGCCGAGTACTCCTGCTACTGAGTTCTGCTTTATGCCGAACACTCCTGTCGCCGAGTATTCCTATCGCCGAGTTCTATTGATGCCGAACGCTAGCTGACGCCGAGCATTGGTTGACGCCGAGTTCTATTGATGCCGAACGCTAGCTGACGCCGAGCATTGGTTGACGCCAAGTTCTATTGATGCCGAACGCTAGCTGACGCCGAGCATTGGTTGACGCTGAGTTCTATTGATGCCGAACGCTAGCTGACGTCGAGCATTGGTTAACGCCGACTGCCAGTTGACGCCGAGTAGTTTTGTATGCCGAGTACTACTGATGCCGAGTATTACGCCGAACGCCGAACACTACTTGACGCCGAGCATTCTGGATGCCGAGCACTACGGATGCCGAGCACTATGGATGCCGAGTACTTCTCCGAGTACTAGTTGCCTGGTCAAATCTCCAGGAAACACTTGCCCCCCAAAGTGTATCGCGTGGCCGAACGTGATGCGCTTTGAATCTAGTTCAACTTTCCTTGGTGATGCCTTCTCGAGAATGCCTGTGACGGAGGTGTGTGACGAGCGTGGCCTGGACGTCGAACGATACGTTCGAAGCCGAACAATCCTCATGTGCCGAACGACACTTTGCTATGATGTCGAACACTGTGGTATTGACCGGTTCTACCGGGTATAGCCCCTTCGACTTCCACCTCCCTTCTCTATAAAACCAGGTCTTTTCCTTCTTCTCCCCTTTACTTTTTTACTTCTGTCGTTCCTCAAAGACTTTCAATTTTATTCAGTCATCCGGATTTATACTCCATCCCAATCTCCAATCTGCAAACTAGGTATCTTTTCTCGTACGATTCAAGTAGATTTCAAACGAGATGGCCGAGTGTGTCACATAGAAGGCCTTTGAGTAGGTCGTCTTTACCGCGTCTTCACTGCCGAACGATGATGCGAGGAAGAATGATTAGGAGTATGTCCACCTATGGGCTCAGTCCCTTCGTGTCGAACCGAGGTTAAAGGGAAGAAAAAGAGAAAAAAGAATGAAGGTGCTGGTGGAGGTAAAGGTGTTGTGTGTAGCGTAGCGTTGCTCCGGCGTACGTCGCCATGCGCCGGACGGTGGAATGGAAGGCTGCCGAGCACTACCTTGGCCGAACAATCCCAGGCCGAGCACTTACTAAAATGCCAAACTATAATTGAGCCGAACGAACTAAGGCCGAACAATACCCAAATGCCGAACCGTATATGTGCCGAACAACTGACATGCCGAACAGATACATATGCCGAACACAATTTAGACCGAACAACTGTCATGTCGAACAGATACATATGCCGAACACAATTTAGACTGAACAATACCATTGCCGAACACCATTTAAATGCCAAACAGTCTACGTTTTGAACAACTGACCTACCGAACAAACATACATGACGAATACTATACCTAGGCCGAACACTGTAAATGCCGAACGAACAATTGTCTTGCCTAATTAATACAAGGGCAAAGATCTAAGCACACCATCACGTGAAACTGACCCGGATCATTAACTCCCTAGTTTTAGTAGTTCGATTAACATTCGTTTTCTGAATTTGAAACTGTAATCACCTCAAGGCGGGCTTTTTGAGACGGTCAGCGATGACGGTCTTCGAAGGCGACGACTCGAAGCTCATTTTTATATCTTTGAAATATTTAGATTCTTATTGCTTGTACACAATTGCTTGCACTAGTTCACACACCACGTGGGGGGAAAAATCGTGTTGCTAACTCTAACGTTCAACGTTTTTTGAGTATAGCTTTCTCAAGCACTTTGCCAGGTTCGTTATTTATTGAGGATGTCAAGAAAGTCTAGCTCCGCCACTATATCTGACAGGCCTGGGCCGTCATCAAGGCCAGAAGCTGCTGATATTTCTAATCCGTCGACTTCTCCTGCTCACAACTTAGCACCTGATGCCTTGGAGGCAGCAATTCTTCTAGACAATCCGATCGATTCACAAGCTTCGAAGATCAACGAAGCCGCTCTCCGACGGATATGCTCCATTCATGGGATCCCTTTCACCGACGTGTTGGTCCCTTCGCGACACGATCGTCCTCATCTACCCCCAGTCGGGTATACTGCCTGTAACAAGTTCATGTGTTGGATGGGAAGCGTGCCTCCGTTCAATTTATTTCTCCAGGATGTATTGCAGTATGTTGACATAGCTCCGTCGCAGCTGCATCCGAATGGCCATGCGTTTCTATACGGGACCTACTTACTTTTCATGGCCGTCTTCTCTAGACCTCCAACCGCTGGCGATATCAGATACATTTATATGATCAAGAGACGAAAAGACAGTCCTTCCTTTATGTTCCTCGAGCCGTACCACAAATGCCAAATCTTGACAGGGGCATGCAGTAAATTCGCCCTGTACAAACAGGAATGGTTTTATGTGCGTTGCCCTCCTGGTTTTGCGAGGAGATGGATTGAAGGCAGTAAGTCTCTCTGCCGAGTCACTATTCGCATTTAACCAGAGTCATGCTTTTCCTAAATCTTTGTTTCTTCTTTTCAGGTATCAACCCGCGTCCGTAAGGCCGAGGATATTCTGAGGCTGTTGAAGCCATTAGAGCTCTTCCTGCCGAGGAACGAGACATCCGGACTATCATTTCAAATGAATCACTGTCGGGGTTTGGCTTGCTAGCCCCTGGTCGTCGGATCAGCCTTCCAGAAGGTGTCATCATTCCCAAACCTTCGTCCCGTAAAGGGAAAAAACAGGCCGGATCGTCGTCGTGCCGCACTCCCGATACGCACGAAGAAGGTGAGCGCAAAGAAGACGAAGCTCTTGAGACTCAAGGCGAGAATGTCGGTCCCGCTTGGAATCCGGCAGTCGAAGTTCAAGATATTGAGACGTCATCCTCCCCTTCGAAGGGAAAAAGGAAGTTAAGATATAAAGTTCAGAAGGAGAAAGTTGGTGGCACTTCAAAAGTCATGCCTATCCCGCCTGAGAAAGAAGCTTCCTCGCAGCACCTGGAAAGTTCCCTGAGGGGCCTGTCGAACCTGTCTATTCCCGATGATATTCTCAATTACGGGTTTGACGATCCTGAAGCCATCAAGTTTTCTTCGCCCGTTAAAGGCAATGCGGGAGTTCAACTCCCGGTCCAAGGAGACAACACTCCGATTAGTAAAGATAAACGAACGGGTCCGTCGGGGGGAACACTGGGACACACACGCACATACGCATTCCATCATACACTTCAAGTTTTTTTTCTTATCTCATAGATTTTTCTTAACTCGTTGTTATCTCCATTCTTTGCAGGTGATATGGGGCGTTCTCACGGACTCGATCGCCTTCATGGCTCTTCCATATTTCATCACTCTGGATAGGACTCTGGTTCAGGCAGACGCAGGGGCAGAGACGATTATGAAGATAGAGACAATCGTCCCCGTGAGTCGTCTCACCGCAAGAAGGCATATTCTCAATCTTCGCAGTCCCATGATCCTCTTCCTCCAACTATGCCGGATAAAGAGAAAACTTCACAGAAAGGTTACCACTCTGATGCTCCTCGAGAACAACACTCCGGTTCATCGAGTACGAGGCAAGTTCGGGAACAACAAAAAAGGGGAGACCTCCCAAAGCCTCCTCCCCCTACTCCCGCGGTTGATCCAACTGTCGCGGAAAAGTTGGTCGATCTTCGGGCCAAGTTTCCGAAAATTTGCTGTGACGGTTTGAAGTTCCTCCCAGCTATTCACCACATTCCTAGGCACGTGAAGCAGAGTGCCATTGCCTGCAATAACGACGTCTATGTTCAACATGATGCGTTTGTGCACTTGGTGGAGAAGATCTCGAAGGTGTCCGTTGAGCGTCAACAGGAGATTGATCGCCTGAAACTGGAGGCTGGCTGCGACAAAAACATCATCGAGCACCAAGACGTAGAGCTCGCTTCATACAAGTCGAAGCTGGAAGCCGCTGAACAAAGCGCAAAAGATACTGCTGAGGCAGTTACTCTCTTAGAGATGGCTCACAAGAAGGAGCTAGATGAGGCAGTCCAGCGCAGCGGTGCCCTCGCCCTAGAAAAAGACTCTGTCCAAAAAGAGAGGGACGCGCTCGTTGTGCAAGTCAGAGAGCTGAAAGAATTACTCTCCAAGGAGAAGGAGGACAAGGTAGCTGCTCAAGAAGAATCACAACAATACTGTGATGAAATCGTCGCCACTCGTCTCCTGAAAACGAAGCTCGATGACGAACTTGCCGGGGTTGAGAAAATGAAGGATGAGGCCCGTGAGGAGGGCAAAAGAGAGGCTGCGGAGGAGATTGATTCTCGCCTCGAGGCGGCCGCAGAAGCCGGCAGGGAAGAGGTCAAATGCATGTTTGACCCGTTGATTGCTGAATATGGAGCCCGCGTCCTCATGCATCGCGACTTAACGTTCTTGGGCGACGGCAATCTCGAATCCCTAGCTGAGGCCTGGGAAACTTTGATAAGGATCAGGAAGATCGAGTCGGGCTCCAAAGAGGTCGATGAGGATGCCTTGGTGAACGAGTTCCTTAGGGGGAATGAGCCATCGGATTTATCCGCAGCATTGGTACTTTATAGCAAAGGCTCTCCCCTTCCAAAAGAGAAAAATGATGAAGCTGGCCCGTCTGGGGTCAATACTTCTGCTCCTCATATTGCTGCTCCTCCCGCTGCTCAATCGGTCGGTCGGCCGACACTTGATCCATTCGAGCAGCATGCTGGTTATGACCCCGAAGATCCCGGGCTATGTGCTCATGTGCTATCCCTTATCCTAGAGGGTGAAACCCCACGCGCCACCGATAGCCAACCGGAACCTGGTAGGAAATTCTTCTTTCTCTAAAAGTTGAAAGATCCCGTCATTTTTCAGCGGTGGTTACTCGTTCTAACGCCCATCCTTTATGTTTTCATGTAGGTTGTTCTGACGCCGAGCCAACTCCGAGGAGCGATGACGCCAAGGAGGAGGTAGAGAAAACTAGCGATGCTGTCCATGCGGGAGTGATTCCTGGTCCCGATACTCAAGTGATTGGGGCGCTAGATGACGATAAGCTTGACACCTCATCTCCTGCCGAAGGTAGTGAAGAAATTGAAATCACTGGCGCTTCTGAGCATACTTCACAGATGAACATGAAGGACCGCCTTGCCGCAGAGGAGAAAAAAAAGGCCGAGGTCAAAGTTGAACTTGGAATCCTGGAACTTACCGACCCGCGGAACAGACCTTTGAAAATCATTCTCCCGGGCAGGTCCAAACCACTAGATGTTCCGTCTCCTACTCCTGACTCCGCTTCTTTAGCATGCAAGAAATCCAAGAAAAAGCGCGAATGAGAGGAGTCATCGGAAAAAACAATGGAAGACAAGAAGAAGAAACCGAAGAAATAATTAATACACTCGTTCAACAAGCTTCTTGCTTAAGTCCTGTAGCTTGTATAGATTTTGTAGGAGTAACTGTGTAACCCCATTTTGAACTATTTGAATGAAGTCTAGTTTCTTTTTTGTTTGAATGATTCTCTTGCTCTTCTTTTGTTTGATGATTAACTATAGTCGCATTATCTCCCAGTCCATTTTCGTGTTGTTCAAACATCTCCGGACGTGGCATATTTCTTGTTCTACATCTCCCGAGTACTTGGACTTTTTTCTAAATCTGCGCTCCGGGGATTTAGAGTAAGTTGATCCGCGTTCAGGGGACTCGGAAGTTCGCATCGTTTATACTCTAGTCCACATTCTAGGGACTTAGGGTACTGCGATCCGCGCTCTGGGGACTCGAAGATCTGCAATCGTTTATACTCTAGTCCGCGCTCCGAGGACTTAGAGTACTCCGATCCGTGCTCTGGGGATTCAGAGATTTGAAATCATTTATACTCTAGTCCGCATTCTAGGGACTTAGAGTACTCCGATCCACGCTCTGGGGATTCGGAGATTTGAAATCGTTTATACTCTAGTCCGTGCTCCGGGGACTTAGAGTACTCGGATCCGCGCTCTGGGGATTCAGAGATTTGAAATCGTTTATACTCTAGTCCGCATTCTAGGGACTTAGAGTACTCCGATCCATGCTCTGGGGATTCGGAGATTTGAAATCGTTTATACTCTAGTCCGTGCTCCGGGGACTTAGAGTACTCCGCTCCGCGCTCTGGAGATTCAGAGATTTGAAATCGTTTATACTCTAGTCCGCGCTCCGGGGACTTAGAGTACTCCGCTCCACGCTCTGGGGATTCAGAGATTTGAAATCGTTTATACTCTAGTCCGTGTTCCGGGGACTTAGAGTACTCCGCTTCGCGCTCTAGGGATTCGGAGATTTGAAATCGTTTATACTCTAGTCCGCGCTCCGGGGACTAAGAGTACTCCGCTCCGCGCTCTGGGGATTCAGAGATTTGAAATCGTTTATACTTTAGTCCGCGCTCCGGGGACTTAGAGTACTCCGCTCCGCGCTCTGGGGATTCGGAGATTTGAAATTATTTATACTCTAGTCCGCGCTCCGGGGACTTAGAGTACTCCGCTCCGCGCTCTGGGGATTCGGAGATTTGAAATTGTTTATACGAGTCCGTATGTCGTACAAGATAATGTAGTTCGTCATTCAATTATGAGATATAGAAACGTTGGTGATTCATGGGAAATACGGCTTCAATCCTTTATTAATGAAAATCAACTAAACTGCTCGATTACAACTTTAAAAAGAAACTAAGTTATGACCGAACGGAAACATGCAGGAAATAAAAGTGCCTAAAACAAGAAATAAAACATGCTAAATGTAATAATGCCGCAGATGTTCACTGTTCCATGCTCGAGGGAGTGTCGTGCCATCAACGGTCGCTAGCTTGAATGTTCCCTCTCCAAGCTTCCGTTCAATGGCATACGGACCTTCCCAGCTGGGATTCATACGTGATGGTACCGGGAAAACTCGTTTCAGAACGAGATCACCCACATCAAAGATCCTTGGGCGGACTCTGCCGTCGTAGTAGCGCTTGACTCGGTGCCTATGCGCTGCCGCCCTTAATTCGGCTTCTTCATGCTTTTCATCGATGCAGTCCAGTGATTCCAACAAGAGATTTTGGTTCGTCTTGGGATCATAGTATGTCACTTGGTGTGATGGAACTTAAAGTTCCACGGGTATAACGGCTTCGGAGCCGTATGCCAAGGCGAATGGAGTGTGGCCGATCGCGGACTTGTGGGTAGTTCTATATGCCCATAATGCTGTCGGGAGTTCATCTACCCACTTGCCTCCAACCTTCTCCAGATGCTTCTTCAGTATGGACTTGATTATTTTGTTAACGGCCTCGACTTGTCCGTTAGCTTTCGGGTGTGCAACGGCGGCGAACTTTTTCTCGATGCCGTACTTTAAACAGAACTCTTTGAACTCTCTACTTTCAAATTGCGTCCCATTGTCCGTAATGATGGTGCGAGGAAGGCCGAAGCGGCATATAATGTTTCGTACAACGAAGTTAATGACCTTCTTAGAGGTGATTGTGGCCAAAGGTTCTGCCTCCGCCCATTTTGTGAAATAGTCGACTGCAACTATCGCGTATCTCGCGCCACCTCTGGATATAGGCAAAGAGCCGATTATGTCGATTCCCCAGATGGCAAATGGCCAGGGACTAACCATTTGCGTGAGTTCCGTTGCTGGAGTCCTCGGTAGTTTCGCATATCTTTGACACTTGTCACACTTTCTTGCATAGTCTGCGGCGTCCCGGTTTACGGTTGGCCAGTAATATCCATAGCGGAGGATCTTTTTTGCTAGCGTTTGCCCCCCAGTATGGTCGCCACATTCCCCTTCATGAACTTCTCTTAAGACCCGCTTTGTCTCATCATGAGCGATGCATCGTAATAATGGGACTGAGAATCCTTTTCGATACATTGACCCATCCTGCATTACGTATCGCGCGGCCTTTCGAAGGATTTTCCATCTTTCGCTTCTTTTTTCCGGTAAGGCTCCGATCGTTAGGTACAGTTTGAATGGGGTTATCCATGATTCCTTCTCGATCTCCGTTTCCAACACACGATCGACTTTTATCTCATCTATGCTCGGGGCATGCAAGGCTTCAACGGGATACAATCCCATTTGTTGCGCATCGCCGGTACTCACAAACTTAGCCAACAAGTCGGCTTCTTTGTTCTGTTCGTACGGGACATGTGAAATGTCATAATGCTCGAGATTCGAGAGTAGTTCTTGGACCTGAACAAGGTACGAAGCGAGCTTTCGTCCCTTTGCTTGGTAGTCTCCCCGTACTTGGTAAACCACCAACTGTGAGTCACAAAAGATTTCGATTGATTTGATCCCGAGTTCCCTGATGAGCTTCAAGCCAGCGATCAGTGCTTCATATTCTGCTTCGTTATTTGTAGCCGGGAAATCAAGCTTCAGGGCATAACAGATTGATCGGTTTTCCGGAGTTATAAGAACTATGCCCGCGCCGGAGCAACGGTCGTTTGATGCACCGTCAGTGTATAATTTCCATCGAACGGGGGGAATGATGTCGTGATCATCCGGTTTGACGGGTATGGTAAACTCAGCGATGAAATCTGCTAACGCTTGCCCTCGGATGGCTCTCCGTGGTAAGTAGGCGATATCGAATTGACTCAACTCGATGTTCCATTTTAGCAACCTTCCAGAAGTTTCCGGCCGTTGGAGTACTTGCCTCAGGGGTTGATCGGTATAAACACCGATTGAATGTGCTTGAAAGTATGGGCGCAGCTTACGTGATGCAATCACCAAGCAATAAGCCAATTTCTTGATCTTAGGGTAATTCCTCTCTGCCCCCGTTAACCGCTTGCTAACATAATACACCGGATTCTGGACTCGATCCTCCTCATGAACCAAAGCCGCACTTATCGCATGTGGGGATACATCCAAGTATACATATAACATTTCGTGGTCAACTGGTTTTGACAGCATTGGTGGACTCTCCAGATGCCTCACCAGATTCTGGAATGCTTCCTCACAACTAGACGTCCATTCAAAATTTCTCTTCCCCTTCTTTATTATATCAAAGAATGGGATGCACTTGTCAGTTGCCCTGGATATAAATCGACTTAGCGCAGCTACTTTTCCATTCAAACTCTGCACTTGCTTTATAGTCCTGGGCGCTTGCGCATCTCGAATAGCT
The DNA here is from genome assembly GCA_030737815.1 of Allium fistulosum. Classification (NCBI taxonomy): domain Eukaryota; kingdom Viridiplantae; phylum Streptophyta; class Magnoliopsida; order Asparagales; family Amaryllidaceae; genus Allium; species Allium fistulosum. Next base: position 1,338,389,671 of record CM060901.1, on the reverse strand, counting down.
TGGATCTTCTCTGGGTTGGCTTCAATTCCCCTAGCATTGACGATGAATCCCAAAAACTTCCCCGATGCCACGCCGAAGGAACACTTCAGAGGGTTGATCTTCATCCCGTAAAACCTGAGTATGTCGAACATTTCAGCCAAGTCTCGAATGTGGTCGTTTGACCGTCGTGACTTCACGAGCATGTCATCCACATAGACTTCCATCGTTTTACCCAGCTGGTCCTTGAACATTCGATTCACTAAATGCTGGTAAGTTGCCCCTGCGTTCTTCAATCCAAAGGGCATCACTACATAGCAGTACAGTCCGACATTTGTCACGAAGCTGGTGTATTCTTGGTCCGGAATATGCATCGGGATTTGGTTGTACCCTGAGTACGCATCCATAAATGACAACAGCTCGTGTCCTGCGGTGGAGTCGACCAACTGATCGATCCTAGGCAACGGGAAACTGTCCTTAGGGCATGCTTTGTTCAAGTCGGAATAATCTACGCAAGTCCTCCATTTCCCATTCGCCTTTTTCACCAGCACGGGGTTGGATACCCATTCAGGGTAGAGGGCATCGCGGACGAACCCATTTGCTTTGAGTTTGTCCACCTCCTCTCCGAGAGCGGCGGACCTCTCCGGATCCATTCCTCTCCTTTTTTGTTTGTCTGGGACGTATTTCGGGTCTATGTTCAACATATGACTCGTGATGGCGGGGAAAATCCCACACATATCGGAATGCGTCCAGGCGAAAACATCAAGATTCGCCCGGAGGAAGTCGCTAAGGTCTTCAGTCATCGCGGGGCCAAGCTGTGATCCGATCTTCAGTATTCGCGAGGGGTCGTCACGGCTAACTGAAATGTCAACTGTTAATTCAGCCGGCGCCGCCTTCTCTTCCCTGGGTTTCTCATCGTCGTCTCTCGGATCTATATCTCCGAAGATCCGAGAACTATGCCCGAGCCAGGGCTCGGGCACTACTTGTCAATTATCCGTACTAAGGATGCGAACGAGATTGTCCGCAACCTTTCCCTTCTCCCTCCGATGGGCCTCTCAGAGCTCAGCCACATAACAGGAACGACCAGCTGCTTGATCGCCATGGACGATACCTACTCCTTTGTCAGTTGGGAACTTCAAAGTTAAACACCACGGGGCTAATGCTGCCCTAAACTCAGCCAGGGCCGGCCGGCCCAAGAAAACATTATATGGAGAATCAACATCCAAAACTACGAAGGGTAGAATTCGCACCCTCCGATGCTCGCCCTGTCCCAGTTCAACTGGTAACTCAACGTACCCCACGGCGTCGGTCGCTGCGCCGTTAAAGCCGTGTATACGAGCCTTGGACGGTTTCAGGTCTTTTGTTTCCAGTTTCATTTGGTCATAAGTCTTCTTGAAGATGATGTTGACAGAACTCCCACAATCAATCAGAATTCTTTTTACATATGCTGGTCTGATCGTTGTAGATATGACCATCGGGTCGATGGTCGGAGCCTCTACCTGATCTACGTCTCTGCTTCTGAACACAATATCGTCTGTCATTACGCGCTGCTGCTTAGCAGGGGTCCCATCCTCCACGTTCGAACAACACTCAAAATCTGCATGCTTCAGGGAACTTGCATATCGCTCCATCACTTGCCAATTCTTATCCGCGGGGTGAGGTCCGCCGATAATTGTATTTATGACTAGTCTACCTACGGTTCGGGCAGGCTCCTCGGGATGACGCGGAGCTGGTGCACGACCTGGGTTGGACGTTCCCTGTCCTCCTTCATGTGGATCCTTCACAAATTCTTGCAACTTCTTTTGCCTGATCAACTTCTCGATAGCGTCGTGCAGGTGTCTGCACTCTTCCGTATTGTGCCCATAAGTCTCATGGAAGCGACAATATTTCCCGGTCCGCTTCTGTTCCTCGGTTGATTCTTTTGGATGTGGCTTTCTGTATTGAAAAGTATTGCAGGTGGATAAGTAAATGTTCTCAAGCGGTGCATTCAGCGGAGTATACTCATTGTAGCTTGGAATTCTCGACTTCCACTTCCCCGCTTCTCTCTTCTTCCCTTGATTTCTTCCTCCGGACTCCTTAGACTGCCTAGGCTTATTCTAGACATTGACTTGGACCTTTCCCGAGCTGTCTCCGGACTGCTTCACAGCAATGTTGCTCTTCATAGATTCTTGGACAGGTCTTGGTGCCTTATCTCGTCGTACCCACCTAGCTTCCTCTCTTCTTATGAATTGGTGTGCCTTTGAGTAGAAATGCTCTAGCGTAGTCGGAGGTTTTCCTGCCAACCAGTCTCTGAACTCAGAATCTGGATCCACACCTCTCATTACAGCCATCAGAATTGCATGGTCATTGGGGTTACTGACTTCAGTTGCCGCAACGTGGAATCTCTGTAAATATGCCTTCAATGACTCCCCGGGATTTTGGATTACACTTGACAGAGACATTACGTCTTTTGGGCGTGTAGTGTGTATTCTGAACTGCTCAATAAACTTCCTTGCCAACTCTTCGAAATTTGATACGGACCGCGGAGGAAGTCGGGTGAACCACATAGTAGCGATCCCAGAGAGAGTAATCGGAAAACATCTACACTTGGTGGCATCATTTGCTCTAGCTGAATCCATCATCCATTCGTACCTCTTGACATGCTGTCTGGGGTCAGTCTTCCCTTCATACGCAGGGATAGTAGTCATACTAAACTTCCTGGGGTACGCCGCCTGCAACACAACATCCGTGAATGGAGTATGACTTCTTGACACTCCCAGTCATCATTCGATAAGCCCTGATTTTCTTTCATCAATTACCTGATCATGGTTGTCAGATTTGGTGTCTATATGGAAGGCGGGAGGTTAAGGTCTGTTCTACGTGCCTGTCCATGCTGATGCCTCCTCTCCTGGTGATCTGCCAATCGCGCGTCTTGGGGTTCGACATCGTTAGCGTTTTGATGGTCTGGGCCTCCATCCTCCGTTTGCACTCCGGTCCTGAAGTTTCCAGCTCTTGCTTGGTTACGGTCTCCAGCTGTTTGAACATCAGCTTCTGCTCATGCAGCTTCAGTCTTACGTCATCTGCACCTAGGAGGTTCATCAGAGGAAGTTGAGCTGTCAGATGAAGAGTAAGGAGCGGGATTGCCCCCAGCATTCTGTTGCTGCTGTTGAGTGAGTTGTGCCATCAGGTTGGCGTTAGCTTGCATCTGCTCTCCTAATTGTCTCCTGCTTTCCCTAAGTTCTCTCATCAAGTCATTGAACTCTACTCTGGTGACAACTGGAGTCTGTTCTTGAGCGGCAATTCCTGCACTCGGAATCGCTGGTTGATTGCTAGGTCCTGCTTGTTGCACGCTAGCAGTCTCGCGGGCATCCGCATTATGAGAAGCTGACCTGGTACGTGGTCCTGCCATTGTAGAGTTATTGGTATGAATTCTAAGTAGAATCAACGGATGTCCTATCAGTGAGTCGGATCTTCTTTGGAGGATTTGTTCAACCCAGTAACTTCAAAGCAGATCCTTGAGGTCTGAGAATTCAATTCTCAGTGAAAGCACCAAAGTGTTAGCACCAAAATTGGTCACTAACCTCGTAGAGAAAGATTGTGTAGAGATATAAGTGATGAAGACAAATTAAACAGAGAAGACAATGCTAATTTAAATGTAGAAAGTAAGAACACCAAATTTATAGTGGTTCAGCGTAATTGCCTACGTCCACTTTGAGATTAAACTTTATTGATCTTCCTTATTGTTGATTAAAAATACAATTCATGAATCAAATTCTTGAATGAAGTTGTTAAGTAGAGAAGATGAGTCTCAAAAATGGCAGAGTCTCCCCGGTGTTCTCTCCCAAAAAAGGATCCTCTTCACTGTGACCCTGCCCCTCTATTTATAGACAAAGATGGGCTGGACTTCCCAAGTGGGCTTGGTAGCCGAACACTCTAGCCCAGGTGTGGTGGTCGCTACATGCCGAACCAGGTATGCCGAACACTATGATGCCGAACAGTCCTCTCTATGCCGAACGGTATATTCGATATGTGAGCAGTGCATGATGGTTGCAGTTGAAGCCGAACGTATCTCTATACGAAGCTCTTGACCGAGCAATGCATGCAGGCCGAACAATACTGTTACGTTGAGTAGTAATGTACACCGAACGTCTCCTGGATGCCGAGTATGCCTATTGCCGAGTACTCCTGCTACTGAGTTCTGCTTTATGCCGAACACTCCTGTCGCCGAGTATTCCTATCGCCGAGTTCTATTGATGCCGAACGCTAGCTGACGCCGAGCATTGGTTGACGCCGAGTTCTATTGATGCCGAACGCTAGCTGACGCCGAGCATTGGTTGACGCCGAGTTCTATTGATGCCGAACGCTAGCTGACGCCGAGCATTGGTTGACGCCAAGTGCCAGTTGACGCCGAGTAGTTTTGTATGCCGAGTACTACTGATGCCGAGTATTACGCCGAACGCCGAACACTACTTGACGCCGAGCATTCTGGATGCCGAGCACTATGGATGCCAAGCACTATGGATGCCGAGTACTTCTCCGAGTACTAGTTGCCTGGTCAAATCTCCAGGAAACAACACCATTCCTATACTAGTTTGATAACTATTATTATTGGAAAACTCAACCAAATGTAGGTGATCTTCCCAAGATCCGCCAAAGTCCAATACACAAGCTCTCAATAAATCCTCGAGTACCTTATTGACTCTCTCTATCTTCCCATCCGTCTAAGGGTGATATACAGTACTCATCTTGAGCTTAGTGCCTAATACATCATGTAAGCTCTTTAAGAATTCACGAGTGAACAAAGCATCTCTGTCACTGACTATGCTATTAGGAACTCCATGTAGTCTAACTATGTTCTTCGTGAACAACTTAGCTAAACACAGGTGTCATCCTGGTTGACTTTACTGGAATGAAATGGGCACTCTTGGTCAATCTGTCCACTATGACCCATATACTTTCATTTCCTCTATTTGAACTTGGCAACCCATCTATGAAATCCATGGATATCGAATCCCATTTTCAAGCTGGAATCTCTAGAGGTTGAAGCAACCCACTTGGCTTCTGATGTTCGACTTACACTTGTTGACAGTTTGCACATTGCCTAACCCACAATCCAATATCCCTCTTCAAACCTTCCCAATAGAAGCTCCTCTTCATATCTTGATACATCTTGGTCCCTCTAGGATGAATCATAAACTTGGATCGATGGCATTCTCCAAGAACTTCTTTCCTTATGTCCTCAACATTCGGAACACGCAACCGTCCCTTCTTCCTCAACTATCCCCTCCGGTCAAGACTAGAACCTTTTAGATCATCAATCTCTGATCCAACCTCAAGCCTTCTAATCTTCTCGGCCAATAAAGGATCCTTCTTCTGCTTAGAAGCAATTCTTTCAATCAACACTGGTCGAACTTCTAAACAAGACATCATGGCAGTACTCTGACTAGAACTAGCAGTCAATTTTAATTGCACACTACAAGTAGTCAAAGCTTCTAAATCCTTCCATTCTACCAACATAGTTAACACCACATTCTGATGTCTTCTTCTAAGAGCATTCGCAACCTTATTTCCTTTCCCAAGAGTATACTCTATACCAAAATCTTAAGCAGCTAAAAACTCCAACCACCTATGATGTATCATATTCAACTCCTTCTAAGAGAATAAGTATCATAAAGACTTATGATCTGTGTATAGCTCAAATCTCTCCCTTAAGAGATAATGTCTTTAAATCTGTAGTGCAAAGATTATCGTAACCAACTCCAAATCATGAGTAAGATATCTCACTTCATGCGGTCTAAGCTATCGTGAAGCGTAGGCAATCACTTTACCATTCTACATCAACGCAGCTCCTAATCTAGTTCCACATGAATCAGTATACACCACCAAACTTTGGTTTTCGTATGGAACTACTAACACTGGTGCATTGGTCAACAAATGCTTTAACTTAAGGAATGCTTCCTCACATTTGTCGGACCATACAAACTTCACCTCCTTCATGGTTAGCTTAGTCAAAGGCGCTGCTATCCGCGAGAAACACTTAATGAATTTCCGATAATAACCAGCAACTCCAAGAAAACTTCTAATCTCAGTCACCGTCTCTATTCTCTTCCAATTGTTAACAGCTTCGATCTTACCTGGATCGATTGACAACCCTTTCTCTGAAACCACGTGACCAAGAAACTTAACCTCTTTCTACCATAAATGACACTTGGCAAACTTCACCTTTAGCTGATGCTGCCTCAGCGTCTCAAGCACAACTCTAAGATGATCTTCATGCTCTCTTTCATCTTTAAAGTACACCAAAATGTCATCTATAAACACCAACACGGATCTATCCAAATACTCTTGGAAGACTCGGTTCATCAAATCCACGAAGAAAGCAGGTGCATTTGTTAATCCGAATGGCATTACTAACCACTTGTACGAACCCTACCTGGTTCGAAATGCTGCAAAAGGAATGCTATCCTTGGCCACTCTTAACTGATGTAAACCTGTCGCCGAATCCAACTAAGAAAACACTTTGGCTCCACACAACTGATAAAATAGATCATCAATTCTTGGCAAAGGATACTTATTCTTCATCGTCCTCTCGTTCAACGTACGATAGTCGATACACATCCTCAATGACCCATCTGGTTTCTTTACGAATACCACGGCCACTCCCCAAGGCGAACTACTTAATCTAATAAAATTTCTTCCTTCTAGATCCACTAGCTACACCTTTAATTCCTTCATCTTGGTCGGTGTCATCCTACTAGGAGGTCTACTCACAGGTTCAGCTCCTGGCACAAGATCTATCTGAAACTCAACAACTCATTTCAGTTGTAGTCCTGTGACTGGCTCAAAGACATCTGAAAATTCTCTTACTACTCGAACCTGACTTAACTCTTCTCCTGCTTCCATTGCACTTAACAAAGCATAACTACTTCGGTCGGAATTCTCTACTAAGAATATAATTTGTTTATGACTATCAGGGTGTCTTAGTGATATCTCCCCATCTTGACAAAATATCCTAGCCTCATACCTCCTCAACCAATCCATACCCAAAATGATTCTGAAATCTACGAAATCGAAAACATACAGACTGCATGCAAACTTATGACCTAACAAACCAAGCTCTAACTGGTCACATCTCATCCCTAGAGCTACATACCCTCCTACTGGATTCGCAACCCTTAAGGAAGTAATAAGGTATGTGGGTTCTAAGCATAACCTATTAACCAAACACTGGGATATAAATGAATGTGATGCACCGGTATCCAATAGTATCCTAACTGGTATACTCTAAATCAAAAACGTACCTTCCATCACAGTCTTTCCTTTATCAGCTACAGTTGGCTTAGAAGATGATGGTCTAATAGCGAAAACCTTTCCCTTGTCCGCCCTAACCGATTTTGGACACTGGTTCTTATAATGCCCAACTTGATCATAGTTAAAGCACTTCACATTCTTCTTGTCTACAGCCTTCTTCCCCTTTCCTGACCGGCACTCATTTGCATAATGACCCTTCTTGTCACACTTGTAACAAACTAAATCAGCCTTTGCCTTCTTGGCAGCATCTCCCTTTTGGGCTCCCTTCTTCTTAAAGAACTTTCTTTTCTTTCCCTGAGAACCCCGGGTTTCAACAGGCTTCTCTCTAGCACAAACAGCAAGAATCTCCTCCTGGCAAATTGCCATCTCCACAACCACATTACAAGGATCATGGATATGTGTCAGGGTCACCCTAGTAAGCTCAGGCCTTAGTCCCCGAATGAACCTCTCATTTCTCCTGATGTCAGTGTCTATGGTAGCATACTCATATCGACATAGCTCATCAAACTTAGTGGCATACTCGATAACTGACATCTCTCCTTGAACTAGATCCATAAACTTTCTCATCAATGTTGACTGAGCAACCTTGGATAAAAACCTCTGTTCAAATCTCCTTCTGAATTCAGCCCATGTAAACTCTTCCTCCGGAACTCCGACAGTGACACTACTCCACCAATGAAGTGCTGACCCTTGCAACTGTCTAGAGGCCAACCTTCTCTTCTGCTCATCATCTAAAGCCAAATCAACAAATATTCTCTCGCAATCTAACAGCCAAATCTCTACCTCTATGGCATCCTCTGTTCCTATAAACGGTTCCCCACCAAGACTGGTATAGTCTATACTCAACTTAGCATAGTTATTCCCAACTGGAGCCACAAGGTTAACTCCTCCAACATTTCCAATAACTCCAGCAGCAAATCTTGCTTGCATAACATTGACGAAGAACTGATACATCGCCCCCATATCTAGTGGTAGATTTCCAACACCCACATTGGCATCAGCATTTTGGTTAGCATTAGCCTGTCGACCTTGATTCCTCCTGGTATTAGGTCGAGCATCACTACACCAAAACTTACTTTTAACTACACTCATTCTCAGCGTTTGAACGTTAATTGCAGTAAAAGTTAATTAATTCAGAAAATAATTTGCGTTCAAACGCTGAGGATTCTCTTGTGTCAATGTCATTTATCTACCGCCACTCTTAATATACTTTTACCAAAAATTTCATTTTCCCTCTTCTATCAAAACTACCGCTCCCTCATCGTCCCTCATTTCATTCTCCTTCGTTTGTAGTTTCCCCCAAATTTTGCTTGTTTTTCGATGTTTCTTTGGTGGACTTGATCGTCATCGCCCTAATTACATGTTCATACTTCAGGTAGCCCTAGTTCCCTATTTTTTCTTTATTCAGTTAATTGAATTTTAGGCGTATTTCGTTTGTTAATTTTGATTTTCATATTCCAAATACCCTGCTTTGGTATTGCTGTAAGTCGAATTTTGTTCGATTATCAATTGTCGGAATGGCTTACTAGAAACTCGGTGAACTCGAGTTGTTGATAAAGTTTCGATTACTACAGGTAGCTTTAGGTGCTTCAGTAAATGAAACAAAACGCTTTCATTTGATTTATATAAGCTAAGAAACTAACAGGCGACAGTTTCGCCTGAAACTTGTTTTTACGGCTCCTTGTGGACCGGTGAAGAACAGTGCTGGAGCAATTGAAATATTTGGCTCTACCTCCACCAATCGAAAATGTTTCAAAAGGTTCAGATCGTACATTAGCATATCTGAGAACGTGTAGGGTGTGGTATAGTTATGCTGCTGCTCATTGTTAGTGCACCTAGTTGTTTATTTTGTTTTTTATTGCAGTACTTAATATTTTAAGTAGTAACTAACACTTTGTTTGGATGTCATGTAAAAAGGTTTTCAACTTCCTGTAAGCTTGTCAATATAGTACAACACGTACTTAGTTTACATCGTGACTTGACAAAGGTGAACTGTACTCATAATTTTTATCTAATATAGATGGGCCACGGAGAGCATAAATTTGGCTTGCAAATTGGGTTACCACGAAATAAGTTTTCTTAGGCTGGAATAAGTACTTTCTTTAAGGCATTGACCCATCTGTTTAGCTTTTGGGGTTCAATTGGATCAATATTCTAGTGCTTCTAGATGAAATAAGTGTGTTGCATACATAGAACATGATTGAGTATGTTTTATCATTAGTGCTATTTCAAGCATAATGCTTATGGATTTTGAACTCATATTAAAAACTCATATATATTGAATACAAAGGAACCATAAAGGTCAGTCTTTCATAAATAGTTAAATACCCACAAATACAAAGAATATGACACATAAAGTTGCAGGATTTAGAATATAGTTAAAGGTACCAATAATAGATACATGTTGAACTAGAACTATATACGAAGTGCTTGAGAGGATCCTTGTATTGGAATATTATAAGGTAAAGTTTCGGCATCCAGATCATTTGCTTCCTTCTCATTGTCTTTCCTACTACCCCTTCTAATAGCAGAGAACACTTTAGTTAATATCTTGGTCTTGATTTGGCCTCTCTTAGGCGCTGGATTTCTCAGACTTGGTTTCTTCTCAATTCCGAGAACTTGGTAAGCTGTCGACATAATGATTAATTGTTTAAAAGAGTAGTGTATAGATGAAGATGAATTCTACTTAGGTTGATAACAAGCATGACATGTTGAAGTATTTATCGATGGTAAATGGGCTTTTTACTATAGTTTGGAACTTTGGATTATTTAGAATAATATTACACTGGGCACTTTAAATTCAAACTGTCCCAGACTCCAAAGATATTTTGTACTATTTTTTTATCCACTTAAGCCTACTGAAGATAATTTTTTGGATATAGAGGTTTATGCATATAACACATATGTGTGCATGTTTTAGCATATGTGGACACTTGGCAATCAAATTTTGTTACCTAACTTGTTAGGATTATCCATTTTGTTAAATATAATAGCTATGTTGTCAAATTTTTTATTATAAAGTTTATCAATCATAACTTTGCATAAGTATGCGAGAAGATATGTTAGACACTGTAGATTTTGTAGCTGATTTATACATGATCAAAAGCTTTATGTTCATATGAAATATCAGTATATTTATTATGCAGTATAGTTTAATCATAGTGCAAAATATGCTGTATGTTTAGATGCCATGATAGTTTACATTCAAATATTTTTAATCAAAAGTATATATTATGTTATTTCAAGTGCAACATAATCCAACTGCATTACAGTATCTAGAGAAAAAAACGAAAAATAGCTAGAGCATAAAAACTTTTTGCTTAAATCTTGCTACTCATTTGTCGAATAAATTATTAATTTTGCCTTGTAATATAAAAAGTAAAGGTGTTAAACATTTAATATCATCTTATATCAAGTAATGACAATTTTGTAATAGGAATTTGTTTGTGTGAACTTCTTCCTCCTCCTTTTAATTTCTATAAACGGTTTTTGATGGAAAGAGAATCCGATCACATTCTTGAGGGCCTTACCATTATGCTAGTGGTCCTCAGCTACATGTGTGAACTTTAGGCTGATTACCGAAGTTCAGTCAAAATAAACTAAACAAACCACATTTACAATTTACTAACACTTCTTTGATCAATCTAAAAAATCATATTGTCAATGACACACATAGTTAATCAGATACAAAACTAAGTATGACAATCACATGAGCCCAACTTCTTGGAGAATGTTCTCTATCCTTGATTGAATGTTTAAGTGCACCTTTAGAATTATGTATAGTTCTTCTGTTTTGATCAAAATTGACTCCTTTAGTGAAGATGGATATACATAGACTGGTTGAAATGTGAAGAATTTGATAAGAACAAGTTGTTCGGATGATTGGATCCCTACAACATCTTATAATTTGGGTTGATAGAGCAATTCTGTGTTCTAGAATCTTTCTATAAAAATCTGTAGCTGTGAATATAAATAAGAAACCGTTTGTCTATTGCAAATTTGTTAATCATTATTAATAAAGGGAATGAAGTTTACATATGTTCTATTTTTCTAACAGCTGTTACCTTCATATATTTTTTGGAAACAATTTGGTGCTAATGTTGTATATGATTTTGACATTGTTGTATAAGTGGATAAAATTGTTGTTAATGGCGCAAGCCAAGTATCAGGAGAGGGGTAATGCATAGACATTACTCTGGTGCTACAAAACGGCGCCGTTGTAATGGCAAATTTTTTGAAAACAGTTTGGTGCTAATTACAAAATGACTAATTTGTAGAGTTCTGTCATTTTCAGTCTAATGTGGCCATGAAGTAGCTAATAACAAATTTATTTTATGTGTGCAGGCTTTGAACAGTTGATATTTGTAGAGTTCTGTCATTTTCAGTCTAGTGTGCTTAAACAACAAGGTATGAAACAGATGCTAAAAACTCTCAAGTATTATCATTATTGTCTATTAGTTTACCATCAAATAATTTCACAATTATGTTTTATTCCCTTCCATATTTCATCAAAAGGCTACTCTAAATTCAAATAATTTCACAATTATGTATATTAGCAGCAGTTTACAAATTGATTAGCAAACCAGTTTATTTGAATATCATGAATTCCTGTGTCTGCCTGTAGAAAATGGTTAGAAGTACAAAGAAAACAACGAACAAGAAACTTACTCGCTATCAAAAAAGACTCGCAGAATTTGAAGATGCATCTGATAGGTCTAATGTAATGGAAGAGCATGTTGAGCCACCTTCGAAAAACATGGATGTTGGAAATGCAAGCCAGCCAATCACATGCACAGCTCTGCAAATTGATGAAAATCCTGAAACTGCAGTGGAAGTGGATAGAGAAATTGCAGATGATGCAAAACAGGTTTCCAAAAAAAGGACTAGAGGCCCAACTAAAGTGAAAAGACTTCCTTCGAATGTTGCAAGCCGAATTGAAGTTGAGTTTAATTAATCGGGCGTACCTGTAGGAGAAGGATCAGTGAAATTATCTTCTTATTTAGGGCCACTTGTCCGTGAGCATGTTTCATTTACGCTAGATGACTGGAGGCTACTTGGTGACGATTTGAAAGTAGTTCTATGGAAATCCGTTCAGGTAATAATATAACGTTTCATATTTATTATGATGCATAAGCGTTTGCATGTAACTTCATATGACCTATTAGAATATATTTTCCATTATCATCACCCCTTTCTGTTTTTACATTGATCTGATTAGAATATGTTGTCTGTATGTTTATTTGCACATAAATCGGTCTTCTTTGATTTCCTCAAGTAGGAATGGTTTGGTCAGAGAGTCTCTATCGATTTTGCTATGTTATGCACATAAATCGGGCTTCTGTTTAGCTTGATGACTGATTCAACAAATTCTTTTTCAATAGTAAATTAAGAAGGCATGTATCGTTTGTATACCACTGATTAAAAATTTAAACTGATTAGATACCGATGGAAATTCCAAATCTTGAGCAATACATTATATGTGTACTTATTTAATAATGGGTTGAAAACTTAAAAATTATTTTTGCAAGGAAATTTATAATATGAGCACAAGGTCACAATTACAGCACAAAAATTAATTAATAAGGCATATCTCAATGATTAGATTACGAGGGCATATCTTTATGGATATGAATCATGGATCTTGTATTAACAATGTTTTAGTTAATTAGTTTTAAAAATGAAATATGTATAGTCTTCATCATTAATTGTACCAATGATGAATGGAAAAGTGTTGCCGCTCTTTGTTAACATGAGTATTGTTAAGTGAACGTAAATGATCCAAAAAATTATACATAAAACTTCTCAAATGTGGTAAACTTTAAAATATAACACTTTATTTGCTTGTAAATATGAGAAATAATTGAATTATTCAAATGTATAAAAATATCATGATTTTTTTAGTAATTAAATAATAAATTTTATTCCGGTTGTTGATGTCAATTTGGAGAAGGATGTGATTAGGAAACCTGAAACCATTCTCGACAATAACACACCAACACCTACGTGCAAGGTCGGCTCAACCAATAGTCAAATTAGGCAAAAAGACTAGGGTAGGGGTCCTAAAATGTTAGGGCCCTTTGCAATCTACTTCTATGATCCATTGAATGGATTATTAATGTGCAGCTAGTTTAGGTTGGAATATTTAGCCACCAAACGGTTTTATAAATGAACAATATTTATTTCTCAAGTCGTTGTACTTCTTCCCAGACTCCACAGGGCACTTCTCCCAGCTTAAACCCAAGAGTTTGTGTTTTACATTTTCCCATGCTCCATAGAGAAATTCTTCCAATTTAAACTTGAATAATCTCTAAACATTTGATTAAATTCTGTTCTTTATGCCAGTTATTCAGTTGGATAAGTTGAAAACAAATTTAAACAAATGTGGTAATGAAGTCAGTATCCCCTAATTTACAAATTTGGAATTGTTAATACAGTTCATGAAGTCAGTATCCCCTAATTTACAGTAAATGCCTTGATTTATTCTTTCTTGACTAGATAGGATAGTATTGAAGTCACCAAGAATAATCCAGGGTAGATTAAAAAGACTAGCTTGATGAATGAGATAGTGCCAGGGATTTACTCTTTGTTCTCGGATATTAAATGCGTACATCACTGTACATATTATGCACAGCCCAGTTGCATTGTGAAGACTGCAAGTTATACACTGTTTATTTGTGTGCATGACAATAGTTGACCAAACTGATGTGTCCCAAACTAGGAGAATTTGATTCTTTTGATTTTCATTGCAATTGTGTTTCACATATCCATTTGCCGTTTGGTTTATACATGAATTGTTCAATAATTATAATATTCCCATAAAAGAGAACTTGTTACTAGTAATGAGATTCAGGATTCCAAACTGTTTAGAAGGGGAGTTCATACCCCTAAAGTTCTATACAAGGAACTCCACTAATCCGATGAGGTCGACTCACTGCTTTTAGCCACTCTATAACTCAATTAAAACTATAACTTTATGACTCGAGTACCTCTTCGATATCTAATCTATTCAATGGCATGAAATTAATACACTTAAATGATATGCCAGCATATTCAGGAACTGACTTTTATGTGGATTCCATATTCAAGAAGAATTTGAATGATTATCATTTTGATAAATGTTACAGGCTAGATTTAAATTGGATGAGGAATGGCAAAAGGCTCCCGTTTTTCAGCAAATGGGATGCATTTGGAGAGGTTCGAAAAGCAAATTCGTAAAACAGATATTACAAACAAAAACCAAGGAGGAACAACTTCAACTAAAACCAGAAAACGTTGGAAGTATGAAGGAATGGAAGAAGTTTATCGAGTCAAAAATGAGCAAAGAGTTTAAGGTAATTGTAATGTAATTTTTATTATTTCTTGTGTGTGTGTGTGTATATATATATATATATATATGAAATTTAAGCGTACGTAAAATGGAAATTAACTAATCAATGTGATAAATCTTGTAATCTAGCTACGAAGTGATAAATTTAAATCCATGAAGGACAAACAAATACCACACACGTGTAGTCGTCGAGGAATGGCTCGACTAACTGAAGATTTGGTGAGAAATATATTTGATTTATTACCTATGATTAATAGTTTTGTTAATGTTATGTTTCCTTTAATGCAGAAAGAGAAAAGTAGCAGTCCTTCTTCCATTTGTAGATCTGATGTTTGGATTAAATCTCACACTCGAAAAAATGGTGACCAGTGAACCCGCATGTTGCAGATACTATCGTAAGTGCTATGTTGTTTTTGTTTAAGCATAATTTTTTGAAAATATATAATTTTGAACTCTTCTACAAAATATAATTTGTGTTCAATTTGTAGGAGAAAATAAAGAATGCTGAAAAGGAATCACCGTCTAGCTTAACTTGTAAGATCAAAGAAGATGCCCTCTCATTGGTGTTGGGAAAAGATAGACCGGGACGACTACGAGGAATGGGAAGGGGTGTAACCATGACCACTGCAGTTTTGTCACAAATCAAAGATAAACAAGTAGCTCAATGTCAGCATAGGATTTCAGAGCTAGAGCAGTTGATTCACACCGTAATGAAACGTCAGGTATGTCGATAATCACTTTGTGTAAATATGAAAGCTTAGTTAGCATGTATGTGATCCTTGCATTGTATGATTTTCGACTTAATTTGTGTAATCATTCTCTTATTAAAAGCTACATGCTAAATAAGAAGTTAAAATTTAATTCCACCTCTTATTTTCCTCAAAACATGTTTTAAATTAAACTTTTATTTTTAGTTTTCTAAAAATTAATTGTGAAAATTTGTTTATAAAAATTACTGAGTTGTGTAGCTTCAGATTTTAAATTTATTATATGTATTTGCTGTCTTTGGTTGCTGGCCTAACTTTGAATTTTTATCCTTATGAGAGTACAAATGCGATTTTGCAATATATTTTTATCCTTATGAGATTTTAAAGCATTCACTTTTAAATTAAAGCATAATATGTACTAAACCAATATTGTCTTTTCAACACTTATAAAGTAATGTATTTTCAATACTAAACTAATATTGTCTTTTCAACACTAAACCAATATTGTCTTTTCAACACTTTTAAATTAAAGCATAATATATTTTTATCCTTATGAGATTTTAAACCATCCGCTACAATTCGACCAATCTGCAAAACAAAAATACCTTTTACTTACGATTAAATTACTGACTCCTCATCCATCTGCAAAATAAAAATATCCTTATCTGGTTACTCTACAAATTATGTATCATTTCCATACATAAGTTTGTCAATTGTTATATCAAAATTCATTCTGAAAATGTATTCTCTTTGAAATTTGTACTTGTTTTCATCATAAGTGGAATAAATATACAAGTTCACTACAGGTTCACTACAATTTCACTGCAGGTTCAAATTCTATAATATTTTTGTAATATTATTGATTTGCAGGATAAAGAAAATTGTGGAGGAGAGAACGTATCTCAAACGGTAAAAATATACGATAGTAAGGTTAAAACATCATACATAATTTGATATCTAAATCAGAAGTTATGTATTTTATTTTTTATTAATTGCAGAGTAAGCATAATGAAATAGGTGATGGTTGTAGTTTGCTGAATTGGCACGGGAATGATGATGAGGTAATTGCCGAAGGAAAAATCGTGCCAAGTGATCCAAACGATCTTCTCAATGGAGTACCTTTAGGTCCAAATGCCAAGAAAATTCTGGTAGTCCATCCTAAAAAATCCGATGTTTTTTTTTGGAGGCCTTCACCTGGTATGGTATACATAGGAGACGCCAAGAATGAGAAGATAGCATGGCCAGCTGATAGAGTTGTTATCCGCATAAAAGAAAACTCCGAAAAAGAAAACGAGGTATGAAAAACTCTCTACAAATATAGCATTGATACATGTCTTTGCATCCACCCTTTTGAACTGGAGGTGGCAGATTCCTAGTCATGTTTTTGCCACTATTCAGAGCTTTGTTATCGTCATCTAGGAAACGATGTGGTAAATAATAAGATTTGTTTAGCATCTGCACATTAAAAATCTGTATAATGCAACGGTAAAAATATATTTATAAGAGAACCGTGGAATTAACATTGATATTATCCAAACTAGTCCATGTTCCCATTAGATTAGTACATTCTTTTACATATTAAAACTAAAATATGTGAAAATCCAACTACCGGAAGCATCAGTTCCATAGAGTTGAATACTAATTTATTACACATTTCTAGCTATGTTAGTATTATTATTTTTAATAACATTTGGTGGGTGAAATCAAGTTTAAAGTTTGACAAATGATTATTGAAAATTTAACAATGTTGATTTGCTTTGTATTGAATTGGTTGACACATGATAAAATGTTGAATGCAGTAAGACTATAGAAACAAGACTTTTATTAGATGACTATAATTTTTTTCTTTGATAGAGCAAAACCAATAGCACAGAAAACAAATGCAAGTTGTTCGATTGGGGTGGAACTGAAGTATTGGTTGCCGAAGGACGTGTGCACTCGAGTGATTCAAATCAGATTATTAATGGTGTTCCTCTTGGACCGGAAGCCGCAATAGTTTGGGTGGACAATCCGATTAAAGAAGATGCCTTTTTGTGGAGGCCCATAGCAGGTGTGACATGTATCGGAGAAGCCGTCGGTAAGACAATAGCATGACCATCATCAAAATTGGTTTTTGAAAACACAATACCATCCACTCCTATGAGCAACGTTCCAACATCTCGTACGGTAATATATTATATTGCTAATATTTATATATATGATTTGTTGATAATGTATCAATACTTTTTTTAATATCATAGAGTGCAAATTACGCGATGAATAACAAGTGCAAGTTATTTGCTGTGGAGGGCACATGAAAAATTGTAGCTGAAGGCACCATATCTTCAACTAATCCAAATGATTTGGTTCATTCTATTCCACTAGGACCAAATGCAATAAGAGTTTGGGTGGATATTGTCAAAGACCCAAATGTGTCTTTATGGAGACCTACGTCCTTCATGGAATGCTTATCAGATGCTATTGGTTCGACGGTAGCATGGCCTACTGCGAATGTTAGTGTGGACTCAACTTCAGCAGTTTGAAATATTTGTATAGTTTGGCAGTTTTCAGGTAACTACCCTTGAACTTCAAGTTATTTAATATGCTCGGGATGGTACATCAAGTCTTAAAAACTTTTATTAGATAAAAAAAATGCATCACAGCCCGTCAAAGAGATCTGAATATTAAAATGCAGATGAGGAATTATATAAAATTAAGAAGATTTGTGACAAACAACTCTGTGGGTAATATATATAAATGTAATCAAGAGAAGTAGAATTTTTATCAAATTTTATCTAATTTAATGTTTTTCTGAATAAAATAATTTATCAAGACAGTACTTACGATATATATATGATATAGGGTATTAGCTTTTTGTAATTCAGAAAATGCTCTATACTCAGTATATATATATAGAGCTTTGGCCGCTGACTAGGGTTACGCAATGAATCGATAGCGGGCGTGGGCCACATGACTCGCTTTATGTTAAGGCTAGGGCCAAAGGGTTTGAGTTGGGGGAGGTTCTTTCCCCCGAGTTGAAGTAATATCCAAGTCTGTTAGGTGATTCAAAAATTAGGTTTTGTTCTACTGCAGTTGTTTGGAGCTGCGTCCACTAGTGAATGAAACTTTTTTTTTGTTCTCCACAAAGGTCCGAGAGGACCTGATTGACCTTGTCAGCTCATTGGCTCGTTAGGGACCAAGGGGATATAAGAAACTAGGGTCCTCAATCATGTTGCAAGTTAGTCATATAGTAGTTCATGCTAAATTGTATTGCTCGCAGTTTGAATTATATACAGTTCATGCTCACAGTTTAAGAACTTGCCTTCTTACTTATGTCTCAGAGCTACTGCAAGCCTGCAAATTGCTTGGTTGGATCATGAATAACTGCTGCAACTTGCGGACGCGTTGTGATTCTATGACAGTTGACTTAGAGTTTTCATGCAACTTAGGGTCTATGACCATATTATATTTCATTTTCTTGCCGATATTTTAGGTTATGAACTATGTACAATATTGTATTGTTGCTGCCTACCTTGTTGAACTTTGTACTATATGTATTATTGTTGAACTTGGGAGTGAGTACTATCTGAATTGGATTGCATATGGTATTATGTATTATTGTTGAACTGGGGAGTGAGTACTATCTGAATTGAATTGTACTATATGTATTATTGTTGAACTGGGGAGTGAGTACTATCTGAACTGAATTGCACGAAGTATTGTAATTGTAATGTACTGAGTATAGAGCATTTTCTGAATTCTTTGGAAAAAAAATGCATATCCCTACGACAGCATTTATACATTGCTGTCAATTCATTGGGAAAAAAATGCATATCCCTACGATAGCGTTTATACATTACTGTCAATTCATTGGGAAAAAAATGCATATCCCTACGACAGCGTTTATACATTGCTGTCAATTCATTGGAAAAAAATGCATATCTCTACGACAGCGTTTATACCTTGCAGTAGAAAACTATTAACAGCGTTTATACCTTGCAGTAGAAAAATTATTAACAGCGTTTAAAAAATGCTGTAGAAAGTGGGTTTTTGACAGCGTTTATATTTTGCAGTTAAAACTTTAGGGTCAACGACCGCATGTCGTTATACAGCGTTTTTAAAAACGCTGTGAAAACTTTTAACAGCGTTTTTCAAACGCTGTGAAAAGTCTTTTTTGTTGTAGTGCATTTTCGTTTGTTGTGGTGCTTTCTCCACCGAGATTTCCACTTACGTTTCCTGCTTCCTTATCTTCTTTCTCGTAAAACTACATATGAGCCTTAGTAAGATACAAAAGAACGGTCTAAGAGAGAGGGGAATACGTACTTATATATAACTATATATCAAATACAAGTACGTTACTATAACGTTAACCCAAAACACCAATCTTGTTATCTGATTCATTGGATTATGTTTGAAAAATCTTTTAGGCTTAAGTTTCTTTTAAAATTTCATAAACCTATGCTCTGATACCAACTTGTAACATCTCCCTACCTGGAGGCACAAAACTAATGGCTACGGATGCTACAGTCATCCATAGTTATTAATCCTCGGTGACCAAATACGGCAATGTTAGATTCATTGATACACAGAAACACATGAAGATGGAAAAAATTTAAAAAATCAAACAAGATAACATTCCATTTCAAAATATTTCAAATTCATTACATAATCCTACATTCATTAACCATGTTCAGAGAAAACATATTTACTACAACATACGCCAAGAGCGATATATGAAGATGCCCCCTTAGATGATCAAAGTATATATAGGCAATTTAATAACTTTGCCTTTACAAACAATACAGCTGAATCAAAATAAAAAATAACTCTAAATAGCTATCATGCCTCCTGCACATCCCTGTAATCTTTATTCGTCTAATGAGGTACCTGAAAACCTTAACTCTAAAACTGCTCAAAATTAATTGAGTACCCGAGAGTTTAAGGGGAAAACATAAACTTCGAGTCAGACATAAAGCCTGGTATGAATAATAGTCTACCATCTCAAAACATTTAGATATCTAGTGAGACCACGCCGCTTAGCAGAACAAGTTTTCCCCTCACTAGTATCTTAAAACCTTTATAAAACTATATACCATGCTTCTACATCTACGTTGGTTAAAACAATTCAAAAAATTATGATATGATGATATGTAAAACAAGTGAATCAATTCTGGATTACCCACCCCCATTCATATTGACTACCTGTCTCAATTATAGTTTCTACGATTACTATTAACCTAATAGTTTTCATGGGCTAACTAATAAACGGTAAAATGTTTAAGGACTTCCTGTCCAATTACATAGTTTTCATGGGATCACTAAAAACCTATTGATAACTCCAATATCTTTACACTTGTCCTATTTTTCGTGCACCGACTAGGAAACTATTAGTAACTCCGATATCTTTTCTTCTTTCCTAGTTTTCATGGGCTGACAAGGAACCTATTGACATCTGTCAATATCTTAATCCGGATATAGTTTTCATGGGTTCACTATAAACCTATTGGCCCCTTCCAATATCAAATCATAGTTTTCATGGGCTAACTACGAACCTGTCTTTCTAACATCTTCATTTATACATAGTTTTGTTAGGCTTACTATGAAACTATTGGCCCCAAACAATATCTTTTCCTATACATAGTTTTCATGGGCTTACTAAGAACCTATTGGCCCCTGCCAATATCTTCCATTAATATTTCAGCATTCTATATTATGGTCTTACTGACCTCCTTAATGCAATTCTACTCATTTAGGAGTTAACTTAATTTATATTCACTACTGGGTTAACCTAGCTGGTTATTCTGCCCTTCCCCAAAATACAGTTATGGTTCCATTACAATGTGAATATATGCATATATGAAGAAGCAAACATAATAACTTGGTTAATCCCTCTAACCCTTTTAATCAAAGGAAACTTTTTCAAAAACTCCTTCTCAAAACACTTTATTTATTTATGCCATGGTTTTATTTTAAAAAGAGATTGGGTTATTTTTTTAAACTAAAACTTTCAAAACCTTCAGAACCTTGCTTTCGACTTCATTGGATAGCCTCCTTCGAAAGCATATGAATCTCTTTTCAAAACATTAGGCCCCTGCTTTTCGAAACAATTTAAAACCTCTCTTTCGAAACCTTTTGAATGTAATAAAGTATTACTTATTAACTCTTAGAAGTATAGCTCAGAAACCTTTGAAAGTACCCATTTCAAACCTTTGAAAGTACCCCTTTCGAAACCTTTGGAAGTATCCCTTCCGAAACTATTGAAAATCCCTCTTTCGAATCCATTGGGTTTGTACTTAAAAATATCATTTGGGTCAAAGTGAATATAAATGAAAGTATCTCTTTTGAAACCATCCTTTATCATATAAAAGTATTGGGGAAAACTTAATGGCGTCGGCACCATCCCTTTCGAAAGCTTCAAATCATTTAAACAAAACACTTAAGGATAGCATCGAAACCCCCTTTCGAAGCCATTGCCTCCAAAACCCATGGACCCTTTCGAAAGAATTTTGGAAGTGGCTTAAAACATCTTTAAAACAGATGCTACAATTCGAAAGAATTGATGACTTCAATACACTCGAAAGACAAAAGAACGGCAGCAGGGCTTCGACTAAGTCGAAACCCCTTCTTTCGAAAGCATTATTTTACAACTAAAGGAACTCATTCGAAAGCCCATACTTGTAAAACATCAAATGGCAACACCTTCGAAAGCTTTTAGAAAACTCCTTTCAAAAAATATATTTCGACTACGTCAGAAGCTTTAGTAAAACAAAGGCAGGTGCTTAACTTTTTTAAAGCAAACAAAGGTATCGACCCCATCGGAAGCAATGCTTTTGACACCATGCCTTCCACCTGTCCTCCAATCCACTACGTACCATCTAAGTGATAACTTGTGTATTGGTTTTGGCTTAGTGGAGTTTCGACTTGATTGAAGGCAGAAGCTTTGAGTCGAAAGGTACTTCTATTAGAGGCGGAACCTGCTTTTCTGAATAAAAGCTGATTAATGCCAATTAAAGCAAATTCTATCTAACTAACCTGCACATGTGTAAACATGTGATTGGTTGCCTCAATTTTTCATATTCTTTACCAAAATAATTGCCGCTTAATTTCAGATCTAAATCAAGGTTAAATTTAGCAAATAAGCCTTTCATTATGCAAAACAAATATTGCAAATAACTCCTTCTTCTAAAATAATTTAATTTCCATAACAAATCACTTAGGAAAAATCCCCAAAATTTATGGAAATTCAATTTAGTCATGTTATTTAACATATCAAAATTTTAGACCCAAATTCTCAATATAATTTTTGAAATAACTTCCTTAACCCAATTAACGATATTCTTCTTTGAAAATTCATTATAATCTTTCCATAGCTTGGAAGATTATCAAAATTAAAACTCAAGTCCAAAATCAAGTTTTACGTAACATAAAAATTTTCCATGGAATTCAAAGATCAATTTCAATCGGTTTTGCCCTAAAACCGATTAAATCTTCATTTAAACAATCTTGTTTAAATTAAACAAATTATAATTCAAGCATATCATCATCGAAATCATTATAAAAACGAATTTAATCTTAAATCCGAAAAATATGATTCTAAAACAAAATAGAGGTGGTATGAATTATTATTCACCTTGATGATGATAAGGAGATTGGATTGGGATTGGGATTGAGATTGATTCCCCTTGCTTTAATCCTTAACATGATTTGAATTTTCTCTTCTTTTTCTTCCTAGTAATGGTCGGCTCCTCTTCTTATGTTTTCGTTTTATTTTTGAACGTGAATGGGAAAAATGAAATGTGAATGGAACGAGAATATATATAAGGATAAGGGTTATGTGCGGCTAATTCCTAATATACCCCTATGTAAATTAATTAACTTTAAGCCCATTAATTAAATAAATTGAACACGGCCCTTTAAGTATATATTTCCAAATCTCAATCCCCTTATCACTTAACATTTACAATATTCTATTTAATATATCTAATTAAATCTTCTGAATAATGTTATTAAAAATTAGGGGTGTTACACTGTTGGTAGTAAAAAGAAATAACATTATAGAGCCATAACTAAACTTTCAGAACCCATGGAGGATGGAATAAAATATAAAAGAAAAGCTTACCATTTATTTCAAAACCATAAAAATGTCATAATATAAAATTCCATAAAAACTGTAACATAATATCCGTTACAACAATTGTCTAAATACACGGGTACACATAAAAGCAAGTAATAATAACAAATACTGCAACAAGCCCAGCTACTCCATCTCTAAGCCTCATCACAACCATCACTCCATCCTTAATCTAAGTTGTAATGAGGAGGGAGTTAGAACAATAAGTGTCTGGTGATTAAAATCCTCGAGTTTTACCTTTTCAGTACTTAGGTAGTATATCTCAAAAAAAGAATATGTCTATGAAAATAGACCATTAAACCATTTAATACTTCTTTATAAGGAAAGGAGGCGGTTCCAACCACTTAGTACCTTCCATTCCAGAAATAGGTTTCTAAAATCCTGCATCCTAATCATATGTCATAAACAACTAATAATGTAAGAGATGGTACCCAAGCCACTTAATTCCTTTTAATGGAAAATAGGCAGACTCCGGTCATTTAATACCTTAAATAAGGCAGACCCCATCATTTAATACGTATCTCCAAGGCGTGCTCCTCAATGGTACTATCTAGCTGAGACCATATGGAATCTCTTAGGTCACTTAATACTTCCTTGTGGAAAATAGGCAGACTCTAGTCATTTAATACCTTAAATAAGGCAGACCCCATCATTTAATACCTATTTCCAGAAGCGGACCTCCTCATCGAGATACCACCTAAGGTAACTATTATCCCGTCTTTTGGCAAGGCCATGACACCAAGAACTTGACTAGAAACCAAGGATAGTTCATCCTGGAGATCGGTTATACATAGGTTCACTATGGATACTGATAAATTTTCCCCGAGTCCGGATCTAGCTACAATTGATATGACACGACAAGTAAAGCTATGAAAGCCCGCATTTCAATTTTCAAGTCAATCGGAGTTTGTATGCTCAAGATATTGATCAATCAAGGTTGAGAAAACCAACTCTATTCGCATCCATCCAATTTCGTATCCATTCCCCAAGAGAGACTCAGTTTATATCCATCGCCCACTAACTTCCTTCGTATCCATCAAAATGAAGCTATTTTGTATCAATCATGTTAACAACACTTCGTATCCATCTACAGATGTCCATTTCGTATCGGTCTCCCTCCATCCATCTCGTATCGATCTCCCACTATCGATACGAAGAGAAACAACCACCGATCGATACGAAGAAAGCAACATGAAGCATCGATACGAAGGTGGCCTCCAACCATCGATACAAAGTACCATGCAAGCATCGATATGAACAGAGCCACGCATGATCGATACGAAATAGTATCGATACAAAGACGACAATGTCATACAAATCCAAACTTGCATCGATTATATCTCAAGATCTACAAGTCCAAATGCCACCAAATTTTCACAGGAGCTTGCCTACAACGTCAAGAATGTACCAGATCAATTTCAGCCAAAAATGATCAATTCCGATACGAATTCCATTCGTATCGCTCTGATATCGAGTCGAAATCACATAAACTCGATCCCGTGGACCCACCCAGATGAGAGAATAAGTCCTCTGAGATCTGGGCGAGATATTTGCTGCCTACACCTATAAATAGTGACGCCGGGCCTACAGAAAATGGACATTTTTGGCCTCTCTACGTCGATACTCTGCCAAAATTGCTATTGTACTTCGATTGTATTGTTATATATCTTTTGTATCCATCGAGTTATAATCAATAAACATCAATCATTCCATAGTGGACGTAGGCCATACGCCGAACCACTCTAAATTCGTGTGTTTCAGCATTTTTTTATCTGTTAATTGGTGTGTTTGTTAGATCTGCCTCATTTTATATTTAATTTCTTCATTTTACCTCTTCAAATACATACGAAGAGTGTTGTGCCCAATTTTGGTACAAACAGTAACCCCTTGGCCATTTAATACTTCATCTAGGGATAAGAGGCGGACCCTCAAATAACCACTTAATATCTCCAGACCTCGAAGCAGGCCCTTCGTCTTATGGCCCATACTTATAATGACGTCTCACATTAGTCCGACTATTTATAGGAACTGGTAGCCAGATTAGCTGGATAGATTTCCCCTACTGTGTTTGGGACTTACCTCACGTCATTATAAATTTTTATTATAAGAACAACTCACATCAATAGAAAGTGTACACAGCTAATAGTAGCCTCAAAGTGAAGGGCATACTTCCGTCATGTAATTCTGTTGAACTTGCATCCCTATAACTTAGCCATACATCAATTACGCTATATATATACATATATACGCATACACACACTCATCTCACCATTCCATAAATATGGCCTTATAAGGAATCTTCCTTATTATGCCTTAAAATAATAATTAAGCTATATAAGGGTTTCCTCGTATTTCTGCCTACCAATCAATTACCTTCCTAACGAGGGAAAATAAATGAAAATAAATACATAATTAACTATGCCCTAACGCAATAATTATGCATATAGATAAATAAATATTCGCTCCTAATAAATTCTAAATGCATGGATATTACGCTTTAAACTAGCGTTAAATGTCAATTCCCTAACCAAATATTATTATAAGTCCTTTTTCTTCAAATTCCTAAGATTTCAACATACCAAAATAAAGGATTCTAATATCTAAAACAAGGAATAAATATTCATCACCAAAACTGCAATAACATATTTGTAAATAAAATAGAAACTCAAATTATTACACTAATTCAATGGAATATCTTAAACAATAAGAATAGAAATCTAAACTCCATATTCTATTCAACTCCTTTTTTATAAACAGATAAGAATAAGTCGTGTAAACTATGAATAGAATTCGTAATCTCAACCCCTTATTTCATTGTAGAATCACAATTTAAACCAAAGAAGATGGAGAAGTGGAATAGACTATGAAATTATCAAAAATTGCATAAATGAAACAAATACCATCAAATTAATGTAAATAATTGAGAGTCTCAACATAGAATTGACATTTCGAAATAACAAGGAATTTTTAGGAGATTTTATCTACCGTATTTTTCAAATACCAAAGTCCCTAAGGCATATTCAAATCCACAAAGAAATACACTAAACAGTTACTGAAAAAGAAATACAAAGGTTTCCACTCACAGATTAGTCTTAGCTTCACTTAAATGGATTTGTAGCCTTCCAATCCCTTCCAAAATCTCTCCCTTTTGATATATATATATTCACGTAACTGGGAAGTTGTATATATGTTTATTAGGTTCAGAATAATTGGAGAAGAATATGATATGAATAGATTGGAGAAGAAGAAACAAATAAGAAATAAGTTGAATTCTTACTTGAATTATCTATGAAGTTTCTTAATTTTATTAGAGAGATATCAATGGCAGAGTTTCGTTGTATTCCCTAAAATAATAGAAAAGAAAAGGGGAGAGGGTAGGGTTCTATATATAGGGATTGAAACACACCAGAACTGTAGGATGAAAATAGGTTTAAATGGAGAAATATGGACCATTCATACACTCAAACCCTAACCGTCACTGTCGTTTTTCAGGCATGACCGGTCGATCGCTTCCTTCAACTAGTCGACCGCCAGATGTCGATCGATCCCAGTAAAAGAGTCGATCGGTATGTCTATTCTGGGGAACTATTTATTTCCATTGTTTTTAATGGATGTCTTTCTCGCAATCAACTTTAACGTTAATTAACGTTTTCTTAGCCCCCAAGAAATTTTTTAAAATTCAAATCCTAAATTCTAATTCTCTTTTGTTTTTGAATTCCAACAAAATTAATTTAAATCTGGAAACTTAAAATGCTCATTACTTCTTCGTTTTAGCTCCATTTTCAACATATTATATATGGAAATAGATCAGAATTTCATCACGAACGTAATGGAATAACTTTCATGGTCAGTTCTAATGTTATAAAATTTCCATATTCAACAAATATCATATTTAATTAAATTTACTTCATTTATCTATGGTTTATTTTACGGGGTGTTACATTCTCCCCTCTTAAAAAGGATTTCGTCCCGAAATCTTCCAAAAGGGCGAACAACGTAATGCTTAATAACATCCATGTTATGCAATAAAGTTCTCTACACAACCATTTACTCAACCAATAGTGCAATGTGATTATGTACTGCAGACTCAAGCCTAGCGTGAAGATATAAATGTGTTATGAAAGTATATATGCAAAACCACCAATATGCATAGAATTTCTACGTGAGTGCAAAGTGATTTTGAAAAAAATGTAACAACCATCTCTTACCATCCAATCTAGCAACCACAATTCTACCAAAATCCTAATTTTGGAGAGAGAAATTATTAGTGGAAAGCTTTGGGTGAGTGCTCTTCATCTTCTCCTCGGTCTCTTATGTGCAATCCGATAGATTGTCCCCTCCATTTTACTCGGACTAGCCTAATTATTTTATTGCGGAGTCTCCTAGTACCATGCTCCATAATGCGTGTGGTGGCATGGGGCACTATCGGCTCCACCTCAAAATCCTCAAATTGATCAGGCTCTACTTTGTTAGTGCTGTCATGAAGGCGTTTCCTAAGGTGAGAAACAAGGAAAACATTATGGAATCCTGCTAACTTTTTAGGAAGCTCCACACGGTATGTCAATTTTCCTATTTTTTCCAGAATTCTACATAGCCCAACAAATCTAGCATAAATTTTCCAAACTTGCCAAACCTAACAACTTTTCTAAGATGGGAGATTTTAACAAACACCATATCTTGAACATCAAATTCAAGCTCATTCCTTCTTTTATCCGCATAAAGTTTTTTGACAGTCTTGCGCTACCTTCATTCTTTGCCCGATCAACTCTACTTTTTTCATGGTATCATGAATCAAGTCGGGTCCGAGCAATACATTTTCGGTGGTTTCCCATCAATAACCGTCCATAAAGTGCTTCAAAAGGGGCCATACCAATAGTTGCTTGATAGCTATTATTATACACAAAACTCAACCAATGGTAGATGTTGCGCCCAATGTCCTTCGAAATCCAAGACACAAGCTCTCAACAAGTCCTCCAAAATCCTATTCACCCTCTCTGTTTTTCCGTCGGTTTGTGGGTGATATGCCGTGCAAAGGTTCATAGGAGTTCCCAAAGCTGTTTGTAGGCTCCTCCAAAATTCATGAGTGAACAAGGGTCCCTATCACTAACTATGCTTATAGGAATTCCTTGTAAACGAACTACTTTCTAAATATAATTCTATACCTATTTATCTTAATCAGAACAAAATGAGCATTCTTTTTTAGTATATTCATAAGAAACCCAAATAGCCTCATTGCCTTTCTAATTTCTAGGCAATCCTTCCACAAAATCCATTGAAATATGTTCCCACTTCCAAGTCGTAATTTCCAAAGGTAATGATAATCCACCAGGCTTCCCTTGCTCGGCTTTTATTTTATCACATGTCAAACACCTGCAACAAACTCAGCCACACCTTTGTTCATTCTACTCCAAAAGAAGATCACATTCATGTCCTTATACATCTTATCTCCTCCAAGATGAATGGTCA
This sequence comes from Allium fistulosum, assembly GCA_030737815.1. NCBI lineage: Eukaryota > Viridiplantae > Streptophyta > Magnoliopsida > Asparagales > Amaryllidaceae > Allium > Allium fistulosum. The sequence continues at coordinate 1,338,360,795 of CM060901.1, read as the reverse complement.
TCCTTGAGTGTTGACAGTCTATAAGCACATCTCTTATCAAATCATCAATCATCGGAACACAAAGACGTCCATCTCTTCTCAAACATCATTTCTCATCAATTGAATTCCTCCTAACATGGGGAAAATGCTCTCTTTTTCTCAATTTCTCCAAAATCTCTACTAACCCCTATCCTTCACTTGCTCATGCCTTATAAGATCCATCAAGGCTGGTCTAATCTTCGTAATTGGTAGAAAACCTTAGATGGGTTCTGTTGACGGTTGGAGGTTAATATTCAAGAGAAACTCCAATTGTCACCATTCATATATAACACCTAGGGTAGCGTGTCTCCGACAAAGGGCATCGGTGACTACGTTCCCTTTTCCAGGGGTATATTGATACTAAATTCAATGGATGCTGTATACTCCATCACCTCTATTGCCTAAGATTAAACTTTTTTGGAAAAATATGTGTTTGAGTGATTTATGATTAATGAATAATTCAAACCTTTCCCCAAGAGATATTTCCTCCAAATCATTAAGGAAAATACAATGGCTTCCAATTCCAAATCATGCACTAGATACCTCTTCTCATGGTCATTTAGTTGTCTTTTAGCATAGGCAACTACCTTTCCTTCTTGCGTAAAAACTTCCCCTAATCCTGTGCTACATGCATGAGTGAAAACCGTAAATGGCTTTGTTCCATTTGAAATAGTAAGCATAGGTGCATTGTCAATGCCTCCTAAAGCTACTCAAATGCCTTAGTGCATTTATCATCCCAAACAAAAACTAGATTCTTCTTAGTCAATTGGATTAAAGGGGTTGGTATTTGTGCAATGTGCTTGATGAACTTCCTATAGTAGCCTGCCAAACCCTAGAAAACTCCTAACCTCTGATGCATTACTAGGAGTCTTCCATCCTTGGATTAAAGGGGCTAGTATTACTCCGAACCCTAGCCCCAACGCAGAGAGCCTGCATAGTGAATTCAAAGCTCAACTTAATGAAGGAACATTCCATCCATGCTCCAGATCGTTCCATGTCTGAATGGGACATAGAGGATTACAGTAGCAAATGTTGAATTGCAATCAAGGAATGGGTACAGAAATACTACTCAACCGGTGCTCCCATAGGCTGGAGAACCTAGCTAATATGCCAAGAACTAGAGTTGGTTAATATATCATGCTTCTAAGGTGGACTGCAGCTTCCCCCAATTGACCAGTTTTTAAACTCCTGAATTGACAACAAAGGTACAATGGCTAATATGACGACTGCCCTACACTGTATATTCTGCCAACTCAAAGCATAGCTGGTAACCACTAAACCATCTTCAAATGAACGCATCTTAATCATACCGTGTCCATATGACTAGAAGCATGGCATACAACCTTAAGAGGACTTCCTTACTACCTTATATGGGCCTCCTACCTGGGTGAAAATTAGAAATAATCACCAATCTATTAGCCCATCTTAACCTACTCACCATCCAATCGGCATTACCAACCACTCGAACGTTGGGCAATTGTGCATACATCATTCACCAGTGTTACAAGACCACATAGCTAGAAAATGGACCTGACAACGATGATTGGAGTATCGTTCCCAGTTGTGACCCATTCATTGAAACTGTTTTACATACAAAATTTCTAGTGAAAATTCAACATGCTGTCCATGTCGGTGTATATGGAAATGCAACCCCTGACACTACCTCATGAAGTGGGAATGGCGCGTGGATTTCTCCAAGAGTGATGAATGCCATCAAATGCAGATGTCTTCCCCCATTCCTCAAAGAAGACTATCAATCGTGGTTATACATATCAATTCTACTTCTCATATTGCTGAAGGGACTAAAGAACCTGGCAGCCAATGAGTTGATCAACATCCATGGCCCGTTGCTGCCAACACTCATAAAAGAAATCTTCACAGGAGCTTATTCCCAAACTTTGATAAGAGAACTAGTGGATAGCTGCCAACAACTACACCAACATATCCAGGCCATTATTGGGTTAATGAACTAGATGAAGGATCAACATATTGAGATAAGGAGGGAACCTACTCCATACTCTAAATCGGAAAACTCCTCTTCTTTAGATGGCTACCGTGGAAGCCAGCACCATAAGGCTACTCCGAAAAGGAAAGCTTTGACAATATGTATAAGCCCTATAAAACGACGGGCAGGGAACACCCGACCCCTATCAATCAAGAACTTTGATTAAATTGAACCACCTGCGTTAGACTTCCAACTAAGAAAGGCTGGACCGAAGTGCAATAGCGAGCATACGATCTCTTTTGAATTATTTATATTTCAATTTCATTTATGTTGTGAAGTATGACCGACTTGAATTAAACTACTTACAAATGGTGCAGGTAACCGAGTACTCAAGGTTCAGTGCCAAACAATCTCCGCGGATTATGATCAAGTCATTAAGGTATCATTATGACGAGCATGATTCAACCACTGATCGGCTACCATATGCCCCTGACTTGGGGGTAGGGCATCAAAGAAAAAGAGACCGACAAGGTCAGGACACCAGTACAAAGTGGATGCAACCGACCATCCACTCATCCGCCTATGCAATTTAATTAGGAAATTGAGAAAGACTTGGAGTTATATGTCCCAACAATGCACTCTCCATCAAGTACTTGAAGCTCGCCAAAATATTTATGCTTCTTCTGATGCCTAGTAAAATCAGAATCACACCAAGGGTGGACGTGACCATCCATGCATCCAATCCTACCTTAGACACTTGGGGTTATTTGAGAACACATGTTTAAAGTGGATACGATTTGACCATTCACTCTCCAGTTTGCGTCTGTGATTCGGAAAAACAATCATGCCTTAAAACAGCTTTATCAGGGGCCAACCCTCAATTTAAAGTCATCAACGACTGACTGCCTACTCGCTAACCATCATGAGGCATCATTTCAACTCTCTTCCTCAACTCGATCGAAAGAACGCAAAGTATAAGGTGGACGTGACTTGACTGTCTACTCTCCAATTCTTGCACGTGACTTAAGGGAAAATACACAACTCAAAGTGGATGTAGTTCGACCATTCTCTCCTCTACTTGAACTCAAAGCTTGCCAGAACACTAATCTTACTCCTTAGGCTTGGCAGAAGCGGAATCCAAATGAACATGGACATGATCCATCTGTCCATAAACTGAATCTCATCCTTTGTTAAGGGCAGATAAGTGGAAAGTAATCGGGATCCCACCGATCACTCGCTAAGTGAAACCCCGAGCTCAGGGACAAGCCATCACGCTGCAGAAAAAGGGATTGATACACCACAATCCTATAACTAACTCCGGCTCCCAGAGTGCGAGCTGGAGCATAAACTTATGGAAATGGGCTCGAGGAGGGTGGATCCATCCACCTAACGACTTCAACCATGTTCAACCTAAGCCCGAGGAGGATGGATCCGTCCATCTAACGGCCTCGCCTTTCATACTTACAAACGTGGGCTTGAAGAGGGTGGATTCGTCCACCTAACGACTTCGCCCATGTTCAACTAAACCCGAGGAGGATGGATCAGTCCATCTAACTACCTCGCCTTTTATATTTACAAGCTCGAGGAGGGTTGATCCGTCCATCTAACGACTTCGCTTGCCTACTCCGGGTGGATGTGATACGACCGTCCACGTACCTGATCAACTTCTTGTTCCCAGAGTGTGAACGAAATCCTAAAGCCTAAATAGATGTGACTGACCATCTGTCGGCCAACTCTAGATTCCCGGAGTGTGAACTGGAGTATAAACATAAATGGGTGTGACTGAGCGCCCTTCAACTAACTCTGGTCTCGAGAGCGCGGGCCGGAGTGCAAACGCCAAATGGGTGTAACTAGCCACCCATCAACCAACTCCAGATTCCCAGAGTGCGAACTGGAGTATAATAATCAAAATGGGTGTGACCGATCACCCATAAAAAACTTAAGTCCCCGGAGTGCAGACATAATACTAAAATACCAAATGGGTGTGACTGACCACCCATCAACCAACTCCAGATTACCAGAGCGCGAACTAGAGCATAAAACACCGACTCACTCTAGTCCCAAGAGCGCAGACTGGAGCACAAATGCCAAATGGGTGTGACTGACCACCCATCAACTAAATCCAGATTCCCAGAGTGTGAACTGGAGTATAAACATCAACTAACTCCAGATTCCCAGAGTGCGAACTGGAGTATAACACCAACTAACTCCAGATTCCCAAAGTGCGAACTAGATTATAAACATCAACTAACTCTAAGTCCCCAGAGTGCGGACTAGAGTATAAACACCAATTGGGTTCGACTGACCACCCATCAACTAACCCTGGTCCCGAGAGCGCTGATTGGAGTATAAAGACCAAATGGGTGTGACAGACCACCCATCAACCAACTCTAGTCCTCAAAGCTAGGATTGGAATATAAATACCAGAAGGGATGCGATTTGACTGTCCATCTATCAACTCTGATTCCTCAGCAAGTCCTATAGTATAAAAAGTGGATGTGGTTCAACCATCCGCTTTCCAACTCTACCCTCACTTGGGGGCACACTTATCACACAAAATCGGATGTGATCCGACCATCTAGCACTAAGCGGGCACGACACGACCGTCAATGCATCAACTTTTGTCCTCAGCATGGGACCCATAACATTAATTTATAGGGATGCACTCCAACCCTAAAAGACAAAATTTCTTCCTTGATTCGACAGGGAGACATAGATTCGCAAAATGAACCTAGCTGGATGTCCTACTCTGAGCTGATATTACTACCATCCAACCGCAAATGAATGTGACATGACCGTTAATCCGCTAACTCTCACCTGTGATCCGACGGATTGTGTGCGCAACATGGACGGGTGTGACCCAACCACCCACCAATCAATTCCTTCCTACAATTTAGTAGGAGAAACATCATATTAAAGTTGTCATAGTGTGACCGACCACATTTCGACTTTCGCCATTGACTAGTGCTAGAGGAATTAATCGAGGAAAATGCGGTCCGACCATTATCTGCTAAAACTTTTAGTCCCTAGAGTGCGGACAGGGGTATAAACATCAAATAGGTGTGATTAATGGCCCTTCAATTTACTGTGATCCCCAAGGTGCGGCTACAAGCATAGATAAATGAATGAATGTGACTCGACCATTCATTCACCAACTCTGACCTAAACTCGACATGAGGAGTATAAACTCACTATATGTGCAATTAGACCATCCACGAACTAACTCTACTAACCCAAGACTGGGGGCGGAAATACAAATCACCGAAAGAAGAGAAAGATGACTCACTGCATCTCCAGCTTAGCATCCTTTACAACTTAAGGCAGCGAATATAAGGAGGCCTTAATGCCAACCAGTCAGAATGACGCCCGAAGTTACGGGCAACCAATTATATCGTACCGCTGGATCGACGGGCAATATCGATCTGCACCTTTCATATCATACCAATGGATTGATAGGCAATGAGGCCCGAGCATTCTACATCGTGTCGCTGAATCGACGGTCACTATCGATCTTCTTCGACTACAAATCGATGTGACCCGAGCGTCCATCAAATACCTTTGACCACCAGAGCATGGGTAGAAAAATAAACCACGAATGACTGTGACTTGACCATTCATCCTCCATCACCTTCCTTCAATCCGTCAGGAAGAGCATGAGAACGGATGAGCATGACCTAACTACATTTGAGCTGGCTTTATCCCAAGATCTGATGGGTGAACGTAAATCGAAATGGACGTGGTTGATCACCCAACTCCAAGTGAATGCAACGTGACCATTCATTCATTGACTCTTACCATGATCCGACTAAAAGAGAAATTCAAAACAAGTGCAACCTAAACGTTTGCACATCGATTCTTTCCCTGGATTCGACAAGGGAAGCAACACTCCTGCATTGGATCTAACTGGACGATTCACTCTTCAGTTTCTTCCCAGAGTATGACGACATAAGCAGCAAAGTGAATGTCAATAACCGTCCAGAACTTAGCTCATGTTTGAATGTCGGCGAGGCAATGAAGTATTCTGCCTAGAGGAAAGAACTAGGACACAATGCAGGATAAGGCACGACTCAACCTTCCATCGGTTAACTTATCCCATGGTTCAACGGGATGGAATGTGAAATTGAAGCAGACATTATCTACCTTGCCACTTATCGAGATATTCCCTAGACTTGGGGGCACGCATGAGAAATAAGATGAATGTAATTTGATCGTTCATCAAACAACTCTGGCTCTTATAGCTTGGACTACAGTGTAAACACAGTAGGGGCTAGGCTCGACCATTCGCACAATACGTCCATCAACCAAAGACTGGGGGCAAAAGAGTGATTATCCCAGAGTTGACTATGACTACTCGATCCTATGACTCGTGCCTTACATTCATAACAACTCAAGGTTACAACTGAAAGGATACCTAGGGATAGAATCATCGGATCGATGCCCAAACTTATGGCGGCTGATTATTATTCCGACCCTTACAACGAGAAATGGATCGCAAGTACATTGAATGAAAAGTACATCACTCAAAAATAAAAGTAGATTCAATCTCAAAGCTGGATCCATCTTTATAGCAGCATGCAGTACAAGGCTAAGTTCTACTAATCCTTTGATTCAACATCCTTACCAGCCTGATCATTTACCATTGCAAATAAGCACATGAAGCACCTACAACCCATCATGAGTATTGTAGATAAGGTCATAACTTAGCGCAATGATGATGAAAGAGTTAACTGCTTTGCTCTAGGTGAATTTGATATGTTTGCTTGGACTCAATCTCATGTATATATTTGGACTATCACCAGCCATGAAGAACCCTGCATTAAATGTCGACTTGAGGCATGTCTTGGTGAACAAAAATGATGCCACGTGGATCCGAAGAGATCTGTTACACTTAAAGAGGAGGCGAATATGCTCAAAACCAGTGGGTTTATCCACGATGCCCTCTAACCAAAATGAGTATCCAATCCTTTACTTATAAGAAAAACGAACAGAGAGTGGCGGACATATGTCAAGTACTCAGATTTTAACGGGGTATGACAAAGCATGGCTTTCCACTTCCAATGATCAACCAACTGCTGGACTCGACCATCAGACATGAATTACTCACATCCATGGACACAAACTCCAGATACAATCTGATACTGAAGCATGTCCCAGAACAGGAATACAACTGTTTCATTACTGACCTGGGCCTATAGTGCTATGCTGCAATCCCTGGATCCAAACTTGAGAACGCTTATGCTACTTACCAAAGGACGATTAATAGATCATTCAAAAATCAGATCGGCCAATCGATGAAAGTATATGTGGTTAATATGCTCATGAGATCAGGACCATCAAATGACCACATCGATGACTTGGCAAAGATATTCAGTGCTCTCCAACAACTGCAGAATGAAACTTGATCCTTTGAAATGCTCTTTTAGCATTGCATCAGAAAAATTCTTGGGTTTCATCATCAATTCTTATGGAAGTGAGGCTAATTTCCAGAAAATTCCAACAATTAGAGACATCCATGTACCGAGGATAACCAAGCAGGTACAGAGCCTAAGTCGAAAGATTACCGTCCTAAGCTGATTCAACTCTAGGGCCATCTACAAGTGTATTCTCTTCTTCCACCTGACCAAGAGAGGGAAGAGAACTTTTGAATGAACTAACAACTGCGTTGATGCAATTCCAGCTCTGATAGATCACTTAAGGAGACCTCCCATTTTACCCAAACCTTTGGATTGCGAATATTTATTCATCAATTGGGCCGTGTCAACACACGCCGTAAGCATTGCAATGCTATGTGAAGAGAAACGATGACCAACCGTTACGATAGGTCCTATAGCAATGTTAGGTGTCTGGAAGGTTACTCGAGTGGAATATCGATCTAAGCCAATTTGATATCACTTATCTCCTTCGAAGAGCTATCCTTGGCCAAACAATTAGCATACTTCATATCTGAATTCACTACTTTAGGTGACTATACGAAGAGCAGTGGAGAACTATCCAACCGATGGAGAATGTACACAGATGGAACCTTCAATAATCGGTTTTCTAGCATCGAAGTTGCGTTAATGACTCCCGAGGGACGATCGATCTGCTACACCCTGAAACACAACTTCACAACAACAAATAACAAAGCTAAGTATGAAGGCTTGGTCACCACGCTCAAAATTGCAAGAAAACTAGGAGTGGAAACATTACATGTCTTATGTGACTTCTGATTAGTGGTATGCCAAGTCAGGGAGGATTATCGGACTAGGGGGCAACGTCTTGCTCCTTATCTCAGCTAGGTCTAAGAGCTACTAGCTTATGTACATCCTCAGAGAACAAAATGAGAAAGCCGAGTCACTGGGCAAGTTAACAAGTTCTGGGGATGTGCGAAAAATAGACATTGTCCCAGTTGAAATACTTATTATTCCAAGCATTGACGGATGAAGATCGATTAGATCTTAGAGACAGAGCCAGAAAAAGAGTCATGGATGACTCCTATCAAATATTATCTACAACAAGGCATCCCTCTTGAACAGAGGAATGAGAAATGACATATCCTTCGCGAAGTTGTCCCATGAGTTAACACTTCTAAATTTCGTATCTATTGATACGAAGAAAACCTTATGTAAGACCATCTCGTATTGATAACCATCGATACGAAGTCTATCTTAATGCATCGCAGATCGATCCAGGAGAGGATCGATACAAAGAAATGGATCAAAAACAACCTTCAACCATCGTTGCAACTCGAATTTCACATCAATCCAGGAGAGGATGGATATGAAACTCGATCAAATGAACTTGATAACGTCCCACAAATGTGAAAACATAAACGGGAGTTGGGTTAACATATGTGCATGTATGCCAAACAAACATTCAATTTTCGAAGTTAACAGGAATTGAATGCTTACTCAGTGATGATCAGAATGATGAACAACAAATCGCTGGCGCTCAACACTCGGTTATAAAAAACACTGCATGATCATTGACAATAACCAGTTTGACATCTACATCACCAAAGATCAATCAAAGGTTACATCTTTTGACGAAAAGATAGCAACTACTCAGCGAATCGGATGGAACTTTTTCAGATTGAAGGATGCAGCTTTTCAAAGCACGTCACGTTCACAAAAGACGTACTTTGTGGGGGCAAATGTTATCCCGCCTTTTGGCAAGACCGTGACACCAAGAACTTGACTATAAACCGAGGATAGTTCGTCCTGGAGATTGGTTATACATAGGTTCATTATGGATACTGGTAAATTTTGCCCGAGTCCGAATTGAGCTATAGTTGATATGACACGACAAGCAAAGCTATAAAAGCCAGCATTCCAAATTTCAAGTCAATCGGAGTTCGTATGCTCAAGATATTGATCGATCAAGGTTGACAAAACCAACTCTATTCATATCCATCCAATTTCGTATCCATTCCCCAAGAGAGATTCAATTCATATCCATCACCCACTAACTTCCTTCGTATCCATCATGTTAACAACACTTCGTATCCATCAACAAATATCCATTTCGTATCGGTCTCCCTCCATCCATCTCGTATCGATCTCCCACCATCGATACGAAGAGCAACAACCACCGATCGATACGAAGAAAGAAACATGAAGCACCGATACGAAGGTGGCCTCAAACCATCGATACGAAGTACCATGCAAGCATCGATACAAACAGAGCCACGCATGATCGATACAAAATAGTATCGATACGAAGACGACAATGTCATACAAATCCAAACATGCATCGATCATATCTCAAGATCTGCAAGTCCAAATGCCACCAAATTTTCACAGAAGCTTGCCTACAACGTCAAGAATGTACCAGATCAGTTTCAGCCAAAAAGGATCAATTCTTGATCGATACGAATTCCATTCGTATCGCTTTGATATCGAGTCAAAATCACCTGAACTCGATCCGGTGGGCCCACCCACATGAGAGAAGAAGTCCTCCGAGATCTGGGCGAGATATTTGCTCCCTACGCATATAAATAGTGACCCTGGACCCACAGAAAATGGACATTTTTTGGCCTCTCTACGCCGATACTCTGCCAAAATTGCTTTTGTACTTCGATTGTATTGTTGTAAATCTTTTGTATCCAGCGAGTTATAATCAATAAACATCAATCATTCCATACTGGACGTAGGCCATACGCCGAACCACTCTAAAATCGTGTGTTTCAGCATTTTTTTCTTATATGTTAATTGGTGTGTTTGTTAGATCTGCCTCATTTTACATTTACTTTCTTCATTTTATCTCTTAAACACATCCAAAAAGTGTTATGCCCAATTTTGGTACAAACAATAACCCCACGGCCATTTAATACTTCATCTGGGGAAAAGAGGCGGACCCTCAAACAATCACTTAATATCTCCAGACCTCGAAGCAGACCCTTCGTCTTATGGCCCATACTTATAATGACGTCTCACATTTGTCCGACTATTTATAGGAACTGGTAGCCGGATTAGCTGGATAGATTTCCCCCATTGAATATGGGACTAACCTCGCGTCATTATAAATATTTATTATAAGACAAACTCACATCAATAGAAAGTGTACACAGCTAATAGTAGTCTCAAAGTGAAGGGAAGACTTACATCATGTAATTCTATTGAACTCGCATCCCTATAACTTAGCCATACATCAATTACTCTATATATATACATATATACATATACACACACTCATCTCTCCGTTCCATAAATATGACCTTATAAGGAATCTTCCTTATTATGCCTTAAAATAATAATTAAGCTATATAAGGGTTTCCTCTTATTTTCGCCGACCAATCAATTACCTTCCTAATGAGGTAAAATAAATGAAAATAAATACCTAATTAACTATGCCATAACGCAATAATTATGCAAATAGAGATAAATAAATATTCGCGCCTAATAAATTCTAAATGCAAAGATATTACGCTTTAAACTAGCGTTAAATGTCAATTCCCTAACCAAATATTATTATAAGTCCTTTTTCTTCAAATTCCTAATATTTCAACATAGAAAAATAAGGGATTCTATTATCTAAAGTAGGGAATAAATATTAATAACAAAAACTGCAATAACAGATTTGTAAATAAAATAGAAACTCAATTTATTACACTAATTCAATGGAATATCTTAAGCAATAAGAATGGCAATCTAAACTCCATATTCTATTCAACTCATCTTTTACAAAAAGATAAGAATAAGTGGGGTAATCTATGAATAAAATTCGTAACCTCAACCCCTTATTTCGTTGTAGAATCACAATTTAAACCAAAGAAGATGGAGAAGTGGAATAGACTATGACATTATCAAAAATTGCATAAACGAAACAAATTCCATCAAATTAATGTAAATAATTGAGAGTCTCAACATAGAATTGACATTTCGGAAATAAAAAGGAATTTTTAGGAGATTTTATCTATCGTATTTTCAAATCCCAAAATCCCTAAGGCATATTCAAATCCACAAAGAAATACACTAAACAATTACTGAAAAAGAAATACAAAGGTTTCCACTCACAGATTAGTCTTAGCTTCACTTAAATGGATTTGTAGCCTTCCAATCCCTTCCAAAATCTCTCCCTTTTGATATATATTCACATAATTGGGAAGATGTATATATGTTTGTTAGGTTCAGAATAATTGGAGAAGAATACGATATGAATAGATTGGAGGAAGAAGAAACAAATAAGAAATAAGTTGAATTCTTACTTAAATTATGTATGAAGTTTCTTTATTTTATTAGAGAGATATCATTGGCAGAGTTTCGTTGTATTCCCTAAAATAATAGAAAAGGAAAGTGGAGAGGGTAGGGTTCTATATATAGGGATTGAAATGCACCAGAAATGTAGGATGAAAATAGGTTTAAATGGAGAAATATGGATGTTATCCCGCCTTTTGGCAAGGCCGTGACACCAAGGAATTTACTAGTAAACCAATGACGATCCATCCCAGAGATTGGTTATACACAAGCTCACTATGGATATCGACGAATTTTGTCCGAGTTCGGATCGAGCTTAAATTGATATGACATGACAAGCTAAGCTATGAGAGTCAACGTTCCAAATCTCCAGTCAATCTGAGTTCGTATGCTCGAGTTATGAACGATACAAAATTGGATGAAAACCAACCACCGGTCAAATCGCTCACTTTGACTCACTTCGCAACCATCAGAAGTGGCTACTTCGACTCGCTTTGCAACCATCAGAAGTGACTACTTCGACTCGCTCTGCTTCGCCTCCATCAGATGCCTTCTTCGACTCGCTCATCTCGCATCCCTCAGAAGAGCCTTCTTCGACTCGCTCCGTTCGAGTCCATCTGGGAAGCCTACTTCGACTCGCTCCGTTCGAACCACTGTTCGACTCCATCGACTTCGACTCCATTGGCGAAGCCACTATTCAAATATCTCAAGACGCTCCACTTCGACTCGCTCAATCAATGCACACTTCGACTCGCTCCATCAGCGCACATTTCGACTCGATCAAAACAGCATCAAAGGCAGAAGTGATCCAAAGATTCAAGCGCCACGTCACCGAGTCGAATGAAAGCGAGTCGAAAGAGCGAGTCGAACAAAACAGCCAACCGAGAATCCCATTTCATATCGATCATATCTCCTAATCTACAAGTCCAAATGCTACGAAAGTTTCATAGAAGGCTACGTGCATGTTAAAGAATGTCCACGCCAAATTTCGACTCCATTGGATGAAATCTTGATCGATGCGAAATCTGTTCGTATCGATCACGGATCGGACCAGAACTTCACGAGCTTGGGCGCGCGGGCCTGGTCACGTGCCAGAAAGGGTCTCCCAAGATCTGAGCGAAATATCAGCCTCCTACACCTATAAATAGACCCCCAAAGCCAACAGAAATGGGGTTCTTCTTCCTCTTTGAGATCTCCAATGCCCAGACTCCGCCGGATCCAGATCTGAACTCCATCGCTGCTGCTACCAACGAATTTCACTGCTGCAAATCATTTTTATTCGCTGTAATTTGCTGAAAAAAATTGTAAACATAAAAGAAAGATCAATAAAGCAGACTACTTCATAGTGGACGTAGGCAATACGCCGAACCACTCTAAATTCTTGTGTCTCCTTGCATGTTAATTATTCTCATATCTGAAATCTGGAGTTTTTGTTAGATAATTCCTCCTTTTCCATTTAATTTCTTCACTTTATCTCTTCAAAAACTTCCGAAGAGTGTTGTGCCCAATTTTGGTACAAACACTTTTGTGCTTTCGCTGAGAAAAACCAATTTTTCTCCTGCTCTTTGGATCTCCTATCTATATCGGATTGCGTAAATCTAAGAAGAAGATCCAGATCCAGAACTTTGAAGCCCTTCCATTCTATTCAGATTTGCATCAGATCTAGGAAAGGACTTTCATCACCTCACCATGGTAAGTACACGGACTACCTCTACAGCTGCTGATCAGGGAGGAAGGGACAGGCAGAATCCCACGCAATTGCCTCCATCAAACCAAAATGCCGCTGGACCTTCAGATCCAACAGGTCTGGTTACCAGACAAGAGTTCCGGACGTTGTTCCAAGAATTGACCCAGAGTCGACAACAGCTAATTGAACAACTACGCGCCAACGCAGAGTTGACCAACCAGCTAAATCGCCAAAGGCAAAGAAGATCCAGAATAGACCAAGGTTCCTATTCTTCCACAGAGAGTTCAGCCACCTCTGATGGCCAAACCAGATCCACACGTCCATGGCTAGGTGTAAGCTACACCCAAACTACGGGACACCAACCTGCTTCGAATCTTGGGCAACCTAGAGCTGGACCATCCACTAGTCATCATACAGGACCTTCATCCCGAGGAGGTGATGCTCCTTATCATGTCACAGGCAACATTGCTACTACCACCACTATCGGACAAGGGGTTGATGCCAGAAACCAAGCTGATCCTCAACGTAACCCACGAGAGCAAACCCCAGAACCTTATGTCCCAGAAGATGTTGAACCAAGGAGGCGAGGCATGGACCGTCGACCGCGTCCGGTCCAGACTCGCGCTGTGGAACCCGACCACACCTTGGCACAACATGCTCTTAGTATCCGAATGCCGGATATACCGACGATGATCCGCCAAATGATCCGTGAAAGTCAGGGTCTCTCTAATGACGACTAGGGAATATCCCGAAGTCATACCCCTTTTACCGATGACATATTGTATGCTGAACCACCTCGGCGCTTCAGGATGCCAACTTTGCCAGTTTACAAAGGTAGTTCTGATCCCAATCAACACATCCTGAAGTACGAATGGCTGATGAATGCTGCAAGAGCTGATGATGCAGTAAAATGCCGTAGTTTCCCCATTTCCCTGAGGGGCATTGCAACCATGTGGTTTACTCGTTTGCCACCACAATCTATTTCTAGTTTTGACCAGATGGCCACCAAGTTTTCGAACAGTTCCGTATGCACGTAGCAAGGCCTAAAGATGTTAACACTCTGTCTAGTGTTACACAAGCTCCTAGAGAAACACTTAGGCGTTATTTGGAGCGATTCCATGCTGCGTGTGCAGAAATAAGCAATCCTAATGATAACTCTATCCTGATGGCATTGACTAAGGGGATTGATGCTGATTCCGAGTTCGGAAATTGGTTAGCTGGAAAACCACCTGCGTCATTGGACCGTTTCTATTCCAAGGCAGCCCAATTCCTGAGAAGGGAGGATGCGAACTGTCTAGGAGCAGGATGACGCAGGACCCAACATCAAAGGAATCCAAAGTAACATCGCTGTTAAACAATCCGGAGATAGTTCTGGAAAAGTTCAGTTGAACATCCAAAATAAATAGAATCAGCAGAGGGACATTGGAAATCAAAACAAAAAACGCGATCAAAATCATGGTCCACGGCGCAGAACTTCCATGTACGAAAATTACACTCCATTGAACACGTCGTTGGAAAATGTGTATTTGCAGACCTGCAATACCATGCAATACAAGAAACCTGCCCCGAAACCACCAACTGAAAGACAAATCCAAACAGGAAAATTCTGTAGATTCCATGAGAGTTATGGCCACAACACCAATGAGTGTCGTCACTTACAAGACCTCATTGAAAAACTGATACGTGAACGGAAGTTGGATCAGTATGTGCGGGCGCCGCAGTCTGGTGGTGCGGGCCCATCAAATCAGAATCGTGCGTCGAATCAGGAAAGACAGGAGGAACCCGCTCGTACAGGCGGGAGGTTGGTTATCAATACAATAAGTGGTGGTCCTCACCCAGCAGATCGAAGCTGGAAGGAAATGGAGTTGTATGCTAGTTCTATCAGGCATGCGGACTTCGGGTGTTGTAGTAGCTTCGATGAAGGGGCTCTGGCCAAGCAATAGAAGACGATGACAGATGACATCATGTTCAGAAACAGGGATGCTGATAAAGTCGAAGCCCCCACTATCGATCCACTGGTCATCTCAGCACAAGTAGGTCCCGCTTGGATGAAGAGGATCTTAGTTGACAGTGGAAGCTCTATGAATATTTTGTTCAAGCGAGCTTATGATCAAATGAGAATGAAAGCCACATACATGAAGCCTTGTCAATCCCGACTCCATGGTTTCAACGGAAGTGCTACTATACCAACTGGAATGGTGGAACCGCCAGTAGAGTTGGGAGTTGGAGAACGTTGGAGAGTACAGATATTGTAGTTCATTGTTTTGGACATAGACTCCCCTTACAATGCTTTCTTGGGCCGACCGGCCCTCGCAGAATTCAGGTCAGCCATCGCCCCGTGGTGTTTGACTTTAAAGTTTCCCACTGATCATGGAATAGGAATCATTCCGGGAGATCAGGCTATAGCCAGAGCCTGCTATGTCGCTGAGCTGCGGGAGGCGCAGCGAAAGGAGAAAGCAAAGGGCGTGGAGGAATCTCTCTGCGTCCGTTTTGCCGATAATTGACAATTAATGCCCGGGCCTAGGCCCGGGCACCCCAGCCAATTCCTCAAGGATCTTGATCTGAGAGAAACTGAAGACGAAGGAGAATCTAAAGAAATTCAAGCATCCCCGGCCGAACTGACGATTGATGTCCCAGTTGACAATAACGATGATTCGAAAATGATAAAGATTGGATCTCAGCTAAGCCAGCAAACTCAAGAGGAATTGGTTGAATTTCTGCAAGCAAATCTTGACGTATTTGCCTGGACACATTCCGATATGTGTGGGATCTCGCCGGACATCGCGAGCCACACCCTGAACATTGACCCACGACATGTCCCGGTTAAACAGAAAAGGCGTGGTATGGATTCAGAGAGATCTGCCGCCCTTAAAGAAGAAGTAGAAAAGCTTAAAGCGAACGGGTTTATTCGAGTGCGCTATATCCTGAATGGGTGTCGAATTCCGTGCTCGTCCGAAAGCCGAACGAAAAGTGGAGAACATGTGTCGATTATTCCGATCTGAATAAACCATGTCCCAAAGATAGTTTCCTGCTTCCTAGAATTGATCAGCTAGTAGATTCGACAGCTGGACACGAACTCTTATCCTTCAT
Source organism: Allium fistulosum (assembly GCA_030737815.1). Classification (NCBI taxonomy): domain Eukaryota; kingdom Viridiplantae; phylum Streptophyta; class Magnoliopsida; order Asparagales; family Amaryllidaceae; genus Allium; species Allium fistulosum. The sequence goes on along the minus strand of CM060901.1, from coordinate 1,338,344,381 downwards.
GGACGCGTATTTCGGCTACAATCAGATACCGATGCATTTACCCGATCAAGAACATACCAGCTTCGTAACCAATCTGGGACTTTACTGTTACAAGGTTATGCCATTCGGACTCAAGAATGCCAGGGCTACCTATCAACGATTGGTCAACCGGATGTTTGCCAATCAAATCGGGAAAACAATGGAAGTATATGTAGACGACATGCTTGTAAAGTCACGACTCTCCACCGACCATGTTAAATACCTGGAAACTATGTTCAACATACTTCGAGAATATAAAATGAAGCTCAACCCACTGAAGTGTCACTTTGGAGTTTCATCCGGAAAATTCCTCGGGTTCATCGTTAACGCTCGGGGGATCGAAGCTAATCCTGAAAAAATCTGGGCAATCAGAAATCTTGAAACTCCAAAGACTATAAAGCAAGTCCAAAGTCTCAATGGGAAAGTAGCAGCATTTAGCAGGTTCATTTCAAAGTCCACTGACAAATGCATTCCCTTCTTCGATCTGATCCGAAAAGGAAAACGCAACTTTGAATGGACCACGAAGTGCGAGGGCGCTTTCCAAGCACTAGTCCAACATTTGTCTACACCACCTATCCTATCGAAGCCTATTGATCATGAGAAGTTGTTTGTATACTTGGCAATATCAGAAAACGCTATTAGCGCTGCATTAATTCGAGAAGAAGACAAGATACAGAAGCAAGTATACTACATCAGCAAACGATTGATTGGGGCCGAAAGGAATTATCCGAAATTAGAGAAGTTGGCTTAATGCCTTGTTATTGCATCAAGAAAACTCCGACCGTATTTCCAGGCACATCCCGTTACTGTTTACACTGACCAGCCGTTACGATAGGTCCTTTCGCGGCCTGAGACGTCTGGTAGGTTACTCAAGTGGAACATCGAACTGAGCCAGTTTGATATTACTTACACTCCAAGACGAGCAATCCAAGGACAAGTCCTAGCCGATTTCATAGCTGAGTTTACCGTTCCAGAGGACTTTCCCGAAACCAGTAAATCCCCCGAATACGTCTGGAAGCTTTATACCGACGGTGCATCTAACGATCGGTGTTCGGGCGCTGGTGTTGTGCTTGAAACTCTCGAAGGACGATCCATATGCTATGCTTTGAAGTTCGATTTTCATGCGACTAATAATAAAGCTGAATATGAAGCCCTCTTAGCTGGCTTGAAACTTGCTAGAGATCTGAGAATTATCGCAGTGGAAATTTATTGTGATTCACAATTAGTTGTGTGTCAAGTACAGGGAGAGTATCAAGCAAGAGATCGAAGGTTGGCTGCTTACTTAGCTCGAGTTCAGGAAGTGCTAAATCAGTTTGATTATTATGCCATTTATTGTATACCTCGAGAACGCAACCAAAAAGACGATTCATTGGCAAAGCTAGCTAGCACAGGTGAAGCTCAATAAATGGAACTCGTTCCCATAGAAGCACTATCCTCCCCAAGCATTGACCGGGCAGAAACAGACCGGGTATGCAAAACCATCCTCGAAAAGGATTCATGGATGACTCCACTCAGAAATTACATTGAGCACGGAACCCTGCCGGAGCGCAGGAGTGAAAAGAGACAAGTCCTTCGGAAGGCCTCACGATTTACCATCCAGGATGGGATCATGTACAGAAGAGGGTACTCAGTCTCTCTACTCCGGTGTATCGCCCACGATGAAATTAAACGAGTATTGCACGACGTGCACGAGGGAGAATGTGGCGATCACACCGGGGGGCAAGCACTTGCCAAGAAAATACTCCGATACAGATATTACTGGCCAACCGTGAATCGCGATGCGTCAGATTATGCAAAGAAGTGTGATAGGTGCCAGAAATATGCCCGAATTCCTAGAGCTCCTCCTACCGAGATAACGCAAATGGTCAGTCCATGGCCATTTGTAATGTTGGGCATCGATATCATTGGTGCTCTACCTCTGGCAAAAGGTGATGCGAACTACGCCATCGTCGCAGTTGATTACTTTACAAAGTGGGCTGAAGCCGAAGCTCTTGCAACCAAAACAACGAAGAAAGTAATCAACTTTGTAGTGCGCAACATCATTTGTCGATTCGGTCTCCCACACACCATTATTACGGACAACAGAACACAATTCGACAGTGTTGAATTTAAAGATTTCTGCAAATGATTTCACATCCAAAAGAAATTCTCTGTAGTTGCACACCCTCAGGAAAACGGATAGGTCGAAGCAGTTAATAAAGTTATAAAGTCTATTCTGAAAAAACGACTGGAAAAGGTCGGTGGCAAGTGGGTTGATGAACTTCCTATGGCTTTATGGGCTTACCGAACAACCCACAAGACTGCGACCGGTCACACTCCATTCTCTCTCTCTTACGGTTCAGAAGCCGTTATCCTAGTCGAGCTAGAAGTACCTTCTCATCGTGTGACATACTATGATCCGAGGACAAATGCTATATTACTTGCTGAATCTCTCGATCTATTAGATGAGAAGCATGAAGAAGCTGATTTGAGGGCAGCTGCGCATCGAAGTCGAGTCGCCCGGTTGTATAACGCCAAGGTCCGTCCGCGAACCTTCGAACTAGGCGATCTCGTCTTGAAAAGAATCTATCCGGTTCCGTCGCATATGAAGCCGACATGGGAAGGGCCGTATGTTATTGAAAGAAGGCTCGGAGATGGCACATTCAAATTGTCGACCGTCGACGGTCTTACTCTGCCAAGAGCCTAGAATAGCGGGAGCCTTCGCCGCTATTACACATGACAGGCTATCTTTACCCATTTAGATTACTTTCCATTTTGCAATTTGTTTTTGCATTTCGAAATTAGAATTTGTAATAAGGCAACTGACTTTGCCATATTTTCTTATTTCAGCAATAAAATGCAATCTCTTCGAGCCAGTGCTGTGATTTACTTGAAATGCTTTATATGATCATCACTATGCATGGAGAGCAAAGTTCCACCATATGGTGGAATTTATTCAAATAGGGAGTGACTGCGATGCAACCAATCACTCGCTAATTGAAACCCGAGCTCGGGGACCAGCCATCACATCAAAGTCAAGAAAGGATTGATATACGACAATCCTTCATTCAACTCCGAACTCCCAGAGTACGAGTCGAAGTATAAACATCAACTCCGAGTTCCCAGAGTGCGAACCGGAGTATAAACATCAACTCCGAGTTCCCAGAGTGCGAACCGGAGTATAAACATCAACTCCAAATTCCCAGAGCACGAATTGGAGTAAAAACATCAACTCCGAGTTCCCAGAGTGCGAACCGGAGTATAAACATCAACTCCAAATTCCCAGAGCACGAATTGGAGTATAAACATCAACTCTGAGTTCCCAGAGTGCGAACCGGAGTATAAACATCAACTCCAAATTCCCAGAGCGCAAATTGGAGTATAAACATCAACTCCGAACTCCCAAAGTGCGAGTCGGAGTATAAATATCAACTCCGGATTCCCAGAGAGCGAAACGGAGTATAAACATCAACTCCGAGTTCCCAGAGTGCGAACCGGAGTATAAACATCAACTCCAAATTCCCAGAGCGCGAATTGGAGTATAAACATCAACTCCGAGTTCCCAAAGTGCGAACCGGAGTATAAACATCAACTCCGAGTTCCCAGAGTGCGAACCGGAGTATAAACATCAACTCCAAATTCCCAGAGCGCGAATTGGAGTATAAACATCAACTCCGAGTTCCCAGAGTGCGAACCGGAGTATAAACATCAACTCCGAGTTCCCAGAGTGCGAACCGGAGTATAAACATCAACTCCGAGTTCCCAGAGTGCGAAGCGGAGTATAAACATCAACTCCAAATTCCCAGAGCATGAATTGGAGTATAAACATCAACTCCGAACTCCCAGAGTGCAAGTCGGAGTATAAACATCAACTCCGGATTCCGAGAGTGCGAAACGGAGTATAAACATCAACTCCGAACTCCCAGAGTGCGAGTCGGAGTATAAACATCAACTCCAGATTCCCAAAGTGCGAAACAGAGTATAAACCTCAACTCCAAATTCCCAGAGCGCGAATCAGAGTATAAACATCGACTCCGGATTCCCAGAGTGCGAAACGGAGCGTAAACACCAACTTCAAGTTTCCAAAGCATGAATCGAAGTATAAATATCAACTCCAAACTCCCAGAGCACGGGTCGGAGTACAAATGTCAATTCCAAGTTCCCAGATCGCGGATATATGATTAAAGCTTAAGTCGGCGTGACCAACCGCCGGTAAACAAATGAGAATCCTCGGAGTGCGGATATGATCATCGACGATCAGACGAGCGTGGAAAAACCACTCGGTCTCCACTTGACTCAAACATCCGTTCAGTGGCACTAGGCTCAACATGACGAAAACGAGAAGCAATCGCTGACTGATGTTCTACAACTCATCCCTGAGACTGGGGGCAGGACTTAAGCATCGACCATCGACTGAAGCGATGCGACACAAGAATTCAACTCGCTCCCCGGTCGCAAACCATGTCCACAGTACCCAAACTTGGCGAACAAAAACAAACTTTATTTGGAAGCTGAAACTTCACAAGTGCATTTCAGATATTAAAACACTTAGGCAAATACACAATGACAGAAAAGAAGTCAAAAAAGAGAAGTTTCATTTCTATTGTTTATAAAAGAAGTTCGTGTACAAGTTTCCAAAAATTCCTACTAGCTGGGGCCGAACCCGCATCTATACACGGCCAACAAAATGCAAGTCAAAATAAACCGGGGAAGCATGTTTAATCTTTCTTCTTCCTTGGCTTCCTTCTCGGCGTAGACCCGCTGGAGCCACCGCTAATCTTCCTCTTCGAGCCTTTGCTCTTCGGCGGCTGGTCTTCAGGCGAGGGCATTATATCAACATCTTCCTCCAACTCGAGTGGATAGGAATGCTCCCTACGGGCGGAGTCGGAGGAACATGATCAAATGTGGAAGATGGCATGGCCACACTAGTGTCTGAAAATGTACTGCCAGGCGATATCATTCTAAGCGGAGCTGGACCAAGTGCCGCCGTCCCACCTCCAAAACTGCCACCATGCGCTGCGGCATCCATTTCAGCGACGATTTGTGCCAAGATTTCCTCTTTAGTACCCGAACGAGCCTTGCTGGGAGCGTCAATAGTCGGCATCGAAGAGCTTGTGGCAGGAACTCCTCCACCCATGACGAATGATAATTCAGCTAAAGGATCGCCATGACGGCGAAAGATTTCTTCCATCAACTGCTCATCAAATACAAGTGTGCTTCCCTGAGCATCGTCGAGTGGGGCAGCTACACTTACGGTGATTGCTTCGGTCACGATAGCCTCCTGCGTTTGATATGATTCTTGAGTAGCAGGAGGCATGGCCGGTGCAGCATCAATCACTGGACAAAGAATAAGAGAACTGTTAGAACTTAACTCGAACGAAGATTTCGACTTAAGAAAGATATGTGGAATGTTCAGAATACCTTCCTCGGTTTGACTTGACGGCGGTGGAACGGCTTCAGTCACTTGCATTATAGCCGGAAGCATCTGCGGCTGATCCGAATCGTAAGTAGGAACAGTTTGGGGATCGACCGCAGACGAGGATTCGGGCTGGGTTGACATTAGAATTTCGAGACTCGCCATAATGATGTTCAACCCCTGAACCCTCTCCTATTTCAAAGTGTTGGGCGCCGCCGAGTCTTTCCTTTACGTGTAGAATCATTGACTCGTGAAGAATCTTCTTTTCATCTTCAGTCAGAATGTGATTCTCGAGTTTGAATTCATCTACAGATTCACCCAGATGCGCCTCCCTCTCTTCCTCGACCAGTCGGCCCCAAGCGTTGTAGAGATGCATTAGAAAATCATCGAGCCAGGCTAGACCTATGTGCCTCAGCACTTTAGCGTTGTAAACAACAAGAAGGTCTTCGATGTCAGCCTCTAGCCTGGACTCAGCCGATTTCACTTTCTCATCGATCTCAGTCTCCACCTTGCGAACTTTAGCCACAGCCGCATCCCGTTCGCCCCTAAGCAGAACAGCCTGCTCGCATGCCTCCTGGGCTGTGTTATTCGCATCATCCTTTTCCTTGGCCATGTCGGAAAATTTAGCTTTTAACTCATTGAGTTCCTTGACCGCCGCATCCCGCTCGACGGTAACAGTAGTATTCCGATGACCCATCTCCTCCACCAAGTCAATATGTGTCTGCCTCAGCCTCTCCATGGCTACGTTCGCTTCATCTGCTTTTTTGGTGGCCACGATTTCTGATTTCCGAGAAGACTTGGACTGAGCAGTGAGCACTTGAATGATCCGGTCCCTTTGAGCAAGTTCGGACTCCATTTTCTCAAGCACTTTGGCCCGCTCAAAGGCCACCTTAGAAGCTTTCTCTGCGGCCTTTACCCACTCTCTGTACTGGGTGTAGATGTCATGGACATAATCGTGCATCGTGCCTTCCACCCTTGATGGAATTCTTTTTATGTGTGGTGGGAAGACATAGCCATCGAAGCAGATATTCAAAAAATCCTTCCTCATCTGAGCCAATTTAAGGGCCCCTTCCCCTGTGGGCTCAGTGGGGACCTGCTCTGCAATTATGGGAGTCGTGGTCTCTACTCTCTGAAGATGAGTCTCAAATCTAGAAGTATGGGAAGATGGCCTATGACGAGAAGGCTCTGGCGGGTGTGGAACAATAATAAGGGGTGGAGATGGAAGTCTAGGAGGAGGAGAGCGCGATCTAGACCGATGTCTGTATTCTCTGTCCCTATCACACTCATACCTATCTTGGTTAGAGTACTCGTGATCGCGATCGCTATCCAAGTCCCTCCTGCGGGAATCATAATAAGAAGAAGCCTTTCGGGCCGAACGAAGGTTCCCAAGCATCGATCCTTTTCCAGCATAGTACCTGAAAATGAGAAATGAAGAAAGAGTTAGTGATTTCCTAAAGTTGGATGATTTACAGTTGTGAATCATGTAGTGTAGTGAAGTGTATGCATGTGCAACCCCCGACCAACCGGAAATGTCGGCCGCACTCATAGCAAGCGACCCGCTCAGTTCAAGAGCACTATCAAGCTCCTCCATCCCGGCGTCGTGTTGAGACGACACAAAATCCGGAATCGGGATATCAGCAAGCCCTTCAAAAGGATTCTCTACTGGCGGGGGAGGAGCCTCAGAAATTCTAACCCCCGGAACGGGCAAAGACACAACCACGGATTTTAATCTCATGGATTTAGAACGCTTGTAAGCAGCTGCCTTGCCTTTTCTCCTTCCTCCGGAATCCTGAACATCGGAAGAAGGCCCATCTGGGAGCTCAGTATCAGTAGGCGTTCTCTCCGGATCAACTTCTTCGGTTATCACAACTGCGGGAGCTTTGCGCTTCACCCGTTTCTTCGGAACCACTCTAAGTGTCCCTTCCAGCCGTATACACTGCCTCCGTTCTATCAGCCCCACGGTCCTCAAATTTCTGTCAGACAAAACCAAGTCGATATGCCTCTCTTCGCCAGGAAACGCTTGGAGGATCCGAACTAGCTCCCTGAAGTATGCACCGTCAGGTCAAGAGATCGCGACTGTAAAAGAAGAGAAGTGTATCAGTTTTGAAATTGGTTATTATTATCTCAATAACTCAAGAGAAAGATTGAAGCGCTTACATCTATCCAACCATCGCCTAGCAAACCCAGGGGGGCACCGAACGTAGAACCATTCGGTCTTGAAGTAACTTAGCCTTCCCCAAGAGCCCATTACAATGTGACAGTTTCTAACCGCTTCCAGGAAGGTGAAAGAAGGGCTATCTCCACGGCTTTTGACGTTAAATAAATATCTGATTTCGATCGGCTTCGGCGGTCGAAAGAGGATCTCCATAAATATAATGAAGGTGCTGTTCAACAAAGCATACCCGTTGGGATGTAGCTGGGATGGAGCTATTCCAAGGAATGATAACATCTCCCTTATATATTGACTGAAGGGAGGGAGTGTCCCCGCTATGCAAGCGTGACGGTTGAAAGCAGTAAATCCCTCCGGGGGATCATGTGGCCTGTCATTTGGCCCAAGTAGTAGCACGTCGTGAAGCGACAGTCCGTGCTTTAAACAAATCCGTCCTAGCATATCTTCGGAGATACCCGACGGCACAGAATCTTTTGGATTACAAATAAACCGAGCCCCTAGAAGCTCGTCCAGAGCTGGATCTATAACTTCGACTTCAATAACCGGTATCTCTATGGTTGAAGGAATAGAACTTGGGAGTTCCGGCTGCTGAGAACTTGAAGGTTCCATGACTAGCTAGCTTATAAAAAATCATTGTAAAACAGACAATAACGCTCGTGCATCCCCCAGTGTAAAGTGTGTGAGTGTGTTGTGCAGTGCAATACTGTATATCATTTAAGAAGATCAACAGGATTGAAGGAAGCATGTAAACGACGAGACTTCGGAATTCAGTCGGAAGGACCGTCATCGCTGACTGTCACAACCTTACCATCCAGCTATTAACTATCATTCCAAGTTAAAGTTTGTTGTCATTTTGATAAATTCTAGTTTCATCGACGAGCTTCGATACGCAATCAGATATGCGGTGAAACGGTTAAGTCCAGTTATGCAAGTTTGAAGCTCGTCGGAGTCAATTGTTCAAATGTGCGAGGAGTTTCAAATTTTTTAATGATCAAATTCGTATCGCTCACGAGAGTCGTGTTCACATCGATAAGTCATGGTCATCGGCATATGAGTTAAACTCAGTCAGAAGGTTGGCATGCAAGTTCGACTCGATCAGAGCGCAACAGTTCGACTCGATCCCAAAACCTCCAGTTCGACTCGATCCCAAACCTCCAGTTCGACTTGCTCCCAAGACTATGCAGTTCGACTCGCTCCCAAGACTACGCAGTTCGACTCGATCCCAAACCTCCAGTTCGACTCGATCCCAAACGTCCACTTCGACTCAATCGAAGGCCATCGCTTCGAATCGATCAAACGCAACCCCTCCGTATCAATCTACGTATTCAAAGCACTCGATTCGATGAAAGGCTTAACCATCGATCGATACGAAGGCCTCCGTCTCACCATCTCGAAGCCCCTACTCCAGATCGACGCGAAGCTGAGGCAAAGGAATCTCAATCGATCGCAAAGGAATCTCGATCGATCACGACTCTGGTTGATCTGGTGTTAAAAAATCGAGTCTCATCATCTACACGTTGCATCCGCTTTGGGGATTACCTAAGACTGGCTGTTAGTTCGAATGATTGAGAATCGATTCGAAGGCAAGAATGTTTCTTCTTTCTTCTCGAGTTTCTGAGCGATACGAAGGTAAGGCAGGAAAGCGAAAGGTAAAAAGTGAAAAAATGGCTAAGTATAGAGTATTTATATGGACTCAAAAGCAAAATGAATAAACGATTCACATCCCGGTGGATTCGAACACGCTCTTCGACTCCGTCTCCAGTGCGTCGATGCGAAGCTCCTCTTCGTATCGCTTATCTTCGACTCCTTCTCCGATGCAGCAATATAAGCAATCATTTCGACTCCGTCTCCTGTGCATTTCGACTCCGTCTCCTGCGCATTTCGACTCCGTCTCCTGCGCATTTCGACTCTACCTCCTGTGTGTTTCGACTCCGACTCCTAGGCAGTTCGAATCCAAGACCGAGTCGAACAAGCAGTTCGATTTCCATCAAATCATGGCTTCTAGAGGCCAACTCCATCGAATCGAGATACTTACTCCGCATCCATAAGTTCAATAAAAATCATCTTCAATGTTTCAACCCTTCACATCGACTTAGGAGAGGATAGTTATGAAGGAACATTCAAAAACATCCATCGAGCGTTGTTACAACGAATTTCACGTCGGTTCAGGAGAGGATCGATACAGAATTAAATATAAAATAAACTGACAACGACTCGTGAACGTACAAATGTCAACGAGAGTCAGGTTAACATATATGCATGTATGTCGGACTAATATTCAATATTCCAGATCTACAAGAATCCAAAGCTCAGCTAATAACGATTACAACAGCAAACAGCTAATCGCTAGCATACATCAGTTAGTTTCAACAATACAGGGTACAGCAGTTGATAGTCAACAGTTTACATTATCAAGAAAAACAGTCTATAGCTTTCATCGAAAAGACGATAACTATTCAAAATAAAGACTGCAGCACTACAAAGCACATCATGTTTCCACAAGACGTATTTTGGGGGGCAAATGTTATCCCGCCTTTTGGCAAGGCCGTGACACCAAGGAATTGACTAGTAAACCAATGACGATCCATCCCAGAGATCGGTTATACACAAGCTCACTATGGATATCGACGAATTTTGTCCGAGTCCGGATCAAGCTTAAATTGAAATGACATGACAAGCTAAGCTATGAGAGTCAACGTTCCAAATCTCAAGTCAATCCGAGTTCGTATGCTCGAGTTATGAACGATACAAAATTAGATGAAAACCAACCACCTGTCAAATCGCTCACTTCGACTCGCTTCGCAACCATCAGAAGTGGCTACTTCGACTCGCTTCGCAACCATCAGAAGTGACTACTTCGACTCGCTCTGCTTCACCTCCATCAGATGCCTTCTTCGACTCTCTCAGCTCGCATCCCTCAGAAGAGCCTTCTTCGAGTCGCTCCGTTCGAGTCCATCTAGGAAGCCTACTTCGACTCGCTCCGTTTGAACCACTGTTCAACTCCATCGACTTCGACTCCATTGACGAAGCCACTGTCCAAATCTCTCAGGACGCTCCACTTCGATTCGCTCAATCAATGCACACTTCAACTCGCTCCATCAGCGCACATTTCGACTAGATCAAAACAACATCAAAGGCAGAAGTGATCCAAAGATTCAAGCGCCACGTCACCGAGTCGAACGAAAGCGAGTCGAACAGAGCGAGTCGAACAAAACAGCCAACCGAGAATCCCATTTTGTATCGATCATATCTCCTAATCTACAAGTCCAAATGCTATGAAATTTTCACAGAAGACTATGTGCATGCTAAAGAATGTCCACGCCAAATTTCGACTCCATTGGATGAAATCTTGATTGATACGAAATCTGTTCGTATCGATCACGGATCGGACCAGAACTTCATGGGCTTGGGCGCGCGGGCCTGGTCACGTGCCAGAAAGGGTCTCCCGAGATCTAAGCGAAATATCAGCCTCCTACACCTATAAATAGACCCCCAAAGCCAACAGAAAAGGGGTTCTTCTTCCTCTTTGAGATCTCCAATGCCCAGCCTCCGCGGGATCCAGATCTGAACTCCATTGGTGCTGCTACCAACGAATTTCACTGCTGCAAATCATTGTTATTCGCTGTAGTTTGTTGAAATCAATTGTAAACATAAAAGGAAGATCAATAAAGCAGACTACTTCATAGTGGACGTAGGCAATACGCCGAACCACTCTAAATTCTTGTGTCTCCTTGCATGTTAATTATTCTCATATCTGAAATCTGGAGTTTTTGTTAGATAATTCCTCTTCTTCCATTTAATTTCTTCACTTTATCTCTTCAAAAACGTCCGAAGAGTGTTGTGCCCAATTTTGGTACAAACAATGGACCATTCATACACTCAAACCCTAACCGTCACTGTTGTTTTTCAGGCATGACCGGTCGATCGCTAGAGGTCGATCGGTCCCAATAAAAGGGTCGATCGGTATGTCTATTCTGGGGAACTATTTATTTCCGTTGTTTTTAATGGATGTCTTTCCCGCAATCAACTTTAACGTTAATTAACGTTTTCTTAGCCCCTAAGAAATTGTTAAAAGTCTAATCCAAAATTCTAATTCTCATTTGTTTTTGAATTCCAACAAAATTAATTTAAATCTGGAAACTTAAAACGCTCATTACTTCTTCGTTTGAGCTCCGTTTTTAACATATTATATATGAAAATAGATCAGAATTTCATCACGAACGCAATGGAATAACTTTCATGGTCAGATTCTAATGTTATAAAATTTCCATATTCAACCAATATCATATTTAGTTAAATTTACTTCATTTATCTATGGTTTATTGTATGGGGTGTTACATTCTCCTATCTTAAAAAGGATTTCGCCCCGAAATCTTCCAAAGGGCGAACAACGTAATGCGTTATAACATCCATGTTATGCAACAAAGTTCTCAACACAGCCATTTACTCAACCAATAGTGCAATGTGATTATGTACTGCAGACATACTAAATGAACTCAATCCTAGCGTGAAGGTATAAATGTGTTATGAAAGTATATATGCAAAACCACAAACATGCTTAGAATTTCTACGTGCGTGCAAAGTGATTTTGAAAAAAATGTAACAACCATCTCCTACCATCCAATCTAGAAACCACAATGCAACCAAAATCCTAATTTTGGAGAGAAAAATTATCAGTGAAAAGCTTTGGGTGAGTGCTCTTCATCTTCTCCTCGGTCTCTTATAGGCAATCCATCGGATTGTCCCCCCATTTTACTCGGACCAGCCTAATTATTTTATTGTGGAGTCTCCTAGTACCATGCTCCATAATGCATGCGGTGGCATGGGGCACTGTCGGCTCCACCTCAAAATCCCCTAATTGATCAGGCTCTACTTTGTTAGTGCTGTCATGAAGGCGTTTCCTAAGGTGAGAAACATGGAAAACATTATGGAATCCTGCTAACTTTTTAGGAAGCTCCACACGGTATGCCAATTTTCCTATTTTCTCCAGAATTTTGAATGGCCTAACAAATCTAGCACAAATTTTCCACACTTGCCAAACCTAACAACTTTTCTAAGATGGGAGATTTTAACAAACACCATATCTCGAACATCAAATTCAAGCTCATTCCTTCTTTTATCCGCATAAGATTTTTGACGGTCTTGCGCTACCTTCATTCTTTGCCTGATCAACTCTAATTTTTTTCATGGTATCATGAATTAAGACGGGTACGAGCAATACTTTTTCGGTGGTTTCCCATCAATAACCATCCATAAAGTCTTCAAAAGGGGCCATACCAATCATTGCTTGATAGCTATTATTATACACAAACTCAACCAATGGTAGATGTTGCACCCAATGTCCTTCGAAATCCAAGACACAAGCTCTCAACAAGTGCTCCAAAATCATATTCACCCTCTTTGTTTGTCCGTCGGTTTGTGGGTGATATGTCGTGCTAAGGTTAGGAGTTCCCAAAGCTGTTTGTAGGCTCCAACAAAATGCATGAGTGAACAAGGGGTCCTTATCACTAACTATGTTTATAGGAATTCCATGTAGACGAACTAACTTCTTAATATAAATTTGTGCGAGAGAAGCGACAATCCTATTTCTCTTAATCGGAACAAAATGAGCATTCTTTTTTAGTATATTCATAAGAAACCCAAATAGCCTCATTGCTTTCTAATTTCTAGGAAACCCTTCCACAAAATCCATTGAAATATGTTTCCACTTCCAAGTCAGAATTTCCAAAGGTAATGATAATCCACCAGGCTTCCCTTGCTCGGCTTTTATTTTATGACATGTCAAACACCTACAACAAACTCAGCCATGCTTTTCTTCAATCCACTCCAAAAGAAGATCATCTTCATGTCCTTATACATCTTATCTCCTCCAGGATGAATGGTTATCCTTGAGTGTTGACACCCCATAAGCACATCTCTCATCAAATCATCAATCATCGGAACACAAAGACGTCCATCTCTTCTCAAACATCATTTCTCATCAATTGTATACCTCCTAGCATGGGGAAAATGCTCTCTTTTTCTCAATTTCTCCAAAATCTCTACTAACCCCTCATCCTTCACTTGCTCATGCCTTATACGACCCATCAAGGCTGGTCTAATCTCCATAATTTCTAGAAAACCTTAGATTGGTTCTGTTGACGGATGGAGGTTAAAATTCAAGAGAAACTCCAACCATCTCCATTCATATATAACACCTAGGATAGCGTGTCTTCGACAAAGGGCATCGGCGACTACGTTCCCTTTTCCAAGGGTATATTGAATACTAAAGTCAAAGGATGTTGTATACTCCATCCACCTCTGTTGCCTAAGATTAAATTTTTTTGGAAAAATATGTGTTTAAGTGATTTATGATCAGTGAATACTTCAAACCTTTCCCCAAGGGATATTGCCTCCATATCATTAAGGCAAAAACAATGGCTGCCAATTCCAAATCATGCACTAGATACCTCTTCTCATGGTCATTTAGTTGTCTACTAGCATATGCAACTACCTTCCCTTCTTGCGTAAGAACTGCCCCTAATCCTGTGCTACATGCATGAGTGAAAACCGTAAATGGCTTTGTTCCATTTGAAATAGTGAGCATAGGTGCATTGTCAATGCCTCCTTAAGCTACTCAAATGCCTTGGGGCATTTATTATTCGAAAAAAAAACATGATTCTTCTTAGTCAATTGGATTAAAGGGGCCGATATTTGTGCAAAGTGCTTGATGAACTTCATATAGTAGCCTACCAAACCCTAGAAAAATCCTAACCTCTGATGCATTACTAGGAGTCTTCCATCCTTGGACAGCTTCCATGTTATTAAGGTCCACAGCCAATCCTTGTTCTGAAACAATATGCCCAAGGAACCTAACTTCATTTTTCCGAAAGTGGCATTTAGAAAACTTGGTTTTGAGTTGGTTTTGAGTTGGTTTTGAGTTGGTTTCTTCTCAAGGTCTCCAATACCTCCCTAACGTGGTCTTCATGCTCCTTCTTGCCTTCGGAGAAAACAAAGATATCATCAACACACACCATGACAAATTTATTAAGTTGCACTCTATATACTCTACTCATCAGATCCACAAAGTATGCTGGGGCATTCGTCAGCCCAAAGGCATTACTTCCCACTCAAAGAGCCCATAGAGTACGTAATGCGGTCTTCAGCTTGCTTTCATTTGCAAACATCAACTGATGGAATCCTGTTGCTAAGTTTAATTTGGAAAAGACTTTAGCTCCTACAAGTTGGTCGAACAAGTCATCTATTCTAGGTAGAGGGTGCCTATTCTTCCTTGTAAACTTGTTCAACTCTCTATAATCGATGCAAAATCTCAAAGAAGCATCTGCCTTAATAGCAAAAACAATAGGGGCACACCATTTAGAAGTACTCCTATGGATGAATCCTTTCTTCAATGGCTCTGAGATTTGCCAATCCAATTCTGTTCTTTCTTTGCAGGCTATATGTCTCAAAGGTAGAATGACGGGCCTTGCGTCCTTCTCCAAATCGATTAGGAACTCAATCTCCCTATGGGTTAGGAGACCTGAGACCTCCTCAAACATATCAAGAAATTCACAAACTATAGGTATAGATGATGGCTACCCAACAATAGATAGACTTAGTGAGTATAAATGGTTTAACTCAACTAAATCTTTGGGTGTACAAAGAACTTCTAGGTCACAACCTCCATAACCCCTTAATTGTACTACCCTCTTATGCTAGTAAAGAATGTCTCCATAATATGACAACCAATCCATACCCAAGATAAGCCCATACCCCTTGAAATTTAGAACATACGTGTAGTACGTATGAAATCAACGTCGCACATGTTTAACACTAGGTCTTTGCAAATAAGATAAAGATGGGTCAAACTCCCAATGGGATTGGAAACCTCTATTTGGCTGTTGATCATCTGGGTTTAAAGGTTTAAGAACTTTGCTAAATTCCTAGCTATAAAGGAATATGTGCCCTAGAACCAAATAGAGTACGAATAGTAACCCCAAAGATAAGAGTTATACCTTTTAGAGCTGCTTTTCCATGGTCTCTTGGTGGCTTATTAGCAAAAGGGACGGCTTCAATAACATAGGCATGTTTGCTTGATCCTTCCTTAGCCATCTTGGGATACTAATTCTTTTGATGCCCTTCCTTGTGGCAATTAAAGCACCTACCTTTAAAGGCTTCCTTCATCACACTCACCTTACAATCTTTAGCTTCATGACCCTTCTTTATGCATTTCTTACACACCTTCCCATCCTTCTTAAACTTCCATTTCGACTTCTTATTGGCCTAAATGCTCCCCTTCTTAGACCCTTCTTGATTTTAGGTCGGTGTAGACTTCTCCTTCTCTATTCCCTTATCTTCCTCATTGGCCACGTGCACCATTTCCCTTTCTACCAACATCTCATACGTGGCTACAATAGGTACTTGGATCAACAACATTTCTCTTAGCGGCGAATTTTAGCCATTACGAACTTCATGGCCTTTTTCATGAGTATGTCTATTAAGCTCATCCCCAATTTAGCCAATTCAATAAACTTAGCTATATACTCCTTAAGGGTAGAATCTCCTTGTCTCAACTGAATGAACTTTTCCAATTACAAGCTAACCTCTGCTCTAGACATGAATCTCATCTCAAATCAGTCCTTGAGTTCATCCCAAGTGAATATTCTTCTAGGGTTCTCATCAGTCACAAAGTTCCACCAATCTAAGGCTTCTTCCCTGAGGTGCCAAGCTGCTATTCTTCTTCTTAGCTGATCATCCCCACCAAGCTCTCTAAATATCTTCTAATAGTTACTAATCCAAGCTTTAGTTTTCGAATATCCTTCAGTTCTAGAGTATGTCTTCTCTCCCATATTGAGAAAGTTCTTACAAAACTTCGGAAAGTTGATAACAGAGGGTGATGCTTCAACGAGCGAGGCAGTGTGTGCTACCTATGTAGCTGGCGGAGTAGGAATCTACTCGATATTCCTAAGATATTTTTTAAATTATTTAGGCATTCAATGAAACGGTGGTATTCCATAGGTAGGTTCCCTTGTTCGGAAGAAGATTGATTATCAGCCATATCAACTATCTGTAGGTTAAACCTTTAGTGATGATTTCCTAAGATAGTATTTATATGTCAAAACAAAAGGGTTGCCTAGTGCATATGCATATGTTCCAAAAAATAGGGTATATATAGAATTTTGAATATTCTTTTTGAATTTTTTTTTCAAAATAACAATTATATCTCTCATATGTATAGTTTTTTCCTGTTGATAGGGTAACCTAGGCTTTAATACCAAATGTAATAACCCGCCCCGGAACAGGTCTAAATTTCGACCAAGAAAAGGCCCATCGAAACTTGAATCCATTCTAAGGTAAGCTGTTGGTAGTAAAAAGAAATAACATTAGAGAGCCATAGCTAAAATTTCAGAACTCACAACGGATGGAACAAAATATAATAGCAGTGTACCCACTTATTTCAAAACCAAAAAATGTCATAATACAAAATTCCATAAAAACCGTAACATAATATCCGTTACAACAATTGTCTAAATACATGGGTACATATAAAAGGAAGTAATAATAACAAATACTACCACAAGCCAAGCTTCTCCATCTCTAAGCATCATAATCGCCATCAATCCATCTTTAACCTGTGTTATAATGAGGAGGGAGTAAGAACAACAAGTGTCTGGTGAATAATAACCTCATGTCTTACCTTTCAGTACTGGGGTAGTATATCTCAAAATAAGAATATGTTTACGAAAATAAACCATTAAACCATTTAATACTTCTTTGTAAGGAATGGAGGTGGGCCCAACCACTTAATACCTTCCATTCCAGAAGCAAGTTTCTTAAATCCCATATCCCAATTTTACGTCATAAATAGTTAATAATGTAAGAGACAGTACCTAAGCCACTTAACACTTTTTATTGGAAAATAGGTAGACTCTGGTCATTTAATTCCTTAATGAAAGCAGACCCCATCATTTAATACCTATCTCTTAGGCCACGTAGTACTTCCTGTTGGCGTCAAAATTGGCCACCAACACCCAATTATGAAAAAGCACCAATATCCAGTCCAACCATAGAAATTGAAGAGAAATAAATGAAGAACAAAATTAAAACAATCAGAAAGCAAGTAAATAGAGACACATATTTATAGTGGTTCGGCTAATTCTTGCCCACATCCACTCCAAAGATTTTCCTTTTATTAGTTTATATTGTTGTTGACAGTTATAAATCCGTGAAGTTTAAAAATAAAATTGGTACAGTATAGCCTAGGTAGCAGATGAAGTAAAGCAAGAAAACGATCCTTTTTCTAATGGCATCTCTGCTGTATTTATAGGGAAAGATGTGCATGGATTGGGCTGAAATTCCGGCAGAAGTACCTCTAGGCCATGACGAGGCTACCCAAGAATTTTCAGGTCCATTTGGACCCATAATTGGGATAGGTACCGATCCCTATTCTGGTGTCCAAATGGGGTGTGATCACTCTAGGGGATTTCCCATAATGTATGCTACTTGCCATCCAAATTTTGTGCCATTTCCACTTACGGTTTTGAGATATCGCATTTTCCGTGAAGTGGAGTTGCATAGATTTTGATTTCAGCCGATCCCTTTGGAGGGGTAGGGGCCGATCCCTCCAAACTCCTTCAAATGACATGCGATCTCTAAGGGAGCTTCTCCATGTTATATTATGCATAGCCTCCAAGTTTCATGCTTATTGGATTAGTAGAACTCAGGTTATTGATCGATATTTGTTGCAATATGGTGCGAAGGCTGATTATAGCCGATTCTAATGGAGGGATAGTGGCCGATCCCTAAAACATGCTCCAAATGATGTGTGATCCCTACGTGGTGTTCCACATGTTGTAGTTAGCTTGTGCTCCAAGTTTCATATTAATTGGATGTGTAGATGTTGAGATATTGATTATTTTCCATTGAGTTGTACTTGCTTTCTAGACCTCACAATCATCGCTCTGGGCTACTAGCCTTGTTAATCGTGGAGTCCGTTGGGTTAAATTCGCATGTCTACTGCCCTGACAAAAGGTGGGTTAACACTTCCTTGTGAAAAATAGGCAGACTTTGATCATTTAATACCTTAAATAAGGAAGACCCTATCATTTAATACCTATTTCCCGAAGCAGACCCCCTTATTGAGATACCACCAAATGTAACCCCTTGGACATTTAATACTTCATCTGGGAAAAAGAAATGGGCCCTCAAACAACCACTTAATACCTCAGGCCCCAAAGTAGGCCCTTCATGTTATGTCCCATACTAATGACGTCTCACATTAATCCGACAATTCGTAGGAACTGGTAGCCAGATTAGCTGGGCAGATTTCCCTTACAGAATTTAGGACTAACCTCGCGTCATTACAAATATTTATCATAAGGACATCTCACATCAATAAAAAGTGTACACAACAGCTAGTAGCCTCAAAGTGAAGAGCATACTTCCGTCATGTAACTATATTGACCTCGCATCCCTATGACTTAGCCATACATCAATTACTATATATACATATACTCATCTCACTGTTTCATAAATAAGGCCTTATAAGGAATCTTCCTTATTACGCGTTAAAACAATAACTAGGCTATATAAGAGTTTCTTCTTGTTTCTGTCTACCAATCAATTAACTTCCTAATGGGGAAAAAATAAGTGAAAATAAATGCCTAACTACGCCATGTACGCAATAATTATACGTTAATTACGCAAATAGAGATAAATAAAAATTCACGCCTAATAAATTCTAAACACACATGCTTTAAACTAGCGTTAAATATCAATTCCCTAACCAAGTATAATTAGAGATCCTTTTTCTTCAAATTCCCAAGATTTCAACATACCAAAATAAGGGATTCTAATATCCAAAACAGAGAATAAATATTCATGACCAAAACTACAATAATAGACTTGTAAATAAAATAGAAACTTAATTTATTACACTAATTCAATGGAACATGTTAAACAATAAGAATTGCAATCTAAACTCCATATTCTTTTCAACTCCTTTTTTACAAACAGATAAAAATAAGTGGTGTAAACTATGAATAGAATTTGTAATCTAAACCCCTTATTTCATTGAAGAATCTCAATTTGAACCAAAGAAGAAGGATAAATGGAATAGACTATCAAATTATCAAATCACATAAACGAAACAAATTACATCAAATTAATGTAAATAATTTAAAGTCTTAACGTAGAATTTACATTTCGAAATAAAAAGGAATTTTGGGAGGATTTTATTTATCGTATTTTCAAAATCTCAAAATCCCTAAGGCATATTCAAATCCAAAATGAAATACAGCAAACAATTACTGAAGAAGAAACACCAAGCTTTCTACTCACGGATTAGCCTTAGCTTCACTTAAATGGATTTGTAGCCTTCCAATGCCTTCCAGAATCTCTCCTTTTTTATATACACACACACTATAGGGAAGAGGTGTATATATTCATTAGATTCAAAATAATTGGAGAAGAATAAGATAAGAATAGATTGGAGGAAGAAGAAACAAATAGGAAATAAGTTAAATTCTTACCTGAATTTTGTATAGAGTTTATGAATCTTATTAAAGAGATAGCAATGACAGAGTTTCGTTGTATTCCCCAAATTAATATGAATAAAAAGGGGAACGGATAGGATTCTACTTGTAGGGGTTGAAACGCACCAGAACCATAATATGAAAATAGGTTTAAACGGTGAAATATGGACCACTCATACCTTCAAAGCTTAGCAGCCACTGTCGTTTTTAGGCACGACCGGTCAACTGCCCTTCAACCGGTCAACCGCTAGAGGTCGACTGGTCCTAAAAAGGGGTCGACCGATACTTTTTTTCTGAGGAACTATTTATTTCCATTGTTTTTAATTGATTTCTTTCCCCTAATCAACTTTAACGTTGAACGTTAATCAAACGTTTACTTAGCGCCCAAGCAATTTTCAAAAATACAAATCCTAAATTTAAATTCTCATTTATATTTGAATTCAACTAAATTAATTTAAATCTAAAAACTTAAAAGACGTTCACAACTTCGTCTTTTAAGCTTCGTTTTCAGCATACTATATATGGAAACATATTAGAATTTCACCACGAACGTAGCAGAATAACTTTCGTGGTTAAATTTCTACTTTTATAAAATTTCTATATTCAACCCTTACAATATTTAACTCAATTTACTTCATTTATTTATGGTTCATTTTATGTTGTGTTACTGATAACATACTTCAAAACCACTTTGTTTTTAACATATTGCTTTTAATATTCCAAACATCCTTATTTAACTCAAAAACTATAATTTTCATAAAATTTCCTTAAAAATAATAATATTATAGTCACTTTACATAAAAACAATAATATATATTTAAATTTTTTCTCAATCATTTAATTATTATATAATTCAAAAATAAGATCATTCTGTATTAAATCCTAGAAATCCTCTTTAGAATTATTTACATCAAGAATAGTAATAATTTATTCCAAAAACATTCATGGAAAATTTCTCTTTGCTAGTATTATTATTTTCAAAGTACCTCTCATTTTTTTATTTAAATACTAATAACAAATTTTTTTCTCATAAACAATTATACTATTATTTACCAAAAAATTAGATAATCTTCCAAAATTCAAATTACTATTTATTTAAGTTCCATCATACTTTATAAATAATAGTAAATACCAAATTCAAAATATATTTTTCTTTACTGTTTCAGAGTTTTCCAAAATTTATAAATAATATCCTCATAAATTTTAAGTACATATCCCTATGTCTCAAATCCACAACGTTTATTTCTAGCTAGTCCTAATCACATAGGCATATTGACTATCCTAGCTAGTTCACCTTAATTAATTCAAACCCTATAGGTTGTATAATTCTTCTCTAGCTCAAATAAAATTTCAATTGAATTACCAATAACCATTCAGTTCAGTGTTAAATCAAAACTATTAATCTCTAATCTACCTAAAGTTAGTAAGATTTGTAAACCATAAATTTCACTATTAGCTTTGTCCAATGTTTAATTTCGACCATCACATATTTTTTTCAAAATAAATTCATTAATTTCTACTCAAATAAATTTTCATAAAGTTTTACTTTAACCATTCCACATTAAAACATTTTATATGAAATCATAAACTGGTTATATTTTCTTTAAATATATCACTTCATAAGTCTTATAAAACTATAATTACAAATTTAAGTTTTTAATGCTACTTTCTTTTCAACGATTGTTTAAAAATATTTAACTTCCATAATTCAACTATTTATAGCTTCACTAATTCAGTATTATTTACTCCAAATATAGTAAAATTTCAAATAACTTCAGTTATTTTTCGAAAATGTCCATACTTTATTTTTAAATCATTATTTCATATAATTTCTTTTTCGACATCATGTTATATAATTTATGATCAATTAATCATATATAAGTATATATCGTTTTATTTAATAATTAGCCAATCTCAATCATCATTAAATAATAACAAATATCTATACAAAAATTATATTTTTTAATTCGTTTTTATTTGTAGTTAGTTAATTTCCAACACCTTTTAACTAAAACATCAATATATATATATATATATATATATTTGAAATTCATTTTTTCTACTAACTATATTCATATGGGATTTAGAAATAATTTCCAAAATTTTAAATAATTTATTAATGCATATATTCAAGAGATTATATCAAAAATCCTTCACTTTCCATTCAAAAATACATACATATTGCAATTGGAAAATTCCACAAGTTTTAAAATAATAGTTTTGAATTTCTTTTTTTCCAGTTTAGATTCTATCCAGAATTGTTTAGATTTAGGTTAGAAAAATAAACATATAAACACTCATTCCCTTTATAAATTATAATTTTTTCAAAAATTGTATAGCAAGTTGTTATCCACATAATTTCTCAAGAGAGAGTGGTTTCTGATTCAAAACTCTTAGGAGATGATGTCAAACTAACTACAAGGAGGAGTGTCTAAGCCTTTATGACGACAAGTGATATCACCATTATTGACTTCGAAGATGTAAATCATAAAATATGGAAATGACGTTGACTTTCATAATGGAGAACCATTCTTTGACCACGTTGCCTTCCATCATTACTCTCGAAAACATGCAACCAGCAATACACTTATGGCACCAGTGATCAACATCAAGAACAAGAAGATAAATTAGTATCGAAGAAATGTATACAACGTCGCGTGTAACTAAAGGAGCAATGGTATCGAGCTCAATCAACGTCATAAGCCATCAATGAGTGTCAATGAGATCCATAGCGCATTTCATTGATGCCGAACATTATCGACGTCGTTATTCACCTACGACCACCATAATAAGCTCGTCGATAGTGTAACTCCTCCATATCAACTACCAAGTAATGCTATTTACCTTCCGCACTTCATTAACCATAGCGTCTCATTTTGCTAACAAAGTCAAAAGCACAAATGACATCAGTACTTCACTTCATCAACGTCACCCTTCATTGATGTCGCTAATGATCAATGCCGACATTCTTCAGTGTCAACGTGTTCAATGTCGATAAAAGCTATACATGCTATGTTGATAATGAACATCGTCAATTTCCATAGAAACTATCCAAGCCAGCCCTATTCTTATAGAGCAATGGTATAAAGGATAAATGTAAAAGGGAAATAGAAAGAAGACAAGAAGATTTTTATAGTGGCTCGGCTGTTAATGAAGCCTACGTCCACTTTATTGTTTTTATTATTGACTGGTTGATGTAACAAAGTTAATTGGATTACGAAGCTCTTGAATATCCTTAGTTAGATCAAGTCCCCAATGTTAGAGTTCATTGGAGAATCACATTGAACCCTTTGGATGACCGTTGTAAGGAAGGAGAGGAGTGAAGAAAGCTTTCTGCAATGTTTCAGCAACCAGTGCATAAGATCCAGTTTATGTTGCAGGTAGGATTGTATTTATAGAGGTTGGGGAGCTACTGGGCCAAGCCTGTTTGCCAGATGCTTGCAGATGATCACAGGAAGGAGCACTAGAGTTTGCATCGCAATCCGAGCCAAAGTGACGGACCACTAGCGATCCATAGTCTATGGATCGCTAGTGATTTATGGATTAAGCTCGTATGTGACCCACTTCCCTAGTACTTCCCTTTTCTTTGGTCCATTTGAGTCGCAGCAATCTGATGATGACGTATGGATCGCTGGCGATCCATACACTTAGCCTATCTTTGGACTTTTGTTTCTGGGTTTCCTTTGTCATCTTGTGTGTGTCGATGTTGTTCCTGCAATCTTGTAGCATGTTGCCTTGTTTTGATGATGGTTTATTTACTAGTTGTATTCGTCTGCTGATTGGACTAGACAAATGCTTGTCTCTTGATTTGGCTAGCACGAAATCTCACCAAACTTTGTCATTGCTCCCAGAATATAGATCGAATCATGATGCAAGAAAGTCGAAGAACCCATGAGTTAATACCATGGATGGCTAGAGATCCATAGGCCATGGATCGTTAGCGATCCATGTCCTTAGTGTATTTTTTCATTCTCTTCCGCTGACTTCCTTTGGCTTGTTGCTCTAGTCCTTTTGGTTGGGTTTTGTGCTATTCTAGCTTGATCAATTTGTTCCGACATCTTTTGGATTCTGACGGTTTAAAAACCCGGATAACATTTACCCCTAGAGTATGTCTTTGTTGAAAACAAGGCGTGCTCTAGAAGTAATTGTTTGTACCAAAAATGGGCACAACACTCTTCGGAAGTTTTTGAAGAGATAAAAGTGAAGAATGAAAATTAAAACTGTGGATTATCTAACAAAAACTCCAAATAACAGAAAGTAAATTGCAAAGACAAGCGATTTAGAGTGGTTCGGCGTTTTGCCTACGTCCACTATGAAGTTTGATGATTTTATTGCTCGATTACTTGAAGGTTACAGTAGTTACTAATGTAATACAACTGAATTTAAATGCTAAGTGTCAATCTAAAGCAGCGGCGGTGTTCTGGAGTAGATCTGGCAGAATCTGGGCGCTCTTCAGTACTTAGAATTCTCCGACCCCTTTTCTGAATGACCAGGGGCTCTATTTATAGGTGTAGGAGGCTGATATTTCGCCTAAAATGAGGGGAGACCAGTTCTGGTACGTTAGGGGCCCACATGGCCGAAATCTGGAGATCCGGGCCCACTTTGGGATCGATTCGACCCTTGGTTCGAATCGATCAAGAAATCATCCAATCGAGCTGAAATTTGGTGTGAACATTCTTCATCATGTGTTTAAGCTTCTGTGAAAATTTCATGGCATTTGGATTTGTAGAACTCGAGATATGATCGATTCAAGTTGGTGTTTTTCAAACTCTGGAGTCATTCGAATCGATACGCTCGAATCGATTTGTTCGAATCGATCCTTCTGCAAATGAAGATGGTGACGTGGTGCGCCTTCTTCGTATCGATCCGCTTTGCACTCCGCATTGACTGGGTCGAATCCATGGTATCTGCCGCTTTGACTGGATGGATTCGTGGTAGTGGATTCGAAGGCATCCCTCTTCGAATCGAATGGGCGAAGGTCTGTTCGAATCGATCTAGGCGTGTTAAAGTTGATCGATTCGATGCTAACTCAAACAGTGTGGATTCGAGGGAACTTTCTTAGATGGAGTCGAAGGCGGAGATTGTTCTGATGGATTCGAAGCTTGAAGCATGTGCGTATGGATTCGAAGCATGGTTGCTTCTGATGGATACGAACCAATGCTCGAGAGATGGAGTCGAAGCAAACGTGATCTTCATGGATTCGAACACGAAACTGTCCTCTCCATTTTCTATTGGTGATATCTTGAGTATACGAACTCAGATTGACTTGAAACTTGGATCGTCGGTTCAGACGGCTTTGCTTGACGTGCCTTATCAACTGTAGCCCGATCCGGACTTGAACAAATTTCATCGATATCCATAGCGATCCTTGTGTGTAACCGATTTCTGAGACGATCTGTCACCGGTATCTAGTCAAGTCCTTGGTGTCACGGCCTTGCCAAAAGGCAGGATAACATTTGCCCCCCAAAGTACGTCTTGTGTAAACATGACGTGCTTTGAAAAGCTGCAGTCTCTCACTGGATAGCTACAACATGCTTTATCGAAAGTCGCATTCTGTATCATTGTAATTGACCGACGTATAATTGTGACTGGCTGCTAGGTTCTTTGAGTCATGACGAGATGAACATTTGATTCTTTGAATCGATGGTTCTCTGAATCAATACTGCGTGGATTCGAAGTTTTCTGAGTTGGTGGAGTCGAAGTCGCGAGTGCTCGAATCGATGTCTTTTCGAAACGATGGTTCGTGGGGTTTGTGCTTCGAGTCGATGTTGCCTCGTATCGATGTTGCTGGAATGGATTCGATGTCGTAAAGGATTCGAAACCGGATGGATTCGAACTAAGGGATGGATTCGAACTGGTGGAACGACTCTGTGTCGTAATGGATTCGAACTAGTGGTCACAATGGATTCGAACATGCCGCAACGAATCGATTCGATTCGATTCTTTCACCTGTAGAAGCCGGTCAGGTATACCGGGAGGCGAATCGCCACATTTCCCCTATATATACCAGGGTCCTATTCACTTCTCACTTTTTACCTTTCCCCATTGTTTCAGCTGCTTCTTCGAATCAATCCTTCAGACTAGGAACTTCCACGCCTTCGCTCGAGTCGATAACATCCTCCCAAGCTTTTGTTTATAATCGAATCCAATCAGGTAAATATGGAACCGATTCGAGTGTAGAACGTAAAAATTTGGAATTTTTGGCAGTGACCCCATCTTATCTTTTGAAAATTTTGAAGGATCGTCAGATCTGGAGTGGGTCGAGTCGATAGTCTTGGGGAAAGAAACTTGTCATGGTGGACATCGTTCTTGTTCACAGCTTCACATCGATCTGGGAGCAATTTGTTCGAATCGATTCTATGTGTCAGATTTCGAATCGATGATCATGAAAGAAAATTGTATCGAAACGATCGATTCGAAGCAATGCTGCTATAATTGAGTCGAAGACGTGATACTCCGATCGATTTGAATCCGTACTAAATTCATGGATTCGAAGTATCTGTCCTCCCTTAGGCTCTATCGATTCGAACCACATGGATTCGAACATCTGGACTTTGTTCCCTTCGAATCGATTCATATCGATTCGATCTAATGGATTCGGACTTCTGGGTTTGAACGTTCTGATTTTCGAAACCTACATCCTTCTGATTTTCTCCAACATTCGAACTACGACCAATCTCAAGTTGAAATCTGACAAATTTAACGAGCTTTAGCACATTTGACTCCGACGAGCTTCGGCCTTGCATAGTCGAACACGACTGTAAAACTTGAACTTGAATTTCCTTTGAAGCTCGTCGATGGAACTATGACTCAACCAATAATACAACTGATTTATACACGAAGTTGGTTCGTAGCGTTTGGATGTTGTGGAAGTGACGGTCAGCAATGACGGTCATTTTCATTCTCAAATTCCCAAGATATGCTGTACGAACATCTTGCTTTATTCTGTAGAATCTGCTTAAGTAACGCATAGCACTCGCACTGCACGACACGTTCATACACACTACACCAGGGCACGCACGGGCCGTTTATGAACTTAACGTTGCTTTCTGATGAGTTAGCTAATTATGGAATATTCAAGCTCCCAACAACAAGAGGTACAGAGCTCGACTACTCCGGTGCTTGAGATTCCTGACATCCCTGCCGATGTAATCGATCCGGCTCTAGACGAATTGCCAGAGGCTATATTTATTGAGGACCCTGTTGATTCGGTTCAGTCTAACATCTCTGAATCCTTATTGGGACGAATATGCCTAAAGCATAACATATCTCTAGGTGACGTATTATTGCCCAGTGCCACTGATAGACCGCACAATCCGCCTGAAGGATATACAGCATTCTACCGTCATGCTTGTGCGGCCGGAACTCTTCCTCCTTTCAATCAATATATCAGAGGGATGCTATCATATTTAGGAATCGCTCCTTCACAACTTCATCCCAACGGGCACGCGTTGTTGAACAGTGCCTTTGTCATATTTATGGACTGTGTCTTTCGCCCGCCGAGGCCCTCCGAGATCAGACACATATTTAACTTCAAGAGTAGGGGTGATAGCCCGTCTTTTACATTTTTGGAGGCAGTTAGGAATTGCCAAGTTGTAGTTGGAGCTTGGACTCGACTGAGCTATTTCAAGAACGAGTGGTTCTACGTTCGGTGCCCACCGGGTTTCGCTAGGCGATGGTTGTCTAGACGTAAGCGCCTTAACCTGTTTCCTTGACCAATAGCTCTTCGGTGTTAAAATTGACATTTCATTCCCTTTACAGCTATTATCTCCAGGCCCGATGGAGGGCGTTTCAAGGGTATCGTCCGGAGTCTTCAAGAAGTCCCAAGCGAGTTGAGGCATATTGATTCGGTGCTGAACGATTACAACTTAAGAGTTCTTGGTTTGATTGACATCAATCAAAGCATAGTCGTTGAGGGATTTTCAAAGTCCGCCTCCAAGAAGGAAGATAAGAAGAAACCCAAGAAGAGAAAAGCGAAGAAGTCACTCGAAATCAAAATAATCGAGGCGAGTGACGAAGAAAGAACCCATACGGATTCAGAGCCAATGGCTGACCTTTCGGGAAACTTGGAGGAATCGGGAGAAAAACGGAAAGGCAAGGCCGCCGTTTCCAAAAAACTTAAGTCCAAGAGGGGAAAATCTATAGATGTGTTTCTTCCCGCTTCCGGAGTTACGATTTCTGAGGCCGCCCCTTCTCATTCGAGAGATTCTCTCAAAGGGCTTGACGACATTCCTATCCCAGATTATATATCGAATTCTCATAATCCTGGGTTGGAGGAATTTCAAGATGTCCTAAACATGAACGAGCCCTTTCCTTTAAGTGCGGTCAACACTTCCGGTCGGTTTGGGGGTTTACACATTTACACACACTTCCACAGCACTTCATGACTTTGGCATAGTAAACATTGCTTTATGGGATCCTAATCCGTAATTATTTCTTATCGCAGGTGAGATGTCAGGACGTGGCTCTACTCTGGATAGGCTTCGGAATGTGCGCCAATCTTCTCCATTTTACGATTCCCGCAGGAGAGAAACAGATAGGGATCATGGGCGAAGCTATTCAAGTCAAGAACGTTATGATAGAGACAGAGATTACTCGCGTAGCCGTTCTGGCTATGATTACTCTGACAGAGACCGGGGATACCAGTACTGACCCCGATCTCGCTCTCCTCCGCCTCCCAGGGCTCCAGTAGACCTCCCAGGGCCATCTCATTAGCAGCAGTTGCCTTCTCAATCTTCTCGGCCTGATGCTCAGCGGCCAAGAATGGAACCGACAGCAGCCGCTATAATTGAACAAGCTCCGGCTGAGTTGACAAGCGAGGGAGCTGCTAAACTCGCCCAAATGAAAAATGACTACCCGGAAATTTGCATGGATGGCTATATCTTCCCTCCTAACTTTAAAAGAATCCCTCCGGAAGCTGAGACCACTGCTCATAGTTATATCCACGAATTCTACGCTCAGTATAAGGAGTGGTACAAGGCAGCCGTGAAGGCTTCTAGAGTAGCTTTTGACAGGGCGAAGATCATTGCTGAACGTGATGCTGACATTGTCAAGCAGAAACGCATCATTCAGGTTCTTCAATCCGAAGTGGAGACGTCCCGGAAGTTAGAGCTTGAAACACTTCAGAAACATGAAGGTGTCGTGGCCAAACTGGCGAGGATGCAGCAAGAACACTGCGCCACGGTGGAAGAGATGGGCCACCGCAACACCACCATTGCAGCTGAGTGAGACTTAGCCGTTAAAGAGCTGAATGAGCTTAAGGCCAAATTTGCTGAAATGGTGAAGGAGAAGGATGATGCGAACGCCACTGCTCAAGAGGCTTGCGACCAAGCAGTATCTCTCAGGACCGAACTTGCCGCGGCGGCGGTCAAGGCTAAGTCTGCGGAAGCAGAAATTCAGGAAAAGATCTTGGAGGAGAGGTCTAGGCTAGATGCTGAATTTGACGATCTCCTAGTCACGTATAACGCTAATGTGCTGGAACACAGAAATTTAGCGTGGCTGGGAGATGACTCCATGATCTTGTACAATGCCTGGACCCGGCTGGTGAATGAGAAAAAAGCAGTGCATCCAGATGGAACACTTGACGACTTTGAACTGGAGATGCGTTTGCTCACCGAGGACGAGAGGAAGACCCTTCATGAGGTGGTGATCTCTATGGCGAAAGAAAAGCTTGGCGTTCAATCTCTAGAGACAGGCGAAGGCTCGGGGATCGCGCATCACGGGACAAGTGTTGGAGCCGTAATTCTAACATTGCCTGAAACCACTGGTGCGGTAGATCCCCAGTCTGTTCCTGCCTATAATCCTGACCAACCATTATTATCTTCTGCCGAGGATTCTGCCCACGTTTCAGTCCAGACCAAGGAAGGTATTTGAACGCTTCTCGTAGTTTAGTCGTGAAGAACCTTAAGCAACACACTTGGCTAACAACCTTCGTTTTGTCGCATTTCAGTGATTGAAGTTATTGTTTCTGCGCCCCTTGCTCTATCAGTTCCTCATCAAACACAAGGGGTTGTTTTTTCTGAAGCCATCACGACTTCTACTTTGATTGGCGAGGAGGGAGATGCAAATATGTTTTCTTTCAGCGCTCAAATGATTGAGGAGCTTCTCAATGAACCCATCGATCCCTCTGTCAACCCGTCCGATGCTGTGAGTGGGGCTGCTCCGGCCGTTAATTCATCAATGCCAGCTATTGGCACATCCGATGCGGCCCAAGTATCTCGTGAGGATGACATCATTGCTGAGATTGATGCCGAGATGGCAGCAGCGAATGCTGGTACGAATCCGCCCGGGCCTGCCCCGTTAATGGTGATTTCACCGGGCGTTACTGTAGTGATTGAGACTGCTCCTGTCCCTCCTCCTGCTACTACTCCTATGCCTCTAGCTCGTCCTCCTAGAAGAATTTCCGTCGCCTCCAGCTCTGAGGAAGACGTCGACATTATATCGCTGCCGGAGGGCAAGCCTGAAAAGAGTAAGCGATTGAGGAAAAAATCAGGCAGTGGATCTGGTGGGGCTACCCCGAAGAAGAAGATAAGGAAGAAGAAAGATTGAACTCTTTATTTAAATCTTTGTTGCGTAGGGTAGCATTTTGTTGATTTCTCTATTGCCGTGTATAGATGTGGATTCGGCTCCCACTAGCAGAATTTCCTTTAAACACTTTGTAATCAGATTCTTTTTTTTTGTTGATAGTGGAAATGAAAATTTATTCCCTTTTGTCTTCAACTTGTTACGTGTTATGGTTCTGCCCCCAGTATTGGGAATAAGTGTGGAGTCGGCGTATGTTTATACTCCGCCTCGCACTCTGGGAGTATGTAGTTAAGGAATGTTTATACTCCGCCTCGCACTCTGGGAGTACGGAGTTAAGGAATGTTTATACTCCGCCTCGTACTCTGGGAGTACAGAGTTAAGGAATGTTTATACTCCGCCTCACACTCTGGGAGTACGGAGTTAGGGAATGTTTATACTCCGTCTTGCACTCTGAGAGTACGGAGTTAAGTAAAAAGCTGGTACCCAGCTCGCGCTCTCGGAGTACTCTGGGGTTTAGAAATATGTTTATACTCCGCCTCGCACTCTGGGAGTACGGAGTTGAATGAAAGTTTATACTCCGCCTCGCGCTCTGGGAGCACGGAGTTTAGTAAAATATTTATACTCCACCTCGCACTCTGGGAGTATGGAGTTTAGTAAAATGTTCATACTCCGCCTCGCACTCTGGGAGTACGGAGTTTAGTTAATGTTTATACCCCGCCTCGCACTCTGGGAGAACGGAGTTAAGTTAAGTGAAGGGTTGTCGTGTGTCAACCCATTTCTTGGCCTGATATGATGGCTTGCCCCCGAGCTCGGGTTTCATTTAGCGAGTGGTTGATTGCTTCACAGCCACTCCCTACTTGAATAAATTCCACTGTGTGATGGAACTTAGCTCTTCGTGCATCGTGATGTTGTACATTGTATTTAATGAATCACAGCTCTGGCTCAAAGAGATGGCATTTTATTGCTGAAATAAGAAAATATGGCAAATCAGTTGCCTTATTACAACTTCTAATTTCGAAATGCAAAAGTAAATCACTGAATAAAAAACATAATGAAATAAATAGAGCCTGTCATATGTAGTAGCGACGGAGACTCTCGCTGTTCCAGGCTCTTGGTAGAACTAGACCGTCCACGGTTGATAGTTTGAATGTGCCATCCCCAAGTCTTTGTGTAATCACGTACGGTCCTTCCCAATTTGGTTTCATGTGTGAAGGAACTGGGTATATTCTCTTGAGGACAAGGTCACCGAGTTCAAAGGTTCGGGGTCGAACTTTGGTGTTATATAACCGGGCGACCCGACTTCGGTATGCGGCCGCTCTCAAGTCAGCTTCTTCCTGTTTCTCGTCCAACAGGTCCAAAGATTCAGCGAGTAATATAGCATTTGTTTTTGGATCGTAATAAGTTACGCGGTGGGAAAATACTTCTGTCTCAACTGGAATGACGGCCTCCGAGCCATAGGATAAGGAAAATGGGGTGTGTCCAGTTGTGGTCTTGTGAGTTGTTCGATAAGCCCATAATGCCATAGGAAGTTCATCGACCCATTTCCCCCAGCCTTTTCCAGTCGTTTCTTTAAGATGGATTTGATAACTTTGTTAACAGCTTCGACCTGACCGTTTGCTTGTGGATGTGCGACTGTAGAGAACTTTTTATGAATATGAAATCGTTGGCAGAAATTCTTGAACTCTGAACTCTCGAATTGGGTCCTATTATCGGTGATGATGGTGTGCGGGAGTCCAAATCGACAAATGATATTGCGGACTACAAAGTTTATTACTTTCTTCGATGTAATCGTTGCGAGAGCTTCGGCCTCGGCCCATTTCGTGAAGTAGTCAACTGCGACGATGGCATACTTCGCACCACCTCTTGCCAGAGGTAAAGCGCCGATGATGTCGATACCCCACATAGCGAACGGCCAGGGACTGACCATTTGTGTTATCTCGGTAGGTAGGGCTCTTGGAATTCGAGCGTGTTTCTGGCACTTGTCGCACTTTCTGGCATAATTGGCTGCATCTCGGTTCACTGTCGGCCAGTAATATCCATATCGGAGTACTTTCTTAGTAAGCGCTTGTCCACCGGTGTGATCGCCACATTCTCCCTCAAGCACATCATGTAACACTCGTTTGACTTCATCGTGAGCGATACACCGGAGGAGTGGAACAGAATAACCTTTTCTATACATGATCCCGTCCTGAATGATGAATCGCGAAGCTTTTCGTAGAACTTGCCTTTTCTCATTTCGGTGTTCAGGCAATATCCCATTCTCAATATAATTTCGATACGGAGTCATCCATGATTCTCTGCTAGGAAAGGTTTCCAACAATCATTCGTTTTTATTTGATCGATGCTTGGGGAGGACAAAGTTTCGACCGGGACAAGTCCCATTTGCTGTGCTTCACCTGTGCTGGCCAACTTTGCCAATGAATCGGCCTTTTGATTGCGATCTCGTGGTATATAGTAAATGGCATAATAATCAAACTGATCCAGTGCTTCCTGAACTCGGGCTAGATAAGCAGCTAACCTTCGATCTCTTGCTTGATATTCTCCCCGTACCTGGCACACAACCAACTGTGAATCACAATAAATTTCTATAGCGATAATTCTCAGATCTCTGGCGATCTTTAACCCAGTCAACAGGGCTTCATATTCGGCTTCATTGTTGGTTGCGTGAAAATCAAACTTCAAAGCATAGCATATGGATCGACCTTCGGGGGTTTCTAGTACAACTCCAGCGCCCGAACACCGATCGTTTGATGCACCGTCTGTATAAAGTTTCCAGACATATTCAGGAGACTCGTTGGTTTCGGGTAAGTCGTCTGGAACAGTAAATTCAGCTATGAAGTCAGCTAGGACTTGCCCTTGAATGGCTCTCCGCGGAGCATAAGTAATGTCAAACTGACTCAGTTCGATATTCCACTCGAGTAACCTTCCAGACGTCTCAGGCCGCGTGAGGACCTGTCGTAACGGCTGATCGGTATACAAAGTAAGCGGATGAGCTTGGAAATAAGGACGAAGCTTTCTCGAGGCAATGACCAAGCAGTAAGCTAGTTTCTCCAACCTGGGGTAATTTCTTTCAGCTCCGGTCAATCGTTTACTAACATAATAGACCGGTTTCTGCACTCGATCCTCTTCCCGGACCAGAGCAGCACTGATCGCATGCTCTGATACCGCCAGATAAAGGTATAATTGTTCGTGATCAATTGGTTTCGACAAGATCGGTGGCGTAGAGAGATGCTGAACCAGCGATCGGAATGCGCCTTCACATTCCATGGTCCATTCGAAGTTTCGTTTTCCCTTCCAGATTAGATCAAAGAAAGGAATGCATTTATCAGTGGATTTTGAGATGAACCTGCTTAGCGCTGTTACCTTCCCATTGAGACTCTGGACTTGCTTTATGGTCTTTGGAGTTTGCAAATTCCTTATTGCCCAGATCTTTTCGGGGTTTGCCTCTATCCCACGAGCGTTGATGATGAAACCTAGAAACTTTCTGGATGCGACGCCAAAGTGGCACTTTAACGGGTTAAGCTTCATTCAATATTCACGTAAGATGCGGAACATTGAATCTAAATCCCTGACGTGATCTGTGGAAAATCGGGACTTAACTAACATGTCATCCACATAGACTTCCATGGTCTTCCCGATCTGATCAGCGAACATTCGATTAACCAAGCGTTGGTAAGTTGCTCCGGCATTCTTTAAACCAAAAGGCATGACTTTGTAACAGTAGAGTCCCAGATCGATCACGAAACTAGTATGTTCTTGATCGGGTAGATGCATGGGTATCTGATTATAACCGGAATAAGCATCCATAAAGGATAACAATTCATGGCCTGCAGTTGAGTCTACGAGTTGGTCAATTCGGGGAAGTGGAAAACTATCTTTTGGACAAGCTTTGTTTAAGTCGGAGTAGTCGACACATGTTCTCCATTTCCCATTCGGTTTTCGAACCATTACCGGATTTGACACCCACTCTGGGTATAGAGCATCTCGGATGAAACCATTTGATTGCAACTTGTCAATTTCTTCTCTAAGGGCGGCAGATCTCTCTGGATCCATACCACGCCTCTTTTGCTTGACCGGAACATGTCGCGGATCAATATTCAAAGAGTGACTTGCAATGTTCGGTGAGATTCCGCACATGTCAGAGTGTGTTCAGGCAAAGACATCGAGATTCGCTTGAAGAAATTCAACCAATTCCTGTTGTATCTGTTTTCCCAGTTGAGATCCAACTTTTAGTACTTTCGAGTCGTCATCCTCACTAACTGGGACGTCCACAGTCAGTTCGGCTGGAGACGCTTGATTCTCTTCTACTTCATCTTTATCTTCGTTATCTCTAGGGTCAAGATCTCTAAGGAATTGGTAGTGGTGCCCGGGCCGGGGCCCGGGCGCTAGTTGTCAATTATCAGTAAAACGGACGCAGAGAGATTCCTCTACGCCCTTTCCTTTCTCCTTCTTCTGTGCTTCACGCAACTCAGCAACATAACAGGCTCTTCCTACTGCCTGATCTCCTTGAACGATTCCTATACCATGGTCAGTCGGGAATTTTAAAGTCAAACACCACGGGGCAATGGCTAACCTGAATTCAGCAAGGGCTGGTCGACCCAGGAATGCATTGTACGGTGAAGCGATGTCAAGAACAACGAATTGCAGCAGTCGGACTCTCCTGCGTTCTCCAATCCCCAGTTCCACTGGTAGTTCCACTATCCCAGTAGGTATTGTTGCACTCCCATTGAAGCCATGAACTCGAGATTGGCAGGGTTTCAAGTCTTTGGCTTCCATCTTCATTAAATCGTAAGCTCGTTTGAATAGAATGTTTACAGAACTCCCACTGTCAACCAGGATCCTCTTCATCCAAGCAGGACCAACTTGGGCAGATATGACTAGTGGGTCAATTGTTGGAGCTTCGATTTTGTCAGCATCTCTGCTTCTAAATATGATATCGTCAGACATCGTTTTTTGTTGCTTAGCCGGGGTTCCATCCTCACAATTACTGCAGCATTCGAAGCTCGCATGCCTGATAAAGCTAGCATACGACTCCATTTCCCTCCAGCTCCTGTCCACTGGATGAGGACCACCACTTATGGTATTGATAACTAGCCTCCCGCCTGTACGAGCGGGTTCCTCTTGCCTTTCTTGGTCTTGCGCACGGTTCGGGTTCGAGGGGCCCGCACCACCAGACTGCGGCGCCCACATGAATTGATCTAACTTTCTCTCCCTGATCAACTTTTCTATGAGATCCTGCAAATGGCGACAGTCATTAGTATTGTGGCCATAACTCTCATGAAACCTACAAAAATTTCCTGTCTGAATCTGCCTCTCCGATGACCGCTTCGGAGCGGGTTTCTTATACTGTTCAGTGTTGCAAGTTTGCAGGTACACATTTTCCAGCGAAGTGTTCAATGGTGTATAACTTTCGAACATCGAAGCCCTACGCCATGGGCCTGGATTCGGATCTATCTTCTTATTTTGACCATTACTACCTCTTGGCTGAGTTTGTTTGTTCTGTATGTTTAACTGAACTTTTCCGGAACTGTCACCGGACTGTTTAACTGCTACATTGCTTTGTATTCCCTCATTTCCAGGTTTTGCATCGTCCTACTTCCTAGACTGTTTCGCGTCCTCTTGCCGTAAGAATTGAGCGGCTTTGGAGTAGAAATGGTCCAACGATGCGGGTGGTTTTCCGGCTAACCAATTTCCAAATTCAGAATCGAGATCAATTCCCTTTGTCAATGCCATTAAAATTGAGTTGTCGTTGGGATTACTAATTTCCACACATGCCGCATGGAATCTCTCCAAGTAACGCCTTAATGTTTCCCCACGAGTTTGGGTAACATTGGACAGGGTGTTAACATCTTTGGGTCTAGCGACATGCATACGGAATTGTTCAACAAATTTCTTAGCCAATTGGTCAAATGAAGAGATAGATCTTGGAGGTAATCTTGTAAACCACATTGTTGCAATTCCTCCCAGTGAGATGGGGAAGCTTCGGCATTTTACTGCATCGTCGGCCCTTGCGGCGCTCATTGACCATTCGTATTTCAATATGTGCTGATTGGGATCAGAACTTCCTTCGTACATAGGGAGAGTTGGCATTCTGAATCGCCGAGGAGGTTCAGCGTATAGTATCTCGTCCGTGAAAGGAGTATGGCTTCGAGAAATCCCCCAATCGTCATTGGTAAGACCTTGGCTTTCGCGGATCATCTGACGTATCATAGTCGAGATGTCTGGCATTGCTACATTTTGAGCATGCTGAGCTAAGGTGTGGTCGGGTTCCACAGTGCGAGTTTGGACCGGGCGCTGTCGACGGTCCAAGTTTCGCCTCCTTGGCTCAGCGTCTTCCGGGATGTATGGTTCAGAAGTACGTCCCTGTTGTTGATTACTCGAATCCGGAAGATGTCGGGTATCAACCCTTGTTTCTACTGTGGCAGCTGTGACATGATTGTCCGTAGTATATTGTGGAGTATGACCACCTCGCGCTGATGGCCCAGCCTGGAAGCTGGTTGACGGTCCTACCCTCAATTGCCCGACAGTCAGGGCGGGTTGATATCCAGCAGTTTGAGCATGATCTCCGTCTAATCGGGGACGGGTAGATCTATGATGATAGTCAGATGAGGCAGAACTTTCAGTGGATGAGCGGGAAACATCATCCCTTCTGGACCTCCTACGGCCCTGGCGGTTCATTTGGTTTGTTAATTCGATATTGGCACGCAACTGTTCGGCTAACTGCTGCCGACTCTGAGTCAACTCTTGAAGCAACACCTGAAATTCTTGTCTAGTGACTGCCCCAGACGGATCCGAGTGGGCAGTGTTGTCTTGGTTGGATGGATGCTGTTGAGCAGGATTCTGTCCATCCCTACCTTCTTGTCCAGCAGCTGTAGAAGTGGTTCTCATGCGAACCATTTTGAATGATGAATCCTTTTCCTAGATTTTATGCAAATCTGAGTAGAATGGAAGGATTGTGAATTAAAGATATGGATCTTCCTCTTGGATTTGTGCAATCCGGTATTGATGGTAGATCCAAGGAGCATGAGAAAAAAGATGGTTTTTTCCTAGTGGAAGCACCAAAGTGTTTGTACCAAAAATGGGCACAACACTCTTCGGAAGTTTTTGAAGAGAGAAAAGTGAAGAATGAAAATTAAAACTGTGGATTATCTAACAAAAACTCCAAATAACAGAAAGTAAATTGCAAAGACAAGCGATTTAGAGTGGTTCGACGTTTTGCCTACGTCCACTATGAAGTTTGATGATTTTATTGCTCGATTACTTGAAGGTTACAGTAGTTACTAATGTAATACAACTGAATTTAAATGCTAAGTGTCAATCTAAAGCAGCGGCGGTGTTCTGGAGTAGATCTGGCAGAATCTGGGCGCTCTTCAGTACTTAGAATTCTCCGACCCCTTTTCTGAATGACCAGGGGCTCTATTTATAGGTGTAGGAGGCTGATATTTCGCCTAAAATGAGGGGAGACCAGTTCGGGTACGTTAGGGGGCCCACATGGCCGAAATCTGGAGATCCGGGCCCACTTTGGGATCGATTCGACCCTTGGTTCGAATCGATCAAGAAATCATCCAATCGAGCTGAAATATGGTGTGAACATTCTTCATCATGTGTTTAAGCTTCTGTAAAAATTTCATGGCATTTGGATTTGTAGAACTCGAGATATGATCGATTCAAGTTGGTGTTTTTCGAACTCTGGAGTCATTCGAATCGATACGCTCGAATCGATTTGTTCGAATCGATCCTTCTGCAAATGAAGATGGTGACGTGGTGCGCCTTCTTCGTATCGATCCGCTTTGCACTCCGCATTGATTGGGTCGAATCCATGGTATCTGCCGCTTTGACTGGATGGATTCGTGGTAGTGG
Organism: Allium fistulosum; assembly: GCA_030737815.1. NCBI lineage: Eukaryota > Viridiplantae > Streptophyta > Magnoliopsida > Asparagales > Amaryllidaceae > Allium > Allium fistulosum. The sequence continues at coordinate 1,338,305,902 of CM060901.1, read as the reverse complement.
ATTCGAAGGCATCCCTCTTCGAATCGAATGGGCGAAGGTCTGTTCGAATCGATCTAGGCGTGTTAAAGTTGATCGATTCGATGCTAACTCAAACAGTGTGGATTCGAGGGAACTTTCTTAGATGGAGTCGAAGACGGAGATTGTTCTGATGGATTCGAAGCTTGAAGCATGTGCGTATGGATTCGAAGCATGGTTGCTTCTGATGGATACGAACCAATGCTCGAGAGATGGAGTCGAAGCAAACGTGATCTTCATGGATTCGAACACGAAACTATCCTCTCCATTTTCTGTTGGTGATATCTTGAGTATACGAACTCGGATTGACTTGAAACTTGGATCGTCGGTTCCCACGGCTTTGCTTGACGTGCCTTATCAATTGTAGCCCGATCCGGACTTGAACAAATTTCATCGATATCCATAGCGATCCTTGTGTGTAACCGATTTCTGAGACGATCTGTCACCGGTATCTAGTCAAGTCCTTGGTGTCACGGCCTTGCCAAAAGGCGGGATAACAGTAATCTCTTTTTAGTTTTTGTTTGTCGAGTCCTGAATAATCGTGTTAGGGCCACACGAATTTGAACCAAGTTATGCTATCGCTTGCTAGTTTTTGACCTGGACTGCCATTGCTTGTCATGATAGACCGAATTTTACTCTATAACTTCCCAACATGCCTTGAAGTGGTATATAGATGTCGCTAGACAAGTTTGAGAACGTTTTCCAGCAACTTGATGGATCACTAGCGATTCATAGTGATGGATCGCTAGCGATCCTACCACTTAGCAATTTTTTTCTTGTGCAACCCTTCTGTTTAATCACTTTGAGCCAATCCATATCAGCTCCCACTTGCTTTTCGCGACCTAATCTTTCAACCTCTTGTGATCCGAGCTGCTTTGAGTGATTCAATCCACCGTCTCCAGCGATTCGCCTAAACTTCGACCAAGCTTCCATCAACACCGCCGATTTGCTTTGACATTGACTCCAAAACTTCGCCACCGCTGCTTCGCCGTCGTTTCCAGTCCCTAGCCTAGCACGTTCGCTTGCATAGATCGCTGCCGATCCCACTAACTAGGTTGCCAGACCAATAACTTTGATCCTCCTTTTCTCTTGATTACTGATTCAAGGTGGGTTTGATGATTATGGTGTTCATTTTTCGATTTGGCAACGAAGTTGCATTCGTGATGTTCGTCGTGGAAATTCCAAGTCGATCGCAATTTTCAGGAAGAAGATAGTAAACTGAGTCTTGAGTTCCTTGCGAAACGACATTCGGGTTTTGTCCCGACGCTTGACATGCTTTGTTATCTTTGTCCTGAAAATTGAAATCGACTTGCACAGAGCTATATTGCCGATATAGCATGAGGCATCGCGAGTTGGCCTTAGTCCTTCCAGAGGTCTTGGATTAATCTTGATTTCTTTTGCACACTCGGTGTTCCTGTATTGAGGAGAATTTTTCGCATCACTTCGGACAATGGATCCATTACCGATCGTTGATCGATAACGGGTAAGTGTAGAAGAAGTAATTCCAAAAAGAAAGCGATACGGGAAGTCCTTTTCCCTTTCAGCTATGAGTGTACTATCTACACGGGATAGAGCGTTTGTAGTGATCAGGACACCGAGCCCACCACCGATAGATAACATAGTGCACTCACCTCGGTACATACTTGAAATCCGACATGTCAGCATGAACCATCATTTCTTTGGAATTTAGGTGTAGTAGGGGGAATTCTGATTTTAGAATAGAATTACCTAACCATTTCGGACGCAAGTGTTGTTGTTTAGAATGAAGCACCCGTCTTCTCACCATAAGTCTAGCGGTGGAAGTCCTGTGCTTTCGGAGGCCGAGTCATCATCTATTGCCCCTCCTTCTTCTACTTTATAGGCTGAATATGGCCAGCTAGTTCCATCGGTCCGGTCTTGGATTGAACTCCTCCTAATTTTAGAGTTCTTCACAATCCGCCGAAGAGAACCTCCTCCGTGATTTCTGCTAAAGTCTTGCACAACATTTGCATGTAGCATGGCATTCCGAAGGAAGACGTGCGCCTCCTAGAGAAAGATGAATTTTCACATATGTCGCCTCCGAGATATATTGCTTGTCATCGGTATATGTGCCTGAACAGAGCATTGACCCCCTTCAATGACTTTTTTAGAGAAACCCTCTCGAACTTGGGAATCGCTCCATTTCAGATTCATCCCAAGGATACGCTATTCTAACCTGTCTGCACGTTCTTTACATGCAGACTCTCAACCGTGCCCTGAGCTTTGACGAGTTAAGATTTTATCTCGTTCAGAAGAAGTGACGAGTGTCCATCCTTGGTTGTGATTGTGGCCCAGAAAAACTGTAAAATTGTGTTGCGACTGTAGAGCAATTTATCTCAATTCAAGACTTGATACTTCTTTGTTAGGTGTCCTAAGAGATTCAGTCTTCTCTGGACAACAGGGGGTAAGTTATTTTCCTTACTTATAGAGATCCGATATGTTGCTACGGAATTTCTAACGTGTCAAATACTTCCTACAGTTATTTCGAGGCTGAATAAGGACTTATCTCTCGACGAAACATTCTGAACCCTGAAGGCTGTCGATGTTGAGGAGAGATCAGTTAAATTATTGTTAACAAATGAGAACCTGCTTCGGTATGGGCCGTTGCATCCAGGGAAATCTGCAGTCCCAGTTGAGGTCCCATCCCCTTCTCGATCGAGGATACATACGTGATCCACTTCTTCATCTCATGGTTCCAAAGAGGGTGTTTTTCAAGAGTGGGAAGGCTTGTCCAACGAATCGGCTGGGGAGACTCACGAGTGAAAAGATGCAGCGACCGAAGCCAGTTGCCCGGCTAGAATGCCCTCGATTCCGGAAGAAGAGGAAGAGGAGTTCAATCAAAGAGAAGGCAAAGCCACGATAGACATAGAAAAGGAGGAGGGTGAGATTAGGAGAGTAGTGTTGAGTCCTCCTCTAGTGACGACGATGATTTTTATGTAGAATCTGATGATGGAGGTTCTGAATCATGCGACGAGACTCTAGGGATGAGCCTCGTTGTTCTAAGCTCGCCTACCCCAAACAGGAGTGGTAAAGATGATGTTCCAGAAGTAAGACGACGTAGGAATTCTCCGATTAAAGATGGTGGCATAGACTTCGGAGATTTGAGCAATGTTAATGTCGATTTTTGCGCGCTCATGGGGGAAGACTTCAAATTTGAGGAGGTGTCTCTTCGTTAGGGCCATGTTGCGCTCAAAGTTAGTCTGATTCTTTCCACGACGGCTGCCCAATCTAGTTTGTGACGTCGTTTTTGGTTCTCCCCCAAACACATTACATGTTTCACTAGGGTTACACTCACTTATACACATATTTTTCATGCATATTCTTCGTTTCTAAAGCCCTTATTTATCCTTCATGTCAGGTAAAAAGAGAGGACGCGACCTTTATGACGATCTTGAGGAATTTACCGACTCTCAGCATTGGTTGAAACGATCTTCCGGTCATCACCAGCCTTGCGAAATAGTAGAGGAATGGAGAAGGGGAAAAGATTCAGAGGTTGAAGCTCATCGCCGAGACAAGAGGGAACGGAGTCGAGTGTACAAGGGCGTATACGAGAAAAGAAAGACTTTCGACTAGCGAGAGGAGCCATATAAAAAGTCAAAAGTTGATCGTGGTTCTCATTCTTCGGAACAATTGGCCATCGCTCTGGTACCCGCTTCAATCGGTCCTGAAATCCCGGTCTCTTCTATCTTCGTTCCATCTTCGTCTCAAGTTCCCTAATCTTATATGGCGCTTGCCTCCGGTTCCTCACACCCGCACTAGAGATATGTCTATGTTCTTCCGTCTGGTTCTCCCAAGCTTGAACCAGCGCTCCACGGGTGGTATTATAGGGGAGTTAAACTTGATCGTGATCTTCATTTTGTTCGAAGAGATACATACGTGCCCCACCTTCAAGCAATCCAAAATGATTTAGAGTAGGAAGAGAGGTGGGAGAAATTGTGCAAACAACCACGGACACGAACCGCAATAACTATCAAAAATCATCTCCTTTGAATCGGAGAAGGATGATTACGAAAAGGCGTTAGTGGAACGTGATGCCAAAGTCAAGCGGTTGGAAGAAGAAAGATACATGGCGCTTCGAGAATGCGAGAACATCGCTGGCTTACTGAAAGAGCTAAAAGAGGCTCATGAGAGAAAAGAGATCGTCTATAGGGATGAAATTAAGAAGGCTCATGCAGAAGAAGCCAAGTGAAAAGAGGAGGTGGCAGCTTGTAGCGCAACAATTGAGGCCTAAATGAAGACCATTTCCGACCATTACCTTATCATAGTGGGGCATAATAAAACGATTGCATAATATGAATAATTCGTGAAGTCGCACGATAAAACCATCTATGACCAGGCTGAGACGATCGCCATGCTCCGGGATCGAGTTGCGCAGCTTAGCGCCGATAAAGTGCGTGTCGAAGTTGAGAAGGCCGCAGTTACGGTGGATTATTTTGAGCTTCAGAACGACTTTGAGGGAAAGAGGGAGAATATGGATGAGACCATCTTAAAATTTTATGTCAACTCCCTGCTTCACCAGGGGAGTCTCAGTTACTTGGGCCCTAAATTCCTGCTCACTCTCGCCATGGTTTGGGAGGAAACCTTGACCTGTTTCCATGATAGCAGGGATGTTTACACCGAGCGAGAGCTAGGGAGCGCTTATCTCAATGAAGAATCAAAGAAAGCGTTGCTAGAAGGCCGGTAGATTTTGCGAATTGAAAGGGAGAAGGAAGCTGCTGATGCTGCTACGACAACGACTGCCAAAGCGTTGCCGGTGCCTTTTATTTTCGGTCCCAACGAACCATCGGGGCAGCTCTGCGATCCACCAACAAGTTTTGGGCTTGAAGCTTCTCCGCGGGTTGTGGAACCGTCCAAGGAGGAAGAGGGCAGTGAATATGAGGTTGACATTCTAGGTCACTTCTCTGGTGCAGGTAATCTCCTTGTCTCTCCCTAGTTCAAGAACTTTCAACTCATGCCGCAAGAGCAGGATGAACTTAACGCTTTCATTTTTTATCTTATAGGTTCGTCTTCCTTATCCGCTGTGCCACCTTTTTCCTCGGTGCCTGGACCTGTCGCTATTTCAACCGCGTTCGTGCTCGTCTCTGTAGCTGCTCAGGTTGCCGTGTCCGCGGCTCACAGCCGGGGCCAAAGTCCGAGAAAATCGCCGCATTACATGGCTTAGATGATACTTTCGTATCTTTGGAGCATGACTTCACGGCGGCCGAGATTCGAGAGCAGGAGATTCAGATAAAGCAGCCGTGCAAATCTCAACCACAATTAGTTGCCATCAAGAAGGAGAAAGTTAAAGCGATAAAGTCCTCTAAGAGCTCTAGCATATCTCGGAAGCACAAGACTAAAGGGGAAACTTCTGAGAAAGTTAAAGAGCAGGAAGAAGACATCAGCACCGTGGAAATAGTTGACATTACCAGCAGTGATACCACTCCTGGGGTGAAGCAGAAAATGCAAACAAAAGGCGGGAAAGGGAGTGGCAGAAAAAGACGTTGAGAAGCTTGAACGGTGGTTAATCTGCTTTTGTTGAGTCATTTTGTGTTGTTTTGTTCAAGTGCAGAGTCTGCACTTACTGCTTTTGTTGCGTTGTCTGTACTTTTTTTCTTTTGTTGGCCTATATTGTGTGGGTAAGGCCCCCACATTTTGACTTTGTACAGAAAAGAGTTATAAGTAATACATTGCTGATATTTTTACTGTAACTTCACTTGTCTGCTTATCTGTGTTCTGTGACCTTATATCTACTTTGCTTACTTCTATTTTATTTTATATAGTCCTGTGATTACTGCCAAAATTCTTTTTTGAAGTAACAGAGCTACTACCAAAATTCTTTGTTTGAAGTAACAGAACTTGTGAAGTACTTTTGTTTTTGTTTTTGAGCATTTCTACTTAAGTACCGGTGTATGCCCCTCGATTCACATGGCTGTTTACTTCGAACACTTGGCAAACGACCGATGACTTATGGTTCGAATAGTCTGCATACCAAAACATAGAATAACACTAAGTTGTGATTTGATTTTCTATAAGTTTCACAATTTTAGTATATAGTTTGCGTTTTTTATGCAATTCGGGAAAGTGTGTAACATATATATGTTAGAAATGTGCATAATAATGTAAATTGAGTGCAGAATATGTAGTTATAAGATTAACTATTAAAGAATTCAGAAACACTCTTCATGTAAACGAATGATTTTTTGCAAATTTTTGGAAGTTAAATCACTTATCACTCCTTAAGAACATGAGTAAATACTTATGCACATTATTTCTTAGTAGTTTTGGAATCTCCAAACACGTGCTGCATTGCTTAGTGCATGCACATTGTATGAGTTAACTATAGATAGCTAAACGCTATCCACGTTAAATGTTATAGTTAATCATTGGGTGTCAGTAGTTGGTATTTTCTGCCGGTTTGTAGCACTTCGATTTTGTTGGATTCGCGCCCGTTACTCTCGATAATGGGAGTGGGTTGATCCTCGCAATTCCTGTGATGAATAATTTTCCCGGTATTGCCAGGGCAATTCCGGTACTTAAAAGTGTGCGCGGCTTTATGGGATGTGCGACTTTTGATACTTCTCAATGTTGCCTATCATCGGGCAATGTGAGGAGTTTATGTTTTAAGAGCGTGATTTCATGGCTCAAAAATTTATTGCACGGCTTATGGGATGCGGGCTTTTGATGCTTCTAATTGTTGCATATCTTCGGGAAATTGTGTGGAGTTTATGGTTGAAGAGCTTGATTTCATGGCTCAAAAAGTTAGTGCGCGGCTTATGGGATGTGTGGCTTTTTATTCGAGCCTTCCCGATATTGCCGGGGCAACACCGGTTCTAAGAAGGCGGGGATCGGGTTCCTCCGATCGAACTGTTTGAGTCGATTTGCTTCCGTCTACCTAGGGAGTAAGCGGAGCATACTTGAGCATGATTCCACTTTCTCAAGTATCAATTGAATGGTTTTGAGTCGATTTGACCCCGTTGACTCAGCAGGTTACTATTATGAACACAGTTTTGTTGGTTCAAAAAGCGAATTAATTTTATTGAGAAAAATTGGGCAAGTTTTTGCTTATTTACAATGCCTCCGGCATCCCGAGATGGCTTATCTGCTGAAAAATAGAAAGTACATAAGGTAGATTTCAGGTGAAGTTGCGACGCAGCGATTCGCTGTTCCACGCTCTGGGAATTAGGATTCCGTTGACGGTTGTCAGTTTGAAAGTTCCGTCCCTTAGCTTTTGGTTGATCATATATGGCCCTTCCCAGTTTGGTTCGAAGGGTCCCGACATGGGATAGACTCGTTTGAGGACAAGGTCTACCACTTCGAAGGTTAGGTTGTGAACTTTGGAGTTGAAGTATCGCACGACCTTTTTTTGGTGGGCAACAGTCCTCAACTCGGCTTCTTCCCTCCTTTCGTCAATCATATCCAGTGATTCGAGTAGGAGCTGCTCGTTTTGCTTCTGATTAAAAAAATTTCTTCGTTGAGAGGGGACTTCTAGTTCTACAGGAATCGTTCCTTCTGAGCCATATTCCAAGGCGAACAGAGTGACCGGTTGCCGCTTTGTGGGTTATTTTGTAAGCCCATAGTGCGAGTGGAAGTTCATCAAACCAGCTCCCTTTCGCTTTAGATAGTCACTTTTTGATAGTGGACTTGATAATCTTGTTTATTGCTTCCACTTGCCAGTTTGCTTGTGGATGAGCGACTGTAGAAAAGCTCTTCTCAATTCGGAAGCGTTTGTAGAAGTCTTTGAACTCAGTGCTTTCGAATTAGGTCCCGTTATCAGTGATGATTTTCTATGGCATGCCAAACCTGCAAATAAAGTTTTTTGTAACAAAATTAATGACTTTCTTTATGGTAGTGGTGTCCAACGGTTCCGCTTTGGCCTATTTCGTGAAATAGTCAATAGCAACTATAGTATATTTAGCCCCTTCTTTAGCTATTGTCAATAGACCAATCAAGTCAATTCCCTATATTGCAAATGGCCACGGGCTGACCATCTGTGTTAACTTTGTTGAGGGAGTTCTTTTAATTTTGCCAAATCTTTGGCAACGATCACACCGTTTGGCGTAGTCTACTGCATCGCGGTTTATTGTAGGCCAGAAGTACCCGTACCGGAGAACTTTCTTTGCAAGGGTTTGCCCCCCAGTATGGTCTCCGCATTTTCCTTCGTGCACTTTCTTCAGGATTCATCGAGCTTCGTCATAGGTCACACATCTAAGAAGGGGGGGGTTGAGAATCCCCTTTGGTAGAGTGTTCCATCCTGTATTACGAATCGCGACACCTTCCAGAGAAGCTTTTTCCATTTATTCCGATCATTTGAAAGGATCTCCGTATGTAAGTAGTCCTTGATTGGCCTCAGCCATGTTTCTGATTCGGTGGTGGTCTCGAGAATGCAATCGATGTCCATTTTGTCTATACTCGGGGCAGTCAGAGTCTCAACCGGGACTAGTCCCAACGATTGAGCTTTTCCTGAGCTTGCCATTTTAGCTAAGTAGTCAGCCTTGGTGTTTTGCTCCCGCGAAATATGAGTTATGGTATAATGTTCAATGTCACTCAGCAACTCTTGTACTTTAGATTGATACGGGGCAAGGTTGTCCCCTCGAGCCTGGTACTCACCTTTTATTTTGCAGACAACTAGTTGGGAGTCGCTGTAGATGTGGACGGACTTTATTTTGAGTTCTTTCACAACTTTGAGCCCTGATATCAATGCTTCGTATTCCGCTTCGTTATTTGTTGCAGGGAATTCCAAGCCCAAGGCGTAGCAAATCGCTTGTCCTTCAGGGGTTTCAAGTACTAACCCGCCCCCAAATAGAGGTTGTTAGATGCGCCATCAACAAAGAGTTTCCATTGCGTCTCCACTTCTGACGGTGTTTCTTCTTCGACATCCCGTATGGTAAACTCGGGGATGAAATCTGCCAGCGCTTGCCTATTGATAGCCTTTCTCGTATGGTAAGTAAGATCATATTGGCTCAGTACTATGTTCCACTAGAGAAGTCGTTCGAAAGTTTCGGGTCGGTATAGTACTTGCTTCAGAGGCTGATCAGTTAGCACTTTGATTAGATGTTCTTGGAAATACGATTGTAACTTCCTAGATGCAATCAAGAGGCAATATGCTAGCTTTTCCAGCTTTGGGTAATTTTCCTCGGCTTCGGTAAACCGCTTGCTAATATAATATATGGGTCGTTGGATTTCGCTTCTTCATGAACAAGGACAGCGCTCAACGCATGTGGTGAGATTGCTAGGTAAATGAATAGGTCCTCTCCGTTCATTGGCTTTGATAGGATTGGCAGGGCTTACATGTGTCGTAGCAATTCTTCAAATGCAGTTTGACATGCTTCACTCCATTCGTAGTTTTTCTTTCCTTTCTTTAACGCACCAAAGAACGGTATGCACTTATCGGTTGCTTTCGAGATAAATCGGCTTAGTGTTGCGACCTTCCCATTCAAGCTTTGCAATTCTTTCTTGTTCTTTGAGGCTTGAACTTCTCGTAGGGTAGTTATTTGCTCTGGATTATCTTCAATGCCCCTGGCACTTTCTATGAATCCTAAAAACTTTTCGAAGGCTACTCCGAAGTGACATTTGAGTGGATTGAGTTTCATTCCATACTTCCACAGTATTTCAAACATTTCAACAAGGTTATCCTGGTTATTGGCAGCTACTCGCGATTTGACCAACATGTGATCCACATAAAGCTCCATGGTTTTCCCGATTTAACGCTTGAACATGGTATTTACTAATCTTTGGTAGGTTGCCCTAGCAATTTTTAAACCAAATGGCATTACCCTGTAGCAGTATAGTCCCAGATCGGTGATGAAACTGGTGTTTTCTTGATCAGGTTCGTGCATCAAGATTTGGTTGTACCCTGATTATGCGTCCATAAATGATAGCAATTCGTGTCCCGCCATCCCATCCACAACCTGGTCAATTTAGGGCAGGGGGAAGCTATCTTTTGGGCAAGCCTTGTTTAAGTCCGAGTAGTCGATGCAAGTTCGCCACTTCCTATTGGACTTTTTGACTAAGACCGTGTTAGATACCCATTCAGGATAAATTGCATCATGGATAAAATCGTTGGCTATTAGCTTGTCAACCTCTTCTCTTAACGCCTTGGACCGTTCAGGGCCCAGGCTGTGCCACTTTTGCTTTACTGGTGTGAACTTGGGGTCAATGTTGACCACGTGGCATGCGATTTCTGGTGATACCCCACACATATCTAAATGCGTCCAAGTGAACACATCCAAGTTGGTGCAAATAAATTTAGTATGTTCCAATCGCATCTTATTTGCAAGATGGGATCCAATCTTCAAGACTTGTTGGGTCATCCATATCGATTGGGACAGACACCATCAATTCTGCCGGTGCCGCCCGATCCTCCCCTGAACTCTTCTTTCTAAGGTCCAAAGCCTTGTCGAATCAGCTATGGTCCCCGAGCCAGGGGCAGCTCTATAGTTGCTATTTAGAAGGTTCACGAATGTGGAGAGTTCTCCGCACATCCTTCCTCTTTTCACTTCTTTTAGATTCACATAAATCTGCAATGTAACATTCTCTGGTGGCGCATTGATCTCCCTTGACCACCCCAATTCCATTTGCCATTGGGAACTTCATGGTAAGGCACCATTGGGCTAGAGCGACTGTGAAATCAGCTAGGGTGGGTTGTCCCAAGAAGGCGTTATACGTGGAAGTTTCGTCCATAATTACAAAGGTCTGAATGAGGGTGACTCTTCGATCACCCTCTCCAAGCTCCACTGGCAAGTCAATCGTCCCCACGGGTTGTTTTCGTTCGCTAGTAAACCCTTGGATTTTTATTTGGCATGCACACACGCTTTTCATGCTGATCTTCATTTGGTCAAAGGTGTGTTTGAAAAGAATATTGACAGAACTGCCGCTATCAACCAATACTCGTCGAACTACAGCGGGTTCGATTCCTACTATCACCACCATTGGATCAAGGGTTGGAGCTTCGATCCCTTCAGTATCTTGGTTCTTGAATACAATGCCATCATTCAAAGTTTTCTGCTGCTTGGTTGGAGCCCCATCTTCGATTGTGAGACATGATTCCTTCCGAGCGTGCTTTAACAAACTTGCATACCGCTCCATCTCTCCCCAACTTCTATGTGCAGGATGTGGGCCTCCAGGCATCATTCCAATAATGAGTCTCTAGTCAGCTCACTTTGATCCCTCTTCACTAGTTCTAGCTTGGTTTCTTTGATTCCTAGGGGCTTGAGGAGCCACGGGCTGGTTAGGATTATGTGATTTTCTCACATATTGCTGAAGCTTGTTTCCCGAATCAGCTTTTCAATCAAGTTCTTTAGGTGGCGGCATTCGTTTGTATTGTGACCGTGCATCTCGTGGAAACGGCCGAACTTCCCTGAGCGCTTTTGTTGTTCAGTTGCTTCCTTCTTAGGGGGTTTCTTATATTCCTCAGTCCCCTATGTCGCGAGATAGATGTTTTCCAGTGTATCGTTGAGAGGGGTGTAATCATCAGGCATGAAGCCTTTAAGGCGTTTATTGTTTCCATTTCTCTTATTGGAATTTTGATTCTTCCTTTTCTAATTTCCATCTTTCCTTGTGTTTCCTTCAACATTTTCGAAAGCATTTATATTCTGATTCATCGCCATGTCACTTTGCCCTACATCCATCGCCATGTCACTTTGTGATTGAAGTCCTTCCTCGTAGTGGGTTGCTTCATTTTGATCCACTTCCCGTATTCAATTTCGAGATGAATGGCACGGACCAAGGTCACGAAAACCATATCCTCATTTGGATTGCTCACCTCTGTCACTATGGTATTGAATCGGTTTATGAAAGACTTCAGCGATTCGTTTCGTCCCTTGAATAGTCTGGATAGGAACATCACATCTTTAGGTTGCACGGTATGGAGCCTAAACTGATCGAGGAATCTTGTTGCTAGTTGGTCGAAAGTCGAGATGGATCTCAACAGAAGCCTAGTGAACCACATGGAAGCAATTCTTTCCAGAAAGATGGGAAACCATCTACACCGAACAGCTTCCGAAGCATTTCCTCCGTCCATGTACCAACTATACTTGTACAAATAGGGTTTTGGGTCTTTTGTCCATTCATAAGATGGAATAGTTGGCATCATGAACTTTTTCAGATATCGCTCATTCAAGATCTCATCAGTAAAAGGAGTCCGAATTGGTGTGGATCCACATTCATCATCTCTTCTATCTTTATTCTCGTCCATCAATCACATTACCATATCCATGATAAATGCCTCTAAGGTCCGGTAGTCCCGGGGACGCCTGTCTGTCACTATACAAAGTGTTGGCTTTGCAAACGGTCTTGGCGAGTGGGTTGAAGCCTAGGCTCTCCTATCTTTGGGAGAACCACTCCCTCGGTATCCCGTTGGTTTACGGTTGGCCTGACTACGGCAGTCTGGACATTTTTAGCATTATCGAATGTATTGGCATTTTCTTCCAACTTATCATCATTAAATTGTTCTCCATTTGAGTCGGAGAGGTCCATGGCTATATCCTCTCGTGGGGTTTTCGCCCCTTGATTCAAATTCAAAGTTGGCTATCTTACGGCGAGCGGAGTACTTGTATTTCCTTCTGCGTTGATTCCCATAGTTCCTGCTATCACCCTTTTTTGTGACTACTTCCCATTTCTTCTGTTTAGGACAGAAACTGTAGAATTTTCTCTTTCTATGACAGCTGCGGTTTAAGCCATAGTTCTTGGAGCAGGATTTGACTGTGAGGTTAAGAGAGCATTGAGCTTATCCATTAGTGCTCCCTGATTGCTTTACATTTTTTGGTTGATTTCATCAACCATTTTTTTCAACTCGTCTCTTGTAACGACTTCGTGTTGATTGGAGGATGCTGGCAACTGATCTCCTACGTTGGCACCATTTACTTCATTTTGTTGATGACTCATATCTTTTCCAACTACTACTGCCCCTATGGTCCTTCCAGAGGCAGTTCTCTTCCTTCCCTGAGCCATCAATTCTAAGCAACAGATTTTTCAAGTAATGATTGAGGATCTAACTTCTGGACCTACCTGATCCAAAGTAGATAGCTAGATCTGAACCCCGAGTTGGGTTCTCGGTGAAAGCACTAAAATGTTAATCCAAAAAATGGATCAGCACCCTGGATTGAGTGCGAAAGCACCAGCCCTGTTCTTACTGAGCAGTAATATAAAGGATAAATGTAAAAGAGTGAAAATAGAAAGAAGACAAGAAATTTTTTATAGTGGTTTGGCTGTTAATGAAGCCTACGTCCACTTTATAGTTTTTATTATTGAGTGATTGCTGTTACAAAGTTAATTGGATTACAAAACTCTTGAATATCCTTAGTTAGATCAAGTCCTCAGTGTCAGAGTTCACTGGAGAATCACAATGAACCCTTTGAATGAACGTTGTGAGGAAGGAGAGGAGTGAAGAAAGCTTTCTGCAGAGTTCCAACAACCAGTCCAGATGATCCAGTTTATGTTACAGGTAGGATTGTATTTATACAGGTTGGGGAGCTACTGGGCCAAGCCTGAAATAGACTGTGCTAAAGGATCATGTAATATGGATAAATTACTTGTACAGGATAATAAATAAGTAAGTAAATAATTAAAGCAGTAAAGAAAATGACACCGGAGATTTTTATACTGGTTCAAACTCCCGTTCTACGTCCAGTCCAAGACTCCTTCTGAAATTATAGCTAGCAACCCTCACTTAACCCGGAGGAACATGTATTACAACGCCTGAGCAACCGAACAGGACTTTAACCGCCTGAGCAACAGAACACGACTTTGACCGCCTGAGCAACAGAACATGACTTTCTTACAAAACTAGATTTAACTTGACTTTGTGTGTTCTAAATAACACGGATTTGTCACTTGTAGTACACCCTTCCTATAATCTTATCCTCAAAGTAGATGTGTATATTTGTGTGTGTATGAAGAATAGGAAGTATAATATTGCTTGAAGGGTTTGGAAATGAATACGTAAGCAATGATTGTATGAAAGCTTGTATATATTGAACTTAAGAATCCTAAGTGCTATAGATCAAAAGAGAATAGAAAATTAGGTGATTTGATTCTATAAATCTTGAGTGTATATATAGTGTGTGAGGAGATATGACTGCTAGAAATAGATATCTATCTAAATCTAAGAGATGCAACTTTCCATGAAGAAGAAACCTTTTGGTGAAAAGAAGTGTCTTTTGAAAAAAATGACAGTTGCAGTATTCAGTCGACTAAAGTTGCTTAGTCAGTCGACTAAATTTAGACGTGCACAAAAAATTTGCACAGTTTCAGTCGGTTGACTTAAGCAGTTCAGTCGACTGAATGTTGTATATTAAAAAAAAATTCAAACGGCATCAATCGACTGAATACTGTTTTTCAGTGCACATAAAAACTTTGAGTATATATATATATATATATGAAAATTTATAAAATGTATGCAAGTTTCGTAAAATGAATTTGTGACTGATGAGCTTTGAGGATGGATTTTAACAAAATTCTATACTATACTTTTTACTTAAAGACTCTAGTTACATTAATATCAATACGAACCATATTTGAGTTAATGAGTTTGGATTTTCCGTAGTCGTTGATTCGTGAAGAACTTTCGTCTCTTGTCAGCATTCAAAACCTTATGATCCAACATTCTCCCCCATTTTGATGATGACAACTCCATTTGCTACGAGTGAATCTTTGACATGATTTTGTCAAAATATCTCTCCCCCTAAGTAATATGCTTCCAAATTTTATATTGTATTCTTCCCCTGAATCTATGCTATATTTCCTGTAAACAATTTATGTTTTTCTCCCCTTTGTCATCGACAAAAAGGAGAGTACTCAAGGTATATGGTAGTTAAACTACGGGTAATATAGTATAGGAACACACATATATATGAAACTGAAACTTAGCACATAACATAGAAATAGAACAGTCACACCATATGAGAATATTGATACAACATGACATTGTTTGTACCAAAATTGGGCACAACACTCTTCGGAAGTCTTTGAAGAGATAAAGTGAAGAAATTAAATGGAAAAAGAGGAATTATCTAACAAAAACTCCAAATTTCAAAAATGAGAATAATTAAAATGTAGGGAGACACAAGAATTTAGAGTGGTACGGCGTATTGCCTATGTCCACTATGAAGTAGTTTGCTTTAGTGATCTTTCTTTGATGTTTACAATTGATTTCAGCAAATTACAGCGAATAACAATGATTTGCAGCAGTGAAATTCGTTGGAGATCTCAAAGAGGAAGAAGAACCCCTTTTCTGTTGGCTTTGGGGGTCTATTTATAGGTGTAGGAGGCTGGTATTTCGCTCAGATCTTGGGAGACCCTCTCTGGTACGTGACCAGGCCCGCACGCCCAAGCCCGTGAAGTTTCGGTCCGATCCGTGATCGATACAAATAGATTTCGTATCAATCAAGATTTCATCCAATGGAGTCGAAATTTGGCGTGGACATTCCTTAGCATGCACGTAGTCTTCTGTGAAAATTTCATAACATTTGGACTTGTAGATTAGGAGATATGATCGATACGAAATGAGATTCTTGGCTGCTGTTTGGTTCGACTCGCTTCTGTTTCGACTCGCTTCCGTTCGACTCGGTGACATTGCGCTTGCGTCTTTGGATCACTTTGTCTTTGATGCTGTCTCGAGCGAGTCGAAATGTACATCAATTGAGCGAGTCGATGTGTGCCCAGATTGAGCGAGTCGAAGCATGCACTGGTCGAGCGAGTCGAAATGGAGCATCCTGAGAGATTCGAGCAGTGGCTTCGCCAATGGAGTCGAAGTTGATGGAGTCGAACAGTGGTTCGAACGGAGCGAGTCGAAGGAGTCATTTCTGGTGGATGCGAAGCGAGTCGAAGTAGGCATCTGAGGGATGCGAAGCGTGTCGAAGGGAGCGAGTCGAAGGGTGATTGGTTTTCATCCAATTTTGTATCGTTCATAACTTGAGCATATGAACTCGGATTGACTTAAGATTTGGAATGTTGACTCTCATGGCATAGCTTGTCATGTCCTACCAATTTTGGCTCGATCCAGACTCGGACAAAATTCATCGATATCCATAGTGAGCCTGTGTATAACTGATCTCTAGGACGGGCCGTCATTGGTTACTAGTCAATTCCTTGGTGTCACGGCCTTGCCAAAAGGCAGGATAACATTTGCCCCCCAAAGTACGTCTTGTGAAAACATGACGTGCTTTGAAGTGCTGCAATCTTCATTCTGAATAGTCATCGTCTTTTTGATGAAAGCTGTAATCTTCGACTGTTTTTTCTTGAAAATGCAAGCTGTTGACGGTCAACTGCTGTACCTTGTATTATTGCGACTGATTGCTGTATGCCAGTGGTTACCCGTTTGTTGTTGTAATCATTATTGGATGAGTTTCTGATTCCTGAAAATCTGGAATACTGAATATTAGTCCGACATTCATGCATATATGTTAACCTGACTCTCGTTGACGTTTGTACGTCCACGAGTCGTTGTCAGTTTATTTTATTTTTGAATTACGCATCGATCCTCTCCTAAACCGATGTGAAATTCGCTGCAACAACGCTCGATGGTTGCTTTTGAATGTTCCTTCGCAACGACCCTTCCCTGAATTGATGTGAAGGGTTGAAACATCGAAGATGATTTTCATTGGATTTATGGATGCGGAGTAAGTATGTCGAGTTGACGGAGTTGGCCTCTGGAAGCCATGATTTGATGGATTTAAGCTGTTTGTTCGACTCGGTCTTGGATTCGAGCTGCATAGGAGTCGGAGTCGAAACACACAGGAGACAGAGGAACGATTCGAAATGCACAGGAGACAGAGGAGTGAGTCGAAATGATGGCTTGTATTGCTGCATCGAAGATGGAGTCGAAGACAAGCGATGCGAAGGAGAGTTTTGTATCGACGCCCTAGAGAGGGAGTCGAAATGCGTGTTCGAAACCACCGGGATACGAAACGTTTATTCCCTCTGCTTTCGAGTCCATATAAATACTTTGCACTTAGCCGTTTTTTCACTTTTTACTTTTCGTTTCCCTGCCTTACTCTCGCATCGCTCTGAGACTAGACAACAAAGGATAAAACAACTTTGCCTTCGAACCGATTCATACCATCAATTATTCGAACTAATCTGACAGATCTAGGTAATTCATTAAGCGAATCCAACGTGTGAACGATGAGACTCGTTTCTTTAGCACCAAATCAACCTGAGTCGTGATCGATCGAGAGTTCCATGGCCTTAACTTCGTGTCGATCTGGAGTGGGGGTTTCGAGAGGATGAGGCGGAGGCCTTCGCATCGATCGATGGTGGAGCTTCGCATCGAGTCGAATGCTTTGAATCTATGGATCGATATGAAGGGGCTGTGTCTGATCGATTTGAAACGATGGCCTTCGATCGAATCAAAGTGGGTGGCTTTGGAGCGATTCGAAGTGGATGGCTTTGGATCGAGTCGAAGTGCGTGGCCTTGAGAGCGAGTCGAACTGTGTAGTCTTGGAAGCGAGTCGAACTGCGTAGTCTTGGAAGCAAGTCGAACTGCGTAGTCTTGGGAGCGAGTCGAACTGGAGGTTTTGGGATCGAGTCAGAGTGTTGTGCTCCGATCGATTCAAAATCCTTAGCCCTTTGATCGAGTCGAACTGGCATTCCAACCTTTAGATCGAGTCTGACTCATACGCACACGACCATAACTTATTGATGCGTACACGGCTCTCGTGAGCAATACCAACTGAACATTTTAAAAAATCTGAAATTTTCTGCACATTTGAAGAATTGACTCCGACGAGCTTCAAACCTGCATAACTGGACTTAATAGTTTCACCGCATATCTGTCTTCCTATCGAAGCTCGTCAATGAAACTGGAACTTATCGAACTAATAACAAATTTTAACTTGGAGTGATAGTTAATAACTGGATGGCACGGTTGCGACGGTCAGCGATGACGGTCCTTCCGACTGAATTCCGAAGTCTCGTCGTTTTCATGTTTTCCTCAATCCCGTAGATCTCTTCAAGTGATATACAATACTGCACTGCACATCACATTCACACACTTTACACTAGGGGATGCACGAGCGTTATTGTCTGTTTAACAATGATTTTTCATAAGCTAGCTATTCATGGAACCCTCAAGTTCACAGCAGCAGTAACTCCCGAGTTCTATTCCTCCAACCATAGAGATACCAGTTATTGAAGCCGAAGTTATAGACCCAGCTCCGGATGATCGTCCGGGTGCCCGGTTTATTTGTAATCCTCAAGATTCAGTGCCGTCGGGTATCTCCGAAGATATGCTAGGTCGGATTTTCTTGAGGCACGGTTTGTCGCTCGACGACATGCTACTTCCTAGGCCAACTGACAGGCCGCACGATCCATCGGAAGGGTTTACTGCTTTCAACCGTCACGCTTGAATAGTGGGGACACTCCCTCCCTTCAACCAATATATAAGGGAGATGTTATCGTTTCTTGGTATAGCTCCATCTCAGCTACATCCCAATGGGTATGCCTTGTTGAACATCACCTTTGTCATGTTCATGGAGATCCTCTTTCGACCGCCGAAGCCGATCGAAATCAGATATTTATTCAACGTCAAGAGCCGTGGTGACAGCCCTTCTTTCACCTTCCTGGAAGCGGTCAGAAACTGTCACATTGTATTGGGCTCCTGGGGAAGGCTAAGTTATTATAAAACCGAATGGTTCTACGTTCGGTGCCCCCCTGGATTCGCTAGGCGGTGGTTGGATAGACGTAAGTGTTGCCCTTTCCCTCTTGAATCATTGAGATATTAGTAACTGACTTCAAAACTGACATACATTTCCTTTTTTATAGCTGCAATCTCTCGTCCTGACGGCGCATACTTCAGAGAGCTTGTTCGGATTCTTCAAGCGTTTCCGAGCGAAGAGAGGCATATCGACTTGGTCCTGTCTGACAGAATTTTGAGGACTGTCGGGATGATAGAACGGAGGCAGAGCATACATCTGGAAGGGACACATAGAGTGGTCCCGAGGAAACGGGTGAAGCGCAAAGCGCCCGTAGTCGTGATAACCGAGGAAGTTGATCCGGAGAGAACGCCTACCGATACCGAGCTCCCGGTCAGGCCTTCTTCCGATGTTCAAGATTCCGGAGGTAAAAGAAAAGGCAAGGCTGTTGCTCAAAAACGCTCTAAATCCGAGAGATTTAAATTCGTGGTCGTGTCTTTGCCCGTCCCGGGGATTAGAATTGCGGAGGCTTCTCCCCCGCCGGCAGAGAATCTTTTTGAAGGGCTTGTCGATGTTCCGATTCCGGATTTTGTGTCGTCTCAACACGACACCGGGATGGAGGAGCTTGATATCGCTCTTGAACTGAGCGAGTCGTTTGCCACGAGTGCGGCCAACATTTCCGGTTGGTCGGGGGGTTGCACATGCATACACTTCACTACACTGCATGATTCATGACTGTAAATCGACCAACTCAAGAAGTCGCTAACTCTTTCTTCGTTTCTTATTCTCATGTACTATGTCCGAAAGAGGATCGATGCTCGGGAATCTTCGCTCAGCCCGAAAAGCTTCTGGTTACTAGGATTGCCGCAGGAGGGATTCAGATAGGGATCGCGATCGCGAATACTCTAACCAGGACAAGTACGGGCGTGACAAAGAGTATAGACATCGATCCAGATCACGCTCTCCTCCTCCTAGACTTCCGTCTCCTCCTCCTGTTCAAACTTCAAATCCACCAGAGCCTCCTCGTCATAGGCCGTCTTCTCATGCTTCTAGGTCTGAAACTCATCTTCAGAGAGTCGAGACCATGGCCTCCATGATTACAGAGTAGGTCCCAACTGACCCCACAGGAGAAGGGGCCCTTAAATTGGCTCGGATGAGGAAGGACTTTCTGAACATCTGTTTCGACGGTTATGTCTTCCCACCACACTTAAATAGAATTCCATCAGGGGTGGAAAACACGGTGCACGATTTCGTCCACGACATATACACCCAGTACCGAGAGTGGGCAAAGGCCGCCGAGAAAGCTTCCAAAGTGGCCTTTGAGCGAACCAAAGCACTCGAGAAGATGGAGACCGAGCTCGCAAAAAGGGATCGGACTATTCAGGTACTCACCGCTGAGTCCGAGTCTTCTCGGAAATCTGAGATTGAGGCCATAAAAAAGGGTGACGAAGCGAAGGCGGCAATGGAGAGGTTGGGACAGACTCACGTTGCCTTGGTGGAGGAGATGGGTCACCGGAATACTACAGTTACCGCTGAGCGGGATGCGGTGGTCAAGGAACTTAATGAACTTAAGGCCAAATTTGCCGACATGGCCAAGGAAAAAGATGACGCGAACAACGCAGCCCAGGAGACGTGCGAACAAGCTGTCCTGCTCAGGGACGAACGGGATGCGGCCGTGGCTAAAGTCCACAAGGTGGAAGCTGTGGTGGAGGAAAAAGTGAAGTTGGCCGAGTCCAGGCTAGAGGCTGACATCGAAGACCTTCTTGTTGTCTACAACGCTAACGTGCTGAGGCACAGGGGTCTAGCCTGGCTCGATGATTTTCCGACACATCTCTATAATGCTTGGGGCCGACTGGTCGAGGAGGAGAAGGAGGCGCATCAGTGCGAGTCCGTGGATGAATTCGAACTCGAGAATCACATTCTGACTGAGGATGAAAAGAAGATTCTCCACGAGTCGATGATTCTGCGTGAGAAGGAAAGACTAGGCGCCCAGCACTTTGAAGTGGGAGAGGGTTCTGGAGTTGACCACCATGAAGCAAGTCTTGAAGTTCCCGCGTCAACCCAGCCCGAATCCTCGTCTGCGGTCGATCCCTAAGCCGTTCCTGCTTATAATCCAGATCAACCGCAGAGGTCTTCGGCTGCAACGCAAGTCACCGATGCCGCTCTGCCGCCTACGAGTCAAACTGAGGAAGGTATTCTGAACATTCCACATATCTTTCTTAAATCGAAATCTTCGATCGAGTTAAGTTCTAGCAGTTTTCTCATTCTCTGTCCAGTGATCGATGCTGGCCATGCCTCCTGCTACTCAAGAGCCATATCAAACGCAGGAGGCTATTGCGACCAAAGCAACCACCATGAGTACAGCTGCCCCGCTTGACGATCTGCAGGGAGGTACAATTATGTTTGACGAGCAGCTAATGGATGAACTATTTTGTCGTCACGGCGATCCTCTTGCTGACTTGTCATCTGTCATGAGTGGAACTGATCCTTCTATAAGTTCTTCAATGCCGACTGCTGACGCCCCCAGCGGGGCTCGAGCAGTAACTGAAGAGGAGATGTTTGCTCAAATCGACGCTGAAATGGCAGCATCGACTCATGGTGGCAGTTTTGGAGGTTGGATGGCAGCACCGGGACCTGCTCCGCTTAGCATGATATCTCCCAGTGGTACTGTTTTCATTACCAGCATGCCCATTCCACCTTCTGTACTTGATCCTGTCCCTCCGACTCCGCCCGTAGGGAGCATTCCTATCCACTCGAGTTCGGAGGAGGATGTTGATATAATGCCATCGCCTGAAGACCAACCGCCGAAAAGAAAAGGTTCGAAGAGGAAGATTTGCGGTGGCTCCAGCGGGTCTACACCGAGAAGGAAGCCAAGGAAGAAGAAAGATTAAGCATGCTTCCCCGGTTCATTTTGACTTGCATTTTGTTAACCGTGTATAGATGCGGGTTCGGCCCCTGCTAGTAGGGATTTTTGGAAACTTGTACACGAACTTCTTTTACATAGAATAGAAATGAAACTTCTCTTTTTTGGCTTTTTTTTTGTCATTGTGTATTTGTCCAAGTGTTTCAATATCTGAAATGTACTTGTGAACTTTTAGCTTTCGAACCAAGTTTGTTTTTGTTCGCCAAGTTCGAAAACTGTGGACGTGGTTTGTGACCGGGGAGCGAGTTAAATTTTGACGTCGCATCGCTTCCGTCGATGGTTGATGCTTAAGTCTTGCCCCCTAGTCTTGGTGCCGCATTGTAAAACATCTCGACGATCGCTCCTTACTTGTAACATGTCGAGTCTAGTGCCACCGAACGGATGTTTGAGGCAAGCGGAGATTGAGTAATTCTTCCATGCTTGTTTGATTGTTGATGATCAAATCCGCACTTCGGGAATTCTCATTTGTTTATCGGTGGTTGGTCACGCCAGTTTGAGTTTAAATCATACGTCCACGCTCTGGGGACTTGGAGTTGATGTTTATACTCCGACTCGCGCTTTGGGAGATCGGAGTTGATGTTTATACTCCGGTTCGCACTCTGGGAATTCGGAGTTGATGTTTATACTCCGACTCGCACTCTGGGAGTTCGGAGTTGATGTTTATACTCCGCTTCGCACTTTGGGAATACGAAGTTGATGTTTATACTCCGCTTCGCACTCTGGGAATACGGAGTTGATGAAGGATTGTCGTGTATCAATCCTTTTTTGACTTTGACGTGATGGCTTGTCCCCGAGCTCGGGTTTCACTTAGCGAGTGATTGGTTGCACCGTAGTCACTCTCTATTTGAATAAATTCCACCGTATGGTGAAACTTAGCTCTCCATGCATAGTGATGGTCATATGAAGCATTTCAAGTAAATCACACCTCTGGCACGAAGAGATTGCATTTTATTGCTGAAATAAGAAAGTATGGCAAAGTCAGTTGCCTTATTACAAGTTCTAATTTCGAAATGCAGAAACAAATTGCGGAAAAGGAAAGTAAACTAAATGGATAAAGATAGCCTGTCATGTGTAATAGCGGTGAAGGCTCTCGCTATTCCAAGCTCTTGGCAGAGTAAGACCGTCGACGGTTGACAACTTGAATGTGCCATCTTCGAGCCTTCGTTCAATAACATACGGTCCTTCCCATGTCGGTTTCATATGCGAAGAAACCAGATAGATTCTTTTGAGGATGAGTTCGCCTAGTTCAAAGGTTCGCGGGCGGACCTTGGCGTTGTACAAGCGGGCGACTCGACTTCGATGTGCAGCTGCCCTCAAATCAGCTTCTTCACGCTTCTCATCTAGTATGTCAAGAGATTCAACAAGTAATATAGCATTTGTCTTTGGATCATAGTATGTCACACGATGAGAAGGTACTTCTAGTTCGGCCGGAATGACGGCTTCTGAACCGTAAGAAAGAGAGAATGGAGTGTGACCGGTCACAGTCTTGTGGGTTGTTCGGTAAGCCCATAAAGCCATAGGAAGTTCATTAACCCACTTGCCACCGACTTTTTCCAGTCGCTTTTTCAGAATGGATTTTATAACTTTATTAACTGCTTCGACCTGTCTGTTTGCCTGAGGGTGTGCAACTGCAGAGAATTTCTTTTGGATGTGAAATCGTTTGCAGAAATCTTTAAATTCAGCACTGTCGAATTGGGTTCCGTTGTCCGTAATAATGGTGTGCAGGAGACCGAATCGACATATGATGTTACGAACCACAAAGTTGATTATTTTCTTCGTTGTAATGGTAGCGAGAGCTTCGGCTTCGGCCCACTTTGTAAAGTAATCAACTGCGACGATGGCGTACTTCGCACCACCTATTGCCAGGGGTAGAGCCCTGATGATGTCGATGCCCCACATTGCGAACGGCCATGGGCTGACCATTTGCGTTATCTCGGTGGGAGGAGCCCTAGGAATTCAGGCATATTTCTGGCACCTATCACATTTCTTTGCATAGTCCAACGCATCACGATTCACGGTAGGCCAGTAATATCCGTAGCGAAGTATTTTCTTGGCAAGTGCTTGCCCCCCGGTGTGATCACCACATTCTCCCTCGTGCACATCGCGCAATACTTGTTTAATTTCATCGTGAGCGATACACCAGAGTAGGGGGACTGAGTACCCCCTTCTGTACATGAGTTCATTCTGGATGGTAAATCGTGAGGCCTTCCGAAGGACTTGTCTCTTTTCACTCCTGTGCTCCGGCAGGGTTCCGTGCTCAATGTAATTTCTGAGTGGGGTCATCCATGAATCCTTTTCGGCAACAGTTTCGCATACTCAGTTTATTTCTGTCCGGTCGATGCTTGGGGAAGATAGCGTTTCTACGGGAACGAGGCCCATTTGCTGAGCTTCACCTGTGCTGGCTAGCTTCGCCAATGAATCAGCCTTTTGGTTGCGCTCCCGAGGTATACAATAGATGGCGTAGTACTCAAACTGATTCAGTACTTCCTGAACTCGAGCTAAGTAAGCTACCAACCTTCGATCTCTTGCCTGATACTCTCCCCGTACTTGACACACAACCAATTGCGAGTTGCAATAAATTTCAACTGCGATGATTCTCAAATCCCTAGCAAGTTTTAAGCCAGCTAAGAGGGCTGCATACTCAGCTTCATTATTAGTCGCCTGAAAATCGAACTTTAAAGCATAACATATGGATCGGCCTTCGGGAGTTTCGAGTACAACACCAGCGCCCGAACACCGATCGTTTGATGCACCATCAGTATACAGCTTCCAGATATATTCGGGGGATTTAATGGTTTCGGGAAAGTCCTCTGGAATGGTAAATTCAACTATGAAATCAGCGAGGACTTGTCCTTGGATTGCTCGTCTTGGAATGTAAGTAATATCAAACTGACTCAGTTCGATGTTCCACTTGAGTAACCTACCAGACGTCTCAGGCCGCGAAAGGACCTATCGTAACGGCTGGTCGGTGTAAACAACAATGGGGTGTGCCTAGAAATACGGTCGGAGTTTTCTCGATGCAATTACAAGGCAGTAGGCCAACTTTTCTAGCTTTAGATAGTTCCTTTCCGCCCCAGTCAATCGTTTGCTGACGTAGTATAATGGCTTCTGTATCCCGTCTTCCTCTCAAACCAAGGCAGCGCTGATAGCGTTTTCTGATATCGCCAAGTATGTATACAACTTCTCATGGTCAATAGGCTTTGACAGTATTGGAGGTGTGGATAGTTGTTGAACTAGTGCTTGGAAAGCGCCCTCACACTCCGTGGTCCATTCAAAGTTTCGCCTCCCTTTTTGGATCTGATCGAAGAAGGGAATGCATTTGTCAGTGGACTTTGAAATGAACTTGCTCAATGCCGCTACCTTCCCATTGAGACTCTAAACTTGCTTTATAGTGTTGGGAGTTTCAAGATTTCTGATTGCCCAAATCTTTTCAAGATTAGCTTCGATTCCCTGGGCGTTAACGATGAACCCAAGGAACTTTCCGGATGCAACTCCAAAGTGACATTTCAGTGGGTTGAGCTTCATTTTGTATTCTCGAAGTATGTTGAACATAGTTTCCAGGTCTTTAACATGGTCGGTGGAGAGTCGTGACTTCACAAGCATGTCGTCTACATATACTTCCATTGTTTTCCCGATTTGATTGGCAAACATCCGATTGACCAATCGTTGATAAGTAGCCCTAGCATTCTTGAGTCCGAATGGCATAACCTTGTAACAGTAAAGTCCCATATTGGTTACGAAGCTGGTATGTTATTGATCGGGTAAATGCATCGGTATCTGATTGTAGCCTAAATACACGTCCATGAAGGATAAGAGTTCATGCCCAGCCGTCGAATCTACTAGCTGATCAATTTTGGGAAGCGGGAAACTATCTTTGGGACACGCTTTATTCAGATCGGAATAATCGACACATGTTCTCCACTTTCCGTTGGCTTTCGGACGAGCACGGGATTCGACACCCATTCAGGATATTGCGCATCTCGAATGAACCCGTTCGCTTTAAGCTTTTCTACTTCTTCTGTAAGGGCGGTAGATCTTGGCTCGCGATGTCCGGCGAGATCCCACACATATTATCCCGCCTTTTGGCAAGGCCGTGACACCAAGGATTTGACTAGTTACCAATGACGGCCCGTCCTAGAGATCAGTTATACACAGGCTCACTATGGATATCGATGAATTTTGTCCGAGTCCGGATCGAGCCAAAATTGGTAGGACATGACAAGCTAAGCCATGAGAGTCAACGTTCCAAATCTCAAGTCAATCCGAGTTCATATGCTCAAGTTATGAATGATACAAAATTGGATGAAAACCAATCATCGGTCGACTCGCTCCCTTCGACTCGCTTCACATCCCTCATATGCCTACTTCGACTCGCTTTGCATCCACCAGAAATGACTCCTTCGACTTGCTCCATTCGAACCACTGTTCGACTCCATCAACTTCAACTCCATTGGCGAAGCCACTGCTCGAATCTCTCAGGACGCTCCATTACGACTCGCTCGACCAGTGCATGCTTCGACTCGCTCAATCTGGGCACACATCGACTCACTCAATCGATGTATATTTCGACTCGCTCGAGACAGCATCAAAGGCAGAGTGATCCAAAGACTCAAGCGCCACGTCACCGAGTCGAACGAAAGCGAGTCGAAACAGAAGCGAGTCGAACCAAACAGCAACTGAGAATCTCATTTTGTATCGATCATATCTCATAATCTACAAGTCCAAATGTTATGAAATTTTCACAGAAGACTACATGCATGCTAAGGAATATCCACGCCAAATTTCGACTCCATTGGATGAAATCTTGATCGATACGAAATCTGTTTGTATCGATCACGGATTAGATCGAAACTTCACGGGCTTGGGCGTGCGGGCCTGGTCACGTGCCAGAGAGGGTGTCCCGAGATCTGAGCAAAATACCAGCCTCCTACACCTATAAATAGACCCCCAAAGCCAACAGAAAAGGGGTTCTTCTTCCTCTTTGAGATCTCCAACGCCTGAACTCCGCCAGATCTAGATCTGAACTCCATTGTTGTTGCTACCAACGAATTTCACTGCTGCAAATCATTGTTGTTCACTATAATTTGCTGAAATCAATTGTAAACATCAAAGAAAGATCAATAAAGCAAACTACTTCATAGTGGACGTAGGCAATACGCCGAACCACTCTAATTTCTTGTGTCTCCCTGCATTTTAATTATTCTCATTTCTGAAATTTGGAGTTTTTGTTAGATAATTCCTCTTTTTCCATTTAATTTCTTCACTTTATCTCTTCAAAGACTTCCAAAGAGTGTTGTGCCCAATTTTGGTACAAACAGACATACACATAGAAAACATAGAGTTTTAGACAATTACACAATACCACAAGAACTTAAAGATTAAAAATGTCTGAAAGCAAAGTCTAACAACATCATAGTAAAATAGACAAAAATAATTATTCATCACCTTGACTTCCGCCATTTGATCTTTGTTCGTCACCTTCAGTTTCATCATCTGATTCGTCACCTACCTCTTCAGCTTCTTCCTCCTGCTCCTTATTTGATGTAGACCAAGTGAAATGTTTCGTCGGTCGTTTCTCGTGAGATGTTGGTATGTGGACGAAGGTAGAAGATTATTGGGAGCATGTTATAGCTTCCTAGATATTGTTGAGGAAGGACTTAATATAATTAAGCTTCTTATTGACTTTGGAGACATTTTTATCGACTCTAGAGACAGTTGATTCAACTCGAGATAGACGATTATCAAGAAGTCGTTGATTACGAGCAATGGAAGTCACGGCTTCGTGAGGCCAAGCTTGAGGGTCTATTTCTTGAATCTCGTAGACTTCTCGAGTAGGTCGAGGAGGTTGGGATGAAGAAGAGGCTTGCATATGTGGAGTTTGTTGACGAGCTTGTTGGGAGGAAGGTTAAGCTTGACCCGCGGCTTGGTTTTCAAGCCAATGTTCATAAGTAATTATGGTGTGGTCAAGATATTGCTTTGGTAGGATCATGAGACTAAGGGTTTTAATATTCAAGGAACCTATGTTTGAACATTCGAAATCACCAAAAGGAACATCAAAATGTTTGAGAATGTGCATGATGTAAGGACCATAGTAGATCATCCTCATTCGACCTTGGTTAAAAGTTTGAAACTCATCTAGAATGACCTTTTCCCAGTTTACTCGTCTATTTCCCCAAATGGCGTATAAGGATTGGAAATCACGCCGATAGACTTACTCAAAGCTTCCGGTGCGTGGATTGATGGTGTGGGTAAGCACTCTATGCATAATGCGAGCTTTTGGCCTTAGTGCAACCGCTTTTAACTCCGTTAAGTCATCCAAGAGGAACAAATCACTAACTCGATCACGAGTATTCATGTTTACGACAATCTCAGATAACTCGTCACCCTCATCTGGACATTGTATAATCCATGCAAGTCGCTGTAGTGGAAGAAAAATCTTTTTACCACATACTACCGTCCAAATGCAGTCATCTAGATTTGTAATTGTGTGGTGATCTAGATTTAAGTTGGCGTAGAAAAGTTTAACAAGGAGGTGATTAATCTTGTTATTATTTGCCGCAAAATCAATGAGGTGCTCCAATCTGCTACGACAAGCTAAGTCTTGAATAACATATGAAGAAAAATCAGGTAATTTGATAAAAGAACCTTCAAAAATCCTGGAGTTTTGCATTTTTTCAAAGCGTTGCACCGCCTTGCCATTGTGTAGCCATGCTCTTATTTGTGAAACCAAAGAAATTGTTGTAGCATGAGAATGTCGAGGTCTTTTAGGAGCCATTAGAAGAGCTAGGGTTTTGGTGATGAAGTGGGAGGTTGAATTGAAAAGAATTGGACAAATTTATGAGAGAGTTTATGAAATTCTAAGTGAATTTGAAGTTGAAAAGGATTTTAATGGCAGAAGGTTAAAAAGATTGAAGGTAAAAAAGTGATTTTGGTAAAGGTAGGAAGTAAATTTGTAGAGGCCGAAGGAGGGTAAAAGTCGGGTACTCGGTATCAATCGACTGAACCTTCATAGGCAGTCAACTGGTTCTGTGTATGAAAATATAATTTTATGAGTTCAGTCGACTGGCCCCATAGGTTCAGTCGACTGATCCTTTCCCGAGAATTTATAACAGGAAAACGCCGAATTCAGTCGAATGTCTTGGAGAGCTAGTCGACTGACTGCAGAGAAAAAATAAGTTGGAAGACAGGTTCAGTCGATTGACTATTTGATTCAGTCGACTAGCGCTGTTGAATTTTCAGGCTAAACCTTCTTAAAGAAAAAAAATGTATTGAACAACATATAAACAAAAATTTAGAATAACATGAATCAATGCAAATAATTTATATACCAGTACAATATATATATTTATATATATATAAAAAACCAAGATGATTTAGATGAAGAGGAAGGAGTGTGATAGTCTTTCTATTCCACATTCATATTCTCTTGCAGAGGTCGTAATGGTGACCAGCCTTGTCCACGTTCCTAAGAATTCAGAGATAACGGTGGACGTTTAGGTGATGGTTCCCATGGATTACGAAGTGAAGGAGTCGTTGGTTGATGAACCGTGTTGTATAAAGACGAACCACATAATTTAAGAGCCACTTGTTCAAGGAAGCTTAACCACTTCGCATTCACCTTCTGCTCGTAGTATAGTTCTCGTTGTAACTCGAGAGTCTCCCGTTGATAGTGATGAATGTCGTCTATTTTTTCTTTGGTAGACGGCGAGCCAAAAAATAGAGAGCGTTTAGCTCTTTTGACGGGAAGGGTATAACCAGTGTGGATGTTAGATGGTGGAACAATAGGAACGGGTTCTTATATAGGAGTCGGTGTTGGAAGATTCACAAATTCTGAGGTAATGGATGTATACGAAAGAGGGGATAAGACAGAGTTGTTTTCTGAAGACATATCGATTTTAAAAAAAACTTTTAATGCTTGTCTTCCCTTTTTATTAAATAATGTGGTGATACGATAGTGAAAAAGATTGTCTTTTATAAGAGAAAGATTTTAAAAAATAGATAGAACAAAGAGTGGATTGCAGCAATTTTAAATAAAAACCACTAATTATCTCTATGGATTAGAGTAACTAAGAAGGAGAACCATAAAACTAAATATATTTTTGGTAAACAGATAGGATATTTTAAGTTAAAGATTAAAATAACAGTCTTTAAAATGAATGAATTGAACTGTATTATCAAGTATAGATTTTGTAAAAAAAATTATAAACCTTTTAAAGACACTATTCCTAATTCTCTTCTAAGTTTAATAAAAGTATTTTCATTCAAAGGTTTGGTAAATATATTAGCCAGTTGATTTTCAAAGGACACAAATTTTTATCTGACCAAGTCCTTTTCAATATTATCACGAAGAAAATGATGACGTATGTCGATATGTTTAGTTCGTGAATGATTGATAGGATTTTTTGATAAGTTTATAGCACTTTTATTATCACAGTAAATAGTAGATTTAGATAAGTTCATACCAAAACCTTTAAGTGTTTGTTGCATGTAAATAACTTGAGGAGATGCTAAAGCAGCATAAATATATTCTGCTTCACAAGTTGAAAGTGAAACACAATTTTGTTTCTTGCTAAACCAGGAGACTAAGGATCGTCCAATGAAGTGAAAAGTCCCGCTTGTACTCTTACGATCCGTCCGACATCCTCCAAAGTCAGCGTCACTATATGAAACTAACTCGAAAGGACATTCTTTTGGATAGAAGAGTCCAAAATCTTTAGTTTTGCTTAGATAACGCAATATTCGTTTCACTGCTCGCATATGTGATTCTTTAGGATTTGCTCGAAATCTAGCACATAAACAAACACTCATCATTATGTCAGGTCTACTAGCAGTAAGATAAAGTAATGATCCGATTATGCTTCGATATAATTTTTGGTCGACACTTTTACCATCTTCATCTTTATCGAGATGTAATGTTGTACTCATTGGAGTTGGTTTGGCAGAAGTATTATCCATACCAAAGCGTTTAATTAGATTAGTATTTTATTTTTCTTGATTAATAAAAATACCATTTTCCAATTGTTTAATTTGTAAACCGAGAAAATAAGATAATTCTCCCATATGTGACATTTCAAATTCTTTGGTCATTATTGTAGAAAAATCCTGACATAATTCTTCATTTGTAGAACCAAAAATAATATCATCTACGTAAATTTGAATAATTAAAATATCCTTTTTGGATCTTTTAATAAAAAGAGTTTGATCAACCTTCCCAATTTCAAAACCAGAATCTATTAGATAGCTCTTAAGATGTTCATACCAAGCACGGGGTGCTTGTTTTAGACCGTATAAGGCTTTCTTAAGTTTATAGGCGTGGTCACGAAATTTTTCATGTGTGAATAGAGGAGGTTGTTCAACAAAAACATTCTCTTTTATATAACCATTTAAGAAAGCACTTTTAACATCCATTGGATAAAGTTTGAAATTATAAAAACATGCAAAGGCCAATAAGATTCGTATTGCTTCAAGCCGTGCGACTAGAGCAAACGTTTCTTCGTAGTCAATTCCTTCTTCTTGATTATATCCTTGTGCAACTAATCTAGCTTTATTCCTAGTTATATTTCCTTGTTAATCTGCTTTATTTTTGAAGACCCATTTAGTACCAATACGTGTTTGATCACTTGGTCTAGGAACTAGTTCCCAAACTTCATTTCGTTCTAATTGGTTTACCTCTTCTTGCATAGCTATAATCCAATAATCATCAGTAGAGGCTTCTTTTATATTTTTGGGTTCAATATTCGAAAGAAATGCTAGATGGCCCATTTGATTAAGTTGATTTCTAGTTCTAACATGTGAATCAATTTCTCCTATGACATTTTCTGCTGGGTGATCTCGTAAAATTCTAGGAGGAGATCTTAATTCATTTTCATTATGAACAATGTTTTCATCTTCTTCAAAATTATAAACAATGTTTTCATCTTCTTCAAAATTATTTTGAGTAACTGTATTTGTGACCATCTTAGGTATATTTTCATCATCCTCAAAAAATTTATTAAAATTGAAATTTTCGTCGAATGAAACATGAAGTGTTTCTTCGATTGTTTTTGTTATTTTATTGAAAATTCGATAAGCTTTTCTTCGTTCTGAATATCCTACGAAGATTCCTTCATTGGATTTTGGATCGAATTTTCCAAGCCGATATTTTGTGCTTAAGATAAAACATTTTGAACCAAAAGTTCTAAAATATGAAATGTTTGGTTTTCTTTGATGAAAAAGTTCATATAGAGTATGTTTTGTTTAAGGTCGGATGGAAACACGATTTTGAACATAGCAAGCAGTTGCTACAGCTTCTGCCCAGAAATGTTTTGGTAATGTGCTTCCATTTAATAGAGTTCTTGCACATTCTTTTAAAATTCTATTTTCCTTTCTACAACTCCATTTTGTTGTGGTATTCTAGGAAAATAAAAATTATGATAAATTCCCTTTTTATTACAGAAATGTTCAAAAGCTTCATTTCCAAATTCACCTCCATAATCACTTTTAATATTTTTAATTTTTAAATTTTTGAGATTTTGAATTCTCTTTGCAAAATTTTTGAAATTTTCAAAAGTATTACTTTTATTTTTTAAGAAAATAGTCCAAGTATATCTTGAGAAATCATCTACTATAACAAACACATATTTACTATGATTCATAGATTGAATTTGAGTTGGACCAAAGAGATCTAAATGTAATAGTTCTAGTGGTTGTACAGTAGAAATATTTTTCTTTGATTTAGAGGATGATTTTGATAATTTTCCTAATTGACAAGCATCACAAATATTTTTTACTTTAAAGTTCATTTTTGGTAAACCTTTTACTAAATTATTTTTAGATAATTTATTTATAGCTTTGAAATTAATATGACAAAATCTTTTGTGCCATAACCAAGGATCATTCTCTTTGGCTATTAAACACATATTTGTATTATAATTAACATTCATATTTAAAACATAAATATTTTTATCTCTAAAACCTTCAAAAATAAGATTTTTATTTTGATCAAAAATGCTACACTTGTTTTCAGAAAAGGAAATATTAAATCCTTTGCCACACAATTGGCTGATACTAAGTAAATTATGCTTCAAATTTTTAACTAATAAGACATATGTAATGAGAGGTAAATTAGATATACCTTATTGCTCACATCGCCATTGCCGATGACATATCCTTTGGAATTATCTCCAAATGTGGCAGAACCTCCATCTGAGTAATTAATGTTTGTTAACATCCCTTTGTTTCCTGTCATGTGTTTTGAGCAACCATCAGTCTAGTATCCATTTTCCTCTCCTTTTAGATGGTACCTGCAAAATATAGAATTAACATTGGTACCCACCATTTTATTTTGGGTCCTAAGAGTTAGGTCTTTGGAAGCCAAACCCAAGAGGGTTCAGAATTCCTTTTGAAAACAAAATCTTTGTTTTTATGAACAGTTTTTATAAAAGATTTTATATACTTATTTTTAATTGAAGAATTGTTTGTTTTAGGAACCCAAATTTTAATTGATTTAGTAAAATTTGAAACTTTAGAACTAGATTTTCAACCTTATTATTCCTTTTATATGAAGAATTCTTTTTCTTTGGAATAATTCTAGAGGATTGTTTATATCCTAGTCCTCTTTTATTGGAAGCAGATTGAGAATTTTCTATAATTTTGGAAAGATTTTCTCTACCTTTGTTAAAATTAGAGACATTTTTAGTACTGTCTTCTAACTTTGTTTTAAGGCTAGAATTATATAATTCTAAAATCTTGATATATGCTTTAAGGTCATGATTCTCAATTAATAAAGCATCATTCTTTTCTTTCTGAGTTTCTTTCTCTTGACTTGGCTGAGAAAGTTGAGATGTCATATTAGAACAAGATTCTTGAGTAACTTGAAGTTCTTCTTCTAAAATTTTCTTTTCATCTCTTAGCATTTGTACTTCGATTTCAGTTCTATTCAGTTTTTCAAGGGTTTCTTTGTACTTTCTATTTTTGCCTTTTAATTTGTCAAGTAATTCTGAATCAATTTCCAAATGATCATTAAAAGTTAGATCACTTACCTCGTCTTTTGTGGCCATAAAGCAAATGTTGGCTTGTTCTGAATCACTGTCCGAATCACTTTTTGATGATGAAGATGATTCTGTATCGTCCCATGTGAGAGAGAAAGCTTTCATCTTGAATATGTCTTTTTTGTGCTTATATTTATCTTTCTTTTTAGGACAGTCTTTCTTGATGTGACCTTTCTTATGACATTCATAACATTTTGGAGCAGATGATGATGATTTGTTGGTGTTGTTATTGTTGCTGGAGCTGTTCTTGTTATTTCTAAATTTGTTGTTCTTTCTAAATTTCAAAAACGTTTTGAAATTTTTAGCAATGAATGCCTTATCTTCTTCATCTGAATCTGATTCATCTTTTTCTGCCTGGAATGCTATATTCTTCTTATCTTGAGCCTGCACTCATTTTGCCTGGAGATTAACTTCATAAGACATTAGATTTCCAATCAACTATGCTGGTTTTATGGTCGAAATGTCGTTATCTTCTTCGATTGCTAAGACTTTTCGTTCCCACTCATCCATTAGTGAGTTGAGGATTTTTGAAACAATATCAAAATCTGTATAAGTTTCTCCTAGTGCTATCAAAGAATGATACATATCTTGATATCTAGAGTACATTTCATTTTTAGTCTCATCTTGCTTCATTTTGAAATTCTGGAACTGATTTTTGAGCATAGAAATTTTACTCTGTTTTACTCTGTTAGTACCTACACGTGTAATTTTAAGTGTATGCCAAATTTCATGAGCAGTTTTACACATGCTTATTCTATTAAATTCACTTTTGTCTAATGCACATTATAACATATTCATAGCTTTAGCATTTGCAGTAGCATCTAATTTTTGTGTTAGACCATGTTGAATAATCAGTAGTAGGAATAATATATTCAGATTGCATAATGTTCCAGGTTTCATAACTACTTGCTTATATGTAGATTCTCATTCTAGTAGCCCAATAGTTATAGTTCATTCCATTGAATAGAGGTGGTCGTGTAGTAGATTGACCTTCTACAAAGGTAGTGTTAGCACGGTGCTGGTGTTGTTTTCCATATTAATCCAATATCAGATAACTATGTTACACTTATATGATGGTCTAGCTTTGATACCAAATGAAATAGACTGTGCTAAAGGATCGTGGAATAAGGATAAATTACTTGTGCGGAATAATAAATAAGTAAGTAATTAATTAAAGAAGTAAAGAAAATGACAATAGAGATTTTTATACTGGTTCGAACTCCCGTTCTACGTCCAGTCCCAAACTCCTTCTGGAATTATAGCTAGCAACCCTCACTTAACCCGGAGGAATAGGTATTACACCGCCTAAGCAACCAAACAGTACTTTGACCGCTTGAGAAACAAAATAGGACTTTGACCGCGTGAGCAACAGAACAGGACTTTGACCGCCTAAGCAATAGAACAGGACTTTCTTACAAAACTGGATTTAACTTGACTTTGTGTGTTCTGAACTGTGCAGTTAATGCCCCGCTATTACCCCGCTATAACCCCGCTATATCTCATAGCGGATTTCTACCGCTACGATTTTTCAATATAGCCCCAAAATATAGCCTTTCCGCTTTAAGCCCCGCTATTTCCGCTATATCCCGTTATTCCCGCTATATTCCGCTATTCGCGCTATATCTTCTTTAATAAAATGAATTGAAAATTGCATTTATACATTATAAAAATTATGAAACTAGTTTATTTGATTTAATTTTTAATATATTTTAAAAAATGGAAATACTCTAATATTCTACTAAATTCAATTATGTTATATAACAGTTTTATGTTTATTTAAAGTATATTCGCACATGTTTTTATTTAAAATTATTTATGTATTAATTATAATTCAATTGAATGATATTTTTTCATTTAATTACCATTTATATATTTGAAAAAACATTAAGTACGAGTTTTATATGCTATTTTAGAGCCATCCGCTATATCCCGCTATATCCTCGCTGTATCCCCGCTATGACTTTTTGCACCACCACCGCTTTGAATCCGCTGACCGCTTTAACTGCACAGGTTCTGAATAACAAGGATTTTTCACTTGTAGTACACCCTTCCTATAATCTTATCCTCAAAGTAGATGTGTATATTTGTGTATGTATGAAGAATAAGAAGTATAATATTGCCTGAAGAGTATGGAAATGAATACGTAAGCAATGATTGTATGAAAGCTGGTATATATTGAACTCAAGAATGCTAAGTGCTATAGATCAAAAGAGAATAGAAAATTAGGTTATTTGATTGTATAAATCTTGAGTGTATATATAGTGTGTGAGGCGATATGACTGCTGCAAATAGATATCTATCTAAATCTAAGAGATGTAACTTTCCATGAAGAAGAAACCTTTCGGTGAAAAGAAGTGTCTTTTGAAAAAATGATAGTTGCAGTATTCAGTCGACTGAAGTTGCTTAGTCAGTCGACTGAATTTAGACGTGCACAAAAAATTTGCACAATGTCAGTCGACTGACTTAAGCAGTTCAGTCGACTGAATGTTGTATATTAAAAAAATTTCAAATAGCATCAGTCGACTGACATATAGTATTTAGTCGACTGAATACTGTTTTTCAGTGCGCATAAAAACTTTGAGTATATATATGAAATTTTTATAAAATGTATGCAAGTTTCGTAAAATGAATTTGTGAGTGATGAGCTTTGAGGTATATTTTAACAAAATTCTATACTAGACTGTTTACTTAAAGACTCTAGTTACACTAATATCAATACGAACCATATTTGAGTTGATGAGTTTGGATTTGCCGTAGTCGTAGATTCGAGAAGAACTTTCGTCTCTTGTCAGCATTCAAAACCTTATGATCCAACAAAGCCTGTTCGCCAGATGCTTGCAGATGATCACAGAAAGGTGCACTGGAGTTTGCATCATGATCCGAGCCAAAGTGATGGATCACTAGCGATCCATAGTCTATCGATCGTTAGTGATCCATGGATCAAGCTTGTATGCGGCCCACTTCCATAGTACTTCCCTTTGCTTTGTTCCATTTGAGTCGCAGCAATCCGATGATGACGTATGGATCGCTGGCGATCCATAGTATATGGGTCGCTAGCGATCCGTACACTTAGCCAATCTTTGGACTTTGGTTTCTGGGTTGCCTTTGTCATCTTATGTGTGTCGATGTTGTTCATGCAGTCTTGTAGCACGTTGCCTTGTTTTGAAGACGGTTTTTTTAACAGTTGTATTCGTCTGCTGATTGGACCAGATGAATGCTTGTATCTTGATTTGGCTAGCGCGAGATCTCACCAAACTTAGTCATTGCTCCCAGAATATAGATTGAATCATGATGCAAGAAAGTCAAAGAACCCATGAGTTAATACCATGGATCACCAGCGATCCATGTCCTTAGTGTATTTTTTCATTCTGTTCCTCTTACTTACTTTGGCTTGTTGCTCTAGTCCTTTTGGTTGGCTTTTGTGCTATTCTGAATTGATTAATTTGTTCCGACATCTTTTGGATTCTGATGGGTTAAAAAACCCGGATAACACCAGTCATCCAAACAATAAGTCGAAGAGGGATTAAAGTAAAAGAGAAAGCCGGAAAGAGATTTCTGAATCTAACTATATAGAATTAAGCAAACCCATTTCCCACATCTCCGTCGTGGAAAAAGATGATAAAAATTTTCCCACTCCTTACAAAATACGTAGCCACCCAAAGTCAAACACTAGAGAAGATTATTGCGCCTATTATAAAATAAATGGACGTAAAACTGACAAATACCGAATTTTAGCAGGAATAATTCAGACCATGATCAAGTGAGGATTTCTAAAGGAATTCATTAAAGAAGCTTAGAAGGCTTCTCGTTCTAAAGAGAATAGCTCAAATGCCTAAAACCAAACTTTTTCTATAAGAAGAAAAGCAGCTTTGCAACTTTAGATCCAGACCCCATTCAAACTATGAAGTTTTGTGGCATTTGCGCACCATGGATTATCTTTAGTCATAGAAATTTCAAATCGGATTTGTGCTTAAAACTCATCATGTATTGACACAAAATTTGAGTTTCTCAATTAAAGCATAACAAATTTCTGGTCTTCTTTGAAGAAGGGATAGTTCAAAACACTAGGATGAAATGGCTCTCTATCTCAAGGCTTGAATCAATGAAGTATAAAGAATTTCTTTTATAGAATTTTGAATTACCATCAATCTTCCATTATAAACCGGTTTTTGGAGAAAGGTAAATATCCATAATCTTCCCAAAAGAAGGGAGTCTTAAAAAAAGCATGCTCTTGTATGTAAAAGTCTATCAATTCATGAATCATGACTTTTCAGACTTACAAATAAGACATTCCTTTTCGCTAAGCAAACCTAAAGGGTTGTTATTATGTGTGTGTGTGTGTGTATATATATATATATATCTGTGTGTGTGTGTGTGTTTGTGTGTGTGTGTGTAACATATAAAGGTGGAAGCGATATAAACCAACCTTATTTTTAAAAAGCAATTTTATTACCAAAAGATTTACTGAACACGTCTTTGAGAAAAATTACTTTCAGAAATCAAGAAGGATTTTTTCCAGTTACCCTACGGATCAGGGAAAAAAAATGTTTATCTATTTCAAGAAGGATTTATAAAATTAGCAAAAAATATTACTTGGCATTAGTAAATGCACACCGAAGATTTTGGTTAGGCATGACCTGATAAAAGCATTTCAAAGCTTCCTATAAAGGAAGACCTAAGCATATTTTTTTCCAAAGAGAAATTTTTAAAAACCACCAAAACTCATTAGCACTGCAAAAAACTCTAATTAAAAGACTCTACTCTCGATTAAAGGACTATTGGTTCATGAATCATGACCACTCAGTCTCTTATTTGAGATTTTCATTTCTATTATGAGAGTGACCTAAAAACCCTTGGTGGCAATGCCGGGAATGGACTTCTTTATCAAAATGTTCAAATACTCAAAACTTTTTCGAAAGAAAGGCCAATTTTAGGAAATAATTCCTCGATTTATTAAATAGGTCCTTTTACAGAAAATTCTTTCTTCCAAAAAGAAGTTTCATGACAGAAAAGTTGATGTCCAAAAGTGTTTGCACAAACTTTTCAGTTGGCCAAAAAATAATTTTCACAAACAAACTTTGAAGAAAAACTTCTTTAAAGCTTTCGACACACTTCTGGAGCACCTCATAGAGGAAGGGACAAAATCCTTTGATGCAATTCTGGAGCACCTCCTAGAGGGAGAGAAAAAGCCTCCGACATCCACTCCAGAGCACCTTTTAGAGGGAGAAACTAGTCTGGCACTAACCAGTAATCTTTTAGAGGAAGATTAGTCAAATATGGGCCATAATGCTTCGAAGCAAAGATAAAACTCAAGAAGAGGCAAAAGGAAAAAGGACGAAGATGTCCACAGCCTAAAGTAGAGGTAAAGCCTAAGAAGGGGCAAATAGAAAAGGGACTAGGATGTCCAAAACCCGAAAAGAGTCAAAGAGAAATGGGACTAGGATGTCAAAAACCCGAAAAGAGGCAAAGATGGAAGATATGAAGGAATCCAAAACCTAATGGAGAGGCAAAATGAATTAAGTGAAGAACAAATCCGTACTAGAAAAGTAAGAATAATTTTATTTAAGGAATATATGAAAACAGACTCCAAATAGATCCGGACTAGACCTAGAAATAAGGAAACCTTCAAAGAAAGGTCTATGAAATAAGTATCAATAAATTAATTGGGCTTGTTGAACGGCCAAACTGTCGAATGGAACTACTCTGCTGAACGGCTAAACAAACGAACAAAACTACTCCACTGAACGACCAAACAACCGAATGGAATTGCTTTGTTGAACGATTGAATGGAACTACCTTGTTGAACGGATGAATGGTTGAATAGAACTACTTTGCTGAACGATTGAATAGTTGAACGAAGTTACTTTGCTGAATGATTGAATTGTTGAACAGAACTACTTTGTTGAACGACTGAATGGTTGAACGGAACTACTTGGTTCCAATGTAGTAATAATAATAAAAAATATTAAACACCTTAACAACTACATATCTCCTAATAAGAGGCAGTTCTTTGGACATTAGAAATTTCCGCTACAAATCGTAATATTAGCCTACGGTAAAAATTTCTGATATAACATTCTAGTATCAGATCGAACTACAAATCTTTTTCTTAAGGTCTACTTGAATTACTATTCCTAGAATATTTTACAATCTTCTATTATTATCGGATGGACTTCTAAGTTTCTTATTATCAAATGAAATTCTGACGAGCTTTTGATTGAATTTCTAGTTTTCTTGACAAATGTATTCCTAGTTTTCTTGTTGGTTTTTGGATTTCCTATTGAATTCCTGATTTTCTAGTGGAATTCAACTCTTGTATTATTGTAAGATAGGGATTTTTGGTCTTTTATTATTATTAGATGAGGGTTTTTGGTCTTCTATTATCAAATGAGGATTTCTATCTTCTATTATTAAAAGATGGTTTCTTGGTCTTCTTATTACAAGATGGTTTTCTGATCTTCTTATTATCAGATGGGATTCTGGATTTCTTATTACTAGATGAATTTTTAGTCTTCTTATTATTAGAGAGGACTCTGGATTTTTTACTATCAGAGGATATTCTGGATTATTTTTTAACAGATAGTGTTTTGGATTTCTTATTGCCAGAAGATGTTATTTTGGATTTCTTATTATCAGATGATGTACTGAATTGCTAGCTTTCTTATTATTATCAGACGGTTTTCTAACCTTTTCTATAAAATTAGTTCCAAATATTTTCTAGGTTTTCCATCAAATGAATTCCTAATTTCTTAAATCACTAACATATCAACAAAGTAGATTTCAGGTTTTGAGATAAAAGTTACCATACGAAGACAAGAACAAAAAGTTGAACGACAAAGGAATATGATCTAAAAGGTTACAAGCAACTTGATATTGAAAGCCAATCTTTAACAACCAAAGAAGAATTAGCTCGGGAGGAAAAACTTTGGGGCCCATACCAGTCTTCTTGAAGAGTTTCTTTCCTAGCTCTCTATCCGTCTACTATGTGATATTATTCCAAATTTGAACACTCATCATTAAGAACATGTTAGTGGTTTGCATATTATCTAAACAATAAAAAGTTTAAAATCTAAAATAACCTTTACAAAAAGTCAGTAACCATTGGATAACCAAACTCGAATTCTTAAGAAAACTTAAACTTTTAGGTTGAATAGAAGAATACGAATAAATGCTAAACCTGCAATAAGAGAATAAATTTATGGGCATCCCCAAGTAACTTGAGTGATAGTTAACATAGAAGTCCTAAGTATAATGTCGCACCAATAAAACCTTAGTAATAAAGTTGAAAATCATATATTAGTATCAACTTGAATATGTGGAATTTAAGATTTTAAATTATCTCGGTAATTTGAAAATTTCCTTTGCTTAAGTTTGAATCGCATAAGAAAAAAGAACGCTGTCAAAGTAAATGAACGGATGGATTCGAAAGGCAGCAAGCAATATGTTTGAGATTATTGACTTGAAAAGTCAAGGCTTCTACTACATTTCGAGGGGGGGATGTTATCTTCATAATTTATTAGGAGAGTATGGTTTCTGATTCGAAGCTTTAAGGAGATGATGTCGAACCTCATCGCAAGAAGAACCATCTTAGCCCTTATAATGGCAAGTGATATCACCATTATTGAGTTCGAAGGCATACAACATAAAATATGGAAATGACATCGACTTTCATGATGGAGAGCCATTCTTTGACCATGTCGCCTTCCATTATTACTCTCAAAAATGTGCAACTAGCAATACACTTATGGGGCCAATGATCAACATCATGAACACGAAGACAAATTAGCATCGAAGAAATGTATACAATGTCACGTGTAACCAAAGGGGCAATGGTACCGAGCTCAATCAATATCATAAGCCACCAATGAGTGTCAATAAGACCTATAGCGCATTTCATTGATGATGAACTTCGTCGACACCATTATTCACCAATGGTCAGCATAACAAGCTCGTCGATAATGTAACTCCTCCATATCAGCAAACAAGTAATGCTTTGTACCTTGCCACACTTCATCAACCTTAGCATCGCATTTCTCTATGAAAGCCAAAAGCAAAGGCGACGTCACTGCACTTCATCAACGTCACCCTTCTTTGATGTCGCCAATGATCAATGCTGACATTCTTCAGTGTCAATGTCATCGATCTCGACAGAAACTATACATGCGATGCTGACAGTGAACATCATCAATGTCCACAGAAACTGTCCAAGCGAACCGTGTCACCACACATCATTTACATTAATAATGTATAATGGTGCCGAATCCCATCTTCACCAATGATACCGCTTGAAGTCCAAAACATTGTCGCCAATGTCGTTCCTTTTCCATGTCACTATTCTTCCATGCCAATATATGTTGGTACCACACTTCATCAATTATTAATGGTGTGGAGAACTATCAATAACGACGCCATACAAGGTGAATTCGCTCTTTATTAATGATGCCATGAACAATCAATAGAGAGATCCTTAATGCAAGGGATTATCGATGCCGAAGCTGTCGCTGAAGTGCGACAAAGCAAAACCTGTCGAAGACGTTGAAGGCGAAGTGGAGCCTCTCCACCCCTATAAATATGACCCTAGGGGTGCTATTTTGCGGGATGGATTAATTCTCTTCCTACTTCTTACATTTTCAACTTAGTAAACCCTAAATTGATTTGGGGATTTTTTCCGATTTTAACACTCAAACATTGTATACATAAGGAATCGAATATCAAACAATTGCATAGCATATTTGACCACTTGACCCTTAAATTGTGACTTGAACATTGTCTTGCGTATCGAATTTGATCATATATTACTTTCGACATGACTTCAATGACTAAGTTTAGAACTAATATGAACTTGACATCATGCATGCTTCTCCCTATTGACTTCGATTAACCTTGACGAAGACCTTATTTGATTGGCTTCACTTCCTATTTACCTTGGGGGTCAATGAATTTATTTGTTAACATATCGCATATCGACTTGGTTCAAATTTGTGATTAGCATATTTACTTAATCCTTTTATGACTCATGGCATGATTATAGCCTTGATATTGGATATGCATAAGATCATTACGGTAATGACAGTGAACAAATGACGTCCTTACAAATTTGCCTAGAGTTATCTTAGCATATTTAACCAAAGTCCATTTTTCTAACACTTTTGGGTGTTGACGAAAAAATTCATTAACACAAGCGTAATATTCAAAAAAATTCAAAGTCTGACAAAATTATTTATAAAATAAATGGAATTCAACATGATGCGTCTTTACTAGTCAGTTTACTTTAAAAATGTTTCCTTATCAAAAGAAAAGTATATAATATAATATAAAGGCAATAATGCAACTTACATGATTTTTTCTAAAACAAAGCTTAAAAATATTTATGAAAAATTCCTCTTATTAAACTGTCTCACATTTAAAACTTCAAATTATAGGTTATTATTTCAAAATTTTAAACAAACCTCATCTTCTCCATTTTTCCCAAAATTCTTAAACATTATTGTTGACTTTTTAAGAAAAACATTTCAATTAATTTAATACTTTTATTGGACTAGATCATAACTTACAAAAGCCCAACTACAATCTAAAAATTATTAAGTACACTCATTACATCGTATAAACATCACACTATATCCTATGGACTTAAGGATACTTCTCTTCTTCTTACTCAACCCTAGTCCCACAGTTTATCCCATTGCTACTTGGCCTATAAACCTCTTTTTGAAATATTCTATGGAGAAAATTAAAACAAATGTGATGGATTTATCAACAACCTAAACTATTTAAATATCAACATTTATTTAACTCATGGTTACTTACTTCTATAAGGGGATAAGCCAACAACTAGCTCTATGTGCCAAAATATGTAGGATGTGGCATGTAAGAATATACATACATACATACATACAT
The DNA here is from genome assembly GCA_030737815.1 of Allium fistulosum. Classification (NCBI taxonomy): domain Eukaryota; kingdom Viridiplantae; phylum Streptophyta; class Magnoliopsida; order Asparagales; family Amaryllidaceae; genus Allium; species Allium fistulosum. Next base: position 1,338,262,412 of record CM060901.1, on the reverse strand, counting down.
ACATACATACATACATACATACATACATACATATATATATAATAAAAATGACAAATACGTTCTCTCATTTGTTCTAATTTAATAGGAATCACCTAAGCTCTAATACACATGTAACAACCCGCCATCTATGATGTCTCGATTCATGCTAAAATGATGTGAATGTCACAGACCTCGCAAATGGAGGATCGTTTTGAGCTAAATTATATAAAACAGATCATAGAGCTATATACAATATTCTACACTTTAGAAACTTATAGCGGAAGGAATAAAATATAATAATCAATAATACAATAATCCTAGACGGACAAAATAATACAATATTAAATCAGCTTCACTCAAAACGTTTCCTTACACTAGTAACAAAATCAGCCTAATGTCTTAGAATAACCCAGATAAAATAGTAGATAGCTATAAATAAATATGCATCTCCATCGTACCATCATGCACCAGTCCTCTTTATCAACCTATCAGAGTATATCTAAAAAGAAGAGATTGATAGAGGGGGTCAGACATATGTTTGGTGAGTGAAACGCATCACGTAAGTGTATAAGACTAATAAGCTTGTCTATCAAAATTTATGCTCGAAAATAATACCTTAACCTGTGTTACCTGTAACCAAAAAGTCATCTTAACACAATAATATACTATAGTGACATATAAGTTAAGGTCTCACTAAATAGTCTATTGGGTTTAATCATGCACCGAAACAATATATCGCGATTGGGTCCAAAATCCCAACTCACCATCGCCCTAAACAAGTGCACATGACTAAGCCCAAAGTCTCATTTCGTATTCCACAAACTTATGCACACGCTCAAGCATAAAGTCTCGGCTTGTATGCCAAAAGCTATGCAAATGACAGAGCCCAAAGTCCTAGCTCGAATGTCAAAAGTGTATGCAAATGACTAAGCCCAAAGTCCCAGCTTGAATGCCAAAAAGCATATTCAAACGACTGAGCCCAAAGTCGCAGCTCGAATGTTGAAAACGTGTGCAAACTACAGGGCCCAAAGTCCCAACTCAAATGCCGAATACATACATGACCATTGAGGTGAAGTCCATGCTAGACATTCTCTTAACGGTCTTTGACACTATTAGAATCAAGCCTAAAACTCATTATCGCCCCACCATTTACGAACCTATAGGATCAAAACCCAACTCATCGTCGCCAACGTCACTAGTATAACTGAGGAGTACTTTCCCTATATGTGTATCCAAAAAGTCCTAGTAGGACCCCATATAAGGAAATCTACTAAAATAAGGCAACATTTTGAAGTAGTTCAAAATAAAATAAACAACATACCAAAGCGTTCCTCATCTCGCCACGGTCACGATGCAATAAACCAGCATGAAATGGAGGTCGTATGCGAGAGTTATAAGCATTTAAAGCTGAGGGGCAGTTTAGTAATTTATTATTTAATTATTGCTAATATTGTCCCTAATTTGCCTAGCTATTAGTACCCAGATCTCCCAATCCATCATTTGATAACTCCTCATCACTCGACTTTTGCTCCACTGACGGCGCCGTGATCACCAAAACCAAGATACGATGCTAGAAAACACTTCACTATGTCAATTCAAACCAGCTGCCACTCAAGCTTCCTACTTCGACGCTCCCTTAATGCTAATTGCCGCTGGTGCTTCCATTTGGATTTCCACCTATATGATGATGTTATGGGTCAATCAGAGACCATTGAGAAGACCAACTTGACCTCCTTTACACGTTCATGCCTCCTAGTCATAGTATAGTCGCTGTTTTACCGTTGGATTGAAATGAACGGTCCACGTTTTTCACACATCCAGTGCATTTATGGTCAATCCGTAAGCCCAATCAACGAACGAACACCGCCAATAGATTCAAGTCACCGAGAACTACAATTTTGATGCATAATACGTCTGGTTTGGAGCATTGTATATTTTGCATTTTTTAATTAGAAGGAGATTAGTTTTTGCTAATAATAATCAATAAAAATTTCACTTTTTAATTATCTAGCCATGGCATACTATATCCTAGTAAGGTGTATATATAAAAAAATTTGGTTTTAGTTTTTAGTTACATTATTTATAAATTTGATTTACGATCATAAGAGGTGAATTACTAAGTCACACCAATATACGCAAATATGATAACTCTCACTCATTGATTAGTCCAGCTTCCCCTCCAATTTGATATTTATCCTTCCACGCCTTCATTGTCTAGAATTTCCATGCCTTCAAAACTGATATTTTCTCGATTGCTTTGATTTATTTGCAAAGTTGTCTTCGCGATGGTCGGTTTCATATATAAATTTATTTAGTTGAATTTGATTTAGAGAATTTATAATTGATTTTGTTTAGAGATAGATGAAGAAGAAGAATATTAGATATAAGATGTTTATGCTAAAAATGTGATTAGGGAATAGGATTTTCCTCTATTTATAGGCTAAAGTAATTCAAATTTAGGCAAAAATCTCGAAATTAATATATTACGAAATGTCAATGGGTTTGACTTCTTTTAATTTCTAGCCTATTTAACCAAATTTAGTAAGTTATATATACTTTCTGCCTGTAAATGACATTCTGGACGTAATGGAATAGGTCCCGAAGCATAATTCCATCCCATGTAGAAATTTACTATTTTTCTCCTTATGTAAAATTATAATTTTTCCCTTTTTAATTTAATTATTTAATTTCATAAAATTATGGAGTGTTAAACTCCTTGTCCCGAAATTCCTCCGCTATTGAATTTAGAATTGCACATAATAACTATTTTCACTTCTACCCCCCATTCCCAGGCTAAATATACTTCAAACTGCTAGAGTGGTCCTTTGACATCAGGTTTACAGTACCTCCTTTTTACTTTTCATCCAATGATGTGAAGTATGATCTTAAATGTTAAACATTTCGCATTCTAGCTATATCATTTTCGACTAGTTTACTTAGACGGTAAGTTACGGGTGGGATGACCTCATGAATGACTAAGGGCACTTCCCAATTTGACCCCTAAAGGGTGATCTGTTGGATTTCTAGTGTTCTTTGTCATTATTTAAGTACCAAACTCCCTTCGAAAATGCTCTTCCTTGCATTTTTTAAGTTATATTACTTTAAGATTTTTCATTGATATTATGTTATTCATAAGTCGGCCTCATCTCTTAACTTGTTAATCACATTTAAGGATCCTTGAACTCCTTCTTCAATTCTTAATTAGGTCCATATGGATTGGCGATCCTTTGATGTGAGGAAGCCTCAACTCCCATTGGAAACATGGCTTCAAACCCGTATGTTAAAGACTATGGTGTACATCTGTACCATCCTGAAAAAATACAAATAACTTATATTCAAATATAGGGACTATTTAAATATTTAAATTGAGAATTAAACAATTAAATGGATTTAATAGCCTTATCTAACTCTTTTTAATTAATAGATAATAATGGTAAACTCATTTTGTAAATTTATTTAAAATAATAAATAGTTCGAATAAACAACAAGAAAATCAATTGTTAATAAAATGACCTGATTTTTAATGATCGATTTTTAAATGAATTTATAGGATTTTTCTATACATTTTAATTTGGAAAATATTTAATTATCATTTGACATATTTTTTGGCAAATGATTGTATTTTTGAAATTCCATAGAATAAGATAACAAGTGTATTTTATTTTTGTTTTGGGATCGTGTCTTATTGTTGTGCATGATCGTATTTTTATATCTATCGTTCGTAGTTCGTACACAAACAAAAATCTATGTAGCATCGTACTGGAAATTTTGGAATAAACAAACCAAAGTCTAAGACTATTCCTCACTCCCTCGGACTTTTCACTCTTCCTCTTTTCCCTTTTTCTTTCTTTTACATTTTCCAGTAAACAAAAAATGAGCATTTACTTCCCAAAATCAAATTGAGAGATTTAATCAACGAATATTAAAATTGTTGGATTCATTAAACTCATACGAAGATTAGCTTCTAATCCAAAGCCTCTATGTCTCGTGCGGTGGTGCTTGGAGAGATCGATGTATTATAGACGTCGACTAGGGTTAGGTTTCGGTGGCGCTTAAGATAGCGATAGTAAAAGTGGAGGATACCATTGAGTTTCTCTTAGCGAGGAGCACCGGTGGCGATGATTTGGTGGAGCTCGATTCACCATGGAGGAACATGACATATGTTTTTCATATGCGATTATAGCAGGTTGCATTTGATTGTAGGGTGTCAAGCTTGCTTTGAAGGGTTTCGTCGTATAGAGATCTTGAAGCGTGATTTGTTGGAGAAGAAAGCTTGTTGACTCGTTGAGAGATGAAGGAGAAATCATGGAAGGAAGGATCGAATTTTTGGGTTTGGGTGTGCATGTTGTGCATGTATATGAGATATGGTTTTGGGAGGTAAGAAGTTTAAGTGGTAATTAACTAAATTGATTAAGTAATTTATGTTAATTAATATAATTAATTCCAAATCTTATACAATTAATATCTCACTTATACAAGGTCGGATTTGGATGCAATCTTTTGCATTGGACTCGTATCGACGTTATCTATGCACTGGAGTTGGATTTGTTGAATTTGGAGCCAGTAGAATTTTGATCTAAAATCAAATGTCGTTCGATTTTAGATCTAACTGAAACGCTAAAGCGTCAATTGGAAATTTGATGAGTCAACTTACCTCTAAATGAACAATACAATTTCTTTGTTGCTATATATTATTGTTGAATGCGTAGATGATAGTTTATATATCGTTGTTTGATTGTTTGTTTGGATTTGATTACCGCATGGAAGATGATGGCATAAATAACCATTGTTTTACAGGGAACAAAAGCAAGAAGAAGTCAATATATATGTAGTGAATAGGTCACTATGGAACACTTTGAAATACACATACATATGTGTGATTTACATGGGACTTTTGTAGAGAGACCCTAAGGGGTTTCTCATCCATATTGATTTGCTTATATTCTTCTGTTGCTTATATTGATGTTTGGTTGAAATATTTGTGACATATTGTTTGATTTGTGTAAGTATCGTTATAGCAATTATCGCTATCCATCACTTATGAAATATTATCTCCTTAAATCTTTGTGTGTTTAACTTGTGCTTGTATTTTTACAAAATAAATGTTTAGTTGCATTTTTGCACTTTGAAAGTTGTTTACCCTATATTTTCAAGTATTTTTTAGAATTTTGAAATAAACGATAAGTGTTGTTTAAAATTTATAAAAGGAGTTATAAATTTGATTAACTATCTTTTGGGATAATTAATGTTATTTTAAGTTTATAAATATATTATAAATATCATTAATTATCTTTAGGGATAATTAATTTTGTTTTAAATTTATAAAAAGATTATAAATTTGATTAATTATCTTTTAGGATAACCAATGTTATTTTAAATTTATAAAAAGATTATAAATTTTATTAATTATCTTTTGGGATAATTAATGTTGTTTTAAATTTATAAAATGATTATAAATTGGATTAATTTTCTTTTGGGATAATTAATGCGGTTTTTAATTTATAATAGAATTATATAAATTATCTTTTAGCATGAATAACATTTTTTTAAATTTATAAAAGCATTTAAAATTGATTTATTATCTTTCGGTATAATAAATGTTGTTTTAAAGTTATAAATGGTAGTTTATGAATGAGAAAATATTTTAAAAGGAATGTTTTAAAAAAAGCTAAGTGTAATTGGTTTTGGGTTTTCAGCAAACAATGTTTTAATGACATTTATTTTTTACCCTTCTTTTCAATACACATAGAAATATAAGTTGCAATTTAAAACAATATTTTAAAGAGTGTTTTTAAAGTGTTTAACAAATATTTATGATGTGACAATCAAGCACAAGCATGAGTCAAATGTTTTAAATATTTGATTCATTTATTGAAAATATTTAGTCTTACATTTAGCACTAAATGTTGAAGGAACTCTTGCTATTCATAAAGTCAAGAATGTTATCGTGATAAGGTAGAAAGCAACACTGTCCTGACTTGTCCAGGTTCATTATTTTCCTCGGAGTAGTGTTAGTTTGGGATCGACAAGTTGTAATAAGTATAAGAGATTTAATTTTCATATATGATCGTATAAATGATAGGGCATTTAAACTCTTGCTATTCTTAAAGTTAAAAATGCTGTCGAGTTAGGATAGGAAGCAACACTGGCCTAACTTGTTTAGCTTCATTGTTCCTCAGGGTAGTACTAGATTTTTTTTTACGAGAGTCGATTCATTAACTATTGATTTTGATAGCCTTCTTTGTGCTTCGTGAATCTAAGATGATTTGTAGCTTGTTTTGAGTATTGGTATCCAACATCGGAGAACTAAACCAAAGCATGAGTAGGAGCTAAGCCATGTAGTTCGCATGCATCAAGGTATGTTCACATCTATCTGGAGAGGTTTTGGCATGCATGCATTGATGTGAAATATTCGGATGCCTGCAAAAGTTTAACGGGGTCCAGCTTGCAAATTCTCAAGAGTGACGCATGAGGTATAGTTTCGTTGTAGGGGGCGCAGCCTCCTAGTCATATTGGATAAATTCATTCTCCTTATTTGATTCGAACCTTGGAGTTACCCCTTCCTTAATTGCATTAAAAAGTGCCTTGAGCATTTCTTTATGTTTAATTACTTTTGTCCATTCTTTGATTTTGCATTTTGATCTTGTTTGTGTCCATCCTTTATTGTTTGTATTGTTGTTCTGATTTGTTTCCCATTTGTTCATGTATGGATGTTGTCATTGTGAGGTAAAAACTCATTTCGTGTTTAACGGCATAGTCTCACAGAATTATTATATGTTCCCTGTATTTCTTGAGTTTTCTCATGCTCGTTTTCCAGACTGATCCAGATGTTATTTCATTATAATGCTTGGGTCAGACTATGTTTTTCCAGGTGTCATTGGTGGGTGTGGAGCAAAGCTTGATATTCACCTACGGTAGTATTTTTATTTTCCACCGTACTTATATGTATACCCATTAGCAATTGTAAGTTCAAGAACTAATAACGGTTCAGGCCAATGAGGTTTTTTTAAAGTATAATATACCTTGTATCTTAGAGTGACTGCTTTTACTGTCTTTATTATATTATATGTGATCGTTTTGCTATGAGATTTTGTTTCCCCCATTCCATTTTTCTTTTTACCTTAACAATCTGCCTTTTTGGCAATTGGATGCTCGTCATTCTAATACCATGGATGTACCAATGGCCGACTTTGGAGGGTCGAAAAGGCGGGTCATTACAACGTCCGATAGTCATTTTGGATGAAGTTCTGTATGACCAATAGACGAGGGGAAGTTTCTCTTTCCAGTTTCCTTTTGCGCGATCACATCGTTTTTAGGGTATCCTCAGTGGTTTATTTGTGGCTTCTATGTTCCATTAGGCTTAGGATGGACTACTTAAGAAAAGCACTTTATTATCCTATTATCTTCAGAAAAGGGTGAATTATTCACTTTTCAATTAAGGCATGTTAAAACAATTTTCGATCCAACATCCAAATATTTTTAAAAGATATACCATTCAATAGAAATTCCAAATATGCTCCTATTAAAATAAAAGTTATCCAAAATGTCTAATAACCATATCATACTTTATTCATATGTAAATGGTATAAAATTCAAGTATATATGCAATATTCATCATTCACTAGTCAAGATGAAAAAATATTAGTCATCACCTCCTTTATAGTTCAAAATATCAAATATATGGTCTATATGCAATTTCCTATTTCTATTGGTTATTATGACCAAAAGTTCAAGTCATCTTCTTCTTCATCTGCCATTAAAATTGTCCTCAAGCTCTCAACTGAGCTAAGAAATATCAAGTCCAAAAAATGATTTGCGCTAAGAAAGAGAAAGAGGAGAGGCACCCCTTCTCATAGGGGAGGTCCCTATCTATAGTAGTTAGGGAGGAATTGGCTTGATTGAAGTTGACATAGATTGATGACTTGGCAAGATGGATAGTCTTGTTGGTGTCATATGTCATAATATGAGGATTTGAGTAGTTCACGAGGATTGCCATCATAGTGGTGGCATCAGAAAATGTGGCAAGGTTGCATAGAAATGCTTTGAAGCTATTATCACTAAACAAAACTTATACTTCTTTTCACATTAAGGCATTAACACTTCATATAATTTGTTCATCTCCTTCTTTTTATGTCGAATATAGTCCATATCCACTTCTCTTGTACATTTATAAAGTGATTTTCTTAATGAAAGATCACTGATATACTTTGATAAGTATATCACTTTACAGTATCCTAATTGTCTTTATTCTTTAATAGTTTTCTTTAATTTAATAGTATCTTTGATAGCTCTTTCACATGCGATAGCATAATACCTTGTCATGTAATAGCTCCTTGACATGTGATAGTTTAATACCTTTTCATGTGGTAACTCCTTGATATGTGATAACTCCTTGAGATGCGATGGCTCCTTGAGATGCGATAACTTATGACTTTGCACTTCAATAGCTTTGTACCTTGACCTTTGATAGCTGATTCACATCGTATTATGTATATTTTAAATTACTTATTTACACATTTTAATGTTCATAAGACATTATTACTTTGTATTTTGGTTGTATTATTTCATTTTCTTGATTTCTAAAGAGTGAAGAAATTATTGAAGAATTGGCTCAAAAGAGTTAAATAAATATATGTACATAATAGATGTTGTAGCTCAACGGGTTTTGATGGTGATCATTCATTAGGAAGTCAATGGTTTGAATCTCGCCTGCCACATATTTTTAAACAAAACAAAGTACAATCTCTGGAGCAATGTCAAGAAAGAAATTTTTAGAGCACTCAAGAAGCTTCCAAAATATACCAGAGAAGACCTTTCCAGACCTATTTCTATTTTCCTTAGATATCAAAGAAACTTCTAGAGCAAAAACAAGTCTGTTAAATCTAGAAAATTCCTATTTTCTACCAAGTCTAAATCTAAATTGGAAATAGCTCCATAAATACCACCACCTAGCTACATTTGAACATATCTTACCATAGTTTAGTTTATTTTTTTTTAATTCTTTTTTTTATTTTCTTCCTTTAGATTAAAATAGGATTTAGAAAAAATAGTTTTTTTCTTCTTTCTTTCGTATTTCTTTTGTTTAGTAATAAAAAGAACCTTTACTTTATCTTAGTGTTTGTTTTATAGCTTAGTAATTTCGGTTCAGTCTATTTACTCATTCTATTTCAGTTTATCTATGTTAATATTTAGCACTTAAATCTGAGATCTATCTGTTTGCCAAGAGGCCAGTAGATCTCTTTAATTGTTCCTTATAGCCTTTTATTCCCTTGAATCAGTTAATCATTTCTTTTAATTATTTCTTGCAATTTCAGTTTTTTCACTTCTACTAATTTCCAAGATTAAATTAGTCAAATCCAAATCTATAAATTTTGTCTTACTAGCCTAGAATTTAAATAAACATTAATAATTAATAAACTCCCCATGGATTTGAATCGTGCTCACACATTTATTACTACTAATGTCGTGTACTTGTGGTAAAATAAAATCATGGTTTTTGTTCACATCAAAAATCGTCGATCAAGTTTTTGGCGCCGCTGCCTGGAAGTTAATTAGTTTTTGGTGTTTATTTGATATACAATTCTTGTTAGTTAATATTGTTTCTTTAATTTATTTATTTAGTTCCCTTTCGTTTTCTATAAAAAAATTATCGTCTTACTACTAGATTTGGTAGATTTGCATATTCCATCACAAACCGTATTGTTATTTCGAGTAATACAAATTTTATGCCATAAAGTGGCCAACATCGCAAACAAAATGAATAGAGTAGATCTAAGTAGCAATAATAATGAAAATAGTAAAACAATAGGAGATATGAGTTTTTATAGTGGTCCGACAAATTCTATTGCCTACATCCACTTTAATCTTATTATAGATTGTTTTGTCATAAGTACAAGAGCTTTTCAGTTTAGATCTAGTCTAAAACAGTAAAGGGTAGGCTCCTAAGTGATCAGATCGGAGTAGAGATATGAAGTGAGAAGATAATGGCCAACAGCCCTTTAACTGTCGCTGTAGGCTTGCTACTTATAGGAGAATTGCCCACCAAAGTCGTCAGATAACAAAAGATAGGTTAAACTCAAGATCCAAGAAAGTATAAGGGAAAATAAAGTCCCTTTACAGTAAAATTTATCGGTACCGCATGAATCATGTCAATACCAACATGATTTGCTTAGTGTAGACCACTTAATTCCCATTTACTTCATCTTGTCTCTTCGATCCTTCAAACCACGAGCACTTTTGCCTAATAATTCTACTTGACAGCAAGGTGATCCGACTCATTCAGTACTTATCCGTATCTACACAATTTTCTAGAATTTTTCACCTACTCCTTTAGAAATAGGCCCCAAGATAACCACTTTATGGCTTCCATAATTGACAATAGTTTAAAAGAACATGGTTCCATTGGTTCTATGTAACGACCCGGAATTTCTCCTCTTTGATTTGCGAATATTTAATTATTTTTAAATATTCAAACAATAGATTTTATAATTAAAATAAAACTCTTTTAAATAATAAATAATGATGGTTGAATAGTTTTCTAAAATGTGTTTATAAAAATATATAGTTCGAAGAAAAATCGAAAATGGGACCTTAGTTCATTTTTCGAATTTTCGGCTTTTCTTTGTCTAAACATTATCGGAAATGTTGTGAACTCTGTTGTTTAATATAACACATACATTTGTATTTGAATTAGGATAGATATTGGTATATATGTACTTAAATGTATATATATAAGTAATGAGACATTTTATGGAATATAATATAAAATTAAGTAAAAAGTAAACATCATATCTCATGAGATATGGGTACATCGGCATAAAAAACATGTTGGCTAAACAAAGGGAATGAGGGACAAGCTTGTGGGTGTGAGGTACATAAAGGTGAGGTGGCATGGTGATGTGGAAAGTGGATGTGGAGGGTAAAGGACAAGGTTATTTTAGTAATTTACTTTGTTCTCTTGCTTATAAATAACCCTTTCACTTCTTCAATTTTTCCTCCACTTCCTTCTAACATATCATTATCATATCTTATCTAAATGGAATATTTTTTCTTTTCAAACAGTAATAAATTCTAGTGGCTACAACTTTCATGTGTACCACTTTTTCAAATTTTTAGCTTCCCTATTTCCAAATCTCATTTCTTTACAGAATATTTTCGGACACAGATTTTCAAGTCCAAAAATACCTCTTCTTGTTTTGACCGTATCTCCCTCAAGAAAGATCCAAATTTAGTGATTCTTTTTTCTTAAATTGTAGAGAAGAGAATTTTCAAGAACTTTCCCTTTGAGAACTTTTACAAATTCCATGCGTAACTTATCCAAAAATCAGTTGGAGATGACCCATTTTCGGGTTTGATTTTTGTGAATTCGATGATAATTTGAAGTCTCTCGACCTTGCAAATTCCATGGTGTTTTAATAGTTTTATTTACTAAAAATTTCAAAGTTTTAATGTTGTTTTTGTTTTCCAAAACTTCCACTTATGTTTTCAAAGTGAATCAAAGTTAGAGAAAAGGATTTGGAAAGGAGAACTTAGAAATTTACTATAAAGTAACTACATCCATAGCGATAGTCGCTATGGAGGCAATTCGAAAAAAACAACGTTTACAAATAAAAACCGTTTTGACTTAATTATTTTTGAAATCATTTTTCAAGACATTAATTAACTATTAAAGTTAATCAAGTATGAGTTAATAATAAATTTATTTATTTATTAATTTAAGATAATTAGGAGGAATTAGGAATTAAATAAGTAATTGTTACTAAAGTGTAATCAAGTAAGTTAATTTTAATTAGTTGATTTAATTAAATTTTAATTATTAACTAATTATTTATTTATTAAAGGGTTTAATTTTTAATTAATTACCGATCAAGTTTAATTTAAGTTAAGATTTAATTAAAACTTAATTATGATTTAATTATTTTAAATGAAGGTTTAATTTATTATTTATGTTTTAATTAAGGAATATATATTTAATTAATTGAAATTAATTAATATTTAATTATTAATTAAAGGTAAATTGTCATTTAATAATTAATCAAAAGATTAATTACGGTTTATTTATTTATTTAATAGTGAATTATTATTTAATTATTAACTAAATGTTTAACCATTATAAATAAAAAGTTTAAATTTTATTTAATTATTTTATAAAGTTTTAGAAGTTTAGACTACCTTATTTTTAAAGATCAGTTTTGTTTTCAAGAAGCAACTTCCTATCAAAGGAAGATTTTAATCCAAGGGATTTCTTTGTTGATCCTTAAGTAAACTCAATTGAATATAAAACCCAATGACATCTGTTTAGCAAAATAAATCACTATTTTGCTAATTAACTTGCATTGGACATCTTTGGTCAAATAAATCTCAGTTCTACCATAGTTCACCAAGTAGATTATGTTGACATCTATTAGGCAAAATAAAAACCCATTCTGCCATTATATTAACTTAGACATGTATTTAGCAAAACAAATCCTCATCTGCTATTTTGGTAACTTGGACATTTATGTATATGATTGATTATTGTTGGTTGATTCCCTTATACATATCTGCTTGTTATGTAAACACCCATGTTATAACTTGAAACGTGAACTTAGTTAAATGAGAACCATTGTGCTCACTAAGCTTCTTTCTGATTTTTAAGGTCAATCATACTTTCAATAATGGTTTCAAGTTAAGTAATGATTTTAGTAAAGGTGTTTTAAATAATCGTTTTGTTTAACAAAAAGGACTTTAATAAATGAGTTTATGAAAGGAGTTTTGTTTTATATAAGGAATATTCGTAAAAAAGTTTTATAAATGATTTTGAGTATTTATAAAGGAATTTTTATAAATAATTTTAGAGATTTATAAAGAGATATATAAATGGTTTTGATATTTATAAGAGAGCTTTGTAAATTTAACTTGGTGATTTATAAAGAGTTTTGTAAATGGGTTTGGAATTTAAGTAAAAGAGATTCATAAATAAAAGAGATTTATTAAGAGGATTTATAAAAGGAAATTTATAAAGGAATTTGAGATTTGATTTCCCCTAACTGACTTTTTAATCAAGATGGTATGGAACATCTGTTCACACTTAACACCGAAAGAATAGTGTCGGGGTTATCCTTATCTTAATTTTAAATAACATATGTTTTGATCCTTTCAATACAATTTTGAAATGAGAAATCTTTTACAATATTTTATGAATATACTTATGCCAGTGAGATAAGTATATGAATATTTTGATAGATATTCTAAAAGAGATTTACCAAATGAAAGATTTATTTAGATGAGGCTTAGTGGTTGCTATCAGTAATTAAATCTCTGAATTATTTCTTGTTTGTTTTTTCGATAGTTAAATAACTGACTATCAGTTCTGGACAAAAATATAACTCCAGGAATATCTACGAGAAATTGGTGAGTTATATGGCACAATCATCTTTGACGATGTTGTACTATGTGTATAAATCTCGTTTTGTTCTCCTAGGACAAATGATAGGGAATCCGTCCACTTAAATGGTTCGGGAGCAATCCCTGCTCCTATGTATTGTCTGATTATTTCCAAAAGTAACGGGGTTGAGTTTACCAAATATATTGAATGTTGTTTCGAAGAGACTGGGATCGGATAAGCATAAATTATCCAAAAACCACTCAATCCAACTCAAGCATTTTGAATTGAAGACATCTTGAATATGGTTGAAGGCAGAGCTGTTGAAGTGCAAGGTCTACTTGCTACTAATCCTAAGGGCGATTCCAAAATAGATGTAGTAGAGGCAGTGCCTTCGGATTCTTTCAGACCCAAAACGAACTTGTATGGATGAATGCTGGCATTGCATTTCTGCCTAGAGGGCAGTATTAGCATTCCAAAATGGTTTGCTGTATAATAAGGTAATCGTAGCCTCAAGCTTCATCAATCGAGAATTGACTAAAGCGGGGACATGCGGCAGGACTATGTGGGTCGCTCCTATTAGGGTATGATAATCTCAAGATCTAGTGTCAATATCTCTATGTATGCTTCAGGGCCCATTATGGTTGTTCGATCGCAACCAAGGGGTGATCATATTCGGTGCTGAGTGTCAGACATGCAACTTGTTGTAGCCTCCCTTACATTTTATCTAGTAGTGTATGGATTTGGTGGGTAGACCCATGCCCTTTCATAGCTGGAATCCATTCTCCAATAAGTGCTTTCGGACTTGATTGTCTACCTATTATGCTGGGTTTAATCAATGTAACAATTTCAGCTAAGATTAATATGTATTTGTATCCTAGACATTATTATAATATCACTGGATTTTTTATAGAAAATGTTTTGGTTATCGTAAGGTAAAAACCCGTCTGTGTTTATGTGCAGCGTCTTACGAGATACCTTTGATTTTAAGTAATTTTATACAAGTTATAATAAACAAAATTCCTTGTGATTTGAGTCTCTCACGTTGGTTTTACCAGACTGATCCGGGCGTTATTTTCTTATAATGCTCGGGTCAGCCCGAGCATATTTTCCAGGTTTAGCTAGACACTTTGGAGCTTTCAGGTGACGAGTTAGATTCCCCAAGATGTATTCACGTATCTTACATTCTTCTGCTGTTCTATTTTGTTTTGTTCTTCTCTATATTTACCAGCAATTGTAAGGACATGCTATTGTAACTGTCTAGGCTTATAATAAGTTAGTGTACTCTATGTTGTGTATATAATAATAATGATTCCTTTTGTAAATATCTTGTGTTTATTTTATATTGCATGTCAGGTTTTGTGAGATTCTATTCAGCCTTTTTCTTTCTTTCACCCTAAACAACCTGCTTTTAGGATACTTAAATGATCGGCACACGAATAACGAAGAAGTATTAAGTGTCACCTTTAGGTGTAAGAAAGGCAGATCGTTACAACGTGGTATCAGAGCTTAGGTTGAGCGAACATATTGAGAAGGGCTTTACTGTATAGTTTGGAAACATCAGACTCCATACCAGCTAGTGTTTCGTCTGTCACATTTCTTTGCATTCTTTCTTTGATTGTATTCAGTTGAACCTTAAGGATATCATAATGTTTTGATCCTGCTCCAAACTTTTGCTTAGACCAAATTTTCAGCCTCTCCTTAGCTTCTTTAAGTTTTTTTTGCAAGACAAACATTGGATTACCATAGTTAGGTTGAGACCACGAGTGCTCAATTAAACTCTGAAAATCGGGTTCACGAACCCAAGTGTTAAAAAATTTAAAACTTGATTTTTTTTTCATGGCATTCGCATCCAGTTGGAGTATTTGAGATGAATGATCGGACATCACGGGGTTAGGAAGGTGGTTAAACATGTTAGGCCATTTGGTTAGAGAGGTTTGATTGCAGAAAATGTAATCGATCTTGGAGAATGTCCTACGACTAGTTCTTATTTTATTCCATGAAAAGGCTGCTCCTATGGTTTTAGTTTCTATCAGATTCGATTGTAGGGTAGCCACATTTAGTGGTTTAATTTCATTTAAGGAGAGGGGGTTCCTTCCTATTCTGTTAGATAGTCGAATGCAGCAGTTGAAGTCACCTCCTATAATCCAGGGGTGTGATTCTTGATGTAGAAACGGAATGTATTAGAGCAGAGTGGATCTAGCATTAACAGTGCTCTCTACATATATAAAGGTTAGATAAAAGGATGTGGATGATTGGTTGAGGAGGGCATGAAAATGTATCATTTGTTTTGTGGAGACAATGGGGGTGAGTGTAATAGTGTAAGGGTCATATATAACCAATATTCCTCCATATGTTGCATGGTCATTTTTGTGTATTATCTTCTAGGATGGTCTAATATACTTCGCAGCTTGACAAGTGAGATCCAAGTTAAGTTTGGTTTCAAGTATTGCAAGAGTGATAAGTTTGTGTTGATGAATAAGATTTTTGCACTGGTCCAGTTTAATGTGACTGTGAGCTCCTCGAATATTCCAGTACCCAATTTTGTGCATCATTGGTTAGACTTGGAGACATTAAGATTTCTACTTTCATACCCCTTGTGAGTGGGTTTGTTCGTTCATTATATCCAGGCACCGTTGTACTAATTGGGGAGTCAGAGAAAAACAATGTTGTATCTATTTTATTGGTGCTACTCACTTTGTGTGGCGTACAGTTGATTTCTTTCTCTACAGAAGTCGGAGCTGCAGTGGTGATTGGGATGGTTGCTTGAGTATCATTGGGTAACTTGGGGGAAGTTAAGGTGATAGGAATGACTGGAGTAGGAGGGGGTAGCCGTGCTAATGGTGGGTTGAGGTGGGCGTAAGGGAGGGATGATTTGATGATTGAAAGGGTTGGAGAAACACAAACATGTTCAGAGCAAGGAGTGGAGAGATTCAAAACTATATTGGATTCATTTTGGTCAGTGGCATCAGATAGGGGGTGCACAAACCTTTGTGTATGTTCTCTGAGATTTTTGCATTTCTAATTCGGTGTTTTTCCTTTAATGTTTCATGACCAGCTGGGTGGTTGGGAATTGTATCTTGATTTGTTGAGTCATTGATGCTCATTGCATGCTGTGTAATAAGTATTCCTCTCTCTTTTGTCTTTTCTTTGTTATGTATTTTTTTGGTATCGTCAACATCTTTATTTTCTTTCATTACTTTGGTCCTTACTTTGGTTAAAACATTTATTACTTTGTGTTTACTTCGAGTCTCATCTGGTTCTCCCATAGGTTGTTGTGTAGCAGCTACAAACCTAGTTTCCATATTCATGTCATAGTCATCATTACTTGTATTGTTCCCATCTCCAGTTTCACATAGATTCTGCAAAATATTGAATGGATTCTTGGTGTGTAAGTGATCACTTCTCATTTCATATTCAACATTTGCATGATATATTTTATCAGTTTCCTCTACATCTTGTATTTCAGGTCACATTTCACTTTGCAATAAATCTTCCTGGTTTATCAATTGTACCCTTGCTTGTTATATCTTATTTTCCTTGTTGAATAATTGATGGTATAGCATATGCCTCACCATTCACATTGTTTTGTTTTTCATTTGTTATATCTTTAGTACCCTCATAATGAACTTTTTGCTCTAAACCGGTACCATGCTTCATATTATCTGTTGATATTTTCATATTTCAGTATTTTCTCATTCCTCTACTTACTAATTGCCATTTTTGAACCCTTTTTATTTTACCTATTTCCTTTGGAACTTTCTCAATCATCTTCTCTTTATGTTTTTTCCCCTCTCTCTTTTCAATGTTTTCAAATTCATTAGTCTTCTTTTTCAAAGCGTCACAGAGATTAGTAGGATGTCCAAACACTTTGCATGAACAACAGATATCAGGTCTCCACAAATACTTAACCACTATTCTATTAGTCCTCCATCTACCAGTTGTACAAAGAAATCATCAACAAGCTCTGAGTCTGGTTTAACATCAATAAGACATTTAGCATATTCTAGCCTTTCTATTTTTTCAGTCATTGCGTCTAAACAAATTAGCATGCCTAATCTACTCGCTAGCCAATTAATCCCCAGTGGAGACCAGGCAAACATCGGTATGTTGAAGAACTGCACCCATACAAGCACTGATGCGACAGCTCCGCACACATTACTGACTGTTGGATCATAAGGCGTGATTATAAAGAGCTGGTTTTTCATGATAATTGTGTCCCCATGAAGTATGTGCTCTTTTTCTTCAACACAGGAGAGATGGAACTTGAATATAACACCATCAGATCTGACCTTTATGAATCCTTTTATCTTCCATATAGACTTGAGCCTTTGTAACCGTAGTATAGGATAACGGCTTATCAAGAAAAAATCCTAGCAGGAAGCCTTGCCAAACTTGTGTGTTTGCATTCACTACCTCATCAGAAAGAAGCATGGCGTCTCCTTCATAGGAGGGAGTCAAGTCAACCGGGATGTACTTCCCTGTGTTACGTGGTTTGTTTTGAACAATGAAGTCCATTCCGGTTGACTTGAAGAAGGAAGAAGAGTAAAAACGACATTAAAGGGGGGATACACCAGTGGTAGAAGGAAAGGAAGAGCAGGCAGGTTGAGGAAGATAGGGAAGGGGAGGAGGGCCGGGTGGTGTCGAAGGAGGGACAGGATGATGGTTGACAACGGAGAAAGCGATGGGTGGTGGGCTCGAGACGTTGGAAAGGATGAAGGTAAGGGACGGGGGTATGGTATGGGGATGAGGAGGCCTCTGCCATGAAAGTACGAAGAAGAAAAAAATGTTTAACAAAAGAGTTTAATTTTTTATTATAAAAGAGTTTAATTTTTTATTAATCACTAATCAAGTTTAATTTAAGTTAAGATTTAATTAAAACTTAATTATGATTTAATTATTTTAAATGAAGGTTTAATTTATTATTTAAGTTTTAATTAAGGAATATTTAATTAATTAATTAAGATTAATCAATATTTAATTATCAATTAAAGGTTTAAATTATTATTTAATAATTAATCAAAGATTAATTATGGTTTAATTATTAATTAAATGTTTTAATTATTTTGAAATAAAAATTTTAAATGTAATTTAATTATTAAATAAAATTTTAGAAGTTTAAACCACGTTATTATTAAAGATCAGTTTTGTCTTCAACAAGAAACTTTCTTTTAAAGAAAGATTTTAATCCAAGGGATTTCTTTATCGACCATCCTTAAGCAAACCCAACTGAATATGAAACCCAAAGACATCTGTGTAGCAGAATAAATTACCGTTTTGCTAATTACCTTGTATTTGACATCTATTTGGTAGAATAAATCACCCTTCTACCATAGTTCACCGAGTAGATTATGTTGACATCTATTAGGCAAAATAAAAACCTATTCTGCCATTATATTAACTTAGACATGTATTTAACAAAATAAATCCTTGTCTGCTATTTTGGTAACTTGGACATTTACGTATATGATTGATTATTGTTGGCTGATTCCCTTATACATATTTGCTTGTTAAGTAAACACCCATGTTATAACTTGAAAGTGAACTTAGTTAAATGAGAACCATTGTGGCCACTAAGCTTCTTTCTGATTTATAAGGTCAATCATACTTTCAATAATGGTTTCAAGTTAAGTAATGATTTTAGTAAAGGTGTTTTAAATAATCATTTTGTTTAACAAAAAGGACTTTAATAATGAGTTTATGAAAAGAGTTTTGTTTTATATAAGGAATATTTATAAGAAAGTATTATAAATGATTTTGAATATTTATTAAGGAATTTTTATTGGAGATTTATAAAGAGATATATAAATGGTTTTGATATTTATAAGAGAGCTTTGTAAATTTAACTTGGTGATTTATAAAGAGTTTTGTAAATTGGTTTGTAATTTAAGTAAACGAGATTCATGAAATAAAAGAGATTTATTAAGAGGATTTATAGAAATTTACAAAGGAATTTGAAATTTGGATTTCCCTCAACTGACCTTCTTGATCAAATTGTCATGGAACATCCGTTTCACACTTAACACCGAAGGAATAGTGTTTAGGGTTATCCTTATCTCTATTTTAAATAACATTTGTTTTGATCCTTTTAATATGATTTTGACATGAGAAATCTTTCACAATATTTTATGAATATACTAATGCTAGTGAGATAAGAATATGAATATTTTTAATATTCTAAATGAAATATTTATTTAAATGAGGCTTAGCGGTTGCTATGGAATCTCTGAATTGTTGCTTGTTTATTTCTTTGATAGTTAAATAACTGACTATCAATCCTAGACCAAAATATAACTTTGGGAATATCTAGGAGAAATAGGTGAGTTATATGGCACAGCCATCTTCGATGATACCGTGTGTATAAATCTCGTTCTGTTTTCCTAGGACAAATGATAGGGAGATCCATCCACTTAAACGGTTATGAGGTGATCCCTACTCCTATTTATTGTTTGATTATTTCTTAAAGAACCAAGGTTGAGTCTACTAGAACTATCGAATGTTGTTTCGAAGAGATCGGGATCGGATAAGTATAAATTATTTAAAAATCACTTCGATCCAACTCAAGCGTTTCGAATTGAAGACATCTGGAAGTTGATTAAAGATGGAGCTATTAAAGTGCAAAGGCTACTTGCTACTGATCCCGAGGGTGATTCCAAAATGGACGTAGTAGAGGTAGTGCCTTCGGATTCGTTCAGACCCAGAACGAACTTGTATGGATGAATTTTGGTATTACACTTCTGCCTGGAGGGCAGTGTTAGCATTCCAAAATGGCTTGCTATATAGAAAGGCAATCGTAGCATCAAGCTTCATCAACAAGAAATGACTAAAACAGGGACGTGCGACAGGGCTATGTAGGTCGCTCCTATTAGGGTACGATCATCCTAGGATCTAGTTTCGATATCTCTTTGTATGCTTCTGGGCCTATTATGGTTGTTCAATTACAGCCAAGGGGTGATCATATTCGGCGCTATCCAGTAAGAGGTAGGGCCGATCCTTAGTGGTAGAGGTGCAATGTGTTGTAGCCTTTGTATATTTTATATAGAGATGTATGGATTCGGTGGGTAGACCCTTACCCTTTCATAGGTTGAATCCATTCTCCAATAAGTGCCTTCAGACTTGATTATATAACTATTATGCTGGAATTTAATTAATGTAACAATTTTAGCTATAATTAATATGTACTTGTATCCTAGACATTGTTATAATATCATTGGATTTTTTATTGAAAATGTTTTGGTTATCATTAGGTAAAAACCCATTCGTATTTATGTATGGCATGGTCTTACGAGATACCTTTGATTTTAAAGGATTTTACAAGTTATAATAAATAAAATTCCTTATGATTTGAGTTTCTCATGCTGGTCTTACCAGACTGGTCTGGGCATTATTTTCTTATAATGGTCGGGTTAGCCCGAGCATATTTTCCAGATTTAGCTAGGCACTATGGAGCTTTCAAGTGAGGAGCTGGATTCTCCAAGGCATATTCACGTATCTTACATTCTCCTGCTATTCTGTTTTGTTTTGTTCATGTTTGTATTTATCAACAATTTTAAGGATAGGCTGTTGTAATTGTCCAAGATGATAATAGGTTACTGTACTCTGGTGTTGTATATATAATAAAGATGATTCCTTTAGTAAAGATCTTGTGTATATTATATATTACTTGTCATGTTTTGAGATTTTGTTCTGCCTTTTTCTTTCATTCACCCTAAATGACATGTCTTTCGGACACTTAAACGATCGACACACGAATACCGAGGATATATTAAATGTCGTCTTTAGGTGTAAGAAAGGCAAATCGTTACAACCTAGAATCTAGCTTTATTTATGAATAAAAGAAATGGCATGTCTAACCTTATTACATTACTGTTATCCCGTCTTTTGGCAAGGCCGTGACACCAAGGAATTGACTAGTAACCAATGACGGTTCGTCTTAGAGATCGGTTATACACAGGCTCACTATGGAAATCGACGAATTTTGTCCGAGCCGGATCGAGCTAAAATTGATATGACACGACTAGCGAGGCTATGAGAGTCAACATTCCAAATTTCAAGTCAATCCGAGTTCGTATGCTCAAGTTACAATCGATGCAAAATTGGATGAAAACCAACCACTGTTCGAATTGATCAGTTCGAATCCATCAGGGAAGCTTACTTCGACACGATCAGCTCCGCATCCATCACCAAGCCTTTTTTTGACTCGATCGAGTTCGTATCCATCAGGAAGCCTCTGTTCGACTCGATCGAGTTTGTATCCATCAGGAAGCCTCTGTTCGACTCGATTAGCCAGTGACCACTTCACTTTCGTCGCTAGAGTCTACTTCGCATCCATCGACAAGCTCTGTTCGACTCGATCAGCCAATGACCACTTCGTATCGATCCGCATCCATCAGGAAGCAATAGTTCGACTCGATCGTCCAATGCCTACTTCGTATCCATCGACAACAAACACTTTCGTCTGCTTCACATCGCTTAGTCTTAAAGGCTATCTTCGTATCGATCGATCACCAATCAATACGAAATGCATGCCTCCCATCGATGCGAAGAAAAGCACAACATTTGATATGAACCAGGGCACTTTCATCGATACGAACTGTTCAACCTTCATCGATGTGAACAAGCCAACATCCATCGATTCGAACTAGGCTGTCTTCATCGATTCGAACTGGGTGTGCTACAGATCGATGCGAAGGACGCGCGCCACGTCAACCTGCCAACACATGCCGCCATCGATTCGAAACCATCGAGTCGAAATCATCGATACGAACGAAACAGCCAACCGAAAGTCCCATTTCATATTGATCATATCTCCTAATCTACAAGTCCAAATGCTATGAAATTTTCACAGGAGCTTACGTGCATGCTGAAGAATGTCCACGCCAAATTTCGACTCCATCGGACACAATCTTGATCGATACGAAATCCGTTTGTATCGATCACGGATCGGACCGAAACTTCGCGGGCTTGGGCGCGCGGGTCTAGTCACGTGCCAGAGGAGGTCTCCCGAGATCTGAGCAAAATATCAGCCTCCTATACCTATAAATAGAGCCCTAGGGCATACAGAAAAAGGATCTTCTTCTTCTTTGAATGCTCCAACGCCCAGACTCTGCCGGATCCAGATCTAAAACTCCATTGCTGTAAATCATAATTATCTGCTGTAACCCGCTGAATTCACTTGTAATCATTAAAGAAACGTCAATAAAGCAATCGACTTCATAGTGGACGTAGGCAACACGCGAACCACTCTAAATTCTTGTGTTTCTGCGCGTTCTTATTACTTTCGTTATCTGTTTTTTGGAGTTTTTGTTAGATAATCCTCGTTTTCCATTTAATTTCTTCATTTTATCTCTTCAAAAACTTCCGAAGAGTGTTGTGCCCAATTTTGGTACAAACACTTTGGTGCTTTCACTGAGAAAAACCCCAATTTTTCTCCTGCTCGGATTTCCTATCGATACCGGATTGCATAAATCCAAGAAGAAGATCCAAATCTTAGACTTTGAAGCCCTTCCATTCTATTCAGATTTGCATCAGATCTAGGAAAGGACTTTTACTAATTCACCATGGTAAGTACACGAACTACCTCTACAGCTGCTGATCAGGGAGGATGGGACAGGCAGAATCCCGCGCAATTGCCTCCATCAAACCAAGATGTCGCCGGACCTTCAGATCCATCAGGCCCGGTTACCAAACAAGAGTTTCAGATGCTGCTCCAAGAATTGATCCAGAGTCGGCAACAGCTAACTGAACAACTGCGCGCCAACACGAAGTTGACCAACCAGCTGAATCGCCAAAGGCGCAGAAGATCCAAAAGAGACCAAGGTTCTTATTCTTCCACAGAGAGTTCAGCCTCATCTGATGGTCACCTCCGATCCACACGCCCACGGCTGAATGTAAGCTACACTCAGACCACAGGGCACCAACCTGCTTCAAATCTTGGACAACCCAGAACTGGACCGTCCACTAGTCACCATACAGGACCTTCATCCTGAGGAGGTGCTGCTCCTTATCATGTCACGGGCAACATTGCTACCACCACCACTGCTGAACAAGGGGTTGATGCTGGAAACCAAACTGATCCTCATCGAAGCCAGCGAGAGCCTACTGCAGAGCCTTATGTTCCTGAGAAAGTTGAACGAAGGAGGCGAGGCATGGACCGTCGACCGCGTCCGATCCAGACTCGCGCTGTGGAACCGGACCACACCTTGGCACGGCATGCTCCTAATATCCGGATGTCGGATATACCAACGATGATTCGCCAAATGATCCGTGAAAGTCAAGGTCTCTCTAATGACGACTGGGGAATCTCCCAGAGTCATACCCCTTTCACCGATGACATATTGTATGCTGAACTACCTCGGTGCTTCAGGATGCCAACTTTGCCAGTCTATGAAGGAAGTTCCAATCCTAACCAACACATCCTGAAGTATGAATGGCTACTGAATGCTGCGAGAGCTGATGATGCAGTAAAGTGCCGTAGTTTCCCTATTTCCCTAGGGGGCATTGCTACCATGTGGTTTACTCGTTTGCCACCACGATCCATCTCTAACTTTGACCAGATGGCCACCAAGTTTGTTGAACAATTCCGTATGCATGTGGCGAGGCCTAAAGACGTTAACACTCTGTCTATTGTTACACAAGCTCCCGGAGAAACACTTAGACATTACTTGGAGCGATTCCATGCTGCGTGTGCAGAAATAAGCAATCCCAATGATAACTCTATCTTGATGGCATTGACTAAGGGGATTAATCCTGATTCTGAGTTCGGAAATTGGTTAGCTAGAAAACCACCTGCATCATTGGACCGTTTCAATTCCAAGGCAGCCCAATTCTTGATAAGGGAGGATGCGAAACAGTCTAGGAAGCAGGATGATGCAGGGCCCAACATCGAAGGAATTCAGAGTAACACCGCCGTTAAACAATCCGGAGAGAGTTCTGGAAAAGTTCAGTTGAACGTGCAAAATAAACAGAATCAGCAGAGGGACAATGGAAATCAGGGCAAGAAGCGAGATCAGAATCGTGGTCCACGACGTAGAGCTCCCATGTACGATAATTATACTCCATTGAACACGTCGTTGGAAAATGTGTATTTGTAGACTTGTAACACCATGTAGTATAAGAAACCTGCCCCGAAGCCATCAACAGAAAGACAAGTTCAAACTGGGAAGTTTTGTAGATTCCATGAGAGTTATGGCCATAACACAAATGAGTGTCGTCATTTACCAGATCTCATTGAGAAAATGATACGCGAACGGAAGTTGGATCAGTATGTACGGGCGCCGCAGTCAGGTGGTGCGGGCCCATCGAATCAGAATCATGCGCCAAATCCGGAAAGGCAGGAGGAACCCGCTCGTACTGGCGGGAGGTTGGTTATTAATACAATAAGTGGTGGTCCTCATCCAGTAGACCGAAGCTGGAAGGAAATGGAGTCGTATGCCAGCTCTATCAGGGATGCGGACTTCGAGTGTTATAGTAGTTTTGATGAAGGGGCTCCGGCCAAGCAACAGAAGATGATGACATATGACATCGTGTTCAGAAACAGAGACGCTGATAAAGTTGAAGCCCCCACCATTGATCCACTGGTCATCTCAGCTCAAGTAGGTCCTGCTTGGATAAAAAGGATCTTAGTTGACAGTGGAAGCTCTGTGAATATTTTGTTTAAGCGAGCTTATGATCAAATGAGAATGGAAGCCACGGACTTGAAACCTTGTCAATCCCGAATCCATGGTTTCAATGGAAGTGCTACTATACCCACTGGAATGGTGGAACTGCCAGTGGAGTTGGGAGTTGGAGAACGTCGGAGAGTATGGATGTTACAGTTCGTTGTTTTGGACATAGACTCCCCTTATAACGCTTTCCTGGGCCGACCGGCCCTCGCTGAATTCAGGGCAGCCATTGCCCCATGGTGTCTGACTTTAAAGTTTCCCACTGATCATGAAGTGGGAATCATTCAGGGAGATCAGGCTGTTGGAAGAGCCTGTTATGTTGAAGAGCTGCGGGAGGCGCAACGAAAGGAGAAAGGAAAGGGCGTAGAGGAATCTCTCTACGTCCGCTTTGCTGATAATTGACAATTAACGCCCGAGCCTAGGCCCGGGCACACCAATCAATTCCAAAGGGATCTTGACCCAAGAGAAACTGAAGACGAAGGAGAATCTAAAGAAAGTCAGGCATCCCCAGCCGAACTGACGATTGATGTCCCAATTGACGATGACGATGATTCAAAAATGATAAAGATTGGGTCTCAGCTAGGCCAGCAAACTCAAGAGGAATTGGTTGAATTTCTACGGGCGAATCTTGACGTATTCGCCTGGACGCATTTTGACATGTGTAGGATCTCGCCGGACATCGCGAGCCACACTCTGAATATTGACCCGCGGCATGTCCCGGTCAAACAGAAAAGGCGTGGTATAGATCCAGAGAGATCTGCCGCCCTTAAAGAAGAAGTAGAAAAGTTCAAAGCAAACAGGTTCATTCGAGATGCGCTATATCCTGAATGGGTGTCGAATCCCGTGCTCGTCTGAAAGCCGAAAGAAAAGTGGAGAACATGTGTCGACTATTCCGATCTGAATCTTATCCCAAAGACAGTTTCCCACTTCCCAGAATTGATCAGCTAGTAGATTCGACGACTGGGCATGAGCTCTTATCCTTTATGGATGCGTATTCTGGCTACAACCAGATACCGATGCATTTACCTGATCAAGAACATACCAGCTTCGTAACCAATCTTGGACTTTATTGCCACAAAGTTATGCCATTCGGACTCAAGAATGCCGGGGCTACTTATCAACGATTGGTTAATCGAATGTTTGCCAATCAGATCGGGAAAACAATGGAAGTATATATAGACGACATGCTTGTGAAGTCACGATTTTCCACTGACCATGTTAAAGACTTGGAAACTATGTTCAACATACTTCGAGAATATAGAATGAAGCTCAACCCACTGAAATGTCACTTTGGAGTTGCATCCGAAAAATTCCTCGGGTTTATCGTCAACGCTCGGGGAATCGAAGCTAATCCTGAAAAGATTTGGGCAATCAGAAATCTTGAAACTCCAAAAACTATAAAGCAAGTCCAGAGTCTCAGTGGGAAAGTAGTAGCATTGAGCAGGTTCATTTCAAAGTCCACTGACAAATGTATTCCCTTCTTCGATCTGATTCGAAAAGGAAAACGAAACTTTGAATGGACCACAGAGTGTGAAGGCGCATTCCAAGCACTAATTCAGCATCTATCTACACCACCTATCCTGTCAAAGCCAGTTGATCATGAGAAGTTATACATATACTTGGCGATATCAGAAAACGCTATCAGCGCTGCCTTAGTTCGAGAAGAAGACAGGATACAAAAGCCAGTATACTACGTCAGCAAGCGATTGGCTGGAGATGAAAGGAATTATCCAAGATTAGAGAAGTTGGCTTATTTCCTTGTTATTGCATCAAGAAAACTCCGACTGTATTTTCAGGCACATCCCATTATTGTTTACACAGACTAGCCGTTACGACAGGTCCTTTCGCGGCCTGAGACGTCTGGTAGGTTACCCAAGTGGAACATCGAACTGAGCCAGTTTGACATTACTTACACTCCAAGACGAGCCATTCAAGGACAAGTCCAAGCCAATTTCATAGCTGAATTTACCGTTCCAGAGGACTTGCCCGAAACCAGTGAATCCCCTGAATACGTCTAGAAGCTTCATACCGACGGGGCATCAAACGACCGGTGTTCGGGCGCTGGTGTTATACTTGAAACCCCCGAAGGCAGGTCTATATGTTATGCTTTGAAGTTCGATTTTCATGTGACCAATAATGAAGCTGCATATGAAGCCCTTTTAGCCGGTTTGAACCTTCCGGAGATTTGAGAATTATCGTTGTGGAAATTTATTGTGATTCACAGTTAGTTGTGTGTCAAGTACGGGGAGAGTATCAAGCGAGAGATTGAAGGCTAGCTTCTTACTTGGCTCGAGTTCAGGAAGTACTGAATCAGTTTGATAATTATGCCATTTATTGTATACCTCGGGAACGCAACCAAAAAGCCGATTCATTGGAAAAGCTAGCTAGCACAGGTGAAGCTCAGCAAATGGGACTCATTCCCGTAGAGACGTTATCTTCTCCAAGCATTGACCGGGCAGAAATATACTGGGTATGCGAAACCGTCCCCGAAAAAGATTCATGGATGACTCCACTCATAAATTACATTAAGCACGGAACCCTGCCGGAACGCAGAAGTGAAAAGAGACAAGTCCTTCGGAAGGCCTCGCGATTCACCATCCAGAACGGAATCATGTACAGAAGAGAGTACTCTGTTCCTCTACTCCGGTGTATCGCTCATGATGAAATTAAACGAGTATTGCACAATGTACACGAGGGAGAATGTGGCGATCACACAGGGGGGCAAGCACTTGCCAAGAAAATACTTCGGTACGGATATTACTGGCCGGCTGTGAATCGTGATGCGTCGGATTATGCAAAGAAATGTGATAGGTGTCAAAAGTACGCTCGAATTCCTAGAGCCCCTCCTACCGAGATAACGCAAATGGTCAGCCCATGGCCGTTTGCAATGTGGGGCATCGACATCATTGGTACTCTACCTCTGGAAAAAGGTGGTGCGAAATACCCTATCGTCGCAGTTCATTATTTTACAAAGTGGGCTAAAGCTGAAGCTCTTGCTACCATAACGACGAAGAAAGTAATCAACTTTGTAGTCTGCAACATCATCTGTCGATTCGGTCTTCCCCACACCATTATTACGGACAACGGAACCCAATTCGACAGTGCTGAATTTAAAGATTTCTGCAAACGATTTCACATCCAAAAGAAATTCTCTACAGTTGCACACCCTCAGGCAAACGGACAGGTCGGAGCGGTTAATAAAGTAATAAAGTCCATTCTGAAAAAACGACTGGAAAAGGTCGGGGGCAAGTGGATCGATGAACTTCCTATGGCTTTATGGGCTTACCGAACAACCCACAAGACCGCGACTGGCCACACTCCATTCTCTCTCTCTTATGGTTCAGAAGCCGTTATTCCAGTTGAGCTAGAAGTACCTTCTCATCGCATGACATACTATAATCCGAAGACAAACGCTATATTACTTGCTCAATCTCTCGATCTACTAGATGAGAAGCGTGAAGAGGCTAGTTTGAGGACAGCCGCGCATCGAAGTCGAGTCGCCCGATTGTACAACGCCAAGGTCCGCCCACGAACCTTTGAATAGGCGATCTCGACTTGAAAAGAATTTATCCAGTTCCTTCGCATATGAAGCCGACATGGGAAGGATCGTATGTTATTAAACGAAGGCTCGGAGATGGCACATTCAAACTATCGACCGTTGACGGTCTTACTCTGCCAAGAGCCTGGAATAGCGAGAGTCTTTGTCGCTACTACACATGACAGGCTATGTTTATTCATTTAGTCTATTTTCCATTCCGCAATTTGTTTCTGCATTTCGAAATTAGAATTTGTAATAAGGCAACTGACTTTGCCATATTTTCTTATTTCAGCAATAAAATGCAACCTCTTCGAGCCAGAGCTGTGATTTACTTGAAATGCTTCATATGATCATCACTATGCACGGAGAGCTAAGTTTCACCATACGGTGGAATTTATTCAAATATG
The DNA here is from genome assembly GCA_030737815.1 of Allium fistulosum. Lineage (NCBI taxonomy): Eukaryota > Viridiplantae > Streptophyta > Magnoliopsida > Asparagales > Amaryllidaceae > Allium > Allium fistulosum. The sequence goes on along the minus strand of CM060901.1, from coordinate 1,338,233,462 downwards.
GAGTGACTGTGATGCAACCGGTCACTCGCTAGGTGAAACCCGAGCTCGGGGACAAGCCATCACATCAAAGTGAAAAACGGATTGATACACGACAATCCCTCACTTAACTCCCAGTTCCCAGAGTGCGAACTGGAGTATTAAAATACGTCTACGAAGAGGGTGGATCCGTCCGCCTAACGACTTCGTCCGTATCTGCACCAAGTTTGAGGAGGATGGACCCGTCCATCTAACGACCTCTCTTGTTAACTCAGGGTGGATGTGATCCGACCATCCATGATCCCTATACACCTTTCGTTCCCAGAGTGCGAGCGAAATCCAAAAACATACAGTAGATGTGACTGACCGTCTGCTTATCAACTACGAATTCCCAGAGTGTGAGACGGAGTATAAACATTAACTCTGGATTCCCAAAGTGCGAAACGGAGTATGAACAACAACTTTGAACTCCCAGAGTGCGAGTCAGAGTATAAACATCAAACCCGAATTCCCAGAGTGCGAAGCAGAGTATAAACATCAACTCCGAATTCCCAGAGTGCAAAGCGGAGTATAAACATCAACTTCAAATTCCCATAGCGTGAATTGAAGTATAAGTATCAACTCCAAACTCCCAGAGTGCGAGTCGGAGTATAAATGTCGATTCCAAGTCCCCAGAGCGTGGACATATGATTTAAACTTAAGCTGGCGTGACCAACCGCCAGTAAACAAATGAGAATCCCCAGAGTGCGGATATGATCACCGATAGTCGAACAAGCATGGATGAACCACTCAATCTCCACTTGTCCCAGACCTACGTTCGGTGGCACTAGACTCAGTATGCTATAAATGAGAAGTGATCGCTGACTAATGTCCTACAACTCACCCCCAAGGCTGGGGGCAGGACTTAAGCATGGACCATTGATTGAAGCGGTGCAACGTCAAAATTCAACTCACTCCCTGGTCGCGAACCATGTCCATAGTTTCCAGGCTTGGTGAAAAAAGACAAACTCGACTCGGAAGCTGGGACTTTACAAGTGCATTTCAAACATTGAAACACTTAAGCAAATACACGAGAAGCTAAAAAAGAAAAGTTTCATTTCTACTATTTATGAAAGAAATTCGTGTACAAGTTTGTTCCAAAAAATTCTTACTAGCAGGGTCCGAACTCGCATCTATACACGGCCAACAAAGTGCAAGTCAAAATAAACCGGGGAAGCATGTCTAATCTTTCTTCTTCCTCGGCTTCCTTCTCGGTGTAGACCCACTGGAGCCGCCACTATTTTTCCTCTTTGAGCCTTTGCCTTTTGGTGGACGATCTCCAAGCGATGGCATAATCTCGACATCCTCCTCCGAGCTCGAGTGAAAAGGGATGCTTCCTGCGGGCGAAGTCGGAGGAACATGATCAAGTACAGAAGGTGGAATGGGCATGCTGGTGATGAAAACGGTACCACCAGGAGATATCATTCTAAGCGGAGCTGGTCCTGGTGCTGCCATCCCACCTCCAAAACTGCCACCATGAGTCGCTGCTGCCATTTCAGCGTCGATTTGTGCGAACATCTCCTCTTCAGTGATCGCTCGAGCCTCGCTAGGGGCAATAGTGGTTGGCATTGTAGAACTAGTAGCAGGAGCGCCTCCACCCATGACGAATGACAAGTCAGCTAAAGGATCGCCACGACGGCGAAAGAGTTCTTCCATCAGCTGCTCATCAAATACAAGTGTGCTTCTCTGTGCATCGTCAAGTGGGGCAGTTGTAGTTACGGTGATCGCTTCGGTCACGATAGCCTCCTGCGTCTGATATGATTCTTGAGTAGCAGGAGGCATGGCCGGTGCAGCATCGATCACTGGACAAAAATAAGAGAACTGTCAGAATTTAATTTAGATAAATATTCCGACTTAAGGTAGATATGCAGAATGTTCAGAATACCTTCCTCAGTTTGACTTGTAGGCGGCAGAACGGCTTTAGTAACTTGCACTGTAATCGGAGACATCTGCGGCTGATCCGGATTATAGGCAGGAACAGCTTGGGGATCGACCGCAGATGAGGATTCGGGCTAGGTTGACGCTGGAACTTTAAGACTCCCTCATGATGGTCAACCCTTGAACCCTCTCCTACTTCGAAGTGTTGGGCGCCGAGTCTTTCCTTTTCGTGCAGAATCATTGACTCGTGAAGAATCTTCCTTTCATCTTCATTCAGGATGCGATTCTCGAGTTCAACCTCATCCACAGACTCACGCAGATACGCCTCCTTCTCTTCTTCAACTAATCGGCCCCAGGCATTGTGTAGATGCGCCGGATAATCATCAAGCCAGGCTAGACCTCTGTGCCTCAGCACGTTAGCGTTGTAAACAACGAGAAGGTCTTCGATATCAGCCTCTAGCCTGGACTTGGCCGACCTCACTTTCTCCTCGACCTCAGTCTCCACCTTGCGGACTTTAGCCACAGCTGCATCCCTTTCACCCCTAAGCAGAACCGCTTGTTCGCACGCCTCCTGGGCTGCGTTATTCGCATCATCCTTCTCCTTGGCCATGTTGGAGAATTTAGCCTTAAGCTCGTTGAGTTCCTTGACCGTCGCATCCCATTCGGCGGTGACTGTAGTATTCCGATGGCCCATCTCCTCCACCAAGGCAACATGTGTCTGCCTCAACCTCTCCATTGCCACATTCGCTTCGTCAGCTTTTTTGGTGGCCTCAATTTTAGATTTTCGAGAAGACTCGGCCTCAGCAGTGAGCACTTGAATGATCTGGTCCCTTTGAGCGAGTTCGGTCTCCATTTTCTCAAGCGCTTTGGCTCGCTCAAAGGCCACCTTGGAAGCTTTCTCCGCAGCCTTTACCACTCTCTGTACTGGGTGTAGATGTCATGAACGTAATCATGCATCGTGTTTTCCACACCAGATGGGATTCTCTTTAAGTGAGGTGGAAAGACGTAGCCATCGAAGCATATGTTCGGAAAATCCTTCCTCATCTGAGCCAATTTAATGGCCCCTTCTCCTGTGGGCTCAACCGGGACCTGCTCTGTAATTATGGAGGCCGTGGTTTCGACTCTCTGGAGATGAGTCTCAGATCTAGAAGTGTGAGAAGATGGCCTGTGACGTGGAGGTTCTGGCGGATGTGGAACAAGAACAGGAGGTGGGGACGGAAGTCTACGAGGAGGAGAGCGAGATCTAGATCGATGTCTGTACTCTCTGTCCCTGTCACGCCCATACCTATCTTGGTTAGAGTACTCGCGATCGCGGTCTCTATTAGAGTCTCTCCTGCGGGAATCATAATAGGTGGAAGCCTTTCGGGCTGAGCGAAGATTCCCAAGCATTGATCCTCTTCCGGACATCGTACCTGAAAATGAGAGATGAAGGAAAAGTTAGCGATTTCTTAAGTTGGACGATTTACAGTTATGAATCATGTAGTGCACTGAAGTGTATGCATGTGCAACCCCCCGACCAACCGGAAATGTCAGCCGCACTCATAGCAATCGACCCGCTCAGCTCAAGAGCATTGTCAAGCTCCTCCATCCCAGTGTCGTGTTGAGACGACACATAATCCGAAATTGGAATATCAGCAAGCCAAAAAATTCTCTACTGGCAGGGGAGGAGCCTCCGAAATTCTAATCCCTGGGACGGGCAAGGACATAACCACGGATTTTAATTTCTCGGATTTAGAGCGCTTGTGAGCAACAGCCTTGCCTTTTCTCCTCCCTCCTGAATCCTGAACATCGGAAAAAGGCCCAGCTTGGAGCTCGTGATCGGTAGGCGTTCTCTCCAGATCAACTTCTTCGGCTATTACGACTCCGGGCGCTTTGTGCTTCACCTATTTCTTCGAGACCATTCCGACCGTCCCTTCCAGCCGTTTGCTTTGATAACCTTCGATCAACCTGACAATTCTCAAGTTTCTGTCGGTCAAGACCAAGTCAATATGCCTCTCCTCGCTCGGAACCGCTTGGAGGATCCGAACTAGCTCTCTAAAATATCCACCATCTGGTCGGGAGATTGCGGCTGTGAAAGAAGAGATGTATGTCAGTTTTGAGGTCGGTTATAACTATCTCGATAATTCAAGAGAAAGAATTGTAAAGCTTAGGTCTATCCAACCATCGCTTAGCAAATCCATGGGGCACCGAACGTAGAACCATTCAGTTTTAAAGTAACTTAGCCTTCCCCAGGAGCCCATTACAATTTGGAAGTTCCGACCGCTTCCAAAAAGGTGAAAGAAGGGCTGTCTCCACGACTCTTAATGTTAAATAGATATCTAATCTCGATCGGCTTTGGTGGTCGAAAGAGAATCTCCATAAACATAATGAAGGTGCTATTCAACAAAGCATACCCATTGGGGTGTAGCTGGGAGGGAGCTATTCCAAGAAATGATAACATCTCCTTTATATATTGATTGAAAGGAGGGAGTGTCCCTGCTGTGCAAGCGTGACGGTTGAAAGCAGTAAACCCCTCCGGGGGATCATGTCGCCTGTCATTTGGCCCAGGCAGTAACACGTCGTCGAGCGACAAGCCGTGCCTTAAAAAAATCCGTCCTAGCATATCTTCGGAGATACCAAACGGCACCGAATCTTGTGGACGACAAATAAACCGGGTGCCTGGAAGCTCGTCCGAAGCTGGGTCTATAACTTCGGCTTCAATGACCGGTACCTCGATGGTTGAAGGAATTGAACTCGGGAGTTCCTGCTGCTGTGAACTTGAGGTTTCCATGACTAACTAGCTTATGAAAAATCATTGTTAAACAGACAATAACGCTCGTGCATCCCCCAGTGTAAAGTGTGTGAGTGTGTTGTGCAGTGCAGTAATGTATATCACTTGAGAAGTTCTACAGAATTGGAGAAAGCATGTAAATGACGAGACTTTGAAATTCAGTCGGAATGACCATCATCGCTGACCGTCACAACCGTGCCATCCAGAAATTAGCAATCAGTCCAAGTTAAAGTTTGTTAAAATTTTGTTAGAGTTGCAGTTCCATCGACGAGCTTCGAAGGGAAATCAAATATGCGCGCAGTTCAACGGTCAAGTCCAATTATGCAAGTTTGAAGCTCGTCGGAGTCAGTTGTTCAAGTGTGTAAGGAATTAAAAATTCTTTAACGTTCAATTTGTATCGATCACAAAAGCCTTGTTCGCATCGATAAATCATGTTCATCCGCGTGCGAGTTCGACTCGGTCCAAAGACTGGAGATTTCGAATCGATCCGGAGTGATCATTTTGCATCCATTAATTGGGTCGCATTCGTATCGATCCCTGGTGCATAATTCGAATCGATCGAAAACCCTGGGTTTTGAATCCATCAGACGCAACCCCTTCGTATCGATCAACACGCTCGAGACACTCATCGATACTAACCAACTCGATGTAACAACTTAGCCATCGATCGATACGAAGGCCTCCATCTCATCATCTCGAAGCCCTGACTCCGGATCGATGCGAAAACGAGGACTAGAAAACCATTCTATCTCCGCACTCCCTCTTCCCCAGATCGATTCAAATAACGTTCTATCCCTCCTCGACCTCGCACATTATCTACTGCCTCGAGAAATGTTCAGGCACGAATTCAAATGGAATGGCATGAGAATTTGGATCTCATCGTGTTACGACTGGATTTGTTCAATTGATTACCTGATTTCGATAAATGGTTGAAGGGATTAAAGATTTTGGTTCGATTCGAAGTCGAGCAGTTTTCCTTTCTTGGTCTCATAAGCGATACGAAAGCAAGGCACAAAAGTAAAAAGTGAAAATTGGCTAAGTCCGCAGTATTTATATGGACTCGAGCATGAAGGCAAAAAACGATTCGCATCCCAGTAGATTCGACCGGTTGCAAAACATCACCACGAGATCGATTCGAACAAGCCCTTCGAATCCATCAACCCTCAGACGACTACTATTTCGTATCGATCGCGGGACTTCTGTTCGAATCCATCTACACAAGCCTTTATCGAAGCGAAGTTGCCAACAAAGGCTTTTCTGAGTCACCCAAATCCATCGATACGAAACCACTGTTCGTATCGATCATCTTCGACTCCATCTCCAGTGTAGCGATGTGAACTGTACAGTTCGAATCCATCGATACGAAACCGCATTTCATATCCATCAAATCGCAACTCCCAGAGGACAATGCCCATCGATGCGAATTGTCTTTTCGTATCCAGAAACATCAGATCCATCGATTCGAAATACACAACAGGGGCCATTCTGAAGGCATTGAACTCCATCGATACGAACGACCGCTTCGTATCCATCGAACCCCACATCCATCGATTCGAAATTCTCATTTCGTATCCATCAATACAACGAATACCGATGAAAAAACAATGTTTTAACCCTTCACATCGATTCAGGAGAGGATCGTTACGAAGGAACATTCAAAAACAACCATCGAGCGTTGTTACAATGAATTTCACATCGGTTCAGGAGAGGATCGATATGGAATTCAATATAAAATAAACTGACAATGACTCGTGAACGTCAGCGAGGGTCAGATTAACGTATATGCATATACGTCGGACTAATATTCAATATTCCAGATTTACAGGAATTGGAAACTCATTTGATAACGATTACAACAGAAAACGGCTAATCACTAGCATACAGCAATGAGTTGCAACAATACAGGGTACAGTAGTTGACAGTCAACAGTTTACATTATCGAGAAAATCAGTCGAAATTACAACTTTCATCGAAAAGACGATAACTATTCAGAATGAAGATTGCAGCATTTCAAAGCACATCATGTTTCCACAAGACGTACTTTGGGGGGAAAATGTTATCCTGCCTTTTGGCAAGGCCGTGACACCAAGGAATTGACTAGTAACCAATGACGGTTCGTCTTAGAGATCGGTTATACACAGGCTCACTATGGAAATCGACGAATTTTGTTCGAGTCCGGATCGAGCTAAAATTGATATGACACGACAAGCGAGGCTATGAGAGTCAACATTCCAAATTTCAAGTCAATCTGATTTCGTATGCTCAAGTTACAATCGATGCAAAATTGGATGAAAACCAACCACTGTTCGAATCGATCAGTTCGAATCCATCAGGGAAGCTTACTTCGAATCGATCAGCTCTGCATCCATCACCAAGCCTCTACTCGACTCGATCGAGTTCGTATCCATCAGGAAGCCTCTGTTGGACTCGATCGAGTTCGTATCCATCAGGATGCCTCTGTTCGACTCGATCAGCCAGTGACCACTTCACTTTCGTCGCTAGAGTCTACTTCGCATCCATCGATAAGCTCTGTTCGACTCGATCAGCCAATGACCACTTCGTATCGATCCGCATCCATCAGGAAGCAACAGTTCGACTCGATCGTCCAATGCCTACTTCGTATCCATCGGCAACAAACACTTTCGTCTACTTCACATCACTTAGTCTTAAAGGCTATCTTCGTATCGATCGATCACCAATCGATACGAAATGCACGCCTCCCATCAATGCGAAGAAAAGCACAACAGTCGATATGAACTAGGGCACTTTCATTAATACGAACTATGCAACCTTCATCGATGCGAACAAGCCAACATCCATCGATTCGAACTAGGATGTCTTCATCGATTCGAACTGGGTATACTACAGATCGATGCGAAGGACGCACTCCACGTCAACCTGCCAACACATTCCGCCATCGATTCGAAACCATCGAGTCGAAATCATCGATACGAACGAAACAACCAACTGAAAGTCCCATTTCCTATCGATCATATTTCCTAATCTACAAGTCCAAATGCTATTAAATTTTCATAGGAGCTTACGTGCATGCTGAAGAATATCCACGCCAAATTTCGACTCCATCGGACACAATCTTGATCGATACGAAATCCGTTCGTATCGATCACGGATCGGACCGAAACTTCGCGGGCTTGGGCGCGCGGGCCTAGTCACGTGCCAGAGGGGGTCTCCTGAGATCTGAGCGAAATATCAGCCTCCTACACCTATAAATAGAGCCCCAGGGCATATAGAAAAAGGATCTTCTTCTTCTTTGAATGCTCCAACGCCCAGACTCTACCGGATCTAGATCTGAAACTCCATTGCTGCTGCCGATAACGAAATTCACTGCTGTAAATCATAATTATCTGTTGTAACCCGCTGAATTCACTTGTAATCATTAAAGAAACGTCAATAAAGCAATCAACTTCATAGCGGACGTAGGAAACACGCCGAACCACTCTAAATTCTTCTGTTTCTGTGCGTTCTTATTACTTTCATTATCTGTTTTTTGGAGTTTTTGTTAGATAATCCTCTTTTTCCAATTAATTTCTTCATTTTATCTCTTAAAAAACTTCCGAAGATTGTTGTGCCCAATTTTGGTACAAACAATTACCCCCAGTTCACTAGGGTGGCTTAAATGCAGAGTATAAAGTAAATAAACCTAAGTGAAATAGCACAATAGGTTGCTATTTCACGCTAGCGGGATTGTGATACTACCACTAATGGCTAGCTTGAAAGTTCCATCTCCAAGATTTTTTTCAATTGCATAAAGACCTTCTCAATTCGGACAAAGTACCCCAATACTTGGAATGACCATTTTCAAAACGAGGTCCCCCATTTCAAAGGTACGACTTTAGACCTTTGTGCAGAAATACCATGCTACTCTTTTCTGGTGAGCAGCTACCCTTAATTCAGCCTTTTCTCATTTTTAGTCAACCAAGTCGAGGGACTAAAGCAAAGTTCCTCATTTACCTTGGATCCTAGTTCTTTTTTCGATAAGAAGGGACTTCTGGTTCTATCAAGATCATTGCCTCAGCTTTTTAGGCCAAAGTGAATGAAGTATGTCTAATTGTGGACTTATGGTCATCCTATAAGCCCGCAATGCAAGTGATAGTGCATCAACCCGATTGCCCTTTGCTTTAGTTAACCATTTCTGCAAGATGGATTTGATGATTTTATTTACCGCCTCCACCTGTCTATTCGCCTATGGGTGTGCTACTACCAAAAAGCTTTTCTCAAATTTGTACCTATTGCAAAAATCCTAGAACTAAATACTATCGAATTGTGTTCCATTATCCGTTATAATTTCATGAGAAACTTCGAATCTACATGTAATATTCTTCATCATAAAGCTGATCACTTTTTCATTGTAATCATGGCAAGAGGTTCTACTTTCGCCCACTTTGTTAAGTAATCTACCACAATAATAGTTAGCTCCTCCTTTCCACATCGGTAGCATAACGATTATACCAATTCTCCAAATCGCAAATGGCCATGGGATGACCAATTGCGTAAGCTCTGTGGATGAGGCTTTCAAAATTTTTGCTAATCTCTAACACTTATCACATCGTCTAGTTTAATCAGTAGCATCATGATTTATTGTTGCCAAATGTATCCATTGCAAAGGATCTTCCTCACTAAGGTCTGCCCCCTAGTGTGATCACTACGGTTGCCTTCATGAATTTCCATGATGATTTTACTAGCCTCATTGGTTACACACAGAAGTAGGGGGTTAAGAAACCTCTCGTGTACAACACTTCTTCTTGCATTATGAATCACAACATTTCATGAAGGAGTTTCTACCCATTCGTTTTTTCCTTTTGGGAGATTTCCTTGATCCAAGTCATCCATGACTCCTTTTCCTCCTCGGTTTCTATGATCCAGTTGACATCCATCTGGTCGATACTTAGAACCGATAAAACCTCCACCTAAACCAATCTCATCAACTACACATCCCCAAATCTAGCTAATTTAGCTAGTGAATCAGCCTTTATATTATACTCTCTAAGGATATGCATAATCATGTAATGCTCTATACCATTTAACCGTTTCTCTATCTTCATTGGGTAAGGGGCAAGTCTCGCACCTTTAGTCTAGAATTCTTTTTTTAATTGGTAGACCCCCAACTGGGAGACATTGAGTATATGTAGTGTCCTTACCCCCAGCTCTTTCACTATCCCGAGTCATGCTATCAATGCTACATACTTAGCCGTGTTGTTCGTTGCGTGGAACTCTAGCTTTAATGCGTAGCTAATCGTCCATCCTTCTGCGGTTACGAGTGCCACTCTTGGCCCAAAGTTAAGTTATTGGAAGCTCCGTCTATGTATAATTTTCATTGGGAAAGTGGGACCATATCATCTTCCTCTTCTTCATCTCCGATAGTAAATTCAACTATGAAATTCGCTAATGCTTGTCCACTTATCGCCCTTCTCGGATGAAAGTGATACATACCACCTCAGCTCTACGTTCCATTCCAATAAGCTTCCCGAAGTCTTGAGTCAATGTAGTACTTGCTTCAAGAGTTGATCCATTAGCACATTTATCGGATGAGCATGGACGTATCGTCACGACTTCCTCAAGGCAATCAACAAGCAATAAGCTAGATTTTCTAGCTTTGGATAGTTCTTTTCTGCTCTAGAAAACTGCTTGCTAATGTAGTATACTAGCTTTTGGATCGTTGTCTCCTCATGTACTAATGATGTACTTATTGCATGAGCAGACATGTAACATCCCCTATTTTGAGTCCCGAAACTAAGTGCTACAGATGCTGCAGTCATCTGTAGTATTAATTTTCCGTGAAAAAATGCGATACATAATGTCAGAAGCAGAAGAATATGAAATAATTTTAAACATAATTTCAAAGCCAACTTTCACATTTCATTTCAAAGATAATTGTTATCCCGCCTTTTGGCAAGGCCGTGACACCAAGGAATTGACTAGTAAACCAATGACGATCCATCCTAGAGATCGGTTATACACAAGCTCACTATGGATATCGACGAATTTTGTCCGAGTCAGGATCGAGCTTGAAATAATACAACATGACAAGCTAAGCTATGAGAGTCAACGTTCCAGATCTCAAGTCAATCCGAGTTTGTATGCTCAAGTTACAACCGATGCAAAATTGATTAAAAACAGCCTTCTTCGACTCGCTCAGTTCGCATCCCTCAAAAGAGCCTACTTTGACTCGCTCAGTTCGCATCCCTCAGAAGAGCCTACTTCGACTCGCTCAGTTCGCATCCCTCAGAAAAGCCTACTTCGACTTGCTACACTTCGACTCGCTCCACTTAGACTCGCTCCGCTTCGCGTTCATCGGATAGCCTATGTTCGACTCCACCTAGTTCGACTCGCTTCGCGTCCATCAGGTAGCCCATGTTCGACTCCATCTAGTTCGACTCCATTAGAGGGCCACATTTCGCCTCACTCCACTTCGTCAACTTCGCATCCATCCGAAGACTCCTACTTCGTGTCCATCAATGTAAAGCAAGGCACAGTAGTCAATACGAATAAACGCCACGTCACCGAGTCGAACAAAGAGCGAGTCGAACGAAACAGCCAACCGAGAATCCCAATTCGTATCGATCATATCTCCTAGTCTACAAGTCCAAATGCTATGAAATTTTCACAGAAGACTACGTGCATGCTAAAGAATGTCCACGCCAAATTTCGACTACATTAGATGAAATCTTGATCGATACGAAATCTGTTCGTATCGATCACGGATCGGACCGAAACTTCACGGACTTGGGCGCACGGGCCTGGTCACGTGCCAGAGAGGGTCTCCCGAGATCTGAGCGAAATACCAGCCTCCTACACCTATAAATAGACCCCCAAAACAAACACAAAAGGGGTTCTTCTTCTTCTTTGAGATCTCCAACGCCCAGACTCCGCCAGATCCAGATCTAGACTCCATTGCTGCTGCTACCAACGAGATTTACTACTACAAATCATAATCATCTGCTGTAACTTACTGAATTCACTTGTAATCTTCAAAGAAAGATCAATAAAGCTAACAACTTCATAGTGGACGTAGGCGATACGCCGAACCACTCTAAATTCTTGTGTCTCCTTGCATTTTAATTGCTTTCATATCTGAAATTTGGAGTTTTTGTTAGATAATCCTCTTTTTCCATTTTACTTTCTTCACTTTATCTCTTCAAAAACTTCCGAAGAGTGTTGTGCCCAATTTTGGTACAAACACTTTGGTGCTTTCACCGAGAAAACCCAATTTTTCTCCTGCTCTTTGGATCTCCTATCTATATCGGATTGCATAAATCCAAGAAGAAGATCCAGATCAAGAACTTTGAAGCCCTTCCATTCTATTCAGATTTGCATCAGATCTAGGAAAGGACTTTCACCAATTCACCATGGTAAGTACACGGACTACTTCTACAGCTGCTGATCAGGGAGGACGGGATAGGCAGAATCCTGTGCAATTGCCTCCATCAAACCAAGATGCCGCCAGACCTTCAGATCCATCAGGCCCGGTCACTAGACAAGGATTCCAGATGTTGCTTCAAGAGTTGACCCAGAGTCGCCAACAGCTAACTGAACAGCTGCGCGCCAACATGGAGTTGTCCAACCAGCTAAATCGCCAAAGGCGCAGAAGATCCAGAAGAGACCAAGGTTCTTATTCTTCCATAGAGAGTTCAGCCTCATCCGACGGTCATCACCGATCCACGCGCCCACGGTTGGGTGTAAGCTACACCCAGGCCACAGGACGCCAACCTGATTCGAATCTTGGGCAACCGGGAACTGGACCATCCACTAGTCATCATACGGGACCTTCATCCCAAGGAGGTGCTGCTCCTTATCATGTCACAAGCAACATTGCTACTACCACCACTACTGAACAAGGGGTTGATGCTAGAAACCCAGCTGATCCTCAACGTAACCAACGGGAGCAGACCCCAGAACCTTATGTCCTAGAAAATGTTGAACCAGGGAGGTGAGGCATGGACGGTCGACCGCGTCCGGTCCAGACTCGCGCTGTGGAACCCGACCACACCTTGGCACAACATGCTTCGAGTATCCGAATGCCGGATATACCAACGATGATCCGCCAAATGATCAGTGAATGTCAGAGTCTCTCTAATGACGATTGGGGAATCTCCCGGAGTCATACCCCTTTCACCGATGACATATTGTATGCTGAACCACCTCGGCGCTTCAAGATGCCAACTTTGCCAGTTTACGAAGGGAGTTCTGATCCCAATCAACACATCCTGAAGTACGAATGGCTGATGAATGCTACAAGAGCTGATGATGCAGTAAAATGCCGTAGTTTACCATTTCCCTAGGGGGCATTGCAACCATGTGGTTTACTCGTTTGCCACCACAATCCATTTCTAGTTTTGATCAGATGGCCACCAAGTTTGTTGAACAATTCCGTATGCACGTAGCGAGGCCTAAAGATGTTAACACTCTGTCTAGTATTACACAAGCTCCCGGAGAAACACTTAGATGTTACTTGGAGAGATTCCATGCTGCGTGTGCAAAAATAAGCAATCCCAAGGATAACTCTATCCTGATGGCATTGACTAAGGGGATTGATGCTGATTCCGAGTTCGAAAATTAGTTAGCAGGAAAACCACCTGCGTCATTGGACCGTTTCTATTCCAAGGCAGCCCAATTCTTGAGAAGGGAGGATGTGAAACAGTCTATGAAGCAGGATGATGTAGGGCCCAACATCGAAGGAATCGAAAGTAACATCGCTGTTAAATAGTCCGAAGATGGTTCTGGAAAAGTTCAGTTGAACATCCAAAATAAACAGAATAAGCAGAGGGACAATGGAAATCAGGGAAAGAAGCGAGATCAGAACCATGGTCCAAGACGTAGAGCTCCCATGTTTGACAATTATACTCCATTGAATACGTCGCTGGAAAATGTGTATTTGCAGACTTGCAATACCATGCAATACAAAAAACCTGCTCCGAAGCCACCAACGGAAAGACAAATCCAAACAGGAAAATTTTGTAGATTCCATGAGAGTTATGGCCACAACACCAATGAGCGTCGTCACTTACAAGACCTCATTGAGAAACTGATACGTGAACGGAAGTTAGATCAGTATGTGCGGGGCGCCGCAGTCTGGTGGTGCGGGCCCATCAAATCAAAATCGTGCAACAAATCAAGAAAGGCAAGAGGAACCCGCTCGAACTGGCGGGAGGTTGGTTATTAATGCAATAAGTGGTGGTCCTCATCTAGCAGACCGAAGCTGGAAGGAAATGGAGTCGTATGCCAGCTCTATCAGGCATGCGGACTTCGAGTGTTATAGTAGTTTTGATGAAGGGGTTCCGGCCAAGCAACAGAAGACGATGACAGATGACATCGTGTTCAGGAACAGAGACGCTGATAAAGTCGAAGCCCCCACTATCGATCCATTGGTCATCTCAGCTCAAATAGGTCCTGCTTGGATGTAGAGGTTCTAAGTTGAAAGTGGAAGTTCTGTGAATATTTTGTTTAAACGAGCCTATGATCAAATGAGAATTGTAACAACCCGTAAATTTCAACTGTTTTAATAACGTAATTAGTTGAAATTTTGTGAAATTTTAAACGATAAAATTTTGAAATAAAAATTTTATATTTGGAATACGTCTAGTTAAACATAGCAACCGGTAAATTTTCGTCCGAAAATATGAAAGTTTATTTCGCGCGTAAATTCACTTCAATTTAATCAGTTAAAAAGCAATGAAAATAAAATGTTTCCTAAACCTAAATATTTTTACATAGAAAAATTCTAAACCATCTTCTGAGCAAGATGACAGTTTGTCATTTTTCCAAATTCGGACATCTTTGGCTCCGTCGATCTTATTTTCGGCAAAATAACAGCATTTGGTACCGATATCGATTTTTGATCGGATAATCGTACCACTGATATCTGTATACCATTTTGATCGTCTCGTTGTGCTGATCTTCGCAGTATACTCATTTGTACATTTCGGAGTTTGGTACGCTGCGGAAACTGCGAAATGGTCGCCCGTATCGGTACCGTTTCGAACTTTCTGAATTCCTTTGTCCGTTCATTTATCCACCGTGTCATTCTAATAGCCATTAATATTTATGCATTTGGCTTTTATAATTCCCACTGTTTTTTTTGATATTGATGTTGCCGTGATGTCTGTTCATTGTTTCAGAAAAAAATGTATACAATAAATTTAATACAAGTATACGTATCGATTCATTTCCCTCACCTATTCATTTTCCTCTTCCTTTTTCTCTTGAAACCCCTCTTCCCCTAGTTTCCATTCGGTTCATAAAAAAAAAGGGAAAAATTTTGTTTCTTTGTTTTGCAAGCCTGCAGGTTGTCATCTTCTTTCGTCTGCTACCCCATAATTTATTTTGTTCTCCCCTCCATTCAAAGCCAACCGACCACCCTCCCTGCTCACAACCACTTTTCTTCCCTCACCCAATAGCGTGCACCTCTGCCTTTCTTCATCCTCTACTGCCGCATGACCCAAGCACCATAGCCGACCATCTTTCCACGCATGCAGCACCTAGCAGCCGCCTCCCACTGTGCACACACCGTCCGCTCCGCCACGTCAGCCTCCGCTTCGTCGTCCTCCTCCCCTCTGCTCTTCCGTTCACAAAGCTAGGCCGTCTGTGGACTTGGGTAAATATACAAGTGTTTTGTTATATGTTATCTTTTGTAAGTAGTTATATATATATTAGTTTAAAGAAAAAAGTTACAGTAAAGTAAATTTTATTCACATACGTATAATAGTTTATATTTGTTAGTTTTTATAACTTCTAAAATTTGTAAGTATATACCTATGTAAAGGTTATTTAAAGTTGGTATATGCATTGTATAAGTCATATACATATGTTCTTACAGTAAAGTATTATATATATGTTCGTGTTTAAAGTTGCTATCGGTAAGTATATTTATATACGTATATACGCATATTTATTGGTCTCTGTAAACTAGTAAAGTTGAGTTTTGGTTTTCGCACATACATATGCTAATTATATATTATAAAAAGATATGCGAGTGACAGTTTTAGACATTTTTGAACGAAAAATACATGTTAATGTATGTCTGTTTAAACATAGGAAGTATATTATTGAATGAATATATATATTATAGTTTATTTTAGCTAAGGGGAGTTTCGGCTGTTAGTATATTTTATTTGAATAAATAATATGGTTTTGAAATGAAGTTGAAAATTGAATTTTTAATGAAAGAAAAATGTTAATAATCTGAAACGAAATATTAACGATGTAATTGATGAAAGAATATTGTTTAATTTGAGAAATGATTGAATTAAATTTTGAAATGATTTAATAATTAAGTTTGAAATTGAATTAAGTTTGAAATTATTAAACTTTGAAATGATTTAAGAATTAAGTTGAAATTATAATTAAGTTTGAAATTATTAAACTTTGAAATTGTTTAATAATTAAGTTTTGAATTATTTAATAATTAAAAATTATTGAATTATTTAATGATTAAATTGAATTGAAATTCTTTAATAAGAAAAATTGTACTTTTGAATAAGTGAATTTTACTTCGTAAATAATTGAAATTGAGATTTCTTGATTAAGTAAGTTTTTGGAAAATTATTTAAGTAAGTAAATAAGTGAAATTGAATTTCTTTAACAAGAAATGAAAATGTGATTTTTGGAAATTAATGTAAGACTTGTAATTGAAAGAATTGATTTGACGAATTTAATTTAATTCAAAATTGTAAGTTTTGTTTTAATGAAGTTAAACTTAAGAAATTGATTTTATGAATTGGAAATTTAATAGAAATTGTTTGAATGATAAAGTAACTTATTGAATATTGAATGAAATCGATAAATGGATTTAAATTGGTTTGAATGTTAAATTAATTTAAATGTTTTCGAAGTGAAACTTATATACGAACTTGAAGCAATATTTGAATTTTTTTTATAAAGAATTGAAATTGAATTATAAGATCTTGAAAGGGTAATTTGAATGTTTTGAAACGTAAATTATTGGAAATTGGTTTTGAAGGACAAATGAAATGTTGATTTATAAACTCTGATTGAAATTGAAATTGATTTGGTTTTGAAATAAATAAACGACCAATCAGTGTAATAATTACGAAAGTTATTAAAGAGACCGGAATTCGGTTATGGATATACTCTCTATCTAAACCGGAAACCACTTTAATAACTATACGCGGAGTGATGATCCAGAATGAAGTGGTTGGAATGATGTTCGTGTTGACTGAAGAAAGAGAACGATGATGGATAGCCTTGACACTTGTGTCAAATTGAAAATGACTAAAACAGGAGCTGTGCCGGGCCAATGGAGGATTGATACCTCAAGTGGACACACTTCTTCGAACTACTTATACTTGTTGTCGATTGGTGCACCCTTGATTTTGGGAGTGTTGTCTCACGGTGTTGCGGGCGCTGCGGCGTTGCGTTCTCACCAGCCCGGATCAGGCGAACGGTAGTATCACTACCTTGGGTATAGCCTCATGTGCCTTGTCATACTTGTATTCCATTTATGCGCGACCACTACGAATTTGTTTTGTACCTTGAGTATATGGATTGCCCTCTGGTGACTTCCGGTTTTGGGGAAACTACGGTCTTGTATATGCTTGTGGGAATAAAAATGTGTTAAGGGTGGAATGGGCCATGACTTAACGCTATTTTGATATCTTTATATTACTGATAGACATTATCTACTTATCATACACTACTACATAGTAGATAGTTTGACGGATCTTTAAAGGATGGTTATTCCAAACATCCTTTGAGTTACTTGTATTTCAATTGCTATTTAACTTGAGTTGGATTTATTAATATAAGAATGTTAATCCTGACTCGAGTGTTTTGTATTTTGCTTTACGCTCGGGTCAGACTGAGTGGTTCAGCTTTTGAGGCTCACCTTTGGAGTTGGAGCTTTGCTTGAAGATCCAGCCATCTATTCTGCTTTCAGTATCCGATGATTCCAGTGATGCATTCTGATTGTATCTGATGTATCGTGTTACTCTTCCGTTGTATCTGGTTTAACTCTGATGTATCGTATTACTCTTCTGTTGTACACTCTGATGTATTTTATATATTCATATAGTAGCTTCATGAACTACTATCTCTTTTATTTCCGCTGCACTTATTACTCTGTGTTTGTGATCTGTGATTATATTTATTTACTGTATATGTTCAGTTTTGCCAAATTTAAAATAACAACGCGGTATTTTGAGCAATTCAACTCCGGCATGAGTGTCTACCTATACACTTATAATGGATGCGAATGGTACAAAATGGCAGGTCGTTACAAGAATGAAAGCCACAGACTTGAAACCTTGTCAATCCCGAATCCACGGCTTCAACGGAAGTGCTACTATACCCACTGGAATGGTGGAACTGCCAGTAGAGTTCGGAGTAGGAGAACGTCGGAGAGTACGGATGTTGCAGTTCATTGTTTTGGACATAGACTCCCCTTATAATGCTTTCTTGGGCCGACCAGCCCTCACTGAATTCAGGGCAGCCATCGCCCCGTGGTGTTTGACTTTAAAATTTCCCACTGATCATGGAGTGGGAATCATTCAAGGAGATCAGGCTGCTGCCAGAGCCTGTTATGTTGCTGAGCTGCGGGAGGCGCAGCAAAAGGAGAAAGGAAAGGGCGTTGAGGAATCTCTCTGCGTCCGTTTTGACATGTGTGGAAAGGGCATAGAGGAATCTTGACGTATTCGCCTAGACGCATTCTGACATGTGTGGGATCTCGCCGGACATCGCGAGCCACACCCTGAACATTGACCCGCGGCATGTCCTAGTCAAGCATAAAAGGCGTGGTATGGATCCAGAGAGATCTGTCGCCCTTAAAGAAGAAGTAGAAAAGCTTAAAGTGAACGGGTTCATTCGAGATGCGCTTTATCCTGAATGGGTGTCGAATCCCGTGCTCGTCCGAAAGCCGAACGGAAAGTGGAGAACATGTGTCGTTTAATTAGATCTGAATAAAGCATGTCCCAAAGATAGTTTCCCACTTCCCAGGATTGATCAGTTAGTAGACTCGACAGCTGGGCATGAACTCCTATCCTTCATGGACGCATATTCTGGCTACAATCAGATACCGATGCATTTACCCGATCAAGAACATACCAGCTTCGTAACCAATCTGGGACTTTACTGTTACAAAGTTATGCCATTCGAACTCAAGAATGCCGGGGCTACTTATCAACGATTGGTCAATCGGATGTTTGCCAATCAAATCGGGAAAACAATGGAAGTATATGTAAACGACATGCTTGTGAAGTCACGACTCTCCACCGACCATGTTAAAGACCTGGAAACTATGTTCAACATAATTCGAGAATACAAAATAAAGCTAAATCCACTGAAATGTCATTTTGGAGTTGCATCCGGAAAATTCCTTGGGTTCATCGTCAACGCTCGAGGGATCGATGCTAATCCTGAAAAGATCTGGGCTATCAGAAATCTTGAAACTCCGAAAACCATAAAACAAGTCCAGAGTCTCAATGGAAAAGTAGCAGCATTGAGCAGGTTCATTTCAAAGTCCACTGACAAATGCATTCCCTTCTTCGATCTGATCCGAAAAGGGAAATGAAACTTTGAATGGACCACGGATTGTGAGGGTGCTTTCCAAGCACTAGTTCAGCATCTATCGACACCACCTATCCTGTCGAAGCCTATTGATCATGAGAAGTTGTTCGTATATTTGGCGATATTAGAAAACACTATCAGCGCTGCATTAATTCGAGAAGAAGACAAGATACAGAAGCCAGTATACTACGTCAGCAAGCGATTGACTGGGGCCAAAAGGAATTATCCGAAATTAGAGAAGTTGGCTTATTGCCTTGTTATTGCATCAAGAAAACTCCGACCATATTTCCTGGCACATCCCATTATTGTGTACACCACCCAGCCGTTACGACAGGTCCTTTCGCAGCCTGAGACGTCTGGTAGGTTACTCAAATGGAACGTCGAACTAAGCCAGTTTGACATTACTTACACTCCAAGACGGGCCATAGAAGGACAAGTTCTAACCGATTTCATAGCTGAATTTACCATTCCATAGGACTTGCCCGAAACCAGTGAATCCCCTGAGTACGTCTGGAAGCTTTATACCGACGGTGCATCAAACGACCGGTGTTCGGGCACTGGTATCGTACTTGAAACTCCCGAAGGCCGATCCATATGTTATGCTTTGAAGTTCGATTTTCATGCGACTAATAATGAAGCTGAATATGAAGCCCTCTTAGCTGGCTTGAAACTGGCCAGAGACTTGAGAATTATCGCAGTGGAAATCTATTGTGATTCATAATTAGTTGTGTGTCAAGTACGAGGAGAGTATCAAGCAAGAGATCGAAGGTTGGTTGCTTACTTAGCTCGAGTTCAGGAAGTACTAAATCAGTTTGATTATTATGCCATTTATTGTATACCTCGAGAATGCAACCAAAAAGCCGATTCATTGGCGAAGCTAGCCAGAACAGGCGAAGCTTAGCAAATGGGACTCGTTCCCATAGAATCGTTATCCTCCCCGAGCATTGACCGGGCAGAAATAGATCGGGTATACGAAACCGTCCTCGAAAAGGATTCATGGATGACTCCACTCAGAAGTTACATTGAGCACGGAACCCTGCCGGAGCGCAGGAGTGAAAAGAGACAAGTCCTTCAGAAGGCCTCACGATTTACCATCCAGAATGGAATCATGTACAGAAGAGGGTACTCAGTCCCTCTACTCCGGTGTATCGCTCACGATGAAATTAAACGAGTATTGCATGATGTGCACGAGGGAGAATGTGGCGATCACACCGGGGGGCAAGCACTTGCCAAGAAAATACTTCGATACGGATATTACTGGCCGACCGTGAATCGCGATGCATCGGATTATGCAAAGAAATGTGATAGGTGCTAGAAATATGCTCGAATTCCTAGAACTCCTCCTACCGAGATAACGCAAATGGTCAGCCCATGGCCGTTTGCAATGTGGGGCATCGACATCATTGGTGCTCTACCTCTGGCAAAAGGTGGTGCGAAATACGCCATCGTCGCAGTTGATTACTTTACAAAGTGGGCTGAAGCCGAAGCTCTTGCTACCATAACAACGAAGAAAGTAATCAACTTTGTAGTTCGCAACATCATCTGTCGATTCGGTCTCCCACACACCATTATTACGGACAACGGAACCCAATTCGACAGTGCTGAATTTAAAGATTTCTGCAAACGATTTCACATCCAAAAGAAATTCTCTACAGTTGCACACCCTCAGGCAAACGGACAGGTAGAAGCAGTTAATAAAGTTATAAAATCCATTCTGAAAAAAAGACTGGAAAAGGTCGGGGGCAAGTGGGTCGATGAACTTCCTATAGCTTTATGGGCTTACCGAACAACCCACAAGACCGCGACCGACCACACTCCATTTTCTCTGTCTTATAGCTCAGAAGTCGTTATTCCAGTTGAACTAGAAGTACCTTCTCATCGTGTGACATACTATGATCCAAAGACAAATACTATATTGCTTGCTGAATCCCTCGATCTACTAGATGAGAAGCGTGAAGAGGCTGATTTGAGCGCAGTCGCGCATCGAAGTCGAGTCGCCCGATTGTACAACGCCAAGGTCTCCCCACGAACCTTTGAGCTAGGCGATCTCGTCCTGAAAAGAATCTATCTGGTTCCTTCGCATATGAAGCCAACATGGGAAGGACCATATGCTATTGAACGAAGGCTCGGAGATGGCACATTCAAATTATTGACCGTTGACGGTCTTACTTTGCCAAGAGCCTGGAATTGTGAGAGTCTTCGTCGCTACTACACATAACAGGCTATGTTTATCCATTTAGTTTATTTTCCATTTCGCAATTTGTTTCTGCATTTCGAAATTAGAATTTGTAATAAGGCAACTGACTTTGCCATATTTTCTTATTTCAGCAATAAAATGCAATCTCTTCGAGGCAAAGCTGTGATTTACTTGAAATGCTTCATATGATCATCACTATGCACGGAGAGCTAAGTTTCACCATATGGTGGAATTTATTCAAATAGGGAGTGACTGCGATGCAACTGGTCACTCGCTAAGTGAAACCCAAGCTCGGGGACCAGCCATCACATCAAAGTCAGAAAAGGATTGAAACACGACAATCCTTCGTTCAACTTCGAACTCCTAGAGTGCAAGTCGGAGTATAAACATCAACTCCGAATTCCCAGAGTGTGAAACGGAGTATAAACAACAACTCCGAACTCCCAGAGTGCGAGGCAAAGTATAAACATCAACTCCGAATTCCCAGAGTCCGAAACGGAGTATAAACAACAACTCCGAACTCCCAGAGTGCGAGTCGGAGTATAAACATCAACTCCGAATTCCCAGAGTGCGAAACGGAGTGTAAACAACAACTCCGAACTCCCAGAGTGCGAGTCGGAGTATAAACATCAACTCCGGATTCCTAGAGTGCGAAACGGAGTATAAACATCAACTCCAAACTCCCAGAGTGTGAGTCGGAGTATAAACATCAACTCAGAATTCCCAGAGTGCGAAACGAAGTATAAACAACAACTCTGAACTCCCAAAGTGCGAGTCGGAGTATAAACATCAACTCCGAATTCCCAGAGTGCGAAACGGAGTGTAAACAACAACTCCGAACTCCCAGAGTGCGAGTCGGAGTATAAACATCAACTCCGGATTCCCAGAGTGCGAAACGGAGTATAAACATCAACTCCGAACTCCCAGAGTGTGAGTCGGAGTATAAACATCAACTCCAAATTCCCAAAGTGCGAACTGGAGTATAAAAATACGTCTACGAAGAGGGAAGATCCGTCCGCCCAACGACTTCGTCCGTATCTGCACCAAGTTTTAGGAGGATGGACCCGTCCATCTAACGACCTCACTTGTTAACTCAGGGTGGATGTGATCCGACCATCCATGATCCTGATACAACTCCGAACTCCCAATGTGCGAGTCGGAGTATAAACATCAACTCCGAATTCCCAGAGTGCGAAACAGAGTATAAATACAACTCCGAACTCCCAGAGCGCGAGTCGGTGCATAAACACCAGCCCTGGATTCCCAGAGTGAGAAACGGAGTATAAACAACAACTCCGAATTCCTAGAGTGCGAAACGGAGTATAAACAGCAACTTCAAATTCCCAGAGCGTGAATTGATGTACAAGTATCAACTCCGAACTCCCAGAGTGCGAGTCGGAGTATAAATGTCGATTCCAAGTCCCCAAAGCGCGGACGTATGACTTAAACTTAAGTCGGCGTGACCAACCGCCAGTGAACAAATGAGAATCCCTGAAGTGCGGATATGATCATCGAAAATCAAACAAACGTGGAAGAGCTGTTCGGTCTCTACTTGACTCAGACATCCGTTCAGTGGCACCAGACTCAACATATTATAAGCGAGAATCAATCGCTGATTGATGTTCCACAACTCATCCCCGAGACTGGGGGGCAGGATTTAAGCATCAACCACTGACTGAAGCGAGGCGACGTCAAAAATCCAACTCGCTTCCCGGTCGCAAACCATGTCCATAGTTTTCGAACTTGGCGAACAAAAACAAACTTGATTCGAAAGCTGAGACTTCACAAGTGCACTTCAGATATTGAAACACTTAGGCGAATACACAATGACAGAAAAGAAGCCAAAAAGGAGAAGTTTCATTTCTATTGTTCGTAAAAAGAGTTCGTATACAAGTTTGTTCCAAAAAATTCCTACTAGCAGGGGCCGAACCCGCATCTATACACGGCCAACAAAATGCAAGTCAATATAAACCGGGGAAGCATATCTAATCTTTCTTCTTCCTTGGCTTCCTCCTCGGTGTAGACCCGCTGGAGCCGCCACTATTTTTCCTCTTTGAGCCTTTGCCTTTTGGTGGTCGGTCTCCAGGCGATGGCATAATATTGACATCCTCCTTCGAGCTCGAGTGAATAGGGATGCTTCCTGCGGGCGGAGTCAGAGGAACAGGATCAAGTACAGAAGGTGGAATGGGCATGCTAGTAATGAAAACGGTGCCACCAGGAGATATAATCCTAAGCGGAGCTGGTCCCGGTGCTGCCATTCCACCTCCAGAGCTGCCACCATGAGCAGCTGCTGCCATTTCAGCGTCAATTTGGGCGAACATCTCCTCTTCAGTAACTGCTCGAGCCCCGTTGGGGGCAACAGTAGTCGGCATTGAAGAACTTGTAGCAGGAGCGCCTCCACCCATGACAAATGATAAATCACCTAAAGGATCGCTGTGACGGCGAAAGAGTTCTTCCATCAGCTGCTCATCAAACACAATCGTATTCCCCTACGTATCGTCAAGGGGGGCAGCTGTGCTTACGGTGATTGCTTCGCTCGCGATAGCCTCCTGCGTCTGATACGATTCTTGAGTAGGAGGAGGCACGGCCGGTGCAGCATCGATCACTGGACAAAAAATAAGAGAACTGTTAGAATTTAATTCAGATAAAGATTCCGACCTAAGGCATATATGTCAAATGTTTAGAATACCATCCTCAGTTTTACTTGACGGCGGCGGAACATCTTCAGTCACTTGCGCTATAGCCGGAGGCATCTGCAGCTGATCCGGATCGTAAGCAGGAACAGCTTGGGGATCGACCGCAGACGAGGATTCGGGCTGGGTTGAAACTGGAATTTCAAGACTCGCCTTGTGATGTTCAACCCCTGAACCCTCTCCAATTTCAAAGTGCTGGGCGCCGCCGAGTCTTTCCTTTTCGTGTAGAATCATTGACTCGTGAAGAAACTTATTTTCATCTTCAGTCAGAATGCGATTCTCGAGTTCGAATTCATCTACAGACTCGCCGAGATGCGCCTCTCTCTCTTCTTCAACCAGTCGGCCCCAGGCGTTGTACAGATGCGCCGAATAATCATCGAGCCAGGCTAGACCCCTATGCCTCAGAACATTAGCGTTGTAAACAATGAGAAGGTCTTCGATGTCAGCCTCTAGCCTGGACTCGGCCGACTTCACTCTCTCCTCAACCTCAGTCTCCACCTTGTGGACTTTAGCCACAGACGCATCCCGTTCACCCCTGAGCAGGACAGCTTGTTCGCACGCCTCCTGGGCTGCGTTGTTCGCATCATCTTTTTCCTTGGCCATGTCGGCGAATTTGGCCTTAAGTTGATTGAGTTCCTTGACCGCCGCATCCCGCTCGGCGGTGACTGTAGTGTTCCGGTGGCCCATCTCCTCCACCAGGGCAACATGTGTCTGCCCCAACCTCTCCATTGCCGCTTTCGCTTCGTCAGCTCTTTTGGTGGCCTCAATCTCCGATTTCCGAGAAGACTCGGCCTCAGTAGTGAGCACTTGAATGATTCGGTCCCTTTGAGCGAGGTCGGTCTCCATTTTCTCAAGCGCTTTGGCTCGCTCAAAGGCCACCTTGGAAGCCTTCTCTGCAGCCTTCGCCCACTCTTTGTACTGGGTGTAGATGTCGTGAACGTAATCATGCATCGTGCTTTCCACTCCAGATGGAATTCTTTTTAAGTGTGGTGGGAAGACGTAGCCGTCAAAGCAAATATTCGGAAAATTCTTCCTCATCTGAGCCAATTTAAGGGCCCCTTCTCCTGTGGGCTCAGTGGGGACCTGCTCTGCAATTATGGAAGCCGTGGTCTTGACTCTCTGAAGATGAGTCTCAAATCTAGAAGTATGAGAGGATGGCCTGTGATGAGAAGGTTCTAGCGGGTGTGGAACAAGAATAGTGGGTGGAGATGGAAGTCTAGGAGGAGGAGAGCGTGATCTAGACCGATGTCTGTATTCCCTGTCCCTATCACGCCCATACCTATCTTGGTTAGAGTACTCGCGATCGCAATCTCTATCCGAGTCTCTCCTACGGGACTCATAATAGGAAGAAGCCTTTCGGGCCGAACGAAGATTCCCGAGCATCGATCCTTTTCCAGACATAGTACCTGAAAATGAGAAACGAAGAAAGAGTTAGTGATTTCCTAAGTTGGATGATTTACAGTTGTGAATCATGTAGTGTAGTGAAGTATATGCATGTGCAACCCTCCGACCAACCGGAAATGTCGGCCGCACTCATAGCAAGCGACCCGCTTCGTTCAAGAGCACTATCGAGCTCCTCCATCCCCGCTTTGTGTTGAGACAACACAAAATCTGGAATCGGGATATCAGCAAGCCCTTCAAAAGGATTCTCTACTGGCGAGGGAGGAGCCTCAGAAATTCTAACCCCCGGAACGGGCAAAGACACAACCACGGATTTTAATCTCATGGATTTAGAATGCTTGTAAGCAGCTGCCTTGCCTTTTCTCCTTCCTCCCGAATCCTGGACATCCGAAGAAGGCCCAACTGGGAGCTCGTTATCGGTAGGCGTTCTCTCCGGATCAACTTCTTCGGCTATTACGACTCCGGGCGCTTTGCGCTTCACCCGTTTCTTCGGGACCACTCTAAGTTTCCCTTCCAGTTGTATGTTCTGCCTCCGTTCAATGAGCCCGACAGTCCTCAAGTTTCTATCGGTCAGAACCCAGTCAATATGCCTCTCTTCGCCCGGAGCCACTTGGAGGATCCGAACTAGCTCTTTGAAGTATGCACCGTCAGGTTGAGAGATTGCGGCTGCAAAAGAAAAAAAGTATGTCAGTTTGAAGTTGGTTATTAATATCTTGATGATTCAAAAGAAAAATGGCAACGCTTACGTCTATCCAACCACCGCCTAGCAAATCCAGGGGGGCACCGAACGTAGAACCATTCGGTTTTAAAGTAACTTAGCCTTCCCCAGGAGCCCATTACAATGTGACAGTTTCTGACCGCTTCCAAGAAGGTGAAAGAGGGGTTGTCTCCACGGCTCTTGACGTTAAATAAATATCTGATCTCGATCGTCTTTGGTGGTCGAAAGAGGATCTCCATAAACAGAATGAAGGTGTTGTTCAACAAAGCATACCCGTTAGGATGTAGCTAGGATGGAGCTATTCCAAGGAATGACAACATCTCCCTTATATATTGGTTGAAAGGAGGAAGCGTTCCCACCGTACAAGCGTGACGGTTAAAAGCAGTAAACCCCTCCGGGGGATCATGCGGCCTGTCATTTGGCCCAGGCAGTAGCACATCATCAAGCGACAAGCCGTGCCTTAAACAAATCCGTCCAAGCATATCTTCGGAGATACCGGATGGCACAGCATCTTGTGGACGACAAATGAACCTGGCACCTAGACGCTCGTCCGGAGCTGGATCAATAACTTCGGCTTCAATAACCGGAATTTCGATGGTTGGAGGAATTGAACTCAGGAGTTCCTGCTGTTGAGAACTTGAAGGTTCCATGACAAGCTAGCTTATGAAAAATCATTGTTAAACAGATAATAACGCTCGTGCATCCCCCAGTGTAAAGTGTGTGAGCGTGTTGTGCAGTGCGGTACTGTATATCATTTAAAGAAGTTCTACAGAATTGAAAGAGGCATGTAAACGACGAGACTTCGGAATTCGGTCGGAAGGACCGTCATCGCTAACCGTCACAACCATGCCATCCAGTTATTAGCAATCAGTCCAAGTTAAAGTTTGTTAAAATTTTGTCAGAGTTGCAGTTCCATCGACGAGCTTCGAAGGGAAATCAAGTATGCAGTCCAAAGGTCAAGTCTAATTATGCCAAGAATGAAGCTCGTCGGAGTTAGATGTTCGGATGCACAAGGCTTTTTTTTCAATATCATCGAAGTTAGTTTCATTGTCAATCGTCAAAGGTTCAAGTTCGAATCGCTCGCCAAGATTCAAGTTCTAATCGATCGCTTAGGGACACGTTCGCATCAATCTCAGGGCTGCACAGTTCGACTCGATTCGAAGCCTCCAGTTCGACTCGATCCAAAGCCACCCACTTCGACTCGATCCCAAGGCTACACAGTTCGAATCGGTCCAAGGCCTCCACTTCGACTCAATCCAAGGCTGCCGCTTCGACTCGATCCAAAGCCATCCACTTCAACTCGATCGAAGGCCATCGTTTCGAATCGATCAGACGCAACCCCTTCGTATCAATCTACGTATTCAAAGCACTCGATTCGATGCAAAGCTCAACCATCGATCGATGCGAAGACCCCCGTCTCATCATCTCGAAACCCCTACTCCATATCGACGCGAAGCTGAGGCCCAGGAATCTTCGATCGATCGCGACTCTGGTTGATTTGGTGTTAAAGATCGAGTCTCATCGTTTACGCATTGGATTCGCTTAGTGGATTACCTAGATCTGGCAGTTAGTTCGAGTAATTGAAGATATGAATCGGTTCAAGGGCAAGAACAGTTCTTTATTTTCCCAAGTCTTAGAGCGATACGAAAGCAAGGCAGAAAAACAGAAAGTGAAAAGTGAAAAAATGTCTAAGTACGGAGTATTTATATGGACTCGAGCACAAAGGTAAAAAACGCTTCGCATCCCAGCAAGTTCAACTGGCTACGAAGTGTCACCACAAGAGCGAGTCGAATAAGCTATCCGAATCCACCAACGCAATCTGTTATCGATACGAAGTCGCCAGCGAGGGCCTTTTAGTCTTCACCAAATCCATCGATATGAAACCTTTCTTCGTATCGCTCGCCTTCGACTCCATCACCAGTGCAGCAGTACGAGCAATCGGTTCGACTCCATCGCTATGGAACCACACTTCGTATCGATCGTCTTCGACTCCGTCCCCTGTGCCGTTCGACTCCACCTCCTATGCAGTTCGAATCCATCGAATCACTGCTTCCAGAGGCCAACTCCATCGATACGAATTACCTGTTCGTATCCAGTGACTCCATCTATATCGATTTGAAATGCT
Organism: Allium fistulosum; assembly: GCA_030737815.1. NCBI lineage: Eukaryota > Viridiplantae > Streptophyta > Magnoliopsida > Asparagales > Amaryllidaceae > Allium > Allium fistulosum. The sequence continues at coordinate 1,338,205,127 of CM060901.1, read as the reverse complement.
CATTTCGCATCCCTAAATTCAATGAAAGTCATCTTCAACGTTTCAACCCTTCACGTCGATTCAGGAGAGGATCGTTGCGAAGGAACATTCAAAAACAACCATCGAGCGTTGTTGCAATGAATTTCATGTCAGTTCAGGAGAGGATCGATACAGAATCCAATATAAAATAAACTGACAACGACTCGTGAACGTAAAAACGTCAACGAGAGTCAGGTTAACATATATGCATGTATGTCGGACTAATATTCAATATTCCAGATTTACACGAATCAGAAACTCATCTAATAGCGATTACAACAGCAAATGGCTAATCACTGGCGTACAACAATCAGTTGCAACAATACAGAGTGCAGCAGTTAACAGTCAAAAATTTACATTATCAAGAAAATCAGTCGAAGATTACAGCTTTCATCGAAAAGACAATAACTATTCAGAGTAAAGATGACAGCATTTCAAAGCACATCATGTTTCCACAAGATGTACTTTGGGGGGCAAATGTTATCCCGCCTTTTGGCAAGGCCGTGACACCAAGGAATTGACTAGTAAACCAATGACGATCCATCCTAGAGATCGGTTATACACAGGCTCACTATGGATATCGACGAATTTTGTCCGAGTCCGGATCGAGCTTAAAATAATACAACATGACCAGCTAAGCTATGAGAGTCAACGTTCCAGATCTCAAGTCAATCCGAGTTCGTATGATCAAGTTACAACCGATGCAAAATTGATTAAAAACAGCCTTCATCGACTCGCTCAGTTCGCATCCCTGAGAAGAGCCTACTTCGAATCGCTCAATTCGCATCCCTCAGAAGAGCCTACTTCGACTCGCTTAGTTCGCATCCCTCAGAAAAGCCTACTTCGAATCGCTACACTTCGACTCGCTCCACTTTGACTCGCTTCGCTTCGTGTCCATCAGATAGCCTATGTTCGACTCCACCTAGTTCGACTCGCTTCGCGTCCATCAGGTAGCCCATGTTCGACTCCATCTAGTTCGACTCCATCAGAGGGCCACATTTCGCCTTGCTCCACTTCGTCAACTTCGCATCCATCCAAAGACTCCTACTTCGTGTCCATGAATGCGAAGCAAGGCACAACAGTCAATACGAATAAACGCCACATCACCTAGTCGAACAGAACCAAGTCGAACAAAGAGCGAGTCGAAACAAGAGCGAGTCGAACGAAACAGCCAACCGAGAATCCCAATTCGTATCGATCATATCTCCTAATCTACAAGTCAAAATGCTATGAAATTTTCACAGAAGACTACATGCATGCTAAAGAATGTCCACGCAAAATTTCGACTCCATTGGATGAAATCTTGATCGATACGAAATCTGTTCGTATCGATCACGGATCGGATCGAAACTTCACGGGCTTGGGCGCGCGGGCCTGGTCACGTGCCAGAGAGGGTCTCCCGAGATCTGAGCAAAATACCAGCCTCCTACACCTATAAATAGACCCCCAAAACCAACAGAAAAAGGGTTCTTCTTCTTCTTTAAGATCTCCAACGCCCAGACTCCACCAGATCCAGATCTAGACTCCATTGCTGCTGCTACCAACGAGATTTACTGCTGCAAATCATAATCATCTGCTGTAACTTACTGAATTCACTTGTAATCTTCAAAGAAAGATCAGTAAAGCTAACAACTTCATAGTGGACGTAGGCGATACGCCGAACCACTCTAAATTCTTGTGTCTCCTTGCATTTTAATTGCTTTCATATCTGAAATTTGGAGTTTTTGTTAGATAATCCTCTTTTTCCATTTTACTTTCTTCACTTTATCTCTTCAAAAACTTTCGAAGAGTGTTGTGCCCAATTTTGGTACAAACAATAATATTCCATATTTGTTACATTATCCTAAACATTGTTAAGGTTCAAAAAATAATAATTATTATAAAATACTCTAAGAGCAACATTCATACAACAACTGACATAACACATCGGATAATAGTAATAAATAGACTCCTACATTGCTAGCTTTGCCTCCTACACGTCTCCGAAAGTTTTATTTGCCAAAACCTACTTATGCTGTAAAGCCCTTACTCCTGACCTACTCAAATCAAATTTTGAGCACCCAAGAGTTTATGGGGAAGACATAAACTTCGAGTCAGACAAAAAGCCTAGTGTGAACAATAATATGTCATCTCGGTTTATAGGTATTAAGTGATACCAAGCCGTTGAGTAGAACAGGTATTCCCCTCACTAATATCCCTTTTTAAAATATATCTTTTGCAAATCAATTCCTGCAACCAAATTGGTTAAAATAAACAATATAAACAATAATATGCATGCATGCTATACACGTAATCTTGACAATCCGTCAAATCAACGGACCATTCGCCCCACTATTTAGTTTCATAGGGTAACTGCCAACCTACATGGTTGACTCGAGACTACTAGATATACCAAATTTTCTAAGTGACTATTAGAAGAAAACTGGACGGTCTGTATAAATCCTAGTGTATACCTGACTATCCATCAATCTCATAGTTTTGCTAGGATTACTATGAGCCTGAAGGTTTTGCAGACCAACCTATTACCTATCTTATCTTTATGTATTCCTTTCTATGCGTAAACCTACCTTTTGTCTTACGCTTGATAAAGCCCTACACACTAGAATTTTGGACTTATATCAACTAGGGGCTAACATCTGAAGTACAAGTCGCTACTCTATACCAGTCCCATCTAGTTTTCTAATCTCTGAGTCAATTCATCCTATCACAGTCTATCCAAAAGTGATAAGAACAATAATTTCTTTAATAAAATTCTAGGCTAAATATGCTTTTCGATTTCCTTGCAAACACTTTCTTTATAAATGGTTTAACCCTTGAAATCATATCTTTAAAACAAGGAAAACTATAGCCCTTTACTTTATCCCAAAGAATTTATGCCATGATATATGCTTTTGTAAAATAATATTGATTGATCTCTAAGACACTTGGAAGTAAACTCACTTTGAAATCATAGGCTATAAAGCCAGCACAATGTAACACCTTCGTATTGATAAAACGCGATGTAGATATAGCCGATGTGGGTCTTTGCCCCTCTAAATATGTTTAAGTCCTCTATTTGTAAAACATAAGGGTATATAGTCGATGTTATCCACTTCGTATAGCATATTATAAAACCTTAAAAGAATAGGGTCAACATAGATAAGCCTCGGCATTACTACCTTAAGAAAATAGCAGCTTCATTAGAGCCGAAGTGATAAAACACGGAACTATATTGTAGTCTTTGAAAATAGGTTAAAAAATTAAGGTCGACGGCCATTAAAGTTGAAGTAATAAAATGCGGTATCATGTATAGTCGATATAAAATAGTGGTGTCATCGCCTTTATAGAAAACACGGCCTCAATAAGGCTGAAGTAGATAAATGCGACATCAATGCCTTATAGAAAATAAGCGGCCTCACTAGAGCTGATGTCAATATGAGTACTTCAAAAGCAATAGCGTCGGTGACGTTAGAGGTATGAGGAACCATAACCTTATATCCATATAAAGTGCGGCACTATAGCAAAACAAGCGACAAGGTCGACGTCGACGGTGAGGATACCGACTTAAACCTCACCACCCTTAGCAGATTCACTTCATACCTATAGTAATTGATATCATGCACATCGCCATTGGTTGTCATCGAAGTCATAGCAGCGATGAAGAGGAATGACAACGTCGTCATTGCTAACATGGCATTTGCATAATTAATATTAAAACTGTTTAATTGCTAATAAAAGTAAATTCTTTTCTACCAACCCCTATTGTTTGTAAAAATCTTATTGGTTAACAAATACTTTATCATAATTATTTTAAGAAATCTGCCCATTACCAGAATTTATCATTCCCAAAACATTTTCAAACTACACCTTTTATATTAATATTTTAACATAATACTTAAGCTTTTCTAGCTTAAATAATTCACAGTAAATCATGAGTACTTGAGAAAAATCCCTAAAAACCATAATAAATCCAATTTATTATATTCTTTAAAATATAAAAATTTCGGGACCAAAAACATAATCTAATTATTTTAAATAATTAAACCTAAAATATCTCAATTTTCCAATTTTAGAAAATTCACCAAATATTCCCAATAAATCAGAAAATTATGAAATTAAAAACCCACTTCCAAAATAAAGTTTTTAACATCATATTAAAATTTCGAGTCATTTGGATAACATACATATAACTTAATTTCATAAATAAATTTCATGAATTCACCAATCAACATATAATCATTCAAATTATCATAGCATGGCATAATATAAGCAAAAGAATCAGATTTATACTTAAAACCAAAAATAACAATTAAAACATGAGATGCATAACTATTATTCACCTTGAATGATTTAAGAAGGTTGAGATTTGAATTTGATTTGATCCCTCTAAGCTTTCTACTTGATTTCCTAGCTTTTCTTCACTTAAATCCTCTAGCAATGGCCGGTGTAAACTTTACTTTCGTTTTTATAAGTGTAAAATGAATGAGTGAGAAATGTGGTGGGGTTTTGTATTAGGAAATGTAACCCTTTACCTATTTTACCTTTCTCATGAATTCCTCCTTCTTATTAATGTTCTAATTAATTCCATTAGTTCATTAATTAAGGCTCGACCAGACTAATTACAAATCTCACTCACCTTAACCTTCTATATTATTTTATTTAATTTATCCAATTGAATATCCTAAATAATGTTAATTAGAATTAGAGTTGTTACATACTCCCTTCCTTAAGGAATTTCATCCTCGAAATTACAATAAGCCATACGTCAAATGTAAAACATAGATGTAAAACATAGATGTAAAACATACCATTAAACAAGTAAGGAAAAGTGTCCTTAGTTCTACTACCCATTTCCCAAGTATTGTTCTCTCATCATCACTGCATTGGACTTTTACTAATTTGACTATCTTGTTCCTTAGCATTTTCTCATCCTTAGCCATAACATGAACTGGATATCTAACTATAGTCATGTCCGGCTCCATTACTAAATCTTCCAATGCAGTCAGAGTTATAGTAGTCATGGGAACTCGAGCGTACTTCCTCAGATGAGAAACATTAAATACAATATGGACTCATGCTAAACTATTCGGTAACTCTATCTTGTAAGCGAGTTCCTTGATTCTTTCGGTGATAGGAAATGGTCAATGAATCTAGATGCTAATTTCCCTCACTTCCTGAATCTTACTACACCTTTCGTCAATGACACTTTGACGAAAACATGATCTTCAACCGAGAATTCCAAGTCCTTCCATCTCTTATCTGCATAACTTTTCTACCTAGATTGAGCTTCCTTCATTTTAACCCGAATCAACTCAGTCTTTTCTGCAGCTTCTCTTACTAAATTTGGAGCAGGAATCATTCTATCTCCCATCTCTAACCAACATATGGGTGATTTACACGGCCTTCTATATAAAGCTTCAAAAGGTCCTATTCATGTACTAGTCTAATAACTACTATTATAGGAAAACTCAACCAAGTGCAAATGGTCTTCCCATGATCCGCCAAAATACAGTACACAAGCCCTCAATAAACCTTCAAGTACCTTATTGACTCTTTCTGTTTGCCCATCTGTCTGTGGGTGATAAGCGGTCATCATCTTATGTTTGGAACCAAAAACCTCTTGTAGACTCTTCTAGAATTCACAAGTAAACAAAGAAACTCTAACACTAACTATACTACTAGGAACTACATAATGTCTAACAATGTTCTTCATAAACTACTTAGCCAAAACAGGTGCGTTCTATTTGACTTAATGGGAATGCAATGTGCACTCTCGGTCAGTCTATCCACTCTGACCCATATACTTTCATTTCCTTTGTTTGACCTTGGCAACCCGTCAATAATATCCATGGATATTAAATCCCATTTCCAAACTAGTATATCCAAAGGCTGAAGCAATCCACTCGGCTTTTGATGTTCGGCTTTCACTTGCTGGCAATTCAGATAATGTTTTACCCATAAGCCTACATCCCTTTTCATACCATCCCAGAAAAAACTTCTCTTTATATCCTGATATATCTTAGTTCCTCTAGGATGAATAGTAAACTTGGATTGATGACATTCCCTAAGAACTTCTTTCCTTAGGTCTCAACGTCGAGAACACACAATCGTCCCTTCTTTCTCAACCATCCATTTTGGTCAAGATAAAAATCCTTTAAATCATCAATCTCAGTTCCACCTTCGAATCTTCTAATTCATTCAGCTAGCAATGGATCATCTCTTTCTTAGAAGCAATTCCATTGATCAATATTGGTCGAACTTCCAAACAAGATAACATTTCGGTACTATGACTAGCAGTCGATCTTAATTTCATACTACAAGTAGTTATTGCTTCCAAATCTTTCCATTCAACCAACATAGCTGTAACAGCCCAAAATTTTTAACAAGTATTTTATTCATTTATTTAAAGATTTTGGCGTTTGATTTCTTAAAAATCCAATTTTGAAATTTTCTTGTAATGATTTTGATCAATTGTCCAAATTGTAATAAAAATAAACAATTTCTGAAATTTTGATTTGGATAAAAAGTTTGACATAAATAGAAATTTTAATTTTATAATTCTAACTGCCAAATTTTCATCTTGAACTGTATATAATTGTGCAACATTTGTTTCACTTTTGTTTCGGTCAGATTTGTTGTATACTTTTAAAATTTAGTAATAAATGGTATGAAACAAGAAATAAACTTTACATTTCTTTTATACGTATACATCCGTTTCTTAACTTTATATCAAACAATCTCTTGGATGAAGCTAAATCAAATTTTATTAATTATGGTATAATAGGTATTTAATTTTGGTTTAAAGTGATGGGTTAATTCCTAAAAGAAAACGTTAGCATTTTCAATTTATTTAATAAGAGAAACAAATAAAATTTGTACGTTACTTTGGGCATTTCATTTTATATGTTTCTTTTGCTTTTTCATTGTCTATTTTATTCTAAGCGTTAACATTGCAAGTCTTCAGCCGTGTATAATTCAGTTAGGAATTCGAAATCTTGCCCAAAATCTTGCACATGAGAATTATTTCTTTCCTTTGCCTTCCGTTCGTTTCTATCAATTTAATAAAGTTAAATGCCTTAATTTTTCTACTGTTCAAAGCACTAAATCTTGCCTTCTCTCCACTAATCAAGTGAGCAGCTGTTATAATATATACCACGTTCAAAATTTCCAGACCACAATTTTTCACTTCAGCTTCCATCGAATTTGCGTGACCATCTTCCTGAAGGTATGGCCGCATGCATTCTTTCTTTGCATTTTTTTTGTTTGTTTCGTTTGTTCTCCTTTCTATTGCTTTGCTTTATTCTTTTACCTACTCCACATGCTCGGCCTATTCACCATCTTGAACAGCCCTACTCATCCTAGAGCACCACCAACATAGCCCCTCCCCTCCGCTGGCCGTGAATTCAAGCCCAGTCCACACAAAAACCCTTCGCCTAAGCCTTGCTTTGCCTTGCCGTTCCACTTGTTTTCCTCCACCATCAACTGAAACCGCAGCCACCACCAGCCCAGTCACCGCCTCCAACCCCATGCCACGCCAGCCCAGTCACCACCTCCAACCCCATGCCAGACCGAGCCCAGTCACCGCCTCCAACCCCACGCTAACCGAGCCTCCCTTCGTTTGAGCCAAGAGCAGTGAACAAATTTCCGTTCGCCACTTTTGTTTTTGAAGTCATAGTTTATATTTCCATCGAGCCTTTGTTTTGAAAAAAAAAGAAATGAAAAAATTGCCTTTTGTCACCTTTGTATTTTGAAGTCTCAGCCTATAATTCCTCTGAGCCTTTAAAATCTTGAATATGGTGAAGTGGTCGAGCTATTTTTTCTATTTTTCAACTTGTTTCCTGTTTGCCTCATTTGAAATTTTTTTTTATTCGTATGCGTACTTAGATTTGTTTTATTTATTTTGTTTCAAGATTTGAATCTAGTTGGCGCCTTCTCTAAAAACTGATCGTGCTTTCAGTGTGCTTTTCGGTAGATAGCGTATTTCCTTTTTGAATCAAATCTCCAGCTCCGTAGAGGTGAGTAAATCTCACACGAATATTCATACTTATATGATTGTGAAACGACCGCAACTGAATGTGTAGAAAAAAAATGATGTTATAATTACATGTGATTATTTATATATGATGTTAAACTTGTTAAAATTGCATAACATGTCATCTGTTATATTTTGTTCTTATTTTACTGTTATTATATTCTGTTAAATCACACTGCAAGTTCCCTGTAGAATAGAATCACTATGGGTTGAAATGATACATACCCGAACGGACTTTAGAATAAAGGAAGATCGTTATGGGCTGAAATGATAGGCCTGAACGATTTTTGATTAAATTTTATTTACTTGGGATTGCGGGTTTGAAATGATAAAACCCGGATTTTTCTTTGTAAACTACGGATTGAAATGATATATTATCCGTATCACTTTACTTAGGCTAGAAAATATTATACAGACCCGTGGTTATTCTCTGTATTTTTTTCTGGGTACTTTTAAATATTTTAAAATTTGTAATAATATTAAATTGATTTAAATTGAATTTTAAATGATTTATTTAAGTGGAAATGATTTTTCGGTACGATAAATAAAGGATAAAAATAGTGATTTGAAAATATAACATGAAATTGAAATTTATTGAAATAAAAAAAATGGAAACTTAAGTTAATTAAGTTAAATTGAAAATTTAGTTTAAATGGTGGAAGAATGGGGATTTAAAATTTAAGTGTTGAAAAAAAATGGTTAAAGGTGGAAAACGGGAAAATTTACACACTTGAATTTTATAAGTAAATGTTGGAAATTTTGATTTTTACTTGAAAAATCTTTCTTTATAAAAACATAAGTTAAAGGATTTAATTGAACATTTTAATGTGAAATTTATGATTTTTATAAGTTTTAAAGGGTTTAAATTGAAGTTTATTTATGGCTGGAATTGCACTTAAAACCTGGAAATTTAATTTATAGCACTTCAAAAATGCTACCATTTCTGGAAATGAACAAATTCTGAACTGTAGAATCTGCAGCACTTGTTAAGTGCTGTGGTTATATAAATGAACCAAAAGACTAAAATGAACTAAGGCTATGATAGCACTTGGTAAGTGTTGTTGTAGCAGGAACTAAAATTAAACCTGAAACTAATAAAGGGCTACTGTAGCACTTGTTAAGAGCTGCAGTAGGCTGAAATATGATTTTTGTTTAAAACTGAACTGTTACAGCAGTTTATAAATGCAGTCTTTGTTGAATTGAATTGTTTTCAAATATAACTTACCGCAGCACTTTTTACACGTTGTGAAAGATGAAATTTAATGTCTTTAATGTTTTTAAGTGAATAAATGAACTCAGACAAGGCTAAAATTTTGGGAATTTAATTTTTGATTTAAAAGAATAATGACTTTTTTTTAAATGGTTTAATTGGAGCAATTTGATTTGAAATATAAACTATTTTTAAAATTTATAACCACGGGTTATAATAACGATTGGTTGTTAAAGAGACCGGGATCGGATATGGACATACTCTCTGTCGATACCGAAAACCACTTTGACAACTGTGTACGCGGTGGAGTTTCCAGAATGAAGTAGGATGGTGGCGACGATCCTAAGGTATATATGTGGACCCAACTCCCATGAGTTGGCATAAGGTGGCTAAAACAGGAGCGATTGACGGACCAAGGAGGTAGCACCTCTGATCGGACACACTTCTTCGATACTATTCTATTACTTGTGATTGATTTGGTGGCCACCCTTGATTTGGGAGTGTTGTTCGAGGTGGGCGGTAGTGGCTGCTATGCGTCACCACCAGTCCGGATGTGTAATTGGTATATCCACCCTGGCATTGCCTTGTGTGCCCTGTCACCTAACATATCGAACCCACTATGATTTTGGTTTAAAGATCCGACCGCGTTAAGGTTCACCATTGCCTTAACGCTATTTTCTATATGATTATACTTTACTGATTAAACACTACTGTATATAGCGTATATTACTATATAGTAAATAGTTTAACGGATCCTTAGAGGATGGGCGGTCCCAAGCATCTTCTAAGTTACTTGTACCTTTACTACAGTTCACTTGAGTTGGTTTACATTATATAAGTATGTATGTCCTGACTCGAGTGTTTATGTTTTATTTTATGCTCGGGTTAGCCTGAGTATCAGTTTGGACTTCATCTTCTTGGAGCTAGGACTACTGGAGATCATCTTTATCAAGCTGCTATCTGTTTTTGCTATTCAGTCCTTTATTTTAACCTATGTAATTGAGACAAATGAATTTGGGATTTTCTATGGTTGTTCAAACTGTATTGGTTTTTAGACTATGTAATTTGTACTTGTTTTTTTGAGACTCTGTATTTTAGTGGCTTCATGAACCACTATGGTTATTTTAAATTCCGCTACGAGTATTCTAATATTTTCTGTGTCTGTGATTCTATGAATGATTTTATTGCTCCAAATTTTATTACAATCTGTTATTTTGTATTATTCAAGTCTGACATGTGTGGATTATTGTCGATTTGAATGGTCCAAAATAGTGGGTCGTTACATTTGGCATCAGAGCCAGGTTTTAGGCAAACCTTAGCCTATGGAGCAAAAAAGTCATTAGAGATAGGGTAGAAATACCCCAGAATGAGTGAAATCAAACTTAGAATCATTTCTTTGTGAGTCAACGTATTTTCAAAGTATAAAATGATTTTTAAAATGATTTTAGATGATTTTTCAAATGATTTTCAAAGATCATTTTGATATAAAATTTTCTTGTTTTAAAAAGCAAAATTTTCTAAACGTCCTTCTTTCCGTATCTACCTTGTTAGAAATTTTGTTATTAGGATATTCATCCAAGTGATCTTATCGTGTCTTATCTTAGCTTATCTTTGTCTTCTCTGTACCTTTGTCCTAAATTCATTCTTGATATTTCCAAGATGAATCGTGGAAATGCTAGAGGTAGGGGTCGTGGTACTGCCCCAGCTCCTCCACCTGTTGCACCTGTTAGGTTTACTGTTCTCTGTAAGGAATTCTCTCAGCTCGGTGGTACTAAGTTCACCGGTTCAGAGAGTATTATCGAAGCCCAGCAATGGTTACAGATTTTGGAGAGGATATTTTCTGGTCTTGAGATCACTGATGCCCAGAAGCGTCAGTTAGCAGCTTGGCAGCTGCAAAGAGTCGGCCTTAGATTGGTGAGAGTCTGTTACGGCTCACACTAACTAAGGTGATCTTTCGTGGGAGCAGTTCAGGTATCCTTTGTGTTATCTTGAATTTTCCCCATTTCCTTTTTCTTTTGAATCTATCTTAAGTTCGGTTTCTGTATCTTCTTTCCAGGGAGGCTTTTGTGGCAAAATGGATGCCCGAAGCCGGGAAATCTCAGCTTTATCGTTAATTCATGGATCTCAAGCAGGGTACCATGTCTTTTTCAGAGTATGAGCGGAAGTTCAATGAACTTTCCAAATTTGGTCCTGGTCTTATTGACACTCAGCTAAAGAAAAATGAGAAGTTCATTGCTGGAGCTCGCCCATAATTCTACGACCGTCTTATTTCACATGTTCATGGCACTTTTACTGAGCTCATGGATATGGCTATTCGCTATGAGAACCCTACTTCCAAGGGTCCTGCCGCTTCTGGTGCTCATGTATCACAGTCTTCCTCTGCAAATTCCAAGAAGAGAAAGCCCAACTTCCACCAGCAGAAGAAAAATTGGCTCAAGCATCCGGGCTTGGGATCTTCATCATCTTCTCCTTCCCAGAGACACCCTATTGATCTATCCACCATTACCTGCTTCAAGTGTGACCAGAAGGGACACTATGCCAATAGTTGCCCTACTTCGGTTAGTGCTGGTGTTCCTCCACCTCAGGTGAGCAGGAACAATCTTTGTCATGTTTGTCTTCAGCCAGGTCATTTTAGGAATGACTGTCCTTTATATCAGAAGGGAAAGCCATCTGGTGTATTTGCTGTCACATCTGCTTCTTCACCTGCTGCACCTGCCCCTGCTCCTAGTGATGATCAAGGTACTCTTCAGGGCACATTTACTTTATTTCATCATCATGTTCGTGTTTTATTTGATACTGGAGCTTCGCATAGTTTTATTTTTGATGATTTGTGTAATAAGTTTGAACATCTCCTTTCTCCTGAGTATGCTTCTGTTCCTCTATGTGTTTCAAATCCAATTGGTGGTCCCGCAAATCTTGATAAGATTTGTAAGCAAGTGAGACTCTTCTATTCTAGTCATAAATTTTCTGGAGATTTCTATGTTCTTGGTTTCGATGCTTTTGATTTGTTGCTTGGAGGTGATTGGCTTGACGGGCATGATGCCCGTATCTCTTGTAAATCCCGAATTGTTTCTCTTAAGGATGATCGGGGTAATTCTTTGGTTATTCAGGGTCGTATGCCTCATGATTATGCTGGTAGCTTTATTTTTTCTCTGGATGCTTCTCCTGTTGATCTTCAGTCGACTCGTGTAGTCAATCTCTATCCCGATGTTTTTGGTGAAGTTACTGCTTTACCTCCTAGGTGGGAAATTGATTTCCGCATTGATCTTATTCCTGGAGCTCGACCTATAGTTCTTCCTCCTAGAAGAATGGCAGCCCATGAGAAGGTTGAGTTAGGGAAGCAAATTGAGGACCTGTCTTCCAAGGGTCTGATCAGACCTAGCTATTCTGAATGGGGAGCTGCGGTGGCTTTCGTCACCAAGTCCGATGGTTCTCTTCGGATGTGTGTTGATTATAGGGAGTTGAACAAGCTCACTATGAAAAACAGATATCCAATGCCTCGCATCAATGATATGTTTGATCAGCTTTATGGTGCTACTGTTTTCTCTCACCTTGATCTTGCCACGGGTTTTCACCAACTCAGAGTTGTCGAGGAAAGTATTCCCAAGACTGCTTTCCGTACTGAGAATGGATTCTTTGAATGGTTAGTCATGCCTTTTGGTTTGACTAATGCTCCTGCTTTCTTTGTTGACTTGATGAATCGTGTTTTCCATGATGTGCTTAATAAATTTGTTCTAGTCTTTGTTGATGATATCCTCATTTTCTCTAAGTCCGAAGAAGAACATGAGTCACATTTGAACTCTGTTCTTGAGACTCTTCGAAATCATCAGTTAAAGGCTAAATTTTCCAAATGTCATTTCTGGAAACATGAAGTCCGATTCCTCGGGCATATTGTTTCTGGTAATGGAGTTTCTGTTGATCCAGTCAAGATCGCTGTGATCAATGATTGGGAAACTCCTAGGACTCCAACTGATATTCGTAGTTTTCTGGGCCTTGCCGGTTATTACCGGAGATTCATTGATAATTTCGCTCGGATTGCTGCACCTCTCACTGCTTTAACTTGGAAGAATGCTAAGTTTATTTGGAGTAATGAGTGTAAGGCTGCATTCAGTGAGTTAAAACACAAGCTTACTTCCGCACCTGTTCTTACCGTTCCAAATGGAAATGAGGGATTAACGGTATACACTGATGCTTGTCGAGAAGGTTTGGGAGCTGTTCTGATGCAGGATGGTAAGGTAATTGCTTATGCTAGTCGACAGTTGAAGACCCATGAAGTAAATTATGCTGCCCATGATTTAGAGTTGCTTGCTGTTGTTTTTGCTTTGAAGCTGTGGAGACATCATCTTTTGGGTACCAAGTTTGAGCTTTTCACAGATCATCAGTCTTTGAAGTATATTTTCTCTCAGAAGGATTTGAACCAGAGACAAGTTAGGTGGTTAGAGTTCCTTGCTTCTTATGACCTCGACATCAACAATACACCAGGGAAAGCTAATGTTGTGGCGGATGCTTTGAGTAGGAAGAAAGCTTTGTTGTGTCAGCTTGTTGTTTCTTCACCTCTTGTAGATCGTATTATGGCTAGGCAGGATGAGGATCAGATGCTTAGATTGATTAAGGAGAATGTTCAAAGTAGAGTTGGAGGTAGTAGTCTTGATGGCAGTGGTGCTCAGATTGACGATAAGGGTGTGTTGAGGATTAATAATAGGATTTGTGTCCCGAATGTTGATGGATTGAGATAGGAGTTACTTCGGGAGAATCATCAGTCCAGACTTTCTATTCATCCAGGTGTGGCCAAGATGTATCAGGATATGAAGAAGTTGTATTGGTGGAGAGGTATGAGGCGAGATATTTCCATTTTTGTTAGTAAATGTGCGACTTGTCAGCAAGTCAAGGCAGATCACCAGAAGACCCTTGGTTTGTTGCAGCCTCTTGAGATTCCCAATTGGAAGTGGGAACAGGTTTCTATGGATTTCATTGATGGTTTACCGAGGACTAGGAAGGGTAACGAGAGTATCTGGGTTATTGTGGATAGATTGACCAAATCAGCTCATTTCATTCCGGTCAAGTCTACCCGTTCAGCTTCTAGTTTGTCTGAGATTTACATAAGGGAGATTGTTCGTCTCCATGGTGTTCCTCTCAGTATTGTTTGTGATCGTGATCCTATCTTTACTAGTAGGTTTTGGAAAGCCTTTCAGGATTCCTTGGGTACTCGTCTAAATCTGAGCACTGCTTACCATCCACAGACCGACGGTCAAACGGAAAGGGTGAATCAGATTCTAGAAGATCTTCTTCGTGCTTGTGTGCTTGATTATGCAGGATCTTGGGAAGATCATCTCCATCTTGTCGAATTCACCTATAACAATAGTTATCAGGCCAGTATTGAGACGTCTCCGTTTTCTGCTCTTTACAAACGACCTTGCAGATCTCCTTCTTGCTGGATTGAATCCGGTAATCATTTGGTTCTTGGTCCTAAGATGGTTTTAGAAGCTTCTGAGAGAGTTGAAGAGATTAAGAGGAAGATGAGGATTGCTCAAGATAGGCAAAAGAAGTATGCTGATAGGCGTAGGCGGAGTTAAGAGTTTTCCGTTGGTGATGTGGTTGCCTTAAGGTCTCTCCCTTAAGGAATGTTATTCGCTTTGGTCGTAGAGGAAAGCTTTCTCCTCGGTTCATCGGTCCTTTCCGCATTATGGAAAGAATTGGTTCTCTTGCTTATCGTCTGGATCTGCCCGAGAAATTTTCTGGAGTACACAATGTATTTCATGTATCTCATCTTCGTCGCTCTCTACATGATCCATCTCTTATTATCCAGCCTTCTGCTCTTGATAGTTTGGATATTGAGCCAAATATGACTGTTGAGAGGAAGCTACTTCGTATCGTCGATCGAGGTACGAAGCAGCTAAGAAGGAAATCTGTCAACCTGGTCAAAGTGCAGTGGAGCACTGATGAACGGGATTGCACCTGGGAGACGGAGGAGAGCATTCGTGCTTCGAATCCGGAATTGTTTATTTCAGGTACTTTTGCTCTACTATCTTATCTTTCTTTGTTTTCCTTTTTCGTTCCTTTTCGAGGACGAAAAGTTTTGAGTGGGGGAGAGTGTAACAGCCCAAAAATTTTAACAAGTATTTTATTCATTTATTTAAAGATTTTGGCGTTTGATTTCTTAAAAATCTAATTTTGGAAATTTTCTTGTAATGATTATGATCAATTGTCCAAATTGTAATAAAAATAAACAATTTCTGAAATTTTGATTAGGATAAAAAGTTTGACTTTAATAGAAATTTTAATTTTATAATTCTAACTGCCAAATTTTCATCTTGAACTGTATATAATTGTGCAACATTTGTTTCACTTTTGTTTCGGTCAGATTTGTTGTATACTTTTAAAATTTAGTAATAAATGGTATGAAACAAGAAATAAACTTTACATTTCTTTTATACGTATACATCCGTTTCTTAACTTTATATCAAACAATCTCTTGGATGAAGCTAAATCAAATTTTATTAATTATGGTATAATAGCTATTTAATTTTGGTTTAAAGTGATGGGTTAATTCCTAAAAGAAAACGTTAGCATTTTCAATTTATTTAATAAGAGAAACAATAAAATTTGTACGTTACTTTGGGCATTTCATTTTATATGTTTCTTTTGCTTTTTCATTGTCTATTTTATTCTAAGCGTTAACATTGCAAGTCTTCAGCCGTGTATAATTAAGTTAGGAATTCAAAATCTTTCCCAAAATCTTGCACGTGAGAATTATTTCTTTCCTTTGCCTTCCGTTCATTTCTATCAATTTAATAAAATTAAATGCCTTAATTTTTCTACCGTTCAAAGCACTAAATCTTGCCTTCTCTCCACTAATCAAGTGAGCAGCTGTTATAATATATACCACGTTCAAAATTTCCAGACCACAATTTTTCACTTCAGCTTCCATCGAATTTGCGTGACCATCTTCGTGAAGGTATGGCCGCATGCATTCTTTCTTTGCATTTTTTTTGTATGTTTCGTTTGTTCTCCTTTCTATTGCTTTGCTTTATTCTTTTACCTGCTCCACATGCTCGGCCTATTCACCATCTTGAACAGCCCTACTCCAGCCTAGAGCACCACCAGCATAGCCCTTCCCCTCCGCTGGCCATGAATTCAAGCCCAGTCCACACAAAAACCCTTCGCCTAAGCCTTGCTTTGCCTTGCCGTTCCACTCGTTTTCCTCCACCATCAACTGAAACCAGCCACCACCAGCCCAGTCACCGCCTCCAACCCCATGCCACACCAGCCCAGTCACCGCCTCCAACCCTATGCTAGACCGAGCCCAGTCATCGCCTCCAACCCCACGCTAACCGAGACTCCCTGCGTTTGAGCCAAGAGCAGTGAACAAATTGCCATTCGCCACTTTTGTTTTTGAAGTCATAGTTTATATTTCCACCGAGCCTTTGTTTTGAAAAAAAAAGAAATGAAAAATTGCCTTTTGTCACCTTTGTATGTTGAAGTCTCAGCCTATAATTTCTCCGAGCCTTTAAAATCTTGAATATGGTGAAGTGGTCGAGCTATTTTTTCTATTTTTCAACTTGTTTCCTGTTTGCCTCATTTGAAAAAAATTTGTTATTCGTATGCGTACTTAGATTTGTTTTATTTATTTTGTTTCAAGATTTGAATCTAGTTGGCGCCTTCTCTAAAAACTGATCGTGCTTTCCGTGTGCTTTTCGGTAGATAGCGTATTTCCTTTTTGAATCAAATCTCCAGCTCCGTAGAGGTGAGTAAATCTCACACGAATATTCATACTTATATGATTGTGAAACGACCGCAACTGAATGTGTAGAAAATAAAAAAATAAAAAAATGATGTTATAATTACCTGTGATTATTTATATATGATGTTAAACTTGTTAAAATTGCATAACATATAATCTGTTATATTTTGTTCTTATTTTACTGTTATTATATTCTGTTAAATCACACTGCAAGTTCCCTGTAGAATAGAATCACTATGGGTTGAAATGATACATACCCGAACGGACTTTAGAATAAGGGAAGATCGTTATGGGCTGAAATGATAGGCCTGAGCGATTTTTGATTAAATTTTATTTACTTGGGATTGCGGGTTTGAAATGATAAAACCCGGATTTTTCTTTGTAAACTACGGATTGAAATGATATATTATCCATATCACTTTACTTAGGCTAGAAAATATTATACAGACCCGTGGTTATTTTCTGTATTTTTTTTGGATACTTTTAAATATTTTAAAATTTGTAATAATATTAAATTGATTTAAATTGAATTTTAAATGATTTATTTAAGTGGAAATGATTTTTCGGTACGATAAATAAAGGATAAAAATAGTGATTTGAAAATATAACATGAAATTGAAATTTATTGAAATAAAAAAAATGGAAACTTAAGTTAATTAAGTTAAATTGAAAATTTAGTTTAAATGGTGGAAGAATGGGGATTTAAAATTTAAGTGTTGAAAAAAAATGGTTAAAGGTGGAAAACGGGAAAATTTACACACTTGAATTTTATAAGTAAATGTTGGAAATTTTGATTTTTACTTGAAAAAATCTTTCTTTATAAAAACATAAGTTAAAGGATTTAATTGAACATTTTAATGTGAAATTTATGATTTTTATAAGTTTTAAAGGGTTTAAATTGAAGTTTATTTATGGCTGGAATTGCACTTAAAACCTGGAATTTTAATTTATAGCACTTCAGAAATGCTACCATTTCTGGAAATAAACAAATTCTGAACTGTAGAATCTGCAGCACTTGTTAAGTGCCGTGGTTATATAAATGAACCAAAAGACTAAAATGAACTAAGGCTATGATAGCACTTGGTAAGTGTTGTTGTAGCAGGAACTAAAATTAAACCTGAAACTAATAAAGGGGCTACTGTAGCACTTGTTAAGAGCTGCAGTAGGCTGAAATATGATTTTTGTTTAAAACTGAACTGTTACAGCAGTTTATAAATGCTGTCTTTGCTGAATTGAATTGTTTTCAAATATAACTTACCGCAGCACTTTTTACATGTTGTGAAAGCTGAAATTTAATGTCTTTAATGTTTTTAAGTGAATAAATGAACTCAGAAAAGGCTAAAATTTTGGGAATTTAATTTTTGATTTAAAAGAATAATGACTTTGTTTTTAAATGGTTTAATTGGAGCAATTTGATTTGAAATATAAACTGTTTTTAAAATTTATAACCATGGGTTAAAATAACGATTGGTTGTTAAACAGACCGGGATCGGATATGGACATACTCTCTGTCGATACCGAAAACCACTTTGACAATTGTGTACGCGGTGGAGTTTCCAGAATGAAGTAGGATGGTGGCGACGATCCTATGGTATATACGTGGACCCAACTCCCGTGAGTTGGCATAAGGTGGCTAAAACAGGAGCAATTGACTGACCAAGGAGGTAGCACCTCTGATCGGACACACTTCTTCGATACCATTCTATTACTTGTGATTGATTTGGTGGCCACCCTTGATTTGGGAGTGTTGTTCGAGGTGGGCGGTAGTGGCTGCTATGCGTCACCACCAGTCCGGATGTGTAATTGGTATATCCACCCTGGCATTGCCTTGTGTGCCCTGTCACCTACCATATCGAACCCACTACGATTTTGGTTTAAAGATCCGACCGCGTTAAGGTTCACCATCGCCTTAACGCTATTTTCTATATGATTATACTTTACTGATTAAACACTACTGTATATAGCGTATATTACTATATAGTAAATAGTTTAACGGATCCTTAGAGGATGGGCGGTCCCAAGCATCTTCTAAGTTACTTGTACCTTTACTACAGTTCACTTGAGTTGGTTTACATTATATAAGTATGTATGTCCTGACTCGAGTGTTTATGTTTTATTTTACGCTCGGGTCAGCCTGAGTATTAGTTTGGACTTCATCTTCTTGGAGCTAGGACTACTGGAGATCATCTTTATCAAGCTGCTATCTGTTTTTGCTATTCAGTCCTTTATTTTAGCCTATGTAATTGAGACAAATGAATTTGGGATTTTCTGTGGTTGTTCAAATTATATTGGTTTTTAGACTATGTAATTTGTACTTGTTTTTTTGAGACTATGTATTTTAGTTGCTTTATGAACCACTATGGTTATTTTAAATTCCACTACGAGTATTCTAATATTTTCTGTGTCTGTGATTCTGTGAATGATTTTATTGCTCCAAATTTTATTACAATCTGTTATTTTGTATTATTCAAGTCTGACATGTGTGGATTATTGTCGATTTGAATGGTCCAAAATAGTGGGTCGTTAGGTGTCATTCTGCTAGGTGGTCTACTTATGGATTCAACTTTAGGTACATGATCATTTCAAAACTCAGTAGCTCGTTTCGACAGCAGTCCAACAACAGGCTCAAAGACATCTGCAAATTCTCTTGCTTTCAACTCGTCTGCCTTATCTATTGCACCCAACCAAGCATAAACATCAAATTTTGGATTCTCTATCGAGTATATAATTCGGTCTCCACTATTAGGATGTCTTACTGATATTTTCCCATCATGGCAAAATATCCTAGCATCCTACTTACTTAACTAGTCCATATCCAAAATAATCCCTAATCCCACGAACTCAAATACATGCAATCTGCCATCAAATATATGACCTAATAATGCAAAATCTAAATGATCATATCTCATCCCTAGAGTTGCATATCCTTCTATCAGATTCGCAACCCATAAGGAAGTAATGAGGTATGACGGTTCTAGGTCAAGCTTATCTAGCAAACAATGAGATATAAAAGAATGTGATGCAACAGTATCAAACAGTACTTTAACAGAATACCATGAATCAAAAGCATACCTCCCATCATAGCTTTCCCTTTCTCCTCAGCTGTTGGCCTCGATGTAGCTGGTTCCAAAGCCAACACTTTTCCTTTTTCTACCTTAGCCACTACTGGACATTTTTTCTTGTAATGTCCCACTTGGTCGCAATTAAAGCACTTAATGTTCTTCTTTCCAAAGACTTCCTTTCCCTTGCTAGTTCAGCACTCATAAGCATAATGTCCCTTCTTGTCACACTTGTAACATAAAACCTCAGACTTAACCTTTCTCGGTAGCTCCACCCTTCTAAGCTCCCTTCTTCTAGTAAAACTTTCACTTCTGATTCTGTCCACCCTGACTCTACTAGCTTATTATTACTGAACAAAGCAAGCACTTCTTCATTTCTCAAAACCATTACCACGACTACATCACAAGGATCCTTGAGATGTGGTAAAGTTGCCATAGCAAGCTCAGGTCTTAATCCAAGATGAACTTCTCGTTTCTCTTAATCAGTGTGTCTACTGTAGCGTACCCATATTAGGACAGCTCCTCAAATCGGGTTGCATACTTAACCAACATCATATCACTTTGCACCAACTCTACAAACTTTCTCAACGGAGTTGACTTGGCGATTTTTCCGACATAAACCTCTCTTCGAACTATTCCCAAGTCAGAGCCTTTTCTGCTAACCCAATAGTCACACTATTCCACCAATACAATGTAGCTCCTTGCAATTTCCTAGATGCCAATATCCTCTTCTGTTCATCATTCAAACCAAGATCAGTGAAAATACTTACATAATGAAGCAACTAACTATCCACTTCAATTGCATCTTTAGTTTCAATGATTTGTTTCCCTCCAAGCCTTGCATAGTCTCTACTCAAAACAACATAATTGTGGACAACTGGAACTTCCTTATTAGCTCCTCCAACATTTCCTCCAACTAACCCAACAGTAGCTTTTGCTTGCATCACATTGACAAAGAATTGATGCATTTCTCCCATACAGAATGGTGGTGTTCCAACACTTACATTAGCAGCTGTTTGTCGACCCGGATTCCTTCTAGTAATGGGCTTGACATTTCCATTAGTAGTGGTGCTTCCTCCACCGAGATTCACTCTTGTATTTCCTGCCTCCACATCTCACTTCCTTAAATCTACATTCAAAGCTTAGTAAGATGCAAAAGAAGGGTCCAAGAGAGTGGGTGAATAGAGATAAAGCGTATACTTATATATAGTAAATACAAGTATATTACTATAGCATTATCCCATAGTCCAATCTTATTCTCTGATTCATTTGGATTATGTCTTTCAAAACTCATTTTAAGTTCAAAAGTTCATTTGGTTTTTACATAAACCTATGCTTTGATAAAAAGTTGTAACATCCCCCATTTTGAGGTCCGAAACTAAGCACTACAAATGCTACAGTCATCTATAGTATTTACTTCTGGTGACAAAATGTGGTAATGTTAATGGTATATATAATATCAGAAGCATAAGAGTATGAAATAATTTTAAACACAATTTCAAAGCCAACTTTCAAATTTCATTTCAAAATAATATTCCATATTTGTTACATAATCCCAAATGTTGCCTAGGTTCAGATAAAATATCCTAGGATCTAATCCAAATCGAGGGTGTGGTTTAGATTCATGATTGAATATTTAGATAAATCTTGGTTTTGGTTGAAAGAAGTTTTTTTTAAATTTCTATTACAAACTTGTTTACTTTAATATTTCGAAGTCTTCCTTGAATATTACTTTGAACTTTGGATTGGTAAAATCTCCAAAGAAATAATTTATAATGAAACTATAATATGAAAACCCTGTTAATACAACCCATTATGAATGACTTGAAAACTAGCTTAAATAGCTATCTTACTGGGTCTGTGTTGCTCATGATGCTACACTTCAACATTTCAAGTTTAGATAGTTAGTGGTTCGACCCTAGAAGTTAGATGGATGCAATGAAGTGAAGACTTATATTATGTATATTATCTCTTTTATGTACTCATATGTATCAGAATGTGATGGTTAGACTCTTGGATCTTACGTAATCATGTTATATGATGATGTAAATGTATAATACTCTTCCGCTAAAAATCATATTCTCTGAATGATTTTATATTCCGACATACCTTCGTTAATTTGTGATACTATTCTATTAGCACCATCTATTAAATGTAACATCGTCGCCTCTGGATAATTTTTCCAAGCGGGGTGTTACAGTTAGTGGCTAATAATTATTACAAATCCTCCAACAACAACATATGAAGATGCCCCTTGGTTGATTAGAGTTACTAAATAGATAGATACATCTATTGTCAATATATTCATACAACAACTGACATAACACAACGCATAATAGTAATAAATGGGCTCCTACATAGCTAGCTTTGCCTCCTGCACGTCTTTGGAAGCTTTATTCGCCCGAACCTACTTAACCTGTAAGGCTCTTACTTTCGACCTACTCAAATCTTTTGGGCACCTAAAAGTTTGAGGGGAAA
The DNA here is from genome assembly GCA_030737815.1 of Allium fistulosum. Classification (NCBI taxonomy): domain Eukaryota; kingdom Viridiplantae; phylum Streptophyta; class Magnoliopsida; order Asparagales; family Amaryllidaceae; genus Allium; species Allium fistulosum. Next base: position 1,338,182,610 of record CM060901.1, on the reverse strand, counting down.
ACATAAACTTTGAGTCAGACAAAAAGCCTTATATGAATAATAACATGCCATCTCAGTTTATAGCTATTAAGTGAGACCATGCAGCTGAGCAGAACAAGTTTCCCCTCATTAATATCCCTTTTTAAAATATATCTTTTGCAAATCAGTTCCTGGAACTAAACTGGTTAAAATAAACAATAATCTGCATGCATGCTACATAGGTAATTGACTATCTGTCAAATAAGTGGGCAGCCGTCCCAATATTTAGTTTTCACATGTGTTTGTACCAAAATTGGGCACAACACTCTTCGGAAGTTTTTGAAGAGATAAAGTGAAGAAATTAAATGGGAAAAGAGGATTATCTAACAAAAACTCCAAATTTTAGACATGAAAATAATTAAAATGCAAGGAGACGCAAGAGTTTAGAGTGGTTCGGCGTATCGCCTACGTCCACTATGAAATTGATAGCTTTATTGAACTTTCTTTGAAGGTTACAAGTGATTTCAATGAGTTACAGCAGATGATTATGATTTGCAGCAGTGAATTTCGTTAGTAGTAGCAGCAAGGGAGTTTAGATCTGGATCTGGCAGAGTCTGGGCGTTGGAGAATTCAAAGAGGAAGAAGAACCCCTTTTCTGTTGCCTTTGGGGGTCTATTTATAGGTGTAGGAGGCTGGTATCTCGCTCAGATTTCGAAAGACCCTCTCTGGCACGTGCCAGGTCCGCGCGCCTAAGCCCGTGAACTTTCGGTCCGATCCGTGATCGATACGAACGAATTTCGTATCGATCAAGATCGCGTCTGATGGAGTCGAAATTTGGCGTGCACATTCTTTAGCATGCACGTAGTCTTCTGTGAAAATTTCATAGCATTTGGACTTGTAGATTAGGAGATATGATCGATACGAGTTGGGATCTTCGGTAGGCTGTTTCATTCGACTCCCTCATTTCGACTCGCTTTTATTCGATTGGGTATTGTTCGAATCCCTGTTCGACTCGGTCTTGTTCGAATCGCTGTTCGACTCAGTCTTGTTCGAATTGCTGTTCGACTCGATGACGTGGCGTTTGAATCTCTGGATCACTCCCCCTCTGATGCCGTTTCGATCGAGTCGTTCTAGGACTTTGCTGCATTCGTATCGATCGTCCTGCTTTGTTTGCATCGATTGCCATGCTTCGTTCGTATCGATTGCGGGGCCTAGCTTCGTATCGATAGAAGTGTTCCACCCAAATGGATTCGAATAAAGGCTTTGGGATGGGTACGAAGTGGTCGTGGCACGATCGATTCGAACAGTGCATAGTTGATGGAGTCGAACCCGATCTAGTCGAACTGAGACTCTGGGGCGAATGCGAGGTCGCAGTCGCTCTGATCGATACGAAAGTGACGGAGTCGAATAGAGGCTCTTTGATGGATGCGAAGTGGAGCGAGTCGAAGTAGGCATTCATGATGGATGCGAAGCGGAGCGAGTCAAAGTAGGCATTCCTGATGGATTCGAACTCAGCGATTCGAACGGTGGTTGGTTTTCATCCAATTTTGTATCGATCGTAATTTGAACATACGAACTCGGATTGACTTGAGATTTGGAATGTTGACTCTCATAGTTTCGCTTGTCGTTCCATATCAATTTTAGTTCGATCCCGACTCGGACAAAATTCGTCTATATCCATAGTGAGCTTGTGCATAGCCGATCTCTAGGACGGACCGTCATTGGTCACTAGTCAATTCCTTGGTGTCACGGCCTTGCCAAAAGGCGGGATAACATTTGCCCCCCAAAGTACATCTTGTGGGAACATGACGTTCTTTGAAATGCCGCAATCTTCATTCTGAATAGTTATTGTCTTTTCGATGAAAGCTGTAATCTTTGGCTGACTTTCTCGATAATGTAAACTGTTGACTGTCAACTGCTGTAGCCTGTATTGCTGCAACTGATTGCTGTATGCTAGTGATTATCCATTTGTTGTTGTAATCGCTATTAAACAAGTTTCCAATTCCTGTAAATCTAGAAAATTGAATATCAGTCCGTCATATATGCATATATGTTATTCTGACTCTCGCTGACGTTCACGAGTCATTGTCAGTTTATCTTATATTGAGTTCCGTATCGATCCTCTCCTGAACCGACGTGAAATTCGTTGTAACAACGTTTGATGGTTGTTTCTGGATGTTCCTTCGTAACGATCCTCTCCTGAATCGATGCGAAGGGTTGAAACATTGTCTTTTGCATCGATATTCATTGTATTGATGGATATGAAATGAGCATTTCAAATCGATGGATATGGAGTTCGATGGATACGAAGCGGTCGTTCGTATCGGTGGATTTAAGATTCAATGGATACAAACTTAACTTTCGTATCGATGGTTACGAACTTTGTTGGAATTCACTTTTGAATTGGCGCGAGCCACTGAAATGGATACGAAATGTGCCTTCGTATCGATGAATATTGACCTCTGTATGCCGCGGTTCGATGGATTCGAAGTGCACATTTCGTATCGCTAAAACTGGGGATGGAGTCGAAAGTGGTTGATACGAAGAAGGGCTTCGCATCGATGGATTTGGTGAAGGCTTCGTATCGGTACAGACTTGAGTTCACAGATTCGAACAGTTGTATCGAATCAAGGCGGAGGCGACATGTTGTAACCGGTCGTGTTTACTGGAATGCGTATCGTTTTTTCACTTCACCTTCGAATCCATATAAATATCGTGGACTTAGCCATTTTTTCACTTTTTACTTTTCTACCGTTGCGCCTTATCTTCGTATCGATAAAGAACTTGAGAAAAGAAGAAATTGTTCTTGCCTTCGAACCGATTCAGATCCTCAATTACTCAAACTAACTGTCAGATTTAGGTAATCCACTAAGCTAATCCAACGCGTAAACGATGAGGCTCGATCTTTAACATCAAATCACCCAAAGTCGTGGTCGATTGAAGATTCCTCGGCCTTAGCTTCGCGTCGATCTGGAGTAGGGGTTTCGAGATGATGAGACGGAGGCCTTCGTATCGATCGATGGCTGAGCTTTAGATCGAATCGAGTGCTTCGAACATGTGGATTGATACGAAGGAGTTTCGTCTGATCGATTCGAAATGGTGGCCTTCGATCGATTCGAAGTGGACGCCTTGGACCGATTCGAACTGTGCAGCCTTTGGATCGATTCGAAGTGGAGGCCTTGGACCGATTCGAACTGGAGGCTTTTAATGATTGACAATGAACCTAACTTCGATGATATCGAAAACTCTTGTGCATTTGAACATCTAACTCCGACGAGCTTTATTTTGGCATAATTAGACTTGACCTTTGGATTGCATATTCGATTTCCCTTCGAAGGTCGTCGATGGAACTCCAACTTTAACAAAATTTTAACAAAATTTAACTTGGATTGATTGCTAATTTCTGGATGGCACGGTTGTGACGGTCGGCAATGACGGTCACTCCGACTGAATTTTGAAGTCTCATCGTTTACATGCTTTCTCCAATTCTGTAGAACTTCTCAAATGATATACAATGCTGCACTGCACAACACACTCACACACTTTACACTGGGGGATGCATGAGCGTTATTGTTTGTTTAACAATGGTTTTTCATAAGCTAGTTAGTCATGGAACCCTCAAGTTCATAGCAGCAGGAACTCCCGAGTTCAATTCCTTCAACCATCGAGATACCGATTATTGAAGCCGAAGTTATAGTCCCACCTCGGGACGAGCATCCAGGTGCCCAATTCATTTGTCGTCCGTAAGATTCTGTGCCGTCTGGTATCTCCGAGGATATGTTAGGACGGATTTGTTTAAGGCACGGCTTGTCGCTTGACGACGTGTTACTGCCTGGACCGAATGACATGCCACATGATCCCCCGGAGGGGTTTACTGCTTTCAATCGTCACGCTTGTACAGCGGGGACACTCCCACCTTTCAATCAATATATAAGGGAGATATTATCATTCCTTGGAATAGCTCTATCCCAGCTACATCCCAACGGGTATGCTTTGTTGAACAACACCTTCATTCTATTTATGGAGATTCTCTTTCGACCACCAAAGCCGATCGAGATTAGATATTTATTTAACGTTAAGAGCCATGGAGACAGCCCTTCTTTCACCTTCTTGGAAACGGTCAGGAACTGCCACATTGTAATGGGCTCTTGGGGAAGGCTAAGTTACTTTAAGACTGAATGGTTCTACGTTCGGTGCCCCCCTAGATTCGCTAGACGGTGGTTGGATAGACGTAAGCGTTGCCATCTTTCTCTTGAACTAGCGAGATAATAATAACCGATTTCAAAACTGACATACTTATCTTCTTTTACAGCCGCAATTTCTCGACCTGATGGTGCATACTTCCGAGAGCTAGTTCGGATCCTCCAAGCGGCTCCGAGCGAAGAGAGGCATATCGACTTGGTTCTGACTGATAGAAACTTGAGGACTGTCGGGCTAATTGAACGGAGGCAAAGTATACAGCTGGAAGGGACACTTAGAGTGGTCTCGAAGAAACGGGTGAAGCGTAAAGCACCCGTAGTCGTAATAGCTGAAAAGGTTGATCCGGAGAGAACGCCTACTGAAAACGAGTTCCAGACTGGGCCTTCTTCCAATGTCTAGGATTCAGGAGGAAGGAGAAAAGGCAAGGCTACTACTCACAAGCGTTCTAAATCCGAGAGATGAAAATCCATAGTTATGTCCTTGCCCGTCCCGGGGATTAGGATTTCGGAGGCTCCTCCCCCGCCAGTAGAGAATCCTTTTGAAGGGCTTGTTGATATTCCGATTCCGGATTATGTGTCGTCTCACCACGACACCAGGATGGAGGAGCTTGACAATGCTCTTAAGCTGAGCGGGTCGCTTGCTATGAGTGCGGCCGACATTTCCGGTTGGTCGGGGTTTGCACATGCATACACTTCACTGCACTACATGATCCCTAACTGTAAACCGCCCAACTTAAGAAACCACTAACTTTTCCTTCGTCTCTCACTTTCAGGTACTATCTCTGGGAAAGGATCGATGCTCGAGAATCTTCGCTCGGCCTGAAAGGCTTCTTCTTATTATGACTCCCGTAGGAGAGACTCGGATAGAGACCGCGATCGCGAGTACTCGAATCAAGATAGATATGGGCGTGATAGGGATAGAGAATACAGACATCGGTCTAGATCATGCTCGCCTCCTCTTAGACTCCCATCTCCACCTCCCGTTCTTGTTCCACATCCACCAGAGCCTCCTCGTCATAGGCCATCTTCTCATACTTCTAGATCCGAGACTCATCTTCAGAGAGTCGAGACCATGGCCTCCATAATTACAGAGCAGGTCCCAGCTGAGCCCACAGGAGAAGGGGCCCTTAAATTGGCTCAGATGAGGAAGGATTTTCCGAATATTTGCTTCGATGGCTATGTCTTCCCACCACACTTAAAAAGAATTCCATCAGGGGTGGAAGGAACGATGCATGATTACATTCATGACATCTACACCCAGTACAGAGAGTGGGTAAAGGCTGTAGAGAAAGCTTCTAAGTTGGCCTTTGAGCGAGCCAAAGCACTTGAGAAAATGGAGACCGAACTCGCTCAAAGGGACCGAATCATTCAAGTGCTCACTGCTGAGGCCGAGTCTTCTAGAAAATCTGAAATTGAGGCCACCAAAAAAGCTGACGAAGCGAATGTGGCCATGGAGAGGTTGAGGCAGACGCATGTTGCCCTAGTGGAGGAGATGGGTCATCGGAATACTACTGTTACCGCCGAGCGGCATGTGGCGGTCAAAGAACTCAATGAGCTTAAGGCTAAATTTTCCGACTTGGCCAAGGAAAAGGATGATGCGAATAACGCAGTCCAGGAGGCGTGCGAGCAGGCTGTTCTGCTTAGGGATAAACGGGATGCGGCTGTGGCTAAAGTCCGCAAGGTGGAGACTGAGGTTGAGGAGAAAGTGAAGTCGGCCGAGTTCATGCTAGAGGTTGACATCGAAGACCTTCTCGTTGTTTACAACGCTAACGTGCTGAGGCACAGGGGTCTAGCCTGGCTCGATGATTATCCGGCGCATCTTTACAACGCTTGGGGCCGACTGGTTGAGGAAATGAGGGAGGCGCATCTGGGCGAGTCTGTGGATGAGTTTGAACTCGAGAATCGCATTCTGACTGAAGATGAAAGGAAGATTCTTCATGAGTCAATGATTCTACACGAAAAGGAAAGACTCGGCGGTGCCCAGCACTTTGAAATAGGGGAGGGTTCAGGGGTTGAACATCATGAGGCGAGTCTTGAAGTTCCAACGTCAACCCAGCTGGAATCCTCATCTGCGGTCGATCCCCAAGCTGTTCCTGCCTATAATCCGAATCAGCCGCAGATGTCTCCAGTTGTAGCGCAAGTTACTGAAGCCGTTCTGCCGTCCACAAATCAAACTGAGGAAGGTATTCTGAACATTCCACATATCTGCCTCAAGTCGGAATCTTTCTCTAAATTAAATTCTGACAGTTCTCTTATTTTTGTCTAGTGATTGACGTTGCACTGACCATGCCTCCTGCTACTCAAGAATCATACCAGACGCAGGAGGCTATCGTGACCGAAGCGATCGCTGTAACTACAACTGCCCCACCCGATGATGCGCAGGGAAGCACACTTGTATTTGATGAGCAGTTGATGGAAGAACTCTTTCACCGTCATGGCGATCCTTTAGCTGACTTATCATTCGTCATGGGTGGAGGCGTTCCTGCCATGAGCTCTTCGATGCCGACTACTGACGCTCCCAGCAAGGCTCGATCGGTTACTGAAGAGGAAATCTTGGCACAAATCGCCGCTGAAATGGATGCCGCAACACATGGTGGCAGTTTTGGAGGTGGGACAGCGGCACTTTGTCCGGTTCCGCTTAGAATGATATCGCATGGCGGTACATTTTTCGACACTAGTGCGGCCATTCCATCTTCCACATTTGATCCTATCCCTCCGACTCCGCCGGCAGGAAGCATCCCCGTTCATTCGAGTTCGGAGGAGGACGTTGAAATTATGCCCCCGCCCGGAGAACGTCCACCGACAGGCAAAGGCTCAAAGAGGAAGGATAGTGGTGGCTCCAGTGGGCCTGCACCGAAAAGGAAGCCGTGGAAGAAGAAAGATTAGACATGCTTCCTTGGTGTAATTCTGACTTTCGTTTTGTTGGCTATGTATAGATGCGGGTTCGGACCCTGCTAGTAGGAATTTTTTGGAACAAAGTTCTATACGAACTCCTTTTACAAACAATAGAAATGAAACTTCTCTTTTTTGGCTTCTTTTCTGTTACTGTGTATTCGCTTAAGTGTTTCAATATCTGAAGTTCGAAAACTGTGGACATGGTTTGCGACCGGGAAGCGTGTTGAATTTGACGTCGCATCGCTTCAGTCAATGGTTGATGCTTAAGTTCTGCCCCCCAGTCTCGGGGATGAGTTGTGGAACATCAGTCAGCGATTGATTCTCGCTTATAACATGTTGATTCTAGTGCCACCGAACGAATGTTTGGGACAAGTGGAGATTGAGTAGTTTATCCATGCTTGCTCGACTATCGGTGATCATATCCGCGCTCTGGGGATTCTCGTTTGTTTACTGGCGGTTGGTCATGCCGGCTCAAGTTTAAATCATACGTCCACGCTTTGGGGACTTGGAATCGACATTTGTACTCCGACTCACACTCTGGGAGTTCGGATTTGATATTATACTTCAATTCACGCTCTGGGAACTTAAAGTTGATATTTATACTCCACTTCGCACTCTGGGAATTCGGAGTTGATGGTTATACTCCGACTCGCACTCTAGGAGTTCGGAGTTGTTGTTTACTCCATTTCGCACTCTGGAAATCCGGAGTTGATGTTTATACTCCGACTCGCACTTTGGGTGTTCGAAGTTGTTGTTTATGCTCCATTTCGCACTTTGGGAATCTGGAGTTGATGTTTATACTCTGACTCGCACTCTGGGAGTTCGGAGTTGTTGTTTATACTCCGACTCGCACTCTGGGAGTTCAAAGTTGAGGTTTATACTCCGACTCGCACTCTGGGAGCTCGGAGTTGTATCGGGATCATGGATGGTCGAATCACATCCACCTTGAGTTAACAAGTGAGGTCGTTAGATGGACGGGTCCATCCTCCTCAATCTTGGTGCGGATCTCTGTTTCGCACTCTGGGAATCCGGAGTTGATGTTTATACTCCGTTTCGCACTCTGGGAATCCGGAGTTGATGTTTATACTCCGTTTCGCACTCTAGGAATCCGGAGTTGATGTTTATACTCCGACTCATACTCTGGGAGTTGAACGAAGGATTATCGTGTATCAATCCTTTTTTGACTTTGATGTGATGGCTGGTCCCCGAGCTCGGGTTTCACTTAGAGAGTGACCGGTTGCATCGCAGTCACTCCATATTTGAATAAATCCCACCGTATGGTGAAACTTAGCTCTCCGTGCATAGTGATGATCATACGAAGCATTTTAAGTAAATCACAGCTCTGGCTCGAAGAGATTGCATTTTATTGCTGAAATAAGAAAATATGGCAAAGTCAGTTGCCTTATTACAAATTCTAATTTCGAAATGCAGAAACAAATTGCAAGATGGAAAGTAAATTAAATGGATAAACATAGCCTGTTATGTATAGTAGCGGCGAAGGCTCTCGCTATTCCAGGCTCTTGGCAAAGTAAGACCGTCAATGGTCGATAATTTGAATGTGCCGTCTCCGAGCCTTCGTTCAATAAAATACGGTCCTTCCCATGTCGGCTTCATATGCGAAGGAACCGAATAAATTCTTTTTAGGACGAGATCGCCTAGTTCAAAGGTTCACGGGCGGACCTTGGCGTTGTACAATCGGGCGACTCGACTTCGATGCGCAACTGCCCTCAAATCAACCTCTTCACGCTTCTCATCTAGTAGATCGAGAGATTCAGCAAGTAGGATAGCGTTAGTTTTTGGGTCATAGTACGTCACACGATGAGAAGGTACTTCTAGCTCGACTGGAATAACGGCTTCTGAACCATAAGAAAGAGAGAACGGAGTGTGACCGGTCGCGGTCTTGTGGGTTGTTCGGTAAGCCCATAAAGCCATAGGAAGTTCATCGACCCACTTGCCACCGACCTTTTCCAATCGTTTTTTCAGAATAGACTTTATAACTTTATTAACCGCTTCGACCTGTCCGTTTGCCTGAAGGTGTGCAACTGCAGAGAATTTCTTTTGGATGTGAAATCATTTGCAGAAAGCTTTAAATTCAGCACTGTCGAATTGGGTTCCGTTGTCCGTAATAATGGTGTGTGGGAGACCGAATCGACAGATGATGTTGCGAATTACAAAGTAGATTACTTTCTTCGTTGTTATGGTAGCAAGAGCTTCGGCTTCAGCCTATTCTGTAAAGTAATCAACTGCGACGATGGCGTATTTCTGACCACCTTTTGCCAGAGGTAGAGCGCCAATGATGTCGATGCCCCACGTTGCAAATGGCCATGGGCTGACCATTTGCGTTATCTCGGTAGGAGGAGCTCTAGGAATTCGGGCATATTTCTGGCACCTATCACATTTCTTTGCATAATCTGACGCATCACGATTCACGGTTGGCCAGTAATATCCATATCGAAGTATTTTCTTGGCAAGTGCTTGCCCCCCGGTGTGATCGCCACATTCTCCCTCGTGCACATCGTGCAATACTCATTTAATTTCATCGTGAGCGATACATCGGAGTAGAGGGACTGAGTACCCTCTTCTGTACATGATTCCATTCTGGATGGTAAATCGTGAGGCCTTCCAAAGGACTTGTCTCTTTTCACTCCTGCACTCTGGCAGGGTTCCGTGCTCAATGTAATTCCTGAGTGGAGTCATCCAAGAATCCTTTTCGAGGACGGTTTCGCATATCCGGTCTATTTCTGCCCGGTCAATGCTCGGGGAGGATAACGCTTCTACGGGAACGAGTCCCATTTGCTGAGCTTCGCCTGTGCTGGCTAGCTTTGCTAATGAATCAGCTTTTTGGTTGCGTTATCGAGGTATACAATAAATGGCATAATAATCAAACTGATTTAGTACTTCCTGAACTCGAGCTAAGTAAGCAGCAAACCTTCGATCTCTTGCTTGATAGTCTCCCCGTACTTGACATACAACTAATTGTGAATCACAATAAATTTCCACTGCGATAATTCTCAAATCTTTAGCAAGTTTCAAGCCAGCTAAGAGGGCTTCATATTCAGCTTCATTATTAGTCGCATGAAAATCGAACTTCAAAGCATAGCATATGGATCAGGCTTCGGGAGTTTCAAGTACAACACCAGCGCCCGAACACCGGTCGTTTGACGCACCGTCGGTATAAAGCTTCCAAACGTATTCGGGGGATTCACTGGTTTCGGGCAAGTCCTTTGGAATGGTAAATTCAGCTATAAAATCGGCTAGGACTTGTCCTTGTATGGCCCGTCTTGGAGTGTAAGTAATGTCAAACTAGCTCAGTGCGATGTTCCATTTGAGTAACCTACCAGACGTCTCAGGCCGCGAAAGGACCTGTCGTAACGGCTGGTCGGTGTAAACAATAATGGGATGTGCCTAGAAATACGGTCGGAGTTTTCTTGATGCAATAACAAGGCAATAAGCCAACTTCTCTAATTTCAGATAATTCCTTTCGGCCCCAGTCAATCGCTTGCTGACGTAGTATAATGGCTTCTGTATCTTGTCTTCTTCTCGAATTAATGCAGTGCTGATAGCGTTTTCTGATATCGCCAAATATACGAACAACTTCTCATGATCAATAGGCTTCGACAGGATAGGTGGTGTGGATAGATGTTGAATTAGTGCTTGGAAAGCGCCCTCACACTTTGTGGTCCATTCAAAGTTTCGTTTCCCTTTTCGGATCTGATCGAAGAAGGGGATGCATTTGTCAGTGGACTTTGAAATGAACCTGCTCAATGCTGCTACTTTCCCATTGAGACTCTGGACTTGCTTTATGGTTTTCATAGTTTCGAGATTTCTGATAGCCCAGATTTTTTCAGGATTTGCTTCGATCCCTCGAGCGTTGTTGATGAACCCAAGGAACTTTCCGGATGCAACTCCAAAGTGACATTTTAGTGGATTTAGCTTCATTTTGTATTCTCGAAGTATGTTGAACATAGTTTCCAGGTCTTTAACATGGTCGGTGGAGAGTCGTGACTTCACGAGAATGTCGTCTACATATACTTCCATTGTTTTACCGATTTGATTGGCAAACATCCGATTGACCAACCGTTGATAAGTAGCCCCGGCATTCTTGAGTCTGAATGGCATAACTTTGTAACAGTAAAGTCCCAGATTGGTTATGAAGTTGGTATGTTCTTGATCGGGTAAATGCATCAGTATCTGATTGTAGCCAGAATACGCGTCCATGAAGGATAAGAGTTCATGCCCAGCTATCGAATCTACTAGCTGATCAATTCTGGGAAGCGAGAAACTGTCTTTGGGACAAGCTTTATTCAGATCGGAATAGTCGACACATGTTCTCCACTTTCCGTTCGGCTTTCGGACGACCACGGGATTCGACACCCATTCAGGATATAGCGCATCTCGAATGAACCCGTTCACATTAAGCTTTTATACTTCTTCTTTAAGGGCGGCAGATCTCTCTGGATCCATACCACGCCTTTTCTGTTTGACCAGGACATGCCGCGGGTCAATGTTTATGGTGTGGCTCGCGATGTCCGGCGAGATCCCACACATGTCAGAATGCGTCCAGGCGAATACGTCAAGATTCGCTCGTAGAAATTCAACCAATTCCTCTTGAGTTTGCTGGCTTAGCTGAGACCCAATCTTTATCATTTTTGAATCATCGTCATCATCAATTGGGACATCAATTGTCAGTTCGGCTGGGGATGCTTGACTTTCTTTTGATTCTCCTTCGTCTTCGGTTTCTCTTGGGTAAAGATCCTTGAGGAATTGGCTGGGGTGCCCCGGCCTAGGCCCGGGCGTTAATTGACAATTATCAGCAAAACGGACGCAGAGAGATTCCTCTATGCCCTTTCCTTTCTCCTTTCGCTGCGCCTCCCGTAGCTCAGCAACATAACAGGCTCTGGCAGCAGCCTGATCTCCTTGAATGATTCCCACTCCACGATCAGTGGGAAATTTTAAAGTCAAACACCATGGGGCGATGGCTGCACTGAATTCGGCAAGGGCCGGTCGGCCCAAGAAAGCATTGTAAGGGGAGTCTATGTCCAAAACAATGAATTGTAACATCTGTACCCTCCGACGTTCTCCAACTCCCAACTCTACTGGTAGTTCCACCATTCCAGTGGGTATAGTAGCACTTCGGTTGAAACCATGGATTCAGGACTGACAAGGTTTTAAGTCCGTGGCTTCCATTCTCATTTGATCATAGGCTCGTTTAAACAAAATATTCATAGAGCTTCCACTGTCAACTAAGATCCTCTTCATCCAAGCGGGACCTATTTGAGCTGAGATGACCAGTGGATCGATAGTGGAAGCTTCGACTTTATCAGCGTCCCTGTTTCTGAACACGATGTCATCTGTCATCATTTTCTGTTGCTTGGTCAGAGCCCCTTCATCAAAACTACTATAACACTCGAAGTCCGCATGCCTGATAGAGCTGGCATACGACTCCATTTCCTTCCAGCTCCGGTCTCCTGGATGAGGACCACCACTTATTGTATTAATAACCAACCTCCCGCCAGTCCGAGCGGGTTCCTCTTTCCTTTCTTGATTTGGCGCACGATTTTGATTTGATGGGCCCGCACCACCAGACTGCGGCGCCCGCACGTACTGATCCAACTTCCTTTCGCGTATCAGTTTTTCAATGAGGTCTTGTAAGTGACGACACTCATTGGTGTTGTGGCCATAACTCTCATGGAATCTACAAAATTTTCCTGTTTGGATTTGTCTTTCCATTGGTGGCTTCGGAGCAGGTTTCTTGTATTGCAGGTCTGCAAATACACATTTTCCAGCGACGTATTCAATGGAGTGTAATTTTCAAACATGGGAGCTCTACGTCGTGGACCACGGCTCTGATCTCGCTTCTTTCCCTGATTTCCATTGTCCCTCTGCTGATTCTGTTTTTTTTGGATGTTCAACAGAACTTTCCCAGAACTATCTCTGGACTGTTTACCAGCGATGTTACTCTGGATTCCTTCGATGTTGGGCCCTGCGTCATCCTGCTTCCTAGACTGTTTCGCATCCTCCCTTCTCAAGAATTGGGCTGCCTTGGAATAAAAACGGTCCAATGACTCAGATGGTTTTCCAGCTAACCAATTTCCAAACTCAGAATTAGCATCAATCCCCTTAGTCAATGCCATCAGGATAGAGTTATCAGTGGGATTGCTTATTTCTGCACACGGAGCATGGAATCGCCCCAAGTAACGTCTAAGCGTTTCTCCGGGAGCTTGAGTAACACTAGACAAAGTGTTAACATCTTTAGGCCTTGCTACGTGCATACAGAATTGTTCAACAAACTTGGTGGCCATCTGATCAAAATTAGAAATGGATCGTGGTGGCAAACAAGTAAACCACATGGTTGGAATGCCCCCTAGGGAAATGGGGAAACTACGGCATTTAAATGCATCATCAGCTCTCGCGGTATTCATCAACCATTCGTACTTCAGGATGTGTTGATTAGGATCAGAACTCCCTTCTTAAACTGGTAAAGTTGGCATCCTGAAGCGCCGAGGTGGTTCAGCATACAATATGTCATCGGTGAAAGGGGTATGACTTCGAAAGATTCCCCAGTTGTCATTAGAGAGACCCTGACTTTCACGAATCATTTGGCGGATCATCATTGGAATATCTGGTATACGGATACTAGGAGCATGCTGTGCCAAGGCGTGGTCGGGTTCCACAGCGCGAGTCTGGACCGGACGCGGTCGACGGCCCATGCCTTTCCTCCTTGGTTCAACATCCTCAGGGACATAAGGCTCAGGAGTATGCTCTCGTTGGCTACGATGAGGATCAGCTTGGTTTCTAGCATCAACCCCTTGTTCGGTAGCGACGGTATTAGCAATGTTGCCTGTGACATGATAAGGAGCAGCACCTCCTCAGGACGAAGGTCCGGTATGATGACTAGTGGATGGTCCAGTCCTGGGTTGTCCAAGATTCGAAGCAGGTTGGTGCCCTGTGGCCTGGGTGTAGCTTACATCCAACCGTGGGCGCGTGGATCGGTGATGACCATTAGATGAGTCTGAACTCTCTATGGAAGAATAAGAACCTTGGTCTCTTCTGGATCTTCTCCGCCTTTGGCGATTTAACTGGTTGGACAACTCTGTGTTGGCGCGCAGTTGTTCAGTTAGCTTTTGGCGACTCTGGGTCAACTCTTGAAGCAACATTTGGAATTCTTGTCTGGTAACCGGGCCTGTTGGATCTGAGGGTCCGGCGGCATCTTGGTTTGATGGAGAAAATTGCGTGGGATTTTGCCTGTCCCGTCCTCCCTGATCAGCAGCTGTAGAGGTAGTTCGTGTACTTACCATGGTGAATTAATGAAAGTCTTATCCTAGATCTGATGCAGATCTGAATAGAATGGAAGGGCTTCAAAGTTCTAGATCTGGATCTTCTTCTTGGATTTATGCAATCTGATATAGATAGGAGATCCAAAGAGCAGGAGAAAAATTGGGTTTTTTCTCAGTGAAAGCACCAAAGTGTTTGTACCGAAATTGGGCACAACACTCTTCGGAAGTTTTTGAAGAGATAAAGTGATGAAATTAAATGGGAAAAGAGGATTATCTAACAAAAACTCCAAATTTCAGACATGAAAATAATTAAAATGCAAGGAGACGCAAGAATTTAGAGTGGTTCGGCGTATCGCCTACGTCCACTATGAAATTGATAGCTTTATTGAACTTTCTTTGAAGGTTACAAGTGATTTCAATGAGTTACAGCAGATAATTATGATTTGCAGCAGTGAATTTCGTTAGTAGCAGCAGCAAGGGAGTTTAGATCTGGATCTGGCAGAGTCTGGGCGTTGGAGCATTCAAAGAGGAAGAAGAACCACTTTTCTATTGCCTTTGGGGGTCTATTTATAGGTGTAGGAGGCTGGTATCTTGCTCAGATTTCGAAAGACCCTCTCTGGCACGTGCCAGGTCCGCGCGCCCAAGCCCATGAACTTTCGGTCCGATCCGTGATCGATACGAACGAATTTCGTATCGATCAAGATCGCGTCTGATGGAGTCGAAATTTGGCGTGCACATTCTTTAGCATGCACGTAGTCTTCTGTGAAAATTTCATAGCATTTGGACTTGTAGATTAGGAGATATGATCGATACGAGTTGGGATCTTCGGTAGGCTGTTTCGTTCGACTCCCTCATTTCGACTCGCTTTTATTCGACTCGGTATTGTTCGAATCCCTGTTCGACTCGGTCTTGTTCGACTCGGTCTTGTTCGAATCGCTGTTCGACTCAGTCTTGTTCGAATTGCTGTTCAACTCGATGACGTGGCGTTTGAATCTCTGGATCACTCCCCCTCTAATGTCGTTTCGATCGAGTCGTTCTAGGACTTTGCTGCATTCGTATCGATCGTCCTGCTTTGTTTGCATCGATTGCCATGCTTCGTTCGTATCGATTGCGGGGCCTAGCTTCGTATCGATAGAAGTGTTCCACCCAGATGGATTCGAATAAAGGCTTTGGGATGGGTACGAAGTGGTCGCAGCACGATCGATTCGAACAGTGCATAGTTGATGGAGTCGAACCCGATCGAGTCGAAATGATACTCTGGGGCGAATGCGAGGTCGCAGTCGTTCTGATCGATACGAAAGTGACGGAGTCGAATAGAGGCTCTCTGATGGATGCGAAGCGAAGCGAGTCGAAGTAGGCATTCCTGATGGATGCGAAGCGGAGCGAGTTGAAGTAGGCATTCCTGATGGATTCGAACTCAGCGATTCGAACTGTGGTTGGTTTTCATCCAATTTTGTATCGATCGTAATTTGAACATACGAACTCGGATTGACTTGAGATTTGGAATGTTGACTCTCATAGTTTCGCTTGTCGTGCCATATCAATTTTAGCTCGATCCGGACTCGGACAAAATTCGTCGATATCCATAGTGAGCCTGTGCATAACCGATCTCTAGGACGGACCGGCATTGGTCACTAGTCAATTCCTTGGTGTCACGGCCTTGCCAAAAGGCGGGATAACAACATGGTAACTACCAACCTACATGCCTTATTCGGGCCTACCAGATATACCAAAATTTCTAACTGATTGTTAGAAGAAAACTAGATGGTCTCTCCAAATACGCTTATCCTAGTGTTTACTTGAATATCTATCAATCTCATAGTTTTGCTAGGCTTACTGTTAACCTAAAGGTTTTGTTAGCCAACCTACAAACTATCTTGTCTTTATATATTCCTTTATGTGCATAAACCTACATTTTGTCTTACCCTTAACAAAGCCCTACACACTGGAATTTTGGACCTATATCAGTTAGGGGTTAACAGCTGAAGTATAGGGTGCTACCTTATACCAGTCCCATTTTTTTCTAATCTCTGAGTCAATTCAGACTATCACAATCTATCCAAAAGTGATAAAAAAATAATTTCTTTAGTAAAATTCTAGGCTAATTTCCCTTTTCTATTTCCCTTGAAAATAATTTCTTTATAAATGATTTAACCCTTGAAATCATATCTTTAAAACAAGGAAAGTTATAGCCCTATACTTTATCCCAAAACATTTATGCCATGATATATGCTTTTGTAAAATAATACCGGTGAATCCCTAAATCACTTGGAAGTTAACTCACTTCGAAACCATAGGCTATAAAGCCAAAACAATATAACGCTTTTATATTGATAAAACATGGCGTAGATATAGCCGATGTGGGTCTTCGCCACTCTAAATATGTTAAAGTCTCCATTTATAAAATATAAGGTTATATAGTCGAAGCCATCCACTTTGTATGGCATATTATAAAACCTTAAAAGAATAGGGTCGACATAGATAAGCGTTGGCATCACTACCTTAAGAAAATGGCAGCTTCATTAGAGCCGAAGTGATAAAACGCAACACTATATTGCCGTCTTCGAAAACAGGTTATAAAGATTGAGGTCGACAATCATTAAAGTTGAGTAGTAAAATGCGACATCATGTATAAAGAATATAAAACAGTGGCGTCATTGCCCTTATAGAAAACAAGGCGTTAATAGGGTCGAAGTAGATAAAATGCGGCATCAATGCCTTATAAAAAATAAGCGGCCTCACTAGAGCCAAAGTCAATATAAGTACTTCAAAAGTAATAGGGTCGGAGACATTATAGGTATAAGGCACCATACCCTTATATTTATATAAAGTGCAGAACTATAACAAAACATGCGGCAAGGTCGACGTCGACTATGAAGATACCAACTTTGAACCTCACCACCCTTAGCAAATTCACTTCATACCAATAACAACTGATATCATGTGCATCGCCATTTGTTGTCATCGAAGTCGTAACAGCGACAAAGAGGAGGCGAAGTCGTCATTGCCGAAATGGCAATTCCGTAATTCATATTAAAATTGTTTAATTGTTAATAAAAGTAAGTTCTTTTCCACCAACCCCTATTGTTTGTCAAAATCTTATTAGTTAACAAATACTTTATCATAATTCTTTTCAGAACTCTGCCCACTACCAGAATTTAACATTACCAAAGAATTTTCAAGTTATACCTTTTATATTAATATTTTAACATAATACTTAAGCTTTTCTAGCTTAAATAATTCAGAATAAATCATAATCACTTAGAAAAAATCTTCAAAAATATTAATAAGCCCAATTTATTATATTCTTTAACATATAAAAATTTTCGAGACCAAAAAGGTAATTTAATTATTTTAAATAATTAAACGTGAAATATCTCATTTTCTAATCTTTGAAAATTCATAAAATATTTTCATTAAACCAAAAATTATGAAATAAAAATACACTTCCAAAATAACGTTCTAACATCATATTAAAATTTCATGTCATTTGGGTATCATATGATATGTTTTCCAACCAAACATATCACTTAATTCAATAAAAAATTCCATAAACTCATCAATAAGCATATATCATTCAAACTATCATAGCATGGTATAGTATGAGCAAAAGAGTCGGATTTTATTTATTATCGAAAATAACAATTAAAACATGAGATGCATAACTATTAATTACCTTGAATAGTTTAAGAAGGTTGGGATTGAATTTGATTTGATTCCCCTAAGCCTTCTACTTATTTTCCTAGCCTTTCTTCCTCTTGAATTCTCCAACAATGGCTGGCTTAAGCTTTAATTTCATTTGTACAAGTGTAAAATGAATGAGTGAGTAAGGAGGTGGGGGTTTGTATTACGAAATATAACCCTTTTCTTATTTTACCCTTCTCATGAATTCCTTCTTCCTATTAATGTTCTAATTAATTCCATTAGTTCATTAATTAAGGCTCGACCCATATTAATTATCACATCTCACTTTCCTTAACCTTTTATATATTTTCTTTTAATTTATATAATTAAATATTCTAAATAATATTAATTAGAATTAGGGTTGCTACAAGACACTACCAAATAGATAAACTGATCTTCTCCGTTTAATGGCTTGAACATGACTATTGGTCTTTCCATGTTCTCTAGTAATACCTAGAAAGCGTATGGAATTCCTTCATTTAGACAAACTTTCCTTTCTTTTTTTTGAGGGAATCGAAGAACGATATACAATTATCGATAGCCGTTGAGATAAATGGATTCAGCTCAGCGACCTTCCCATTGAAGCACTGCATTTCCCCTTCGTCCTTGGGAGTAGTTACTTATTTCAAGGCATTAGTCTACTCCATATTAGCCACAATGCCCATTAAATTCACAATAAATCCTAAAAACCAGCCCGATGTAACTTCAAAGAAACACTTCAATAGGTTTAATTTCATCATGTAACTTTGCAGTACATCAAATATCTCTGAATGATCTTCCATGTAGTTAATCAATTACCGTGACTTCACAGGCATATCATTTATATACACTTCCATTGTCCATCTGATCTAATCCTTTAACATGGAATTCACCAATCTCTGGTAGGTAGCTCTATGTTCATTAGTCCGAATGACATCACTTAGTACTAGTACAATCGCAAATCTGTTGAAAACTTGTGTTCTTGATCTAAAATGTGCATCACTATCTAGTTATAGCTAGAGTAAACATCCATAAAAGATCACAGATCGTGCCCGGTGGTGTCATCTACCAGTTATTAAATCCCGAGCAGTAGAAAGCTATCTTTCCGGAATGCTTTATTCAAGTTCGAGTAATCAATACATGTTGTAACACCTTGTAAAATAAAAGAGAATTATTTAAAATTAATTAATAAGTAATTTTTAAAGCCGAAAAATAGAATTTCGGTAAACATCAAAATTTGGCTATAAAACATGCACTGTTGTGTTTGTGGTGAATTTCTTATCAACTTTTATACATAGAGTTTTACGATTGGAGTTCAAATGAAAAAGTTATTAACATTTGATTTTTTAGATTGGAAATAATTTAGAACCAGTTAAGAAAATAAATGTTAATAACTTAGCATTCAAATGAGCATTAAATATAAATGTTAATGTTAAACTAATTGGCTGTGTTAAATCTAATTAAATCATTGTTGAAAAGGAAAAAAATTAAAATTGACATGGGTAAAGGTAATAAATATTAATGTTTAAAAATAAAAAAGGCAATAAATATTATCATCTTAACATAAAGCAACTGTTAATTATAAATGTTAATTGACAGCATTAAACCAAAATAAATCTAAGCATGGAAGGAAGTAAATGATAATTACTTAATGTTAAAAAATATATTAATAAGAACGTTAACGTTAAATATGTTATCCCGCCTTTTGGTAAGGCCGTGACACCAAAGAATTGACTAGTAACCAACGACGGCCCATCCTAGAGATCAGTTATACACGGGCTCACTATGGATATCGACGAATTTTGTTCGAGTCCGGATCGAGCCAAAATTGGTAGGACATGACAAGCTAAGCCATGAGAGTCAACGCTCCAAATCTCAAGTCAATCCGAGTTCGTATGCTCAAGTTATGAACGATACAAAATTGGATGAGAACCAATCACCGGTCGACTCGCTCCCTTCGACTCGCTCCACATCCCTCAGATGCCAACTTCGACTCACTTCGCAACACTCAGAAGCGACAACTTCGACTCACTTCGCTCAGAGGCCAACTTCGAGTCGTTCAGGGTTGACTCGCCTCACAGCCATCAGAAGTACCTACTTCGACTCGCTTCACTCAGATGCCCTCTTCGACTCGCTCCATTCGAACCACTGATCGACTCCATTGGCGAAGCCACTGCTCAAACCTCTCAGGACGATCCATTTCGAATCGCTCGACCAGTGAACACTTTGACTCGCTCGATCTGGGCACACTTCAACTCGCTCAATCGGTGAACATTTCGACTCGTTCGAAACAACATCAAGGGCAGAGTGAGATTCAAGCGCCACGTCATCGAGTCGAATGGAAGCGAGTCGAAACAGAAGCGAGTCGAAGGAAATAGCCTATCGAAAACCTTATTTCGTATCGATCATATCTCCCAATCTACAAGTCCAAATGCTATGAAATTTTCACAGAAGACTACATGCATGCTAAAGAATGTCCACGCCGAATTCCGACTCCATTGGATGAAATCTTAATCGATACGAAATCTGTTCGTATCGATCACGGATCGGATCAAAACTTCACGGACTTGGGCGTGCGGGCCTGGTCACGTGCCAGAGAGGGTCTCCCAAGATCTGAGAGAAATATCAGCCTCCTACACCTATAAATAGATCCCCAAAGCCAACATAAAAGGAGTTCTTCTTCCTCTTTGAGATCTCCAACGCCCGGACTCCGCCAGATCCAGATCTGAACTCCGTTGCTGCTGCTACCAATGAATTTCACTGCTGCAAATCATGGTTATTCGCTGTAATTTGTTGAAATCAATTGTAAACATCAAAGGAAGATCAATAAAGCAAACTACTTCATAGTGGATGTAGGCAATACGCCGAACCACTCTAAATTCTTGTGTCTCCCTGCATTTTAATTATTCTCATTTCTGAAATTTGGAGTTTTTGTTAGATAATTCCTCCTTTTCCATTTAATTTCTTCACTTTATCTCTTCAAAAACTTCCGAAGAGTGTTGTGCCCAATT
Source organism: Allium fistulosum (assembly GCA_030737815.1). Lineage (NCBI taxonomy): Eukaryota > Viridiplantae > Streptophyta > Magnoliopsida > Asparagales > Amaryllidaceae > Allium > Allium fistulosum. Next base: position 1,338,161,607 of record CM060901.1, on the reverse strand, counting down.
TTGGTACAAACACTTTGGTGCTTTCACTGAGAAAACCAATTTTTCTCCTGCTCTTTTGATCTCCTATCTATATTGGATTGCATAAATCTAAGAAGAAGATTCAGATCTAGAACTTTGAAGCCCTTCCATTCTATTCAGATTTGCAATCAGATCTAGGAAAGGACTTCATTAATTCATTATGGTGAGCACACATACCACTTCTGCAGCTGCTGAACTAGGAGCACGGGACCGACAAAATCCCGTGCATTCACCTCCATCCAACCAAAATGCTGCAGGACCTTCAGATCCATCAGGTCCAATCACTAGACAAGAATTCCAGATATTGCTTCAAGAGTTGACCCAAAGTCGACAGCAGCTAACTGAACAACTACGCGCCAATACGGAGTTGACTAACCAGCTAAATTGCCAAAGGCAAAGAAGATCCAGAAGGGACCAAGGTTCTCACTCTTCCACAGAAAGTTCAGCCTCCTCCGATGGCCAAACCAGATCCACACGTCCACGGCTAGGTGTAAGCTACACCCAAGGCACGGGACACCAACCTGCTTCGAACCTTGGGCAACCTAGAGCTAGACCATCCACTAGTCTCCACACGGAACCTTCAACTCGAGGACGAGCTGCTCCTTATCATGTTACCGGCAACATTGCTCTACCACCATTGCCGAACGGGGAGGTGATGCTAGAAACCAAGCTGATCCTCAACGTAGCCAACGAGAGCAGACTCCTGAACCTTATGTCCCTTAGGATGTTGAACCAAGGAGGCGAGGCACGGACCGTCGACCGCGTCCGGTCCAGACTCGCGTTGTGGAACCCGACCACACCTTGGCACAACATGCTCCAAGTATCCGAACGCCGGATATACCAGCGATGATCCGCCAAATGATCCGTGAAAGTCAGGGTCTCTCTAATGCCGACTGGGGAATCTCCCGAAGTCATATTCCTTTCACCGATGACGTTTTATATGCTGAACCACCTCGGCACTTCAGGATGCCAGCTTTGCCATTTTACGAAGGAAGTTCTGATCCTAATCAACACGTCCTGAAATACGAATGGCTGATGAATGCTGCTAGAGCTGATGACGCAGTAAAGTGCCATAGTTTCCCCATTTCCCTAGAGGGCATCGCTACCATGTGGTTCACTCGTTTGCCACTACAATCCATCTCTAACTTTGACCAGATGGCCACCAAGTTTGTTGAGCAATTCTGTATGCACGTAGCGAGGCCTAAGGACGTTAACACTCTGTCTAATGTTACGCAAGCTCCCGGAGAAACACTTAGACGTTACTTGGAGCGATTCCATGCTGCGTGTGCAGAAATAAGCAATCCCAATGATGACTCTATCCTGATGGCGCTGACTAAGGTGATTGATGATGATTCTGAGTTCGTAAATTGGTTAGCTGGGAAACCACCTGCGTCATTGGACCGTTTCTATTCCAAGGCAGCCCAATTCCTGAGAAGGGAGGATGTGAAACAGTATAGGAAGCAGGATGACGCAGGGCCCAACATTGAAGGTATCCAAAGCAACGTCGTTGTTAAACAATCCGGAGATAGTTCTGGGAAAATTCAGTTGAACGTACAAAATAAACAGAATCAGTAGAGAGACAATGGAAATCAGAACAAAAAACGCGATCAGAATCGTGGTCCACGACGTAGAGCTTCCATGTACGATAATTACACTCCATTGAACACGTCGTTGGAAAATGTATATTCGCAGACCTGCAATACCATGCAATACAAGAAACCTGCCCTTAAACCGCCAACTGAGAGACAAATCCAAACAGGAAAATTTTGTAGATTCCATGAGAGTTATGGCCACAACACCAATGAATGTCGTCACTTACAAGACCTCATTGAAAAATTGATACGTGCGCGGAAGCTTGATCAGTATGTGCGGGCGTCGCAGTCTGGTGGTGCGGGCCCATCAAATCAGAATCGTGCGCCGAATCAGGAGAGACAGGAGGAACCCGCTCGTACAAGTGGGAGGTTAGTTATCAATATGATAAGTGGTGGTCCTCACCTAGCAGATCGAAGTTGGAAGGAAATGGAGTCGTATGCCAGTTCTATCAGGCATGCGGACTTCGAGTGTTGCAGTAACTTTGATGAAGGAGCTCCGGCCAAGCAACAGAAGATGATGACGGATGACATCGTGTTCAAGAACAGAGACGCTGATAAAGTCGAAGCCCCCACTATTGATCAACTGGTCATCTCGGCACAAGTAGGTCCCGCTTGGATGAAGAGGATATTAGTTGACAGTGGGAGCTCTGTGAATATTTTTTTCAAGCGAGCTTATGATCAAATGAAAATGGAAGCCACGGACTTGAAGCCTTGTCAATCTTGAGTCCATGGTTTCAACGGAAGTGCTACTATACCCACCAGAATGGTGAAACTGCCAGTAGAGTTGGGAGTCAGAGAATGTCGGAGAGTACGGATGTTGCAGTTTATTGTTTTAGACATAGACTCCCCTTACAATGCTTTCTTGGGCCGACCGGCCTTTGCTTAATTCAGGGTAGCCATCGCCCTGTGGTGTGACTTTAAAGTTTCCCACTGATCATGGAATAGGAATCATTCACGGAGATCAGGCTGATGCCAAAGCCTGCTATGTTGCTGAGCTGCGGGAGGCGCAGCGAAAGGAAAAAGGAAAGGGTGTGGAGGAATCTCTCTGCGTCCATTCTACCGATAATTGACAATTAACGCCCGGGCCCAGGCCCGGGCACCCCAGCTAATTCCTCAAGGATCTTGACCCGAGAGAAACTGAAGACGAAGGAGAATCTAAAGAAAGTCAAGCATCCCCGGCCGAACTGACGATTGATGTCCCAATTGACAATAATGATGATTCGAAAATGATAAAGATTGGATCTCAGCTAAACCAGCAAACTCAGGAGGAATTGGTTGAATTTCTGCTGGCAAATCTTGACGTATTTTCCTGGACACATTTTGGTATGTGTGGGATCTCGCCGGACATCGTGAGCCACACTCTGAACATTGACCCGCCGCGGCATGTCCCGGTCAAACAGAAAAGGCGTGGCATGGATCCAGAGAGATCTGCCGCCCTTCAAGAAGAAGTAGAAAAGCTTGAAGCGAACGAATTCATTCAAGATGCGCTATATCCTGAATGGGTGTCAAATCACGTGCTCGTCCAAAAGCCAAACGGGAAGTGGAGAACGTGTGTCGATTATTCCGATCTGAATAAAGCGTGCCCCAAAGACAGTTTCCCGCTTCCTAGAATTGATCGGTTAGTGGATTCGACGGCTGGACATGAACTCTTATCCTTCATGGACGCGTATTCAGGCTACAATCAAATACCGATGCATTTACCCGATCAAGAACATACCAGCTTCGTAACCAATCTAGGACTTTACTGTTACAAGGTAATGCCATTCAGACTCAAGAATGCCTGGGCTACCTATCAATGATTGATCAATCGGATGTTTGCAAATCAAATCGGGAAAACAATGGAAGTATATGTAGACGACATGCTTGTGAAGTCACGACTCTCCACCGACCATGTTAAAGACCTGGAAACTATGTTCAACATACTTCGAGAATACAAAATGAAGCTTAACCCACTGAAATGTCACTTTGGAGTTGCATCCGGAAAGTTCCTTAGGTTCATCGTTAACGCTCGGGGAATCGAAGCTAATCCTGAAAAGATTTGGGCAATCAGAAACCTTGAAACTCCCAAAACTATAAAGGAAGTCCATAGTCTCAATGGAAAGGTAGCGGCATTGAGCAGGTTCATTTCAAAATCCACTGACAAATGCATTCCCTTCTTCGATCTGATCCGAAAAGGGAAACGAAACTTTGAATGGACCACGGAGTGCGAGGGCGCTTTCCAAGCACTAGTTCAACATCTATCCACACCACTGATCCTGTCAAAGCCTGTTGATCATGAGAAGTTGTATACATACTTGGCGATATCAGAAAACGCTATCAGCGCTGCCTTTGTTCGAGATGAAGACGGGATACATAAGCCAGTATACTACGTTAGCAAACGATTGACTGGGGCTGAAAGGAACTATCCGAAGCTAGAAAAGTTGGCCTACTGCCTTGTAATTTCATCAAGAAAACTCCGACCGTATTTCCAGGCACACCCCATTGTTGTTTACACCGACCATCCGTTACAACAGGTCCTCTCGCGTCCTGAGACGTTTGGTAGGTTACTCAAGTGGAACATCAAACTGAGTTAGTTTTGAAAGAGTCTATGCGGTAGGATCGTATATTATGGAATAGTGAAATGGTCTAGGTAGATAGTAGTAAATAGTAAGTAAAGTAGACACCAAGACTTTATACTGGTTCGGACCTCTTGTCCTACGTCCAGTCCCTAAGCTCCTCTTAGGAATTCAACTAACCAACAACCCTCACTTAACCCGGAGGAATAGGTTTACAACTTACCCGAACAACCGAACGGTATTTCTTGCCTCAACTGCCGAAGAGGGCTTCAACTAGATACTAAAAGTATTTCGGACTTGTTGTGTTCTTGATAACACTAATGAGTCAAATTGAGTACAACTTTCCTATAATCTTATCCTCGAGAGTATACAAAGTGTTTGTGAAGATTTAGGAAAAGTAAATGCTATGAATCAAAAGGTGTTATTGTTAAAACAGAGATTCAAGCAATTTAAGTGGTTTGTGATTGCTTTTGAAAACTTTAATAAATCTGAAAGTATGTTCAAGAAAATAGAAAGATTAAAGCAATTAGAATTGGTAATTTGCAATTGTTAAAACCATGTGTTTATACTTGTAGAAGAGGTGCATTTGTTTGCTAGAGGTGCATGCAAGAGATGCTTCCATTTCCATTGGAGAATGGTTGCAACTCTTGGGAAGAGGAAGGTGTCTATTCAGAGAAAATTCATAGTTACAGATTCAGTCGACTGAGCAGGAAATTCAGTCGACTGAAAATATACAGAGAAATTTTCAGGAATGAATTCAGTCGACTGGGTAGGAAATTCAGTCGACTGAAACTGTGCATATTTGTAATTCTGTGCCAGTTTCAGTCGACTGGCCATGCCTGTTCAGTCGACTGAACTATAAAAATCTGCACAGTGAATGTGTGCATAAAAATGAAGTTTAACGGATGTGTTTTAATGTTCGTGCAAATCTCTTGAGGATAGATTTTAACAAATAATCTAGACTTTAGACCTATAAAAATCATACTCATGTTTACACTTTGGTCTTCATCGATCTTCCACTGATTTTGCATATATCTCTTCCTTTTTGTTGAAGCACATTGTCATTGATCAAAATCTTCGTGTATCAACATTCTCCCCCTTTTTGATTGATGACAACACTAATGTGTTATAGAGATGTATTTACTAATATTCTCCCCCTGAATGTATGCACTTATCTTTCCTACAAAACAAAGTTAGCTACATAGATTTCTCCCCCTTTGCCATCGACAAAAAGGAAGTAATAATCATAGATATATAGAATAAAAATAACCACTGAACAATAGAATTCTAAGATTATCAGAGGATAGCATAGTCAAATAATAAAACAAAGTTGCATAAGTAGAATAGATACAAGGCTTTAACAATTTAAAAACATAGAACAACAAACCATTAAAAATTACTCATCTTTATCCCAATCGTAAGAACCTTCTCTCTCTCTAGGTTCTCGAATGACTGGTCCTCCTGTTGGTGGTCTATAGGCTCTTCCTCCTTGACCACTACTAGTTCCACTTGTGCTGCTACTTGTATGTTCTTCGGATGTCGTCCATGTAAAAGTAGGTGCCGGACGTTTTCCACGTGATGTTGAAGCGGTAGTAGTGCTTGAACACGAGATTGCATCCCATAGCTTGTTGAAGAATCCTTTAATTTTGTCAAGCTTGTGGTCTACCTTCTTGAGGCGATTATCAAGAATTTGTTGATTCCTTGATAAGATCCCCAATGATTGATTGGTGGAAGTATAACCAGGCTCAATGATACGAATTTCATCATCTTGGTCTAAATGTTCTTCTTGTTGAGGTGGAGGAGGTTGATGTTGTTCTTGATGTCTAGCTTCCCATTCGGCAAGAGATATAATGCGAGGAGGTTTTGCCGGAAGTTGCATTAAGCTTATGGTTCGATGGTTTATTTGGTGCACTATTGTATTCTCGGATTCAGGTAATGGCGTATCAACATTGAGAAGTAATCGCATGATATACTCACCAAAATAGATTGTCCTCATTTTGCCATTATTAAATGTAAGGAATTCATCAAGAATCAATTGAACCCAATTAACTTGATAATTACCCCAAAGTGCATAGAGTGCACGATAGTTGTTAGGGCATACAAGTTCATATGAGCCGATTCTTGGGGTGATTGTTCTCATAAGAGCTTTGTGGAGAATTCTAGCTCTAGGACGTAAGGAAGTGGATTTGAGATCCCCGATGTTGATGTTATCATCCAAAAATTGATGATTGATGTTGTCGCGAATACGAGGGTTAAAATCTATTTCTTCAAGTTTGCTACCAAGGTTTGGAGAACCTAAAATGTGTGAAATGCGGTCGAGGGAGAACCAAACTTTCTTTCCACACACCATACTCCGAACACTATCATTTGGATTTCTTGGAGTTTGGTGTCCAAGATTAAGATTAGCATAAAATAATTTTACCATGATATGATTTATAGCATGGTCGTTTCTTTTTAAGTCGAAGAGAGAAGTGAGACCTGCTTGATCCGTAAATGCTTGGATGTTGTACGCTTGAAGGCTCTGAAAATCAACAAAAGAATGTTCGAAGATACGAGAATTCTTCATCTTATTCCATCTAGTAACAGCTACTCCATCGTAAAGCCATTGTGCTATTTGAGCATCAATTGGCTCGGAGGATGAAGAAGAGGAAGCTCTAGATCTCTTTGGAGCCATTTGTATATAATTGGAGTGAGATTGGAGCAATTTGAGAGCTAGGGTTTTGAAACAAATTGGGGAAGAAGATGTAGTTGAAGGTAAAAAGTGAATGGATAGGTAAAAAACTGGTGGTTAAAAAGAGTAAAGCTGTTTGGAAATGGGCGTTCAGTCGACTTTTTGTATCAGGGGAGGTAAAAAGGCTATGTTTTGCCTTCTTTGATTCTGGTGTGTAACCAGTGCGATAGTTTTCCCATTTGTAAATTGGCTCATGCATCGGTGTTGGAGTAGGAAGTTTTGGAGTTGTTGGAGAGTTATCAATCGAGGAGGTGATGTTGATATGAGAGTTTGAGCGTAATTGCTCACATCTCCTTTGCCAATGATATAGCATTTTGAATTATCTCCGAAGGTAACCGAGCCACCATCAAAGTATGTGATGTTTGTAAGCATATCTTTGTCGCCGGTCATGTGTTTTGAGCAACCACTGTCTAGTATCCGTTTCTTCTTTTTGAGTGGGACCTGAAAATAAATAAATACAAAATTATTGGTACCCACCTTTCAATAGGGTCCTAAAAGTTAGAACTTAGGAAACCAAACCCAATTTGGTTCAGTATCCTTTTTATAAATATAATTTTTATTATTATGAACACTATCCATAAATACTTTGATATATTTATTCCTAATCAAAATATTGTTAGTCTTTGGAACCCAAATTTTAACTATATTAGTTTCTTCTTTTGTTCTAATAGGTTTTCTTAATAACACTTGTTGTTTTGAATCAGTATTCTTCTTAATATTTGTATTTATCTTTTTAGGAATTTTTGGTTCCTTTTTATATCCTAATCCATGTTTATTCAAGGAAGATTGAGAATTTTCTAAAATCTTAGATAAATTTTCTCTTCCTTTGTTAAAGTTAGAAACATTTTTAGTGATGTTATCCAGTCTAACTTGAAGACTATTATTTTCTAGCTCAACTTGTTTATTCTGAGTTTTTAACTCATGATTTTCAGAAACAATTATATCATTTTTTGTCTTTTGATTTTCAATTTCTTGACTTAAAAGAGATAATTGAGTTTCTGAATTTGAAAGAGACTCTTGAACTTTTTCAAGTTCTTCTTCTAGAATTTTCTTTTCATCTTTTAACATATCCCTTTCAAACTCAGCTTTGTTCTGATTTTCACGAGTTTCCTTAAGTTTCTTTTTAAGATTTTTTATTGTACTCAATAGTTCAGTATTTACATCAATTAAATCGTCGAAAGTTAAATTACTAACCTCAGATTCTTGAGCCATAAAGCATACATTCGCTTGTTCATTGTCGCTATCATTTTCACTTTCAGATGAAGATGAATCTGAATCATCCCATGTTACAGAGAATGCCTTCTTTTTGAATTTTTCTTTCTTGTTTTTGTTCTGATTCTCCTTCTTTTGCTCTGGACAATCTTTTTGCATGTGACCTTTCTTGTGACAGTTGAAGCATTCTATATTCGAGGATGAAGGTTTGTTCAAGAAATTCTTTTTGAATCCGTTTTTATTTTATTTTCTATATCTTAAGAATTTCTTGAAATTTTTGGCTATAAATGCTAAATCCTCATCTTCAGACTCTGATTCTTCCTTTTCCGCATGAAAAGCTACATTTTTTCTTTCTTGTGCTTGATCTTTCTTAGCTTGCATATTTACTTCATACGACATAAGATTTCCAATTAATTCTTCTGGTTTCATTATAGATAAATCATTTGCTTCTTCGATTGCTAAGACTTTTCTTTCCCATTCATCAGTGAGTGAATTTAGAACTTTAGATACAATGTCAAAATCTGTGTATTTTTCTCCTAGCCCTATTAAGGCATGATGAATGTCTTGAAACCTCGAGTACATGTCATTGATGGATTCATTCTGTCGCATTCTAAAGTTTTGGAACTGGTTCTTTAGCATGGAGATCTTTGTTTGTTTAACCTTGTTTGTGCCTTCATGTATGGTTTTAAGTGTACTCCATATCTAATATGCAGTAGTACAAATGCTAACACGATTGAATTCATTTCTGTCCAAAGCACAAAATAGCATATTCATAGCTTTGGCATTTGCACTAACTTCATTCTTCTGAGCTTGTGTCCATGTAGAATATTCTGTTGTGGGTACAACGAGTTCTGCTTGTGTTGCATTCCAGGCTTCAAAACTTGTTGCTTGCATATAAATCCTCATCCTTGTAGCCCAATAATTATAGTTTAGTCCATTGAATAGAGGGGGTCTTTGAGTAGATTGTCCTTCCGCAAATGTAGAGTTATAGGTAGATGTTGTGCTTGTGTTGTTTTCCATATTATCAATATGTCAAATAACGGTGTTATGGTTATAGGACTACCTTGCTCTGATACCAATTGAAAGAGTCTATGTGGTAGGATCGTATAATATGGAATAGTGAAATGGTCTAGGTAGATAGTAGTAAGCAGTAAGTAAAGCAGACACCAAGACTTTATACTGGTTCAGACCTCTTGTCCTATGTCCAGTCCCTAAGCTCCTCTTAGGAATTCAACTAACCAACAACCCTCACTTAACCCGGAGGAATAGGTTTACAACTTACCCGAACAACCGAACGGGATTTCTTACCTCAACTGCCGAAGAGGGCTTCAACTAGATACTAAAAGTATTTATGACTTGTTGTGTTCTTGATAACACTAATGAGTCAAATTGAGTACAACTTTCCTATAATCTTATCCTCGAGAGTATACAAAGTGTTTGTGAAGATTTAGGAAAAGTGAATTGCTATGAATCAAAAGGTGTTATTGTAAAAACAGAGATTCAAGCAATTTAAGTGGTTTGTGATTGCTTTTGAAAACTTTAATAAATCTGAAAGTATGTTCAAGAAAATAGAAAGATTAAAGCAATTAGAATTGGTAATTTGCAATTGTTAAAACCATGTATTTATACTTGTATAAGAGGTGCATTTGTTTGCTAGAGGTGCATGCAAGAGATGCTTCCATTTCCATTGGAGAATGGTTGCAACTATTGGGAAGAGGAAGGTGTCTATTCAGAGAAAATTCGCAGTTACAGATTCAGTCGACTGAGCAGGAAATTCAGTCGACTGAAAATGTATAGAGAAATTTTCAGGAATGAATTCAGTCGACTGGGCAGGAAATTCAGTCGACTGGGCAGGAAATTCAGTCGACTGAAACTGTGCATATTTGTAATTCTGTGCCAGTTTCAGTCGACTGGCCATGCCTGTTTAGTCGACTGAACTATAAAAATATGCACAGTGAATGTGTGCATAAAAATGAAGTTTTACAGATGTGTTTTAATGTTCGTGCAAATCTCTTGAGGATAGATTTTAACAAATAATCTAGACTTTAGACCTATAAAAATCATACTCATGTTTACACTTTGGTCTTCATCGATCTTCCTCTGATTTTGCATATATCTCTTCCTTTTTGTTGAAGCACATTGTCATTGATCAAAATCTTCGTGTATCAACAAGTTTGATATTACTTACACTCCAAGACGATCAATCCAAGGACAAGTCCTCGCTGAGTTCATAGTTGAATTTACCATTCCAGAGGACTTGCCCGACACCAGTAAATCCCCCGAATACGTCTGGAAGCTGTATACTGATGGTGCATCAAACGACCGGTGTTCGGGCGCTGGTGTTGTACTCGAAACTCCCGAAGGCCGATCCATATGTTATGCTTTGAAGTTTGATTTTTAGGCGACTAATAATGAAGCTAAGTATGAAGCCCTTTTAGCCGGCTTGAAACTCGCCAGAGATCTGAAGATTATCACAGTGGAAATTTATTGTGACTCACAATTAGTCGTGTGTCAAGTACGGAGAGAATATCAAGCAAGAGATCGAAGGTTAGCTGGTTACTTAGCTCGAGTTCAGGAAGTACTGAATCAGTTCGATTACTACGCCATCTATGGTATACCTCGGGAGCGCAACCAAAAGGCCGATTCATTGGCAAAGCTAGCTAGCACGGGTGAAGCTCAGCAAATGGGGCTCGTTCCCATAGAAACGCTATCCTCTCCAAGCATCGACCGGACAGAAATAAACTGGGTATGCGAAGCCGTTCCCAAAAAGGATTCATGGATGACCCCACTTAGAAATTACATTAAGCACGGAACCCTGCCGGAGCGCAGGAGTGAAAAGAGACAAGTCCTTCGGAAGGCCTCAAGATTTACCATCCAGAATGGACTCATGTACAGAAGGGGGTACTCAATTCCCCTACTCCGGTGTATCGCTCACGATGAAATTAAACAATTATTGTGCGATGTGCACGAGGGAGAATGTGGCAATCACACCGGGGGGCAAGCACTTGCCAAGAAAATACTTCGCTACGGGTATTACTGGCCTACCGTGAATCGTGATGCGTTAGACTATGCAAAGAAGTGTGATAGGTGACAGAAATATGCCCGAATTCCTAGAGCTGCTCCTACCGAGATAACGCAAATGGTCAGCCCATGGTCGTTCGCAATGTGGGGGCATTGACATCATTGGTGCTCTGCCTCTGGCAAAAGGTGGTGCGAAATACGCCATCGTCACAGTTGATTACTTTACAAAGTGGGATGAAGCCGAAGCTCTTGCTACCATAACAACGAAGAAGGTAATCAACTTTGTAGTTCGCAACACCATCTGTCGATTTGGTCTCCCACACACCATTATTACAGACAACGAAACCCAATTTGACAGTGCTGAATTCAAAGATTTCTGCAAACGATTCCATATCCAAAAGAAATTCTCTACAGTTGCACACCCTCAGGCAAACGGACAGGTCGAAGCTGTTAATAAAGTTATAAAATCCATTCTGAAAAAGCGTCTGGAAAGGGTTGGTGGCAAGTGGGTTGATGAACTTCCTATGGCTTTATGGGCTTACCGAACAACCCACTAGACTGCGACCGGTCACACTGCATTCTCTCTTTCTTACGGTTCAGAAGACGTTATTCCGGTCGAACTAGAAGTACTTTCTCATCGTGTGACATACTATGATCCAAAGACAAATGCTACATTACTCGCTGAATCTCTTGACCTACTAGATGAGAAGAGTGAAGAAGCTGATTTGAGGGCGGCTTCACATCGAAGTCGAGTCGCCCGCTTGTACAACGCCAAGGTCCGACCGTGAACCTTTGAACTAGGCGATCTCGTCCTCAAAAGAATCTATACTGTTCCTTCACATATGAAACTGAAATGGGAAGGACCGTATGTTATTAAACGAAGGCTCGGAGATGGCACATTCAAGTTGTCAACCGTCGACGGTCTTACTCTGCCAAGAGCTTGGAATAGCGAGAGCCTTCGCCGCTATTACACATGACAGGCTATCTTTATCCATTTAGTTTACTTTCCTTTTCCGCAATTTGTTTCTGCATTTCGAAATTAGAACTTGTAATAAGGCAACTGACTTTGCCATAGTTTCTTATTTCAACAATAAAATGCAATCTCTTCGAGCCAGAGCTATGATTTACTTGAAATGCTTCATATGACCATCACTATGCACGGAGAGCTAAGTTTCACCATACGGTGGAATTTATTCAAATAGAGAGTGACTGCGGTGCAACCAATCACTCGCTAAGTGAAACCCGAGCTCGGGGACAAGCCATCACGTCAAAGTCAAAAAAGGATTGATACACGACAATCCTTCATCAACAACGAACTCCCAGAGCGCGAGTCGGAGTATAAACATCAACTCTGTATTCCCAGAGTACGAAGCGGAGTATAAACATCAACTCCGTATTCCCGGAGTGCGAAGCGGAGTATAAACATCAACTCCGAACTCCCAGAGAGCGAGTCGGAGTATAAACATCAACTCCGAACTCCCAAAGCGCGAGTCGGAGTATAAACATCAACTCCGAACTCCCAGAGCACGAGTCGGAGTATAAAAATCAACTCCGAACTCCCAAAGCGCGAGTCGGAGTATAAACATCAACTCCAAATTCCCAGAGCGCGAATTGGAGTATGAACATCAACTCCGAGTTCCCAGAGTGTGAAGCGGAGTATAAACATCAACTCCGAACTCCCAGAGCGCGAGTCGGAGTATAAACATCAACTCCGTATTCTCAGAGTAGAAGCGGAGTATAAACATCAACTCTGTATTCCCAGAGTGCGAAGCGGAGTATAAACATCAACTCCGAACTCCCAGAGCGCGAGTTGGAGTATAAACATCAACTCCGAACTCCCAGAGCACGAGTCGGAGTATAAACATCAACTCCGAACTCCCAGAGCGCGAGTCGGAGTATAAACATCAACTCCGAACTCCCAGAGTGCGAAGCGGAGTATAAACATCAACTCCAAATTCCCAGAGCGTGAATTGGAATATGAACATCAACTCCGAGTTCCCAGAGTGCGAAGCGGAGTATAAACATCAACTCCAAACTCCCAGAGTGCGAAGCGGAGTATAAACATCAACTCCGTATTCCCAGAGTGTGAAGTGGAGTCACTACGCCATAGATGAACTTCTGCAACATTTTTGCAAGGTGTTGCCAGCTAAAATGTTGCGACAGCTATAAAATTTTGGTCCTACTTCAACGTTGTATTTTTGGTGTTACCTTAGCCATAAAAATGTGTTGCTCTAGCCAAACAACTGTAACACGATGCAACATTTTTATATAGTTTTGCTATAGATATATTCTAATTAAAAAAATTAAAAAAAATTTACACCTCAGCAATCCACACCATTAGTTAAAAAAAATCTCAACCATTCATCCATTATCTACTACGTTTCCTTTATTTTCCGCTGACATTTTCATTCACGCGCTTCCTTTTCATTTCGTTCTCCCCCAAATCATATAAACAAAAATTAGGGATTTTTGTTCTACCCCGATCTATTCCTTTTTGCCTTAATTTCCACTTCCTCCAGCAGAGCCTGTAATCGCAACTCCAATCCACAACTTCTAATTCGCATCGTGCTTAGGGATTGCAAGTGGAAAATCTGTTCGTCAGTGGTGACTTCGAGATTCAGAAATTGAAGAAATCGCAACTCCAATCGTGCTTAGGGATTGCAATCCACGATTTGTTAATATCCACCTTGATTCACCCCAAATTCAATGGCCCATAATCGCGATCTGCATACAATTCATTCTTATCAGCATAACTCTCGCGATAAATTCATTCAATTTATCAAAGAAACCTTTAATTTTGGATCTGAGAAAAGCTTATCAAAAAGTTTCCTCTTCGTATTTAAACCAAAATCTTTGTTTTTTGTGCAGATTGTTGTACTACGATTCACGCTGCAGTAGTAAATCGCCCTCAACAAGCCATCGCTGTCCGGCCTAAAGGTGGAGATCACCGAGTCAATTTTGAGTTGCCTGCCTCACGTTACTATAAGGAATGGAAGATCGTGTTTCGTGCTCAAGTGCACCGGACAAATCCGGTTGTTTGTTATGTCGTTACCACGTGATAAGTACTATGCATGATAGGGATGGAAGATTCTATGTGGAATTATTGTATGGCCGAGGAGAAGTTGATGTGTTATAGCAACTAGTATGCATGATTTTCAAAATGAGAAAAATGGCTACAAAGTTAGCTATGAAAATAGCTTCTATGTTTGGGTACAGTATTGAAAATGAAAGCATGAATGAAGATTAAATTAGCATGTAAAGGTATTGATTTTTTAACCATAGTTAAGTCGAAATTAATACCATGTATCATTATTGTTTTCATTATTTTTGACTCTAGAGAACAAATTCTTCATAGGTACATTCGGTATGCGGGGATTACTGGGTTAAAAGTGTTTCTCGAATCCCATTTTTGTCCTAATTTCATACCTTTTCCATTGAAATGGGCAATGTCGAAGAAGGAGCATACTCATCATGGTAAAGCAATTTCCACTTCTAATATTTTCAAGTTTTACTTATTTGTTATTTGAAATCTTCATCCAGTATTTGTAACATAGTATTTTTTTTCTTCTTTAGGAGAAACTAAAGGTGGATATACCTAGCTTGCTGCTTGAATTAAAACTGGAAAAGTCTCAATCTTTTTTTAATGAGTTATCATTAAAGTGAAGTGTTTTTTGTTATGCTTTGAAAGTTAATCTATTTTTGAACGACGAAAAGAAAAGGACGTTGAATCATCATTATAATTTGATGCTCATTGCTTACAATCATTGAAATATGTTTTTCCAAAGTGATATTGCCTGTATTACATTTTGGGGCTAAATAGCACTAACCAAGGAATAAATGTGAAGAAAAAAGTGAGATGTTTTAGCATTTTTGAAGTTTAGTTGAGGGTACAGTTGTGTCAAAAAAAATTTGTCATTTTTAACTATACGTAATGTCTTTGGTCAGTGGAGGATGTATATATAGATTATGGGTCTGTTTAATCTAAGATTACTTGTTTATGTTTGATACAGATTTCCAGTTTCTCTTGTTGAATAAAAAGTTGAGAGGTTCATGAAATGTTATTACCTACTATTTTTAGTTGTTTTTTGTTTTTTCAGGTTTTGATATTCCCTTTTCTAAATTATTTACATGAAGTTTTAGTCAAAATTGTCTCATAGTCAAGTATTTCAGCAAGATAACATGGTTACGATGTTCATATGTGGGTGTGCAACCAATGGTTATCTATAAGAGTGAAGTACAGCGATATTATTGATATAGTTCGGGGTACATTATCATTTAATTTTTAGTTATTGAATCATTCACCACTTACTGCTGTGGATAGTGTCTTTCTAAATAAATCGCCATTTTTGGCTATAGTCGCAAACTGAAATCAAAATGTTGTATCTACAGTGCATACAGAGTGCATACAGATTGTTGTACATCCTCAATTGGATTTACCGCTACTTCACTGAACCACATTATGTGCATTGGATAGGTAAGAAACTTCCACAAATTCCTTGCTTACATTCCAAATATAAGTATTGTTCCTTTTGTAGTATTAACATATGTTTTACCTATTTCCAATTTCAGCTTGGATATCTGGACTTGTACAGACTCTTCTTTATGCTGATTTCTTTTATTATTACATAATCATGTACGAATACAATCTGTAAGCAAACTTCAATTATCTTGTCATCTCTATTTCATTTTTTGTTATTGAAATTGAGTTACAACATGAAAATCTTGTATTATTCACAAAAATAACAAGAAGATTTTTGTATTATTCTGAAATAGGTGATAAACGGGACCCTTCGATTCGGAAACGTTGTAAACTTTCTCCATCAGAAGGCGATTAGAGATGTACATTACAAATGCTATGGAAGTAGTTAAAGATTCAGTGTATGAGTCGGTATGAAACTGTATATGTAATGAGTGAACTGAGTGATGTAGTGAGGAATATCTGTATATGTGAATATCAGTGTTATATATCATTGAATTGTAAAATAGTGGAGTCAGGAATTTGCACTGTTTCAAATGTTGAAATAAAATATTCATTTAAATAAAATACTGTTTGAATATCAAATTCTGTGCAATAGCATTTTATTAAATAAATATTTATTTCTATTAAAAAATGAAATATGCTCTACATTGTGGGCCCCACAACTTCAGAAAGTTAATATCTATAGCAACATTTTTGGAATGTTGCTACAGATACTTATGGGTGTTGCTATAGACCCAAATAGGGTTCTATTGCAACAATATTACTTATGTTGCCTTAGATAGTCAAAATGTTGCCTTTGAGGTCTAAGGCAACGGCAAAAATTGCCTCACCCGAAAAGTGTTGCCATAGACCTATGGCAACATTTTTTGGGCCTGACCCAACATTTTTTTTGTGTTGTAGAAGGCCGTTTATGGTGTAGTGAGTATAAAAATCAACTCCGAACTCCCAGAGCACGAGTTGGAGTATAAACATCAACTCCGAACTCCCAGAGCGTGAGTCGGAGTATAAACATCAACTCCGAACTCCTAGAGTGCGAAGCGGAGTATAAACATCAACTCCAAATTCCCAGAGCGCGAATTGGAGTATAAACATCAACTCCGAGTTCCTAGAGCGCAAACCGGAGTATAAACATCAACTCCGAACTCCCAGAGTGCGAGCCGGAGTATAAACATCAACTCCAAATTCCCAGAGCGTGAATTGGAGTATAAGCATCAACTCCGAGTTCCCAGAGCGCGAACCGGAGTACAAACATCGACTCCAGATTCCCAGAGTGCGAAACAGAGCGTAAACACCAACTCCAAGTTCCCGAAGCGTGAATCGAAGTATAGATGTCAGCTCCAAACTCCCGGAGCGCGAGTCGGAGTACAAATGCCAATTCCAGGTCCCCGGATCGCGGACATATGATTGAAACTTAAGCCGGCGTAACCAACCGCCGGTAAACGAATGGGAATCCCAGGAGTGTGGATATGATCATCGACAATCAAATGAGCATGGATGAACTACTCAATCTCCGCTTGCCTTAGACATCCATTCGGTGGCACTAGACTTAAAATGTTATATGTAAGAAACGATCATCGATTGATGATCTACAACTCACCACCAAGACTGGGGGGCAAGACTTAAGCATCGACCATCGACTGAAGCAATGCAACATCAAAATTCAACTCGCTTCCCGGTCGCAAACCATGTCCACAGTTTTCGAAGTTGGCAAACAAGAACAAACTTGATTCAAAAGCTAAAACTTCGCAAGTATGCTTCAGATATTGAAATAGTTAGACAAATACACAATGACAAAAAAGAAGCTAAAAAAGAGAAGTTTCATTTCTATCGTTTATAAAAGAAGTTCGTGTACAAGTTTCCAAAATTCCTACTAGCAGGTGCTGAACCCGCACCTATACACGGCCAACAAAATGAAAGTCAAAATACACCGGGGAAGCATGTTTAATCTTTCTTCTTCCTTGGCTTCCTCCTCGGTGTAGACCCGCCGGAGCCACTGCTAATCTTCCTCTTCGAGCCTTTGCTTTTCGACGGTTGGTCTTCAGGCGAAGGCATTATATCAACATCCTCCTCCAAACTCGAGTGGATAGGAATGCTCCCTGCGGGCGGAGTCGGAGGGACGGGATCAAGTATAGGAGGTGGAATGGGCATGCTGGTGATGAAAACAGTACCACCAGGAGATAGCATTCTTAGCGGAGAAGGTCCCGGTGCCGCCATCCCACCTCCAAAACTGCCACCATGCGCTACAGCATCCATTTCAGCGGCAATTTGTGCCAAGATTTCCTCTTCAGTATCCGAACGAGCCTCGCTAGGAACGTCAGTAGTCGGCATCGAAGAGCTTGTGGCAGAAACTCCTCCGCCCATGACGAATGATAAGTCAGCTAAAGGATCGCCATGACGGCGAAAGAGTTCTTCCATCAACTGTTCATCAAACACAAGTGTGCTTCCCTGAACATCATCGGGTAGAGCAGCTGCACTCACAGTGATTGCTTCGGTCACGATAGCCTCCTGCGTTTGATATAATTCTTGAGTAGCAGGAGGCATGGCCGGTGCGGCATCAATCACTGGACAAAGAATGAGAAAACTGTTAGAACTTAACTCGATCAAAGATTTAGACTTAAGAAAGATATGTGGAATGTTCAGAATACCTTCCTCAGTTTGACTCGTATGCGGCAAAGCGGCATCAGTGACTTGCGCTGCAGCCGAAGACATCTGCGGTTGGTCTGGATTATAAGCAGGAACGGCCTGGGGATCGACCGTAGACGAGGGTTCGGGCTGGGTTGACGCGGGAACTTCAAGACTTGCTTCATAGTGGTCAACTCCAGAACCCTCTCCCACTTCAAAGTGCTGGGCGCCAAGTCTTTCCTTCTCATGCAGAATCATCGACTCGTGGAGAATCTTCTTTTCATCCTCAGTCAGAATGCAATTCTCGAGTTTGAATTAATCCACGGACTCGCCCTGATGCGCCTCCTTCTCCTTCTCGACTAGTCGGCCCCAAGCATTATAGAGATGCGTCGGAAAATCATCGAGCCAGGCTAGACCCCTGTGCCTCAGCACGTTAGCGTTGTAAACAACAAGAAGGTCTTCAATGTCAGCCTCTAGCCTGGACTCAGCCAACTTCACTTTTTCCTCCACCTCAGCCTCCACCTTGTGGACTTTGGCCACGGACGCATCCCATTCGTCCCTGAGCAGGACAGCTTGTTCGCACGCCTCCTGGGCTGCGTTGTTCGCATCATCTTTCTCCTTGGCCATATCAGCAAATTTGGCCTTGAGTTCATTAAGCTCCTTGACTGCAGCATCCCGCTCGGCAGTGACTATGGTGTTCCGGTGACCCATCTCCTCCACCAGGGCAACGTGAGTCTATCGCAACCTCTCCATTGCCACCTTCGCTTCATCGGCCTTTTTAATGGCCTCGATCTTAGATTTCCGACAAGACTCGGACTCAGCGGTGAGTACCTGAATAATCCGATCCCTTTTTGCGAGCTCGGTCTCCATCTTCTTGAGCGCTTTGGCTCGCTCAAAGGCCACTTTGGAAGATTTCTCAGCAGCCTTTGCCCACTCTCGGTACTGGGTATATATGTCGTGAACGAAGTCGTGCACCGTGTTTTCCACCCCCGATGGAATTCTCTTTAAGTGTGGTGGGAAGACATAACCGTCGAAACAGATGCTCGGAAAGTCCTTCCTCATCTGAGCCAATTTGAGGGCCCCTTCTCCTGTGGGGTCAGCTGGGACCTGCTCTGTAATCATGCAGGCCGTGGTCTCGACTCTTTGGAGATGAGTTTTGGACCTAGAAGCGTGAGAAGACGGCCTATGACAAGGAGGCTCTGGTGGATTTGATGTTTGAATAGGAGGAGGAGACGGAAGTCTAGGAGGAGGAGAGCGTGATCTAGATCGATGTCTATACTCTCTGTCACGCCCATACCTATCCTGATTAGAATATTCGCGATCGCGATCCCTATCTGAATCCCTCCTGCGGGAATCATAGTAAACAGAAGTTTTTGGGCTGAGCGAAGATTCCCGAGCATCGATCCACTCCCAGACATAGTACCTGAAAATGATAAACGAAGAAAGAGTTAATAACTTCCTAAGTTGGACGATGTACAGTTGTGAATCATGTAGTGTAGTGAAGTGTATGCATGTGCAACCCCCCGACCAACCGGAAATGTCGGCCGCACTCGTAGCAAGCGACCCGCTCAGTTCAAGAGCGCTATCAAGCTCCTCCGTCCCAGCGTCGTGTGGAAACGACACAAAATCCGGGATCGGAATATCAGCAAGCCCTGCAAAAGGACTCTCTACTTGCGGAGGAAGAGCCTCCGAATTCTAATCCTCGGGAAAGGTAAAGACATGACCACGGATTTAAATCTCTCAGATTTAGGGCGTTTGTGAGCAGCAGCCTTGCCTTTTCTTCTTCCTCCCGAATCCTAGACGTCGGCAGAAGGCCCAGCTGGAAGCTCAGTATCGGTAGGCGTTCTTTCTGGATCAACTTCTTCGGCGATCATGACTACGGGCGCTTTGCGCTTCACCCATTTCTTCGGGACCACTCTATGTGTCCCTTCCAGATGTATGATCTGCCTCCGTTCTATCAGCCCGACAGTCCTCAAATTTCTGTCAGACAGAACCAAGTCGATATGCCTCTCTTCTCCCGGAAACACTTGAAGAATCCGAACAATCTTTCTGAAGTATGCGCCGTCAGGTCGAGAGATTGCTGCTATAAAAAAGGAAGAGTATGTCAGTTTTGAAGTCAGTTACCAGTATCTCGACGATTCAAGAGAGAAATGACAACATTTATGTCTATCCAACCAGCGCCTAGCGAATCCAGGGGGGCACCGAACATAGAACCATTCAGTTTTATAATAACTTAGCCTTCCCCAGGAGCCCAGTACAATGTGGAAGTTTCTGACCGCTTCCAGAAAGGTGAAAGAAGGGATGTCTCCACGGCTCTTGACATTTAATAAATATCTGATTTCGATCGGCTTCGGTGGTCGAAAGAGGATCTCCATAAACAGGACAAAGGTGCTGTTCAACAAGGCGTACCCGTTGGGATGTAGCTGAGATGGAGCTATGCCAAGAAATGATAACATCTCCCTTATATATTGATTGAAGGGAGGAAGTGTCCCCGCTGTGCAAGCATGACGGTTGAAAGCAGTAAACCCCTCTGGGGGATCGTGCGGCCTGTCATTTGGCCCAGGAAGTAGCACGTCGTCGAGCGACAAACCATGCCTCAAGCAAATCCATCCTAGCATATCTTCAGAGATACCCGGCGGCACTGAATCTTGCGGATTACAAATAAACCGAGCCCCTAGACGATCGTCTGGGGCCGGATCTATGACTTCGGCTTCAATAACCGGTATCTCTATGGTTGGAGGAATAGAACTCGGAGTTTCCTGCTGTTGTGAACTTGAGGGATCCATGAATAGCTAGCTCATGAAAAATCATTGTTAAACAGGCAAGAACGCTCGTGCATCCCCCAGTGTAAAGTGTGTGAGTGTGATGTGCAGTGCAATATTGTATGTCACTTAAAAAGATCTACTGGATTAAAGAAAGCATGAAAACGACGAGACTTCGAAATGCAGTCGGAAGGACCGTCATCGCTGACCGTCACAGCCGGGCCATCGGGTTATTAGTAATCAGTCCAAGTTGAAGTTTGTCAAAGTTATGTTAGAGTTGCAGTTCCATTGACAAGCTTCGATAGGCAATCAGATATGCGGGAAAACAGTTGAGTCCAGTTATGTAAGTTTGAAGCTTGTCGGAGTCAATTGTTCGAATGTGCAAGGAGTTTCAAATTTTTAATGTTCAATTCGTATTACTCACGAGAGCCATGTTCGCATCGATGAGTTATGGTCGTGTGCGTATGAGTTAGACTCGGTCAGAAGGGTGGAATGCAAGTTCGACTCGTTCCAGAGCCATTTACTTCAACTCGGTCCAAAAGCTACGTACTTCGACTCGATCCGAAGCAGCCGCTTCGACTTGCTCCCAAGGCCACGCGCTTCGACTCGATCCGAAGCAGCCGCTTCGACTCGCTTCCAAGGCCACGCGCTTCGACTCGATCCGAAGCAGCCACTTCGACTCGATCCAAAGCCACGCGCTTCAACTCGATCCAAGACAGCTGCTTCGACTCGACCCAAGGCCATCCACTTCGACTCGATCGAAAGCCACCATTTCGAATCGATCAGACACAACCCCTTCGTATCGATCCACAGATTCAAAGCATTCGACTCGATGCAAAGCTCCACCATCGATCGATACGAAGGCCTCCGCCTCATCATCTCGAAACCCCTACTCCAGATCGACACGAAGCTAAGGCCAAGGAATTTTCGATCGACCACGACTCTGTTTGATTTGGTGTTAAGAATCGAGTCTCCTCGTTTACGTGATGGTTTCGCTCAATGGATTACCTAAATTTATCAACTGGTTCAAATAATCGAAGGTATGAATCGGTTCTAAGGCAAGGATGTTTGTTCTTTCTTCTCGAGTTTCTGAGCGTTATGAAGGCAAGGAAGGAGAGAGAAAGGTGAAAAGTGGAAAAACGGCTAAGTACAAAGTATTTATATGGACTTGGAAACGAAAGCAATAAACGATTTGTATCCCGGTGGATTCAAATACGTGTTTCGACTCCCTCTTCAGTGCGCTGATGCGAAGCTCCCCTTCGTATCGCTTGTCTTCGACTCCGTCTCCGATGCAGCATTACAAGCCATCACTTCGACTCACTCCTCTATCTCCTGTGCACTTCGACTCGCTCCTCCGTCTCTTGCGCATTTCGACTCGCTCCCCTTCGACTCCATCTCCTGTGCGTTTCGACTCCGGCTCCTATGCAGTTCGAATCCAAGACCGAGTCGAACAAAGCAGTTCGAACCAAAACCGAGTCGAACAACCAGTTTGAATCCATAAAACATTGACTTCTAGAGGCCAACTCCATCGAGTCGAAATACTCACCTCGCATCCAAAAATTCAATGAAAGACATCCTCAATGCTTCAACCCTTCACATCGATTCGGGAGAGGATCGTTACGATGGGACATTCAAAAAACAACCATCGAGCGTTGTTACAGCGAATTTCACGTTGGTTCAGGAGAGGATCGATACAGAATTCCGTATAAAATAAACTGACAATAACTCATGAACGTACAAACGTCAACGAGAGTCAGGTTAACATATATGCATATATGTCGGACAAATATTCAATATTCCAGATTTATAGGAAACAGAAACTCGTCTGATAACGATTACAATAGCGAACAGCTAACTTCTAGCGTACAGCAGTTAACAGTCAACAATTTACATTGTCAAGAAAAACAGTCGAAGATTACAGCTTTCATCGAAAAGACGATAACTATTCAAAATGAAGACTGCAACACTTCAAAGCACATCATGTTTTCACAAGACGTACTTTGGGAGGCAAATGTTATCCCGCCTTTTGGTACGGCCGTGACACCAAAGAATTGACTAGTAACCAACGACGGCCCATCCTAGAGATCAGTTATACACGGGCTCACTATGGATATCGACGAATTTTATCCGAGTCCAGATCGAGCCAAAATTGGTAGGACATGAAAATCTAAGCCATGAGAGTCAACGTTCCAAATCTCAAGTCAATCCGAGTTCGTATGCTCAAGTTATGAACGATACAAAATTGGATGAGAACCAATCACCGGTCGACTCGCTCCCTTCGACTCGCTCCACATCCCTCAGATGCCAACTTTGACTCGCTTCGCAACACTCAGAAGCGACATCTTCGACGCACTTCGCTCAGAGGCCAACTTCGAGTTATTCAGGTTCGACTCGCTTCACAGCCATCAGAAGTACCTACTTCGACTCGCTTCGCTCAGATGCCCTCTTCGACTCGCTCCATTCGAACCACTGATCGACTCCATCAACTTCGACTCCATTGGCGAAGCCATTGCTCAAACCTCTTAGGACGCTCCATTTCGACTCGCTCGACCAGTGCGCACTTCGACTCGCTCGATCTGGGCACACTTCGACTCGCTCAATCGGTGAACATTTTGACTCGCTCGAAACAACATCAAGGGAAGAGTGAGATTCAAGCACCACGTCACCGAGTCGAATGGAAGCGAGTCAAAACAGAAGCGAGTCAAAGGAAACAGCCTACCGAAAACCTTATTTCGTATCGATCATATCTCCCAATCTACAAGTCCAAATGCTATGAAATTTTCACAGAAGACTACGTGCATGCTAAAGAATGTCCACGCCAAATTTCGACTCCATTGGATGAAATCTTGATCGATACGAAATCTGTTCGTATCGATCACGGATCGGACCGAAACTTCACGGGCTTGGGCGTGCGGGCCTGGTCATGTGCCAGAGAGGGTCTCCCGAGATCTGAGCGAAATATCAGCCTCCTACACCTATAAATAGACCCCAAAGCCAACAGAAAAGGGGTTCTTCTTCCTCTTTGAGATCTCCAACGCCCGGACTCCGCCAGATCCAGATCTGAACTACGTTGCTGCTACTACCAACGAATTTCACTGCTGCAAATCATGGATATTCGCTATAATTTGTTGAAATCAATTGTAAACATTAAAGGATGATCAATAAAGCAAACTACTTCATAGTGGACGTAGGCAATACGCCGAACCACTCTAAATTCTTGTGTCTCCCTGCATTTTAATTATTCTCATTTCTGAAATTTGGAGTTTTTGTTAGATAATTCCTCTTTTTCCATTTAATTTCTTCACTTTATCTCTTCAAAAACTTCCAAAGAGTGTTGTGCCCAATTTTGGTACAAACAAAATAAAAGAAGATTAGGAAATAAATATGCAAAGAGGGCAACAAAATAAACGATCCACCTATTGACACACTATATACAATCAATCGGCCGCGAGTGGTCGGTTGGAGAATGTACAATGGTCAATCGGTAGATGGTTGGCGGTTGGGGATTGAACCTAGGCCGAACGGCTCAGATTTAAAATAATTAAATCTAATGTATAGAATTAATTCGAGCGCCTATAAACACAGGCCTAATTCCTCACTCTTCTTCCCATATTTTCTGAAGAAACAAGCAAAGCTCTGCAATTTTCTTTTCTCCATAAATTTTAGAAAGTATATAAATTATAAAATAATATTATATATATGTACATATATATATGTGGAGTATAGCAGAAAATAAAAGAGAAGAAGAATGGGAATGAATTGATTTTGAGAAGAAAAGGTAAATTCTAAATCTAAAGCTCATAACTACATTTAATTCAAATCTCTTCTTAGATCTATAATTCTAATAAATATGTATTCACTTTAATACATATTTTGGTAGAAGGAAAGGGAGTCAAATAAGGAGAATGGACTTGAACTAGAGATTTAGAAGCATAGAGGTGAGTGGAAAATTATATATTTTTGAATAATATTATATTTATCTCATTGTGAATCTTTCATTTTATGCCTAATTGTAAATTTTGGAATTGTAGGATTATATATACATATGTATACACACACACACACAATATAACCTAAGATCCTTGCCTATATTCAGTTTTATGTATATCTGTAAATCTGGAATGTAAGAATGAAAGCAGCCCTTAAAAGTTAGGAAAATAAGTCATTGATAAGATTGTATGTTAATTCCAAATTTAGTTAGTTGAATGTTATAAGTTGTATAACTTGAATTAAAGATGGTTTCTAATTTTATTGGGATTTAAGTTTATACTATAATCAACAGAATGATGGATATTTCTGTGTAATTTCTGTAAATTATCCATCTTTATAATTATATGTATAATTGTGTGTTGTTTGAAATCACAAGGAATATACCTAAAAGAAAGTGATGTGAAAAATAAGGACGTTTACCGTATTTTGTACTATCTGTTTCAATAAACATATAAAAGATAATTCCTTGTAATTCCAACATAGCACAATTCCTCTTCAAAATAATTTATTTTAAATTACACCAAGAGCATTCCCCTTTTGGGAAAGAGATTATTCCAACGCATTAAAATGTTGAAATCCATATAAACGGAGTCAAAGGTGTTATAAGTGAAATAATAGTAATAAATTCAGTCATTAATTATATATATATATATATATATATATATATGACTAAAAATAAGTTAAGCAACAAATAATAAGAGCTAATTTGAATAAGGCAATGAATTGAAAAATTAGGAAGGGCTTAATAACAAGTTAAAATGAACTTAATTATACTTAATTGTATTATTTGAAAAGAAGCAATATGTGACGCCCCACCCTGAGACCCACATTAGTAAAGAGAATTACTAAGTAATCCTATCTACAAATGCAGAGAATAGGGTTGGTTAAGGGCGACCCTCATGATAATGCATTAGCTAAGAGCTAAGTATGTCGATATTTTTTTTCCATTACCTCATATATGGTCGACACACCTAGTCCTTAACTAATACGATACCATGGTGGTTTAGGACCATTTCAGAATAAATGCAATATACAAATATATATAAACAGTCATAGAACAGCAAACCCAGATCAGAGTATACATACATCTCCATACATCATACATAATACAACATACATAAGTAGCATGAACTATAAAATATACATACACAACCATCCCATAAAATAATAGGTACAATATCCAAGTCCGAAAGAAGTGGTCCAAACAAAAGCAAGCTAACGGATCCAAGAAGGAGTGAGCTAAATCCATACCTAACCTGCAACTCGGTCTGACCCGAGTAATAAATACACGGGTCAGGTAGGCTAGAAGTTATCATTAGTAAAGATAACAGTAATAGGAGGAAAGGAAGAACCATTCCATTGTTGATAACAGAACAATATAAGTATCATCAAATCATCTCTTAGGTGAGACATCTATGGGACCATCATGATTTCATAAGGGAATTTGATTGGTTATCTAACTATGGTTCACCTTC
Organism: Allium fistulosum; assembly: GCA_030737815.1. NCBI lineage: Eukaryota > Viridiplantae > Streptophyta > Magnoliopsida > Asparagales > Amaryllidaceae > Allium > Allium fistulosum. The sequence continues at coordinate 1,338,135,149 of CM060901.1, read as the reverse complement.
TATAGTTATATAAGTGAAATAGGCAAGGATTTGAACCATATATATAATCATCATAAAACAGCCTAAAACCTCATAAATCCATCATAATAGAACTCAATGAGGGTTCAAAAAATTATATTAGTAATCACCATAAAACCATCAATACATGTAAGCCTTCATCTTTCTCAAGGCTATAATAAAATCCTCATAAAAAGGTGAAATCAGAAAATCTAAAACTTCATGGAAAACTGCACGTGCTTACATCGTGACTAGTACTAATATTTGGTACCATAAACATCGTGATGACTGGAGTCAAGTAACATCATAACATCGTGAACATCGTGATGAATATAGTCTATAATATCATAATGACTCCCAATCACAAAGACCCGAGTTAATAACATCGTGATGATTGAAGTCGCAACTACATCGTGATGACTCCAATTGAGTACTCGTGGTCTATAGTACTAGTAAACATCGTGAATGTGTCTCAACATCTCGGATAAGAACCCAATAGGCATTAACGTACGTCCCATACCATACGTTTGCACCTAACGGTTTACTAGCCGTTAGTTGGTGCCACATTAGTAAAACATCATAAACATCATGAAAATATACTCTGCCTCATCTCAACGGTGAGTAAATACAATACCCTACTCATCTCATCTCATTGAATAGTACTAGTGGCATCGTGACTTGTCTCATCTCATCGATAAGTAAAAGCCATCATAATACATCTCAACATCGTAAAATGGTCATAAAGAAGCTTACATCATCTCATCGACAAGTAAAAATAAAATCTAGATGGTTATTTATAACCATAATTCCAAATAAGAATTTCTAACTCTTAATTCGCCTCATTTCATCGGCGATTAAGAAATACATCTAAAAATGGTCCTTCATCGAATATACTCCTAAATTGGAGTTCTCGGACCATATAATCTACCCAAAATTTAATAACATCTTAAATCATCTCAAATAGTTCATCGAAAGGATTTCGATCATATAAGTCTGATATTAAGCGATAAAGCAAATCCATGTGTCCCATACCACATGTTTTACTATACCGTTTAATTGTCTTTCTCATATGTCCAAAATTCATAAAAATAAGTATTTTATTTATAAAATAATTTTATTAGAGAAAACAGGAATTTAAAACGATTTTCCGAAAACGATTATTAAAACCAATATTTGAAATTTCTTTATTATAAGAAATAAATATATTTTTATTTAAAAAAATAATTTTAAAATACTATATAATAATAATTTGAAATGTCCATATATTTCAAAAATGGTTTAGAGAAAACCTTTCTCGAAAACAATGAAAACTAATAAGGATATCTCAAAACTGATAACTTGAATTCAATATGAATTCAATTCAAATTTATCCAAAAATCAATTCAAATTCCATTTAAATTTGAATTTCAAATTCTTTTATTATAGCTAGCCTATTGATAGGCATCATAGCTCTCAAAATATCTCAAAAACAACATCAAAACTGAACGAGAATGAGAGCAAAAATGAGCTAATACAATTCTAAGGTCAATGATTGTTATTGCTGTCATTTTGCACTCAGGACAGCAACATACAAACATAATTTCGACCAAGCAAACTTCAAAATTTCAGAAAACTAAAAACATCAAACTTGCAGTACATGATCTAAGCTTTTGAGAACATATAAAATTATTGAATTTGGTAAAGAAACGAAAGCGTTATGGTTAATTCCGTTTCAGATTCAAACACAGAGCAAATGTTAGTTTTGCTCTTGGGATAGCAATAGAAACACTCAATTTTAACCTAGATAACTTCAAAATTATGGAAAACTCAAAACATGAAACTTTTAGCACTATGTCTAAGCTTTCAGTAACATCCAAAATTATTAAATTTGTATAAGAAACATGTAACTTATGGCCAAAACAATTTTTAGGCCTGTGATTGTTGTTGCTGTCGATTTGCTCTCGGGACAGCAACAAACAAGCACGATTTTGATCAAGCATACATCATAATTTTGGAAAACTCAGTACATAAATCTTGTAGCTCTATGTCTGTGCATTTCAGAACATCCAAAATTATTAAATTTGGATAAGAAACAAAAAAGTTATGGCAAAATTCGTTTCAGCTTAAATCTTAAAGAAATTTTACTGTAATGATTTTCTTTTTCTTTTTTTTTGCCAATTTCTCACAAGATTATCATTTTCAGCTAGCAAATTTGTGAGCTTGCACTCACCTCAGCAAATTCACAAGAATTTGGGTGATTTCAAGATCAATATAAAAGCTTTTGGTGGAGAAACAACCTTCAAGAACCTGTAATAGCTAGAAGAAGACATGTAGAAGAAATAGAAAAAGTTACAGACAAGATTCATCTCAAATTCATGATTTTGATGAAATTAATTTAGTATTGGTAGTGATTACATCTTCTAATCATTATTTGGTTGATTTTATCTTTGAATTTGCAACAAATTAGAATGGAAATTGAATTTACAGGAAGGCTGCCATTTTTTTCTTCTTTTTGTCGTTTACTGTATAATTAGTTTTTGAGAAGAAGATGAAAGAAAGACTACGTACTGCATTTTTTCTTTCTCACCAAAAGCTTCCAGTAATGGGTTATGGACTTAAACCTTACCTAAAAAGCCCAAGGTAATAACACTTAGTGAATATGTTAAGTTATGTACATATTATCCTATTCTATCAATATATGTACAATCTTCTTCATTTTAAAACCAAATAAAAATATATGCTACAAATGTTTGTGAACAAAAATTTTATTTTAATAAAATAAAATTTATTTCAACTATAAAAAGTTATTTTTATCAATAAACCTTATTTTTATCAAAAACACACAATTTACACCTTTTTTATTATAAAAGCACCATTTTAATACAACAATTTATACAAAAATTGTTTTCTTATCAAATAAATTACAATAAATCATTTTAACTCTTTTCAATCATCAAAATAGTATTTTTAATCCATATTTCACTATTTTATATCAATAAATACATAATTACTACATCTTTCTCCTTTTATATTCAATAAAAGGCTAATATTGGCAATAATTACCAATATTATCACATTAACTCAATTAAAATCCAATAATTGATTATTTTCACTCCAAATTCTCAAAATAAAGTTTTAAATATTTTATTTTCATTAATTTATATTTATTTCAACAATTTAAATGTTGAAATATATCTCTTGATTAATTTATTAACTCAAATTAACAAAATTCTAATATTTTCATCTTATTTAACCAAATCTCCTAACAATCAAATTTCAAGCCCGATTTTTATTCTCAAACACATTGTTTATTTAAAATAACAATTTTTACCCAATTTATCTCCTCCATTTTATTTTATCCTCAATGTTAAACTATAACTATCATTATAATTTAATATTTCAAGTAATCACCAATACCAGGGTAGTTACACAATAAATGATACTTAATTGTATTAACTGGAAAGAAGTAGTAAATGATACTCAATGAAAACTATGAGATTGAAATAGGAAGTAAGTTAATAGTAAGTTAATGAACATTAATAATTAAACTTGGGAAACGTAAAAATTTTCCAATTAAAATTATACGACCTCAAGCATACTTTTATGATGGGTATGGATTAGCGGGTCTAGCCCAATATTTAGGTTAAATATAAATGACACAGTCATTACTATGAGTTGGAATGAGAGACCAGTAGTGTTACACATTAGTAGTCTGCCTTGTGAATGGGGTAATCAACAGTTGCGTATATATTATACTGATGGGGGACTTCTCCAATTATAGGACATGTGGGATTATAAGGTGCTGTGCAATAAGTGGCATTACCATTGAGAGGTGGACACGGATGTTGTGGATCCTAATTCGTCCTTGATAGGACTAGATGTTGTAGGCACCCTCTCAATGCATAAATATGATACGTGTAGTTGAAGTTTGGTTTTGCGTAGGTCCTCAACATAAATAGTCCAAGGACCCGAGTCCTCAATAGTTCGAGGAGCTAAGTCCTCAGTAGTTCGAGGAGCCAAGTCCTAAATAGTCCAAAGAGCCAAGTCCTCAATAGTCTGAGTATCTAAGTCCTCAACAGTTCGAAGGACCTGAGTCGTAAAAGTCCAAGGAGCCGAGTCCTCAATAGTCCGAGGAGCTAAGTCCACAGTAGTTCAAGGATCTGAGTCCTATATAGTCTAAGGAGCCAAGTTCTTAATATATAATAATCCGACGAGATGAGTCCTCGGTATAAAGTGATTAAATAAGCCTTTGGGACTGAAAGTAATACGGCTAATTAGTTGTAATGCTATTATTAGACATCAACAGGAGGTTCTCCGATTTACGCCGACAATTCGGCCTAGACACAGATTGTGGATACCTGGTGCAGTGCAATGTTACATATACTAGCGGCGAATGTATCTTGGTCCATAGGGTATTGTGTTATATATATGTGAACACACATACAAACATACGTATATAGTTATTGTATACCTTTAGTAGGTTGGGTGTGACGTACACATACACAAAGTCAAATGATTGATCTTAAATAACAGATGTAACAAGTAATGGAAAACAATTGGTATAAACTAGTGTTATGGATAATATATATAATTTACTTAATGTTAAAACAAACGTTAATAAGAGCATTAACGTTAAATAAAAGAAGATTAGGAAATAAATACTCAAAAAAGCCAACAAATATATGGTCCACCTATCGACACACTAGACTCAATAGATCGACCGCAAGCGGTTGACCGGTGAATGTACAATAGTCGACCGATAGATGGTAAGTGGTTAGGGATTTAACCAAGGTCGAATGGCCTAGATTTAAAATAATTAAATCTAACATATAGAATTGATTCGAGCGCTTATAAATTTAGGCCTAACCCCTCACTCTTCTTTTTATATTTTCTAAAGAAATAAGCAAAGCTCTACCACTGTCTTTTCTCCATAAATTCTATATAGTATATAAATTATAAAATAATATATTATACATATATAAGTGGAGAACAGTTGGAAATAAAAGCAAAGAAGAATAGGAATGAATTAATTCTGAGAAGAAAAGGTAAATTCTATATGTAAAGCTCATAACTACATTTAATTCAAATCTCTTCTTAGATCTATAATTCTAATAAATATGTACATACTTTAATACATATTTTGGTAGAAGGAAAGGGTGTCAAATAAAGGGAATGAACTTAGATCTAGTGATTTGGAAGCTTAAAGGTGAGTGGAAAATTATATACTATTTTATAATATTATATTTATGTCATTGTGAATCAATCTTTTTATGCGTAATTGTAAATTTTGAAATTGTACACTTAAATGTACATATAGACACACATACAAAATAACATAAGGCCCTTGTCTACATATTATATGAATTGTTAACATGGATTTAATGTGTATATATGTAAATCCAAAATGTACGGATGAAAGCAATCCTTAAAAGTTATGAAAATAAGTCATTGATAAGATTATATGTTAATTATAGATTTAGTTAGTTGAATGTTATAAGTTGTATAACTTGAATTAAAGCTGGTTCCTAATTTGATTGGGATTTAAGTTTATATTTTAATTCATTAGAGTGAAGGATGTTTCTATATAGTTTTTGTAAATTATCCAACTTTATAGTTATATGTATAAACGTGTGTTGTTTGAAATCACAAGGAATATACCTAAAAGAAAGAGATGTGCAAAATAAGGATGTTTACCATATTTTGTACTATCTATTTCAATAAACATAGAAAAGATAATTCCTTGTAATTCCAACATAGCACAATTCCTCTTTCAAATAAATTATTTTAAATTACATTAAGAACATTTCCTTTTAGGGAAAGAGATTATTCCAACGCATTAAAATGCAGAAATCCATAAAAGTGGAGTTAAAGGTGTTACAGTGAAATAATAATAATAAATTCAGTCATCGATTTTACACACATATATATATGATTAAAAATAAGTTAAGCAACAAATAATAAGCTCTAATTTGAATACGGAAATGAATTAAATAATTAGGAAGGGCTCAATAATCATTTTAAAATGATAAATGATACTTAATTGTATAGTTTGAAAAGAAGCAATAAATGATACTTAATTGTATTAACCGAAAAGAAGCAGTAAATGATACTCAATGAAAACCATGAGATTGAAATAAGAAGTAAGTTAATAGTAAGTTAATGAGCACTAATTATTAAACTTAGGGGATGTAATAATTTTCCTATTGAAATTATACGACCTCAAGAATACGTTTATGATGGGTATGGGCTAGTGTGTCTAGCTCAATATTTAGGTTAAGTATATATAATATAGTCATTACTATGGGTTGGAATGCAAGGTCAATAGTGTTACACAATAGAAGTCTGCCCTCTGCAAGGGGCTACCAGCACTTGTGTATACATTGTACTTCTATTGGACTTCTCCAATTATAAGACCCGTGGTTAGATAAGGTGTTGTGCAATAAGTGGCATTACCATTGAGAGGTGGACATGGATGTTGTAGACCCTAATTCATCCTTGATAGGAGTCAACGTTGCGGGCTCCCAATCAATGCATAAATAGGATACGTGTAGTCGTAATTTGGTTTTGCGTAAGTCCTCAACGTAAATAATCCAAGGAGCCGAGTCCTCAATAGTCCGAGGAGCTAAGTCCTTAGTTGTTCAATGAGCTGAGTCCTTAATAGTCCAAGGAGCCAAGTCCTCAATAGTTCGTGGAGCTAAGTCTTCAGAAGTTCAAGGAGTTGAGTCCTAAATCGTCCAAGGAGCTGAGTCCTTAATAGTCCGATTAGTTAATCCTCGGTAGTTCAAGGATCTGAGTCCTAAATAATCTAAGAAGATAGTTCTCAATATATGATAATCCAAGGAGATGAGTCCTCAATATGAAACGATTAGATAAGTCTTTAGGACAGGTCAGTAATACAGATAATTAGTTGTAATGCCATTATTATACATCAACCGAAGGTTCCTCGGTCTACGCCGGCAATTCGGCCTAGACACATATGGTGGATACCCGACATGGTGCAGAGCTACGGATACTAGCAGAGAATGTATCCTAGTCTATAAGGGACTGTGTTATATATATATATATAAACACACACACATACATATATAATTACTGTATAACTTTAGTAGGTTAGGTGTATCGTACACATACACGAAGTCAAATGATTGAGCTTAAATAATAGACGTAATACGTAATGGAAAAACAATCGGTATAAACAAGTATTATGGTAAAGTATATAATTTACTAGTCACCAAAACATTGTTCTGAACCACCTCATAATTACAACCCACATGATAAATTTACAGGGATAGGTACTGGCATAAGGTGGGAACGATAGAGGGACATATTTCCTCATGCATGTTTGGTACTGACAAGGGTACTAGATACCAGAGGTATTAGCCTTGTTCAGCATATGTATTTGTTTTATTATATTTTATTTATTCCACTGTGAATTCTTATCGATAGTCTCTAATATACTATTGTTTATTACAGGATACCAACACCAATGATTTGTACTCTAGTGGACTTGGTTTTCGATTTAGTGAAATTCGGGTCCATTAAGGTGTAAGTTGTTACATTTGGTATCAGAGCTTAGGTTAATCAATCATAAGAACTAAAATACGCTAAGTGAATGTATTGTATATATATTATATGCCGAACTCTACAAATTCCAACTATGGAAGTAGTTCCAACCAAATTTTTAAAGAATGGATAAGTCGACTATGAGTTAGAAAAGTAGAAAGAGCTAAAAATGTATGCCTATTCCAATCACCGCATGAGAAATAGGTTGAATTGAAGGGTGTTAACTTAAAAGGAGCATGAATGCGACATATAAAAGGATTTTTGAAGCTGGATGGTACTTGGTTCCACTGTTGGGCCTAGATTACCCTATGGTTGTGGATCCCCATAGGATTGCCGATTTATGATGTACGTTTGATCCAAATAATGAAAAGTAAAGAATTTATATGTTACAGATATGTGGAAGTAAGAATTGAGCCAGTTCCCGAAGGAAGGTGTGTAGTAATCACTCCAAGACGATAGTTGGATTTTTAGTATATTGTGAATGAAAATAAGTCAGAGAGTAAGTGGAAAAGAAGAAAAGTCCAAAAGAAGGGACAAATAAAACCCACTCTAAGTCCGACCCATATGAAAGAATTTAACAAAAGGTTTTGATTTTCCAAAGGATTTATTTAAACGTAGAAAACCATATTTTCGAAAGGTAAGCAAATATCAAAAATTTCGTCATATAAAAATATCTTTTTATTTAATAAAATTTTCTTGTGAGAATTTAAAAATGTTTGGATCAATTTTTTTAGCTAAAATGGGTTTCAATAAAGGTGCATTTCTTTTGAAATAAGTAGAAACTAGTGCATATATATAACTTGATAATTTTCTAATTTTCTAAATTTGAAGTTTTAAAATTGTTTTAAGGGGTGGATAATAGGAATGGTACTGATTTTAAATAGGATAAAAAGAATGAAAGTGTGCATGAGCTCAAAAAAGAAAGCAATTGGAATTTAATGAAAAGGAGACTAGAATTCAAAAACAAAGTAGTATGCGAACACACTACGATGGTCCAATAAAGAAGATAGTCAACCGATTGAAAAGCTAATAAAGAGATGTAGTTTAAATAAGAGCAGTTTAGGCAGAAGAAAGTTAAATAATATTAATTTTATGAAATATAAATAGGAACAATGTTAGAAATTTATATAAAAATATGTTGGTAATTAAAAATAATATCGGAATTAAAAAAATGGACTGTTCCCGTAAATATGTGCTATAATTGCATATTCCATTTAGAAGTCCCCATAATATGCTATTAGAGTCTCCGCTAAGGTTAAAATTGGAGATAACATGAGTAATAGGTAAATAATAGATGGAAAGTTGTCCTCGTCTACCCCATTTTTTATTGTTTAAGGTTATAAAAGATATTTTAGAAATACTTTAACACTGCATTTTTGAAAATTGATTTGGTATAAAAATTGGGTTTTTGGGAACACAAAACTTAGTAAATGATCTGAGTTAAAAACCTACCTTTTAAGAACTAAAATCTTTGTTGTGAAAAGGTTTTAAAGGAAAGGATCTTTTAAATTAAAATTGCTAACGATGACTTTTGGAACATAATCAATAAACTTGCTTCGTAAATCCTAAATATAGTTTTAAGAGTTTTAAGTTTATATTTTAAAGATAAAAGTTTTGGGTTAAGTACTTCGTGACTATAAAGTTTAATAATTTTTATAATTTTTATAAAGGATAATGAAAACCAAACCAACTTTGATATTAAGTTGATAGGTATGACTGCCTAGGTAGCAGGGGATAATAGTTACGGCTATGAAGGAAATAAATACAAATGCTCGTAGAGTAGCAACAAAGAATCCTCATAGAATATAAGGAATACTGGTATGAACCTAAGAATGTTTTATTTGGTATATGTGAAAGCCTAAAGAAGAAACTACAAAGGAATGATGAATGGTATCAAAATACACTTTTGCAAGTTTTAGATTAAAGTCGCATGAAAGATCAAGGATAAAAAAGTAAATATCAAAATTTGAGAATACTATCAAGAGGTTTATATTAAAGGAATATAGTAATAGAGGGTAATGGAACACACATAGAGGACGTTGGTAGACTCAAGGTTAAGGAAGGCAAGATAGATGGTGGAAAAGTTATCCCGCCAAGCAAATTTTCCAATAAGTTATTCTAGATGTGCATAATTTATATTTATTACCCACTTTAGTGTGGGAATGCACAGTTTATCCAATAATTGGGTTTAATAATTATGTTAATGGATATACTTTATTTATTAAAAGCCAAAAGTTAAGTTAAGATATGTGGGTTATAGTAGAATGACATACCAGAGATGTCCATCTTAATTGAAAAGAAGTGAAAGGGCCATAATATCATTAATACCAGTTGATGTTGAATGGCAGCTTTCAATAATTGTTTTTCTTAGGTTTTGGGTTGTAAACATTAGTTGTCTATGTTGTATAAAATGTGTAGGATATTATGGGAAATGTTCCTTTGTATTAGTGTGTTGGTTTTCTGGATTTTCTGCTATTAGACGGGAAAACAGTATAAAAAAGAAAATATCATGAAGGCACATAATTAATGCAAAGTAAGACTGGAAGTTTATAAAATATATTAGAAAATTTATTAAATTAGCTACTAAAAATAAATAATGCTAAGTTTCAAAAGCATTAAAATTTCAGGAAGATAAATTTTAGTGAGCGAACGACAGGAGAAAGGTTGTTGAGAAACCACGGGGCACTATCTCTACGCCTTAAAAGCTGAATTTATAAATATACTTGTGTGTTAATTGTTATTCTAAAATAAAAGAAAAGGTTTTCAAAATTAGGAAATTTATTCTGTAATAGGCTAAGGTCGATCATTAGAATTAGCCCATTGACTAAATCCCGATTGCATTGGACGTGGTTTAAATTGTTTTGGAAAGTTAAAAATAAATACTTTTGAAAATTTTGTTCAAAAATCTTTAATTTATTAAAGATATAAAATACTTTTTTAAAAGTTTTGAGAAAAATGAGTTTTTTAAAATTAAAATAAATTCCCACTATTTCAAACATTTAATAGGAAAAGATTTTGAAAAGAAAAGGTGAAAAATTCTGATTTTTGAAATGCCACATATTTAGCATAAGGAAAGCCAACGGGTTAGCAAATACGAAGTTTACTATGCAGCAGGCGTGACAGTATGTAAAACATAGAGGGTAACAATGGAAAATATATTTTATCCTTGGAATTTTAGTTTCTATGTCTTGTTGATAGTAATCAAAAATTGGTTTTTATAATAATTTTGTTTTAAAATTTTAAAATTAAATTAATTTATGCAGACTGCACTTGAAAATGTTTGAAAACAATGGAGGGTATAAGAGAAGGTTTCAAGGTAGAGCGGAATGGGTGCACAAGAGAAGGATGGAAATATGGAATTCTCCATTTAAAACCCTTTTCTAGAATAAGATTACAGATTTAGGAAAACTGGATTTTCAAAAGTTTGGATGTTAGAAATTGTGTGCTAGGATATTGGATGGTTGGGATTGGATGCAAAATTGGTTGAACCATACATCTATCGTAGAAGGATGGGAATAATTTGTGTGTGAAAACTAAGGTTTTGACTTTCAAAATTTGCATACATATAGAACTATCAGTATATATAGGTTTTCGCACCATATTTTCAAAATTGCTTTTAAGAATGAATTCATATAGAAGGCACCGATTTAGTATTATTCTGCATACATATCATATGTGTAGTGATACACCATGCACTATACACGATTGACTGCAAAATTGTTTGTACACCGATTAGATGGATAGCTTAGAATGGTTGCGGCCAATGTTACACGATTCAGTCCTTGAAGAATTTTGAAGGCAAAATTATTTTATGGAGAGAAGACTATTACACTTTATAAAATAAAATTAAATAAAAATTAAATATAATTTTTGTAAACGACATAATTCGGCTATGAAACTTATCATTATGTTCGTGGTGATTTTTTGATCAACTTTCATATATAAAGTTTTACGATCGGAATTCAAACAAAAAAGTTATTAACTTTTGAAGTTTTCAGATTGGAAATAATTCAGAACCAATTAACAAAAATAAATGTTAATAACTTAGCATTAAAATGGTCATTAAATATAAATGTCAATGTTAAACTAATTGGTTGTGTTAAATCTAATTAAACCAGGGCTGAAAAGGAAATATATAAAGATTGACATGGGTAAAAGTAATACATATTAACGTTTAAAAATAAAGAAGGCAATAAATATTATCAGCTTAATGTTAAAACAACCGATAATTATAAGTGTTAATTGACAACATTAAATCAAACTAAATCTAAGCATGGAAGGAAGTAAATGATAATTACTTAACGTTAAAACAAACGCTGATCAAAGCGTTAACGTTGAATAGAAGAAGATCAGGAAATAAATACGCAAAGAGAGAAACAAAATAAACGATCCACCGGTCGACACCCTAGGTTCAACTGGTCGACCACTAGCAAAGTCGATGGGTGAATGTAGAGCGGTCGACCGTTAGATGGTTTGCGATTAGGGATTGAACATTGGCTGAACGGCCTAGATTTAAAATAAATAAATCTAACGTATAGAATTGATTCGAGCGGCTATGAATATAGGACTAACCCCTCACTCTTTTTCTTATATTTTCTGAAATAACGAGCGAAGCTCTGCCATTATATTTTCACCCCAAATTATAGGAAGTATATAAATTATAAAATAATATTATGTATATATATAAGTGGAGGATAGTGGAAAATAAAAGAGAAGAAGAAAGGGAATGAATTTATTCTGCAAAGAAAAGGTAAATTCTAAATCTAAAGCTCATAATCATATTCATTCAAATCTCTTCTTAGATCTATAATTCTAATAAATATGTATACGCTTTAATACATATTTTGGTGAAAAGAAAGGGAGTTAAATAAGAAGAATGGCTTTAGATAGAGGTAAGTGGGAAATTATATATTTTTTATAATATTAGATTTATGTATCATTGTGAATCTGTTCCTTTTATGCCTAATTGTAAATTTTGGAACTGTAGGGTTATACACACACAACACAACACAAAAGCCTACGATTCTTGACTAAATATTTGTGAATTGTTATCTTGGATTTAATGTGTATATATGTAAATCTGGAATGTGGGTGAAGGTAGTCCCTAAAAGTTATGAAAATAAGTCATTGATAAGATTGTATGTTATCCAGGTTTAGTTAGTTGAATGTTATACATTGTATAACTTGAACTAAAGATGGTTTCTGATTTGATTAGGATTTAAGTTTATTTTTAATTAGTTGGAACGAGTGAAGTATCTATGCAATTTCTTTAAATTATCCAACTTTATAATTATATGTGTAATTGTGTGTTGTCTGAAATCATAGTGCATACACCTAAAAGAAAGAGATGTGCAAAATAAGGATGTTTATCGTATTTTGTATTGTCTATTTCAATAAGCACAAAAAAGATAATTCCTTGTAATTCCAACACATCACAATTCCTTTTTCAAATAATTTGTGGAAATTACATCGAGGACATTTCCTTTTTGGGAAAGAGATAGTTCCAACGCATTAAAATGTAGAAATCCCTAAGTAGAGTTAAGGGTGTTATAAGTGGAAATAATAACAATAATTTCCATCATTGATTAAATATACATATGAATAAAAATAAGTTAAGCAACAAATAATAAGCGCTAATTTGAATAAGGGAATGAATTGAAGAATTAAGAAGGGCTCTAAATCAAGTTAAAACGAAGTAAATTATACTTAATTGTATCATTTGAAAAGAAGCGATAAACGATCCTTAATTTGATTAGTTGGAAAGAAGTAGTAAATGATAGTCAATGACAACTATGAGATTGAAATAATAAGTAAGTTAATAGTTAGTAAATGAACACTAATAATTGAACTTGAGGCGTAATAATTTTCCAAATGAAATTATATGACCTCAAGAATACGTTTATGAGTGGTATGGATTAATGGATCTAGCCCAATATTTAGGTTATGTATAAGTGACATAGTCATTAGTATGGGTTGGAATGCGAGGTCAGTAGTATTACACGACAGAAGTCTTCTCTCTACAAGGGGCTACCAGTAGTTGTGGGACATCTCTAACTGTAAGACTCGTGGGAATATAAGGCACTGTGCAATAAGTGGCTTTACCATTGAGAGGTGGACATGGATGCAGTGGACCTTAAGTCGTCTATGATGCGAGTCTACATTGTTGGTTCCCCCTTAAAGCGTAAGTACGATATGTGTAGTCATAGTTCGATTTTGCAAAAGTCCTCAACATAAATAGTCCAATGAGTTATCCGAGGAGCCAAGTACTCAGTAGTTTGAGGAGCCGAGTCTTATATAGTCCCAGGAGCCGAGTTCTCAACATAAGATAATTCGAGGAGTTGAGTCCTTGATATGAAGTGGTTAGATAAGTCTTTGGGACAGGTTAGTAATACGGCTAATTAATTGTATTACGATTATTAGGCATCAACGGGAGGTTCCTCGGTGTATGTTGGCAATTCAGCCTAGATACAGATGGTGGATATCCGACAAGGTGCAAAGTTATAGAAAATAGCAGGGAATATTTCTTGGTCCATTGGGGACTGATATATATATATATATATATATATCTGTGTGTGTGTGTGCATTTATGTATGTATATCTATACACACACACATACATATATAGTTATTGTATACCTTGAGTATGTTGGACATATCGTACGCGTACACTAAATCAAACGACTGATCTTAAATAACAAACATAATACGTAATGGAATACAATTAGCATAACTAGTTATGACACACCCACCCTATACCTATACTACCATGAGTGTTATATAATAATATTGTCGGGTAGTACGGAGAATAAGGCGATATGGGGTACCCACTAACACTAGTACATAATAAAACAATGAATGAATAACTCACCTATCCGTACACGATCTCAGTACAAAACAATAAGCACGTATGCCTCCAGGATAGAATAATACACAATATATAATATATACTAAGAGAACACAGAGTCAGAATCACAGCGATTGTAACAGCCCGCAAATTTTGAAAATATTTTAAATGAAAATTCATTTGAAACTTTGAATATAATTATTTTAAAATTTGATAAATTTGGAAATTTAATGTAATATTTTGGGATTTGATGTGAAATGTTCTTCCAAATTTAATAAAATAAAGATTTTTCTTAAAATGCAAATTTTGGTCAACTTTGGTCAAAGTTTGACTTTCTGTGAAAATTTTAAATTTTGAATTTTGAACTTTTACTTTTTTTATGAAGATGGATTTAATTCTAACATTTTATTTGTTTTTTGTTTTGTAAAATTTTGATTTCTAGTTCTAAAAATTTACAAATTATGGCGTATTACACGAAGTTATTTTCCTATAACATTTATCTTATTTACATTTTGATTTTGGACTTGTACTATTGGTCTAGAAATTTCTTTAGTAGATGAGAAACCACATGATTGAGATGACTATATAATATCCTAGGGTTTTGCTAGACTCTTCATTTCATTTGTGCCTCCGCAGAAAGAAATTAATGCAAGTTTTTCTTCTTCCTCTTCCTCCTCAAAACCCTAGACTTCTCCTCTAAAATTTCTCCTTCCTCAAATTTCGGCCATGCTCATCACCACACCCATCTCCTCTTCCTCCAACAAAAAAAAGAAACCCTAGCCAAAACCACTTCTCCTCCTTACTTTTTCCCTTCCTCTTCAACAAATTTCGGCCTCCACTCCTCTTCTTCCCACCACAAACCCTATAGCTGAACCATCACCTCACCCTTCCCCTTGCTTTGTCTTGGCCGTGACCACCTTCTCCATAATCAATCCCTAACCCTAGTCTAGACCGAACCCAAACCCTAGCCCTAGCCGAACTTAACCCCACCCAAATCTAGCCTAGACTGAACCCAAACAAACCCTAGACCAAACCTATGTGTCCCTTGGACAAGCCCTTTCATATGTTTACCAATATAAAAAAAATTCTACTTTTATTTTCTATGCGAATTTTATCTGTTTACATATGAAATTTATTTTATTTTTCAAAGCTTTGGATTTGGATTCTCCTCCCACTCAAGCTTGTCTGTAATTGTCATGCTTGTTGTAGTCGTTGTATTGTGTTTGGAATCACTTCTCTAACCAAAGAAGGTGAGTAATCACTCTTGACAACATACTTATATTTTGGTGAATTGACGACAATTGAATTGTATGGATATGTATATGCAAGTTAGAAATTACACCTATGTTTTATTATGTTATTTCATATGATATTAAGAATGCTATGATCATATGCCATGATATGTTATTTATTTTTCTGTTTATTTCATATTTTGTTCTCACACTGCAAGTTCCTTCACTATGGCTTGAAATGATACATACCCGAATGATCTTTAGATTAAGGAAAATTGTTATGGGCTGAAATGATAGGCCTGAGCAATTTTATTTGACTTGGGATTGCGAGTTTGAAATGATATAAAACCCGGAAATTTAATAAATTGTAGATTGAAATGATATATGTCCGTATTTACTTAACCTAGGGTAGAGAATTTTATACAGACTTCGTGGTTGATTTAAAATGATTTTCTAAAAATTATTAAGTATTTTGGATTTCTATTAATGAATCTCAACTAAAACTTAATGTAATAATTTCTGTGAATTTGTTTACATGAGTTTAAATTTTTATAAGAAATAAATAGTTTGAAATGTAAATTTTGGAATCTAATTTACAGAATAAAGGTTAATTGAAATTTAATAATCCGATTTGACATAACAATGGTATTTTATTCTAACCTATAAATTGTAAGTTTTAATTCATGTAATAGTGATTAAAATTATAAATGGTTTTTTTGTGGAAAAAATGTAAGTTAAAACGTACATTTGACATGTAAGTTTTAACTAATGTAAATGGTATAACTTGGGTAATAAAAATGATAAATGTTATTTACTGAAAAGAAAATAAAGTGTAAGTTAATAACGTACTTTTAACTTAGCCTAAGGATTTCAGCTTTAAAATTTGACATTATAGTAACAAAGTTATTTAACTAAAGGTGTGGTTTCTTTAATGACCAAATAGCTAAAATTAGAGTAATATAATAGGAATGATATAATGACTATGATAAAAACTGTAAATATATGTATATTATTTGATTTTATAAACTATTGTAGTATGAAGTATTACAGTATCATTTCTGCACTGATGCGAATTCTTACAGTAACAATTCTGCACTGCTTTGATTCTTACAGTAACAATTCTGCACTGCTGCGATTTCTTACAGTAACAATTCTGCACAGCTGCGAATGCTTACAGTAACATTTATGTACTGCTACATTTTCTTAAAAGTGACATTTCCAGAATGCTACAAAATTTTCTAAAGGGTTATAGTTCCGAATGTTATGGTTCTAAAGGTTACATTTTTAAAGTGCTATGATCTCTAAATTTTTACGTTTCAAGGGGTTATAATTAAATGAAATTTGGAAGTGTTACAACTTTGGAAAAATGAATAATATTTTAAAGAATAATGATATTGGATTTATGAGGTTTTGAAATGAATATGTTTGATATGAAATATAAACCATTTGAAATTGAAATAACCATGGGTTATAATAACGTTTGGTTGTTAAAGAGACCGGGATCAGATATGGGCATACTCTCTGTCGATACCGAAAACCACTTTTACAACTGTGTACGTGGTGGAGATTCCAGAATGAAGTAGGATGGTGGCGAGGATCCTAAAGGTATACATACGCGGACCTAACTCCCGTGAGTTAGCATAAGGTGGCTAAAACAGGAGCAATTGACGGGCCAAGTGAGGCAGCTCCTCCGATCGGACACACTTCATCGTTAGCCATTCTATTACATTGTGATTGATTTGGTGCGCACCTTTGATTCGGGAGTGTGGATCGAGTTGGGCGGTAGTTACGGCTATGCGTTACCAACAGTCCGGATGTGTAATTGGTATATCTACCCTATCATTGCCTAGTTGTGCCGTGTCACCTACCCTAGCGCGCCTTCTACGAGTTTGTTTTGTACCATACCTATAGAGTGCCCTCCGACGACGTCCAGTACGGGCGAGATTATGGTGCTGTATAGACTATGGGAATATATAAAATGTGTTAAGGGGGAAATGGGTAACGCATTAACACTATTTTAACAGTTTACTTTACTTTAGACATTATTATAATAGCGTATATTACTACATAGTAGATAGTTTAACGGATCATTAAAGGATGGGCGATCCTAAGCATCCTTTAAGTTACTGCTGCATTTCCTTTGCAGTTCACTTGAGTTGATTTACATTTTATAAGAATGTATCCTGACTCGAGTGTTTTGTGTTTTGCTATACGCTCGGGTCAGCCTGAGTTTCACAGCTTTGGATTCATCTTTTTGGAGCTAGAGATCCGCCGGAGATTTAGCTGTCTACCTGATATTTCCATCCCAGTTATTTCCACTCAGCTTTTGCTTTTGTAGTAGAGAACTTATGTATCTAAACTTTCCGTTGTATTTGTGTTCAGACTTGGGTATTACGTATTAGTTTGAGACTATGTATCTAGGAGCTTCAAGAACTCCTATGTTTATTTATTCCGCTGTGAGTTATTCTAATATTCCGTGTCTGTGATTCTGTGATTGATTTTATTTGCCCTAAATTTTATTAACAATCTGTTGTTTTGAATTATTCAAGTCTGACATGTGTGGTTTTATTGTCAATTTGAATGGTCCAAAACGGCGGGACGCTACAGTTGGTATTGGAGCGAGGTTTTAGGCACACCTTAGCCTACGGGGCAAAAACTCATTAGAGATAGGGTAGAAATACCCTAGAATGAGTAAAATCAATCTTAGAATCATTCTTTGCGAGAGAACGTATTCTCAAGTATAAAATGGTTTTTAAATGGTTTTCAAATGATTTTTCAGGGATTATTTTGGATATAAAATTTTCTTATTTCAAAATCAAATTCCTTTTCTTAGAATTTCCCTTCTTTTCGAATCCACCTTGTTTAATAGAATTCTTTGATTAGGATTTCCATTCTAGTTGAATCTTGTCTTTTGTCTTTCTCCTCTATCTTGGTCTTAAAATAAATTTCATTCCTGAATTTCCGGGATGAATTGTATGAATGCCAGAGGTCAGGGTCGTGGTGTTGCCCCAGTTCCAGCACTAGTTGCACCCATTAGGTTTACCATTCTCTGTAAGGAGTTTACTCAGCTAGGTGGTACTAAGTTTACGGGATCAGAAACCATCATTGAGGCTCAGCAGTGGGTCAGGAGTTTGGAAAGGATTTTCGCTGGTTTGGAGATCACCGACGCTCAGAAGCGTCAGTTAGCAGCTTGGCAGTTATAGGAGGCAGCCATGGATTAGTGGGAGTCAGTTACAGCCAACACTATTCAGGCGGATATTTCTTGGGAACAGTTTCGGGAGGCTTTTGTGCCGAAGTGGATGCCAGAAGCTGGGAAGTCTCAGCTATACATGGAGTTTATGGATCTTAAGCAAAGGGATATGTCATTTTCTGAGTATGAGCGGAAGTTCAATGAACTTTCCAAGTTTGGACCAAACTTGTTTGATACCCCTCTTAAGAGGAATGAGAAGTATATAGCTGGAGCTAGCCCAGAGTTTTATGATCGTCTGATTTCTCATGTGCACAACCCTTTTACTGGATTGATGGATATGTCCATTAGATATGAGAACCCCACTTCTAAGGAAGCATCTGTTGCTCGTGCACCTTCATCTCAGCCTTCTTCTGGCAACTCTTAGAAGAGGAAGTCTAATTTCCATCGACAGAAGAAGAATTGGCTTAAGAATCCAGGTTTAGGATCTTCTTCTCCCTGGAGGCAGCCTATTGATCTTTCTTCCATCACTTGCTTCAAGTGCGATCAGAAGGGTCACTATGCCAACAGTTGTCCAGCACCTGCCATTGCCGCCATTCCTCCACCTCAAAATACTAGGAACAACCTCTGCCATGTCTGTTTGCAACCTGGCCATTTCAAGAATGATTGTCCCTTGTATCAGAAGGGCAAGACATCTGGAGTCTTTGCCATGACTTCTTCCACTCGTGCTCCGCCTACTCCACCTGCTCTTAGTGATACCCAAGGTACTCTCCAGGGCACCTTTACTTTGTTTAATTTTCCTGTTCGTGTTTTATTTGGTACTGGAGCTTCCCATAGTTTCATTTATGTGGATCTTTGTGATAAGTTTGAGCATATCTTTTCGCCTGTGTATGCAATTGTACCTTTGTGTGATTCTAATCCTATTGGTGGTCCCGTGAACCTTAGTAGGATTTGTAAAAAGGCAAAACTCTTCTTTTCCGACCATCGCTTTTCTCCTGATTTCTATGTTCTTGGTTTCGATGCTTTTGACATATTGCATGGAGGAGATTGGCTGAAGATGCATGAAGTTGTTATCTCTTGTAAAACCCAGACTGTTTCTCTTATTGATGATTTTAGAAACCCTTTGGTGATTCAGTGCCATATGCCTCAGGAGTATGCAGGCAGTTTTATCTATTCTCTTGATTCATCCCTTAGTGATCTTGATTCTACTCCTATGGTCAAACTCTACCTCGATGTATTTGGTGAAGTCACTTATTTACCTCCTAAACGGGAAATCGAATTTCGTATTGATCTTATTCCTGGAGCTTGACCTAGAGTTCTTCCTCCCAGAAGGATGGCACACCGCGAGAAGGTTGAGTTGAGGAAGCAAATTGAAGACTTCTTCTCCAAAGGTTTGATCAGACCTAGTCATTCCGAATGGGGAGCAGCGGTGGTTTTTGTCACTAAGTCTGATGGTTCTTTGAGGATGTGTGTTGATTATAGGGAGCTGAATAAGCTCACTATGAAAAACAGATATCCAATGTCTCGTATTAATGATATGTTGGATCAGCTTTATGGAACTATTGTATTCTCTTAGCTCGATCTTGCCACCGGTTTCCACCAGCACAGAATTGCCGAGGAAAGTATTCCCAAAGCTGCTTTCCGTTTTAAGGATGGTTTCTTTGAATGGTTAGTTATGCCTTTTGGTTTGACTAGTGCCCCAGCTTTCTTTGTTGACCTTATGAATCGTGTCCTTTGTGATGTTCTTAATAAGTTTGTTCTAGTCTTCGTCGACGATATTCTTGTTTTCTCTAAGTCAGAGGAGGAGCATGAATCTCATTTGAGCTTTTTTCAGGGAACTCTCAGGAGTTATCAGTTGAAGGCTAAATTCTTGAAATGCCATTTCTGGAAAGATGAAGTCCGATTTCTTGGACATATTGTTTCTGGTAATGGAGTTTATGTTGATCCAGTTAAGATCACTGCGATCAATGTCAGTCTATCTTCTCTTCTTTCCTTTGTACATTAATTATTCTATCTTGTTCTCGGTTCTTATTCCCCCTATTCTATTTTAGAATTAGGAAACTCCTAGGACTCCATCTGATATCCGTAGTTTTCTATGCCTTGTCGGTTATTATCGGAGATTCATTGAGAATTTTGCTCGGGTTGCTGCACCTCTCACCGCTCTAACTCGTAAGAATGCTAAGTTTAGATGGAACGATAAGTGTAAAGCTGCAATCAATGAGTTGAAGTGCAAGCTTACTTCCGCGCTAGTTCTTACCGTTCCTAATGGAAATGAGGGATTAATGGTATACATTGATGCCAGTCGTGAAGGTTTGGGAGCTATACTGATGCAGGATGGGAAGGTTGTCGCTTATGCCAATCGTCAATTGAAGACTCATGAAGCCAATTATGCAGCCTATGATTTGGAATTGCTTACCGTAGTTTTTGCTTTGAAGCTTTGGAGACATCATCTTTTGGGAACTAAGTTTGAGCACTTTACGGATCATCGGTCTTTGAAGTATATTTCACCCAGAAGGATTTAAATCATAGACAAGTTAGATGGCTTGAGTTTCTAGCTTCTTATGACCTCGACATCAACTATACCCCCGGGAAAGCTAATGTTGTAGTCGATGCCTTGAGTCGGAAGAAGGCGATGTTGTGTCAGCTTTTTGTTTCTTCTCCTCTTATGGATCGTATTATTGCTAAGCAGGATGAGGATAAGATGCTTAGGCTTATTAAGGAGAATGTTCATAGCAGGATTGGTGGTAGTAGCCAAGATGGAAGTGGAGCTTAGATCAATGATAGAGGGATTTTGAGGATTAATAAATCGGATTTGTGTCCTGAATGTCGATGGATTGAGGCAAGAGTTACTTCGGGAAAATCATCGATCCAGACTTCCTATTCATCCAGTTGTAACGAAGATGTATCAGGATATGAAGAAGCTGTATTGGTGGGGTGGTATGAAGCGTGATATCTCCCTTTTTTAGTAGATGTGCGACTTGTCAGCAGGTTAAGGCTGATCATCAGAAGACCGCTGGATTATTGCAACCCCTTGAGATTCCCAATTGGAAATGGGAACATGTTTCTATGGATTTTATTGATGGATTACCGAGAACTAAAAGAGGTAATGAGAGTATTTGGGTAGTTGTGGATAGATTGACCAAGTCAGCTCATTTCATTCCGATCAGATCTAAACGTTCTTCTTCGAGTTTGGCTGAGATATATATGAGAGAGATTGTTCGTCTTCATGGTGTTCCTGATAGTATTGTTTGTGATAGAGATCCCATCTTTACCAGTCAGTTTTGGAAAGCTTTTCAGGAATCTTTAGGTACTTGTCTGAATCTGAGCACTGCTTACCATCCACAGACCGACGGTCAAACGGAAAGAGTGAATGAGACTCTGGAAGATCTTCTTCATGCCCATGTCCTTGATTATGGAGGATCATGGGAAGATCATCTCCATCTCATTGAATTCACCTATAACAATAGTTATCAGGTATAATCTCAAATATCTGTTTAAGGTTGTCTTAAACATTTATCTATCTTATCCCATTTTTTGAATTCAGGCTAGTATCGCAATGGCTCCATTTGCTGCTCTTTATGGATGCCCTTGCAAATCTCCATCTTGCTGGATTGAATCTGGTAATCGTTTGGTTCTTGGTCCTGATATGATTCTAGAAGCATCTAAGAAGGTTGAGGAGATTAGGAGAAAGACGAGGATTGCTCAGGATAGACAGAAGAAGTATGCTGACAGTCGTAGGAGGAATTTAGAATTTTCTGTTGGTGATCAGGTTTTCCTTAAGGTCTCTCCATTAAGAAATGTGATTTGTTTTGGTCGGAGAGGGAAGCTCGCTCCTAGGTTTATTGGTCCTTTTCGCATCTTAGAGAGAGTTGGTTCCTTAGCTTACCGTTTGGATTTGCCTGAGAAGATTTCTGGAGTGCATAATGTATTCCATGTTTCACATCTTCGTCGGTATCTTCATGATCCATCTTTGATTGTCCAGCCTTCTGCTCATGAGAGTTTGGATGTTGATCCGAACCTTACTGTTGAGAGGAAGCCACTTCGTATTATCGATAGAGGTACGAAGCAGCTACGAAGAAAATCCGTCAACCTAGTCAAAGTGCATTGGAGCACTGATGATCGGGACTGTACTTGGGAAACGGAGGAGAGCATTCGTTCTTCAAATCCGGAATTTTTTGTTCCAGGTACTATTCATTATCCTACCTTATCCTTTTTTATTTTTTGGGTCTCGTTCCTTTTTGAGGACGAAAAGTTTTGAGTGGGGGAGAGTGTAACAACCCGCAAATTTTGAAAATATTTTAAATGAAAATTCATTTGAAACTTTGAATATAATTATTTTAAAATTTGATAAATTTGGAAATTTAATGTAATATTTTGGGATTTGATATGAGATATTCTTCCAAATTTAAAAAAATAAAGATTTTTCTTAAAATGCAAATTTCGGTCAACTTTGGTCAAAGTTTGACTTTCTGTGAAAATTTTAAAATTTGAATTTTGAACTTTTACTTTTTTTATGAAGATGGATTTAATTCTAACATTTTCTTTGTTTTTCGTTTTGTAAAATTTTCATTTCCACTTCTCAAAATTTACAAATTTTGGCGTATTACACGTAGTTATTTTCCTATAACATTTATCTTATTTACATTTTGATTTTGGGCTTGTACTATTGGGCTAGAAATTTCTTTAGTAGATGAGAAGCCACATGATTGAGATGACTATATAATATCCTAGGGTTTTGCTAGACTCTTCATTTTCATTTGTGCCTCCGTAGAAAGAAATTAATGTAAGTTTTTCTTCTTCCTCTTCCTCCTCAAAACCCTAGACTTCTCCTCTAAAATTTCACCTTCCTCCTTCCTCAAATTTTGGCCATGCTCATCACCACACCCATCTCCTCTTCCTCCAACAAAAAAAAGAAACCCTAGCCAAAACCACTTCTCCTCCTTCCTTTTTCCCTTCCTCTTCAACAAATTTCGGCCTCCACTCCTCTTCTTCCCACCACAAACCCTATAGCCGAACCATCACCTTACCCTTCCCCTTGCTTTGCCTTGGCCGTGACCATCTTCTCCACAACCAAACCCTAACCCTAGCCTAGACCGAACCCAAACCCTAACCCGAGCCCTAGCCGAACCAAACTCCACCCAAATCTAGCCTAGACCGAACCCAAACAAACCTTATACCAAACTTATGTGTCCCTTTGACAAGCCCTTTCATATGTTTACCAATATAAAAAAAAGTCTACTTTTATTTTCTATGCGAATTCTATTTGTTTACATATGAATTTTTTTTCTTCAAAGCTTTGGATTTGGATTCTCCTCCCACTCAAGCTTGTCCGTAATTGTTGTGCTTGTTGTAGTCGTTATGTTGTGTTTGGAACCACTTCTCTAACCAAAGAAGGTGAGTAATCACTCTTGACAACATACTTATATTTTGGTGAATTGACGAAAATTGAATTGTATGGATATGTATATGCAAGTTAGAAATTTCACCTATGTTTTATTATGTTATTTCTTATGATATTAAGCCTGTTGTGATCATATGGCATGATATGTTATTTATTGTTCTGTTTATTTCATATTCTGTTCTCACACTGCAAGTTCCTTCACTATGGCTGGAAATGATACATACCCGAATGATCTTTAGATTAAGAAAAATTGTTATGGGCTGAAATGATAGGCCTGAGCAATTTTATTTGACTTGGGATTGTGGGTTTGAAATGATATAAATTTTGGAAATTTAATAAATTGCGGATTGAAATGATATATGTTCGTATTTACTTGACCCTAGGGTAGAGAATTTTATACAGACTCCGTGGTTGATTTAAAATTATTTTCTAAAAATTATTAAGTATTTTTGATTTCTATTTATGAATCTCAACTAAAATTTAATGTAATAATTTCTGTGAATTTGTTTACATGAGTTAAAATTTTTATAAGAAATAAATAGTTGGAAATGTAAATTTTAGAATCTAATTTACAGAATAAAGTTTAATTGAAATTTAATAATCCGATTTGACTTAATAATGGTATTTTATTCTAACCTATAAATTGTAAGTTTTAATTCATGTAATAGTGATTAAAATGATAAGTGGTTTTTTTTGGGGAAAAATAATGTAAGTTAAAACGTACAGTTGACATGTAAGTTTTAACTAATGTAAATGGTATAACTAGGGTAATAAAATTGATAAATGTTATTTACTGAAAAGAAAATAAAGTGTACGTTAATAACGTACTTTTAACTTAGCCTAAGGA
The DNA here is from genome assembly GCA_030737815.1 of Allium fistulosum. Lineage (NCBI taxonomy): Eukaryota > Viridiplantae > Streptophyta > Magnoliopsida > Asparagales > Amaryllidaceae > Allium > Allium fistulosum. Next base: position 1,338,110,100 of record CM060901.1, on the reverse strand, counting down.
TGTCAGCTTTAAATTTTGACATTATAGTAACAAAGTTATTTTACTAAAGGTGTGGTTTCTTTAATGACCAAATAGCTAAAATTAGAGTAATATAATAGGAATGATATAATGACTATGATAAAAACTGTAAATATATGTATATTATTTGATTTTATAAACTATTGTAGTAGGAAATATTGAAGTAACATTTCTGCACTGCTGCGAATTCTTACAGTAACAATTCTGCACTGCAGTGATTCTTACAGTAACAATTCTACACTGCATCGATTGCTTACAGTAACATTTCTGTATTGCTGCGTTTTCTTAAAAGTGACATTTCCAGAATGCTACAAAATTTTCTAAAGGGTTATAGTTCCGAATGTTTTGGTTCTAAAGTGTGACGACCCGGAATTTTTGTATATTTGAAATGTGAATATTTAAGTTATTTTAAATATTCGAAGGTTAAATTTTAACTTTAATTTCAAATATACAGTATTTATTTGGATAATTAATTATTAAATTTAATTATCGGGATTGGGTAAAATATGGAATCTCGATTTTAAGCCTGTTAAAAATAGTTCAAAGATTCAGAAAATTTATATTGTTAATACTGAAGATGATATAACTTTTAAAATGGAATTTTAAAGAGTTTTGTTCAGTTTTAAAAATATATCGTTGAAATTGAATTTAAAAATAGCCGTCCGAGGCACAGTCTCGGAATGCGACGAAACCAGTTCCATTGAATCCGTAATATTGTATTATTATTGGATTTAAATTTTCGTAGTGTTTGGGGTGGTTGTGTAAGCGTACGTTATAAAAACGCGTTGGAAATTAAATTGGTAATAACTGATTTAGGATTTAAATACAATAATTCGACTGGTCAAATTCTTCTCTCATCAGCATTTAAAATATCTTCCTTCACATCGTAGACCTACAGCCGATTTCCTTTCATATCCGTGTTTCTTCTTTTTATAACAACACGCAATCTTCTCTGCAATCGTCCAACGCAAGCAGTTCAAACAAGGAGAAGTAATCAAAGCCGAGCCTTCTGGATCACTGTCTCTCCACACGTGTTCAACTGGGTTAACACGCGTCCTCTAAAAAAATCACGCCTTCGAAACGAAGGAAGAAAACAGACTTCCTTTATTTATTTTTTTAAACGAAAACATCTTCGTTCTTCCTTCTCTTCAATTCAGAGAACAATTCAAAATCCCTTCTCATTCTAAATTAAATACGAATTGAAATAAATGGCAGCTGCTCTCTTCCTCTTCAATTCACGAGCCTACTTCCCTTCATTTCAAATTCGAGCCCATTAAGCTCGTTCTTCCCACACTCTCCCCGTCAAGCGTCGACCAATTTCGATTTCGAGCTGTGGCCTAGGGTTTGGGAATCGAGGAAAGCGAAGGGCGGCGCTGTTATTTCGAGCGTCTGGTGGCATCGCGATCGAGTTCGACTCGAGTTCATTGGGGTTTTCAAGCATGCGAGGGGCTGCTGTGGCAACTTCGTTCGATCGTGATGGAGTATCGTGGGGCGGCGACCATTGTCGTGTGTTCGAGTCTAGGGTTTGGCGATGGAGTGTGCGTGTATAGCTGGGAAGAGGTAGGGTTCGACGGCTCGAGATCTGAAGCTTGACGAAGAGGAGAGGGAGTCCGTCATCGACGCAGTGGGACTGGGCAGCGAGGTACCTACGTTTTACCTAATTTAATTTCATAAATGAATAAATGTATAAGTGAAATTTTATTTTACAATAAAGAAAATTTTAAACAGTTATGTTTATTTTATTTTAATTAATACATGTATATAGGTTTGAAAGGGAAATTTATTCTTATTCAAAATTTAATATATATATATGTATAAGGGTTATATAGGAATTTAACCGTGTAAATTTGATCTATCTAAACCATTTTGTTACTAAAGATTTAATAAAAGGAAATCAGTTCAAAATTTCCTTAAATTATTAAACGGTAATCAAGAGTTCGATTTATATTTTGAATACTAATAAATAATATAAATGTTCATTCAAGGTCAAAAATCGGAAAACCAAGGCAACAATGAAGTGGATTGCAAATAAAAGCAAAGGTGAGTTAATCTCACTCAGTTAGATTTAAATTTAAATGGCTAAATTTAAATAATTGATTGGATGATTGCAATGATTGATGTGCTATACTATATATAGTAGTATATATAGCAATATATACATATTGGCATATGTATATATTTGAGTTGTTGATATTCCCGCATTTATATAGCGGATGAGACCCTATGCGCCGCATAATAGCGGATGATTTATACAAATCCCATATACCGCGATATTCCACTTTGAAGTGGAATTGGTATTGTGCTAACGTTTGTGGATGCAGGGAAACAGGTTGGAGGGATCCAACTGGATTCCTCAAAATTATTTAGATTATTTGATATTCTGTTCTATGAATATTGATATCCTGTGATGATTTTATTGATGATTGAAATATTGGATGATATGGTTGGATTGAATATTTCAATAAAAGGAGTTATCAAAATATATTGAATTGGATTTTGAAAGAAATAAAAGAGTAAATTTTATGTAAATAATTCAAGTGAATTGGAATAAGGGAATTTCGAAATAACAAGGGAAATATTAACTTTAAACTAAAGTGATATTAAATTTAAAGAATAAAGGATTTATTTTGAATGTAAGGATTAAATTTAATTAAAGGCTAAAGAAGGAATTTTGGAAGTTTAAAATTGGTATTTTCAGTTAAAAAGGGTTTTAACTCAAATAAAGGAATAAATCTAAAAGTTAATGTATTTTGAAATAAATGAAGTAGTAAAGGAAATTTATTTCAAAGTAAAGTAAAGTAAATTGGAAAATCAATTGGAAATTGATTTAGTTATTTAAAATTGGAATTTTAAAAAGAGAAGTGAGATTTTGGAGATATAAACTGGGTTTATAAAGTAAAATAAAATATCAGTGGATATTTGAATATAAATTCAAGATGGGAATTTATAAAAGGAATATGAATTGGTTTAAAAATAAATGTTGATTTATTATTAAAAGATGTGAAGAGAAGTGTATTTATCTGGATAGCCAAGTATGTTTTTTTCAAAGCAATTTTAAATATAAGTTAAAAGTTTTAAGTATGTTTTGAAAAGCATGTTTTAGAAAATTTATTATTTCTAAATGTTAATTTTCAAAGTAGGTATATTTTAAAAATCTATTATTGTAGTAATTATATAAAAGTGATTTGCTATTCTGTTTTTAAAAAGAGAAATTTAGTTTATATTTATAAAGTGGTTTAATTTAAAGTATATATTTTTAATAAAGTATTAAAGTAGTTTGATTTCAATGTTAAAAAATATATTTTAAAATAAAGTGTTTTTAAATTATTTTAAAAATCTAAAAGTGTTTTGTACTTGGTGTTTCAGAGAAATAAATATTTGGAAATGTATTCCGTAAGCGGAAAATTGTTTGAAATTGTTTTCAAAAGGAGTTTGAAAATTTGGAAATATATCTTGGAAAGATATTTGGGTAAATAAATAAATGTGGGAAATTATTTATTGTGTGATGGTTGCTTGTGGATGTTAATTGATAGTTAAATAACCGACTATCAATATTGGCCAATGCGCTGATCGTTTCGAAGAGACCGGGATCGAGTTTCCGTATACCGGGATTCTAGGTCTGGAGACTCGAATACCACTTCGATTCGGTTTGTACGTTTCGTGTAACGTGTTCAGAGTCGAAGATGGAGCAGTGAAGTGCAAGGGCTAGTCGCTACTAATCCTGAGGATATTTCCAAATGGATGTAGTAGGAGTAGTGCCTTCGGTTCCGTTCAAACCCAGGACGGACTGGTATGGACGAATGCTTGCGAAACATCGTCAGGGACGATGGGCATTCTAAGGGATATGTTCTCTAAAAGGTATCGTTTAGCCTCGAACCTCATCAACCGGGAATGACTGAAAATCAGGGGTTATGCAGCAAGGCTTCGTGGGTAGCTCCCACTGGAGGGTAAGGTCATCCCTGTCTAGATGTCCCTTTTTATTTCGGCTTAGTGGTGCGGTTGCTGATCCCAACCGTGGGGTGATTTTATTCGGGATCATCCAGTAAGGGATGGTTCCGGCCTTGTGTTGCAGAGGAGCGGGCGTACTCCTCGGTACTGTGATCTAGGCCACGTACTGTGATAGGTGGTACCCCAGTGCCTAGTCATTCGTTGGAAATCCATTCTTCCTACGTGCCTGTACGATTTTGATTGTGCCCAACTATTGCTGAAACGTGAGATGCAAGCATTTCAGCTAGATTCTAGTTTACTTTCTGTAGACACTATTATAATATCAGAGGATTTTGATATAAAGTGTTTAGCTATCGTAAGGTAAAAACCCGACATGTTTATTTGTGGCGTGGTCTTACGAGATGCTTTTGTTTTCAAAGGATTTTGAAACTTTAATAATCAATTTGAGTGTGATTTTCTCACGCTGGTTTTCCAGACTGACTCGGGTATTGTTTTATATGATGCTCGGGTCAGACCGAGTATTATAGGTTACAGGATATGATGATATGGAGCTCAGGAGACGAGCTGGATGACGATACGTACTCTCGTACTTGCTATTATTTTTCCGCTGTGTATTCAGTTGTATGATATTGATGTGATGTACTCTGATGATGTATTTGGATGTATATATATATATACAGATACAGTTTGATTTGTGTAAAGATCTGTTGATATATATTATATTTTATTCCGCTGCGTATGTGAGATTCTGCTGTTGTTTTCTATTTTTCTTCTTCTACCTCTTCTTCTTAACTAAAATAGTCCGGTTTTTCGTGTTAGAAAAACCCGGGTTGTTACACTTGGTATCAGAGCTTAGGCTAGCGATAACCTTGGCCCTGGTGGGAATTTTGAGAGTATTAATAGATATGAGCGCGTATTTGTTAGTGAATATAAAATGGTTTTATATTGTGTTGGTTGGTTTATTGAGTGGCATATGAACCTTCGTCGGCACAGTCTGTACAACTGTATCGAAGGGGTTTCTAAACACTTGAATAGAACAGTTCGACACAATATTGTTTTAAATAGGGTGAATGAAATAATTTTGCCCAAATTATTTTGTATATAAAAGAAATAATTATTTGAAATTTATTATAGTTATATATTAGGATGCTTGGTTGTTAGAAAATGACCATAATGAGTTAGTCTCATTATTAAGTAGAAATTGAAAACTTATAACCTAAGTTGAAGAATAAATTTATATAACAAAATGGAATTTGAGAATGTAGATTATAAATGCAATTTATAAATTGAAATAAACTTTATATACAAATGTGAATTACAAATGTGATTTATAATCAAATGAGATTAATTCATAAACAAATGAAAATTTGTAAATGTAAATTGTAAATGTGACTTATAACTTGAAATAAAATGTGATAGAATTCCAGAGAAATGTTTAGATATAAAAATTGGATGGATTTTGAATTTGAAGTTTTGGGAAAGGTTTAAATTTCTTTGGATTTAAAAATAGTTTTTAAAGGTTTTGGGGAAATAATGGTGACATTATTTCATGAATATTTTTGAAATTGAATTGAAATCTGGTGGGATTTGGGATTTAAAAATGTTTGAAATGTTTAGAGTGATAAAAGCATTAAATTCTCTTTCGGTCGCTGGAAAATAATTTCGGTGATGACTGCAGCATCATCGATGTCTATTTTCGAGTTTCCAAAGAGAAATTGCTACCAAACTGTTTTAAATTGGAAATGATTGTGAACTGGGTTGGTTTTGAAATTCAAAGGGAAAATTGTTCGATAAAGGCAGATTGTTTTGGAAATTTGGATTTGATGTGATATACCAGATGTGTATGAGTTATTTATGGATTCAAAATGGTTTTGAAATAAAATCGGGCAATTGAATTCTGGAAATTCTATTTAAAATTTAAATGTGAAAATTTAAATGAATCAACAATATAAAGTATAGAATGAAGTTGATTGAAATAAGAAAGGGATGAAAGTTAAATTCTGGGATTATAATTATGAGATGAAATTAACTCAATGAGTAATATAAGCTGGTAGATAAAAGAGTTAGAGAACTTGAAGGTGAATGAATTGTAAAACTTGTATAAAATTGTATCCTAGAATTAAAATTTAATTCGAGTATATGAAGGTGAATAAAATATATTTGAATTTAACTTAAGATAAGTTAAATAAAAAATTGAGAATTGGAATTGAATTAAATGTAAATAAGTTGAAGTCGAATTGAATTGGATATAAAGGTAATGTAGAATGCTTATAATTGTGTAAAGAAATTCATATTCTTAAGTTCTTAAGTATAATAATTTGAAATTTGATTTGAAATTGGAAATGGACTTAAATGAATAGTCCTAGATCTTAAGTAAGTAAGTTGAAACTTATGAATAGAAATGAAATTGTAATTATCAAATGGAAACGACTAAGATGAGCAATCTTAATTTTTAAATAAATCCAAACTTGAATTATAAAATAAATTGAACTTAAGAAAATTAAGTGAAGTGATATTTGGAATTAAAAGGCAAGTATTTAATTTTAACCAGCAAAGGAACTAATTAGATAATAAATTAGTTAATGAAATTGAATTGTGAATTAATGAAATTGGATTAAAATAGTAATGGTTTGGATTTCGAATGAAATCCAAATAAGTGAAAATAAATTGGAAATGACCTGGTTATTAATAAAATAATTCCAGATGAATTGAGTATGAAATTTGATTAAATAAGAATCAAATGAAAGATGGAAATAAAACTTAAAAGGGTTGGTTAAAGGGAAAATAAACTTGAGTTATTGACTTAAGTAAATGTTGAATGGAAACTGAACTCAACAGAAGAGTGGTTTTAAATAAGTTGAGAAATAGTTATTGAATGAATTAACTTGGATTGTGTTCGAGCTAAATAAAATTCAATATTCAAAAGTTGGAGATGAATTGAATTTAAGAAAATTATTAGAAATGGAAATCTGAATGAAAATGTGGAATAAGTATTTATATTGGAAATGAAGTAGTAAATAAATATAAGAAAATTTATATAAACTTAAGAATTGAAGGATGAAATTCTTAAAAAAAAAAAATTTGTATTGGGAATATACTTAGTAATTTTGGATTGGAAAAAAATATATACTAAGTGAATAGTTGAATGAAGACTAAAACTGAAGTTTTGAAATGGGATAGTTGTGAATAAGGGGATAACAATCAAAAGGAATGTGAATAAAAGAAAATTGATATAATTGGTAATCAATTGGGCTAATTACGTAAGGTGTACGTATATTATTTATTCGCATAGCTATTTGATCCGGATTCGAACACAGAATTTCGAGATAGTTTTATCGATCCGAATCAGGATTTTTCACTCGATTTTCAACGGCGAACCTGGATATGGATTGTTGATTGATTCTGGATATTCTCTATCATAGTTTGTGGCTATGCAAGGAGAATGACGGTTTCTAATCAAGAAACCAGATCTGAGTCCGCACTAGGAAGTCGGGTGGACGATACTAGTTCGGAAGTGGAATTGTGTGATCGATTGAGTGATCGAATGTGATATTGCGTACGGATGATATATGTGCATCGTACGGGCTTAAGTTAAGTAAATATTGGAAATTTGTAAAGAAGTCGATAAAATGACTTTGGAATTGTGAGTGGATATTATTGTTTAGTAGGATATACAGGTGTATAAAAGCAATGGATAATTGGGATTTTTGATTTAGAAGATAAAATCTAATGGCCCGACAAAAAGGTATGTATTTGAATTTCTATATGAAATTTGATTGGGTTTTGGATCCAGCCACTTGGCTTTTTGTTTTCTTTTTGAGATTGGGAGGCCGTAGAGCCATTTTGTAGTAGTACCGAGCTAGCCGCGCAAAGGAGACGCTGGCGAAATTTTTCGGAAATTTAGGGAGTTAGAAAAATTTTGGAAAATTTTGATAAATTAAAATTTGAATTCAAATTTAAATTTGAATGGATAAGTAGGTGGTATGGGTTGAACTTATGAATAAGTTTGGGAAGTTAAAGATGATTAGTGTATCATTAATAAAAGATTGTTATGGAAAGTTGTTAAAACTATTTGGATTGGGAAAAAGAACGGGTATCGAATCATTTCTCTTAACTGGTAATTTCGGGGACGAAATTCTTTTAAGGGGGGAGGAATGTGACGACCCGGAATTTTTGTATATTTGAAATGTGAATATTTAAGTTATTTTAAATATTCGAAGGTTAAATTTTAACTTTAATTTCAAATATACAGTATTTATTTGGATAATTAATTATTAAATTTAATTATCGGGATTGGGTAAAATATGGAATCTCGATTTTAAGCCTGTTAAAAATAGTTCAAAGATTCAGAAAATTTATATTGTTAATACTGAAGATGATATAACTTTTAAAATGGAATTTTAAAGAGTTTTGTTCAGTTTTAAAAATATATCGTTGAAATTGAATTTAAAAATAGCCGTCCGAGGCACAGTCTCGGAATGCGACGAAACCAGTTCCATTGAATCCGTAATATTGTATTATTATTGGATTTAAATTTTCGTAGTGTTTGGGGTGGTTGTGTAAGCGTACGTTATAAAAACGCGTTGGAAATTAAATTGGTAATAACTGATTTAGGATTTAAATACAATAATTCGACTGGTCAAATTCTTCTCTCATCAGCATTTAAAATATCTTCCTTCACATCGTAGACCTACAGCCGATTTCCTTTCATATCCGTGTTTCTTCTTTTTATAACAACACGCAATCTTCTCTGCAATCGTCCAACGCAAGCAGTTCAAACAAGGAGAAGTAATCAAAGCCGAGCCTTCTGGATCACTGTCTCTCCACACGTGTTCAACTGGGTTAACACGCGTCCTCTAAAAAAATCACGCCTTCGAAACGAAGGAAGAAAACAGACTTCCTTTATTTATTTTTTTAAACGAAAACATCTTCGTTCTTCCTTCTCTTCAATTCAGAGAACAATTCAAAATCCCTTCTCATTCTAAATTAAATACGAATTGAAATAAATGGCAGCTGCTCTCTTCCTCTTCAATTCACGAGCCTACTTCCCTTCATTTCAAATTCGAGCCCATTAAGCTCGTTCTTCCCACACTCTCCCCGTCAAGCGTCGACCAATTTCGATTTCGAGCTGTGGCCTAGGGTTTGGGAATCGAGGAAAGCGAAGGGCGGCGCTGTTATTTCGAGCGTCTGGTGGCATCGCGATCGAGTTCGACTCGAGTTCATTGGGGTTTTCAAGCATGCGAGGGGCTGCTGTGGCAACTTCGTTCGATCGTGATGGAGTATCGTGGGGCGGCGACCATTGTCGTTTGTTCGAGTCTAGGGTTTGGCGATGGAGTGTGCGTGTATAGCTGGGAAGAGGTAGGGTTCGACGGCTCGAGATCTGAAGCTTGACGAAGAGGAGAGGGAGTCCGTCATCGACGCAGTGGGACTGGGCAGCGAGGTACCTACGTTTTACCTAATTTAATTTCATAAATGAATAAATGTATAAGTGAAATTTTATTTTACAATAAAGAAAATTTTAAACAGTTATGTTTATTTTATTTTAATTAATACATGTATATAGGTTTGAAAGGGAAATTTATTCTTATTCAAAATTTAATATATATATATGTATAAGGGTTATATAGGAATTTAACCGTGTAAATTTGATCTATCTAAACCATTTTGTTACTAAAGATTTAATAAAAGGAAATCAGTTCAAAATTTCCTTAAATTATTAAACGGTAATCAAGAGTTCGATTTATATTTTGAATACTAATAAATAATATAAATGTTCATTCAAGGTCAAAAATCGGAAAACCAAGGCAACAATGAAGTGGATTGCAAATAAAAGCAAAGGTGAGTTAATCTCACTCAGTTAGATTTAAATTTAAATGGCTAAATTTAAATAATTGATTGGATGATTGCAATGATTGATGTGCTATACTATATATAGTAGTATATATAGCAATATATACATATTGGCATATGTATATATTTGAGTTGTTGATATTCCCGCATTTATATAGCGGATGAGACCCTATGCGCCGCATAATAGCGGATGATTTATACAAATCCCATATACCGCGATATTCCACTTTGAAGTGGAATTGGTATTGTGCTAACGTTTGTGGATGCAGGGAAACAGGTTGGAGGGATCCAACTGGATTCCTCAAAATTATTTAGATTATTTGATATTCTGTTCTATGAATATTGATATCCTGTGATGATTTTATTGATGATTGAAATATTGGATGATATGGTTGGATTGAATATTTCAATAAAAGGAGTTATCAAAATATATTGAATTGGATTTTGAAAGAAATAAAAGAGTAAATTTTATGTAAATAATTCAAGTGAATTGGAATAAGGGAATTTCGAAATAACAAGGGAAATATTAACTTTAAACTAAAGTGATATTAAATTTAAAGAATAAAGGATTTATTTTGAATGTAAGGATTAAATTTAATTAAAGGCTAAAGAAGGAATTTTGGAAGTTTAAAATTGGTATTTTCAGTTAAAAAGGGTTTTAACTCAAATAAAGGAATAAATCTAAAAGTTAATGTATTTTGAAATAAATGAAGTAGTAAAGGAAATTTATTTCAAAGTAAAGTAAAGTAAATTGGAAAATCAATTGGAAATTGATTTAGTTATTTAAAATTGGAATTTTAAAAAGAGAAGTGAGATTTTGGAGATATAAACTGGGTTTATAAAGTAAAATAAAATATCAGTGGATATTTGAATATAAATTCAAGATGGGAATTTATAAAAGGAATATGAATTGGTTTAAAAATAAATGTTGATTTATTATTAAAAGATGTGAAGAGAAGTGTATTTATCTGGATAGCCAAGTATGTTTTTTTCAAAGCAATTTTAAATATAAGTTAAAAGTTTTAAGTATGTTTTAAAAAGCATGTTTTAGAAAATTTATTATTTCTAAATGTTAATTTTCAAAGTAGGTATATTTTAAAAATCTATTATTGTAGTAATTATATAAAAGTGATTTGCTATTATGTTTTTAAAAAGAGAAATTTAGTTTATATTTATAAAGTGGTTTAATTTAAAGTATATATTTTTAATAAAGTATTAAAGTAGTTTGATTTCAATGTTAAAAAATATATTTTAAAATAAAGTGTTTTTAAATTATTTTAAAAATCTAAAAGTGTTTTGTACTTGGTGTTTCAGAGAAATAAATATTTGGAAATGTATTCCGTAAGCGGAAAATTGTTTGAAATTGTTTTCAAAAGGAGTTTGAAAATTTGGAAATATATCTTGGAAAGATATTTGGGTAAATAAATAAATGTGGGAAATTATTTATTGTGTGATGGTTGCTTGTGGATGTTAATTGATAGTTAAATAACCGACTATCAATATTGGCCAATGCGCTGATCGTTTCGAAGAGACCGGGATCGAGTTTCCGTATACCGGGATTCTAGGTCTGGAGACTCGAATACCACTTCGATTCGGTTTGTACGTTTCGTGTAACGTGTTCAGAGTCGAAGATGGAGCAGTGAAGTGCAAGGGCTAGTCGCTACTAATCCTGAGGATATTTCCAAATGGATGTAGTAGGAGTAGTGCCTTCGGTTCCGTTCAAACCCAGGACGGACTGGTATGGACGAATGCTTGCGAAACATCGTCAGGGACGATGGGCATTCTAAGGGATATGTTCTCTAAAAGGTATCGTTTAGCCTCGAACCTCATCAACCGGGAATGACTGAAAATCAGGGGTTATGCAGCAAGGCTTCGTGGGTAGCTCCCACTGGAGGGTAAGGTCATCCCTGTCTAGATGTCCCTTTTTATTTCGGCTTAGTGGTGCGGTTGCTGATCCCAACCGTGGGGTGATTTTATTCGGGATCATCCAGTAAGGGATGGTTCCGGCCTTGTGTTGCAGAGGAGCGGGCGTACTCCTCGGTACTGTGATCTAGGCCACGTACTGTGATAGGTGGTACCCCAGTGCCTAGTCATTCGTTGGAAATCCATTCTTCCTACGTTCCTGTACGATTTTGATTGTGCCCAACTATTGCTGAAACGTGAGATGCAAGCATTTCAGCTAGATTCTAGTTTACTTTCTGTAGACACTATTATAATATCAGAGGATTTTGATATAAAGTGTTTAGCTATCGTAAGGTAAAAACCCGACATGTTTATTTGTGGCGTGGTCTTACGAGATGCTTTTGTTTTCAAAGGATTTTGAAACTTTAATAATCAATTTGAGTGTGATTTTCTCACGCTGGTTTTCCAGACTGACTCGGGTATTGTTTTATATGATGCTCGGGTCAGACCGAGTATTATAGGTTACAGGATATGATGATATGGAGCTCAGGAGACGAGCTGGATGACGATACGTACTCTCGTACTTGCTATTATTTTTCCGCTGTGTATTCAGTTGTATGATATTGATGTGATGTACTCTGATGATGTATTTGGATGTATATATATATATATACAGATACAGTTTGATTTGTGTAAAGATCTGTTGATATATATTATATTTTATTCCGCTGCGTATGTGAGATTCTGCTGTTGTTTTCTATTTTTCTTCTTCTACCTCTTCTTCTTAACTAAAATAGTCCGGTTTTTCGTGTTAGAAAAACCCGGGTTGTTACATAAAGGTTACATTTTTAAAGTGCCATGACCTCTAAATTTTTACATTTCAAGGAGTTATAATTAAATGAAATTTGGAAGTGTTAAAACTTTTGAAAAATGAATAATATTTTAAAGAATAATGATATTAGATTTATGAGGTTTTGAGATGAATATGTTTGATATGAAATATAAACCATTTGAAATTGAAATAACCACGGGTTATAATAACGTTTGGTTGTTAAAGACACCGGGATCAGATATGGGCATACTCTCTATCGATACCGAAAACCTCTTTAACAACTATGTACGTGGTGGAGATTCCAAAATGAAGTAGGATGGTGGCGAGGATCCTAAAGGTATACATACGCGGACCTAACTCCCGTGAGTTAGCATAAGGTGGCTAAAACAGGAGCAATTGACGGGCCAAGTGAGGCAGCTCCTCCGATCGGACACACTTCATCGTTAGCCATTATATTACATTGTGATTGATTTGGTGCGCACCTTTGATTCGGGAGTGTGGATCGAGTTGGGCGGTAGTTACGGCTATGCGTTACCAACAGTACGGAAGTGTAATTGGTATATCTACCCTATCATTGCCTAGTTGTGCCGTGTCACCTACCCTAGCGCGCCTTCTACGAGTTTGTTTTGTACCATACCTATGGAGTGTCCTCTATTGACGTCCAGTACGGGCGTGATTACGGTACTGTATAGACTATGGGAATATATAAAATGTGTTAAGGGGGAAATGGGTAACGCCTTAATGCTATTGTAATAGTTTACTGTACTTTAGACATTATTATAATAGCGTATATTACTACATAGTAGAAAGTTTAACGGATCCTTAAAGGATGGGCGATCCCAAGCATCCTTTAAGTTACTGCTGCATTTCCTTTGCATTTCACTTGAGTTGATTTACATTTTATAAGTATGTATGTCCTGACTCGAGTGTTTTGTGTTTTTCTATACGCTTGGGTCAGCCTGAGTTTCACAGCTTTGGATTCATCTTTTTGGAGCTAGAGATCCGTCGGAGATTTAGCTGTCTACTTGATATTTCCATCCCAATTATTTCCACTCAGCTTTTGCTTTTGTAGTAGAGAACTTATGTATCTAAACTTTCCGTTGTATTTGTGTTCAGACTTGGGTATTATGTATTAGTTTGAGACTATGCATCTAGGAGCTTCATGAACTCCTATGTTTATTTTATTCTACTGCGAGTTATTTTGATATTCTATGTCTGTGATTCTGTGATTGATTTTATTTGCCCCAAATTTTATTAACAATCTATTGTTTTGAATTATTCAAGTTTGACATGTGTGGTTTTATTGTCGATTTGAATGGTCCAAAACGGCGGGACGTTACAGCGATAATATATAATAGAAAAGTATATATGAATACAATATATACAAAAAATATACATTGTCTGAAACATCCAATACAGGTATCGAAATACGTCTCAATTATATACAATGATTATAGATATAATGATATCCTATCCTCCATCTATTCCCAACTTCCACAAAAGGATCATTATGTCCCTGAACCTGAAATGTCTCGAACTGACCTGAGTATTATAAATAACACACGGATCAGACTATGTCTATAATGTTAAGTTTTATCATTTTATACAATAATAATGATAAGTATAAGTCGAAGACAAAGCAAATCTCAAAAGATCTCCAAAACAACATCCATAAGAAACCTATACAGAAAAATGTCATCACTTATCTAAAATAAATCAATAGAAATGAAGAATACCAAATCCAATGGGTGAATCATCCATAAAATAAAATATCATCACAGAAAATGAAATCATCAAGTGAACCGAGCTAACGTACAACAAAGCCCTTAAATGAATATATATATATATACATATATATATATATATGTAATGAATATTACTGGGTCTACCATAATCAGAGTAATAAAATGAGCCATTCAAATAGATAGATGACCATATATGTCAAAGAATGATACGGGGTTGACCATACTCTGGACACAGTCTCAGGTATAATCTCATCTCATATATGCCTATCTACCACGAGTGAACTGAAACAAGAGAGGAGACTAATGGCTGTATGCCCGCTCCAGGAACCCAGGGTCTACTAGCCGTATGCTATGTAGCCAGATCTATTCTTACAACATTAGTTCATGCGAACTAAAACCAGATAGGAGATTGATGGCCGTATGCGCGCTATAGGAAACTATGGTCTAATGTCGTATGCCTATACCCGGATCTGTTCCTACAGCCTTAGTAACCTCAATGGAAATCGTGACTCTCATATCCACAAATAGCTCATCAACGTGTAGTCTTGATCATGACCATGTTTTGCCCATATAGGTAATAGATTATTAGCCTGAACGACAAAAGGGGCTGGAGGGCACCAGCCCCTATGGGTCACCTAACCCAAATGTAACAACCTGCCTTTTCTATCCTCAGAGGTCGATACTAATACATTCACGGTATTCATGTACCGAGCATCTAAGTGCTAGAAAGACAGAATGTTGGGGTGAAAAAAAGAAAAGACATAAAGGAATCTCACAATGTGACGAGTAATATATAATATACCAATGATCTTTACAAAAGAAAAATGTGATATACATACATAAATCAGAGTACTAACCTAAAATCAGCCCGGATAATTATAATAACCTGTCCTCATAATTGCTGATAAATATGAATAAGAAAGTTCAATGGAAATAAAAGAAAATACGGGAATATATCTCGAAAGCATCCAGCTCGTCTCCTGAAGCTTCAGAGCATCTATAACTAATCTGGAAATATGCTCGGGCTAACATGAGCATTATAAGAAAATAACACCCGGATCAGTCTGGTAAACCAGCATAAGAAACACAATCAAATGGATTTTTAATATTATAAAACCTTTCAAAAATAAATTTATCTTGTAAGACCATGCCGCACATAAACATAGACAGATTTTTACCTTATAATAATCAAAACATTTTATATGAAATCTTGTGATGTTATAATAATGCCTAGTGTTGAAAACAAAATTAATCATAACCGAAATGGTTACATTAGTTATATTCCAGCATAATAGGTAAACAACGAAGTCCGTAAAGGCACGTTTTGGAGAATGGATTCCATCAATAAAAGGGCTACTGGTGTACTGTCCGTCACAGTATACCTCTAGATAAAATGTACCAAGGTCAACATGCACCCCTAGTAGCATAGAGCTGACTGCCCTTTTAAAATGGAATATTGGATTACATCATTCCACGAGAACCAAGGCTGCAAAATATTTTCACCTGGTCCCATTCTTCCCTGTGCATGCATACCAAAATCCATAAATATCGAATCTAGATCGAGGAATAATGCTCCTAATTGTAGCGAACTACTTAGCTCTATTGCATATCCCATGATTTAGTCATTACCGGGTTGTAAGGCTTGTCAGGTTGCGATTACCTTTTTCTTCTCTTAGCAAATTCCATTTGGAATGCTAACAGTGCTCTCCAGGCAACAATGCAACTCCAGCATTCATCCATACAAGTTGTTTAGGATATGAACAAACCGAAGGCATTACTTCCACTATATCCTCAGGATTAGTAGCAAGCAACTATTGCACTTCAAAGAACTCCATCTTCGATTCCATCATCTTCAAGAGGTCTTCAATTCGAACGATTATGCCGGTTTGAAGTGGTTTTTGGATAATATATGATCCTAGTCTCTTTGAACCGACAATCGCTAATTTTGGTAAAATCAACTTCGATTCTTTTGGAAGTAAATAGAAAATACATAAGAGCGGAGATCACCTCCTGACCATTTAAGTAGACGGATTTCCTTATCATTTGTCCTAGAAGAACACAATGCGTTTATATGTATAGTATAACATCACCGAAGATAACTAAACCATACAATTCTTGTGTTTCTTCTATATATTTCCAAAGTTATATTTGGCCAAGATTTGATAGTCGGTTATTTAACTAGAAAATAAACAACAACAATCTAGAGATTTAATTTTAAGTGGAAACCACTAAGCCTCTTTAATTAATCCTTCCATTAATTAAAATCACTTTGTAAATACTTGTATTAAATACTTTACAAAAAAATATACATATGTATACTACTCAATCACTATACATTTATCCTCTTTCAATACTTGGAAAATATCCATATACTTATCTCAATAATGTAAGTATATTCCCAAAACACTACACTTTCAATACTTAGAAAATATATCTATATACTTATTTCAACTCCATAAGTATATTAACAAATCTTAAGGAAGATTTCCTCTTTTCCAAATTCATATTTAAATAGGGCAAAAACAAATTTTATTTAAAACATTTCTTAGTCTAAACCCAAACCACTTTTCCTTCGGTGTTAAGCATGGAAAGAATGCTTCCATACCACCATAATTAAGAAGGATTATTTATCAAAATCAAATCTCATTCCTTTTATAAAATTCCCTTTTTATAAACCTATTTAATATTTACAAATCCTTCGATAAATCTCCAAATTAATTTATAAAACTTCATTTATAAATTCTCTAAAATTATTTATAAAGCTCCTTTTATAAATCTCATCTAAAAATATATTTATAAAACTCCTTTACTTGACATGTTTTTGATATTTCGACTTACCTTATCCCTCACCTAGAAACACTAGTCCAGATCATCAGCTTTTAGTCCCAAGCATTGGACTACTAAATTTCCATATACTATTCACTTAAAACAAAGTGTTATGTATCAAACTTCATTCACTACTTTCCAAAATGCTTTACTATAATTAGAGTATTATAGGTTCTTTAAATTTCCACTTTAAAATCCTCAAATTACTAATTTAAAATTTCCAAGATCACTTTTCAAATTTATAAACTCCTTTAACAAATTCTTTTTATTAAGCAAACTCGCTTTTATAAAACAATTTATTATTTATAAACACCTTTGTTAAATTAATTACCTTCAAACATCGTAAATAATTAACTTTCAACATCACTAACAAAATAATTAATTTACTTTAAGCATCATTAACAAAATAATTAATAACTTTAAAACATCATTAATAAAATAATTAATTAACTTTAAAACAACATTAATAAAATAAATAATTAACTCCAAAACATTATTAATAGAATAATTAATTAACTTTAAAACATCATTAATAAAATAATTAATTAACTTTAAAACATCATCTATAAAATAATTTATTAACTTGAAAAATAATTGTCCAAATTAATATAATATAAGAACGGGGATTTATTCTACTCAATAAATGTCCAAAGTAGTCTATTCAATTTAATTATATAAGAACAGTGTTTTATTCTGCTAAACATATGTCCATAATAATCTATTCAATTTAATTATAGCAGAACGGTGTTTTATTCTACTAAACAGATATCCACAATAAACTATTCAATTTAATTATGGTAGAAGGGTGTTTTATTCTGCTAAATAGATGCCCATAATAATCTATTCAATTTAATTATAGAAGAACGATGTTTTATTCTGCTAAACATATATTCATAATAATCTATCCAATTTCATTATAGCAGAACGTTATTTTATTGTTCCAAAACAAATGTCATTAATGGGGTATAATCGATTAATTACGTAATTATCTAAATCAACGTAATTATAACCAGTCGGTATTATATTATCACTAAATTATACCACACAAAAACTATCAACTATTTAAACAAAGTGTGTACTCATCAATACGAGTCTAATGTGAAATTCTGTGGGTCGAACGGATTTAAAATGAATGAGGTATGACATTTCAAAGTTTGACATACTTAATTTATAAAATTAAGCAAATAAATTAAGTAATTTCTCACCCAACACATTACGACCCAATGCCTACAACTCCAGACCTGAATTGAAGTCTATAGTTTCCATCTCCCCAAAATCCTCAAATTCACTTTCAAAATCCTTAATCCACAACCAACGTGCCCGACCGTGCATGTGCATACCTAACCCCGCACCTATTCGCCTATCTAAGACAATCCCTAAGTCCACCTTGCCGAGCTCGTCATGTTAGCACCACGACCCCTACTCCAATGCCCTATAGCAATTTCTGACCATCCTCCAAATAAAATTTGCAAGCCTATGCAATTCAAACTCGAGCGCGTCGCTCCTCCATTTTCCACTTCCTTGGCTAGTGATCACCTATGTTGCCGCCATCAAGACTTCCACTAGTTACACATCTCTGGTTCTAACCTGGGCCGACTTGATGCTTCCATCTCCACATACGACCAAGGAAATCAAACCCAACCAAAACAGTAACCCAAAACCATAGACCGAGCTCGATATGCCACCTAGACCACCGGAGTTGATGTTGTCACATCCCACAGCTCCGCCAACATCCAATGTTGCTCCCACACACCACAGTTGAACCCCTCGACCTCCAACTCGTCGAAAATTGTCATATGAATGGAAAACATTCGTCTCCCTATCACGACCACCCTAGCCACTGAAATTATGAAAAAACCTTTAAAAATCTCCACTCAACGATACAATCCTAATCATATCCTCAATTCTCCATTTTGTGATGTTCGAAATTCCTTCATTTCTCGACCACCACTGTTTTCAAGCAATTCCTGCCACCATGCTTGACGAACTTCAAGTGGCTATTTTTGAAAAATATTAGAGGTCATAACACACAACTTTGATGTTGGAAGATTTTGCTAATTTTGATTTGGTTTGTGAGATAACGATTTTTGAAGGTGGAAGATGGTATCGTTTCTTTTTACAGGAAGAAGGAAATAAAAAGAAGGAGAAGAAGAAAAATCAACGGCAGAGGTGAAATGAGGAGAAGTGATGAGTATTGATATACTTGTAACCAAAAAAAATTTCATTTCTTCAAAGTCACGCTAACCAAAACCAAAATTCCACCCTAACCATCTCTTCCAAATCGAATCACATTAAGCAAGTTGAAAAATTCAATTTTCGTTTGATTTGAAAATGTTTTGAAAAGAAGACTTGGGGTATTCTGCTACATAATATCCCATACGTGTACGAACCATGAACGACAGAATTAAAAATACAATTGCGTACAAAAATATGACACGATCATAAAACAATTACAAAATATACTGGTTATCAAATTCTGTAAAATCTCAAAAATAATAAAGTTTGCTATAAATACGTCAAACGAAAATTTTAAATAATTTCCAAATTAAAAATAATGGAAAAATCCTATAAATTCATTCGAAAATATGTCATTAAAATCAAGTTGGTTTAACAAAAATTGATTTTCTTATTATGCATTATATTGGAATCAAATTTGAATATTTAAATGAATTAAATATTTCCGTTCGAAACATTAAAAAATTGTGGGTCGTTGCACCAAACCTAATAAAGCGCATCCGATATAATATATAACAATGGTGTCACGGATCTAGGGCAGCACCCCACGATCAGGCCGCCATGGTGGATACTGACCAATCTAGTTTACTCCCAAACCATAAAGGGAGCTGGACAAAAAGTAGACGGACACATAGAGTATAACCAACGGCTGCCATGCTCTACATATAAGTCACCAAGTGACTATCAAATACTAAACGCAATGGGTATTACATACAACAAGCCGTGTATTGATTGTCATCCACGAGCAAAGAATAACTGAATAAATAATACAACGGAGTTTGTAACATCCCCAATTGGGAGGCCCAAAACTAATTGCTATGATTGCTGCAGTCATCCGTAGTTATTAATTTTCAGTGACCAAATGCAGTAATGTTAGATACATTGATATACCAGAAACATATGGACACAAAAAAAAATTAACTCAATTTTTTAAAAAAAAATTCTCATTCCACTTCAAATCACATTTCAAATTCATTATATAATCCCAATTCATAAGCCACGTTCAGAGAAATATAATTATTACAAAATATGCCAAGAGTGACATATGAAGATGCCCCATTGGTAGATCAGAGTCTAAATATAGGCAATTAAACAACTTTTCCATTACATCCAATTACACAGTGGAATCAAACAGAAAGAACTCCTAATAGCTAGCTTGCCTCCCGCACATCTTCGGAAGCTTATTCATCAATAGGAAAACCTGAAAACCTTAACTCACAAACTACTCAAAATCAATTGAGCACCCGAGATTTTAAAGGGGAAACATAAACTTCGAGTCAGACAAAAAGTCTAGTATGAATAATAATCTACCATCTCGAACCATATTGATATCTAGTGATACCACACAACTTAGCGGAACAGGTTCCCCCTCACTAGTATCTTAACCCAATTTATAACAACCATATACTGTGCACCTGCATCCACAATGGTTAAGACATAACATACTAAAATGTACCATGATGATATGCAAACATGCGATATGTCCTGGATTTCCCATCCCCGTCTCCCTGACTATCTGTCACAAGTTATAGTTTCTAAGGTCACTGTTAACTTATTAATTTTCATGGGCTAACTAATAACCTATTCCAAGTTTATAGACTATATGTCCGATTTCGTAATTTTCATGGGATCACTATGAACCTATTGGTGTCTACCAATAACATCATCTAATCATAGTTTTCATGGGGTCAGTATGAGCCTATTGGATTCTCCAATAACCTCTCTCATGTCATAGTTTTCATAGGCTAACTATGAACCTATTGAACTCTAACAACAACTTGTTCCGGACATAGTTTTCACAAGATCGCTAAGAACCTATTGACCCCTGCCAATAACAATTTCAATACATAGTTTTCATGGGCTTACTAAGAACCTGTATAAACCAATAATCTTTTGATCAGTCTTTGGGCATCCTATATTCTGGTCTGTCTAACCTCTTGGATGCAATTATACTCACATAGGAGTTAAGTCAATGTATATTCACTACCGGGTCAACCTAGCTGGTTATTCTTCCCTTAACATCCCAAAATGCAGTTATGGGTTAATTATGAAGTGAATATGTTTACAGAAGCATACATGATAACTGATCAAAACATAACAATATAAACATCCATGATTTTATTCCTTGTAATCATTTTTCTAATGAAATATGGTTAATACCCTGAACCCACTATCTTTATTAAAAAACTTCCTTTAGAAACAAAGTAAAATGCCATTCCCAAATTCTTTCTTATCGCCATGTTTTTACTTTAAAAATGAGATTGGGTTTCTTATCTTAAAACTAAGGCTCTCGACTAGATCCTTCTGATCATTGTGACATCATGAGTTACCCTCCGTCACTCTCCCTTTCGAAAGCATTACTTAAAGTCTTAGACCTTCTCTTTCAAAACCATAAAAAACATAACTTTCGAAAGCATTGAAACCTCCCTTTTGAAACACTTAAAGATATACCTTTCGAAACGCTTAAAGTTTACCTTTCAAAGTCATTTAGTTCAAGTGGAATTTATGGAAGCATAGCTTCAAAACCATTTGAAAGTATCTCTTTCGAAATCATTGGGTTTAACATCAATTATTACTAGTGGGTCAAAGAGAACAAAAGCGGAAGTATCCCTTTCAAAAACACTGATTTCCAAGTAAAATAATTGGAGAAAAAGAATAGCTTCGAAACCAACCTTTCGAAACCATTGCCGTCAGAACCATTGTTAAAAGTGGCTACAAGGACCCTTTCAAAAGCATTGGGAAGGCGACTTCAATGTTAATAAAACCAAAGCCTTCCTTTCGAACTCATAGTTATAAGGCTATAAAGAAAAGCGACCTTTAACCAATTTGAAAGGTATGAATGTGGCAGCTAGGTTTCGAATTGGTTCAAAATGCGTCTACTCTTTTGAAAGCTTATTTAAAAACAAAGATAAGTTGATTGATTCGAAAGTTAATTAGAGTGGCTTCAACCCCTTCGAAAGCATTCCTTAGACACCATCATTCCTTGCGCCTTTCTCCAATATACTACATACCAATTACTTGGTACACGTGCATTGGTTTTGAATAGGTGCGAATGGTCTAGTTGGGCATGGTGACGGAAGCAAGCTAAGGAAGTGGAAAAGTTGTAATTCAAAAGAAAATTGGTTTATTGCCTTTCAAAGAAATTCCCTTTTTACCTAACTTGCCTAATTTGTCAAAACATGATTGGTTGCCCATTCTTTATCAAAATTCTTTTCTAAAAATGCTACCGAATTCAAAATTTACAATTAAAAACATTTTAACAAATAAATCCTTCTCTTAACAAAACATTTAAGATATTTAAGTCCCTTAACTTAAATAATTTTGTAACCATAGTTAAATACTTAGAAAAATTCCCTAAAATTCAAAATAATTCACGTTTAATATGTTTTATAACATATATAAATTTCAGACCCGAAAATAATACTTAATTGCCTTAAATAATTTAAACCCAAAATTATCCATTTCTTCCATTCAAAATTCATAATAAATTTGGAATATTATGAGAATTTAAACCCATCTCCAAAATAGTGTTTTACATAACATATTCAAACCCCATGGCATTCGAAAATCAATTTGCATGATTTTAACCTTAAAATCGAATTATATCATCCCACAAAATCCGTGTTAAAATTATAACATGGCATGTAAATCAAAGCATATCATCATTCATCCATCCAAACGGTTTTAAACCTTAAAATCGAATTAAAATTTTCAAGAAGACTTATATAAGATGGTTTAAATCATTATTCGCCTTGTTTGGATAAGGAACTTAAGATTTTTTCTTACTTTAATCTTCTTAGCTTGAATCTTAGCCTCTAATTGATTTTTGAGCCCCTCTTCCCCTAGGGTTATGGCCGGCCTTGTTTCCTTATGTTATGTTTTTGATTTATGAAAATGTGAATGAGAATGAGCCAAGGTTTTAAGGGTTATGGGGATCGGCTATTCCCATATTTCCCTTGCCTTATTCTCTTAGGTATTTAACTTATAAACCATTTTTATAAATCCATTTAGTTAAGGCACGACCCTAATTGGTTTTCAAATATTAATTCCCTTATCATTCTAATCTCTACATTATTCTATTTAATTTATCTAATTTAATCTCCTGAATAATGCAATTTAAAATTAGGGGTGTTATAGACACCCCTCCTTAAAGAATTTCGTACTCGAAATTCAGCAGGGATAAAATACTAAGCATAGCAATCATCGTTAACATCTCCTAATTACCACACTAGCCTACCCGACTAGCAAACAATCCATATAAAGTAAATATAGCACATACCCTAAAAGTAGTTCAGGATAAGTTCTCTAATCCTATTTTATGCCTACTAAGTACAGTCCATGTCGTTGTCGTTCCACTGAACTTTCACCAACTTTACTATCTTGTTTCTTAACCTCTTCTCATCTTTCGCTACAACCCAAACTGGCTGTTTAACCAAGATCAGATCCGGTTCTACTATTAAGTCTTCCAGTGCAGTCAGAGGAATAGTAGTCTCCGGATCATGCACATACTTATGAAGATGAGATACATGAAATACATTATGGATACCTGCCAAACTACATGGCAACTTTACTCTGTATGCGAGCTTTCCGATCCTCTCTATAACTGGGAATGGTTCAACATATCTCAGTGCAAGTTTCCCTAACTTTCCGAATCATACCACACCCTTGATCATTGATACTTTAATGAAAACCCTATCTCCAACTAAGAACTTTAGATCCTTACACCTATTATCTGTGTAACTCTTTTGTCTAGACTGAGCTTCTTTCCTCCTACCTTGGATCAACTCAATCTTCACTATTGCCTCTCTTACCAGATCTAGACCTAAGACTATTCTCTTTAGTTTCAAACCAACATGCTGGTAACTTGCATATCCTTTCATGCAAAGCTTCGAAAGGTGCCATTCCTATACTTATATGATAACTGTTATTATAGGAAAACTCAACTAAGTGTAGGTGATCTTCCCATGATCCACCAAATTTAGCATGCAAGCTCTTAACAAATCCTCGAGTACCTTGTTGATTCTCTTTGTCTGTCCATCTATCTAAGGGTGATAACCAGTACTCATCTTGAGCTTGGTACCTAAGAAATCCTGTAGACTCTTCCAGAACTCGCTAGTCAACAAAGTATCTCTATTACTTACTATACTACTAGAAATCCCATGCAGTCCAACTATGTTCTTCATAAACAATCTAGCTAAAACAGGTGGTGTCCTGGTTGACTTAACTGGGATGAAATGGGCACTCTTGGTCAACCTGTCCACTAAGACCCCTATACTTTCATTTCCTCGATTCAACCTTGGCAACCCATCTATAAAATCCATCGATATTGAATCTCATTTCAAAACTGGTATCTCCAAAGGTTGAAGCAACCCACTTGGCTTCTAATGCTTAGCCTTCACCTGTTGACAGTTCACACACTACTTTACCCACAAGCTAGCATGCATCTTCATACCTTTCCAATAGAAACTCCTTTTCATGTCTTGATACATCTTGGTTCCACCTGGATGAATCGTAAATTTTGATTGATGACATTACCTAAGTACTTCTCTTCTTAAATTCCCAACATTCGGAACAGACAAACATCCCTTCTTTCTCGTCCATCTCCTCTGGTCAAGACTAAAATATTTTAGATCAACAATCTCCTATCCAACCTCAAGCCTTTTAATCTTCTCGGCTAACAGTGGATCCTCTTTCTGCTTAGAAGCAATCCTTTCTATGACTACTGGTCGAACTTCCAAGCAGGATAACATGGCAGTGCTCTGACTAGAACTAGCAGTTGATCCTAACTACACACTACAAGTAGTCAAAGCCTCTTGGTCCTTCCATTCTTTTAACATAGCTAACACCACATTCTGATGTTTTTTGTTAAGAGCATCCACTACTTTGTTTCCTTTTCCACGTGTATACCCTAACCAAAATCATAAGCTGCTAAAAACTCCAGCCACCTCTGCTGTCTCATATTCAACTCCATCTAAGAGAATAAATACCTTAAGGACTTATGATCTGTGTATAACTGAAATCTCTCTCCTAAGAGATAATATCTCCATACTTTCAATGCGAAGATCACCACTGCCAACTCTAGATCATGTGTAACACCCCTAATTTTTGATACCATTATTCAGGAGATTTAATTAGAGAAATTAAATAGAATAATGTAAATGTTAAGTGATAAGGGGATTGAGACTTGAATTAATTAATTAAGGCCGTGCCTAATAGACTAATTAATAGGCAAAAGAAGGTTTTTGGTTTATTAAATTACATAATGGTATAATTGGAAATTGCCAACCATAGCTTCCACCCTTTTATATTTTCATTCCTACTTTTTTTCTTTTCATTCACATCATTTTGAAAATTAAAACACAAGAGAGAGGCCGACCATTAACTAGAAGAAATCAAAGTAAAAGCTAGAGAATCAAGCTTAGGGGAAATCAATCTTAATCCAATCTCCTTATCTAGATCAAGGTGAACAATAATTCCATCTCTATTTTGTTTTAAATCATATATTTTGGGATTTAAGGGATAACTTCATTTTTATGATATATTGGATGATGATATGCTTGGTTTAAGATTTATTTGATTTAAACAAGATTGTTTAAAGGAGTTTTGCAAGGTTTTAGGTCAAACCCGAGATCAGATGATGTTTAAATGCCATAGAAATTTTTTTTGTTATGAGATATATGATTTTGGAGTTGGGTTTCAATTTTGAGAATTTTCCAAGGTATGGAAAGATTATTATAAATTTTCAAAGGAAAATATGGTTATTTGGGTTTATAAATTTATTTTGGAAAATTTATTAGGAATTTGGTTCTGGAATTTTGATATGTTAGATAACATTATTAAATTTAATTTCTGGTTTACATCAGAAAAACTGGTTCCGTCTGTTTAGGAAAGCACCTTTCAACACAAAGCTTCATCTTTATCTTAGTCAAAACTTATTATGTCGAAACCAATAAACAAGGTATCACTAAGATGGTACGTAGTGGATTGGAGGAAGGTGGAAGATAAGGTGTCGAAAGCATTGCTTCCAAAGGAGTCGAAACTATGGTTTGTTTTTAAGGAAAAGTGCCTGCCTTTTTTTGGTTTTATTCTTCGACAAAGTCGAAGCAGATGGTTTCGAAAGGCTTTTTATTAAAAGGGTTCGAAAGGGTTTCAATTAACTTATAATTGCTTTTGACGGGTTCCTTTACTTATGGAAGAATGTTTTAAAAGAAGGGGTTCCGACCTAGTGGATACCCTGCTGCCGTTCTTTGACCTTTCGATGGTGTTGAAGATATCAATGTCATTGAAAGAATACTTTGTTTTATAAAGCTCAAGCCACTTCCTATACCTTTCGAAAGGGGTTAGAGGTTTCGAAGGTAATGGTTTCGAAAGGGGTTAGAGGTTTCGAAGGTAATGGTTTCGAAAGGGGTTTCGACGCCAACCTTCCCTTGTTTACCTAGATGTTTTATGCTTTCGAAACGGATGGTGCCGACACCATCAATATTTCCCTAATATTTTTATACGATAAAGGATGGTTTCAAAACAGATGCTTTCGACTATATTCACTTTGACCCAAATAATATTTTAAGTATAAACCCAATGCTTTCGAAAGGGGTACTTTCAATGATTTCGGAAGGGTTACTTCCATTAGTGTCGAAAGGGAAACTTTCAACTGGTTTCGAAGCTAAGCTTCTAAAGGTTAAATATTAATACTTTAATGTATTCGAAAGGCTTCAAAAGGTAGAATTTAAAGTGTTAAAAGGCGTGAGCCTAATGGTTTGAAGGTAGATTTTTAAGGCTTTCGAAGAAAGCTATCCTATTAAGTCGAAAGCTAGGTTTCGAAGGTATCGAAAGGTTTTATAACCCAAACTCTACTTTTAACGAAAATCCCATAGCAGTATTAAAGGAGCTTTTATAATGGTTTTAAGAAGAAGCTATCTTTGATAAATTTAAACCCACAAGAGTGGTATTGCTATGTTGTTATGTTGCTTCTTCAAATAAGAATATATTCACTTTAAAATGGACCCATAACTGCATTTTGGGGATAAAGGGTAGAAGAACCAGTTAGGTTAACCCAGTAATGAATATAAATTGATAAAACTTATGAATGAGTAGAATTGCATCCAGGAGGTCAGGAAGACAAGAATATAGGATTCTAAAATATAAAAGAAAGATATCGGCAGTGGCCAATAGGTTCTACTAAGCCCATGAAAACTATGTATAAAGGAAGATGTCAGATAGACAGGTTCATAGTAAGCCCATGAAAACTATGTATAACGGAAGATGTCAGATGGACAAGTTCATAGTAAACCCATGAAAACTATGATTGGATACTGGCAGGGCCAGTAGGTTTGCAGTTAGCCAATGAAAACTATATCCGATGGAAGACTATTGGTTGTTAATAGGTTGTAGGTTTGCAGTTAGCCCATGAAAACTATATCCGGATGGAATATTGACAGTTGGCAATAGGTTCCTAGCAACCCATGAAAACTAGGTTAAGAAGAAAGGATATTTGGGTTACCAATAGGTTCTTAGTCAACCTATGAAAACTAGGATAAGAGTAAGATATTAGAGTTACCAATAGGTTCATAGTGATCCCATGAAAACTATGTAATTGGACAAGGAGTCCTTAAACATTTAACTGATTATTAGTCAGCCCATGAAAACTAATAGGTTAATAGTAATCCTAGAAACTATAAGTGAGACAGATAGTCTAAAATTAATGGGGATGGGTAATCCAGAATTGATTAAATTTTTTTGCATATCATCAGACTATACTGTTTTTGATTGTTTTAACCATTGTGGATGCAGGAGCACAGTATATGGTTTTATAAAAGGTTTTAAGATACTAGTGAGGGGAAACCCATTCTAGTAAGCGGCATGGTCTCACTAGATATCTAAATGATTTGAGATGGTAGATTATTATTCATACCAGGCTTTATGTTTGACTCGAAGTTTATGTTTTCCCCTTAAACTCTCGGGTACTCAATTGATTTTGAGTAGTTTGAGAGTTGAGATTTTCAAGTACCTCTTAAGACGAATAAGCTTCTAGAGACGTGCAGGAGGCATGTTAGCTATTTAGAGTTCTCCTTTCTTTTGATTCCACTGTGTCGATTGTAATGGCAAAGCTGTTATATTGCATGTATATATTCTGATCATCCAAGGGGCATCTTCATATGTCACTCTTGGCGTATGTAGTAATTAATATATATATTTTGAATGTGATTTGAAAATTTGAGATTATGTAATGAATTGGAAATATTTTGGAATGAAATGTGATTTTTGTTGAAGTTTAAAATTTTTGTATATTCATGTGTTTTTGTGTATCGATGAATCTTACACCACCGTATTTGGTCGTCGAGGATTAATAACTATGGATAGCTGCAGCACCATAGCCGTTAGTTTTGGGCCTCCAAGTAGGGGGATGTTACATCATGAGTAGCATATCTCACTTCATTCGGTCTAAGCTATTGTGAAGCATAGGCAATAACTTTACCTTTCTGCATCAACAGCCCTTAATCTGGTTCCACAAGCATCAGTATGCACTACTAATCCTTGATTCCCATCTGGAACTACTAACATAGGCACGTTGGTCAACAAATGCTTTAACTTAAGGAATGCTTCCTCACATTTTTCATACCAAATAAACTTCACATTCTTCCTGGTTAGCTTAGTCAATGGCGCTGCTACCCACGAGAAATCCTTAACGAATCTTCGGTAATAGCCAAAGAGTCCAAGAAAACTTCTGATCTCGGTCGTCGTCTTTGGTTTCTTCTAGTTGTTAACAACTTCGATCTTATCCGGATCAATTGACAAACCCTTCTCTGAAACCATGCGACCAAGAAACTTAACTTCTTTCTTCCAGAAATTACACTTTGAAAACTTCACTTTCAGTTTATGCTGCCTCAGCATCCCAAGCACTACTCCAAGATGAACTTCATGCTCTCTTTCATCCTTAGATTATATTAAAATGTCATCTATGAATACCAATACCAACTTATCCAAGTGCTCTCGGATAACTCGGTTCATCAAATCCACATAGAAAGATGGCGCATTCGTTAGCCCAAATGGCATTACTAACCACTTGTACGAACCATACCTAGTCTGAAACGCCATCAACGGAATAATGTCCTCTTCCACACTTAGCTGATGGAAACCTATCGCCAAATTCAATGTGGAAAATACTCTGGCTTAACTCAACTGATCGAATAAATCATCGATTCTCGGCAAAGGATAACTATTCTTGATTGTTTTCTCGTTCAACTTACGATAGTCGATACACATCCTTAACAACCCATCCAATTTCTTCACAAATACCACGGCTGCTCCACAAGGTGAACTGCTTGGCCGAATGAAATACTTTCTTTCTAAATCCACTAGCTGCACCTTCAATTCCTTTATCTAGATAGGTGTCATCCTGCTAGGTGGTCTATTTACAGGTTCTGCTCCTGGCACAAGATCTATCTGAAACTCAATGGCTCGCTTTGGAGGTAGTCTTGTGACTGGCTCAAAAACACCTACAAACTCGCTTGCTACAAAAACCTGATTCAACTCTTCTTCAACTTCCATTGCATTCGGCAAATCACATGCACTTGAGTCTAACTTCTCCACTAGGTAAATAATTCGGTTATGACTATTTAAGTGTCCTAGCGATATTTCCCTTTCTTGGAAAAATATCCTACCACCATACCTATCTAACCAATCCATACCCAAAACGATCCCGAAGCCTACCAAATCAAAAACATACAAACTGCATGCAAACTTATGACCTAACAATTCAAGTTCTAACTGGTCACATCTCATCCCCAGAGTTGCATACCCTCCTATCAGATTCGCAACCCTTAGGGAAGTAACAAGGTGTGAGGGTTCTAAACATAACTTATCTACAAAATACCGAGATATAAATGAATGCAATGCACCGGTATCAAATAGTACCCTAACTGGTATACTATGAATCAAAAGCATACCTTCCATCGCAGTCTTTCCCTTTTCAGCAGCAGTTGGTCTAGAAGAAGATAGTTCCAAAGCAAAAACCCCTTGTCCGCTCTAACTGGTTTTGGATGCTGATTCTTGTAGTGTCTAATCTAGTCACAGTTGAAGCACTTCACTCCTTTCTTATTTACAACCTTCTTCCCTTTTCCAGATCGACATTCATGAGCATAATGTCCTTTCTTGTCGCACTAGTAGCAAACTACATCGACCTTCCCTTTCTTGGCAGCTCCTCTTTTCTGAGCTCCTTTCTTCTTAAAGAATTTCCGCTTCTTGCCTTGGAAATCCAGGGTTCCAACCTACTTCTCCTCCCCATAAGTTGAAAGCATCTCTTTATTTTGGATTGCCATCTCCACTACAACTGTACTTAGATCCTGGAGATGTGGCTTAGTCATCATAGCAATCTCAGGTCTTAACCCTCGAATGAACTTCTCGTTTCTTTTAATGACGGCGTCAATGGTAGCATATCCGTATTTGGACAACTCATCCAACTTCGTAGCATACTCAATCACCGACATTTCACCTTACAATAAGTCCATGAACTTTCTTAGCAGTACTAACTTGGCAACTTTGGACAAGAACCTCTCTTTGAGTCTCCTTCGAAACTCTGCCCAAGTCAACTCTTCCTTGGGAATTCGGACGATAACACTATTCCACCAATAAAGTGCTGCTCCTTGCAACTATTGCGAAGCAAGTCTCCTCTTCAACTCATCATCTAATCCCAAGTCAGCAAAAATTCTTTCATAGTGCAATAACCTATTTTCCACTACGATAGCATCCTCTGTTCCCAAAAAACGGATTCCCACCAAGACTGGTATAATCCCTGCTCAGCTTGGCTTAGTTATTGCTAACTGGGGCCAAGGGATTAGCTCCTCCAACATTCACAACATTAACCCTAGCTGCTCCTGTAGCTGCTTCAGCTTGCAGCAGATTGATAAAGAACCAATACATTGTCCCCATACCTACTAGCGGGATTCCAACACCTACATTGGCATTTGCGTTTGGATTAGCATTTGCCTATCGACTCCGATTCCTTCGAGTATTTGGTGGAGCATTTCCATTAGTTGTGGTGCTTCCTCCACCAAGATTTTCTCTTCCGTTTCCTGCCTCCATATTTTCTTTCTCGTAAATTTGCATACGAGCCTTAGTAAGATACAGAAGAATGGTCTAATAGAGAGGGGAACACATACTTATAGATATACATATAACAAATGCAAGTACATTACTATAGCATTAACCCAAACCCCAGTCTCATTTATTGATTCATTAGACTATGTTTTGAAAATCTTTTAGGTTCAAATTTATTTTAAATTTGCATAAACCTATGCTATGATACCAACTTGTAACAACCCCTATTGGGAGGCCTAAAACTAACTGCTACAGATGCTGTAGTCATCCATAGTTTCAGTGACCAAATGCGGTAATGTTAGATACATTGATATACAAGAAACATATGGATATGAAAAATTTTAAACACAATTTTTAAAACAAATTTCTCATTCCACTTCAAATCACATTTTAAATTCATTACATAATCCCAATTTGTAAACCACATTCAGAGAAATATAATTATTACAAAATATGCCAAGAGCGACATATGAAGATGCCCTCTTAGTAGATTGGAGTCTAAATATAGGCAATTAAACAACTTTGCGATTACGTCAAATTACACAGCGGAATCAAACAGAAAAAAAATCCTAATAGCTAGCTTGCCTCCTGCACATCTCCGGAAGCTTATTCGTCAAAAGGAGATCCTAAAAACCTTAACTCTCAAACTACTTAAAATCAACTGAGCACCCGAGAGTTTTAGGGGAAAACATAAACTTCGAGTCAGACAAAAAGTCTGGTATGAATAATAACCTACTATCTCGAACCATTTTGATATCTAGTGAAACCATGCCACTTAGCGGAAGGGGTTTCCCCTCACTAGTATCTTAACCCAATTTATAACAATCATATACTGTGCACCTGCATCCATAATGGTTAAGACATAAGATAATTAAATATACCATGATGATATGCAAACATGCAATATGCTATGGATTTCCCATTCCTATTTCCCTGACTATCTGTCTCAAGTTATAGTTTCTAGGGTCACCATTAACCTATTACTTTTCATGGACTCACCAATAACATGTTCCAAGTTTACATACTATCTGTCTGGTTTCATAGTATTCATGGGATCACTAAGAACCTATTGTTGTCTACAATAACATCACATAATCATATATTTCATGGGGTTATTATGAAGTGAATATTAGGCTCAGGTCCCTAATAAGTTTCAAAATACACAAAAACCCCAGTAAAAAAAAGTGTGTAAATTATGTTCTTAGAATTAAGTTACTAAGTAATTGCATATAGTCATGCAATTATTCACTGAATAATTGCAGAAATTTATGCAATTATATACAAAAGTTGCATAAATTTATGCAATTTTTTCGGTGAATAATTGCGGAAATTTCCGCAATTTTTTTGTGAATAATTGCAGAATTTTCCGCAATTTTTTGGTGAATAATTGCGGAATTTTCCGCAATTTTTTGGAAAAATTGCAGAATTTTCCGCAATTTTTCAGTGAATAATTATGGAAATGTCTGCAATTTTTTGATATAATTGCATAAATGTCTGCAATTATTCACTGAATAATTGCATAGGTGTATGCCATTATTCGGTAACTTAATTCTAGGGACCTAATTTACAAACTATTTATTACTAGGGTTTTTGTGTATTTTGAAACTTATCAGAGACCTGTGCCAAACTGTCCCTATTATGAACCTATTGGATTATCCAATAACAACTCTCAAGTCATAGTTTTCATGAGTTCACAATGAACCTATTGAACTCTATCAATAAGTTGTTCCAGACATAGTTTTCATGGGATCATTAAGAACCTATTGGCCCCTGCCAGTAACATTTCCATACATTGTCTTCATGGGCTTATTAAGAACCTGTATAAACCAATAATCTTTTGATCAGTCTTTGGTCATCATGTATTCTGGTCTGTCTGACCTCTTGGATGCAATTCTACTCATACAGGAGTTAACTCAATGTATTCACTACTGGGTCAACCTAGCTGGTTATTATGCCTTTAACACCCTAAAATGCAGTTATGTGTTAATTATGAAGTTAATATGTTTAAGCATTCATGATAACTGATCAAAACATAACAATATAAACATCTACGATTTATTACTTATAATAATTTTTTTAATGAAATATGATTAATACCCTTAATCAACTATATTTATTAAGAAAAACTTCCTTTAAAAACAAAGTTCAATGCCATTCCCAAATTCTTTCTTATTGCCATGTTTTTACTTTAAAAATAGGTTTGGGCTTCTTATCTAAAAACTAAGGCTTTCGACTAGATCCTTCGGATCATTATGACATCATGAGTTACCCTCTGTCACTCTCCCTTTCGAAAGCATTACTTAAAATCTTAGACCTTCTGTTTCGAAACCATAAAATATATACATTTCGAAAGCGTGAAACCTCCCTTTCGAAACACTTAAAGATATACTGTGACGACCCATCTTTTTGGACGGTCTAAATTGACAATAAACCACACATGTCTAACTCAAACCATTCAAAAGGGTAGATTATCAAGGGGGTTTAATAAGAAAATAAAAGGAAAGAATGAAACAAACACAGATTCTCACAGCGGAATGACAAAATATAATAATCAAATAAACAGTTCATGAAGCTGTTTTACAAATAACACTTGATTATACTTTTACAATATAATCATAGTTATACATACAAAAAGTATAATAGGATAATGCAGCAGAACAACATGATGCAGTGGAAATTTACTAATAATATAACATAATAAACTCCGTCTTCGTCCTCCAGAAATAATGTCTTCAAACACTGAAATGCTCAGGCTGACCCGAGCGTAATGAAAAGACAAAACACTCAAGTAAGGACTAAAATATTCTCATGTAAGACAAATCAATATCACGTGGAAAATGAGTGTAATAGCATCAGAGATGTTACGGGGTTTTCATCTCCTACCCAATGTATAATGTGAGTACAATAACTTAAGAGATGTTACGGGATTTTTCCATCTCTTAAGGGTCCGTCAAACTATCTATATGTAGTAGTATACGTTATATATGTAGTGTCTATCAGTAAAGTATAATATTGAAAATAGCGTCAAGGCATTACCCATATCCGCCTTAACACATTTTATATAAGCATCGTAGTCTATACAGTACTGTAAACTCCACCGTAAACTGGTGGGCTACAGGGGAGCACTCCATAGGTACGATACAAACAACAATCGTAGTGGGCTCGATAAGGCATATGACAAGGCACGCGTGGCAATGCCTAGGGTAGGATTCTACCGTTTTACATGCCAGCGGCGGTGGTAATGCATAGCAGCTACTACCGCCCACCTCAAGACACACTCCCATAATCAAATCGAGGGTGGACACCAATCAATCGCAAAGTAACAAATATGGTATCGAAGAAGCGTGTCCGATAGGACAAGCGACCTCAACGGGATAGCTCCTGTTTTAGTCATATCAAGCTGACTCGAAGGGCAGGGCTGCGTTCTTACCTCATACCAATAGCGTTCGCCAAACCATCCTACTTCGTTCTGGATTCTCCACCATGTGAATAGTTGTTAAAATGGTTTCGGAATTGGCAGAGAGTATGACCATATCCGATCCCGGTCTCTTTAACAACAAAACGCTTATTTCACACCGTGGTCATTGTACAAAACATTTTTAATAATAAATCCAGAAAACAGTTTATACTTTTATATCAAGATATCCATATACTTATTCCAAAAGTATAATATATTCATAAATACCGAGGAAGATTTTCTTTCAATCAATTTTGAAAATAATTTATAAATCTCTCTTAAACCACTTGTAAACTATTTATATGCTTTAGAACCATTTATAAAGCTATTTATAAATTCCAAAACAGTTTACAACTCTTCCCTTTTCATAAACCTCTACGCAAATTCCTTTAAAACGCTTCCAAATCCCTTTATACAAGTTCCTTTATAAAACTGTTTATAAAATCATGTAAACCTTTATAACTCCTTTATAAAACCATTATAAAATCCTTTATAAAAATTTCTTTTATAAAAATCCTTTTTTAAAATCCATTATAAAATCTTTTACAAAACTTTTATAAATTCCTTACAAAAGCTTTTACAAAATTCTAAAATATTTTACAAAAATCTTTTATCTATTAAAGTTATAATAAACACTATATTTATTATCTTAAATTAATTTTTTTATAAATCTTTTAAAACTATATTGAATATTTTATTAAACTAATTTTTCAAAGTGTTTTTATTATATTACATTATTTAAATTATATATTTTAAAACTAAATAAAATTATAAGTTAAAATCTTAAAATTTAGATTTTCAAAAAATTATACTAAATAAAATATAAATTTTAAATTAAATCTTTAAATTAAATTTAAAAATCAAATTTATTAAATCAAAACATACTTTAAAATTTAGAAAATAATTTAAAACAGACCAACGGTGTCCGTATATAATTTTCTATCCTATGGCCAAGTGATAAGTTAAAGTTAATTTTAATATTCAAGGATGGATATATATCATTTCAATCCAAATCAGGTGTCATAGATATATATCATTTCAAACTATTTCTTAATTTATTTAGTTTCGGATTTATTTATGCCCGTAACATCCAGGGTGAATAACAGGAACAAATCAGCATAATAAATCTAGGGTGAATAACATGAATAGCTTAGCACAAACAAACATCCAAACATCCAAACAGTTCGAGGAGCTGAGTCGTAAAAAGTCCAAGGAGCCGAGTCCTCAATAGTCCGAGGAGCTAAGTCTACAGTAGTTCAAGGATCTGAGTCCTATATAGTCTAAGGAGCCAAGTTCTCAATATATAATAATCCGACGAGATGAGTCCTCGGTATAAAGTGATTAAATAAGCCTTTGGGACTGGAAGTAATACGGCTAATTAGTTGTAATGCTATTATTAGACATCAACAGGAGGTTCTCCGATTTACGCCGACAATTCGGCCTAGACACAGATTGTGGATACCTGGCGCAGTGCAATGTTACATATACTAGCGGCGAATGTATCTTGGTCCATAGGGTATTGTGTTATATATATGTGAACACACATACAAACATACGTATATAGTTATTGTATACCTTCAGTAGGTTGGGTGTGTCGTACACATACACGAAGTCAATTGAATGATCTTAAATAACAGATGTAACAAGTAATGGAAAACAATTGGTATAAACTAGTGTTATGGATAATATATATAATTTACTTAATGTTAAAACAAACGTTAATAAGAGCATTAACGTTAAATAAAAGAGGAGTACGAAATAAATACTCAAAAAAGCCAACAAATATATGGTCCACCTATCGACACACTAGACTCAATCGATCGACCGCAAGCGGTTGACCGGTGAATGTACAACAGTCGACTGATAGATGGTAAGTGGTTGGGTATTGAACTAAGGTCGAATGGCCTAGATTTAAAATAATTAAATCTAACATATAGAATTGATTCGAGCGCTTAAAAATTTAGGCCTAACCCCTCACTCTTCTTTTTATATTTTCTAAAGAAATAAGCGAAGCTCTACCATTGTCTTTTCTCCATAAATTCTATATAGTATATAAATTATAAAATAATATATTATACATATATAAGTGGAGAACAGCCGAAAATAAAAGCAAAGAAGAATAGGAATGAATTAATTCTGAGAAGAAAAGGTAAATTCTATATGTAAAGCTCATAACTACATTTTATTCAAATCTCTTCTTAGATCTATAATTCTAATAAATATGTACATACTTTAATACATATTTTGGTAGAAGGAAAGGGTGTCAAATAAAGGGAATGAACTTAGATCTAGTGATTTGGAAGCTTAAAGGTGAGTGGAAAATTATATACTATTTTATAATATTATATTTATGTCATTGTGAATCAATCTTTTTATGCGTAATTGTAAATTTTGAAATTGTACACTTAAATGTACATATAGACACACATACAAAATAACATAAGGCCCTTGTCTACATATTCTATGAATTGTTAACATGGATTTAATGTGTATATATGTAAATCCAGAATGTACGGATGAAAGCAATCCTTAAAAGTTATGAAAATAAGTCATTGATAAGATTATATGTTACTTACAGATTTAGTTAGTTGAATGTTATAAGTTGTATAACTTGAATTAAAGCTGGTTTCTAATTTGATTGGGATTTAAGTTTATATTTTAATTCATTAGAATGAAGGATGTTTCTATATAGTTTTCGTAAATTATCCAACTTTATAGTTATATGTATAAACGTGTGTTGTTTGAAATCACAAGGAATATACCTAAAAGAAAGAGATGTGCAAAATAAGGATGTTTACCATATTTTGTACTATCTATTTCAATAAACATAGAAAAGATAATTCCTTGTAATTCCAACATAGCACAATTCCTCTTTCAAATAAATTATTTTAAATTACATTAAGAACATTTCCTTTTAGGGAAAGAGATTATTCCAACGCATTAAAATGCAGAAATCCATTAATAAGCGCTAATATGAATAAGGCAATGAATTAAATAATTAGGAAGGGCTCAATAATCATTTTAAAATGATAAATGATACTTAATTGTATAGTTTGAAAAGAAGCAATAAATGATACTTAATTGTATTAACCGGAAAGAAGCAGTAAATGATACTCAATGAAAACCATGAGATTGAAATAAGAAGTAAGTTAATAGTAAGTTAATGAGCACTAATTATTAAACTTAGGGGATGTAATAATTTTCTTTTGAAATTATACGACCTCGAGAATACGTTTATGATGGGTATGGGCTAGTGGGGCTAGCTCAATATTTAGGTTAAGTATATATAATATAGTCATTACTATGGGTTGGAATGCAAGGTCAATAGTGTTACACAATAGAAGTATGCCCTCTGCAAGGGGCTACCAGCAGTTGTGTATACATTGTACTTCTAGTGGACTTCTCCAATTATAAGACCCGTGGTTAGATAAGGTGTTGTGCAATAAGTGGCATTACCATTGAGAGGTGGACATGGATGTTGTAGACCCTAATTCATCCTTGATAGGAGTCGACGTTGCGGGCTCCCAATCAATGCATAAATAGGATACATGTAGTCGTAATTTGGTTTTGCGTAAGTCCTCAACGTAAATAGTCCAAGGAGCGAGTCCTCAATAGTCCGAGGAGCTAAGTCCTTAGTTGTTGAATGAGCTGAGTCCTTAATAGTCCAAGGAGCCAAGTCCTCAATAGTCCGTGGAGCTAAGTCTTCAGAAGTTCAAGGAGTTGAGTCCTAAATCGTCCAAGGAGCTGAGTCCTTAATAGTCCGATTAGTTAAGTCCTCGGTAGTTCAAGGATCTGAGTCCTAAATAGTCTAAGAAGACAGTTCTCAATATATGATAATCCAAGGAGATGAGTCCTCAATATGAAATGATTAGATAAGTCTTTGGGACAGGTCAGTAATACAGCTAATTAGTTGTAATGCCATTATTAGACATCAACCGAAGGTTCCTCGGTCTATGCCGACAATTCGGCCTAGACACATATGGTGGATACCCGACATGATGCAGAGCTACAGATACTAGCAGAGAATGTATCCTAGTCTATAAGGGACTGTGTTATATATATAAACACACACACATACATATATAATTACTGTATAACTTTAGTAGGTTAGGTGTATCGTACACATACACGAAGTCAAATGATTGAGCTTAAATAATAGACGTAATACGTAATGGAAAAACAATCGGTATAAACAAGTATTATGGTAAAGTATATAATTTACTACTCACGAAAACATTGTTCTGAACCCCCTCATAATTAGAACCCACATGATAAATTTACAGGGATAGGTACTGGCATAAGGTGGGAACGATAGAGGGACATATTTCCTCATGCATGTTTGGTACTGACAAGGGTACTAGATACTAGAGGTATTAGCCTTGTTCAACATATGTATTTGTTTTATTATATTTTATTTATTCCACTGTGAATTCTTATCGATAGTCTCTAATATACTATTGTTTATTACAGGATACCAACACCAATGATTTGTACTCTAGTGGACTTGGTTTTCGATTTAGTGAAATTCGGGTCCATTAAGGTGTGAGTTGTTACATTTGGTATCAGAGCTTAGGTTAATCAATCATAAGAACTAAAATACGCTAAGTGAATGTATTGTATATATATTATATGCCGAACTCTACAAATTCCGACTATGGAAGTAGTTCCAACCAAATTTTTAAAGAATGGATAAGTCGACTATGAGTTAGAACAATAGAAAGAGCTAAAAATATATGCCTATTCCAATCACCGCATGAGAAATAGGTTGAATTGAAGGGTGTTAACTTAAAAGGAGCATGAATGCGACATATAAAAGGATTTCTGAAGCTGGATGGTACTTGGTTCCACTGTTGGGCCTAGATTACCCTATGGTTGTGGATCCCCATAGGATTACCGATTTATGACGTACGTTTGATCCAAATAATGAAAAGTAAAGAATTTATATGTTACAGATATGTGGAAGTAAGAATTGAGCCAGTTCCCGAAGGAAGGTGTGTAGTAATCACTCCAAGACGATAGTTGGATTTTTAGTATATTGTGAATGAAAATAAGTCAGAGAGTAAGTGGAAAAGAAGAAAAGTCCAAAAGAAGGGACAAATAAAACCCACTCTAAGTCCGACCCATATGAAGGAATTTAACAAAAGGTTTTGATTTTCCAAAGGATTTATTTAAACATAGAAAACCATATTTTCGAAAGGTAAGCAAATATCAAAAATTTCGTCATATAAAAATATCTTTTTATTTAATAAAATTTTCTTGTGAGAATTTAAAAATGTTTGGATCAATTTTTTTTAGCTAAAATGGGTTTCAATAAAGGTGCATTTCTTTTGAAATAAGTAGAAACTATTGCATATATATAACTTGATAATTTTTCTAATTTTCTAAATTTGAAGTTTTAAAATTGTTTTAAGGGGTGGATAATAGGAATGGTACTAATTTTAAATAGGGTAAAAAGAATGAAAGTGTGCATGAGCTCAAAAAAGAAAGCAATTGGAATTTAATGAAAAGGAGACTAGAATTCAAAAACAAAGTAGTATGCGAACACACTACGATGGTCCAATAAAGAAGATAGTCAACCGATTGAAAAGCTAATAAAGAGATGTAGTTTAAATAAGAGCAGTTTAGGCAGAAGAAAGTTAAATAATATTAATTTTATCAAATATAAATAGGAACAATGTTAGAAATTTATATAAAAATATGTTGGTAATTAGAAATAAT
Organism: Allium fistulosum; assembly: GCA_030737815.1. Classification (NCBI taxonomy): domain Eukaryota; kingdom Viridiplantae; phylum Streptophyta; class Magnoliopsida; order Asparagales; family Amaryllidaceae; genus Allium; species Allium fistulosum. The sequence continues at coordinate 1,338,069,473 of CM060901.1, read as the reverse complement.
ATCGAAAATAAAAAAATGGACTGTTCCCGTAAATATGTGCTATAATTGCATATTCCTTTTAGAAGTCCCCCTAATATGCTATTAGAGTCTCCGCTAAGGTTAAAATTGGAGATAACATGAGTAATAGGTAAATAATAGAGGGAAAGTTGTCCTCGTCTACCCCATTTTTTATTGTTTAAGGTTATAAAAGATATTTTAGAAATACTTTAACACTACATTTTTGAAAATTGATTTGGTATAAAAATTGTGTTTTTGGGAACACAAAACTTTGTAAATGATCTGAGTTAAAAACCTACCTTTTAAGAACTAAAATCTTTGTTGTGAAAAGGTTTTAAAGGAAAGGATCTTTTAAATTAAAATTGATAACGATGACTTTTGGAACTTAATCAATAAACTTGCTTCGTAAATCCTAAATATAGTTTTAAGAGTTTTAAGTTTATATTTTAAAGATAAAAGTTTTGGGTTAAGTACTTCGTGACTATAAAGTTTAATAATTTTTATAATTTTTATAAAGGATAATGAAAACCAAACCAACTTTGATATTAAGTAGATAGGGATGACTGCCTAGGTAGCAGGGGATAATAGTTATGGCTATGAAGGAAATAACTACAAATGCTCGTAGAGCAGCAACAAAGAATCCTTATAGAATATAAGGAATACTAGTATGAACCTAAGAATGTTTTATTTGGTATATGTGAAAGCCTTAAGAATAACCTACAAAGGAATGATGAATGGTATCAAAATACACTTTTGCAAGTTTTAGATTAAAGTCGCATGAAAGATCAAGGATAAAAAAGTAAATATCAAAATTTGAGAATATTATTAGGAGGTTTATATTAAAGGAATATAGTAATAGAGGGTAATGGAACACACATAGAGGACGTTGGTAGACTCAAGGTTAAGGAAGGCAAGATAGATGGTGGAAAAGTTATCCCGCCAAGCAAATTTTCCAATAAGTTATTCTAGATGTGCATAATTTATATTTATTACCCACTTTAGTGTGGGAATGCACAGTTTATCCAATAATTGGGTTTAATGATTATGTTAATGGATATACCTTATTTATTAAAAGCCAAAAGTTAAGTTAAGATATGTGGGTTATAGTAGAATGACATACTAGAGATGTCCATCTTAATTGAAAAGAAGTGAAAGGGCCATAATATCATTAATACCAGTTGATGTTGAATGACAGCTTTCAATAATTGTTTTTCTTAGGTTTTGGGTTGTAAACATTAGTTGTCTATGTTGTATAAAATGTGTAGGATATTATGGGAAATGTTCCTTTGTATTAGAGTGTTGGTTTTCTGGATTTTCTGCTATTAGACGAGAAAACAGTATAAAAAAGAAAATATCATAAAGGCACATAATTAATGCAAAGTAAGACTGGAAGTTTATAAAATATATTGGAAAATTTATTAAATTAGCTACTAAAAATTAATAATGCTAAGTTCCAAAAGCATTAAAATTTCAGGAAGATAAATTTTAGTGAGCGAACGACAGGAGAAAGGTTGTTGGGAAACCACGGGGCACTATCTCTACGCCTTAAAAGCTGAATTTATAAATATACTTCTGTGCTAATTGTTATTCTAAAATAAAAGAAAAGGTTTTCAAAATTAGGAAATTTAATGTGTAATAGGCTAAGGTCGATCATTGGAATTAGCCCATTGACTAAATCCCGATTGCGTTGGACGTGGTTTAAATTGTTTTGGAAAGTTAAAAATAAATACTTTTGAAAATTTTGTTCAAAAATCTTTAATTTATTAAAGATATAAAATACTTTTTTAAAAGTTTTGAGAAAAATGAGTTTTTTAAAATTAAAATAAATTCCCACTATTTCAAACATTTAATAGGAAAAGATTTTGAAAGGAAAAGGAGAAAAATTCTGATTTTTGAAATGCCACATATTTAGCATAAGGAAAGCCAACGGGTTAGCAAATACGAATTTTACTATGCAGCAGGCGTGACAGTATGTAAAACATAGAGGGTAACAATGGAAAATATATTTTATCCTTGGAATTTTAGTTTCTATGTCTTGTTGATAGTAATCAAAAATTGGTTTTTATAATAATTTTGTTTTAAAATTTTAAAATTAAATTTATTTATGCAGACTGCACTTGAAAAAGTTTGAAAATAATGGAGGGCATAAGAGAAGGTTTCAAGGTAGAGCGGAATGGGTGCACAAGAGAAGGATGGAAATATGGAATTCTCCATTTAAAACCCTTTTCTAGAATAAGATTACAGATTTAGGAAAACTAGATTTTCAAAAGTTTGGATGTTAGAAATTGTGTGCTAGGATATTGGATGGTTGGGATTGGATGCAAAATTGGTTGAACCATACATCTATCGTAGAAGGATGGGAATAATTTGTGTGTGAAAACTAAGGTTTTAAATTTCAAAATTTGCATAAATATAGAACTGTCAGTATATATAGGTTTTTGCACCATATTTTCAAAATTTCTTTTAAGAATGAATCCATATAGAAGGCACCGATTTAGTATTATTCTGCATACATATCATATGTGTAGTGATACACCATGCACTATACACGATTGACTGCAAAATTGTTTGTACACCAATTAGATGGATAGCTTAGAATGGTTGCGGCCAATGTTACACGATTCAGTCCTTGAAGAATTTTGAAGGCAAAATTATTTTAAGGAGAGAAGACTATTACACTTCATAAAATAAAATTAAATAAAAATTAAATATAATTTTTGTAAACGACATAATTCGGCTATGAAACTTATCATTATGTTCGTGGTGATTTTTTGATCAACTTTCATATATAAAGTTTTACGATCGGAATTCAAATAAAAAGTTATTAACTTTTGAAGTTTTCAGATTGGAAATAATTCAGAACCAATTACCAAAAATAAATGTTAATAACTTAGTATTAAAATGGACAATAAATATAAATGTCAATGTTAAACTAATTGGTTGTGTTAAATCTAATTAAATCAGGGCTGAAAAGGAAATATATAAAGATTGACATGGGTAAAGGTAATACATATTAACGTTTAAAAATAAAGAAAGCAATAAATATTATCAGCTTAATGTTAAAACAACCGTTAATTATAAGTGTTAATTGACAACATTAAATCAAACTAAATCTAAGCGTGGAAGGAAGTAAATGATAATTACTTAACGTTAAAACAAACGTTGGTCAAAGCGTTAACGTTGAATAGAAGAAGATCAGGAAATAAATATGCAAAGAGAGAAACAAAATAAACGATCCACCGGTTGACACCCTAGGTTCAACTGGTCAACCACTAGCAAAGTCGATGGGTGAATGTAGAGCGGTCGACCGTTAGATGGTTGGCGATTAGGGATTGAACATTGGCTGAACAGCCTAGATTTAAAATAAATAAATCTAACGTATAGAATTGATTTGAGCGGCTATGAATATAGGACTAACCCCTCACTCTTTTTCTTATATTTTCTGAAATAACGAGCGAAGCTCTGCCATTATATTTTCACCACAAATTATAGGAAGTATATAAATTATAAAATAATATTAAGTATGTAACGACCCAGAATTTTGGACCATTCGCATCCATTATAAGTGTATAGGTAGACACTCATGTCGGAATTGAATTGCTCAAAATACCGCGTTGTTAATTTAAATTTGGCAAAACTGAACATATACAGTAAATAAAATAATCACAGATCACAGACACAGAGTAATAAATGCAGCGGAATAAAAGAGATAGTAGTTCATGAAGCTACTATATGAATATATAAAATACATCAGAGTTTACAACAGAAGAGTACTACGATACATCAGATACAAATCAGAATACATCACTGGAATCATCGAATACTGAAAGCAGAATAGATGGCTGGATCTTCAAGCAAAGCTCCAACTCCAAAGGGGAGTCTCGAATACTGGTACACTCAGTCTGACCCGAGCGTAAAGCAAAAACACAACACACTCGAGTCAGGATTAACATTCTTATATCAATAAATCCAACTCAAGTGAAATAGCAATTGAAATATAAGTAACTCAAAGGATGTTTGGAATAACCATCCTTTAAGGATCCGTTAAACTATCTACTATGTAGTAGTGTACGATAAGTAGATAATGTCTATCAGTAATAATAAGATATCAAAATAGTGTTAAGTCATGGCCCATTCCACCCTTAACACATTTTTATTCCCAAAAGCATATACAAGACCGTAGTTTCCCCAAAACCGAAAGTCACCAGAGGGCAATCCATATACTAAAGATACAAAACAAATTCGTAGTGGTCGCGAATAAAGGGGATACAAGTATGACAAGGCACATGAGGCAATACCCAAGGTAGTGATACTACCGTTTGCCTGATCCGGACTGGTGAGAACGCAACGCCGCAGTGCCCGCAACACCGTGAAACAACACTCCTAAAATCAAGGGTGCACCAATCGACAACAAGTAATGAGTAGTTCGAAGAAGTGTGTCCACTTGAGGTAGCTAATCCTCCATTGGCCCGGCACGGCTCCTGTTTTAGTCATTTCCAATTTGACACAAGTGTCAAGGCTATCCATTATCGTTCTCTTTCTTCAGTCATCACGAACATCATTCCAACCACTTCGTTCTGGATCAACACTCCGCGAATGTTAGTTATTAAAGTGGTTTTCGGTATCGACAGAGAGTATGTCCATATCCGATCCCGGTCTCTTTAATAACTTCCGTAATTATTTCACCGATTGGTCGTTTATATATTTCCAAACCAAATCAAATTCAATTTCAATTAAAATTTGTAAATCAACATTTCATTTGTCTTACGAAATCAATTTCCAAAATTTTCGTTTCAAAACTTCCAAATTACCATTTCAAAATCTTAGAATTCAATTTTCAATTTCTTCTTAAACCAATTCAAATATTTATTCAAGTTCGTAAATAAGTTTCATTCCAAATCATTTAAATAAATTTAATTTAACATTCAAATCAGTTTAACTTCATTTATCGATTTCATTCAATATTCGTTAAGTTAATTTATCATTCAAAACAATTTCTATTAATTTCCAATTCATTAAAACAATTACTTAAGTTCAATGCCATTATATCAAAACTTACAAATTTCATTAAGTTAAATTCGTCAAATCAAATTCTTTAAATTACAAGTCTCACATTAATTTCAGAAAATATCACATTTTATTTCTTGTTAAAGAAAATTCAATTTCACTTATTTACTTACTTAAATAATTTTCCAAAACTTAATTAATAAAGAAAACTCAATTTCAATTATTTACGAAGTAAATTCACTTATTCAAAAATTAGATTTAATTTAATCATTAAATAATTCAATCTTATTTAATTTTTAAATAATTCAAAACTTAATTATTAAATAATTTCAAAGTTTAATAATTTCAACTTAATTATAATTTCAAACCTAATTATTAAATCATTTCAAAGTTAATTCAATCATTTCTCAAATTAAACATCATTCTTTCATCAATTACATTGTTAATATTTTGTTTCGTTTTATTAAATATTAATATTTTCCTTTCATTTAAAAAAAATTCATATTTCAACTTCATTTCAAAACCATATTATTTATTCAAATAAAATCTTCGTTTATTTTTAAATCAAATTATTGACCAATCGGGTTTTATTTAATTCTCTATCCTAGGTCAAAGTTTAATTTGGGTATTTATCATTTCAACCCGATTCCAATTCAATTCAAAATCAAAACATAACAAAGGGAACTTGCAGTGTGATAACTGGGATGGTGTCAAAGTAAATAAACAAGCAATAACAACAAACAATAACAATCCAATAATCAATTCAAATAATCCCGAAATAACCGTATTAATTCGCATTGTTATTTGTACGAATTAATATAATTATTTCTAGAATCTACACTATCATTTCATGTAGATTAAAGATTATTACATTACGGTTTTCACTTGTCATTTATTTACAATTTCATACATCATCAATTTAACAACATACATTCAGTGGTTCAAAGTGTAATTAAACAAATCCTACGTGTCAATAATTTTAACAGTTAAAGGGGTCATATTATACAAATGTCATTTAATCAAATTTAACATTTAACTATCCTATATCAATTTCAATTGCATACTATTTATCATTTTAACATTAACAACTTTAATGTCCAATATAAACATCAACAATCAATCAATTATCAGCCAAACTGTATTATCATCGCATAAATAATTAACAGATAATGGTGTCAGATGTCATAGGTGAACTGATATAGGTAATAACAGTGTAAATATCTAACAGCAGCATATTTCAATTGTCGTTTCAATTGAAATCAAATTTAATAAATAAAAGAACGTTAATCGTGAGTGAGTGCTCACCTTTCGAGGCAAGAGAGAATAGACAATTAAAGGAGTTACGGATCCAAGCATGAATTCCAAAGCAAAACAGAATTGGCACGAATTGGGCGGACAAAGCTGAAAATGAGGAAATGATAAAACAATTCAAATCATAACTGAGTCGATGCAGATATATGGTATAAGCGAACTTATGTATATAACTAAATATAACTATTTTTACATATAAACATATTCTAAATACAAACACATTTTAAATTGAATATATATAAATATTTCAAAATCACTGTTTTAAATTAAATACATACATCAAAAATCAACCTTATACTTAAGATAATATATATATATAAGCTAACATACAAATATATATAACTTTTATAACACGTGCACACATACAGTATTTTATATAACTTATTATACATATAACAGAGCTTAGAGTATGTATATACATTTTTATTTGAAATCAATGCGTATAACAATCATCATATATGCAACTTATACATGAGTAGGCTATTAAATAACTAAACATAACTGTATATATACCCCACTGAAATAAGAGAAAAGTATGGAGCTTTAAACCTGTAACAGGATTTCTAACTTAAGTATATATATACTAATACACTAATATATATAACTCGTGTCCAATTTGTATTTTAAAATCAGTTTAAAACATATCTATGAGAACTGACAAAATATATATAACTTTAAAATAACAACACGCGAATATAGGCTGCAGGTTATATATATACACACATATACTTTAAAAATGAACTTCCCAGACTATATATATAAAGTAATATATATAAATATCATATATTATATCTATATGTATATACCTTTAGAACTGAATGCAAAATTTAGAAGTACGAAACAATGGCAACCAAGCTAACTTATAAACCTTTTATATACACGTATTTCAAAACAACTTAAATTTATAACTATACGAACTGACAAATACCATTTCTATATATACAACTAATAACGTACTGCTTTTTAACATAAAGTGAAACCAGAATTGGTATACAAAAATCTATCCATGAAAATACTTTAAATAGGGCATGCGTATGACAAGCTGTAAGTATATAAAGGTTAACAAAGCATATTTTAATAATTATGTATATACCAGACTACTGACATCCTATATACTATAATATGTAGCTTGAATAGAACTTGGATATATACCTTTATATATACTATAACGTGTGCAGCAACCTATATATAATATAAATAACAAAACATATGTACATATACACACCTACTAATATTTGTAGGCTGCTAGCAGGTCAAACAGGAGGAGGAAGACAGCAAAGCAAAGGAAGGCTGTGGCTATGGTGGTGAGCTACACACGGCAGAGGAGGAAGGTTGGCTAGAAGTGGTGCTAGCTTCGGAGGTGATGGAAGGTCTTGGCAACAAAGTGGAAGAGGGGAGGAGATTGGGTTGTCGGTGCTTGCGAGATGATGAACAAGGAAAGAAGGCAGACCTGCTGGACTGGTCGTGAATGGTTGACGTCAGGTGGTGAGGGGATGTTGACGAGTACGGGTGAAGTTGGAGCCGAGGTGAGAAAATGGAAGGGAAGAACAGGCTGAAGCTTCGGGTAAACAATGGAAAACGCACGCATTTCCTTCAAGCAAATATGAATGGCGGAGAGATGGGTTGCATCGGTTTGTTAAAAGGAAGGTGGGATGAAGAACAATATTGCTTCCATAAAATGACTTCACACCTTTCCAAATGAACAGTTGAGGAAGCAGACCAACAATATGAATATGAAGAGCAACAGTTTATTTATTTAATTTTTTTTCTTCTCTTCAAAACGTAAGAATAAATTGGGAAAAGCAATAACAGTGAACCGACTGATATTATACATCAAACCTTGGTAATAGTAAAAGTCAGACTATAGTTTGAATTTATTAATAGCAAGTGGCTACTGGAATATATTGCAGGCACGTGAAAGGACAGATCAACCAAAAGTTAGATATGGAACCGATACAGAAATCGTTTTCTTTATTTCGTCGCACATCGGACTCCAAAATACACAAACAAATATAATGTAGAGATCAGCATGATGAGATGATCACAACGGTATACAGATATCAGTGGTAAGATTGAATTATAAAAATTCGAATTTTCTAATAGCGGAAAATGCAAGAAAAATACTGAAAAATAAGATCGACGGAGTCAAAGATGTCCGAATTTGGAAAAACCACAAACTGACATTTTACTCAGAAGATGGTTTAGAATTTTTCTACGTAAAAATATTTAGGTTTCGGAAACATTTTATTTTCATCGCTTTTTAATTATTAAATTGAAGTAAATTTACGCGCGAAATAAACTTCCATATTTTCTGACGAAAATTTATCAGTCGCTATGTTTAACTAGACGTATTCCAAATATTAAATTTTTATTTCAAAATTTTATCGTTTAAAATTTCACAAAATTTCAACTAATTACGTTATTAAAACAGTTGAAATTTACGGGTCGTTACACTCTCCCCCACTCAAAACTTTTCGTCCCCGAAAAGGAACGAGGTAGGAGAATAGAAACAACCAGAAAGAAAAACAAATTTGAAATACAAAATAACAATTAATTTAAACCATATAAATTCAAATTTAAATTAATTGATATTCAATAATTGATTTAATCAATTTGATTTCACTAAGATCAATCTCAACTTTTTCTAAATTCATTATCTTATTATCCAATTATCCTCAATTTACAATTTCTAAACCCATAAATTTGAATAATCTTTTATTATAATCATATTTTATTTTCAACAGATTAAATTCTTTAATTCCAAATTATTGTTAAATTTTATTTCACTTAATATATCTTATCACATATATTTAACCCATATAAATTAATTTAAACCATAAAAGTTTCGATTTAAATTAATTTATATTCACTAATTGCTTTTAAATTCAAGATATTTTCATAAGTTGATCAAATTTCAATTTATTAATTCTTTCAAAACAAATTTATTTGTCTCATCTATTATTCAATTAACTTATTATTCTATTTATTTCAATTAACATTTTATAATTAAAATTTAGTGTATAACATTTATTATAAACACTCAAATTTTATTTATAAATTCAATTTATATTATATATTATCCAAGTACATATTCAACTTCTGAATGATTTAGGTAAGTTGTATTAGAATGCAGTTGAACAATATACACTAAAAATTTTCCCAATTCAATTATTCAAGTTTAAATATTTATTCCAAATTTTGGGTTTATTTATAATTAAAATCATCCTTTAACAAAATTTAAGAATTAGCTTTCCGATTAACTTTAACCGATTTAGAGATATATATAATATATTGTTATCCCGCTTTTTGGTCAAAGCCGGAATATCAAACAAATCGACAGGAAAGGATGGATATCAGGATTGGAAGTCGATTGGAAACAAGGCTGCGATGGATGTCGTCAAAATTTGACCGGGCTCCGATCAGGACGGAATCGATTGGAGATGATGATGAGGGCTAGGAGAGGCTACGTTTCAATTTTCAGAACAATCGGAGTTCGTATGCACAAGATATGAATGGTTTGAAATGCATAAGGATAAGTTCGAATCGATACATTTCGTATCCATGGATATTGGTTCGAATCGGTGAAGTTCGCATCGATCAGGTTCTAGTTCGACTCGATGACTTCGTATCGATAGGATGGTGAAGGATGACAGCATGTTCGTATCGATCAGGTAGGAAAGCTAGGTGGATTTCGACTCGGTGGTGACACGCCCAGATTGGTAGGAAAGCACGCAGAGGTTTGTTCGAATCGATACGTTTCGTATCGATCGGGATGGATTCAGGCTACAGGCTTCGTATTTATATAGTTCGTATCAGAAGGGAGGCGAGGAGTGACGATGCAGTTCGTATCGATCTATGCTAAAATCGATACGAAGGACTCACATACAGATCGATTCGAAGATGATCAAGGGCATACGAGAAGGATACGTTGGGAGACGGCTTCGAGGATACAAAGTCGTGGATACAAAGTTGTGGATACGAACGAAACTGATTTTATGGATGCGAAGCAATGGATGCGAAGCAATGGATTCGAAGCACGCTATGGCTATAGATGGATGTGGACTGGGCATGAGGTATGGATGCGAGCGCATATCCAGGAAGGAAGCGTTCAACATGGCGAGGAAGGAGGATTGACCCAGGAAACACGCACCACGTCATCACTTGAGCACGCGACACCATCGATTCGACCTAATCGATTCGAAGGAAGATCGATTCGAAGGGAGCTTATCAACCGGAAACATGATCTCGAATCGATCATATCTTGAGATTTACAAATCCAAATGCTATGAAATTTTCACAGTAGCTTGATCGCATGTTGAAGAATGTTCACACCAAATTTCAACTCGATTGGACAATTTCTTGATCGATTCGAACGTAACTTCGAATCGATCCCAAAGTGGGCCCGGATTTTGCAGAAAGTGGGCATGTGGGCCCCCTCACGTGCCAGAACTGGTCTTCCTTCAATTTAGGCGAAATATCAGCCTCCTACACCTATAAATAGACCCCCTGGTCATTCAGAAGAAGGGTCGGACAATTTTGAGAGCTAAAGAGCGCCCAGACTCTGCCAGATTTACTCCAAATCACCATTGCTGCCTTAGATTCAGATTATAATCATAAAATCCATTGTACTACGCGATAGAAAATTGTAATCTTCAAGCGTCGATCAATAAAAGATAAAAACTTTGGAGTGGACGTAAGCCGGAGATAGTCGAACCACTATAAATCTCGTGTTTTTGTTAATTATTTCTGGATTGTTGTTTGTTGCTTGTTTAGATCTGAGATTTGTGTTTGAATATTGCTGATTTGTATTCATACACTGGTGCTTTCACAACATTCGGGGTTTGTGACCATTTTTGGCGCAAACACTTTGGTGCTTTCACTGAGAAGGACTAGCACCCGCTACATCGGATTGAAGTTTAGATTTGAAAGTTTGAAGGATTCAGATTGACTTGGCAATGACTCGACAAACAAGACAAAGAGCTGAGAGAAGCCAACAGGGAGGAAGTCAAGAGGCATCCTCCGGAGCTGGAGAAGGACAAGCTTCGATTTACATTACCAAAGACGAAATGGAAGCTATGGCAAATTCATTACATGAGAGGTTGTTGAAGAGTCAATAGGATATGATGCAGACTTTCTTCGAGCAGATGAGAGCTATAGGAACACAGAACCTTGGACCAACCATAGCGACTGCAAATGTGGAATAAGGAACTAGGGTTGCGGAACCCAATGGAGGACAGAATACAGAACCGGAAGGCAATCAACAAGGGCTTGGGGGCAGGCCCGCCGGATCCAACGCAGAAGGACCTTTGGAAGGAGTTCAGCAGGCTGGAGCCAACGTTGCGGCTAATGAGCCACATGAAGAATATGTGCCGGAGTTCCCTCGGGAGCATGGAGGGCAACCCCTAACAGGCAACGCTGGATTAATGGAAATCATTAGGAAGACTATGCGTGGAGGTTTGACCAATAAGGATTTAGAAGGAGTGAACAAGAGTCCGTTCGCTCGGGAAATCAGGGTAGCTCAGAATCCACCTAAGTTCAAGTTACCTAGCGTGGAAGCATATAATGGCAAGGCTGACCCGACAGATCACTTGATGAGATATACTAGACACATGGAAGTGCCGGGGGCATCGGAGGAAGTGATGGCCAGATGTTTCCCTTTATACTTGACAGATCTAGCGGCAATGTGGTTTAGGCAGCTGGAAGAAGGATCTATCAGGACTTGGAGGGAATTGGTGGATAGGTTTTTGGGATAGTTTCGGGTTCATATCAAAAGACCTAAGAACGTGATGACGTTAACGTCGGTAAAGCAAAGGACGGATGAATCACTTAGAGCATTTTTAACTCGATTTAATGCGGCGGTTGCTTCGGTGGATCGGCCGGATCCATCGATGGTTTTGATGGCGGCAGTGTCGGGAGTCAGAGAGGATTCAGATTTTAAGGTATCTTTAGTACCAGACCCACCACTGGATCTCGGGGAATTCTTCCATGAAGCTGAAAGGTTCCTTCGGCAAGAAGATGCATGTATGGACTTAAAGTTAAAGGAGGTGAATGTGACTGGGGGTGGAGGACCATCCAACGGAAGCTCGGATAAAGATAAAGGAAAAAGGAAGCTGGATGACGATTCAGGAAAAACCAGGAAGCAATGGAAGGATCCAAAGTTTTCCACATACATAGAATTAAACGAGACGCAGGAGCGGATATACATGGAAACTCAGAATCGCCTTCCTTACCGGAGGCCGGCTAGGAGGGAACCATCCGAGCGGGAGAGGGCATCAGGAAAGCATTATCTCTTCCACGATTTGGACGGGCATGATACCAACAGCTGCAGGCACCTAAAGGACATAATTGAGGAGCATGCGAGGAATGGACAGTTGAGGCAGTATGTTGGGGCTCGGAATGCAGCGGTGGAGCAGGAGCAACCACCGCCTACCTCAAACCATGAGGATATGAGGCACAGGAATAATGGTCGATTGGTCATCAATTGATCAGGATAATATGAAATAAGTAACAAACCATTGGCGAGCAACCGAGTCATTTACACATGTATGGGGACGGAGATAGCCCCTAGGCATGCTCTGAGTGATGATAAACCGCAAAGCCATGGTTTGTGAAATTTGTCTTTTGTTTTTGATTTGGACACTTAGTTTTCTGGTTTGGTTTTTGGAGTTTGGATTGAACTCCTGATTTTGCTTGTTTTTCTGGTTTTGGCATTCATTCAGATGATTGTTCTCCGTTTTGGATGATGATTTCAATTTTTGATATGGATTTCTGGTTTTCCGATTTGATTTAAATTTTTGATTGGATTTTGATTGGATTCTTTTTGGTTTTTGATAAACGGTCGTCGGGTGTGGATTACACCTGGCAAGGGGTGAGTCTTTTTGCCCGAACGTGGTAAATTGACTCATTCAGGTCGTCGAGTATGGACTATGCTCGGCAAGGGTCCATAGTGACCAGGATTCGGCCTAGGACTTAGGCCCCCTATTATCGATTATTGTTTCAGGTCGTTGAGTATGGACTATGCTCAGCAAGGGTCCGGAGCGACCAGGATTCGGCTTAGGACTTAAGCCATGGAGTTACTCACATCCAGGGACACTGGACCACGGTCGTCAAGTGTGGATTGCGCTTGGCAAGAACCCGGAGAGGTTAGCTCAGCGTCCAGGGACACTGGACCACGGTCGTCAGGTGTGGATTGCGCTTGGCAAGAACCCGGAGAGGTTAGCTCAACGTCCAGGGACACTGGACCACGGTCGTTAGGTGTGGATTGCGCTTGGCAAGAGCCCAGAGATGTTATGGATTTGGATATTGACCCAGAGAGGTCTTGGATTCGGTTGTTGATAAGGATGGACTAATAACTCAGTCTTCGAGTTCGGATGGACATGGAATTGGCTATGGACTTCGGATATCGGATTTGGAATTATACAAAACACGCCTTATTATCATAATGCATGTTTTGGGGGGCAAATGTTATCCCGCTTTTTGGTCAAAGCCGGAATATCAAACAAATCGACAGGAAAGGATGGATATTAGGATTGGAAGTCGATTGGAAACAAGGCTGCGATGGATGTCGTCAAAATTTGACCGGGCTCCGATCAGGACGGAATCGATTGGAGATGATGATGAGGACTAGGAGAGGCTACGTTTCAATTTTCAGAACAATCGGAGTTCGTATGCACAAGATATGAATGGTTTGAAATGCATAAGGATAAGTTTGAATCGATACATTTCGTATCCATGGATATTGGTTCGAATCGGTGAAGTTCGCATCGATCAGGTTCTAGTTCGACTCGATGACTTCGTATCGATAGGATGGTGAAGGATGACAGCATGTTCGTATCAATCAGGTAGGAAAGCTAGGTGGATTTCGACTCGGTGGTGACACGCCCAGATTGGTAGGAAAGCACGCAGAGGTTTGTTCGAATCGATACGTTTCGTATCGATCAGGATGGATTCAGGCTACAGGCTTCGTATTTATATAGTTCGTATCAGAAGGGAGGCGAGGAGTGACGATGCAGTTCGTATCGATCTATGCTAAAATCGATACGAAGGACTCACATACAGATCGATTCGAAGAAGATCAAGGGAATACGAGAAGGATACGTTGGGAGACGGCTTCGAGGATACGAAGTCGTGGATACAAAGTTGTGGATACGAACGAAACTGATTTTGTGGATGCGAAGCAATGGATTCGAAGCACGCTATGGCTATAGATGGATGTGGACTGGGCACGAGGTATGGATGCGAGCGCATATCCAGGAAGGAAGCGTTCAACATGGCAAGGAAGGAGGATTGACCCAGGAAACACGCACCACGCCATCACTTGAGCACGCGACACCATCGATTCGACCTAATCGATTCGAAGGAAGATCGATTCGAAAGGAGCTTATCAACCGGAAACATGATCTCGAATCGATCATATCTTGAGATTTACAAGTCCAAATGCTATGAAATTTTCACAGTAGCTTGATCGCATGTTGAAGAATGTTCACACCAAATTTCAACTCGATTGGACAATTTCTTGATCGATTCGAACGTAACTTCGAATCGATCCCAAAGTGGGCCCGGATTTCCAGAAAGCGGGCATGTGGGCCCCCTCACGTGCCAGAACTGGTCTTCCTTCAATTTAGGCGAAATATCAGCCTCCTACACCTATAAATAGACCCCCTGGTCATTCAGAAGAAGGGTCGGACAATTTTGAGAGCTAAAGAGCGCCCAGACTCTGCCAGATTTACTCCAGATCACCATTGTTGCCTTAGATTCAGATTATAATCATAAAATCCATTGTACTACGCGATAGAAAATTGTAATCTTCAAGCGTCGATCAATAAAAGATAAAAACTTTGGAGTGGACGTAGGCCGGAGATAGCCGAACCACTATAAATCTCGTGTTTTTGTTCATTATTTCTGGATTGCTGTTTGTTGCTTGTTTAGATCTGAGATTTGTGTTTGAATATTGCTGTTTTGTATTCATACACTGGTGCTTTCACAACATTCGGGGTTTGTGACCATTTTTGGCGCAAACATATATTTATATCAAATCAAATTAAATTTTAACATAAGATACCTATATATATAAATCAAATTATACTAAAGAAATTCAAATCAAAATATTTTTCAAAACAAAACCGTAGCAAAGCTACAGAATGGTTTCTCCACTTCGAAACTCGAAAATGAATGTCGATGATGCAGCCGCCATCACCGAAATTTATTTTCCAGCGACAAAAGAAGAGCATTGATTTCAACATTTTAAAAATTCTTTGAAAACGATTTCTATTCGAAAATACTTTAATCAATAATATATACTTTAAAATTTTAAAAACCAAAGTTCGAAATCACCGAAAACTAATAAATTCTCAAATTTCTGAATTAAATTCATTTCAAATTCCAAATCAATTTATAACCAAGTTTATAAATTCATTTATTTATATTATGCAATAGTCAATGGTTTACAAAACAATAAATGAAAATCAAATATTATTATTTCAGACAACAAATTCATTAACAATTAAATTTCAGAAAACTTATATTTATATATAATATAATCATACAAAACTTTTATTTTATTTATCAAATTTGAAAATGATATTGTGTCAGTTTGCTCTGCTCAAGTGTTTTGGAAATCCTATCGATAGCGTTGATCAGACGAATCGATCGAAAACCCAAATCAACATCAACAACTCAAACAACACAATATAAAACATTTTTAAAAATTTATTTACAAATACACTTCCTCACTCGACGATACAAGAATGGATTCAAAGCAAGGATAGAGGTTCAAATTTGATGGACTCAAATCAAAGAGAATTCTGATTCGGAGACAAATTCGAAAGAAAGATAAGATGATTCAATAACAGAATCGAGAGATGGGTAAGTTTATTTAATTCACGGGCAACCTTAACCAGGTCGTCCGTAACTTCAAGAATAAGATCGATGCTGAATTCCGAGGTAAATCAACACTCGATCTCAAGAGATGGAATTCAGGTATAGCAGGGAATAGATAGCATCGTAAACCAAGGATACCGAAATCTCCGGTAAATCGATGCCTATTATAAAGGAGTTTTGTTCCTTTACGAATCATTCGAAGATTGGCGAGACCGCCGATCTATTATAGATATCATTCAAAATGGAGTTATGGGGTGCTCCAGAATTGTAAGAAGATGAATAGTGAAGGACACGCATGAATTTTGGAACCGAGGGGAACGTTCCAAAATTCAAAGGAATTGAGTCAAAGGAAGAGATTGAAACTCGAATGAGAGTGATTCTGTAAATACAATTACCATATATACTAAGTTTTGCCTAGAGCTACCAAAGCTCTGATACCAACTGTAACGACCCAGAATTTTGGACCATTCGCATCCATTATAAGTGTATAGGTAGACACTCATGCCGGAATTGAATTGCTCAAAATACCGCGTTGTTAATTTAAATTTGGCAAAACTGAACATATACAGTAAATAAAATAATCACAAATCACAGACACAGAGTAATAAATGCAGCGGAAATAAAAGAGATAGTAGTTCATGAAGCTACTATATGAATATATAAAATACATCAGAGTTTACAACAGAAGAGTACTACGATACATCAGATACAAATCAGAATACATCACTGGAATCATCGAATACTGAAAGCAGAATAGATGGCTGGATCTTCAAGCAAAGCTCCAACTCTAAAGGTGAGTCTCGAATACTGGTACACTCAGTCTGACCCGAGCGTAAAGCAAAAACACAAGACACTCGAGTCAGGATTAACATTCTTATATCAATAAATCCAACTCAAGTGAAATAGCAATTGAAATACAAGTAACTCAAAGGATGTTTGGAATAACCATCCTTTAAGGATCCGTTAAACTATCTACTATGTAGTAGTGTACGATAAGTAGATAATGTCTATCAGTAATAATAAGATATCAAAATAGTGTTAAGTCATGGCCCATTCCACCCTTAACACATTTTTATTCCCAAAAGCATATACAAGACCGTAGTTTCCCCAAAACCGGAAGTCACCAGAGGGCAATCCATATACTAAAGGTACAAAACAAATTCGTAGTGGTCGCGAATAAAGGGGATACAAGTATGACAAGGCACATGAGGCAATACCCAAGGTAGTGATACTACCGTTTGCCTGATCCGGACTGGTGAGAACGCAACGCCGCAACGTCCGCAACACCGTGAAACAACACTCCCAAAATCAAGGGTGCACCAATCGACAACAAGTAATGAGTAGTTCGAAGAAGTGTGTCCACTTGAGGTAGCTAATCCTCCATTGGCCCGGCACGGCTCCTGTTTTAGTCATTTCCAATTTGACACAAGTGTCAAGGCTATCCATTATCGTTCTCTTTCTTCAGTCATCACGAACATCATTCCAACCACTTCGTTCTGAATCAACACTCCGCGAATGTTAGTTATTAAAGTGGTTTTCGGTATCGACAGAGAGTATGTCCATATCCAATCCTGGTCTCTTTAATAACTTCCGTAATTATTTCACCGATTGGTCGTTTATATATTTCCAAACCAAATCAAATTCAATTTCAATTAAAGTTTGTAAATCAACATTTCATTTGTCTTTCGAAATCTATTTCCAAAATTTTCGTTTCAAAACTTCCAAATTACCATTTCAAAATCTTAGAATTCAATTTTCAATTTCTTTTTAAACCAATTCAAATATTTATTCAAGTTCGTAAATAAGTTTCATTCCAAATCATTTAAATAAATTTAATTTAACATTCAAATCAGTTTAACTTCATTTATCGATTTCATTCAATATTCGTTAAGTTAATTTATCATTCAAAACAATTTCTATTAATTTCCAATTCATTAAAACAATTACTTAAGTTCAATGCCATTATATCAAAACTTACAAATTTCATTAAGTTAAATTCGTCAAATCAAATTCTTTAAATTACAAGTCTTACATTAATTTCAGAAAATATCACATTTTATTTCTTGTTAAAGAAAATTCAATTTCACTTATTTACTTACTTAAATAATTTTCCAAAACTTAATTAATAAAGAAAACTCAATTTCAATTATTTACGAAGTAAATTCACTTATTCAAAAATTCAATTTAATTTAATCATTAAATAATTCAATCTTATTTAATTTTTAAATAATTCAAAACTTAATTATTAAATAATTTCAAAGTTTAATAATTTCAACTTAATTATAATTTCAAACCTAATTATTAAATCATTTCAAAGTTAATTCAATCATTTCTCAAATTAAACATCATTCTTTCATCAATTACATTGTTAATATTTTGTTTCGTTTTATTAAATATTAATATTTTCCTTTCATTTAAAAAAAATTCATATTTCAACTTCATTTCAAAACCATATTATTTATTCAAATAAAATCTTCGTTTATTTTTAAATCAAATTATTGACCAATCGGGTTTTATTTAATTCTCTATCCTAGGTCAAAGTTTAATTTGGGTATTTATCATTTCAACCCGATTCCAATTCAATTCAAAATCAAAACATAACAAAGGGAACTTGCAGTGTGATAACTGGGATGGTGTCAAAGTAAATAAACAAGCAATAACAACAAACAATAACAATCCAATAATCAATTCAAATAATCCCGAAATAACCGTATTAATTCGCATTGTTATTTGTACGAATTAATATAATTATTTCTAGAATCTACACTATCATTTCATGTAGATTAAAGATTATTACATTACGGTTTTCACTTGTCATTTATTTACAATTTCATACATCATCAATTTAACAACATACATTCAGTGGTTCAAAGTGTAATTAAACAAATCCTACGTGTCAATAATTTTAACAGTTAAAGGGGTCATATTATACAAATGTCATTTAATCAAATTTAACATTTAACTATCCTATATCAATTTCAATTGCATACTATTTATCATTTTAACATTAACAACTTTATTGTCCAATATAAACATCAACAATCAATCAATTATCAGCCAAACTGTATTATCATCGCATAAATAATTAACAGATAATGGTGTCAGATGTCATAGGTGAACTGATACAGGTAATAACAGTGTAAATATCTAACAGCAGCATATTTCAATTGTTGTTTCAATTGAAATCAAATTTAATAAATAAAAGAACGTTAATCGTGAGTGAGTGCTCACCTTTCGAGGCAAGAGAGAATAGACAATTAAAGGAGTTACGGATCCAAGCATGAATTTCAAAGCAAAACAGAATTGGCACGAATTGGGCGGACAAAGCTAAAAATGAGGAAATGATAAAACAATTCAAATTAGAATTGAGTCGATGCAGATATATGGTATAAGCGAACTTATGTATATAACTAAATATAACTATTTTTATATATAAACATATTCTAAATACAAACACATTTTAAATTGAATATATATAAATATTTCAAAATCACTGTTTTAAATTAAATACATACATCAAAAATCAACCTTATACTTAAGATAATATATATATATATAAGCTAACATACAAATATATATAACTTTTATAACACGTGCACACATACAGTATTTTATATAACTTATTATACATATAACAGAGCTTAGAGTATGTATATACATTTTTATTTGAAATCAATGCGTATAACAATCATCATATATGCAACTTATACATGAGTAGGCTATTAAATAACTAAACATAACTGTATATATACCCCACTGAAATAAGAGTAAAGTATGGAGCTATAAACCCGTAACAGGATTTCTAACTTAAGTATATATATACTAATACACTAATATATATAACTCGTGTCCAATTTGTATTTTAAAATCAGTTTAAAACATATCTATGAGAACTGACAAAATATATATAACTTTAAAATAACAACACGTGGATATAGGCTGCAGGTTATATATATATACACATATACTTTAAAAATGAACTTCCCAGACTATATATATAAAGTAATATATATAAATATCATATATTATATCTATATGTATATACCTTTAGAACCGAATGCAAAATTTAGAAGTACGAAACAATGGCAACCAAGCTAACTTATAAACCTTTTATATACACGTATTTCGAAACAACTTAAATTTATAACAATACGAACTGACAAATACCATTTCTATATATACAACTAATAACGTACTGCTTTTTAACATAAAGTGAAACCAGAACTGGTATACAAAAATCTATCCATGAAAATACTTTAAATAGGGCATGCGTATGACAAGCTGTAAGTATATAAAGGTTAACAAAGCATATTTTAATAATTATGTATATACCAGACTACTGACATCCTATATACTATAATATGTAGCTTGAATAGAACTTGGATATATACCTTTATATATACTATAACGTGTGCAGCAACCTATATATAATATAAATAAAAAAACATATGTACATATACACACCTACTAATATTTGTAGGCTGCTAGCAGGTCAAACAGGAGGAGGAAGACAGCAAAGCAAAGGAAGGATGTGGCTATGGTGGTGAGCTACACACGGCAGAGGAGGAAGGTCGGCTAGAATTGGTGCTAACTTCGGAGGTGATGGAAGGTCTTGGCAACAAAGTGGAAGAGGGGAGGAGATTGGGTCGTCGGTGCTTGCGAGATGATGAACAAGGAAAGAAGGCGGACCTGCTGGACTGGTCTTGAATGGTTGACGTCAGGTGGTGAGGGGATGTTGACGAGTACGGGTGAAGTTGGAGCCGAGGTGAGAAAATGGAAGGGAAGAACAGGTTGAAGATTCGGGTAAACAATGGAAAACACACGCATTTCCTTCAAGCAAATATGAATGGCGTAGAGATGGGTTGCATCGGTTTGTTAAAAGGAAGGTGGGATGAAGAACAATATTGCTTCCATAAAATGACTTCACACCTTTCCAAATGAACAGTTGAGGAAGCAGACCAACAATATGAATATGAAGAGCAACAGTTTATTTATTTAATTTTTTTTTCTTCTCTTCAAAACGTAAGAATAAATTGGGAAAAGCAATAACAGTGAACCGACTGATATTATACATCAAACCTTGGTAATAGTGAAAGTCAGACTATAGTTTGAATTTATTAAAAGCAAGTGGCTACTAGAATATATTGCAGGCACGTGAAAGGACAGATCAACCAAAAGTTAGATATGGAACCGATACGGAAATCGTTTTTTTATTTCGTCGCACATCGGACTCCAAAATACACAAACAAATATAATGTAGAGATCAGCACGATGAGACGATCACAACGGTATACAGATATCAGTGGTATGATTGAATTATAAAAATTTGAATTTTCTAATAGCGGAAAATGCAAGAAAAATACTGAAAAATAAGATCGACGGAGTCAAAGATGTCCGAATTTGGAAAAACGACAAACTGACATTTTGCTCAGAAGATGGTTTAGAATTTTTCTACGTAAAAATATTTAGGTTTCGGAAACATTTTATTTTCATCGCTTTTTAACTTATTAAATTGAAGTAAATTTACGCGCGAAATAAACTTCCATATTTTCGGACGAAAATTTATCAGTCGCTATGTTTAACTAGACGTATTCCAAATATTAAATTTTTATTTCAAAATTTTATCGTTTAAAATTTCACAAAATTTCAACTAATTACGTTATTAAAACAGTTGAAATTTACGGGTCGTTACAATGTGTGTGTGTATATATATATAAGTGGAGGATAGTGGAAAATAGAAGAGAAGAAGAAAGGGAATGAATTTATTCTGCAAAGAAAAGGTAAATTCTAAATCTAAAGCTCATAATCATATTCAATTCAAATCTCTTCTTAGATCTATAATTCTAATAAATATGTATACGCTTTAATACATATTTTGGTGAAAAGAAAGGGAGTTAAATAAGAAGAATGGCTTTAGATAGAGGTAAGTGGGAAATTATATATTTTTGTATAATATTAGATTTATGTATCGTTGTGAATCTGTTCTTTTTATGCCTATTTGTAAATTTTGGAATTGTAGGGTTATACACACACAACACAACACAAAAGCCTACGATTCTTGCCTACATATTTGTGAATTGTTATCTTGGATTTAATGTGTATATATGTAAATCTGGAATGTAAGGGTGAAGGTAGTCCCTAAAAGTTATGAAAATAAGTCATTGATAAGATTGTATGTTTTCCAGGTTTAGTTAGTTGAATGTTATACATTGTATAACTTGAACTAAAGATGGTTTCTGATTTGATTGGGATTTAAGTTTATTTTCAATTAGTTGGAACGAATGATGTATCTATGCAATTTCTTTAAATTATCCAACTTTATAATTATATGTGTAATTGTGTGTTGTCTGAAATCATAGGGCATACACCTAAAAGAAAGAGATGTGCAAAATAAGGATGTTTATCGTATTTTGTATTGTCTATTTCAATAAGCACAAAAAAGATAATTCCTTGTAATTCCAACACATCACAATTCCTTTTTCAAATAATTTGAGGAAATTACATCGAGGACATTTCCTTTTTGGGAAAGAGATAGTTCCAACGCATTAAAATGTAGAAATCCCTAAGTAGAGTTAAGGGTGTTATAAGTGGAAATAATAACAATAATTTCCATCATTGATTAAATATACATATGAATAAAAATAAGTTAAGCAACAAATAATAAGCGCTAATTTGAATAAGGGAATGAATTGAAGAATTAAGAAGGGCTCAAAATCAAGTTAAAACGAAGTAAATTATACTTAATTGTATCATTTGAAAAGAAGCGATAAACGATCCTTAATTTGATTAGTTGGAAAGAAGTAGTAAATGATAGTCAATGACAACTATGAGATTGAAATAATAAGTAAGTTAATAGTTAGTAAATGAACACTAATAATTGAACTTGAGGCGTAATAATTTTCCAAATGAAATTATACGACCTCAAGAATACGTTTATGAGTGGTATGGATTAATGGATCTAGCCCAATATTTAGGTTATGTATAAATGACATAGTCATTAGTATGGGTTGGAATGCGAGGTCACTAGTATTACACGACAGATGTCTTCTCTCTACAAGGAGCTACCAGTAGCTGTGGGACATCTCTAACTGTAAGACTCGTGGGAATATAAGGCACTGTGCAATAAGTGGCTTTACCATTGAGAGGTGGACATGGATGCAGTGGACCTTAAGTCGTCTATGATGCGAGTCTACATTGTTGGTTCCCTCTTAAAGCGTAAGTACGATACGTATAGTCATAGTTCGATTTTACATAAGTCCTCAACGTAAATAGTCCAATGAGTTATCCGAGGAGCCAAGTACTCAGTAGTTTGAGGAGCCGAGTCTTATATAGTCCCAGGAGCCGAGTTCTCATCATAAGATAATTCGAGGAGTTGAGTCCTCGATATGAAGTGGTTAGATAAGTCTTTGGGACAGGTAGTAGTACGACTAATTAATTGTATTACGATTATTAGGCATCAACGGGAGGTTCCTCGGTGTATGTTGGCAATTCAGCCTAGATACAAATGGGGGATATCCGACAAGGTGCAGAGTTATAGAAAATAGCGGGGAATATTTCTTGGTCCATGAGGGACATATCGTACATATGTATGTATGTATATTTGTGTGTGTGTGTGCATT
Organism: Allium fistulosum; assembly: GCA_030737815.1. Lineage (NCBI taxonomy): Eukaryota > Viridiplantae > Streptophyta > Magnoliopsida > Asparagales > Amaryllidaceae > Allium > Allium fistulosum. Next base: position 1,338,045,660 of record CM060901.1, on the reverse strand, counting down.
TATGTATGTATATATATCTATACACACACATACATATATAGTTATTGTATACCTTGAGTATGTTGGACATATCGTACGCGTACACTGAATCAAATGACTGATCTTAAATAACAGACATAATACGTAATGGAATACAATTAGCATAACTAGTTATGACACACCCACCTCTATACCTATACTACCATGAGTGTTATATAATAATATTGTCGGGTAGTACGGAGAATAAGGCGATATGGGGTACCCACTAACACTGGTACATAATAAAACAACGAATGAATAACTCACCTATTCGTACACGATCTCAGTACAAAACAATAAACATGCATGCCTCCAGGATAGAATAATACACAATATATAATATATACTAAGAGAACATAGAGTCAGAATCACAGCGATTGTAACAGCCCGCAAATTTTGAAAATATTTTAAATGAAAATTCATTTGAAACTTTGAATATTATTAATTTAAAATTTGATAAATTTGGAAATTTAATGTAATATTTTGGGATTTGATATGAAATATTCTTCCAAATTTAATAAAATAAAGATTTTTCTTAAAATGCAAATTTTGGTCAACTTTGGTCAAAGTTTGACTTTCTGTGAAAATTTTAAAATTTGAATTTTGAACTTTTACTTTTTTTTATGAAGATGGATTTAATTCTAGCATTTTCTTTGTTTTTTCGTTTTGTAAAATTTTCATTTCTACTTCTCAAATTTTACAAATTTTGGCGTATTACACGTAGTTATTTTCCTATAACATTTATCTTATTTACATTTTGATTTTGGGCTTGTACTATTGGGCTAGGAATTTCTTTAGTAGATGAGAAGCCACATGATTGAGATGACTATATAATATCCTAGGGTTTTGCTAGACTCTTCATTTTCATTTGTGCCTCCGCAGAAAGAAATTAATGTAAGTTTTTCTTCTTCCTCTTCCTCCTAAAAACCCTAGACTTCTCCTCTAAAATTTATCCTTCCTCCTTCCTCAAATTTCGGCCATGCTCATCACCACACCCATCTCCTCTTCCTCCAACAAAAAAAAGAAACCCTAGCCAAAACCACTTCTCCTCCTTCCTTTTTCCCTTCCACTTCAACAAATTTCGGCCTCCACTCCTCTTCTTCCCACCACAAACCCTATAGCCGAACCATCACCTTACCCTTCCCCTTGCTTTGCCTTTGCCGTGACCACCTTCTACATAACCAAACCCTAACCCTAGCCTAGACCGAACCCAAACCCTAACCCGAGCCCTAGCCGAACCAAACCCCACCCAAATCTAGCCTAGACCGAACCCAAACAAACCCTAGACCAAACCTATGTGTCCCTTTGACAAGCCCTTTCATATGTTTACCAATATACAAAAAATTTTACTTTTATTTTCTATGCGAATTCTATTTGTTTACATATGAATTTTTTTTCTTTCAAAGCTTTGGATTTGGATTCTCCTCCCACTCAAGCTTGTTCGTAATTGTCGTGCTTGTTGTAGTCGTTATGTTGTGTTTGGAACCACTTCTCTAACCGAAGAAGGTGAGTAATCACTCTTGACAACATACTTATATTTTGGTGAATTGACGACAATTGAATTGTATGGATATGTATATGCAAGTTAGAAATTTCACCGATGTTTTATTATGTTATTTCATATGATATTAAGCCTGTTGTGATCATATGGCATGATATGTTATTTATTGTTCTGTTTATTTCATATTATGTTCTCACACTGCAAGTTCCTTCACTATGGCTTGAAATGATACATACATGAATGATCTTTAGATTAAGAAAAATTGTTATGGGCTGAAATGATAGGCCTGAGCAATTTTATTTGACTCGGGATTGTGGGTTTGAAATGATATAAATTTCGTAAATTTAATAAATTGCGGATTGAAATGATATATGTTCGTATTTACTTGACCTTAGGGTAGAGAATTTTATACAGACTCCGTGGTTGATTTAAAATGATTTTCTTAAAATTATTAAGTATTTTGAATTTCTATTTATGAATCTCAACTAAAATTTAATGTAATAATTTCTGTGAATTTGTTTATATGAGTTAATTTTTTTATAAGAAATAAATAGTTGGAAATGTAAATTTTAGAATCTAATTTGCAGAATGAAGTTTAATTGAAATTTAATAATCCGATTTGACTTAATAATGGTATTTTATTCTAACCTATAAATTGTAAGTTTTAATTTATGTAATAGTGATTAAAATGATAAATGGTTTTTTTGTGGAAAAATAATGTAAGTTAAAACGTACATTTGACATGTAAGTTTTAACTAATGTAAATGGTATAACTAGGGTAATAAAAATGATAAATGTTATTTACTGAAAAGAAAATAAAGTGTAAGTTAATAACGTACTTTTAACTTAGCCTAAGGATGTCAGCTTTAAAATTTGACATTATAGTAACAAAGTTATTTTACTAAAGGTGTGGTTTCTTCAATGACCAAATAGCTAAAATTTGAGTAATATAATAGGAATGATATAATGACTATGATAAAAACTGTAAATATATGAATATTATTTGATTTTATAAACTATTGTAGTAGGAAATATTGAAGTAACATTTCTGCACCACTGCAAATTCTTACAGTAATAATTCTGCACTGCAGTGATTCTTACAGTAACAATTCTACACTGCTGCGATTGCTTACAGTAACATTTCTGTATTGCTGCGTTTTCTTAAAAGTGACATTTCCAGAATGCTACAAAATTTTCTAAAGGGTTATAGTTCCGAATGTTATGGTTCTAAAGGTTACATTTTTAAAGTGCCATGACCTCTAAATTTTTACATTTCAAGGGGTTATAATTAAATGAAATTTGGAAGTGTTAAAACTTTGGAAAAATGAATAATATTTTAAAGAATAATGATATTGGATTTATGAGGTTTTGAAATGAATATGTTTGATATGAAATATAAACCATTTGAAATTGAAATAACCATGGGTTATAATAACGTTTGGTTGTTAAAGAGACCGGGATCAGATATGGGCATACTCTCTATCGATACCGAAAACCTCTTTAACAACTGTGTGCGTGGTGGAGATTCCAGAATGAAGTAGGATGGTGGCGAGGATCCTAAAGGTATACATACGCGGACCTAAATCCTGTGAGTTAGCATAAGGTGGCTAAAACAGGAGCAATTGACGGGCCAAGTGAGGCAGCTCCTCCGATCGGACACACTTCATCGTTAGCCATTCTAATACATTGTGATTGATTTGGTGTGCACCTTTGATTCGGGAGTGTGGATCGAGTTGGGCGGTAGTTACGGCTATGCGTTACCAACAGTCCGGAAGTGTAATTGGTATATCTACCCTATCATTGCCTAGTTGTGCCGTGTCACCTACCCTAGCGTGCCTTCTACGAGTTTGTTTTGTACCATACCTATGGAGTGTCCTCTAACGACGTCCAGTACAGGTGGGATTACGGTACTGTATAGACTATGGGAATATATAAAATGTGTTAAGGGGGAAATGGGTAACGCCTTAACGCTATTTTAATAGCTTACTTTACTTTAGACATTATTATAATAGCGTATATTACTACATAGTAGATAGCTTAACGGATCCTTAAAGGATGGGCGATCCCAAGCACCCTTTAAGTTACTGCTGCATTTCCTTTGCATTTCACTTGAGTTGATTTACATTTTATAAGTATGTATGTCCTGATTCGAGTGTTTTGTGTTTTTCTATACGCTCGGGTCAGCCTGAGTTTCACAGCTTTGGATTCATCTTTTTGGAGCTAGAGATCCGTCGGAGATTTAGCTGTCTACTTGATATTTCCATCCCAATTATTTCCACTCAGCTTTTTCTTTTGTAGTAGAGAACTTATGTATCTAAACTTTCCGTTGTATTTGTGTTCAGACTTGGGTATTATGTATTAGTTTGATACTATGCATCTAGGAGCTTCATGAACTCCTATGTTTATTTTATTCCGCTGCGAGTTATTCTAATATTCTATGTTTGTGATTCTGTGATTGATTTTATTTGCCCCAAATTTTATTAACAATCTGTTGTTTTGAATTATTCAAGTCTGACATGTGTGGTTTTATTGTCGATTTGAATGGTCCAAAACGGCGGGACGTTACAGCGATAATATATAATAGAAAAGTATATATGAATACAATATATACAAAAAATATACATTGTTTGAAACATCCAATACAGGTATCGAAATACGTCTCAATTATATACAATGATTATAGATATAATGATATCATATCCTCCATCTAATCCCAACTTCCACAAAAGGATCATTATGTCCCTGAACCTGAAATGTCTCGAACTGACCTGAGTATTATATATAACACACGGGTCAGACTATGTCTATAATGTTAAGTTTTATCATATTATACAATAATAATGATAAGTATAAGACGAAGACAAAGCAAATCTCAAAAGATCTCCAAAACAACATCCATAAGAAACCTATACAGAAAAATGTCATCACTTATCTAAAATAAATCAATAGAAATGAAGAATACCAAATCCAATGGGTGAATCATCCGTAAAATAAAATAGCATCACAGAAAATGAAATCATCAAGTGAACCGAGCTAACGTACAACAAAGCCCTAAAATGAATATATATATATACACACATATATATGTATGTAATGAATATTACTGGGTCTACCATAATCAGAGTAATAAAATGAGCCATCCAAATAGATAGATGACCATATATGTCAAAGATTGATACGGGGTTGACCATACTCTGGACACAGTCTCAGGTATAATCTCATCTCATATATGCCTATCTACCACGAGTGAACTGAAACCAGAGAGGAGACTAATGGCTGTATCCCGCTCCAGGAACCCAGGGTCTACTAGCCGTATGCTAAGTAGCTAAATCTATTCTTACAACATTAGTTCATGCGAACTAAAACCAGATAGGAGACTGATGGCCGTATGCCCGCTATAGGAAACTATGGTCTAATGTCGTATGGCTATACCCAGATCTGTTCCTACAGCCTTAGTAACCTCAATGGAAATCGTGACTCTCATATCCACAAATAGCTCATCAACGCGTAGTCTTGATCATGACCATGTTTTGCCCATATAGGTAACAGATTATTAGCCTGAACGACAAAAGGAGATAGAGGGCACCGGCCCCTATGGGTCACCTAACCCAAATGTAACAACCTGCCTTTTCTATCCTCAGAGGTCGATACTAATACATTCACGGTATTCATGTACCAAGCATCTAAGTGCCAGAAAGACAGAATGTTGGGGTGAAAAAAAGAAAAGATATAAAGGAATCTCACAATGTGACGAGTAATATATAATATACCAATCATCTTTACAAAAGAAAAATGTGATATACATACATAAATCAGAGTACTAACCTAAAATCATCCCGGATAATTATAATAACCTGTCCTCATAATTGCTGATAAATATGAATAAGAAAGTACAATGGAAATAAAAGAAAATACGGGAATATACCTCGAAAGCATCCAGCTTGTCTCCTGAAGCTTCAAAGCATCTATAACTAATATGGAAATATGCTCGGGCTAACATGAGCATTATAAGAAAATAACACCCGGATCAGTCTGGTAAACCAGCGTAAGAAACACAATCAAATGGATTTTTAATATTATAAAACCTTTCAAAAATAAATTTATCTTGTAAGACCATGCCGCACATAAACATAGACGGATTTTTACCTTATAATAATCAAACCATTTTATATGAAATCTTGTGATGTTATAATAATGCCTAGTGTTGAAAACAAAATTACTCATAACCGAAATGGTTACATTAGTTATATTCCAGCATAATAGGTAAACAACTAAGTCCGTAAAGGCACGTTTTGGAGAATGGATTCCATCAATAAAAGGGCTACTGGTGTACTGTCTGTCACAGTATACCTCTAGATAAAATGTACCAAGGTCAACATGCACCCCTAGTAGCATAGAGCTGAATGCCCTTTTAAAATGGCATACTGGATTACATCATTCCTCGAGAACCAAGGCTGCAAAATATTTTCACCTGGTCCCATTCTTCCCTGTGCACGCATACCAAAATCCATAAATATCGAATCTAGATCGAGGAATAACGCTCCTAATTGTAGCGAACTACTTAGCTCTATTGCATATCCCATGATTTAGTCATTACCGGGTTGTGAGGCTTGTCAGGTTGCGATTACCTTTTTCTTCCCTTAGCAAATCCCATTTGGAATGCTAACAGTGCTCTCCAGGCAACAATGCAACTCCATCATTCATCCATACAAGTTGTTTAGGATATGAACAAACCGAAGGAATTACTTCCACTATATCCTCAGGATTAGTAGCAAGCAACTATTGCACTTCAAAGAACTCCATCTTCGATTCCATCATCTTCAAGATGTCTTCAATTTGAATGCTTATGCCGGTTTGAAGTGGTTTTTGGATAATATATGATCCTGGTCTCTTTGAACCGACAATCGCTAATTTCGGTAAAATCAACTTCGATTCTTTTGGAAGTAAATAGAAAATACATAAGAGCGGAGATCACCTCCTGACCATTTAAGCAGACGGATTTCCTTATCATTTGTCCTAGAAGAACACAATGCGTTTATATGTATAGTATAACATCACCGAAGATAACTATACCATACAATTCTTGTGTTTCTTCTAGATATTTCCAAAGTTATATTTGGCCAAGATTTGATAGTCGGTTATTTAACTAGAAAATAAACAACAACAATCTAGAGATTTAATTTTAAGTGGAAACCACTAAGCCTCTTTAATTAATCCTTCCATTAATTAAAATCACTTTGTAAATACTTGTATTAAATACTTTACAAAAAAATATACATATGTATACTACTCAATCACTATTCATTTATCCTCTTTCAATACTTGGAAAATATCCATATACTTATCTCAATAATGTGAGTATATTCTCAAAACACTACACTTTCAATACTTAGAAAATATATCTATATACTTATTTCAACTCCATAAGTATATTAACAAATCTTAAGGAAGATTTCCTCTTTTCCAAATTCATATTTAAATAGGGCAAAAACAAATTTCATTTAAAACATTTCTTAGTCTAAACCCAAACCACTTTTCCTTCGGTGTTAAGTATGGAAAGAATGCTTCCATACCACCATAATTAAGAAGGATTATTTATCAAAATCAAATCCCATTCCTTTTATAAAATTCCCTTTTTATAAACCTATTTAATATTTACAAATCCTTTGATAAATCTCCAAATTAATTTATAAAACTTCATTTATAAATTCTCTAAAATTATTTATAAAGCTCCTTTTATAAATCTCATCTAAAAATATATTTATAAAACTCCTTTACTTGACATGTTTTTGATATTTCGACTTACCCTATCCCTCACCTAGAAACACTGGTCCAGATCATCAGCTTTTAGTCCCAAGCATTGGACTACTAAATTTCCATATACTATTCACTTAAAACAAAGTGTTATGTATCAAACTTCATTCACTACTTTCCAAAATGCTTTACTATAATTAGAGTATTATAGGTTCTTTAAATTTCCACTTTAAAATCCTCAAATTACTAATTTAAAATTTCCAAGATCACTTTTCAAATTTATAAACTCCTTTAACAAATCCTTTTTATTAAGCAAACTCGCTTTTATAAAACAATTTATTATTTATAAACACCTTTGTTAAATTAATTACCTTCAAACATCATAAATAATTAAATAATTAACTTTCAACATCACTAATAAAATAATTAATTTACTTTAAACATCATTAACAAAATAATTAATAACTTTAAAACATCATTAATAAAATAATTAATTAACTTTAAAACAACATTAATAAAATAAATAATTAACTCCAAGACATTATTAATAGAATAATTAATTAACTTTAAAACATCATTAATAAAATAATTAATTAACTTTAAAACATCATCTATAAAATAATTTATTAACTTGAAAAATAATTATCCAAATTAATATAATATAAGAACGGGGATTTATTCTACTCAATAGATGTCCAAAGTAATCTATTCAATTTAATTATATAAGAACAGTGTTTTATTCTGCTAAACATATGTCCATAATAATCTATTCAATTTAATTATAGCAGAACGGTGTTTTATTCTACTAAACAGATATCCACAATAAACTATTCAATTTAATTATGGTAGAAGGGTGTTTTATTCTGCTAAATAGATGCCCATAATAATCTATTCAATTTAATTATAGAAGAACGGTGTTGTATTCTGCTAAACATATATTCATAATAATCTATCCAATTTCATTATAGCAGAACGTTATTTTATTGTGCCAAAACAAATGTCATTAATGGGGTATAATCGATTAATTACGTAATTATCTAAATCAACGTAATTATAACCAGTCGGTATTATATTATCACTAAATTATACCATACAAAAACTATCAACTATTTAAACAAAGTGTGTACTCATCAATACGAGTCTAATGTGAAATTCTGTGGGTCAAACGGATTTAAAATGAATGAGGTATGACATTTCAAAGTTTGACATACTTAATTTATAAAATTAAGCAAATAAATTAAATAATTTCTCACCCAACACATTACGACCCAATGCCTAGAAATCCAGACCTGAATTGAAGTCTATAGTTTCCATCTCCCCAAAATCCTCAAATTCACTTTCAAAATCCTTAATCCACAACCAATGTGCCCGACTGTGCACGTGCATACCTAACCCCGCCACTATTCGCCTATCTAAGACAATCCCTAAGTCCACCTTGCCTAGCTCGTCATGTTAGCACCACCGACCCCTACTCCGATGCCCCATAGCAATTTCTGACCATCCTCCAAATAAAATTTGCACGCCTATGCAATTCAAACTCGAGCGCATCGCTCCTCCATTTTCCACTTCCTTGGCCAGTGATCACCTATGTTGCCGCCATCAAGACTGCCACTAGTTACGCATCTCTGGTTCTAACCTGGGCTGACTTGATGCTTCCATCTCCACCAACGACCAAGGAAATCAAACCTAACCAAAACAGTAACCCAAAACCATAGACCGAGCTCGATATGCCACCTAGACCACCGGAGTTGATGTCGTCACATCCCACAGCTCCGCCATCACCCAATGTTGCTCCCACACACCACAGTTGAACCCCTTGACCTCCAACTCGTCGAAAATTGTCATATGAACGGAAAACATTCGTCTCCCTATCACGACCACCCTAGCCACTGAAATTATGAAAACACCTTTAAAAATCTCCACTCAACGATACAATCCTAATCATATCCTCAATTCTCCATTCTGTGATGGTTGAAATTCCTTCATTTCTCGACCACCACTGTTTTCAAGCAATTCCTGCCACCATGCTTGATGAACTTCAAGTGGCTATTTTTGAAAAATATTAGAGGTCATAACACACAACTTTGATGTTGGAAGATTTTGCTAATTTTGATTTGGTTTGTGAGATAACGATTTTTGAAGGTGGAAGATGGTATTGTTTCTTTTTACAGGAAGAAGGAAATAAAAAGAAGGAGAAGAAGAAAAATCAATGGCAGAGGTGAAATGAGGAGAAGTGATGAGTATTGATATACTTGTAACCAAAACAAATTTCATTTCTTCAAAGTCAAGCTAACCAAAACCAAAATTCCACCCTAACCATCTCTTCCAAATCAAATCACATTAAGCAAGTTGAAAAATTCAAATTTCATTTGATTTGAAATTTTTTTGAAAAGAAGACTTGGGGTATTCTGCTACATAATATCCCATACGTGTACGAACCATGAACGACAGAATTAAAAATACAATTGCGTACAAAAATATGACACGATCATAAAACAATTACAAAATATAATGGTTATCAAATTCTGTAAAATCTCAAAAATAATAAAGTTAGCTATAAATACGTCAAACGAAAATTTTAAATAATTTCAAAATTAAAAATAATGGAAAAATCCTATAAATTCATTCGAAAATATGTCATTAAAATCAAGTTGGTTTAACAAAAATTGATTTTCTTATTATGCATTATATTGGAATCAAATTTGAATATTCAAATGAATTAAATATTTCCGTTCGAAACATTAAAAAATTGTGGGTCGTTGCACCAAACCTAATAAAGCGCATCCGATATAATATATAACAATGGTGTCACGGATCTGGGGCAGGACCCCACGATCAGGCCGCCACGGTGGATACTGACCAATCTAGTTTACTCCCAAACCATAAAGAGAGCTGGACAAAAAGTAGATGGACACATAGAGTATAACCAACGGCTGCCACACGGCTCTACATATAAGTCACCAAGTGACTATCAAATACTAAACGCAATGGGTATTACATACAACAAGCCGTGTATTGATTGTCATCCACGAGCAAAGAATAACTAAATAAATAATACAACGGAGTTTGTAACATCCCCCATTGGGAGGCCCAAAACTAATTGCTATAGATGCTGCAGTCATCCGTAGTTATTAATTTTCAGTGACCAAATGCAGTAATGTTAGATACATTGATATACCAGAAACATATGGATACAAAAAAATTTAGACTCAATTTTTAAAACAAATTTCTCATTCCACTTCAAATCACATTTCAAATTCATTATATATTCCCAATTCGTAAGCCACGTTCAGAGAAATATAATTATTACAAAATATGCCAAGAGTGACATATGAAGATGCCCCATTGGTAGATCAGAGTCTAAATATAGGCAATTAAACAACTTTTCCATTACATCCAATTACACAGTGGAATCAAACAGAAAGAACTCCTAATAGCTAGCTTGCCTCCCGCACATCTTCGGAAGCTTATTCATCAATAGGAAAACCTGAAAACCTTAACTCACAAACTACTCAAAATCAATTGAGCACCCAAGATTTTAAGGGGGAAACATAAACTTCGAGTCAGACAAAAAGTCTGGTATGAATAATAATCTACCATCTCGAACCATATTGATATCTAGTGATACAACGCAACTTAGCGGAACAGGTTCCCCCTCACTAGTATCTTAACCCAATTTATAACAACCATATAATGTGCACCTGCATCCACAATGGTTAAGACATAACATAATAAAATGTACCATAATGATATGCAAACATGCGATATGTCCTGGATTTCCCATCCCCGTCTCCTTGACTATCTGTCACAAGTTATAGTTTCTAAGGTCACTGTTAACCTATTAATTTTCATGGGCTAACTAATAACCTATTCCAAGTATATAGACTATCTATCCGGTTTCGTAATTTCATAGGATCAGTATGAACCTATTGGTGTCTACCAATAACATCATCTAATCATAGTTTTCATGGGGTCAGTATGAACCTATTGGATTCTCCAATAACCTCTCTCTTGTCATAGTTTTCATAGGCTAACTATGAACCTATTGAACTCTAACAATAACTTGTTCCGGACATTGTTTTCACAGGATCGCTAAGAACCTATTGACCCCTGCCAATAACAATTTCAATACATAGTTTTCATGGGCTTACTAAGAACCTGTATAAACCAATAATCTTTTGATCAGTCTTTGGGCATCCTATATTCTGGTCTGTCTAACCTCTTGGATGCAATTATACTAACATAGGAGTTAAGTCAATGTATATTCACTACCGGGTCCTGGTTATTCTTCCCTTAACATCCCAAAATGCAGTTATGGGTTAATTATGAAGTGAATATGTTTACAGAAGCATACATGATAACCGATCAAAACATAACAATATAAACATCCATGATTTTATTCCTTGTAATCGTTTTTCTAATGAAATATGGTTAATACCCTGAACCCACTATCTTTATTAAGGAAACTTCCTTTAGAAACAAAGTAAAATGCCATTCCCAAATTCTTTCTTATCGCCATGTTTTTACTTTAAAAATGAGATTGGGTTTCTTATCTTAAAACTAAGGCTTTCGACTAGATCCTTCTGATCATTGTGACATCATGAGTTACCCTCCGTCACTCTCCCTTTTGAAAGCATTACTTAAAGTCTTAGACCTTCTCTTTCGAAACCATAAAAAACATAACTTTCGAAAGCATTGAAACCTCCCTTTCGAAACACTTAAAGATATACCTTTCGAAATGCTTAAAGCTTACCTTTCAAAGTCATTTAGTTCAAGTGGAATTTATGGAAGCATAGCTTCAAAACCATTTGAAAGTATCTCTTTCGAAATCATTGGGTTTAGCATCAATTATTACTAGTGGGTCAAAGAGAACAAAAGCGGAAGTATCCCTTTCGAAAGCACTGATTTCCAAGTAAAATAATTGGAGAAAAGGATAGCTTCGAAACCAACCTTTCGAAACCATTGCCTTCGGAACCATTGTTAAAAGTGGCTACAAGGACCCTTTCAAAGGCATTGGGAAGGCGACTTCAATGTTAATAAAACCAAAGCCTTCCTTTCGAACTCATAGTTATAAGGCTATAAAGAAAAGCGACCTTTAACCAATTTGAAAGGTATGAATGTGGCAGCTAGGTTTCGAATTGGTTCAAAATGCGGCTACTCTTTTGAAAGCTTATTTAAAAACAAAGATAAGTTGATTGATTCGAAAGTTAATTAGAGTGGCTTCAACCACTTTGAAAGCATTCCTTAGACACCATCATTCCTTGCGCCTTTCTCAAATATACTACATACAAATTACTTGGTATCACGTGCATTGGTTTTGAATAGGTGCGAATGGTCTAGTTGGGCATGGTGACGGAAGCAAGCTAAGGAAGTGGAAAAGTTGTAATTTAAAAGAAAATTGGTTTATTGCCTTTCAAAGAAATTCCCTTTTTACCTAACTTGCCCAATTTGTCAAAACATGATTGGTTGCCCATTCTTTATCAAAATTCTTTTCTAAAAATGCTACTGAATTCAAAATTTACAATTAAAAACATTTTAACAAATAAATCCTTCTCTTAACAAAACATTTAAGATATTTAAGTCCCTTAACTTAAATAATTTTGTAACCATAGTTAAATACTTAGAAAAATTCCCTAAAATTCAAAATAATTCACGTTTAATATGTATTATAACATATATAAATTTCAGACCCGAAAATAATACTTAATTGCCTTAAATAATTTAAACCAAAAATTATCCATTTCATCCATTCAAAATTCATAATAAATTTGGAATATTATGAGAATTTAAACCCATCTCCAAAATAGTGTTTTACATAACATATTCAAACCTCATGGCATTCGAAAATCAATTTGCATGATTTTAAACTTAAAATCGAATTATATCATCCCACAAAATCCATGTTAAAATTATAACATGGCATGTAAATCAAAGCATATCATCATTCATCCATCCAAACGGTTTTAAACCTTAAAATCGAATTAAAATTTTCAAGAAGACTTATATAAGATGGTTTAAATCATTATTCGCCTTGTTTGGATAAGGAACTTAAGATTTTTTCTTACTTTAATCTTCTTAGCTTGAATCTTAGCCTCTAATTGATTTTTGAGCCCCTCTTCCCCTAGGGTTATGGCCGGCCTTGTTTCCTTATGTTATGTTTTTGATTTATGAAAATGTGAATGAGAATGAGCCAAGGGTTTAAGGGTTATGGGGATCGGCTATTCCCATATTTCCCTTGCCTTATTCTCTTAGGTATTTAACTTATAAACCATTTTTATAAATCCATTTAGTTAAGGCACGACGTTAATTGGTTTTCAAATATCAATTCCCTTATCATTCTAATCTCTACATTATTCTATTTAATTTATCTAATTTAATCTCCTGGATAATGCAATTTAAAATTAGGGGTGTTATAGACACCCCTCCTTAAAGAATTTCGTACTCGAAATTCAGCAGGGATAAAATACTAAGCATAGCAATCATCGTTAACATCTCCTAATTACCACACTAGCCTACCGACTAGCAAACAATCCATATAAAGTAAATATAGCACATACCCTTAAAGTAGTTCATGATAAGTTCTCTAATCTTGTTTTATGCCTACTAAGTACAGTCCATCTCGTTGTCGTTCCACTGAACTTTCACCAACTTTACTATCTTGTTTCTTAACCTCTTCTCATCTTTCGCTACAACCCAAACCGGATGCTTAACCAAGATCAGATCCGGTTCTATTATTAAGTCTTCCAGTGCAGTCGGAGGAATAGTAGTCTCCGGATCATGCACATACTTATGAAGATGAGATACATCAAATACATTATGGACACCTGCCAAACTACATGGCAACTCTACTCTGTATGCGAGCTTTCCGATCCTCTCTATAACTGGGAATGGTTCAACATATCTCAGAGCAAGTTTCCCTAACTTTCCGAATCATACCACACCCTTGATCGGTGATACTTTAATGAAAACCCTATCTCCAACTAAGAACTTTAGATCCTTACACCTATTATATGTGTAACTCTTTTGTCTAGACTGAGTTTCCTTCCTCCTACCTTGGATCAACTCAATCTTCACTATTGCCTCTCTTACCAGATCTAGACCTAAGACTATTCTGTCTTTAGTTTCCAACCAACATGCTGGTAACTTGCATATCCTTTCATGCAAAGCTTCGAAAGGTGCAATTCCTATACTTATATGATAACTGTTATTATAGGAAAACTCAACTAAGTGTAGGTGATCTTCCCACGATCCACCAAATTTAGCATGCAAGCTCTTAACAAATCCTCGAGTACCTTGTTGACTCTCTCTGTCTGCCCATCTATCTAAGGGTGATAACCAGTACTCATCTTGAGCTTGATACCTAAGAAATCCTACAGACTCTTCCAGAACTCGCTAGTCAACAAAGTATCTCTATTACTTACTATACTACTAGAAATCCCATGCAGTCCAACTATGTTCTTCATAAACAATCTAGCTAAAACAGGTGGCGTCTTGGTTGACTTAACTGGAATGAAATGGGCACTCTTGGTCAACCTGTCCACTAAGACCCCTACACATTCATTCCCTCGATTCGACCTTGGCAACCCGTCTATAAAATCCATATCGAATCTCATTTCAAAACTGGTATCTCCAAAGGTTGAAGCAACCCACTTGGCTTCTAATGCTTAGCCTTCACCTGTTGACAGTTCACACACTACTTTACCCACAAGCTAGCATGCATCTTCATACCTTTCCAATAGAAATTCCTTTTCATGTCTTGATACATCTTGGTTCCACCAGGATGAATCATAAATTTTGATCGATGACATTCCCTAAGAACTTTTCTTCTTAAATTCCCAACATTCGAAACAGACAACCATCCCTTCTTTCTCGTCCATCTCCTCTGGTCAAGACTAAAATATTTTAGATCAACAATCTCCTATCCAACCTCAAGCCTTTTAATCTTCTCGGCTAACAGTGGATCCTCTTTCTGCTTAGAAGCAATCCTTTCTATGACTACTGGTCGAACTTCCAATCAGGATAACATGGCAGTGCTCTGACTAGAACTAGCAGTTGATCCTAACTACACACTACAAGTAGTCAAAGCCTCTTGGTTATTCCATTCTTTTAACATAGCTAACACCACATTCTGATGTTTTTTGTTAAGAGCATCCCTACTTTGTTTCCTTTTCCACGTGTATAACCTAACCAAAATCATAAGCTGCTAAAAACTCCAGCCACCTCTGCTGTCTCATATTCAACTCC
The DNA here is from genome assembly GCA_030737815.1 of Allium fistulosum. Taxonomy (NCBI): domain Eukaryota; kingdom Viridiplantae; phylum Streptophyta; class Magnoliopsida; order Asparagales; family Amaryllidaceae; genus Allium; species Allium fistulosum. Next base: position 1,338,030,143 of record CM060901.1, on the reverse strand, counting down.
TTCCAAGAGAATAAATACCTTAAGGACTTATGATCTGTGTATAACTGAAATCTCTCTCCTAAGAGATAATATCTCTATACTTTCAATGCGAAGATCACCACTGCCAACTCTAGATCATGTGTAACACCCCTAATTTTTGATACCATTATTCAGGAGATTTAATTAGAGAAATTAAATTGAATAATGTAAATGTTAAGTGATAAGGGGATTGAGACTTGAATAATTAATTAAGGCCGTGCCTAATAGACTAACTAATGGGCAAAAGAAGGTTTTTGGTTAATTAAATTACATAAGTGTATAATTGGAAATTGTCAACCATAGCTTCCACCCTTTTATATTTTCATTCCTACTTTTTTCTTCTCATTCACGTCATTTTGAAAATTAAAACACAAGAGAGAGGCCGACCATTAACTAGAAGAAATCAAAGTAAAAGCTAGAGAATCAAGCTTAGGGGAAATCAATCTTAATCCAATCTCCTTATCTAGATCAAGGTGAATAATAATTCCATCTCTATTTTGTTTTAAATCATATATTTTTGGATTTAAGGGATAACTTCATTTTTATGATATATTGGATGATGATATGCTTGGTTTAAGATTTATTTGATTTAAACAAGATTGTTTAAAGGAGTTTTGCAAGGTTTTAGGTCAAAACCGAGATCAGATGATGTTTAAATGCCATAGAAAAATTTTATGTTATGAGAAATATGATTTTGGAGTTGGGTTTCAATTTTGAGAATTTTCCAAGGTATGGAAAGATTATTATAAATTTTCAAAGGAAAATATGGTTATTTGGGTTTATAAATTTATTTTGGAAAATTTATTAGGAATTTGGTTCTGGAATTTTGATATGTTAGATAACATTATTAAATTTAATTTCTGGAATTTTTGGGGATTTTTCCAAAGCGATGTGCTATGCAAAATAAATTGTTTAAGAAGAAGGACTTATTTGCAAAATTGGTTTTGTCTAAAGGAAGGACTTAATTGATTAACTTAACCACGGTTTAGATCTGATTAGCGGTAGTTAATTTTTGAAAAGAATTTGAAAAAGTTAAGGCAACCAATCTAGACTTGACACGTGGCAGGTTAGTAAGAGAAAAGTTGCTCAAAGTAGTGTAAATCCTGGTTTACATCAGAAAAACTGGTTCCGTCTGTTTAGGAAAGCACCTTTCAACACAAAGCTTCATCTTTATCTTAGTCGAAACTTATTATGTCGAAACCAATAAACAAGGTATCACTAAGATGGTACGTAGTGGATTGGAGGAAGGTGGAAGATAAGGTGTCGAAAGCATTGCTTCCAAAGGAGTCGAAACTATGGTTTGTTTTTAAGGAAAAGTGCCTGCCTTTTTTTGGTTTTATTCTTCGACAAAGTCGAAGCAGATGGTTTCGAAAGGCTTTTTATTAAAAGGGTTCGAAAGGGTTTCCATTAACTTATAATTGCTTTCGACGGGTTCCTTTACTTATGGAAGAATGTTTTCAAAGAAGGGGTTCCGACCTAGTGGATACCCTGCTGCCGTTCTTTGACCTTTCGATGGTGTTGAAGATATCAATGTCGTTGAAAGAATACTTTGTTTTATAAAGCTCAAGCCAATTCCTATAGCTTTCGAAAGGGGTTAGAGGTTTCGAAGTAATGGTTTCGAAAGGGTTTTCGACGCCAACCTTCCCTTGTTTACCCAGATGTTTTATGCTTTCGAAACGGATGGTACCGACACCATCAAGATTTCCCCAATATTTTTATACGATAATGGATGGTTTCGAAATAGACGCTTTCGACTATATTCACTTTGACCCAAATAATATTTTAAGTATAAACCCAATGCTTTCGAAAGGGGTACTTTCAATGATTTCGGAAGGGTTACTTCCATTAGTGTCGAAAGGGAAACTTTCAACTGGTTTCGAAGCTAAGCTTCTAAAGGTTAAATATTAATACTTTAATGTATTCGAAAGGCTTCAAAAGGTAGAATTTAAAGTGTTAAAAGGCGTGAGCCTAATGGTTTGAAGGTAGATTTTTAAGGCTTTCGAAGAAAGCTATCCTATGAAGTCGAAAGCTAGGTTTCGAAGGTATCGAAAGGTTTTATAACCCAAACTCTATTTTTAACGAAAATCCCATGGCAATATTAAAGGAGCTTTTATAATGGTTTTAGGAAGAAGCTATCTTTGATAAATTTAAACCCACAAGAGTGGTATTGCTATGTTGTTATGTTGCTTCTTCAAATAAGAATATATTCACTTTAAAATGGACCCATAACTGCATTTTGGGGATAAAGGGTAGAAGAACCAGTTAGGTTAACCCAGTAGTGAATATAAATTGATAAAACTTCTGAATAAGTAGAATTGCATCCAGGAGGTTAGGAAGACAAGAATATAAGATGCTAAAATATAAAAGAAAGATATTGGCAGTGGCCAATAGGTTCTAGTAAGCCCATGAAAACTATGTATAAAGGAAGATGTCAGATAGACAGGTTCATAGTAAGCCCATGAAAACTATGTATAACGGAAGATGTCCGATGGACAAGTTCATAGTAAGCCCATGAAAACTATGATTGGATACTGGCAGGGCCAGTAGGTTTGCAGTTAGCCTATGAAAACTATATCTGATGGAAGACTATTGGTTGTCAATAGGTTGTAGGTTTGCAGTTAGCCCATGAAAACTATATCAGGATGGAATATTGACAGTTGGCAATAAGTTCCTAGCAACCCATGTAAACTAGGTTAAGAAGAAAGGATATTTGGGTTACCAATAGGTTTCTAGTCAACCTATGAAAACTAGGATAAGAGTAAGATATTAGAGTTACCAATAGGTTCATAGTGATCCCATGAAAACTATGTAATTGGACAGGGAGTCCTTAAACATTTAACTGGTTATTAGTCAGCCCATGAAAACTAATAGGTTAATAGTAATCCTAGAAACTATAAGTGAGACAGATAGTATAAAATTAATGGGGATGGGTAATCCAGAATTGATTCAATTTTTTTTTGCATATCATCAGACTATACTGTTTTTGATTGTTTTAACCATTGTGGATGCAGGAGCACAGTATATGGTTTTATAAAAGGTTTTAAGATACTAGTGAGGGGAAACCCATTCTAGTAAGCGGCATGGTCTCACTAGATATCTAAATGATTTGAGATGGTAGATTATTATTCATACCAGGCTTTATGTTTGACTCGAAGTTTATGTTTTCCCCTTAAACTCTCGGGTACTCAATTGATTTTGAGTAGTTTGAGAGTTGAGGTTTTCTAGTACCTCTTAAGACGAATAAGCTTCTAGAGACGTGCAGGAGGCATGTAAGCTATTTAGAGTTCTCCTTTCTTTTGATTCCACTGTGTCGATTGTAATGGCAAAGCTGTTATATTGCATGTATATATTCTGATCATCCAAGGGGCATCTTCATATGTCGCTCTTGGCGTATGTAGTAATTAATATATATTTTTTGAATGTGATTTGCAAATTTGAGATTATGTAATGAATTGGAAATATTTTGGAATGAAATATGATTTTTGTTGATGTTTAAATTTTTTGTATATTCATGTGTTTCTGTGTATCGATGAATCTAACACCACCGTATTTGGTCGTCGAGGATTAATAACTATGGATAGTTACAGCACCATAGCCGTTAGTTTTGGGCCTCCAAGTAAGGGGATGTTACATCATGAGTAGGATATCTCACTTCATTCGGTCTAAGCTATTGTGAAGCATAGGCAATAACTTTACCTTTCTGCATCAACAGCCCTTAATCTGGTCACAAGCATCAGTATGCACTACTAATCCTTGATTCCCATCTGGAACTACTAACATAGGCACGTTGGTCAACAAATGCTTTAACTTAAGGAATGCTTCCTCACATTTTTCATACCAAATAAACTTCACATTCTTCCTGGTTAGCTTAGCCAATGGCGCTGCTACCCACGAGAAATCCTTAACGAATCTTCGGTAATAGCCAAATAGTCCAAGAAAACTTCTGATCTCGGTCGTCGCCTTTGGTTTCTTCCAGTTGTTAACAACTTCGATCTTATCCGGATCAATTGACAAACCGTTCTCTGAAACCACGCGACCAAGAAACTTAACTTCTTTCTTCCAGAAATTACACTTTGAAAACTTCACTTTCAGTTTATGCTGCCTCAGCATCCCAAGCAATACTCTAAGATGAACTTCATGCTCTCTTCCATCCTTAGATTATATTAAAATGTCATCTATGAATACCAATACCAACTTATCCAAGTGCTCTCGGATAACTTGGTTCATCAAATCCACATAGAAAGCTGGCGCATTCGTTAGCCCAAATGGCATTACTAACCACTTGTACGAACCATACCTAGTCTGAAACACCGTCAACGGAATAATGTCCTCTTCCACACTTAGCTGATGGAAACCTATCGCCAAATTCAATTTGGAAAATACTCTGGCTTAACTCAACTGATCGAATAAATCATCGATTCTCGGGAAAGGATAACTATTCTTGATCGTTTTCTCGTTCAACTTACAATAGTTGATATACATCCTTAACAACCCATCCGATTTCTTCACAAATACCACGGCTGCTCCACAAGGTGAACTGCTTGGCCGAATGAAATACTTTCTTTCTAAATCCACTAGCTGCACCTTCAATTCCTTTATCTAGATAGGTGTCATCCTATTAGGTGGTCTATTTACAGGTTCTGCTCCTGGCGCAAGATCTATCTGAAACTCAATGGCTCGCTTTGGAGGTAGTCTTGTGACTGGCTCAAAAACACCTACAAACTAACTTGCTACAAAAACCTGATTAAACTCTTCTTCAACTTCCATTGCATTCGGCAAAGCACATGCACTTGAGTCTAACTTCTCCACTAGGTAAATAATTTGGTTATGACTATTTAGGTGTCCTAGCGATATTTCCCTTTCTTGGAAAAATATCCTAGCACCATACCTATCTAACCAATCCCTACCCAAAACGATCCCGAAGCCTACCAAATCAAAAACATACAAACTGCATGCAAACTTATGACCTAACAATTCAAGTTCTAACTGGTCACATCTCATTCCCAGAGTTGCATACCCTCCTATCAGATTCGCAACCCTTAGGGAAGTAACAAGGTGTGAGGGTTCTAAACATAACTTATCTACCAAATACCGAGATATAAATGAATGCAATGCACGGGTATCAAATAGTACCCTAACTGGTATACTATGAATCAAAAGCATACCTTCCATCGCAGTCTTTCCCTTTTAACCAGCAGTTGGTCTAGAAGAAGATAGTTCCAAAGCAAAAACCCCTTGTCCGCTCCAACTGGTTCTGGATGCTGATTCTTGTAGTGTCTAATCTAGTCACAGTTGAAGCACTTCACTCCTTTCTTATTTGCAACCTTCTTCCCTTTTCCAGATCGACATTCATGAGCATAATGTCCTTTCTTGTCGCACTAGTAGCAAACTACATCGGCCTTCCCTTTCTTGCAGCTGTGACGACCGCCCATGACCCCTGCACTAAACATAGAGATAGTGCGCTGAAGAGTGTGCCAGGCAGCCATGGACGACCGTCAAGGTAAGTTAAAATAGCAGAATCTATCGTATTACTCACAACGCATGGATAAAATACAATAGAGAATATATATAGTGAAGCTTCACAAAATAGAATCTCATCAATTAAACTTCATAATAGTTGAATACAAACATCTGAATAGTCAATACATCAAGCCTCACTACATATCACTCAGAGAATTATACAAGCAGCGGAACATCCAGTACATATAGTAAGAATATAATATGCAAGCCTCCAGCTCGTCTTCGTCATCAGCATCGTCGGCAAATAAGGACAGCACCTGTCACCTGCTACCTAGTCTGCCCATCCCAAAATGGATGAACAGCCCAAGGTAATAAGAGTTGAACATAAAACCTTGAGTCAGACAACAGTCTTAGTGAGCGGTAAATTAACTAACAACATACCAAAAGAGCATAAAGGTAAAAGGAATAGGAATCCAACCCTCCCACTCCACCTCTTTCAACAGTGATAGCCCCCAGACACACTAAGCAGAAGTAAACATAGCAAAGCAGACATTTAAAGTAAAGCAATTATCACTCGAGTCAAGGTCGATGTTTTCCGAGTGCAAACCCCCAAGGCCTAAACCAAGATCAGATAAGCACCCAGAAAATATCGCTCTTGAGACCGAATGACGATACAACCAAACATCCATGACTCTGGCTATCACTGTTATCATTGCTTCGATACCACCGTTAATTGAATGACCGGCACATTCTTTCAGCCGTCCGTCAAGGGCCAATGGTAACCCCGGTTCTAGACAGAACTCCGCACGTCGTCGTAGCCCGTGCCTATGACTATCGAATCTGCCCAGAGTACTCGACCACCAACTGTAGTCTTTTGGGACTATCGAATCTGCCCAGCGTACTCTTGCTTTGAGCCTGCTAGAACCTTCAACAATGATGAAATCTCAGCCTTCTATTTCATCCTTCTCGATGACTATTCTCATACTAGCTCAAGCGCCTCTCGAGCCAACCATTATCCTCAAACTCGAACCCCTTTCACCGAGTCATCAACATGCTTGGAATGATCCCATCTGGATTAAACCAAGGCTATCTCACATCATGCCTCGCTTCATCTCATCATAGCAAAGCCTCATCTCAACATCATCATCAAATCTATCCATATGAGCTTCATCAACCGCGTCATATGCCACGAGCAGCTTTTCTTATTCAAGAGCCTTTCCCTTAGCTTTTGAATCATCTTCGACCAACTTGTCCAAATCAAATCATCAATCAACTAATTTATAACAATCAACCAAGTCAATCATTAATCCAAGTAATCAAGCATGCAAACAAGATCTAAAAGCAATTATAACTAAAATGGCAATTTTGTAAATAAAGAGTCCAATCTAACAAGCATGAAACATGAGCAATATCTCTACAACTTGATGAATGAACTTGCATAGATTAACATGTAGTAAAATGGATGTCAAATCATCATGAACAATGGATCTATACTTAAGTTTACGAAAATGCATGAAATCACTAGTTTAACACATAATCAAGCCATCGATCCGATATACTCCTTTGGATCCGTGTGAGAGATAACCACCACTCACCAAATCACCTAAACACCTCAAAAGCAACACACTTCAGATCTGGACAGCGAAGGATCTAGCTTGATCCGCCAAAATTCCGCTTCAAACGATGAAATCTCTCTTCGATGGATGTAGATCTTCAATCTAAGCTCTTGAATCTTCGATTTGATCTTTGATTTGGATGGAAGGAATCACAAGATTAGAGTGGAGAAAAGAAGTGAAGAAGTGCAGCACCCGAGCTCTCAAAATGGCAGGACTTCGTCGCTTCAAAATCCGGATCCCAAAAAGTGAAGAAAAACCCCGTATTTATAGGCTGAAATCCCTAAGTCGTCCGCCCCCTTAAGTCGTCCACGACTTAACAAACCCCACGACTTACGACTCAACAGCTCAACGACCTAAGCCTTCGCATGACCTAACCTAACACACAGGCGCACGACCTAGCGACTTAACAACATAAGTCTTCACGCGACTTAACTAAGATACGACTTAACGACTTACGACCCATCGACTAAGCAGATCCTACGACTCAACACACATAAGCGGCTTAGCAACAATGCCGACCTACGAGTTAACTGGGATACGACTTAACGCGTGCGCGAAAGTGCTCGACCTAATGACTTATCATAAGTCGCGGCCTATCTGTGATGTCGACCTAGCATAAGTCGTCTATAACCTAACCCAGACACAGGGTCTCACGACCTAAACCTTAACGACTTATCCAAAATCCTTAAGTCGCTCGAACGACCTAAACTATAACACGACCTAACTATCACACGACCTAACCCCTTAGGTCGTCTAAACTCTTAAGTCGCCAACTCCTTAAGTCGCTCCATTCCTTAGGTCGCCTATCCTTCTTAAGTCGGTCAATTCCTTAGGTCTCTCCTATCTCTTAGGTCGTTCCACGACCTAAGCTACCACCCGACTTAAGCTACCACTCGACTCAACTTCTACACGACTTAAGCTACAACACGGCTTATCTCCGGACGACCTAACTTCTTCACGACTTAAGCTCTAGTCGACTTAACAACACTAACAATCTAATAACAACTGTTACGAACATTCGATCCGTAAAAATACGGGTCTTTACATTCTCTCCCCCTTAGGAATTTCGCCCCCGAAATTCCAAACAAACAAGAGCAATCAAAAACTATTCCGCATGCCTACCATTCATAGCAATCAACAAACCATGCGTCCAATTCTAGCCTAGCATGCATAATTCTAATACTAGAACAAGTTCCAACGTCGTGAGATGACACGACACTCTATGGCCATACCTCGAAGAGTTCAGGATGAGCTGCCTTCATCCTCTCTTCCACCTCCCATGTACAGTCATTAACATCATCACTCCATTGTTTCTTGAGCAACCTAACTACCTTCCTCCTAAGCTGTTTCGTGTCAGTTTCCACAACACGAAGTGGCTTACGAGGTCTCTTATCGACTGGATCAACCTCAAAATCTTCACAGCTATGAGCAGAAACCACTGTATTCGAGTCGTGCACATACTTCCGTAGATACGATACATGAAAAACAATGTGCACACTCGACATCTTTTCTGGTAACTCCAATTTATAGGCGAGCTTTCCAATTCGCTCGATGATCGGGAATGGTCCAACAAATCTCGGAGTCAATTTTCCTTTCATCCCGAATCGAATAACATTCTTCAGTGGAGAAATCTTCACAAAAACCATATCACCTGCGTCGAATTCCAAATCCTTACGATGCTTATCGGCATAACTTTTCTGACGGTCTTGGGCTGCCTTCATTCGTTGCCGAATGATCTCTATGCAATCCGAAGTCTGTCGAATCATTTCTGGCCCAAGTATCAACTTTTCTCCTGTTTCCAACCAACATGTCGGAGAGTTACACGGTCTTCCATACAATGCTTCATACGGTGCCATACCAATGCTTGACTGGTAACTGTTATTATACGAAAATTCCACCAAATGAAGGTGATCTTCCCAAGATCCTCCGAAATCTAAAACGCAAGCTCTAAGGAGATCTTCCAAAACTCGATTGACTCTCTCGGTCTGACCATCTGTTTGGGGGTGATAAGCTGTACTCAAACACAGCTCGGTTCCCAGAACTTCCTGAAAGCTCTTCCAAAATCCACTAGTGAACAATGGGTCTCGATCGCTCACTATACTCTTCGGAATACCATGGAATCGAACTATCCACTTAACATACAACTCAGCCAACTTTGATGCAGTCCTGGTTGATCGAACAGGAATGAATATTGCACTCTTGGTCAAACGATCTACGATGACCCAAATCCCTTCATTTCCCGCTCTGGTTCTAGGTAACCCATCGATAAAATCCATCGATATTTGCTCCCACTTCCATGTAGGAACTTCTAATGGCTGAAGCAATCCACTGGGCTTCTTTTGCTCAGCTTTTACCAACTGGCAGTTCATGCACATGGAAATAAAATTTCCAACATCCTTCTTCATACCTTCCCAGTAATAGGTTCTCTTCATATCCCGATACATCTTATTTCCTCCTGGATGAATTGTCAGCTTCGAGTGATGACTTTCCTTCAGAACTTCATTTCTCAATTCATCTATATCGGGAACAACTAGTCGTTCTTGCTTCCAAAGCCAACCCTCTCGATCGACCTCGAATCCTTTATCCTTTTCTGGGTCCAATCCAGATTCCAAATCACGGATAATCTTGACAAGCTTATCGTCTCGCTTTTGGCTCTCGCCAATTCTTTCCACAAGAGTTGGTCTTATCGATAAGTTTGCCAACATCTCAGGTTCCAATTCACATCTAGGCCTGAAGTCAAATCCAGCTAAATACTCGAGACCCTTCCATTCTGAAAACATGGCTCCCAATCCTGCATGTCTTTGACTTAACGCATCTGCCACTGCGTTACCCTTTCCCGGAGTATAGGCTATACCAAAATCATATGATGCCAAGAACTCTAGCCATCGTTGCTGCCTAAGATTCAAATCCTTTTGGGAGAAAAGATACTTCAACGACTTATGATCTGTAAATAACTCGAATCGAACTCCCAATAGATAATGTCTCCACATCTTCAGAGCAAAAACAATTGCCGCCAACTCCAAATCATGATTCGGATAATTCCTTTCATGCGGCTTCAGTTGTCGACTTGCATACGCAACAACTTTACCCTTCTGCATCAGCACTGCTCCAAGTCCAGTACCACATGCGTCGGTGTAAACCACCATCTCATCATTTCCACTTGGAATAGTCAAAAGAGGAGCACTTTTCAATCGCTCTTTCAGGATTCTGAAAGCTTGCTCACACTTAGCATCCTATCTGAATACTTGGTTCTTTTTCGTCAATCCTGTTAATGGTGCAGCCACCTTGGAAAAGTCTTTGATAAATTGACGATAATATCCTGCTAATCCAAGAAAACGTCTCACATCAGATGCATTCTTAGGTCTACCCCAATCCTGGACTACTGCTATCTTGGCGGGATCAACCGCTATTCCGCTTCTAGAGATAATATGGCCTAAGAACCTCACTTCGCTCTTCCAGAAGTGACACTTCGAAAACTTAGCCTTCAGCTGATGTTTCCGTAAGATTTCCAAAACAATACGCAAGTGCGTCTTGTGCTCTTCTTCAGTTCTGGAATAAATCAAAATATCATCCATGAACACTAGTACGAACTTGTTCAACTAATCTCTGAACACTCTATTCATAAGATCCACAAAATATGCTGGTGCATTGGTCAATCCAAACGGCATTACCAGCCATTCAAAGAAACCGGATGGTGTCCTGAAAGCAGTCTTCGGCACACTATCCTTAGCCACTCTTAACTGGTGAAATCCCATTGCCAAATCCATTTGAGAAAACACCTTGGCTTCGTGAAGCTGATCAAATAAGTCGTCTATTCTCGGCAATGGATACTTGTTCTTCTTAGTCACTTGATTCAGCTCACGATAATCCACACACAACCTCAACGATCCATCCGCTTTGGTTACAAACACAACTGGTGCACCCCATTCGGACACACTACGCCGAATGAATCCTTTCTGTAAAAGATCATCAACTTGCACCTTCAACTCTTGTTGTTCCCTAGGTGCCATCCGTCTAAGAGGCATCACAACAGGTCTGGCTCCTTCAACTGGATCGATACAAAACTCAATCTCCCTATGCGGCGGTAACCCTTTGACCTCATCAAAGACATCCTCAAATCCATTAGTGATTGGCACCGATGACAGTCCATCCCGTGGAATAACCAGCGAACACATGAAGCTCATAAAGACGCCTTCCTCATGCTTACATCGTATCACAACCTTTCGCCCTTCCACATTCTCGACTGTCACCTCCAACCTTTCACAATCAACCTTTGCTGCATACTTCCTAAGCCAGTCCATACCCAAAATAATTCCGAACCCCGCAAAGTTCAGAACAAAACAATCACAAACAAAAGAGCAATCATGACTCGATACAATCAGACCACGGCATAGCATACACAAACAAGACGAACCCCCAACTGGATTAGTCACAACCAATGGCCTATCAACGATATCCGGTTCTAAACCCAACCGACCTACAAGTTCATTACAAACAAAAGAATGCGATGCCCCAGTATCGAATAACACTCTAATTGGAACACCCTATATGGAAAGAGTACCTTGAACCACCACACTCTTTCCTTTCTCTTCAGAGGTAGGAGCTTTTGAAGATGATGGAACAACCCCCAAAGCATAAGCTTGCACAATCTGCTTGTCCTTCCGTGGTTCTGGAAAATTCTTCTTAATATGCCACGGCTTGTCACAGTTGTGGCACTTCACCGGCACTTTTGGATTCTTGCAATCTCTGGAGAAATGGCCCTTCTGCTGACAATTGTAGCAGGTCACTTCGCCCTTCGGGTTCTTCTGGCCATCCTTACTCTTTTGCTGCTGCTGCTTCCTCTTCTTGTTTCCCCCTGCTGTGGTTTAGACTCCTCCTTGGTCACAGCAACAACAGATCCTTCTTTAGGAAGCAGATTCTCGTGCCTGAGAGCTTTCTCCACAAGCTTCTCAAATGGATCGTCCAAATGATCCACCAACTGCCTCCCAAGATAACTGTCCAAGCCTGTCACAAACTTCTCGTTCTTCTGATAAGGAGATTCAATATACGACCGGGCATACTTGGACAAAGCTTCAAACTTAGAAACATACTCAAGAACTGGTCTTCCACCTTGCTTGAGCTCCACAAACTTCTTGAACAGAACAGATTTCTGAGCTGTAGAAATGAACTTAGCTTCAAATCTGGCTTGGAATTGCTCCTAAGTAATTTCTTCCTCCGGAGTATCAATGGTGATAGAGTTCCACCAATCAGAAGCTCTCCCTTGAAGCTATTTTGATGCGAGCTTCCTTCTAGTTGCATCCTTGATTCCCAAATCACCAAAGATCCTTCTACAAGCATCTATCCATCTCTGGACTTCAATGGTTGACTCTGTTCCCATAAAAAACTTTCCTCCAAGAGCAGTATAGTCTTTACACAGCTTAGCAAAATCCACCGGTTTTGGAGTTTGAACTTGAACTCCAACATCTACTGCTGGCCCCGAAGCTGGCATCCTTCTCATAATCGAAGTCATCATGGCTTCGAACATAGCAGCATAATCAGCAGCCCCCTCAGTAGCATGGCCTTCTCTAGCAGCTGGTCTCCCTCTTCGACTCATTCTTAATATCTATAAAAAGGAATGATCAATACACCTTGAGAAACAACTGCATAAAGGACTCAAATCCTTCTAAGCTACTATATTATATATAGTAATCATCCATCAAAATACAATTACGTCTCTCATACGTAGTTACGTCAGCGAGCGTTGGGTAAAATCGATTAACCAAAGCTCTGATACCAAATGTGACGACCGCCCATGACCCCTGCACTAAACATAGAGATAGTGCGCTGAAGAGTGTGCCAGGCAGCCATGGACGACCGTCAAGGTAAGTTAAAACAGCAGAATCTATCGTATTACTCACAGCGCATGGATAAAATACAATAGAGAATATATATAGTGAAGCTTCACAAAATAGAATCTCATCAATTAAACTTCATAATAGTTGAATACAAACATCTGAATAGTCAATACATCAAGCCTCACTACATATCACTCAGAGAATTATACTAGCAGCTGAACATCCAGTACATATAGTAAGAATATAATATGCAAGCCTCCAGCTTGTCTTCGTCATCAGCATCGTTGGCAACTAAGGACAGCACATGTCACCTGCTACCTAGTCCACCCATCCCAAAATGGATGAACAGCCCAAGGTAATAAGAGTTGAACATAAAACCTTGAAACAGACAACAGTCTTAGTGAGCGGTAAATTAACTAACAACATACCAAAAGAGCATAAAGGTAAAAGGAATAGGAATCCAACCCTCCCACTCCACCTCTTTCTACAGTGATAGCCCCCAGACACACTAAGCAGAAGTAAACATAGCAAAGCAGACATTCAAAGTAAAGCAATTATCACTCGAGTCAAGGTTGATGTTTTCCGAGTGCAAACCCCCAAGGCCTAAACCAAGATCAGATAAGCACCCAGAAAATATCGCTCTTGAGACCGAATGACGATACAACCAAACATCCATGACTCTGGCTATCACTGTTATCATTGCTTCGATACCACCGTTAATTGAATGACCGGCACATTCTTTCAGCCTTCCGTCAAGGGCCAATGGTAACCCCGGTTCTAGACAGAACTCCGCACGTCGTCGCAGCCCGTGCCTAGGACTATCGAATCTGCCCAGAGTACTCGACCACCAACTGTAGTCTTTTGGGACTATCGAATCTGCCCAGCGTACTCTTGCTTTGAGCCTGCTAGAACCTTCAACAATGATGAAATCTCAGCCTTCTAGTCATCCTCCTCGATGACTATTCTCATACTAGCTCAAGCGCCTCTTGAGCCAACCATTATCCTCAAACTCGAACCCCTTTCACCGAGTCATCAACATGCTTGGAATGATCCCATATGGATTAAACCAAGGCTATCTCACATCATGCCTCGATTCATCTCATCATGGTAAAGCCTCATCTCAACATCATCATCAAATCTATCCATATGAGCTTCATCAACCGCGTCATATGCCACGAGCAGCTTTTCTTATTCAAGAGCCTTTCCCTTAGCTTTTGAATCATCTTCGACCAACTTGTCCAAATCAAATCATCAATCAACTAATTTATAACAATCAACCAAGTCAATCATTAATCCAAGTAATCAAGCATGCAAACAAGATCTAAAAGCAATTATAACTAAAATGGCAATTTTGTAAATAAAGGGTCCAATCTAACAAGCATGAAACATGAGCAATATCTCTACAACTTGATGAATGAACTTGCATAGATTAACATGTAGTAAAATGGATGTCAAATCATCATGAACAATGGATCTATACTTAAGTTTACGAAAATGCATGAAATCACTAGTTTAAAACATAATCAAGCCATCGATCCGATATACTCCTTTGGATCCGTGTGAGAGATAACCACCACTCACCAAATCACCTAAACACCTCAAAAGCAACACACTTCAGATCTGGACAGCGAAGGATCTAGCTTGATCCGCCAAAATTCCGCTTCAAACGATGAAATCTCTCTTCGATGGATGTAGATCTTCAATCTAAGCTCTTGAATCTTCGATTTGATCTTCGATTTGGATGGAAGGAATCACAAGATTAGAGTGGAGAAAAGAAGTGAAGAAGTGCAGCACTCGAGCTCTCAAAATGGCAGGACTTCGTCGCTTCAAAATCCGAATCCCAAAAAGTGAAGAAAAACCCCGTATTTATAGGCTGAAATCCCTAAGTCGTCCGCCCCCTTAAGTCGTCCACGACTTAACAAACCCCACGACTTACGACTCAACAGCTCAACGACCTAAGCCTTCGCATGACCTAACCTAACACACATGCGCACGACCTAGCGACTTAACAACATAAGTCTTCACGCGACTTAACTAAGATACGACTTAACGACTTACGACCCATCGACTAAGCAGATCCTACGACTCAACACACATAAGCGGCTTAGCAACAATGCCGACCTACGAGTTAACTGGGATACGACTTAACGCGTGCGCGAAAGTGCTCGACCTAACGACTTATCATAAGTCGCGACCTATCTGTGATGCCATCCTAGCATAAGTCGTCTATGACCTAACCCAGACATAGGGTCTCACGACCTAAACCTTAACGACTTATCCAAAATCCTTAAGTCGCTCGAACGACCTAAACTATAACACGACCTAACTATCACACGACCTAACCCCTTAGGTCGTCTAAACTCTTAAGTCGCCAACTCCTTAAGTCGCTCCATTCCTTAGGTCGCCTATCCTTCTTAAGTCGGTCAATTCCTTAGGTCTCTCCTATCTCTTAGGTCGTTCCACGACCTAAGCTACCACCCGACTTAAGCTACCACTCGACTCAACTTCTACACGACTTAAGCTACAACACGGCTTATCTCCGGACGACCTAACTTCTTCACGACTCAAGCTCTAGTCGACTTAACAACACTAACAATCTAATAACAACTGTTACGAACATTTGATCCGTAAAAATAGGGGTCGTTACAGCAGCTCCTCTTTTCTGAGCTCCTTTCTTCTTAAAGAATTTCCTCTTCTTGCCTTGGAAATCCAGGGTTCCAACCTACTTCTCCTTCCCATAAGTTGAAAGCATCTCTTTATTTTGGATTGCCATCTCCACTACAACTGTACTTAGATCCTGGAGATGTGGCTTAGTCATCATAGCAATCTCAGGTCTTAACCCTCGAATGAACTTCTCGTTTCTTTTAATGACGGCGTCAATGGTAGCATATCCGTATTTGGACAACTCATCAAACTTCGTAGCATACTCAATCACCGATATCTCACCTTACAATAAGTCTATGAACTTTCTTAGCAGTACTAACTTGGCAACTTTAGACAAGAACCTCTCTTTGAGTCTCCTTCGAAACTCTGCCCAAGTCAACTCTTCCTTGGGAATTCTGACGATAACACTATTCCACCAATAAAGTGCTGCTCCCTGCAACTATTGCGAAGCAAGTCTCCTCTTCAACTCATCATCTAATCCCAAGTCAGCAAAAATTCTTTCATAGTGCAATAACCTATTTTCCACTACGATAGCATCCTCTTTTCCCAAAAAACGGATTCCCACCAAGACTGGTATAATCCCTACTCAGCTTGGCTTAGTTATTGCTAACTGGGGCCAAGGGATTAGCTCCTCCAACATTCACAGCATTAACCCTAGATGCTCCTGTAGCTGCTTCAGCTTGCAACAGATTGATAAAGAACCAATACATTGTCCCCATACCTACTGGCGGGATTCCAACACCTACATTGGCATTTGCGTTTGGATTAGCATTTGCCTATCGACTCCGATTCGTTCGAGTATTGGGTAGAGCATTTCCATTAGTTGTGGTGCTTCCTCCACCAAGATTTTCTCTTTCGTTTCCTGCCTCCATATTTCCTTTCTCATAAATTTGCATACGAGCCTTAGTAAGATACAGAAGAATGGTCTAAGAGAGAGGGGAACACATACTTATAAATATACATATAACAAATGCAAGTACATCACTATAGCATTAACCCAAACCCCAGTCTCATTTATTGATTCATTAGACTATGTTTTGAAAATCTTTTAGGTTCGAATTTATTTTAAATTTACATAAACCTATGCTATGATACCAACTTGTAACAACCCCTATTGGGAGGCCTAAAACTAACTGCTACGGATGCTGTAGTCATCCATAGTTTCAGTTACCAAATGCGATAATGTTAGATACATTGATATACAAGAAACATATGGATATGAAAAATTTTAAACACAATTTTTAAAACAAATTTCTCATTCCACTTCAAATCACATTTCAAATTCATTACATAATCCCAATTTGTAAACCACATTCAGAGAAATATAATTATTACAAAATATGCCAAGAGCGACATATGAAGATGCCCTCTTAGTAGATTGGAGTCTAAATATAGGCAATTAAACAACTTTACGATTACGTCAAATTACACAGCGGAATCAAACAGAAAAAAATCCTAATAGCTAGCTTGCCTCCTGCACATCTCCGGAAGCTTATTCATCAAAAGGAGATCCTAAAAACCTTAACTCTCAAACTACTTAAAATCAACTGAGCACCCAAGAGTTTAAGGGGAAAACATAAACTTCGAGTCAGACAAAAAGTCTGGTATGAATAATAACCTACTATCTCGAACCATTTTGATATCTAGTGAAACCACACCACTTAGCGGAAGGGGTTTCCCCTCACTAGTATCTTAACCCAATTTATAACAATCATATACTGTGCACCTGCATCCATAATGGTTAAGACATAAGATAATTAAATATACCATGATGATATGCAAACATGCAATATGCTATGGATTTCCCATCCCTATTTCCCTGACTATCTGTCTCAAGTTATAGTTTCTAGGGTCACCATTAACCTATTACTTTTCATGGGCTCACCAATAACATGTTCCAAGTTTACATACTATCTGTCTGGTTTCATAGTATTCATGGGATCACTAAGAACCTATTGTTGTCTACAATAACATCACATAATCATATATTTCATGGGGTTATTATGAAGTGAATATTAGGCTCAGGTCCCTAATAAGTTTCAAAATACACAAAAACCCCAGTAAAAAAAGTGTGTAAATTAGGTTCTTAGAATTAAGTTACTAAGTAATTGCATATAGTTATGCAATTATTCACTGAATAATTGCAGACATTTTTGCAATTATATACAAAAGTTGCATAAATTTATGCAATTTTTTCGGTGAATAATTGCGGAAATTTTCGCAATTTTTTTGTGAATAATTGCGGAATTTTCCGCAATTTTTTGGTGAATAATTGCGGAAATTTCCGCAATTTTTCAGTGAATAATTATGGAAATGTCTGCAATTTTTTGATATAATTGCATAAATGTCTGCAATTATTCACTGAATAATTGCATAGGTGTATGCCATTATTCGGTAACTTAATTCTAGGGACCTAATTTACAAACTTTTTTTACTAGGGTTTTTGTGTATTTTGAAACTTATTAGGGACCTGTTGCCAAACTGTCCCTATTATGAGCCTATTGGATTATGCAATAACAACTCTCAATTCATAGTTTTCATGAGTTTACAATGAACCTATTGAACTCTATCAATAAGTTGTTCCAGACATAGTTTTCATGGGATCATTAAGAACCTATTGACCCCTACCAGTAACATTTCCATACATTGTCTTCATGGGCTTATTAAGAACCTGTATAAACCAATAATCTTTTGATCAGTCTTTGGGCATCATGTATTCTGGTCTGTCTGACCTCCTGGATGCAATTCCACTCACACAGGAGTTAACTCAATGTATTCACTACTGGGTCAACCTAGCTAGTTATTATGCCTTTAACACCCTAAAATGCAGTGATGTGTTAATTATGAAGTGAATATGTTTAAGCATTCATGATAACTGATCAAAACATAACCATATAAACATCTACGATTTAATTACTTATAATAATTTTTTTAATGAAATATGATTAATACCCTTAATCAACTATCTTTATTAAGAAAAACTTCCTTTAAAAACAAAGTTAAATGCCATTCCCAAATTCTTTCTTATTGCCATATTTTTACTTTAAAAATAGGTTTAGGCTTCTTATCTAAAAACTAAGGCTTTCGACTAGATCCTTCGGACCATTGTGACATCATGAGTTACTCTCCGTCACTCTCCCTTTCGAAAGCATTACTTAAAATCTTAGACCTTCTGTTTCGAAACCATAAAATATATACATTTCGAAAGCGTGAAACCTCCCTTTCGAAACACTTAAAGATATACTGTGACGACCCACCTTTTTGGACGGTCTAAATTGACAATAAACCACACATGTCTAACTCAAACCATTCAAAAGGGTAGATTATCAAGGGGGTTTAATAAGAAAATAAAAGGAAAGAATGAAACAAACACAGATTCTCACAGCGGAATGACAAAATATAATAATCAAATAAACAGTTCATGAAGCTGTTTTACAAATAACACTTGATTATACTTTTACAATATAATCATAGTTATACATACAAAAAGTATAATAGGATAATGCAACGGAACAACATGATGCAGTGGAAATTTACTAATAATATAATATAATAAACTCCGTCTTCGTCCTCCAGAAATAATGTCTTCAAACACTGACATGCTCAGGCTGACCCGAGCGTAATGAAAAGACAAAACACTCAAGTCAGGACTAAAATATTCTCATGTAAGTCAAATCAATATCACATGGAAAATGAGTGTAATAGCATCAGAAATGTTACGGGGTTTTCATCTCCTACCCGATGTATAATGTGACTACAATAACTTAAGAGATGTTACGGGATTTTTCCATCTCTTAAGGATCCGTCAAACTATCTATATGTAGTAGTATACGTTATATATGTAGTGTCTATCAGTAACGTATAATATTGAAAATAGCGTCAAAGCATTACCCATATCCACCTTAACACATTTTATATATGCATCGTAGTCTATACAGTACTGTAAACTCCACCGTAAACTGGTGGGCTATCAAGGAGCACTCCATAGGTACGATACAAACAAAAATCGTAGTGGGCTCGATAAGGCATATGACAAGGCACGCGTGGCAATGCCTAGGGTAGGATTCTACCGTTTTACATGCCAGCGGCGATGGTAATGCATAGCAGCTACTACCGCCCACCTCAAGACACACTCCCATAATCAAATCGAGGGTGGCCACCAATCAATCACAAAGTAAAAAATATGGTATCGAAGAAGCGTGTCCGATAGGGCAAGCGACCTCAATGGGATAGCTCCTGTTTTAGTCATATCAAGCTGACTCGAAGGGTAGGGCTGCGTTCTTACCTCATACCAATAGCGTTCGCCAAACCATCCTACTTCGTTCTGGATTCTCCACCATGTGAATAGTTGTTAAAATGGTTTCGGAATTGGCAGAGAGTATGACCATATCCGACCTCGGTCTCTTTAACAACAAAACGCTTATTTCACACCATGGTCATTGTACAAAACATTTTTAATAATAAATCCAGAAAACAGTTTATACCTTTATATTAAGATATCCATATACTTATTCCAAAAGTATAATATATTCATAAATACCGAGGAAGATTTTCTTTCAATCAATTTTGAAAATAATTTATAAATCTCTCTTAAACCACTTGTAAACTATTTATATGCTTTAGAACCATTTATAAAGCTATTTATAAATTCCAAAACAGTTTACAACTCTTCCCTTTTCATAAACCTCTACGCAAATTCCTTTAAAACGCTTCCAAATCCCTTTATACAAGTTCCTTTATAAAACTGTTTATAAAATCGTTTAAACCTTTATAACTCCTTTATAAAACCATTATAAAATCCTTTATAAAAATGTCTTTTATAAAAATCCTTTTTTAAAATCCATTATAAAATCTTTTACAAAACTTTTTATAAATTCCTTACAAAAGCTTTTAAAAAATTCTAAAATATTTTACAAAAATCTTTTATCTATTAAAGTTATTATAAAACACTATATTTATTATCTTAAATTAAATTTTTTTATAAATCTTTTAAAACTATATTGAATATTTTATTAAACTAATTTTTCAAAGTGTTTTTATTATATTACATTATTTAAATTATATATTTTAAAACTAAATAAAATTATAAGTTAAAATCTTAAAATTTAGATTTTAAAAAAATTATAATAAATAAAATATAAATTTTAAATTAAATCTTTAAATTAAATTTAAAAATCAAATTTATTAAATCAAAACATACTTTAAAATTTAGAAAATAATTTAAAAACCGACCAACGGTGTCCGTATATAATTTTCTATCCTATGGCCAAGTGATAAGTTAAAGTTAATTTTAATTTTCAAGGATGGATATATATCATTTCAATCCAAATCAGGTGTCATAGATATATATCATTTCAAACTATTTCTTAATTTATTTAATTTCGGATTTATTTATGCTCGTAACATCCAGGGTGAATAACAGGAACAAATCAGCATAATACATCTAGGGTGAATAATATGAATAGCTTAGCACAAACAAACATCCAAACATCTAACATATCAATGATTAGGCATCCATCACAATCAACATCCAAAACAGTCACATATCATAACCGATTACTAGTTATATATTCTCGGGTGTTTAAATAGCAAATTAAATTCCAATTTCAATTTAAATGTCAATTTTAATTTAACTGTCAAATTAAATTACACTATCTAAGCAATTCAATATAAATGTCAAATTTAAACCATCAAACAACAATCAATAAATTTAAATCACTTCATGATTTCAATTTAACGAACATCAAAATATTTTAGTATTTTGTGAGTGGTTTGAACACTCACTTTTGATTTTTTAGTAGAATTAAAATCCAAAAGAATGCCCAAATTCCAACAGTCTCCAAAGGCAGCCAAACTAGATCCATGTTTTCCGAAGTTTAGATACGATCCCGATTGGAAGAAACCGCGTCCAAATCTGAGCTCGTATGAAAAAGTTATACGAGTTAGAACATTTAATGTTTAAATCTTAATTAAATAAAAGGGTAATTTAGCAAATACACATCACCTGCCTCCTACCACTCTATTCGATCACGTACCCCAAACCATACAGGTCGCGTTCGAATGTAACAGAGCCAAACGCCACCATCCTCTCTCGACCAACTGCCGCTACCGCACGCCGCCTGGCCAAGATCATACTTCACCAACGCAACGCTCACGCTTGGCCGCACCTCCCAGACCCACGCCGCCACCTTCCGCTCCGCCATGCCAAATCGCCACAGCCACCATAGTTCACCATTTCTGGTGATCTCTTGGCATCATCTCCCCAAACGAACCACGCCGATCGACCAAGCACCTCATCCTCTACCCAATGGTCACCTCCGATCGTCCTATCGATAAAGATCCACCGTTAAATCCCAAGCCCTAATACGAACGAGCGAAACTTCTTTAATGATTTCTGGTCACAGCACACCCCAAATCGAAAAAATAATCTCAGATCTAGATTACGTTCGTTGAGAGCTTTCCAACAATATATAATTTGATATGGTTTGAGGAGTTTGAATTTTCGATTTGATTTGGAATTGGGAATTAGGGTTTTGATTGAAATTGAAATTAGGGTTTTCTGCCATTGGGAAGGAAGAGGAGATAGAAATAAGCAGTACGTACAAAAATCAGAATAGAAGCAAGCTGCTAGGGTTTTCATAAATATCAATTTTTTTGACAGAAATGGATAAGAATGGATGGAACCAGACCGAATGGCCAGAGTGATAACAATGGTCCGAAAAGCCTGTTTCGTTTCCGAAATGAAAGTAGGTCATCCCATATATCAAAATATAGTTTTCAAAATTTTTAAACCCAGTGGAACTAGTTCAAACCCTAATTCTATTGTATATAGACATTAGCTTTCAAAATCAATTTATATTCATTTAAATTCCTTTAATTGATTTTTACGCGTTTCGAGCTCGCATGATCCAATGATAAGTCCAATCGCTACGAAACTTGAAATCCTATAATAATTCACTATTATGGATCCGATGAAACTGGTTTCATCGATAACCGAGATAGTGGCCAAAATGGCTATTTTTACACTTCAATTAAATGAATTATTAATTTAAAATCAATTTAATCACTTTAAATTCAATTTTTAAGCTTAACCATCTTCATTGTTGTTTTAGAAAAAAATTAAATCAACTTCCGACATCATTTCCATTCAAATTAAATCTAGAATTCAATTAGTTAAATAATTGCAATATTAAATTTAAACAATTTTAATTATTCAACAAATTACACTAGTAACCATTAATTTCAAATGAATTTTAGTTATCAACAGATATTTCATTTCTATCTAAATAATCCAATATTTATTATTCAATTCCCGTTATTGATAACAAACACATTCAGTACATAGAATTCATTTCAATATTTGATATCGCCAAAATCTTCGGAATTGTTTATTTCAAAAATTTATTATATTCAATAAAATACAATAATAAATCATTAAATTTTTGTTTCTAACCATTTTTATCCAATAATCACATTAAGTTTAATAATTTAAAATAGCTAAAAATACGGGTCGTTGCGTATACCTTTCGAAACGCTTGAAGCTTACCTTTCAAAGGCATTTAGTTCAAGTAGAATTTATGGAAGCATAGCTTATAAACCATTTGAAAGTATCTCTTTCGAAATCATTGGGTTTAACATTAATTATACCTACTGGGTCAAAGAGAACAAAAGTGAGAGTATCCTTTTCGAAAGCATTGATTTCAAAGTAAAATAATTGGGGAAATGGATAGCTTCGAAACTATTGCTTTCGAAACCATTGATAAAAGTGGCGACAAGGACCCTTTCGAAAGCATTGGGAAGGCGGCATTAATGTTAATAAAACGAAAGCCTTCCTTTCGAACTCATTCTAATAAGTTCATAAAGAAAAGAAACCTTTAACCAATTAAAAAGGTATGAATGTGGCAGCTAGATATCGAATAGGCTCAAAATGCGGCAACTGTTTCGAAAGCTTCTTTAAAAACAAACATAAGTTGATTGATTCAAAAATTAATTATAGTGGCTTCAACCCCTTCGGAAGCATTCCTTCGATACCATCATTCCTTCCGCCTTTCTACAATAAACTACATACCAATTACTTAGTATCATATGCATTAGTTTTGAATAGGTGTGAATGGTCTAACTGGACATGGTGACGAAAGCAAGCTAAGGAAGTGGTGAAGTTGTAATCCGAAACAAAACCGGTTTGTTTTCTTTCAAAGAAATTCCATTTTTACCTACCTTGCTAATTTGTCAAAACATGATTGGTTGCCTATTCTTTATCAAAATTCTTTTCTAAGAAGGCTGCAGAATTTGAAATTTACAATTAAAAATATTTTAACAAATAAGTCCTCCTTAACAAAACATGTAAAATAAGTCCCTTGACTTAAATAATTTTGTAACCATGGTAAAAATACTTAGAATAATTCCCCAAAAATCAAAATAATTCACTTTTAATATGTTTTCAAACATATATTAATTTCAGACCCGAAAACAATACTTAATTGCCTTAAATAATTTAAACCAAAAATTATCTATTTCTTTCATTAGAAATTCATAATAAATTATCCATAAATTGGAATATCAAGAGAATTTAAAGCCATCTCCAAAATAATTTTTACACAATATATTCAAACCCCATAGCATTCCAAAATCAATATGCACGGTTTTAACCTTAAATCGATTTAAGTCAACCCATAAAATCCTTTTTTAAATTATAACATGGCATATAAATCAAAGCATATCATCATTCCATCCAAACGGTTTTAAACTTTAAAATCGAATTAAAACGTTCAAGAAGACTTATATGAGATGGTTTAGATCATTATTCACTTTGTTTAGATAAGGAACTTGAGATTTGTTCTTACTTTTATCTTCCTAGCTTGAATCTTAGGCTTTAATTGATTTTTGTGCTCCTCTTCCCCAAGGGTTATGGTCGGCCTTGTTTTCTTTTGTTATGTTTTTTATTTGTGAAAATGTGAATGAGAATGAGGTAAAGATATAGGGGTTATGGGATTCGGCTATTCCCATATTGCCCTTGCCTTATTCTCTTAGGTATTTAACTTATAAACCATTTTTATAATCCATTTAATTAAGTCACGACCCTAATGGTGTTCAAATCTCAATTCCCTTATCCCTCTAATCTCTATATTATTCAATTTAATTTATCTAATTAAATCTCCTAAATAATACTATTTAAATTAGGGGTGTTACAGCGTGCCATACCACCACGTGCTACTAGTCCATTTATTAAGTGCTCACACCTCAGACTCGCCCTTCTTTATTCTATATAGCGAGTCCAAAGAATAATCAAAAAAGTGTTACTGAAAGTCCTATGCCAGACGGTATCACTAAATCGTTTATTCAGATTTCTTATCATGCATAAAATAACATAAAACCATAGAAGGACGTCATTACCATATCATGTCAAAATCATTGACTAAATCAGTATCGATGGTGAATCACTCACATCATATGAATTAATATGAAAAAGATAAGAAATCAGAAATTAATATAAAATAGATTATTCAGATAAATATAATAAATGAATCAATACTTAATAATTCAACATTCATACATATAGTTTTATATAAGAATTTCAAATCAATTTATAAATCAAATATCCTTTATAATAAAAATCACTTAAAACAATATTATTGTTTCCATAATACATTTATACATAGCTATACATTACGTTTTTCTTTTATAACAATTCCAAATTTATAATATTGATTTTAAAAGGAGTTTTATAACCAAATGGAATCTGTATTTATATTTTGTAATTAAAACCTTTTACAAATTTAAATCTATCTAGATTATTTATAATTTAATAAAATAATCGTAGAATCCTTTGAATAAGATTTTAAAACTTTTACATAATTTTTCTAGCTTTCTAAACATTCATTAAAATAAGCAATAAATAATTATCTATATAAATATAATTATGGAGTAAAAATTACTCCACAAACATATCAATAAACAATGATATAAATATCGCATGACCACAGTCGAGTTCCATAAACTCCGGTCAAACATAAAATTAACACATCGACAAATAAATGAATATTTGTTTCAATTCGCAAACAAACAGAATTCCGTTTGTAAATTGACACTTCCAACTCAATATCGACTGCTTACAAAATTAGCATCCAACAATCAATCAATCCAATATCCAAACCAAACTATTCAACAAGCATTTCAATCGATGTTTGAGATAAATATAAATACAAATAATCTGCAAAGAATATAGACATAATTGAGAGGTTTAACTCATCAAAATTTCTAGCATAGACTCATTTTCTTTTGTCACCCTCCACTATTGCCGACTTCGCCAAACCAAACATCTTTATCGCCAAAACTTAACATCACATCCCCTCTAACTTTAGCCTCGCACTCCTCCAAGTTGTAAGCTCAGCCACATCTCCACTGTTGCATCTAATAAACAAGTCACAACAATTCTCTAAAATCGCCAGCTCAATCCATAGGTTGAGACAATCACATTGTTCACATGCACGAACCTCTGCCGCTCCATGCGACGTCAACATCGCCATCCCCAAATGCCTTATCTTGATGCTCATCACCCCGCTACCGGTCTCATGCCTTCAATCACGAGTGATGTTCGATTGTTCATTTTTTAATAATAAATCCCATGTGACCTGAACAATGTTAGGGCTTAAGATGCAATTTGAGAAATGGGTTCGGCTTTAGAGTATGGGCTAAAGGCTTGAAGGGTCTAGAATGAAAAAGAGTGGGATTGATTCATCTATTTGTTATTATTATTCCTCCGTCATTTTTTCCCATTCAAGTCCTCCAAATTAAATAAATTTAAACTTGCCCCTATAATTACAAATTAAATTTCAATATTCACATATAAAAATTTTTATTAAATTTTAGAGAATTTATTTTCCAATTAATTTAAATTGATATATCCAAAAAAAATATTTCAATAGATTCATAAGATATTTAAATTCAATAGTTAATTTATCTTCATTAATTTTTATTAATATCCAACAAAATATCTTCCGTCTACTTAAACCATTTGAAATTCGTTTACACAATAATAATAAAATGTTTTGTATTCATTTACTTTATTCAAATTTAGTAAATTATCCAAAAAGACTTTATTAATTTAATTTAATTTATTAGACAAAATCTCTTATTTAAATAGTTTTTGATTAAGTAATAATTTATTTTCAGAAGTAATAATTACTAAAATCAAATTCAAACATTTTATTTTAATTAGATATTTTTATTTATACGACGTAGAAAGCAGGGTTGTTGCACTAGTGTTATGGATAAAGTATGTAATTACCAGTCACCCAAACGTTGTTCTTACCTCCTCCTTATTACAACTCACATGATAGATTTAGAGGGACATGTACTAGTACAAAGCGGGAATGATGGAGCGACAGATTTCCTTAAGCATGCTCGACACCGACAGGGGTACTAATACCAAAGGTATCAGCCTTTGTCAGTATATGTATATGCTTTATTATATTTTATTTATTCCACTACGAGTTCTTATCGATAGTCTCTGATATACTTTTACTTATTACAGGATACCAACACCAACGATTCGTATTCTAGTAGACTTAGGTTTTCAATTTAACAAAAATTCGAGCCCACTAAGTTGCGGGTTATTACACATGTCCACCACTTCCTGTGTTCCACTTTGATCAGCATGGGTTTCAATACCCATTTAGGGTATAATGCATCATGGAAAATGTCGTTAGCTTTTAGCTTATCCACTTCCTTTAACGCAGCAGATCGCTCTAGAACCTGACTGCGTATTTTCTACTTTATAAGAGAATATTTTGATATAACACTCAATGTATACCGCACTATCTTTGGTGATATCCCACACATATCCGAATACGTCCAAGCAAACATATCTAGGTTTGTCGAAGTAAACAAACCAACTCCTTCGTCAATTTGGCGCTTAGCTAAGATTCGATCTTAAGGAGCCCAATTGAATCATCCATATCGATCAGGACATTGATCGTCAACTTACTTGGTGCTGCCCACACTTCCTCAGAGTATTTCTTGGGATCCATAAGCTTAATGAACTTGCTATTGTTCCCGAGCTAAGGCTTGGGCATTGATTGTTATGCATCTGCATTCTTGACGCAGAGAGTTCTCTCTACACCCTTTCCTTTTTCCTGTCGCCTTGCATCTTTGAGCTCAGCAATGTAACTTTCCCAACAGTACTCTAGTCGCCTTGAATTGATCCAACCCCACTCTCCATAGGAAACTTCATTATTAAGCACCAAGGAGCCAATGCTACTCTAGAACTAGCTAGGGTCGGTCAACCTAAAAAGGCATTATATGCCGAGAATTCATCTACAGTTACAAAATTTTGAACCAACATGATCTTGTGCTCTCCTTCTCCTAACTCCACGAACAAATCAATTGTCCCGATGGGCTTCTTCATCTCTCTGGTAAATCCTTGAATCCTTGATTTATAAGGATTGATGTCCTTCGGAATTATTTCCATCTGATCAAAAGTAGTTTTAAACATAATATTTACGGAGCTTCAATAATTTACTAAGGCTCAGTGTACAGAAGCTAGGCCCATAATGGTTATTATCACAATGAGATCAAAGGTTGGTGCTTCAATCCCATTAGAATCCTTGTTACTAAAGACTATATCATTAGTCATCAACCTTTGATGCTTAGTCAAAGCTTCATCCCCAATAGCAAAACGCTCACCTGTGGTACATGCTTCAAAGAATTCGCATACTGCTTCAATTCATTCCAGCTTTTCTCCAACCATGATCTTTCCATCATGTTGCCTAAGCCCTCTCCATTGGGTCCAAGCTGATTTCCTTGAGTGTTCAACCATTGGATTCCAACATTCTATATGCCATCCCATGAATCTCTGACGTATTGTTGTAGCGTTTTCTTATAGGTCATCTCTTCAAATATATGTCTTAAATGATGGAACTCATTTGTATTGTACCTATGTGTCTCATGGAAGAGACAATACTTCACTAAGCGCCTCTTAATTTCAGTCGCCTCCCTCCAAGGTGACCTCATATATTTCTTTGTCTCTTGCATGGCAAGGTATATATTCTCGACCGTGTCATTTAGAGACATGTATTTTTCTAGCCTCATGTTCCTTATATGCTTTTTGGCATCAATCCTCCTACAACGAGCGCCCTAATTTATTTTCTTTTAGTTGTTTATATTACCCACATTCACAGCAAAATTACCGAGGTTCTCGCTGGTTTGTTTTATAACAACATTACTCTAAACTACTTCCCTCGACTATCCATAACCATCTTTCCTAGAAACCTGGTTTGCCTCTTATAAGCGCAAGAACTGCTTAGCCTTTCGATATAACTCCATCATTGTTGTCAGCTTCTTCATCCTTAGCCATTTTCCAAAATGTATATCCAAATATATCCCCCGAATAAAAACCATCAACACCAAATCCTACTTCGGATTGTTTACCTCCGTGACCGTGGAATTAAATCTATTTAGAAAGCCTTTCAATGACTGTTAAGGTCCTTAAGAAATTCCCAACAAGATCATCACATCCTTAGGCCGAGCAGCGTGGTACCTAAACTACTCCTAAAAACTTCTTTGCTAATTTATCAAAAGTCGAAATGGACTTCGATTGGAGCCAGAGGACCACATCGATGCAACTCAATATAAAAAGATAGGGAAACATCTACACCGAAATGCATCTACTGCCCTGACACCGTTTCTGTGTCATTCATATTTGAATAAATGCCGTCTGGGATTAGACGTCCCATATGACCACATCAAGGCCATTGTTAACTTCCTAGGATATCTGTGAATGGAGTTCTGCTAGGCGCGGAACTCCAATCTTCACTCTTTCTTAATTGGTTTTCCTCCACCAACTGCTTTATCATAATAACAATATCCTCCTCGCCGGTCTGGTATCCAAAAAAGACTATCTAGAGCAGCACCAAGTGTTTGCCTCTGCAAATAGACACGGTTTGCTTGATGACATCTAAGCTCTCACCTCCTATAGAGCCACTTCTTCGGACCTTTTTCGATGCCTACCTTGCTTTGTGGTAGTCGTTTGAGCCCTAAGCATTTAGTCTAGCTTCATTGCTAGTGTCCTACAAATCATCTTTGTTATCTTCTATGTTCACGACATCGAGTTTACGTAACCCAGGACCAACCACCAAACTTTCGGTATCGACCTGATTCTTCTCTCGATACCGAGTTGTCGCACTCTGCCTAAAACCTAGTCATTTCCTCCAAGTACTCTATTTGATGCTTCAGTAGTTTGCACCTTCATCTTTTGCTTCATATCCCTTTCGTTCTTTTCAGATGCAAAATAATACTCCTCTTCAAAGGCAAAAGGGGACACATCTCTCTTGCTTCTCCTATGCCTTTTGGACTGCTGGATCAACAAGGCAATGCTTGCATTCATCTTATCAAGGAGCACTTTCTAGATGTCCATTATCCTATAGTTCAACTCAGCCATCATCTTGTCAAACTCCACTTTGGTCACCATCTCTTGAGGGATTAGATGGTCCTGGTAGAGCACCTACTAGTTGGTTAGTCTCTTCATTATGGTGAGAAGCTTAATCTTCTCCACTAGCTACTACTCCAGATTTATCGAATCTCCTAGAGGTTATTAGTTCAATAATCAAATATCAAAATTATCTACAAGAAGCTCTAGATCCAACTGTTGGACGTTTCAATTCGAACTAAAAGTAAGATCTACTTCTGAGTTCAATTCTTAGTAAAATCACCAAAAACCTTAAGCTAAAAAGTGGCACAACACCCAAATGAATTGAATAGAGTAGATCTAAGTAGCAATAACAGTGAAAGCAATAAAAGACATAGATTTTTATAGTGATTTGGAAAATTCTATGGCCTACGTACACTTTAATCTTATTATAGATTGTTTTTCACAAGTAGAAGAGCTTTTCTGTTCAGATCTAGTCTAGAGCAGTAAAGAGTAGGTTATTAAGTAACCAGATCCGGGTAGAGATGGTGTAACGACCCGATATTTTCAACCATTCGTATCCGCACATGTCGGACTTGAATTGCTCAAAATACCACGTTGTAAATAAAATATGGCAAATCTTAGAATATATAGTAAATAAATATAATCACAGACACAGAGTAAAATAATGCAGCGGAAGTAAAAGAAATAGTAGTTCATGAAGCTACTATATAAATATATCAGAGTTACATAAGATATAACAAAAGAAATAGAGGACAACAGAAGTCTCAATAAAATAACCAAGTACAAGCTGAGTAGGACAACGGAACTGAAGTAGATAGGACAAGACAAGCAGATAATCTCCAGCGATTCAAATCTCCAAGAGAGTGGAAACCCAAATCTATGAATAACTCAGGCTGACCCGAGCGTAAAATAAAACATAAACACTCAAGTCAGGACATATATACTTATACAATGTAAACCAACTCAAGTGAACTGTAATAAGGGTACAAGTAACTTAAAGAATGCTTGGGATCGCCCATTCTTTAAGGATCCGTTAAACTATCTACTATGTAGTAATATTCGCTATTATAATAATGTCTAATCAGTAAAGTATAATCATATATAAAATAGCGTTAAGGGGATGGAGAACCTTAACGCGGTTGGATCTTTAAAACCAAAATCGTAGTGGGCTCGATATGGTAGGTGACACGGCACACAAGGCAATGCCAGGGTAGATATACCAATTACGCACACGGACTGATGGATACGCATAGCAGCCACTACCGTTCCACCTCGAACAACACTCCCAAATCAAGGGTGGCCACCAAAAATCACAAAGTAATAGAATGGTATCGAAGAAATGTGTCCGAGAAGAGGTGCTACCTCACTGGTCCGAGATCGCTCTTGTTTTAGCGACCTTATGCCAACTCACGGGAGTTGGGTCCACGTATATACCTTAGGATCGTCGCCACCATCCTACTTCATTCTGGAAACTCCACCGCGTACACAGTTGTCAAAGTGGTTTTCGGTATCGACAGAGAGTATGTCCATATCCGATCCCGGTCTCTTTAACAACCAAGCGTTATTATAACCCATGGTTATAAATTTAAAACAATTTATATCAAAATACTTTCAAATTTAAACCATTTTAAAAACAAATTCATTATTCTTTTAAATCCAATATTAAATTCCCAAAATTTAGCCTTTCTGAGTTCATTTATTCACTTAAAAACAATAAAACGTTAAAATTTCAGTTTTCATAGCATTTTAAAAGTGCTGCGGTAAGTTATATTTGAAAACAATTTAATTCAGCAAAGACAGCATTTATAAACTACTATAACAGTTCAGTTTTAAAACAAAATCATATTTCAGCCTACTGCAGCTCTTAACAAGTGCTACATTAGCCCCTTTATTAGTTTCAGGTCAAATTTTAGTTCCTGTTACAACAGCACTTACCAAGTGCTATCATAGCCTTAATTCATTTTAGTCTTTTGGTTCATTTATATAACCACAACACTTAACAAGTGCTGCAGATTCTACTTAGTTCAGAATTGGTTCATTTCCAGAAATGGTAGCATTTCTGAAGTACTATAAATCAAATTTCCAGATTTTAAGTGCAATTCCAGCCATAAATAAACTTCTATTTAAATCATTTGAACTTATAAAAATCATAAATTTTCACATTAAAATGTTCATTTAAATCCTTTAACTTATGATTTTTCTAAAGAGAAATTTTACAAATAAAAACCAAAAATTTACAAAGTTCACTTATTAAATTTCAAGTGTGTCAATTCCCATTTTTCTTTAAACAATTTATTTCAACACTTAAATTTAATTCTCCATTTTTCCACCATTTTAAAACTTAATTTTCATTTTAATTTTATAAATCTTAAGTTTCCATCTTTTCTTTTTAGTCAAATTTTCAAATTTAAGTTACACTTTAAAGTCAATATTTTTTCCCATTTATTTACATTTATCACGTAGAAAAATCATTTCTACTCTAAATAAATCATTTTAAAAACTCAATTTAAATCAATTTAATATTATTACAAATATTTAAAATATTTAAAAATATCCAAAAAAATACAGAAAATAACCACGGGTCTGTATAATATTTTCTAGCCTAAGTCAAGTGATACGGATAATATATCATTTCAATCCGTAGTTTACAAAGAAACATCCGGGTTTTATCATTTCAAACCCGCAATCCCAAGTAAATAAAATTAAGTTGAAAATCGTTCAGGCTTATCATTTCAGCCCATAACGATCTTCCCTTATTCTAAAGTCCGTTCGGGTATGTATCATTTCAACCCATAGTGATTCTATTCTACAGGGAACTTGCAGTGTAATTTAACAGAATAGAATAACAGTAGGATAAAACAAAATATAACAGATGATATGTTATGCAATTTTAACAGGTTTAACATCATATATAAATAAATCATAGGTAAATATAACATCATTTTTATTTATTTATTTATTTTCTACACATTAAGTTGCGTTCGTTTCACAATCATATAAGTATGAATATTCGTGTGAGATTTACTCACCTTTACGGAGCTGGAGATTCGATTCAAATGGAAATACGCTATCTATCGAAAAGCACACGGAAAGCACGATCAATTGTTAGAGGATGCGCCAACTAGATTCAAATCTAAAGTAAAAAAGAATAAATAAAACAAATCTAAGAATGCAAACGAATAACTATTTTTTTCAAATGAAGCAAACAAAACGAAAAGAACAAGTTGAATACTAAAAAGAAATAGCTCGACCACTTCACCATACTCAAGATTTTAAAGGCTCAGAGGGGTTGTAGTCTGACTTCAAAATACAAAGGTGAAAAAAGGCAATTTTTTTGTTCATTTCTTTTTTTTTCAAAACAAGGGCTCGGTGGACCTATAACTTCAAAATTTACAAAAGCTCGACCACTTTTAAAAATAGACTATAACTTCAAAACAAAGGTGACAAAACAAATTTTGTTCATTTCTTTTTTCTAAAACAAAGGCCAGAGGGAATAGATTATAACTTCAAAACAAAGGCTCCGTGGAAAAACTATAACTTCAAAATACAAGGTGACAAAAGCACTTTTTTTTTCAAAACAAGGATCGGTAGAAATAATACAAGGTGACAAAAGTCGTTTCTTTTTTTCAAAATAGAGGCTCAGCATGGTTATGGTCAGGCGTGGGGTTCATGGTGGCGTGGGTTTCATGGTGGCGTGGGTTTCATGGTGGCGTGGGGTTTGCTTGATGGTGGAGGAAAGTGGAACGGCAAGGGGACGTGGTTGCAGGGGTTCGGTCAGGAGGAGTTGGAGCCGAGGGTTTTGTGGTGGTGACTGGGCTGGTCATGGTGATTGGGGTTGGAGCATGGGTTGGAGCAACAACATGATAAAGCAAAAAACGAGGCAGGGGAAACAACAAAACAAAACAACAAAATGAAAAAGAAAGCATGCTGTCTTTACCTTTGAGATGCTCAAGAAAATTTTGATAGAAGCTAAAGTGAAATATTGTGGTCTGGGAATTTGGACGTGGTATATATTAACAGCTATTCACTGATTTATGGAGAGAAGGCAATTTAATATTTTGAACGGTAGAGGCCATCAAAGGAAATTAAGGCATTAAATTATATTAATAGATGGAAACGTATGGAAGGCAAAAAGGATGGAATAATCATTCACGTGCAAGATTTTATGCAAGATTTTGGGCAAGATTTTGAATTCTCAAAAGAGAATATACGGCTGAAACTTTGCCTTGTTAACGCAAAAAAATCAAATAGGCAAAGAAAAGGCAAGAGCAACAAATGAACATATGCCCAAAGTAACGTACAAATTTATTTGTTTCTCTTATTAAATAAATTTAAAAATGATAACGTTTCAATTAGGAAAATAACCCATCACCTTAAACAAAAATTTAATAGCTATTATACCATAAATAAATAAAATTTAATTTAGCTTCATCCAATTGATTGTTTAATATAAAGTTAAGAAACGGATGTAAATATACGTAAAGAAATGTAAAGTTAAATTTTCCGTTTCACACTAATTATTACTAACTTTTAAAGGTATACAACAAATCTGACCAAAACAAAAGTGAAACAATTGTTACACAATTGTATACAGTTCAAGATGAAAATTTGGCAGTTTAGAATAAAAAAAATTAAAAATTTTAAAATTTCTATTAAAGTTACACTTTTAATTCAAATCAACATTACAGAACGTTTAATTTAAATAAATAAAATTTTGGGTAATTGATTAACAATCATTACAAGAAAATTTACAAAATTATATTTTTAAGAATTCAAACGCCACAGTTTTTAAATAAATGAATAAAATGCCTGTTAAAATTTTTGGGCTGTTACAATGAATCTTGAAATTTATTACTTATTAAGATATGTTTTGTTTACACTGGGTTTTTATTCATTCATTTATCATTTACCCAAAATCAATTACAAAAGTGTGTATAAGTAACGGTATAAATTATTTTATTTTAAAAAGGTATAAAATCTATTTTAAAGAACAAATGTGAAATAAAGGTTGTTGTGAATTTATTCAATTAAACTAGCTGATTTGAAAACTAGAAAAAGATTTATATTCCGATGAACGTAAATTTATAACCAAAATATTTATTTTAGAGTTTAATTATGTATATGGAGAGAGAAACCTTCCATTCTTTCTCTAATCAAATTGATTGATTAATTAAATGTCATTAACAAGCTATTTATTCATGGCATGGAATGTAACTATGTCCAAATGTATTCTATAGTAAATTATGTAAGTGCAATATACTAGATTGTGTACAAAGATGATGTTTCCTTCATATATATCTTTATTGGTCATATTATTATTATTAAGAACATATACGTATACGTATATATATATATACTAGACTTATACATATAAATGTGTTAAAATTAAGTTTCACAAATTTATGAGCCTAAAATTAAAGACAACAATTTTGAACCTAATCTCCAGATTAAAAGGGTTTAAGATTAAAAAGCTATAACTTTGCATACAAGTCCATGTTATAAATCTTAAGTCAAATTAACGCACACAAATATGTATATATACAAATCATTGTAAATAATGTCTTAAACTTAATACAACATTTTTATGTTAAAATTTATAACTTAGTAAATTCTTTAATATTAAGCAACAAATTAAGGTCTAACGTTAATTTAAAAGGAAATAAAAGGAATCTTGATATTTTGCAATAAATTCAAGTTATTTTTATAAAGAAGCCCCAATTTTTTTTTTTAACAAAACTTATTTACTTAAAAATTTAATTATTGAAAATTTTACGGGTCGTTACACTCTCCCCCACTCAAAAATTTTCGTCCTCAAAAAGGAAGAAGGTTGGAGAATAAAAACACCCTGAAAGAAAACTAAATTGAAACTCAAAATAGAATCATTGATTTAAACCATTATAAATTCAATTTAAATTAATTAATATTCAATAATCGGTTTAATCCATTTGATTTTTACTGAAGTTAAATCAATCTTAACTATTTCCAAATTGATTATCTTATTATCCAATTATTTTGAAATTTAAAATTTCTAAAATCATAAATTTGTATAATCATTTATAATAATCATCTTTTATTCAACCAATTTAATTCTTCTTTATTCTGGATTATTATTAAATATATTCTACTTAATATATCTTATCACACATATTAAGTAGATTACATTTATTATAACTGTTTTAATTTATTTTTAATTCCCTTAACATCATTTATATTGTAAATCATTCAATTAACCTTTTAGTCTATTTATCTATGTTAATCTTTTTATAACTAAAATTTAAGTGTATAATATTTATTATAACCACTCAAATTTTATTTATAAAAATCTTTTTATATTGTATATTATCCAATTACATTGTTAACTTCTAAAATTAAGGTAAGTTATATTGGAATGCAATTGAGAATTATACAAATAAAACTTTCTAAAATTAATATACAATATAAACATTCTAATTCAATCATTTCAAGCTTGAATATTTATTCAAAATTTTGATTTTTTTTATACTTGAATTTATTATTTAAGATAAAGTTTAAGAATAAAATTTCCGATTCTTTTCAAACCATTTAGAGAAATAAATGTATGCACAAAATTTGTCAAATCAAATTTTAAATCATATATCTATATATATTATAAATCAAATCATCTTTTAGAAATGCAAATCAATTAGATTTCCCAAAACAAAGCTGTAGCAAGACTACAGAATGGTTTCTTCACTTCGAAACTCGAAAATGAAAGTCGATGATGCCGCGGTCATCACCGAAATTATTTTCCAGCGACAAAGAGAAGAGCACTAAAATTTTAAAACTTTAAAAATTCTTTGGAAACAAATTTCTATTCAAAAATACTTTAAATAATATATCCCTTTTTAAAACTTTAAACCAAAGTTCGAAATAATCGGAATTTAAATTCTCAAATTCTTGTTTTAAATTCATTTGAGTTCCCAAATCAAATTTATAAACAACTATTTATAAATTCATTTATAGAATGATAAATCAAATATTATCATTTCAAATAATCAATTTAAATCAATTTATTAAGTTCCATAATATTTACTTATATCAATATTTATTTCATTAACCAAATTTTAAAATAATATTGTGTCAGTTTGTTCTATCAAAGTTTTTTAGAAATCTTATCGATAACGTTGATCAGACGAATCGATCGGAAGTCCAAATCCACATCAACAACTCAAACAACACAATATATAAAACAAAACATAGATTTACAAGTATAATTCAAAATGTTTGGAGATATTTTGGAAACAAAACAAGATGATTAATTATCAAAATATGAAGATGGATAAGCTTAGATAAATCGCGGGCAACCTTAACCGGGTCAACCGTGACTTAATGGATAAGATCAAATGTGGATGTTTCTGGGGTAAATCTACATCCGATCTCAAGAGATAGAGTTTGGAATAACAAAAGATATAGCATCTAAACCAAGGATAGATATAAATCTCTGGTGAATCGATGCAAATTTGTAAAGGAGTTTCCCCCTTTACCAGAGAATTAGAATATTGGAGAGACAGCCAATTCACTATAAAGATCATTCGAAGTGGAGTTATGTGATACTCCAAAATTAAAAGAAGATGAATAGTGAGGGACAAGAATGAATTTTTGGAACCGCAGGGAACGTTCCAAAAATTCAAAAGAAATTCGAATCAAGAGGAAAAGATTCAAACTCGAATGAAAGTGATTCTGTAAATAAATCTACTCCATATGCTGAGTTTTGCCTTAAAGCCAAAGCTCTGATACCAACTGTAACGACCCGATATTTTCAACCATTCGTATCCGCACATGTCGGACTTGAATTGCACAAAATACCACGTTGTAAATAAAATTTGGCAAATCTCAGAATATACAGTAAATAAATATAATCACAGATCACAGACACAGAGTAAAATAATGCAGCGGGAGTAAAAGAAATAGTAGTTCATGAAGCTACTATATAAATATATCAGAGTTACATAAGATATAACAAAAGAAATAGAGGACAACAGAAGTCTCAATAAAATAACCAAGTACAAGCTGAGTAGGACAACGGAACTGAAGTAGATAGGACAAGACAAGCAGATAATCTCCAGCGATTCAAATCTCCAAGAGAGTGGAAACCCAAATCTGTGAATAACTCAGGCTGACCCGAGCGTAAAATAAAACATAAACACTCGAGTCAGGACATACATACTTATATAATGTAAACCAACTCAAGTGAACTGTAATAAGGGTACAAGTAACTTAAAGAATGTTTGGGATCGCCCATTCTTTAAGGATCCGTTAAACTATCTACTATGTAGTAATATTCGCTATTATAATAATGTCTAATCAGTAAAGTATAATCATATATAAAATAGCGTTAAGGGGATGGAGAACCTTAACGCGGTCGGATCTTTAAAACCAAAATCATAGTGGGCTCGATATTGTAGGTGACACGGCACACAAGGCAATGCCAGGGTAGATATACCAATTACGCACACGGACTGATGGATACGCATAGCAGCCACTACCGTTCCACCTCGAACAACACTCCCAAATCAAGGGTGGCCACCAAAAATCACAAAGTAATAGAATGGTATCAGAGAAATGTGTCCAAGAAGAGGTGCTACCTCACTGGTCCGAGATCGCTCCTGTTTTAGCCACCTTATGCCAACTCACGGGAGTTGGGTCCACGTATATACCTTAGGATCGTCGCCACCATCCTACTTCATTCTGGAAACTCCACCGCGTACATAGTTGTCAAAGTGGTTTTCGGTATCGACAGAGAGTATGTCCATATCTGATCCCGGTCTCTTTAACAACCAAGCGTTATTATAACCCGTGGTTATAAATTTAAAACAATTTATATCAAAATACTTTCAAATTTAAACCATTTTAAAAACAAATTCATTATTCTTTTAAATCCAATATTAAATTCCCAAAATTTAGCCTTTCTGAGTTCATTTATTCACTTAAAAACAATAAAACGTTAAAATTTCAGCTTTCACGGCATTTAAAAAGTGCTGCGGTAAGTTATATTTGAAAACAATTTAATTTAGCAAAGACAGCATTTATAAACTGCTATAACAGTTCAGTTTTAAAACAAAATCATATTTCAGCCCACTGCAGCTCTTAACAAGTGCTACATTAGCCCCTTTATTAGTTTCAGGTCAAATTTTAGTTCCTGTTACAACAGCACTTACCAAGTGCTATCATAGCCTTAGTTCATTTTAGTCTTTTGGTTCATTTATATAACCACAGCACTTAACAAGTGCTGCAGATTCTACTTAGTTCAGAATTGGTTCATTTCCAGAAATGGTAGCATTTCTGAAGTACTATAAATCAAATTTCCAGGTTTTAAGTGCAATTCCAGCCATAAATAAACTTCCATTTAAATCATTTAAACTTATAAAAATCATAAATTTTCACATTAAAATGTTCATTTAAATCCTTTAACTTATGATTTTTCTAAAGAGAAATTTTACAAATAAAAACCAAAAATTTACAAAGTTCACTTATTAAATTTCAAGTGTGTCAATTCCCATTTTTCTTTAAATAATTATTTCAAGACTTAAATTTAATTCTCCATTTTTCCACCATTTTAAAACTTAATTTTCATTTTAATTTTATAAATCTTAAGTTTCCATCTTTTCTTTTTAGTCAAATTTTCAAATTTAAGTTACACTTTAAAGTCAGTATTTTTTCCCATTTATTTACATTTATCACATAGAAAAATCATTTCTACTCTAAATAAATCATTTTAAAAACTCAATTTAAATCAATTTAATATTATTACAAATATTTAAAATATTTAAAAATATCCAAAAAAAATACAGAAATAACCACGGGTTTGTATAATATTTTCTAGCCTAAGTCAAGTGATACGGATAATATATCATTTCAATCCGTAGTTTACAAAGAAACATTCGGGTTTTATCATTTCAAACCCACAATCCCAAGTAAATAAAATTAAATTGAAAATCGTTCAGGCTTATCATTTCAGCCCATAACGATCTTCCCTTATTCTAAAGTCCGTTCGGGTATGTATCATTTCAACCCATAGTGATTCTATTCTACAGGGAACTTGTAGTGTGATTTAACAGAATAGAATAACAGTAGGATAAAACAAAATATAACAGATGATATGTTATGCAATTTTAACAGGTTTAACATCATATATAAATAAATCACAGGTAAATATAACATCATTTTTATTTATTTATTTATTTTCTACACATTCAGTTGCGGTCGTTTCACAATCATATAAGTATGAATATTCGTGTGAGATTTACTCACCTTTACGGAGCTGGAGATTCGATTCAAAAGGAAATACGCTATCTATCGAAAAGCACACGGAAAGCACGATCAGTTGTTAGAGGATGCTCCAACTAGATTCAAATCTAAAGTCAAAAAGAATAAATAAAACAAATCTAAGAATGCAAACGAATAACTATTTTTTTCAAATGAAGCAAACAAAACGAAAAGAACAAGTTGAATACTTAAAAGAAATAGCTCGACCACTTCACCATACTCAAGATTTTAAAGGCTCGGAGGGGTTGTAGTCTGACTTCAAAATACAAAGGTGAAAAAAGGCAATTTTTTTGTTCATTTCTTTTTTTTTTCAAAACAAGGGCTCGGTGGACCTATAACTTCAAAATTTACAAAAGCTCGACCACTTTTAAAAATAGACTATAACTTCAAAACAAAGGTGACAAAACAAATTTTGTTCATTTCTTTTTTCTAAAACAAAGGCCAGAGGGAATAGATTATAACTTCAAAACAAAGGCTCTGTGGAAAAACTATAACTTCAAAATACATGGTGACAAAAGCACTTTTTTTCAAAACAAGGATCGGTAGAAATAATAAAAGGTGACAAATGTCATTTCTTTTTTTCAAAACAGAGGCTCAGCATGGTTATGGTCAGGCGTGGGGTTCATGGTGGCGTGGGGTTTGCTTGATGGTGGAGGAAAGTGGAACGGCAAGGGGACGTGGTTGTAGGGGTTCGGTCTGGAGGAGTTGGAGCCGTGGGTTTTGTGGTGGTGACTGGGCTGGTCATGGTGAATGGAGTTGGAGCATGGGTTGGAGCAACAACATGATAAAGCAAAAAATGAGGCAGGGGAAACAACAAAACAAAACAACAAAATGAAAAATAAAGCATGATGTCTTTACCTTTGAGATGCTCATGAAAATTTTGATAGAAGCTAAAGTGAAATATTGTGGTCTGGGAATTTGGACGTGGTATATATTAACAGCTATTCACTGATTTATGGAGAGAAGGCAATTTAATGTTTTGAACGGTAGAGGCCATCAAAGGAAATTAAGGCATTAAATTATGTTAATAGATGGAAACGTATGGAAGGCAAAAAGGATGGAATAATCTTTCACGTGCAAGATTTTAGGCAAGATTTTGGGCAAGATTTTGAATTCTCAAAAGAGAATATACGGTTGAAACTTTGCCTTGTTAACGCAAAAAAATCAAATAGGCAAAGAAAAGGCAAGAGCAACAAATGAACATATGCCCAAAGTAACGTACAAAATTTATTTGTTTCTCTTATTAAATAAATTTAAAAATGATAACGTTTCAATTAGGAAAATAACCCATCACTTTAAACCAAAATTTAATAGCTATTATACCATAAATAAATAAAATTTAATTTAGCTTCATCCAATTGATTGTTTAATATAAAGTTAAGAAACGGATGTAAATATACGTAAAGAAATGTAAAGTTAAATTTTCCATTTCACACTAATTATTACTAACTTTTAAAGGTATACAACAAATCTGACCAAAACAAAAGTGAAACAATTGTTACACAATTGTATACAGTTCAAGATGAAAATTTGGCAGTTTAGAATAAAAAAAATTAAAAATTTTAAAATTTCTATTAAAGTTACACTTTTAATTCAAATCAACATTACAGAACGTTTAATTTAAATAAATAAAATTTTGGGTAATTGATTAACAATCATTACAAGAAAATTAACAAAATTATATTTTTAAGAATTCAAACGCCATAGTTTTTAAATAAATGAATAAAATGCCTGTTAAAATTTTTGGGCTGTTACAATGAATCTTGAAATTTATTACTTATTAAGATATGTTTTGTTTACACTGGGTTTTTATTCATTCATTTATCATTTACCCAAAATCTATTACAAAAGTGTATATAAGTAACGGTATAAATTATTTTATTTTGAAAAGGTATAAAATCTATTTTAAAGAACAAAAGTGAAATAAAGGTTGTTGTGAATTTATTCAATTAAACTAACTGATTTGAAAACTAGAAAAAGATTTAGATTCCGATGAACGTAAATTTATAACCAAAATATGCATTTTAGAGTTTAATTATGTATATGGAGAGAGAAACCTTCCATTCTTTCTCTAATCAAATTGATTGATTAATTAAATGTCATTAACAAGCTATTTATTCATGGCATGGAATGTAACTATGTCCAAATGTATTCTACAGTAAATTATGTAAGTGCAATATACTAGATTGTGTACAAAGATGATGTTTCCTTTATATATATCTTTATTGGTCATAGTATTATTATTAAAAACATATACGTATACGTATATATATATATATATATATATACTAGACTTATACATATAAATGTGTTAAAATTAAGTTTCACAAATTTATGAGCCTAAAATTAAAGACAACAATTTTGAACCTAATCTCCAGATTAAAAGGGTTTAAGATTAAAAAGTTATAACTTTGCATACAAGTCCATCTTATAAATCTTAAGTCAAATTAACGCACACAAATATGTATATACAAATCACTGTAAATAATGTCTTAAACTTAATACAACATTTTTATGTTAAATTTATAACTTAGTAAATTCTTTAATATTACGCAACAAATTAAGGTCTAACGTTAATTTAAAAGGAAATAAAAGGAATCGTGATATTTTGCAATAAATTCAAGTTATTTTTATAAAGAAGCCCCATTTTTTTTTAACAAAACTTATTTACTTAAAAATTTAATTATTGAAAATTTTACGGGTCGTTACAGATGGAGAGTGAAGAAGATAATGGAGAAGCAGCTTTTGGACTATCAAAGACTATGTCGTGAAGGGGGTATTTATCCAAAAAGTGAAGTAGTTAAGAAAAGGAGTATTTTTTTTGAAGAAGTCAGTAGCTTTTTCGACTGTCAAAGAAAAAGTGAAGCACATTCTGAAATAAGAGAGCCAGGTCAAATTTTTAACAGGAAAAAATTGGGCTATGTTGAAAAAAAAATAAAAAGAAAACGACTTTTGGATTTTGTTAAAAGGGCAAAAGAAAGAGAGGAAGTTTGGGAAAGAACAAAGTAAAAATTATTTAAAAGAAAGAGAAAGGAAAAAAGTTGAGTATTAAAGAGCATCAGAGGGTTTACAGTAAGCATTATAATAAGGTATGACATTAACAATGCACCAGGATCGAACGGTTAAGACAATTGTGGACAACGATTCAATTCGTAGGTGTTTACTTTTATTTCGATTATATTTATGTTTCAGTGTTCATGTTAAATTATGGCTTCAAAAACAAAAAAAATGTCTAAAAAGCAGTGTAACTAATTCTCGTCGAACAATTATCTAAAAAATCAATTTTTTTAAGGGAGCCACTTTAAGGAAATATCCAAAATAGGATTAATCGAAATTATCTATTTTATTCGAATATTGGTTATGTACCTAATCTATGTCAAAATGACTTTAAACATGAAATTAATTTTTCTTAAAATTATGAATTTGAAATTTATTTTGAAAATATTTTTGACAGTTGAAGAGCCTTTGATTATAATACAAACAATTTTCAAAGTAGATAAAAAATTTAGAACGATCCAAGTTAATTTTTTTTGCAAGACAAGCTGGCTTTATAGTAGGCCATGCCGCTATTATTAATCAAATTTATAACAATTATTCTGCACATACGCAGAACAACTATAGAACATAAAAATAAGAGTTAGGCAAAAGGCCAAACTACTAACTAGGAATAGACAAAACTAATCCTCATCAGAGGAGGTTGAGTCATCATCAGACGAATCAGTTCCAACCACATCAACATATAAGCTAAACAAATTCCCAAGTCAAAATTTTGAACATGACAAAAATAGCAATTTTTCTTCCAACTCAAATAATTTTGGTAATCGACGTAATTTTCATTATTAAAGTGATTTTCTTTATCAAAATAATTTCCCCTTTCAAAACAATTTTCGACATCGATATAATTTTCATAAAAATGGAAATAAAAAACAGTATGGAAATAATTTTGATCGTTGGCATGATTTGGATCATAATTCCGAGATAATTTATATCATAGAAAGTCGTCACAAAGTTTTCGTTTAGAAGATTGTGAATAAAATGAGAAAAGTTATACAAAACTCTTACGCAAAACTTATCATGATTTTTGTGAGAAAAGGAAGAAAACTATTATAACCGATGAAT
The DNA here is from genome assembly GCA_030737815.1 of Allium fistulosum. NCBI lineage: Eukaryota > Viridiplantae > Streptophyta > Magnoliopsida > Asparagales > Amaryllidaceae > Allium > Allium fistulosum. Next base: position 1,337,985,720 of record CM060901.1, on the reverse strand, counting down.
CAGCAAATAATATTTCTCAAAGTCAATATGGGTACGAAAATAATTTTGAAAATGGCTTCCAATGTGACCAATATTTTTAAAATAATCCAAGTAAATATTTCGAAATAAACCAAAATAATGATTTTTCTTTCAACTTCAACAATTTTGGTTATGAACATGATTCTCAGTATAAAAATAATTTTCATTATCAACAGATTTCTATTCTCAAGATGATTCCTCGGACCAATATTATTTTAATGAAAATGAAAATGAAAATCAATTTGGAAATACTTTTGATCAAGAAAATACTTTGGATTATAATTTTAAAAATCGATCTTATCAAGGAAATTATACATATGGATATGAAAATGAAAATCAACTTGGAAATAATGTTGGTAATTAAAATTACTTGGATTATAATTTTGACAGTAGCTCCTACCAAGGAAATTTTATAGAAATTGTTGAAATTGATAATCTTGTATATGACTTTTACGAGAAACAAGGATAATTAAGCAAAAAGCATGATGAATGGATAAAGCTACTTAAAATTCTCTTGACATAATACAAGGAAAAAATAAAATCCAAACATGCAATGAATCAAAAGATAATCCAAATGTCACTTATATTGGTAATTTCCAAACAAATTTTTTTGAAATAAAACGATAGCCTTAATGAAGTTGTTCAAAATTCACTAAATAATTTGTGTTTCAATTCTTTTAAATAAAACGATGTAAGTTTGTCAATATTCCTTTGCATGACATGGACAAAATAGAAACAACAACTTTTGAGGTTTAAAATTACAAAGCTATTAAAGTTGTTAAAGACTCAGTCAAAGAAGACAAATTCTGTAAACATGAATTTTTCGAAATATTTGAGAATGAGTTGTCAAATAAGGATGGGTTATATTTAAATCACCGGTCTGATTTAGAAAATTCTAGTTTTTAAGAAATCACCAATGATGAGAAACATGAATCTTTTGTTGGTGAAAGAGAAACTGTTAATTAACGATGCTAGCAAATGTGAATGCAAGCTTAATCAAGAAATTAATGAATATGTTGAATGTCAACTGATGAGACCCTTGTTATTAAACATAATCATGAACTACATCTTGTAAAGGAAAAACAAGAGCCAAATAAATTGTTAGCAGACACACAACATATCGATTTTATTTTTTCAACTATACTTGTGCACGATCACCTATTTTTGAAGGATTACACCGATAAATTTGTCGAGTACATGAATCACATCATGCAGAAAACTTAGAAAATCTTCTATTTATAAGATACCTAAAGATCAACTTAATTAACTATAAATCTAGGTATAAAGATGAAATGTGGGTAAATAGAATTTGCTTATTAGGAAATAACCCGAAGCAAATTGTGGAGGGTGCGGGATAAACATAATATTAAAACCAAGCGTAGAAAAAAATATGGTGACGTTCTCTGCATCGCATTAATCGTAAACATATATATTATTTCATATATGATCCATTTCAGCATATTATTAAATTTCATTTTATATTACAGATCATTTTGCACTTGCATCCATTAGTGTGAAATTTCCTTTACATTTAGGAAATGTATTGAACAGTGAGGACACTGTCAAATTTAAGTGAGGGGGAGACTTACGTTGCATTTATATTTTTTTGAACATTTCATTTTCTTCTTAAAATTTCACATTTTTTTGAATTTCCTATTTCTCTCAAATTACGTTCATTTTTCATGTAAAATCACATTTCTTTGACGCTTATGCATTAAGGACATAACATTTTTATCTACATATTTTTTAGGTAAATTATTTGAAATTGGTTTATTTTGAATAGGTATGAGAAATAAGTGCATTGTGTTTAGTCATTCAAAGTAAATATTTGTTAACCGCTAGCTTCAAATGGAAAATAAAATTAAAATCCTAAGTTACAAGTCATAATAATGAAGTTAATACATAGGTTGACTCATTGGTGAAAACTACGAAGTTTGTTGACATCGTTTAAAAGTGACACTTCTAAAGTAGATGCGTTAACATTTTCAAATGTTTATAAATAAGAGGTGCTAATATGATTTTGCCTTACTCTCCCCTTAAATAAAATCAACAACAACAACAACAATAATATTAGTGATAATAATAAAAAAATCCATGGGTATCCAACATTGCTAGTAAATATAACGTTTGTGTACATAAACATTGAGCTCAGTTCCACTCTTACATAAGTCCGAAAGGCTATGTATGGGTTGTATGCCTTAGTCTAAGATTATGAGTTTGGAACCTAAGGAGCACCTACCTTTTCTGACATTGTCAGAGTCAGTTGGCATGGTCCACCAAGCTCTATTCCTTTCTCAAATAAACCCGAAAGGCGGTGCATGAGTGGTATACCTTGGTACCTAGGTTAGTCGTATGTATATAATAAGAACACACACGTGCGCATGCACACACAGATATATATATATATAAACAAAGAAAGGGTATGTGAATGAATTCAAAGCATTCACTTAGGTTTTATTTATTTGAAGTTGTTATACAAGAAATAGAAATATCACTTTACAAACTTTGGCAATCAGATAAAGAACTAGTTTCATAATTGCACTTTGTTTTCAACTTAAACAACTAGCTAGCTAGAGTAAAGTGTGAGGAGAACATAATTTTTGTCGAAATTTTTGATTGGTCATGTATTAGATTTCTAGATTTTGAGAGGAACATGTTTGCACTACAATGTTGTAACGAGTTAAAAATAAATTGATTCATCAATTTCCATAACTTTTTGCATTCGTGTAATTGCATTAGACCATGGCATACCGCATTTGGATTTTATGTGTAGTATCTATAGAAAACCCTTGTGAGACATAACTTGTCCTACTGAGGACAACTAGAGGTTTAAAGTCTTGTTGTATATGCAAAATGCAACCGTGTTTTGCTACGAATGTGGGGCCAATAAATCCAGTTATATTTTATTTTAGGATGAAAAAAAGTTCTAATGTGGGGGTATTTGATAGACATTAAATTGTGTATATTCTACATGTTTATGATAGAGTTAGGTGTATTCCCTAGGAGAAACTATATAATTTGTTACATATATCTAACTCGTGACCAATCTTGTTCAAAATAAAAGGTGTTTTTCTTTCTATTATATACTTGTTATATAGTGATATAAATAATTCAATAATTAATTAAATTATATAGATGGAAAATCCTTAAATGATATGTTATGTAATAGTAATTACAAAGTGTTGTAATCATGTGAACTTTATATCATTGAAAATAACATATTGTTTTATATATTCCTAGTAAGATGTTTTGAGAAAGGATATCGATTCACCTTCTGAGCCCGACATACGTAACACTCTCCAAATGTAAGGCAGTGTATTTCTAGTAGCTGTTGGGGGCACCAAGGGGTTTTGTACCAATAGTTATTGGTAATTGTGGACTGACTCACTCGAAAGTTCTCTATTGGTTAATATAACTAAGGTCAAACTGACAATCTTGAACTGATGATGTTACACAGTTCATCGACTAGAGAATACCGTGGAAATTCAATGTGGATACTTCACTTTGATTATAGTTAAATCAAGGCATGGTGTCCATCGAACAACACTAGTTGGGTTTGAATTGAAGCATTAGAAGTGAAACACTATTTATAGAGGATTCATCTCCACATTATATGGGGTTAGTATCAGAGTCAATTATGGTTAACTAAAAATCAAAGTCTTTGGCTAGAGCAGTACGATTAATAATAATTGTAATTTTTGAACCAAGGATTTTTTGTTTGGAATTACAAAATTGAATGTGGACAACGTTGGAATATTGACCAAAACAAAATTCATAAGTCCTAATGTGATATAATGTTGACGAAGAGAATTGGTGCAAATAATTGGTACTACCAGATATCGCTTATAATAAATATGTAACGACCCGATATTTTGGGCCATTCGCATCCATTATAAGTGTATAGGTAGACGACACTCATGCCGGAATTGAATTGCTCAAAGTACCGCGTTGTTAATTTAAATTTGGCAAAACTGAACATATACAGTAAATAAATAATCACAGATCACAGACACAGAGTAATAATTTGCAGCGGAAATAAAAGAGATAGTAGTTCATGAAGCTACTATATGAATATATAAAATACATCAGAGTTTACAACAGAAGAGTAATACGATACATCAGAGTTAAACCAGATACAACGGAAGAGTAACACGATACATCAGATACAAATCAGAATACATCACTGGAATCATCGAATACTGAAAGCAGAATAGATGGCTGGATCTTCAAGCAAAGCTCCAACTTCAAAGGTGAGTCTCGAATACTGGTACACTCAGTCTGACCCGAGCGTAAAGAAAAACACAAAACACTCGAGTCAGGATTAATATTCTTATATCAATAAATCCAACTCAAGTGAAATAGCAATTGAAATACAAGTAACTCAAAGGATGTTTGGAATAACCATCCTTTAAGGATCCGTTAAACTATCTACTAGGTAGTAATGTACGCTAAGTAGATAATGTCTATCAGTAATATAAGGTATCAAAATAGTGTTAAGGCGTTACCATTATCCCCCTTAACACATTTTTATTCCCAAGAGCATATACAAGACCGTAGTTTCCCCAAAACCGGAAGTCACCAGAGGGCAATCCATATACTAAAGGTACAAAACAAATTCGTAGTGGTCGCGAATAGGGAATACAAGTATGACAAGGCACATGAGGCAATACCCAAGGTAGTGACACTACCGTTTGCCTGATCCGGACTGGTGAGAACGCATCGCCGCAGCGACCGCAACACCGCGAAACAACACTCCCAAAATCAAGGGTGCACCAATCGACAACAAGTAATGAGTAGTTCGAAGAAGTGTGTTCGCTTGAGGTAGCTGACCTCCATTTGGCCCGGCACGGCTCATGTTTTAGTCATTTCCAATTTGACACAAGTGTCAAGGCTATCCATTATCGTTCTCTTTCTTCAGTCATCACGTACATCATTCCAACCACTTCATTCTGGATCACACTCCACGTATAGTTATTAAAGTAGTTTTCGGTTTAGACAGAGAGTATGTCCCTAACCAATTCCGGTCTCTTTAATAACTTTCGTAATTATTACACCGATTGGTCGTTTATATATTTCAAAATCAAATCAATTACAATTCCAATTAGAATTTGTAAACCAACATTTCATTTGTCTTTCTAAAACAATTTCCATAATTTACGTTTCAAAAATTCAATTTACCATTTCAAAATCTTATAATTCGATTAAAATTTATATTTAAACCATTCCAATATTCATTAAATTCGTATATAAATTTCATTTCGAAATCATTTAAAATGATTTAATCTACATTCAAATCCATTTAAGTTCATTTATCGATTTCGTTTAATATTCGTTAAGTAAATTTATCATTCAAACAATTTCTATTTATTTCCAATTCATTAATCAATTACTTAAGTTCAACTTCATTATATCAAAACTTCAAATTGAATTAAATTAAATTCGTCAAATCAAATTCTTTAAATTTCAAATCTTACATTAATTTCAATAAATCACATTTTATTTCTTGTTAAAGAAATTCAATTTCACTTATTTACTTACTTAAATATTTTTCCAAAAACTTAATTAATAAAGAAACTCAATTTCAATTATTTACGAAGTAAAATTCACTTATTCAAAAGTTCAATTTCTCTTATCAAAGAATCCAATTCAATTTAATCATTAAATAATTCAATCTTATTAATTATTAAATAATTCAAAACTTAATTATTAAATCATTTCAAAGTTTAATAATTTCAAACTTAATTATTAAATCATTTCAAACCTAATTCAATCATTTCTCAAATTAAACAACATTCTTTCATCAATTACATTGTTAATATTTTGTTTCAGATTATTAAATATTAACATTTTCCTTTCATTAAAATTCAAATTTCAACTTCATTTCAAAACCATGTTATTTATTCAAATAAAATCTTCATTTTATTTTTAAATCAAATTATTGACCAATCGGGTTTTATTTAATTTCCTATCCTAGGTCAAAGTTCAATTTGGGTATTTATCATTTCAACCCGATTCCAATTCAATTCAAAATCAAAGCATAACAAAGGGAACTTGCAGTGTGATAACTGGGATGGTGTCAAAGTAAATAAACAAGGAATAACAACAAACAATAACAATCCAATAATCAATTCAAATAATCCCGAAATAACCGTATTAATTCGCATTGTTATTTGTACGAATTAATATAATTATTTCTAGAATCTACACTATCATTTCATGTAGATTAAAGATTATTACATTATGGTTTTCACTTGTCATTCAATTTCAAATTTTTACACTACAACAATTAATCCAATATACGTCGATGGTTCAAAGTGTAATTATCACTATTCTACAAGTCAATTAATTTAACAATTAAAAGGGGTCATATTATACAAATGTCATTTAATCAAATTTAACACATATATCAAATCTAACTATCCTACGTCAATTTCAATTTCAAATTATTTATCACTTACATCATTAACAATTTAACGTCCAATTGTAAACATCAAACAATCAATCATTTAACAACCAAACTGGATTATCATTGCATATATAACAGATAATGGTGTCAGATGTCATAGGTGAACTGATTCAGGTAATAACGGATATATAACAGTGTAAATAACTAACAGTTGCATATTTCAATTGTCGTTTCAATTGAAATCAAATTTAATAAATAAAAGAATGTTAATCGTGGGTGATTGCTCACCTTTCGAGGCTAGAGATGCACGAGAGATGACCCGGATACGCACACTGATACAGACATAGAGATTGAGTTACGAATCCAAGCAAAACAAATCGGCACGAATTCAACGATCAAAGCTGATAACAGAAATCGATAGAACTCATCAAAACGAGATCGATGAAGAAACTCTTGGTATAAGTGAACACATATAACTATATATGTATATATATAAAGTCATATTTCAAATTCAAACACATTTTTTTATATTAAATGTATAAAATTCCAAAATCATTGGTTACACTAAAACACACATACACTATCCGGTAGCAAAAGTACACTAGTAACTATACGGTATCAAAAGCGACAGACGCAATCTTGTAAAACATTAATTTATAATAACCATAACCAAACTTGTAAACTTAATTTTTTTTTTACATATAATATATATAATGAAGCAAGGTTTCTTTTCATATCTACATATACACTAAAATGTACACAAAACTGATATACCAGTATACCAACATATGCAACTTTATATACTTCACTAAACAAATCAGAACACACACTACATTAAAATACAACAACTCGCTGTTTTAAAATAATAATATATAAACCGCTTTTAATATATAGACTGTCATATTATACACAAACTCAACTTACTTTATTAAATTACCCACTATTATTAAACTTATATACTATATACAATGTACTTCTTAAAAAACACATCAATACATGTTAAAACACGTACCGACTAAAGAAAACACGTATACAACTTCAAGTATATATATTACACAGCAGCAAAAGTATATAGAAAACTTTTACAAGCACTTAAACATGAACAAAATAGTTATAACATACAAAAGACTCAAAAGATCGCCACTCTGTAGGCTGATACGTATGATACCTTATATATAAAATTCATGTTATCAATTCTAGCTTACTAAAGCATAAGAAAAAAAACTGTCAGCTACAAAACTAGAAAAAAAAATAAACTCTAAAATCTACTTGCATATATATAAACCAATTTATAGACATACATATATATTAGCAAAACAAAACTGATATGTAGGCATTAATATAACTATATACTAGAACAGAAACATATATGTATCTCACCATAAGAAGAAATGTTCGGCTAGTGGTTATGGCTACCTAGGTGCTACACAGCAAAGAACAAGAGAGAGGGAGGAAGAGGAAGTGGGTGGGAGGCTCGGTGGGGCTGTTATGGCAGTGGGCGAAGGGAAAGAAGCGGGTCAACAAGCAAGGTCGGGTGGCTTCATGAGGTGGAGACGTGGATGTGTTCCGTGAATGATTGCTGGCCAGGCGTGGGACGGAGGAGAGGCGGAGGTGGCAAAGGCCGTCACGTGGAAGGCTTTGGGTTTTGATTGGTCAGGGAGGCTGGTCGAAGGGCTTTGGAAGGGGATTGGGTGTAGATCTCGGCATGGCAGTGGGTGTGCAGATCTTAGCATGGTAGTGGGATTGGGTGTTTTCTCGGTGGCGGTTGCTGTGGCTGAGGGTGGGCTAACCAATGGTGGCGAGAGGCTGACGATGGCGGGCTTGGAAAATAATTTTTTTTATAAAGAACAAGCAGAGAAAAGAAAGATGAAAGGGTAAAGAGATGGAAATAAATGGAACCAGAGAATATGGAACGAACAGAAAAATGAATTGCTTCTAGGAAATAGTGAAAGTCACTTGCTGAATTTTAGAAATTATTAATTGCCAACGGCTGTTGGGTTTACACTCTTTGAGAAATGAATGGTCAAAAGAAATTTGAAACGTTTGAAACCGTAACGATACTGCAAATAGTTTCTTGGTTTTGCCGACGTGTCGAACACCGGAAACACAACTGAGTATACCGTAAAGATCAGCGCAATGAAACGATCAAAACGGTATACTAATATTAGTGGTACGACTGAATTATAAAAATTCGAATTTTTCTACTGGCGGAAAATGCAAGAAAAACGTAGAAAAATAAGATCGACGGAGCCAAAGATGTCCGAATTTTGAAAAACGACAAACAAACATCTTGCTCAAAAGATGGTTTAGAATTTTTCTATGTGAAAATATTTAGGTTTCGGAAATATTTTATTTTTATCGCTTTTTAACTGATTAATTGAAGTAAATTTACGCGCGAAATAAACTTTCATATTTTCGGACGAAAATTTACCAGTTGCTATGTTTAACTAAACGCACTCCAAGTATCAAATTTATATTTCAAAATTTTATCGTTTAAAATTTCACAAAATTTTAACTAATTACGTTATTAAAACAGTTGAAATTTACGGGTCGTTACAAAATAAGATTGGATTTTTCCAAAATATGTTTAAGCGATAAATTCAGCCAAAATGTGGCATCACTAGCTAAGGCCACGTGTGAACATTAATATTCGAATTGTTTGATAATTAATCACTGATTGAATTTACACCTTTATGTCACACAACGGAAATGACGGATGCTTCGAATGAACCACACAATTTAATTAATTTATAATTATTGTGAATTAATTAACTTGATTAATATTTATGAAATATTAATTTTTAAATTTTATTTGATTTGTTTATATACCATTAGTATTTAATAGTGTGAGTGCACAATAGTTTAAAAATGTGTATCGATACACAATGTCGGTAGAATATTTAAATTAGATTTAAATAGATTAAATAGTATGTGTTTTTAAACTAATTAAATTAATTAATATTAGTGAAATATTAATTATTAAAATTTTATTTTATTTGTTTGAATACCATTAGTATTTGATAAAGTGTGTAAATAAAGGTTATAAACGCACGTATTGATATACGATATCATTAGAGTGTTAAAATTAGATTTAAATAGATTAAATAGTAAATGGGTTTGGTGTAACGATCTCGGGTTTTTCACGTTCGAAAATCAACATCCGTACTTCACATTGTACTAGAATGCCGCAGATTCGACCGTTCAAATCCGATTCGCCGGAGCTTATAACACAATAAGTATAACAACACAGCGGAAGAAAGAAAAAGAATATAGATATACAACATCTGATACAATATCCAGATACAATGATGATACAATGAATATCTATATACATCAGAGATATGATACAATGACAATAGCAGCGGAAAGAAAAGATAACATCAGCAGCGGATAGAAAATCTCCAATAGAATGCTCTAATCCATAGCTAGCTCCAGCTAATCCACTCAACCTGAATATCTGAGAAAACCCAACTCTAGACTGCCCGTGTGGAAAATAGTGGGCACCCAGAGTTTAGGAAGGGAACAATAAACTCCGGATCAGTCATGGGACTGGTGTGAGCAACAAAAACAGTTTATCTTTAAACAAACACAAAAGGCTTTTAAACATTGAAATCCGCAATGTTTTTGGAAAATGAAACTACCATAAGACCTCCCACCACACACACAATGCAATCGCAGAATTGGAGGAGATTTCTTCTTATGATAGTCAAACATGCTTACTACGCAAAATCATTCTATATTATTATCATTAGTGCATAGTATCGAAAACCATTTCGAAAATATAATATTAATCTTAGCCAGCATACAACATTTCATCGTATGCCTACTATAGCTACCATGTTCAATAACAGGTTACTGCCACATCCCATAGCAGGTAATACAACTAAAACCGTACAGGGTTCGTATTGTTTCTTTGGATTTCCAACAAATGATCAGGCTAAGGAACTTCCTTACCGAAATAGAAACGCCTCTGGAAAGACGCCCCGGATCCTAATCGGATCTCTGCAAACAAAAGGCCGACGCTACCTCACGCTGTACAGCTGTAACTAGGTAACTAACACACTGACGCTACCTCACGCTGTACAGCTGTAACTAGGTAACTAACACACGAGCTATGTCATCCCCCGGTCGTTACCGACCTTTATCCGCGGGATCCCGAAAACCAACAAAGCAACATCATACAGTAATAAATTACCGTGTCCACATGAGTTAAGTATCTGGGATCCATACCATGATACCACCCTTTATCCAGAAGGAAATGACATACCCTAGGTGCGCTACCCCTACAAACCTTTGTCGCAACATTCCTGTTTCGACCATTACCGGGTTGTGAGGCTCGACGAAGTCTCGTCCACAAACAACGCTTTTTCACAAAGCCACGCTTCGATCAACAAATGATCAGCAGCACTTCGTATGCCACATTACCAAATTGGGAATGTATCACTAGTAACCATCAACTACATAACCTCTGAGCTCGTACGTCTCAGAGAAGGGTGTTAAGCTAAGAGAATAAATTCTCCGCCACCAACAGAAATGTATTTGATAGAAACCAGCTTTACATCTCAAAGTGTAACGTCAGACACACATCCATACAAGTCTGTTCCGGGTTCGAACAGAACCGAAGGCACTTCCAAAGAAGCCCTTGCAAATCCGGGTATTCATAATCTCGATCGGACTTCCCATCACTTAGGGAATCTCTATACCGGAGCCATGATGTAGAGAAAATCGATAGGTCATCATATCGCTCTCGTAAATACCCGGTCTTCACCACCGGTCTTCAAATGCTATCCATATACGTCGTATCATTATTCGGAATGGGTTATATGACACAAAGGTCCTCTCCCGGCTAAACCGAATAACGAGCGCAATTAAAAAATCATATGGATACTGGGGTCTCAGTTAAATCACAGCTTAAAGCCCAAAACTTTTCATTCGAATGGTTAAACAAATTACCATTTCCAATCTTTTAAACAAAAAGATTTATTTCAAAAACCTTCAATGGTTTAAACAATTTCCACACTTTAATCTTTTAAACAAAAAGATTCAATTCACAACGTTAACCCCATTCACAAAGATTCATTCATGGATTTCAAAACAATTTCCATTTTAATAGATTTACTCGTTAAATCTTTAAATCAAGATTTAACTTATAGCTTTCAAAACAATTCCATTTCAAGTTGGATTAACTCATTCGGTCTTTGAATCAAAGACTCATTCCATAGTTTTCAAAACATTTCAATTCTATTTCAAACTTGAAATCTGTTAACACAATTTGGAAATCCTTTACTTATGTGAAAGCTTTTACTATTTGAAAACAAATAGTTTCGTTTTAGAAAAATCCAGTTATATTTACATGAGTTAAAACCCTTGAATAAAAATTCAAATTTCCAAATCAATATATTTAAAATGTTTTAACCCCTATATAACTTGTACAACATCTTTAATCCCTAGTTTCAAATCATAGAATTCAATTTAAAAACTTGAATTCAAATTTAAATCAGATTATTTAAATTTTCAAAACTCGATTAAGTTATTCAAAATAACTTTTATCTTTGTAATTCCATTTCAAAAGCTTTTCACTTTACCCAAATTTCTAATTTCAAAATCAATTGAAATTAAAATTTCCATTTCAAAAACATCAAATTTAATTTATCTGTGATTTAACCGATTTCCACGTGAAATCCATATTTGTGTGTGTAAAGGTGTAGTCCAGGGGTTTCACACAATAGTGCAACATCATCAATCATCACAGATATATCAATATCGATAAGCGGTATAATCCACAACGCTTATCTTCATTCACAGATTCATAGATAAAATAAATTTATCAGCCACAAAGATTTACTATTACAATTCGATGTGGGTTTCGGATAACCAATTGGAATCCGACTCCCTGTCGCATCGAAATTCAAGTGCCGTTTAACGGGTCAAAAGGTTTTCATATTCACATAGTAGTATATATCACAAATATAACAGCTTAGCACAAAACATAAACCAGGGTATATCACAAATCATCACATATCAGGGATATCAAACAATTAAGTCATCCAATAGAATCCAAATATCCATAGGTAAGGTCAATTTATTTATCTGATTAAATTAAACCAGATTAATTACTTATGAATAAATGACTAATCTTGGTTAATTAACATTAACTAATTACAAACCATTTTAATTAATTATCCTTTAATAATAATTTAATTAACCTCTAATTATTAATTAATTAGCCTTAATTAATTAATCACATAAATTAATTATCCTTTAATTAATTATTCTTTAATCACTTGATAAATCAACTTTAATCATAAATTATCCATCCTTAATTACTTTTATTAAATAATTATTCTTAAGTAATTAATTACCCTTAAATTAATTATTCATTAATTACTTGATTTATCAAACTTAAATTATTAACAAATTTACCTTAATTACTTTTATTAAGTAATTCACTTCAAGTAATAAATTCATTCAACAAATAAATTAACTTTAAACTTTAAAAGTTAATTAAACATTAAAACATTCTTTCCATTAATTAACAACCTTTAATAATATTTATTAAGATAACTTTTCAAAATAAAAGTTATATTTATTTTAACCCATTTCAAAACTTGGTTATATTATTTACTTTTGAAAACCAGGAAACAATTTTCTTATAAAAATTTAAAACCCTCTACTTAAACAAACTCGAGTTAATTAATTAAAACCTGAGCAACTATCAAGCAGAACCACGCGACACTCACGCGCAAAAACTGCTAACATTCTCGAGTTCATTCACCATTCCATTTCTTCGAGTCGAACCCACGTCTTTCTCGAGTTTGGACCCGAGAGCAAACGTTCCTTCCCCAAATTCAACAGTGAACCCAATATCACCTGTACACGATCAACGCTCGTGCACGTGTACGTCACCGCGGCCTGCTTCCAGCCACCACCTCATCGTCGAGCAAGTCGGCGATCGTCCTCGAACCAACCTCAGATCATCATCAAACCCATCCTCCTCGCGAAATTCGAATTCGAGTATAACTCAAAGCCTGGAACAACAGCAGGCGCATCCCCTCACAAACCTGGAACGCCTTCGCCTCCGACCCTCTGACCACCGGGCGATCTGAAATCACGGCCACACCATCACCGACACTTCCTCTACCCTCCCCCAGTACCTCGTCGCACTCGATCGACTAGAGAATGTGTGCCGATCAGAATATGTAGCCTAGTTAAAACTAGGTTTAGAAACTTCCCAGCTCAACCGCCATCGCCACTGCCATTTACATGCCCAACCACCATTTTTACTCCACTCACCGGTCATCCTACTATCACCAGAAGAAACCCCGACCTTCCCCTTCAAGCGTATTGGCCGAGACAACCCAAACTTCCCAAAATGATCAACCCAGAATTGCCAATTCATACCATTACTAAAAAATATGATTTGAGCTTTAAAAATCCTATTTTTGATTTAGAAATCTGTTTGTAAACCTGAATCGACAATTCACGATGTTTGAATTTTGACTTATATCAAGTTCATATTGTGTTTTTGTATTTCCAGAACAATACTACTTTGTTTTTAACTCAAACAAGTTTTTTTTAATTAAACTCTATGGTCTAACTAACATGTTTCATTTAATATTTAAATCCAAATATAGACTGAATCAAGAGGTATTGATTTTCAAATAAGTCTTTAGCTTGAAATTTTGGGCAACAGAGATGTTACAGGCAATGCAAATACACCTACATACTCATTCACATATATACAGAGAGATTACCAAACATATATATATATATATACAGGAAGCACATACTTTCCAGACCACTACATAAACAAGTGTCCACTCAAAGATTTTAAAAGTGTAAGGTTACTCACTAGCATCAAGAAAAATCAAAACAGATTAGGCTTTTTAAAATATAGGAGTTGCTCACCTGTCATGATTCGAAGAACAGAGAAGCTTGGATTTGCTTGAATTTGAAAACCGGAAACTTGAAAAGCTTTAAAACTTGAGACTTTGAAACTGGAAGGAACGTCAGAGATTTCTTTTGAGAGATGCTTTAATTTCTTTTAAAAAACAACTGAAATGCTTGGATTGATTTCAGGCTTGCATTTGTGAATAGCCTTGCTCAGGCTTTGGAAAAAGATTACAGGGTTTGTTGTTTTCTCTTGTTTTGAAAATGGTTTGAATGCTTTGCTTTGTTTGAATGAACGAAAAAGGAAAGGAAACTTGATAATAAAGAAAACAAGTATGCAGAGGCTAAGTTGCATTTGTACAAGATTTGATCAGAGATTTTCTTTAGATGGGGGCTGATATGATATTTATTTGTACAAGCATTTATTAGAAGTGTCATACATATCCCCTCCATTCCTATTCATATGGTACTTATGTATGTACAAACAAATATGAAGATATCTTTCCTTATGTCCTTCAGCCTAACATATCTACATGCTTACCATACCATTTCTTTACTTTATTATGTACATCTAGTGTGTATTTTATTTTGTTTTCGACTTGCTCTTCTTGCCTGCGAATCTAGATACTTAGTACATATATAAATTTTACTTTGACTTGTATATATCTTTGTCTAATTTGTTTTCTAGCCTATGTTTTCATACAGTTGTTATACTTATTTCTAGATTTACTTAAGCTTAAACAAAGTTGTTATATTTAATCTATTATGTTAGCTAGTGAATTTATTCCTATTTTTTACGTGACTATCTATTTATTTAACTAATGTATCTTTTCTGTTTTTTTTAAACTTAACTACCAAACACTTTAGTTATATTTATTTATTTTATTTTATTTTTACTTATGTTAAATATGTTTATATATATTTTCAAACCATTTATATTTTAAGATTTTTAAATTCAAGGTATATATATATACATATACCAAATTTACTCATACATTACATATACATATATATATTCACATATATATAAATTTTCAAATCCATATAAGTTTATATATTTTCTAATCGGGGAAACTCGCATTACTTAAATCAATTTATCGATAAATTTCACAATTTTAATTCAAAATTAAATTTAATAATCAATTTAAATTTATAAAAATTCGGGGTCGTTACAGTTGGAATCTTTCTTTAGGCCCATTCCCTCTTTGATATGGCCATCCAAAATAGAGGAAAGGAGGATTTTTCAATTTTGAAATGAAGAAAAAAAGAAGAAACTAAAGGAAGAAAAAGATACCCTATTTTTAATGATTTTTATTGCCTCCTTTATGTTATTCTTTCATTCAGTCTTTTCCTTCTCCTCCAAAATAAGGTTATGGAAATAAGGGGTCTAAAATAAAAAATAAAATAAAATCAAAACAAAAAGGGTGGTTTTACCTATTGATCTTTACAATATATGGAGATTGATTTATGAACTTAGAAGCTTTTGATTCATCGTTCAAGGTGTGATTTATGGGAAACATCCTAAGATAATCCCCTAATTTATTTACTATAAGTTTTATCATTCATATGCTTGCATTTTATTATTCATTATGTGTTTAATGACTATCGTGTAAAATGTGAATTTAAACCCCTTTATCTCAACTAAATGTATGTCTATTGCATTGATTCAATTCAGATTAACATATTTTCTTCATTCCTTTATAATATATGTTCATCTCAGTTAACGTGTTTTTGATTCCATGTCACTTTTGTTTGTTTATTGTTGTTCTATATATTACTTAGATCTGTTTGTTCCTATCACGAATTAGCATATCTCTAACTTCTCCACTTTCTTTCCTTTATTTTGATAACTTTTTTGGTCTCAACTTTAAAAATGAACTTTTGTGCAAATTCTAAATCCTTTTTCCTTTTCTAAATTTATTATTTTATGAAAAATCTTAAACTCTAGTTTCATTTCTAAACGAATGTTTAATCCAAATTGTTAGTCTTTTAAATCCAACTTACATATCTATATATGTGTATATGTATTATGCTTACAATGTTCACAAATATTTGGTTTTCTAAATTTAAAATGTTAAACTGTAATTTTATATATGTTGTTTCATTTCAAATTTTTAAAATAGATCTTATGTAACTGTAACAACCTGCCTTTTTGGTTTGTTGTCCCAGTGGTTAAGTGATTTGACTTTGGTGCAAGAGGTCACAAGTTTGAAACTTGCATAGCGTGATTCGCACATTTATTGGCACATGATTTGTGGTTTGTTCTCCCAATGACATGTTGTATATAAGTACCATTTCAAAAAAAAACCTGCCTTTTTGGACAGTTTAAGTCGACAATAAACCACACATGTCTAAGTCAAACTATTTAAAAGACAGATTGTTAATGTGATTGTTCTAATTAAATAAGGTTCAAAAGAATAAAATATAGAACCTCGTAGTGGAAGGATAAAATATAATACACAAAATAAATACATAAATAGTTCATGAAGCTATTTAAAACAAAATCAGAATTTACATTTTTTTTACAGGCAGAATAGACAAATGCTATAATAGTAGTAGATACGGTCCTCAACTCCGTCTTCGTCTTCAGAAATAAGTTTCTTCGCTAAACTGAAATACTCGGTCTGACCCGAGCATAAAGTAAACAAAACACTCGAGTCAGGACTAAATACTAAGGTTTAAATAAATGAAATGCCCAGGTTTAAATAAACATCATCTTTCACACTATAAGTCAGTTTAGTTCAAATACTGATTTTCATATTCATTTCCAATTGATTCATAATTAAATTCAACTTCGAATTCAAATTCCCGTATCACAAGACAGTTCATTAACATAACTTCAAATTTCAATTCTAGATTTCCATATCAAAATTATCCCAGTGAAATCTTTATATTCAAATCATTTGAACTTAAACAATTTGGGTGGAAATGGACTTTTATTCAAAAGAATTATATGAATGTAATAGTTAAATTTTAATATATAATATTAGTTAAAATAGTAGTAGAATATATTGAATAAAATTTAATCTAAAAGAGTTTGATAAAATATAAATTGTTAAATTTAATATCAAAATAGTTTAATTAAAAATAGTAATAAAATATAAATAATTAAAGTTAATATAAGATAGTTTATTTAGAAATATTTATAAAATATAAATGGTTAAATATAAAATAGTTTAATAAAATAGTTATAAATTATCAATAGTTAAATTTGATATGAAATCCGAACCGAACTAATCACATTCCATGATCCAATCCGAACCATATATCAACATTTCCAATCCCGACTTAAATCAATTCAGATTTCAAATTTCACATCAACTTAAGGTTTAACGGTTTAAATTTCTCATTTACACTCTTTACCTCAATTTAATCCAAATTATCCAGTTTCATCATTCAAATCCAATTCTTTTAAACATCAACATTTACCTTTAAAAAATCAATTACTTAGTAATTCCAAATTCATATCTTTTCATAAGTCAATTTTGGACAATCAATTAAACCTTTTAAAGTTTAACTTGAAATTTTATACCATTATGTTAATTTAATCTTTAAATTGAATCAATCCAATTTCTACATTAATTTTAAATTAATTCACCGAATCAAATCAAATTTTAGGATTCAATTAAACCATTCCATAAAATTTATTAAATTAAAATCAAACAACAAGTTTAAATCAAAAAATCCCATTAAAACTTTTCATTAAATCAATTAAAATTCAATTTCATAATTTCAATTTCAACAATAATTTAAACTTACAATATTTCAATTTATTTTCTAAATCAATTTATTTAAACCCAAAGTGGTTTTATATCAGGTATATATCATTTCAACCCAAAGTGATTTCCTAATTATCAGGGAACTTGCAGTGTGAGAACAATATAATAATAACATAAATAACATAACATGTCAATGACCAATATACGTGCATAATTAACAATTTAATATATATATATGTATACACACACACATGCCTAACATATCACATGTGTCACATATCATAAACAACATAAGTGAATATTTTCAAATTCTAACATGTCATATACTAACATAACATATAAATATATAACATGACATATATACAAGAAACTTGCAAGGTGATTTACAATAAAATAACATGGCATATGTCACAAAAAATTACATAGCAACCATTTACAAATCATGTCAACTTGCATAACATAGGTGGGCCATTTTTTTCATGTCCAATATGTGTCAAATATGTGTCATTTCATATGTCAAAATGGACACATAAATTAATTTATATCGTATGAATTTAACTAAACAAAATCATAACTAAAACAACATTTCAATAACTTTTCACATGCTATCAATTCACTAACATAAAAATATCAGTCGTGAGTGATTTCTCACCTTTCGTGGCTATGAAGGTGATGATAAAAATGGAGCAATAGGGAGATTCCTAGGAAAGATCCTAATGCAAAGCAAATCCAACAAAGCTTAGGCCCGAACAGGAATCAATAAACAAGTTTCAACTACTTCCAACTTCCAAACAACCCAAGATCCAAACTACGGACAAACCTGAACTAGGTCATCTTTAAGAAAATATTCGGACTAGAATATTACTGAATGTGTAAAAGTGACTAAATAGAAATTTGTTGCAAATTATTTTCTCTCCACTTTCGATAAAAGAATCACTCAAAAAGCTTCTGTCTTGAGGAAGTTATGGTCAAAACAAATAGAGGTGTTTCCTGAGTTGAAAATCCGTGTTAAAAAATACTTCGAAAAGATTTGAGTTTTTGGCATAAAAAATTAAGGAATTTGAAGAACTGATCAAAAATAAAGTTGAAGCCACTAGAAAAATAAATGGTTTGAAAAAAAATCACATAATTTGGTTCTTGTCTGAAGGATATATGATTGATACAATATGGGGTATTTTCGGCCAAAACTGGACCCGAGAAAGGAGTTGAAAAATGGAGTTTTTGATATAGAAATATTCGGAATGAGAAGAACGATTCAACCACAAAGTTGTTGCCATTAAAATTATATATGGTTTCAAAAAAAGAATTATTTAATTTGGAGTAGTTTATTGGAATATAGAAGCCATGGAAATAAGGGGAAGAAAGAGGGAAAAAAAGGAAGGGGAAAAGATGGGAATAGGGAGAAAGAAGAGGAGAGGAAGGTAGGCTTTGGCTATGGGTTGCTGCCATGGGTTGTGGGTGGTGATGTAGGTGGGTGGCGGCAGCAAGCTGAGGGGAAAAGTTGTGGCATGGTGTGACGCCCCACCTCTGTACTCACACTAGCCAAGGACACTACGAGGTAATGCCGTCGACTAGCGCGAAGAATAAGGCTGTTGAGGAGCGACCATCTGTGTAATTGCTTTGTGCGAGTACCGATATGTCAGATAGCGTGACATGTATTTATTTCAAGAGGAAATCCGACATATCAAATACAAACTCAAAGCTACCACACAGTGGCTATGTGGCCTTCGGAAACAAATATAGAAATAAGCATAACACAAATCAGTCACATATATTCATATCACTAAGGGGGAAACATATAGGAATATAACACATAGAAGTGTACATCAAAGTAGTGGTCATATAAGATCCACTACATCACAAAAGAATAGGTACAAGTGCAAGACAAAAGAATATGTATACATCAAGGAGTCTTTATCTCGAATGTATAAAAGAAAAAACTACTAAGCTAAAGTAGTTAGCCAAAAGTAAGAAGCTAGTCCCTGATCCGTTTATTATTTTTCTTCTTAAATAATACTCGGGTCTTACCGAGGTATTTCAGGTGCTTCCACTTGACTTCTTAGCAGGGACTAGCTTCTTACTTTTGGCTAACTACTTTAGCTCAGTAGTTTTTGCTTTTATACATTCGAGATAGAGACCCCTTGATGTATACATATTCTTTTGTCTTGCACTTGTACCTATTCTTTTTTGATGTAGTGGATCTTATATGACCACTACTTTGATGTACACTTCTATGTGTTATATTCATATCTGTTTCCGCCTTAGTGATATGAATATCTGTGACTGATTTGTGTTATGCTTATTTCTATATTTGTTTTCCGAAGGCCACATAGCCACTATGTGGTAGCTTTGAGTTTGTATTTGATATGTCGGATTTCCTCTTGAAATGAAATGCATGTCATACCATCTGACATATCGGTACTCACACAAAGCAATTACACAGATGGTCGCTCCTCAACAGCCATATTCTTCGCGCTAGTCGACGGCATTACCTAGTAGTGTCCTTGGCTAGTGTGAGTATAGAGGTGGGGCGTCACAGCTTGG
Organism: Allium fistulosum; assembly: GCA_030737815.1. NCBI lineage: Eukaryota > Viridiplantae > Streptophyta > Magnoliopsida > Asparagales > Amaryllidaceae > Allium > Allium fistulosum. Next base: position 1,337,965,143 of record CM060901.1, on the reverse strand, counting down.
TATCGGAGCCAAACTTAGGAACAATGTAGAATAATCTAGCAAGGATCATTGTCCTAAGTCTTTCTTAGGAATCGTGCCTTAGGATTTAATCCGAGTCTTAGGACCCGTTCTATCCTATTTTCTTTTATGACGCTTCGTTTTACCATTCAAGCTTATTTGAATTCATTCTGAAAATAACCGTTTTCCTCTTCGTTCTTTCTTTCTTTCTTAAAGAAGAGAAATGGTTAGATATGGCAGTCCTAGCGCTGGTCAATCCAGTGCTACTCCATAGGATGGCGTATTCATGTCTGCCCTTGATGCCATTATTTTGATTCGTGATTATGCTATTCAAATTCTTTTGATACGGGTGCATCTCATTCTTTTATATCAAAAGAACTTATTGATACTTTTTCTTTAATATTATGGGTTTGATGACTTCATTGAGAATTGCGAATCCGGTTGGTGGATCCGCAACACTTCAGTTTACTTTGTGAAGATGTCGAGATTATTTTATGTGATTATGCTTTCCATGCCGATTTGCATATTATGCGCTACTTAGGTTTCAGAATGATTTTGGGAATGGATTGGCTTAACCATTATAAATCCCACATCCTATGTCCCGTGAGGACTATCCATCTTCGACATTCTCAATCTGTTAAGCAGATCTCTATAGTTCTTAATGATTTTGATTGCCAAATTCGGTGGCATCATTTTATTCTTTAAACCCACATGATGAGGAAAATGTTATTTCTCTCATTCAAGTAGTTTGTGAATTTTTCGGTATTTTTGAGCTTGTCCTAGGATTACCACCTAAGTGATCTATTGAGTGGTGCCAAGGTCTTTTCAGCTCGACCTTGCCACCGGTTTTCATAAGCTACGAGTTGCGGAGGGTAGCATTCCACTTACCGCATTCCGCACTCGTTATGATTCTTATGAGTGACTCGTGATGTCATTCGATTTGTCCAGCTTATTTCATCCATCTTATGAATCGAGTATTCTGCGAATATCTCGATGAGACCATCCTTGTATTCATTGGTTATGTATGAAAACAACAATTTAAAATTTGCAATCTTTTTAATAAGATATTATAAGTATAATTGGATTTTGTTCTTAAAACAAGCAAAGAATATTCGTAAATTTTTTAAGAGATATGTTTATCATATAGAAGATGATTTTGTGTTGTTTTGCCCCTTGAGTGCTTTATGAATTCTGGGTGATGCACTTGATCAACGTTATCGATAGGAATCTCCTAAATGCTATGATGAGACAGTCAGACACAATAAATTGACTTGTAAAAAGTAAATTTTCTAAAAAGATGATTACATGAAGTTAATTATAATTTTGAATGTCTTAGCTTTTCGGGAAAGAGGATCATTTAAAAGAACTCCTTTCCGATGCTCATATTCTTGTGATTCCCGAAGGGAACCAAGACTTTATTGTTTATACCGATGCTAGTCGTGTTGGTTTGGGAGTCGTTCTCATGCAAAGGGAACATGTTATCGCTTATGCTTCTAGGAAATTAAAGCCTGCCAAGACTAGATATGCCACTCATGATCTAGAGCTCGCGGCTATTGTTTTCGCTCTTATAATTTGGCGTCATTATCTTTTGGGAGAGAAAATTGTTCTCTACACCGATCATAAATATTTGAAGTATTTATGTTCGCAAAAGGAACTTAATTTGCGTCAACAACGTTGGCTCGAATTCCTTACATCTTACGATCTTGATATTATCTATACTCTCGAAAAGGGAAATCGTGTTGCCGATGCCCTTAGTCGTAATCAACAAGCGGTTGTTTCCATGATGATATCTGAATGGAATAATCTCGAGATTTTGTCCACTTGTGAGATTCGAGATCGTGAATCCGATTCATGTTCATCTCTTGTTTTATGTAGCCTTGAGGCTCATCCTTCTCTTTTGGACCGCATCCTTGAAGCTCAAAAGCTAGATCCTAAATTGGTTCTTCTTAGCCAAAGTTGTAGGGATAAAAATAAGGTTGATGGTTTGAAAGACTTCGATATTGATGCTCGTGGAGGTATTCGAAAGTTTGGTAGACTTATTGTGCCAAACATTTGTGATCTTCGCAAAGACATTTTAGAAGATTCTCATCGTTCTAAATTTACCATTCATCCCGGTAGTAGTAGCAACTTTATTATTGGGATGTGATGAAATCTGATATTGCTAACTTTATTAAGCGTTGCATGACTTGCCAACCCGTAAAGGCCGAGTATCAAAGTCCCGGTGAGTTATTCCAACATTTGGACATTCCCGTTTGGAAGTGGGATCAAATTTCCATGGACTTTATTGACGGTCTTCCCCGTTCTCGTTCGGGTCATGACAGTCTATGGGTGATTGTAGATAGACTTACAAAATCTGCCCATTTTATTCCCGTTCGATCCAATCAGACCGTACCTCTTTTGGCCAAACTCTATGTTAAAGAAATTGTTAAATTGCATGGAGGTCCTACTTCCATTGTTAGCGATCGTGATCCATTATTTACTAGTAGATTTTGGAAGGGTCTTCAAAAAGCTTTGGGAACGAAGCTTAATTTTAGCACCGCTTATCATCCTCAGTCCGATGGACAAACAAAGCGTGTGAATCAAACTCTTGCAGATCTTCTTCGTGCATGTGTTCTTGATTTTTTTGGTGTAAGTTGGGAAGATCATACTTCTCTTGTTGAGTTTTCTTACAGCAATAACTTCCAATCTAGTATTGGTATGGCACCTTTCGAGGCACTCTACGGAAGGCCATGCCGATCTCCTTCGTGTTGGCTTGAAGCCGGTGAGAAGCTGGTCTTAGGTCCTGATTTTATTCGTGATTCCACTGAAAAGATTAACCTTATTTGTCATAAGATGAAAGAAGCTCAAAGTAGACAAAAATCCTATGCCGATAACCGAAGAAGGAAATTAGAATTTTCTGTGGGAGATTTGGTATTCATTCGTGTTTCACCTGTGAAGGGTGTTGTGCGTTTCAGTCGATCGGGAAAGTTAGCACCTCGATATATTGCTCCATTTCCCATCACCAAACGCATTGGTTCCGTGGCTTATCACCTTTTATTACCGGCTCACTTTTCTGCTATTCATGACGTATTCCACGTTTCTCAACTACGGAAATGCCTTAGAGATTCCGATTCTATTCTTGAGCCTGGTGTTATTGAAGAAATTGAAGTTTCACCTAATTTGACTTATGAGCAACATCCTATTCGTATCATTGCTACGGAGGTTAGACGCCTTCGTAATAAAGATGTTCCGCTTGTGAAAGTTCAATGGTCCTCAAATCCTAAGGGTTGCTCTTTGGAATCCAGAGAATTCATCGAGCAAACACATCCGGACTTACTCTCTCGTGCTCCTTAAGGTGAACTTCTTACTTCAAAATTTTCTTTTGTGTTGTTATGCCTTAGAGTGGTTGTTACTCTTTATTTTTTCTTAAGTATTACGAGGACGCAATTTCTTTAAGGAGGGGTGTCCGTAACAACCCGCATATTTTACGATTGTATATTTAAATATTTGTTTAAATATAGAATCGTTTGTTGAATTTAAAGTCTGAAATGTTACTTTTTGTAAACAGTCGAATCCGGACTCGAGACCACTTCCATTGAGTTCAAAACGACGTTTACAACCATTTTGAGTATAAACATCGATATGTTTGGAGTTGAGTAGAATTTTGCTATTTTTCTATTGGGCTTTGGGTTTGGGTTTCAGCCCACTAATCCAACAAAAGACCCTAACACTCCACCCCCACTTCATTCATTCATTCTATTTTCCTAACACTCTCAAGCTAAAGGAAAATGGGGGAAAGAAAGAGAAGATTAGAAATTCCTAAGCCTTAATTCTCTTAGGAAATTCAAGTTCTTGCTCTAAAATCAAAGAGAAGCTTAGGTAAGCATCCTCTTCATCTTCTCCATCTCAATCTCTCTTCAATTTTCAGAAATTACTAAACCCTAACTTAGAAAATATTTGCTTATGAGCTTAGATTGGAGCTTCTTGAGTTGAAGTTGAAGAGTGGTTGATCTTTCCTTTGTTTTAAAGCTTCTCATTCGTTGTTTTTGGGTTTAAAGGTGAGTTCTTGAACTCACATCTATGTCTATAGCTTTCATTGTTGTTAGGTATGAATTCCTAACATCTATTTCATATTCATTTGCTTTGATTTGAATTGATTTGGTGAATTTTCCAATTTTGGTGTTTTGAAGTCAAAATCTTTAAAAATCCTATCTTGGATGTTTGGACATGTTGTTTGGGGTGTATCGAAGAGCCTATAAGGCTGGGTTGTCACTTAGCATAATTCCCTAGCCTTCATCGCTCGTCCGATCGCCTCCGGCTTGGATTTTTGCTCTTTTTGGGCTAGGCTGATTTTTGCCTAGCAGAAAATTTCAAACGTCTGGATTGAAATTCCAAACGTCTGGTTGAAAATCCAGACGTCTGGTTTAAAAATCCAAACGTCTGGAATAGGTCCCTGGAAAGAGAAAAAAGGCAGAGGCAAAATCCAAACATCTAGAAATCCAACCAGACATTTGGTTGGTAATTTCAGACGTCTGGTTCTGTGTAGTTTTGCCTATTTTGGCTGTTTTTGAGTGGATTTCCAATTTTTATCGATTTTTGTTGATCCGGATAGTTGTTGTCATTTAATTATCGACTTTGATGACTTCTTTTATGGATTTTTGGGAATATTTATTTGATGGATTTTTTATCGATTTTTATGGTTATAATTCACGTCGTCGAATGTGAATTTTTGGTGATCGATTGTTTTTACAATCGTTTTCTGTGATTTGTCACTTCTAAAATACAAAGGTTTCTATACTAGTAGTAAATACTCAAACTCTTTCACAAAAATGATTTCAACGTTATTTTTAATACAAAGCTTGTTTTTAAAACCGTTTTCCAATCTATTAGTATATACAAACCTTTACCTCATTCGTATGAGAAATCTAATTAAACGGCTTAGCAAAACAAGTGGTATGAAACACTTGCGTTTACTTCGTCGGTTAATTCTTGGACTTGTTCGATTGAACTCTTATGACAATTTTCGAGTGGAAATCTACAATCTGTTCGTAAATATTTAAGTTAAGCCAGTGGTTATAGGACATGAAGCTAAACTCATTTATTTACTAGCTTAGTGTAATTTACACTTCTTATTGATCAATGATGATCATTTTGTATTTTCGAGTGGAAATCTACAATTTGTTCCATAAATATTTAAGTTAAGCCAGTGGTTATGGGACATGAAGCTTAACTCGTTTATTTACTAACTTGGTGTAATTTACACTTATTGTATGGAGCTTCGGCTCAATTTGGTGGGGTAGCGACACATGGTCTTTTGACCGTTCGTGGAGCAATCGGCTCAATGAGTCGGTGCATGGGGCATATCTTTTTAGGTGCGTCGATGTTCAACTCAATAAGTCTGTGCATGGGGCGTATCTTTTTAGGTGCATTGATGTTCGTTTATGCATGGGGCGTATCTTTTTAGGTGCGTCGATGTTCGGCTCAATAAGTCTGTGCATAGGGCGTATCTTTTTAGGTACATCGATGTTCGACTATGCCTGGGGCGTATCTTTTTAGGTGCGTCGATGTTCGACTATGCATGGGGCGTATCTTTTTAGGTGCGTCGATGTTCGGCTCATTTTATGGGTTAGCGACCCGTGGGATGGCGTCTCGTTTGTGATACACGTGTTGGTGAGATTTCATACTCCTGTTTGTGATAGGCCTCCCCCTCTGTGATTTTTGGATTTCTAATCATTGATTTCTGGAATTTGTGTTTCACCAATTTTTGTGATTTTCATTGATATGTTTTATCAATATTTGAGGTTTGGTGAATAAGCTAAAGAATGTGATATTCTTTTTGGATATTTGAGATGATTTGACATATTGTATGATTTTGGTTGTTATCAAATGTATGCTTATCAAAGTATGGCATTATTGTTATCATATATTTTTGTTGTATCTCTTATCCTATCTCATCTTACATGATATTTATAGCTAGACTGATCCGTTTATTATTTTTCTTCTTAAATAATACTCGGGTCAGACCGAGGTATTTCAGGTGCTTCCACTTGACTTCTTAGCAGAGACTAGCTTCTTACTTTTGGGTAACTACTTTAGCTTAGTAGTTTTTGCTTTTATACATTCGAGATAGAGACTCCTTGATGTATACATATTCTTTTGTCTTGCACTTGTACCTATTCTTTTGTTATGTAGTGGATCTTATATGACCACTACTTTGATGTACACTTCTATGTGTTATATTCATATCTGTTTCCGCCTTAGTGATATGAATATCTGTGACTGATTTGTGTTATGGTTATTTCTATATTTGTTTCCGAAGGCCACATAGCCACTGTGTGGTAGCTTTGAGTTTGTATTTGATATGTCAGATTTCCTCTTGAAATGAAATGCATGTCATACTATCTGACATATCGGTACTCGCACAAAGCAATTACACAGATGGTCGCTCCTCAATAGCCTTATTCTTCATGCTAGTCGATGGCATTACCTCGTAGTGTCCTTGGCTAGTGTGAGTATAGAGGTGGGACGTCACACGTGGGTGAGGGAGAGGGAGGAGAGGCAAAGGTAAGGGAAGGTGGAGGCAAAGGAGATAGGAAGGAGATTGATTTGGTTTAGAATTTGATTTTTTTATCTAGGGATTAGTGAGGAAGAAGAAGATACAGATAATTTTTGTTCAGAGAGGAGAAATGTGAGGAAGAGATGCTCTATACGTACCTATCCAAAAGATATGAAAAAGTACGGTCTCTTTAATTTCCCAAAGCCCATTAGTCTACTAGTCTATTTGCATTCTAATGACCCCTAAAATTCCTAGAAGCCCAATAACTAAATAAGAGAACCCGTTAGAAACATAGAAAGGAGGAGAAAACATACGTAAATACACAAAGGAAACATTGACAAATTACGCGAGTTTTTCACTGAAAACTGCATATTTAGAGCTCTAGAACACTGATTTCAACGAAACGAAAAGCAGAGTTCTTCTTAAAATTTCGTCTAGATTTTTTTTCCAATAATAAAATTCAAATTTTGAAACTTATAAATTTTTACCAAAATTCAAATTTGACTAAGTTTTGACCAGAATTTGACTTTTTCCAAAATTGTTCATTTAATTAAATTTGATCAGATTAATTATTAAGAAGCACCTAATTAATTATTTAAATTTAAATTTAAAATTTTCTTAAATTTAAATAAATATTCAATTTTAAATCGTTCAAATTTATGGGTCGTTATAATAACATTGTAACATTTAGTGTCAGACCTTTCTGTAATTGAAATCAAATTCATTAATGCTAATTTTGGATTTCAAATAAAATAAAATTATCTAATCTAATTTATACATATATGTGTGTGTGTGTATATATATATATATATGTTTAAATCAATATTATGGACAATAAAGATATATGTAAAGTGGAAATGAGTCCACTGTAGTGTAAATCCCAACACCTACATACAGTCCCATAAACTATCCACAAATCTTATATGTAGCATGTGCACTACACACAAACAAGTATATTTGATACACTTGTAAAACAAACCCTAAAATTAAACTTAAACTAATTTTATAACAAATGAAATAAACTAAAACTTTTATTCAAAATTTTAGATTAGATCTGAGATCATTTTAGGCTTCATAGGCTTAATTAAGTTTAAAATGGAAAGAAGTTTTTGAAATTCGCTTATTTGACCCGCTTCCGACTAGCCCGGTTCCAACATTTGTATCAAAGCCAAATAGTTTATGCGATCTAAAGTGGTCAAGTTTAGGCTAACTAACTATGCTTAGCCATTTACTAGGGTGTCTTGAAAAGTAGTGTTTAGGCTGGGTTTGGGTAATCAAGTAAACTACCCTACTTGACTACTAACTTGGCCCGAAAGGTGAAGTGACCCCAAAGGTCATCCCAAATAGAAAAGGCCCAATTTGCATTTGGGCCTTGGACTAATTTTCAAAATCTATTTTGAGATTGAAATATTTTTTAAATTTAAATGATTAAATTTAAATAAAAAATACTATATATGTTATAATATGTTATTTTAAATTGTTTTGAAAACTTATAATTGAATTTTAGAAATTAATTATTTATTAATTAGATTAATAAATTAAATAAATTAAATAGTTAATCAATTAAATCATATATCACATATATAATGATATATGTTATATTATCTTGAATTGCTTAAGTTAGTGTAAGTATATATGAAATTTTCAATATTAAAATAATTAATTAAAATTGTATATTTAAATAAATAAATTAAATGTAAATTAATAAATGATGTAACACACATATATGTTTATAGCTATAAGTGTTATTGTATTTATATCTAATTGAGTAATATAGAACTAATTAACAGTTGTTATTTTTTTGGCAAGGCTAGCAGGGTTGAATGTTCCCCTACCATTTTATTAAATACTTGAAATTTTACAAGTAACTAATAAGAAAATAGAGATACTAGAAGGAAAAAGGAAGAGACATTTATATAACGTGTCATTTCTCCACCATCACTACAGGAAAGTGATAAGGTGAAACAAGCATTGCATAGTGAATTCCTTTGATGATTTCATGGTAGAGTTCCAATCTATTCTTTTTTTTACATTAAGGACTCTCGCATTTCTCTCTTTCCATATACTCACTGCAAAAACTTTAAGAATCGGTAGAAGCTTGTATGAATATGGAACTTTCCATTTTTTTTTTGAAAAGCAATAGGCTAAGGGAGCCCTGCCCAATATATTCATCACTCAGAAATGTATACATGCAAATACAGTCTTTTATCTGGAAACACATTTAAACTTTGTCACATAAACATATCAATGGCATAAAACTAAAGTACATCAATGTCATCACATCTTTCATTTCAGCCTGCTCAATCTTTTGTGAATTCTCTTGTCAATTATACTATATAGAGTAGCTGCATTTTCCATTTTAAGATCAAAGATTCTCTTATTCCTTTCATTCCATATCTCAAATGCAAAAATCTTTAATATAATAATAAGTATCTCTGTCTTCGAAGACTTCCATCTTGTTGCCTTGAATATATTGAACCATTCAATTCTTGAGTTTTTATCAGGTTTGTGACAATTTCCACTTGCTTATAATATGCACCATATTCCAAAAGTGTAGTTGCACCCAAAAAATAAATGAGTATTAGTTTCAGGATGCTGTTGACAGAAAACACAATCTTTATTGCTTATTACACCAAGACTTGTTAATTTCTGTTTAGTATTGAGTGCATTTGCCATAATTTTCCATAATAATAGATTTTCTTTAGCAGGTGATTTTTCCATCCAAATTCTTACTGCCCAAGGGAAGCTCTCTGAATTGGCATTATTTAACAAAGCTTTATACACTTGAGAAATTGTATGCTTCTTACCGTTATTAGTCCAAAGGACTTTAAGATTTGAAGGTGGAAGAGACAATGATGATATATATTGCCATAAATTTCTGACTTGATTAGAACTGCAATAAGGTAAAACAATTGATCCATCATTAATATATGAAGTAACTTTAGCATTACAAGGAATGCCAGACTGCAGTTTTAAGGAGTATGGAAGAAGTTCTTGTATAATCAAACCAGGTTTAGCCCAGGGAGATGTCAAGAAATCTAAATCATTGTTCTCAAGTGGATTGCTTTGAATGAGTGGCAGAAAAATAGTTCTTAATTTCAGAATATTACGCCAACTCCAGCTGCTTACATTGGGAATATTCATCGACCAAAAATCCTTTCCTTTTAACAGATTCTTTAGTATCCACTAAGTCCAAAGATCTTCTTTTATTGATAATATTTTGTCAAAATATACTGATATAGCTGCAATGTTCCATATCTTTATATTAGTTATTCCCAAACCACCTCTATCCTTTGGAAATTGAATCTTCTTAAATGATATTGGAATTAGCTTTTTTGAAAATGGATCGCCATGCCATAGAAATCTATTCAGAGCACTATTAATCATTGATACAAGTTTGCAAGGAAGAATATAGTGTCTCATCCAATAATTAGCCATAGCACTTGCAATACTCTGAACAATGACTAATCTTCCTGCCTGAGATAGTTTTGTGTTAGGCCAACTAGATAGTTTATCAGTAATTTTTTCATATAGAGGCAAACAGTCAGATTTAGTGATTCTTGCATAAATAAGTGGTAAACCCAGATATCTGGCTTTGTGTTGCATCTCTTTAAGTCCAGAGTGAGAAATAATTCCAGCTTTGAGATCATCACTAAGACCAGCTATTAGTATGTGTGATTTATTAAAATTTATCTTCAAACCAGTGATTGAATAAAATTGATCCAATACCTCAAGTATAGTGGTAATATTTGAAATAGTTGGTTTGGTAAAGATGACAAGATCATCAGCGAATAATAAGTGGGTTATGAGTGGATCCTTGCATTTAGGATGTAAATCTAACTTCTTAGCATTCACTTGTTCAATTATCAACGAATTAAGAATCTCCATTACTATAATGAACAAATAAGCAGAAATTGGATCCCCTTGACGTACACCTTGAGTTCCTTTGAAGTATCCTCTAGAACAACCATTTCTTAGAATGGAGAAATGAGTTGTAGAAATGCAAGTATAAATCCATGCCAGCATTGGTTTAGGAAAATTCATCCTTGAAAGAATTGCTATGATAGAACTCCATGATATAGAATCAAAAGCTTTTTGTATGTCAAGTTTCAACATACATCTAGGTGATATATTCCCAATACCATAACCTCTTATAAGCTCTTGTGTTAGCAAAATATTATCACTGATATTTCTGTGTGGCATGAATGCAACATGGTTGCTTGAAATAATTGAAGGCAACACACTTTGAAGTCTATTTGCTAATATCTTGGATATGATTTTGTAAAGAACATTGCAACATGAAATAGGTCTAAACTCAGAAACACTGACTGGATTTGAACATTTTGGCACTAGAGCTATATTTGTTGCATTAACACCAGTTGGTAACATGTTATGGCAGAAGAAGTATTGTGTTGCTTTGATAACATCACTTTTAACTATTTTCCATGTATTTTGGTAGAAAAAAGCATTAAATCCATTAGGACCGCCACTACTATGAGATTTTAAAGTGAAAACTGCCCTTTTAATCTCATCAGGTAAAACTTCTTGTATCAGATCACTTGCTTGCTTCTTATCCAGGAAAGGTACTTGCATTTTAAAGAGGGGTAACAGATTTGGAATCATTGGGGTTGGATTAGCAAGTATGGAAGAGAAATAATCAATGAAAGCCTTAGAAATGGAATCTTCAGTATCTTGTATTACTCCATACATATCAGTAACACTCAAAATCCTTTCTTTTACTAGTTTTATTTTGATTGAGTTATGATAATATATTGTATTTCTATCACCTTGTTTGACAATAATATCATGTAGAACTTCTTTCCTCATTAAAGCCTCAAACTCCAGTGCCTCATGTAAATCTTTAGATAAAACTGTTTCTTGGCAAGCCAGAATTGAATTCATAGGATCACTTTGAAGTTGCTGCTGTATATTAAATAGTTTATCTCTTATTCCATCAGAAACTTTTGATCCTTCTCCAAAAATTTCTTTTGCCCATATTTTTAGTTTTGCCTTCAATTTTTGTAACTTTGTCTTTAATATATATAGTGGATTTCCAACGATTAACTCCTGCCAAACCTGCATAACAATACTAGAGAAACATTTATGATTAGTCCAAGACTTATAAAATCTAAAAGATGAATTTCTCCTAGTTGTATATCCTCCCCAAGATAGAATAATAGGAGAGTGATCAGAAATAGATGGATTTAAGAATTTGCAGAGAAGATTAGGCCATAAGTTTATAGATTGAACGTTATGAAAAGCATGGTCAAGTTTGCAGAATGTTCTTGGCCCATTTTTACTTTTATTATTCCATGAATATTCAGCTCCAACAAAAGAGATATGACTAAGAGATGAATTAATAAGGGCTTGTTTCAAAGGGGAAATATCTTTCAAAGATAGAGGAATTCCTCCAAATTTTTGTTCAGAGGAATACATACAATTAAAGTCTCAAAGAATTAGCCAAGGTAAATTTGGATGAGCAAAAGAAGGGATATTGGAAAGAAAAGAGAGTCTTTTATCCAAAGAATTTTGAGCATAAACAAATGTAATCAGAAAAGATGTATTTGAAGGTAAGGATATAGCATTGAAATGGATAAATTGATCATTTTCCAATAACTTTGTCATTTTGAAAAAAAACTGAATTCCATAGTACTAAAATTCTTCCATATGGAGCACTTTGCAAATTATCTTTATATGACCAATCCGGAGCAATATTTTTGCAAGCTATTCCAGATTTAGTCTTGTTCAACTTTATTTCACTGATAGCAATAAGTTGAATTTTTTGTTCATTAATCAATTTCTTCACTTCATATTGCTTTGATAATAAATGCCCTCCTCTGATATTCCAATATGCTATATTGTTGATCATCATCATAGTAGTTTAGGAGATAGGAGAATTGTGGGATGCTTCCTTGTATGTCTATTTCCACTGGAATTAGTTGAAGATTCTTTATAAGATGTTGCAAACTCATTGTTACATTTAGGATGAATTTCATCAATTTTGTAGTTATTTCCATTATTAAGATCATCAGCTGAATCATTGAAAGAGACTTTCTTTTTACCTCTTTTGCCTTTTTTGATAGTTGATATAACCTGTTCTACTATTTCCTCTTTTGAATTACAAGGCGGTGGAAGGATTAAGTGATCAAGAGGGGTAATATTACAATATGGAGAAGATTGTTCAGTGATAGCATCCTTACAATTCTTCATGGACATTGAATTGATATCATTTTCATAATTTCCTTGTTCTAATAGTACAGGTGATTCCAAAGCCTTGTCATTTTTTGAATTTGAAGTTTCCTTGTGGTTTTGATATTCCATATTTACAAATGAGTTCTCTTCCAAAATCTCTTTATTTTCCAGTAACATAGTTGTAGGAGTAGAATCCTTTTCATTAGGACTTTTATCAATCATAGAGGCATGAATTTCAGTTGATACTACAGTATCCTGATATATTTCCAAATTGTGAATTATAGTTCTCCCTTTCTTTTATTAACACATTATTATTAGTTTCTTCACCAATATCTGACAATACCATGAAAGAATTTAAAGCTGCAATATTCTCCTTATAACCCATATCATCCAATTTGTTTTGTTCAGCACTAAAACCTGAAGAACATTTATCAATATAAGTCTCTGATTCCATTTGAACCTTCTGATTTAGATCCCAATTCTTCTCCTCAATATTAGATTAAAGATTATCTGATTTCTTATTCCAATTATTACAATCCTTAATAACTTCTTGATCTTTAACCTTCCTCCTCCAAACTTTCATAGTCTTAAAATTTAAATTTCCAGAATTGTTTGTCTTCAATACCTTTTCTTGCATAAGATTCTGCTCATTGTAATCACTGTAATCAGTTACTCCAAAATCACTACCAGAAAGCATTTCCGATCTCTCAACCTTACAACTTCCTAAACAATCTTTAGTTTCATGTCCAAAAACATTGCATTTACAACAAATTTTTGGTTTCCAATCATATACAACCTTAACTTGAGGACAGCTATCTCCTAAATCATCAATTGTAATATACTCAGGAAGTTCTTGATCAGGAGTAACTTCGATCAAAGCCTTAGCATATTTGAATCTTTTCAATTTTTCGGTACTTTCATCAAGACAGATCAATTTTCCAATATGACAAGCCAACCAATTAATTCCAATTAAAGTCCAAGCAATCAAAGGAACTCTATAAAAATGTACCCAAACTGGAACTTTTTTAATTTGTTCTTGAACATAACCGTATGATGGATTCCATGTTGTTATAATGAACATTTTACCTTTAATGAAGATAGGATCAGATTGTAAGATCTTCATTCTGTCTAGATCATTCGAGAAATTGAAGTAATAATTTTCATTATCAGATTTTATCTCAACTTCACCTTTCAATCTCCAAATACTTCTCAAATATTTTGTCATAGTTAAATAAGAAAGGGAGCCATCCAAGAAAAATCCAACCAAGTGATCACACCAGTATTTAATGCCTTCTCTTTTAACTTCTTAAGGTAAAGGTTTCAGTAATCCATCTTTCTTGATATAAAATTGAATAGGCACAAACACTCCAGCATTTCTAGGCTTATTCTTGAATAGCGATGCCCACTTATTGTCAGTTTCAGAAACCATAGTGGAATGAAAAGAACTATTTATCAGCTTAGAATTCGTATTATCAAATAGGGAAGGAAAGTTCGTATCTGATAACAATGAAGATTGTTTCACATAGTTCAAGCATGATTGAGGAATCAGAGATGAGGGTGGATGAGGGATCGAAGAGGGAGGAATCGCAGAGGTAGAAGGAGGAGTCAGGAAAGGGGGATGAGGAGGAATCGAGGATGAGGGAGGAGGAGGAATCAGGGAAGAGGGAGGAGGAGGAATCGAGGATGAGGGAGGAGGAGGAATCGGGGAAGAGGGAGGAGAGGAGGAGGAATCGGGGAAGAGGGAGGAGAAGCCGCCATTATTTCATTTCAAAAAAACCAGGATACAAATTTCCATTTTGTTTCCATGTATATGCTTTCCCACTCTATCAAACTATCATGAATTGAAGGGACAAAACCACCTTTGGTTTTAATAATGTTCCAAAGGAAAAAGGTGAAAGAGCAACTGAAATAAAGGTGGTGATTATCCTCCAAGACACTACTGCAGAAAAGGCAGGATGTAGAGATTGGTATTCATCTATGATTAAGGTTCATAAGGTATGATTAGTATTCTTTAATATCTTCTAAAGGAAAATAGTTAAGCTTCTCAGAAGTAGTAATATTCCATACTCTTCTATATAATGGGAACTTGAGAAGGAGCAGTTGCGAGAGATATCATTGTAAAATAAACTAGGAGAGTGTTCCTTTTTGCTAGTACATCTGACATACTCATCATTATCAACTAAGCTATATGAAGTGTTTGTGTAAATGCTCCACAAAGCATTAATTCTATTATGTTGCAAAGGCGGTGGAGGCATTTAAAAGGAAAGAATGCATTGGAGCTCTTACTGACATTCCACCTCCTCCCTTGAGAAAAAAGCCTAAGCTTGTAGGTTATTATACTCCTATTGTTGTGGTCGAGGAAGTACATGTGAATATTGATTCAATCCCTGCTGTTGTAAATCTGGATTCTCCCGGTAGGTGGCTCAATCTTCGAATCCCCTTCTCAACATTTCTCTTCTTGATTCTCCAACGGCCCTTCGCCATATATGTGATAAGCTTGGACTGTTTCTTTCTCCAAATGACTCTCTTCTTTCTGAGGTTCAGGCTCAAACTCTTATGACGAGTTTTGATGCTCTACTTTGATTGGATGCCCAATCTCCTTCTCTGGTTTCTCTCAGGCCACCGCAACCTTCAATCTATTCTAAGGATAATCTTTTTATCATTATTAAATAGCTCTTATAAGTATGTAGTTCCTTCTGTTTGGTTGAACTGGGCATTTAGCTCTATATATCCTGTTCTGACTTATGTTTGCTACATATTTAAGGTAGCCAAGCATATGTTCTTCATCCATGAGGCTTTTTAAGGGCCCTCTAATGAAGTGGCTAAGCTCAAAAACCAATCTCTTCGCTTAACAATAGCGTAATTTGTATCACTATAGCAAGGGATAATGCTATTTCTGAAAATGATAAACTTGCTTCCTCTCTTGACGAGGAAAAGAAAGCTAAACAGTTATTGGAGGAAGAAGTGAAAGCCATGAACGCAGATCTTGATAAGGCCACCAAAGAGAAGGCCGGGCTAGCTAACAAGAATAAATCTTTAAAGGATAGGTTGAAAAGGAAGAGCGATATCCTGACTTATTCAAACATCATTATCATGGACGCCAAGGAGATATTCCACTTTTTTCTCAATAACGCTCTTACCAAGATTACTGAGAAGTGCTACGAAAATGCTTTGTTCGTGGCATATGACGATAACATCCAAAAGTGTCCTGATTTAGACTTTCTTTGCCTCCTAAATTGGAGTGAAAGATTCAAAGAAAATTTAGCCTCATATCGAGGAGAGCTTAGTGGTCACTTCAAGAATAGTTTCCTACCGTAGAGTAGGTAAATGCTAAAAAGTTATTAACTTTTGATGACCCCTGCTTGAAGAGGAGACAAATTCTAGGGAGAAGGAAGACAATGATGATGACAAGGATAATGATGATGGTGATGGCCATGATGACGATGATGGTGGTTATGGCAACTAAAAGGGTCCTTCACGACCAAAAGATGGGGGAAATGGATCAGGTAATCCCAACTTAGATTCATTTGCCCATAATGCGGGCTGTACTGATCTCCCGATTCTCAAGGTGATATAAGGAAGGATACCCCTTTAAAAGAAAATGCTCCCCTGAGTCATCAACCCAAAGGAAAAGCTCAAGTTTCAACTTCCTAAGTTACAATCTCTCAAGTATGGAATTCGTTATTTAATTGTTTAAAGTTCTCAAGTGGTCTTTAATTAATAAACTTATTATCTTAGTTAAGGAGAAAGACCAAGTATTAATACAAGACTTTATATGAAAAGAGTCAAAGGGATGTGCTTCAGTTATACAAAGTGGTTGATAGATCAATTGAAGAATATAATGAACTGCTTGACAAATATAAGCGCCTCTCTAGTAGTGCTATGCGGTTAAGGTTTTTTTAAGGAAAAGCAGGCTGCCCCTCGTTTAAAGAGAGCTCGCCTTCACCAGGATAGAATCATGAGAGAGAATGCAGAATTAATGACTCTCTTTTGGATGCTCATTGATGATAAGGAGGCCTTAGTAGTGTTTCTCTATAAAATTTATTCTAGGGATGTTCTCACCTACTTTTCCTTCTTAGGGAAAAAAGTGAGGGCATGATTAGGCATTTTCATAAATGATATTTAGAAGATTATGGAAGTGACCCTTATCTTGGGACTTGTTGGAACCTTCATAGGGTTGCTAGTGTTTTTCTCTCTCCTAATACTCTTCCTCCCAAGAAAATTAAGTATAGCAAATGGAGACTTATTTTTGAATTTTATAAAGGATCAATATTGTATGAGCATTAATTATTGTTTGATTATAGTGTATGATCCAAGTAGTTTATAAACTTTATCGCTTTTGTTTCTTTGCTCTTAGTTTATTTTCATGTACCGTACAGATTAAGGAATCCTCTTAAGTAGTCCTGTTCCCATGGAACTCTTGAGTAAATTTATCAAGTTAAAGAAGGATTTTACAGAGAAGTTCTTAAGTCTAAGAACATCTAAGATAGCAAAACATTGCTTTCTTAGAGATCTACAGGAAGTTTATACATGATTTCCTCACGTTCATGTTGATTTCTTAGGTGATGAAAAGGATAAACTGCTTAATGAAATTCGAACTAATCACGCTAAATTGCTATGTGTCAATCGCACCCTTCACCGAGATAGTGTGACTATCATCAATTCCCTCTGGTTAACACCTCGGAAGGGCTTAAAGCTTCTTTTGACTCCACCCTTACCTTGTCTACCGGATCACTTAAGAAGACCAAAATTGTTGCTTCAAAACTCTAAGAATTAGTTATATACAGCATTGATGTAATTTCGAAATTGCTTATGTTTTAAACCTTTGTTGTTTAATTAAGAAAATAATTCCGGTGTATTAATTTCTTTTCTTGCTAGGAAAAATAATTGACACTGCGTCTAGTGGCTTAGATATCCTTACCCAACTTAATCCTATTAAAGATAGGCTTAATCCAGAACGCGAGAAGAAACACTCTTCTCAAGGCACTTTGGTTTTATGAATTTTGAATAATCCAGACGTGCAAGAATGGCATGACAAATTTTACAAATTCAGTTGTACGTTTAGTAGTTTTAAAGAGATGACTTATGATTTAGAGAAGCAAATTAAAGAGAGGGATGGGAGAATTCAAGAGTTGAAAGCAAAAATAGATGATATTGGCCAATCTAGGCTTTCTTCTTAAAACACTAAGGCTGATGCTGAGATTTCTCAATTACACCAAAAGATGATGAATCTTGAGGTTGAACCGTTGAAAAGCCAAGCAAAAAACCAATCTTTGGAACATATTGCTAGTCGAGGAGATTCCAGTCTTCCTACTTCCACTCCTTTAGTTGAGCAAGAACAATTTTCTACCATATAAAACCCTCCTAAGAATTCAGATGAGGGCGAAATCACCAGATGGTGCCTAAGGGTTAGATTCGAATGTATTCAATTTTTGAACAAGCAGTAGAGTGATAAGGTTTCTACTCATCCCAATACATATGAAGCTAAGGTTGAGAGGCTTGAGTGTGAAAAACAAATTTTCACACCGGAGATTGAGAAATTAACGAGCAAGATTTAGCTTCTAAAGGGAGCCAATAGAATGCTTGATGGTGTATTAAAAATTAAAATAGATTCGATAGATGATGCAGATACCATTCGAAAGAAAGGGAAGAAATTTAAACAAATTCTAAATGTGGCAATTCGTCATATAACCGATGATTCTTCTTCGGTTGTTAAAGATTTAAAGAGGATGGTTCAAGAGTTTGGTTCTTAGCAAATAGTTATTTGTAAACTTTGAAATTGGATTCTCTTGTTATCCAATATTTTGCTCCTGTAATTCTTATATATAATGTATTAAATTGTAAATAAAATTGTACCTAAATGATCGATATTCTATTCTTTGCTTTTGTATAAGATTTATAGTTAACTTCCCAGTTTCACTCGGATGCTCTATAGTCATTGTTTTAAGCATAATTTGCCTTTTTGCATTTTGATCCTTTAACATATAAGCCAATAAACTGCTTGTTAAGTAAAGCAGAAGCTTTTCTCATTAATCATTCATAATCTTAGTTTATATAAAGACCATAAACTTTGATCTTGATGTAAGAGTCTACTTCTTCATTAATAGACATCCAATAGTTTGCTTTATAATGGAGACTCATGTTATTTTAATAAGAAAGTTGAATTCTAATTATAATAGGTATCGAAGTCGGTTAATTACCATAATGGGTGATAATTTTTATTAAATCATGAACGGAAGACCTGAGAATCATTTGGCGTAAAAATGTAGATAAAAGACCAGAAAATCATATAGAAATAATGGCACTTGAATTAAGGTCCAGAAAATTATCTGGCGATAATTATAATCTTAATTGAAGACCAGATAATTATCCGGTAATGATAACCTAAATAGTTAACCTGAAATCCATTCTGCAATAATAAATTTTGAATAGAAGACTAGAAAACCATCTAGTAATTATTTGAATGGAAGATCGAAAAATCCATCTAGCAATAATAATCTTAATAGAAGACCAAAAAATCCATCTTGCAATAATATAAGAGTAGAAAATCCATCTAGCAATAATATTTTCTTTTGCGTTAGTGAGAATTTCCGCTTATTTGAATCATGAAAGCTAGTATTTGATAGATCTTCCTCTAGAAGATTGCTTGCTTTCTACTTTGGAGCACAAACGACTCATTTTTTATTGATCTTCCTCTAGAAGAATGCCTTAATCCTTTTTTAAGATTGAGTTTGATTTTCTTTTGTGTTTAATCTTCTTTAAAAGACTGCCTCTTACTACTCTTCGAGTAGTGATTTAGGCTATTGATTTATTTGTTACCATCTTTAGGTAATGATCTCAACTTGGATCAGAGCCCTTATAACCGTTTTAGGTGATGATTTAGGTCTTTCGTCTAGTGCGTTTAGTTATCTATCTTAAGCAAACCAAAGACTTACCTGACCTCCCTCTAGGAAGCACTTCAATCAAGATTTATAGGCGGTACTGAAGGCTGGTTCGATGCTTTGGCCAGCCCATTTTAGGCTGGACCAAAGGCTTACTCCATCCTCCCTCTAGGAGGAGCTTTGGCCAAGCTATGTAGGTGGGACCAAAGGCTTGTAGATCCTTTGGTCAAACCATTTCTGGCGGGACCAAAGGCTTAGTCTGACCTCCCTCTACAAGGCACTTTAACCAAGCCCTTATGGCAGAATAAAAGGATTTGTTCGCCCTTTATTACCTTATGGTAGTGATTTAAGATTTTCCTTTATTTTAGGAGATTCTTACTCTTTTCTATGATTGATCCAGTAGATATAATTGTTTCATTTCAAGAATCTTTCTTTGTTATCGACTTGTTCAATATCTCCTTACAAGTTTTTTAAGCTTTTCTTGTCCTAGGAAATTGTTAGTCATCCCCTCCAAGCTTCAACATTAATTAGTTTCATGGCCATTTGAGTGGTGATAATGACAATATTGTCTTTCAAGATTTCGTTCGTTATTTGGTCGTTTCTTTTGAGAGGGCCAATAGTTTAGCGTTTCCTTGGTTAGGAGGTAATATCCTCATAAGAAGTGGTAAGTGAATAGTTTTTAGAAAACTTGTAAACTTTTGGAGGACGATTCCCTTGATTTCCACTTGCCCTTTTGTTGTATGTAACAGGCTCTTTAGCTTTCATAGGTAATTTTCTCTTTAAGGAGCTTTTAGTCTCGTTCAATTTATAGGAATGATTAGGCACATTCTTCTACCTTTTGGTGAATTGATCGAAGTCTTTTTTTATTTCTCTTTCAATAACGGTTCACCTTGCTTGGAGTTAAATTCGCTTTCTCATTTCTATAAAGATGTTATATTTCTTATCTATCTTTCCCAAAGCAAAGATTGGTATAGGCCTTATGTGAAATGGATTTAAGCTCCATTTATATGGATCATAAGGAGTTACTTGTCTTCTATTATCTTCTATAATTTGTAGTGCTATGAACCTTAATACTTGTTCCTCATAAAGTCGAGGATCATTAGTGATTTGGTGGGTTAGCCTTGTTACTTGAGGCTCGGAAGATTCTTGTTTGGAGATAGTCATTATCCAAATAAGGTTAGATGGGGTTTAGAATGGTTCTTTAATGGGATATGCTTGGTAGGGATAATATCATTAAGCTCTATATATATAGGTTAAGGGTAGTTCCACTTATGGGTTAAGCAAGGATGGAGGTTCATGCCCTCCTTTTAGCACCAAAATGTTAATAAATTTCTTTGTTAACCTCAAAAAGTGTGGTTGATTAGAGACCTGAATAACTTAGGCTAGTTCGCTAGGAAGTATCATGCCCCATGTTTAATCCATGTTAGCCTCAAAGTCAAGAGTGTTTTGGGAATTAAAAGGAAGTTATGATTGAAATCTCAAGTGCTTGAGAATTCAAAAAACAATTCACGGTTCAAAGAATCTTATGTCAACTAGTTGGACGTATGCACTTTCAATAGCAAAGTCAAGGTCATGTCAAAATCATAAGAATCATAAGTCATAATTCATGCCTCTTTATTCATATGCAATGTGATTGTAAAAGTACAAGCCCTTATTTACAATAAGGGTCGCAAGATTACAATTGGAATTAAAATCTCCAAATTAACCTTGGGTTACAAACTTTAAAAATGTAATAATGAGGAAAGAATCAATTGCCCTTCTATCATGCTCCTAGGTCTATATTTATGGCGGTAGAAAGGTACAACATGGACGCCATGTGTCAATGTGGCATGCTTGATCTTCGGCATCAAGGCCCATCTCAATGGTGCTTGGGATATTGCTTTAATTTGATGATTCATGGCATTCTTTGGTGTATTGAAGGATTATGACATCATCATCCTAATTTCATGTAGCTTGATAGCTTTTGACATTGTCCTCAGAAATAAAGGCATTTGACATCCTTTATCGTACTGGCAACATGCGATATGCTCTTGTAAATTATCTTGGTTGATAAAGGGCAACATCTTTATGACATGACATTAGTGATAAGCGGTAAATCTTAAACGATGACATAGAAGGGAGGGGACAACTCATATTTTTCGTTCTTTGACACTTGAAATCTCTAAGCCCATTTACCTTCGACATTCAATATTGAAGAAATGAAACATCAATGTGATGCGACATCGATGATAGGTCATGTAATGTCCCATATATTACGTACCGAAGGATTGTAAAATATTTTTATTTTATTTGTATGAGGCCTTATGATTAAATAATTTTGGAATATGACTCTTAAGGACATTTTACACACCTAGAATTTTTTCCGAATTTCTATGTGACCATTTTGATCCTGGGAATTTTGTTTAGGTTAGGATCACAAACTAGTTCCTTTTCTTTAAGGCAATGGTTTCCCATTCCGTAGAGTGGTCATAATAGAAATATGGACTTACGGTTAAACAATTAGCCTGTTTTAAGTTTTTGAAGCTGTTGTTTAGGATTAATGTGTAATTAATTAAGCCCATTTGTCTAACTAGAAAATACTATAAATAGGGGACTGAAGAGTCAAGTAAAAATGTTTTCCACTTATTATAAATCAGGTTTAAATCATAGTTAGCCCTTGATCCACCCTATTATCCAAAATCGCCGAAATTGCTCTCTAAATAAAACTAGATTACGGATTAGAGATTAGATCATCTAATAGAAGCTAGAGATCATCGTTTTACTTGATATGAAGTGCATTCCATTGCTCTTTGGATTGGATTTACATTCATATTGGTTGGATTTGGTAATTAGTGAGTGGTTTATGCCTCCTCACTATACTATGCATGTTTATATGGAAGATTTATAGGATTTGACATGTTTAAATCGATATTTTGCCATAAAACGCTTTCAAACTTTAGTTACATGTTAAATTATGAATATGATATAGATCTATTAGTAATCATCATTGCTCATGCTCACATATTCGTGTTATCCATAGATCTATGCTAGAAATTACCTTGTTTATCATATTTTGATGGGATGCATGTTCAATTGGATGAAATTACTTGTTATTCTATGTTAGTATGATATGATTTGATGTTGTTTGCTAGTGTTGTGATTGCATAGAAAGATATGTTGGAGAATTGAGAATATCGGAGGAAAAAATGGTCGGAATTGGACGAAACTTGGAGGGGAGGCTCTAGAGTGTTAGAAGAGCTCATAGTGCAAGTTTCATATTCCATTTCAGTAAGTACAGAAGTTGGCACAGACATGAGAGGTCGGTACCGACCTCTGTAGGTTGGTCCATGGTGATGGCAATTTTGGTGAGGGCATGGTTGTTCCTAACAGAGTTTGCCTGAGATACTGGATCAGCGATTGGCTAAGATTTGAAGGCTATGATGACTTATTTCAAGAATATAAAGTATGGTGCTTTGAAGAGAGGACTTGTTCTATGATGATCTATTTTGGGTAGAGAGGTCGAGGTCAAAGCTGCTAGGCATGGAGTACTAAAAGCAAGAAAAGAGTGGACGGAAACTTAGCCATGGAGTGGCTAAGTGAAGAGTTTGACACCGAATTCACATGGTGAGCCTAGGGATAGTGGAACTTCTAGGGACCGCCGTTGAGGTTCTGTGGGCCGTGTTGAAGCTTACAGCTTGTTCGTATGAGTTTGGATGATGATGTAATAGCATGATGAAAGCTAGGAATCTTTGATTATGACTCATGGTGAGTGTAGGAGTTGAAGATCGAAGACTCTGTAACCTTCGGTTTATGACTAGTGTAGGGAGTAGGTACCAAAAGGGAGCGTATTGGGAGATGTGGAGTGGAGGGACATGGTGGGTTCCTATATAATGGAAACTGAATTGAGCAAGAAGGTCTTGGTGTCCAAAATGGAGCAAAGGAAGGCTCGGGTGAAAGTGCCAAGGAATCATTGATAACTCGGAGTGTTTTCTGTTGTACTCAAAGCAGGTGTATTTAAGTGGGGATGCTCATGGGTCAATTGAGGGGCATGTATACCCTGGACCTTTTGGGTCTATTGTCCAGTTTTGGGCTGCGAGACACATATCTAGCTTTAGGCTGAGAGATATGAGAGTACAATGAAGAATCGGCATTTTCCATTAGTCCCTGGCAGCAAGGAGGTTATATGAGTTATCATGTATTCAGAGCATGGGGGAAGAGTGATAGTAGGGATTGTTTAATGGATGTTATGGTTGCTTAGTTGCTTTCTGGGCTATCACTCGGGGATATCATTGGGAGTAGGTACACCTTTTGTACCTTAGGTTTTGGTTTTTATGATCATAACTATAGAACATTATATAAAATATAGATACTAATGTTTTATTAAGATATATATAGTATATTGTGTAAGATATTAAATAGGTGTTGATTAAGAAGATTGTACAACATCAAGGGTAGATTCAAGATGCCGATATAGAGTTTCACGAGTTAGAAATTGAAGACTCATGAGCATTAAAGAGTTCAAGATTTCAAGATATTCCAGATAATTTATAGAGTTATAGAATCTACATTAAAACCCTGTTAGCGCTTTTCTGATCTCTCTTGCGTTCTATAATTTTGTTTTAAATTGTTTTTCAAATATCCCGGTTTTAATGTTTTCAAAATATTTCTCAAAATGATTTTCAATCTCTTATGCTTATAAAGATATTATTTTAGTGCTTTTAAGTTTATATATATATATATAATTTTTTTATGCTTTAATAATTTATAACTATATTGATTATATATATATTATTTACATTATATTGAATATTCTATTAAATCTTTCAAAATTATTATATAAAGTTTTCTTGAGTTATATTTTGGTTAAGATGTGTATAAACTATATTTAAATAATTCTACAAAGTATCAAATTACTTTACAAAGCAACGGTTTTCAAAATAACTTTTACAAAGTGTTTTCCAATTTTGTGAAGGATTTGCCGACATATCCATTTTCAATATGTCTACATTGTAGTCGTAAATTTCAAAATTCAAATTTTTAATGGAAGTTTCTTTTCATCGTATCTCTTCGCGAATGGACATGACCGTTGTTTCCCTACATATACCAGGCTTCCAAATGAATTTTTATTTACTATTTTCTTATTCTTCTCTCCTCTTTTCACTCTCTTGATTTCTAAATCAATTTCTAACCAAACTCTGATAAAATTCAACCAGAATCAAATTCAATCATTAATAGGTTGATTCTCTTTCGTCTACTCTCCGATTTCTCTCATCTCTCTCACTCAAATAAAGATCAAAGTGATATTCAAGAGTTATAGTATCAATTGTAATCAAGATCAAACATTCGAGTCAATAAAACTCTATCAAATCATACTGCTATACTTATGGGTGTGATTAAAGTCCGTAAAATCAAATGGGTGTGCTTAGTAGCCCGTAAATCCAGTGGGTGTCATTGTAGTTCGAAAACCAAGTGACTCTACCCAGAGGTCAGGATTATGAAGGGTGTGTCTCATAGCCTTGAAATCGAGATTGTATTTGCACTTACTAGTTGAAAAGAAATCCATACAAGGAATTATATGGGACTGGATGTAGGGTAACTCCGAACCAGTATAAAATCCTGATGTGTTCTTTCCTTTTTACTTTTATTGTATTTACTTTTATCCGTACTTTGATTCTATAATTGTTAATTGCATCATTCCAAGTAGAATCTTGAAGAATGTGAAAAATATTCATATAATCTATTAAACACTATTCACCCCATGCCCCTCTAGTGTTAATTTAGCCTTAAGATCCCTATTCCCTGACTCACATACATGTGATATGGATATTGGGACATCCACTACTGTATGTTGTATTATACCCTTATGATATCGTAGAGTAGCATATTATACTTTTAGGTGCTAACTCTTTGGTTGTAGGGACATGTCAGGTATGCTTTGTATACTCTTGTTCCTTACAATATTTACCTATTTAGTATTTTGGGACTTACCGCTCACACCAGACTATTGTTTGACCTAAGGTTTGCCTCTTCTTATCTTGGGTACTCTTAAATAAGTAGACTATATAGCAGATCTAGGTACAGTAGCTGTTTTGAGGACAAGCTGGATGGAACTATCTCGTATTATAAACATATATGGATTCTACGCTTATTCCACCGAGCAATGCTGTGGAGCCCATAACAGTGTTTGCTTGTTACTATTTGTTGAGACAGTTTATTTGAGTTTGTTCTCATTATATGAACTCTACTATTGATGTATAACTCTGTGGATATTTTACTCTGATGATGATGGTCTATTCACATTGTTATTACTACATCTTCTGTTATATCTATGATATTATATTTTATCTGTGCATTGTGAGATATGATAGGTTATATGCTATATTTCAACTTTGGTGATCGTCCAATATCGACAAGCATGCACTATTCATATACTGTTGGTGCCAGTGGTATAGAGCGGTCATCACATTGGGTATCGGAGTTTTAGTTACACGATTAATCGAAGTTTATATCGTGGTCTAGAGAGTGCATACTTGTTTTAAGTTTGGCTTTCAAAATTATATTGTAGCATACTATAAGTCGCATCCACATGACACTACTACAAAACAGGCCATTTGCATCGCCTCATTTGAATCGGTTGAAGTAAAAACTGATGCAAATAGAACTATTTGCATCAGTTCTGTCTTAATAACCGATGCAATTGGTACGTTGAAAGCAATAGGTAATAAAAATTCAAATTTGCATCAGTTGTCACCAACAAACGATGCAAATACGTCGATGCAAATATTGTAGTTGCATCGGTTTTAAAGTCAACCGATGCAACTAAATTAATTTGCATCCCTTTTGTTACGCACTTTCGTTAATTCCCGCCGTCCCAGTTTTTTCAGCCGCTGCTTATTTTCCCATTCGTCTCCAGTATTTCGCCCGCTTCCAAAAAAACCCTAGACCTTAACCAAATCCATGATTTAATCAACCGAATTCCTCTCCCATTTTCTCCTTCACCTTCCTCTCCTCTCTCTCATCTCAAACCCTGATTTCCTCTAATTAGAAGAAAAACCCAACGAAGATAAGAGAGATATAGTTATGGGCAGATCTTTGGACCCGATAACTTTATATTTGGCAAAGCAAAGCCGGTAATAACTTAGCGGAAGGTCATTATACCGAAGGAGCGGAGTTGTTTTATTCCGTTTTGGATGTCCTTCGGAAGAAAGCTGAGAATTGTGATTGCTTGCAATGTGATTTTCTATTACATTTCGATTATTACATTTCACTGAGAATTGTAAAAACACGGTAACTACCTTTTCTTTCAATTTTTTAAATAGAAATAAATGAAAATCAAGTGGCGAATTTGGGTCGTGTTCGATGCTCGCTTGCTGGGAGATTCGCGAGTTCAGGTGTTCGAGAGTAATGTTGTGCTGTGAGATTCGCGAGTTCAGGTGTTCGAGAGTAGTGTTGTGCTGTGAGATTCGCGAGTTCAGGTTTTCGATGCTCGCTTGCTGTGAAAATCAAGTGGTTTTATAGTCGAATGATAAAGTGAATGAGAATAGTGAATGATAAAGAACTCAATCCAATGTTTTCATTTGAGAAAGAATTTATCCATCTGGGAATCATATTGAAAGGTTTGTTATTAATTATTATTATTATTTTGAAAGAAAAGAAATATCCTAGTTATTATGCTGGCTTGGTGTCAATTCATATCCCACAATCAACAAGTTATCAGGCTTATTGGTAGAATGGTAAACTGGCCTCAAAACAAAACCATTTCAAAGTTTTATCAATTATCTATCTGTTGATTCTGACTCTGGTAGAAAATATTTGAATTCATGTTATATATTTATTATAGTACCAACATCCCTAGGAGTTTATAAGGCCTAGTTAGATGGATCTTCATTGTTTCTTTCTTTCTAGTTTTATATATAGTTCCAATAAAACATATATTTGTCATTTGTTAGTTTTTGTGTACTGTGAAATTAACACTTTCAAACTTCATTATCGCAGAGAGTTCAAGATTCTAATCTTTTTGGAATTTAGCAGCAAGAGGAAGAGAATATCTGTAGTTGTTCGGGATGAATCTGGACAACTCTTTCTTCTTTGCATAGGTGCTGACAGGTATGGATTGTCTACTTTGTGGATCTTATTGAGAAGCAAATCATACATTCAACTAAGGTAACCAGAGACATGTATTGTTTGTAAACTGTTAATTTCCGTCTATTTTATTTGATCCAATACTATACTAAATAAACTTTCAAAAGATGGAAAAATGTATGAAATGGATACAGCATGGCACCTAGATGAATACGAGGAAGCCGATCTGCGTTCATTAGCACTTGCATATAAAAACTTGAAGAATCTGAGTATTCAGCTTGGAATGTTGAGTTTTTAAAGGCAAAGACTACTATAAGACTCAATAGAGAGGCTAATATTGAATGTGTTGCTGATATGATGGAAAATGATTTAATTCTTATAGGTGCAACAGCTGTTGAAGAAAAATACAGAAAGGATTGTGTCTGTCGTTTACACTTTTATTTTCAGCCATTAGCAATTTTATTTTATTGAAAATCAAATATTATTATTTGTAGGTGCCTCAATGCATAGATAAATTAGCTCAAGTTGGTCTTAAGATATGGGTTTTAACAGGCGACAAAATGGAAACTACGATCAATATAGGGTAAACTTATTTTGAATCCATATGCATGTGTATCATATTGCTATAGTTATGTAACTTGTTTTACTAATACAAGTTTTTATAAAAGGTTTGCATGCAGCTTACTTAGACAGGGCATGAGGCAAATTTGTTAATCTGCAATGAATAATGACCCAACAGTAGAAGACTCAAAGAAGGTATAATATTAAATAAGCACTTCCAGCAAACAAGCACTGCCCTATCGGAATCACTGATGACAATGTAGAAGAAATATAGGGAGACCGCTATATAAAGACAATTAGAGAAATGCAGAGAGTGGGTCAAACTTTAATAAATAGAATATCGTTGATATACAAATAAATGGTAGGAAATTTATTGCTTTTGAAAATTCAAACACAATACAATTACGGAGTAAGTTGGAAAACTCTCTTATGTTATCAACTGATGAGTCTTTGCCCAGTAACAAGATTTATTACACTTTTTATTAAATCCATCAATCTGAAGATGTGTCGGATATCTCAAATCTACTTAATGCTTGCCTAAACATTAACTATTACAAATATTTATTAACATTCTGTATTAATATTTTCTAGCAGTATGCCATAATTATAATAATTTATTTTGGGGCTTATATGCATATGTACAATGCACTTATTAATATATAATGTTGTATTGCAGTTCGAACTGCTGCAATATATATTATACCAGGATCAAGCGGGAGTTGGATCACAGCATCCATATAATTCAAGCGCCTTCAGTTCTTCGAGAAGAAGCATCAAAGATAATGCAATGGAAACCTACAATGGAAACTTACAATGTTAAATGTATTACTCTTCAAGGTAATCTATTACATAATGCAAGATAATCTTATCATCGTATGATAATTCTGTGCCACCTAATCATATCCAGTTAGTTTGACAGTAGCAGGATTGACACTATAATGCTATTTGCCACTACTGAGAAGTGTAAAAGAGCAAGTGACCTAGGTTACATAATAAAAACTAAATCTTACAAAGAACATTCTTTGGTTCATCATTAGCTTGCAGATGTGCTTGTTTCATAACTGGTAAAGTAATTCCTACAATCTACTGTCAGAGAATATGTTTTAATTTTTAACAATTATTAGACTACACAAAGATAATTTAAAACATGTGAAATAAACAAATCATACAATATAGAGCATTACCTTTATGTTGATCTGAAAAGCAGTGATAACGTTATTATCACCTGCAACCTACAATTAGCTGGTTGTATTTTTTTTCTAAATTACACCAGGTTTTCCAAGTAATGTTCTTTTTATAACCAGCTTTGATCTGAAAAGGAAGAGAACTTAATATTGACAAATGCTACTTCTAACCTTAAAATCCATGTCGCCTAATGTGTCTTTTGAACCAGTAATATCTGAAAGAATGAGTGGGGTTTTGTCTCCTTCAAATTATCTTGTATCCAAAACCATGCCCATTGCAATGCTAGCATCAACAGAGTGCTTTAACTCCAGCATAAAAAAGAGCTAAGCGACCTCCACAAACAGATGCCATGCCTCCAAGTAAATATATTTAGCGCTTCAATGGAAACCTTGAAGGTAATACAAATGCTTTCTAGTTCTAATTTGATACTTAGATCGTATGAAAACAAACCTATGATTTAAATTGACCTTGTTTATATCATTGTTTGCACCTGAAAAACATCACAATGTTTTTGTTGTAAAGCTTTTGAGTGTAATAAAATTATATGCAGCTCCAAGAATTAATTTTAAAATGTAATAAATTTACAATGTTGCATTTTACTTTCTTATAGACTACATTTTATATTTATCGACAAAGATAATTATCACATTTCCCTTAACAAATCATTAAAATCGAAATCATGACCGAAATCGAAATCATATCCCATATCTGTGAAAATCTAAAACACTTATATATTCATAATTTCCCAGTAATCTTTCGAGCAATCCGTTAATAATTTAACGTGATTAAAAGCAGTAGAAGCCTCCCTTATCTCCGATAATAAGCCTGGACGTAAAATCCCATTCTAAATAATTCTGCTTATTGTCCACTGTTTACTATTGCTAAGATGTAGCCTACTCCATCCCAACAAATTAATGAGAGACTTGTGGTTAATCCATGGGTCTAATCACAGTGAGGAATTTGCTATATCAGAAGAAATCTGCGCATATTTTATCTACTTTGTTCAGTACTAATACTGATAGATGATAAATTAGCAACAAAGTCATAACTATTGGCATGATTGTGCTATGTATAAGTCCTGCTCTTCCCGTAGTTGATAGTAGACCGCTATCCCATCCATTTAATTTAGTGCTAATTTTGTCCAGGAGAGGAACACAATGCAAGGCATGAATGTAATCAGAATTGAGAGGCACGCAAAGGTATTTAATATGTAACTTATGCTCTTCAACCTTTAAAATATTTTTAATCTCCGTTTTTCCAACCGCACCATAACTGAAAAAATTGTGAATTGGTTTGGTTAGTCTTTAGGCCTGCAGTTTTTTTTAATTTGTAAAACACTTCAATCATATAGTTAGCAACAGAGGTCAGGTGGCAAGTGGAGTGGTATAGTTGCTGTGAATTGATGAATGTGAATGAAATGCAGTTGGGTGACTTGACTGTAGAGAAGTGGTGGAGGAGGTATTGGGTGATGTTATGATCAGAGGATGTGACCAGGGAAGGAATTAAGTGGAGATTATGGGAAGGTATTGCGTTTGGATGCTGCTGAACTGGATTTAGTTGATGATGATGGTGGTAGCCTGGTAGGTTTTTGAGGTTAGTTGAAGTGGTTGTTGTTATGTTGAAGTCGGTTGTCAAGTGCAGTTTAGAAGCAGGTGACGAAAGAGGATGTATTGGCAATGGGAGTTGTATAGGGAGTGGTGGTAAGGAGTGTAGTTTTGTATAGGAAGCAGTTTTGATAGTGAGGATGGGTTGCCATGTGTTTGCACAAAAAATGGATAAACACCTCAAAGTTGTATGATTTAGTAGATCTTATGTTGTTCTTAGTGATTTGGATGATTTATGCAAATATATGAAAAGCAGACGGCTAAACTGTAAAAAGACACGCAGATTTATAGTGGTTCAGCCAGAATGTGCCTACGTCCACTTTATATGTTATTTCTCTTCTCTTGTTTTGATTACAAGTACAAAGCTTTGATACAAGTAAAAGAAAGTTGTTTGAAAGTTCTCTCCGTGCTTGAGCTCTCAAACTTGTCCTCCATTGTTGTACCCCTGCCCCTCTATTTATAGAGTGAGGCTGGGGACAGGGGTCTTGGATGTATATAGTTGCTGACGGGCCTGGGCTGATGTGATCTGTTCTGACAGAGCTGGCCCGGTATCACTCTGGGTCGGTATTGCTTGGAAGTGCAGTTTGGATCGGTAGTGCTTGGACCGGTGGTGGGATGGTGAGGTTGGTCCAGTGGTTGGTTCGGTGAGGTGTGTTGGGTTCGATCCGGTAGTACTTGGACCGGTGTTGAGTTGGTGCTTGGTTCGGCAGGGGATGGAGGTAGGTTGATTCGGTATATCTTCGTTCGGTGGTGAATGGATGGGACTTGGTCCAGTGGTGTTGGACCGGCAGGGCTTTGGAGGGTGTGTTGGTCCGGCATTGTTTTGGAGAGGTGTGTTGGTCCGGTTGTGCCTTTCTTTCTTTTGGCTCGGTAGGGGCGAAAACGCACCCAACATTTGCCCCCCAAAGTGAGGTATATGCTGGCATATAGTTTACTTTGTTTAAGCCTGGTCATCCTTGTTCGGTCCTGCGTGCCGAATGGATTGGTTCGGTGGCCTCTTCCTTGCCTATAAATATCGGAGCTATGCCACCGTTGTTTCCTTACCGTCTGAGATAGCCGAACCGACCGATTGCCGAATCAAAATTTCTACCCTTTGCCGAATCAGCTGTGTTAGCCGAACCAGGTGAGGCCCTTTTACTTCCGGATGAACTTTTATACTGCACTACCGAATGAGCTTTGGGTTTCTAAGCACCGAATGAATGGTGGAGTACGATTGCCAAATGTGTTCGCGAGTTGGAATGCCGAACGAACGTGTACTCTGGGTGCCGAATGAACTTGTACTCTGGGTTTTTTCATTTTTTTTATATCACGATCGAAATTCCGGACTACATGTACTTGCTTGTTTATATTCTCTGTTTTAACAACATGTTTTTCCGATGTTGTAGATAATGTCTCGCAAAGCAGAAACTCGATCAGATAAAAAGAAGTCCCAGGGCGAAGGAGAATCTTCCGCAGTGCCCCCTGCTCAGCCAGTACCGGAACGTCACGGATCTACCCCGAGATCATTAGTGGATGGGTACGGCCCTCAGGAGCTTCTGAACTCCCCGCCCGATTGTTTTCCCAGCTCCCTTAAGGAAGAGCAGCTTGATGTCATCTCCCGTTCCTTTGGAATTGATAGGGCGTGCATGCTGTTGCCAGGGAGAGAATTTATGCCATATGACCCTCCCGAAGGGTACTTTGCCTACAGCAGATACCACTGTATGTGTGGTGCCATCCCGCTTCTTAATGCTTGGGTACTCAGCTTTCTTACATATCTAAAGGTGGCCCCATTCCAGCTTCAACCCAACTCTTATACTATACTGGTGAGCCTCTTCGTCATCTTTCAGAGGAAGCATGGGCGTGCTCCTTCCAACCGGGAGATCCAGTATTTATATAATCTGAGGGGCTATAAGAAGGGGTCCCCATACATCAGCTTGGAGTCAGCTGTAACCTTTAAGCCGGTCTTGGACCTGTATTCTAAGTACAGCATGTTCAAGAAGGAGTGGTTCTTCGTCAAGGATGACTCTGTTTCTATTCGGCGTTTCACCTCTGGATGTAAGTCGATGCTTTATTTATAATTTCCATTCTGGTTGCGATGCTTCTTCTCATACGTTTTCAATTTTTGCTAGCGACAGGTGGCTTTGCGGTTATGGAGACTGATCGCCTGGTTCAGATGGCGGCTGAGATAGAAGCTATCCCCGGGAGAGATAGATCGGCTGCTTACCTGATCAGAAATGCGACCCTTCTGGAGTATGATTTGATCCTTCCACAGCAGTCAGTAGTCAAGCAGAGGGAAACGGCGGAGGAGAGGGCGGCTGCTCAAGCTAAGGGAGGTGTCACAGTAGAGAGTGGCAAGAGGAAACCTTTCTCAAAATCTCCAGTGGTCGGAGGTAAGAAGCGTAAGAAGTCGGATGGCCCTTCCCCAGCACTTGTCCACTTACTCCGGGGAAGGAAGATGTGGAGGAGGAGAGAGGTGAGGGTGGAGATGACTGGGAAGGTGGTGACGGTGGCGATGGCATCGGGGACTAGCTTCCTGGGCAAGCAGGCGAGATTCAGGAGTGGACGAATGATGCATTCCTCCAAGCTTTCGAGGGGCTGGACGGAGAACCGGCTTTGGTAGAGAAATCCGGGAAAGCTGACAAGGCCGGGACCGGTGCAAGCGAGCCTTCTCAGACTATTCCAGCCAAGGTGGCTCCGACGACTCAAGGTGAACTTTTGACTCCTGCAGGCTCCATTTATGATAGGGACTTAGGAATATTTTATGATCCGCTCCCATCTTGGAATGAAATCCAGGACTTATTGCAGTATCCTACTCCTCCCCATGGTTTGTATAACAAATGTGTTTCCTTTCTTCTTTTAACTTTTAATTTACCGCGTTTCTCGAATTATGGATCAATGTAAGCTTGTGACACTTGTTCTTCATATCAGGAGCAGGTAAAACGATCAAGGCCTCAGATCTTCGGCACAGGCTTGAATAATACAAGCTCTCCAAAGCTTCCGCCAAGCCGAAGCCTTCGACCCACCGTTCCGGGGATGTAGTCGGCTACCGTCCTCTTCTCGGGGTTATTGAAGAGGGTATTCAAAAGAGAAGGAGGAGTCATCCCTTATCTGAATCCTCACTTGGTCCTCAGCCCCCAGTTCAGCCTCTTCATGATATTACGGAGGAGGATACTGAGTTCGCACTCTCTCTGCACCCGTCTAAAAATCCTACCGTTACTCAGATTGATCGTCCTGGCTTGGCTCGTAATCCATTTGCGGGTCATCCTGATCTGGATCCAAGTTCCCATGATATTACCTTTAACGAGGTTACCGGTGAGCACCTTCTTCCCCGCAATCCCATGGTACGGGTGCTTGATGAGGCTAAGTCCTTAGACCTCGATTTACTTACTACTCGGATAGTTACCATGGGAGACGAGGCCAAGGCTAATATTGATCGGGTGGTGGAGGAGACTAGGAAGCTGATGGGGCATCATGCCCGGCTGGTTAAGGCTGGAGAGGAGATTGGGAGTGCCAACATCCGACTACGATTGATGGTTTCGGATCAGGCCAAACAGCTGGCTGATCAGGCCATTCAGATTTCTCAGCATGAGGCTGCCTCCGGGCGGTTGAGGAAGACTATGGAGGAGGCTAGTAAGGCGGAATTGCGGAAGATGGAGGCTGCCTGCAAGGAGCAGATAAATATGGCCATCTCAACAGTGGATGAGGTTCGGAGGGCGGATCTTGAGCAGGTAGAGGAGCTGTCGGGGAAGCTTGAAGCCGCAGAGCTTGACCAGGTCAGGCTAAAGGAGGAGATGGAGGCGATGAGGAGGTCCCTTCAAGCTGACTGCTCGTGATACCGACTGGAGAGGGATGCTGCCATTGTAAGGCTATCGGTCTCTGAGGCTCGTATGAGGGAGTTTGAGGAGAATGAGGGGATGATGGATGATATGCTGCAGGATATGTACTTTCGCACTTGGAAGCAGGGCAGCTTATCTTGGATGGATGACTACCCTCGGGTTATGGCTAGGATTTACCTCAGGGCTCTAGAGGAGGCCAAGGCTGAGGCGGATAAGGAGGGTGGAGCGGCCTTTAGGATGGATGTGGTCACCGCTCAGTTTACCAAGGAGGAGGAGACAGCGGTGAAAGAGGGGATGGGGTTGTTCGTGGTTGAGGAGGCAGGTGTGGAAGTAGGGGATGACGACCAAGACGATCAAGGGGAAGTTGCTGTTAACCTCTTCTTCATTAGTTTCTTCTTTTGTTAACTTTGTTGCTTATCACTAATGATTTCCTTTTCTGACCGGACAGGTGGGCAACAGGACAAGGAAAAGACTCCAACGCAGTCGGCTCCCTGATTAGACCTGGAAAATTCTTTTTTGTGGACTTGACATGGCTGTATATGTTAGTCTTAAAACAGTAAAGTAACTTTTAGGTTGTAATTATTGCTACTTGTAATAAATAGCTCTATTCTTGATGTGTAATTCTTTAACTTAAGCTGATTTTGTCGTCTTTTGAATGTTTTCGCTATTTTGACATGTTGCATAAGAAATATAGCTATGCATATTCTTAAATTGTGTTTGATGTCAGGTTCTTGTTTAAAACATAATTTCATGACTTGCAGTGTTAGCGTGAGGTGTGAACATATTACAGGCATATATGAAAGAAGGAAATACCGCCCTTTATATTTTGCTTGTAGATGGCAGCTTTGAATATCCTGTGTGACCGAGTAAGGGATGCGGTCCAGTGTCCTGCTGTGAGTATCCGCTTCTATTAGTGAGTGTCTCCTGTTTTGTGTCCTGCACTTCAGGGATTGTTACAGAGGATAGGAGAAAAGTTTCTTAAGTAAAATTGAAATATGTGAAATAGTAAAACTTCCAATCACGGAAGGCCTTTGATGTGCTTAAGTTCATGGCAAACGGGCTTTGTAGTCACTTTCCCTAGCTGTGGGTCTTGGAGACATTTGTCACCCATCTTACGCCTCCGCGGGGAGTTAATTCTTTTTTACCACAGTCGCACTTAAGACACATCGGAGCCGAGATCGCGCACAGTAACTACCAGGGCCATTATGACCCGTAATCGTGGGTATTATTCGATTTACTGTGGCCGGCTAGCGTGGGTGCCGATCGTCAACCGTGAACTGCCCCTGGCTGGCCACACCTTATGTTGGGGCTTATAATCGGTTCACAGTTGCCGGCAAGCCGAATGGCATAATGAGCTGCCTCGGCTATAGTCGGCCTTCTCGGTGGCTTATAATCGGCTCATTACAGTTGGCTTTAAAGGCCGTCGCGAGTAATGAGTTAACCCGCAGCAGAGGGATGCTAGGGCAAAAGTGTCTCATTGGCGAGGGCATAGATTCGCATAGTACCTGTTAGGTCTTATCCAGGTGAAATTGCGCTGTGGATTGCTTCGGGTGGAAATGCTATACGCATAAGATTTTGTTCAACAGAAAAGGATAAAGTTAACAAACAGCCAAGATATAAAGGAACAAGTTAAAAAAGAGACAAGGTTTTTTAAAGTGGTTCGACACGAAAAGGCCTACGTCCACTGATTCTCTTTGTTAATTCACTTCATATGGGCAGTACAAGTTAAGAAAAGTATCGACGGAGGTGTTGGATGTTCCATGCCCTCTGGAACACCTCCCCGTCCACTGTTGACAAAATATAAGCTCCATTGCGGAGATCTTTATGAATTACATATGGTCCATCCCAGATTGGATCTAGTGCTCCGGGACGAGGGAAGATTCGCTTGAGGACAAGATCTCCTTCTTGTAAGGTACGATGCTTGACTTTGGAGTTGTATTGTGCTGCCACTTTTTGTTTGTGGGCTGCTGCTTTAAGGACTGCATCATTTCTTCTCTCCTCAACTAGATCCAAAGACATGTGAAGGAGTTCTTCGTTCTCTTCTGGGTTATAGTGGATCCTACGGTGGGAAGGCACAATGGTTTCAACTGGGAGCATAGCCTCCGATCCGTATGCCAAAGAGAAAGGAGTGTGCCCCGTTGATGTTCTGAAAGATGTGCGATAGGCCCATAGTGCCGTAGGAAGTTCATCCACCCAAGCGCCCTTTGACTTTTCGAGCTTCTTTTTGATTAGAGTTTTCAGAATTTTGTTGACGGCTTCGACTTGTCCGTTTGCCTGGGGATACGCTACGGATGAGAAGCTTTTGTGAATTCCGTGCTCTTGGCACCAGTTGGCGAATTCCTCGCTGTCAAACTGAAGTCCATTGTCTGATATGATTTTGAGTGGGACTCCGTACCTGCACAGAACATTTTTGATCAAGAAGTTAATAGCTTTTACTGAAGATACTTTATTCAGAGGTTCCGCTTCCACCCATTTGGTGAAATAGTCGACTGCCACTATAGCATATTTGGCCCCGCCTCGGCCCATTGGTAGCTCGCCGATTAAGTCAATTCCCCATATTGCGAAGGGCCAAGGGCTGGTCATTTGAGTAATCTCAGTAGTTGGTAGCCGCGGAATCTTAGCGAACTTCTGACATCTGTCACACTTTTTGATGAAATCCAAGGCGTCCTTGCTTAAGGTGGGCCAGAAATATCCATATCGGAGTATCTTTTTTGCTAATGTTTGCCCTCCGGTGTGATCTCCGCAGCTTCCCTAATGGATGTTGAATAAGATTTCCTTGGCTTCCCTTCCAGCGACACACCTTAATAACGGGTTAGAGAATCCGCGTCGATAGAGGATGTCTTCTTGTATTGTGTAGCGGGATGCTTTCCTCAAGATTTTCTTGACTTCGTTACGCTCGTTGGGTAGCGTGCCGCTTTGTAGGTAGTCTCGGATGGGAGTCATCCAAGTTGCTTCCTCGGTTGCAGCTATCAGATTCACTTTCTCAAAACTTGGGGCCAGTTGCTTTGAGATGGTTACTGCCCCGAAGATGGCGATGTCTCTTACACTTGCTTGCTTCGCCAATTCGTCGGCCTCTTGGTTCTCTTCCCGAGGGATGTGTTTGACTAAGTAGTGGTCCAATCGGCTGAGAAGTAACTTGGTCTTCTTTAAATATGCTATGAGTCGTTCTTCTCGAGCTTGGAATTCTCCTAGTATTTGATTAACAATAAGTTGAGAATCGCTGTGAAGACACAAAGAATTGGCTCCGATTTCTATGGCAAGTTCTAGTCCGGCTATTACTGCTTCATATTCTGCATCGTTGTTGGTGGCAGCAAACTCCAACCTTATAGCATAGTGCAGTTTGTTTCCCCTGGGAGTGATTATTACCACACCTGCCCCCGAGCCTTGTTCGTTCGATGCACCATCAACAAAGAGATTCCACTTGATATCTTCTGCTATTTCCAATTGCTCCTTATCTTCGTTGGTAGTGAATTATGAAATGAAATCAGCCATAGCTTGTCCCTTGATGGCGGTGCGAGGGTGATAGGTGATATCATACTGACTTAGTTCAATGCACCATTTAAGTAGTTGCCCAGAAGTGTCGAGACGATGGAGTACCTGCCTCAGTGGTTGATCGGTCAGAACTTTGATGGAATGGGACTGGAAGTAGTGACGCAGTTTCCGTGATGTGATTAGTAAACAGTACGCTAGCTTCTCAAGTTTAGGATATCTGACTTCTGCCCACGTAAACCTCTTGCTGACGAAGTAAACTGGCCGTTGCGTGTGGTTGTGTTCCCATACCAAGGCAGCGCTTAGGGCGTGAGATGACACAACAAGGTATAGGTATAATTCTTCGCCTTCGCTTGGAGTCGAGAGTACTGGTGGTTTCTGGAGGTGTTCGATTAAGTTAAGGAAAGAGGTTAAGCATTCGGTAGTCCATTCGAACTTTCCTTTGTCTTTCTTTAGAGCTTCGAAAAAGGGGACGCACTTGTCCGTTGCCCTGGAGATGAATCGGCTTAGGGCGGCCACTTTTCCATTCAGGCTTTGCATTTCCTTTCGAGTGGAAGGTATCTTGATATCCCTTAGCGCTCGGACTTGTTCAGGGTTTGCTTCAATTCCCCTGGCATGGACGATGAATCCTAAGAACTTTCCTGATGATACTTCGAAGGAGCATTTTAGAGGATTCAACTTCATTCCATACTGGCGAAGTACTTGAAACATCTCGCCTAGGTGGCTTACGTGATCATCGGCTTTCCTTGATTTTACCAGCATGTCATCCACGTATACTTCCATAGTTTGTCCTATTAGCCCTGCAAACATCTTGTTGACGAGGCGCTGGTAGGTGGCTCCTGCATTTTGAAGTCCGAAAGGCATTACCTTATAGCAGTATAAACCCCGGTCGGTGATGAAACTAGTGTGGTCTTGGTCGGGAGCATGCATGGGAATTTGGTTATATCCTGAGTATGCGTCCATAAAAGATAAGAGCTCGTGCTCGGCTGTGCTGTCTACCAGTTGGTCGATTCGGGGAAGTGGGAAGCAATCCTTTGGGCAGGCGTCGTTTAGGTTGGAAAAGTCAATGCATGTTCGCCACTTCCCATTAGCCTTCTTTACCAGCACCGGGTTAGCGATCCATTCCGGGTAGATGGCTTCTCTTATGAAGTCGTTGGCGAGTAGATTCTTTACTTCTTCATCGAGGGCTGCCGATCGCTCTGCCCCCATACTTCTCTTTCTTTGTTTTATGGGCGCCTTGGTAGGATCAATGTTGAGTACGTGACATGCTACGTCGGGGGAGACTCCGGTCATGTCAGCGTGTGACCATGCGAATACATCCAAGTTGTGGCGGAGAAAATCGATGAGTTGTTCCTTCAATTCTGCTTTTAGTTGGGACCCAATTTTCAATAGTCTACTTGAGTCGTGTTTGTCTACAGATATAAACTCCATAGCCTCTGCAGGCTCGGCGGTGGCCTCCTCCTCTCTGTCCCTGGGGTCTAATTCATTGAAAGGGTCACTGGTATATCGAAGAGGAGGGGCTATCTTTAGTTGCTATGCTTCTAGACTTTTCGTGCAGAGGGCAACCTCTACACCCTTCCCTTTATCCTTCCTGTGGTTGTTGCGAAGTTCAGTCACATAGCAGTCTCGAGCAACGTCTTGGTCTCCTTCTACTTCCCCTACTCCATTGTCCGTTGGAAATTTCATCTTTAGGCACCATAGGGCTAGGACAATTTGGAAGTCAGACAGGGATGGCCTTCCTAAGAAGGCGTTGTAGGCCGAATGCTTCTCTATCAGCACAAACGTTTTTTTTCGTACAGCGGAGCGAGGATGGCTTCCAATCTCAACAAAGAGGTCTAGTTGCCCGAGGGGCATCTTCGCATCTCCAGTGAAACCGTGTAGTGGTTTATCGCAGGGAGATACATCCTTCATTGATAATTTCATTTTGTCGAATGCATGTTTGAACAGGATGTTCACTGAGCTTCCAATGTCTACTAAGATTCGGTAAACTTCGGTGGGACCGAGCCGGGCAGAGATAACCATGGGATCCATGTGAGGGTACTGCCTTCCTTTCAGGTCACGCTTACCGAATGTGATGTCATCACTTTCTTTCCGTTTCGAGTGGCGTTCTTCTATAACCGAATTGACACAGTCTTTACTGTCTCTAAGCGACTTTCCATATCTTTCCATCTCTTTCCAGCTCTTGTCTGCGATGTGCGGTCCTCCTGAGATGGTATGGACCACTATCTTTTCTTGACTAGAGCCGCTAGCGTTGCGGTTTCCTCTGCCGGTCTCCGGTGAGGGTAGCCTTGGGTTTTCATTGGCAGGAGCTGGAGTCCTGTCCTGACTTTTTACATAGCATTCCAGCTTCTTCCTCCTGATGTGTTCCTCAATCAGATCCCGGAGATGATGGCATTCATTGGTATCATGCCCATGAGATTCGTGGAAGCGGCAGAATTTTCCAAACTTCTGCGCGTTATCAGATTCCTTCTTGTATGGTGGGCGTTTGTATCTAACTTCGCCTTGGGTGGCAAGGAAGATATTTTCGACAGTCTCGTTCAAAGGAGTGTAAGTGTCGAATCTCGGTCCAGGCCGATATAGGCGCTTTTCTCCCTTCTTGCCCCCAGCATTGTCTCTGGAATCATTTCTTCGAACGTCCCTTGCCACAGCAGGGGCGTTGCTGTGAGTTGCCTTATTTTGCTGTCCTGACTGCCCCTCAATGGCAGCATCCTCAAGCCTCATGTATTTCCCAGCCTCATGGAAGAAATCGGGTAAAGTAGCTGGTTTTTCTTTTGTCAACCTTCAGGCGAATTTAGTGTCCGGATGTACACCACTACAGAGGGCCATTAGGATAAGCTTCTCATCGGCATCTTGGACTGCGGCTGCTGCGGCATTGAACCGGGTTAGGTATTGCTGCACTTTCTCTCCGGGTTTCTGTTTGACACTGGATAAGGAATAAGCGTCCTTAGGTTGTTCCACATGGATGCGGAATTGACTGATAAACTTTTCTTTCAACATTTCCCACGAGCTGATGGATCCCTGGGGTAGATGACAGAACCAGGAGGTAGCGAGATCTTCTAAGAAGAGTGGAAAGCATTTGCACAGTACTCCCTCTGTCGCTCCATTCATGAGCATATGTTGTGTGTACCTCTGTAAGTGTACAACGGGGTCGGAGGTTCCTTTGTACGGTTCCATTGTTGGCATCTTCCATTCTCGGGGGGTGATAGCAATTTCGATGTTGCGGGCGAAGGGGCTGGTTACCCTAGCGCCTATCCGTCGATCTCTTTGCTCCCGTTGGACGCACTCTCTGAATAAGCGTGCCATCCTTTCATCAGAATTTGGAGCAGATAGAAACGAATTTGGCTCTATTCTGTGGGATTGATCCCGTCCAGATGATCCGTAAGGATGGTATCGTCTATCATTCCTCATATTTTCCGGTGGCTGCCTTTGGTCTTCTGGGAGCATGCTAGGGTCAGCCATAGTTGGCCCTTGCCTTGATCTTCCCCTGCTGGGTTCTGATCTAAGCACTTCCTCGGGTCCAACTTCGGGCTGGACTCTAGCTCGGCCCCGGTCACTGGCGTTTCTGTGGTTAGGCAGTATGACAGGCTCAGCTACAGTTGACCTCCGCCCTGTACCTCCCCCATGGGGTTCGGTTCCAAGCGTTTCTTCAGGCCTAACTTCGGGCTGTGCTCGATCTCGACTCCTACCATGGCTGCTTCTGCCGTTAGCTCCTTCGAAGAAGGAAGATCTTTGTTGTCTCCGAGACCCTCCAGACTGGGACTCGCCCCATGATTTAGTGTTGCGGTTGGACTCTTCAGCATCCCTTAAGCGTGACATGAGATGGTCCACCAAGGCTTCCTGCTGGGACGTGAAGCGATTAGTTACTTCAACCACAACCCTGTCTAGATCTGC
Organism: Allium fistulosum; assembly: GCA_030737815.1. Lineage (NCBI taxonomy): Eukaryota > Viridiplantae > Streptophyta > Magnoliopsida > Asparagales > Amaryllidaceae > Allium > Allium fistulosum. The sequence goes on along the minus strand of CM060901.1, from coordinate 1,337,922,932 downwards.
CGTAGTAATTGCTGCGGGCTGTTCTACGGTAGGAGTGGTCGGATTAGCCAGTCTTTCATTCGGTACTGCCGCTAGAGGAGGACGATTTACTTGATCCTTGACCGCTGGATCTGGAAGACTGCTGGAAGCGATGTTTTTTCCTTTGTTAACATCTTTTTTCTGCTTGGAAGCATGTTTTCCGAACGGTGGATGATGCTGTTAGGAAAAATGTTTAAGTGGATGAAGCTGAAGCTTCGAGTCTTCAACCTTCTCAGTGAAAGCATCAAAAATGTTTGCACAAAAAATGGACAAACACCTCAAAGTTGTATTATTTGGTAGATCTTATGTTGTTCTTAGTGATTTGGGTGATTTATGCAAATATATGAAAAGCAGGGGGATAAACTGTAAAAAGACACGCAGATTTATAGTGGTTCAGCCAGAATGTGCCTACGTCCACTTTATATGTTATTTCTCTTCTCTTGTTTTGATTACAAGTACAAAGCTTTGATACAAGTAAAAGAAAGTTGTTTGAAAGTTCTCTCCGTGCTTGAGCTCTCAAACTTATCCCCCATTGTTGTACACTGCCCCTCTATTTATAGAGTGAGGCTGGGGACAGGGGTCTTGGATGTATATAGTTGCTGGCAGGCCTGGGCTGATGTGATCTGTTCTGACAGAGTTGGCCCGGTATCACTCTGGGTCGGTATTGCTTGGAAGTGCAGTTTGGATCGGTTGTGCTTGGACCGGTGGTGGGATGGTGAGGTTGGTCCGGTGGTTGGTTCGGTGAGGTGTGTTGGGTTCGATCCGGTAATACTTGGACCGGTGTTGAGTTGGTGCTTGGTTCGGTAGGGGATGGAGGTAGGTTGATTCGGTAGATCTTCGTTCGGTGGTGAATGGATGGGACTTGGTTCGGTGGTGTTGGACCGGCAGGGCTTTGGAGGGTGTGTTGGTCCGGCATTGTTTTGGAGAGGTGTGTTGGTCCGGTTGTGCCTTCCTTTCTTTTGGCTCGGTAGGGGCGAAAACGCACCCAACACCATGGTTCTGGTTGCGTGTTGAAATGGTGAGATGATGGTTGCTTTGTGTAGTGGAATAAAGTGATGCAGAGCGATGGGTTGTTGTATTAGTTGTTTTGGTTGAGTGTGCAGTGGGGATTGGGAGGGAGCAATATGTTGTTTTGGTGACTGCTGCAGTGATGGTATTGCTGCGTTTGGATGGTTGAAGTGCCGTAGGGAATTAAGTTGAAGGGGAACGAACAGTGGTTTATGCTGTGACCAGGGAAGGACACTACAACAAAAACTTACTTCAATTGCATTTGCTCTCAGCGTTTTAACATTAAACGTAGTAAAACTTATTTCATTCAGAGAATAATTTGCGTTCAAACGCTGAGAATACTTTTATGTTTCAGTGTCTATCATCTTCTGCCTCTCTCATTATACTTTTACCAAAAATTTCAGTTTCCCTCTTCTATCAAAACTACCGCTCCCTCATCTCTCCTTCATTTATTATCCTCCACCAACAGTTTCCTTCAAATTTCGCCTGTCCTTCGATTTTCCTCTAGTGGAGTTGATAGTCACTGTCATCCTACTTATATGTTCATACTTCAGGTAGCCTAATTACCTTTTTTTTATCTTTATTCAATTCATCAATTTTTAGGTTTATTATGTTTTTTGATTTCGATTTACATATTCCAAATACTCTGATTTATGGATTGCCCTAAGTCGAACTTTGTTCGATCATTAATTGTCGGAACGACTTTCTAAAAACTCGATGAAGTCAAGCTGCTAATAAAGTTCAATTGCTATAGGTAACTTTTGGTTCTTCAGTAGATGAATAAAACACTTTTATTTGATTTATTACTAGGCATGTTTATTTTTACAAAACAATGCTTATCGACTCATCTCATTACTAGTTCAAAAGCTTGTTAATAGTTTGTTTTTTAGTGAGACTCCTTGTACTGATTTCGTTTTAGTTTTTTCCTTTGAATATGGTTTGTTTTCAATTATTTTGCTCCATTGTACTGATTTTTTTCACATGCCATGAATATTCAATGAGTTCTTAGACATATTGAGTGTGTAAGTGCATTCAGTGCATTGCTTGTTTAGAAAATAATCTTCAGTGGATTTTTATCCCATTGGAGTACACTTGTGACTGTCAAAGTTTGTTCCATTCTCTTGTAGTATAATTTTTAATTAATTAATTCCTAAGACAAATCTCTTACGAATGTTGTTTCGGAGGACATAATATGCAAGTATTAGGTTTATACATGTGATACTGTAATATTTCCATGTATGGCTTAGGAGTCAAAATAGTATGTAATGATTCTATACTCGATAATGGTTTTAGAAAAGACATAACTTTGTACGACTAACCGACTAGGAATGAAGTTGTTGATGATTTTGAACATCTAATCATACTATGTTTGTAGATTGTTCAATAATTTTTTTTTGATAACAGTTACTACTAGAACACATCCATGTATCATTGTAGATTATTGAATGTCAAAAAGGTATTCCTTATTGCTTATTTTTATATTTCAACCAAAGTAAGCTAGTTTGTATGATGGTTTATACTAACATCTTGTAAGCTAAGGTGCACTTGCATAAGTTATACTAAGCTAATTTAGCGAGATCATTATTATCTCATAGAGTTACTCTAAGGTGCACTTGCATAAGCTTTTGAATCATTGTTTAGCATCTGAGGATAAGGCTAAATAGTTTGTTGATGATACTATACACAATTTTTTTATTATAATAAATTTTCCATGGCATGATCTTGTACTTAATTTGAAATCCTACCATAATATTTATTATGAATTTAGACAGAAACGATGTTATGTAATATTTTAGTTATATTGTACCGACAACTTTTACTTTCGGTCATTGGATATTGTGATAAAATGGTTTAATATTAAAAGGTAAAAATCCTTCTTTTTATAGTAATTCACTTGATGAGGCTATCCTTGATTTTCTTTCAATTGCCAGACATATGAATAATGCCTATGATTATCATTTGTACTTGTTATTATAGTGAAGGTTAATCTTTGCCGTATTTACTTGTTATTATAGTGGCGGTCTTTTATTTCATTTTATTTGAGATATTTTGGACTAAAGTTTAAAATCATGTTATCCTATATAATAAAACCCAACTCTCATGAACTGTGCAGTACTAACAAAAAGAGATTTCTAAGATATTGGGATGAACTCTTAGGCATAGACGAAGGTAATGGCATCCCCTTTCATCAGGTATTATATTTTTACTTTGACTTCATAATATGACATGCATAAATCATTTTAGGTGCTCTAAGAATTTTCTGAATCAAAATATAAATTCTAGAGGTAACAATACATTCATGTATCAACTCTACGGATTAGCTGGAAAGCCCATCTTATGCAACATGGAATAGCTTTCATTCAATATGATGGATTACTTTTCATCTAGTTCTATAATGCTCACGGGATAATTTAAACCATTGAACCATATATACGAGCCATAAACTATCTTTATTTCATAAGGGCTCATTTCTTGACATGAAAAACTAATATATCACCAAGTATAGTTTAGTTTGAGATTAAGTAGCAAACTTTTATAAGTTTTTTGTGTCAAAGTTGTTTAAAAGTTGAAGCGACGTTGGATTCTTTGACGGTGTAAACAATGAAACAAGAAGTTATGGAAGTAAAATTAAGAAGACATCCTGGATCATCAAACAAGAACCTGCTTTATAGGACGTGGAAGCTTGAACCATAAAATGCAATCATGCTTACTACATGTTTAGAAAAACCATAGAAAAATACAATCCTGGACCATCTAAATTATCTATAATACAATCATTTAACAAGCGATACAAGTATGATTTATTCAATCTTATTCTTATATCTACTGTTGTAACTTACTTCAAACATGTTTGTCGGATACTCTCTTGGATACTCAAATGTATTTGCTTATTATTTATATAATTATATTCCTGATGATTAGTCTATTGCATCATTCAAAAGCCCAAAAATAATCAAAGTCCATTTTCACAGTTTAGTATCTTATGTTAGACACATTTATACAAAAAGTTAAGAAATTTTTTGCTGCATATTATGTAGGATCGAGGTGCCCTTTTTACATACTTGATGAAGGGTATGAAATGATATGAACTTCTTTCAATGACAAAGCCCGATTCACATTTATAATTGCATAAAAAATTGTATATAATTCCCTTATAATTATCGACGGTGAACTAAAGTTGTAGTTTGGCTTCACATTTAGGTATGAAATGATAAGCAGGAGTGTGGTATACTTATTATTATCATCGATGGTAAAGCAAATGAGTACTGAATTGCTTGGTTGTAGTTCAGCTTCATTGTAGTTCGGCTTCGCAACTAGGTCGATATTAGTTGAATTTTCTTCTGATATGTTTTAAAGTAATATGCTTTTTAACCAACATGTTGACCTGTATTTAGATGTGGAAAGTAATTCTTGTTCTTACCAACAAGTCTCATTTCTCATGTTTATATAAAAACAAACAAATAGTTTTTAGGTATTAGTTAGTCTGATCACACAAGTATCAGTCAGTTATGCTAATTGTACTGAGGATCCTGGACTATTGTTGAAGCTTCCAAGTAGCAGCAGTTCTGACTATAGACTATCCAGTCTTCTGAGTTTGGATTTTGATAAGATGTGCAATGCTGTGTTGTCTGAGGAGACTTATTCAAGCTTGTTGATTAAGCATGCACATTAAATTCAAAATTCTGAATAATGAACAGAATAATACCCTTAATTTTACATTAGTAATTAATATTTTGATCGATTAGGTGCTAGTTATCTGCTTTTATTGTTTTTTTTGTTCTTTATAAAATAATATAGAAAACAAAATTGCCTTTAATTAAGAGCCATGTTGCATGATTTCAGCACCATAAGTCAATTAAGATTCTTGATGATCAAGATCACATCCGTACCCCAGGATTCTTTTATGGACCTATATGAGGTCCACATAACTACTATTAGGAGTCTATGCATGCTCTATTGGTAACGGCTTTGTAGAAGTTTCAAACCATCATGTTTTTTATATTAGTAACACTGATTTGAAAGTTTCTTAACCAAGATTAAAACCTTGATGCAGGTAAAAGTAGAAATTGTTCTATTTCAAAAATTCGGAATACAGATGAGTAACCGTTACTTTGAATATAGAAAGCCTACTCAAGGTATTGTTTTGTAATCTATAGTGTAATGACTTCAGATGCAACATTAATTTTAAGTTTAAACTGGTACTGTAGTAATTTAGGTCAAATAGGTGGTGTAGATGTCATTGATCATATTAATTGTTGGAGTTCAAATCTTCGAAAAGTCTAATAAGAATATATATTAAAACAATTGAATAAGGGGTGCTTTGTTCTCAACCGTTTTAAACAGGGCAGATTTTTCTTCTTCTGTTTTCGTCTTTTGAAAAGTTGCTTCTTATTTGGGGTAGGTGAAAAGAACAAAATATTCCCCAATCATAGATTCATATGACAGAGTAATTACGTCCAGATGTATATAATCAAATAAAGCTAACAAATATAGATTATATTTCCAAAATATTCCTTCTATTATTTGGTTTTCAGTCTAAAAATATTTTCAGTTTCTTTTGATTTGCTGCAGGTAATGTTAGGAAATTAAAGGAGCTACTATCCAAAAAAGAAAATCACACTTGTGCAGATTGTGGTGCATCGGATCCAAAATGGGCGCAAGTCCTAGAATTTTACGTATATTTTCGGCATTTAGAGACTTTTCCTTTGTTTTCATAGTCAGAAAATTCATTCATATGTACCACCAATACATAAGAGAAACCCTGGCACTGGAATAGTATTTAGGAGTAAATGCTTGTTACCTTAATTTTACAGGTCGGCAAATATTGGGGTGTTCATATGCCTTAATTGTTGTGGTGTCCACACCAGTCTTGGTGCCCATGTATCAAAGGTATCATCATAATATAACAACAATGCAATTCACATTTAATATGTTTTGAACCTTCTCAATTCTCATTTGCAATATTTTTACCCTCTCATAAAATGCAATACCTTGACTTTTACAACATTTTATCACACCTGATGCTACTTACTTGATTCATTGCATTGCTAAAGATATCTCCAATTACTAGTTTGATTCTGAACTTGGCTGGAAAATATCAGGTTTTATCGGTAACACTAGACAAATAGTCCGATGAGGAAGTTGAATCCATGATCGAAGTTAGGGGGAGTTTATGTGCAAACAAGATTTATGAGGCTTATATTCCTAAGGGAGTTTCAAAACCTAAACCAGATTCAAGTAACGAGGAAAGAACCAAATTTATCAGGTAAACATATCGACTTTCCATTTAAATCGTTATTAAGAGCTTACTTTTTAAGCCAAACATTACAAGAAAACAACTCAGTAACAGCAATTATTATCGGCGTTTTTTAGGTGAGTGCTGTATGAAATACCTCGGAAGAAAACATTCATTATACGAACGCTATTTTATTATTGCCGCTAAAAATTTAGAAAGGCGGGTTAACTCTATAAGCTGCCTCTTATTTTCACTTCACAGTCAGCTCTTCCACCAAAATTAAAGAACCCTAAAATTTCTTTTCTTCTTCTCTAACCTAAATTTCCGATTCAGTCAGAGCTCCATCGTCGAATCCAATATTATTAGTTACACAATAATATATAGGGCAGTCTTGAATCAATGGAGGTGGAATTTAGTAGTTGATAAACATATTTACCAATATTATTTCTTATTTTTTCTATGAATATTTTCTTTTTGCAATGGATGTATGGGTAAGAATTAAATAATAGGTTTAGTATATCTTTTTCCCAAGAGAATATTAATAACAAGATCAAAATTCTTTTTAATGTGCAGACTAATAATAAGATTAATAATGGACCATCAAAGATCATTCTTTAGTCAGCTTGTGAATTTTCCTTTACGTGCTTGTAACATAAGTTTAATCTATACAAACATCTTAATTCTTTGACACTCATTCTAGAGAATAATTTAATGCTAAGCATTAACGAACTATACTCATTTTTTATGATATGAGGTGAGTATTATGTTTGGAAATTTCTACAAATGGTGGTTTTCCTACAATAGACAAGAGGCAATTTTTTTTTTTGAGAAGGCCTAAAAACATTAGGTGTGAGTATGCCTTTCACTGTTACTTTTTGTTTTACAATGCCCACATTGAATTACTCCACGCCTAAAATATAACATATTCTTATATCATATGCAATACAATAGTGAATTCATATCCTTCATCATCTTCAACTAACCGTTTTTGTATATATTTGCCCACCTGCATGCGTATGTCTGTGTATTATAAGCATATGCCTAGGAGTTTGTAGCTTTTAAATTGTCTGTCTATATATTAGGTAAGAAAGAAGTTGTTCATTCTGAGAAAGCACCTGCAACATTGGGACATTATTCTCGGGTTATCAAGGCTAACAAGCAATGATATGCTTTTTGTATCTAGTTTTCCTAGCGTTATTCCTGAGGTACTTTCTTGCTCAATTTCACTTTTTTATTCTTTCCCATACCGGTCGGTACTTTTGGTTATATGAAATGCTATGCATAGATAGGAAATTTTATTTTAGAGATTATGAAGGATCAAACTGAGTAGGTAACTGAAGATGCCAATAATATATATTTAGCAAAGTCTCGTGTGTTGGTTCTACCATGCATATTTAAGAAAAGGTACTAAATAACTGATTTAAAATTTATGATTTGTATCTGTTGACTCTCTTATTATAAGATAAAATATTGGACCATCATTGTCAAATGCAAAATCTCTTTTTGGGTATTGCGCCTTGCTATTGGCATAATCAAAATTTTATAGAGAATAAAGTTTGTTTAAATGAGTGCAATTATAGTCATAGCTGTGAAACACTCAAAATTGAGCTTTCTAAACAAAGTATAAAAAGTTTCTTCTATATAGTCTCAGATGGTCATAAAACGTATACTTTTAAAGCATAAATTATATAAAAAAGCTTGGAAGGTGTACACTAAAATTTCATGTATTTGTTTAAGCTGAAGTAGGAGGAATTCGTATTTATTTAAGGGTTTTCCACACTTCAAATAGACATTCTAATGGAGATGCTCTAACAGTAGGCATTATTCCACTGTATTTTGAAAGATTAGAAATAATCAAGAGCATAGTTGCGTAAAAATTCCTTCAGACAACAATACATGATTTAGCACAATATTAATAGCAAAATTTAACTACCAGTATTATATGGACCTAAAAATTAATTTATGTTGTATCTCATATTGTTATATCACTACTCATGAAAATGGTATGGACTTGATATTTAATCAACTTCCTAAAACAAAAATATGCACCCAAGATTAGATGATGGTGGGATCAAGTATATCTAATTTTCTAATTTTGGTAGCTTTGGGTGCATGAACTGTGATAATATATCACTGGATGAATATTATGCATTTAACGATAGTAATTTATTTGTATTTTTTGGAAGATTTATTAATAAAATATAGATGACAATGGCAAGAGGAATGATAATATATAAATATCAGTCGGTTACTGGTCATTCCTGAAATGCTTGTTTTCAAATCAAGTGAATCCAACTAAATAATATTGTTTTTTATGTTGATCAAATACGTATGCAAAGTGTATGCCTTTTTCCTTTAAAAAACAACTTAGTATCAAACAAGTATTTCAAGAGTTTGATTGCTTTTTATGCTTCTTTTACATGTACAAAAAATTGAATTATGAATTGTTGTTATAACTAATTGATAGAATTACCAAATTACAATGATCCAAAATTAGCTTTTAGCATATTAATTATTTTACATTAGATAATGCAATATAACATCAGATGTATTTGTGGTGATCAAATCAACCTTTTGCTTTTATTATTACTAGTCCATTATAGGGAAAAATCATATAATCAGAAATTTGATGTTAAATTTGGATCAGAAAAACAATATAACATCAGAGACAAGAATATATTGTGTTTTACCAATTTAAGGGATGGAAGGTGTTGCAACACCTTTCATCCTCCATGTATATTTGTGCCAGGAGTTTCTGCATTTTCTTATACTTTTTTTCCTTTACTATTAGTTGGTTTTGGTTGTTGCCGCGTTTTAGTTTTCTTGTTTATACCCATTGCTATACTGATTTTGTTGTTCATTTTGAATTAAAGTACACTAATATTTTCCAATGGATGTATCTGGATAGCATATAATCATCTTTTATTAGAATTTTAACTAATTCATTGTCTGCACTATTGTAATATATATTGGAATTAAGATAAATGTTATAAGTTTTGAGATGCTCTAACTTTTTGAACTAATCTAAGTTATTTATTGTAACTTAGTCGATAAATGTTCTAATTTTTGGTGAAAAACCATATATATTGATGATTTAGTAATTATGCTTAGCTTGTTGTGCATAATTTTGAGATGCAGTTCTAGGTATGTGGGTGTTGAAATTATTTATTTACTCTTGTAAGCAAGGTTTACTTTTTGAGGTTTCTAAGGAAGCTTTACTCAGGATGATGTGGGAAATAAAGAGAATAAAATCAATTCACACGAGTCTACTAGGGAACAAGGCAACAACTCAAAACAACAAATTTATCATGCTTCTTGGAAAGATAAGAGGGAACGGAGAGCACCGAAAGCACTTGAGTGCTAATTATATTTCCTGTAAGCATATGTTTGTATACATATAAATGAGATGTAGTTTATTTATATATTCATTTGACGATTCAAGAAGAAAACTTAATGTTATCAACCATAAAACCATGTTGAATGATTTTACTTATGTTTTTTTATTGTTTTTTGATAGTATTATAGGAGTTTTTAGTTATAATACTTTAGTTGTCATTTTTTATTGATCATTTTTTTTTGTTGCTTCTTCACTTTTCCATGTATTTTTATAATTGACTTCACTGCATTTGATTTTTTATCTAAATTTCTTAGTTAAAATGCCAGCTGTTATTTTTCAGGCTTTAGCTGCTTCTGGTTTAAGAGCAATTCAATATGCTTGAGAAAATGAAGATATCCATCAAGTTGTAGCATTGTACAATGATAAAGGTACATCTACAGTTATACAAAATTTGTTACTTTTTCATTATTTATTAATATTCACTTGTTGGGTAAGCATTTATTACTTTATTCATAATTCACTGGTTGGATTTTTCCAAAATACGATAATGCTAGAATTTAGTTGTAGCATATGCATATATACCTACCAAACTAATTATGTTAACTAAGTTTTATAAAAATTAACTAAAATTTGTAAGTTTTTAGCTTAGTTTTATAAAATTAACTAAGTCTATAGAAATTAATTGATTGTATAAAATTCTAAAATTTAAGCTGAAAGTAAATTTAGCATAACTTTCAAATCGTAAATCCGATTTTGATGATTTTTATATTGCTGGAAAGCTTAGACTTAGTAGAACCAAAATCCATGCAAATATTGTCTTCATAGAAATACTTCCTGTAGTTGTAGTTCTCTGTGAAAATCTATTTTTGGGTTGCTCCTTTGCATGTCAATAACTTTCAATTCATCCCCCGCAACTCGTAGCTGATGAAAATTTATAATATTTATATAATACGTATAAAATATATAGATTTACAAAATCAAATGTTGAAATTTTAGAATTTGATTATGTAGTAAAAGGATTTTGATAACCTAAAAAATATTTGTTTAGTAAAATTGGAAATATAAATATTCATTTCTTGAGTTTGTATTGCCTTTGTGCAATTATCTAACGATTGTGAGTTTATTAACTCACAATTTCAAGAAAATGTTTTAGGCAGCAATAGATGGATTCAGGCTAAGAAAAATTGCATGCATAAACTACAACATATAAACTATCATCAGGAAAAATTCCAACAGCATTTCGTTACCGGAATTGAAAGATAATAACATGCAAAGAAGCAACCAAAACAGTTTATCACAGAAACAAACTAACTACAGAAAATATTATGCATTAAATATATCACTGTGCAAATATTGCATAGAACTTCCAGTTACATGTTTATTGAAAAACACATTTTTTTCAACTGGAAATTGTACTCTTTATATTTAACTAACAGTTATACGTCTAAAGCTTACTGTAATTACTACTCACAGGATGTTGACAAAGCCATGGTTAGTGATAGCTCAACAACAAAAAGTCAAGAAAAAAAGACGGAAGGAGGAACCTTGCCGAGTTCAGACTGCCCTGTTGGCAACAATTCAGTAAACCAATGTCTAACTATCTTCGTACTGCCACTTTTCATTTTCAGCCTGTATTTGAACTACTTTTATGCACGTTTTGTCGATAATATTAGATGCAAACTTGCTTTCTAGATATTGTGCATTTGTCTAATTTTGTATGCAGTTGGTTTATAAATTTTATCTCTCTTTACGGGTTTATGTAAACTTTGTTCATGGATATTGTGTTCAACTTATTTTATGGAAGTGATTAATAGTTATGCTTTTATTTTACAATTTTTAGTTTGATTTGTTTATGTTATGTACATTAACTGATTAAAATATAACTAAATGTAGTTTATATTAATGATATGTGTGAATATTGCAATGGCACAACATTGCTGTCAATTCTTGGAAAAAAAAGCATATCCCTACGACAGCGTTTATACATTGCTGTCAATTCATTGGAAAAAAATGCATATCTCTACGACAGCGTTTATACATTGCTGTCAATTCATTGGGAAAAAAAATGCATATCCCTACGACAGCGTTTATACCTTGCAGTAGAAAACTATTAACAGCGTTTATACCTTGCAGTAGAAAAATTATTAACAGCGTTTAAAAAACGCTGTAGAAAGTGGGTTTTTGACAGCGTTTATATTTTGCAGTTAAAAATTTAGGGTCAACGACCGCATGTCGTTATACAGCGTTTTTAAAAACGTTGTGAAAACTTTTAACAGCGTTTTTCAAACGCTGTGAAAAGTCTTTTTTGTTGTAGTGGGAATTAAGTGGAGATTATGGGTTCAGAATGGAGATTAAAGGTGATTTATGAGGATTGCTTTAAGCAGGTGGGTTGCTTTGTGAATGGAAAAATGTGACAGTGAGGAAGGATTTTTGAGTATGCGGAGGAGCAGTAGATGAATGAAGTGCAGATGTTTTTGATAACAATGTTTAGCAGAGAAGTGGTTTAGTCGTTGTAGGCATATATCAGCAGTAAATGGATATGAAGAAGTATGGGACTGTTGATGTTCGTTGTGGTCAGTTGAAGAAGTTGTGGTCGTTGTAGAAGTATGAACCATTATTTTGTATAGATTATTAACACTTTAATTGATATATGTTTATTTTGGTATTATGTTATTCAGTTTGTATTTTCCATCAAAATTAATTTTGAATGATTGTAATATTGCATGCAATAATTGTTTGTTATAATCAATAATATATATATAGAGTCTATTTGAGTATTGTAATAATGGTTTCTGAGAATGGCTTTTTTGCATCAGGTATAAATAGCTGATGCAATAGAGGGATTAGTTTGCATTTGTTTTCAACAACCTATGCAACAAGTTCCTTTGTTGCATCGGTTTTCATTACAATTGATGCAACATGAGGGCTGTGTCTAAGCAACCAACCATGATATCTTGCATCAGTTGTTAGTAACAACCGATGCAAAAAGGACCGTTTTGCATCAGTTTCAGAACTGATGCAAAAGGGGGGTAAACAACCGATGCAAATGGCCTGTTTTGTAGTAGTGCGAGCACTATAGAAATAGTGTTCTTTATGAGAGACCGATCATTCTTGTTACAGACAAAAATGAGCCAACATACAAGAAACACTTTGAGGAATTATGCTTCAGGAGTGGAGGAGGGAGTAGGATCAGGAGCTGCTATGCCTAATGTCCAATCCATGTTCAACGCTATGATGGCAAATATGACGAGGAATGCGCCTAGAATGTTATTTGTGGGATGCTCAAGTGCAAGCCCCTAGGGTGGATTTTGCCAAGCTGAGAAAAGATTACTCTACACTTGGAGGGAAGCCATTCCATTGGACGGAATCAGCCATAGAAGTACAAGATTGGATTGATACTTGTGAGCACATCTTCAGGGATATGGAGGTGGAAGATGCAATGATAAAAAGTTGGCTTCAAGACGGCTACAAGGTCGAGCCATGAACCAGTGGAATGTGGTTACTATTACTACTCTGGAGGATCGATTTAGTTAGGACCAGTTCAAGGCAAGGTTTGAGGAGAAGTTAATTACAGCTGCTCAAAAGTCAATTTTGTTCATAAAATTTGCTGACCTTAAGTAAGAAGAAATGTCCGTTTCTGAATATGTGGCAGAATTTGATGCTTTCTAAATATGGGATGTCATTCATTGACACTCCAGTGAGAAAGAATGAGAAGTTTGTTATTGGATTTGATAATTATCTTGGAGAGAAGATAGTGGACCATATTGACGAGCCTTTTGACAAGCTGGTAAAGAAGGCACTTCGTCATGAGAGTCTATACCCTAAGGTTAAGACTGCTGCTATTGTTTCTACTAAGAAGGAGGAGCCAAAATCACAACAAGGTGGTGAAGGCAAGAAGAAGTAGAATGGGAAGAGGAAACAACCCAAGGAAATGGTGGTAAGAAGAAGGCTAAATGGGAAACTGTTTATTATGGATATAACAAGAAAGGTGACTTTATTAAGGATTGCAAAGTGAGTGATAAGAAGACATGCTACAACTATGGTAGTACTGGTCATTTGAGGAGGAATTGTCCAGAACCAGTGAGAGATAAGCATGTTGTGAAAGCGTATCCTTTGGATGTAGTCCCAGCTTCATCAAGTGCTCCCTCGGCAAAGGAGAAGGGGAAGAGGTCATCATTCAAAGTATGATTTCTATGGGTGATGTTCTTGTTTGAGTTTTTTCTAATACCGGTGCTTTACATTCATTCATATTTAGTGACCTAGTAGACAGATTGGGATTAATACCCGAGAAGTAAACCAACCTTTGATTGTGACAAACCTTGTTGGAGGCTCGATAAGCCTATGCATGGTTTATAGCGGTTTAGTCTAATCGAGTCATGGATGCACTTTTGATTGCTTTGTTTTGAATTTTGTGCGACTAGACATTATATTGGGAATAGACCGGCTAAAGTGGTATTTGGCTTTAGTTGATCGCGAGAAACTGTTGGTGACAACCAGGGATGTGGATAGGCGAACAGTAGGCCTACCAGAGGATGGCGTAATGTTCTGATTTCTATATTCATTGGAAGTTCCACATTAGGCGTGGTTATCAGGGCCTATCGCTAGAGAGTATCGAGCTGTCACCGAGGAAGTGACTGGATTGACGCTGCATAGAGAGATCGAGTTTAGGATTAACTTGGTGAAGGAAGCCAGACCAATAGTTATGTCTTTGAGGTGTATGGCACTTAAAGAGCAGAAGGAATTAGAGGTGCAAGTGAATGACCTATTGAGGAATGGGTTTATTCGAAGAAGCATATTTGAGTGGAGGGAAACTGTAATATTCGCAACGAAGGCGGATGGCTCTTTGAGGTTGTGTGTGGATTATCGCGAGCTGAACAAAGTGATAAGGAAGAACAAGTATCTGCATTATTTGATCAGCTGCACGGTGCAAAGGTGTTCTTTCTAATGGATTTGGCGACGGGATTTCACCAGTTGAGAGTAGCGAAGAAGAGTGTGCCTATTACTATGTTTCATATGCAGTCGGGTTTCTATGAGTGGTTGGTGATGCCATTTGGATTGACCAACATTCCAGCATACTTTGTGGATCTCATGAATAAGGTTTTCAAATACCACTTGAATAAGTTCGTGCTTGTGTTCATGGATGGTATTTTGATCTACTCCAGGTTTGAAGAAGAGCACGAGACACACTTAAGGAGTGCGTTAGAGATATTGAGAGAGCTCAAGCTGAGAGTGAAGCTCTCTAAGTGTCACTTCTGGAGAGAAGAAGTGAGATTCTTGGGTGACGTCATTTCAGGACAAGGTATAGCTGTGGATTATGTGAAGGTGGAAGCGGTCCAAGATTGGAATTAGCCCAAGAATGCTACGGGTGCGAGAAGTTTCCTAGGATTGGCAGGGTATTACAGACGCTTCATAAAGGACTTCTTGAAGGTAGCAGCACAATTAAGCAATTTGGGGAAGAAGAATCAGACCTTTGTATGGGATGCGAAGAGTGAGCATGCATTTGTGGGTCTGAAAGAGAGATTGATGAGTACACCAGTATTGACCATTCTATGTGGAAAAGAAGAGTTGACATTATACACCGATGCCTGTGGTACTAGATTGGGAGCCGTGTTAATGTAGAAGAGAAGGGTTGTCGCTTATGCGAGTTGACAACTAAAGTCGCATGAAGGAAATTACCTAACTCATGATTTGGAATTGGTGGCAATTGTTTTTGCTTTAAAGATGTGGAGGCACTATTTGTTGGGAGAAAGGTTTGAGCTGTTTACGGACCATAAATCCTTGAAGTACCTTTTCTCTCAAAGGATCTCAACCTTCGACTATAACAGTGTTTGGAATTTTTGTCCTCTTATGATTTAATATTTCCTACACTCCATAAAAAGGTAACGCAATCGTCGATGCATTGAGTAGAAGACATGCTAAGTTAGGAGCAATGTTCTTATAATGGAAGTAGACAAAGTTTATTGCTGGATTTGATTTCAGGCGTCACTGTGAGCTAAACTTGAAATTTTGGAAAGCTTATCGAATAGACCTACTCTAATTCGAAGGATCGGTACTTGCCAAAAGAAAGATGCTAGGCTTGCAGAGATCATAGCAAAGATAGAAGAAGGAGTAAAGTCTGAAGATATGAAGTAGTGCAAACTCGACCAAGAAGGTTCGCTTCCTAAGTACGAAAGGTTGTTTGTTCTCGATGTGGATGAATTGCGGTTTGGATTACTAAGAGAGTGTCATCATTTCAGATTAACTATTCATCCTGGTGGTAATAAAATGTACCGAGACATAAAGCAAACCTACTACTAGCAAGGAATGAAGAAGAATGATGTGGCATTCATCTCGAAGTGTATAAACTGCCAGATGGTAAAAGCACAGCAAAAGAAAACTAGTGGCTTGTTTCAACTGCTAGATATTCCTGAGTGGAAGTGGGGGTACTATCGATTGATTTTACAGTTGGACTGCTGAGAACTCGAGTAGGGTACGATGGCATTTGGGTCATAGTAGATCAGTTGATCAAGAGTGCAAGATTTATACATGTTTAGTCAAGTAGAACGACATCCAAGCTAGCAGAATTGTATGTAAAGTGGATAATACGATTTCACGGTGTGCCGAAGAGCACTATGATGGACTGAGGACTGTTGTTGACTAGTGGGTTTTGGAAAAGTTTACAAAAGGCATTAGGAACCGAGCTGCGTCTTAGTATAACTTATCACTCGCAAATGGATGGACATATCGAGAGGGTAAATCGAATACTAGAAGATCTTTTACGAGCATGCATTATAGACTTTGGTGGATCATGGGATGACCATTTTCATTTGGTGGAGTTTGCACATAATGATAATTATCAGTCGATTATTGGTATAGCTCCATATGAAGTATTTTAGGGAAGACCGTGTAGCGCTCCTTCATGTTGGTGGAAAGTGTGTGCTAAATCAATATTTGGGCCTGATATGATTAGAGAAACATCGGAAAAGATTGAGATCATTCGATAATAAATGAAAGCTGCTCAGAATCGACAGAAAAGCTATACCGATAAGAGATGAAGGGATTTAGAGTTTTCTATCAGAGATATGCTGTTTGTAATGGTTTCTTCTCTAAAGAATGAAGTTTGGTTCGGTAGAAAGAGGAAGTTGGCACCGAGATTCGTAGGACCTTTTGCAATAGTTAAGAGAATTGGGAGGCTAGGATATAAGGTCGACTTACCTTAGAAAATGGTGGGCGTGCACAACATTTTTCATGTCTCTTATCTACGGACTTTTGTGCATGACTCAGGCATGAAGGTCGCACTGGATCAGCTTAAACATGTTGAGGTAGAACCGGCAGTTTTTATACCTCGTAGGCCGCTTCGTATTGTAGGAAACAATATGAAATAGCTTAAGAGAAAAACGATGAAGCCAGTTAAGGCACAGTGGAGCTAAAGTAAGGATGATTGTATGTGGGAGACAGAAGAGAGCATAATGACTTCTTATACGGAGCTCTTTGAATGGTAAGATCCATTGTTTATCTATTATCCGGCCTTTTGACCCGACAACATTTAGTCAGATTTGATGAGTCACACACAAAGATTATCAAGGCAAGCGACCCAAAAGGATACCTAGAAGGCTCAGGAGAGTGGTCCAACCAAGTTCTGAAATCCAAGCCCGAACCATCATGCAAAAAGCAGGGGAGTACCCTTCCAAGTACATTGGTCGATACCGATCCTAATGCTTAGGCACCGGCACTCAATTCTTGTTCAGCATTTGTGGGGAGATTATGGAAAACGTGGGTTAGGATGTGCCTAATGCTTTCCCGCCGACCTATACCTATAAATAGACCATGAGAGGCTCCATTTGAGGGATCTTTTTAACATTCCAGGACTGGTGCTCAATTCTTGTAATCACTTATCATTCAGCGATGAAGCATAAGAACATTTGTTGTACATTCAGCAATAAAACAAGAAGAATTGTTGAATGGACATAGGCACACTTTGCCGAACCACTATAAATTTTTTATCTACTATTTATTTCTCATTTTCAATTTACTTTTCATCACTTTTGTTTCTCTACATAATCCTATGGGTGTTAGTGCCATTTTTTACGCTAACATTTTCGTGCTTTCACCGAGAAGTGATATTCTTAGGCTTGTTTAGATCCCTCGTCTACTATTAGATTGTTTAAATCTGAGAGATAGATCCAATTTTTCTTCATTTTAGAATTCCCTGCTACCTAGATTTTTAGAAAATCAACTTAAGTTCTTACTAGTATAGCACACAAAAGAGATCGTTCCATCACTTTGCGTCTTGCATATTATGTTGAGGAAATTGATCCCCAACTTGCGAGAGAGGTTATGTAGCCAACTTTACGGATGTTCAGAACTCGAATGATGTGGTCACTAGAGTTGAAATTGACCGCATGATGAAGCAGATGGAAGATAAGCTCTAGGAAAGTCGCAACGAGTTAAATGCATAGATAAAGCAGAGTTTGGAGTTGCTAAATCAACTAACCAGTGGTTGGAAAAGGAGTAGGAAGGGTAGAACGCCTTCTAGTTTAGATTCAGATAGTTCTGCGTCATCGGAGCAAGGGAATAGAGATGGAAAGTAGAAAATGCTAAGGAAAGACGTCGAGAAGTCGAAATAGAGGTCAGGGCCAACCCGTAGCTAAGAAATATGGGTTGGTATCGAACAATCCTCTATGGGTCATGGTGGTCAACTCCCAGGTGATGCTGCTGGTCTGACTTCTAGTTGTGTTCCAGACGCTCAAAAAATTGGAGATCAGCAGGGTGCTACAGATCCGCCTCGAAGGAACCATTAGACCGCCGAATGAACAATTCTCCCAAAATCATGGGAAACTAGGTATCATAAAACAACCCAAGGGTGTTTGCCAGGCCAAACACAAGGAGCAAATCATACTTACCACCGTTCAGCAAAAACAGCTGAACGGGATTTAACTGACATGATCAAAAAGCTTATTAGTGAAAGCCAGCATCGGACCAATGATGATTGGGGTACTTCCAATAGCCTAAATCCATTTACAGAGAACATTCTGCATGAGGAATACCACGAAGGTTTGTGATGCTGACGATGCTCGCACGCGATTGGAAAACTGATCCGAGACAACATTTTGATAAAGTATGGCTGGCATATGGACACTGCTAAAGCTAGTAAAGCAGTGAAATGATATTTGATTTGTTATCTTTCTAGAAGCGGTGGCAACGTTGTGGTTTATCAGGCTGCCATCGAGATCCATATCGTCTTTTGATCAATTGTGAACAATTTCGCATGTCATACTATGTGTCTGAAAGACGTTATGTATCATTCTAACCTCTTTCAGTGAGATGGAAAATCATTAAAGGACTTTTTGCATAGATTCGTACGGCAATTGCAGAAGTGAACAGTGCTCAGAAGGATATTGTTTTGATGGCACTAACCAGATGGATTCATCCTGAGATGGATTTAGGCGAATGGATAGAGAGGAAACCCCCACCAACGATGGACGCTTTCAATAGAAAGGCCAATTTGTACTTGCGGTTGAAAGAAGCGCGCAAACGTCCCCAAAGGAATGATGTTGGAGGTTCGGCTGAAACAATACAAAGTAATGTCGCTATAAAGCAATCTGGAGAGGGTTTCAGAAATATTGATGTCAACATTGAAAAGTAGATTGGTGGAGAGAATAAGAATACCAACGGGAACAAAGATAAGAAAATGGATTCAAGGAAACGGCTGAGAATCCTGAAGTTCGATAGCTATACCCCGTTGAACAATTCCACTGAAAACATTTATTTGGCTAACGAAGGAAAGGAGCTGTACTGGAAGCCGACTCAAAGGGAGTCAATTAAAAAAGAAAGGAAGTTTGGCAAATTCTATTGGTTTCATAAAACTCATGGTCATAACACCAATGAGTGCAGACATTTGAGCGATGTAATTGAGGAATTGATCAGGAAAAGGAAATTTTTGGCATATTGTTCAAGTCCTGCTGGATGGAGGGCAAGGACCTTCCAACCCCCAGTAGGGTAAGCTGGGCCTTGTGTTGATGAGTACAGGTGGCTTGAAAAACGCTTTGTTATTAATTCAATCATAGGTGGACAACATCCAATTGAAAAGAGTTGGAATAAGACGGAGTGGTATGCTGGTGCTCTGAAGCATGCAATAAGTGAGAGTTATTTTGCCGTCAAAGACGGTTCTCTACCAAAACAACTCAGGTATGTGACAGACAATACTATTTTCTGTAACGGAGATGTAGATAGGGGGAAGCCCCAACTATTGATTCAGTTGTTATTTTGGCCATGTTTGGCCCCGCTGTAACGAGAAAAGTTTTGGTTGACTGTAGGAGTTCGGTCAACATCCTTTTTAAGAAGGCCTATGACCAAATGCTTCTAGAGGCGAAAGACTTAAAATCATATAAATCTCAGATCATGGGATTTAACAGGACAACTACTGAGCCAGTGGGTTGCATGAATCTACTGGTGGTTATTAGAGAGGGTGATCTCAAGCGAGGGCAAGTCGTTCCATTCATTGTGTTGTACATTTATTCTACCTACAACGCTTTTCTGGGTCATCAGCCCCTTGATGAAATCAGAGCGGCCATCGCTCCTGGGTACTTGAGAATGAAATTCTCGACCGAGAATGGTATAGGGATCATTTATGGAGATCAGGGACTTGGCCATGAATGTTACGTCGCTAAGCTTAAGGAGGCAAGGTGAAAAGAGAAAGGAAAAGACATGTAAAGGACCCTCTACATCAAGGCTCTGGACGCATAGCAATAACCGCCTAAGCCTTAGCTCGAGGAGCGCAGTCAGTTCCTTAAGGATATGGATCTCAGCAAAGACTAGAGGATGGAAGAGTTGCACCAGCCAAGCTAACGATCAACATCCCAGTCAGTCGGGATAACCCTAATGGGTCCTCAAGATCGGATCATAACTTGGCATGATGGAGATGAAAGAACTAGTTGGCTTTCTCTGGGCAAACCTTGATGTGTTTTCCTAGACTCACTCTGGTATGTTTGGGATATCATAAGAGATAGCGAGCCATGCATTGAATATTAATCCAAAATGCGTTCCTGTAAAATTGAAACGTCACTGCCTAAGTCCGAAGAGATCCGCTGCACTCAAAGGAGAAGTGGAGAAGTTAAAGGATAACGGCTTCAGCCATGATGCTTTATACTCGGAATGGGTATCGAATCCAGTTTTGGGGAAGAATTCAAACGGGAAGTGGAGGACATGTCTTGACTATTCTGATCTGAATAAGGCATGCCCTAAAGATAGCTTCCTACTATCGAGAATTGATCACATGGTGGATTCAACAGCTGGACACAAGCTGCTATCATTCATGGACGCATATTCTGTATACAATCAGATTTAGGTGCATGTACCAGATCAGGAATATACCAGTTCCATTACTGATCTAGGATTACACTTCTATCTTGTTATGCCCATTGGATGGAAGAACGTTGGAGTGACCTATCAAAGGCAGGTTAATAGGATGTTTAAAGGTCAGATCAGGTAATCGATGAAAGTCTACGTGGATGATATGCTTGTGAAGTCACGACAATCAGGGAACCATGTTGATGGCATGGCTGAGATGTTCAATATCCTTTGGAAATACCGATGAAACTCAATCACTTGAAATGCTCGTTAGGCATTGCGTCGGGGAAATTCTTTGGCTTCATTTTTGAACTCCCATAGGATTGAGGGCAATCCAAAGAAAACAAATTCATTAAGGGATATGGAGGCTCTAAAAACAGTCAGAGAGGTCTAGAGCCTGAATGGAAAAGTCGCCACCCTAAGTCGGTTCGTCTCCCAAGCTACTAAAAAATGCATCCCTTTCTTTGACGTTATTAAGAAGGGGAAAAGTCTGAAGGGAAGAAGAACTTTCTCTTAGATGCAGGATTGTGAAGATGCATTCCAAGACCTGGTAAATCACTTAGAGAGACCCACTATTTTAATGAAGCCATTGGATGATGAAGATTTGTTTATATATCTGGCAGTGTTGGTGCATTCTTTGAGCGCCGCACTCATTCAAGAGGAATCCTGAGTCCATCAGTCTATTCCATCATCAGGCGATTGATGGGAGGAGAAAGAAATTATCTGAAGTTGTAAAAGCTTGCATAATGCTTGTTAATCGCTTAAAGGAAGCTTCGCCCCTATTTCCAAGCATATCCGATCAAAGTTATTACCGACCAGCCTTTCCGCTAAGTCTTGCAACGTCCAAAGACTTCTGGAAGGCTGTTGAAATGAAACATTGAATTAAGTCAATATGATATATATTATCACCCTTGGAGAGCAATTCAGGGTCAAGCTTCGGTGGATTTAATAGCTGAATATACTACACGAGATGATATTCCGGATAGCAGTGGCAAACAAAATGTTAGATGGAAGATGTACATTTATGATGCGTCTAACGAATGATGTTCTAGCATCAGAGTTATGTTAGTGATGCCTGAGGAACATTCGATTTGTTATGCTTTGAAACTCAATTTTCCTGTAACAAGTAATGAAGTAGAACATGAGGCCCTGATTGCAGGAATCAGAATTGCTAAAGAACTGGGAGTTAAGACCTTGCATATTTTCTTTGATTCCCAACTAGTGGTATGTCAAGTGCAGAAGGAGTTTCAAGTGAAAGGAGCAAGGCTAGCACCTTATATAAACCGAGCCCTTGAGATACTTAATGGTATTGAATATTACAGATAACACATATTCCGAGAGAGGAGAATGCAAAGGCCAACTCATTTGCAAAATTGACAAGTTCCAAAGATGCATAGCTCATGGATCTCATCCCGATGGAAGTATTGTCTGCTCCTAGCATCGACCAGATGGACATCAATTGGATCTCGGAGGTTGAACCTGAGAAGGAGTCATGGCTGACTCCAATAAGGAACTATCTGCAGAGAGGAACCCATCCGGATAGGAAGAATGAAAAACGACAACTTCACTGTAAAGTTGCCAGATTCGTCATGCAAGAAGGAGTGCTATATAAGAAAAGCTTCTCTGTTCCCATGCTTTGGTGTGTCGCCAATGATGAGGCCAAGTGAGTCTTGATGGAAGTTCATGGAGGGGCCTATAGTGACCACACCAGAAGGAAAACCCTAGCGAAGAAGATCCATTGCTATGGATGTTTCTAGCCAACTGTCAATCGAGACGCAACTGATTACATCAGAAAATGTGACAAATGCTAAATATTTTCCATGATACCGAGAGCCCCACCAGCGGAGATTACTCAATTGATTAGTCTATGGCATTTGCAGTTTGGGGAATCGATATCATTAGTGTTTGCCGATACCCAAGCGTGGTGCAAAATATGCTATAATCGTGGTTGATTACTTCACCAAGTGGGCTGAGGCGGAACCACTAGCCACTATAAAAATGAAGAAAGTAATCAACTTAATTATTATAAATACCATCTATCATTTTGGGGTTCCACAAACAACTATTTCCGACAGTGGCACCCAATTCGAGAGTGCCGAGTTCAAAGACTTTTGCCATAGACACCATATCGAGAAGAGGTTCATTGTAGTGGCGCACCCCTAGGCGAATGAACTGGTCGAACCAGTAAATAAGATAATCAAGTCAATTTCGAAAAAATGGGTAGAGAAGGCTAAAGGCAAGTAGATCGATAAAATACCATTAGCAATTTGGGTTTATCGAATGAGCCACAAGTCAACGATTGGCTACTCTCCATTTGCCATAGCTTATGGATCAGATGCAATGATCCTAATTGAACCCAAGGTAACTTCTCATCGGATGAATCACTATAATCAATCGATGAATGAGAAAATACTACTGGAATCTCTTGATATATTAGATGAGAAGCGCGATGAAGCTGATTTGAAGGCCGTGGCACATCGAAATTGAGTCGCCCGGTATTACAACACCAAGGTCAGAACTCGGACTTTTGAAAATGGCGACCTTGTTCTTAAACAGATCTTTCCTAGCCCTGGAATCTTGGGTCCGATTGGGAAGGTCCATATGTAATAGAGAAAAAGCTCGGAGACAGCACTTTGAAGCTAGTAACTATGGATAGGATCTCACTCCCACGGGCATGGGATAGTGAACACTTATGATACTATTTCACTTGAATTTAAATTTGTGCATATTTTCCATGTAAAAAATAGAATTTGTCATTTGTGATGTTTTATAAAAATAAAAAAAGATGACTTTCGGAACTCGTAAATCTATGTGTACTCGATTTAACACTGCGAGTGGTGTAATATTTAAACAGATTTGCAAATGAAAATTGCAGGTATGTAGGTGCCTAGAGATAGATGCCAAAAACTCCTCCAACCCTTGACTTGGGGACATGAGTATATACATTCAACACATATTCAAAATTCAAAGCCTGAATGAGATAGTTCGTCGCTACTGCTCACACCTAGAGTCTAGCAGAACACCTATGTCTTACAGAGAGTATGTAAGATCTTACTTAAAAATATCATGGAAAAGGATATTTAAACTGCTATGTTGAGAGGTTAACCCTGATCAATGCCCATAATTTGGCATGGTCATAGATGTCCAGAGAGATGTCTAGGTGAAATCGTTCTTCGCTCATGAAGGACAGAACAAGCTGGTAACTTATCCTAGCTATAACAATGATAAATGGATCGCAAAAGACATTGAATGTAAAGTGCATTTCTTAAACACTTATAAAATGATTCACGCAAGAATTAAACAAAAAACAAAAGTCTTTCTATTTCGTACCCAAAATAACTACAAGTGTTATTAACATTGAAGCCAAAAGCAAAAGCCGAGGCCAAATCTGCACAACACATGCCAAAAGGAAAAAAGACTTTAAAATTGTAAACTTCTATTGCAGAACAAAAACATAAAGGAGATGAGTGATTACTTCTTATTGTGTTTCTTCCATTTCTTTCCCTCGCCGAAGGACTGCCCACCTCCTTTTGCTTTGAGATTCCTTTTCCTTCCTCATCCTCCAATTCCTTGGCCCTTTACCAGAGTGCTCTGCGATGAATAGATAGGTGCACTCTGGATATTATCGACAATGGGAATAGAGTCAGTGGGCGAAGCTACGGACGATGAAATTAGAGGTGGGTCAATCTGCTCTTGCTTGATCTTACTGATATCCAAGACTTGTTCATCATGAATTTCATGCATGGTGAGCCCTGTGGCAGGCTTCGAAATCACCATCATCAAAACAACCTCGTTAACTTGAATCTCTTGAAACTCACCGATCCCTTCTTCATCTAAAGCATGGATCTTCTGCTCATCGGGACCGAGTGAATCAGCAACTATAATGGTTGGGATTGGCCCCGGAGATAGACACGACCATTGAGTATATCGTTGTTGCCTATGGAGCCGGTGGGAGCATTCATACGGTAGATTTGAGATAACCGACTGACCTGAAATTTGAGAAAGGTGAAATGGGAGATTAGCAATGTCAACTAGCATCATTTGTGCCCTTTCAAAAATAAGTGAAGTCAATGATATACCTCTGCCCGAGTGTGGCTTTGAACGTGTAGGAGTACCGTCTGAAGTTCCTTCATGAATGGGAGACAACATGCTTAGGCCTGTGAAATTGCGGTGCATCTGGATTGTACCCAGGATCCGATCAAATGATAGAAGCGGCTGGTGTCCCAGAGCTGAGGCATGTAGTAATATCTTGAGGTGTAGTGCCAGAACATTTAGCTTGGTCCCTTTGAGTAACAGCAGTAAGTTCAGGGTGCACAATGCACTTGCCGGCTCTGAGCAACTCGATTTCCAACTCGCTCAAAAAATCCTTTTCGAACTCCTTCAAGTCCACCTTACCTTTCTTTGAGTGTTTTCGCTCATCACTCACTAATTTCTCCCAAGCCATCGCTAAGGTGTGAGGATAAGCCTTACCACGCCATGCTAGGTCTCTAAACTTAAGAACATTAACATTGTAATTTTTGATGAGTGGATCAATGCTATCCTTAATCCGTCTCTCCGTAAAGGCTATTAATTCAATATATTATCTTTATCCTGCTCCTTATCCCTTTCTCTGCATGGGGCATCTCTTTCTTTGCTTGCATCAAGAAAATCATTACAATATTTATGGGCAGTAAGAAGAGCCTTATCTTTCTCTTTCTCTTTCTTCTCCTTCTCAAGTTGCACCTTTAAAGCTTTAACCTCTTCAATCAGATCATTATTTTTGTGGTGAATATATTCCACTACGATCATGTGGTTCCTTCTTTCTTTCTCAATCATAGTATGTAGACCTTTAACCTTTTGGTCAGCCTCCTCTTTCGCCTTCTTCAAGTCTGCAACTTTCTTATCGAGATGTGCAATGGTCGCATTACTCTGGTCCTCTATGAGTTTTATTCCCGTGGTTTCAACTTCCAATTCCTTGGAGTATTTGGATATTCTTTCAGTCAACGTTTTCCAAGTGAAATACTGATCATAGACGTCAATGACATAAGCAATTGTCTCAGTCTGGTATCGCTCAGGAATATCCTTTATGCTCGGGGTGAACTTACAAGCTTTGAAATTGATCTTGGGAAAGCGACGCTACAAATCAGCTACCAGAGGGTTCGAAGAGTTCGATCACTCTATTTGTACAACAAGTAGTTTGTCAGGTTGTTCAACTAGCTTCTCAACATGTGCCTTATCGTACTTGCGCCAAGTGGAATCAAATGCAGTGGACTTTGTAGGGTGCTGAGATTGCTGAGAGAATTGGGACAGCGTTGGTTGCTTGGCAGAAGGAGAAATATAAAACATGTCATTATGTGGATAATCATCTTGGCGACTAGAATGTCTCTTTGAAACCCTGGATGGGGGAGATCTAAATCTAGAACAATGCTTAGATGAAAAACTATGTGACATGTACTTCTACTCTTTACTTCCATGATCCCGACACGAGTGCCGGCTGGACTTAGACCTATGGCTAGATTTGTGAGGTCGCAAAGTTGGTTTATGCCTCAGGTGATACCCCGTATGCTCTTGAAAATCATCATATAATCCATGATGGTCCAAAGAATCAGCACATGAAATAAAGATGAGTCAGTCTTGACTGAATTAAAATACCACACGAACCGATTAAAGTACAATGTTTGTGTAGTGTCCTAGTTTCCCCCAACGGACCATGGATTTTAATTTTGCTGACATGGGTGATCTCCCCTACCTACGTTGAAGAAATGTCTTCATTAGAGCAAATTTGGGATGCAGCATCCTCGAGACTTGTGTTCGCCAGATCATACGGTTCGATCATATCTGGAATGGCCCCGAAGACAACATAAGGGTCTTTAGAAGTTTCTAAAGGAGTCTCGAGTATGGATGTAACCAGAGGAGGCGGAATCGAAGTCTTCTTTTTACGAAGCTTAATCTTAAGGCTTTTCCTCTGGAGAGGTTTTGATTGTCATCATCATCACCTTCTTCATATTGCCCCACTACACCTTATTCTCCGCCTCTGATTTCACCCTCTTCAGTAGGCTCCGGAACATTAGCAATCCCAACTACTGGACTTTGGACTAGGGCACTGGTGATTCATCTCCGTCATTCGCAACTGTTGGTTCATCCTCCTCACCGTCTTTGATAATTAAAGTAGGATCGGCACTAGGGGTAGGGTCCAATAAGTGGTGAGCCAAGAGATTTTCATCAGTAAGCAATAGTTTTGCTCTTCTCTCTGCTATGGGGAGTGCTTGAAGTTGTCGCACGGTCTCATCAAGGGTAGCATTCTTGTTCCCGCATGAAAAATCTATAAAAGGCAAAGGTCAGTTAGAAATCATGAAGTCAAGGATATAGATTTACACCTTAAAGACAAGAACAAAACTTACGTCCAGATAGCCACTGTTGCATGATCCTAGGAGGATAGCGAATAAAAAAGAACTCCTCCTTGAAATAACTTAACTGGTTCCAGGTTCCGACCACAACTTTGCACATCCTGGATGACTCTGGAAAAACATGAGAAGGACTCCTTTTATGATGCTTGAAACTATACATGTACCGGATCTCTTGAAAAGTGGGACCTGTTGAAAGTGACGAGAAAAGATGATGTACAAGCAGTTGAGAAAAGCATAGCAGTTAGGGTTGAGTTTAGTAGGAGCCAACTTCATTTGATGCAAAATTTGTCTTATGAATGGGGCAAACGGCGGAACTCCTCCTAACATGCACATTTACTTATCATAGGCCGTATATCCTTCAAGAGGGTGATGTGCCCTCTTGAAACGGGTTGGGACCATCACGTCGTACCATGGAATATGTGCTTCTCACAAATCCTCCTAAGTGATGCCTCATCAACTTTAGAGGCGACAGAATCAATGGGATCTTCCAATATAACCACATCTGGGTTCGGTTCATGTACGGGCTCTCTCGGAAATCCCTGAGTATGTTGATCTCTTGAGGAGTGTTAGGTTGAACATCAGGCCGCGCTGGAGTTTGTTGTTTTGAAGACGCTATTGTTGAGCTAGATTCTATATCAGATTCGTTATATCTGATAGTTGATGGACCAACACTTTAAGTAGAGAGACGCACGGAATGTCTATTAGTTACTGCTATAAAAACTCAACACATAATGGATATTAGATTAATTAAGATGAAAGTCTTGTGTGGTGTTGTGCAATGTCGTGAAGTGCAGATGTCCGATATGGTGCAATAGTCCATATGAAAGATTAGAAAACCGCCCGAAGTGACCGTCATTGCTAATCGTCCCAACGAGCCACGCGACGTTGAAAGCATGCTCTTGAAGTTTCTTGGAATTTGGAATGTCGAATTCTTCAAAGATTGGCCAATGATGAGCCAAAAGAAAGAAAGAACCAAAAAATCCACTAAGTGGATGGTTCGGCACCGAACCATTACACTTTTGGGATTTTTGAGTTCTTTATCTCCTACTTCTTCTTCCTTTTGGGATGAACACTTCAACCCCTATTCTAGATCGAAGCGCATTCCTAAACTTCGCTCGTCCCTAATCGTTAGTCTCCATCTCCACCGACCTATGTGTGTGCGTTAAGTTCAATTTGATGGTCTTGCCTCGGTATAGTCGTTCAAATCCAAGTATTGAGGCAAAGAAAAATAAGATTTTGGCATATGGGTTCATTTGATGATCAAGGTTAGTCAAACGAAGATGAGTATTATGGGGAATAACAGAGAACGGTAGCGGCAATTTTTGTGGTGGACCGTGGAAATTCGGCTTGAGGGCAAGAGCTTTTTAGTGGTGGAACAGAAAGCTTCAATTAGCAGCAAAGCAATGTGAAAGAGGAGCAAGGGTCAACCATGTTTTATAAATCTTGAGCCTTGATTTTTGGCTAAGGAATTGTTCCATCGTAAGTAATTGGGTCCGTACTGAACCATAATGGTTCAGTATCGAACGGTCGAATTAAAAAAATAAGGAAAGAAGAGAAGCATGATTCAACATGTATACATGCTCATCTATGCTCTTATGCTCTCGGACTCCAACAACCATGTGCATGTATGTGCTTATGTCTATGTGCATACAAGACAGTCATTTCAAAAGTAAAATTGACAAGGAATCCTAACCTAGAAGTTTGGGAAACAGAAATATTCGAAAATGCTGAACTAGGAATGACTAGTCATAAAGGCAATTTCCAATTTTATAACCCCAGATGATGTTGAAGTGTCACGGCGAATGGGAAAAGATATGGCTATTCACAGGAACAGGACTAAGGTAAGATAACCGTTTGAAACAGGAATTGTAGTTCGGCTTGACAATTCTGATCAAACTCGATTCAAAGCACATAACATTTGAAATGAGACGTACTTTGAGGGGCAAGTTTTATCCGGCTTTATGACCTGACAACATTTAGTCAGACTGGACGAGTCACACACGAAGATTATTGAGGCAAGCGACCCCGAAAGAAAGCCAGAAGGCTCAGGAGAGCGCTCCAACCAGGTTAAGAAACCCAAGCCCGAACCATAATGAAAAAAGCGAGGGAGTAACCTGCTAAGTACATCGATCGATATCAAACCATCTTTGGTTCAATACCGACACATAATACTTTATAGGTTTGGTCCTATTTTTTTACTACATGCTTGCCAAGGTCCTAGAAGCCATTTCAAGCACCAATTATCGTTCATATGCTATACTCCATCTGTCTCCTTAAGCTCTTTATGTCAGCAACTTCATCCTACAGTAGACCCATCATTTGAACTCAAAGCAAACTTATAATGACATAAACAACTATGAAACCATAAAGCTAACGGTAGGGCGACCAATCTACGGAAGTCTAGACAATTGATTGGTAAAGTTTTGTTGGTCGGCACCAACATATAGTTATGATTAAGTACTGACCCATAAAGATTGCTGAGCTGGCCACATCTTCTTCTTTAGCAACTGCCGGGATATCATGGAGAATGTGGGTTTGGATGTGCTTAAGGCTGTAACATCCCCCTACTTGGAGACCTTAAACTAACGGTTACGGATGCTGCAATCATCCATAGTTATTAATCCTCGATGACCAAATACGGCGATATTAGATCCATTGATACACAGAAACACAAGAATATGGAAAAAAATTAAACAACAAACAAATTCCACATTCCATTTCAAAATATTCCAAATTGATTACATAATCCCAGTTCGCAGACCACGTTCAGATAACATATAATTATTACAAAATACGCCAAGAGCGACATATGAAGTGCCCCTTTGGTTGAACACGGTATATAAATAGGAAAGAAAACAAATTTTCCTTTAGAAACAAAACACAGAGCAGAAACAAAAGAACTCTGATAACAAGCTTTCCTCATGCGCATCCTCGAAAGCTTTATTCGTCTAAAAGAACACCTGGAAACCATAACTCTTAACCTACTCAAATTAAATTGACTACCCGAGAGTTTAAGGGGAAAAAAACTTCAAGTCGGACATAAAGCCATGTATGAATAATAATTAACCATCTTTAACCATTTAGATGTCTAGTGAGACCACACCGCTTAGCAGAATGGGTTTTCCCCTCACTAGTATGCTAAAACATTTACAAACCATATACTGTGCTCCTGCATCCACAATGGTTAAAACATAGTATTTCAAAAACATTATGATGATATGCAAAACAAGTAGATCAAATCTATATTACCCATGCCCATTCATTCTGACTATCTATCGCAATTATAGTTTCTAGGATTACTATTAACCTGTTAAATGTTTATGGACTATCCGTCCAATATCATAGTTTTCATGGGATCACTAAGAACCTATTAGTAACTCTAATATCTTACTCTTATCCTAGTTTTCATGGGCTAACTAGGAACCTATTGACTAACTGTCAATATCATAATCCGGATATAGTTTTCATGGGCTAACTACAAACATACTGTCCCCTTCCAGTATCAGATCATAGTTTTCATGGGCTGACTATGAACCTATTGGCACCTGCCAATATCTTTAATTAAGATTTTAACATTTCTTAAGTTATATTCACTACTAGGCCAACCTAACTGGTTATTCTGCCTTTCCCCAATGTACTGTTATGGGTTAATTACAATGTGAATAAGTATATGAAAAAGTAATACTTCTAAAATCTTTACTTATGCCATGGTATTTCCTTTTTAAAAGTGTGAGTGGGTTATTTGTTTTGGAACTTTATAACATCACCTTCGAAACCTCTGAATGACCTCCTTCGAAAGCATAAGATTCTTTTCAAAACATAATAAACATACCATTCTAAGTCCTTGTTAAATATTCACTTTTGAAACAATGGCACCTTTCGACGGTATCAAAATACTCTTTAAAAATTGCTTCGAAACAAATAAAAGTACTCTATCGAAAGCATAGGGTTTACTCTTTAAAAACATCCTTTAGGTCAAAATGATTATATACGAAAGCAATTCTTTCGAAACCAATTATAAAATTGTTTTAGGGAAAAATTTGATGGTGTCGAAAGCATCTAGTCGAAAGCATCCACCTTTTAAATTAAAATATGAAAGGATAGAGTCGATACCCCCTTCGACTCCATTGCCTTCGAAACCCCTAACCTTTTAAAAGCATTCAGGAAAAAAGCTTAATTTTAAATTAAAACAAAGAGAACCCTTCGACAGCATATATGGCTTCAATACAGTCAAAAGGAGAAATTTGCGGTTGGGTTTCGACTTGGTCAAAACCAATCCTTTCAAAAGCTCATATTTAGGGAGAAAGGTACCCCTTCGAAAGCTATTTATAAAGTCCCTTTCGAAAGCATGATTTTGACTATGTTGAAAGCTTTAAGTAAAACAAGGCAGGAATTTAACTTTAGAAAACAAACTAAGGTTTTAACTTTATAGAGTATCAACTCAATCGAAAGCCCTTCAAAAACTAGGCAGGCGCTTATCTTTTTTTAAGTGAACCTTGGTTTCGACCCTGACGAAAGCATTGCTTTCGACACCCTACCTTCTGTTACTTACCAATTCACTTCATACCAATACCCTTGATATAATGTGCGTTGGTTTCGACTATGAGGGTTTCGATTAGGATGGTTTCGACTGAGATGGAGCAGAGGTAAAGGAGTCGTAGGGTACTTCCGAAAGAGGCGGAATTTCCTTTTTCTAAAAATGCTGATTTATAGTTAAATATGGCCATTACTTTATAACTAACCATCCAGTTGTAACTCTTGATTGGCTGCTTTAAAACTTTTCAAATTCTTTACCATTAAATGCCGCATTTATCAAATATAAATCTGAATAAATTTAAATGGTTAAGCCTTTCCATTTACAAAATTCAGTATTTGCAAATAAGTCCTTCTCTTAGAATAATTTTTTTCCCTTAGTATGGGAAAATCCCCAAAAATCACAAAAATTCAATTTTATCACGCAATCAAACATATTAAAATTTCAGACCCAATTTCTTCCTGAAATGCTTGAAATAAAATTCAAACCCAATTTTATCATATTTCCCTTTGGAAATTCATAATAATTTTTCTATAGCTCAGAAAATTTTTAAAATTAAAACCCATCTCCAAAATCATGTTTTACATAACATAAAATTTTTCCATGGCAATCTAAAATCATATATTCTTTGTTTTACATCAAAACCGTGCAAATTCATATGTGAATGAATTAAAATATATCAACATAATATAGCTCAAGCATATCATCATCCATATTATCATAAAAACGAATTATCATAAATCCGATATCATATAATCATAGAGTAAAATAGAGATGGTATGAGGCTATTATTCACCTTAGATATGCTAAGGAATTTGAGATTTGTTGTTGATTAATCCTTCCTAGCTTTGATCCGTAGCTTTAGATTATAATCTCCCTCTTTTCCTCCTTGTTAATGGCCGGCTATATTTTTGTTTTTGATTTGCGTTTGTGAAGGTGAGAAATGAAACGTGAATGGGCAAGGGTAAGAAGTGTATAGCGTGTATGACAAGGAAGCTATTTTACTAATATGCCCATGTGTGATTTAATTTGTTTAATAACCCAATTAAAGCCCATTTACTTTATTAATAAGCACGGCCCTATATATGGTTTATTCAAATCTCAATCCCCTTATCATCATTATTTTATTTTATTTATCTAATTAAATTTCCTGAATAATGTTATCAAAATTAGGGATGTTACAAAAGCTTTCCCGCCAACCTACACCGATAAATAGACCATTGGAGGCTTCATTTGAGGGATCTTTTTCACTTTCCAGCACCGGTACTTGATTCTTGAAATCACAAATCGTTCGACGATGAACCATAAGAAAATTTGTTGTACTTTCAGCTATAAAACAAGAAGAATTGTTGAGTGGACATTGGAACACTTTGCCGAACCACTATAAATTGTTTGTCTACTTTTTATTTCTCATTTTCAATTTACTTTTTATCACTTTTATTTCCCTACATAATCCTATGGGTGTTAGTGCCACTTTTTACGCTAACATTATCGTATCTACTTTCACTATTGTGTGCTATATTTGATATGTTAGTATTCCGCATACGAGGATAGGTCACCAATATCATTGATTGCATGGCCGCTTGTGTGAGATATTTTGTGGTTGCTTATGATTGATAGGTATGCAGGATGACCATAATTTCTTTAACTTTGTTTTTGGGGCCGAAATTCCTAAAGTGAGGGAGAATGTAATGACCCGTATTTTACGTATCGGAGGATCGTAAAATATTTTTTATTTTATTCTTATGAGGTCAAATGATTCTATAATTTTGGGGTATGACTCTTAGGAACATTTTATAGACCTATAATTTTCCCAAATTTGTATCTAACCATTTTGACCCTTGAAATTTTGTTTGGGTTATAACTTTTGATAGGAATTGAATTAGGGTCTCAAACCAGTTCCATTATTTCAAGATGAAGGTTTCCATTCTACAAAGTGGTAATAATAGAAAAAAGGACTTAAGGTTAGAGAATTATGTCTGTATTAAGTTTTTAAAGCTACTAGCCATGATTAGTGTGTAATTAATTAAGCCCATTAGTCTATCTATAGAATACTGTATATAGGGGGCCGAAAAGTCAAGTAAAAACTTTTCCCACTCGTTCAAAATCAGGTCTAAACCTTTATTAGCCTAGATCCATCCTAATTTCATCCAAAATCACTCAAATTACTCTCTAAATCAAACTAGATTGCAGATTAGAGATTAGATCATCCACTAGAAGATAGAGATCATCATTTTGCTTGATTTGAAGTGCATTTCATTACTGTTTGGATTGGAATTACATTCATATTGGTTGGATTTGGTAATTAGTAAATGGTTTATACCTCCTTACTATACTATGCATGTTTATATGGTAGAATTATAGGATTTAACATGTTTAAATCGATTTTTGCCCATAAAACCCTACTCTAACTTTAATTATATGTCAAATTACAAATATGATCCAGATTGATTGGTAATCACCATTGCTCATGCTCACATATTCATGTTATATGTAGATCTATGCTAGAAATTAACTTGTTTATCATATTTTGATGGGGTGCATGTTCGATTTAGATGAAATTACTTGTTATTCTATGTTTGGATGATATGATTTGATGCTGTTTGCTAGTGTTATGATTGCATAGAAATCTAGGTTGGAGAATTGAGCATATCGGAGGCAAAGATGGTCAGAATTGGATGAAACTTATAGGGAAGCTCTGGAGTGTTGGAAGAGCTCGTGGTTCAAGTCGCAGATTCCAAGTCTTAAGCACAGAAGTTGGCACTGATATGAGAGGTCGATACCGACCTATGTAGGTTGGTCTATGGTGGTGGCCTTTTTGGCGAGGGCAAGGGTGTTCGTAATAGAGGTTGCTTGAGATATTGGATCAGCAATTGGCTAAGTGCTTAAGGCTATGACGACTTGTTTCCAGAATATGAAGCAGGGTGCTTTGAAGAGAGAATCTATTCCATGATGACATGTTTTGGGTAGAGAGGTTAGGGTCAAACCATCTTGGCATGGAGTATCAGAAGTAAGAAAAGAGTGGAAGGAAACTTAGACGTGGAGGGCTAAGTAGAGAGGTCGACACCAAGTAAAGAGGTCGACGTCGACTTCACATGGTGAGTCTAGGGATGGTGAACTTCTAGGGACTATTGTTGAGGTTCTATGGGTTGTGCTGGAGCTTATGGCTTGTTCATATCAGGTTGTATGATGATGTAGCAACACGATGAAAGATATGAATCTTTGACTTGTGACTCATGGTGGGAGTAGGTATCGAAGATCAAAGACTCTGTGACCTTCGATTTGTGACACATGTATGGAGTAGGTACTGAAGGGGTTCGTACTTGGAGCTGTAGAGTAGAGGAACATGGTGGGTTCCTAGATAATGGAAACATGATTGAGCAAGAAGGGCTTGATTTCCAAAATGGAGCAAAGGAGGACTCAAGTGAAAATGCCAAGAAATCATTGGTAACTCGGAGTGTTTTCTGTTGTACTCAAAGCAGATGTATTTTATTACGGACAACCATGGGTCAATTGAGGAACCTGTAAACTCTAGACCTTTTGGGTCTAGCGTCCAACTTTGGGCTGCGAGACACATATCCCGCTTTGGGCCGTGTGATATGTTAGTACAATGGAGAACCGCAATTTTCCATTAGTCCCTGGCAGCAAGGAGGTCATATGAGTTATCATATATTCATGGCCCAGGGGAAGAGTGATAGTAGAGATTGTTTGATGGATGTTATGGTTGTTTAGTTCCTTTTTGGGCTATCACTCGAGGATATCAATGGAAGTTGGTATAGGAGATAGGGATATTGGGACATCCACTACTGTATGTTGTATTGTACCTTTATGATACCGTAGAGTAGCATATTATATTATTACGTGCTTACTTTTTGGTTGAAGGGATAGGTCAGGTATGGTTTGTATACTCTTATTCCTTACCATATTTACCTATTTAGCATTTTGAGACTCATTTACCGCTCACACCAAACTACTGTCTAAGTCCAAGTTTTATGCTTTGCCTCTTATTATCTTGGATACTCTTAAATGAATAGACTAGATAACACGTCTAAGTGACGCGGTAACTGTTCGAAGGACGAGCTGGATGGAGCTATCTCATATTATACATATATAATGAATCTACGCTTATTTCACTGAGCAATGGTATGGAGCCGTGATAGTGTTTGCTTATTACTATTTGTTAAGACAGTTTATTTGAGTTCTTTCTCATTATACAAACTCTACTTTTGATATATAACTCTATGAATATTATACTCTGATGATGATGATCTGTTCACAATGTTATTACTGTCTCTTTTGTTATATCTGCGATATTATATTTTATCCATGAATTGTGAGATATGACATATGCTATATTTCGACTTCGGTAATCATCCTATATCGGGCGGGCATGCATTATTCGTATACTATTGGTGCTAGTGGTATAGGGCGATCATCATAGATCATGTCGCTATAACATTGATGACTTACAGTATAATAATATTTGATATCACTGCCCTAAAGATATGCATTATCAATGGTGTATGACATCGATTATTGGTTTTATAAGACATCATTCACTGGTGATATGTAATATAAACGGGATGTGGCATTGATGCTATATGACATTTCCAAGCATACAGATGGCATGCGACATGCGTCCATGTACTATTGGCATGCAACAATCTTCTTAATTATATTGATGGCATGCAACATTATTTATCACATTGGTGAAGTATGGAGTAGATGGTATGCAATATCATTATACTGATGAAGTACAGCCTCCCATATTGCATTGATGATGTGCGATATTCCTTAAGGTGCGGTATTCTTTGGTTTTGACATCTATTTTTTTCAACATACCTTCTAAATCAAGAATGGTAGTAACATTTGCTCCCCTAATATGAAGGAGTCATTGACTTTTCAAGTCATTGCTTTGGTGTTGGCGCTACCGCCTATTGATATTCTGCCCAAATCTGACAATTCATTCAAATTTGATTCAACTGTGACTATACTTCTTCACCTTCTTCCCTATAAATATTCAAACTTCTTCAACAATTTTTCCTACTTGCAACTCAAAGCTCAAGAAAAAAATTTAAAAATCCTCGAAATTAATTAATCACTTTCAATCTTTTAGTTTCAAAAGCTTAAATCAAGGTACGATTTTCATTGATTAAGTTCATCGGCTAAATTTACATTCGAATTGATGTTAGGGTTCTAATTGCGGTTTTTCGATTTTGAATCGATACTTGTGATTTAACAATTAGATTTTCGTTGTTAATCTTTATATTATTAATTTATTTCAGTTATAAATGGATTTAATTTCGAATTATTATGTCGCTAGGGGATTAATTGACTAATTGAATTTAAGCGATACTGATTTAGTAACTTGGGAATCTCTAGTTACATTGCGAAATGAATAGTTTATTTAAAGCCGGAACCAATTATTAACTTATTTGATTCCGAAGTCATTACCTTACATATATTACCAATTATCCTTTTTTCGTAACTGATTTATTAACTTGGGATGACCAATTATCCTATTTTTACTATATTTCGACAAATAATTCGAAACTTAGAAAATTCGGGATTATCATCAAAAAAGGGGATTATCATCCCAACCATCAAGAAACTGATTTAGTAACATGGGATGACAACTAACGGAGCTCTAAACCTTTTCACTTCATCAAGAAATGGGATTATCATCCCAACCAATCATATATTGCGACTCAAGAAGAAGTGGACACTATACTTAAGCAATTCAGGATTGTAAACATAGAAGCCATTTCCGTCGGTCCTTCTGGCAGAATTGTCATCCCTTTAAATGGGTTCTTTACCATCGCACCAATCCATATCTGGCACTCTGGGTACCTGTCTTTTCACGATTTTCTTTTGCGCTTCCTGGGGCACTTAAATATTGCTCTAATTCAATTAGCTTCCTACTCGTACACATATTTGAGCTGCTTGGAAGTTCCTGCTCGGGAAGCTAAACTTCCCTCTTTGAGTGCTGAAATTCTCCATATCTTCGCTATGAGATTAAGTGAGCAGCCAAATAACCCGATGTATCATATTCGACCATTCCCGAAGAGCTTAATCACTAGTACTATTTACAAGATGAAGGAAAGGGAGAACCAATTCTTCTATGGTAGATGTTATTCCCTTAAGATTAGGGGAACTTTCTTTGTTTTCAGTAAGTTTCCATTTATATCATTTACGTTATATATCATTCTCTTATAATGAATTTTTTCCTTCGGGCCCTGCTTCTAAACAGCCAAGCTCTTCTGTTGACGACACTATCTAGTCTCTGACTCAAGCTTCCAAGAGCATGGACGACTGGCTTACCCTTTTTACGGAAGCGAATCTCCATAAATACTCCCTGATTTTGGATAACCACATAATTCTTGGAGATCCTCTAATGATGAAGGGGAATGCCAAAGGGAAACGATTGTTTGTCATCGGTAATTGCAATACTTTCTCTGCTTCTTCTCAAGTTCAACTCGAATATTCTGGTAAGTTTTTTTTACTACTTGTATGGAATCTCTTACGGTATTATCTCACAAGCTTATTTCTTTGATTTAGGATCTTCTGCACTATTTATTGGATCTAAGAAAAGGGAGATTAAGTATGATGCTCCCATCTTAACCTGATCGAGTAAATCTGCCCTTATTGAAGATTTCGTTGCTAATTTGGTTGAAGTGCCTAAAAGAAAAGTGAGCACTGGCGCTGTTGCTGATACTTCACCTCCTCATTCGAGTAAAAGACCTAAGCCCGTGGGTGATTATACCATTATCGTTGGGGACGAGGAGGAACATGTGAATAATGATTCAAGCACTGATGTTGCAAACATGGATTCCCATTAGGCATATAGTTTAAAAATCAACCAAGGTGGCTCACTCTTTGGATCCCCTTTTCAACATTCTCTTAATGATTCTCCAACGGCCCTTTTTCGTATATATGATGAGCTCGAGCTGTTTCCTTCTCCAAATGATTCTCTTCCTTTGAAGGCTCAGGCTCAAACTCCTATGATTAGTTTTGATGATCTTCTTTGATTGTCTGCCCAATCTCCTTTTTCTTTATCCAACCGTTTCTCTTTAATGTATAAGAAACTCATAGTTTCTAGTGATTTATTATTTACATTAACAAGAAACTAACAGTTTCTCTTTAATGTACAAGAATACTCATTAGACATTCTAATAAGTTATGTTCATTTAAATTTTTTCAAGTTCATTTCATCACCTGTAATCAGTTTTATCCTTGGATCATATCCAAATTCATTTTATACCAATAATTTCTAAAAGAAATTTTTTCGCTATGAAGTTGGTATTTTATTGAAACAACAATTGTTTCTTAATGCAATGAAATGTGCATTCATAAACATTTTTTGAATTGCCTTATATAAATATGGTTTTGCATTAATTCACAATATATTTATGTTCACAACATAAATTAGTCATCTAATGACTACTGTTCCCAAAATTCTCTTGGGACGTAACATACAAGATCCCTTACATATAATTATTATATTCACACTTTTGACTCGCACAACCTACAAACTCCTCGGTCTAGGATATATAGTGGTTTCTTATAAACCCTTATTTCATAAGGTTTTGTAAACTATTCTATGGATGATGTTAATTTTAACCTTGTATACTACTCTTAAGTACACACCTTATAGGGAGAGTTTAACTCAACTTCACTCATCATCAATCGTACTTTGTCCAACAAAGTTTGATTGCACCTTATCAATACATCATTATGTATTATAGGAAGGGTTAACCTTTGGAACTAAATCATTTTTGTTTTAAGTACATATGGAACTCTTTCTAATATACTCACCCAATTAATCAAATCGAATCATTTCTGTTGCATGTTATAGTATTTACTTCTGTTTTATATTCTATGAGCTTATCATAGACCTATACATGTGTATCAAATACACGTGTCATATCTATGATGACTCATAGGTGAATATGTTGAAGTACATGGATCCGTTTGGGTATTAATAGACTAACGATTGCATACATCCATATGTATAAATCAGAAGAGTTCATCACGCTCCCATTAAATAGGTACATAGCCCTTAATTGTTTATGATATATTTAGCCAGTATCATATGATTCCTAATTATATAATAAAATTATTTCTCAAAACTATGACTTTGTCTATACTTCCAAAATAATTGTAAACAATTTTAGATATTTTGTTATTTTCCAATGCATCACTTTTGTTGTGAAAATGAATACCACATTATAGTTTTATTTCATAAGGAATATTCATAGTATTTACATTGAAATAT
The DNA here is from genome assembly GCA_030737815.1 of Allium fistulosum. Lineage (NCBI taxonomy): Eukaryota > Viridiplantae > Streptophyta > Magnoliopsida > Asparagales > Amaryllidaceae > Allium > Allium fistulosum. The sequence goes on along the minus strand of CM060901.1, from coordinate 1,337,882,810 downwards.
TACTATGTCTATTTTTCAATCGTCACAGCAAAATAGTCATTATTTCATAAATAATGTTATGTATGTTTTACAAAAATAATTTTTATAATTTGATGCAACCAATAAGTGCTATATGGCATGCTCCCTATTTTGAACCATATGAAACTCTTATTGAAAAAGAAAAGGATTGGCATGGGAAGAGGAGCGAGTAATACAACAAGAAGAAGAAGGAGATGAAATGGAAATGGAAGAAGAGGATAATCAAGAAGAAAAACAGAAGGAAATGGATAATTCTTTAGAAAGCTTCGATAATCCATCCCATCCTAACAAATATATACTAAAGAACCAAGAGAAGCTTCTTAAAAACCAAAAGAAGCTTAAACGTTCCTTTAGTAAAATGTTCGCTTTCCTCTCCAGCAAATTGGATAAGTACTTATGGAAAATTATTCGCAAACTTGACAGAAATTCATCATCATCGTCTACATCTTTCTAAGTTTATCTAGTATTTCTAGTCTTTATTTTGTTGTATTGTTCTAGTTTACTTCATATTATCATTATGTGTTTCACCTTTATATGTACCATCTCTTCATATCAATGAAAAATTATTCTTGCTGCTATATATTGTTCTTATAGTCTATGGAAGTCATTAAAATAGAATGGAAAAAACAAATAAAACTATAAAAAAAACTTAAAAATTGCATTTTCAATTATATATGTCGACATACATATATGGGATTTGTCGACATAATCAAACCGTTTAGCAAGAATTCAAAATCTAAAAATGAAATACTACCATCTATTCAAACATTCCAAACAACTTTTGACTCCTATTTAATCCTATTTCTTCCATAAAATTTCATTATTGATTTAATCCTTTTATCCCCTTCATTTTTCAAACATCGTTCCGAAAACATGTCTTTTGCGCATCGAAAATTGTGTGAAAACCTTAAAGAAACACTTCAATCTTTCTAGCATATTCTCTCCTTTATATTAAGAAATCAAAGGCATTTAGAATTAAGTTAAATGCAAATGATTAAAGAGCAAGAAAAGCATTTCGATGTCCTTTGATAGTTGATTTCTTCCTTAATCAAAGATGATCAAACCAACAACATAGAATGCTCTAACAAGAAGGATAATAAAGATTGGGATGTCATCAAAGCAAATCCAATCTTTGGATCTGACGGTTGGGTTGAAGTTCCAAGGAATGACTAGTTATTCGGCTTTTTAAATAGCAAATTTGTATATAACTTACTATTAATTTATGTAAATTGATATTCTTAAGTTTGGATTTGTTTGGATTGATATTCGGATTTTTGAGTTTTTGATGTGATTGTATGTACGGATTAATAGTGTGATTTGAACAAAAAAAATTGAATTAATGAATATAGTTTGTGTTATATTATTTAGCATTATTATATCATATATCTAGTTTTAATTATCATCATATATCACAACCATATCATATTACATAATTATATACGCTTTAACTATTTAGTACCAAATTGTATTGATTTTGACCTTATATTCTATAAAAGTATTTCATTTACGGAGAGTCTTATTTTTCTCCCATTTTGTTGATGACAAAGTGAGAGGAAAATATAAAATATATACATACATATATTCAGGGGGATCTATCTAACTCATGGGGAGTTATATTAAATTTTATGTAACGACCCGGAATTTTCGAACCCGAAAATTCCAGATAGTTAGAAGAAAAAGAAAGAGATAGAAGAAAGAAACAGAAAGAAGAAAGGAGAACAGAGAACACAACATCTCATATTCGCAGCGGATTAAATATAATAACACATAATAATATCAGTTATACAAAGAAAAACTGTATTTGTTAATTACATTTTAATACATCAGAGTTACAACATTCACAAATGTACTAGACAGTTAAAATTAACATGTCTCAGACAACTATAATATCACAGCGGAATATACTCCATACGTTCTTGCCATCCAGCTCGCCTCCTGAGCTCCAGAACGTCCTTACCTGAAAATCTGTAATACTCGGTCTGACCCGAGCATTACATCAAAGTAACACCCGAGTCAGGCTGGAAACCAGCGTGAGTAAACATCCTTTTTCAAAAGTTAAGATGAATTTAAATTTGCTTTCGAATGATTTCTGAATGAAGTATCTTTGCATGTCTGTAATTATGAAAGCCATTATATATTTAAAGATGTGCATATCTGTTATTTTTAAACATCTTATTGATAGACAAAATCCTCTGCATATAAACTGTGAACATAAATTCCCTTTAGATTTGATGCAGATAATATATGTTAGGGATAAAATTGGAATGTATGTTTGAAATATATATGCATGTTTGTTTTAGAATGTATATATGAATGTTGAAACCATGTGTGTATGTGTGTATTGAACTGTGAATGTTGTTATGTCTCTGTTCCAGATTTCAGTGTTTACCCATCAATCAAAGATTCACATCTTTTTATTTGATAAATGTAGCACTTGGATTAAAAACAAATTAGTTTAGTTTTAGCATAATCTAAGCACTAAAAATAGAAACAAGTATGAAAGATCTAAAATATACTTGTATTTGGAAATACCAGCAGGAACTTTTAAAACTTGTAAAAATCAAATGTTGTATTCCACTGATTTAAGTGTATATCTGGAATAAACACTGAAAAGTAAGATTTTTAAAACTACAATTTCAATTTTTAGAATTGAAATGAGGGTGCAGTCTTTAGTTAACCAGAGTTTGGACTTTGGGTCTTTTCTGTCGATCTGTGGAGTTTGGGTGATCGCGGTTGTTTCTGGAGCTAGATGGTTGATCAGGGAAGTAAGGAAAAATGGTAGAAGTTGTGGGTGTTCACGGTGGTGGCGGTGGCAAATCGAATTTAGTTTTTGACCTAGTTTTGGTTGAAGTCTGATTCGGGGATCGTATCTCCACCTATGGTTGATCGAGTGGGTCGAGGTGGAAGGGATTTGTTGCGTAGGAGCTTGGCAAGGTATGGACGAAGTGGTTATTTTTCCGGTGGCCAGAATCGATGGAGCGAGGCTTTTCTGGCAATGGGTTAAGTTCTAGTTCAACTGGAAAGTTCGATCGAGGTAGCTCGATCTCGTTTCTGGGTTTGATGTGAATATCTGGAAGGACAGATGGTGGGAGAAGGTCGAATGGGATTAGTCAGCGATGGTCGTTGATGCCAGAAGTTCACCGATGTTTGGTGCAGGTGCACAAGATGATCAGTGCACCATTGTTTTGGGTTGGGGACGAGGTGGTTTCATCGGGAGTTACTCGGGGAAGACTCGTGTGGATTTAGGTTATGGCTCGAGTTATCTCTGGGGTCAAATTGCAAACTTAAGTGAAACTGTTAAGGTTGTAACAGTTTTTAAAGATTTTAAATCAAACAGTTTTAAAAAAAAATTAAATTAAACTGTTGTAATAATAAGAAGAGATGTAGATGTACTTGGTTTTGTTTCAAGTTACACATAGGTTAAACCAAAGTAAAATGTTTTAAACCAGTTTTTAAAATTTAATTGAAAGTAAGTTTTTAAACTTTAATCAAGTTAAATCATTTTCTTGAAATTCATTTCTTTGTAATGAATGTTTTGAATAAAAGATGTTGTATGATTTGTAAACTTAGATGTTTTAATTTAAATCCTTAAAGTTATTTTCTAACTTAAAATTGAAACGTAATTAGGTAATAAATAAGGAATTGTTTTATCTTAAAACTTAATTTAAGTTTGATGATAAATGGAATAATTAAAAAGTAATTAACTAATTAAATTAGTTAATGATTAATGATTTATAAATTAACAATTAAAGTTTTCAAAGTGATTTATTAATTTGAAATTAAAGATTGTTAATTAATAATTAGAGATAAGTAATTAATGACTATTTTATTTAAAACTTAATTGATGATTTTAATTAAGTAAGTTAATTATTAAGATCAAATGTTTTTAATGATAATGTTTTATCTTAAGATTAATTAAGATTTTCAATGAGTTGAAATTAATTAATTTAATTAAGAAATTAAGTTTAATTAATTAATTTAATAAATTTTTAATAAGGATTAATTAAGTGGTTAAGGGTTAATTAAACTAGTAATTAAGAAGTACTTAATAAAGTTTTATTAAGTAATAATTAGGTTTTCTTAATTAATAATTAAGAAATTATAAATCTATAATTAAAGTTAATTAAGGATTAATTAACTGTTATTAAGGATTAATAAATTGTCACCAAGATTTGATTAATTGGTAATTATGGATTAATTAAATTTGTAATTAAAGTTGTTAATTAATAATTAAGTTTTATTAATTAATAATTAAGAGGTAATTAATTAGTTAATTAAGTTTAATTAATTAATTATAAAAGTAATTAAGGATTGATTACTTTGTATTTAAAGATATTGATTAATAATTAAGGTTTATTAATTAATAGTTAATGAATAATTAATCTGTAATTAGGGATTTATTAATTTGTTTAAAGGGTAATTAAGGCTGAATTACTCAGTTGTGATTTATGAAATGAACGTGATTAATTAAAGATAGTCACTTGGTAATTGATTAAGTAAAATTACTTAATAAGATTTGTTAAGTGTAATTATTTAGTATAAGTAATTGATAAATGAAATATTTGGATGTAATTGGTGTAATTAATCAAAAAGATTTATAAAAGAAATTAAAGTAATTAAGAAGTAATTAAGAATAGTTAATTACTGTTAATGTTTATTTAAGGTTGATAAATGAAAGTAATTAATTAATGCATGATTAATTAATGTAATTAATTAAGGAATAATGTAATTAATTATAGTTAATTAATTAATTAAAGTAATTAATTAAGGATCATTAATTATTGTAATTAATGAGAGTAATTAAAGGCTAATTACTATAAATGAATAAGGATAATTAATTTGTGAAATTAATTAAAGATAAATTACCTGAATATAATTAAAGGGTAATTAGGGATAATTAATTGATTTATAATTAATTAATGGTTAAGTAAGCAGGATTTATAGAATGAAGTAATTAATTTAATTTACTTTAAATTAATTAGAGATAGTATAAATCATTACTTATGGATGTATGATGATATTGAATTCTTTGCATTGTTTGATCTCGGATGAGATATATGCTAACCCATGATATGGATGTTTAGTTGAATGGTGATGATAATATGGATTATCTGCTTATATTGATAATGTTAATTATCTATTGTGATGTTGTGAATTATCTTTTTATGTGTATAAAGATAATTGAATTGAATTGTTTTAACTTTAAAACAACTTGGCCTTAAAAGATACGTTTTGGATTTCGATGAGACCGGGATCGGGTTTCCGTATACCGGGATACCAGGTCTGGAGACCCGAATACCACATCGATCCAAATTAACGATAGGTCGTGAATCAAGTGAAGATGAAGATTCAGAGTGCAAGGGTTATTGTCGTTAACTCTGAGGGTGATTCCAAAACGAGTGTAACGAGATAATGCCTTCGGTTTCGTTCGAACCCGGAATGAACTTGTATGAATTGAATGCTTTCAGAACATCGTCAGGTGGACGATGAGCATTCTAAGTGATGTGTTCTTTTCTAAGGTAATCGTGACCTCAAGCCTCACAAACCGGGAATGGCTAAAACAGGGGAGGTGCAGCAAGGTTATTGGGTAGCACCCAAGTAGGACAAGGTTACCTCTGTCTAGATGTCCCTTTCTATTTTCGACTTAGTGGTGCGGTTGCTGATCCCAACCGTGAGGTATCTTGTGCGGGAATTATCCAGTAAGGGATGTTCCGACCTTGTGTTGCAGGGGATTGGGAGTGATCCTCGGTACGGTGATCTAGGCCACGTACTGTGACGGGCGGTACCCCAGTAGCCCTGCCATTGATGGAAACCCATTCTTCCTACGTACCCTTACGGTTTTGATTGTATAACCCACTTTGTGGCTAGTATGCTGGAATTTAATAATGTAACAATTTCAGCTATTTCATATTTATTTGAAAACCCTAGACCCTATTATAATACAATCGGATTTCCTATCAAATGTTTTGGTTAGCGTAAGGTAAAAACTTACCCATGTTTATTTGTGGGGAGTCTTACGTGATACCTTTTCTTTCAAAAGGTTTTGAAGTTAAACAAGTTTAACCTGTTACTCACACCAGACCCATGTCTGACCCAAGTTGTTTATTTCTGTTTTATAAACTCTTGGGTACTCAAATTTTTACGAGTAGCCAAGGGATTCAGGTTAGCCTTGACGAATTGTGGAGGAGCAATGGAGCAGGAGGCTTCAGCGTTGTAGATATAGATAGTAGTTTCCGCTGTGTTGATCTTGTTTAGATCTTTGTTTTGTATTGAGATGTAATAACTAGACAGATGTTTATAACTGTCTAGTATATGATGTGTAATCTGTGTAACTCTGATAAGTGTTGTATATGATACTATGTAATAGTTATGTGATATAATATATTTTGTTCGTTTCCGCTGTGAGTATTTGTGTTTGTTTTCTTTTCTCTTCTTCTCTTTTCTACTTCTCACCCCTTTCTTTCTTATTAGCGATACGACTTTCTATGGAGAGAAAGTCGTGGTCGTTACATTTTATATACAGGAATATTTAATGGTTGTCATCATCAAAAAAGGGGAGATTGTTAATACCTTGGTTATTGATTTTAATGACAACAACCATATACGATCATATAAAATATAGATACTAATGTTTTGCAAAGTAATATATTATATAGTATAGAATATTACACAGTTGTTGAATCGAAGACTGTATAGTATAAAGACTCAAGAGATAGACATGATGACTCGTGAGTTCAAAGACCAAGATATGAAGATTTCAAGGTAATAATTTAGTGTATAGAGTCATAACATATATTGTTAAAGTTTTTGATAGTAATCTTTGACCTCTATCTCTAATTTTTAATCTTTTATATTTTAAACCAAAATAAATTTCAAAATATTTTTAATTTATAAAAGTCTTCCAACTTTTAAAATTTTATAAACCATGTTCAAACTATTTTACAAAGTGTCAAATCATTTTACAAAGTATGGGATTTTCAAAACATTTTAAAACAAATAAGATTTCAAACTACACTAGCATATGTTGATATATAGGAATAAGGTATGTCGACATACATGCCGCCAAATGGTTTTTTCAATTTTGAAAGAAAGTGTCTATGTGTTGCAACTCTTCATGAATGGACAAAACTGTTAATTTACTATAAGGGGAGTGTAAACTAATTTCTGATAACTAATTACTTACTTTCGTCCCTCCTCTTACTCTCTGGAAAATTCTATTGAAAAATATACTCTATTCTCTTCAAAATCACATAGTATTAATTCATACTTGTTTATGTTCATTAATTACCACTTTCTTATTGTTTTGGAAACATCTCTCTCTCAGATTCAAAGATCAAAGTGTTGTCCAAGAGGATATAGGATCCATTATATCCAAAGTTCAAGAAATTGTCTTTGGAAAAACTATCAACTCTATTTGTATTTGCTTTGGGCATGCTTTTATCCCGTTCAAATCAAGTGGTTGTCCTTAGTAGTCCAAAAATTTAGTGGGTGTGCTTGTAGCCTAGTCAAATCAAGTAAGTTTACCCTAAGCTCGAAAATTCAGGAAGGTGTGCCTCTTAGCCTCGAAATTGAGATTGTATTTAGGTTTGCCTTCTGCCCGGTTAAAGATTGGTATTTGAAAAGAAATATGTACAAGAAATTATGTGGGACTAGATGTAGAAGAAATCCGAAGCAATATAAAATCCTTGGTGACATCTATCTAACTCTCTACTTTACTTTATTATTATCATTTTTATTTGTGATTGCATCTATGATTGATTTTTAGTACATTTCTGTGTTGATAATCTCTGATTTAATATTAATCTTGAAAGAAATTTAAAAAGATTTAGATAAGTTATACAACACTATTTAGCCTCCCTTTGGTGTTTAATTAGCCTTAAGATCCATAATTCCACAACCCATATTTGGTTTCACAGCCCTAAGTTTAAACAGCTAGCAAAACTGTTATCGCACTTGTTAACACTTTTTCAAAGGACAATCTACTACTAGACACCCACTTTTTAATGGCAGTAATTACACTTATTGATCATGCAGAATGAAGATTTATTTATATTTTAATGGTTTAGATATGTAGAATATTACATAGAATGAGTACACAGAATCCTCGACTAACTTTGCACAATGGACTACCGACCAAAAGGCACTTGCACAGAATAATTCTAAAGCTATAAATATTTTATTTTGCTCACTAGATAAAAATGAATTTAATAGAGTCTCTATTTGTAAGTCCACATATGAAATTTGGAGAATATTGCAAGATACATATGAGGGTACTAGCAATGTTAAATGGAACAAAAATTCCATGTTAACTAATCAGTTTCAGTTGTTTAAAATAAATACAAATGAGTCTATTTCTGACATGTATTCTAGACTTCAAGATATAATGCATTCTTTAGTAGCATTAGGTAAAAAAATTTCTAAAGAGGACCAAGTTAGAAAAATCCTCAGTTCATTCTCTTTAGAGTGGGATCAAAAGACATTAGCAATATATGAGGCTAATGACATTAGTACTCTAAAAATTGAAGAGTTAATTGGCAATTTAATGTCCTATGAAGCACAATTGCAGGAAAGAAGAGAGAGCAAAGCAACGGAAAAGAAATCCATCGCTTTCAATGCAATAACTGACGATCATGATTCAGACGATGACAATGATGAATAAATTGCTTTCAATGCAATTAGATGTTTCAATTGCGATGAACCCTGTAACATCCCCCTACTTGGAGGCCTAAAACTAACGGCTACGGATGCTGCAGTCATCCAGAGTTATTATTCATTGGCGACCAAATACGGCGATATTAGATACATTGATAAATAGAAACACACGAATATGGAAATAAAATTAAACAGCAAACAAATTCCACATTCCATTTCAAAATATTCCAAATTGATTACATAATCCCAGTTCGCAGACCACGTTCAGATAACACATAATTATTACAGAATACGCCAAGAGCCACATATGAAGATGCTCCCTTGGTTGACCAGAGTACATAATAAGACAAGAAAACAAAATTTTCCTTTACAAACAAAACACACAACGGAAATAAAAGAACTCTAATAACAAGCTTACCTCCTGCACGTCCTCGGAAGCTTTATTCTTCTAAAAGAACTCCTGGAAACCTTAACTCTCAACCTACTCAAAATCAATTGAGTACCTAAGAGTTTAAGGGGAAAACAAAAACTTCGAGTTAGACATAAAACCTGGTATGAATAATAATTTACCATTTCAAACATTTAGATATCTAGTAAGACCACACTGATTAGCGGAACGGGTTTCCCCTCACTAGTATCCGAAAAAATTTATAAAATCATATACCGTGCTCCTACATCCACAACCGTTAAAACATTGTATTTCAAAAACATTCTGATGATATGCAAAATAAGTAAATCAAATCTGGATTACCAATCCCCATTCATTCTGACTATCTGTCTCAATTATAGTTTCTAGGATTACTATTTACTAGTTAAATGTTCATGAACTATCTGTCCAATATCATAGTTTTCATGGGATCACTAAAAACCTATTGGTAACTCCAATATCCTTTCTATCGTCCTAGTTTCATCGACTAACTAGGAACTATTGACTAACTGTCAATATCTTAGTCCGGATATAGTTTTCATGGGCTAACCACAAACCTACTGGCCCCTACCAATATCAAATCATAAGTTTTCATGGGATAACTATGAACCTATTGGCCCCTGCCAATATCATTTATTATGCACAGTTTTCATGGGCTTACTGTAAACCTATTGGCCCATTCTAATATCTTTAGTTTTAAGGTTTTAACATTCCGTAATTTATATTCACTACTAGGTCAACCTAACCGGTTATTCTACCCTTCCCCAAAAATATAGTTACGGGTTGATAACAATGTGAATAGATATATGAAGAAGTATGCATAACAACAATTAATACCAACACCTGTTGTTTATCATCCTTGAAATCATCTTATATATATGTATGTATGTATGTATGTATGTATGTATGTATGTATGTATGCATTTATGTATATCCTGGTTAAACCCTTTAAACTATTTAATCAAGCAAAACTTCTTCATTTCAAAACCCTTTGTTTGTTTATGCCATGGTTATCCCTTTAAATTGAGATTGGGTTTATGTTTTGAAATCTTAAAAACATCTATTCTGAAACCTCCGGATGAACCCTGTCAAAAGCAAAAACTTCTTTTCAAAACATACTAAACATAGCTTTCAAAATAAATGAAAATACCCCTTTTACAAAGCATTGGGTTTACTTTTTAAAAACATCATTTGGGTCAAAAATGGTTATGTATGAAAGTGTCCCCTTCAAAACCAACTAAAAATCTGTTTTGGGGAAAAAGTTTAAGGTGTCAAAACCATCTAGTCGAAAGCAACAATTCTTTGAACTGAAACTTTAAAGGATAGATTCGAAACACCCTTTCGACTCCATTACCTTCGAAAACCTCAACCCCTTTCAAAAGCATTCAGGAAAAAGGCTTAGTTTAAGTTAATACAAGGAGAACCCTTCGACAGCATAGATGGCTTCAATACACTTGAAAGGAGAAAATTTGCGGTTGGGTTTCGACTTGGTCGAAACTATTCCTTTCGGAAGCTCTTATTTAAGGAGAAAGGTACCCCTACGAAAGCTAATACTTCAACATAATAAAGCAACCTTCCCCAAAAGCTATTTATATAAACCTTTTCAAAAGCATACATTTTGATTGTGTCGAAAGCTTTAAATAATACAAAGCAAAAACTTAGCTTTTGAAAGCAGCATGTGGTTTCGACCCTAACGAAAGCATTACATTCGACACCCTACCTTCCGCTACCCACCATCTCACTTTGTACCAATACCATTGATACCATGTGCATTGGTTCCGACTATGTGGGTTTCGACTGAGATGGTTTCGACTGAGATGGTGCGGAGGTAAAGGAGTCGAAAGGTACTGCTATTTAAGGCGAAACCTACTTTTCGGAATTAAAGGCTGAAATGTAGCAATTATTAGTAATTACTTTATAACCACTTGCTTATTTGTAAACCTTTGATTGGTTGCCGTATAACTTTTCAAATACTTCTCAAAGATAACTGTTGCATATAATCAGATCCAAATCAAAGGAATTATAACTTTTAAGCCCTTCTATTAACAAAACTAGTATTTCCCAATAAGTCCTTCTTTTGAAATAATTTATTTTCCCTAGTAAATCAATTGGGAAAAATCCTCAAAAATCACAAGAATTTAATTTTATCATGTAAGCAAACATATTAGTATTTCAGACCCAATTTCTTCCTGAAATACTCGAAATAAATTTTTAAATCCAATTATATCATATTTTCCTTTAGAAATCCATAATAAATTTTCTATAGCTCGGAAAATTCTGAAAATTAAAACCCATCTCCAAAATCATGTTTTACTTAACATAGAAATTTTCCATGGCATTCTAAAATCATAGACTCTCGGCTTTGCATCAAAACCATGCAAATTCATATGTGATTGAATTAAAATAATTCGAACATAATATAGTTCAAGCATATCATCATCCATATCATCATAAAAATGAATTTTAATAATAAATCCGAAAAAATAATCATAGAATAAAATAGAGATGGTTTGAAATTATTATTCACCTTAGATATAATAAGGAATTTGAGATTTGTTTTTGATCAATCCTTCCTAGCTTTGATCCTTAGCTTTAGACTGAATTTTCCTCTTTTCCTCCTTGTTAATGACCGACTCTAATTTAGGTTTATGGTTTTCGTTTGTGAATTTGAGAAATGAAACATGAATGGACAATTACGAAGGGGTATAGCCGTGTAAAATGAAATGGCTATTTACTAAAATGCCCATGTGTTAATTAATTAACCTTTAAACCAATTTAAAGCCCATTTATTTTATTTTTAAGCACGACCCCTTATATGATTCATTCAAATCTCAATCCCCTTATCATCATTATTCTATTTAATTTATCTAATTAAATTTCTTGAATAATGTTATCAAAAATTAGGGATGTTACAGGCTCCCCCCTTAAAGAATTTCGTCCTAGAAATTCAGTAAGGACTATATAGTAAACATAGCAATCATCTGTAACAACTCCTAACAACCATACTAGTCCAACTGACTAGCAACTATCTATATAAATCTAATATAGACATACCCTAAAAGCAGATCAGGATAAGTATCTCTAAACCTATCCTCTGTCTCCTAAGTACAGTCTTTCTTGTTGTCGCTCCACTGAACTTTCACCGACCTGACTGTCTTATTCCTTAATCTTTTCTCATCTCTAGCTACAACCCGAACTGGTTGTCTAACAAAAGTCAAATTAGGCTCTACCACTGTTACCCCGCCTTTTGGTCAAGGCTGGGATATCAACAAAATTGGCTAAAACGGATGGATATGGGGATTAGAGATCGATAGGAAAACATGGCTATGATCGATACCGTCAAAATTTGACCGAGCTCCAATCAAGACGGGATCGATAGGGAACGATGAACAAGGCTTGGAGAAGCTACATTACAAATTTCAGATCAATTGGAGTTCGCATGCTCAAGATGTGGATGGATCAATATTGGTGAGAAATGGTTCTGGATCGATATCATCGTATCGATCAAGGTGATGGGTTCGGATTGATCGGTCTTCGACTCGATGCATCATGTGTCGATGGTCTCTACATAGATCGGTCGACTTTAGGCAGGAAATAGGTTCATGGGTATGGAGCTCAGATATTGATTGGAAGGCAAAGTACATCAATATAATTCGTATCGATCAAGGCAGGGATCGATACGAAGAGTGGAGCAACGGTTTCAGGGACTCGGATGGACATTTCGTATCGATCACTTATTGATCGATACGAAGAGGGTGAGCGGGGATCGATACGAGTAAGGGAGAAAGGCCGATGAATACGAAGAAGAGGCAAGGCATGGATCGATACAAAATGGCCAAGAGTGCATGACTTGATCGATGCGAAGTGGTGGATACGAAGTCTATGGATACGAAGGTTCCAACCTACTCGCAAATATAAACTTGGATCGATCATAACTCTCATTCTACAACTTCAAATGCTATGAAATTTTTACAGAAGCTACCTTATGCACTCAAGAATGTTCATGGTCGATCTCAGCTTGATTAGAGCTAATTTGGATCGATACGAATTATACTTGGATCGATCTAGTGGGCCCACCTGCGGAAGAGAAAAGGTATTCCAAGTTTTGAGGCGGATATTTTCGGATCTACACCTATAAATAGCAGTCCTATGGCAACTAAAAAGGGGATTTTTTATCTTCTTTTCTAGGCAAAACTCTGCCATTTTTGTTATTGATTCTAAAACTTGTAACTGTAACAAGAGTATAAAAGGATCGATTCAAAGTGGACGTAGGCCGGAGATAGCCGAACCACTATAAACCTTGTGTTCTTTGCTTTCTTACTCAATTTAATTTTGCTATTTCTTCATTTTTATTCTCTACTTTATCTAGATCTGAGATCTGTGTTTGAATATTGTGGATCTATGTGTGAACACTGGTGCTTTCATGGATTTCGGGGTTTGTGACCAATTTTGGTGCAAACAACCACTAAGTCATCCAACTCTGTCAGAGTAATAGTAGTCTCTGGTTCATGCACATACTTGCGAAGATGAGACACATGAAATACATTATGGACACCTGCCACACTGCTCGGCAACTCTACTCTGTATGCGAGCTTTCCAATCCTCTCGATAATCTAGAATGGACCTACATATCTTGGGCTAACTTCCCTGACTTACCGGATCGTATCACACCCTTCATTGGTGATACCTTAATGAAAACCTTAACCCCAACTGATAATTCTAAGTCCTCACACCTCTTATCTGCATAACTCTTTTGTCTTGACTAAGCTTCCTTCATCCTTCCTCAGATTAACTCAATCTTTTCTGACACCTCTTTGACCAAATCTGGACCTAAGACTAGTCTGTCTCCAGTCTCCAACCAACATGCTGGTGATTTGCATAGTCTTCCATACAAATCTTCAAATGGTGCCATTCCTATAGTAGTCTAATAACTGTTATTATAGGAAAACTCGACCAAATGTAGGTGATCCTCCTAAGATCCACCAAAGTCCAATACACAAGCTCTCAGTTGATCCTCGAGTACTTTGTTGACTCTCTCTGTCTACCCATCTGTCTGTGGGTGATTCGCAATACTCATATTAAGTTTGGTTCCCATCACTTCCTGTAGACTCTTCCATAATTCACCAGTGAACAAAGCATCTCTATCACTGACTATACTATTAGGAACTCCATGCAGTTTAACTATGTTCTTCAGGAACAACTTAGCTAAAACAAGTACCGTCCTGGTTGACCTAACTGGAATGAAATGGGCACTCTTGGTCAATCTGTCCACTATAACCCATATACTTTCATTACCCCTATTTGTCCTTGGAAACCCATATATAAAATCTATGGATATCGAATCCCATTTCCAAACTGGAATCTCTAAAGGCTGAAGCAACCCACTCGGATTCTGATGTTCAGCTTTCACTTGTTGACAGTTCGCAAACTGCCTAACCCATAAGCCAACATCCCTCTTCATGCCTTCCTAATAGATGCCCCTCTTCATATCCTGATACATCTTGGTCCCACTAGGATGAATCGTCAACTTGGACCGATGACATTCTCCAAGAACTTCTTTCCTCAAGTCCTCAATATTCAGAATACACAATCGCCCCTTCATTCTCAACCATCCTCTCTGGTCAAGGCTAAAATCCTTGAGATCATCGATCTCAGTTCCAAACTCAAGCCTTCTGATTCTCTCAGCTAACACTAGATCCTCCTTCTGCTTAGAAGCGATTTTCTCAATCAATACTTGTCGAACTTCTAAACAAGACAACCTAGCGGAACTCTGACTAAAACCAGCAGTCGATCTTAATTGCACATCACAACTGACTAAAGCTTCTAAATCTTTCCACTCTGCCAACATAGCTAACACCACATTCTGATGTTTTCTGCTAAGAGCATCTGCTACCATATTACCTTTTCCTAGTGTATACTCTATACCAAAATCATGTATAGCCGAAAACTCCAGCCATCTCTGCTGCCTCATATTCAACTTCTTCTAAGAGAATAAATACCGTAAAGGCTTATGATCTGTATAAAGCTCAGACCTCTCCCCTAGGAGATAATGTCTCCAAATATTTAATGCAAAGATCACAGCTGCTAACTCTAAATCATGAATAGGACATCTATGCTCGTGCGATCTAAGCTGCCTGGATGCATAGGCAATAACTTTACCATTCTACATCAACAATGTTCCTAATCCAGTTCCACATGCATCAGTATACACCACCAATCCTTGGTTTCCGTCTGGAACTACTAACATGGGTGCATTGGACAGCAAATGCATTAACTTAAGGAATGCTTCTTTGCATTTGTCGGACCAAACAAATTTCACCTCCTTCCTAGTTAGCTTAGTTAAGGGTGCTGCTATCCGTGAGAAATCCTTAATGAAACTCCGGTAGTAGCAAGCAAGTCCAAGAAAACTCCTGATGTCAGTCACTGTCTATGATCTCTTCCAATTATTCACGGCTTCGATCTTATCTAGTTCGACTGACAATCCTTTCTCTGAAACCACGTGACCAAGAAATTTTACCTCTTTCTTCCAGAAATGACACTTGGTAAACTTCACCTTTAGCTGATTCTGCCTCAGCGTCTCAAGTACCACTCTAAGATGAACTTCATGCTCTCTCTCATCCTTAGAGTAGACTAGAATGTCATCTACAAACACCAGCATAAACCTATCCAAATGCACTCGAAAAACTCAGTTCATCAAATCCACGAAGAAAGTAGGTGCATTCGTTAATCCAAATGGCATTACCAACCACTCATATGAATTATACCTATTTCGAAATGCTGTCAAAGGAGTACTGTCTACTGCCACTCTTAACTGATGGAAACCTATCACCAAGTCCAACTAGGAGAACACTCTGACTCCACTCAACTGATCAAACAGATCATATATTCTTGGCAAAGGATACTTATTCTTAATTATCCTTTCCTTCAACTTACGATAGTCGATACGCATCCTTAACGACCCATCTGGTTTCTTCACAAACACCGGGCCGCTCCCCAAGGCGAACTGCTTAGTCTAATAAAACTCCTTACTTCTAGATCCACTAGCTTCACCTTCAATTCCTTTATCTCAGTCGGTGTCATTCTTCTAGGTGGCCTACTTACAGGTTCGACTCTGGGCACAAGATCTATTCCAAACTCAACAGTTCTTTTCGGTGGTAGTCCAGTGACTGACTCAAAGACATCTGCAAATTCTCTTGCTACCCAAACCTAACTTAACTCATTTCCTACCTCCATAGCATTAAGTATAACACTAACACTGCGGTCAGTATTCTCTACTGAGAATATCACTCGGTTATGACTGTCAGGGTGCCATAGTGATATTTCTCTACCTTGAAAAAATATTATAGCCTCATACCTACCCAACTAATCCATACCCAAAATGATTCCATTATCTACGAAATCAATAACATACAAATTGCAGGTAAACTTATGACCTAACAAGTCAAGTTCTAACTGGTCATATCTTAACCCTAGAGTTGCATACCCTCCTATTGGATTTGCAACCCTTAAGGAAGTAACAAGGTAGGTGGGTTCTAAACATAATTGTTTGCACCAAAAATGGCCACAAACCCCAGAAGTAGTGAAAGCACCAGTGTTAACATACAAATCCTCAATTTCCAAACACAGATCTCAGATCCAGATGATGTAGAGAGTAAAAATGAAGAAATAACAAAATTAAAAAGAATGAAAGTAAGAGAAGACACAAGATTTATAGTGGTTTGGCTATCTCTGGCCTTCGTCCACTTTGAATTGATCCTTTTATTTCCTTCATACTTTGATTACAGTTACAATCCTTTGAATACCAATAAATAAAATGACAGAGTCTAGCCAAAAATAAAGAAGAAGATTCCCCTTTAGTTGCATTGGAGGTGTTATTTATAGGAGTAGATCTGGACATATCTGCCCCAAAACTCATAATACCATTTCTCATGCGTAGGTGGGCCCACCAGATCGATCTGGAGTTGTTTGAGATCGATCATGGACATTCTTAAGTGAATAAGAAAGCTTCTGTGAAAATTTCATAGAATTTGGACTTGTAGTTTGAGAGTTATGATCGATCCAAGATTACCTTTGCCAATGTAGGCTGAAACCTTCGCATCGATCAAGAGGTTCGTATCCATTATATTTCGTATCCACACCCCGTATCCATGCCTTTTGTATCGATCCAAGTATTATTGCATTCCATCTTGACCGCTTCGTATCAATCTGATTTTCACGCAGTGATCCATGTTAAGCGCTCCTTCCCTTGACCGGTTCCTTTATATCGATCGATACGAATGCGATCGATACGAAAGAGCTTGTGAGCTCTTGTTGCTTTTTGTATCCATCCTCTGCTTCTTCCTTCGTATCCATCCAGCATAGCCCCTTCCATATGTACCCTTCGTATCGATAAATAAGCGACCGATACGAAATGCTTCTCCAAACCTCTGTAACCATTACTTCATATCCATCAGTTTGTTTTGTCGTATCCATCCAATCGATACGTATGTATCGATATGAAATCCACATACATCACCCTGAATTCATCCTAGAGTAAACTGATCGATACAAAGTGTATCGATACGAGATGTATCGATCCGAATACTGATCAATCCAAACCAATGCCGCAGCGGTCGATACGAATGTATCGATGCGAACCCATTTCTTTTGAATATTGATCCATCCATAACTTGAGAATACGAATTCCGATTGACCTGAAATTTGAAAGGTAGCCTCACCTGGCCTTGTTTATCATTCCCCATCGATCCAACTTGATTGGAGCTTGGTCCAATTTTGACGGTATCAATCATAGCCTTGTTTCCAATCGATCTCCAATCCTGATATCCATCCTTTTTAGCCAATTTGTTGATATTCCGGCCTTAACCAAAAGGCGGGGTAACATTTGCCCCCCAAAACATGCCTTGCGATAGGAAGGCGTGTTTTGAATGGCTTCAAATCTGACATCCAAATTCCGTATTCCATCCACAGCCATATCATCCAATCCATTATCCAATCCATTACTAAGCCATTCTATCCAAGTGCCATAGCCATATCCTTATCCAAATCCACGACTGCTCTGAGTCGATATCCGATTCCGAATCCAGTAACCAAATCCTTAGCCAATTGCATATCGATCCAAACCCGACAACTGAGTCCTAATCCATCCATATCCAGTAACCAATAACCAAATCCATGACCTCTCCGGGTCGATATCCAAATCCGGGACCACTCCGGATCCTTACCCAAATCCGGGACCAATCAGGATTCACAGCCAATCCTTAGCCATTCAAAGCCGAAATATGAATTCATAACCTCTCCGGGTTCTTGCCAAGCATATTCCATACTCGATAACTCGTGTGCCAAATCCTACGCAAGCCAAATTCCTAGGCCAAACCTGGTCATCCCGGACCCATGTCGAGCATAGTCCATACTCGACAACCTGAAATATTAAATAACAAATCCTGCTTATTAAATCATATCCTAAATCCTAGACCGACCTTGGTCACTCAGAACCCTTGCCGAGCATAGTTTGCCTGATAATTTCAGCCAATCCAGTGTTGTCCACCAAAGGTTGCCCCCCCCCGTCTCCATTTCCTAACTACCCCCTAAGTCCTTGAGGGAATTCCAGTACGCACTCCTCATCACGCACTCCTATATTCCTGTTGGCGCCGGGCTTTGCAGCGTCACCTGGCATTCTACCATGAATTGGTCCAGCATTACACGGGGGTGTGTCCTCGAGTCTAGATCCATCTAGATTGGTAGCTGTGTGCTGATTGCAGGCTGCCCTTTGCTGAACTGCTCTATATGGTTGCCTGTTGAGTCCCTCTGAACCAGCTCCATGGATCTGTGCTCCGACAACTCCTGTTACTCCCGCCTGCCCAAACTGTGTGAAAAGGTTCTGCATCATCTCCTCATGCCTTCTCAGCAACCGTTCCTACATGTAATCCATCATAGTCTGCATCTCATCCCTTGTGATGTAGATGGATGCGTAATCTACTCCAGCTCCGGAGGAAGCCTCCCGACCTCCCTCTTGGTGTCTCCTTTCTAGTAATGTCCTCCTAACTGATTGCCTAACCATGATTCCTCCTAGATCTGATCCTTTAGCTTTCCAAATCTGAACTACAAATCCGATTTAGCGGCTGCTAGCTTTCCAAATCTGAACTCCAAATCCGATGTAGCGGATATAGTTTTCATGGGCTAACTACAAACCTACTGGCCCCTATCAATATCAAATCATAGTTTTCAGGGGCTGACTATAACCTATTGGCCCCTGCCAATATCATTTATTATACAAAATTTTCATGGGCTTACTATAAACCTACAGGCCCCTGCCAATATCTTTAGTTTTAAGGTTTTAGCATTCCTTAATTTATATTCACTACTGGGTCAACCTAACTGGTTATTCTGCCCTTCCCCAAAAATACAGTTACGGGTTGACAACTATGTGAATAGATATATGAAGAAGTATGCATAACAATAATTACTACCAACACTTGTGGTTTATTATCCTTGAAATCATCTTATATATATATATTCTGGTTAAACCCCTTAACCTATTTAATCAAGGAAAACTTCTTCATTACAAAACCCTTTGTTTTTTTATGCCACGGTTACCCCTTTAAATTGAGATTTGGTTTATGTTTTGAAACCTTAAAAACATCTCTTTCAAAACCCCTAGATGACCGCTGTCGAAAGTAAAAACTTCTTTTCAAAACATACTAAACATAGCTTTTGAAATAAATGAAAATACCCCTTTCGAAAGCATTGGGTTTACTTTTGAAAAACATCATTTGGGTCAAAAATGGTTATATACGAAAGTATCTCTTTCGAAACCAACTAAAAGTTTGTTTTGGGGAAAATGTTGATGGTGTCGGAACCATCGAGTTGAAAGCAACAATTGTTTAAATTGAAACTTCAAAGGATAGAGTCGAAACCCCCTTTCGACTCCATTACCTTTGAAACCCTCAACCCCTTTTGAAAGCATTCAGGAAAGTGGCTTAGTTTAAGTTAAAACAAAGAAAACCCTTCGACAGCATAGACAGCTTCAATATAGTTGAAAGGAGAAATTTTGCGGCTGGGTTTCGACTTGGTTGAAACCAATCCTTTCGGAAGCTCTTATCTAAGGAGAAAGGTACCCCTTCGAAAGCTAATACTTCAACATAATGAAGCAACCTTCCCCAAAAACTATTTATATAAACCTTTTTGAAAGCATACATTTCGACTGTGTCGAAAGCTTTAAGTAAAACAAAGCAAGAACTTAGCTTTTGAAAGTAGCATATGGTTTCGACCCTAATGAAAGCATTACTTTCCACACCCTACCTTCCGCTACCCACCAATTTACTTCGTACCAATACCATTGATGCCATGTGCATTAGTTCCAACTATGTGGGTCTCGATTGAGATGGTTTGGACTGAGATGGTGCGGTGGTAAAGGAGTTGAAAGGTACTGCTATTTGAGGCGAAACCTACTTTTCGAAATTAAAGGCTGAAATGTAGCAATTATTAGTAATTACTTTATAACCACTTGCTTATTTGTAAACCTTTGATTGGTTACCGTAAAACTTTTCAAATACTTTACAAAGATAACTATTTCATTTAATCAGATCCAAATCAAAGGAATTATAACGTTTAAGCCCTTCTATTAACAAAACCAGTATTTGCATATAAGTCCTTCTCTTGAAATAATTTATTTTCCTTAGTAAATCAATTGGGAAAAATCCCCAAAAATCATAGAAATTCAATTTTATCATGTAATCAAACATATTAAAATTTAAGACCCAATTTCTTCCTAAAATACTCGAAAAAAATATAAAACCCAATTATATCATATTTTCCTTTAGAAATTCATAATAAATTTTTATAGCTCGAAAAATTCTAAAATTTAAAAATCGTATCCAAAATCATGTTATACTTAACATAAAAAATTTCCATGGCATTCTAAAATCATAGGCTCTTGGTTTTGCATCAAAACTGTGCAAATTCATATGTGATTGAATTGAAATAATTCAAACATAATATAGGTCAAGCATATCATCATCCATATCATCGTAAAAATGAATTTTAATCATAAATACGAAAACATATAATCATACAGTAAAATAGAGATGGTATGAAATTATTATTCACCTTAGATATGATAAGGAATTTGAGATTTGTTGTTGATCAATCCTTCCTAGCTTTGATCCCTAGCTTTAGATTGAATTTTCCTCTTTTCCTCCTTGTTAATGGCCGACTCTAATTTAGGTTTATGGTTTTCATTTGTGAAAGTGAGAAATGAAACATGAATGGACAATTACAAAGGAGTATAGCCGTGTAAAATGAAATGGCTATTTACTAATATGCATGTGTGTCAATTAATTAACCTTTAAACCAATTGAAAGCCCATTTATTTTATTTTTAAGCACGGCCCCTTATATGATTCATTCAAATCTAAATCCCCTTATCATCATTATTCTATTTAATTTATTTAATTAAATTTCCTGAATAATGTTATCAAAAATTAGAAATGTTACAAACCCAATCATCTGCAAAGAGACTGTCTGCATTAGAGTAAATCAAGGATCTCGCTAGTTATTTATTAATCAAGAAAAAGAAAGAGGGCTTATACATCAATATTAGATGAATCAGATACTATTTCAAGTGACAATAAACTAGATACCGAGGATGCAAACATGTGTTTCACAACAATAGTAGATTAATTAGAATAGATCAAAGGAACATAGATGTTATCCCGCCTTTTGGCAAGGCTGTGACACCAAGAACTTGACTAGAAACCAATGACAGTTCGTCTTGGAGATCGGTTATACGCAGGCTCACTATGGATATCGATGAATTTTTTCTGAGTCCGGATCGAGCTAAAATTGATATGACATAACAAGCAAAGCTATGAAAGCCAACGTTCCAAATTTCAAGTCAATCGGAGTTCGTATGCTCAAGATATTGATCGATCACGGTTGAGAAATCCAAACTTGCATCGATCATAACTCGAGATCCACAAGTCCAAATGCCACCAAATTTTCACAGGAGCTTACATATGACATGAAGAATGTTCATGCCAAATTTCGACTTGATCAGACGAAATCTTGAACGATACAAAATTCGTTCGTATCGATCGCGGATGGAAAAACTTCAACTTGCATCGATCATAAATCGAGATCTACAAGTCCAAATGCTATGAAATATTCACAGCATCTTAAGTACAACATGAAGAATGTTCCCGCCAAATTTCGACTCGATCGGACAAAATCTTGATCGAAATGAAATTCGTTCGAATCGATCGCAGATGGAAAAACTCCAACTTGCATCGATCATAACTCGAGATCTACAAGTCCAAATGCTATGAAATTTTCACAGCATCTTAAGTACAACATGAAGAATGTTCTTGCCAAATTTTGACTCGATCGGACGAAATCTTGATCGATGCGAAATTCGTTCGTATCGATCGCGGATGGAAAAACTGTAACTTGCATCGATCATAACTCGAGATCTACAAGTCCAAATGCTATGAAATTTTCACAGCATCTTAAGTACAACATGAAGAATGTTCCTGCCAAATTTTGACTCGATCGGACGAAATCTTGATCGATGCGAAATTCGTTCGTATCGATCGCGGATGGAAAAACTCCAACTTGCATCGATCATAACTCGAGATCTACAAGTCCAAATGCTTTGAAATTTTCACAGCATCTTAAGTACAACATGAAGAATGTTCCTACCAAATTTCGACTCCGTCGAACACAATCTTGATCGATACAAAATCCATTCGTATCGATCACGGATCGGATCGAAACTCATAGGCTTGGGCGCGCGGGCCTGGTCACGTGCCAGAGAGGGTCTCCCGAGATCTGAGCGAAATATCAGCCTCCTACACCTATAAATAGAGTCCCAGGGCATGCAGAAAAGGGGCTTCTTCTTCTTTGAATTCTCCAACGCCCAGACTCTGCCGGATTGAGATCTAAACTCCCTTGCTGCTGCCAATAATGAAATTCACTGCTGCAAATCATAATTATCTAGCTGTAACTCACTGAATTTATTTGTAATCTTCAAAGAAAGATCAATAAAGCCAACAACTTCATAGTGGACGTAGGCGATACACCGAACCACTCTAAATTCTTGTATCTCCTTGCATTTTAATTATTTTCATATCTGAAATTTGGAGTTTTTGTTAGATAATTCCTCTCTTTCCATTTAATTTCTTCATTTTGTCTCTTCAAAAACTTCTGAAGAGTGTTGTGCCCAATTTTGGTACAAACACTTTGGTGCTTTCATTGAGAGAACCTTGCTTTTCTCCTACTCTGTGGATCTACTAACGTAGTTGGATTGCAAAAATCTAAGAAGGAGATCCAGATCTGTCGTCAAGTGGTTCCATCTATTCTATTCAGATTGCCCCAGATCTAAGAGGAACTGCATTCATCAAGATTTTCGTATCCATGTATTCGTATCCAGAAAATATGGTAATTTTTGTATCCATGTTTTCGTATGCAGAAAATATGGTGTTTTTCGTATCCATGTTTTCATGTCCAGAAAATATGATGAATTTCGTATCCATGTTTTCGTATCCAGAAAATATGGTGTTTTTCGTATCCATGTTTTTGTGTCCAGAAAATATGATGAATTTCGTATCCATGTCTTCAAGTCCAGAAAATATGGTGAATTTCATATCCAGAAAATATGATCATTTTCGTAACCATCATTTCGTATCCAGAAAATATGATCATTTTCGCATCCATCAGAGAGCCTCTGTTCGACTCGCTCCGCTTCGCATCCATTAGAGAGCATGTGTTCGACTCGCTTCGCTTCGCATCCATCAGAGAGCATGTGTTCGACTCGCTCCGCTTCGCATCCATCAGAGAGCATGTGTTCGACTCGCTCCACTTCGCATCCATCAGAGAGCATGTGTTCGACTCGCTCCGCTTCGCATCCATCAGAGAGCCTCTGTTCGACTCGCTCCGCTTCGCATCCATCAGAGAGCCTCTGTTCAACTCACTCCGCTTCGCATCCATCAAAGAGCATGTGTTCGACTCGCTCCACTTCGCATCCATCAGAGAGCATGTGTTCGACATGCTCCGCTTCGCATCCATCAGAGAGCCTCTGTTCGACTCGCTCTGCTTCGCATCCATCAGAGAGCCTCTGTTCGACTCGATCTGCTTCGCATCGCTCTCTTCGTATCGATCGCCCGTGCTCTGTTAGTATCGATCGCAACTGCTCCAATTTGTATCGATACTCACACGCTGTTCGTATCGATCCATCTACGTCAAATTCGTATCAATACGATATTTCAAAAAAAAATACTACTCAACCGAACCCTAGCCACAGCGCAGGGCACCCGCATAGTGTATTCAATCACCAATTTAGTGAAGTAACATTCCATCCGTGCTTCTAATTGCTCCATGTCTGAACAAGACATATGAGATCACAACAACAAATGTTGAGTTGCAATCAAGGAATGGGTAAAGAAATACTACTCAACCGTACTCTCAGAGGCTGAAGAACTTAGCTTATATGCCAAGAACTGGAGTTTATTAATATATCATGCTTTTAAGGTGGAATGCAACTTCCTCCAATTGACCAGCTTTTAAACTCCTGAATTGACAACTATGGTACGATGGCTAATATGATGGCTGCCCTACATTGTCTACTCTGCCAACTCAAAACATAGCTGGTCACCGCTGAACCATCTTCAAATGCCTGCATCTTAATCATTCCACGTCCACATGACTAAAAGCATGACATACAACCTCAAGAGGACTTCCTTAATACCCTATATAGGTCTCCTATCTGGATGAAAGTTTGGAATAAACACCAATCTATTAGCCCATTTTAACCAACTCGCCGTCCAATCGGCGTTACCAACCACTCAAACGTTGGACAATCGTGCATACATCATTCACTAGTGTTACAAGACCCCTTGGCAATAAAATGGACCTGATCATAAGGTCGATTGGAGAATCTTTCCCAGTCGAGACCTATTCGTTGAAACCATCCTACATGCAGAACTTCCAGTGAAAATTCAACATGTTAACTATGTCGGTGCACTATGGAAATACAACCCTCGACACTACCTTATGAAGTGGGAATGGTGCGTGGATTTCTCCAAGGGCGATGAATGCCATCAAACGCAGATGTCTTCCCTCATTCCTCAGAGAAGACCGTCAATCACGACTTTGATAAGAGAATTGGTGGATAGCCGCCGACGACTACGCCAACATGTCTAGGCCAATATTGAGTTGATGAATCGGATGAAGGATGAAATGACCCTTCTATTTCTACCTTAATTTCATAAAGATTTTTTTTTCATAGGTATAAATATATGTACATGAATATACACGTTTAATTTATATGTATTTGAATGTCCACATATATTCATTTGCACTTTTAAGTTTGATTTAAATTTCCTTTGAATTATCAGAGTCATTTTCTTTCAAACAATTCAAACCAGGATTCAAAACTCATTACCAATATAAATATATCAGTGTATCCCTAATAATATACACATACATATGAAGATGTACGTGTTCCTCTTGTTTAGATTCAGAGTATATATATTTTTTTTGTTAAACAAGAGCATTCTGTTTAATTTGGATTCTAGCAATTCTGACTATAGGTAATTACTGTATACTTTTGAATATTTGTAACAAGTCAGTAAATCCTATGCATATTTAATTTATATGAACTTGCTCATTCTAATTGATAGTTTTTAATGTCAATTTACAATGGCAGTTAAATCTCAAGATTCTTGAGATTTTTATTTCAGATCATGGATCAAAGGTATTGATATTTGGCTAAGGCCAGAAATGATATATTCACTTATCATTTTCCACTTATGTATTTTCTAAAAACTTTCTTATTTAAGATTCAATCTATGTGACTTGTTTGCCTTAATCTTAGCTCACATGACACATAGTGAGTTGTGTAATTGCATATGATTTGCTATGTCAAGAATTTGAACTTAAAAATATTCATAAGAATAATTTCCAGGTTTTGCTTGTGCAAGCCTGTCCAGATTGTATATCTGTTATGGCTTTGAAAATTGGTTATGGTACAACATTTGCAAAATGACCTAAAGCTTTTTGAATGACATTTTACTGTCAAAACACCACCAAACATAATAAACCAAAACTTCACTTATTTGAAGTTGGTTAACTCTTATGTCTAGTGTCATGCCAGGTATCTGATCATGGCAATTGAAATGCCAATCATTTGCACCATACCTGTAGCCTTCCTATACAATTACTTTTCTCAAAACAATTTAGAAAGTAGACTTGAACCATTTGTAGACATATTTCAGAGGAAAAACAATTAGATACTTAAAGGTATACTTCAAGGTAAATTCTGAATTTACTCCAAAACTCAGTGTTTTTAAAATGACTTAAGATTGTCTAATACATAATATAATTGCAAAGCAATTGGTCACATAATTGTATATTTCTTTACCAGATTTTCATAGCTAATACTTGAGCATATTTTTCTTGTTTATGTTCCAGACACTACTTCAAAAACAAATCCAACCTTAACACACAATAATTTCGACAGAACAACTAATTTAATCTGACACTTTACAGAACATAAGAGCAACTTGATCACTAACCATAGAATATTCATTACATGACTGGAAATCTTAGAAACATAATTTTTCCTGAATACATGCAGATATAATCAATTTAAGTTCTTATTGAAACTAGCTAGCATGTTCATTTACTCCTCCATAATAGCCATAACTTCATTTTCTACTTAGTGCCTGCGTTCCCTGAAAGAGCATGAGTGGCTGCCTTATTTTAAAATGAGACACCCCATATGCCATGAGCAAACAAGGGTCAGATCTAAGATCTGGTATGAGTAACATCAATACATTCATGATATTAAGCAACAGAGAATATAAGAGTACCAACTAGTTATTTAAGCAAATTTCTGCAATCCATTACTTTAACATAGTATAAATAAGTTGATTCAGGTATGATATATTCATTTATCATTCTTACACTTGCATACATAATCATGCAAACATAATTATCTATTTGCAACATTTGCATTCACTGGAACCATCTTGGTTCCATACCAACCAACCTAAGAAATATCCATATTCCTATCCCTTCATTTACAGGTTGTATAATTCAATTTAAATTCCTGCCTCATCTGCTATTAAGGAATCACAGGGACACATTGCAATGAACTAATTCACATCATTGCACAAAGATCTCAGGGCTTAAACAAACCATGTGCCAACTTGCATACTTCAAATATGACAAGCATTCCAGCAGCCTTCTTGGCCTTCCCTTCCCTAGTTTATTTACTAGTGTATTGACTTAAATCCTATCATCAAATATGCTAAGTGAACATGTCACTGCAAGCATGGAAACATCCATAATCTTTCCTAGCATAATTCTCCTCAGAAATAAGCAGACAGTTATTTCCTAAATGGGGCCAATATGTCTTGATCTCAGTAAGATATAAGAATATTTTCAACTGTAAAAGAGGCATGGCATGTTCTTATTATATTGATCTGCAAGCCTTTATGATTGATTCAGATTCATGATCTGGTTCAATCATAATTTTAGCTTGTGAGCTTCTTCTTTTTTTTGATTTGGTTAAGGGCTCAGCACTTAGAAAATTTCTATTGCACCCTTAACATCTTTCTTTTCAAGCCTCAGCACTTATACCAAGTATAATGCAGCTCCCAACATTTTTTTTTGTAAAGTTTCCATGCCATAGATCTATAACAGTTGAGAGTATTCTCTATATAATTTTAAGATTCTGGACTTTAACATTTTTGAGTAAAAATAAAACAGTATGATACACATCCAAAGACAAATGTCACAACAAATCAAAGATCACCAAAATCATCCATATTAAATCATATCAGATTTAAAATAAGACATCCAAAAAGCATTGATGAAATCATATACATCAAAACCAGCAATATATAAATGGCAATATAAAAAGTGGCTGCCTCATCTCAGGTCTTAATGCCATGAACTCAGTGAGGTTACTCACCTAAATATTTCTTCTTATTAATCCAGAAAATCCTTGTATGAGTGTTTTCTCCTTCCTTCCAATATTTTTGTTCTTCCTTTCTTATTTTTGTGCAGCTCGGGGTAAAGATAATTTTACTGGCTAAAACTGCCTATTTATATGCATCTTTCCATTAGGGTTTTGTTAAAACAAAATTCCATTTCTGACCTAACCATCTTCATGCATTTTTCATTCATTTTCCCCCTTAATACCCCAGCCATAATAATTAGTTGAAGGCAGTATTTTCTTCCCTTTACTTTTCAGAAAATGGCCACTCACCTAGTCATGTTGAAAGTGTGACTACCATATTTCATATTTTAAATATTTCTGAGAATCCCCTTTGCTATTTTTGCCTATACAAGCATATTGACTTGTATTACATTTCATGTCATTTTAATGTTTCCTTTTTATTGTTTTGCTTTAACACTTTCTGCTCACAGAAAATATATAGGTGCATAAGTGTACATATTTTTTTTTTACAGAGATGATATATAGATATATCATTCATTACAAATATTTTTTTTTCCAGAAATTTTTTGAATCTTTTCCTTATGCCATGTGCATGTGCCCACATATCCTTGCACACTATTTATTCCCAAAAATTTCACCACATTTAAATCTAAATATTTCAAAAATTAAATCATTTTATAAAAATGATTTTTCACAAAATTTTGGGGTATTACATTCACCCCTCCTTTTAGGAATTGTGTCCTCACAATTTTTCTAACATTTATAACAAGCATCATTTTCCTTTCTGAAAACTTATCAAACATATGCATAAGCAAACAAATTCAACCATATCAACCATGCATAACAAATTTTTCCAGAAAAAAAAAATTA
Source organism: Allium fistulosum (assembly GCA_030737815.1). Taxonomy (NCBI): domain Eukaryota; kingdom Viridiplantae; phylum Streptophyta; class Magnoliopsida; order Asparagales; family Amaryllidaceae; genus Allium; species Allium fistulosum. The sequence continues at coordinate 1,337,853,886 of CM060901.1, read as the reverse complement.
CCTTTTAATTTGCAAAAAGCTTAGGATAATCCATCCTAATCTTATCCTCTAACTCCCATGTGCAGTCATTAGGATCACTACTCCACTGGATCTTAACTAGTTTCAAGGTTTTGCTCCTTAATTTCTTTTCTTCCTTGGCTATAATCCCCACTGGCTCTTTTTCATAAACCAAGTCAGGATTTATTTGAATTTTGGTAGGCTTTTCCAAAATGTCTTCTTTATCATATACCCATCTTCTAAGTTGGGACACATGAAAAACATTATGCATTGCTTTCATTTCCTCTGGTAATTCTAATTTGTAAGCCAATGAACCAATTCTTTCCAGAATTTTATAGGGTCCAACATACCTTGGTGTGAGCTTACCTTGCTTGCCAAATCTCAAGACTTTCTTCATAGGTGAAATCTTAATGAAAACAAAGTCTCCCACTTCATATTCCACTTGCTTTCTCTTCCTATCTGCAAATTTCTTTTGCCTATCTTGAGCTGCTGCTATTCTTTTTCTTATTAACCCAATTTTCTCTGTAGTTTCTTTAACATATTCAGGTCCTAGAACAGCCCTTTCTCCAGTCTCTATCCAGCATATAGGTGATAAACATGGCTTGCCATATAAGGCTTCAAATGGTGCCATCCCTATGGTGCTTTGGTAACTGTTATTGTATGTGAATTCAGCTAGATGGAGGTGGTCTTTCCAGTTGCGTCCAAAGTCCAGTGTACATGCTCTCAACAAATCCTCTAAGACTTTGTTCACCACCTCAGTTTGACCATCTGATTGTGGATGGTAGGCAGTGCTTAAGCACAATTCACTCCCCATGGCCTCTTGAAAACTTTTCCAAAACCTTGAGGTGAAGATGGTATCCCTATCACTCACAATGGTTTTGGGTATGCCATGCAACCTTACTACCTCTTTCATGAATATTTGAGCCAATTTTGGAGCATTTCTTTCTGTTTTAACTGGGATAAAATGTGCTACCTTAGTTAGCCTATCCACTATTACCCATATACTTGTGTTTCCCTTCTTAGATCTAGGCAGACCATCTATGAAATCCATAGATATATCCTCCCACTTCCACTGTGGTATACTAAGGGGTTGCAATAGTCCTGATGGCCTTTGTGTCTCTGCCTTGACTTGTTGGCAAGTCATGCACCATGCAATATGTCTGGCCACATCTGACTTCATCCCCTTCCACCAAAGATTTCTTTTCAAATTTTGATACATCTTGGTGCTACCTGGGTGTATGGAGTACTTACTAATATGGTACTCATTTAATATTTCCTCCTTCAATTCTATATTTTCTGGAACACATATCCTATTTTTATTCCTTAAATAACCATTTTTATCAACTTGATAATTTATTACTTCCTCTCCTTTTGATATGAGCATTTTATTTTCCACCATGTTTAGGTCTTGTTCCTGCATTTTCCCAATCTTAAGAAGTAAATCTGATTGCAGAGATATCATACTTAATTTCCCTTTACCTTCACCTTCTTCAATGGGCATCATTTGTACCCCACTGTTTTCCTCAATTTCCAAATCAGTAAGTATAGACAAATCCTTAAATTCTTCCATCATCAACATGGCTACTTTGGCATGTTGTCTACTCAAGGCATCTGCAACTTTATTTGCCTTGCCTGGTGTATACAGTATATCTTGATCATAGGCAGCTAGGAACTCTACCCATCTATGTTGCCTCATGTTCAAATCTTTTTGTGAGAATAAATATTTCAGTGCCTTATGATCAGTGTACAAAATGAATTTGGCACCTAACAAATAATGTCTCCAAAGTTTCAAAGCATACACAACTGCTGCTAGTTCAAGATCATGGGTTGCATATCTTGTTTCATGTGGCTTTAATTGCCTAGATGCATAGGCTACCACCTGGTCTTGCTGCATCAACACAGCCCCTAACCCAGAGCCACTTGCATCAGTGTACACAACTAAATTTTCATTTCCTTCTGGCACTCTCAACACTGGTGCATTAATCAAGGCTTCTTTTATTTTGATAAAAGCTTGCTCACATTTTTCTGTCCATACAAAGGCTTGGTTCTTTCTAGTTAAATTGGTGAGTGGTGATGATATTTTTGAGAAATCTTTTATAAATCTCCTATAATATCCTGCCATCCCCATAAATGATCTAATCTCACTGATGGTACTAGGCCTTTTCCATGCTTGGATTGCCACTACCTTATTAGGGTTTACTGATATTCCTTTGGCAGAGATAACATGCCCCAAAAAATGCACTTCTTCTTTCCAAAATGCACATTTTGAAAATTTTGCCTTTAAATCATTTACCCTTAGTCTTGACGAAACTAAATGCAAATGATTTTTATGCTCTTCCACTGTCTTAGAATAAATCAAAATGTCATCAATAAAAATCAGTACAAACTTGTCTAAATAATCTCTAAATATTCTATTCATTAAATCAACAAAATATGAAGGAGCATTTGTCAAACCAAATGGCATAACCATAAATTCATATAAGCCATATCTGGTGTTAAATGCAGTATACTTAACACTTGAGTCTTCAACCTTCATTTGATGGAATCCTGATGCTAAGTCTAGCCTAGAAAATATTTTAGCTTCACTGAGTTGGTCAAAGAGATCATCTATTCTAGGCAATGGGTATTTATTCTTGATGGTTACTTTATTTAGTTCTCTGTAATCTATGCACATTCTCAAGGTACCATCATGTTTTCTTACAAACACTACTGGAGAACCCCAGCAGGAATTGCTTGGCCTTATAAATCCCTTGCCTTCTAATTCTTCCAACTGATTTTTCAATTCTTTCAGTTCACTTGGCCCCATTCTATAAGGTTTCTTGATTATTGGACTTGCTCCTGGAATGAGATTAATTTGGAACTCAACTGGTCTGTGGTGTGGAACACCCTTAACTTCCCCAAACACATCCAAGTATTCATTAACTATGGTAATTTCTTCAATGGTTAGTTCACTGAGATCTTTTTCTAAGTCAACTAAATGATACAATTTCCCTTCCTTAGCTACTTCACATAGAACTGTGATCCTCTGGCCTCTAGAATTTTGCAATGATATGGTGGATGAGTCTAAATTAATTATGGCCTTAAATTGCCTTAACCAATCTACCCCCAATATAACTCCTATATTTGGGTAATTTAAAACATATAAATTGGAAATAAAAATATTTCCTCCTATGTTTAACTCCACATCCACACAATTCATGTTCAAAACACTAGAACTCCCTAGGTGACTTTGTACAAGCAATGGGGTTTCAACCAATATGCAGTTTAATTTTAACACTTTAACTAATTCATAGGAAATCAAAGAGTGTGTTGCTCCAGTATCATATACTACTGGTATGGGTATGGCACAAATGAGTAATGTACCTTCCACTTGGCCATGATTTTCAGCATCAATTTTCACTGCAGATTTGCCTTTACCTTCCAAAGTTGCCAATTTCCCTTGCTATTTATTCTCAGGACAGTTCCTCTACATATGCCCCTCTTTCCCACATAGGTAGCATTTGAAGGCTCCTCCTTTTAACTCTGGGCACCTTGGTTTGATGTGTCCTTCTTTTCCACAATGATGGCAAACCAATTTCTTCTTAGTATCATTGGCTTTTGTATCTTTACTCTTCCTGTTGTCTGCCTCCTCCTTCTTTTTATCATAAGGGTGATATCTTCCCTTATCCTTCTTGTTGTTGCTCTTAAAATTCCTATATTTCTCTCTTTCTTTGTCATGTTGTTCCAGTTTCAAGGCCAGATCAATTACTTGATCAAATGTTCTATCTGCATATGGTAGCATAGCTCTGCTAAGTCCTGGGTCCAGTCCTTTTATATACCTATCATTTTTGGATGCTTCATCTGCCACTAGCATTGCTCCATAATTAGATAGCCCCTCAAACTTTTGAGTGTATTCAGTGACATTCAAAGTTCCCTGCCTAAGTTTGATAAATTCTTCAAGCAAAATGGTCTTGGCTGATGCTGGTACAAATCTTGCCTCCAACATCTCCTTGAACTGATTCCAAGTGATTTCATTTTCATTTCTTCCAGCTATGATCACCTCCCACCAGCTTAAAGCTACCCCTTTCAGTTGTCTTGAAGCTACTTGCCTCTTCCTTTGGTCATCTAACTGCATGTCATTGAAAATCCTATCAAGTGTTCTCAACCATGCTTGAATTTCCATCACACTCTTAGTTCCTTCAAAACTCCTGCCTCCCAAATTGGAATAAGTCTTCAGTAGTTTTGAAAGCTCTTCATATGGGTTCTCAGGCCTATGCCCAATTCCATCTCTTAAAACCCTCACAAATTCTTGCATATCAAGCATTTGAGGTGCACTAGGTCCTGCATTGTGATGAGATCCTCTTCCTACCATGGTCTGCTAACTAAATTCTGGGCAAATGGTATTAGTATATTATGAGTACTTCTGTAATTTCTATTTTCTTATCTAAATTATTTCATCCAAAACAAACAGACATAATACATTTCTATAATACTTAACAATCAATGCAACCAAGTGCTCTGATACCAACTGAAATGACCCTCCTATTTCTACCTTAATTTCATAAAGATTTTTTTTTCATAGGTATAAATATATGTACATGAATATACACGTTTAATTTATATGTATTTGAATGTCCACATATATTCATTTGCACTTTTAAGTTTGATTTAAATTTCCTTTGAATTATCAGAGTCATTTTCTTTCAAACAATTCAAACCAGGATTCAAAACTCATTACCAATATAAATATATCAGTGTATCGCTAATAATATACACATACATATGAAGATGTACGTGTTCCTCTTGTTTAGATTCAGAGTATATATATATTTTTTTGTTAAACAAGAGCATTCTGTTTAATTTGGATTCTAGCAATTCTGACTATAGGTAATTACTGTATACTTTTGAATATTTGTAACAAGTCAGTAAATCCTATGCATATTTAATTTATATGAACTTGCTCATTCTAATTGATAGTTTTTAATGTCAATTTACAATGGCAGTTAAATCTCAAGATTCTTGAGATTTTTATTTCAGATCATGGATCAAAGGTATTGATATTTGGCTAAGGCCAGAAATGATATATTCACTTATCATTTTCCACTTATGTATTTTCTAAAAACTTTCTTATTTAAGATTCAATCTATGTGACTTGTTTGCCTTAATCTTAGCTCACATGACACATAGTGAGTTGTGTAATTGCATATGATTTGCTATGTCAAGAATTTGAACTTAAAAATATTCATAAGAATAATTTCCAGGTTTTGCTTGTGCAAGCCTGTCCAGATTGTATATCTGTTATGGCTTTGAAAATTGGTTATGGTACAACATTTGCTAAATGACCTAAAGCTTTTTGAATGACATTTTACTGTCAAAACACCACCAAACATAATCAACCAAAACTTCACTTATTTGAAGTTGGTTAACTCTTGTGTCTAGTGTCATGCCAGGTATCTGATCATGGCAATTGAAATGCCAATCAATTGCACCATACCTGTAGCCTTCCTATACAATTACTTTTCTCAAAACAATTTAGAAAGTAGACTTGAACCATTTGTAGACATATTTCAGAGGAAAAACAATTAGATACTTAAAGGTATACTTCAAGGTAAATTCTGAATTTACTCCAAAACTCAGTGTTTTTAAAATGACTTAAGATTGTCTAATACATAATATAATTGCAAAGCAATTGCTCACACAATTGTATATTTCTTTACCAGATTTTCATAGCTAATACTTGAGCATATTTTTCTTGTTTATGTTCCAGACACTACTTCAAAAACAAATCCAACCTTAACACACAACAATTTCGACAGAACAACTAATTTAATCTGACACTTTACAGAACATAAGAGCAACTTGATCACTAACCATAGAATATTCATTACATGACTAGAAATCTTAGAAACATAATTTTTCCTGAATACATGCAGATATAATCAATTTAAGTTCTTATTGAAACTAGCTAGCATGTTCATTCACTCCTCCATAATAGCCATAACTTCATTTTCTACTTAGTGCCTGCGTTCCCTGAAATAGCATGAGTGGCTGCCTCATTTTAAAATGAGACACCCCATACGCCATGAGCAAACAAGGGTCAGATCTAAGATCTGGTATGAGTAACATCAATACATTCATGATATTAAGCAACAGAGAATATAAGAGTACCAACTAGTTATTTAAGCAAATTTCTACAATCCATTACTTTAACATAGTATAAATAAGTTGATTCAGGTATGATATATTCATTTATCATTCTTACACTTGCATACATAATCATGCAAACATAATTATCTATTTGCAACATTTGCATTCACTGGAACCATCTTGGTTCCATACCAACCAACCTAAGAAATATCCATATTCCTATCCCTTCATTTACAGGTTGTATAATTCAATTTAAATTCCTGCCTCATCTGCTATTAAGGAATCACAGGGACACATTGCAATGAACTAATTCACATCATTGCACAAAGATCTCAGGGCTTAAACAAACCATGTGCCAACTTGCATACTTCAAATATGACAAGCATTCCAGCAGCCTTCTTGGCCTTCCCTTCCCTAGTTTATTTACTAGTGTATTGACTTAAATCCTATCATCAAATATGCTAAGTGAACATGTCACTGCAAGCATGGAAACATCCATAATCTTTCCTAGCATAATTCTCCTCAGAAATAAGCAGACAGTTATTTCCTAAATGGGGTCAATATGTCTTGATCTCAGTAAGATATAAGAATATTTTCAACTGTAAAAGAGGCATGGCATGTTCTTATTATATTGATCTGCAAGCCTTTATGATTGATTCAGATTCATGATCTGGTTCAATCATAATTTTAGCTTGTGAGCTTCTTTTTTTTTGATTTGGTTAAGGGCTCAACACTTAGAAAATTTCTATTGCACCCTTAACATCTTTCTTTTCAAGCCTCAGTACTTATACCAAGTATAAAGCAGCTCCCAACATTTTTTTTTGTAAAGTTTCCATGCTATAGATCTATAACAGTTGAGAGTATTCTCTATATAATTTTAAGATTCTGGACTTTAACATTTTTGAGTAAAAATAAAACAGTATGATACACATCCAAAGACAAATGTCTCAACAAATCAAAGATCACCAAAATCATCCATATTAAATCATATCAGATTTAAAATAAGACATCCAAAAAGCATTGATGAAATCATATACATCAAAACCAGCAATATATAAATGGCAATATAAAAAGTGGCTGCCTCATCTCAGGTCTTAATGCCATGAACTCAGTGAGGTTACTCACCTAAATATTTCTTCTTATTAATCCAGAAAATCCTTGTATGAGTGTTTTCTCCTTCCTTCCAATATTTTTTTTCTTCCTTTCTTATTTTTGTGCAGCTCGGGGTAAAGATAATTTTACTGGCTAAAACTGCCTATTTATATGCATCTTTCCATTAGGGTTTTGTTAAAACAAAATTCCATTTCTGACCTAACCATCTTCATGCATTTTTCATTCATTTTCCCCCTTAATACCCCGGCCATAATAATTAGTTGAATGCAGTATTTTCTTCCCTTTACTTTTCAGAAAATGGCCACTCACCTAGTCATGTTGAAAGTGTGACTACCATATTTCATATTTTAATTATTTCTGAGAATCCCCTTTGCTATTTTTGCCTATACAAGCATATTGACTTGTATTACATTTCATGTCATTTTAATGTTTCTTTTCTATTGTTTTGCTTTAACACTTTCTGCTCACAGAAAATATATAGGTGCATAAGTGTACATTTTTTTTACAGAGATGATATATAGATATATCATTCATTACAAATATTTTTTTTTTCCAGAAATTTTTTGAATCTTTTCCTTATGCCATGTGCATGTGCCCACATATCCTTGCACACTATTTATTCCCAAAAATTTCACCACATTTAAATCTAAATATTTCAAAAATTAAATCATTTTATAAAAATGATTTTTCACAAAATTTTGGGGTATTACAAAGGATCAACATAGCAAGATAAGGAGGGGACCTACTCCATACTCTAGATTAGAAAACTCCTCTTCTCTAGATGGCTACCGTGAACGCCAACGCCATAAGGCTGCTCCGGAAAGGATAGCTCCAACAATATGTGCAAGCCCTATAAAACGAAGGACCGGGAACATCCGACCCCTATCTATCAAGGAATTTGATCAAATTGAACCATTTGCATTAGACTTCCAACTGAGAAGGGCTGGACTGAAGTGCAATAGTGAGCATACGACACTGCCTCACTTATCAATGAGATTTGATCTGATCTCTTTTGAATTATTTCTAATTCAATTTCATTTACATTGCGAAATATGACCTACTTGAATTAAACTACTTGTAAATGATGCAGGTAATCGAGTACTTAAGATTGGGTGCAAAACAACCTCCGCGGACTATGATCAAATCATTGAGGTATCATCGTGACGAGCATGATTCAACCACTCATCGGATACTATATGCCCCTGACTAGGGGCAAGGCATCAAAGCGGAAGAGACCGACAAGGTCAGGACTCTAGTACAAAGTGGATGCAACTGACCATCCCCTCATCCGCCTATGCAATTTAATTAGAAGATTTAAGAAAGACTTGGAGTTATATGTCCCAACAATGCACTCTCCATCTCGTGTTTGAAGCTCGCCAAAATACTTATGCTTCTTCTGATGCCCGATAAAATCGGAATCACACCAAGGGTGGACGTGATGTCACTATCCATGCGTCCAATCCTACATTAGACATTTGGGATTATTTAAGGGAACACATGTTTAAAGGTCGAACCCTCAATTTAAAGTCATCAACGACTGACTGCCTACTCGCTAACCATCACGAGCTGTCATTTCAACTCTCTTCCTTAGCTCGATCGAAAGAATGCAAAGTATAAATTGGACGTGACTTGACTGTCTGCTCTCCAATTCTTGCACCCGACTTAAGGGAAAATATACAACTCAAAGCGGATGTAGTTCGACCATCCTTTCCTATGCTCGAGCACAAAGCTTGCCAGAACACTAATCTTACACCTTAGGCTTAGAAAAAGTGGAATCCAAACGAACATGCACGTGATCCAACCGTCCATAAACTAAATCTCATCCTTCGGGTAGGGGCCTATAAGTGGAAGTTAATCGGGATCCCACCGATCATTCGCTAAGTGAAACCCCGAGCTCAGGGACAAGCCATCACACTGCGGTAATAAGGGATTGATACACGACAATCCTCTAACTAACTACGGCTCCCAAAGTGTGAGCTGGAGTATAAACTTACGGACATGGGCTCGAGGAGGATGGATCCGTCCATCTAACGACTTCGCCCGTGTTTAACCTAAACCCGAGGAGGATGGATCAGTACATCTAACGACCTCGCCTTCCATATTTGCAAGCTCGTGGAGGATGGATCTGTCCATCTAACGACTTCGCTTGCCTACTCATGGTGGATATGATACAACCGTCCACGTACCTGATCAACTAACTCCAGATTCCCAGAGTGCGAACTAGAGTATAAACATCAACTCCGGATTCCCAGAGTGCGAAACGGAGTATAAACATCAACTCCGAACTGCCAGAGTGCGAGTCGGAGTATAAACATCAACTCCAGATTCCCAGAGTGCGAACTGGAGTATAAACATCAACCAACTCTGAACTCCAGAGTGCGAGTCGGAGTATAAACATCAACTCCAGATTCCCAAAGTGCGAACTTGAGTATAAACATCAACAACTCCAGATTCCCAGAGCGCGAACTGGAGTATAAACATCAACTAACTCCAGATTCCCAGAGCGCGAACTGGAGTATAAACATCAACTAACTCCAGATTCCCAGAGCGCGAACTGGAGTATAAACATCAACTAACTCCAAATTCCCAAAGTGTGAACTGGAGTATAAACATCAACTCCGGATTCCCAGAGTGCGAAACGGAGTATAAACATCAACTTCGAACTCCCAAAGTGCGAGTCGAAGTATAAACATCAACTCCAGATTCCCAGAGTGCGAACTGGAGTATAAACATCAACTCCGGATTCCCAGAGTGCGAAACGGAGTATAAACATCAACTCCGAACTCCCAGAGAGCGAGTCGGAGTATAAACATCAACTCCAGATTCCCAGAGTGCGAACTGGAGTATAAACATCAACCAACTCCAGATTCCCAGAGTGCGAACTGGAGTATAAACATCAACTAACTCCAGATTCCCAGAGTGTGAACTGGAGAATAAACTTCATCTAACTCTAAGTCCCCAGAGTGTGGACTGGAGTATAAACACCAAATGGGTGTGACTAACAACCCATCAACCAACTCCAGTCCTCTAAGCATGGTTTGGAATATGAATACCAAAAGGGATGTGATTTGACTGCCCATCTATCGGCTATGGTTCCTCATCAAGTTCTGTAATACAAAAAGAGGATGTGGTTCGACCGTCTGCTTTCCAATCTTCCCCTGACATGGGGGGCACACTTAACACACAAAATTGGATGCGATCCTACCATCCAGCACTAAGCGGGCGTGACCCAACCGTCCATGCATAACCTCTTGTCCTCGGCACGGGAACCATAACATAATTTTATAGGGATGCACTCCAACCCCACAAGACAAAATTTCTTCATTGATTCGACAGGGAGACGCAGATTCGCAAAACAAACCTAGTTGAATGTCCTATTCTAAATGGATGTGACTACCCATTCTACTGCAAACGAACGTGGCACGACCGTTCATCCGCTAACTCTCCCCTATGATCCAATGGGCTATTCGTGCAACATAGACGGATGTGACCTAACCATCTGCCAATCGATTCCTTCCTATAGTTCAGTGGGAGAAGCATCAAATTAAAGTTGTTGTAATGTGATCGACCATACTTCGACTTTCGCCATTGACTAGTGCTATAGGGATTAATTGAGGAAAATGCGGTCTGACCATTTTTTACTAAAACTCTTAGCCCCCAAAGTGTGGACAGGGGTATAAACATCAAATAGGTGTGATGAATGGCCCTTCAACTGGCTCTGATCCCCAAAGTGTGGCTACAAGAATAGACAAACGAATGAATGAGATTCGACCATTCATTCACCAACTCCGACCTAAACTCGACGTGAGGAGTGTAAACTCACTACAGGTGCTATTAGACCATCCACGAACTAACTCTGCTAACCCAAGACTAGGGTCAGAAGTACAAATCACCGAAAGAAGAGAAAGGTGACTCACTACATCTCCAGCTTAGCGTCCTTTACAACCTAAGGAAATGACTACAAGGAGACCTTAATGCTAACCAATCAGAATGATGCCCGAAATTCTTGGCAACCAATTATATCGTACCACCGGATCGACGGGCAATATCGATCTGCACCTTTCATATCATACCATTGGATCGATAGGAAATGAGGTCCGAGCATTCTACATCGTGCCGCTGAATCGACGGTCAATATCGATCCTCTTCGACTACAAATCGACATGATCCGAACGTCCATCGAATACCTTTGACCAACAGAGCACAGATAGAAGAATAAACCACGAATGAGTGTGACTTGACCATTCATCCTCCGTCGCCTTTCTTCGATCCGTTAGGAAGAGCATGAGACCAAATGAGCATGACATGACTGCATTTGAGCTGACTTTATCCCTAGATCTGATGGGAGAACGTTAATCGAAATGGACATGGTTGATCACCCAACTCCAAATGAATGCAACGCGACCATTCATTCATTGACTCTTACCATGATCCCACTAAAAGAGCAATTCAAAACAAGTGCAACCTAAACATCTGCACACTGATTCTTACCCTGAATTCGTCAAGGGAAGCATTAATACTGCATTGGATCTGATTGGACGATTCACTCTTCAGTTTTTGCCCAAAGTACGGCGACATAAGCAGCGAAGTGAATGTCATTGACCATCCAGAATCTAGCTTATGTCCGACTGTTGGCAAAGTAACAATGTATTCCGCTAAGAGGAAAGAACTAGAACATAATACAGGATAGGCACGACTCAGCCTTCCATCGGTTAACTCGATCCCATGGTTCAATAGGATAGAATACAAAATTGAAGCGGACATTATCTACCCTACCACTTATCGAGATATTCCCCAGACTTGGGGGCACGAACAAGAAGATAAGATAATATGATTCAACCATTCATCAGTCAACTCTGGTTCTTAAAGCTTGAACTATAGTATAGACACATCTAGGACGAGACTAGATCGTCCGCGTAATACATCCGCCAACCCGAGACTGGGGGCAAAAGAGTAATTATCCGAGAGTTGACTATGACAACTTGAACCTATGACCCATGCCTGATATTCATAACAACTCTAGGTTGCGACCGAAAGGATGCCTAGAGATAGAATCATCAGATCAGTACCCGGACTTATGGGCAACTGATCATCATTCTGACCCTTCCGATGAGCAATGGAACGTAGGTACATTGCATGAAAAGCGCATCATTCATAAATATAAGTAAATTCAATCTCAAAGCTGGAGCCAGCTATGTAGCAGCATGCAGTACAAGGCTAAGTTCTACTAATCCTTTAATTCAACGCCCTTATAAGCCTGATCATTTACCATTGCAAATAAACACATGAAGCGCCTACAACCCATCACGAATATTGTAGATCAGATCACAACTCTACACAATGATGATGAAAGAGTCAACTGTTTTACTTCAGGTGAATCTTGATGTGTTCGCTTGGACTCGATCTTATATATATATATATGGACTCTCGCCAGCCATGAAGAACCCTGCATTAAATGTCGACCCGAGGCATGTCTCGGTGAACAAAAGCGATGCAATGTGGATCTAGAGAGATTTGTTGCACTTAAAGAGAAGGTAAATCTGCTCAAAACCAGTGGGTTTATCCATGATGCCCTCCAACCAAAATGAGTATCCAATCTTGTACTTATAAGAAAAACGAACAGAGAGTGGAGGACATACGTCAACTACTCAGATTTGCATGGGGCATGACAAAGCACAACTTTCCACTTCCAATGATCAACCAACTGATGGACCCGACCATCAGACATGAATTACTCTCATCCATGGATGCAAACTCCAGATATAATCAGATACTGAAGCATGTCCCAGACGAGGAATACAACAGTTTCATTACTGAACTGAGCCTATAGTGCTATGTTGCAACCCCCAGATTCAAACTTGAGAACGCTTATGCTACTTACCAAAAGACGATTAACATATCATTCAAAAATCATATCGGCCGATCGATGAAAGTAGATGTGGTTAATATGCTTGTGAGATCACGACTATCAAACGACCATATCGATGACTTGACAGAGGTATTCAGCGCTCTCCAGAAAATGCAGGATGAAACTCGATCCTTTGAAATGCTCTTTCACCATTACATCAGAAAGATTCTTTGTTTTCATCACCAATTCTAATGGAATCAAGACTAATTTCTAGAAAATTCCGACAGTTAGAGACACCCATGTACCAAGGACAACCAAGTAGGTACGGAGCCTAAGTTGAAAGATTACGTCCTAAGTTGATTTGAATCTAGGACCATCTACAAGTGAATTATCTTCTTCAACCCGACCAAGAGAGGAAAGAGAACTTTTGAAAGAACTGACAACTACGTTGATGCACTTCCAACTCTGATAGATCGCTTAAAGAGACTTCCCATTTTACCCAAACCTTTGGATCACGAAGATTTATACATCAATTGGGCCGTGTCAGCACACGCCATAAGCGTCGCAATGCTTTGTGAAGAGAAACGGATCCAAAGACCAGTATATGATGAAGGCTGGCTATTGACAAGCTCACCCCGTTAACGTCCATATCGACCAACCATTACGATAGGTCCAATAGAAACCTTAGATGTTTGAAAAGTTACTCAAATGGGGTTTCAAGCTAAGCCAATTTGATATCACTTATCTCCCTCGGAGAGCTCTCCATGGTCAAACTTTAGCATACTTCATATCTGAATCCACCACATTAGACGACTATCTGAAGAACAGTGGAGAACTGTCCAACCAATGGAGAACGTACACTGATGGAACTTCCAATAATCGGCTTTCTAACATCGAAGTTGCGTTAATGACTCCTGAGGAACGAACGATCTGCTACGCCTTGAAACTCAACTTCCCTGCAACAAATAATGAAGCTAAGTATGAAGCCTTGGCGCTCAACTTGCAAGAAAATTAGGAGTAGAAACTTTACATGTCTTATGTGATTACTGGTTAGTAGTATGCCAAGTCAGGGAAGATTATCTGACTAGGGGGCAACGTCTTGCTCCTTATCTCAACCGGGTCCAAAAGCTACTAGCCGACTTCGACTATTGCACCACTACAAAAATCTCAAAGAACAAAATGAAAAGGCCGAATCACTCGCCAAGCTAGCCAGTTCTAGGGATGCACGAAAAATAGACTTTGTCTCAGTTGAAATGCTTATTATTCCAGGCATTGACATATGAAGATCAACTAGATCTTGGAGACAAATCTAGAAAAAGTGTCATGGATGACTTTTATCAAAGATTATCCCTGATCGGGGATTCTTATTGAATAAAGGAATGAGAAATAGCATATCCTCCGTGAAGCATCACTGCATGATTATGTCTCGATCGTTCGACTCCATCGATACAAAGCATTACTCTTGCAGCCATCGATCCGAGACCCAATATTATGTATCCATCGATACGAAGCATACATTCCAACATCTCGGATTGATCCAGGAGAGGATCGATACAAAGGAAGGACTTAAAACAACAATCGAACGTTGTTACAACTCGAATTTCACATCGATCCAGGAGAGGATCATTACGAAACTCGATAAAAAAAACTTGACAACGACCCGTGGACGTGCAAACGTTGACGGGAGTCAGGTTAACATACGTACACGTATGACGAACTAATATTCAATTTTCAAAATTTACAGGAATTGAATGCTCACCTGATGACAATTACAACAGTGAACAACAAATCGCTAGCACTTGACACTCAGTTACAACAATGCACTACATAATCATTGGCAGTCAACAAATCAACATTTATATTACTGGAAATCAATCGAAGGTTACATCTTTTGACGAAAAGATAGCAACTACTCAACGAATCAGATAGAACTTTTTCAGAATGAAGGATGCAGCATTTCAAAGCACGTCATGTTCACACAAGACATACTTTGGGGGGCAAATGTTATCCCGCCTTTTGGCAAGGCCGTGACACCAAGAACTTGACTAGAAACCAATGACAGTTCGTCTTGGAGATCGGTTATACGCAGGCTCACTATGGATATCGACAAAATTTTTCTGAGTCCGGATCGAGCAAAAATTAATATGACACGACAAGCAAAGCTATGAAAGCCAACGTTCCAAATTTCAAGTCAATCGAAGTTCGTATGCTCAAGATATTGATCGATCACGGTTGAGTAATCCAAATCTGCATCGATCATAACTCGAGATCCACAAGTCCAAAGGCCACCAAATTTTCACAGGAGCTTACATATGACATGAAGAATGTTCATGCCAAATTTCGACTCGATCGGACGAAATCTTGATCGATACGAAATTCGTTCGTATCGATCGCGGATGGAAAAACTCCAACTTGCATCGATCATAACTCGAGATCTACAAGTCCAAATGCTATGAAATTTTCACAGCATCTTAAGTACAACATGAAGAATGTTCCTGCCAAATTTCGACTCGATCGGACGAAATCTTGATCGAAATGAAATTCGTTCGAATCGATCGCAGATGGAAAAACTCCAACTTGCATCGATCATAACTCGAGATCTACAAGTCCAAATGCTATGAAATTTTCACAGCATCTTAAGTACAACATGAAGAATGTTCCTGCCAAATTTCGACTCGATCGGACGAAATCTTGATCGATGCGAAATTCGTTCGTATCGATCGCGAATGGAAAAACTGTAACTTGCATCGATCATAACTCGAGATCTACAAGTCCAAATGCTATGAAATTTTCACAGCATCTTAAGTACAACATGAAGAATGTTCCTGCCAAATTTCGACTCCATCGGAAACAATCTTGATCGATACGAAATCCGTTCGTATCGACCCCGGATCGGACCGAAACTTCATGGGCTTGGGCGCGCGGGCCTGGTCACGTGCCAGAGAGGATCTCCCGAGATCTGAGCGAAATATCAGCCTCCTACACCTATAAATAGAGCCCTAGGGCATGCAGAAAAGGGGCTTCTTCTTCTTTGAATTCTCCAACGCCCAGACTCTGCCGGATCCAGATCTAAACTCCCTTGCTGCTGCCAATAACGAAATTCACTGATGCAAATCATAATTATCTTCTGTAACTCACTGAATTTATTTGTAATCTTCAAAGAAAGATCAATAAAGCCATCAACTTCATAGTGGACGTAGGCGATACGCCGAACCACTCTAAATTCTTGTGTCTCCTTGCATTTTAATTATTTTCATATCTGAAATTTGGAGTTTTTGTTAGATAATTCCTCTCTTTCCATTTAATTTCTTCATTTTATCTCTTCAAAAACTTCCGAAGAGTGTTGTGCCCAATTTTGGTACAAACACTATAAAAAATGGTACTTTTTACATTTATTTTTTTTAAAATAAAATATAGATTAATAATAATATTTTATGCACATAAGTATATAGATATACATATAAAGGAATATTTTACCTAAATTTTTATTTTTGGATTTTACGGCCCATGTGACGACATACCCATACCCCACATGTCGACATATAATTCGAATTTCCCCCTCCTTTGCATTTATTCCCATGTTTCGAAATGGCATCTTTTTGACTAGAAAACATGTCCTTTCACTCTCTATTAATTCATCCTATCTATATCCATTCATTTACTCACTTTATTTCAAAATTCAAATATATATTCATTCTCTTACCTCTTCAAAAACTCCAAAAGGGCCTACTCAAGTCAAACTCCTAAAACCATAAGGCTTTCAATAAGAATCAAAGGCATTCTTTTTAATGATAAAATAGCCATTGATATTTATATGGAGTATGCTACTTTCAAAAAAGTATTTCCCAAAAAATTTGAAAAGTTCGATGATTTTTCCACTTATGGTCTTCAAGATCTTTTCTTTCAAAATGAAATTCTTGGTTTAATCGACTGTTCTCAAAAAGATTTTGTATGTTATCCAGATTTGGTTAAAATGTTTTATGACAATTTGGATCGAAAAAAATTTCAAGGAGAAGAGGGACAAATTTGGAGTAGTGTAAATGACACTCAAATTGTGTTAAATTGTGAACTTTTGGATCACATACTTTGTTGTAAATCTAGTGAAATTGACCTCTCTACTTTTAAATTGATGAACAAAATTATGAAGTTTTTCATGATATTTTTGAAGGTGACAAATAATTCGATTTTAAACATAAACAACTTAGAACAAAATCATGACTTATGAGTCTCATTTTACAACAAATATTACTCCACGAACGGTTAATTATAACAAATATTACTCAAAAAGTTTTTATGCTTCTTTTCACCATCTACGGAAACTACGACATCAATTGGGTACAAGTCATCTTAGATAAATTTGTTCAAAAGAATAGTTCTGGACATGAGAACACACTCTATTATAGTGTGTATCTTAATAGAATTTTCATATATTTGGGTGTTGATTTATGAGGAGGATCAACTCTACCTCGAAAAGTTTTCGACAAGGCTAGCATTTCTCTTATGCATATTCCTTCCTATTTTGAACCATATGAAACTCTTGTTGAAAATGAAGAAATATTGACATGGGAAAAGGAGTGAGAAATACAAGCAGAAGAAGAAGAAGAAGAAGAAGAAGGAGATGAAATGGAAATGGAAGAAGAGGATAATCAAGAAGAAGAAGAGGAGGAAATTGATACATCTTTGGGAAGTTTCAACAATCCACTCCACTCTTCCAACATAGAGGTACCAAGGAACCAAGAGAAGCTTCTTAAAAACCAAAAGAAGCTTAAACGTTCCTTTAGGAAAAATTTCAATTTCCTCTCCAACAAAGTGGACAAATAATTTAGGAAAATTATTCGCAAGCTTGGTGGAAATTCGTCATTATCATCTACATCTTTCTAAGTTTATCTAGTTATTTCTAATCTGTATTTCATTGTTTTGTTCTAGTTTAATTCATATAATTTTTATGCGTTTCACTTTTATGATATGTTTCATCTCTTCGTATCAATAATAAAATATTTTGCTGCTATATATTGTTCTTATTGTCTCTGGAAGTCATTAAAATAGAATAGAAATAAATAAAAGCAAAAACTATAACATAAACTTAAAAATCGCTCTTTCAGGTATATATGTCGACATACATATATGGTATATGTCGACATATTCTAGCCATTTGGCAAAAATACAAATATTAAAAATGAAATAAATACCATATATTCAAACATTCCAAATGACTTTTCACTGATATTTAAGCCTATTTTTTCAGAAATTTCATATTCATTTCATCCTTTTATCCCCTTCATTTTTAAAACATCCCTCTTACAACATGTCTTCTCTGCATCAAAAATTATGTGGAAAACTTGAATAAACACTTTAATCTTTCAAGCATATTCTCTCCTTTATCTTAAGAAATCAAAGGCATTTAGAATTAAGTCAAATGCAAATTAACAAAGAGCAAGAAAGGCATTTCGATGTCCTTCGGTGGTTGATTTCTTCCTTAATCAAAGATGATCAAACCAACAAACCATAATGTTCTAACAACAAGAATAATGAAGATTGGGATGCCATCAAAGCAAATCCAATCTTTGGATCTGACGGTTAGGTTGAAGTTCCAAGGAATGTCTAGTTATTCGATTTATTTTAAATAATAAATATGCATATAACTTATTATTAGTTTGTGTAAATTGATATTTTAGGTTTGGATTGATGTTTAGATTTGTTTGTGTTTGGTTTAACTGTATGCATGGATTAATTATGTGATTTGAATAAATTAATTCGAATTAATGAATATAGTTTTGTGTTATCTCATTTATCATTATTATATCATATATCTAGTTTTAATTATTATCATATAATCATCATATATCACAATCGTATCATATTACATCATTATATATGCTTTACTTATTTAGTACCAAACATTATTGATTTTGACCTTATACTCTATAAAAGTATTTCATTTAGGGAGAGTTTTATTTTTTACCCATTTTTGTTGATGATAAAGGGAGAGAAAAATATAAAATGTACACATGCATATATTTAGAGGGAGTTATCTGACTCAGGGGCAGTTATATTATATTTTATATATAGAAATATATAATGGTTGTCATCATCAAAAAGGGTGAGATTGTTAATACCTTAATTATTGATAACTAATTACATACTTTTTTCCCTCCTCTTACTCCCTTGAAAATTCTATTAAAAATATACTCTGTTCTCTTCAAAATCACATAGAATCAATTCATACTTGTTTGTATCGATTTAATACTACTTTCTTACTATTTTGGAAACATCTCTCTCTCTCTCTCTCAAATTCAAAGATCAAAGTACTGTCATGATCCATTGTATCCAAAGTTCAATAAATTGTCTTTGGAAAAACTATCAACACTATTTTTATTTACTATGAATGTGCTTGTAGCATGTTCAAATCAAATAGGTGTGCTTGGTAGCTCGAAAAACTAGTAGGCGTACTTATAGCCCGGTTAAATCAAGTGATTCTACCCTTAACTTGTAGGTGTGCTTTTATTTATCAATCTCAAATTTGGTTCAACCATATATCTAAATTGATAAACATTTTCTCAATCATATTAAATGCACAAATTTATCAATGTAGATTGTTATAACATTATATGGAATATGTTCTTACTATATTAGAAAGGTTAAATGTTATCATTTAATTATTCTAATAGGGCTTCCATTAGACTTTTTTGTTTCTCCAATCCCTTGGATGAAACATAGAAGTCTTTCGAATCCACTAGTGGGTGTTAGGACTCGTCTGTCTTGGAATTTCGACCCTGAGTTTGCTCAACAAGTCATAGCTCCACGGACGATGGATAACTCCTTATACGTTGTATCATATACAACTCCTAACCCTTGGTACCTTTTCCTAATTTCATTTCCATGTTAAGTTTGCTTAACAAATCGAAACAAAATTATTCACTCGTACCTACCATATCGCAACGGCCTAAGTATAGTATATGCACCTTGAGTTTGCTTAAAAAATACATATAGCTATCTTACCTCATCTATTCAGTATATTAATAATATAACACATAACATCCCTAGCTTTAGTTTGCTCAAAAACTAAGGAGTATGCAAGTAATTTATACATATATATACATACACATATTGTAAAGGACAACATTATATTGAAGATTCATAATCTTCAATATATTATATTAAGTGATATCGACTTATGAAATAATGTATTTCTTTTGAAATATCCTCGTGACTCAAGTGTTGGATGCATTGAAATCATGGATACGTACTTTTACGTATGTATTTGTTCCTTAAGTCTATTTAGGGTTTCTTAATGTTCCACTCTAATTTATATATTTATATTATATAAGTTTAATTATCATATAATTTTTTATATTTCATATTGTCTTAAACAATTCAGGACAACATAACATATATCATTATATATACTATACATGTATATATATATTTAATTAACTTATTTAATTAATTCATTTATTTTATTAACCTTATTAATAAATAATATTTTCAAATTAATTTTATAACATTTTCAAATATTTTGAAAATTTATATTAGAACTTTTATAATATGTATTTTAAATTTAATACTTTTTTATTTTTAAAACAATTTGAAAAATTAAATTATAACATTTATAATGTCTTTCTTATTTTAAATTTAACTTTTAAATTAAAAACCTTTATTTTTAATTTCAAATCATTTTTGAAATTAGCCCAAGCCCAATTCAAATTGGGCCTTTTTCTATTAGGGATAATCTTTTAAGCTTATCTTATCATTTCGGGCCAGGCTAGTAACCAAGTAGGGCAGAGTACTTAACTACCCAAATCTAACCTTAGACCCTACTTTTTTTGACACCCTACATATGGGTAGGCTTTAATAAGTTAGCCCTAATATGACTAATTTTGACCCCATAGTCTATATGGGCTCCAATATTAACATGTGAATTTCTATTTTTTTACCATATTAAATCTTTATTGAACCAATAAAGTCTAATTTATTTAGAACATTTCTAAGTTTCTTTTAAATAAAATCATTTTTTATTTAAATTTATAATGTGATGTTATATTATCTAATCAATGTTATATACATATATACATGCATCATATACACATGTGTGTGTGCATGTGTAACACATAAATCCGTACAAGGTATAACATACCTATGTGTAAGTGCTAGAATTTACACTACAACGGACATGTTAGCTCATCAATATATAAGCATATGGTCCAAATTTATATTTATGTACTTTAATTTGTGTAAATAAAATGTTACAATATTTATATATATATATATATATATAAACTACATTTTATTTTAAATAATTTTTAAATATAAATTATATGTATATATAATTATATAAATATATTTTCAAAAAAATGTTTTTGCAAAGTAGAAAATTATATATATACACACACATACTTATTTTAGTATTTTAAGTGCATTTATTCATATATATATATGATATTAAATATGTGTATATATACACACACATGTTAGTATCTCTAAAATATACAAATATATATGTGTATTAAAATATCCATATATATTTACACCTATTATTGCACACAACAATACACACACACACACACTTATTTTATTTTTTATTTTAAATTTGTTAATTTTAAAATGTATTCTAAAATAATATCCATACTGTTAACCCTCCTTTTAGCAAGGCTGTACACAGGCAGATTTAACCTAACAGACATCATGATCATCAAGGCGAGAAGCCCGAAGAAACGGTTACCAAGCTCGGAGATTGTTATAAATAAGACTATGGACGATGATCAAGCGGATTCGGATCGGATCCTTAATTTATGTCCCAATCAACGTGCTATTGGTATAAATGATAAGGAAGGCCTTGTAAGGTTACATTTCAAATTTCAAGTCGATCGGAGTTCATATGCTAGAGTTATTGGCAAAAGAAGAGGGATTGGATCATATTCAGCTCAACATCACAACTCAACGGTGATCGCTCCATAGCTCAACAACCATATGGTGGATTTAAGTGAAACTTTGAAAACAAGAAGAGGGGAGACTAAGGAGTCTACCCTAGGGATTGCATGGAATTTGTAGAAGTTGTAGCGATCGACATCTATCCCTCAATAGGGATCGGTATCTATCCCTTTTAGGGATCAGCAAAGCCCAACTTCATAACAAAGGATCAATATCTCAACATCTACACATCCAATTGACATGAAACTTTGAGCATGAGCTAATTAGAACATGTGGAACACCTCATAGGGATCACATAGCATTTGGAGCAAGTTAGAGGGATCGATACCTATCCTTCCATAGGGATCGGCTATAATCAGCCATAACACCATATTGAAACAAAGATTGGTTAATAACTCAAGTTCTACTAATCCAATTAGCATGGAACTTGGAGGTTGACCATAATTCAACATGGAGAAGCTCCCAAAGGGATCGCATGGCATTTGGAAGAATTTGGAGGGATCAGTACTAATCCCTCTATAGGGATCGGTAGAAGTCAGGAATTAAACAACACCACTTCATAGAAAACAAGATATCTCACAAACCGTAAGTCAAAATGGCACGAAATTTGGACGGCAAGTAGATAACATCATAGTGAACCTCTCACAGGGACTGCACCCCATTTGGACACCAAAATAGAGATCGGTACCGATCCCTATTGTGGGCGCTAGTGGGCCTGGAAATTTTTGGGTGGCCTCGTCTTGGTCTTCCGAACCTTTTGTCAAAATTTCAGCTTGATCTGTGCACGTCTTCCCCTATAAAATGTAGTAGGCATGGCATTAGAAAAGGGATATTCTCTCCGCTTCTCTTTATCTTCAACCAAGGCTACGCTCTGTCAATTTTATTTTTGGATTTTGGATTGTACTGTAAACAAACTTTAGTATAATAAAAAGGATTATTTGGGAGTGGATGTAGGCCAGAGTTAGCCGAACCACTATAAATCTTGTCTCCTTTTACTTGCTTTTTGATTGTTTTAATTTTGTTCCACATTTATTTCTCTTCATATTTCTATGATTGAATTGGATATTGGATCTTTAGCATAATTGGGTGTTGGTGGCCAACTTTGACGCCAATATTTTGGTGCTTCCACCGAGAGGACTTGCACCCGTAGATTTGGAAGCTAGGATCTTAGATTTGGAAGCTTAGGTACTTAGATCTAGAAAGTAATGGCTAAGCAATCAACAAGGAGAGTGCTTCCGGAAAGGAGCCACCATGGGGGGAGTTTGGAGGGTTCCTTAGGAGCTGGAGCTAATCAAGCATCTTTCTATATCACTAAGGATGAAATGGGAACAGTGATGGATAATATGCAAGAGAAGATGCTGAAAACACAGGAAGAGATGTTGCAGATTTTACTCCAACATATTAGACAAGCTGGAGCATAGAATCAAGGAGTTGAAGTAGTAGGAATCGCTGGAAATCAGAATCGGGAACATGAAAATGGAGCTAATAGACAAAGGAATAGAACAGAGCAGCCGGGGGTAGTCCTCTGCCATCCTAGAGGGATCAGCACCGATCCCTCCAGAGAGATTGGTATCGTTCCCCAAAGACTAAGGGGCATGCTACCGGGTCTGGTTGATCATGATGCTGGAGGACCTATGATCGATCCCATTCAGCTTGGTGCGAACCGGAATTTGGATGCTTGTCCGGGTGAATATGTTCCACATTCTCTCATATACTCGGGGTGTAGCTAGGACACGATGATAGGAGATTACCATTGGAAGACAATGACAGGTTTGCAGAGATGATAAGGCGAGCTATGCATGGAGGATTAGTGAACGGGGATCTGGAGGATGTAAATAGAAGTCCATTCGCTCTAAATATCAGGAATGCTAGGAATTCACCAGAATTCAAACTACCAACACTGAAAGCTTATGATGGAAAGTCGTATCCAACTACGCATATGATGAATATATATGGCATATGGAAGTATTGGGAGCATCGGAAGAAGTCGTGCCATAATGTTTCCCCCTATACTTAACGGATGTAGTTGTGATATGGTTTAGACGATTGGAAAGCGGTTCTATTAGCACATGGACAGAATTGGTCAAAAGATTCATGAAGCAGTTTCTGGTTCACATTACGAGACCTAAGAAAGTGATGACAATGGCATCAGTAAAGCAACGGGCAGGAGAATCACTCAAGGATTTCGTTGCTAGGTTCAATGCGGAAGTTGTTTCGGTGGATCGACCAAATCCATCGATGGTTTTAATGGTGGCAGTGTCAGGAGTTGAAGATAATTCAGATTTTAAGATATCCCTGAAAATAGATCCATCAATGGATCTTTGGAATTCTACTATGAAGCAGAGAGGTTTCTACGACAATAAGATGTGAAAACTGATAAAAAGGCAACAGAAGTTAATACGGTACGGGTGAAGAACCGCCCAGTGAAAGCTCAAGAAAGGACAAGGGTAAACATAACATGGATAATAGCTTCGATGGATCGAAGTGATAGAGGGGGGAACCCAAATTCTCTTCTTACTCGGAATTGAATAAAACCCTAGAGTGGATATATCTGGATACTCGAGGGCGCTTTCCATATCGGAGGCTGGCAAGGAGGGAACCCTCCGAACACGAACGGACATCAGGAAAGCATTGCTTATTCCATGAGCTAGATGGGGACAATACAAATGACGGTTGGCATTTGAAGGATATCATTGAGGAACACGTGAGGAATGGTTAGTTACAACAATACGTAAGGACTAGGGCTGCAATGGAGGAACATGAGTAGCCACCATACACCTCGAATGAAAATGGCATTGGATCAAGGCATCATCATCAACTTGTCATCAATTGATCGGGATGGCATGGAATAAGTAGCAAACTCCACAGTAAGACGGCTAAGTCATTTACACATGTACGGGATCGAGGACGGTCCCTAGGCATGCTCTGAGATGATGATAGACCGTAATGCTAGGGTTTATGAAATTTGTTTTTTCCCCTTTTTTCTTGTTTGTTTCGAACTCTTGTTTTTTTGGTTTTATTGGTACTCTGGTTTATTGGCTGTACGGACTCTTATTTTATGGACTTAGGAATGCTTAAATTTGGATCAATGTAATGGATAATATAGGCCGTCAGGTATGGATTATGCATGGCAAGGGGTAGGTTGCTTCACTCGAACGCGATGGATCGACCTACCCAGGTCATTGAGTATGGATTGTGCTCGGCAAGGATCTGGATAGATCAAGGTCGTCAAGTATGGACTATGCCTAGAAAGGGGTAGGTCGCTTCACTCGAATGCGATGGATTGACCTACTTAGGTCGTCGAGTATGGATTGTGCTCGACAGGGATCCAAAGAGATCAAGGTCGTCAGGTATGGACTATGCTTGGCAAGGGGTAGGTCGCTTCGCTCAAATGCGATGGATCGGCTTGCTCAGGTCATTGAGTATGGATTGTGCTCGATAAGTAACCCGTGAGATCGAGGATTTGGATTAGGATAACAACCCATAGAGGTTATGGATTTGTATATCAGCTTCGAACCACTATGGATTTGGATATGGGCTCGTAGCAGTTTGGGATTTGGCTAACGACCCAGTGAGGTCGAGGGTTTGGATAAAATGATTCACAGAGATCACAGATTCAAAATTTGATATTGACTCAAAATGGTCATGGATTCCACTAATGATCTGGAGAGATCATGGATTTGGATTGGCAATGGATTGGATAATATGGCTATCGATGGATGATGAACTTCAGATTTTGGATTTATGGAAATTCAAAACAAGCCTTGCTATTACAAGTCATGTTTTGGGAGGCAAAGTGTTAACTCTCCTTTAGGTAAAGTAGTGCATGGGTGGATTTATCCTAATGGACATCATGATCATCAAGGCGAGAAGCCTGGAGAAACAGTTGCCAAGCTCGGAGATCGGCTATAAACGAGACTATGGACGATGGTCAAGCGAATTCAGATCGGATCCCTAATTTTTGTCCCAATCAAGGTGCAATTGGTATGAAGCGATAAGGAAGGCATCGTAAGGATACATTTCAAATTTCAAGTCGATCAGAATTTGTATGCTAGAGTTAAGGGCAAAAGAAGAGGGATCAGATCATATTAAACTCAACATCACAACTCCACGGTAATCACTCCATAACTCAACAACCACAAGGGGGATTGAAGTTAAACTTTGGAAATAAGAAGAGAAGACCCTAGGGAGTCTGTCCTAGGGATTGCATGGCATTGGAGAAGTTGGAGGGATCGACATCTGTCCCTCAATAGGGATTGGTACCTATCCCTCTTAGGGATCGGCTAAGCCCAACTTCATAACAAGGATCGATCAATATCTCAACATATACACATCCAATTGACATGAATCTTGGAGGACAAGCTATTTAGAGCATGTGGAACACCCCATAAGGATCTCATAGCATTTGGAGCAAGTTGATGGGATCGTTACCTATCCCTCCATAGGGATCGGCTATAATAAGCCTTAACACCATATTGCAACAATGATCGGTCAATAACTCGAGTTCTTCTAATCTGATTGGCATGAAACTTGGAAGTTAAGCATAATATAACATGTAGAAGCTCCCATAGTGATCGCATGGCATTTGGAAGAAGTTGGTGGGATCGGTACCAATCCCTCCATAGCGGTTGGTAGAAATTAGGATTTAAACAACACCACTTCACGGAAAATGCGATATC
The DNA here is from genome assembly GCA_030737815.1 of Allium fistulosum. NCBI lineage: Eukaryota > Viridiplantae > Streptophyta > Magnoliopsida > Asparagales > Amaryllidaceae > Allium > Allium fistulosum. The sequence continues at coordinate 1,337,827,195 of CM060901.1, read as the reverse complement.
TCACAAACCCTAAGTCAAAATGGCACGAAATTTAAAGGGCAAGTGGCTAACATCATGGGGAACCCCACAGAAGGATCGCACCCCATTTGGATACCAAAATAGAGATCAGTGTGGATCCTATACTGGGCCCTAATGGGCATGGAAATTTTTGGATGGCCTCGTCTTGGTCTCCTAAACCTTATGTCAGAATTTTAGCTTGATCCGTGGACGTCTTCCTCCATAAATATAGCAGGCATGGCATAAGAAAATGGATCTTCTCTCTACTTCTCTTTATCTTCAACCAAAGCTACACTCTGTTAATTTTATTCTTGGATTTCTGGTTGTAACCGTAAACAAACTTCAATATAATAAAAAGGATTATTTGGGAGTGGACATAGGCCAGAGTTAGCCAACCCCTATAAATCTTGTCTCCATTTACTTGCTTTTTTAATTTTTTTAATTTTGTTCTTCATTTATTTCTCTTCATATTTCTGTGACTGAATTGGAAATTGGAGCTTTTGTATAATTGGGTGTTGGTGGCCAGCTTTGATGCCAACACGTACGGATATTGCTTTAATAATTAATAATATTAATATAAAGTATTATTTTAGAGTATAATTTAAATTTCATAATTCTATTAAAAATCTGAGTGATATTTTATTTTCGAGTGTTTAAAATATAATTTTATAATTTTAAATCTATTTTTAATTATCTACTAGCATTTGAAATTTAAATTTTAAAAAAATTACTTTTTTTATTTTTGCAAATTGTACATTACGTACAAATCTAATTTTATAAAATATAAAACATGTCTTGTAATATGTATATATATTATTATTATTATTAATTTACATCATTAATTTATTTAAATAATATTTAAATAAAATATATATGTACAAAAAAATTCAGTTGAAATTAGTTTTGATATGAAAGTATTTATATGAAATTTTAAAACTATATTTAAATAGATTAAGATATAATTAATGTAACAAATCTCTTATATAACTAAAATTTTATATTAAATTAATTAAAAGACAAAAAAATTTTAACTGAGCCGTGAGCATTATAGATGTTAATATGTTAAATAAATTATTTAATATATATATATATATATATATATATAACAATATATGAATGTACAACCAATCTAATTGTGACAATATGCTTGTATAATAGAATCGTTACCTATCTATCAATATAATATACATGAAATAAATAATATACATACATTATTAATCATAAATACATCAGAAATATAACTTATATCCAATGCCTTTAAGTACACTATGAAATGGTGAGATCTACCCTTTGAAACAATTTCTGATCCAATAGAGTGTTAGTCCCTAAATCGATGACCTATCGAATAGAAATTAACTTGATTTGATTTGAACTTGAATTAATAAAGAATGGAGGAGGTAGGGTTTGTCCAGCAATAGCTAAACATGGAGGCTTCAAAAGGTTTAGGGTTGCTGAGGGTAGAGATGTTTATATAAAGGAAGAAAAGGAGAAAAGTTAGCATCTGAATCTTTACACATTATCCCTGCCTTATCTCTTCAACCCTGGTCCACTAAGATGCCATCATATGGCCGCACCTACTTCCCTTTATTAGTGCCAAACTAGCAAGCCCATTTCATGGGATTTAAACCCATTTATAGCCCGAATAAATATTTTGAATTTAAATCCAATTTAAACGCTTATCGATATCGTATACCGATTAATATACTTATAACATAGACCCTGTTCAATAAGTGGAACGCATTAGCTGTCCGATATTTTTTCATCAAATAAAAACCAAATTTTTATAATCAATATTTCATAAATATTAAATAATTAAATTAATTTATGACAATTATAAATCAATTAAATTGTTTTGCCAAAGTAGTATTCATCGCTTCGATTGTATGACCCGTTAGGTGTAAATTTTGTCAGCGATTAATATCGAACCTTTCGAATATTAACGTTCATAGGTTGATTAATAGGTGGTGTGACATTTTTAACAAATTTATCGCTTACTTGGTTTTGATAAAATCCAATTTTACTTTATTAAGCGTTACCTAACCATTACAATTATTTACACCAATTCTATACATCAAAACTATATCACTTTGGACTTGTCGAACTTGGTAATGGTCGAAATTCCAGTATCGTCCATATTCAACTCTATAGTCCAAACATAAAATCCTTGGTTCAATAATAACAATTTTTATTAAACGAAATGCTATGGCCAAAGACTTTGACCTTGAGTTGACTTTAGTTGACTATGATACTTACCTTATATAACTGTTTGTACCAAAATTGGGCACAACACTCTTCGGAAGTCTTTGAAGAGATAAAGTGAAGAAATTAAATGAAAAAGAGGAGTTATCTGACAAACACTCCAAATTTCAGGAATGAGAATAATTAAAGTGCAAGGAGACACAAGAATTTAGAGTGGTTCGGCGTATAGCCTACGTCCACTATGAAGTAGTTTGCTTTATTAATCTTTCTTTTGCGTTTACAAATGAATTCAATGATTTACAGCAGTCAATTATGATTTGCAGCAGTGAATTTTGTTTATGGCAGAAGCAATTGAGTTCAGATCTGGATCTGGCAGAGTCCGGGCGTTGGAGAGCTCAAAGAGGAAGAAGAACCCCTTTTCTGTTGGCTTTGGGGGTCTATTTATAGGTGTAGGAGGCTGATATTTCGCTCAGATCTCGGGAGACCCTCTCTGGCACGTGACCAGGCCCGCACGCCCAAGCCCGTGAAGTTTCGGTCCGATCCGTGATCGATAAGAATAGATTTTGACTCGATCAAGATTTCATCCAATGGAGTCAAAATTTGGCGTGGACATTCTTTAGCATGCACGTAGTCTTTTGTGAAAATTTCATAGCATTTAGACTTGTAGATTGGGAGATATGATCGATATGAAATGTAGTTTTTGGTAGGCTATTCCCTTCGACTCGCTTCCGTTTTGACTCGCTTCTGCTTCGACTCGGTGACGTGGCGCTTTCTGGATCGATCTGCCTTTGACGCTGTTTTGAGCGAGTCGAAGTGCGCATTGATTGAGCGAGTTGAAGTGAGCCATGATTGATTGAGTCGAAATGAGCCATGATTGATCGAGTCGAAGCGTGCATTTTAGATGGTTCCAAACTGGAACGAGTTGAAGAGAGCAGTTCTGGGAGGTTTGAGCAATGGAGTCGAAGTTGATGGAGTCGCTCAGTGGTTCGAGGGGAGCGAGTCAAAGAAGGCCTCTAAGCTAAGCGAGTCGAAGCAGGTACTTCAGATGGCTGTGAAGCGAGTCGAACAGGAACGAGTCGAAGTTGGCATCTGAGGGATATGGAGCGAGTCGAAGGGAGTGAGTCGAAGGAGCGAGTCGAACGGTAATTGATTTTCATCAAATTTTGTATCCTTCATAACTTGAGCATACGGACTCGGATTGACTTGAGATTTGGAACGTTGGCTCTCATGGCTTAGCTTGTCATGTCCTACCAATTTTGACTTGATCCGAACTCGGACAAAATTCATCGATATCCGTAGCGAGCTTGTATATAACTGATCTTTGGGACAGGCCGTCACTGGTTACTAGTCAATTCCTCGGTGTTATGGCCTTGCCAAAAGGCGGGATAACGTTTGCCCCCCAAAGTACGTCTTGTGAAAACATGATGTGCTTTGAAGTGCTGTAGTCTTTACTCTAAATAGTTATCATCTTTTCGATGAAAGTTGTAACCTTTGACCGTTCTTCTAGACAATGTAAACTGTTGACTGTCGATCGCTGTACCCTGTATTGTTGCAACTAATTGCTGTATGCTAGTGGTTACCCGTTTGCTGTTTGTAATCATTACTGGATGAGTTTCTGATTCCTGAAAATGTTATTGTCTTTTCGAAGATGATCTTTCATTGGATTTATGGATGCAAAGCAGACATGTCGAGTTGATGGAGTTGGCCTTTGGAAGCCATGGTTCGATGGATACGAAGTGCTCATTCGACTTGATGATGGACGTGTTTGTACCAAAAATGGGCACAACACTCTTCGGAAGTTTTTGAAGAGATAAAAGTGAAGAATGAAAATTAAAACTGTGGGTTATCTAACAAAAACTCCAAGTAACAGAAAGTAAATTGCAAAGACAAGCGGTTTAGAGTGGTTCGACGTTTTGCCTACGTCCACTATGAAGTTTGATGATTTTATTGCTCGATACATGAAGATTACAGTAGTTTATAATGTAATACAACTGAATATATATGCTAAGTCTCAATCTAAAGCAGCGGCGGTGTTCTGAAGTAAATTTGGCAGAATCTGGGCGCTCTTTAGTGCTTAGAATTGTCCGACCCCTTTTCTAAATGACCAGGGGCTCTATTTATAGGTGTAAGAGGCTGATATTTCGCCTAAAATGAGGGGAGACCAGTTTTGGTACGTCAGGGGGCCCACATGGCCGAAATCTGAAGATCCGGGCCCACTTTTGGATCGATTCGACCCTTGGTTCGAATCGATCAAGAAATCATCCAATCGAGTTGAAATTTGGTGTGAACATTCTTCATCATGTGTTTAAGCTTCTGTGAAAATTTCATGGCATTTGGACTTGTGGATCTCGAGTTATGATCGATTCAAGGTCAAGCACTTGGCTGAAATGCATCTTCGAATCGATCACTTTTGACTTGGTTCCTTCGAATCGATCACTCCGACTCCAGGTGTTGGATTCGAAAGTACGCCTGTTCGAATCGAGTATGCTATGCCGTATCTACTCGATTCGAAGTTATTTCTGCTGGATGGATTCAAAGACCCTCTGCCTCGTTGGGTTCGAATAGAGGGCATGCTTGATGGAGTCGAAGCTGAGCTACATCTCCTGGATTCGAAGTAAGGCTACGCCTCCTGGATTTGAAGCTCCTTCTCTTTATGGATTCAAGGTGTAGAAAGCTCCAATGGATTCGAACTTAAGGTACGTTCGAATCGATTCGAAGCACAGCCAACTACGATCGATTCGAACCAATACTATCTCGATGGTTTCGAACCAATGCTTGGTCCTGATGGATTCAAACGAGAGCCTCTGTGCTGATGGAGTCGAAGCAAGGCTATGACCCTGTGGATTCGAAGCAATGCTAAGGAGGATGGATCCGACCCCAGGTCCTTCCTCTTTCTAACTGCGATAACTTGGGCATACGAACTCGGATTGCTCCGAAACTTGGAACGTTGGCTCACACAGCTTTTCTAGTCATGTCTTATCAATTATGGCTCAATCCGGTCTTGGGTAAAATTCATCGATATCTGGGGATATCCAGCGGTTACTCGATCCCGAGGATGCATAATCCATATTCTCTTTAGTTAGTTCCTTGGTATCTCGGCCTTGCCAAAAGGCGGGATAACATTTGCCCCCCAAAGTACGTCTTGTGTACACATGACGTGCTTTGTAAAGACGCAGTTTCACGTCGTCCAATTGTCACATGTTCTTTTGAAAACGGTATTCTGTATAGCATTTCATATCGACCCTCTCCTGAACCGATGTGAAATTTGAGTTGTAACAATGTCCGTCAGTTGGTCTAGAAAGTTCCTTCGTATTAATCCTCTCCTAAATCAATATAGAAGGTCGAAGGACCGACATCGTATTGGTGAACTTAGAATTCAGTGGATACGAAACACTTGTTCGTATTGTAGTGGATGGAGTCGAACAAAGGCTTCGAATTGATGGAACCCACTAGTGATGGATTCGAACCGATGTGATGATGGACCTTGATTCATATTGATGATAACTGAGGGATACGAAGCGATCGTTCGTATTAGTAGGCCGTGCACTTTTGTGGTTCTATTAACACCTTGATCTGTTGGAATCGAATGATCTCTAAGCCTTTCTAACATCTGTGCTTCGAATCATTTTGATGGACTCGAGGGAATCGATTCGAAGCGTGGCTTAGTACTAATGCATGCGGGAGTCTGAGTCGATTCTAACGCTCTGGCTTATGGATTCGAACCCGCCGCTTCGAATTAATTCGATGTCTTCACCCGTTGAAGCCGGTCATTCATACCGGGAGACGAATCGCCACTGAGTTGTTATAAATACCGGGGTCCTATTCACTTTTCACTTTTTCTACTTTTGCTCTGTTTCTCTGCGTCTTCGAATCGATCTAGCACTCGCGTGAATCGAAGCCATCTTCCCTTCTTTGAATCGAAACAATCCTTTCTAGTTTCATCTCGTATGTAGGTAGGCGATTCGACTAAATACTTTAAGCTTCGGGCTTCGATGTAATTCCCTTTGCTTACGTTCGTATCGATCTGGATGGAATCGAATCCAAGGATGAAAAAAGAAACGACTTCCTCGCATCGATCTTGGATGGTGGTTTTCGAATCGATCTCAGATAACCAAATTTTTTGTGGCGTTCGCATCGATTTGTGGAGGTATGTTGATCGAATCGATCATTGGTGGTGAATCGATCGTATCGATTCGAAGCGATCGATACGAGGAGTTGTGGTATACTCACCTACGATCGATTCGAAGATTATACTACTACGATCGATACGAGGCTTCGTCCATTCGACACGTGATTTTTCCAGAGATTGATTCGAAGGATAAACCATCTCAGCCTGAACTGCATCGATTCAGATTGTATCGGTTCGAATCGTCTTGACTCGAGTTTGTATCGATTCGAACCTGTACCGATTCGATGGCACACCTTTCAGATCGATTCGAAGCTGTATGGATTTGAACCTTGATCTTTACGAACGAGCTTCCATGGATACGAGAACTTCACATGATTATTGGCATGACTCCGACGAGCTTCATCTTTGCATATTCGGACTAAATTTTTGTTGTGCATATTTGACTGCCCTTCAAAGCTCGTCGATGGAACTGTAACTTTGAAAAATTAACCTGAACTAATCAATCATGGATTCTGAATAATATGTTTTAAGATGGTCAGCAATGATGGTCGCTCTAATTAGCTTCATAATTTCTGAAGCTTGCATCTTGTTCTCAGTTTTGTTGAATCTGTTAAGTAACGCACAGCACTTGCACTGCACGACACATTCATACACTTCTCACTGGGGAATGCACGGGCTCTTTATGTACTTAACGTTTCTTTATGATGAGTTAGTTAATTATGGAATCTTCGAGCTCCCAACAACAAGAGGTACAGAGCTTAACTCCTCCGACGCTTGAGATTCCCAATATTCCTGCCGACGTAATTGACCTGGCTCCGGATGAATTGCCGGAGGCTATATTTATTGAAGACCCTGTTGATTCGGTTCAATCTAACATCTCCGAATCTTTGTTGGGACAAATATGCTTGAAGCATAACATATCTCTGGATGATGTGTTATTACCTAATGCCGATGATAGACCGCACAATCCGCCTGATGGATATACAGCTTTCTATCGCCATGCTTGCGCGGCCGGAACTCTCTCTCCTTTCAATCAATATATAAGAGGGATGCTATCATATTTAGGAATCGCTCCTTCACAACTTCATCCCAACGGGCACGCGTTGCTGAACAGTGCCTTTGTCATATTTATGGACTGTCTCTTTCGCCCGCCAAGGCCTACCGAGATTAGACATATATTTAACTTCAAGAGTAGGTGTGATAGCCCGTCTTTTACATTTCTGGAGGCAGTTAGAAATTGCCAAGTTGTTGTCGGAGCCTGGACCCGACTGAGTTATTTCAAGAACGAATGGTTCTATGTTCGGTGCCCTCCGGGTTTTGCTAGGCGATGGTTGTCTAGACGTAAGCGCCCTAACCTGTTCTCTTAACCAGTAGCTTTTTGGTGTTAGTATTGACATCTTATTTCTCTTACAGCCATTATCTCCAGACCCGATGGCGGGTACTTTAAGGGTATAGTCCGAAGTCTTCAAGAAGTTCCGAGTGAGCTAAGACATATCGACTCGGTGATGAATGACTATAACTTAAGAACTCTCGGTCTGATTGAAATCAATCAAAGTATAGTTATCGAAGGGTTGGCAAAGCCTGCCTCCAAGAAGGAGAACAAGAAGAAAACCAAGAAGAACACGAAGAAGAAAACGGCGAAGAAACCGCTCGGAATCACCATAACCGAAGCGAGTGATGAAGAAAGAACCCATACAGATTCGGAGTCGATGGCTGATCTCTTGGGAAACTTTGAAGAATCGGGAGAAAAACGGAAAGGCAAGGCCGCCGTTTCCAAAAAACATAAGTCCAAGGGGGGGAAATCTGTAGATGTGTTTCCTCCCGCTTCCGGAGTCATGATTTCTGAGGCCGCCCCTTCTCATTCGAGAGATTCTTTCAAAGGGCTTGATGATATTCCTATCCCAGATTATATATCGATTTCATATAATCCTAGGTTGGAGGAATTTCAAGATGTCCTAAATATGAACGAGCCCTTTCCTTTAAGTGCGGTCAACACTTCCGGTCGGTTTGGGGGTTTACACATTTACACACACTTCCACAGCACTTCATGACTTTTGCATAGTAAACATTACTTTATCGGATCCTAACCCGTAATCCTTTTCTATCGCAGGGGAAATGTTAGGCAGAGGCTCCACTTTGGATAGGCTCCGGAACGTGCGCCAATCTTCTCCATTTTATGATTCCCGCAGGAGAGAGACAGATAGGGATCATGGGCGAGGCTATTCAAGTCAAGAACGTTATGATAGAGATAGAGATTACTCGTGTGGTCGTTCTGGCCATGATTACTCTGACAGAGACAGGGGATACCGGTATCGACCCCGATCTCTCTCTCCTCCACCTCCTAGGGCCCAAGTTGATCTTCCCGGGCCTTCTCAACAGCAACAGCCGCCTTCTCAATCTTCTCGGCCTGATACTCAGCAGCCAAGAATGGAACCGACAACAGCCGCTATAATAGAACAAGCTCCGGCTGAGTTGACATGTGAGAACTTGCGCAAATGAAAAGAGATTTTCCTGAAATTTGTATGGATGCTTATGTCTTCCCTCCTAATCTTAAAAGAATTCCTCCGGATGCTGAGAACATTGCTCATAATTATATCCGTGACTTCTATGCTCAGTATAAGGAGTGGTACAAAGCGGCAGCGAAAGCATCGAGGGTAGCTTTTGACCGGGCGAGGATCATTGAGGAACGTGATGCAGACATTGTTAAACAGAAACGTATTATTCAGGTTCTTCAATCCGAAATGGAGACGCTCCGGAAGTCAGAGCTTGAAGCACTTCAGAAACATGAGGATGCCGTGGCCAAACTGGCTAGGATGCAACAGGAACACTGCGCCACGGTAGAAGAGATGGGTCACCGCAACACCACCATTGCAGCTGAGCGAGACTTAGCCGTTAAAGAGCTGAACGAGCTCAAGGCCAAATTTGCTGAAATAGTAAAGGAGAAGGACGATGCGAACACCACTGCCCAAGAGGCCTGCGACCAAGCTGTATCTCTTAGAGCCGAACTTGCGGCGGTGGCGGCTAAGACTAAGTATGCGGAAGTAGAAATTCAAGAAAAGATTTTGGAGGAGCGGTCCAGGATGGACGCCGAGTTCGATGATCTCTTGGTCACGTATAACGCCAATGTGCTGGAGCACAGAAATTTAGCGTGGCTGGGAGATGACTCCATGATCCTGTACAACGCCTGGACCCGGCTGGTGGATGAGAAGAGAGCAGCGCATCCTGATGAAATACTTGATGACTTTGAGCTGGAGATGCGTTTGCTCACCGAGGATGAGAGGAAGGTCCTTCATGAGGCGGTGATTTCTATGGCGAAAGAAAAGCTTGGTGTTCAATCTTTAGAGACAGGCGAAGGCTCGGGGGTCGCGCATCATGAGGCAAGTGTTGAAGCTGTAATTCCGACATTGCCCGAAACCACTGGTGCGGTAGATCCCCAGTCTGTTCCTGCATATAATCCTGACCAACCGCTATTATCTTCCGCTGATGATTCTGCCCATGTCTCGGTCCAGACTAAAGAAGGTATTTGAACGCATCCCGCATTTTAGTTGTGAAGAACCTTAAGCAACACACTTGGCTAACAATCTTCGCTTTGTCGCATTTCAGTGACTAAAGTCGTTGTTTCTGCGCCTCTTGCACTATCAGTTTCATATCAAACACAAGGGGCTGTTTTTACTGAAGCCATCACGACTTCTACCTTGGTTAGCGAAGAGGGAGATGCAAACATGTTTTCTTTTAGCGCTCAAATGATTGAGGAGCTTCTTAATGAACCCATCAATCCCTTAGTTAATCCGTCCGATGCAATGAGTGGGGCTGCTCTGGCCGTTAGTTTGTCTATGCCAGCTACTGGTACATCCGATGTGGCCCAAGCATCCCGCGAGGATGAAGTTCTTGCTGAGATTGACGCCGAGATGGCAGCAGGGACTGCTGGTATGAATCCGTCAGGGCCTGCCCCATTAATGGTGATCTCACCGGGCGGTACTGTAGTTATTGAAGCTGCTCCTGCCCCACTCCCTGTTACTGCTCCCATGCCTTCAACTCGTCCTCCGAGAAGAATTTCCGTCGCCTCAAGCTCTGAGGAAGACGTTGATATTATGTCGCTGCCGGAGGACAAGCCTAAAAAGAGTAAGAGGTCGAGGGGAAAATCAGGCAGCGGATCTGGCGGAGCTACCCCGAAGAAGAAAATAAGGAAGAAGAAAGATTGAACTCTTTCTTTAATTTCCCGTTGCATGGGGTAACATTTTGTTGACTTTTCTGTAGCCGTGTATAGATGTGGATTCGGCTCCCACTAATAGCAATTTTTTGAACCACTTTGTAATCAGATTCTTTTTGTTGATAGTGGAAATGAGAATGTATTCCCTTTTGTCTTCAACTTGTTATGTGTTATGGTTCTGCCCCCAGTATTGGGGATTAGTGTGGAGTTGACGTATGTTTATACTCCGCCTCGCACTCTGGGAGTACGGAGTTGAGTAATGTTTATACTCCAGCTCGCGCTCTCGGAGTCTGGAGTTTGTTGATATTTATACCCAGCTCGTGCTCTCGGAGTACTCTGGGGTTTTAGGAAAATGTTTATACTCCGCCTCGCACTTTGGGAGTACGGAGTTAAGTAAAAGTTTGTACCCAGCTCGCGCTCTCGGAGTACTCTAGGATTTAGGAAAATGTTTATACTCCGCCTCGCACTCTGGGAGTACGGAGTTAAGTAAAAGTTTGTACCCAGCTCGCGCTCTCGGAGTACTCTGGGATTTAGGAAAATGTTTATACTCCGCCTCGCACTCTGGGAGTACGGAGTTAAGTAAAAAGTTTGTACCCAGCTCGCCCTCTCGGAGTACTCTGGGATTTATGAAAATGTTTATACTCCGCCTTGCACTCTGGGAGTACGGAGTTAAGTAAAAGTTTGTACCCATCTCGCGCTCTCGGAGTACTCTGGGATTTAGGAAGATGTTTATACTCCGCCTCGCACTCTGGGAGTACGGAGTTAAATAAAAAGTTTGTACCCAGCTTGCGCTCTCGGAGTACTCTGGGATTTTGTAAATATTTATACTCTGCCTCGCACTCTGGGAGTACGGAGTTAAGTTAAGAGTTTGTACCCAGCTCGCGCTCTCGGAGTACTCTGGGATTTTGTAAATGTTTATACTCCGCCTCGCGCTCTGGGAGTACGGAGTTAGGAAATGTTTATACTCCGCCTCGCACTTTGGGAGTACGGAGTTAAGTGAAGGGTTGTCATGTATCAACCCATTTCTGGCCTGATGTGATGGCTTGCCCCCTAGCTCGGGTTTCATTTAGTGAGTGGTTGATTGCTTCATAGCCACTCCCTACTTGAATAAATCCCATTGTGTGATTGAATTTAGCTCTTCGTGCATCGTGATGTTGTACATTGTATTTAATGAATCACAGCTCTGGCTCGAAGAGATGGCATTTTATTGCTGAAATAAGAAAACATGGCAAAGTCAGTTGCCTTATTACAAATTCTAATTTCGAAATGCAGAAACAAAATTTAAAACAGAATTTAAACTAAATAAATAAACATAGCCTGTTACTTGGAGTAGCGACGAAGACTTTCGCTATTTCAGGCCCTTGGTAAAGTTAGACCATCAACGACTGCTAACTTAAATGTACCATCCCCGAGTTCTTGCTTAATTTCGTGTGACCCTCTCCATGTTGGTCTTGCGTGTGGGAGTGCCGGATATTCTTTTTTAATGACAATCTCATTGCGTTCAAAATTTTTAAGTCGGTCCTCGGCATTGCGTAATCGGGCGACTCGATTTCGGCAAATGATTGTTCTTAAGTCAACCTGGTCGCCCTGGACGACTCCGACTCCATTGACAGTAGGGAACTTTAAAGTTAAGCACCACAGGGCAATTACGGCTCTGAATTCAGCGAGGGCAGGTCGTCCTAAGAAAGCATTGTATGGCGAGACTATGTTCAACACAGCGAACTGTAATGTCCGAACTCTCCTACGTTCCTTGGATCCCAACCTAACTGGTAACTTCACCATCCCAATAGGTATGGTAGCGCTACCGTTGAATCCATGGAGGTGAGTTTGGGAAGGTTCCAAATCCCTGGCTTTCATCCTCATTTGATTATAAGCATGTATAAAAAGGATATTCACAGAGCTCCCGCAGTCAATCAGTATCCTCTTCATCTAAGCTGGACCTACTTGTGCCGATATCACGAGTGGGTCAGTAGTCGGGCTTCCGACATAATCAATACCGTTGTCTCGGAAAGTGATGTCGTTAATTATTGCTCTCTTTTGTTTGGTCGAAGGTCTATTGTCCAAGTTATCATCATACTCAAAGTCTGTTCGTCTAGCTAAGTTGTTATATGATTTCATTTCTTCCCAGCTTCGCTTCGCTGGACGAGGATCACTACTTATAGCATTTATGACTAGCCCTCCTCCCGTATGAGCGGGTTCCTCTTGTCTTTCTTGATCCTGTGCACGATTCTGATTTGACGGACCCGCGTCACCAGACTGCAGCGCCCTCACAAACTGATCTAACTTCCTCTCCCTGATCAACTTCTCAATGAGGTCCTGCAAGTGTCGACACTCGTTGGTATTGTGGCCATAACTTTCGTGGAATCTACAGAACTTCCCTGTTTGAATCTGCCTCTCCGACGATTGCTTCGGAGCCGGCTTCTTGTATTGCATAGTATTGCAAGTCTGTAGGTACACATTTTCCAACGATGTATTCAATGGTGTGTAATTATCGAACATTGGAGCCTCACGTCGTGGGCCTCGATTTGAGTCTCTTTTCTTATCTTGACCACTGTTGCCTCTTGGCTGAGTTTGTTTATTCTGGATATTTAATTGAACTTTTCCAGAATTTTCACCGGACTGTTTAACTGCTACATTACTTTGTATTCCTTCACTTCCGGGCTTCGCATCATCCTGCTTCCTAGACTGTTTCGCGTCCTCTTGCCGTAAGAATTGAGCGGCTTTGGAGTAGAAACGGTCCAACGATGCGGGTGGTTTTCCAGCTAACCAGTTTCCAAACTCAGAATCGGAATCAATCCCCTTTGTCAATGCCATTAAAATTGAGTTATCGTTGGGATTACTAATCTCCACACATGCCGCATGGAATCTCTCCAAGTAACGCCATAGTGTTTCCCCACGAGCTTGGGTAATGCTGGACAGGGTGTTAACATCTTTGGGTCTAGCGACATGCATGCGAAATTGTTCAACAAATTTCTTAGCCAATTGGTCAAATGAAGAGATAGATCTTGGAGGTAATCTTGTAAACCACATTGTTGCGATTCCTCCCAGTGAGATGGAGAAACTTCGACATTTCACTGCATCGTCGGCCCTTGCCGCGCTCATTGACCATTCATATTTCAATATGTGCTGATTGGGATCAGAATTTCCTTCATACATAGGGAGAGTTGGCATTCTGAATCGCTGAGGAGGTTCAGCGTACAGTATTTCGTCCGTGAAAGGAGTATGACTTCGAGAAATCCCCCAATCGTCGTTGGTAAGACCTTGGCTTTCGCGGATCATCTGACGTATCATAGTCAAAATGTCGGGCATTGCTACATTTTGAGCCTGCTGAGCTAAGGTGTGGTCGGGTTCCACAGCGCGAGTTCGGACCGGGCGCTGTCGACGGTCCAAATTTCGCCTCCTTGGGTCAGCGTCTTGAGTCTTCTGGGACGTATAGTTCAGGAGTACGCCCACGTTGCTGATTATTTGGCTCTGAAAGATTTCGGGTATCAACCCTTGTTTCTGTTGTGGCAGCTGCGGCATGATTGTCCGTGGTACGCTGTGTAGTAGGGCCTCCTTGTCTTGAGGGCCCGGCCTGAAAGCTGGTCGACGGTCCTGCCCTCAACTGTCCAACAGTCAAGGCGGGTTGATATCCGGCTGTTTGTGCATGGCTCCCGTCTAATCGAGGACGGGTAGATCTGTGATAGTAGTCCGATGAGGCGGAACTTTCAGTAGATGATCGGGACATATCATCCCGTTTGGACCTTCTGCGGCCTTGGCGGTTCAGTTGGTTTGTTAATTCAATATTAGCACGCAACTGTTCGGCCAATTGTTGCCGACTTTGAGTTAGCTCTTGGAGCAACATATGGAGCTCCTGTCTGGTGACTGGTCCAGACGGTTCTGAATGAGCGACATTGTCTTGGTTGGATGGCTGCTGTTGAGCAGGATTCTGTCCATCCCTACCTTCTTGTCCAGCAGCTGTAGAAGTGGTTCTTGTGCTAACCATTTTGAATGATGAATCCTTTTCCTGGACTTTATGCAAATCTGAATATAATGGAAGGATTATGAATTAGAGATCTGGATCTTCCTCTTGGATTTGTGCAATCCGGTATCGATGGTAGATCCAAGGAGCAGGAGAAAAAAGCTGGTTTTTTCTCAGTGAAAGCACCAAAGTGTTTGTACCAAAAATGGGCACAACACTCTTCGGAAGTTTTTGAAGAGATAAAAGTGAAGAATGAAAATTAAAACTGTGGGTTATCTAACAAAAACTCCAAGTAACAGAAAGTAAATTGCAAAGACAAGCGGTTTAGAGTGGTTCGGCGTTTTGCCTACGTCCACTATGAAGTTTGATGATTTTATTGCTCGATACTTGAAGATTACAGTAGTTTATAATGTAATACAACTGAATTTATATGCTAAGTCTCAATCTAAAGCAGCGGCGGTGTTCTGAAGTAAATCTGGCAGAATCTGGGCGCTCTTTAGTGCTTAGAATTGTCCGACCCCTTTTCTGAATGACCAGGGGCTCTATTTATAGGTGTAGGAGGCTGATATTTCGCCTAAAATGAGAGGAGACCAGTTCTGGTACGTCAGGGGGCCCACATGGCCGAAATCTGAAGATCCGGGCCCACTTTTGGATCGATTCGACCCTTGGTTCGAATCGATCAAGAAATCATCCAATCGAGTTGAAATTTGGTGTGAACATTCTTCATCATGTGTTTAAGCTTCTGTGAAAATTTCATGGCATTTGGACTTGTGGATCTCGAGTTATGATCAATTCAAGGTCAAGCACTTGGCTGAAATGCATCTTCGAATCGATCACTTTTGACTTGGTTCCTTCGAATCGATCACTCTGACTCCAGGTGTTGGATTCGAAAGTACGCCTGTTCGAATCGAGTATGCTATGCCGTATCTACTCGATTCAAAGTTATTCCTGCTGGATGGATTCGAAGACCCTCTGCCTCGTTGGATTCGAATAGAGGGCATGCTCGATGGAGTCGAAGCTGAGCTACATCTCCTGGATTCGAAGTAAGGCTACGCCTCCTGGATTCGAAGCTCCTTCTCTTTACGGATTCGAGGTGTAGGAAGCTCCAATGGATTCGAACTTAAGGTACGTTCGAATCGATTCGAAGCACAACCAACTACGATCGATTCGAACCAATACTATCTCGATGGTTTCGAACCAATGCTTGGTCCTGATGGATTCGAACGAGAGCCTCTGTGCTGATGGAGTCGAAGCAAGGCTATGACCCTGTGGATTCGAAGCAATGCTAAGGAGGATGGATCCGACCCCAGGTCCTTCCTCTTTCTAACTGCTATAACTTGGGCATACGAACTCGGATTGCTCCGAAACTTGGAACGTTGGTTCACACAGCTTTTCTAGTCATGTCTTATCAATTATGGCTCAATCCAGTCTTGGGTAAAATTCATCGATATCTGGGGATATCCAGCGGTTACTCGATCCTGAGGATGCATAATCCTTATTCTCTTTAGTTAGTTCCTTGGTATCTCGGCCTTGCCAAAAGGCGGGATAACAGGACGTGAACTGAGCGAGTCAAAATGGAGCGAGTCGAAATGCGCTTCCCTGATGGATTCGAACTGCTTGTTCCACTGCACCGGAGAGGGAGTCGAAGGAAGCGATACGAAGGAGAACTTCGTTTAGACGCATTGGAGAGGGAGTCGAAACGTACGTTCAAATCCATCGGGATACGAAGCGTTTATTCCCTTTGTTTCCAAACCCATATAAATACTTTGTACTTAGCCGTTTTTTTCACTTTTTACCTTTCATCTTTATCTGCCTCCGTAATGCTCAGAAACTCGAGTAGAAAGAACAAACATCCTTGCCTTCGAATCGATTCATACCTTTGATTATTCGAACCAGTTGACAAATTTAGGTAATCCCTTAAGCGAATACATCGCGTAACCGAGGAGACTCGATTCTTAACACCAAATCAAATAGAGTCGTGGTCGATCGAAAATCCCTTGGTCTTAGCTTCGTGTCGATCTGGAGTAGGGGTTTCGAGATGATGAGTTGGAGGCCTTCGTATCGATCGATGGTGGAGCTTCGCATCGAGTCGAACGCTTTGATTCTGTTAATCCATAGGAAGGGCCTGTGTCTGATCGATTCGAAACGGTGGCTTTCGATCGAGTCGAAGTAGATGGCCTTGGGTTGAGTCGAAGCAGCTGTCTTGGATCGAGTCGAAGCATGTGGCTCTGGATCGAGTCGAAGTGGCTGCTTCGGATCAAGTCGAAACGCGTGACTTCAGATCGAGTCGAAGTGGTTGCTTCGGATCGAGTCAAAACGCGTGACTTCGGGGCGAGTCGAAGTGGTTGCTTCGGACCGTGTCAAAATGCGTAGCTTTGGATTGAGTCGAAACGCGTGACTTCGGGGCCAGTCGAAGTGGTTGCTTCGGACCGAGCCGAAATGCGTAGCTTTTGGATTAAGTCGAAGTAGATGGCTCTGGAACGAGTCGAATTTGCACTCCATCCTTCTGACTGAGTCTAACTCAAACGCACACGACTATAATTCATCGATGCAAACATGGCTCTCGTGAGCAATACAAATTTGATCATCAAAAAATTTGAAACTTCTCACACACTCGAACAACTGCCTCCGACGAGCTTCAAATTGGCATACTTGGACTTAACTGTTTCACTACATATCTGACTTCCTATTCGAAGCTCGTTGATGAAACTGCAACTTATAAAAATGACACCAAACTTCGATTTGGAGTGATAGTTAATAACTGGATGGCATGGTTGTAATGGTCAGGGATGACGGTCCTTCCGACTGAATCCCGAAGTCTCGTCGTTTACATGTTTTCCTTAATCTGGTTGATCTTCTAAAATAACATACAGTACTGCACTGCACAACACGCTCACACACTTTACACTGAGGGATGCACGAGCATTATTTGTCAGTTTAACAATGATTTTTTATAAGCTAGCTAGTCATGGACCCTTCATGTTCTCAGCAGTCGAAAATCCCAAGTTCTATTCCTCCAACCATAGAGATACCAGTTATTGAAGCCGAAGTTATAGAGCCAGCTCTGGATGAGCGTCTGGGTGCTCGGTTTATTCTCAATCCAAAAGATTCTGTGCCGTCGGGTATCTCTGAAGATATGCTAGGACGGATTTGCTTAAGGCATGGTTTGTCGCTTGACGACGTGCTACTTCCTGGGCCAACTGACAGGCCACACGATCCCCCAGAGGGGTTTACTGCTTTCAATCGTCACGCTTGTACAGCGGGGACACTTCCTCCTTTCAATGAATATATAAGGGAGATGTTATCGTTTCTTGGCATAGCTCCATATCTGCTACATCCTAACGGGTATGCCTTGTTGAACAGCACCTTTGTCCTGTTTATGGAGATCCTCTTTCGACCACCGAAGCCGATCGAAATCAGATATTTATTCAACATCAAGAGCCGTGGAGACAGCACTTCTTTCACCTTCCTGGAGGTGGTCAAAAGCTGTCACATTGTGCTGGGCTCCTGGGGAAGGCTAAGTTACTATAAACTGAATGGTTCTACGTTTGGTGCCCTCCTGGATTTGCTGGGCGTTGGTTGGATAGACGTAAGTGTTGCCATTTCTCTCTCGAATCACTGAGATACTAGTAACTGACTTCAAAACTGACATATTTTTATTTTCCTATAGCCGCAATTTCTCGTCCCGATGGCGCATATTTCAGAGAGCTTGTTCGGATTCTTCAAGCATTTCCGGGCGAAGAGAGGCACATAGACTTAGTCCCGACCGACAGGAATTTGAGGGCTATCGGGCTGATAGAACGGTGACAGAGCATACATCTGGAAGGAATACATAGAGTGGTCCCGAAGAAACAGGTGAAGCGCAAAGCGCCCGCAGTCGTGATCACCGAAGAAGTTGATCCAGAAAGAACGCCCACCGATACCGAGCTCCCAGCTGGGCCTTCTACCGATGTCCTGGACTAGGGTGGAAGAAGAAAAGGCAAGGCCGCTGCTCACAAACGCCCTAAATCTAAGAGATTTAAATCCGTGGTCTTGTCTTTACCTTTCTAGGGGATTAGAAATTCGGAGGCTCCTCCTCCGCAAGTGGAGAGTCCTTTTGCAGGGCCTGCTGATATTCCGATCCCGGATTTTGTGTCGTCTCCACACGACGCCGGGACGAAGGGGCTTGATAGTGCTTTTGAACCGAGCGGGTCGCTTGCTACGAGTGCGGCCGACATTTCCGGTTGGTCGAGGGATTGCACATGCATACACTTCACTACACTACATGATTCACAACTGTACTTCTTCCAGCTTAGGAAGTTACTAACTCTTTCTTCGTTTATCATTTTCAGGTGCAATGTTTGGAACAGGATCGATGCTCGGCAGTCTCCGTTCGGCCCGAAAATCCTCTTCTTATTATGACTCCCGCAGGAGGGACTCGGATAAAGATCGCGACCGTGAGTACTCCCACCAAGATAGGTACGGGCGAGATAGGGATAGGGAGTACGGACATTGGTCTAGATCGCGCTCTCCTCCTCCTAGACTTCCATCTCCTCCTCCTGTTCAAACTTCAAATCCACCAGAACCTCCTCGTCACGGGCCGTCTTCTCATGCTTCTAGGTCCGAAACTCATCTTCAGAGAATCGAGACTACGACCTCGTTAAGTACAGAGTAGGTCCCCATCGAGCCCACAGGAGAAGGGATCCTTAAACTGGCTCAGATGCGGAAGGAATTCCCGAACATATGCTTCGATGGCTATGTCTTCCCACCACACTTGAAAAGAATTCCATCCGGAGTGGAAAACACGATGCATGAGTACATTCATGACATCTACACTCAGTAGAAAGAGTGGGTAAAGGCTGCGGAGAAGGCTTCCAAGGTGGCTGCTGAACGGGCCAAAGCGCTCGAAAAAATGGAATCTGACCTTGCTCAAAGGGACCGGATTATTCGGGTTCTGACTGCTGAGTCCGAGTCTTCTCGGAAGTCTGAGATTGAGGCCACCAAAAAAGCTGATGAAGAGAATGTGGCCATGGAGAGATTAAGGCAGACGCATGTCACCTTGGTGGAGGAGATGGGCCACTGGAACACTACATTTACCGCTGAGCGTGATGCGGCGGTCAAGGAGCTTAATGAACTCAAAGCCAAATTCGCCAACTTGATCAAGGAAAAAGATGACGCGAACAGCGCAGCCCAGGAGGCGTGGGATCAGGCTGTTCTGCACAGGGGAGAACGGGATGCGGCTGTGGCTAAAGTCCAGAAGGTGGAGACAGAGGTCGAGGAGAGGGTGAAGTTGGCCGAGTCCAGGCTAGAGGCCGACATTGAAGACCTCCTTGTCGTTTACAACGCTAATGTGCTGAGGCATAGGGGTCTAGCCTGGCTCGATAATTATTCGACGCATCTCCATAGTGCTTGGGGTCGATTGGTTGAGGAAGAGAAGGAGGCGCACCAGGGTGAGTCTGTAGATGAATTTGAGCTCGAGCATCGTCTGCTAACCGATGACGAAAAGAAGATTCTCCATGATTCAATGATCTCTTAAGAGAAGGAGAGAATCGGCACCCAGCACCTGGAAATAGGAGAAGGCTCCGGGGTTGAGCATCACGATTCAAGTCTTGAAGTTCATGTGTCAATCCAGCCCGTATCCTCGTCTGCGGTTGATCCCCAGGCCATCCCTGCTTACAATCCTGATCAACCGCAGATATCTTCGGCTGCAGCACAAGTCACTGATGCCGCTCTGCCGCCTACGAGTCAAACTGAGGAAGGTACTCTGAACATTCCACATATCTTTCTTAGGTCGACATCTTCGACCGAGTCAAGTTCTAACAGTTTTCTCATTTTTGTTCAGTGATCGATGTCGTACCGGTCATGCCTCCTGCTACTCAAGAGCCATATCAAACGCAGGAGGCTATTGCGACCGAAGCGATCACCATGACCACAGCTGCTCCGCTCGACGATCTGCAGGGAGGTACAATTATGTTTGACGGGTAGCTAATGGATGAACTCTTTCGCCGCCACGGCGATCCTCATGCTAACTTGTCTTCTGTCATGAGTGGAACTGATCCTGCTACAAGCTCTTTAATGCCGACCGGTGATGCCCCCAGTGGGGCTCGAGCAGTAACCGAAGAGGAGATGTTTGCTCAGATTGATGCTGAAATGGCAGCAGCGGCTTATGGCGGCAGCTTTGGCGGTGGGATGGCAGCATCGGGACCTGCCCCACTCGGAATGATGTCTCCTGGTGGTACTGTCTTCCTCACCAGCCTGCCCATTCCACCTT
Organism: Allium fistulosum; assembly: GCA_030737815.1. Classification (NCBI taxonomy): domain Eukaryota; kingdom Viridiplantae; phylum Streptophyta; class Magnoliopsida; order Asparagales; family Amaryllidaceae; genus Allium; species Allium fistulosum. The sequence goes on along the minus strand of CM060901.1, from coordinate 1,337,806,449 downwards.
CTATAATTGATCCCGTTCCTCTGACTCCGCCCGTAGGGAGCATTATTATTCACACGAGTTCGGAGGAGGACGTCGACATAATGCCCTCGCCTGAAGACCAACCGTCGAAAAGCAAAGGCTCAAAGAGGAAGATTGGCGATGGCTCCAGCGGGTCCACACCGAGGAGGAAGCCAAGGAAGAAGAAAGATTAGGCATGCTCTTCCGGTGTATTTTGATTTGCATTTTGTTAGCCGTGTATAGATGCGGGTTCGGCCCCTGCTAGTAGGAATTTTTTTGGAAACTTGTACATGAACTTCTTCTATAATCAATAGAAATGAAGCTTTTCTTTTTTGACTTCTTTTTTGTCACTGTGTATTTGCTTAGGTGTTTCAGTGTCTGAAATGCACTTGTGAAGCTTCAGTTTCCGAATGAAGTTTGTTTTCTATTCGCCAAGTTCGGGTATTGCGAACATGGTTTGCGACCGGGAGACAAGTCGAATTTTGACGTCGCATCGCTTCAGTCGATGGTTGATGCTTAAGTCTTGCCCCCAGTCTTGGTGGTATGTTGTAAAACATCAGTCAGCGATTGCCCTTTTCTTATAGTCTAGTACCACTGAATGGATGCTTGAGACAAATAGGGATTGAGCGGTTTATTCACGCTTGTCCGATTGTCGATGATCATATCCGCACTCTGGGGATCCTCATTCGTTTACTGGCGGTTGGTCACGCCGGCTTGAGTTTTAATCATGTGTCTGCTATCTGGAGACTTGGAATTGGCATTTGTACTCCAACTCGCGCTTCGGGAGTCTGGAGTTGATAATCATACTTCGATTCATGCTTCGGGAAGTTGAAGTTGGTGTTTACGCTCCGTTTCGCGTTCTGGGAATCCGGAGTCGATGTCTATGCTCCGACCTGTGCTCTAGAAGTTCGGAGTTGTCGTTTATTCTCCGCTTCGCACTCTGGGAACTCAGAGTTGATGTTTATACTTCGACTCACGCTCTGGGAGTTCGGAGTTGATGTTTTTACTTCGGTTCGCACTCTGGGAACTCGGAGTTGATGTTTATACTCCGCTTCGCACTCTAGGAATACGGAGTTGATGTTTATACTCCGGTTCGCAGTCTGGGAACATGGAGTTGATGTTTATACTCCGCTTCACACTCTGGGAATACGGAGTTGATGTTTATACTCCGGTTCGTACTCTGGGAACTCGGAGTTGATGTTTATACTCCGCTTCGCACTCTGGGAATACAGAGTTGATGTTTATACTCCGCTTCGCACTCTGGGAATACAGAGTTGATGTTTATACTCCGGTTCGCACTCTGGGAACTCGGAGTTGATGTTTATACTCCGCTTCGCACTCTGGGAATACGGAGTTGATGTTTATACTCCGGTTCGCACTTTGGGAACTCGGAGTTGATGTTTATACTCCGCTTCGCACTCTGGGAATACGGAGTTGATGTTTATACTCTGATTCGCGCTCTGGGAGTTCGGAGTTGATGTTTATACTCCGCTTCGCACTCTTGGGAATACAGAGTTGATGTTTATACTCCGACTCGCGCTCTGGGAGTTCGGAGTTGATGTTTTTACTCTGGTTCGCACTCTGGGAACTCGGGGTTGATGTTTATACTCCGCTTCGCACTTTGGGAATACGGAGTTGATGTTTATACTCCGGTTCGAACTCTGGGAACTCGGAGTTGATGAAGGATTGTCGTGTGTCAATCCTTGTTTGACTTTGATGTGATGGCTTGCCCCCGAGCTCGGGTTTCACTTAGTGAGTGATTGGTTGCATCGCAGTCACTCTCTATTTGAATAAATCCCACCGTATGGTGAAACTTAGCTCTCCGTGCATAGTGATGGTCATATGAAGTATTTCAAGTAAATCACAGCTCTGGCTCGAAGAGGTTGCATTTTATTGCTGAAATAAGAAAGTATGGCAAAGTCAGTTGCCTTATTACAAGTTCTAATTTTGAAATGCATAAACAAATTGCAAAAAAGGAAAGTAAACTAAATGGATAAAGATAGCATGTCAGGTGTAATAGCGGCGAAGGCTCTTGCTATTCCAAGCTCTTGGCAGGGTAAGACCGTCGACGGTCGATAACTTGAATGTCCCATCTCCGAGCCTTCGTTCAATAACTTACGGTCCTTCCCACGTCGGCTTCATATGTGAAGGAACCGGATAGGTTCTTTTTAAGACGAGATCGCCTAACTCGAAGGTTCGCGGACGGACCTTGGCGTTGTACAATCGGGCGACTCGACTTTGATGCGCAGCTGCCCTCAAATCAGCCTCTTCACGCTTCTCATCCAGTAGATCAAGAGATTCAGCAAGTAATATAGCATTTGTCTTTGGATCATAGTATGTCACACGATAAGAAGGTACTTCTAGCTCGACTGGAATAACGGCCTCTGAACCGTAAGAAAGAGAGAATGGAGTGTGGCCGGTTGCGGTCTTGTGGGTTGTTCGGTAGGCCCATAGAGCCATAGGAAGTTCATCGACCCACTTGTCCCCGACCTTTTCTAGTCGTTTCTTCAGGATGGACTTTATGACTTTATTAACTGCTTCGACCTGTCCGTTTTCTTAAGGGTGTGCAACTGTAGAGAATTTCTTTTGGATGTGAAATCGTTTGTAGAAATCTTTGAATTCAACACTGTCGAATTGGGTTCCGTTGTCCGTAATAATGGTGTGTGGGAGACCGTATCGACAGATGATGTTACGAACCACAAAGTTGATTACTTTCTTCATTGTAATGGTAGCGAGAGCTTCGGCTTTAGCCCACTTCGTAAAGTAATCAACCGCGACGATGGCGTATTTCGCACCACCTTTTGCCAGAGGTAGAGCACCGATGATGTCGATGCCCCACATTGCGAACGGCCATGGGCTGACCATTTGCATTATCTCAGTAGGAGGAGCCCTAGGGATTCGGGCATATTTCTGGAACCTATCACATTTCTTTGCATAGTCCAGCGCATCGCGATTCATGGTAGGACAGTAATATCCGTAGCGAAGTATTTTCTTGGCAAGTGCTTGCCCCCCGGTGTGATCGCCACATTCTCCCTCATGCACATCGCGTAATGTTTGTTTAATTTCATCATGAGCGATACATCGGAGTAGGGGAACTGAGTATCCTCTTCTGTACATGAGTCCATCGTGGATGGTAAATCGTGAGGCCTTCCGAAGGACTTGTCTCTTTTCACTCCTGCGTGCCGGCAGGGTTCCGTGCTTAATGTAATTTCTGAGTGGTGTCATCCATGAATCCTTTTCGGGAATGGTTTCACATACTCGGTTTATTTCTGTCCGGTCGATACTTGGGGAAGATAGCGTTTCTACGGGAACGAGTCCCATTTGTTGAGCTTCACCTGTGTTGGCTAGCTTTGCCAATGAATCGGCCTTTTGGTTGCGCTCCCGCGGTATACAATAGACGGCGTAGTAACCGAACTGATTCAGTATTACTTGAACTCGGGCTAAGTAAGCAGCCAACCTTCGATCTCTTGCCTGATACTCTCCCCGTACTTGACACATAACCAATTGTGAATAACAATAAATTTCCACAGCGATAATTTTCAGATCTCTAGCGAGTTTCAAGCCAACTAAGAGGGCTTCGTATTCAGCTTCATTATTGGTTGCATGAAAGTCAAACTTCAAAGCGTAGCATATAGATCGACCTTCAGGGGTTTCGAGCACAACCCCAGCGTCCGAACACCGGTCGTTCGATGCACCATCGGTATACAGCTTCCAGACATATTCGGGGGATTTACTAGTTTCAGGCAAGTCCTCTAGAACGGTGAACTCAGCTATGAAATCAGCGAGGACTTGTCCTTGGATTGCTCGTCTTGGAGTGTACATAATATCGAACTGACTCGGTTCGATGTTCCACTTGAGTAACCTACCAGACGTCTCAGGCCGCGAAAGGACCTGTCGTAACGGCTGGTCGGTGTAAACAACAATGGGATGCGCTTGGAAATACGGTTGGAGTTTTCTTGATGCGATTACAAGGCAATAAGCTAACTTTTCTAGCTATGGATAGTTCCTTTCAGCTCCAGTCAATCGTTTGCTGACGTAGTACACTGGCTTCTGTATCCCGTCTTCTTCTCGAACCAAGGCAGTGCTGATAGTGTTTTCTAATATCGCCAAGTACACATATAACTTCTCATGATCAATAGGCTTCGACAGTATTGGTGGTGTGGATAGATGTTGAACTAGCGCTTGGAAAGCGCTTTCACACTCCGCGGTCCATTCAAAGTTTCGTTTCCCTTTTCGGATCAGATCGAAGAAGGGAATGCATTTGTCAGTGGACTTTGAAATGAACCTGCTCAATGCCGCCACCTTCCCATTGAGAATCTGGACTTGCTTTATAGTTTTGGGAGTTTCGAGATTTCTGATTGCCCAAATCTTTTCGGGATTGGCTTCGATTCCCCGGGCGTTAATGATGAACCCAAGGAACTTTCCGGATGCAACTACAAATGATATTTTAATGGGTTGAGCTTCATCTTGTATTCCCGAAGTATGTTGAACATAGCTTCCAGGTATTTTACATGGTCGGTGGAGAGTCGTGACTTCACAAGCATGTCATCTACATATACTTCCATTGTTTTCTCGATTTGATTAGAAAACATCCGGTTGACCAATCGTTGGTAAGTAGCCCCGGCATTCTTAAGTCCGAATGGAATTACCTTGTAACAGTAAAGTCCTAGATTGGTTACGAAGCTGGTATGTTCTTGATCGGGTAAATGCATCGGTATCTGATTGTAGCCTGAATATGCGTCCATGAAGGATAAGAGTTCGTGTCCAGCCGTCGAATCCACTAGCTGATCGATTCTAGGAAGCGGGAAACTGTCTTTGGGGCATGCTTTATTCAGATCGGAATAATCAACACATGTTCTCCACTTCCCGTTTGGCTTTCGGACGAGCACGGGATTTGACACCCACTCAGGATATAGCGCATCTCGAATGAATCCATTCGCTTCAAGCTTTTCTACTTCTTCTTTAAGGGTGGCAGATCTCTCTGGATCCATACCGCGCCTTTTTTGTTTGACCGGGACATGCCGTGGGTCAATGTTAAGAGTGTGGCTCGCGATGTTTGGCGAGATCCCACACATATCAGAATGTGTCCAGGCAAATACGTCAAGATTTGCCCGTAGAAATTCAAAAATTCCTCTTGAGTTTGCTGACTTAGCTGAGATCCAATCTTTATCATCTTCGAATCATCGTTATTGTCAATTGGGACATCAATCGTCAGTTCGGCCGGGGATGCTTGACTTTCTTTAGATTCTCCTTCGTCTTCAGTTTCTCTCGGGTCAAGATCCTTGAGGAATTGGCTGGGGTGCCCGGGCCTGGGCCCCGACGTTAATTATCAATTATCGGTTGAACGGACACAGAGAGACTCCTCCACGCCCTTTCCTTTTTCCTTTCACTGCGCCTCCCGTAGCTCAGCAACATAGCAGGCTCTGGCAGCAGCCTGATCTCCATGAATGATTCCTATTCCATGATCAGTGGGAAACTTTAAAGTTAAACATCACGGGGCGATGGCTACCCTTAATTCAGCAAGGGCCGGTCTGCCAAAGAAGGCATTATAAAGGGAGTCTATATCCAAGATAATGAACTGCAACATCCGTACTCTCCGACGATCTCCGACTCCCAACTCTACGGGCAGTTCCACTATTCCGGTGGGTATAGTAGCACTTCCGTTGAAACCATGGACTCGGGATTGACAAGGCTTCAAGTCCATGGCTTGCATTTTCATTTGATCATAAGCTCGCTTGAAAAAAATATTCACAGAGCTCCCACTGTCAACTAGGATCCTCTACATCCAAGCGGGACCTATTTGTGCCGAGATGACCAGTGGATCAATAGTGGAGGCTTCGACTCTATCAGCGTCTCTGTTCCTGAACACGATGTCATCTGACATTGTCTTCTGTTGCTTGGCCGCGGCTCCTTCATCAAAGTTACTGCAATACTCGAAGTCCGCATGCCTGATAGAGCTGGCATACGACTCCATTTCCTTCCAGCTTCGATCTGCTGGGTGAGGACCACTACTTATCGTATTGATAACCAATCTCCCGTCTGTACGAGCGGGTTCCTCCTGCCTTTCCTGATTCGGCGCACGGTTCTGATTTGATGGGCCCGCACCACCAGACTGTGGTGCCCGTACATACTGATCCAGCTTCCGCTCACGTATCAGCTTTTCAATGAGGTCTTGTAGGTGACGACACTCATTGGTGTTGTGGCCATAACTCTCGTGGAATCTACAGAACTTTACTATTTGGATTTGTCTCTCAGTTGGTGGTTTTGGGGCAGGTTTCTTGTACTGCATGGTATTACAGGTTTGCAAAGACACATTTTCCAACGACCTGTTCAATGGAGTGTAATTATCGTACATGGAAGCTCTACGCCGTGGACCACGATTCTGATCGCGTTTTTTGTTCTGATTTCCATTGTCTCTCTACTGACTCTGTTTATTTTGTACGTTCAACTGAATTTTCCCCGAACTATCTCCTGATTGCTTAACAGCGATGTTACTTTGTATTCCTTCGATGTTAGGCCCTGCGTCATCCTGCTTTCTAGACTGTTTTGCATCCTCCCTTCTCAGGAATTGGGCTGCCTTGGAATAGAAACGGTCCAATGACGCAGGTGGTTTTCCAGCTAACCAACTTCCGAACTCGGAATCGAGATCAATCCCCTTAGTCAGTGCCATCAGGATAGAGTTATCGTTGGGATTGCTTATTTCTGCACACGCAGCATGGAATCGCTCTAAGTAACGCCTAAGTGTTTCTCCGAGAGCTTGCGTAACACTAGACAGAGTGTTAACGTCCTTGGGCCTCGCCACGTGCATACGGAATTGTTCGACAAACTTGATGGCCATCTGGACAAAGTTAGAGATGGATCGCGGTGGAAAACGAATGAACCACATGGTAGCGATGCCCCCTAGGGAAATGGGGAAACTACGGCATTTTACTGCGTCATCAGCTCTAGCAGCATTCATCAGCCATTCGTATTTTAGGACGTGTTGATTGGGATCATAACTTCCTTCATAAACTGGCAAAGCTGGCATCCTGAAGTGCCGAGGTGGTTCATCATATAACACGTCATCGGTGAAAGGGGTATGACTTCGGGAGATTCCCCAGTCGTCATTAGAGAGACCTTGACTTTCACGGATCATTTGGCGGATCATTGCTGGTATATCCTACGCTCGGGTACTTGGAGCATGTTGTGCCAAGGTGTGGTCGGGTTCCACAGCGCGAGTCGGGACCGGACGCGGTAGACGGTCCGTGCCTCGCCTCCTTGGTTCAACATCCTCAGGGACATAAGGTTCAGGAGTTTGCTCTCATTGGCTATGTTGAGGATCAGCTTGGTTTCTAGCATCGCCTCCCCGTCCGGCAGTGGTGGTAGTAGCAATGTTGCCGGTAACATGATAAGGAGCAGCTCCTCCTTGAGTTGAAGGCTCTGTGCGGAGACTAACGGATGGTCCAGCTCTTGGTTGCTCAAGGGTCGAAGCCGGTTAGTGTCCCATGGCTTGGGTGTAGCTTACACCTAGCCGTGGACGTGTGGATCTAGTTTGACCATCGGAGGAGGCTTAACTTTCTGTGGAAGAGTGAGAACCTTGGTCTCTTGTGGATCTTCTTCGCCTTTGGCGATTTAGCTGGTTAGTCAACTCCGTGTTGTCGCGTAGTTGTTCCGCTAGCTACTGTCGACTTTGGGTCAACTCTTGAAGCAATGTCTGGAACTCTTGTCTAGTGAAAGGACCTGATGGATCTGGAGGTCCTGTAGCATTTTGGTTGGATGGAGGCGATTGCATGGGATTTTGTCGGTCCTGGGCTCCTTGATCAGCAGCTGTAGGGTGGTGCGTGTGCTCACCATAATGAATTGATGAAGTCCTTTCCTAGATCTGATTGCAAATCTGAATAGAATGGAAGGGCTTCTGTTGGCCGAGTTTCCACCGGACCAAGGCCATCAGATCACTGATGCCGAATCAAGACTAGGAAAGACCCTGCCGAACCAACTCCCTTCCCATGCCTACCGAACCAGCTATCTCCAAGACCCTGCCGAACCAACTCATGACCGAACCAACTCATGACCGAACCAAAGCCACTCCATCTACCACCGAACCAACTCATGACCGAACCAAAGCCACTCCATCTACCACCGAACCAACTCATGACCGAACCAAAATCCCACCGAGCCAAAGTACTACCGGACCGAGGCCTCAACTCCAACCACCTACTACCGAGCCAAAGCGTTGCCGAGCCAACATTGCCAGGCCAGATTGCAGTAGCCCAGGCCCAACAGCAGCTATATACATCCAAGACCCCTAACCCCAGCTTCACTCTATAAATAGAGGGGCAGGGGTACGACAATGGCAGACAAGTTTGAGAGCTCAAGCACGGATAGGACTTTCGAACAACTTTCATATACTTGTATCAAAGCTTTGTACTTGTAATATGAACAGTAAAGGAGAATAACATATAAAGTAGACGTAGGCACGTTCTGGCCGAACCACTATAAATCTGCGTGTCTTTTACAGTTTAGTCCCTGCTTTTCATATATTTGCATTAATCACCCAGATCACTAAAAACAACATAAAATCAACTAAATCATACAACTTGGAGGCGTTTGCCCATTTTTTGTGCAAACATTTTTGGTGCTTTCACTGAGAACGCTGAACCCCGGACTTCAGCTTCTCCCACTTAACTTTCTTCCTATCAGCGTCGCACATTACTTGGAAGACATGCCTCCCAAGCAGAAGAAAGATGTTAACAAAGGAAAAAACACCGCAACCAGCAGTCTTCCAGATCCAGTGGTCACAGATCAAGTAAATCGTCCCCTTCCAGCAGCAGTACCAAATGAAGGTCAGGCAAATCCGACAACCCCTGCCACAGAACAGCCGGCAACAATTACTAGGGAAGATCTAGACAGGGTTGTGGCTGAAGTGACTAACCGCTTCACATCCCAGCAGGAAGCCTTGGTGGACCAACTCATGTCACGCTTAAGGGATGCTGAAGAGTCCAACCGCAACACTGAATCATGGGGTGAGTCCCAGTCTGGAGGATCTAAGAGACAACAAAGATCTTCCTTCTTCGAAGAAGCTAACGACAAAAGCGGCCATGGTAGGAGTCGAGACCGAGCTCAGCTCTGTAACAACCCGCATATTTATCGATTTTATATTTAAATGTTTTATCGATTAGTCGGATGTTAGTCCGAAAAGCTACTTTTTGCAAACAGTCAAATTTGGACTCGAGACCACCTCCATTGAGTTCAAAATGACATTTGCGATCTTTTTGAGTGTAAACTTCGATATGTTTGGAGTAAGTAGAATTTTCGTCACTTTTTCCCGCCTTTGACTTAAGTTGGACTGCACCTTCTAATTCAGCCCCAACCCACCTCCTCTTCCTCACTTTATCAAACACTTCAAGCTTCATCAAAAATGGTGGTGGGAAAGGGAAATTAAAACTCCAAACTCAAATTCAGTTGCAAATCCATCTTTCAACGCCAAACTCAAGTAGAAGATAGTGGATTCAAGCTTTGGATTGCTTCTCCTTGCTTTCAAGCTCCATCTTCATCCATTTTAGTGAAAAGGTGAGATTTTTAATCTCACATCTTGCCTACAATCGTCATTGGATTGTTGGGAATGATTCCCCATCACTTTAGCATGCATATTTGCTTTTCGTTTGGATTGGATTGGTGAAAAAACCCAATTTTTAGTGTTTTGGAAAAATCCTGGAGTTAGGTCGTTCGACATTGGAGAGGCCAGGCCTGCAAATCTTCGCTCTGGACTTAGGTCGCTCGCGTGCTTAGGTCGTTCTGGCTTAGGTCGCATGGAAATAGGTCGTAGGCCGATAGCCCCTAGGTCGCTCGTTCCTGCTCCAGCACTAGGTCGAAGCAGCTTTAGGTCGTTAGGTCGTTTCCGACCTTACATCACTCGGTGGTACTAGGTCGCGGCTGCGCTAGCTCGTAGGTCGCTCGCATGGCAAAGCTCTAGGTCGCTCGACCCTGCTAAGTCTTTAGGTCGCGTACTCCTTTAGGATGTTAAGTCGCTCTGCTTCGATAAGTCGTAGGTCGCTCGCGAGTTAAGCGTTAGGTCGTTTGACCTGCTTACCTTTTAGGTCGCTTAGCTCTATTCCTTTTAGGTCGTAAGACCTTCTCCCTTAGGTCGCTTGTCTCTGTGTCTAGATAGGTCGCGTACCCAGTTAGGTCGCGTACTTCGCTAGGTCGCGAACCCCCTTTTAGGTCGCGTATTCCTTTGGGTCGTATGATTTTGTTTATGTTAGGTCGCCTGGCCCCCAACTTTAGGTCGTTAGACCTATTTCTGTTAGGTCGCTCGACCACAACCCCCTAAGTCGTAGGTCGTCTCCGACCTTACCCTTAGGTCGCTCAACCTGTAGGTCGTTCCAATCGCTCTTTAAGCTTGGTCTTGTTAGGTCGCTTGGATATTTCTACTTAATGGTTTTGGAGCTGATTTCCTTGGATTTTATTCACGTCTTCAAATGTGAAATTTTGTGATACGATTTGTTTCAACAATCGATTTGTGACTTGTCACTTTAAAAATGTAAAGACTTCAATACTAGTAGTGAATATCAAAACTCTTTCATCAAAGCAATTTCAACACTGTTTTAACTTCAAAGCTCTTTTCCTCAAATTGTTTTCCAATCTACTAGTATATACAAGCCTTTACTTCACTCGGATGAGAAATCGAATTAAACGACTTAGTAAAACGAGTGGTATGAAATGCTTGCGTTCACTTCGTCGGTTAGCTCTTGGACTTGTTCGATTGAACCCTTTTTGTGACAATTTTCTAGTGAAGATTTACAGCTTGTTCGTAAATATTTAAGTTAAGCAAGTGGTTATGGGACATGAAGCTAAACTCATATATTTACTAGCTTGGTGTGGTTGACACTTCCTAATGATCATGACGATCATTTTTGTGATTTAGACTAGCGATTGAGCGATGTCTCTTTGTCTGCGAGGGAGACTAGACCCCGCTTTTGTGATGTTTCGCCATCACATATATGGGGTAGCACCCCATGGTCTTCGGGCCACTTCTGTGTGGAAATTTAATGGATAGCTTCCATGAGATAGCTTCTCGATTATGTGTTTCACGCGTTGGTGAGTTTGCATACTCCCGTTCATGTGTTAGGCCTTCCCCCTTTTTTAATGTGTTTTCTGGATTTCTGGTGATGATTTATGGAATTTGTGCTTCACCAATTTTCATGATTTTCATTGATATGATATTAGTTTTTGTGCATTGGTGAATTTATGTGTTATCGACTTTTTATGAATACAAGTTTAGGGTATGATACCCTATTCTATCTTTGAGAAGATTCTTGTGATATTGATTGATCTTTTGTTGATTATCATTTACATACTCATAGTAGTATGCTGTTATGGTTGTTACATGTTCATGCCATATTATTTATCCTACCTTATCATCTGATATTTATAGCTAGACTGATCCGTTTATTATTTTCTTATAAGTAATACTCGGGTCAGACCGAGATGTTACAGGTGCTTCTACTTGACTTCTCTTCAGGATCATTCTGACTTTTGGTTAACTACTTAGATTAGTAGTTTTTGGATGTACACATTTGAGATATAGACTCTATGTAGTGTACTTATTCTTTTGTATAGCACGTGATGCTATTCTTTTGTATTATCGTGGATCTTTTTGACCACTAATCTGATGTACACTTTCATGTGTTATATATTTATTCATATCTTCTTCCGCCTTTGTGATATGGATGTCTGTGACTGATTTATGTTATGTTTATTTCTATGTTTGTTTCCGAAGATTATTTATAGCCACTGTGTGATAGCTTTGGGTTTGTATCGGTATGTCAGACATCCTCCTTAAATAAAGTTCATTCTAAACTATTTGACATATTGGTGCTCACTCAAAGAAGTCACATAGATGGTCGCTCCTCAACAGCCTTATTCTCCGTGCTAGGCGACAGCATTACACCGTAGTGTTCTTGACTAGTGTGGGTATAGAGGTGGGGCGTCACAGCTTGTTATCAGAGCCAAACTTCGGAACAACGTAGAATAACTTAACAAGGATCATCATCCTAAGTCCACCTTTGGAGTTGTGTTTCAGGATTTAGTTCGAGTCTTTGAACCGATTCATCATGTTTTCCTTATGATTCCTTGTTTCATCTATCAAGATTACTTGATATTCATTTGGTGAATAACCTTTTTCTTCTTTTCTCTTTCTAAAGGAAGAGAATGTCTAGACCAGGACGTCCCAGAGCGGGACCATCTACTGTCATTCCCCAGGATGGAGTTTTCATGACTGCTCAACAGCTTCTTATTTAGTAAAGAATGCTCAAGCAGCTGGTCCTAATTAGGAACCTACTCATCCTAAGTCGGGATTTGCACGTTTGTGCAACGATTATACCAACTTAGGTGGGAAACCATTCAAAGATTCCGAAACTATTATTGAAGTCCAGGCTTGGTTAAGAACATGCGATAGAATCTTTTCCCGCATGAATCTTGTTGATCTTCACCGTGTTCAGGTGGCTTCCAGTATGCTCCAAGAAAGAGCACTGGATTGGTACGAACTTCTCATTTCTGAAATTAATGAAGCTGATCTCACATGGGAGCAATTCCGAGAACGCTTCGAATTAAAATTCGTACCAGAAGCCGAGAAGGTGACATTGGCTCGTCGTTTTATAGACCTTGTTCAAGGTGAATCCTCTGTGACTGATTATGTCGCATCCTTCGAGTCACTGTCTAAATATAGGGTTGAATACATCAACACCCCATTGAAGAAGAACCAGAGGTTCGTCTATGGCTTAAACAAGAATCTCAAGAAGCCATTACTTCTAAAGTTAGAAGTTCCTTTCGACCAACTGATTGATATCGCTCTTCATCTTGAAGAGGTTGATAAGGACAGTGATATTGAAGTGGTGGCTGCCAAACCAAACTTCAACAATAAGAAAAGGCCTAACAAGTTCAAAGGTCCTTATCCCAACAAAAAGGGTAAGCAAGCTACTCCTGCTGCAAAGGCATTTTCTCCCAGTGATAAGAAATGCTTCAACTGTGGTGCTAAGGGCCATTTTTCGAACAAGTGTTCAAAGCCCTGCTCTTGCCGCTATTGTAAAAGTCCAGATCATTTTATGCACCAATGCACTAGGCTTCAAGACAAGGAGGGAAAGTTAAACGTTGCTCAAGTCCCTAGCAACACATCTCGCGGTCAAGGTATGTCTCATTCTGTCCTTGATGGCATTATTATATTTCATGATCAACCTATTAAAGTTCTCTTTGATACGGGTGCATCCCATTCTTTTATATCAAAGGAACTTGTCGATACTTTTTCTTTAAGTGTTGTTGCTTTAATGACTTCTTTAAGAATTGCGAATCTGGTTGGTGGATCTGCAACTCTTAGTTTGCTTTGTAAAGATGTGGAGATTATTTTGTGTGATTTTTCTTTCCTAGCCGATTTGCATGTCATGCGTTACTTAGGTTTTTGAATGATTTTGGGTATGGATTGGCTTACTCGTTATGAAGCTCATATCCTATGTCCTGAGCGGACTATTTATCTTCGTCATCCGCAATCTGTTAATCAGATTTCTATTGTTCTTAAAGATTCAGATTCCGCTTTGGTTGCATCTTTATATTCTTTAAATCCTCGTGATGATGATAATGATGACGAGGAGGATGTCATTTCTCTTATTCGCGTCGTTCGTGAATTTTCTGACATCTTTGAGCCCGTTTTAGGATTACCACCTAAACGAGCAATCGAGTTCAAAATTAATCTTATACCTGGAGCTCAACCTATTACCCGTCCTCCTTATCGCATGTCCAATAAGGAGAATGAAGAGATGCACAAACAATTATCCGAGTTAGAGACGAAGCAACTTATTCGCTCTAGTTCCTCACCTTGGGGAGCTTCAGCTATTTTCGTAAGTAAGTCCGATGGTACACTTAGGCTTTGCGTAGACTACCACAAGCTTAATGATCTTACTATTAAGAATAACTATCCTTTACCTCGGATTGATGATCTGTTTGATCAATTTAGTGGTGCTAGAGTCTTTTCACAATTGGACTTGGCCACCGGTTTTCATCAGCTTCGCATTGCAGAGGATAATATTCCTTTGACTTCGTTCCGTACGCGTTATGGATCTTATGAATGGCTAGTTATGCCATTTGGGTTAACGAATGCTCCGGCTTATTTCGTTGACCTCATGAATCGAGTTTTCAAAGATTTTCTCGATCGGTTTGTTCTCATCTTTATTGATGATATTCTTGTGTATTCCAAAACCGAAGAGGTCAAACAACTTCGAAATAAAGATGTTCCACTTGTTAAAGTTCAATGGTCCTCAAATCCTAAGGATTGCTCTTGGGAAACTAGAGATATCATCGAGCGAACACATCCGAACTTACTTTCTCATGCTCTTTGAGGTAAACTTCTAATTTCAAATTTCTTTTGTGTTAATATGCTATTATGGTTGTTACTTTTTATTTCCATCTTATATATTGCGAGGACGTAATTTCTTTAAGGAGGGGAGTCTGTAACAACCCGCATATTTATCGATTTTATATTTAAATGTTTTATCGATTAGTCGGATGTTAGTCCGAAAAGCTACTTTTTGCAAACAGTCAAATTTGGACTTGAGACCACCTCCATTAAGTTCAAAATGACGTTTGCGATCTTTTTGAGTGTAAACTTCGATATGTTTGGAGTAAGTAGATTTTTCGTCACTTTTTCCCGCCTTTGACTTAAGTTGGACTGCACCTTCTAATTCAGCCCCAACCCACCTCCTCTTCCTCACTTTATCAAACACTTCAAGCTTCATCAACAATGGTGGTCGGAAAGGGAAATTAAAACTCCAAACTCAAATTCAATTGCAAATCCATCTTTCAACGCCAAACTCAAGTAGAAGATAGTGGATTCAAGCTTTGGATTGCTTCTCCTTGCTTTCAAGCTCCATCTTCATCCATTTTAGTGAAAAGGTGAGATTTTTAATCTCACATCTTGCCTATAATCGTCATTAGATTGTTGGGAATGATTCCCCATCACTTTAGCATGCATATTTGCTTTTGGTTTGGATTGGATTGGTGAAAAAACCCAATTTTTAGTGTTTTGGCAAAATCCTGGAGTTAGGTCGTTCGGCATTGGAGAGGCCAGGCCTGCAAATATTCGCTCTAGACTTAGGTCGCTCGCGTGCTTAGGTCGTTCTGGCTTAGGTCGCATGGAAATAGGTCGTAGGCCGATAGCCCCTAGGTAGCTCGTTCCTGCTCCAGCACTAGGTCGAAGCAGCTTTAGGTCGTTAGGTCATTTCCGACCTTACATCACTCGGTGGTACTAGGTCACGGCTGCGCTAGCTCGTAGGTCGCTCGCATGGCAAAGCTCTAGGTCGCTCGACCCTGCTAAGTCTTTAGGTCGCGTACTCCTTTAGGATGTTAAGTCGCTCTACTTCGATAAGTCGTAGGTCGCTCGCGAGTTAAGCGTTAGGTCGTTCGACCTGCTTACCTTTTAGGTCGCTTAGCTCTATTCCTTTTAGATCGTAAGACCTTATCCCTTAGGTCGCTTGTCTCTGTGTCTAGATAGGTCGCGTACCCAGTTAGGTCGCGTACTTCGCTAGGTCGCGAACCCCCTTTTAGGTCGCGTATTCCTTTGGGTCGTATGATCTTTTTTATGTTAGGTCGCCTGGACCCCAAATTTAGGTCGTTAGACCTACTTCTGTTAGGTCTCTCGACCACAACCCCCTAAGTCGTAGGTCGTCTCCGACCTTACCCTTAGGTCGCTCAACCTGTAGGTCATTCCAATCGCTCTTTAAGCTTGGTCTTGTTAGGTCGCTTGGATATTTCTACTTGATGGTTTTGGAGCTGATTTCCTTGGATTTTATTCACGTCTTCGAATGTGAAATTTTGTGATACGATTTGTTTCAACAATCGTTTTGTGACTTGTCACTTTAAAAATGTAAAGACTTCAATACTAGTAGTGAATATCAAAACTCTTTCATTAAAGCAATTTCAACACTGTTTTAACTTCAAAGCTCTTTTCCTCAAACTGTTTTCCAATCTACTAGTATATACAAGCCTTTACTTCACTCGGATGAGAAATCGAATTAAACAACTTAGTAAAACGAGTGGTATGAAATGCTTGCGTTCACTTCGTCGGTTAGCTCTTGGACTTGTTCGATTGAACCCTTTTTGTGACAATTTTCTAGTGAAGATTTACAGCTTGTTCGTAAATATTTAAGTTAAGCAAGTGGTTATGGGACATGAAGCTAAACTCATATATTTACTAGCTTGGTGTGATTGACACTTCCTAATGATCATGACGATCATTTTTGTGATTTAGACTAGCGATTGAGCGATGTCTCTTTGTCTGTGAGGGAGACTAGACCCCGCTTTTGTGATGTTTCGCCATCACATATATGGGGTAGCACCCCATGGTCTTCGGGCCATTTCTGTGTGGAAATTTAATGGATAGCTTCCATGAGATAGCTTCTCGTTTATGTGTTTCACGCGTTGGTGAGTTTGCATACTCCCGTTCATGTGTTAGGCCTTCCCTTTTTTTAATGTGTTTTCTGGATTTCTGGTGATGATTTCTGGAATTTGTGCTTCACCAATTTTCATGATTTTCATTGATATGATATTAGTTTTTGTGCATTGGTGAATTTATGTGTTATCTACTTGTTATGAATACAAGTTTAGGGTATGATACCCTATTCTATCTTTGAGAAGATTCTTGTGATATTGATTGATCTTTTGTTGATTACCATTTACATACTCATAGTAGTATGCTGTTATGGTTGTTACATGTTCATGCCATATTATTTATCCTACCTTATCATCTGATATTTATAGCTAGACTGATCCGTTTATTATTTTCTTATAAATAATACTCGGGTCAGACCGAGATGTTACAGGTGCTTCTGCTTGACTTCTCTTCAGGATCATTCTGACTTTTGGTTAACTACTTAGATTAGTAGTTTTTGGATGTACGCATTTGAGATATAGACTCTATGTAGTGTACTTATTCTTTTGTATAGCACGTGATGCTATTCTTTTGTATTATCGTGGATCTTTTTGACCACTACTCTGATGTACACTTTCATGTGTTATATATTTATTCATATCTTCTTTCGCCTTTGTGATATGGATGTCTGTGACTGATTTATGTTATGTTTATTTCTATGTTTGTTTCCGAAGATTATTTATAGCCACTGTGTGATAGCTTTGGGTTTGTATCGGTATGTCGGACTTCCTCCTTAAATAAAGTTCATTCTAAACTATTTGACATATTGGTGCTCGCTCAAAGAAGTCACATGGATGGTCGCTCCTCAACAGCCTTATTCTCCGTGCTAGGCGACAACATTACACCGTAGTGTTCTTGACTAGTGTGGGTATAGAGGTGGGGCGTCACACCGAAGTTAGACCTAAGGAAACGCTTGGAACCGAACCCAACGGGGGAGGTACCGGGCGAAAGTCAACTGTAGCCGAGCCTGTCGTACTACCTAACCACGGAAACACCAGTGAACGGGGCCGAGCTAGAGTCCAGCCCGAAGTTGGACCCGAGGAAGTGCTTAGATCAGAACCCAGCAGGGGAAGATCAAGGCAAGGGCCAACTGTAGCTGACCCTAGCATGCTCCCAGAAGATCAAAGACAGCCACTGGAAAATATCAGGAATGATAGACGATACCATCCCTACAGGTCATCAGGACGGAATCAGTTCCACAGAGTAGAACCGAACTCATTTCTATCTGCTCCAAATTCTGATGAAAGGATGGCACACTTGTTCAGAGAGTGCGTCCAACGGGATCAAAGAGATCGAGGGATAGGCACTAGGGTAACCAGCCCCTTCGCCCGCAATATCGAAATTGCCATCACCCCTTGAGAATGGAAAATGCCAACAATGGAACCTTACAAAGGAACCTCCGACCCCGTTGTACACTTACAGAGATACACACAGCATATGCTCATGAGTGGAGCAACAGAGGGAGTATTGTGCAAATGCTTTCCACTATTCTTAGCAGATCTAGCTACCTCCTGGTTCTGTCATCTACCCCAAGGATCCATCAGCTCGTGGGAGATGCTGAAAGAAAAGTTTATCAGCCAGTTCCGCATTCATGTGGAACAACCCAAGGAGGCTTATTCCTTATCCAGTATTAAACAGAAACCTGGAGAGAAGCTGCAGTAATACCTAACCGATTCAATGCCGCAGCGGCCGCAGTCCAAGATGCCGATGAGAAGCTTATCTTACTGGCCCTCTGTAGTGGTGTGCATCCGGATACTAAATTTGCTAGAAGATTGACAAAAGAAAAACCAGCTACTTTACCCGATTTCTTCCATGAAGCCGGGAAATATATGAGACTTGAAGACGCTGCCAGTGAGGGGCAGTCAGGGCAACAAAATAAGGCAGCTCACGGCAACACGCCCGCTGTAGCGAAGGACGTTCGAAGAAATGATTCTAGAGAAAATGCTGGGGGCAAGAAGGGAGAAAAGCGCCTATATCGGCCAGGACCGAGATTCGACACTTACACTCCTTTGAATGAAACCATCGAAAACATCTTCCTTGCCACCCAAGACGAAGTTAGATACAAACGCCCACCATACAAGAAGGAATTAGATAACGCACTTAAATCTGGAAAGTTCTGCCGCTTCCACGAATCTCATGGGCATGATACCAATGAATGCCATCATCTCCGGGACTTGATTGAAGAACACATCAGAAGGAAGAGACTGGAACGCTATGTAAAAGGTCAGAATAGGACTCCAGCTCTTGCCAATGAGAACCCAAGGCTACCCTCCCCAGAGATAGGCAGAGGAAACCGCAACACTAGCAGCTCCAGTCAAGAGAAGATAGTGGTCCATACCATCTCGGGAGGACCACACATCGCCGACAGAAGCTGGGCAGAGATGGAAAGATATGGAAAGTCACTTAGAAACAATGAAGACTGCGTTAACTCTGTTATAGAAGAACGCCACCTGAAGCGGAAAGAGAGTGATGACATCACATTCAGTAGGCGTGACCTAGAGGGGAGGCAGTACCCTCACATGGATCCCATGGTTATCTCTGCCCGGCTCGGTCCAGCCGAAGTTTTCCGAATTCTAGTAGACACTGGAAGCTCAGTAAATATCCTATTCAAGCATGCATTCGACAAAATGAAACTGTCAATAAAGGATGTTTCTCCCTATAATAAACCACTACACGGTTTCACTGGAGATGCGAAGATGCCCCTCGGTCAACTGGACCTCTTTGTTGAAATTGGAAGTCATCCCCGCTCCATTGTGCGGAAACAGACATTTGTGCTGATAGAAAACCACTCGGCCTACAACGCCTTCTTAGGAAGGCCAGCCTTGTATGACTTCCAAATTGTCCTGGCCCCATGGTGCCTAAAGATGAAATTTCCAACGGACAATGGAGTAGGGGAAGTAGAGGGAGACCAGGACATTGCTCGAGACTCCTATGTAACTGAACTTCGCAACAACCACAGGAAGGATAAAGGGAAGAGTGTAGAGATTGCCCTCTGCACAAAAAGTTTGGAAGCATAGCAACTAAAGAAAGCCCCTCCTCTTCGATATACCAGCGACCCTTTCAATGAATTAGACCCCAGGGACAAAGAGGAGGAGGGCACCGCCGAGCCCACAGAGGCTATGGAACTTGTATCTGTAGACCGACATGACTCGAGTAGACTATTGAAAGTCGGGTCCCAACTAAATGTAGAATTGAAGGAACAACTCATTGATTTTCTCCGCCACAACTTGGATGTATTTGCATGGTCACACGCTGACATGACCGGAATCTCCCCTAACATAGCATGCCACGTACTAAACATTGATCCTACCAGGGCACCAGTAAAACAGAAAAAGAGAAGTATGGGGGCAGAACGATCAGCAGCCCTCGATGAAGAAGTAAAGAACCTACTTGCCAATGACTTCATACGAGAAGCCATCTACCCGGAGTGGATCGCCAACCCGGTGCTGGTAAAGAAGGCTAATGGGAAGTGGCGAACATGCATTGACTTCTCCAACTTAAATGACGCCTGCCCGAAGGATTGCTTCCCACTTCCCCGAATCGATCAGCTTGTGGATAGCACAGCCGGGCATGAACTCTTATCTTTTATGGACGCATACTCAGGATATAACCAAATTCCTATGCATGCTCCCAATCAAGACCACACTAGTTTCATCACTGATCGGGGATTGTACTGCTACAAGGTAATGCCTTTCGGACTTAAAAACGCAGGGGCCACCTATCAGCGCCTCGTCAACAAGATGTTTGTAGGGCTAATAGGACAAACTATGGAAGTTTATGTGGATGACATGCTGGTAAAGTCAAGAGGAGCCGACAATCACGTAAGCCACCTGGATGAAATGTTTCAAGTACTTCGCCAATATGGAATGAAGCTGAATCCCCTAAAGTGCTCCTTCGGAGTATCATCAGGAAAGTTTCTAGGATTCATCGTCCATGCCAGAGGGATTGAAGCAAACCCTGAACAAGTCCGAGCTCTGAAAGATATCAGGATACCTTCTACCCGAAAGGAAATGCAGAGCCTAAATGGAAAGGTGGCCGCCCTAAGCAGATTCATCTCCAAAGCGACCGACAAATGCATCCCCTTCTTCGAAGCTCTAAAGAAAGAGAAAGGAAAATTCGAATGGACTGACGAATGCTTAACAGCTTTCCTCAACTTAATCGAACACCTCCAGAGACCACCAGTACTCTCAACTCCGAACAAAGGCGAAGAGCTATACCTATACCTTGCTGTGTCATCTCATGCTCTAAGCGCCGCATTGGTTAGAGAAGACGAACGCACGTAGCGGCCAGTATACTTCGTAAGCAAGAGGTTTACAGGGGCAGAAGCCAGATATCCTAAACTTGAGAAACTAGCGTACTGTTTGCTAATCACATCACGGAAACTGCGTCACTACTTCCAGTCCCATTCCATCAGAGTTCTGACCGATCAACCACTGAGGCAGGTACTCCATCGTCCCGACACTTCTGGGCGACTACTTAAATAGTGCATTGAACTAAGTCAATACGATATCACCTACCATCCTCGCACCGCCATCAAGGGATGAGCCATGGCCGATTTCATTGCCGAATTCACTACCAACAAAGGTAAGGAGCAACCGGAAATAGCAGAAGACATCAAGTGGAATCTCTTTGTGGATGGTGCGTCAAACGAACAAGGCTCGGGGGCAGGTGTGGTAATAATCACTCCCAGGGGAAATAAGCTACACTATGCTATAAGGTTGGAATTCGCCGCCACCAACAACGATGCAGAGTATGAAGCAGTGATAGCTGGATTAGAACTTGCCTTAGAAATCGGAGCCAATTCTTTGTGTCTTCATAGCGATTCTCAACTTATTGTAAATCAAATACTCGGAGAATTCCAGGCTCGAGAAGAACGACTCATAGCATATTTAAAGAAGACCAAGTTGCTTCTCAATCGATTGGATCACTACTTAATCAAACACATCCCTCGGGAAGAGAACCAAGAGGCCGACGAATTGGCAAAGCAAGCTAGCATGAGAGACGGCGCTATTTCCAGAGCAGTAGCCATCTCAAAGCAACTAACCCCAAGTTTTGAGCAAGTGAATCTGATAGCTGCAACCGAAGAAGCAACTTGGATGACTCCCATCCAAGACTACTTACAAAGTGGCACACTACCCAACGGGCGTAACGAAGTCAAGAAAATCTTAAGGAAAGCTTCCCGCTACACAATACAAGAGGGCATCCTCTATCGGCGTGGCTTCTCTAACCCCTTATTAAGGTGTGTCGCTGGAAGGGAAGCCAAGGAAATATTATCCAACATCCATCAAGGAAGCTGCGGAGATCACACTGGAGGGCAGACTTTGGCAAAAAAGATACTCCGATATGGATATTTCTGGCCCACCTTAAGCAAGGACGCCTTAGATTTCGTCAGAAAATGTGACAGATGTCAGAAATTTGCTAAGATTCTACGGCTACCAACGACTGAGATTACTCAAATGACCAACGCTTGGCCCTTTGCAGTATAGGGAATTGACTTGATTAACGAACTGCCAATGGGCCAAGGCGGGGCCAAATATGCCATAGTGGCAGTCGACTATTTCACCAAATGGGTGGAAGCAGAACCCCTAAATAAAGTATCTTCAACAAAAGTTATTAACTTCTTGATCAAAAATGTTCTATGCAGGTACGGAGTCCCATTCAAAATCATATCAGACAATGGACTTCAGTTTGACAGCGAGGAGTTCGCCAACTGGTGCCAAGAGCACGGGATTCACAAAAGCTTCTCATCCGTAGCTTATCCCCAGGCAAACGGACAAGTCGAAGCCGTCAACAAAATTCTCAAAACTCTAATAAAAAAGAAACTCGAAAAGTCAAAAGGCGCTTGGGTGGATGAACTTCCTACGACACTGTGGGCCTATCGCACATCTTTCAGAACATCAACGGGGCATACTCCTTTCTCTTTGGCATACGGATCGGAGGCTATGCTCCCAGTTGAAACTATAGTGCCTTCCCACCGTAGGATCCACTATAACCCAGGAGAAAATGAAGAACTCCTCCACATGTCTTTGGATCTAATTGAAGAGAGAAGAAACGATGCAGCACTCAAAACATCAGCTCACAAGCAAAAAGTGGCAGCACAATACAACTCCAAAGTCAAGCATTGTAGCTTACAAGAGGGAGATCTTGTCCTCAAGCGAATCTTCCCGCGCCCCGGATCACTAGATCCAACCTGGGACGGACCATATGTAATTCATAAAGATCTCCACAATGGAGCTTATATTTTGTCAACAGTGGACGGGGAGGTGTTCCAGAGGGCATGGAACATCGAACACCTTCGTCGATACTTTTCTTAACTTGTACTGCCCATATGAAGTGAATTAACAAAGAGAATCAGTGGACGTAGGCATTTTCGTGCCGAACCACTTTAAAAAACTTATCTCATTTTAGCTTGTTCCTTTATAACTTGGCTGCTTGTTAACTTTATTCTTTTCTGTTGAACAAAATCCTGTGTAATGACATTTCCATTCAAAACACATCACGGCACGACTCCACCTGGACAAGACCTAACAGGTACTATACAAATATATGCCCTCGCCAATGAGACACTTTTGCTCCGGCATCCCTCTGCTGTGGGTTAACTCATTGCTCGCGACGGCCCTCAAAGCCAACTGTAATGAGGCGATTATAAGCCATCAAGAAGGCCGACTATAGCCAAGGCAGCTCATTACGGCGTTCGGCTCGCCGGCAACTGTGAACCTACTTTAAGCCCCAACATAAGGTGTGGCCAGCCAGGGGTAGTTCACGGTTGACGATCAGCACCCATGCTAGCCGGCAACAGTAAATCGAATAATACCCACGATTACGGGCCATAATGGCCCGGGTAGTTACTGTGCGCGATCTCGGCTCCGATGTGTCTTAAGTACGGCTGTGGTAAAAAAGATTAACTCCCCGCGGAGGCGTAAGATGGGTGACAAATGTCACTAAGACCCACAGCTAGGGAAAGTGACTACAAAGCCCGTTTGCCACGAACTTAAGCACATCGAAGGCCTTCCGTGATGAGAAGTTTTACAATTTCTCATATTTCAATTCTATTTAAAGAACTTTTCTCATGTCCTCTATAACAATCCCTAAAATACAGGATACTGAGTAGGAGATAATCGCCAATGGGAGTGGGAACTCACAATTGGATGGCAGGGCATTCAACTGCATTCCATACTCGGCCATACAAGATATTCAAAACTGCCATCTACAATTAGAACATGAAAGGCGGTATTTTCTCCCCGATAATTCCTGTACCCGCTCGAGGTCCGCTTGTCGAACCTCCTCCACCGTCGCAATGGCTATGTCAATCCGCTCCTTGCAGGCGGCCTCCATTTTTCGCAACTCTGCCTTGCTGGCCTCTTCCATAGTTTTCTTCAGTTGCCCGGATGCGGCCTCGTGCTGAGAAATTTGAATGGCTTGATCGGCAAGCTGCTTAGCCTGGTCGGAGACCATTAACCGTAGCCAAATGTTGGCACTCCCAATTTCCTCCCCGGCCTTGACTAGTCGGGTATGATGCCCCATCAATTTCCTGGTCTCCTCGGCAAATCGGTCAATTTTCGCCTTAGCTTCATCCCCTATAGTTACAACCCGGGTAGTAAGCAAATCATGGTCCAGGAACTTAGCTTCGTCAAGCACCCGTACCATAGGATTGCGAGGGAGAAGGTGCTCAACGATAGCCTCATCGAAGGAAATGTCATGAGAGGCCGGGTCCAGGTCTAGATGACCCGCAAACGGATTACCAACCAAGCCAGGGTGATCTATCGGGGTGAAGGTTGGATTCTCAAATGGATGTGGGGAAGGCATAAACTCAGTATCATCCTCTGTAATATCGTGAATAGGCTGGAGTGGGGCCGGAGGGCCAGGAAGAGATTCAAACGAAGATCGACTCCTCTTCCTCTTTTGTATATCTTCTTCAATAACTCCAAAAAGAGGACGATAGCTGACTACGTCTCCAGGGCGGTTAGTAGGAGGCTTCGGTTTGGCAAAAGCTTGAGGAGTCTGTATTGTTCTAGCCTGTGCCGAAGATCTGAGGTCTTGGCTGTTTTGCCCGCTCCTGAAATAAAAACCAAGTGTCACCAGCATGCATTGAGCCATCATTCTAGAATTAAAAAGAACAAAGAGAAATTCACCTTGAATCGTAGAAGTTGCCTCAGTAGAAGCACTCCCGGAAGATAAATAGGCGCCGGTCCCGGCCTTATCAGCTTTCTTGGGCTTCTCCGCCAAGGCCGGTCCTTCCTCCAACTCTTCAAAGGCTTGGCGGAGAGCGTCGTCTGTCCACTCTTGAATCACGCTTGCCTGCCCAGGAGGCAAAGCCCCGGTGCCATCACCGCCCTATCCTTCCCCACCATCATCGCCGTGACAATCACCGTCACCTTCTCTACCACTTCCGCTCTTTGCCTCACCTCCTTCATCCTCGCCTTTTTCCCCCTCCACTTTTTCCTCCTCCTGAACATTTGGATATGTGCAGGGAGAGGGTCCATCGGACTTCTTGAGTTTCTTCCCCCCGGCGACTGGATGCATGGAGAAGGGTCTCCTTTTGCTGCTCTTCGCCGTGGCCCCTCCTGTAGCTTTGGCAGCCCTCTCCTCCGCCGTGTCTCTCTGCTTGACCACAGACTGATGCGGTAGAATCAGGTTGTGCCCCAGAAGTGTAGCATTCCTGATCAAGTAAGAAGCCGACCTATCCCTTCCCGTAATGGCTTCTATTTCCACAGCCATCTGAACCAGGCGATCGTTTTCCACGACCGCAAAGCCACCTGTTGCTAGTAAGAAATAAAAGCACATGAGAAGAAGCATTGCAGTCAGAACGGAAATCATAAATAAGCTTCAACTTACAGCCAGAGGTGAAGCGACGGATGGAAACAGAGTCATCCTTGATGAAAAACCATTCTTTCTTGAACATGCTGAACTTCGAATATAAGTCCAGGACCGGCTTCAAAGATATGGCTGATTCCAAGCTGATGTATGGAGACCCCTTCTTATAGCCTCTCAAATTGTACAAATACCGGATCTCCCGGTTGGAGGGAGGACGCCCGTATCTCCTCTGAAAAATGACAAACATGCTCACTAGGATGGCGTAGGAGTTAGGCTGAAGCTGAAATGGAGCCACCTTCAAGTAGGTGATGAAGTTGAGTATCCAAGCATTGATCGGGGGAATGACCCCACACATACAATGGTACCTACTATAGGCGAAATATCCTTCGGGGGGATTATATGGCATCACTCCCTCCCCTGGCAATAGCATGCACGCTCTGTCAATCCCAAAGGAGAGAGAAATAACATCAAGCTGCTCGCTTTTGAGAGAGCTAGGGAAACAGTCAGGAGGTGAGTTCAGAAGCTCCTGAGGGCCGTACCCATCTACTAGTGACCTCAGGGTGGGCCCATGACGTCCCGGTCCTGACTGAGCTGGGGGCACTGCGGAAGGATCTTCTCTGTCCTGGGATTTCTTCTTGTTAGAGCGAGTTTCAACTTTATGAGACATTATCTGCAACACAAGAGTACATCGTTAAAACAAAGGATGTAGAGATATAAACAAGCAAGTGCGTACGATCTAGAATTTCATTTGTAATTCGAAACATAAAAGGTTCAAGGTTCGTCCGGCATTCGAACTCAACCAGTAGTTCAAGCATGAAGCGTCATTCGGTTGTCCAAAGACTTCGAATTCATTCGGTTGACCAAAGACATCGAATTCATTCGGTTGTCCAAAGACTTCGAGTTCATTCGGTCATCCTAAGACATCGAAGCTCATTCGGTAGTCCAAAGACTTCGAGTTCATTCGGTACTTAAAGTACACCGAGTTCATTCGGTAAGACAAGTCTTTGAATTCATTCGGTACTTGGGATCCCCGAGTTCATTCGGTAGTTCAAAAAAAAACTCATTCGGCAGAAGAGGTCCTCACCTAGTCCGGCAGTTAAGGTCTGGTTCGATATTACGTTCGATTCAGCAAAGACAAGAGTTTGGTTCGGCTGATAAGGAATAACGAAAGCTTTAGGCCCATACTTATAGGAAAATATAAACGACCGGACCAACTGGTTCGGCGTTTGGGACCGGATGAGGGTGTTCAGGATTGAATGGCCTAAAAACAAAGCGCGACATATGCAGGCATATGCCCCACTTTGGGGGGCAAATGTTGGCCGAGTTTCCACCGGACCAAGGCCATCAGATCACTGATGCCGAATCAAGACTAGGAAAGACCCTACCGAACCAACTCCCTTCCCATGCCTACCGAACCATCTATCTCCAAGACCTTGCCGAACCAACTCATGACCGAACCAAAGCCACTCCATCTACCACCGAACCAACTCATGACCGAACCAAAGCCACTCCATCTACCACCGAACCAACTCATGACCGAACCAAAATCCCACCGAGCCAAAGTACTACCGGACCGAGGCCTCAACTCCAACCACCTACTACCGAGCCAAAGCATTGCCGAGCCAACATTGCCAGGCTAGATTGCAGCAGCTCAGGCCCAACAGCAACTATATACATCCAAGACCCCTACCCCCAGCTTCACTCTATAAATAGAGGGGCAGAGGTACGACAATGGCAGACAAGTTTCAGAGCTCAAGCACGGATAGGACTTTCGAACAACTTTCATATACTTGTATCAAAGCTTTGTACTTGTAATCTGAACAGTAAAGGAGAATAACATATAAAGTGGACGTAGGCACGTTCTGGCCGAACCACTATAAATTTGCGTGTCTTTTATAGTTTAGTCCATGCTTTTCATATATTTGCATTAATCACCCAGATCACTAAAAACAACATAAAATCAACTAAATCATACGACTTGGAGGTGTTTGCCCATTTTTTGTGCAAACAGCTTCAAAGTTCTAGATCTAGATCTTCTTCTTAGATTTATGCAATCCAATATAGATAGGAGATCCAAAGAGCAGGAGAAAAATTGGGTTTCTCTCAGTGAAAGCACCAAAGTGTTTGTACCAAAATTGGGCACAACACTCTTCGGAAGTCTTTGAAGAGATAAAGTGAAGAAATTAAAAGAAAAAAGAGGAATTATCTGACAAAAACTCCAAATTTCAGGAATGAGAATAATTAAAGTGCAAGGAGACACAAGAATTTAGAGTGGTTCGGCGTATAGCCTACGTCCACTATGAAGTAGTTTGCTTTATTAATCTTTCTTTTGCGTTTACAAATGAATTCAATGATTTACAGCAGTCAATTATGATTTGCAGCAGTGAATTTTGTTTGTGGCAGCAGCAATTGAGTTCAGATCTGGATCTGGCGGAGTCGGGCATTGGAGAGCTCAAAGAGGAAGAAAAAACCCTTTTCTGTTGGCTTTGGGGGTCTATTTATAGGTGTAGGAGGTTGATATTTCGCTCAGATCTCGGGAGACCCTCTCTGGCACGTGACCAGGCCCGCACGCCCAAGCCTGTGAAGTTTCGGTCCGATCCGTGATCGATACGAATAGATTTCGACTCGATCAAGATTTCATCCAATGGAGTCGAAATTTGGCGTGGACATTCATTAGCATGCACGTAGTCTTCTATGAAAATTTCATAGCATTTGGACTTGTAGATTGGGAGATATGATCAATACGAAACGGAGTTTTCGGTAGGCTGTTTCCTTCGACTCGCTTCCGTTTCGACTCGCTTCTGCTTCGACTCGGTGATGTGGCGCTTTCTGGATCGATCTGCCTTTGACGCTGTTTTGAGCGAGTCGAAGCGCGCATTGATTGAGCGAGTCGAAGTGAGCCATGATTGATCGAGTCGAAGTGAGCCATGATTGATCGAGTCGAAGCGTGCATTTTAGATGGTTCCAAACCGGAGCGAGTCGAAGAGAGCAGTTCTGGGAGGTTTGAGCAGTGGAGTCGAAGTTGATGGAGTCACTCAGTGGTTCAAGGGGAGCGAGTCGAAGAAGGCCTCTGAGCAAAGCGAGTCGAAGCAGGTACTTCAGATGGCTGTGAAGCGAGTTGAACAGGAATGAGTCAAAGTTGGCATCTTAGGGATATGGAGCGAGTCGAAGGGAGTGAGTCGAAGGAGCGAGTCGAACGGTAATTGTTTTTCGTCCAATTTTGTATCCTTCATAACTTGAGCATACGGACTCGGATTGACTTGAGATTTGGAGATTTGGCTCTCATGGCTTAGCTTGTCATGTCCTAACAATTTTGGCTCGATCCGGACTCGGACAAAATTCATCGATATCCGTAGCGAGCCCGTATATAACTGATCTCTGGGACGGGCCGTCAGTGGTTACTAGTCAATTCCGCGATGTTATGGCCTTGCCAAAAGGCGGGATAACAATAACCGTAGAGAGGAATCTTCTCTTGAATAGTGTTTCACTTCCAATACTTTCACTCGACCCAGCTATACTTGCTTGATGGACACTAAACCATGATTTATCTATAATCAAAGCGGAGCTTCCACATTGAAGATTAATAGTATTCTCAAGTCAAGATAACTGTAATTTTTTCACATTGATATTTTCTGTTTTACCTTAGTTATATTAACCAACAAAAAATTGTCGAGTGAATTATTATATATTTATCCAATAACTACCAGTACGTAACCCTATGATGCCCCCATCATCCATGAGTTATACATTGCCCAACATTTCGAGAGTGTTATACTTTCGTCTCAACGGATGTATCAATATCTTGTCTCGACACATCTTGAGTAAGAATGTTTAAAATGGTATATTTATTTTCATTGTGATAAATTACTTACGGTTACAACACTTTGTAACTACTATCACAAAACATACTATTTATGGATTTTCTAATAAATATACTTTTTAATTAAATTAATTAATTAATATAACACATTATATCAAGTATACAAAAGAAAGAAAACACCTATTATTTTGAACAAGATTGGTTATCGAGTTAGATTTATTTAACAAATTATGTAATTTCCCCAAAGGCATATCCCTAACTCTATCGTGAAGGCTAATTCATTTAAAACTTTTTAAATTTCATTTAAATAAATTACAAAAGTTTTGCTTTATATTATTTCGTATTATATTTGAATATATGTATCATATATACATATGTGTGTACATACACGTGCAACAAAATAAAGTATGAAATGTTTAACTTTCCCATGTATAAGTGTTGGGATTTACACTACAATGGACATGTTAAATATTGTGTTTAGATGTTAAGCATCATGTTCAGATGTTTAAAGTGGTATGTTTAGTTATAAGAATGTGATGTTGGTGTATGGTATGTTGATGGTATGGTTGTGATAAAAACTAGTTGTATGTTGTGTAAGAATTACGAAGTTTACACCTCTGTATGTTGCGACGGACGTGAGATCCGATTTGGAATCAAAACTAAATTTTCTAGTTTTAAATTTTGGAAATGGTTTTGAAGTTTTTATCTTTGTTTATAAGTTTCAGAAACTTTCAAAATTAGGTTTCCAAACTTGTAATGGAAAGGAATAAGAAAAGTATTTCTCTTAAAGTAAGTTTAAGCGAGCTACGCTCATAGCGATAGTCGCTACGGACGCAGTTCGACAAAATTGTCGATTTTCGTTTTAAAATGTTTTCTTTTGGAATGTTTTGCAAAAGTTTTCCAAAGTTGATTAGAAACATAAAAAGAGTTAAGTTTATATAATTTAATAATTTATTTATTTAATAAATTAATTAAAAGTAATTAGTACTTAATTAGTAATTAAGTAAGTGATTAAGGTTTAAGTAACACTTAAGGAAGGTTAATGATTAGCGATTAGTAAAGTTTTTAATTAGTGATTTATGAAGCTAAGAAGTATTTAAATGGTCAATTATTATTTAACTAAGTTAATTAGTTGATTAATTATTATTTAGTTAAGTGATTATTTAGTTAATTTTTAATTAATTAGGGTTTAACTAATAATGAATTGTCTAAACCTTAACTAAGATACATTATGAAGTTAATTAGGACTTAACCAAGTTCATTAAGTTAATTAAAGTTTAATAATGAATTAATATTGGTTTAATTAAGATATAATTAGGGTTTAAGCTAATTGAATATACTTTAATCTTTTTAAAGCTATTTTTAACTTAATCGGTTATGTTTTAAATCAATTATCTTTTTAAGGTTAATTGATTTCAAATCAAAGGATCTCTTATTTGGACCATTAATTAGCCAAATGAATAAATATGGTGATTATAAAACTTTGACACGTTTTATGGGAGGTAAGTTGACTTGTGTTTAGCACAAATGTTGAATATCGGTAACATGATAAACACAAGGAAGTTAATTTCAATAAGCGGGTCATGGTAACTTAAGCATATAGAATGTACTTCTATATGTACATTTTTCACCGATAATCGATGTATCTATATTTTTAACTTGGACATATACCTATGATTGATTGCATGTTATGTGTGAATCCCTTACATATCTGATGTTGAGCAATACCCATAATATAACTTGGATAAGTAAACCCAAAGTTAATGATCCATTGTAGTCATTAAGCCTCCGTTTGGTTTTGGAAAGTTAATCTTTCGTTTTCTTTTAAATTGGTCTTCCAGGTTATTCTATTTTGAACATGATATTTGAAGAATGATTTGACAATTGTTTTGAATATTATTTAAAGAAGTTTATGAATAATTATGGGGTATTCATAAAAGGAGTTTTAGAAATAGTTTTGAATAAAGAATTTGAAAAGTTTATTCATGTTTTGAAAGTTTATAAAGAAGTTTATATAACTGGGTTTGAATATTGTTGGGTGAATTCTCACCCCCGGACCGGAAGAGCCGAACCAGCCACCCTCCAAGTAAAACAAACCAACTCCTCCATGCATAACTGAGTCGAAGCTCCACCGGACCAACTCCTACCCAACCATCGCCGAACCAACTCCTAGCCAACCATCGCCGAACCAACTCCATAGCCGGACCAGCCCATGCCGAACCATCTCCACACCGAACCAACCTCACCATCCCACTATCGGTCCAAGCAACTACCGGTCCAAACTGCACTTCCCATGTTCCTACCGGACCAACCCCCAAACCGGACCAAGCGA
Source organism: Allium fistulosum (assembly GCA_030737815.1). Taxonomy (NCBI): domain Eukaryota; kingdom Viridiplantae; phylum Streptophyta; class Magnoliopsida; order Asparagales; family Amaryllidaceae; genus Allium; species Allium fistulosum. Next base: position 1,337,775,033 of record CM060901.1, on the reverse strand, counting down.
TTGCCACATAGCACCGGATCACCTACAACCGGTCCATTCTACACTCCAACCACCTCCGAACCAAGCGATGCCGAACCAAGACGTACCAGGCCAGATCACATCAGCCCAGGCCCATCAGCAACTATACACATCCTGGACCCCTACCTCTAGCCTCACTCTATAAATAGAGGGGCAGGGGTACAACAATGGGGACAAGTTTGAGAGCTCAAGCACGCAAGGAACTTTCAAACAACTTTCTTTTACTTGTATCAAAGCTTTGTACTTGTAATCAGAAGAAGAGAAGAGAAATAACATATAAAGTGGACGTAGGCACATTCTGGCTGAACCACTATAAATCTGCGTGTCTTTTTACAGTTTAGCCCCTGCTTTTCATATATTTGCATAAATCTCAAAAATCACTAAGAACAACATAAGATCTACTAAATTATACGACTTTGAGGTGTTTGTCCATTTTTTGTGCAAACATTTTTGGTGCTTTCACTGAGAGCTAGAAGCTCGAAGCTTCAGCTTCATCCACTTAACGAGTTTTCCTAACAGCATCATCCGCCACTTGGAAAACATGCCTCCCAAACAGAGAAAATATGTTAACAAAGGAAAAAACATCGCATCCAGCAGTCTTCCAGATCCAGCTGTCACGAATCAAGTAAATCTTCCTCCTCCAGCAACAGTAACAAATGAAGGACAGGCTAACCCAACCACTCCTGCCACAGAACAGCCTACAGCAATTACTAGGGCAGATTTGGACAGAGTTGTGGTTGAAGTAACTAACCGCTTCACGTCACAGCAGGAACCCTTGGTGGACCATCTCATGTCACGCTTAAGGGACGCTGAAGAATCCAACCGCAACACTGAATCATGGGGCGAGTCCCAATCTGGAGGATCTCAGAGACAACAAAGATCTTCCTTCTTCGAAGGAGCTAACGGCAGAAGTAGCCGTGGTAGGAGCCGAGACCGAGCACAACCCGAAGTTAGGCCTGAGGAAACGTTTGGTACCGAACCCAACGGGGGAGATACCGGGCGAAGGTCAACTGTAGCTGAGCCAGTCATGCTGCCTAACCACAGAAACGCCAGTGAACGGAGCCGAGCTAGAGTCCAGCCCGAAGTTGGACCCGAGGAAGTGCTTAGATCAGAACCCAGCAGGGGGAGATCAAGGAAAGGGCCAACTGTAGCTGACCCGAGCATGCTCCCAGAAGATCAAAGGCAGCCACTGGAAAATATGAGGAATGATAGACGATACCATCCCTACAGGTCATCTGGACGGAATCAATCCCACAGAACAGAACCAAACTCATTTCTATCTGCTCCAAGTTCTGATGAAAGGATGGCACGCTTATTCAGAGAGTGTGTCCAGCGGGAGCAAAGAGATCGAGGGATAGGCGCTAGGGTAACCAGCCCTTTCGCCCGCAACATCGAAATTGCTATCACCCCCCGAGAATGGAAGATGCCAACAATGGAACCCTACAAAGGAACCTCTGATCCCGTTGTACACTTACAGAGGTACACGCAGCATATGCTCATGAGTGGAGCGACAGAGGGAGTACTGTGCAAATTCTTTCCGCTCTTCTTAGCAGATCTTGCTACCTCTTGGTTCTGTCATCTACCCCAAGGATCCATCAGCTCGTGGGAAATGTTGAAAGAAAAATTTATCAGTCAGTTCCGCATTCATGTGGAGCAACCTAAGGACGCTTATTCCTTATCCAGCGTCAAACAGAAACCTGGAGAAAAGCTGCAGCAATACCTAACCAGATTCAACGCCGCAGCAGCCGCAGTCCAAGATGCCGATGAGAAGCTTATCCTAATGGCCCTCTGCAGTGGTGTGCATCCGGACACTAAATTTGCTAGAAGGTTGACAAAAGAAAAACCAGCTACTTTACCTGATTTCTTCCATGAAGCCGGGAAATACATGAGGCTTGAGGATGCTGCCGTTGAGGGGCAGTCAGGACAGCAAAATAAGACAACCCATGGCAACGCCCCTGCTGTGGCAAGGGACGTTCGAAGAAATGATTCCAGAGACAATGCTGGGGGCAAGAAGGGAGAAAAGCGCCTATATCGGCCAGGACCAAGATTCGACACTTACACTCCTTTGAACGAGACCGTCGAAAATATCTTCCTTGCCACCCAAGGCGAAGTTAGATACAAACGCCCACCATATAAGAAGGAATCCGATAACGCACAGAGGTCTGGAAAGTTCTGCAGCTTCCACGAATCTCACGGGCATGATACCAACGAATGCCATCATCTCCGAGATCTGATTGAGGAACACATCAGAAGGAAGAAACTGGAACGTTATGTAAAAAGTCAGGACAGGACTCCAGCTCCTGCCAACGAAAACCCAAGGCTACCCTTGCCGGGGGCCGATAGAGGAAACCGCAACGCTAGCAGCTCTAGTCAAGAAAAGATAGTGGTCCATACCATCTCAGGAGGGCCACACATCGCAGATAGAAGCTGGAAAGAGATGGAAAGGTACGGAAAGTCGCTTAGAGACAATAAAGACTATGTCAATTCGGTTGTAGAAGAACGCCACCCGAAGCGGAAAGAAAGTGATGACATCGCATTCGGTAAGCGTGACCTAGAAGGAAGGCATTACCCTCACATGGATCCCATGGTCATCTCTGCCCGACTTGGTCCCGCCGAAGTTTACCGAATCCTGGTAGACACTGGAAGCTCAGTAAACATCCTGTTCAAACACGCATTCGACCAAATGAAGCAATCAATGAAGGATGTATCTCCCTGCGATAAACCACTACACGGCTTCACTAGAGATGCGAAAATGCCCCTCGGGCAACTGGACCTCTTTGTTGAGATTGGAAGCCATCCTCGCTACGCTGTACGGAAACAGACGTTTGTGCTAATAGAAAACCAGTCGGCCTACAACGCCTTCTTAGGAAGGCCATCCTTGTCTGACTTCCAAATTGTCTTAGCCTCATGGTGCCTAAAGATGAAATTTCCAACAGGCAGTGGAGTAGGGGAAGTAGAAGGAGATCAGGACGTTGCTCGAGACTGCTATGTGATTGAACTTCGCAACAACCACAGGAAGAATAAAAGGAAGGGTGTAGAGATTGCCCTATGCAGAAAAAGTATGGAAGCATAGCAACTAAAGAAAGCCCCTCCTCTTCGATATACCAGCGACCCTTTCAATGAATTAGACCCTAGGGACAAAGAGGAGGAGGCCACCGCCGAGCCTACAGAGGCTATGGAGTTTATATCTGTAGACAAGCACGACTCAAGTAGACTATTGAAAATTGGGTCCCAACTAAAAGCCAAATTGAAGGAACAACTCATCGATTTTCTCCACCACAACCTGGATGTATTCGCTTGGTCACACGCTGACATGACCGGAATCTCCCCCGACATAGCATGCCACGTATTAAACATTGATCCTACCAAGGCGCTAGTAAAACAAAAAAAGAGAAGTATGGGGGCAGAGCGATCAGCAGCCCTCGATGAAGAAGTAAAGACTCTACTCGCCAATGACTTCATACGAGAAGCTGTTTACCCAGAATGGATCGCCAACCCGGTACTGGTAAAGAAGGCTAATGGGAAGTGGCGGACCTGCATCGACTTCTCCAACCTAAACGACGCCTGCCCGAAGGATTGCTTCCCACTTCCCAGAATCGACCAACTTGTAGACAGCACAGCCGGGCACGAGCTCCTATCTTTTATGGACGCATACTCAGGATATAACCAAATTCCTATGCATGCTCCCGACCAAGACCACACTAGTTTCATCACCGACCGGGGTTTGTACTGGTATAAGGTAATGCCTTTCGGACTTAAAAATGCAGGAGCCACCTACCAGCGCCTCGTCAACAAGATGTTTGCGGGGCTAATAGGACAAACTATGGAAGTATATGTGGACGACATGCTGGTGAAATCACGGAAAGCCAAAGATCACGTAAGCCACCTAGACGAAATGTTCCAGGTACTTCGACAGTATGGAATGAAGTTAAATCCACTAAAGTGCTCCTTCGGAGTATCATCGGGAAAATTCTTAGGGTTCATCGTCCATGCCCGAGGGATTGAAGCAAACCCAGAGCAAGTCCGAGCGCTAAGGGATATCAAGATACCTTCCACCCGAAAGGAAATGCAAAGCCTAAATGGAAAAGTGGCCGCCCTAAGCCGATTCATCTCCAAGGCAACGGACAAGTGCGTCCCCTTTTTCGAAGCTCTAAAGAAAGGTAAAGGAAAGTTCGAATGGACTGACGAATGCTTAATCGCTTTCCTTAACCTAATCGAACACCTCCAGAAACCACCGGTACTCTCGACTCCAAGTGAAGGCGAAGAATTATAGCTATACCTTGCTGTGTCACCTCACGCCCTAAGCGCTGCCTTGGTAAGGGAATACAACCGCACGCAGCGGCCAGTTTACTTCGTCAGCAAAAGGTTTACTGGGGCAGAAGTCAGATATCCTAAACTTGAGAAGCTAGCATACTGTTTACTAATCACATCACGAAAGCTACGTCACTACTTCCAGTCCCATTCCATCAAAGTTCTGACTGATCAACCACTGAGGCAGGTACTCCATCGTCCCGACACTTCTGGGCGACTACTTAAATGGTGCATTGAACTAAGTCAGTATGATATCACCTATCACCCTCGCACCGCCATCAAGGGACAAGCCATGGCTGATTTCATTGCAGAATTCACTACCAAGGAAGGTAAGGAGAAATTGGGAATAGCAGAAGATATCAAGTGGAATCTCTTTGTGGATGGTGCATCAAACGAACAAGGGGCAGGTGTGGTAATAACCACTCCCAGGAGAAACAAACTGCACTATGCTATAAGATTGGAGTTCGCCGCCACCAATAACGACGCAGAATATGAAGCAGTGATAGCCGGACTAGAGATTGCCATAGAAATCGGAGCCAATTCTTTGTGTCTTCATAGCGATTCTCAACTTATTGTTAATCAAATACTAGGAGAATTCCAAGCTCGAGAGGAACGACTCATAGCATATCTAAAGAAGACCATGTTGCTTCTCAGCCGATTGGACCACTACTTAGTCAAAAACATCCCTTGGGAAGAGAACCAAGAGGCTGACGAATTGGCAAAGCAAGCAAGTATGAGAGACATCGCCATCTTCGGGGCAGTAACAATCTCAAAGCAAACGGTCCCAAGTTTTGAGCAAGTGAATCTGATAGCTGCAACCGAAGAAGCAACTTGGATGACTCCCATCCGAGACTACCTACAAAATGGCACACTACCCAACGGGCGTAACGAAGTCAAGAAAATCTTGAGGAAAGCGTCCCGCTACACAATACAAGAAGACATCCTCTATCGGCGCGGATTCTCTAACCCGCTATTAAGGTGTGTCGCTGGGAGAGAAGCCAAGGAAATCTTATCCAACATCCATCAGGGGAGCTGCGGAGATCACACCGAAGGGCAAACATTAGCAAAAAAGATACTCCGTTACGGATATTTCTGGCCCACCTTAAGCAAGGACGCCTTAGATTTCGTCAAGAAGTGTGACAGATGCCAAAAATTTGCTAAGATTCCACGGCTACCAACAACTGAGATTACTCAAATGACCAGCCCTTCGCAATATGGGGAATTGACTTAATCGGCGAGCTACCGATGGGCCGAGGCGGGGCCAAATATGCTATAGTGGCAGTTGATTATTTCACCAAATGGGTGGAAGTGGAACCTCTGAATAAAGTATCTTCAGCAAAAGTTATTAACTTCTTGATCAAAAATGTTCTATGCAGGTACGGAGTCCCACTCAAAATCATATCAGATAATGGACTTCAGTTTGACAGCGAGGAATTCGCCAACTGGTGCCGAGAGCACGGAATTCATAAAAGCTTCTCATCCGTAGCATATCCCCAGGCAAACGGACAAGTCGAAGCAGTCAACAAAATTCTGAAAACTCTGATCAAAAAGAAGCTCGAAAAGTCAAAGGGGGCTTGGGTAGATGAACTCCCTATGGCACTGTGGGCCTACCGCACATCTTTCAGAACATCAACGGGGTATACTCCTTTCTCTTTGGCATACGGATCAGAGGCTATACTCCCAGTTGAAACCATTGTGCCTTCCCACCGTAGGATCCACTATAACCCGGAAGAGAATGAAGAGCTCCTCCATATGTCTTTGGATCTAATTGAGGAGAGAAGAAATGATGCAGTCCTTAAAACAGCAGCCCACAAGCAGAAAGTGGCAGCGCAATACAACTCCAAAGTCAAGCATCGTACCTTACAAGAAGGGGATCTTGTCCTCAAGCGAATCTTCCCTCGCCCCGGAGCACTAGACCCAATCTGGGATGGACCATATGTAATTCATAAAGATCTCCACAACGGAGCATATATTTTGTCAACAGTGGACGGAGAGGTGTTCCAGAGGGCATGGAACATCCAACACCTCCTTCGATACTTTTCTTAACTTGTATTGCCCATATGAAGTGAATTAACAAAGAGAATCAGTGGACGTAGGCCTTTTCATGCCGAACCACTTTAAAAAACTTTGTCTCTTTTTTAACTCGTTCCTTTATATCTTGGCTACTTGTTAACTTTATCCTTTTCTGTTGAACAAAATCCTATGCGTATAGCATTTCCACTCAAAGCACTCCACGGCGCAACTTCGCCTGGGCAAAACCTAACAGGTACTATGCGAATCTATGCCCTCGCCAATGAGACACTTTTGCTCCAGCATCCCTCTGTTGTGGGTTAACTCATTGCTCGCGACGGCCCTTAAAGCCAACTGTAATGAGCCGATTATAAGCCACCGAGAAGGCCGACTATAGCCGAGGCAGCTCATTACAGCGTTAGGCTCGCCGGCAACTGTGAACCGACTATAAGCCCCAACATAAGGTGTGGCCAGCCAGGGGCAGTTCACAGTTGACGATCGGCACCCACGCTAGCCGGCCACAGTAAATCGAATAATACCCACGATTACGGGCCATAATGGCCCGGGTAGTTACTGTGCGCGATCTCGGCTCCGATGTGTCTTAGGTGCGGCTGTGGTAAAAAAGAATTAACTCCCCGCGAAGGCGTAAGATGGGTGACAAATGTCTCCAAGACCCACAGCTAGGGAAAGTGACTACAAAACCCGTTTGCCACGAACTTAAGCACATCGAAGGCCTTCCGTGATTGGAAGTTTTACTATTTCACATATTTCAATTTTTCTTAAAAAGCTTTCCTCCTATCCTCTATTACAATCCATAAAGTACAGGATACAGAGTAGGAGATACTCGCCAATGGATGGAGGGATTCACAATCGGATGGCAGGGCATTCAACTGTTTTCCATGATATTCAAAACTGCCATCTACAAACAGAACATGAAGGGCGGTATTTTCTTCCTTTATGTACAAATACATGACTATAATTTATTCACACCACACACTAACATTACAAGTCATGAAATTATGTCTTAAACCAGAACCCGACATCAAACACAATTTAATTACAAGAATATGCATAGCTATATTTCTCATACGACATGCCAAAATAACAGCAAACATTCAAAAGACGACAAAATCAGCTTAAGTTAAAGAATTACACATCAAGAATAGAGCTATTTATTATAAGTAGCAAAATAATTACAACTTAAAAGTTACTCTACTGTTTTAAGACTAACGTATACGGCCATGTCAAGTCTACAAAAAGAATTTTCCAGGTCTGATCAAGGGGTCGGCTGCATTGGAGTTTTATCCTTGTCCTATTGACCACCTGTCCAGTCAGAGAAAGGATTCATTAGTGATAAGCAACCAAAGTTAATGGAGAGACTAAAAAGGAAGACTTACCAGCACCTGCTTCTTGACTATCCTGGTCGTCATCCTCAACTTGCACACCTGCCTCCTCAGCAGCAAGCAACCGCATACCCTCCTTCACCGCCATCTTCTCCTCCTTGGAAAACTGGGCAGTGACCACATCCATGCTGAAAGCCACACCACCATCTCTATCCGCATCAGCCTTAGCCTCCTCCAGAGCCCGAAGATAGATCTTGGCCATGGCCCTAGGATAATCATCCATCCAGGATAGGTTGCCCTGCTTCCAGGTTCGGAAGTACATGTCCTGGAGCATTTCGTCCATCATCCCCTCATTCTCCTCAAACTCCCTCATCCGGGCCTCGGAAGCCGACAACCTTCCAACAGCAGCTTCTCTCTCCAAACGGTATCTCGAGCAGTCAGCCTGAAGGGATTTCCGCATCGCCTCCATCTCCTCCTTCAGCCTAACCTGAGCGAGCTATGCGGCTTCAAGCTTCCCCGACAGCTCCTCTACCCGCTCAAGATCCGCCCTCCGAACCTCATCCACTGTCGAGATGGCCATATTTATCTGTTCCTTGCAGGCGGCCTCCATCTTCCGCAGTTCCGCCTTACTAGCCTCCTCCATAGCCTTCCTCAACCGCCCGGAGGCAGCCTCATGCTGAGAAATCTGAATGGCCTGGTCAGCGAGCTGTTTGTCCTGGTCCGAAACCATCAATCTTAGTCGGATGTTGGCACTCCCAATCTCCTCTCCAGCCTTAACCAGCCGGGCATGATGCCCCATCAGCTTCCTAGTCTCCTCCGCCACCCGATCAATACTAGCCTTGGCCTCGTCTCCCATGGTAACTATCCGAGTGGTAAGTAGATCAAGATCTAAGGACTTAGCCTCATCAAGCACCCGTACCATGGGATTGCGGGGAAGAACGTGCTCACCAGTAACCTCGTCAAAGGTAATGTCGTGGGAACTTGGATCCAGATCAGGATGACCCGCAAATGGATTACGAGCCAAGTCAGGACGGTCGATATGAGTAACGGAAGGGTTTCCGGACGGGTGCGGAGAGGGTGCAAACTCGCTGTCCTCCTCCGTGATATCATGAAGAGGCTGAACCGGGAGCTGAGGACCGGGCGAAAGTTCGGATAAAAGATGACTCCTCTTTCTCTGCTGAATACCCTCTTCGATAACCCCAAGAAGAGGACGGTAGCCGACTACATCCCCGGAGCGGTGGGTCGAATGCTTCGGCTTGACAGAAGTTTTGGAAAGCTTGTACTGTTCAAGCCTGTGCCGAAGATCTGAGGCCTTGACCATTTTAACTGCTCCTGATATGAAGAAAAAGTGTCACAAGCATATATTGATCTATAATTCGAGAAAACTCGGCAAATTAAAAGATAATAAGAAAGGAAACACATCTGTGGTTGTACAAACCCTGGGGAGGAGTAGGATACTGTAATAAGTCCTGGATTTCATTCCAGGACGGGAGCGGGTCATAAAATATTCCTAAGTCCCTATCATAAATGGAGCCCGCAGGAATCAAAAGTTCACCTTGAGTCGTTGGAGCCACCTTGGCTGGAATAGTCTGAGGAGGCTCGCTTGCGCCAGTTCCAGCCTTGTCAGCTTTCCCAGTTTTCTCTACCAAAGCCGGATCTTCGTCCAACCCCTCGAAAGCCTGGTGGAACGCATCATCCGTCCACTCCTGAATCTCACCCGCTTGCTCAGGAAGCAAGGCCCGGATGCCATCGCCACCTTTATCACCTTCCCGACCATATCCACCCTCACCTCTTTCCTCCTCTATGTCTTCCTCCTCCTGGGTAAGTGGACAATTGCTGGGGGAGGGACCGTCCGACTTCTTGAGTTTCTTACCTCCGACGGCTGGAGGTTTTGTGAAAGGTTTCCTCTTGCTACTCTCTACCGTAACACCTTCCTTAGTCTGAGCAGCCGCCCTCTCCTCCGCTGTTTCCCTCAGCTTGACTACTGACTGCTGTGGAAGGATTAAGTTATACTCTAGAAGGGTCGCATTTCTGATTAAGAAGGCAGATGATCTATATTTCCCGAGAATAGCTTCTATCTCAGCCGCCGTCTGAACCAGGCGGTCAGTCTCCACAATCGCAAAGCCACCTGTCGCTAGCAAAAATGAGAAAGTATGAGAAGAAGCATCGCAATCGGAATGGAAATTATAAGTAAAAGCATCAACTTACATCCAGAAGTAAAGCGCCGAATTGAAACGGAGTCGTCCCTGACAAAGAACCACTCCTTCTTGAACATGCTGAATTTAGAATACAAATCCAAGACCGGCTTGAAGGTCACGGCTGACTCCAAGATAATGTATGGGGACCCCTTCTTATAGCCCCTCAGATTATACAAGTACCGGATCTCCCGGTTGGAAGGAGCACGACCATACTTCCTTTGGAAAATGACGAAGAGGCTCACCAGTATAGCATAGGAGTTGGGTTGAAGCTGGAATGGGGCCACCTTTAGATATGTGAGGAAGCTGGCTATCCAAGCGTTAAGAGGAGGAATGGCACCACACATGCAGTGGTATCTGCTGAAGGCAAAGTACCCTTCAGGAGGATCGTACGGCATAACGTCTCTCCCAGGCAATAGAAGTGCGCCCTATCGATTCCAAAGGATTGGGAAATGACATCAAGCTGCTCCTCCTTGAGGGAGCTAGGAAAGCAATCGGGCGGGGAGTTCAGAAGTTCCTGAGGGCCGTACCCGTCCACTAGCGATCTCGGGGTTGGTCCGTGACGTTCTTGATTCGGCTGAGCTGGGGGCACGGCAGAGGAACCTCCTTCGCCCCCGGATTTCTTTTTTTCTGATCGAGTTTCCGCTTTACGAGACATTATCTGCAACATCGGAAAAGCATATCGTTAGAACAGAAGATGTAAACAAGTATATGACGTCATTCGGTAAAAACATATTCAGTATCAGTTTCATTCGGTATCATTTTCATTCGGAATTCAAGATTCCTGAGTTCATCCGGTTATTCAAGTGTATGACTTCATTCGGCACTTAACGCCTAAACACACTCGGCGACCATACTTTACAAGGTTCATTCGACATTCTCACAGCTAAAGTTCATTCGGTACAACATACGAGTTTCATTCGGCAAAGGAAAGTCAAGTACCTGATTCGGTGTTTCTGAAGCAATTCGGCAGAGAGCTCGATTCGGTAGAAATATTTAGTTCGGCTATCTGGGATTGGAAAGGAATGACGAAGGCGTACCACCCCTACTTATAGGCAAACAAAAGACACCGGATCATATGGTCCGGCACTCAGTGACCGAATGAGGACGACCAAGGAACAAAGTAGGCCGTATGCCAGCATACGCCCCACTTTGGGGGGCAAGTGTTGGGTGAATTCTCACCCCCGGACCGGAAGAGCCGAACCAGCCACCCTCCAAGTAAAACAAACCAACTCCTCCATGCATAACTGAGTCGAAGCTCCACCGGACCAACTCCTACCCAACCATCGCCGAACCAACTCCTACCCAACCATCGCCGAACCAACTCCATAGCCAGACCAGCCCATGCCGAACCATCTCCACACCGAACCAACCTCACCATCCCACCACCGGTCCAAGCAACTACCGGTCCAAACTGCACTTCCCATGTTCCTACCGGACCAACCCCCAAACCGGACCAAGCGATTGCCACATAGCACCGGATCACCTACAACCGGTCCATTCTACACTCCAACCACCTCCGAACCAAGCGATGCCGAACCAAGACGTAACAGGCCAGATCACATCAGCCCAGGCCCATCAGCAACTATACACATCTTGGACCCCTACCCCTAGCCTCACTCTATAAATAGAGGGGCAGGGGTACAACAATGGGGACAAGTTTGAGAGCTCAAGCACGAAAGGAACTTTCAAACAACTTTCTTTTACTTGTATCAAAGCTTTGTACTTGTAATCAGAAGAAGAGAAGAGAAATAACATATAAAGTGGACGTAGGCACATTCTGGCTGAACCACTATAAATCTGCGTGTCTTTTTACAGTTTAGCCCCTGCTTTTCATATATTTGCATAAATCCCAAAAATCACTAAGAACAACATAAGATCTACTAAATTATACGACTTTGAGGTGTTTGTCCATTTTTTGTGCAAACAAATATTTATAAAGAGTCTCATAAATGAGTATGGAGGTTGATAAATATTTTGTAAACAGTATTGGGTTAAAGCAAAAAGGATTGCATGGGTAAGGGAAATTTATAAAAGGATTTGTTGAAGATAATTACAAGAGGAATTCGAGGTTTGGGTTTCTCGAGGTTGACCTTTTAAAAAATGATGGTATGGAACATCCTTTCCACACTTAACACCGAAGGAATAGTGCTTAGAGTTATCCTTTTCTCCAATTTAAATAATGTAGTTAAATCCCTTTAAGAAATTTGGAAATGGAAAATCTTATAAATATTTTGTGAATATACTTAGAGTAAATGAGATAAGTATATGAATGTTGATGAATGCTTGGGAAAGGAGATTTATAAATGAAAATGATTTTGAGGCTTAGCGATTGCTTTGGATAATTAAATCTCTAGATTTTGTTGTTGTTATTTGATAGTTAAATAACCGACTATCAAATTTAGCCTAATTTGACTTAGGAAGTATGAATGTAAAATTCGAGTTTTCAACAAGGACTCAAATACTTACTTCTAAAAGAACCGGAAATAAGTCAACGGGAAATTATCGGTTGTTGGTACAGAGAGACCGAGATCGGATTTATATATCTGAAAACCATTCCGAACCAACATGTACATTCGAGTGGAAGACATCTTTATGATGATTGAAGATGGTGCTCTTTGAAGTGCAAGGGCTACTGCTACTAATCCTGAGGGTGATTCCAAAATGGATGTAGTAGAGTTAGTGCCTTCGGTTTCGTTCAAACCAAGAACAAACTAATATGGATGAATGATGGCATTGCATTGAAACCTGGAGGGTAGTGTTAGCATTCAAAGATGGATTGCTATTCAGAAAGGTAAAACATAGCCTCATCAACCGGGAATTACTAAAACAGGGGATATGCAGCAGGGCTATGTGGATCATACCCATTAGGTTATATCATCCCCTTCTAGATATATACACAATCATAAATGAATTCATGTACGTGGGAGCTCTCGACTAAAGGTTGCAAAGTAATCGGGGAGAAGATATATTCGTTACTATCCAATAAGGGGTAGGCAAGTTCTGTGTTGGTAGGGGTCGTTAGGTACGACCTCGGTACATTTTTCTGAAGGTGTACTATGGCGGGTGGTACCCCAGTAGCCCAGCCATTAGTTGGAATCCAATGTCAAATACGTGCCTTACGTTTTCGATTGTAGAGTCTAGTATGTTGGAATATGAGATGCAAGCATTTCAGCTATTTTATATATTTACTTTAAACCTAGACACTATGATAATATCACTGGATTTTTATATAAAATGTTTTAGTTATCGTAAGGTAAAAATGTAACACCTTTAATTTTTAATAACATTATTCAGGAGATTTAATTAGATAAATTAAATAGAATAATGTAAATATTAGAGTGATAAGGGGATTGAGATTTGAAAACTTAAATAGAGGTCATGCTTAATTAAAAATAAGGAATGAGTTTATGGAAATGGTTTATTAGATAACTAATAAGAGAATAAAACAAGGGCTTAATGGGCAATTGCCGCAACATAATCCCATTACCCTTAAAATTTCATTTCCTTTACTTTGCACGTACATTTTCAAAGCACAAAATCGTAAAATAAAGGGAGCTCAAGCCGTCCATTACCTAGGGAAGAAAAAGGGGAGAAATCAATTAAAGCTAAGTAATCAAGCAAGGGTAATTAATTAAAGATCAAATCTCAAGTTCGTTATCCTAATCAAGGTGAATAATAATCAAAACCATCTCTATTTTGGTTTCTAAAAATCATTTGATTTCGAGTGTTTAAAACATTGTGTGATGATTTTGATGATGATATGCATGGATTTTATGATATGCTTGATTCAAACAAGATTTGTTGATAAATGTTAAATTTGATTTTAGGTAAAAATCGTATTTTCGGGATTTCGAATGTCATGAGGAATTTATATGTTATGTAAAACATTAAAATATAGCTTCCAAATGAGTTGCCTTGTTTTTAAATCAATGCTTTCAAAAGGTTTGAACCCAGTCGAAACCAAGCTGTCGACCTTATGCCTTTCGAATGATTGAAGTCATCACTGCTTCCGAAAGCTAGTTTTGTTTTATAAATTTAATAAGCCACATCCTAAAGCTTTTGAAAGGGTTTAATGGTTTCGAAGGAATGGCTTCGAAAGGGGTTTCGAAGCTATCCTTCCAAATGTTTTACTTAAATGATTTAAGCTTTCGAATGGACGGTTCCGAAGCAATCAGTTTTCCTCAAACTCTTTTATATGAAGGTTAATGGTTTGGAAAGGGGTACTTTCGTTTATATTCACTTTGACCCAATAGATATTTTAAAAATAAACCCAATGGTTTCAAAAGAGGTACTTTCAAATAGGTTCGAAGCAACGCTTCTATGTATACTTTATAATTTCGAAAGGATTGTTTTGATGGTTTCGAAAGGAAGGTTTTGATGCTTCCGAAAGGTTTCGAAAGTCATATGTTTTGAGTGTTTCGAAAGGCATATGCTTAGTGTTTTGAAAAGAAGATTTGAATTATTTCCAAGGAGGTTTTCCAATGGTTTTGAAAGTAAAGATCGAAGGTTTTGAAAGCCTTAGTTTTCAAAAACAAAGAACCTAATCTCATTTTTAGGGAAAACCCATGGCAAAATAAATGATTTTTGATATGGCTTTTAAGTATGGAGTTTTTAAAGAAGCTTTTCTTGACAAAGTAATAGGTTATGGGGATTAACCCTATTTCATATGAAAATGATTTCAAGGATATTAAACCATAGATGTTGGTGTTATTATGTTATTATTTTTGCTTCTTCTAATACACATATTCACTATAAAATGGACCTACTGTATTTTGGGGAGAAAGGGTAGAATAACCAGTTAGGTTGACCCAGTAGTGAATATAAATTGATTTAACTCCTGAATGAATAGAATTGCATCCAGGAGGTCAGGAAGACCGGAATATAAGATGCCTAAAAACTAATTAGAGAAGTTGTCAGATAGACAGGTTCATAGTTAACCCATGAAAACTATTTTAGTAAGGGTTATTTGCATGGGCCAATAGGTTCGTAGTGGTCCCATGAAAACTATATCCGGATAAAGTTATTGATAGAAGTCAATAGTTTCTTAGTCAACCCATGAAAACTATGATAAAAGGGGAGTTATTGGAGATACCAATAGGTTCAGGGAGAGCCCATGAAATAATTAAATGAAGTTATTGGCGGGGACAATAAGTTCTTAGTGATCCCATGAAAACTATGAAATAGGACAAGAAGTCCATAAACTTTAAATTAGGTATTAGTCAGCCCATGAAAACTAATAGGTTAATAGTGACCGTAGAAACTATAACCGAGACAAATAGTCAAATGAACGGGGATGCATATCATCTTAATATTTTAAATTTCTATGTTTTTAACCATTGTGGATGCACGAGCACAGTATATGGTTATCATAAGTCTTTGATATGATACTAGTCATAGGAAAACCCATTCCGCTAAGCGGCGTGGTCTCACTAGATATCTAAACTGTTTGAGATGGTAGGTTATTATTCAAACCAGGCTTTATGTCTGACTCGAAGTTTATGTTTTCCCCTTAAACTCTCGTGTGCTCAATATACTTTGATTAGTTTGAGAGTTGAGATTTTCAAGTACCTCTTTAGATGAATAAGCTTCCAGAAACGTGCAGGAGGCAAGCTAGCAAGTAGGAGTTCTTTTCTATTTTGATTCCACTATATTTTGTTGTAAAGGGAAAGTTGTTTAATTGCCTATGTTTAGACTCTGATCATCCAAGGAGGCATCTTCATATGTCGCTCTTGACATATGTTGTAATAATTATATTTTCTCTGAACGTGGTTCTCGAATCCGGGATTATGTAATGAATTTGAAATGATTTGGAATGGAATGAGAAAGTTGTTTAATGACTTTAAAATTTTTCCATATCCATATGTTTACGTTATATCAATGTATCTAACATTACCGTATTTGGTTGCCGAGGATTAAAAACTATGGATGACTGCAGCATTCGTAGCCGTTAGTTTGGGCCTCCAAGTGGGGGATGTTACAAGTTGGTATCAGAGCGTAAGTTTATGAAAACTTAAAAGAAATTTAAGCCTAGAAGATTTTTCAAAACATAATCCAATGAATCGGAAAATAAGATTAGGGTTTGGGTTAACGCTATAGTAACGTACTTATATTTGATAAATGTATATATATATAAGTACGTATTTCCCTCTCTCTTAGACTTTTCTTCAGTGTTTTACTAAGGCTTGTATGCAGATTTAGGAGAAAGGAAGATATGGAGGCTGGTAACGGAAGATGAAATCTCGGTGGAGGAAGCAGCACAACAAATGGAAATGTTCGACCCACCAGGAGGAACACGGGTCGACAGGTTAATGCTAATCAAAGTGTAGATGCCAATGTGGGTGCTGGAAATCCACCAGTGGGTATGGGGATGATGTATCAGTTCTTCGTCAATTTGATGTAAGTAGGAGCAGTTGCTGGAGTTGCTGGGAATGTTGTAGGAGCTAACCCTGTGGCTCTAATTGGGAATAATTATGCTAAGTTGAGAAAAGATTACACCAGCCTTGGTGGGAAGCCATTTATGGGAATGGAGGATGTCATAGAAGTTGAGAATTGGTTGTTGCATTGTGGGAGAATCTTCGTTGACTTGGGATTGAATGATGAGCATAGAGTAGCGCTCCATTGGTGGAATAGTGTTATTACCGGAGTTCCCGAGGAAGAGTTGCTTGGGTAGAATTTCGAATGAGATTCGAGCAGAGGTTTTTGTCTGAAGTTGCTAAGTCGGCATTTTTGAAAAGGTTCATGAATTTGGTGTAGGGAGAGATGCCGGTGATTAAGTATGCTACTAAGTTTGATGAGTTGTCCCGATATGGGTATGCTACTACTGACACGGTCATCAAGGGGAATGGGAATTTTATTCGGGGATTGAGACCCAAGATTGTTAGGGAAATCCTGCCACATCTCCGTGATCCTTGTAATGTAGTTGTGGATATGGCAATCCGACATGAGGAAATGCTTGCTATTTATGAGAAGGAAAAACCAGTTGAATCCCAGGGTTCTCGGGGAAAGAAGAGGAAGTTCTTTAAGAAGAAGGGAGCCCAGAAAGGAAAGGCTACCATGAAGGCAAAGGCTGATTTGATCTGTTTTAAGTGTGATAAGAAAGGTCACTATGCTCATAAATGCCAGTTAGGCAAAGGGAAGACGGCTACAGAAAGAAGAGCATGAAGTGCTTTAACAGCGACTAGGTTGGGAATTATAAGAACCATTGTCTAGAACCAGTCAGGGAGGACAAGGGAAAGGATTTTGCTATTTGTTTGTACCAAAATTGGGCACAACACTCTTCGGAAGTTTTTGAAGAGATAAAGTGAAGAAATTCAATGGAAAAAGAGGATTATCTAACAAAAACTCCAAATTTCAGATATGAAAATAATTAAAATGCAAGGAGACACAAGAATTTAGAGTGGTTCGGCGTATCTCCTACGTCCACTATGAAGTTGATAGCTTTATTGAACTTTCTTTGAAGATTACAAGTGAATTCAGTAAGTTACAGCAGATGATTATGATTTACAGCTGTAAATTTCATTATTGGCAGCAGCAATGGAGTGTAGATCTGGATCCGGCAGAGTTTGGGCGTTGCAGAGCTCAAAGAAGAAGAAGAACCCCTTTTCTGTTGGCTTTGGGGATCTATTTATAGGTGTAGGAGGCTGGTATTTCGCTCAGATCTGGGGAGACCCTCTCTGGCACGTGACCAGGCCCGCGCGCCCAAGCACGTGAAGTTTCGGTCCGATCCGTGATCGATACGAACGAATTTCGTATCGATCAAGATCACGTCGGATGGAGTCGAAATTTGGCGTGGACATTCTTTAGCATGCACGTAGTCTTCTGTGAAAATTTCATAGCATTTGGACTTGTAGATTAGGAGATATGATCGATACGAATTGGGATACCCGGTTGGCTGTTTCATTCGACTCCCTCACTTCGACTCGCTCTTATTCGACTCGGTTCTGTTTGACTCGATGACGTGGCGTTTAAATCTATGGATCACTTCGCCTTTGATGCCGTTTTGATCGAGTCTTTCTAGGACTTCTGCTCTACTCGTATCGATGGTATTGCCTTTTTCGCATCGATATAAGATGCGTAGTTCGCATCGATGGAGGTAGCTTTTGTTCGTATCGACTGTTGTGCCTTGCTTCGCATAGATGGACACGAAGTAGAAGTCTTCGGATGGATGCGAAGCTAGCATTGGATGATCGAGTCGAACTGTGGCTTGAAGCGGAGCGAGTCGAACAAGTGCTTTCTGATGGCTTGAAGCGGAGCGAGTCGAACAAGTGCTTTCTGATGGCTTGAAGTGGAGCGAGTCGAACAAGTGCTTTCTGATGGATGCAAAGTGGAGCGAGTCGAATAAGGGCTTTCCTGATGGATGCGAAGTGGAGCGAGTCGAATAAGGGCTTTCCTGATGGATTCGAACTGAGCGATTCAGATAGTGGCTGTTTTCATCCAATTTTGCATCGATCGTAACTTAAGCATATGAACTCGGATTGACTTGAAATTTGGAACGTTGGCTCTCATAGCATTTCTTGTCATGTCATCTTAATTTAAGCTCGATCCGGACTAGGGCAAAAATTCATCGATATCCATAGTGAGTTTGTGTATAACCGATCTCTGGGATGGACCGTCATTGGTTTACTAGTCAATTCCTTAGTGTCACGGCCTTGGTAAATGGTGGGATAACATTTGCCCCCCAAAGTACGTCTTGTGGAAACATGATGTGCTTTGAAATGCTGCAATCTTTATTCAGAATATTTATTGTCTTTTCGATGAAAGCTATAATCTTCGACTGATTTTCCCGATAATGTAAACTGTTGACTGTCATGTCAACTGCTGCACCCCGTATTGTTGAAACTAATTGTTGTATGCCAGTGATTAGCCGTTTGTTGTTGTAATCGTTATCAAATGAGTTTCCAATTCCTGTAAATCTGGAATATTTAATATTAGTCCAACATACATGCATATATGTTAATTTGACTCTCGTTGACGTTTGTACGTTCACGAGTCGTTGTCAGTTTATTTTATATTGAATTCCGTATCGATCCTCTCCTGAACCGACGTGAAATTCGTTGTAACAACGCTCGATGGTTGTTTTTGAATGTTCCTTCGTAATGATCCTCTCCTGAATCGATGTGAAGGGTTGAAACATTGAAGACGATTTTCATTGAATTTATGGACGCGAAATGAGCATTTCGAATCGATGGATGTGGGGCTCGATGGGTACGAAGCGGTTGTTCGTATCGATTGAGTTAATGCCTTCAGAACTGCCCCAATGGTGTATTTTTAATTGATAGGTCTTGTGTCACTGGACACGAACAGGCAATTCGTATCGATGGAGTTGGCCTTTGGAAGCCGTGATTCGATGGATTCGAACTGCATAGGAGACGGAGTCGAAGGTGATCGATACGAACTGTGGTTTCGTATCGATGGAGTTTCCTCTGAGAGCTGTGATTTTATGGATTCGAACTTTTCGTTCGTATCGATGCACTGGAGACGGAGTCGAAGATAATCGATTCGAAGAAGGTCTTCGCATCGATGTAGACTCGAGTCCATGGAGTCGAACAGTTTGTTCGAATCGATGCGGAGGCGACACGTTGTAACCGGTCGTGTTTACTGGAATGCGTATCGTTTTTTTTCACTTTACCTTCGAATCCATATAAATATCGTGGACTTAGCCACATTTTCACTTTTCACTTTTCTATTCTTGCGCTTGCTTACGTATCGCTACAGAGCCTCTCAAAAGAAAAACCTTTGCCTTCGAGGTGATTCAGAAACCTTCAATTCCTTCAACCATTTATCGAAATCAGGTAACCAATTGAACAAGTCCAGTCGTAACACGAAGATATCCAAATTCTCATGCCGTTCCATTTGAATCTGTGCTCTCACATTGCTCGAGGAAGAAGATAACGTGCGAGGTCGAGAAAGGACAGAATGAAGTTCGAATCGATCTGGGGAAGAGGGAGTGTCGAGGAAGATAGCTTGATCCTCGTTTTCGTGTCGATCTGGAGTCGGGGCTTCGAGATGATGAGATGGAAGCCTTTGTATCGATCGATTACTAAATTTTTGCATCGAGTCTTGATGATCGATGCGAATACCTCGAGTATGTTAATCGATACAAAGGGGTTGCATCTAATGGATTCGAAACTCAAAGTTTTTTGATCAAGTCGAATTACGCGCCAGGGGACCGATACAAAAGCGACCCAGTTGATCGATACGAAAGTGTTGCGCTACGATCGATTCGAAATCCCCAGCCTTTTGACCGAGTCGAACTTGCACACCAACCTTTTGACCGAGTCGAACTCGTACGCAGATGACCATGATTTATCGATGCGAACAAGGCTCTTGTGAGCGATACGAATTGAACATTAAAAACTTTGTAATTCCTTGCACATTTGAACAACTGACTTCGATGAGCTTCAAACTTGCATAACTGGACTTAATCGTTTCACCGCATATCTGATTGCCTATCGAAGCTCATCGACGAAACTGGAACTTATCAGAATGATAACAAACTTCAACTTGGACTGATAGCTAATAACTGGATGGCACGGTTGTGACGGTCAACGATGACGGTCCTTCCGACTGAATTTCAAAGTCTCATCGTTTTCATGTTTTCTTCAATCCTGTAGATCTTCTCAAGTGATATACAGTACTGCACTGCACAACACACTCACACACTTTACACTGGGGGATGCACGAGCGTTATTGTCTGTTTAACAATGATTTTTCATAAGCTAGCTAGTCATGGAACCTTCAAGTTCTCAACAGCGGGAACTCCCGAGTTCAGTTCATTCAACCATCGAGATACTGGTTATTGAAGCCGAAGTCATAGACCAAACTCCGGATGAACATTCAGGTGCCCGGTTCATTTGTCGTCTGCAAGATTCTGTGCCGTCTGGTATCTCCGAGGATATGTTGGGATGGATTTGTTTAAGGCACGGCTTGTCGCTTGACGACGTGTTATTGCCTGGGCCGAATGACAGGCCACATGATCCCCCGGAGGGGTTTACTGCCTTCAACCGTCACGCTTGTACAGCGGGGGCACTCCCTCCTTTTAATCAATATATAAGGGAGATGTTATCATTTCTTGGAATAGCACCATCCCAGCTACACCCCAACGGGTATGCTCTATTGAATAGCACCTTTATTTTGTTTATGGAGATCCTCTTTCGACCACCAAAGCCGATCGAGATCAGATATCTATTTAACGTTAAGAGTCGCGGGGACATCCCTTCTTTCACCTTCTTGGAAGCGGTCGGGAACTGCCACATTGTAATGGGTTCCTGGGGAAGGCTAAGTTACTTCAAAACTGAATGGTTCTACGTTCAGTGCCCCCCTGGATTCGCTAGGCGGTGGTTGGATAGACGTAAGTGTTGCAATCTTTCCTTTGAATTATCAAGATAATTATGACCATCCTCAAAACTGACATGTTTCTCTTCTTTTACAACTGCAATCTCTCGACCTGACGGTGCATACTTCAGTGAGCTAGTTCGGATTCTCCAAGCGGCTCCGGGCGTAGAGAGGCATATCGACTGGGTTCTGACCGACAGAAACTTGAGGACTGTCGGGCTAATTGAAAGGAGGTAGAGCATACGGCTGGAAGGGACACTTAGAGTGGTCCTGAAGAAATGGGTGAAGTGCAAAGCACCCGTAGTCGTAATAGCCGAAGAAGTTGATCCAGAGAGAACGCCTACCGATAACGAGTTCCAGGCTGGGCCTTCTTCCGATGTCCAGGATTTAGGAGGAAGGAGAAAAGGCAAGGCAGCTGCTTACAAGCGTTCTAAATCCATGAGATTGAAATCCGTAGTCATGTCCTTGCCCGTCCCGGGGATTAGAAATTCGAAGGCTCCTCCCCCGCTAGTAGAGAATCCTTTTGAAGGGCTTGCTGATATTCCGATTCCGGATTATGTGTCGTCTCAACACGACGTCGGGATGGAGGAGCTTGATAATGCTCTTGATCTGAGCGGGTTGCTTGCTATGAGTGCAGTCGACATTTCCGGTTGGTCGGGGGGTTGCACATGCATACACTTCACTGCACTACATGAGTCATAACTGTAAATCGTCCAACTCAAGAAATCACTAACTCTTCCTTCGTCTCTCATTTTCAGGTACTATGTCTGGGAAAGGATCGATGCTCGGGAACCTTCGCTCGGCCCGAAAGGCTTCTTCTTATTATGACTCCCATAGGAGAGACTCGGATAGAGATCGCGATCGCGAGTACTCTAATCAAGATAGATATGGGCGTGACAGGGACAAAGAATACATACATCGGTCTAGATCACGCTCGCCTCCACTTAGACTCCCATCTCCACCTCCCGTTCTTGTTCCCCATCCACCAGAGCCTCCTCGTCACAAGCCATCTTCTCATACTTCTAGATTCGAGACTCATCTTCAGAGAGTCGAGACCACGGCCTCCATAATTACAGAGCAGGTCCCGGCTGAGCCCACAGGAGATAGGGCCCTTAAATTGGCTAAGATGAGGAAGGATTTTCCGAATATTTGATTTGATGGCTATGTCTTCCCACCACACTTAAAAAGAATTCCATCAGGGGTGGAAGTAACGATGCATGATTACGTTCATGACATCTACACCCAGTACAGAGAGTGGGTAAAGGCTGCATAGAAAGCTTCTAAGGTGGCCTTTGAGCGAGCCAAAGCACTTGAGAAAATGGAGACCGAACTCGCTCAAAGGGATTGAATCATTCAAGTGCTCACTACTGAGGCCGAGTCTTCTCGGAAATCTGAAATTGAGGCCACCAAAAAAGCCGACGAAGCGAATGTGGCCATGGAGAGGTTGAGGTAGACGCATGTTGCCTTGGTGGAGGAGATGGGCCACCGGAATACCACAGTTACCACCGAACGGGATGCGGTGGTCAAGGAACTTAATGAGCTTAAGGCTAAATTCTCCGATATGGCCAAGGAAAAGGATGATGCGAATAATGCAGCCCAGGAGGCATGTGAGCAGGCTGTTCTTCTTAAGGGTGAATGCGATGCGGCTGTGGCCAAAGTCCGCAAGGTGGAGACTGAGGTCGAGGAGAAGGTGAAGTCGGCCGTGTCCAGGCTGGAGGCTGATATCGAAGACCTTCTCATTGTTTACAACGCTAATGTGCTGAGGCACAGGGGTCTAGCCTGGCTCGATGATTATCCGGTGCATCTGTACAACGCCTGGGGCCGACTGGTTGAAGAAGAGAGGGAGGCGCATCTGGGCGAGTCTGTAGATGAATTCGAACTCGAGAATCGCATTCTGACGGAAGATGAAAGGAAGATTCTTCACGAGTCAATGATTCTACATGAAAAGGAAAGACTCGGTGGCGCCCAGCACTTTGAAATAGGAGAGGGTTCAGGGGTCGAACATCGTGAGGCGAGTCTTGATGTTCCAGTGTCGACCCAGCCCGAATCCTCGTCTGCGGTCGATCCCCAAGCTGTTCCTGCTTACAATCCGGATCAGCCGTAGATGTCTCCAGCTATAGTGCAAGTGACTGAAGCCGTTCTGCCGTGGACAAGTCAAACTGAGGAAGGTATTCTGAACATTCAACATATCTGCCTTAGGTCGGAATCTTTATCTGAATTAGATTCTAACAGTTCTCTTATTTTTTGTCCAGTGATCGATGCTGCACCGGCCATGCCTCCTGCTACTCAAGAATCATATCAGACACAGGAGGCTATTGTGACCGAAGCGATCATCGTAACTATAGCTACCCCACTTGACGATATGCAGGGGAATACGATTGTGTTTGATGAGCAGCTGATGGAAGAACTCTTTCGCCGTCATGGCGATCCTTTAGCTGACTTACCGTTTGTCATGGGCGGAGGCGCTCCTTCTACTAGTTCTTCAATGCCGACTACTGTTGCCACCAGCGGGGCTCGAGCAGTTACTGAAGAGGAGATGTTCGCCCAAATCGACGCTGAAATGGCAGCAGCGGCTCATGGTGGCAATTCTGGAAGTGGGATGGTGACACAGGGACCAGCTCCGCTTATAATGATATCTCCTGGTGGCACTGTTTTCATCACTAGCATGCCCATTCCACCTTCTGTACTTGATCATGTTCCTCCGACTTCACCCGCAGGAAGCATCCCTATTCACTCGAGCTCGGAGGAGGATGTTGATATTATGCCACCGCCTGGAGACCGACCACCAAAAGGCAAAGGCTCAAAGAAGAAAAATAGTGGCGGCTCCAGTGGGTCTACACCGAGAAGGAAGCCAAGGAAGAAGAAAGATTAGACATGCTTCCCCGGTTTTTTTTGACTTACATTTTGTTGGCCGTGTATAGATGCGGGTTCGGCCCCTGCTAGTAGGAATTTTTTGGAACAAACTTGTATACGAACTCCTTTTACAAACAATAGAAATGAAACTTCTTTTTTGGCTTCTTTTCTGTTATTGTGTATTCTCCTAAGTGTTTCAATATCTGAAGTGCGCTCGTGAAGTTTCAGCTTCCGAATCAAGTTTGTTTTTGTTTGCCAAGTTTCGAAACTGTGGACATGGTTCGCGAATGGGAAACGAGTTGAATTTTGACGTCACATCGCTTTAGTCAATGGTCGATGCTTAAGTCCTGCCCCACAGTCGCGGGGATGAGTCGTGGAACATATATCAGCGATTGCTTCTCACCTATAACTTGTTGAGTCTAGTGCCACTGAATGAATGTTTGAGACAAGCGAAGATTGAGCGGTTTATTCACGCGTGTTCGATTGTCGATGGTCATATCCGCACTTCGGGGATCCTCATTTGTTTATTGGCGGTTGGTCACGTCGGCTCAAGTTTAAATCATACGTCCATGCTCTGGGGACTTGGAATCGACCTTTGTACTCCGTCTCGCACTCCGGGAGTTCAGAGTTGATATTATACTTTGATTCACGCTCTGGGAACTCGAAGTTGATGTTTATACTCCGACTCGCACGCTTGGAGTTCGGAGTTGATGTTTATACTCCGACTCGCACTCTGGGAGTTAGGAGTTGTAGTTTATGCTCCGTTTCGCACTCTGGGAATCCGGAGTTGATGTTTATACTCTGCCTTGCACTCTGGGAGTTCGGAGTTGGTGTTTATACTCCGTTTCGCACTCTGGGAATCCGGAGTTGATGTTTATACTCCGACTAGCACTCTGGGAGTTCGGAGTTGTTGTTTTATACTCCAATTCACGCTCTGGGAATTTGGAGTTAATGTTTATACTCCGACTCGCACTCTGGGAGTTCGGAGTTGTTGTTTATACTCCAGTTCATGCTCTGGGAATCCGGAGTTGTATCAGGATCATGGATGGTCGGGTCACATCCACCCTGAGTTAACAAGTGAGGTCGTTAGATGGACGGGTCCACCCTCCTCAAACTTGGTTCAGATATGGACGAAGTCGTTAGGCGGACGGATCCACCCTCTTCGTAGACGTATTTTTAATACTCCAGTTCGCACTCTGGTAACCGGGAGTTAAGTGAGGGATTGTCGTGTATCAATCCGTTTTTGCCTTTGATGTGATGGCTTGCCCCCGAGCTTGGGTTTCGCTTAGTGAGTGACCGATTGCATCACAGTCACTCTCTATTTGAATAAGTTCCACCGTATGGTGAAACTTAGCTCTCCGTGCATAGTGATGATCATATGAAGCATTTCAAGTAAATCACAGCTCTGGCTCGAAGAGATTGCATTTTATTGCTGAAATAAGAAAAAATGGCAAAGTCAGTTGCCTTATTACAAGTTCTAATTTCGAAATGCAGAAACAAATTGCGAAATGGAAATTAAAACTAAATGGATAAACATAGCTTGTTATGTGTAGTAGCGGCGAAGACTTTCGCTATTCCAGGCTCTTGGCAAAGTAAGACCGTCAACGGTCGACAATTTGAATGTGCCATCTCTGAGCCTTCATTCAATAACATACGGTCCTTCCCATGTCAGCTTCATATGCGAAGGAACCATATAAATTCTCTTTAGGACGAGATCGCCTAGTTCAAAGGTTCGCGGGTGGACCTTGGCATTATACAATCAGGCGACTCGACTTCGATGCGCGGCTGCCCTCAAATCAGCCTCTTCACGCTTCTCATCTAGTAGATTGAGAGATTCAGCAAGTAATATAGCATTTGTCTTTGGATCATAGTATGTCACACGATGAGAAGGTACTTCTAGTTCAACTGGAATAACGACTTCTGAGCCATAAGAGAGAGAGAATGGAGTGTGGCCGATCGCGGTCTTGTGGATTGTTCGGTAAGCCCATAAAGCCATAGGAAGTTCATTGACCCACTTGCCCCCGACCTTTTCCAGTCGTTTTTTCAGAATGGATTTTATAATTTTATTAACTGCTTCGACCTGTCCGTTCGCCTGAGGGTGTGCAACTGCAGAGAATTTCTTTTGGATGTGAAATCGTTTGCAGAAATCTTTAAATTCAGCACTGTCGAATTGGGTTCCGTTGTCCGTAATAATGGTGTGTGGGAGACCAAATCGACAGATGATGTTGCGAACTACAAAGTTGATTACTTTCTTCATTGTTATGGTAGCAAGAGCTTCGGCTTCAGCCCACTTTGTAAAGTAATCAACTGCGACAATGGCGTATTTCGCACCACCCTTTGCCAGAGGTAGAGCACCAATGATGTCGATGCCCCACATTGCAAACGGCCATGGGCTGACCATTTGCGTTATCTCGGTAGGAGGAGCTCTAGGAATTCGGGCATATTTTAGGCACCTATCACATTTCTTCGCATAATCTGACGCATCGCGATTCACGGTCGGCCAGTAATATCCGTACCGAAGTATTTTCTTGGCAATTACTTGCCTCCCGGCATGATCGCCACATTCTCACTTGTGCACATTGTGCAATACTCGTTTAATTTCATCGTGAGCGATACACCGGAGTAGAGGGACTGAGTACCCTCTTTTGTACATGATTCCATTCTGGATGGTAAATCGTGAGGCCTTCCGAAGGACTTGTCTCTTTTCACTCCTGCGCTCCGGCCGGGTTCCGTGCTCAATGTAACTTCTGAGTGGAGTCATCCATGAATCCTTCTCGAGGACGGTTTCGCATACCCGGTCTATTTCTGCCCAGTCAATGCTCAGGGAGGATAACGCTTCTACGAACGAGTCTTATTTGCTGAGCTTCACCTGTGCTGGCTAGCTTTGCCAATGAATCGGCTTTTTGGTTGCGTTCTCGAGGTATACAATAAATGGCATAATAATCAAACTGATTTAGTACTTCCTGAACTCGAGCTAAGTAAGCAGCCAACCTTCGATCTCTTGCTTGATACTCTCCCTGTACTTGACACACAACTAATTGTGAATCACAATAGATTTCCACTACGATAATTCTCAAATCTCTAGCAAGTTTCAAGCCAGCTAAGAGGGCTTCATATTCAGCTTCATTATTAGTCGCATTAAAATCGAACTTCAAAGCATAACATATGGATCGGCCTTCGGGAGTTTCAAGTACAACACCAGTGCCCGAACACCAATCGTTTGATGCACCGTCGGTATAAAGCTTCTAGACGTATTCGGGGGATTCATTGGTTTCGGGCAAGTCCTCTGGAATGGTAAATTCAGCTATGAAATCTGCTAGGACTTGTCCTTGAATGGCCCATCTTGGAGTGTAAGTAATGTCAAACTGACTCAGTTCGATGTTCCACTTGAGTAACCTACCAGACGTCTCAAGCCGCGAAAGGACCTATCGTAACGGCTGGTCGGTGTAAACAATGATGGGATGTGCCTGGAAATACGGTTGGAGCTTTCTTGATGCAACAACCAGGCAATAAGGCAGCTTTTCTAGCTTCGGATAATTCCTTTCGGCCCCAGTCAATCGCTTGCTAACGTAGTATACTGGCTTTTGTATCTTGTCTTCTTCTCGAATTAATGCAGTGCTGATAGCGTTTTCTGATATTGCCAAGTATATGAATAACTTCTCATGATTAATAGGCTTCGACAGGATAGGTGGTGTGGATAGATGTTGAACTAGTGCTTGGAATGCGCCCTCACACTCCATGGTCCATTCAAAGTTTCATTTCCCTTTTCGGATCAGATCGAAGAAGGGAATGCATTTGTCAGTGGACTTTGAAATGAACCTGCTCAATGCTGCTACTTTTCCATTGAGACTCTGGACTTGTTTTATGGTTTTTGGAGTTTCAAGATTTCTGATAGCCCAAATCTTTTCAGGATTAGCTTCGATCCCTCGAGCGTTGACGATGAACCCATGGAATTTTCCGGATGCAACTCCAAAATGACATTTCAGTGGATTTAGCTTCATTTTGTATTCTCGAAGTATGCTGAACATAGTTTCCAGGTCTTTAACATGGTCGGTGGAGAGTCGTGACTTCACAAGCATGTCGTCTAGATATACTTCCATTGTTTTCCCGATTTGATTGGCAAACATCCGATTGACTAATCATTGATAAGTAGCCCCGACATTCTTGAGTCCGAATGGCATAACTTTGTAATAGTAAAGTCCCAGATTGGTTACGAAGCTGGTATGTTCTTGATCGGGTAAATGCATCGGTATCTGATTGTAGCCAGAATACGCGTCCATGAAGGATAAGAGTTCATGCCCAGCTATCGAATCTACTAGCTGATCAATTCTGGGAAGTGGGAAACTGTCTTTGGGACATGCTTTATTCAGATCGGAATAATCAACACATGTTCTCCACTTTCCATTCGGCTTTTGGATGAGCACGGGATTCAACACCCATTCAGGATATAGCGCATCCCGAATGAACCCGTTCGCTTTAAGCTTTTCTACTTCTTCTTTAAGGGCGGCAGATCTCTCTGGATCCATACCACGCCTTTTCTGTTTGACCGGGACATGCCGCGGGTCAATGTTCAGGGTGTGGCTTGCAATGTCCGGCGAGATCCCACACATGTCGGAATGCGTCCAGGCGAATACGTCAAGATTCGCTCGTAGAAATTCAACTAATTCCTCTTGAGTTTGCTGGCCTAGGCCCGGGCGTTAATTTTCAATTATCGGCAAAACGGACGTAGAGAGATTCCTCTACGCCCTTTCCTTTTTCCTTTTGCCGCGCCTCCCGCAGCTCAGCAACATAACAGGCTCTGGCAGCAGCTTGATCTCCTTGAATGATTCCCACTCCACGATCAGTAGGAAATTTTAAAGTCAGACACAACGGGGCAATGGCTGCCCTGAATTCAACAAGGGCCGGTCGGCCCAAAAAAACATTATAAGAGGAGTCTATGTCCAAAACAATGAACTGTAACATCCGTACTCTCTGACGTTCTCCAACTTCCAACTCTACTGGTAGTTCCACCATTCCAGTGGGGATAGTTGCACTTTCGTTGAAACCATGGATTCAGGATTGACAACGTTTTAAGTCCGTTGCTTCCATTCTCATTTGATCATAGGCTCGCTTAAACAAAATATTCACAGAGCTTCCACTGTCAACTAAGATCGACCTATTTGAGCTGAAATGACCAGTGGATCGATAGTGGGGGCTTCGACTTTATCAGCATCCCTATTCATGAACACGATGTCATCTGTCATCATCTTTTGTTGCTTGGCCGGAGCCCCTTCATCAAAACTACTATAACACTCGAAATCTGCATGCCTGACAGAACTAGCATACGACTCCATTTCCTTCCAGCTTCGATCTGCTGGGTGAGGACCACCACTTATTGTGTCGATAACCAATCTCCCTCCTGTACGAGCGGGTTCCTCATATCTTTCCTGATTTGGCGCACGATTCTGATTTGATGGGCCCACACCACCAGACTGCGGCGCCCGCACATACTGATCCAACTTCCGTTCACGTATCAGTTTTTCAATGAGGTCTTGTAAGTGACGACACTCATTAGTGTTGTGGCCATAACTCTCATGGAATCTACAAAATTTTCCTATCTGGATTTGTCTTTCCGTTGGTGGATTCAGAGCAGGTTTCTTGTATTGCATGGTATTGCAGGTCTGCAAATACACATTTTCCAACGACGTATTCAATGGAGTGTAATTATCGTACATGGAAGCTCTACGCCGTGGACCACGATTCTGATCGCATTTTTTGCTTTGATTTCCATTGTCCCTTTGCTGATTCTTTTTATTTTGTACGTTCAACTGAACTTTTCCAGAACTTTCTCCAGACTATTTAACAGCGATGTTACTCTGGATTCCTTCGATGTTGGGCCCTACGTCATCCTGCTTCCTAGACTATTTTGCATCCTCCCTTCTCAAGAATTGGGCTACCTTGGAATAGAAACGGTCCAATGACGCAGGTGGTTTTCCAGCTAACCAATTTTCGAACTTGGAATCAGCATCAATCCCCTTAGTCAATGCCATCAGGATAGAGTTATCATTGGGATTGCTTATTTTTGCACACGCAGCATGGAATCGCTCCAAGTAACGTCTAAGCGTCTCTCCGGGAGCTTGAGTAACACTAGACAAAGTGTTAACGTCTTTAGGCCTTGCCACGTGCATACAGAATTGTTCAACAAACTTGGTGGTCATCTGGTCAAAACTAGAGATGGATCGTGGTGGCAAACGAGTAAACCACATGGTAGCAATGCCCCCAAGGGAAATAGGGAAACTACGGCACTTTACAGCGTCATCAGCTCTCGCAACATTCATTAGCCATTCATACTTCAGGATGTGTTGATTGGGATCGGAACTTCCTTCGTAAACTGGCAAAGTGGGCATCCTGAAGCACCGAGGTGTTCAGCATACAATATGTCATCGGGGAAAGGGGTTTGACTCCGGGAGATTCCCTAGTCGTCATTAGAGAGACCCTGACTTTCGCAAATCATTTGGCGGATCATCGTTGGAATATCCGGCATGCGGATACTAGGAGCATGTTGTGCCAAGGTGTGGTCGGTTTCCACAACGCGAGTCTGGACCGGACGCGGTCGACGGTCCGTGCCTCGCCTCCTTCGTTCAACATCCTCAGGGACATAAGGCTCAGGAGTATGCTCTCGTTGGCTACGATGAGGATCATCTTGGTTTCTAGCATCAACTCCTTGTTCGGTAGTGGTGGTAGTAGCAATGTTGCCTATGACATGATAAGGAGGAGGACCTCCTTGGGATAAAGGTCCTGTATGATGACTAGTGGATGGTCCAGTTCTGGGTTGTCCAAGATTCGAAGCAGGTTGGTGCCCTGTGGCTTGGGTGTATCTTACATCCAACCGTGGGCACGTGGATCGGTGATGACCATCAGATGAGGCTGAACTCTCTGTGGAAGAATAAGAACCTTGGTCTCTTCTGGATCTTCTGCGCCTTTGGCGATTTAGCTGGTTGGACAACTCTGTGTTGGCGCGCAGTTGTTCAGTTAGCTGTTGGCGACTCTGGGTCAACTCTTGAAGCAACATCTGGAACTCTTGTCTGGTAACCGGGCCTGATAGATCTGAAGGTCCGGTAGCATCTTGGTTCGATGGAGGCAATTACGTGCGATTCTGCATGTCCCTTCCTCCCTGATCAGCAGCTATAGAGGTAGTTCGTGTACTTACCATGGTGAGTTATTGAAAGTCCTTTACTAGATCTGATGCAGATCTGAATAGAATGGAAGGGCTTCAAAGTTCTAGATATGGATCTTCTTCTTGTATTTATGCAATCCGATATAGATAGGAGATCCAAAGAGCAGGAGAAAAATTGGGTTTTCTCAGTGAAAGCACCAAAGTGTTTGTACCAAAATTGGGCACAACACTCTTCGGATGTTTTTGAAGAGATAAAGTGAAGAAATTAAATGGAAAACGAGGATTATCTAACAAAAACTCCAAATTTCAGATATGAAAATAATTAAAATGCAAGGAGACATAATAATTTAGAGTGGTTCGGCGTATCGCCTACGTCCACTATGAAGTTGATAGCTTTATTGAACTTTCTTTGAATATTACAAGTGAATTCAGTAAGTTACAGCAGATGATTATGATTTTCAGCAGTAAACTTGGTTATTGGCAGCAGCAATCGAGTGTAGATCTGGATTCGGCAGAGTCTGGGTGTTGCAGAGCTCAAAGAAGAAGAATAACCCCTTTTCTGTTGGCTTTGGGGGTCTATTTATAGGTGTAGGAGGCTGGTATTTCGCTCAGATCTGGGGAGACCCTCTCTGGCACGTGACCAGGCCCGCGCGCCCAAGCCGTTGAAGTTTCGGCCCGATCCGTGATCGATACGAACGGATTTCGTATCGATCAAGATCACGTCCGATGGAGTCGAAATTTGGCGTGGACATTCTTTAGCATGCACGTATTCTTTTGTGAAAATTTCATAGCATTTGGACTGGTAGATTAGGAGATATGATCAATACGAATTGGGATCTCTGGTTGGCTGTTTCATTCGACTCCCTCACTTCAACTCGCTGTTATTCGACTCGGTTCTGTTTGACTCGATGACGTGACGTTTGAATCTCCGGATCACTCCGCCTTTGATGCCCTTTTGATCGAGTCATTCTAGGACTTCCGCTCTGCTCGTATCGATGGTATTGCCTTGTTCGCATCGATATAAGATGAGTAGTTCGCATCGATGGAGGTAGCTTTTGTTCGTATCGACTGATGTGCCTTGCTTCGCATTGATGGACACGAAGTAGAAGTCTTTGGATGGATGCGAAGCTAGCATTAAATGATCGAGTCGAACTGTGGCTTGAAGCGGAGCGAGTCAAACAAGTGCTTTCTGATGGCTTGAAGCGGAGCGAGTCGAACATGTGCTTTCTGATGGCTTGAAGCAGAGCGAATCGAACAAGTACTTTCTGATGGATGCGAAGTGGAGCGAGTCGAATAATGGCTTTCCTGATGGATGCGATGTGGAGCGAGTCGAATAAGGGCTTTCCTGATGGATTCAAACTGAGCGATTCGAATAGTGGCTGTTTTTATCCAATTTTGCATCGATCGTAACTTTAGCATATGAACTCAAATTGACTTGAAATTTGGAACGTTGGCTCTCATAGCTTTTCTTGTTGTGTCATCTAAATTTAAGCTCGATCCGAACTCGGAAAAAAAATTTGTCGATATCCATAGTGAGCCTGTGTATAACCGATCTCTGGGATGGACCGTCATTGGTTTACTAGTCAATTCCTTAGTGTCACGGCCTTGCCAAAAGGTGGGATAACACTATTGGACCATCATCTGCTAGGCCAACTGCTGCTGAGTAAGGGAAGATTATGATGGATACGCTTTTGATTTAGAGTATACCAGTCAGGATACTATTTGATACAGGTGCATCACATTCATTTACATCTCAGTGTTTGGTTGATAGGATATGTTTAGAGTCCACATACCTTGTTACTTCCTTATAGGTTGCAAATCGATAGGAGGGTATGCAACTCTAGGGATGAGATGTGACCAATTAAAACTTGGTTTGTTAGGTCATAAGTTTGCATGGAGTTTATATGTTTTCAATTTTGTATATTTAGGAATTATTCTAGGTATGGATTGGTTGGATAAATATAAGCTATGATATTTTTCCAGAACATGGAAATATTGTTGAGACACCTTGATAGTCATAACCAAATCATATTCTCAGTAGAGAATTCTGATAGAAGTGCTTGTGCTTTGTTTAGAGCTATTGAATTGGAAGAGGAGTTTAGTCAGGTTCGGATAGCAAGAGAATTTGTATTTTTTTTGGACTACCATCGAAATGAGCTGTTGAGTTTCAAATAGATCTTGTGCCAGGAGCTGAACCTGTTAGTAGACCACGTAGCAGGATGACACCGACCGAGATGAAGGAATTAAAGGTGCAACTAGTGGATCTAAAAGGGAGAAATTTTATTAGACCAAGTAGTTCGCCTTGGGAAGCAGCCGCGGTGTTCGTGAAGAAACCGGATGGGTCGTTAAGGATGTGTATCGACTATCGTAAGTTGAATGAGAAGACGATTTAGAATAAGTATCCTTTGTCGAGAATTGACGATCTATTTGATCAGTTACGTGGAGCCATAGTGATTTCCCAACTGGATCGGGTGATAGGTTTCCATCAGTTAAGAGTGGCAGATGACAGTATTTCATTGACAGCGTTTCAAACTAAGTATGGTTCATATGAGTGGTTACTAATGCCATCCGGGTTAACGAACGCGCCAGCTTTCTTCGTGGATCAGATGAATCGAGTTTTCCGAGAGTACTTGGATAGGTTCATGTTGGTGTTTATAGATGACATTTTAGTGTACTCTAAGGATGAAAGAGAGCATGAGGAACCTCTTAGAGTAGTGCTTGAGACGCCAAGGCAGCATCAGCTTAAAGCGCAGTTTTCCAAGTGTCCTTTTTAGAAGAAAGACGTTAAGTTTCTTGGTCTTGTGGTTTCATAGAAATGCTTGTCAGCCGATCCAGATAAGATCGAAGCTGTTAATAACTGAAAGAGACTAGAGACGGTGACTGAGATTAGAATTTTTCTTGGACTTGTTGGCTATTACTAGAGATTCATTAAGGACTCTTGGCAGACAACAGCGCCTTTGGCTAAGTTAACCAGGAAGGATGTGAAGTTTGTCTGGTCCGTCAAATGTCAGGAAGCATTGCATATGTTAAAGCATTTGTTAACCAATGCACCTGTGTCGGTAGTTCCAGATGGAAACCAAGGGTTGGGGTGTACACTGATGCATGTGGGACTGGATTAGGAGCTATGTTGATGCAGAAGGGTAAAGTTACTGCCTAAGCGTCATGACAGCTTAGACCGCATGAAGTAAGATATCCTACTCCTGATTTGGAGTTGGCTATGGTGATCTTCGCATTGAAGATTTGGAGACATTATCTCTTAGGGGAGAGATTTGAGCTATATACACATCATAAGCCCTTAAGGTATTTATTCTCTCAGAAGGAGTTGAATATGAGACAACAGAGGTGGCTGGAGTTTTTAGCAACTTATGATTTTGGTATAGAGTATAAACCTAGGAAAGGAAATAAGCTAGTAGATGCTCTTAGCAGAAGACATCAGAATGTGGTGTTAGCTATGTTGGCACCATGGAAAGATTTAGAAGCTTTGACTACTTGTAGTGTGCAGCTAAGATCGACTGCTAGTTCTAGTTAGAGCACCGCCATGTTATCCTATTTAAAAGTTCGACCAATGTTGATCGAAAGGATTGCTTCTAAACAGAAAGAGGATCCAGTATTAGCCGAGATGATAAGAAGGCTTGACGTGGGACTAAGATGTATCACGATATAAAGAGAAGCTTCTACTGGGAAGGTATGAAGAAAGATGTTGGCTTGTGGGTTAGACAATGTGTAAACTATCGACAAGTGAAGGCCGAACATCAGAAGCCGAGTGGGTTACTACAACCTTTGGAGGTACCAGTTTGGAAATGGGATCGATATTCATGGAATTTACAGACGGGTTGCCAAGGTCGAGTAGAAAATTGAAAGTATATGGGTCATAATGGATAGGTCGACCAATATTGCCCATTTCATTCTAGTTAAGTCAACCAGGATGAGACCTCTTTTAGCTAAGTTGTTCATGAAGAACATAGTTAGACTGCATGGAATTCCTAGTAGTATAGTCAATGATAGAGATGCTTTGTTTACTAGTGAATTCTTGAAGAGTCTACAGGATGTATTAGGTACCAAGCTTAAGATGAGTACTGCGTATCACCCTCAGACAGATGGGCAGACAAGGAGAGTCAATAAGGTACTCGAGGATTTGTTAAGAGCTTGTGTGCTAGAATTTTGTGGATCTTGGAAAGATCACCTACACTTAGTGGAGTTTTCCTATAATAATAGTTATCAGACTAGTGCAGGAATGGCGCCTTTTGAAGCCTTGTATGGAATGTCCTGCAAATAACCAGCATGTTGGTTAGAAACTGGAGGCAGATTAGTCTTAGGTCCAGATCTGGTTAGAGAGGCGGAAGAAAAGATTGAGTTAATCCGAGAGAGGATGAAGGAAGCTCAGTTTAGACAGAAGAGATATGCAGATAAGAGGCATAAAGATCTTGAATTCTTAGTTGAAGATAGGATTTTCATTCAGGTATCACCAATGAAGGGTGTGGTACGATTTGGAAAGTCAAAGAATCTGGCACCGAGATATGTTGGTCCGTTCTAAGTTATAAAGAGGATCGGAAAGCTCGCATACAAAGTTGAGTTGCCAAGCAGTACGGAAGGTGTCCATAATGTGTTTCATGTGTCTCATCTTCGCAAGTATGTGAATGATCCAAAAGCTACTATTCCTCCGATAGAGTTGGAAGAGTTGAAAGTAGAACCGAATTTGACTTTTTTAGGCAACTAATTCGGGTTGTAGCGAAGGATGCGAAAAGGTTAAGGAACAAGACAGTCAAGTTGGTGAAAATTCAGTGGAGCGACAATGAGAAGGACTGTACTTGGGAGACAGAAGACAAGATTAGAGATACTTATCCCGATCTACTGTAAGGGTAGTTCTATAATAGCTTTATATTGACTATTGCTAGTCAAGTAGGCTAGTATGGTAGTTAGGAGTTGTTACAAATGATTGTTATGTTTAGTATTTAGTAATTACTGAATTTCGAGGATGAAATTCTTTAAGGAGGGGAACTTGTAACACACCTAATTTTTAATAACATTATTCAGGAGATTTAATTAGATAAATTATATGGAATAATGTAAATATTAGAGTGATAAGCGGATTGAGATTTAAAAACTTAACTAGAGGCCGTGCTTAAATAAAAATAAAGAATGAGTTTATGGAAATGGTTTATTAGATAACTAATAGGAGAATAAAACAAGGGCTTAATGGGTAATTGCCGCACCGTAATCCCATTACTTATAAAATCTCGTTCCCTTTACTTTGCATGTTCATTTTCAAAACAAAAAACAAAAAATAAAGAGAGCTCTAACCGGCCATTACCTAGGGAAGAAAAAGGGGAATAATCAATTAAAGCTAAGCAATCAAGCAAGGGGAATCAATCAAAGATCAAATCTCAAGTTCCTTATCCTAATCAAGGTGAATAATAATCAAAACCATCTCTATTTTTTTTTAAAGATCATTTGATTTTAGGTTTATGGTTAAAACCTTGTGTGATGATTTTGATTATGATATTCATGGATTTTATGATATGTTTGATTCAAACAAGATTGGTTGATAACTGTTAAACTCGAATTTAGGTAAAAATCGTATTTTCAGGATTTCGAATGCTAGAAGGAATTTATATGTTATGCAAAACATTATTTTGGAGATGGGTTTTAATTTTTGTAATTTTCCAAGCTATGGAATTTTTTTATGAATTTTTGAAGGAAGAAATGAATAAATTGGGTTTAAAATTATTTCGGCTATTATATGAAGGAATATGGGTCTGAAATTTCTATATGTTAGATAACATATTAAAAGTGAATTTCTATGATTTATGGGGATTTTTCCTAAGTAAATTCTTATGGAAATTAAATTAATTTGGTTGGAGGACTTAAATGTTTTACTTATTTTGTTTAAGGAAGGGCTTATTTGCTAAATTATTTTAATTAAATCTGAAATGAATACGGTAGTTTTATTTTGGAAAGAATTTGAAAAGTTTGTGGCAACCAATTAAATTTTTACAAATAGGCAGGTATGTTAAAAAGCAAATACTTGAAAAGGCAATAAAATAGTTTTTGTAGATAAATATGGTTTAGCCACTTTCAATAGTACCCTTTCGACACTATACTTCCGCTTGAACCAAGTTGAAACCAATACACAATGTATCAAAGCATTGGTACGTATTGGATTGGAAAATAGTGGCAGGTATGGAGTCAAACCCTAGCTTTCGAAGGGGTTGAAGCCTTTGTTTTACTATCAAAATAAATGCGCTTTTGAAAGGGTTTACTATAGCTTTCAAAGAAGTCGCCGCCTTTTTGTTTCGAAAAGATAGCTTCCGAATGAGTTGCCTTGTTTTTATATCATTGCTTTCAAAAGGTTTGAACCCATTCGAAACCACGCTGTCGACCTTATGCCTTTCGAATGGATTGAAGTCATCAATGCTTTCGAAAGGTAGCTTTTGTTTTATAAATATAATAAGCCACTTCCTAAAGCTTTTGAAAGGGTATAATGGTTTTGAAGGAATGGCTTCGAAAGGGGTTTCGAAGCTATCCTTCCAAATGTTTTACTTAAATGATTTAAGCTTTTGAAAGGAAGGATCCAAAGCAATCAGTTTTCCCCATACTCTTTTATATGAAGATTAATGGTTTCGAAAGGGATACTTTCGTTTATATTCACTTTGATCCTAAAGATATTTTAAAAATAAACCCAATGGTTTCAAAAGACGTACGTTCAAATGGTTTCGAAGCAACGCTTCTATGTATACTTTAATACTTTCGAAAGGATTGTTTTGATGGCTTCGAAAGGAAGGTTTTGATGCTTTCGAAAGGTTTTGAAAGTCATATGTTTTGAGTGGTTTGAAAGGTATATGCTTAGTGTTTTGAAAGGAAGATTTGAATGATTTAGAAGGAGGTTTTCCAATGGTTTTGAAAGTAAAGGTCTAACGTTTTGAAAGCCTTAGGTTTCAAAAACAAAGAACCCAATCTCATTTTTAAGGAAAACCCATGGCAAAATAAACGATTTTTGATATGGCTTTTAAGTATAGAGTTTTTAAAGAAGCTTTCCTTGATAAAGTAATAGGTTAAAGGGATTAACCCTATTTCATATGAAACTGATTTCAAAGATATTAGACCATAGATGTAGGTGTTATTATGTTATAATGTTTGCTTCTTTTAATACACATATTCACTATAAAATGTACCTATAGTTGTATTTTGGGGGGAAAGGGCAGAATAACCAGTTTGGTTGACCCAGTATTGAATATAAATTGATTTAACTCCTGAATGAATAGAATTGCATCTAGGAGGTCAGGAAGACCATAATATAGGATGCCTAAATACTGATTAGAGAAGTTGCCAGATAGACAGGTTCATAGTAAACCCTTGAAAACTATGTTTAGTAAGGGTTATTGGCATGGGCCAATAGGTTCGTAGTGATCCCATGAAAACTATATCCAGATAAAGTTATTGACAGAAGTCAATAGATTCTTAATCAACCCGTGAAACTATGATATATGGGGAGTTATTGGAGATACCAATAGGTTCAGGGATAACCCATGAAATAATTGAATGAAGTTATCGACAGGGGCCAATAGGTTCTTAGTGATCCCGTGAAAACTATGTAATAGGACAAGAAGTCCATAAACTATAAATTAGGTATTAGTCAGCCCATGAAAACTAATAGGTAATAGTGTACCTAGAAACTATATCCGAGACAGATAGTCATATGAATGGGGATGGGAATCCAAAAATAATTTACTTGTTTGCATATCATCATTATATTTTAAATTGCTATGTTTTTAACCATTGTGAATGCAAGAGCACAGTATATGGTTATCATAAGTCTTTGATAAGATACTAGCGAGGGGAAAATCAGTTCCGCTAAGCGGCGTGGTCTCACTAGATATCTAAATTGTTTGAGATGGTAGGTTATTATTCATACCAGGCTTTATGTTTGACTCGAAGTTTATGTTTTCCCCTTAAACTCTCGGGTGCTCAATTAACTTTGAGTAGTTTGGGAGTTGAGGATTTCAGGTACCTCTTTAGGCAAATAAGCTTCCGGAGACATGCAGGAGGAAATCTAGCTAGTAGGAGTTCTTTTCAATTTTGATTCCACTGTGTTTTGTTGTAAAGGTAAAGTTGTTTAATTGCCTATGTTTATACTCTGATCATCCAAGGAGGCATCTTCATATGTCGCTCTTGGCGTATGTTGTAATAATTATATTTTTTTCTGAACGTTGTTATCGAATTTGGGATTATGTAATGAATTTGAAATAATTTGGAGTGGAATGAGAAAGTTTTTTAATGTTTTTAAAAAACTTCGATATCCATATGTTTTTGTAATATCAATGTATCTAACATTACTGTATTTGGTTGCCGAGGTTTAATAACCATGGATGACTGCAGCATTCCTAGCATTAGTTTGGGCCTCCAAGTGGGGGATGTTATAAGTTGGTATCAGAGCATAGGTTTATGAAAACTTAATAGAAATTTGAGTCTAAATGATTTTTCAAAACATAATCCAACGAATTAGAAAATAAGATTAGGGTTTGGGTTAACGCAATAGTAACGTACTTATATTTAATATATGTATATATATAAGTACGTATTCCCCTCTCTCTTTGAACGCTTTCTTATATGTCTTACTAAGGCTTGTATGCAGATTTAGGAGAAAGGAAGATATGAAGGGTGGAAATAGAAGAGGAAATCTCGGTGGAGGAAGCACCACAGGAAATGGAAATGTTCGACCCACCCAGAGGAACACGGGTCGACGGGCTAATGCTAATCAAAATGCAGATGCTAATGTGGGTGTTGGAAATCCACCAGTGGATATAGGGATGATGTATCAGTTCTTCGTCAATCTGATGTAAGCAGGAGCAGTTCCTGGAGTTGCTGGGAATGTTGTAGGAGCTAACTCTGTGGCTCTAACTGAGAATAATTATGCTAAGTTGAGCAGTGATTACACCAGACTTGGTGGGAAGCCATTTATGGGTACGTAGGATGCCATAGAAGTTGAGAATTGGCTGTTGCATTGTGAGAGAATCTTTGTTGACATGGGATTGAATGATCAGCAGAAGAGGAGAGTTGCCTCCAGACAGTTGCCGGGAGCAGCGCTCCATTGGTGGAATAGTGTTACTACCGGAGTTCCCGAGGAAGAGTTAACTTGGGTAGAATTTCGAACGAGATTCGAGCATAGGTTTTTCTCTGAAGTTGCTAAGTCAGCATTGCTGAAAAGGTTCATGGATTTGGTGCAGGGAGAGATGTCGGTGATTAAGTATGCTACTAAGTTTGATGAGTTGTCCCGATATGGGTATGCTACTATTGACACCGTCATCAAGAGGAATGAGAAATTTATTTGGGGATTGGGACCCAAGATTGTTAGGGAAATCCTGCCACATCTCCGTGATCCTTGTAATGTAGTTTTCGATATGGAAATCCGACATGAGGAAATGCTTGCTATTTATGAGAAGGAAAAACCGGTTGAATCATAGGGTTCTTAGGGAAAGAAGAGGAAGTTCTTTAAGAAGAAGGGAGCCCAGAAAGGAGAGGCTACTAAGAAGACAAAGGATGATTTGGTTTGTTTTAAGTGTGATAAGAAAGGTCACTATGCTCATGAATTTCGGAAAGGCAAGGGGAAGATGGCTGTAGAAAAGAAGAGCGTGAAGTGCTTTAACTACGACCAAGTTGGGCATTATAAGAACCAGTGTTCAGAACCAGTCAGAGCGGATAAGGGAAAAGTTTTTGCTGTTGGACCATCATCTGCTAGGCCAACTACTGCTGAGACACGGAAGACTGTGATGGAAGATACGCTTTTGGTTTAGAGTATACCAGTCAGGATACTATTTGATACAGGTGCATCACATTCATTTACATCACAGTGTTTGGTTGATAGGATATGTTTAGAACTCACATACCTTGTTAATTCCTTATGGGTTGCAAATCCTATAGGAGGGTATGCAACTCTAGGGATGAGATATGACCAGTTAGAACTTGATTTGTAAGGTCATAAGTTTGCACGCAGTTTGTATGTTTTCGATTTCATAGATTTTAGAATTATTTTAGGTATGGATTGGTAGGATAAATACGAGGCTTGGATATTTTTCCAGGATAGGGAAATATCATTTTGACACCTTGATAGTCATAACCAAATCATATTCCCAGTGGAGAATTCTGATAGAAATGCTTGTGCTTTATTGAGAGCTATGGAATTGGAAGAGGAGTTAAGTCAGGTTTGGATAGCAAGAGAATTTGCAGATGTTTTAGAGCCGGTTACAGGACTACCACCGAAACGAGCTGTTGAGTTTCAGATAGATCTTGTGCCAAGAGCTTAACCTCTTAGTAGACCATGTAGAAGGATGACACTGACCGAGATGAAGGATAAAAGGTGCAGCTAGTGGTTCTAGAAGGGAGAAATTTTATTAGACAAGCAGTTCGCCTTAGGGAGCAGCCGCGGTGTTCGTAAAGAATCCAGATTGGTCGTTAAGGATGTGTATCGACTATCGTAAGTTGAATGAGAAGACTATTAAGAATAAGTATCCTTTGTTGAGAATGGACGATCTATTTGATCAGTTATGTGGAGCCAGAGTGCTTTCCCAATTGGATTTGGTGATAGGTTTCCATCGGTTAAGAGTGATAGAGGACAGTATTTCATTGACAACAAGTGAAGGCCGAACATCAGAAGCCGAGTGGGTTGCTTCAACATTTGGAGGTACCAGTTTGGAAATGGGATTTGATATCCATGGATTTTACAGACGGGTTGCCAAGGTCGAGTAGAAAATTGAAAGTATATGGGTCATACTGGACAGGTCGACC
Source organism: Allium fistulosum (assembly GCA_030737815.1). Lineage (NCBI taxonomy): Eukaryota > Viridiplantae > Streptophyta > Magnoliopsida > Asparagales > Amaryllidaceae > Allium > Allium fistulosum. Next base: position 1,337,733,028 of record CM060901.1, on the reverse strand, counting down.
AAGAGTGCCCATTTCATTCTAGTTAAGTCAACTAGGACGACACCTCTTTTAGCTAAGTTGTTCATGAAGAACATAGTTAGACCGCATGGAATTCCTAGTAGTATATTCAGTGACAGAGATGCTTTTTTTACTAGTGAATTGTTGAAGAGTCTACAGGATGTATTAGGTACCAAGCTTAAGATGAGTACTGCGTATCACTCTCAGACAGATGGGCAGACAGAGAGAGTCAATAAGGTACTCGAGGATTTGTTAATAGCTTGTGTGCTAGACTTTGGTGGATCTTGGAAAGATCACCTACACTTAGTAGAGTTTTCCTATAATAATAGTTATCAAACTAGTATAGGAATGGCACCTTTTAAAGCCTTGTATGGAAGGCCATGCAAATAACCAGCATGTTGTTTAGAAATTGGAGGCAGATTAATCTTACGTCCAGATCTGGTTAGAGAGGCGGCAGAAAAGATTGAGTTAATCCGAGGAAGGAGGAAGGAAGCTCAGTCTAGACAGAAGAGTTACGTAGATAAGAGGCATAAAGATCTTGAATTCTCAGTTGAAGATATGATTTTCATTAAGGTATCAGCAATGAAGGATGTGGTACGCACTACACCAGAAATGCCAATTAGGCAGTGCTTTTGGCTGTATCAAATGGAATTAGGCAGTGCTTTGGGCCATATCAAATTTTGGCGTGGTTAATAATTTGATACGGCCCAAAGCCGTATCAAATTGATGAATTTGATACGGCTCAAAGCACTGCCTAATTCATGAATTTGATACGGCTCAAAGCACTGCCTAATTCATGAATTTGATACGGCTCAAAGCACTGCCTAATTCATCAATTTGATACGGCTTTGGGCCGTATCAAATTCAGGAATTTGATATGGCTTTGAGCCGTATCAAATTAATGTATTAAAGTAAAAAAAATAATGCATTAATATTTCAGTATTTAAAGCAGTAATAGATACGGCAATAGTTGGATTACAATAAAGGCAGTATTATACAAAATATGGTCAATATTATACAAAAGCAGTATTATACAAAATAACTGGAAAAGATGTTGCTCATATATGTTGCTGTTAAAGATATCCATATTGTAACTCCCACACTTTCCACATTGATATACCAATAAGATAACTACTTAATATTTCAGTCAAATTTCGAATAAAAATAATACAAGTGAAAGTATATCCGAACATATACATAAGCTTATATGCTTTCGAGAGTTCACCAAGTTCAAGATGAAGTGAAAGAACTATACATGAGAAATGCCAATCACGATCATAAATGTGCCGATGAAAAGATTGCAGAATTGGCACTTTGACATCTGTAAGAATGCTAGTATCATCCTCTGCAAATACATATCGGAACAAGTTTAACAAAGTAACATACAAGAGTGGTTATTTTCTCATACAGAAGATATTACAGAACTGTCAGAAGATATTAATAAACAAACAAACTTGATCCATATAGAACTGTCAGAACAAGAGTTTAATAAATAAACAAACTTGATCCATACAGAAGATATTACAATATAACCATGATAGGTATGGTGAGATATAGCAACATAAATAGTTATTGGCTCATTTGTGTATGCAATATTTTGAGGTATTCAGCTCTTTGTTCATTATTCTGTATCACTGAAAAGAACTCCATATCATTAAACTATATATGATTTTATTTACCTATAAATCCATATCATCAAAAAGAATACCTTGCATTCTTCAAGCAAACTCTTTAGATATGTCGTTATATTTTATTACATACTCGATATTCATTTTCAGTTCAAATACTTGCAGTCTCTTTCGTGACATGAATGTTCAAAAATAAGTATTTATTGATGAAATTTGATAGGAATTACGGTTTAGAAACCTACTCACATTGGTTAATGGCAAATACTGACTTGCTTAGTCATAAAATTTGTTGACTTCAGAGTTCAGACATAAGCTCTGATAAAATCAAAAAATATTATTTTGAATCACTATATTAGAAATATACTCTACAAATGATTTACTGTTTTGAAATCACAATCAAAATATGGTCAACAAGGTTAATGAGACAATAGACAACACACCAAGATACAAGTTTGGCAGTGGGAAACTAGTGCAGGTGGCAGTGGGAATACAATCACCACGTCGTTTCTAGGCTGGTATATACCATGCTTTATCCAAGGTCAGAGAAAAGCGTGGTGAGAAAATTGTTTTACCGAGCAACTTACCTGGAAAAGATTATTCGAACACTTAAAGTACGCACTAACACTTTTTTTAAAGAAATAAATATATAACAAGAAGGAGAAAAAAAGCCTTTCTCCGGGAGCTGACAGAATAAAGAAAGGCATATGAAAATATGCCTCCCATAATACCGAAAATAGATACAAGCCTAAAAAGTACACAAAAAACAGGAAAAAAAGAAAAAAGATCCACTGCCAGAAGAAGACAAATAAACCCGGCTGAACCAAAAGGAACAACATCTCGTTGAACCATCTTCCCCACTACACCCAAGTAGGTGTAGGCCAGACCACCAGATAGAAAACCAACCACCGCCAGACATAGAATGGACCGAAAAATGGCCAAAATCAAAGCACGCTCAACAAAGAACCCACAACAATAGGCCAAAAACCCCCGATGAGAACCGACCCTATGAAGGTGGCAATAAGCATAACAAGCTCCACCCGAACAGAAGGTGGACTACCAGAGTAGAAAACCAAAGAAACAACCACAGCCAAAGACAGCAGCGAAGTCACAACCTAACTAAACCAAAAAAGGGCAGTCGAAACACCGCGAAGACACCAAATCCTGTAAACCTAGCAAACACATCTAAACCAAAAAATGGGGGGGGAGGGGGGATCAATAGCACTGGATGAAGGCCAACGACCCGCCTGGAGGACCTAACCAACGCCGATTCTGACGGAACTCGACACACATGAAATAGAAAGAAAACTCACTAGACGATGAATACGGGAACCCGTGATTCCCCTAAACGGTCTACCTCAGAAAGCAAGGAAAACGTAATTCCTAACATGCCGAATAATGGTCGTGGGGTCCATAGGAGAGTTCTCGAAGATTGCCTTATTCCGAGCACACCAAATGTGCCAGCAGATAAGACAGGTTATCAAGCGATGAATGATCGAACGAAGAGATTTCCATAAGTTCCTAGCCCACCAGGTATATGAAAGATCATTAGCAGATCTGGCAATCCCTCGGACACCAACTAGGTTTCCAAAGTAATTCCAGCAACACTTACACTCTGATACACTGCTGCACTATATGCAGAGCCGTGCGCTTTACTGTTTTTTTTACGGTGCGGAAAATCCTTAAAAAAATACATCTGATTTTATTTTAAAGCACCAGGAAACTCAATATGAAAGTTGAGTTTAAAAATGTGTGCATCTGAAAGTAGGCAAGCAGATGACTATAAACTAGGTGTTCACCTGTAAATGCATATATAGCCACATCTTCATTGAATATTTCTTAAATACATTTATGCAGACTAGAACTACATACAACAGTGCAGCATTTTTTGGCATTCAGGTACTGTGAAAATTGAAATCGAACAAATTATAAAACAAGTTATAAAACAACAAATAGTTGAAATTAAAATCAACTATAAGAAGCTTCTGTGAATTAGATCAAATATAAACAACAAATTATAAAACTTCTGTGAATCGGAGTACCTCAAATCAAAAGGATGAATTAGGCAACCAACGAATTCTACGAACTTAAGAATGAAATCAGATTAATCATCTGCAAATCGAGCTTCGTTCGTTAATTGAAGAAATGAGGAGTAGATAGAAGGAGAAAGAGGAGATAAGAGCTGGAAATTTGAAACAGAGAATATGAAGTAGTCAATCTTGCATTCCACTCGGAGATAAGGTTTTTCTTTTTCGATTTTGGGGATGTATGTTTCGTTTAGGCAGTTAAGTGGATTTAGGGTTTTTTTCCCAATCGCCAGCAAATCGATCCGAACCGAGGTACAGCAAATCACGGTCGTGAGTTAGGGGAAGAGCAAAGTGATTTAGAGATTTGGGATGCAACGGACGTGAATTTGGGGGAAAGAGAACGACATTTATGTTTTGGAGGGAGAACGAAAAAAACGAGGGAAGGAATGAATTTGGGGGAGACCGTGCTTTCCAGGGTGTATGATTTTCCAGCCAAAATAGGCACGAATTTGATACGGCTCAAAGCCGTATCAAATTTGATACGGCTTTGAGCCGTATCTAAACGTTTAGATACGGTTTTTAGCCGTATCAAATTTGATACGGCTTTGAGCCGTATCAAATAAGGCGGATAAGGGTGTGGCTAAAACAGCTTTGTGGTGTAGTGATGATTTGGAAACTCAGGGAAACTGGCATCGAAATATGTTGGTCTGTTCCAAGTTATAGAGAGGATCGAAAAGCTTGCATCCAAAGTAGAGTTGCCGAGAAGTATGGTAGGTGTCCATAATGTGTTTCATGTGTCTCACCTTTGCAAGTATGTGAATGATCAAGAGGCTACTATTCCTCTGATAGAGTTGGAAGAGTTGACAGTAGACCCAAATTTGACTTTTGTTAGACAACCAGTTCGAGTTGTAGCGAAGGATGAGAAAAGGTTAAGGAACAAGACAGTCAAGTTGGTGAAAATTCAATGGAGTGACAACGAGAAGGACTGTACTTAAAAGACAGAAGACATGATTAGATCCTGATCTACTGTAAGGGTATGTTCTATAATAGCTCTATATAGACTATTGCTAGTCAAGTAGGCTAATATGGTAGTTAGGAGCTGTTACAGATGATTGTTATGTTTAGTATTTTATCCTTACTGAATTTCGAGGATGAAATTCTTTAAGAAGGAGAATTTGTAACATCCCTAATTTTTAATAACATTATTCAGGAGATTTAATTAGATAAATTAAATGGAATGATGTAAATATTTGAGTGATAAGGGGATTGAGATTTGAAAACTTAGCTAGAGGTCGTGCTTAATTAAAAATAAAGAATGAGGTTATGGAAATGGTTTATTAGATAACTAATAAGAGAATAAAACAAGGGCTAAATGGGTAATTGCCACACCATAATCCCATTACCCTTAAAATCTTATTCCCTTTACTTTGCACGTTCATTTCAAAACACAAAAACTTAAAATAAAGAGAGCTCTAGCCGTCTATTACCTAGGGAACAAAACAGGGAAAAATTAACTAAAGCTAAGCAATCAAGCAAGGGGAATCAATCAAAGATCGGATCTCAAGTTCCTTATCCTAATCAAGGTAAATAATAATCAAAACCATCTCTATTTTTGTTTTTAAAGATCATTTGATTTTAGGTTTATGTTTAAAACCTTGTCTGATGATTTTGATGATGATATGCATGGATTTTCTGATATGTTTGATTCAAACAAGATTGGTTGATAGCTGTTTAATTCGAATATAGGTAAAAATCATATTTTTTGGATTTCGAATGCCATAATGAATTTATATGTTATGTAAAACATTATTTTGGAGATGGGTTTTAATTTCTATAATTTTCCAAGCTATGGAAAATTTATTATGAATTTTTGAAGGAAGAAATGAATAAATTAGGTTTAAAATAATTTCGGCTATTATATGAAGGAATATGGGTCTGAAATTTCTATATGTTAGATAACATATTAAAAGTGAATTTCTATGATTTATGGGGATTTTTCCTAAGTAATATCTTATGGAAATTAATGGTTGTAGGACTTAAATGTTTTGCTTAAGGAAAGGCTTATTTGCTAAATTGTTTTAATTAGATCTGAAATGAATACGGCAATTTTATTTTGGAAAGAATTTGAAAAGTTTATGGCAACCAATTAAATTTTTACAAATAGGCAGGTTAGTTAAAAAGAAAATACTTGAAAAGGCAATAAAATAGTTTTTGTACATAAATATAGTTTACCCACTTTCAGTAGTACCCTTTCGACACTATACTTCCGCCTTAACTAAGTCGAAACAAATACACAAGGTATCAAAGCATTGGTACGTAGTGGATTGGAATATAGCGGTAGGCATGGAGTCGAAACCTAGCTTTCGAAGGGGTCGATGCCTTTGTTTTACTATCAAAAGAAATGTGCTTTCCTTGTTTCCAAAAGAATGCTTTCGAAAGGGTTTACTATAGCTTTCGAAGAAGTCGCCTCCTTTTTGTTTCAATGAGTTGCCTCATTTTTAAATCAATGCTTTCGAAAGGGTAGTACGAACCCAATTGAAACCATGCTACCACCTTATGCCTTTCGAATGAATTGAAGTCATCAATGCTTTCGAAAGGTAGCTTTTGTTTTATAAATATAATATGCCACTTCCTAAAGCTTTCGAAATGGTTTAACGGTTTCGAAGGAGATGTCTTCGAAAGGGGTTACGAAGCTATCCTTCCAATTGTTTTACTTAAATGGTTTAAGCTTTGGAAACGATGGTTCTGAAGCCATCAGTTTTTCCCAACCTCTTTTATATAAAGGTTAATTGTTTCGAAAGGGGTACTTTCGTTTATATTCACTTTGATCCAAAAGATATTTTAAAAATAAACCAAATGGTTTCAAAAGAGGCACGTTCAAATGGTTTTGAAGCAATGCTTCTATGTATACTTTAATAATTTCGAAAGGATTGTTTTGATGGCTTCGAAAGGAAGGTTTTGATGCCTTCGAAAGGTTTCGAAAGTCATATGTTTTGAGTGTTTCGAAAGGCATATGCTTATTGTTTTGAAAAGAAAATTTAAATGCTTTCAAAGGAGGTTTTCCAATGGTTTCAAAAGTAAAGGTCTAAGGTTTCGAAAGCCTTAGTTTTCATAAACAAAGAACCCAATCTCATTTTTAAGGAAAACCCATAGAAAAATAATTGATTTTTGAAATGGCTTTTAAGTATGGAGTTTTTGAATAAGCTTTCCTTGATAAAGTAATAGGTTAAAGGGATTGACCCTGTTTCGTATGAAAATGATTTCAAGGATATTAAACCATAGATGTTGTTGTTATTATGTTTGCTTCTTCTAAGATACATATTCACTATAAAATGGACCCATAGCTGTATTTTGGGGAAAGAGCAGAATAACTAGTTAGGTTGACCTAGTAGTGAATATAAATTATTTAACTCCTAAATGAGTAAAATTGCATCCAGGAGGTTAGGAAGACCAGAATATAGGATTCCTAAATACTGATTAGAGAAGTTGTCGGATAGATAGGTTCATAGTAAACCCATGAAAACTATGTTTAGTAAGGGTTATTAGCAGGAGCCAATAGGTTCGTAGTGATCCCATGAAAACTATATCCATATAAATTTATTGATAGAAGTCAACAAGTTCTTAGTCAACCCATGAAAACTATGATATAAGAGGAGTTATTGGAGATACCAATAGGTTTGGAGAGAACCCATGAAATAATTGAATGAAGTTAGTGACAGGGACAATAGGTTCTTTGTGATCCCATGAAAACTAGGAAATAGGACAGGAAGTCCATAAACTATAAATTAGGTTATTAGTCAGCCCATGAAAACTAATAGGTTAATAACGACCTAGAAACTATAACTAAGATAGATAGTCAAATGAATGGGGATAGGAATCTAGAAACAATTTACTTGTTTGCATATCATCATAATATTTTAAATTGCTATGTTTTTAACCATTGTGGATGCAAGAGCACAGTATATGGTTATCATAAATTTTTTATAAGATACTAGTGAGGGGAAAACGCGTTCCACTAACCGGCGTGGTCTCATTAGATATCTAAATGGTTTGAGATGGTAGGTTATTATTCATACCAGGATTTATGTTTGGCTCGAAGTTTATGTTTTCCCCTTAAACTCTCGGGTGCTCGATTAACTTTGAGTAGTTTGAGAGTTGATGTTTTCAGGTACCATTTTAGATGAATAAGCTTCCAGAGACGTGCAGGAAGCAAGCTAGCTAGTAGGAGTTCTTTTATATTTTGATTCCGCTATGTTTTGTTGAAAAGGAAAAGTTGTTTAATTGCCTATGTTTAGACTCTGATCATCCAAGGGGGCGTCTTCATATGTCGCTCTTGGCGTATGTTGTAATAATTATAATTTCTCTAAACGTGGTTCTCGAATCTGGGTTTATGTAATAAATTTGAAATGATTTAAATGGAATGAGAAAGTTGTTTAATGATTTTAAATTTTTTTCCATATCCATGTGTTTCTGTTATATCAATGTATCTAACATTATCGTATTTCGTCGCCGAGGATTAATAACTATGGATGACTACAGGATCCCTAGCCGTTAGTTTTGGGCCTCCAAGTGGGGGATGTTACAAAAATCCCATCCGTTTTTATATGCAGTGTGGTCTTACGAGATACCCTTTGTTTGAAAAGTTTTCCAATGTAGAAATCAATTTGGTTGTTACTTGTTATCGAGTTTTACTCACGCTGGTTTACCAGACTGACCCGGGCGTTATTCCATGTAATGCTCGGGTCTGACCGAGCATATTTTTCCCAGGTTTAGCTAGATACTTTGGAGCATGAGTGGGGCTGGATGGGAAAGACGAATTCATGTATTTTTTCTTCTGATGTATTATAGAGTCTGTATGTTTGTCAATGTGAGGACAGTTTACTATAACTATCCAAAAATTTAGGATAAGTCTAATGTACTTTTTTGTTGTATATATGAATAAAAATGTTTCCTTTCTATAAAGATCATGGTTGTATTATATATTATTCGTTGCGTTATGAGATTCCGTATTTTTTTAGTTTTCCCTATCTACTACCTTCATCATTCACCCTAACAGATCGGTATATCTGGCACTTGAATATTCGGCATGTAATATAGTGGATGTATTAGTGTCGACATTTTAGGGTCGAAAATCCGGTTCGTTGAATTTTGTATCAAAGCTGAAGGTTAAGCAAGAACCTTAGTCCAAGTAGGGTAAACTCATTTGGAATTGGGTAAGTGAGACAGTAGAATGAGCCTGAGTGTACTATAAGCCTGAGTGTACTATAAATATGAGTGCATATTTATTAGTAAGTAAAAATGTTTAATATTGTTTTGTTTGATCCGTTGAGTGGCTTAAAAATTCTGGTCGATGTGTTTCGCCAACATTATCGATAATGATTTCCTAAACACTTGAACAAGTCCAATTGACATAATATTGTTTTAAAATTGGTAAATGAAATAATTTTAACTATGATATATTTTTTTATATAAAAGAATGATTTTCAAAAGTCTAAATAGTTACCGATGAGATGTAGGGTTAAAATTGGATCTATAATAGAATGTGTTTAGTTAAAAGAAAATCTTTAGATGACCTTATAAAAATGTAAAGGATTGTGAGAATATTAAATCCCGGTGGCTTTGATAAAGATTTAAACGATTTTGGAAAAGTTGTAGTAATTGTACTTACAGAGATTTTAAGATATGAATATTTTAAAATGGATTTGGAAGTAAAGTTTTCTTTGGACAGTTGGGAAGGAGTTTTGATCTGTTTTGTGATAATCGAAATAATCATCTAAGTGACAATCCAATGTATGCTTAGGCAGATATGATAGTGCACTTAGTAAATTTTCTTCTTTATTATTGTACAATCGAAACGAGTTCGAATCTGAATGAATCCAAAGCTAGTGGATTATTTTATTAAAGAACTATTTATCTATAAATAGTATTGTTTCAAAAGGGAATTTATGAAGAAAGAAATATTTTTATGATTAACTAGTTCGAGTGTCTTGGAAATAACTAAATATGGGTAAGAGATTTGTTCATATGGTAAACAGTTCTCTTGAGTATTTCCCTACTTAGTAAAAGGGATATTTAATACTATTTGGTAGCACCCGGTTCCTTGATATCATTTTAGAGTTACTCGGGCTATATATTACGTTTTCAAAAGGGTTAAATATAAAGTATCATTCGAAAGGTTTTTGAAATAAAACTCGGGTGTTGTTTTCTCGAATCCCTTAAAAGAATAGAGTTTTCAAAATAAAAATATGTCTTGATTAAGAGTGGGTAATAAATAGAGTTTTAAATTTGTTGAACATCCTAGGTTAAGTAAAACCAATTTAAGATTTGAAATTGTATATACAATTTTGGATATAGAAGAATATCATACTAAAATGAATTTGAGTTATAGAATGTTCATAAACATAAGTAATGTTCTTAAGTAAAATGGTGATTCTTTAAAAAGGGTAATTATAATCTTGGGAAGTAGGAACCAATGGGATTAGTACGTAGGTTGTCCATAGATCATTTCTCCTTTTTACATGGTTCTCGATCCAAGATTCAAGTACATAGCTCGAGGTGTTTCATACCATTCCGAATAGGGATTTATCGCTCGATTTTTTACGATGAGCATTGATGAGGGTTATTATGTGGAACCAAAGGTTGTCTATCATAATTTATGGCTATGCAAGGAGAACAGAGGTTTCTAATTAAGAAGCCTGATCAAAGTCCACACTAAAAAGTCGAGCGCGATACTAGTTCGGAAGAAAAGTTATGTGTTCAAGTGAGTGATCGAACCAGATTTTTTACATAGGAAAAAACTATGTACATCATACAAATTGATGAATAGTTTTAAGTATTTCTGGGAATAGGGTTGCAGTATAATTTCGAGGACGAAATTCTTTTAAGGGGGAAAGAATGTAATGACGTGCAAATTTATCACTTGGATAAATTATATTTATTTTTGAAATATTTAGATATGGGTTTAAAAGTAAGAAATAATAATGGTTTAAGTGGTAAAAATTAATAGTTATTTTGTTTGGGAAAAATATTTGTGGACAAATGACCGAGGTAAAATATTGATAATTTGTAAATATTGTCCTTGGTAAAATATCGATAAAACAGCCGGAAATCGTTTTCCCAATAAAACTGCTTTTAAACAATAATGACCGTGCACGGCTCTAGATACAGATATTAATATATGTATTCAAACAAGATTATGAAATAAAATAATTTATTTTTTTTAAAATAAAATATATTAACGACATTGACAGTTGATATCATTGGTTTATATATTTCTTCGGAAATTCAAGTTAAGTTTAAATATTAAATAAATGGGTTTTTGTTTACAAATAAACCAATTTTAATTATTTATAAATGATGGTAAAATAGTTTTTAAAATTTGTTTATCAAAATAGATAGTTCGTAGAAAAATAGAAAATGTGACCGAAGAACGTTTTCCCGAATTTCGACTTTTCGACAACGAAAAGTGATCGAGAAAATTGTTCGCCTTTGTGCACTGTATGTACACATAAATAAGAGATAATTAACAATATAATAATACACTTAATTATAGATTATCTTATGTTAAATAATTTTAGATAGTGATGTCACAAGTCATGGTTTAAATTATAACATATATATATATATATACATACACATGCACTTTATATATATATATATAATACACCATATCTCTTGTCATTTCTTTAACATTATCATCATTATTAAGCATGCAATCATAGCCCAAGGGATGGACACGGAGGGGGAATGATGGGCGTGACTAGAGTAGGGGAGTAGGTGGTGATGTGACCTTACAAAATCATGACATGTTTTGTTCATTAATTCAAAGGATAGTTTAGTAATTTCTTTACTTTCTTTTGTCTATAAATACACATCCCCTTCACCATATTTTCATTTACTTCTCCATTTCCATTTCCCTAAAGATTTCTTCATAATTTCATGGCTTCTTATGTTAGTTTTAAGTTTTTTTAAAATCAACAGATTTAAATTGTTTTAAAGATGCTTAAAACTCTTTCTTCTCCATTTTTCCTCCACTTTATTCACGTATTTTTACTTCCGCTGTATTATAGAGCCTTTATGTTTGTCAATTTGAGGACATGTTTCTATAACTATCCAAAAATTTAGGACTAGTCTAATGTACTCTGATGTTTTATATATGAATAAAGATGTTTCCTTTCTGTAAAGATCATGGTTGTATTATATATTATTCATTGCGTTGTAAGATTAAGTGTTGTTTTAGCTTTCTCTATCTTCTACTGTAACGAACCGGCCTTTTCGACCCTCGAAAACTGGCACTAATACGTCCACTGTATTTCATGTCGAGAAATCGAATGTCGGAAAACCCGATTGTTAGGGAAAAAGAAAGAAGGAAGAAGATAAAATGAAAACTAAAAAACATAGAATCTCACAGCGAAATGAATAAACTATGACATACGATAAACTTTACACAAAGTCAAACTGTAATATATGTATATATAGACATCAATCAGAGTACACTAACCAATTTTAGCATGGACAGTTATAACAGTCTGTCCTTACAATTTCTGATAAATACAACAACGAATACAATGGAAAAATAACCATCTACGTGAATACGTCTCTGGGCCTCCAACTCGTCTCTTGAAGCTCCAAAGCGTCCAAAATAATCTGTAATATGCTCGGTCCGACCCGAGCATTATAATGAAATAACACCCCAGTCGGTCTAGAAAACCAGCATGAGAAAACACACCCAACTAGATTTAAAGTTATATAAAACTTTTGAAATCAAGGGTATCTCATAAGACCACGCCACACATAAACACAGACGGGTTTTTACCTTACGATAACCAAAACTGTTTCTATAGAAAATCCATTTATATTATAATAATGTCTAAAGGCAAAAATAATAATAATCAAGTAGTTGTGATCCTCGTGAGTGTACATCACAACAATACTAGGTATATAATCAAAATCGATAAGATGCGTTCGCTAATTGTGTAGGATTTCCATAGAGGTGCCCTTAGTACTTAGAGGAACGGTCCTCCGTCACAAGGATCGGCGATATCCTCCCGAAGGAGCATACATCCCTAGTGATGTAACAAAGGAAAAACATAGCTGGTCTAACTAAGATCGAGTACATCTCCCCATGCATTCATAACAACTATTAAGATCTAGGAGGAGTCGACTACACCCTATGGGTTTGCCAACCCTACTAGCCATGCCTCCTATCTCTGGTTTTAGTCATTCCCGCTGATGAGGCTACATCCGGCATTCCAGCTTACACACCGCACCAAATAGATCACGAAATCCCACATGGATTCCAATACCCAACGGGTCTCGGAATCACACATAGATTCCCACATCTCAATTAGATCTCATAATCACACCTAGATTCCCATACCCCAACGGGTCTCGGAATCACACATGGATCCCAACATCCCAATATATCACGGATCTCCTCCATAGCACCGTATATGGTTTTCAAAGTGGTTACGGGTTCGAGTCATCACTTACGAGTACACTCCTCCGCTTCCCGGGTGCTCCACAAACGCCGATTTTTGGAATGATCAGTACTGGTTCATTTGGAAATAATCAGACAATACATAAGAGCGGGGATCACCCCATAACCGTTTAAGCAGACGAATCTCCTTATCATTTGTCCTAGAAGAATGAAATGAGTTTATACGTACAGTATAGCACCACCGATGGTAACTGTACCATATAATTCCCATGTTTCCCCTAGATATTTCCAGAGTTAAAAATCCTTCGATGTTAAGTAGGGAATATTTCTGTACCACCAAAATTAAGAAGGATTACATATTTAAGCCAAGATTTGATAGTCGGTTATTGAACTATCAAATAAACAGCATTCAAACAAAGATTTTATTTCATAGGAAAAAAACCCAACATTGTTTAAGCATATAAGCGCTCATTAGCCTCATTTCATAAATCTTCATAAATAAAACCCACTTTGTAAATTACTTGTATATAAACATCTTTACAAAGATATACTCGAAATCTCTATATTTCAATACCTAGAAATATCTGTATACGTATCTCAACGGTATAAGTATATCATAGAATTTAGATAGATTTTATTTTTATTCGATTCAAAACCCATTTATAAAACTCCTTATGATTCTCTAAAAACATTTATAAACCATTTTATAAATCTCCGAAAAACCACTTATAAACCCTTTATAAATACAATCACTTATAAGCTTCTTGTACCTTTCAAAGATCATTGATAAACCCTTTATGAATTTATAAACCATTTATAAAACTTCTTTTATAGATGTATAAATTGTCTCTAAAATTCGTTTATAAATATCTAACCATTTATAAAATCTTCCACCTTGCTAATAACATTTCCTTAACCTTTCAAACCATTTTATAATTCATTTAAAAAATATAGGTCTTCCAACTCCATTCATGGGTCTCATAAAACATTTCTAAATAATTAGAAATCTTTTACTTCAAAACACCATTATATAATAATGGTTATCGATAATAAACTTTATAAATAAATAGGAAATTATTTACATTAAACATCTTAAAATAATAATTAATAATTTTAAAATATTGTTAATTAAATAATCTAAAATTAATATTTATAATTTAATAACTTAAAAACAATATCAATATACTTAATTAACTTAAATAATCCTTAAACAACATGTTTCTAAAACCCAATTATTGATTTAAAATTCGTTTCTTGTCTCAAAAATCAAATTCCGATTTAAATGACAATTTATAGTATTTTAAAATACTAATTTGAGGCCTATAGCCACCAAACACTTAACCAATACTGATATTGATTTTCTTATCACTATTGGATTCTATTCTCAAACATATAACGATGTTATAAATCACAGTGTCCACAATCATATTTATTATTCAATAAAACATATAAATGAAATATCATTGAACAATTCAATAATAGCGAGGATCATGTTGGATCCCTCCAACCTGTTTCTCCCTGCATCACAAATGTTATAAAATCATAAAATATAAATCAACCGCTTCGAAGCGGGATTCGTATACAAAGGGTCATCCGCTCTTACATAGGAACGCAATAGGGTCTCATCTGCTCCAATAGGCGGGAATATTCGATCCAACTAATAAATATAATATTTCATCCAAACAATCTTCAACAATATTTTTATTAACTATATATATCATACTAGTTAACCAAAAAGGTGAGATCAACTCACCGAAATTTCCTGTTGTCGTTGAGGCGTTCGGTTTGGAACTAAAACCGAATGACGTCTGATTTTAGCCCAAATTTCAACAGTCTCCGAATTTGTCCATACCAGTTCCATCGCGAAGCTTAATTCATCACAAGCATAAGGTAAAAAACTATGCCTCTATTGGACCTCGTATAAGAGAGTCACAACGTTTATAAGTTTTTGATTCTAATAATATAATTTAATTACTAATTACTTTCTTTATTAGAACTAATTACCCTCATCACACAATCTGGGCCGTAACTTTCCTATCTTCCATTGTGATACCAAGCTCCAAAAATCGAACCCATCACGTTGCCTTTCTTATAGTTCAAAGCGCGAACAAAGTCGCAATTTCAACTGCCGCGCCACCAAGCCTGTGAATCATCGGACCACGCCACACTCATGCCATCGAACACCCTCCCTTCGGCGATTCCATCGACACCAATGCCGCCTTCCCTAACCGCCCAAAGCTCATCCACCAACCTAAAAACTGCATGACCTTTATCCCAAACCACCGTTACCACTGACACCCATCCACTACCGCACCTTCACCTGAGATAGTGCCGCCCTACAGCTCTCCAACAACGCAGCCCTCCCTGCCTAAAACTCACCCTAGCGCTGCCACGAATTTGAAGATGCTGGCCAACTTTGAATGCCAATCCACGGCGGCCCACGGTGAAGTAGAGTAACTCTACCGCACATTAGCCTCATCACCTCGACGCCATCATTTTCTTAGTTGAGCCCAACACCAAATTCGCACTGTTGTGGCTCGGATGAATATGGACCTTAGGATTTTAGTGAGGAAATAATTTGAAATTTAGGATATCTCAGGGTGAAGATGCAAATTTGTAGAGGAAGAAGAGTACGGTAAACGTAGGTGGTATGGTTGATGGGAAATGGCATGGCTTGTATGGTCAAGTCAATATATATTATTAAATTCAAAATATCTAGCTATATAATTTCGGACCCAAATCGAGACGTACCACCTAGCGTTCTATATGTTATACCGTTATTCTGAATGCAATGGAACTAGTTTCGAGCCCTAATTCGATCATATGTAGAAGATAGCTTTTTCAATCCAATTATTATATTAATTTTCCAATATTAATTTCAACGCATTTCGATCTTGCACGGCCAAACGGTACTTCTAATTGCCATGAAATTTGAGGGCGTATTATAATTCATTATTATGGACCCAATGACACTGGTTTCGTCGAAATCCGAGATAGTGCCCTCGAAGACTATTTTTGTATGTTAATTAAAACGAGTTAATTTCAAAATTAGTTAAATCGCTTTTAAATCAAATTTAAAAGTTTTATTATATTCATTCTTATTAATAGAAATTAAGTAAGCTTTTAAATTATTTTTATCCAACTTAAACCCAAGATTCAATTATTTACACGATTTTCAATTATTAAATTCTACAATTAAATAAATCGCTATATTCGAAATTCGAGTTATTTAATATTTAAAATTAAATTTTCAATATTTAAAATTTATTAAATATTTCAAACTCAAATATCTAAAATTCTGGGTCGTTACATTCTTCCCCCCTAAAAGAATTTCGTCCTCGAAATTTTCAAGTGTGGGAAAAATGCCCAAACCCATTACTTCTCTAAAACCAATTGGTTGAATTAACTTACCAAATCCTTTTAAGTCTTTAACATTCCAAAATCAATTTGTTGAAACCTTGTTATTACTTTTACCAAGTTTCCGAATTCATTCATAGATTCCAACTAATATTATCACATTCAATTATTTCAGGTTATAACTCAAACCAAATTTTTAGTTATCAAAAATTTCTTCAAAATTTCTAACTCTTTAAATTTTCGGAAAATTTCACCAGCGTTTCCTTTGCGCGACTAGATCAGAACAACCACCAATCGCCACTCAGGGCCCAGACCAGCAGAAGAAAACAAAAGCCAAGTGGCTCAATCATAAAATCATAAAATTCAAATAACAATTTAAACATGTACCTTTTTTGGGCAACCCAATTTTACTTATGAAGCCAAACGCATCAAGTTAGCTCTTGCTTTTATATACCTGCATCTTATTTACCAATGACCAATCATATAGTTCATAATTATTTTATTTTATATTTTCCAATTTTCAACATTTGTTTTACTTAAGCCCGTACGATGTACATATATCATCCGTACGCAATGTAACGACCCGATATTTTCAACCATTCGCATCCATTATAAGTGTATAGGTAGACACTCATGCCGGAGTTGAATTGCTCAAAATACCGCGTTGTAATTAAAATTTGGCAAATCTCAGAATATACAGTAAATAAATATAATCACAGATCACAGACACAGAGTAAAATAATGCAGCGGAAGTAAAAGAAATAGTAGTTCATGAAGCTACTATGAAAATATATCAGAGTTACATAAGATACAACATAAGAAATAAAGTACAGCAGAAGTCTCAATACAATAACCAAGTACAGGCTGAATAGAACAACGGAACCGAAGTTGATAGAACAAGACTAGCAAATAATCTCCAGCGATTCAAATCTCCAGAAGGTGGAAATCCAAATCTGTGAATACTCAGGCTGACCCGAGCGTAAAGCAAAACACAAAACACTCGAGTCAGGACAATATATACGTATATAATGTAAACCAACTCAAGTGAACTGTAATAAAGGTACAAGTAACTTAGAAGATGCTTGGGACCGCCCATCCTCTAAGGATCCGTTAAAATATCTACTATGTAGTAATATTCGCTATTATAATAGTGTCTAAATAAGTAAAGTATAATCATATCGGAAAATAGCGTTAAGGGGATGGAGAACCTTAACGCGGTCGGATCTTAAAATCATAATCGTAGTAAAGCTCGATATGGTAGGTGACACGGCACAACTAGGCAATGCCAGGGTAGATATACCAATTACGCACACGGACTGATGGATACGCATAGCAGCCACTACCGTTCCACCTCGAACAACATTCCCAAATCGGAGGATGGCCATCTAGTCAAATCACAAGTAAGAGTATAATATCGAAGAAATGTGTCCGAGAAGAGGTGCTACCTCACTGGTCCGAGATCGCTCCTATTTTAGCCACCTTATGCCAACTCACGGGAGTTGGGTCCACATAACATACCTTAAGAACGTCGCCACCATCCTACTTCATTCTGGAATCTCCACCGCGTACACGGTTGTCAAAGTGGTTTTCGGTATCGACAGAGAGTATGTCCATATCCGATCCCGGTCTCTTTGCCAACCAATCGTTATTATAACCCGTGGTTATAACTTTTAAAATAGTTTATGTTTCAAATCAAAATACATCCTTTAAACCATTTCAAAATCATATCATTTATTTCAAACTAATACATACTTTCAAACCCAAAACATATCTATTCAAAACCAATTCAAAAATATATCATTTCCATTTCAAAACCAATTCAATAATATATCATTTCAATAAAATCCAAATTTCAAAATCATTGAATATTTCCTTTAATTTATTAAACTTGAAATCTTCCTTTAAATTATCATAGCATTTTGGTAATGTAACCTTAAGGAATCATAGCATTTTTGGAATGTAATACTTCCCAATTTAACATTTTATATAATCAAAGTATTTATATACTTACAAATTTTTAACATGGTCATTTTATCATAGCCTTATAGTTAAATAAACTTTGTTACTGTAATATCCAATTTAATGCTAAAATTCTTATGTTAAGTTAAGAGTACCTTATTAACTTACATTATCATTACAATAAAGAAACTTTATTATTTTAGTCATTAAAATATGTCATTTACATTAATTAAAACTTACATATTAAATGTACTTTTTAACTTACATTCCTATTACAGTAAAGAGCATTTATCATTTAATCAATATTACACTAATTAAACTTACATTATCGAATGTACGTTTTAATTTACGTTTTATTACAAAAGGGGCATTTATTATTTTAAATCAATATTACACAAATTAAGACTTACATGTTTCTTTCATTAATTAAGACTTTACATGTTTCTTTCAGTAGGTAAAACTTTACATATTTCTTTCATTAATTAGAACTTTACACGTTTCTTTCATAAATTAAACTTTACATATTTCTTTCATTAATTAGAACTTTACACGTTTCTTTCACAATAAATTTCTTATAATTAAATCCAATTTTCAACAATTTACTTAATAAGTTTAAGTGTAAAAGTTCCAATTCTTCACATTTCAACAAATAGACTTAACACTTCAAATTTAAATTACCATTTCACAATTTAACAAAATTTCCAATTTTATTTAATTAACTTAAACCTTTAATTAAAACCAAATTTCACATTTCCTAGTCAAGTTATATTTTAAAAGATCACTTTTAAACATTCATTTATTTAACCACTTAAATTCATAGAAAAATCAATAATACTTAATAATCACTTAAATTCAAATTTAATCAAATTATCATATTTACCATTTCCAAATAAAATTTAATATCCATTTTATTTATATAACTTAAATATCATTTTTAACCAAAATTCCAAATTTCCAACTTAAGTTATATTTCAAAAATCCAGTTAAACCATTCATTAATTACATTTTTAACACATAGAAAAATCATAATTTCTTTAATTCAAAATATTTCAAAATCTGTTTAAATCAAATTTCATAAATTTATATTTTTAAAATACTTAAAAATATTCAAAACACTTTATAAAATAACCACGGGCCTGTATATAATTTTCTAACCTAGGTCAAGTGATACGGATATGTATCATTTCAATCCGCAGTTAAAAAAAGAAAAATCCGGGTTCTATCATTTCAAACCCGCAATCCCAAGTTAAAATAATTTAAATAAAAATCATTCAGGCCTATCATTTCAGCCCATAACGATTTTTCCCTATTCTAAAGTCCGTTCGGGTATGTATCATTTCAACCCATAGTGATTCTAATCTACATGGAACTTGCAATGGTGATAACAGATATAAATAACAGAATAACATTAAATAATAGTAACATATGATATAATAAGTGTAATAACAGGTGTGAACATCATATGATAATAATATAAACATATATAACATGATGATATACATTACAGATTCAAATGGTGTCGGTTTATCAGTTATATAGGTACATATTGTCTGGTGAGCATAACTCACCTGTTTGTGCTGGAGATATCAAAACCAATGACACAATGGAACAAAAGCATGATGACAAGACTACGGACTTGAGTGGAGAGCAAGATCCAAAGCTACAACTCTTGTATTACAACCCAAAACATACATCAAAACAAACACAATTTCAACGCACTTGAAATGGAATAACTTTTAAACGAAAAGAGATTTGAATGTCAAATCTTTTGCCTTGCTTTCTCTATCCTTTTGCATGGCCTAGGGAATGTTTTGGTTCAGGTTTGGACATGGTTTGGGTCTGGTTTGGACCAAGGGATGCACGGCTACAAGCTAGAGATGATGGGGAAGTTACAACATAGGCATGTGAAGAGTTTTATGCAATATGGTGGAGTTTTGGTTCATCTTTGGCTCGGTCTACAAGGTCCTAGGCTTGGCCATGACTTGCTACAGGTCTGGACAGAGGAGATGGTGATGTGTAGTGGTGATAGCAAGGTGGTGGTGGCGGGTAGAGGTGGTGTCCAAGGTGGTGGGCGAAGGTATGTTGCAACTAGTGGTGGCTATGCATTGTTTTAAGGGATTTGTGCAAGGTTTTGTGTGGTTTTTAGTCAAAAGGAGTGCATGGCCTGTCATGGTCAGAAGAGGAGGGAGTTTGGTCGTGGATGGTGTGGGGAAGGAAGTGGTGGTGGTCGATGGAGGAGATGGTGGAGGTGTTAGGCCAAGCAAAGCAAGAGAAACATGGCAAAAATCATTGAAAATGAAGAGAAAAGAAGAAAAAGAAGGAGAGGCCATTACCTATTTTTGGATGAAGCCATGAGAAATGAGGAGCTGATTTGTTTTCACGTGAAAAGATGAGAAACAAAAAGTGGCGGCTACACTAGGGTTTTAGATGGCTAGGGCAAAATTTGAGGAGTTAAAGAAAATGAAGGGTTTGGACAAAAAAGGGCTTAAGTTTCAAAGTGTTTTACAACCTTTCATATTTCTTTTCTTTTTAATCTTTATATAAATAAAAATATTCATAAAAATAATTTACAAACCGAAATCAATTATAAATATGAGAAAACAAATAATAAATTTTGGAAAAATATAAAAAGAATGAAGAAAATTACTTAAAAATACCAAACAGTGTTCAAAAATTATAAATAAATCACTGTCAGTCTTGAAAAACTATACACTTCATTATAAAAATATTATGAAGTGAAAATTTGAATTAAAATAATTTATTTATCATTTTCAAAATAAAATAGATAATTAAATTGGAGAAAATAGAAAAGGATTAAAGAAAAATGTTTAAAATTTACAAACAGGGCATGGAAATTTGCAAGAAAAATACTACTAACTCTGGAAAAATTCCTACCTTACTTTAAAAATATTTAAAAGCCAAAATATATTTTATATAACATAAATGTACAAATTAGAATAAAATATATCAAATAAAAATGTAATTTATATAATTTTAAAATAAAGAATATTGCTGAATAACCCAATATACACACAATATTGAAAATAGTATAACTTTTACAATTTAAATCCGTTTGCAACGAAACGAAAAGCAGTATTCAAGTTATTAAATCTATTTTTATAATAAAAGATAAAATTCATAAATTTCAAACTTTTAAATTTTCAAGTTAAAAGTCGAAGTTTGACTATTTGACCAAAATTCACATTTTCTGGAAATATTAAATTTAGTCATATTTGGAATTCAAATCCACATACAAAAATCAAAGTTTTTTTTTTATATTTACAATAACAACATTTATTCTTTTCATAAATAAAGCTCTTAAATTTGGAAAAATCAAATTAAAATTAATTGTAAAATACAGGGTTGTTACACGCAATATCAAATCTGATCGCTTGCTCGATCATACAATTTCACTTCCGAACTAGTATCGTTCATATAACCACTCTAGTGCAGACTCAGATCCGGTTCCTTGATTAGAAACCGTCATTCCCCTTACTTAGCCATATACTATGATAGAGAATTCTGGAATCAATCAAACATCCATATCCAGTGTTCGCTGTCGAGAATCGAGTGAAAAATTCTAACTTGGATCGATGTAATCTCGAAATCATGTACTCGAATTTGGATCAAACCGTTATGCGAATAAAATAATATACGTAGTTACGTACAACCCACGTATTTATTTCAATTGATTCTTAGCTACACCAAATTATTTTATTCACATTCATTTCATTTACATTCAATTATTCACATTGCTTTATTCACATTCATTATTTACTTAGAATATTTCTTTCAATACTAATGTCACTTAAGAATTTTTTTCCTTCAAATTCTATGTTTAACCATATTTCACTCTATACTGAATTCATTGATGAGTTATTTCATAAAAATTTACTCAAGTTTATAAACATTTCATTCAACTGTTCTCATGTTTATTACCACTTCACAACTTAAGTCATATTCGTTTTAAAAAAAATTCAATTTTATTTAACTCAATTCCATTGTTGAATTTCAATATTTCAACCATATTCCAAAACCATATTCAACTCACTAATTTATTTAATTAGCTCATTTCATCAATTTATTTCAAAAATTATTGCATTTAGCCTAACTTAGGTTAAATTCCTTTTCAAAATTCATTTTTTGTTTAACTTATCTTAAGTTAAATTTCATTCCCAAGTCCAGTTCTAAATTTACTTTTCTTAAAATTCATATTCAACTATTTAAAACATTGATTTAACTTACTAACTTTCAAATTTTATAAGTGATCAAACTTATTTTCTCATATTTTCATAAAAACCTAATAGGTTTGCCAACCCTACTGGCCATGCCTCATATCTCTTGTTTTAGTCATTCCCGCTGATGAGGCTACGTCCGACATTCCATCTTACGCACCGCCACCAAATAGATCACGGAATCCCACATGGATTCCAATACCCCAACGAGTCTCGGAATCACACATAGATTCCCGCATCTCAATTAGATCTTGGAATCATACCCGGATTCGCATATCCCAACGGGTCTCGGAATCACACATAGATCCCAACATTCCAATATATCTAGAATCCTCTCCTTAGAATCGTATATGGTTTTCGGAGTGGTTACGGGTTCGAGTTATCTCTTACGATTACACTCCTCCGCTTCCCGGGTGCTCCACAAAACTAAAGGTTGATTTTCGAAATGCTCAATACCGGTTCTTTTGGAAATAGTCAGACAATACATAAGAGCGGGGATCACCCCCTAACCGTTTAAGTGGACGGATCTCCTTATCATTTGTCTTAGAAGAACGAAACGAGCTTATACGTACAGTATAGCACCACCAATGGTAACTGTACTATATAATTCTCGTGTTTCCCCTAGATATTTCCAGAGTTAAAATCCTTCGATGTTAAGTAGGGAATATTTCTGTACCACCAAAATAAAGAAGGATTACATACTTAGGCCAAGATTTGATATTGAACTATCAAATAAACAACATTCAAACAAAGTTTTTATTTCATAGGAAAAAAACCCAACATTGGCTAAGCATATAAGCACTCACTAGCCTCATTTCATAAATCTTCATAAATAAAACCCACTTTGTAAATTACTTGTATATAAACACCTTTATAAAGATATACTCGCAAATCTCTATATTTCAGTACTTAGAAATATCCTTATACTTATCTCAACGGTATAATGTTCGATCGATGGAATTTCTATCGGATTAGAAAACATTCGATAAATTTCAAATTAAAATTTACCTCAAGCGCATGGCGTACTATTGGAGTATGTGGCGAGTATGGGTCGATCCGCAGGGAATTGTGAGAGATTAAAAATCTATTCAATCAAATTAGACCAAAGTGAGATGAAAGTTGTTAACTACAAAAAGAAGCTAAAGCTAGAATTAAAATGTGATTTAAAAACTATTGAACTAGAGAACAATTTAGAGGCAAATCCACTCTCATATTTTTTTAAATCAACAAACAAACAATTTGTGATCTCTAGCTTTGATATTAAGTAAAATATTGTTGTATTTATCATAAGTATGGTTTGTTTATATTATTAATTAACATAACTCAAACCATCAAACTATAATACAACAAATGAACCACTTATAATTGTCATGAAAATGAAGCCAAAGCAAAAGCTATTTTAAGTATGATCTACTTACTATTGTAACTAGTAATATAGATCATCAAATTTCATTTTTACTTTAATTTCACAATCAAAAATGGATTGGCAAATGATGATGCAAATTGTGTTTATGTTTAATAAGAATAGCTCATTTGCATAAACAATATAAGCTATCAAACCCACTTGTATAAACTTGCATCAAAACTCACTTCATGAATCATAAACCAAATGAGATCATAAATCATAAAATGTTGAAATTACATAATATTTGAGAGCTTCATTACCCCTAAATTGAAGGGGTTTAGCTACTCATTTGTGGCATTGAAGCAACACAAGTAACTTTCAACATTAAAAAGAGAAGAAAATAGAGAATAAGCAAAGAAGAGAATGTAATTAAACTACTTACAACAAAAGAAATTAAGCTACACTACTTGCATTAATGTAAAACTATTCTACCAACAAAGAAAAGAAAAGAACATAAATAAAAGCATCAACATAAAACAAAGAAAAGCATGTAGAAAAAGGAGAAGAAAGAGGCCTTGAAGCCATTTTTATTTCACAGAACATTGAGCTTACAATTTGATCTCTTAATTTCCTAAGTAAAATGAAAGAGTAGAAGATCATTTACATGTACATAAGAGGGCTATTTATACATGCATAAAACCCTAATTCTATTTTTAGGGGGCTTCCCAAAATACCACTTAGGAAGTGTGGAGGCCAAGTAATCATTAGCTTCTACTAATCATCATTTAAGTGTACATGAAGCCATTAATTCCATAAGCATGTTCATTAGCCTCTGATTTGTACATTAAGGTAGGTGGGTAGGTGGGGTCCTCCATGATCTTCACTTTGAATTATTTCCCTCTTCTTTCCTTTGTATTCATTTGTGCAAGCATGTATCTTCATATAAGCCTCTTCCATATGCATCCCAATTCCTATAAAAATCATCAAAAATGTCCAAGTAAAAATTCTCAAATTTACACATACACAAAAATGACCATTTTACCCCTGAATGAAGATGAAAATATGATGGTTTGAAAAATAATTGAATTTTGGTTTTAACATGTACAAATGCCCAAATATGATGTTTATTTAAATAAAAAGAGATAAAATATGGATGTAAATATATGCACATTTACGTGCACATCAAATACCCCCACACTTATCTTTTTATTCGTCCTCGAGTAAAGGAAAACTAAGATAAATCTGTTTTCGTATGGAGCACGATTGCATTGAGCGTATGCAACAAGCCGTTAAACCTCTGAGTGTCCCCAGTAGGACGAGTGTTGTCTCGTGAGGGTTTTCAGCGGATACTACCCACAAAATCCAGATGCAAAGTGAAAATATTTACCAAATGCTAGATTTATTTACAATGAGATGAATGCAAGTTCTTGAAAATATTTACAAATGACGAATTTACTCTTAAATCGACATAAAGAAGTTAAATATAAGTCTTGGTCATTATCTTGAAAATTTAAGTCATTTACTCGTCAAAATTTCCAACAAAAATCAAGTCATTATAACAAATAGACAATAGTTTAACTCGTTGTTTCGGTTGACAACAAAGTGTAACTATGAAATAAATCCTTAGTTGATTATCAAAGTTTTTCAAAGTGGTATTCTCGTTTCTTTTCAATAACAAGTTAAATCAAACAAGTTAAAATGGTGCTTGGATTTCAATTGCTTACTCTCTCTTACTTGAAATATTCATTGATATTGACAATATTTACATATGCCTAACTCAGGTAAACTAAGGCCAGATATATTACCCATTCACTGCCTTACGAACTGATGTGAGGGAAATACAGAGCGTGGCGAGTGAACACACAAGTGTGAACACTTATGGACTATAGGCGTTATTAAAAATAATTTTTATATACATACACCTAACTCAGATAAACTGAGGCCGGATATACCCATCATGCACTGCCTTCGGGCTTACGTGAGAAGGGTACAGAGCATGGCGAGTGAACACACGAGTGTGAACACATGACTCTAGGTGTTAAATATATTTATATATACATACAAATGTTTTTTTTAGAAAAAGAGAGTTTTGAAAAATCATCTTAGCACCATTTAACTTAGAAGATAAAAATGTTATATCCTTTACTTTAAATTTACCATTTTTTTAAACAAAGATTTTCAATTAGAACATACTTCATAATTAACACATATGAACCTTCATATATACTAGTTAAACCATTGTTATTTCTAATCAAACTTCATTTTTATTTTTGTTAAGACAAATAAATTTTCAAAAATTTTAATTTATTAACCAAAACTTATACTTATCCCATAGTGTTTCCTCAAAAATAAATCAAAATGCTAAAAAGGAAATGTTTTTGGGATTTTTAAATTCTGAGAATTTTTTTAAGTTAAAAGAAAAATGAAAGTTCAAAAATGCCATGAAACTAAAAAAAATTGAAAATGAGACTCCCCCACACTTAATTTTGACTGTGTCCCCACAGTCAATGCATGATATAATGAGTGTAACGGGGAAAACTATGTACATATTTACAAAAGAGGGTTAACATTCTTACTAGGCGTAGCTTGGCTCATGAAGGATCATGAGCTCCTCCTCTTGGTTATTTGGAAATTCCAAGAAAGGTTTTAGACGATGACCATTGACTTTGAAAACCGATCCATCCCTAGGGTTTTCTATTTCTACGACACTATGTGGAAAAACAGTTCGTACCACAAATGGTCCGATCCATCTCGATTTAAGCTTCCCAGAGAATAAATGAAGTCTTGAGTCATATAAAAGAAATTTTTGGTTAGGCGAAAACGTTTTCCTTAGGATTGACTTGTCATGAAAAACTTTGGTTTTTTCTTTGTAAATTTTATCATTTACATACGCGTCGTTGCTAAGTTCTTCTAGTTCGTTGAGTTGTAGTTTTCGGTTTTTGCTAGCTTTCTCAAGATCAAAGTTTAAGTTCTTAATTGACCACAACGCTTTGTGTTTGTTTTCAAAGGGTAAATGGCAAGCTTTACCGTAAACTAAAAGAAATAGGGACATCCTAAGGTTAGTTTTAAAAGCAGTATGGTAAGCCCAAAGCGCGTCGGTTAATTTCTAAGACCAATCTTTTCGATTTTTATTGACAGTTTTCTCCAAGATTTGTTTTATTTGTCGATTTGAAACTTCAACTTGGCCACAAGTTTGCGGATGATACAGAGTGGATAACTTGTGGGTTATCGAGTACTTTTTTCACTAAAGTTCAAAAGATCGATTGCAAAAATGGGTCCCGTTATCACTGATTATTGTGCGAGGTGTGCCTAACCTCGAAAAGATGTTTTCTTGGAGAAATTTCACAACAATTTTATGGTCGTTGGTTTTGCAAGGAACGGCTTCGACCCATTTTGAAATGTAATCGACAGCGAGAAGGATATACAAGTTTCCAAAAGAATTGGGAAAAGGTCCCATAAAGTATATACCCCATACATCAAAGATTTCGATCGTAAGAATGGGGTTTAGAGGCATCATATCTCGTCGAGAAATTCATCCAAGCATTTGGCATCGATCGCAAGTTTTACAAAATTTAAACGAGTCTTTGAAAAGAGAAGGACAATAGAAACCACACTGAAGCACTTTTTCCGCAGTTTTTCAAGGATCGAAATGTCCACCGCACGCTTGATCATGGCAAAATGAAAGAACACTCCTAATCTCATTATTCGGAATGCAATGTCGGATGATTTGGTCGGGACAATATTTGAACAAGTATGGATCGTCCCAATAGAAATACTTCACTTGGGACATGAATTTGCATTTGTCCTGTTAGGACCACGATGAGGGAGTTTCTTTAGTGACTAAGTAGTTCACTATATCAGCGTACCATGGGTCGATAGAAATTGAAAGGAGTTGTTCATCGGGGAAGTTTTCATTGATTGGCAAAGAAGATGGAGCGTTCAGAAGACGAGACAAGTGATCGGCTATGACGTTATCGGATCCTTTTTTGTCTTTAATTGTAAGGTCAAATTCTTGAAGTAAAAGGATCCAACGAATCAAGCGGGATTTGGCATCCTTTTTAGCGAAGAGATAGCGAAGCGCGGAGTGGTCCGTGTACACAGTAATGTGTAACCCTATCAAGTATTGTCGGAATTTTTCGAGAGCAAAAACAACAGCTAGAAGCTTTTTTTTGGTTGTTGTGTAGTTGAGTTGAGCGTCGTTCATAGTCATACTCGCGTAGTAAATCACGTGAAGGATCTTGTTGATGCGTTTTCCTATGACAGCACCAATGGCAAAGTTCGAAGCATCACACATTATTTCGAAAGGAAGATCCCAATTAGGCGCACAAATGATTGGAGCGGAAATGAGTTCGTTCTTAAGACGTTCAAAAGAATATATACAATCAGAGTTAAAATCGAAAGGAATGTCTTTTCCAAGAAGAGTCGTCAAAGGACGAGCAATTTTGCTAAAGTCTTTCACAAAGCGTCGGTAAAAGCCAACGTGTCCAAGAAATGATCGAATGTCCTTAACAGTTTTGGGAATGGGTAGATTTGCAATGTTTAATTTTTGTTTTTCAAATGAAATAGTGAAGCAATGCAAATTGAAATGATGAATCAATGCACAAAACAAATGAAAACATAAAACAACTTGAAACCAGTGAACCACCAAAATGATTACACACAAATGCAAAGTGCTAACTGTGCTAAATTTTTTTTTTGTTTTTTATGCAAAAAACACACAAAATAAAACACACAAAAATCAAACAAAAATAATTCGGAGAATAGAAAATTAAAATCAAAGAAAATTCCCCGGCAACGGCGCCAAAAACTTGTTCGATCGATGGAATTTCTATCGGATTAGAAAACCATCGATAAATTTCAAATTAAAATTTACCGCAAGCGCACGGTGTACTATTGGAGTACGTGGCTAGTACGGGTCGATCCATAGGGAATTGTGAAAG
Organism: Allium fistulosum; assembly: GCA_030737815.1. Taxonomy (NCBI): domain Eukaryota; kingdom Viridiplantae; phylum Streptophyta; class Magnoliopsida; order Asparagales; family Amaryllidaceae; genus Allium; species Allium fistulosum. The sequence goes on along the minus strand of CM060901.1, from coordinate 1,337,704,104 downwards.
ATTAAAAATCTATTCAATCAAATTAGACCAAAGTGAGATGAAAGTTGTTAACTATAAAAAGAAGCTAAAACTAGAATTAAAATGTGATTTAAAAACTATTGAACTAGAGAACAATTTAGAGGAAAATCCACTCTCATATTTTAGAGGAAAATCCACTTGTATAAACTTGCATCAAAACTCACTTCATGAATCATAAACCAAATGAGATCATAAATCATAAAATGTTGAAATTACATAATATTTGAGAGATTCATTACCCCTAAATTGAAGGGGTTTAGCTACTCATTTGTGGCATTGAAGCAACACAAGTAACTTTCAACATTAAAAAGAGAAGAAAATAGAGAATAAGCAAAGAAGAGAATGTAATTAAACTACTTACAACAAAAGAAATTAAGCTACACTACTTGCATGAATGTAAAACTATTCTACTAACAAAGAAAAGAAAAGAACATAAATAAAAGCATTAACATAAAAACAAAGAAAAGCATGTAGAAAAAGGAGAAGAAAGAGGCTTGGAAGCCATTTTTATTTCATAGAACATTGAGCTTACAATTTGATCTCTTAATTTCCTAAGTAAAATGAAAGAGTAGAAGATCATTTACATGTACATAAGAGGGCTATTTATACATGCATAAAACCCTAATTCTATTTTTAAGGGGCTTCCCAAAATACCCCTTAGGAATTGTGGAGGCCAAGTAATCATTAGCAGCTTCTACTAATCATCATTTAAGTGTACATGAAGCCATCAATTCCATAAGCATGTTCATTAGCCTCTAATTTGTACATTAAGGTAGGTGGGTAGGTGGGGTCCTCCATGATCTTCACTTTGAATTATTTCCCTCTTCTTTCCTTTGTATTCATTTGTGCATGCATGTATCTTCATATAAGCCTCTTCCATATGCATCCAAATTCCTATAAAAATCATCAAAAATGTCCAAGTAAAAATTCTCAAATTTACACATGCACAAAAATGACCATTTTGCCCCTGAATGAAGATGAAAATATGATGGTTTGAAAAATAATTGAATTTTGGTTTTAACATGTACAAATGCCCAAATATGATGTTTATTTAAATAAAAAGAGATAAAATATGGATGTAAATATATGCAAATTTACGTGCGCATCATATAAGTATATTCATAGAATTTAAAAAAGATTTTATTTTTATTTGATTCAAAACCCATTTATAAAACTCCTTATGATTCTCTAAAAACATTTATAAACCATTTTATAAATCTCTGAAAAAACATTTATAAACCTTTTATAAATTCAATCACTTATAAGCTTCTTGTACCTTTCAAAGATCACTAATAAACAATTTATTAATCTATAAACCATTTATAAAACTTTTTTTATAAATCTATAACCTATCTCTAAAATTCGTTTATAAATAACTAACCATTTGTAAAATCTTCCACCTTGCAAATAACCTTTCCTTAAATCTTCAAACCATTTTATAATTCCTTTATAAAATTTAAGTCTTCCAACTCCATTCATGGGTCTCATAAAACATTTATAAATAATTAAAAATCTTTTACTTCAAAACACCATTATATAATAATGGTTATCAATAATAAAAATTATAAATAAATAGGAAATTATTTACTTTAAACATCTAAATAATGATTAATTATTTTAAAATATTGTTAATTAAATAATCTTAAATTAAAATTTATAATTTAGTAACTTAAAAACAATATCAATATACTTAATTAACATAAATAATCCGTAAACAACATGTTTCCGAAACCCAATTTCGGATTTAAAAATCGTTTTTTATCTCAAAAATCAAATTCCGATTTAAACGGCAATTTATAGTATTTTTAAAATACTAATTTAAGGCCAATAGCCACCCAAAATTTAACCGATATCTATATTGATTTTCTTATCACTACTGGGTTTTATTTTCAAACATATAATGACGTTATAAATCACAGTGTCCACAATCATATTTATTATTCAATAAACCATATAAAAGAAATATCACTGAACAATTCAATAATAGCGAGGAATCCCGTTGGATCCCTCCAACCTATTTCTCCCTGCATTACATATGTTATAAAATCATAAAATATAAATCAACCATTTTGAGGCGGGATTCGTATACAAAGAGTCATCCGCTCTTACACGGGAACGCAATAGGGTCTCAGCCGCTCCAATAGACGGGAATATTCAATCCAACTAATAAATATTATAATTCATCCAAACAATCATTCAACCATTTTTTTATCAACTATATATATCATACTAGTTATCCAAAAAGGTGAGATTAACTCACCAAAATATTCTGTTGTTGCCGAGGCAATTCAGTTTCGAACTAAAACTGAACGACGTCCAATTTTAGCCCAAATTTCAAAAGTCTTCGAATTCGTCTAAACCAGTTCCATCGTGAAGCTTACGTCATCATGTGCGCAAGGTAAAAATCCGCACCTCGATTGGACCTCATATGAGAGAGTTACAGCGTTTATAAGTTTTTGTTTCTAATAATATAATTTAATTACTAATTACTTTCTTTATTCAAACTAATTACCCTCATCACACGATCTGGGCCGTAAATTTCCTATCTTCCATCTTGGTACCAAGCTCCAAAAATCGAACCCATCACGCGGCCTTTCTTCCACTTCAAAGCGCGAACCAAAGTTACGATTTCAACTGCCGCGCTACCACGCCCGTGCATCGCCAGACCACGCCACACTCATGCCATCGAACACCCTCCCTCTGATGACTCCATCGACACTAGCGTCGCCTGCACCGACCGCCCAAAGCTCGACCACCAACCCTAAAAACTGCATGAACTTGATCCCAAACCACCGCCGTCACTGACACTCATCCACTGCCGCGCCTTCACCTGAGGTAGCGCCGCCGTCCAGCTATCGAAAAACGCCACCCTCCTTGCCTGAAACTCACCCTAATGCTACCATGACTTTGAAGATGCTGGCCTACTTCGAACGCCAATCCACGGTGGCCCACGGCGAGGTAGGGTAATCCTACCACACGTTAGCCTCATCACCTCGACGTCATCATTTTCTTAGTTGAGGCCATCACCTAATTCGCACTGTAGTGGCTCGAAGAAATATGGACCTTAGGATTTTGGTGAGGAAATAATTTGAAATTTAGCATATCTCAGGCTGAAGGCACTAATATATAAAGGAGGAAGGGTACAGCGAACGTGGGTGGTATGGTTGATGGAAAATGTCATGGCTTGTATGGTCAAGTCAATATATACTATTAAATTCAAAATATCTAGCTAAATGACTTCAGACACCAATCGAGACATGTCGCTTGGCGTTCTATATGTTATACCACTATTCTGAATGCAATGGAACTAGTTTTGAGCCCAAATTCTATCGTATGCAGAAGATAGCTTTCTGAATCCAATTATTATATTAATTTTTCAATATTAATTTCAATGCGTTTCGATCTCGCACGGCCAAACGGTAAATCTAATTTCCATGAAATTTGACGACATATTATAATTCACTATTATGGACCCATGATATTCGTTTCATCGAAATCCGAGACAGTGCCCCGGAAGGCTATTTTTGTATGTGAATTAAAACGATTTAATTTCAATATTAGTTAAATCACTTTTAAACCAAATTTAAAAGTTTTATTATTTTCATTATTATTATTAGAAATTAAGTAAGCTTTAAATTATTTTTATCCAACTTAAAACCCAAGATTTAATTGTTTAAATGATTTTCAATTATTAAATTCAACAATTAAATAAATCGCTATGTTCGAAATTCGAGTTATTTAATCTACAAAATGAAATTTTCAATATTTAAAATCTATTAATTATTTCAAACCAAAATAACTAAAATTCTAGGTCGGTACATCTACCTTCTTCTTTCAGCCTAATAGATCGGTCTTTCCGGTACTTGAATGTTCCGCATGTAATACAGTGGACGTATTAGTGTTGATTTTTTAGGGTCGATAATCTGTTTCATTACAATATATATTTATAATATTTGAATAAATAAGAAGTTTAAATACGTACATATATTTGGAAAACATACAATACATATCGGATGAGCTAACATGTCCATTGTACTGTAAATCCCAACATCTATATACATGCATGTTATAACATGCATAGGTTGTCATGTTAGACATGCTTACTTATACATATATGTATTTGGTACATATGTGTACATTTATATATGTATAAAATAAAATATAATAGAACTCTATGTAATTTATAAATATAAATAAAATAAGAGATTTTATTTAAATTTTTAGAAATGTTCTAAATGAATTAGACTTCATAGGCACAATAAAGATCCAATAGGGTAAAAATTTGAAATTCACCGATAACTCTACTGTAGACTGGCCTAGTTACAACAATGGTATCCAAGCCCAATAACCTTTTTGATCAAAATTAGTTATGTTAGTGTTAACTATTAAGTTCACAGCTGAAAGGTTATCTCTAATAGAGAAGACCCAAATTTGAATTGGGCCTTAGGCAAATTTACAAATTGTGTTGAAAATTGAAACAAAAAGATTTTTAGATTTAAAAATTACATTTAAAATATAATATACACATAAATGTTATAATATAATGAAAATTTTCAAAATTCTTAAAATTAATATATATTAATTTCGAAATTTATAGAATTTATTAATATGATTAATAAAATATATTACTTAAATAAGTTAATTAATTAATAAATATATACATGTATTATATTATGATAGATGTTATGTTGTTTTAAAATGTTAAAATAAGATAAGTTGTAACGATCCGCTATTTTGGACCATTCAAATCGACAATAAATCCACACATGTCGGACTTGAATAATTCAAAACAATAGATTGTTAATTTAAATTTGGCAAAACTCAGAATATACAGTAAATAAATCAATCACAGAATCACAGACAAAGAGTAATACAATAATACGCAGCGGAATAGATAAAATAGTAGTTCATGAAGCTACTATATAAACATCAGAGTTAAAAATAAAATACAATAGAATATCTCAAATACAATGAAGTCTTCAGTACGAATAGATGACTTCTCTGAACAAATCAACTAGAAGAGCTGAAAGCTGAGGCGATAATTGGATCTCCAAAGGAAGCTCCAAACTCCAAGGGTGAGTCTCAGATGCTGTATCACTCAGTCTGACCCGAGCGTAAAGCAAAACACAAAACACTCGAGTCAGGATTAACATTCTTATACTAATAAATTCAACTCAAGTGAAATATCAACTGAAATACAAGTAACTTAAAGGATGTTTGGGATAACCATCCTCTAAGGATCTTCAGAACTATCTACAAGGTGGAAATATACATTATAACACCGTGGTCATTTAAATTTAATTTATACTTCAAAACCCAAATATCATTTCATTTCAAATATAACTATTTTCCAAGATAGTATATATATTAATTAATTTATAAAGTAAAGCATTTAATTTCCTCAAGTCTCACCAATCGATTCAAATCAACTCAAATTCCAAATTCAATCTAAATTTCAAAGCTTAATTCATCAATTCAATTCAAATTTGAATAGACCATTTAAATTTTCAATATATTTCTAAAACTTTAATATTCAACATTTTCAAAGTTAAATTTAACAGTTTCATATAGCTCTTGATTTAACTTCATTATTGTTTAATCAGGGAATATTCACTTAATAAATTCAGTATCATTTAACTAGCCTTAAATTACATTTTACTAAATATTTCCTTAAATTTATTTAAACAAGAAATATTCATTAAATTATTTAAACCAAACCCGAGTTATAAATCATATCCTAAATCTCAGTTTCAATAAGTTTCAAATCGGTTTAATTAAATAAACTTCTTTAATGAATACAATTTCAACTAAATTCAAATTATCTTTCTAATCTTAACTTATTCAAATTATTACAAAAATCTATTTTGAAATATAAATTTTATACTTAACATATTATATGTATTAAATCCATCTTAATTAAATTAAATATCATTATTAAATCTATATATGTCATTACCATTTATATATAAAATTTTTAGGAATCAACATTTGCTAAACCATATATTTCTTTCCAAGACCATAGAATTCAATTTCAAAATATTTGTATATATGGACCAACGGTGTTTGTATATATATTTATCATATGGTTAAGTGATACGGATATTTATCATTTCAATCCGAAATTTAAATATATACGGGTAGGTATCATTTCGACCCGTAATCCCAATTTCAATTCAATTTGAAAATCGCTTGGGTTTATCATTTCAACCCATAACGATTTTCTCCTATTCTAAAGTCCGTTCGGGTATGTATCATTTCAACCCATAGTGAATTCTATACTAACAGGGAACTTGCAGAGTGATAACAGATAATATAAAATACAACAACAGGCATATATCATAAATAACAATAAAATATAAACAACAGGATATGGTGTCATATCCCACAGGTGAACAGTTACTGTCACATCCCGAAATTTTCGACTTTCGAAAATTCGACATCGATACTCACTTTATCGACTGCCGAGAAATCGAACGCCGGAAACTCCAATAGTGAGGGTTTTGAAACAAAAAGTAGAAGAAAAGATAGAAGAGAAAGAAAGAAGAAGAGAAGAACAACAGAACAACTTTCAGAATAGAAAACAATATCAGAATCTTACACATCGCAGCGGAACAATATATAATAGATAAATGAATAATCTTTAAAACAAAGAACTATATCATTTTATACATACATCAATCATCAGAGTCAATATACAACTCAATACAACAATGGACAGTTTTATAACTTGTCCTCATACAGAATACACAGCGGAATAAATACTATCAGATACAAATACTACGTCTCGTCCTCCAGCTTATCTCCAAAACTCCAGAATATCCAGAATATCCTGATAACATAACTCTAGGTTGCCCGTGTGGAAATTTGTGGGCACCCAGAGTTTAGAAGGGAAACAATAAACTCCGAGTCAGTCATGGTGACTGGTGTGAGATCGTAAAACAGTTATTCTTTATAACAACAAAATAATTTTTAAGTCAATTCGAAATGCTTTTGGAAAATGAAACTACCATAAGACCTCCCACCACACACACAATGCAAACGCAGAATTGGAGGAGATTTCTTCTTATGATAGTCAAAGATGCTTACTACGCCAAATCAAATCATTTTTGATATTATTATTAGTGCATAGTGTAGAAAACATTTCGAAAGTATAATATTAATCTTAGCCAGCATAGGCATTCCGCACTTATGCCTACTATAGCTACCATCCAAACAGTGGTGACCACCATAAGTGAATGATAGGTTCTACAACTAAAACCGTACAAGTCACGTATTGTTTCTTTGGATTTCCAACAAATGGTCAGGCTAAGGAACTTCCTTTTCCACGATGGGTACGTCCCTGGAATAGACGACCCGAGAAATAACCTAACATTACGGTTAGATCTCTGCCAACACAAGGCCGGGTTACCTCTGCAAAAATAGGTAACTACTGACACGCGTATGCCATCCCCCGATCGTAACCGATCTTCCCGAGGATCCCCGATTTCCAACAAACCACATAGATAATAATGCAGCAACCACATAGGTTAAGTATCTGGGCTCCATACCATGATACCACCTCTATCCAGAAGGAATGACATACACTAAGGGGCGCTACTCCCTAGAACCTTGCCGCATTCTTCCTGTTTCGACCATTTCCGGGGTGTGAGGCTCGACGAAGTCTCGTCCACAAAGCTACGCTTTCTCAAAAAGCCCTGCTTCGGGTCAAACAAAATGATCAACCTATGATCACAAAGATATAAGATCAAACAAATGATCATATCACAAATGATCAAACACTGACCATTTCACAGCAACACTCAGTATGCCACGTTACCAAATTGGGATATATCGCTGATAAATTTCAACTACATAACCTCTGAGCTCGTACGTCTCAGAGAAGGGTGTTAAGCTAAGAGAATAAATTCTCCGCCACCAAAAGAAATGTATTTGAAAGAAATCAGCTTTATATCTCAAATTGTAACGTCAGACACACAATCCATACAAGTCTGTTCCGGGATCGAACAGAACCGAAGGCACTTCTCACGAAGCCCTTGCATATCCGGATAATTTTTAATCACGTCAGGACTTCCCGTCACTAAGGGTGATAAAACCTCTAAATCGAAGATCAGTCGATGTAGAGTAACTCGACGGTAATCCTTCCGTTTTCAAAAATATCCGGTCTTCAACACCGGTCTTCGAATGCAATTCATAACGACGTATCACATATTCGGAATGGGTTATACGACCCCATGGTCCTTTCCCGGCTAACCCGAATAGTGAGCGATTATTCAAAAATAAGTGTGGCATTCAAATTCATCCAATTCACAACAAATACCTATCTAAAGGTAATTATTGATAGTTGGTTATTTAACTATCAATAAAGATGCGCAACATCATCAGATTCCAAATAATTTTTCAAATTATTTCATCTTCCAAAATATCTTTACTAGATATAAAATTTCCACACTTAACCGTTTGAAAACAATTTCAAATCAATTTCCACATTTCATTTTATCTTTGAAGATAAAATCTCTAAACAGTTCATTTCATATTGGAAAAGCAATTCCATACTTATTTAATAATAAGTATTTCACAAATCATTTATTTTCAACATTTGAAAATATTCGATATACTTAAATCAATATTAAGTATATATTCATTCTTTAAGGAAATCCTTCTTTAAACACATTTATTTGAGTCAAAACGAATGTTACGTAAAACATCGTTACGACGACTCTAATTCACTAGTATAGGGATTCGGAAATTAAGATAGATATATAAATCCCAATACTAGATAAAAACATTTCCTTTCGGAAATCATTTACTATAACAACAGTGTTATAGTCCACCATTTCCTTATATTTCTCGAAAACGTCTATTTCAACAATAAATGTTGAAATCTATGCTTTCAATTCATAACACATTTTAAAACACCTTTAAAATGTTTAACTTCATTTTTAAAATATTACTTCTTCAAAGATGAATCCATTTTACTTAACAATATATTCACTGTCCAAAATCGTGAATAAAATTTACTTAACCCCATTTCAATCATTTCTACACATTTTTATTTCAATAAAAATTCGCTATTCAAAATCGTGAATATATCTTCTCAACTAATCTTCTATATTAAATTTATCACATTCAATCTATTTCGAATTTATAAGCACGTTTATAAATTCTATTTCTCTTTTTAATAACAACTTCGACTTATAAACCTTCTTTTATCAACTTCTATATTTAACTTATCAAAATAAGTGACTTTGGGTTTATAAACAACTTTTATAAATTTTAATTCTATTTATAAAAGCTTCAATACCAAATCAATTTCAATATTGATTTCTAATTTTACTTTCAACGTTTGAATAAAATTTCCATATTGATTTCTCAAAAATTCATTTCTAAATATTAAATCAATTACAGATTGATTTTTAATTTTATTTATCACTACTAAAATAAATTCCTTATTTTTCTCAAATTATTCAATATTCTGTTTTAAAATGGATTTTTCAAATTGAAATCATTTTACATTGATTTCACCACTTATTTAAATTTACCGATTAAATTTCAAACTGAATTTCCAACTTATCTTCTTTTAAATAAATTCCTTTTTAAGAAAATAAATTTCAATCGTTTCTTTAAATCTATTTAAAAATCCAAATTTAAATTAATTTCTTCAATTTAAAATCACTGTTTTTACGAAATCCATTTATTTAACATTTTCACTTTATTCTGGAATTTATTAAATACGATTATAAAAATTTACTTTTTATACTTTAAAATTTCTTTCTTCGAAATTTATTCAATTTCTAAAATTGATTCACTTAGAAATTTCTACTTGAATTTCAAAAATTCAATTTCGTTTATCTTTGGAATCCAATGATGTCAAAACATCCATTCAGCTAAATTTTAGCTTTCAAACAATTTCCAGATATCAATATGATTAATAGCATCACTATAATCATTTACAGATTCATATCACAATAGAAATAAATTCAATCAATGTGAGGGGTCCAGTTGGATCCCTCCAACCTGTTTCCCTGCATCCAAAGATGTTAGCACAATACCAATTCCGCTCCAGTACGGAATTATCGCGGTATATAGGTTTTTATAAATCCGCTTACTAACGGCGCAATAGGGTCTCATCCGCTATACGAGGCGGGAAATCATCAATCCAATATATACATATGCCAATATGTATATATTGCTATATATATAGATATATCCTATCATATCTAATATCACATCAACATAGCAATTATATCATCAATCAATAACTGCAATCCAAATTTAAATCTGAGTGAGAAGATCTCACCTTTAATTTGCAATCCATTTTCCATTTTGACCATTTCTTCATTGTATTAAACCTTGTATAAATATTTACACAATTCATAAATATTCGAATCAACCGAATAGATTAAACTTCATTTGATAATTTAAATTAACCAATGATCGATTTTAAATCATAAATTTCATCTCAACTAAAATTTTATTCTTTGTCTTAAACAAATACTTTTGAATTTAAACTAATTTCCTTTTAATAAGTTGATTCAAATAAAAATTTAGATTTAAAACCAAATTTCCTCTACTAAATTATTTTATCTAATAATTCATCCTAGACTACTTATTTCCCTTTAAGTAAATTCTTTTTAAGTGACAAAAAACAAAAACAAAAAATTAAATAAGTTTATTAGCCAGATAAATTTCCTTAGTAAATCAAAATACATGCTTATAATATTTTCTTTTAACAATTTTACTTAACAAAATTATCTCTAAAATAAACTAGCAATTTATCTTTTCTAACTACTTTCTTTCTAACAAAATATTTTCTTTGAAAATAACCTATATAAATTTATAAATCAAATTTTTTTATCTCAACTTTATCTATAGCTTACTGTAAGATGTTTATACATAATTTTTTTCCTTTAAAGCAAATACTGTAATATGCCAGTAACCCAAACCACTTTTTTTTAAAATAGTATATAACTGATTAATATTATTATTCTAACAATTCCATTTAGCTTTTTTAACAACCTAGTATCATCAGTTAATTAATTAACAACTTTTAAATTAATAATTTAGCTAGTCAAACTTTCATCTCAAAAAAAATATAACCGGAGTTAAGTACTGAGAAAAGAAAACAATTCGAATACCTCAGCAAAACTCTGGCGATGAACCACCTCCATCACAATGGTCTCGATCAAACCCAAATGCACGTGCGAACGCAACCCTAACTATCGCCACCTCCACGCGACATCGTCGCCAGAAAACGATGCGAACCCCCAAACCATCGCGTTCGAACATCGCGAACCACCTATTGAAAATCATCGCGACATTATCCCCAACCTTAACTCGAAGCTCGACCGCCATTCGAACGAGAAAACGCAGGCTCGAGCCTTAATCGCCTTCGCGACACCACCACCGCGAAGCCCTAAGTCGCCGATGCCGTCGAACCTCACTCGAGCCGCCGCTTTGTTCCCCTCAGCGAAATCGAACCCCCATCCCTTCCATTCGCGTAGAGATGAGGCAGAGGATGTTCGAAAGAATGAAGGGGAAGGATTGGGAAAACCGGCCATTTTTATTTTCCTTTGAAATTGATCTGATTCGTGGAATTTAAATGAAGAGGTAAAGGGTTTTGATTTTAATTTGTTGTCACCATTTTTTTCCTTGAACGAGATTGAAAAGAGAAGACGGATTTTAAATTAACAGAGAGGAGGGATGAGATTTTTAAATTTGATCGAAGTATGGTCTGCACGATCACTTCGTGATTGAAGGCGTGAGATAAGGGAGAGTGTCGCCTTCCTTCTGATGTCGGCAACAAATTTAAATATTAAAATTTAAATTGAATTTGATTTGATTTCAACGCGTTTGCTCGTCGTACGGTCCCGTATTAAATCTGAAAAACACGAAAATTGAAATCCGACAATAATTCAATATTACGGACCCAATGGAACTGGTTTCGTCGAATTCCGAGACTGCGCCTCGGACGGCTATTTTTAAATATCGGCTGAACGATAAAATTTTCTAAACTGAACAAATAACTGTAAACTTCAATTCTGAAGCTTCTATTATCTTCAGTGTTATCAATACGAATTGTAAAAACTTTCGAAATATTTTTCTTCGACTTAAAATCGAAGATACAAATTTTTATTCAGCATTCACTAGATTAAATTTTATAACTTAATCACCAATTTCAAACTTAGATCGGGGATTCAAATTAAATCATCGTTCAAATATTTAAAAGTAATTAAATATCCTCAATTTAATTCGTTCAAAATTCTGGGTCGTTACAAACTTCCCCCCTTAAAAGAATTTCGTCCTCGAAATTTCAAGTTAGGAAAAATGGTCCTTAACTCGTCTATCATTTTTCAACATCTAAATAGTTTTATCACTATTCAAACAGATCTTCCTACTAAAGATTTGTTATCACTTCAACTAGTTTTTCAACTTCAATTTTAAGTTTCAAACAACATTGTTTAACTTCTAAATTCAAATTCGAGTTTAAATTCAAATTTTAACTTTCAAATTTTATCAAAAATTTTCTAACGCCCTAAATTTTCGAAAAATTTCGCCAGCGTCTCCTTTGCGCGGCTAATACGGTACGACTACAAAACGTCCCTACGGACTCTCAGATCTCAAAAAGAAAAAGAAAAGGCCAAGCGGCTAGAGAAGAAATCATCAAAAACTCATATCGAAATCCAAATACTTACCTTTTGTCGAGCAATTCAAATTATCTGTGAAATCAAATTCAATTCCCTTTATACCTGTATATCTACTAGCCATTATATCTAGTTACACATTCAAACCATTTTGCAAATTCAATTACAAATTTTCAATATAAACTACTTATATCATTTTTACTTCACTCTTGAAGTTATATATCTATTTTCATTCAACTTTACATTTCAATTTATTTGAATTCAATTTCAATCTAATTTGGATTCAGTTTACTTTTGAATATTGAATTTATCAACTACCTTTTATTCACAACTGTACTATTTTAAATTAGTTCCAATTACTAATTCGTTACAAATTCCAATTTCCAATATTCAGCTTGAATTACAATTGCTAACAAATTAAAAACAGAGTTTAACATTCATCTTTAATTTCATTTACTTGCAATTGTAAATTCCATTCATTCAGAAATTTATTTCTACTTACTTGAATTTATCTGCAAATTCGAATCATCCTTTTATTTAGTTCACAATTCAAGTCTCAATTTATCTAATTCAACTTCATAATATTCATAGATATTTTCATATGGTATTCCAGAATCTTACCAACATTTCAAAATCATTTGAAAACAATTCAAATTATCCTTTGAATTTCCAAAACAAAACCCAAATTTTCCATTTAAAACAATATGGCAGCAATTCCTCCTTTGGAAACCCGAAAATGAACACCGGTGATGTCGCGATCATCATCGGAATTATTTTCCAGCGACCGAAAAGAGTTTAGAGCTTTCATCTTTCAAAATACTTTTCAAAACCTTTGAAATTCACTTTCAAATCAAAAGAAATTTAAACTTTCCAATCCTCAAAATTTTCAAATTCTTTTCAAAACATTTCCAAAAACTTCCCTGGAATTCCATTTCACATTACAAATCACATTTATAATTTATATTCTCAAATTTCATTTGTATATGGATTTATTTCTTAACTTTGGAGTTACGATTTCAATTTCTTATTCAATTTCATTGATAATAGTTTAATATTATCACTTCTAACATCCATGCAACCATATACTATGATAATTCATAGAAAAACATTTCTTTTCTATACAAAAATAGTTTTGGGCAAAATTATTTCATTTACCCCATTTTAAAATCAATACTGTGCCGAATTGTTCTATTCGAGCGTTTAGAAACCCCTTCGATACAGTTTTGCAAGACTGTGCCGACGAAGGTTCATATGCCACTCAATAAACCAATCATCACAATACAAAACAATTTTATATTCAATAACAAATACGTGCTCATATCTATTATTACACTCAACTCATTCTAGAGTACTACTGACTCTATCTCTAATGAGTAACACCCAACAGAGCAGGGTTGTCGCTTAACCATATGCTCTGATACCACTTTGTCACATACCGAAATTTTCGACTTTCGAAAATTCGACATCGATACTCACTTTATCGACTGCCGAGAAATCGAACGCCGGAAACTCCAATAGTGAGGGTTTTGAAACAAAAAGTAGAAGAAAAGATAGAAGAGAAAGAAAGAAGAAGAGAAGAACAACAGAACAACTTTCAGAATAGAAAACAATATCAGAATCTTACACATCGCAGCGGAACAATATATAATAGATAAATGAATAATCTTTAAAACAAAGAACTATATCATTTTATACATACATCAATCATCAGAGTCAATATACAACTCAATACAACAATGGACAGTTTTATAACTTGTCCTCATACAGAATACACAGCGGAATAAATACTATCAGATACAAATACTACGTCTCGTCCTCCAGCTTATCTCCAAAACTCCAGAATATCCAGAATATCCTAATAACATAACTCTAGGCTGCCCGTGTGGAAATTTGTGGGCACCCAGAGTTTAGAAGGGAAACAATAAACTCCGAGTCAGTCATGGTGACTGGTGTGAGATCGTAAAACAGTTATTCTTTATAACAACAAAATAATTTTTAAGTCAATTCGAAATGCTTTTGGAAAATGAAACTACCATAAGACCTCCCACCACACACACAATGCAAACGCAGAATTGGAGGAGATTTCTTCTTATGATAGTCAAAGATGCTTACTACGCCAAATCAAATCATTTTTGATATTATTATTAGTGCATAGTGTAGAAAACATTTCGAAAGTATAATATTAATCTTAGCCAGCATAGGCATTCCGCACTTATGCCTACTATAGCTACCATCCAAACAGTGGTGACCACCATAAGTGAATGATAGGTTCTACAACTAAAACCGTACAAGTCACGTATTGTTTCTTTGGATTTCCAACAAATGGTCAGGCTAAGGAACTTCCTTTTCCACGATGGGTACGTCCCTGGAATAGACGACCCGAGAAATAACCTAACATTACGGTTAGATCTCTGCCAACACAAGGCCGGGTTACCTCTGCAAAAATAGGTAACTACTGACACGCGTATGCCATCCCCCGATCGTAACCGATCTTCCCGAGGATCCCCGATTTCCAACAAACCACATAGATAATAATGCAGCAACCACATAGGTTAAGTATCTGGGCTCCATACCATGATACCACCTCTATCCAGAAGGAATGACATACACTAAGGGGCGCTACTCCCTAGAACCTTGCCGCATTCTTCCTGTTTCGACCATTTCCGGGGTGTGAGGCTCGACGAAGTCTCGTCCACAAAGCTACGCTTTCTCAAAAAGCCCTGCTTCGGGTCAAACAAAATGATCAACCTATGATCACAAAGATATAAGATCAAACAAATGATCATATCACAAATGATCAAACACTGACCATTTCACAGCAACACTCAGTATGCCACGTTACCAAATTGGGATATATCGCTGATAAATTTCAACTACATAACCTCTGAGCTCGTACGTCTCAGAGAAGGGTGTTAAGCTAAGAGAATAAATTCTCCGCCACCAACAGAAATGTATTTGAAAGAAATCAGCTTTATATCTCAAATTGTAACGTCAGACACACAATCCATACAAGTCTGTTCCGGGATCGAACAGAACCGAAGGCACTTCTCACGAAGCCCTTGCATATCCGGATAATTTTCAATCACGTCAGGACTTCCCGTCACTAAGGGTGATAAAACCTCTAAATCGAAGATCAGTCGATGTAGAGTAACTCGACGGTAATCCTTCCGTTTTCAAAAATATCCGGTCTTCAACACCGGTCTTCGAATGCAATTCATAACGACGTATCACATATTCGGAATGGGTTATACGACCCCATGGTCCTTTCCTGGCTAACCCGAATAGTGAGCGATTATTCAAAAATAAGTGTGGCATTCAAATTCATCCAATTCACAACAAATACCTATCTAAAGGTAATTATTGATAGTTGGTTATTTAACTATCAATAAAGATGCGCAACATCATCAGATTCCAAATAATTTTTCAAATTATTTCATCTTCCAAAATATCTTTACTAGATATAAAATTTCCACACTTAACCGTTTGAAAACAATTTCAAATCAATTTCCACATTTCATTTTATCTTTGAAGATAAAATCTCTAAACAGTTCATTTCATATTGGAAAAGCAATTCCATACTTATTTAATAATAAGTATTTCACAAATCATTTATTTTCAACATTTGAAAATATTCGATATACTTAAATCAATATTAAGTATATATTCATTCTTTAAGGAAATCCTTCTTTAAACACATTTATTTGAGTCAAAACGAATGTTACGTAAAACATCGTTACGACGACTCTAATTCACTAGTATAGGGATTCGGAAATTAAGATAGATATATAAATCCCAATACTAGATAAAAACATTTCCTTTCGGAAATCATTTACTATAACAACAGTGTTATAGTCCACCATTTCCTTATATTTCTCGAAAACGTCTATTTCAACAATAAATGTTGAAATCTATGCTTTCAATTCATAACACATTTTAAAACACCTTTAAAATGTTTAACTTCATTTTTAAAATATTACTTCTTCAAAGATGAATCCATTTTACTTAACAATATATTCACTGTCCAAAATCGTGAATAAAATTTACTTAACCCCATTTCAATCATTTCTACACATTTTTATTTCAATAAAAATTCGCTATTCAAAATCGTGAATATATCTTCTTAACTAATCTTCTATATTAAATTTATCACATTCAATCTATTTCGAATTTATAAGCACGTTTATAAATTCTATTTCTCTTTTTAATAACAACTTCGACTTATAAACCTTCTTTTATCAACTTCTATATTTAACTTATCAAAATAAGTGACTTTGGGTTTATAAACAACTTTTATAAATTTTAATTCTATTTATAAAAGCTTCAATACCAAATCAATTTCAATATTGATTTCTAATTTTACTTTCAACGTTTGAATAAAATTTCCATATTGATTTCTCAAAAATTCATTTCTAAATATTAAATCAATTACAGATTGATTTTTAATTTTATTTATCACTACTAAAATAAATTCCTTATTTTTCTCAAATTATTCAATATTCTGTTTTAAAATGGATTTTTCAAATTGAAATCATTTTACATTGATTTCACCACTTATTTAAATTTACCGATTAAATTTCAAACTGAATTTCCAACTTATCTTCTTTTAAATAAATTCCTTTTTAAGAAAATAAATTTCAATCGTTTCTTTAAATCTATTTAAAAATCCAAATTTAAATTAATTTCTTCAATTTAAAATCACTGTTTTTACGAAATCCATTTATTTAACATTTTCACTTTATTCTGGAATTTATTAAATACGATTATAAAAATTTACTTTTTATACTTTAAAATTTCTTTCTTCGAAATTTATTCAATTTCTAAAATTGATTCACTTAGAAATTTCTACTTGAATTTCAAAAATTCAATTTCGTTTATCTTTGGAATCCAATGATGTCAAAACATCCATTCAGCTAAATTTTAGCTTTCAAACAATTTCCAGATATCAATATGATTAATAGCATCACTATAATCATTTACAGATTCATATCACAATAGAAATAAATTCAATCAATGTGAGGGGTCCAGTTGGATCCCTCCAACCTGTTTCCCTGCATCCAAAGATGTTAGCACAATACCAATTCCGCTCCAGTACGGAATTATCGCGGTATATAGGTTTTTATAAATCCGCTTACTAACGGCGCAATAGGGTCTCATCCGCTATACGAGGCGGGAAATCATCAATCCAATATATACATATGCCAATATGTATATATTGCTATATATATAGATATATCCTATCATATCTAATATCACATCAACATAGCAATTATATCATCAATCAATAACTGCAATCCAAATTTAAATCTGAGTGAGAAGATCTCACCTTTAATTTGCAATCCATTTTCCATTTTGACCATTTCTTCATTGTATTAAACCTTGTATAAATATTTACACAATTCATAAATATTCGAATCAACCGAATAGATTAAACTTCATTTGATAATTTAAATTAACCAATGATCGATTTTAAATCATAAATTTCATCTCAACTAAAATTTTATTCTTTGTCTTAAACAAATACTTTTGAATTTAAACTAATTTCCTTTTAATAAGTTGATTCAAATAAAAATTTAGATTTAAAACCAAATTTCCTCTACTAAATTATTTTATCTAATAATTCATCCTAGACTACTTATTTCCCTTTAAGTAAATTCTTTTTAAGTGACAAAAAACAAAAACAAAAAATTAAATAAGTTTATTAGCCAGATAAATTTCCTTAGTAAATCAAAATACATGCTTATAATATTTTCTTTTAACAATTTTACTTAACAAAATTATCTCTAAAATAAACTAGCAATTTATCTTTTCTAACTACTTTCTTTCTAACAAAATATTTTCTTTGAAAATAACCTATATAAATTTATAAATCAAATTTTTTTATCTCAACTTTATCTATAGCTTACTGTAAGATGTTTATACATAATTTTTTTCCTTTAAAGCAAAAACTGTAATATGCCAGTAACCCAAACCACTTTTTTTTAAAATAGTATATAACTGATTAATATTATTATTCTAACAATTCCATTTAGCTTTTTTAACAACCTAGTATCATCAGTTAATTAATTAACAACTTTTAAATTAATAATTTAGCTAGTCAAACTTTCATCTCAAAAAAAATATAACCGGAGTTAAGTACTGAGAAAAGAAAACAATTCGAATACCTCAGCAAAACTCTGGCGATGAACCAACTCCATCACAATGGTCTCGATCAAACCCAAATGCACGTGCGAACGCAACCCTAACTATCGCCACCTCCACGCGACATCGTCGCCAGAAAACGATGCGAACCCCCAAACCATCGCGTTCGAACATCGCGAACCACCTATTGAAAATCATCGCGACATTATCCCCAACCTTAACTCGAAGCTCGACCGCCATTCGAACGAGAAAACCCAGGCTCGAGCCTTAATCGCCTTCGCGACACCACCACCGCGAAGCCCTAAGTCGCCGATGCCGTCGAACCTCACTCGAGCCGCCGCTTTGTTCCCCTCAGCGAAATCGAACCCCCATCCCTTCCATTCGCGTAGAGATGAGGCAGAGGATGTTCGAAAGAATGAAGGGGAAGGATTGGGAAAACCGGCCATTTTTATTTTCCTTTGAAATTGATCTGATTCGTGGAATTTAAATGAAGAGGTAAAGGGTTTTGATTTTAATTTGTTGTCACCATTTTTTTCCTTGAACGAGATTGAAAAGAGAAGACGGATTTTAAATTAACAGAGAGGAGGGATGAGATTTTTAAATTTGATCGAAGTATGGTCTGCACGATCACTTCGTGATTGAAGGCGTGAGATAAGGGAGAGTGTCGCCTTCCTTCTGATGTCGGCAACAAATTTAAATATTAAAATTTAAATTGAATTTGATTTGATTTCAACGCGTTTGCTCGTCGTACGGTCCCGTATTAACTCTGAAAAACACGAAAATTGAAATCCGACAATAATTCAATATTACGGACCCAATGGAACTGGTTTCGTCGAATTCCGAGACTGCGCCTCGGACGGCTATTTTTAAATATCGGCTGAACGATAAAATTTTCTAAACTGAACAAATAACTGTAAACTTCAATTCTGAAGCTTCTATTATCTTCAGTGTTATCAATACGAATTGTAAAAACTTTCGAAATATTTTTCTTCGACTTAAAATCGAAGATACAAATTTTTATTCAGCATTCACTAGATTAAATTTTATAACTTAATCACCAATTTCAAACTTAGATCGGGGATTCAAATTAAATCATCGTTCAAATATTTAAAAGTAATTAAATATCCTCAATTTAATTCGTTCAAAATTCTGGGTCGTTACAGTTACAGGTAATAGCATATATAACAATTTAAATAACTACAGCAGCATATTTCAATTGTCGTTTCAACTGAAATCAAATTTAATAATAAAGAATGTTAAATCGTGAGTGGTTGCTCACCTTTCGAGGTTAGAGGAATTTGATGACGAACTGAGCTACGAATCCAAGCATGAAATTTCAAAGCAAAGCACGATGGACATGGAATAAACGATTAAAGCAAGGCTGGAATCGATGAGGAAAATCAATCAGTTGATAGAAATAGAGAATATATATTATTATTATTCCCTTGAAATCAATATTTTAATTTAAGACAACTATAAAATAAAATAAAAATATATGTTAAATAAAACATTGTTTTAAACTTAACACATATACTTTTCTTTTCAAAAATCAAATATGTATATATGTACATTATTATTTCCATGGAACCAATATTTAATTTAAACAATATTAAAATAACATATATAAAATTAAAATCATTGTTTTAAATTTACCACACATATCAAAATCAAACATATATGCATATTACTTTTAAAAATTTATATATAACCAAACATATAGACTCTTAAATATAATATACATAACTGGCACATTATATTACATCACTGGACTGGTTAGAACTTTTGTATAATATATATAGATCTTATACTTTAATACTTAAATCATAGAGTATAAAGCAATATACATACACTTTAAATCAACATTTAATAACAAATATATATACATCATATACATATCTACGTACGGTTATGCTTACCAACATACATATACCTTTATAAAAAAAAGGAGGAGAGAAGGATGGCTACTGGACGAGCAAGGGGTGGCAGGCCGAGTAAAGGCTGGAAGCAGATCATGCTCGGTTGCGGGAAGGTCGGATCCGGTGGAAGCAAGGTAGTGTTTGTGTTGCGTCTTTGCATGGAGGAGAGAGAGGAGGTTAGAAACACGGTGGCGGTGGGGTATTGCTTGGTTGTTAATGGCTGGTCAAAGGTTTGTGACCTGTGAAGTGCTCAGTCAAGGAGCTGCTGCGGTTATAGGGTGGAAGATGTGGCAGGAGGTTGGAGTCACAGACGTTGCAGCAGTGGTGGCTTCGGCAAGAGAAGGTGGAGGTGCGGTTACGTATGGGTGGTCTCAGCAGCTGAGTTGATGGGTAAGCTCGACTACAAGGCGAAGGGGTGACTGTCTCTTCGGTTGCTGGCTGAGGGCAAGGGAATAGAGGTCAGTGGTATTCATGGTGGAAGGAAGGGGACGGATCTGAGGGAAGTTTGGCAAGAAACGAGAGAATGGGCTGAGGTGGGGTGATGTGTTTGTAGGATGGTGGTGGAAAGGGACCGTTGAGTGGCGATGGGATGCTTGAGGGCTGGTTGACGTAATTGGAAGTATGGGAGGAGGTGGAAGGAGAAGCTTGCAAGGTGGCTGTTGCGTGAGTTGTATGATGCGTGAGAAGAAGGGAGATAATTGCTGGAGAAGAAAATGAAGAGGTAGCCGAAGGAAAAGGAAAATGGAGGAAGATACGCTCAAAAGAAAGAAACGTGGCCAACTTGTATTATATAAATAACAACCAGTTTAAAGTAATATATTATTTTAAACAATTGCGAATGTCAAGGGCCCGAGTTGAACCCAGCTATTATCAGAAGTAACAGCTATTTTAGAGTCAAATATAAAGTGGAGAAACGGCAACGTTCACACGTTCATTTAGCTGCAAACTTTAAAGCAATTTATAGATTTGTAACTGATGTAAGATTTTGAATGGATAGGGAAGCAATAAATTATCTGTAACATTCAATTCCCTTGATTTCGTGCAAAGTACTAAAGTAATAAATTATTGCTTGGGATGCATGATTAGATTTGAAAACAAGGGAAAATGTAAAGTCAAAATGTGGTACCGCTATGGTGAACAGTTTATTGTCTCCGTCGCGTACCGGAACTCAAAATACAGAAATGAATATACTGTGGAGATCAACACGATGAGACGATCAAAACGGTATACAGATATTGGTGGTACGATCATCGGATCAAAAATCGATAACCGGTACCGAAAATGCTGCTATTTGGTCAGAATTAAGATAAACGGAGCAGTAGAAGTCCAAATTTGGAAAAACGAATTTCGCAGTCTGATTCAGAATGATCTGAATAAATTTTCTCCTGTTGACATATTTTGGTTTCGGAAAAATTATAAATTCACTGTTATTAATCGGTTTGATTTGAAATAAAATTTCACAGAAAAATAAACTTCAATATTATCAGATGAAAATTTACCAGTTGCTATATTAAAATAGACGTATTCCAAATAATAAATTTTTATTTTCAAATTTTATTGTTTAAAATTTCACGAAATTTCAATTAACATATTATTAAAACTATTAAAATTTACGGGTCGTTACATAAGTATACATGTATTTATATAAAATGAATTTCAAAGCTAATAAATTTAAAAAAAAATTAATTAAATTAATTGATTAAAAGATTAATTGACTAAATAATATAGACAAATATGTGATATATGTGTTATACTGTTAAGGTTATAGTATATAATAAATATTTAATGTAAATGTTATACTAAGATAACATAAAATTAATTAAAATGTAATTAATTAAATTAATTAAATAAGATTTAATTAATATAATATTATATATAAGACTATTATATAAGTAATATAAAATATAAAAGCTGTATAATAATAAAACTTATATAATTTGAATTTATAAATTAAAGGTGGAACATTAAGAAAACCTAAATAGACTTAAGGAGTAAATATATACGTAAACGTACATATACCGTGATTTCCAATGTGTCCGACACTTGAATCACAAGGGTGTTTCAAAAGAAATACATTATTACATAAGTCGATATCACTCTATATAATATACTAAAGATTATGAATCTTCAATATATTGTTGTTGTGACGACCCGAATTTTTAACGGTTGTTAATTGGAAATTAGCTGGTTTAAAATATCGGGATATTAATTTTGATGGGTCGAACAAACGAATTTCTGATAAATAAAAATATCTGAATATATTGGTGGATTTGGAAACTATAATAAATATTTAATTAAAAACTATATTGGATATTTAATCTCTGGGTATGATAAATCCTATAGAAAAGAAAAATATATAAATATAGAGATGTAATAATAATGCTTGAAATTTAATAAAATCTTATCAATATTAAATATAAGTATAACAAAATATATGAATATATTAAGTGGTGATAGTTTAAGCTTTAAATGGATATAGAAATAAATATATATAAAGTAAATTATTATGGTTATGTAAAAATATAAGGTAAACACTTGAGATAATTTTAGAAATGTATAAATATATATAAGTGATTCTTGTGTGTACAACATAAGTTAAACTACGGAAATACATGTATATGTAAGGCAAGAAAAAATACATATATAGACATACAAATATATAGGATAAGTATGCTATCAATTCAAGTACTATACAAGGTCATTTCGAATTGTTCAAAACCATTTCAGTTTGTATAAAATCTTGGCTGGTCAAAACAAATATCTGACCCAAAGGAAAAAGTTTACACAAAAAAAAAGAAAAAGAAGAAGAATACTTGTACACATATGAAATATAGATGTACACAAGAATGGATAAGCATGTAAACACAAAGGGGAACATGCATTTAATGCACATTCATCATTTCAAGCATACGAAAATGTTGTATCAAGTCAAAGCAAAGATCATTTCAGGTCGCAAATTGCTGACCAAAGAATTAGAAAAAAAAATGTAGAAAAATAAAGAAGCTTGCTGTAGAAGGCAGCCTACCCCTCTCAAATATATCTCTCCTGTCTTCTTTTATTTCAGTCATTCGAATAAGATAAGAAAATGAAATTCAAACTACCATTACAAACTTAAAGAAGAGATAAGCATTCAACTATCAAAACTTGGAAGAATAAAACCTGCTCTGTCCAAAGGGAGAAAGGTGAGTAAACTTGGAAACTCTGATATATTGAACTAGCAGTGTGATGATCTTTTAAGTGTGATCTGAATGATGTTGTGCATATTGTTTTGAAATCATTTTAAGTATATAAATGTCTGTGATATTTATATATACATGACACGAACTTGAAAAGTAAGTTTCTGTTCAAGCTGAAACAGTGAGTAAAGCATACCTTAAAAACTAGGTCTGTTTCGAAAACTCTTTGTAGTAAGTGACGAAAGGTTTGCCAAGATGTATTATCATGGTTTCTGTGTATTATGGTAAAAAGGAAATTTGCAGGGTTGTTTGACATATACTTGTCTTTGTTAACAGCAAGTATAGTTTCAAGCCTAAAAAAAATATAAAATAAATAGATAACATCACAACCTATTCATAAGATGATAGGAAATAAATCCAACCCAAACTACCATTTCGATCTAAGAGAATCCTAATCAACTCAAGCTATAGAAGATCATCTCAGCATGAACAAGTTACAGGCCCTATTCAAGCATCTAGATAAGGTAAAGTAAACTAAGTTCCTATTGTAAGTTGTGATTATTTAAAATCAAAGTAGGTTAAGTGGTATATGTATCTTTAGAAAATTTGCATGTGGATATCTATATATATATGATTCAGGGTGTGCATATCTGTACAAAATGACCACTCTGTTTTAGTTATACAGGGTCCAAAACCTTGATCAAGCTTTAAATCTCATCCCTAATTCATTTTAAATCGTGATATATAAACTAACATGTGAGAGTTGTGACAGAATAGTTAATTTAAACATCTTAGATAAGATCTAAGGATAGCTTCAGCATTAAGTACGAATTCCAGTGGAAATTTCTCACATATCAAAATCTTGATTTGGATAATTAAATGTTTCAGGCATATAGGTGGATTTGTTAACAAAATCCATGTTTTTTAAAAATAAATTTGCGATTTTTAGGCCTTTGTTTCTAGAGTAATAATGAGTGGAACGTGATTTACATTCTGGTCAATTGTCGGCGATCTATGAATGATGGGAGGCCGGGGTTCGGGTCAGAGGTGGCTGGTGTGTCGGTGATGATGGGAAAAATGGTGAACGATTTTATTATGTGCCGTGGTTGATGCGGTGAAGCAAATTAGGGTTTAGAAATGATTATGGTCGAGGCCAGTACTCGTTGAATTGCGGCGTTGAGATGACTGGGTAAGTTTGCGGTCCAAGGGAAATGTGAGGGGTGGTCACGGCGAATTTATGGGCACAATTTGGAAGTATTTGGTCGGTCGGAGTGGCGTGGAGGGGAGAAGGAGGGGTGCGTCATCGCTCGATGTGTGAGCTTGGAGTTCGAAATCGAACTGGAAGATTTCCTGACTTTCCAGGCGGTGGAATTGGATGTGAGGGTCGAGGGGGACTAGCATGGATGGTCAATGGCTAGTGAAGGTGATCGGTGTGGGTGTGCAAGTGCACACATACGTGCACAGGTTGGCTCATTCAAATAGGATTGGAAGAAATAAGCCTGGAAGAGAAGAGGAAGAAAGGGAGAAAGGGGAATTGGGCCGGTGAGAAGATGGGCTGAACGAAAAAAAAGTGTAACTAAGCTTTAGAATAAGAATAATTAAACAAGTTGAAAAAGTTTCAAAGTTTCTAATTTAATTTCAATGTTTTGAAATTGTCCTGTTTTAAGGAAATTTATAATCTTTCAATTATATCATTGACTTGCAAACTATTTCCAAACTTTATTGATTTGCAAAATGTTTCCAAATCTTTCAATTTTAGAATAAGTTACAAAATAGTTTCAAATGGAAGTTTAAAAGATGTAAGTGAATATTAAATAAAGATAAAGAATTTGAATTATTTAAGTTGTGCATAATTAGGGGTAATAAATGTGAAGACGATTAATAAATAGATAATTACTAGAGTGATTTAGGATCACCCATGAATGTCATAAATAAATTTAAAGAGTAATTAAAAGAATTAGAAAAAATTTATTTACCTGTGAGACCAATTTAAAGATCAACTACTAAATGTAATTTAGGAAATAATTAATCAAGGAGAATTAATCAGGATGGAAGATTAATTAATTGGTTTGTAGTAAATTAATGAGCAGGATTTAAAAGTAATTGATTAATTCAATGGTGGTTGATTAAGCTAATTAGAGATGGTATGGATAATTAATACTGCTATGACTGATTTAAAGGATATCTTAGATTTGTGGATATCTTTGGTATGTGGTGTGTGATACTATGCTATAAAATAATAACACCCTGTATTTAAAAGCCAATTGTTGTATTTAATTGAATAACTTGGGTTTGATGACATTGGATTCGAGGAGACCGGGGCCGGGTATTAGTAAATACCCGAAACCACTTCGATTCTTTAAGAATTGATATGTGAAATCAATAGGCTGGAATGAAATGATTTAAGTAAATTGGACATTTAATCTAAGTTTTGGGTACTTAGAGATTGTAGTGTGAAATAAGTGATGTCTATAACAAATTATGAAATTGTAAATTGATACGAGTTACCCCGGGTTTTCCTTTATGGGTTGAACTTTGTATTTCAAGTTTTATGAGTTTACTCACGCTGGTTTCCAGCCTGATCCGGGTGTTACTTTGATGTAATGCTCGGGTCAGACCGAGTATTACAGATTTTCAGGTAAGGACGTTCTGGAGCTCAGGAGGAGTACTGGATGGCAGGACGTATGTAGTGATTCCGCTGTGACTATTATTATTGATTATCTGAGACATATTTGATTTATATATGACCATCGTTGTGTATCGGAATATAACTCTGATGTAAATAAATGTAAATTTCAGATACAATATTCTTTTGTAAACTGTTATTATTTGATATTATATTTTGTTCCGCTGCGAATGTGAGCATCTGTGTTATGTTTTCTGTTTCTTTCTTCTATCTCTTCTTCTTTCATAACTATCTGGAATTTTCGGGATCGAAATTTTCCGGGTCGTTACAGTTGGTATCAGAGCTGATGGTTAAGCGAGAACCTTGGCTCTGTTGGGATTGCTCATGAAAGATAGGGTCAATAGTACCCTAGAATGAGTTAAGTATATATATATATGAGAGAGCGTACTTGTTATTTTCTTATATAAAGATTTTAAATGATTTCATATAAGAATATATTTTGATATATATATAAAGTAATATTTCTATCAAATGAATACAAAGGTAATTGGCTGTTAAATTATTGGGATTGAATTAAGTGATAATAGAAATATAACAAAATTTAAAGTAAAATAAGGATTGGTTTGGAATGAATTCAAACTAAAATTTTAATCTTGAATTTAAGGAGAATTTCAGAATAAGATAGTGATGAATTGGTTTTCAGATACAATAACCTTGGTTATTATCAGAAATGATTAACAAGGCGAGTATAAATGAGTAAACAATAATAAAATATTTGGGAAGTAAAACATTTAGGCAAGTCTGACTTATAAGTTGGAACTAAAGTTGATCTGAATTGTGGAGTTTTAAATCTGGGTCCAGAATTTGATTTGAATTTAAAACCAAGGGTAGTTTAAAATTTAAGGATGGACTAGTGTGTGAAGGAAATAAATATGAAATAAACTCTAAGGTGGAGTTTTGAATTTTCCTTGGAATGTGATGTGAAACCCAAACTGAAGCGAGTTTTAAACTTAAGTGGGAAGGTTATTAATCTGATGTTTAAAATTTGAATGGGAATTCAAATTGTGTAAATTGACTGGATTATGTAAATTAAATTTAACTTTAGGAAAGTTAAATAATTTAAAAGGCAACCTGAATTGGAAATTTCAATATGAAATTGAGATTTAACTTGGGAAAGTTAAATGATTGGTTTAAATGGGAAGTTATGAGTGATCTCAAATGGGTTTGAGACTTGGAAATTGAAAATGGATGGATGATTTAGAATAATTGGATAATATCATCCTATTATTATTAATAATCTTCGCATTATGAATTGGATTTGTTGAATGAATGAGAAATGAAGCGTGGTAATATATCCAGTATTGAAATTAAATGGAAATAAAATTTAATTTGAATTAAGGATATGAGATCATTTTGAACTGAAATGTTAATAATTGAATTTAAAAATTAAAATTGTTTAAGAACCAATTTCAAAACTGGAAGATAAAATTTGGTAATAAATGAACTTTTTATGATAAAATTGTTTTGAACTTTTATTTGGACTTCGAAATAAGTTAAGTAAGGATAATATGAAATGGAATTTTGAGAATTGAACTCGGAGTTAATGGTTTAAAAATATAAGTTGATTTGATTTAAGGGGTTAAATCAACATTTGAAAATTTAACTCGAATTTATATAATTCGAGATGGTTTAAAGTTGAAATATAGGTTTCATTAGTTCAAATTGAATTTAGTCTGAATAAACTAAAATTGAAGATGGATAATTATAAATTTCAAATGGGAATTGGGATTAATCCATATAGAAATTGAAATAATTTGAAATTGAAGAGGATTCCACTTGAAATTAGTTTAGATTGATTTGAATAATTTGGAATTGTAATTTAAGTGAATATGTTTAAAATCAAATGGAATTTGATTTGAAATTGGAAAGAAATTGTGGATAATTCAACTTGAATTAAGACAGGATAAATTGAATGGTAAATTGATTAAAATGGAGTTGGGAAGTTGAACAGTTTGGCTCTGGACTATTTTTAAAATAAATTGTTTTAATACAAATCTGTTTTTCCAAACTATTTACTATATAATCTTTCTTCTAAAACCCCAAACTATCTTATATTTATTTTACTATTCGACAATTTTCCATCTGTTTTATAAACTAATTACCAGTTATATTTTACGACTATTTAGCAATTATTTTATTATTTTTCAACTATTTACAATTTCTTAACTATTTTACAGCTATTTTACAAACTAATAATTATTTTTCAACTACTTATCTATTTTCAAGCTGTTTCTAAATATAAACTGGTCGGAGTTCAAACTGATCGTGATCAAATACCCAACTGAGATAAGAAGTGAAGTGATAATCCAAGTGGGGATTAAGGCAAATGTGAATAAGTGAATGAAAATTAAAGTGAATGTGAATAGAAAGGAAATTAATTTGGTTAATAATCAATGAAGTTAAATACGTAGGATGTACGTATATTATTCTATTCGCATAGTGATTTGATCCAGATTCGAGCACAGAATTTCGAGATAGTATTATCGATTCGAGTTAGGATTTTTTTGCTCGATTTTCGACGACGAACCTGGATATGGATTTTTGATTGGTTCTGGATATTCTCTATCATAGTTGTGACTATGCAAGGAGAATGACGGTTTCTGATCAAGAAACCAGATCTGAGTCCGCACTAGGAAGTCGGATGGACGATACTAGTTCGAAAGTGAAATTATGTGATCGAGTGAGTGATCAGATTGATATTGCGTACGAATGATATAGGGACATCGTACGGGTTTGAATGAAATTGGCATTGAAAATTTGTGGATAAAAACTGAAAGATTTTTGAAATTGAAAGTATATTTTGAGAAATTGACAATGAATAAAGGTGGAAATTGATTTTTGAGTTGTAGATAAAAGGTTATAAGATGATTTTTGAAATGGGAAATATATTTGTGAATATATGAGGAACTAAAATAAAATAAATTTAAAATTTATATTTTTATGGTAGAAATTAACTTTATGGAAATAAAGTGGAAATTGAATATTTTTCTGAGTTAAAGTTTACTTTATAAAAAAAGTAAGAAATTTGGCAAGTGACTTTATAAAGTAATCAAATTTGAATATTTGATTGGGAATAAACAAAGTTACGTATCTTTGTTATATATGATAAAACTCCCCTTATTGAATCCATTGCCAGAAGAAAAAGGTTTTTGGAAGTTTTGAAGTATACAAAGGAAACTTATACAAATATAAAGTGATTTAAAGATTTCTCAAGAAAATTATATATATGAATATATATATAAAAGATTTTATGGAAATGGTTTTTAGAAAAAGGTTTTGGGAACCTTTGGATTTGGAAAAGGCTTTTGATTTTTGGATAAAATCAATATTGGGATTTGGAAAAGCCTAATTTGAGAATTTTCGATTTTGGGAATCGATTTTGTGTAAAGGAGCTTATATGGAATTCATACTAGGTGTATGATTTGGAAAATACTATATGTGTATAGTATAAAGTGTTTTGAGATTGGCTTTGGGGAAAAAGGCGCTCCCTTAAAATGAACTTCTCAGGAGTGCCACAGGGTGGTACTGCCTTGAGCCTCAAAGGGGGAGGTTCTAAAGTTGATCCTGTGAGGAGTCCGGACAAAACTAGTTCCTGAGGATTACTTGTAGCGAAAGTCGAGGGGCTGGTGCCCACAGAGGCATTTGGGTTATGCTGTGACGACAGTGTAACTCGATGTCACTGCGATCTACTGCAGACCATAGCGAAAGTCGTGTGTGCCGCTGAGAGCCAACAGTCTGCGTTTGATTTTATATCGGTAGACTGCGACACTATGGTAACATAGCGAAAGTCGTGTGTGCCGCTGAGAACCAACAGTCTATGTTTGATTTTACATCGGTAGACTGCGACCTATGTGGGAGTGGAGAAGTTTCATTTTGACAGCGTAATCGTGTGTGCCGCTGAGAGCCAACAGTTACATGGACTTTTGCTGCGACGGCAACGTAACCCTGGATGTAACTGCGATCTGTCGTGGGTTCTATGGTGTAATCAGTTACATGGACTTTTGCTGCGACGGCAACGTAACCCTGGATGTAACTGTGACCATGGATGGGTGTGATGATTTCCAAAGCATTCTCACTAAAGTTATTTCCTCTATTTTCAAAAACTGTTTCCTATATTTTCAATAAAATTATTTTCCAAAGTATTTTCACTGGGTTTTGAAAACGAGTTTACCAAGTACTTATAGATTTTCAGTCCTACGCCTGATCAACGTATGACCGAATTTATATGAGAACAAGGATGGACTTGTCGAAACATCGAGTTATAAAAGTATTTTTTTTATATAAACTATTTTAGTAATATTATATAGATTTTTAAAGTGATTTCAAAAATGATCAAAGAAATTTATCTGATTTTAGGTATTTTAATAATTCTGGCTCCGTTCCTTTTCGAGGACGAAAAGTTCTAAGGGGGGAGGAATGTGACGACCCGAATTTTTAACGGTTGTTAATTGGAAATTAGCTGGTTTAAAATATCGGGATATTAATTTTGATGGGTCGAACAAACGAATTTCTGATAAATAAAAATATCTGAATATATTGGTGGATTTGGAAACTATAATAAATATTTAATTAAAAACTATATTGGATATTTAATCTCTGGGTATGATAAATCCTATAGAAAAGAAAAATATATAAATATAGAGATGTAATAATAATGCTTGAAATTTAATAAAATCTTATCAATATTAAATATAAGTATAACAAAATATATGAATATATTAAGTGGTGATAGTTTAAGCTTTAAATGGATATAGAAATAAATATATATAAAGTAAATTATTATGGTTATGTAAAAATATAAGGTAAACACTTGAGATAATTTTAGAAATGTATAAATATATATAAGTGATTCTTGTGTGTACAACATAAGTTAAACTACGGAAATACATGTATATGTAAGGCAAGAAAAAATACATATATAGACATACAAATATATAGGATAAGTATGCTATCAATTCAAGTACTATACAAGGTCATTTCGAATTGTTCAAAACCATTTCAGTTTGTATAAAATCTTGGCTGGTCAAAACAAATATCTGACCCAAAGGAAAAAGTTTACACAAAAAAAAGAAAAAGAAGAAGAATACTTGTACACATATGAAATATAGATGTACACAAGAATGGATAAGCATGTAAACACAAAGGGGAACATGCATTTAATGCACATTCATCATTTCAAGCATACGAAAATGTTGTATCAAGTCAAAGCAAAGATCATTTCAGGTCGCAAATTGCTGACCAAAGAATTAGAAAAAAAAATGTAGAAAAATAAAGAAGCTTGCTGTAGAAGGCAGCCTACCCCTCTCAAATATATCTCTCCTGTCTTCTTTTATTTCAGTCATTCGAATAAGATAAGAAAATGAAATTCAAACTACCATTACAAACTTAAAGAAGAGATAAGCATTCAACTATCAAAACTTGGAAGAATAAAACCTGCTCTGTCCAAAGGGAGAAAGGTGAGTAAACTTGGAAACTCTGATATATTGAACTAGCAGTGTGATGATCTTTTAAGTGTGATCTGAATGATGTTGTGCATATTGTTTTGAAATCATTTTAAGTATATAAATGTCTGTGATATTTATATATACATGACACGAACTTGAAAAGTAAGTTTCTGTTCAAGCTGAAACAGTGAGTAAAGCATACCTTAAAAACTAGGTCTGTTTCGAAAACTCTTTGTAGTAAGTGACGAAAGGTTTGCCAAGATGTATTATCATGGTTTCTGTGTATTATGGTAAAAAGGAAATTTGCAGGGTTGTTTGACATATACTTGTCTTTGTTAACAGCAAGTATAGTTTCAAGCCTAAAAAAAATATAAAATAAATAGATAACATCACAACCTATTCATAAGATGATAGGAAATAAATCCAACCCAAACTACCATTTCGATCTAAGAGAATCCTAATCAACTCAAGCTATAGAAGATCATCTCAGCATGAACAAGTTACAGGCCCTATTCAAGCATCTAGATAAGGTAAAGTAAACTAAGTTCCTATTGTAAGTTGTGATTATTTAAAATCAAAGTAGGTTAAGTGGTATATGTATCTTTAGAAAATTTGCATGTGGATATCTATATATATATGATTCAGGGTGTGCATATCTGTACAAAATGACCACTCTGTTTTAGTTATACAGGGTCCAAAACCTTGATCAAGCTTTAAATCTCATCCCTAATTCATTTTAAATCGTGATATATAAACTAACATGTGAGAGTTGTGACAGAATAGTTAATTTAAACATCTTAGATAAGATCTAAGGATAACTTCAGCATTAAGTACGAATTCCAGTGGAAATTTCTCACATATCAAAATCTTGATTTGGATAATTAAATGTTTCAGGCATATAGGTGGATTTGTTAACAAAATCCATGTTTTTTAAAAATAAATTTGCGATTTTTAGGCCTTTGTTTCTAGAGTAATAATGAGTGGAACGTGATTTACATTCTGGTCAATTGTCGGCGATCTATGAATGATGGGAGGCCGGGGTTCGGGTCAGAGGTGGCTGGTGTGTCGGTGATGATGGGAAAAATGGTGAACGATTTTATTATGTGCCGTGGTTGATGCGGTGAAGCAAATTAGGGTTTAGAAATGATTATGGTCGAGGCCAGTACTCGTTGAATTGCGGCGTTGAGATGACTGGGTAAGTTTGCGGTCCAAGGGAAATGTGAGGGGTGGTCACGGCGAATTTATGGGCACAATTTGGAAGTATTTGGTCGGTCGGAGTGGCGTGGAGGGGAGAAGGAGGGGTGCGTCATCGCTCGATGTGTGAGCTTGGAGTTCGAAATCGAACTGGAAGATTTCCTGACTTTCCAGGCGGTGGAATTGGATGTGAGGGTCGAGGGGGACTAGCATGGATGGTCAATGGCTAGTGAAGGTGATCGGTGTGGGTGTGCAAGTGCACACATACGTGCACAGGTTGGCTCATTCAAATAGGATTGGAAGAAATAAGCCTGGAAGAGAAGAGGAAGAAAGGGAGAAAGGGGAATTGGGCCGGTGAGAAGATGGGCTGAACGAAAAAAAAGTGTAACTAAGCTTTAGAATAAGAATAATTAAACAAGTTGAAAAAGTTTCAAAGTTTCTAATTTAATTTCAATGTTTTGAAATTGTCCTGTTTTAAGGAAATTTTATAATCTTTCAATTATATCATTGACTTGCAAACTATTTCCAAACTTTATTGATTTGCAAAATGTTTCCAAATCTTTCAATTTTAGAATAAGTTACAAAATAGTTTCAAATGGAAGTTTAAAAGATGTAAGTGAATATTAAATAAAGATAAAGAATTTGAATTATTTAAGTTGTGCATAATTAGGGGTAATAAATGTGAAGACGATTAATAAATAGATAATTACTAGAGTGATTTAGGATCACCCATGAATGTCATAAATAAATTTAAAGAGTAATTAAAAGAATTAGAAAAAATTTATTTACCTGTGAGACCAATTTAAAGATCAACTACTAAATGTAATTTAGGAAATAATTAATCAAGGAGAATTAATCAGGATGGAAGATTAATTAATTGGTTTGTAGTAAATTATGAGCAGGATTTAAAAGTAATTGATTAATTCAATGGTGGTTGATTAAGCTAATTAGAGATGGTATGGATAATTAATACTGCTATGACTGATTTAAAGGATATCTTAGATTTGTGGATATCTTTGGTATGTGGTGTGTGATACTATGCTATAAAATAATAACACCCTGTATTTAAAAGCCAATTGTTGTATTTAATTGAATAACTTGGGTTTGATGACATTGGATTCGAGGAGACCGGGGCCGGGTATTAGTAAATACCCGAAACCACTTCGATTCTTTAAGAATTGATATGTGAAATCAATAGGCTGGAATGAAATGATTTAAGTAAATTGGACATTTAATCTAAGTTTTGGGTACTTAGAGATTGTAGTGTGAAATAAGTGATGTCTATAACAAATTATGAAATTGTAAATTGATACGAGTTACCCCGGGTTTTCCTTTATGGGTTGAACTTTGTATTTCAAGTTTTATGAGTTTACTCACGCTGGTTTCCAGCCTGATCCGGGTGTTACTTTGATGTAATGCTCGGGTCAGACCGAGTATTACAGATTTTCAGGTAAGGACGTTCTGGAGCTCAGGAGGAGTACTGGATGGCAGGACGTATGGAGTGATTCCGCTGTGACTATTATTATTGATTATCTGAAACATATTTGATTTATATATGACCATCGTTGTGTATCGGAATATAACTCTGATGTAAATAAATGTAAATTTCAGATACAATATTCTTTTGTAAACTGTTATTATTTGATATTATATTTTGTTCCGCTGCGAATGTGAGCATCTGTGTTATGTTTTCTGTTTCTTTCTTCTATCTCTTCTTCTTTTCATAACTATCTGGAATTTTCGGGATCGAAATTTTCCGGGTCGTTACAGTTGTCATTTACCATATATATATGTACATGTGTGTGTGTGTGTGTTTGTGTGTGTGTGTGTCTATATATATATATATATATATATATATATTACTTGCATACTCCTTAGTTGTTGAGCAAACTCATGCTAAGGATGTTATGTGTAGTATTATTAACATATTAAATAGATGAGGTAAGATTACTATATATATTTGTTGACCAAACTCAAGGTACATATACTATACTTAGGTTGTAGCGATATGCTAGGTACGAGTGAATAATTTTGTTTCAATTTATTGAGCAAATTGAAGGTCGAAATGGGATTACGACAAGGAACCAGGGCTTGGGAGTTGTATGCGATACAACCTGTAAGGAGTTATCCATCTTCCATGGAGTTATAGCTTGTTGAGAAAACTCAAGGTCAGAATTTAAGGACGGATGAGTCCTAATACCCGTTAGTGAAGTCAAAAGACTTCTATCATTTACTTAGGGTTTGGTGAAACATAAAATACTAGTGCGAGCCTTATTAGAAAAATGAAACGATAATATTTAACCTTTCTAATATTGTAAGAACATGTACTATATAATGTTATCATAATATACATTGATAAATTTGTGCATTTAATATAATTGGTAAAATGTTTATCAATTAAGGTATACAGATGAAATGAATTGAAGATTGACATATATAAATATAACATATAATTAATAATAAACACTTCTTGCATGTTAATAATTCAATACCCATGCAATGCCTGATTTTATAACTAATGAATACATTCATAATTTGGTCAATTGCATATTTATTCGATTGAGACCATGTATTGCATTCTATGTGTTTCGAACTCTAAAGCATTACAAGACTTTGGATATTTGATCCATATAATATCGTGTATAAATGTTATATGAGGAACGGTCACAATTTATAATATACGATACTTTAATGCAGTTAGTTCATTCGAAATAAGCCAAAAACAGTACTGTGAGATCGAGTATTTAATTTGACTAATTAGAAAAGAATCGCATTGGGTTAAATGTAACACAAGACCAAAACAACAATATAAATATAAGAACTTGATCGCTGAAATGTCAATTTGATCAGTTTACGTAAAATGCAATATATTTGATGTCCTTAAATGTCAAGGATGATCGATTGCACTTTTGTAAAGAGTTTGTTATGACGTTTTAGTAGGGTTTTTTTTGAATGGTTCGCCATTTAGAAAGAAAAACGAGTTTATAAGAGTAGATGTGATTTAAGGTACAGTTGGGATGAAGCAGTTGATAGTCACATCTACTTCAAAAAGAAACATCGGAAATGAGAATTGTAATAATAATAATTGATACTTAACATTGGAGTCAGAAATACGATTTCTATTCCAAAATGTATTTTCATATAGAAAATTGCTTTCTATGCTATTTATTCCTTTGAGTTCAAAATATTTGATCAAAGAACTCTCTGTTGTAAACTAGTTAAGTATATGAAATAAATAATCTATATTAAGTGAATAATGGACCTTCGAATTTAGTATGCTATTATAGTATCGGCGGAAATAGTGAGAGTATGTCATATAACTCTTATTGATCGCATCAAGTTACCAAAAAAAATTCTTACAACA
Organism: Allium fistulosum; assembly: GCA_030737815.1. NCBI lineage: Eukaryota > Viridiplantae > Streptophyta > Magnoliopsida > Asparagales > Amaryllidaceae > Allium > Allium fistulosum. The sequence continues at coordinate 1,337,667,527 of CM060901.1, read as the reverse complement.
TACCGAACATAATTTATGAATACTATTTTTCAGTGCCAACTTAAAAATAGACATAGTTATATTTCAATGTGAATATTATGAATATTCGTTATAAAATAAAACTATAATGTAGCATTTGTTTTTACAACAAAATGATGCACTGGAAAATACAGAAGTATCTAAAATTATTTTCAATTATTTTGGAATTACAGACTAAGTTGGAATTTTGAGAATTAATTTTATCATATGATTTTGAATCATATGAAACTAGTTAATCATATCTTGAACAATCAAGGGCATGGCTATGCACTCATTTAGTGATATAGTTAAAACACGTAACTTCCTTCTCCTTTCTTTACAAATAGACTTGAATAATAGAACAGATATAGAAATCGAAATCGACATCCCCTTTCGCTTCAAACAAATAATCAGAAGCAGTTCAAAAATCAAAAGAAAGAAAAAAATGTTCGATTGAATAAATGGCATTCTCCTTCAATTTTTTTCAAAATAAATCGAAGCACCTGTACAAAAATATAGGCATCGCGATCGAATCGCTTGGGAAGAGTGGCAGCACGGTGCTGTGGCAGAGGGTCGCGTTCAATTTGGTAGCAGTTTGGGAAGTGGTCGAACGCTAGTGGATGATGGAGTAGGTGTGGCAGCGGCATAGGACGAAGGAGGAGGGACGTGTGCGTTTTGTTCTAGAAGAAAAAAAAGAGGGATAAGCGCTCGCGTATGCTCAATTGGCATGAAGGAGCACGCGCACACGCAAGAGGGGGAAGAGTTGCCGCAGGCGAACGAGTGTCGCGTTTGGGTTGTCAGGTCGCAGACAATGTGGAAGGAGTTGAGCGTTGTGGTGGGTGTAGTTGATCATATAATCGCGAGGGGCAGTCGTAGCTAGGGTCTGGCGATGTCCGGTGATGGTTTGGGTGGTCCGTCCACTGTCAGGCTCGAGGGCAGAGGTCTGGGTCACGATGTACATGAAGTTCTGGGAGGAAGGCTAAGCATGGTTAACTCGGTAATTAGACTTTTATATATATTGGATAAGTTATTTGTTTAAAATTAATCTGTGAATTAAATTATAAATTAATTCATGTAAACTTATAAATGCAATATTAAATCTATACGAGGTCAACTGCGAATAAAACAAGTTGTAGTAGGTTCTTATCAGCAAATCTGTACATAGGACGTAGTTTGGGATTTTTTTTGGAGTCAGCTGGATTCTAGAAAATTTAAATTCTAGATATTCGGGAAATTAAAAATCAAGGTGAGAAATTCTCACTCATTTGGATTAAAAAATTAATTTTTAATAGTTAAACTTAATTACTGGATGCTTAGTTGAATTTATAAATTATTATCTGTTGGATGATATATTATATATACATATATATAGTAGTATATATATTGGTAGTTGGATATATTCCCGCATATTTTAGCGGATGAGGCCCTATGCGCCCTGCATAATAGCGGATGACCATATACACTGCGATATCCCCCTCGATGTGGGATTAGTATTTTATGTTGTATTAACATCTGTGGATGTAGGAAAAACAGGTTGGAGGAATCCAACCGGATTCCTTAAAATGTTGATTTAAAATTTCATATATAATGATATATGATTTGTTAGAATAATCTATTATAAATTATTGATGTGATGTGAATTATTAGATGCTATAGTAGCACTGGCCTGAATTTTGGTATTTTAAATACCATAATTTTTTTTGAATTTGAAGAAATTAAAAGGAGATTTTGAATATAAAAATATGTATATCGAAATTTGGATTATTTTTAAGAAATTGATTTTGATAAAAGCAATAATTGATTTTGGTTGGTATTTAACTACTCATAAAAAAATATTTAAAATAAATATTTAAAAATAATTTATAAGAGGGTTTTTAGACGATGGATTTTTATACGATATTTCTGGAAAATATGAAAAGGAGTTGAAATCGATATTTTAAATAGGTTTGTGGAATATATGGAATTTATTAAGAAATGGATTTATAAAATTAGATTTTATAAATGAGATTAATTTTATAAAAAGTGAAACTCAAAGAAGTTATAAATTTATAAACGATGTTTATATTCAAGGGAAAAATAAAAATTAATTGATAAATTGGAATATAATTTCACAGGGTGAATTTTTATCGCGATATGAAAAATAAATTTTGGGGGAAAAAAGTGAATTCTATTTTTGAAAAGTGAGGATGGTTGGAAAAATCGAATGGGATCGATGTGTGGTAAATTGAGAGGGATTTATAAATTAAATTGATTATTTGAATTTAAAAAAAATATCTTTAATTTTAAGAAATTAAGTTTATTTTTAAAAGGAAATTGTTATATATCAAACTATGAAATTTTGAACTAAGAGAATTTAAGTACATCGAAAAGTGAATTTCTCAAATAGTTAATATTTATTATTATAAATTCTAATTTTTAAAAATCAGCGTTGAAATTGATTTTATTGATGTTTATAAAAAGGGTTTCGATATTTTTAAATGACTACTTAAACTAGTGTTTAAAATTAAATTATTATTCTTTTAAATACTTATTATATATATAGAGTTGTGAAGTGATTTAAAATTTTATTTAAAATTCTCTCGAGATTCGTAAATGGGGCTTATAAATGGATATGATTTTGAGGAGAGGAATTTTATAAGGGATTTGGGGTAAATGTAATTTCAAAATGTTGAATATGGGAACTTCGAAAATTAAATCTGAATTCATAAAAGAAGTTATAAATTGTTGAATGGGGTTATAAATAAGTATACTGGGTTTTGGAAATTGTTAAAGGGGATTTATTAATGATTCCGAAGACTTATGAGATAAGTTACGAAATATTCTTTGAAGCGTTGATATTTGAATGATTTGGAAAATAAGACTTATAATGTTTTCCTAAGTATTAAAATGGAAATTTGGAAATATTTTCTAAGTGTTGAGATTGTTTGGGAATATCCGGTTATGGATTTAAGTATTTGAAATTGTTTTCAAATATTGGAATATGCAAAGGAATTTGAATATATACCTTTGTAAAGGTATTTTGGAAGAAAATTATAATATGGGCCTAGTGACTGCTTATGGATGTTATTTGATAGTTAAATAACCGACTATCAAAGATTGGCCAATTTCGTTAATTATTTCGAAGAGACCAGGATCAGATTTAATTATTCGAAACCACTTCGATCTAGTTTGAACATTACGAATGGATATCGTGAAGATAGTGAAGACGGTGATTCGGTTTGTCTAGACCTAGGACAACTTGTACGGACAAATGCTATTAGAACATCGACATTGGAGGACAATGAGCATTCTAAGTCGATTTGTTCTTGAAAGGTAACGTTAGACTCAAGCCTCATCAACCGGGAATGACTAAAACAGGAGAGATGCAGCAAGGCTAAGTGGGTCGCACCCAATTAGGGTATGTTATCACTTTTCTAGATATCCTTGGAAATATATATAAATTATGGATATGGTTGTGCATGAAAAAGGGAGCGCTCGATTTTTAAGGGTAGGAACACCCGGGGTGATAACATATTCGGTACTATCCAGGTTAGGGGTAGGCCGGTCTTGTGTAGCAGGGGATCCCGGTGAGGTCCTCGGTACATTTTTTAGAGGTGTACTGTGACGGGCAGTACCCCAGTAGCCGAGTCATTGTATGGGATTCATTCTCCAATACGAGCCTTGACGGTTTTGTTTGTAGAGCATAGTATGCTGGAATTTAATTAATGTAACAATTTTGGCTATTTGAATAAGTATTTGTACATAGACACTATTATAATATCACTGTATTTTCTATAAAATGTTTTGGTTATCGTAAGGGAAAACCCCATCATGTTTATGTGTGACGCGGTCTTATGAGATACCTTTGTTTTTCAAAGGATTTTGATAACTCTAATAATTCAAATTGAGTGTGTTTTCTCACGTTGGTTTTCCAGACTGACTCGGGTGTTATTTTATTATAATGCTCGGGTCAGACCAAGTATACAGATTCAGGGTAGGATGCTATGAAGTTTGGGAGACGAGTTGGATGACAGAGACGTATCTCCGTACTTGGTTTATATTTCCACAGTGTAAGGACAAGTTATTATAACTGTCCAGAACGATGTATTGATTGTTGTACTCTGATGATTGTAAGTATAAAACGGTTACAGATTCTTTTGTATAAAAATCTGTTATTATATATTATATTTTGTTCCGCTGCATTTGTTAGATTCTGTGTTGTTGTTTTCTGTTTCTTCTACTACCTTTTCTTCTTTACCCTAGTTATTTGCTCTTTCATACAATTTGGGTTGAACAAGAGTGAATTATTATCAACTCAAAGGGGTACGGAACGGCGGGTCGCTACACTTGGTATCAGAGCTGGAGGTTAAGTGAGAACCTTGGCTTTGGTGGGGATTACTCATTAGAGATAGGTTCGGTAGTACCCTAGAATGAGTTTAAGTGTATTAATAGATATGAGCGTGTATTTGTTAGTGAATATAAATTGTTTTATATTGTGTTGATTTATCTGTTGATTGGTATATAAATTACGGTCGAATGGTGGGACGCCACTAAATCGATAGGTGTTTCTAAACACTTAAACAGGTAAACTGACACAGTATTGTTTTGAAGTGGGTAAATGAAATTATTTTACCCAAAAATAAATTTTGATATAAAAGAAATAATTTTTGAAATTATTTTATTATAAATTGACATGTTTGGATGTCATAATCGAGGCAAGATTATAAAATTGAAATGGTTTATAAAAACCAAAATTAAATTGTATAAGAACGAATTATACAAAGGAATTAAAACTAAAAATTGATTCAAACTGGAAATTGGAAAAATTAAAATCCCAGAAGGTTTGGAAAATATTTTCCGAAGTGTTGTAAAAAAATAAAATAGTATTATTTTTGAAAGGATTTTTGAATAGAAAAATTGTTTTAAATGGATTTTGAGGTTATAAAGCACTAAACTCACTTCAATCGTTGCAAAATAATTTCAATGATGATCGCGACATCATCGGCGTTCATTTTTGAGTTTCTAAGTGGCGGATTGCTACCGTAGTAACTTAATATGGAAAAAAAATTGGAAACAAGTTTTGATTTTAGAAGTTCGGGAAGGAAGTGTTTGGATAAAACCAGGTTTGGTTTAAATTTGAAAGGTATGATTTTAGGTACAGAGAAATATATATATTTATATATTGTTTCAAAATGATTTGAAATAAAAACGGGTGTTTGAATTCTGGAATTTCCATTTAAATGATTAGTGAAATAGAAAGAAGATAAGATTTTAAACTTATAACCTAGAAATGTAAATTTCAATATGAAATTAAAATTTAACTTATGCAAGTTAAATGGATTGAATTAGTAAAAGTGAATCATTGAAATTTAACTTAAGTTAAGTTAAAATAAAATTAGATTGGATTTGAAATAAATATCAAAGTGAATTGGATATAAAGTTGAATTGTAAAGTGACTATATAACTATAAGTTATATGTTGATCACTACTATTGGAAATTTGTTGAACTCCAAATATTTAAAATGGTAAAATGACAATGAAATACATTTGGTGTAACTAACTGGTTTCCAATTTTTTTATAAAAATTACAACAGTTTTTTAGTAACCTTGAAATAATAACAAATTCTAGACCTAATGTACAGTTTAAATAAAACAGAGAAGAGTGATGTTACCCTGAAATAATGCTACCACGTTGAGCAGAAGCAAGATTTTTAGTAATATTTCTGCCATCACTAAACCATAACACAAGAACGAGCCTCAATTCCCTTCTATTGTTTTGTTTTACCTTCTTTTTCTTCCAAATTCTCCATAACTACTTGCTATTTATATTCTCTGCTCTGAGTATGTCTCAATCTACTTCACAGCCAAACAATATTCATAGTGCAGTAACATGTATAATAATTGTTAATTTTTAATGAAGAAGGGGCCACTCAAGCAAAGCTGTGAATTAATTGAGACATAAATAAATTGTCACATGCATAACTGTATTAAACTATTCCTTCTCCCTGGTTGAATTAATTTCGTAACCACCAACTAAACTGTATTTCATTAATTTTTTTTGCAACCGCCATCTCTTGCTTATACATTCTATGACCAACATATATAACCTAAGAATGGAAAAGTGAATTCTACATGTTGTATTGTTCTAAATATTATATATAAAGTACAAGGAATCTTGGAATTTTCCAGAATAATATATATCAGACTACTAGTTGACAGTTTTGTTTCAAGTAAGCAAGCAATGGTTGGCTTTTGTTTAAATAAGAAATTGAATGATGAAAGGAAAATGAGACAATTATTGGAATTGGAATTGAATTTTAATGAAATGAAGGTGGTTTGAATCATAAAAAGAAAATTCCATTTGATTGCGAATATGGACAAATGGAACTCAACTTGAGTTAAGCTAAATAAGGTAAATTTTTGGAAATAAAATTAACTTAGTTAAGTAAATTGGAAGTGAACTAATTAGATGAATTAATTAGTGAATTGAATATGGGAATGGAACTTAACTCGGTTGAATAAATGGGCTTGTGGATTAAAAGTGAATACTGAATGTGGAACTTGAGTTATAAATTAAATTCAACTTAAAAAGTAAGCGAATCGAATATATTTGAATAAAATAGAAATGGGTTGAAATGATGATGACTTAAGTTATAAATAAATTCAATTTAAGTGTAAATAAATTGAATATGACATGGGATATTAATTAAATGAATTTGAGTATGAAGTTAAGTTTTGAAGTGGATTAAATGAATGGACTAATTAAATTAATTAGTAAATGGAATGGAATTTAATTGAATAAAGAATCAATCTAAAATTTAAACGGGATTTAGTTGCAAGGGTAATAAACTTAAGGTATATAGTTGAAATAATTTAAACTAAACGGATTAACTTAAGTAAATATTTTGAACGAAAGCTTGGTCCAAATAAATTTATGAAAATGGTTATAAATGAAGTAGCATGGAATGATTCCGAGCCAAATAAAATGGATTTGAATATAATATAATGTGGATATGAATGGAATGCGAATAAATGGATTAAGTTTGAAATGGAATAAAATTGAATATAAATTGATCTGGAATCATTTAAAATAGTTATAAGCTTAAATGATTATTCTATCAAATAAATATTGCTGAATTTGCATAAAGAAAATATTATTTGTTGCAAACAGAGGTAAATAAAATTCTATGAATAAATAGAAAGTGAATAAATTGATTATGAAATAAATTTGGAATGGATATGAGTGTGTTTGGTCTAAATATGAATTGAACGCAAATATTTGGGTTGTAAATCATTCGAATTGAATGAACTAATTATAAATCGATTGAAATGAATAATCGAATGTTGGAACTTTGTGGATATTAATAAATTCATGCTATGACATGGTTGTTAGTGAAAAATTATGTGTTAAAGTTGTTAAAGGAATGAAGTTTATTGAATTATCATGTTTTAGTACTTATGTATTTAAATTGAGTAAGTACAGGTACCTGGAGGCCGTTTGGCTAGTTTTTGGTTGCGCAAAATTACATATAAAATAAACCGCTTGCTTAAAAACGCCAATAAAGGTACGTTTTCGGATTAAATACTACAAATATATAAATATTGATATATATTGTGTTTTCCGATCGTGTGGGTTGATGTATATATTTTTATCTCTCTTGTTATATTGCAAAAGGCTCTCCGTACAAGGGAGCCTCTACCAAAAAATTTCAGAAATTTAGGGTGTTAGAAAAATTTTGGAAATTTTTGAAAATTTTTATTAACTAAAAAGTTGATGTTCAAATTGAAATTGAAATAAGTGATTTTGAGTTAGAAATGGAAACTAAATATTTTGGATGAAACTAAAGGGTTTAGAAAAGTGGATATCGAGTTTTAAACTAAGTGTGTTTTGGAAAAGTTAATGGGTTTGGAGCGTTCTTCCTGACTTAGCAATTTCGGGGACGAAATTCTTTTAAGGGGGGAGGAAGGTAACGACCCGGATTTTTCGTCGTTTGATTTTGAATATTTAAGTGGTTTTAAATATTTGGAATATAATTTGATTTTTGAATATGAAGATGTTGGTTGAAAATTTTAAAATGAATTTAAATTGCAAATATAGTGATTTACTGAATAAATTTAATTGTTGAATTTACAATTGAAAATCATTAAATAATTTGAAATTGGAGTTTTTTATGAATCGAAAAGATTTCTATTGTTGGTAAAAATTCTATTTGAATTAGAAATTAGTTTAAGATTTTAAAACTGAAATTTTGAGCGATTTCGTAAATTTTGGAAATCGTCGATCTAATCGACGCGTCAAAATAGCGATCCAGGACACAGTCTCAGAATTCGATGAAACTAGTCCCATTTGATCCGTATAAAGTATTATTATCGGATTTCAAATTTCATAGCGTTTGGATTTACCGTGTGGTCGTACGATCTAAAAACGCCTAAAGATAATTTAATTGAATTTAATTTAAATAGTCAACTTAAAAAGCTATCTTCCACATACGATCGAATTAGGACTCGAAACATTTTCCATTGCGTTCGGAATAGGGGAATAACATTATAAATGCTAGGTGGCATGTCGCCATAGGGGTTCAAAATTCCGAGGTACGTAAGCGTGATATTTTCAATATAAAAATTTATAAACCAAATCAAGGATCAAGTTCAAGCCACCCTAGCCACGTGACTATAGCCGACAACTTCTCTGTGAAGCCGCCTCTTTCTTTTTAAAATACGTACCTTCCTTCTCCATTCTATAAAACAGTATCGAATAATTGAACACATATAGAAATCGAAATCGACATCCCCTTTCGCTTCAAACAAATAATCAGAAGCAGTTCAAAAATCAAAAGAAAGAAAAAAATGTTCGATCGAATAAATGGCGTTCTCCTTCAATTTTTTTCAAATGAAATCGAAGCGCCTATTCAAAAATATAGGCATCGCGATCGAATCGCTAGGGAAGAGCGGAAGCGCGGTGCTGTGGCAGAGGGTCGCGTTCAATTTGGTAGCAGTTTGGGAAGTGGTCGAAGGCTGGTAGATCATGGAGTAGATGCGGCAGCGGCATAGGATGAAGGAGGAGGGGCGTGTGTGTTTTGTTTCAGAAGTAAAAAAGAAAAGAAAAGAGGGATAGGTGCTCGCATATGCTCAATCGGCATGGAGGAGCACGCGCACATGCGAGAGGGGGAAGAGTTTCCACAGGCAAACGAGTACTGCGTTTGGGTTGTCAGGTCGCAGACAATGGGGAAGGAGTTGAGCATTGTGGAAGGTGTGGTTGATCGTATCGTGGTGAGGGGCAGTCGTAGCTCGGGTCTGGCGATGTCCGGTGATGGTTTGGGTGGTCCGTCCACTGTGAGGCTCGAGGGCAGAGGTTTGGGTCGCGATGTACATGAAGGTCTGGGAGGAAGGGTAAGCGTGGTTAACTCGGTAATTAGACTTTTAATTATTTTGGATAAGTTATTTGTTTAAAATTAATCTGTGAATTAAATTATAAATTAATTCATGTAAACTTATAAATGCAATATTAAATCTATACGAGGTCAACTGTGAATAAAACAGTTGCAGTGGGTTCTTGTCAGCAAATCTATACATAGGACGTAGTTTGGGATTTTTTGGAGTCAGCTGGATTTTAGAAAATTTAAATTCTGGATATTCGGCAAATTAAAAATTAAGGTGAGAAATTCTCACTCATTTGGATTGCCGAATTTATTTTTAATAGTTAAAATTAATTATTGGATGCTTGGTTGAATTTATAAATTATTATCTATTGAATGATATATTATATATATACATATATTTAGTAGTATATATATTGGTAGTTGGATATATTCCCGCATATTTTAGCGGATGAGACCCTATGTTCCCTGCATAATAGCGGATGACCCCATATACCGCGATATCCCCCTCGAAGTGGGATTTGTATTTTTATGTTGTATTAACATCTGTATGGGATCCATTCTCCAATACGAGCTTTTACGGTTTTGTTTGTAGAGCCTAGTATGTTGGAATTTAATTAATGTTACAATTTCGGCTATTTGAATAAGTATTTGTACTTAGACACTATTATAATATCACTGGATTTTCTATAAAATGTTTTGGTTATCGTTAGGGAAAAAACCCATCGTGTTTATGTGTGACGCGATCTTATGAGATACCTTTGTTTTTCAAAGGATTTTGATAACTCTAATAATTCAAATTGAGTGTGTTTTCTCACGCTGGTTTTCCAGACTAACTCGGATGTTATTTTATTATAATGCTCGGATCAGACCGAGTATGCAGATTCAGGGTAGGATGTTGTGGAGCTCGGGAGACGAGTTGGATGACAGAGAAGTATCTCCATACTTGGTTTATATTTCCGCTATGTAAGTACAAGTTATTATAACTGTCCAGATCGATGTATTGATTTTTGTACGCTGATGATTGTAAGTACAAAACAGTTACAGATTATTTTGTATAAAAATCTGTTATTATATATTATATTTTGTTCCACTGCATTTGTGAGACTCTGTGTTGTTGTTTTATGCTTCTTCTACTACATTTTCTTCTTTACCCTAGTTATTCGCTCTTTCTTACAATTTGGGTTGAGCAAGAGTGAATTATTATCAACTCAAAGGGGTACGGAACGGCGGGTCGCTACAGCAAAGGAAGCATGTGCTCATAAGAAAGAAAGTTAAAAGGTACATAGATATTCCTTAAACGTAAGTATACAACACACTACTGATTGTTAACGATGCACTTGTGTCAAAATCAATTTTAGTTATTTTAATATTCGACGTTGGATTTGCAAATGATGTCTTTTATAGTAAGTATAAAAGATATTGAGAATTTCCCAAAACAATATGCAAGGACACCTTGCTAAAATGTTAATACAGAACATGTAAGATGGATTCCTTATGTATTGGAAATTGGAATTATTATACATGTTATGTTGTCTACGATATCATGATTTTTTTGTGTATTTGATACATGAAACAAATATCAAATTCAAATTGATATCAATAAATAGTTGTTTGAGGTATTCTAGTGTATTTATGAAATACTGGAGAATTGTTTATAGAAACAATGAACTCTTTATGAAGGAGTGTTTGAACTCAAAATTCATAAATGATATTGAATATAATATGTCAATAATAAAAGTCAAGTTGAGAATCTTTAAGTTGGAAATGTTCCAAATAGAAGAGATTGTGGCTGATTCAACGAAAATGCCAAGTACATTGGCTTGAATAGCATTACGATAAAAGCAATGTATATATAATAAATGCATAAATTTATAACTGAGCCAATGGTGATTCCAAATATTGAGAATCCATAAAATTGTTATATGATAACAATGTCACGATATTGTTTGTAACAGAACTTACAGCTTACTATAATTCGAGAGACATACTCCATATTGTTCCACATGATAAAAGTATTTTATCAGCATCGACAAGAGTTGATTGATAAAGTAGATAATTAAAACATAATAGCATACCCATTGTAACGACCCGTAAATTTTAATGATTTTAATAACGTAATTAACTAAATTTTTCCTGAAAATAAATAATAAAATTTTGCAACGAAAATTTGATATTTGATATGCGTCTATTTAAGCATAGCAAATGACAGATTTTCATCGAAATATATGTAAGTTTATTCTGTTGTGAAATTTTCAATTTAAAAAATTTAAATCAGTTAATTTGATGAAATAAATTATTTTGAAATCTAAATATTTTTACATAATCAAAATGTTTTTCATTTTCTAATTGAGACGTCATATTTCGTTTCGCCAAATTTGGACTGTTATAGCTCCGTTTATATTATTTTCGGAGTATTAGCAGCAGTTTTGCAACGAATATCAAGTTTTGATAGGATGTTCATATCTCTAATATCTGTATGCCATTCTGTTCATCTCGTCGTGCTGATCTCCGCAGGACATTCATTTATGCATTTCAGTGTCCGGTGCACGACGAAAACTGCGAAACGATTAGCCATATCGGTACCCATTTTGTGACTTTTTGGTTTCCTTATGGCCATTCATCTACCCACCGTGAGAAAACAAATGGCCAATTGCTTTTCATATTCTCTGAATACAACTATTGGCTTTTGATATTCCTTCTACTTAATATATTTTTCCTGATACGTTGGTTCACTTTATTTTCTGGACTCTCTCCTTTTCTCTTCTGTTCTATCTGCAATTTGCTTTTGAAAGAAAATAATATATATATGTATATATATGGCTGAGAAATATTCGCCCTTCCTTCCTTTTCAAAACCCAACCTGCTCATTTTTTTTTGAAACCCATCTTCTTTGTTGCCGACCCACGCCCTTTGCCTTCCTTCTTCGAGACCTACTCCAGCCAACGCAACCCTCTCTTATCACCATTAGCCGAAGCACCCCTCCACACCGCTTCTCCACATGATAGTCTCTGCCTTCCTTTCCCCTTCGCTGAACCACCTCGCAACCCCACGTTAACATCCTACTAGCCCATGCAAGCAACCTCCGGCCATCCTCCTCAGCAACCGCCCAGTCCCCTTCTACAACAACCGCAAACACCACCTATAACCACCAAACCCTTGTCGAGACCTTCCATATGTGCTCCACCCTTTTTCCACACCCACATCCATAGCCACTTGCAACAGCCGCGACATCTACTTTCCTGAAAACAAGCAGATCCACCTCCTCCCCTCCAAATTCATACACCACTACACCCATCCCCTCACCAGACCCTATCTCCAAACCCTCCAGCCTTGTACAAACCACACCAAGCAACCGCCTCCCACTGACCACCTCCTCAACCATCGAAGCAGCAGCCTACGCCGTGCTTCACTCGACAGTCGGTAGCCGATAACCTTCCCTACTCATTTCCTTCTCCGTTCATCTCTCTCTCGAACTGCACCTCCACCCTGTGGTAGCCTTGTTGCATTAGCAGCTCCTTGCTCTTCTATAAAAATGAGATTTTGATTTTTAAATATTGTTTAATATATATATATATATATTGATTTTATTTGATGTGTTTTAAGAAATAAATGATTTTGAAATATAATATATAAATTTTTTATTTTAATATGCGTTTTAAATTAAATATTGATTTTAAAAAATATATGTATATATATAAAGATTATATTTTGATATCTGTTTTAAATCGAATTTGATTTTAAAACATAATATATAAAGGTTTATTTTAAATATGTGAGTAAATTTTTGAATTTCAAAGATTATATATTCATTTTCATCAAGTTCATCAAATTCTAGTCCGCCACCTTTGCTTTGCTCGTCGTTGTCCAGATCCGTTGTTGTGATCCGTATGTGCACTAGTCATGTCCATATCCGCGGATCGTCACATCTTGTTCTCATTGTTTTCTCTAGCCTCGAAAGGTGAGAGATCACTCACGATTAACATTCTTATATTTAGTAAATTTAATTCACATGAAATGATGATTGAAATATGTTGTTAAATTTGAATTTGTTAGTAATTAAATAGTTTAAATATGATATGATATTAATTGCATTTGTTCACCTATTATAATTGACATTATTGACACCAACAACCTGTTAGTATGTGTATATCATATTTAATTTGACAATTCTAATCATATTTGCCATTGATATGCTATGTCATTTTATACTATTATTCTACTGTTCTCACACTGCAAGTTCCATATTAGTTTAGGAATTCGCTATGGGTTGAAATGATACATACCCGAATGATATTATAGATTAGGGAAATTGTTATGGGTTGAAATGATAAACCCAAGCGATTTTATTAAAATTGAAATTTTTGGATTGCGGGTTGAAATGAAATATACCCGTAAATATTAAATTATTATGGATTGAAATGATAAATATCCGTATCACTTGAACATAGGATATAAAATTATATACGGACACGGTTGATATATTTTTAAACGATTTTCAAATTTTTGGAAAGAAAGAATATTTGTGTATTGATTTTTAAATATAATATAAAGATATTTTATTTTAATATATGTATAAAATTTAGACTTTTAAAATTTTATGTTTTGGAGATTTTAAAATTTATAAGTTAAGTTTTGAAAAATATAAATTTTCAGATTTTACTTATAATTTTATTTTTTTAAATATATATAATAAGATTTTATAAAATATATTTAGTAAAATAAGATTTAATTTAATAATAATTAATATAATAAAATTTAATAAGATTTTCATTTAACTAATATATAAATGTTTTAAATATTTATTTACAATTTATATTAATATTTTAAAATAGATTTTTTTATAACTTAAGTAAATAAAGATTGAAAAGATAAGTTAAAGTGGACTTGAAATTTTACTTGTTTAAGAATTGTATTTAAATAAGAATTTGATTTGAAACATATTAATTTTGAGATTTTAAAGATATGATTTTTATAACTTGATAACTGGGTTTTGATTAAGGGTGATTAAATGAATATTTTCAAGTTTAAATATATTTAAAGCTGAATATTTAATTTTGATTTAAATTTGTAGTTTGAGATTTTTATTTAAATGCTTATAAAAGTGATTAGGCGAATATTTTAGAATTAAATATAATTGAAGTCGGATATTTAATTATTGATTTTATTTAAACTTGTAATCTGAGATTTTATTTAAATGTTATTAGGTAAGATTAAGTGAATATTTTCAAATTTAAATTTAAATTGAATTCCGAATGAAATTTATCAAATTTGGTTATTGTAAATTGTTTGAGTATTTAAACTTTGAAACCTATTGAATTGGAAGTAGTTTAAATTTATAGTTCAGACCTGGATTTGAAATTGATATAAATTAAAAATGTTTTTTAATAAGTACTTGAATTGAACCTTTAACATTTTTATTTGAAATTATTAAACTGAGATTGATTTAAATTGAATTTTGGAACTAAAATTGATTTGAATTGATTTGTGAAATTGGAAGAAACAATTCCAATTTGAAACTATTTTCTATATATAAACTATTTTTAATATATAAAATATTTCAATTTACAACCTATTTTTAAATATTAACTATTTTTAATTTAAAACTATTTCAATATAAAAACTATTTTCAATATTTAAACTATTTAAGTTGGAACTGTTATGATTTAGATTTAATGGATTTAAATGCGAATAATTTGATAAATATTTTGTGGTTATGATTTTGGAAGTGAATATGATTTTCAAAGCGATACGATTTCGAAAGTAAATATGACTTTGAAAGTGATATGTTTTTCAAATGAATATGATATTTGATATGAAGTATGAACTATTTGATTTTATAAAATTACCACGGTGTGAAATAAGCGTTTGGTTTTTAAAGAGACCGGGATCGGATATTGTCATACTCTCTGCCAATACCGAAAACCACTTTAACAACTATGCACGTGGTGGAGAATACAGAACGAAATAGGATGGTTTGGCGACGTCTATATGATGTATGAACGTAGACTGACTCCTATGAGTCAGCTTAATGTAACTAAAACAGGAGCCATGCCTGGCCAAGTGGGGTCGCTACCCCTATCGGGCACATTTCTTCGATACCATTCTATTACTTTGTGATTTATTGGGTGCACCTTTGATTTGGGATTGTATCTCAAGGTGGGCAGTAGTAGCTGCTATGCGTTACCACCAGCCCGAATCCGCAAAATGGTAGTACCCTACCTTGGGCATTGCCTCGCGTGCCTTGTCACATGCCTTATCGCGCCCTCTACGAGTTTGGTTTTACCATACCTATGGAGTGCTCCATGAGTAAACCACCGGTTTGGTGGAGCTTACAGTATCTTTATAGACTACGGGAATATATAAAATGTGTTAAGGGGGATATGGGTAACGCCTTAACGCTATTTTAATATTTTACTTTACTGTAGACATTATCTATGTAGTGTATTGTAGTATGTATGTAGATAGTTTAACAGATCCTTAAAGGATGGGAATCCCAAACATCCTTTAAGTTATATTGTATTTCACTTGGACATTTCACTTGGACATTTCACTTGGGTTGATTTACTTACATAAGAATGTTAATCCTGACTCGACTATTTTGTATTTTGCTTTAAGTAGGGTCAGACTGAGTGTCATGGCATTTGAGACTCACCTTTGGAGCTTGGAGCTTTGCTTGGAGATCTATCTGTTATCTATTCAGCTTGTAGTTATTTCACGTTACTTTTATTCAGACTTATCATTTGTTTGTATTAGAGACTACTTTGTATTTGAGTTCTCCGTTGTATTTGTTTCAGACTCTAATGCTTTTTTATAGTAGCTTCATGAACTACTATTTATCTATTCCACTGCTTATTGTTGTAAACTCTGTGTCTGTGATTCTGCGATTGATTTATTTACTGTATATGCTATGTTTTGCCAAATATAAATTAAAAATATGTTGTTTTGAGCAATTCAATTCTGATATGTGTGGATGATTGTCGATTTGAATGGTTCGAAATAGTAGGTCGTTACACCTGTTTACTGAAGGAACGACTCAATTAGTTTTGAGGAAACCTTGGTGAAGTTGGAATAAGATTCCATAATTGACCCAAAATGTAAGTGGGAGATTAATAGAGTTAGAGGTATGCCCTATGGGCAATTCCGTATTTCTTTACATATATCTAACTCGTTGATCAGTCTTGTTCAAAATAAAGATGTTTTCTTTCTATCATATACTTGATATAATGCATTATATTAATTAATTAATTTAATTAAAAGTATATTTAATAGAAAATCCATAGATGGTATGTTTTTTTGACAGTAATTACAAGTGTTCTAACTATCAGTAATTTATCATAATAAAAACAAATATACCATTTTAAATGTCCTAGTCAAGAGGAATCAAGAATGGATATTGATGTATCCGTTGAGGCTAGAGTACGTAACGCTCTCCAACTTTTGGGCATCATATTACTCATGACTGTAGGAGGTAGCTAGGGTTATGTACAGTTAGGTATTGGATAACTATGGAACGACTCAATCGTTAGTTTTCTATTGGTTAATACAACTACGTCGAACAAAAAATATCGATGTGACTGATTTACACAGTTCTCTCAACTTGAGAATACTGTCGGTCTTCAATATAAAAGCTCTGCTTCGATTATAGTAAAATCATGGCATGGCGTCCATTAAATGACTATAGTTGGGTCGAGTGGACGTAATGGAAGCTAAGCACTATTCAAGAGAGGATTCTTCTCCTCTGTTTTATGGTGGTAGTGTCACAGTCAACTCAAGTCAACTCAAAGTCAAAGTCTCTGAGCAGAGCATTTCAGTTAATAAAAATTATTATTATTGAACCAAGAACTTTGTGTTTGAACTATAGAGTTATATGGATGATGTTGGAATTTTGACCATTACTAATGCTATAAGTCCAAAGTGATATAGTTTTGACGAAGAGAATTAGTGTAAGTAAAAGTCACAACGGGGTAACACTTAACAAGTAAAATTGGATTTTACGAAAACCTAGTAAGCAACAAAATTTGACCAAAATGTCACACCACCTGCTAAGTGACGTGTGAACTTTAATATTTGAATAGTTTGATGTTAATCGCTGACCAAATTTACACCTAACGAGTCACACCATCGGATGATGAATTCTCTTTAGACCAAGTGATTTAATTAGTTTATAATTGTTATAAATTAATTAAATTAATTAATATCTATGAAATATTAGTTATAAAAATTTGAATAAGATTTAGGGAATAAGTATTATTGAATATATTTATAATAATTTTTAATATATCGATTGATATGCGATATCGATAAGCAATTAAATTAGATTTGATTAATAATATTTCTTTAGGTTTAAATGGAATATTGGCCCATGATGGTAGGTTGATAATTTCAGCTTTAATGAGGGCTATAGGGGGTGGCTAAAATAGGTTAGAGTTGTTAGAATTGGATGGCTTGGATCTAGTGAAAATTGGTACGAGAAATGATCCATTATTTTCTCTCTCTCATCCACTATTTAAACACCACAAATCCTAATTAAAAAATGGATTTTTTTTGCTACCGCTATTCCCATCAATTTTTGGAAGATTTCACCCCCTCAAAGCACAAGCAAATCCAAATCAAATCAATTCAAAAATCAACTAATATTTGATAGTCTAAGGTCTACGATTCATGGATTAGTAGTCTGCCGAATTGAAATGCTTTCAAACGAGAGAGAGTTCGTCATTACAAG
This sequence comes from Allium fistulosum, assembly GCA_030737815.1. NCBI lineage: Eukaryota > Viridiplantae > Streptophyta > Magnoliopsida > Asparagales > Amaryllidaceae > Allium > Allium fistulosum. The sequence continues at coordinate 1,337,649,449 of CM060901.1, read as the reverse complement.
GCATGCTTCAAATTATTGGTTTATATATGTTTTTTCTGTATTATATAGCTTATAATTTCTAGATAATACTTTATGGTTCATATATATTATTATTATATTATTAATTAGGTTACGATTCTTATATGTATTGATGTTGTCACATACTAGATTGGTTTATCTATGTATTCATTTAAGAAAACAATTATTTTCACATATAGGTCAAATATGTACAGCCTGCTAATTTTATTTATAATAATTATTAATTTATTAATTATTATATATATTAATATATCATTTAATTATACTTATATGGTTTGTATATAATTATAACAACATTTCATGCTAATAATTAAACATATATTTTATGAATGATATTTACAATAATTATAATTTTTGGAAGCTGTAAAATAATTTTAATAATTATTTACTATTATTTAATTTTATTTAAATAAATATATTCTGTAAATAATTTATATAAAATAAAATAAGTCTTGAAAATTAACTTTTAAATTTTATAAAATTATTTTATCATGAAATAAGATCTCAGCCAGAAAATGGGAATTAAAAAATCATTTTTCCTATTTTTAAAAATTATTATAATATATGGTAGAAAATAATTAATTAAAAAGCTTGCTTGAGAAAAATTAAGCAAAAATTTTCTAAACCTCAAAATGTCATGCTAGATTTTATGAAAATTTAAAATTGGAATAATATGTTTCAAAAAATATTTTTTATTAATATTTTATTGTTTTTAAATCAATTAATCAATATATATAATAAAATTTTATTGTGCTTGCATATGATTTAGAAGTTTTTTTAAAATTATTTAATTTTTTATTAATATATATATATATATATATATTTATGCATATATTTAGATATTATAAATATGCTTATGAATATATATATATATATTTAAAAAAAATATTTTGTCTTTATAATATATATATATATATTAGTTCATAATATAAAAAAATTATATTACGTATATATATTATTTTAATATTCATTACAATAATACATACGTACATACATATATATATTATTAATATTTTACATATATACTGATTTTCAAAAAAAAAATATTTTACATATATACATAAGTTATATATTTACACATACATATACATATATATTTATGTTTATATATTTTCATTCTCATAAAATTATTTAAATAAAATTATAATATACATACATACATACATACATATATGTAGATTTATAATATTTATATAAATAACAAGTTTAAATACATACATATACATGGACAAGATACAATACATATCAGATGAGCTAAAATGTTCGTTGCAATGTAAATCTCAACATTTATATACGGGTATGTTATACCATGCACGGGTTATCATGTAACACATTTAGACATGTACATATATGTATATGATACATATGTGTACATTTATATGTAGAAAATATAAATTAATAAACTCCATGTAATTTATAATTTAAATGAAATAAAAGATTTTATTTAAATAAAAATTGGAAATTTTCTAAAGGAATTAGATTCCATAGGCCCAATAAAGATCCAATAGGATAAAAAAACTGAAATTCACTCATAACTTCTATTGTGGGCTAGCCAGTTCCTATAATAAATCCTTGTCTTGTACGATTTTGTAAACCATTATTTAGATGAAATTAATTTTAACCTTGTGTACTACTCTTAAGTACACGACCGTATAGAAAGTAGTTAACTCAACTTCACTCATAATTAATCGTACTTTGTCCAACAAAGTTCGATTACCCTTATTGATATATCATTATGTATCATAGGAAGGAGTGACGTTTGAGATTGAATCTTTATTCATTTTAGATATTTTCGGAACTCCTTCCTACATACTCGCATATTTGATCAAATCGGATCAATTTTATTTTCTATTACATATTATTTTATTTACTTCCATTTTATACTCTATGGGCTTATCATAAACATGATACGTGTGTATCAAATACACATGTCTATGTAAGTGATAACTCATCGGTGAATATAACAAAATACGTGGAACCATTTTGGTATTAAAAGACTTGTCATTGCATACATCTATATATATATCAACCTGAAGAGTTCTTCAACTCTTATCACACTCCCACTGAATGGTTGCTTTGCCCTTAGTTGTTCGAGATATAATTAACTAGTACCATAAGATTCATAATTATGTAATCAAAAATTATTTCTCAAAACCGTGGTTTAGTCCATAATTCCAAAAAAAATTACAAATTAATTAAGATACTTTTGTATTTTCCAATGCATCACAAATATCAGTACAATAGTTTTATTATATAATGAATATTCATACAAAAATATAACTATATCTGTTTTTCAGTCAACATAAAAGATAATTATTGTTTCACAAATAATATTTGATGTGTTTTATGAAAACAATTTTTGTAACTTGATGCGACGTATAAGTGCTATATGCAAGCTCCTACTATTTCTGTCATTACTATAATAGCATACCATATACGGATGTCCATTTAACCACTTAATGTAGGCTATTTATTCCACCAACTGTTACCAGTTTTACATTCAAGAGTTTTCAGATCAAATATCTTAAGATTAGAGGAACAAATCTCATAGAAAACAATTTTCTATATGAAAATACATTTTGGAGTAGAAATCATATTTCTCATTCTAATATTAAGTATCAACTATTATTTTACAATTCTCATTTCAGATGTTTCTTTATGAAGCAGAAGTGACCATTCACTCTCTTCTTCCAATTGTGTCTTAGATTACATCCACTCTTATACATCTGATTTTCTTTCTAAATGGTCGAACCATTCAAAGCAGATCCTTACTACAATATCATAATGAATTCTATACAAAAGTGCATTTGATTATCCTTAACTTTTAAGGACATCAAGTAAATTGTGCTTTATGTTAACCGATCAAACTGGCATTTCAGTGATTGAATTCTTAAATCTATCTTGTAGCCTTTGGTCCAGTGATACATTTAACACAACAAGTTCATTATTATTATCAATCATATTGAATACACAATCTCGCACTACAGTTTACTTGCTTATTTCAATTAACTACTTTCATCGTGGTTTCGTACATTATAAATTATGACCATTCACAAAGTAACATTTATATGTGATTGTATATAAATCAAATACACATATTCTTGTACCGATTTTAGAGTTTGAAACTCATTGAAAACATTACATAGTCTCGGACAAATAAACTCGTAAGTGACCAAGTTACGAACTCGTTTAGTGGTCGTATAATTAGGCACTTGCAAGGGTCAACATGAAATTTTTTATTGGTAAGTATATTGAATATTTCTTTGTCAATATTTAATTTAGTTCCTTTGTATATTTTTTATCCAGCCTTTTGACCAGACAATATTCGGATAGACTGGACGAGTCGAACTTGGAGTTATCAAGGCAGAAAGTCCGAAGAAATAGCCCAGAGTCTAGGAGCCAACAAACAGAGCCATGTGAAAATAATGAAGCCAATACAACAGATGATCCTACAAACCTATTTTAAGTGTCATTTCATTGATTGAAAGCGATTCTCTATCGATCTCCATGAGCTCTTGAGTCAGCAACTTTGTTCTTCCATAGATCCATCATTCAGACTCAGAAACAAGCTAATATTGGTGAAAACAAGTTTGGAATCACGAAGCTAACCACCAATTGAGCCAAGACAAGAAGGCCAAAGCAATCAATATGATCAACTTATGGATCAGTACTGATCCAAGCTTATGGATTGGTACTGATTTTTGATAATTAATGAGCTGTCCTCCTATTTCTTTGGAGAAATGGTCTATGGAGTGGAAAACAAGGTGGAGGTCTTTTGGGCGAGATTTTAGGCTTCCTACGTCTATAAATAGAGGGACAAGGCTCATTTCTAAGGATCTTTTGGCTCTTGCTTTCCCTAACTCTAATTTTTGGTAATCACCATCAGATTTTTATCGATCCATAAGAACTTCTGCTTTAATCAATAAAATCACTAAGTAGATGTAAGTCAAGATTAGCTGAACCACTATAAATTGTTGTGTGTTCTTTCCTACTTGTTTTCATTTAAATTTCTTCACTTTTTATTCTCTACTTAATCTTCTAGGTGTTTGTGCCATTTTTGGCTTAAAATTTTTGGTACTTTCATTGAGAATTTAACTCAGGCTACTTGGATCTATTATCTACTATTGGGTTACATAGATCTAGGAGATAGATCCAGTTTTCCAACCTTACAGTTCTACTATTCAGATTTTCAATAATCTAAAAGAAACTATTTACCATGGCCCCATCAAGGAGAGAAAAGGGTACAACATCCTGAGCTACTAAAGATATTGAGAATCAAGACATTCACCACACAGATGGAGCTACTAAAAAAACAAGAGATCCATAATCCAGCTGATGTCATTACCGAGTGGAAATGGACGGATGATGAAACATATGGAGGCCCTAAAAAAGTCAAGGAGGTCCAGAGTTTAAATGAAAAGGTCACCGTCCTGAGTTGATTCTTATCCAGAGCCACCGATAAATGCGTCCCATTCTTTGATGTAATTAAGAAGGGAAAAAGAAATTTCGCTTGGATGCAGGAGTGTGTAGACTCATTCCAAACTTTTGTGGATCACTGGGAGAGACCCCCGATCCTCTCGAAGCTGGTGGATGATGAGGACTTGGTTTTTTACCTGGCTATGTCGATGCATGCTTTGAGCACTGTACTCATACGTGAGGATGCCTGCATCCAACGACCGATCTATTATATCAGTAAGTGATTGACAAGAGTTGAAAGAAATTACCTGAAGCTGGAAAAGCTTGCATACTATCTGTTGATTGCTTCAAGGATGCTCCGCCCTTACTTTCAAGCTCATCCGATCAAAGTTCTTATCGACCTGCCTTTGCGACAAGTTCTACAATAACCCGAGACTTCTGGAAGGCTATTGAAATGGAATGTTAAATTGAGCCAGTATGATATAACCTATTACCCTCGGAAAGATATCAAGGGTCAAGCTTTGGCAGATTTCATAGCTAAAATCACGGCGTTAGACGATACTCCAGAGAGCAATGGTGCGTAAAATGCTTGGTGGAAGATGCAGACGGATAGTGGATCAAACGATCGACGTTCCTGTGCTGGAGTTATACTCATCACTCTCAAGTAACATTCAATTTGTTATGCCCTAAAACTTGACTTTCCTACGACAAACAATGAAGCATAGTACGAAGCATTGATTGCATGACTCAAGATTGCCGAAGAACTAGAGATAAAAACTTTACATATTTTCCGTGATTCTCAACTATTGGTGTGTCAAAGTGCAGAAAGAGTTTCAGGCAAAAGGAGCAAGGCTAGCCCTTATCTAATCCAAATCCTTGAGTTACTTAGTGGCGTTGAATATTATACGATAACGCACATTCCTAGAGAGGAAAATGCAAAGGCCGACTCACTCGCTAAGCTGGCTAGTTCCGAAGATGCGCAGCTCATGGGCATGGTTCTAGTGGAAATATTGTTGGCACCAAGCATCGACTAAATGGATGTCGATTGGATCTTGGAGGCTAAACCTGAAATAGAGTCATGGCTGACTCTGATAAAAGACTACTTGCAAAGAGGAACCCTTTCTCAAAAGGGGAATGAGCGACTGAGACTCCTTCGCTAAGCTCTAGGATATATCATACAGGAAGGACTGTTATACAAGAAGGATATTTTTATCCTTATGCTTCGGTGTGTTGCTCATGTCAAGGCCAAATAATTCCTGAGAGAAGTGCACGAAAAGGCCTGTGGCGACCACACTAGGGGATGTTTTAGAACCTCTTATTTTGGGTATTTTTGATAGTAACAACTGTACATCATTACATTGTATATACTAACCACTTGTACAGGAAAAGATCGACAAAAAGAAGACCATGATGGCACAATTATGTAGTATCAGTCATAGGGTCTTAGTTTAGACCTATAAATTGTTAAAATCTCTTCTAGTGGTATATACAAACACATACAATCACAAATTAATCAGAGAAGTCAAAAAGTACGTCAGTCAGTCGACTGAAACACCCATTTCAATCGATTGACTCAAAGAAAGTAAACGAATAAATTTTTGACAGTTTCAAACGATTAAAAAGTTGAAATAGTTGGCTAAATATACTTTCAATCGACTGAAACTGCTTACTTTGAACTACTTATTTTCTATTTATCAAAACGTCTATCCATACTCAAATACAATCGATTGGTATATTTCCTTCAGTCGACTGAATGATCATAATAGCCATATTTTTCAAATTATCTTAAGAAATACACTTCTCCATGAAGAGTTATTCCTCTTCATTAATTGTTGCAATCATTCCTCTAACAGTTACAACTACTAATCATTTATATAAAGCAGTCCATTTTAAGGATGCAGATCACTCATTTTTACAATTATTTCTATCTCAATCTTGGTTTACTCCTGAGATATTGCTTTAAGTTTTTGATCACACATTCATTCAAGAATATTTTCTCACGATCAAATTACTTCCTTTCTTCACGAGCACACATTATACTACAAAGAATAAATTTTTATGAATGTTGTACTTATTGGATAATCCATGTTATACAAGAACATAAGAAGTCACAAACAATTCTACTTACTTTGTAGACGAAGTCCTATTTCACAACTCAGGCGGTTGTAACCTATTCCTCTGGGTTAAGTAAGGACATTGCAAGTTAATTCCAAAAGGAGTCTGGGACCGGACGTAGAACGGGAGTTCGAACCGGTATAGAAATTTATGATGTTATTTACTTTTGTGCTTTACTATTTTATTTATATTCCGCACAAGTTTATAATCTAGACAATTATTCATATTACTCAATCCATATAGACTTTCATTTGGTATTAGAGAAAGGCTATCATTTAACCGTAACACAGTTTATTGATAATCAAGTAATATGGATAATAATAGTACATCAAGTTTTATTAAAGGTCGATCTACAGTTGTGACGACCCATAATTCCGTACCTTTTGAGCCGACAATAAACCACACATGTCCGATCCAAATTGCATGGAAGAATGGATTATTAAGGGTAAATAGACAGAAGAGAATTTCAAGAAAATGGAATAACATATAATATTGAACAATAATATTTACAGCGGAAAACTTTTAAAATACATATATATCAGAGTCTAACCTAAATTCAGCTTGGATAGTTATAAACATCTGTCCTTACAATTACTGACAAACATCAAACAAAAAACAAACAGCATTAGATAATAGAATACGTCCATACGTAGATGAATATCACCAGCTCCTCTAGAAACTCCAACCGACTTCAATTAAACCTAAAACTACTCGGATCTGACCCGAGTATTGAAAATACCCGGATCGGGCTTGATAAACCAACGTTAGAAAACTCAATAACAAATGATAGTGTCATATATCAGCCTTGGAAATAAAATCCTTTTGAAAAGAAAGAGTATCACATAAGATCACGCCCACACATAAACACGAACAGGTATTTACATTATGATAACTAAAACATTTATAACAAAACATTTGATATTATTTCTAATGACAGTCTTTTGAAAACATTTGCAAATAAACTTATTAATCTTAGCTGAAATTATTATATTGATTAAATTCCAGCATATTAGCCACAAAGTGGGTTCTACAATCAAACTCGTAAAGGCTTCTTATTGGAGAATGGACTTCCATATAAATGACCAGGTGAAGGGACTACCTTCCGATGGGTACACCTCTAGATGGATGTCTCGAGGAACCATCACAAAGCTCCTGTACCAACACAAGACCGGCCTACCTCTATAACTAGAAAGTACCGAATATGTCAACCCTCGGTCATTACCCACCTTTAACCGAACTCGCTCTAGCATACAAACCACATTAATTTATATCTCGAACGTCATAGCGGGAAGAAATATATCTAAAAGGGGATGATCATACCCTGATGGGAACGACCAACTTAGCTCTGCTGCATCTACCCTGTTTCGGTCATTTTCGATTAATGAGGCTTGAGGCAACGATTACCTTTTCACATATCACATCTTCTTTCACTTTAAATGCCACGTTGCCATTCCACATTCACATGACTGATTTCTACAAATATATAACTTCCTGAGCTCGTTTGTCTTGGGAATGGGTGTTAAGCTAAGAGAAGGTGTCTTCTCCGCCACCAACAGATATACATTATAGAGATCAATCAATGTAATTTAGAATGCAAGGTCAAACATTCTTCAATACAAGTTCGTTCTGGGACTGAATGAAACCGAAGGTACTTTCCTCGGCCATTACTAGGCGAGAAGTCCTTATGGTTCTGAGATTTTTCATAACAAATGGACCATAACTACAATAAGTAAATCGGTAGTTTATCCCCAATTAATCCACAAGTAGTCCTTTGTTATTATTCATCTCAATATCTCTGTCTTCAAACAGCTTCATTCTTCGAACATGAAAATTGGTTCGAAGTGGTTTTCGGATAGGAATCACCCAAATCCGACCCAGTTCCTTCGAAATCCAATCATCGATTAAAAGATGTTAAGTTCATATGTGATTATCAATCATCAATCAATTACTTTATCTTTCCATTTAATCAAATATCTACCTTAGATATATTCTTTTCAATTTATTTCATTTCTTTTTATGAGTATATGGAATCATTAAGTCTCATTTATCAACTTATTTTGTTTATTTACCTTTCTTTTTATCTTGGAATAACTCCAAGTCAGTTCATCTTTTACTTAGGAAAACATTTCCAAATCATTCATTAAATATTAATCAAAGGTTTCTTATATTCAAGCTATAACTTTTAACTTAGGGAAAATATTCCCAAATCATTCATTAAATCTAAATCAAAGATTTCTTTCTTAACGTCAAATCATATTCTTGCAAATCAAAGATTTTCATAACAGAGCACTACTGCCACTCTAGATATGTTAAATTTCACTTCGAGGGACCAGTGGCAAGTAATCCTACATCATGATGATCTTTGTTTTTAATGATCTTAGTCCGCAATATGTTTTATTTCGAAAATTAGTTTGAAGAGGTTTTCAAATAGAAATCACCCAAATCCGATCCCAGTTCCTTCGTACCAATCATCGAATAAAAGATGTTAAGTGGTTGATTAACATTCAAACAATTTGTTTCTTTTCTTTTATCTTGTAAAACTTAAATATGATCTTTTAGAGCATCCGGGCTTTCCTATCGATCTGTTCCACCCCTCGTCTAAAACATAAAGCAAAGGCCAGGTATGTTCAGGGCACTGTTTGCTCTATTCCTAACCTTAGTTACACACCTAGTTTTACCGTTTAGCTTTCACAGGCGGGACAAATGTACTAGTCATTTCAATTTGTTATTATATTCAATATTCTTCAATTATTGTTTAAGTGTTATAAACAATTACTCTTAACTATTTATTCCAACTCTTATTAAAACTTCCAAATCATCTTTTAAATTACTTAATTATTCTTTTAAAATTATTCACAAAAGATTTGGAAAAGAATTGTTAAGTTTAAAACTGTTGCGAAAAGTGTTGCAAATTGTGTTTTAAAAGCTATATTCTTTAAAACGACTTTTATATCATTTAGAAATCCATCATTTCAACTTAAATCTCTATTAAAACATTTTAAAAGATTTTTAGATTTTATCTCATATTTTTAAAACATTTTAAAAATATCACTTTTATATCAATTTCAAATTTAGATTTTAAACCGTAGAACTATGATTTTTCTGAAATATTGTTCTGGACTTATTTAGAAATATACAAGATGAAATCTTGATTTTCTTTCTTTATTTCTTTAAACATATTTAAATGTTTATAGAACCCTTCTAACTCATTTTAAAACTATTTCCAAAAGGTTTAAGCATTCCCTATACACCATTTCATTTTCAAAAGGAAAGTAATTTCCTTTATGCTTATCGATGTGTATTAACGTGACTTGGTAAAAAGATTTAACAATCATATCAAAAAATCAATACTTGATGATCAAAGCATATATAAGCATCCATATCAATCATAATACATCATCAAACATGTATATATATAAATATAGATATTAAATATAGTTTCTCACCATAAACCAAAATGATTAACTTCTTACCAACATTCTAATCAACCAACACTTCACTAATTAATCCATACTCCATTTAAATACTAGCAAACAACATCCTTTTCATTCCAATAGCTCGATCAAGGCTTGAGATGGAGGTTGGCTGAAAATATAGAGAAGAAGCGGTAGAGCTTTGAACTTGAATTCTCAAGATTTAGATCCAAAAAATAGGTTATCTTGTATCTGGTTTTAGGTTCTCTAAATCTCAAAATTTAGAATAGTTGTTAACTAAAAAGTTGTTTAAAATTCCTTTCTCTTGAATATGAAAAAAATAATCATTTGAATCCAAGTTGTTTTGAGGGAGATATGATAGAATGAAGAAGAGGTATTGTCGGATTGACAAAAATAAAGCCCTAAAATGCACTTATGAATTGAGTTTCAGGTATAGGAAACCTCAAAACTGGAATAAGTGATCAACATAAAAGTTGTAGCCAATGGAATTAAATATGATTTGAAATAATATATTTCTTAATTTGGATCAGTTATGATAAAAAAAGGGCTATTCTCTATCTCAAAAACTAGGCCAGAGAATGCACTGGAAAGAAGGGTATTTTTGTCATAGATAAGATTAGAATCGGACAAAGTGTTCAACATGGAAGTTGTAGCCACTGGAAAAATAGATGATCTGAAAAAAAGAATTTTGCATTTTGGTTCTGGTTTGAGGATGTTATATCCAAGAGAAGAAGAGATAAAATATGGAGAAAAGATGATTTTGATTTGAAGAGAATGAACATTGATTTCTTTCGAATATTTTGTAAATATTTTGACTTTATTTATTTCTAATTTTTTTCTATGGCTTGGAAGCCATTAAAGAGTAGAGAATGAAGGTGAATAAGCTTGAGAAAAGAAGAAGAAGAAGTGCGAATGAAAGTGAAGAAGGAGGTGGGTATTTATAAAAAAAAGAAAGAAGTGGTTAACTTACCAAAATAACCTCTTACCAAATTACCAAACTATCCTTACTTCAACCTAAAGCAACCTCACTTTTTCAACACTTACCATCACTTTTCACATTCTTACATTATGTCTTAATCCTTAAGAACTAAGCTAAATAAAATAATAATTATGTTGGCTTTTGATGTGATATTGATTTGATGTTTACTTTTTCTTACTTTTGTTAATTCTTACTTACTTTTACTAATGACTTCTAGAATTTTTCTAATTATATTTAGTAAAAGTAAACATTTTTAGTTATTAAAATGTGTAATATATATGTTAAAGTATGTTAACAAAGGTGCGACAACGTTGCGGCAACTTATTTTAAACAAAAGGTCGATTTTCGACAAAACGTTTTCCGGTCACATTTTGACGTTTTTGTTAAACTATTTATTCAAGTAAACCAAACATCAAAATAAATTTATTATTATCTTTAAATAATTAAAATAAGTATATTTGACTTATAAAATAATATAAAACAATATCCAAATCTATTTGTAAAAATACGACATCGATTTATCGATATGCGACGAAATTTGTCAACTTTTACAAAACAAGTTTTACATATTTATCGAACCATTATAAATTAAATTAATATTATTATCAAATGAGTTTGACATGGATTATATATATTTAAAAAGAATTATTTACCCTTTAAAACAAATTTCTCAAATATTTATCTAACTTTATCGGAATCCGACTTTTATCAATTTTACAATGGAAATCCAAAACCTTTATTCAATATCAAAAATAAGTTTACCATTCTTATTTATCATATAAAACATGATTGTTTAATTTTTGAAAATTCTACATTTGAATATGTAAATAAATTAAATATTTCATTTTCAAAGTGGTAATATTATGGGTCGTTAAAACAGCACGACCCCCGCTATTTAATAGACTAAATTACAATTATTGGTAAACTAGGATGAGGATTTATATGCAGACAAATAGGTATGACACTTGGAATATCACTCAACAAGAATATATTTTACCTACCACTGCTTATGCATAATGGTCAAACACACAGAAATTAGATGCTACTTCAAATGCTAAAGCTATGAATATGTTGTTTTATTCCTTAGATAAAAATGAGTTTAACGGAGTTAGTATGTGCATACCAGCATATGAAATTTGGCTTAATCTCAATGTAACACATGAAGGTATAAAAAACATCAAACAAAGCAAGATTTCAATGCTTAAAAATCAATTTCAGAATTTTAAAATCAAGCAAGATGAAACTATAAATGATATGTACTCTAGATTTCAAGACATATATCTCTCACATCTGGCACTAAGAGAAAAATATAGTGATTTTGGCATTGTATCGAAAATCCTAAACTCTTTAACGAATGAATGGGAATGAAAGGTCTTAGCTATTAAAGAAGTTAATGATATCTCTACCATTAAACCAGAAGAGTTAATAGGAAATCTCATGTCATATGACGTAAATTTGTAGGCAAAATGAGTACAAGCTCAAGATAGAAATATAATTGCATTCCAGACAGAAAATGTAAAATCCGATGAAGATGATGAAGACGTTGCATTTTTGGCAAAAAGTCTTAGAAAATTAATGAAATTCAAAAGAAATAAGATGTTTGGCAACAATAGAAATAGCGACAACAATCTGTCTACTTCCTTACTAAAATCCTATGAATGTGAGAAGATAGGTCATATTAAAAGAGAATGTCCAGAACAAAAGAAGAACAACTTTAAATATAAGAATAATAAATTTTATAAGAAGAAAAAGAAGGCATTTTCAATAACTTGGTATGATTCAGACTCTTCTTCATCATCAGATAGTGATAATGATTCTGAATAAGCAAATGTATGGTTCATGGCTACTAACAACGATGTGAGTGAAATTTCAATTGATGATCTAATTGAATAATTCTTAGTTATTAAATAAGCTAAAATATTTGAATATAAAATATAAAGATATAGTAGCAAAATTGAGTAGAAGCAAACTAGAAGTTGACATGCTAAAAGAAGAAACGAAAACACTCGAAGAAGAATTAGAGAAATCTTAGGATTCTTGTGCTAATACATCATCACAGCTTACTTTGTTAAGTAGTGAAATAGAAACTCAAAAAAATAAAAATAATGTATTAACAGAAGAAAATCATAATTTAACTTCTAGTAGTAAAATATTAGAATTAGAAATATATGGTCTTAAAACAAAGTTAGAAAATATTTCAAAAAGTGGTTCTAATTTTAATAGAGGAAGAAAGAATCTATCTAAAATTATAGGAGATTCACAATCTACTTTTAGTAAAAAGGGATTAGGGTATAACAAATCCAGAAAATTAGATATAACTAGGAGTAAACAATATAGTTCACTATATACTCATTTCAAAAGGAAAAATGATAATCAAAGGAGATACATAAATAAGTTTAGGACAATAGAAATTTTGGTTCTAAAGACTAACAATTATCTGATAAGAAATAAGTACACATAAATTTTATTACAAATGTTCATAAGAATTCAAATTTCATTTTCAAAGGAAACTTTAAATTCTATTGGGTTTGACTTCCTAAGAATTAACTCTTAGGACACAAACAACGGAAGTGGGCACCAATATTATTTCAATATTTTTTGCAGGTACCTTGTAAAAAGAAAGGAAAGTGGATACTCGACAGTGGTTTCTCCAAACATATGACGGGGAACAATGACATGCTAGCAAATATTATCTACTTAGATCGAGGTTCCGTTACTTTTGAAGATAACTCTAAAGGATACGTCATTGGAAAAGGGGACATGAGCAATAACGAATATCTAATTCACCTCTTATTACTAATGTTTTATTAGCTAAAAATCTAAAACATAATTTATTAAGTATTATTCAATTATGCAATAAAGGTTTTAGTATATTTTTCTTAAATGATAAATGTTAAATTTTTGGTCAAAATAAAAATCTAATATTCGAAGGAGTTAAAGAAGGAAATATTTATATTTGAAATATGAAAATCAATCACAATATAGTTATGTGTTTAATAGCCAAAGATAATGATCCATGGCTATGGCATAAAAGATTCTGTCATACCAATTTTAAAGCTATTAGTAAATTATCTAAAAATTATTTGGTAAAAGGTTATCCAAAAATAAATTGAAAAGTAAATAATATTTGTGATGCTTGTCAATTAGGAAAACTAACTAAAACATCTTTTAAATCCAAGAAGATCATTTCTATATTACAACCTATTAAACTACTACATTTGGATCTATTTAGTCCCACTCAAGTTCAATCTATAAATCAAAATAAATATGTTTTTTAATTGTAGATGATTTTCACCGAAAACACGTGGTGATATTTCTGAAAAACAAAAGTGATACTTTCGAATCATTTAAAATTTTAACTAAAAGAATTCAAAACTTAAAAGGTTTAAAAGTTAAAAAATATTAGAAGTGATCATGGTGGCGAACTTAAAAAATATTAAAAGTCACAATTTCCCATTTCTAAGAACCCCACAGCAAAATGGAGTCGTAGAAAGAAAAAATCAGACATTACAAGAATGTGCTAGGACTCTGGTTTGTGGTATTCAAATACCAAAACGTTTTTGGGCAGAAGCCGTGTCTACTGCATGCTACGTTTTAAATCATGTCACTATTCGACCTTTAACTAAAGATACACCATATGAACTTTTTAACGGAAGAAAACCTAATATATCATATTTACGAATTTTTGGATCAAAATGCTTTATATTAAATATAAAGGATCAATTAGAAAAATTCAATCCAAAATCTGATGAAGGAATATTTATTGGATATTCTGAATGAAGCAAAGCATTAGAATATACAATAAACGTACAAAAACTATATAAGATGCATTACATTATCATTTAACAAAAATTTCAAAAATTATTGAATTGATGAAGAAGATATTATATAGTGACAAGATATACATAATTCACCTCAAAGTGAAGAATAAATCATAGAAAATCCTATTGAAAATGAACTTCGAAATCCACCACGGATTTTAAAAGATCATCTAATTGAAAATATAATCAGTGAAGTAAATTTAAATGTCGAAACTAGACATCAATTAAATAAAATGGGACATACTGCTTTTTATCTAATATAGGACCTAAAAATCCTAAGGAAGCTTCAACAGATGATTATTGGATTTTAGCCATGCAAGAAGAATTAAATCAATTTGAATGAAATAATGTTTGGAATTGGTTCTAAGACCAAATGATCAAACAGTTATAGGTACGAAATTGGTTTACAAAAATAAAGCTGATGAAAATGGAAATATAACTCGAAATAAGGACAGATTAGTTGGACTAGGATATAATCAAGAAGAGGGGACAGATTATGAAGAAATTTTTGCTCTAGTTGCAAGACTTGAAGCGATACGAATCTTATTTGCTTAATCATGTCATCATAATCTTAAACATTATCAAATTGATGTAAAAAATGCACTTTTAAATGGTTTTATTAACAAAAATGTTTTTTTAGAACAACCACCTCTTTTCAAACATGAAAAATTTCCTGATCACTTCTATAAACTTAAGAAAGCACTTTACGGTTTAAAACAAGCACACCGTAATTGGTATGAATGACTAAAAGGCTATCTTATAGATTCCGGATTTGAAATTGAAAAAGTTGATCAAACACTATTCATTAAAAGAGAAAAGAAAGATATATTAATCATACTAATCTATGTAGACGATGTTATATTCGGATCTACAAACGAAAATCTATGCAATGAGTTTTTAAAAATAATGACAAATGAATTTGAGATGTCTTACATGGGGCAACTCTCATATTTTCTCGGTTCACAAATAAAACAACCAGGCAACGGTATTTTTATTAATCTAGAAAAATATTGCACTAATTTAATAAAACAGCTTGCAATAGAAAATACATCCAGTGAACCAACACCTATGAGCTCTACAGTTCATCTTGATAAAGATGAAAATGGTAAAAATATTAATCAAAAATTATATCGAAGTATGATTGGATCTCTACTATATTTAAATGCTAGTCGTCCCGATATCATAATGAGTGTTTGTCTGTGTGCATGGTTTCAAGCAAATCCCAAAGAATCACATTTGCGAGCTGTGAAATGAATTCTGCGGTACTTAAGCAACAGTAGAGACTACGACATCTTCTATCCGAAAGAATGTCCTTTTGAACTCGTGTTAATAGCGATGCTGATTTCGAAGGATGTCGAACAAACAGGAAGAGTACTAGCGCTACTTGCCACTATATTGGACAGTCTCTACTATCGTGGTTCAGTAAAAACCAAATTGTGTTTCACTATCGATGCGTGAAGCGGAATACATATTTGCTGCTTTGGCATGTGCGCAGGTGATATACATGCAGCAAACTCTTCGTGAGTATGGAATATACATGAATAAATCCCCAATTTACTGTGATAATTCAAGTGCTATTAACATATTGAAAAATCCAATAAACCACTCTTATACCAAACATATTGATATCCGTCATCACTTCCTACGTGATAACATAGAAAAAGACATAATATCACTTGAGTTTACTTCTTCCGAAAATCAAATCGTAGACATTTTCACCAAACCACTAAATGAAAATTCATTTATCATGGTAAGATGTGAACTTGGCATTATATCACTATATGAATTATAATAAATTTTCTACAGTTTTAGTAACCATTGAAAGATTGTGTGGTCATTAAATCAAGCATAAACTATCCATCAAAAATATTAGAAAACATAAAATTAGGAAACTAAAATGTCATCCTACAAAATTGGAAATATACTCTACCTATAATTTACAGATCAAATTTAAAAAATTCATGTTATATATAAGCAACAATTTCTGATTTAACCAAACTCATATAACATATCATAAATAAATTTTCAAATGGATTCCAGCTATGATTCAACTTACTGCGCAATCGATTATAGTTCACCATCTTCTAAAAGTAATCATTCAACTCCCGATAAAACAACTCCATCATCAGATAAATCATCTTCGGTTAATATCAATCCATCACCTTCATATCGCACTGGCTATTCTCCAAAGGGTAAGAATGTCAAATGGTAAATCAACCTTGAATTATCATCTTCCAATACCAAAATTGATGAGATTTTTCACTATCAAGAAATGATGGGAGTATAGAAGGAGATGTAATACGAACAAAAAAGACAAGGAGCACATCTAAATTTTCCGGAAGATGTGTTCTGGCTATTTGACCACAATGTCATTCTGACACTCAATTTTGCGTAAGTCAGGACATTCACCAACGAATAACAATATATGAAAACATTTTCCTCAACTAGTGGAGACACTAGCAAACTAATACGACTCCACTTTGAAAAATTATTGGGAACAAGGAGAATCAAAGAACGTTTGGAATCACACTCCGATGTGAAAAAATATATGGTCTCCCTTTAAGTCTTTGAATGAGCAAACAAAAATTGAACCTAACTCATGGGAACACTTTCCCGAAGAAGAATTCAAGCCGAGTGAAAATAAAATTTTAAAAGTGTGTATATATATAAAATATATGACAAGTTGACAAGATACACCTCTCGTCTACGGTGAGGAATCGCAAAGGAAAACGTAGATTTGCATCTTTAGTTGCAAAATGAACTCTAGCAAGATCTGGCTGTGAGTACGCTTCTTCAACGAATGCTGCTTTGAATTCATCACCTAGAACCTCATCTACCGTTCCTCCTTCGATTGCAGTCGCATCTAATTCTAGAATTTTGCTTCTTATTCCTATTGATAATGCTGGTGTCGCCAGCTCTATTGGATCGCCAAACCCTTTGGTTGCTTTAGTCTCCCGTTGTGATGCCCTATACCCGGCTATTGGACCTGTTTCAGGCATTATGAATCCATTCTCTCCCTCTGCTATATCTCCCATTCTTCTGTTTGTAATCAAGTTTGGATTAATTTTGGCAATCGTGAGAGTGATAGTAGTGTTACTGATGGTTATGTTAAACGTAAAAAGAAGTCTACTGAATTGGTAACTGAATCAGTTGATATGGTACGTAGAGAGGCTGTTGTTGATCTACCGAATGAGGATGATGTGAATAATGTTGCATTTGCTCCTATATTACAGCCTATTCCTGCCGAAACTCAATTACAGTCAAGTATAAATTATGAGCCTAATAAGGAACATAATTGTAAAATCCCCTTACTTGGAGGCCCAAAATAAACGGCTACGGATGCTGCAGTCGTTCATAGTTAGTCATCTCTGGCAACCAAATACGGAGGCACTAGATACATTGATACACGGATCTTAGAAATATGGGGAAAAAATTTACAATTCAAAAACATATTTCCACATTCAAATCAAAACATTTCAAGTTCATTACATAATCTTAAAATACGTTAACCACGTTCAGCAAAATATAATTATTACAGTTACGCCAAGGGAGACATATGAAGATACCCCCTTGGTTGATCAGAGTATATAATAAGGCTAATAAATCTGCCTTTTTAAAAAAATACAGCGGAAAAAAAAACTCTAAATAACTATCTGCTTCCTGCACGCCTCCGAAAGCTTTATTCGTCAGAGAATAAAACCTAAGAATCTTAAATCTCAAACTACTCAAAAATCAATTGAGTACCCAAGAGTTTAAGTGAAAAACAAAAACTTCAAGACTAACATAAAGCCTAGTATGAATAATAATCTAACATCTCAATCCTTTAGATATCTAATGAGACCACGCCGCTTAGCGGAACGGGTTTTCCCTCACTAGTATCCTAAAACCATTATAAAACCATATTCTGTGCTCTTGCATCCACAACGGTTAAAACATACATTTTCAAACTATTATGATGATATGCAAACTTGAAAATAATTAGGATTTCCCATTCCTAGTAAAATCTAACAGCCTTTCTAAATCATAATTTCTAGGGTCACTATTAACTTTTTAGTTTTCATGGGTTTACTAATAACCTTATTATAACTAATAGACACCCTGTCCTATTTATAGTTTTAATGGGATCACTAAGAACCTATAGGCTCCTGCAAATTAACTTAACTAATTCATCGGTCCTCTTGAACCTATTAGTCATTCCAATAACTAATCACCTTATCCTGGTTTTCATGGGTTAACTAGGAACCTATGGACTTATCCAGTAACTCACTTCACATCCTAGTTTTCATGGGTTGACTAGGAACCTACTGATACTTCCATTAGCCACTTCCTTATCCTAGTTTTCATGGGTTTACTAGGAACCTATTGACTGATGTCAATTCTTAATCTGGATATAGTTTTCTTTGGTTCACTACAAACCAATTAGCCCCTACCAACTGCCCTTAATACATAGTTTTCATGGGTTAACTATGAACTTGTTGGTTTCCTCCAATAATCAATTTATCATATTTTTCATAGGATTACTATGAACCTTTTGGTTTACTCCAATAACTACTTTATCATAGTTTTCATGGTTTACTATGAACCTTTTGTTTTACTCCAATAACTACAAAGTTTAGGCATCTTATATTATTGGGTCACCATGACTCCTTGGATGCAATTCTACTCATTCAGGAGTTTAAGGAATATATATTCACTATTGAGTTAACCCAGTCGGTTCTTCTACACCCTTTTCCCAAAATACAGTTATAGGTTATCATGTGAATATATTCCTATTTGAAGAAGCAAAACAATAATTTTAACTATACCACTCCTGTGGGTTTAAGGTCCTTGAAATATATTTCATAAAACATAGTGAACACATTTAACTTATATTTTTATTAAGGCGATACTTCGTCAAAATTTCATACTTAAAGCCATTACAATCTCCTTTATATAAGCCATGGGATTTTCCTTTAAAAATTAGAGTACGTGTTTTCAAACACTTTCAACCTCTTTGAAAGGTTTGATCATCTGCTTTAAAAACAATAGGGTCTAGCTATTTTAATACTTTAAACGCTTCCCTCGAAACCTTTCGACCTTGATAAAGCATTACTATATATAAGAGTAGAACCTTTTGAAACCATTGAAAAGTAAATCTTTCGAAAATGTTGGGTTTATACTTAAAAATGCTACTTTGCGCCGTAGGTGAAAGTTTTCAAAATCACTCTCTTCTTTATAAAACATTAGGGAAGTAAATTAAACCTTTCGACTATGTCAAAAGCTTCAGCTTTTGACCCCTTCGAAAGGTTTGAGAAGCGGTTTGTTTTACAGAAACCATTAAACATTTTAAAAAATTAAAAAGTTCCTGCTTTTAAACCCTTCGAAGGCTTTGAACCAAAATAAAGGCGGCAACTCTTTTCAAATCCTCTTTGAAACAACCATACGAAACCAAATCTTTCGACCTTGTCGAAAGGTCTCATAAAACAACCTTTTGAAACTAAAACTTTCGACTTTGTCAAAGGTTCTTTAGAAAACAGGCAAGTGATTTTTCTTTTTCAAATCAAAGTAAACTAAGGGACCATCTCCTTCGAAAGCAACCCTTCGAATACAATCCTTCGACACCATACCTTTCGACTTGGTCCAATTCACTACATACCACCTAAATAGTATCATGTGCATTGCTTTCAACCTTGCTGGTCAATGAAGTTGAAAGTTCTGGGTCAAGAGGTCTGAGTCGAAAGGTTTTCCAAAGGAGGCGGAACCACCTTTTTCTGGGTAAAAGCTGATTTTTCCAAAATAAGAAAACTTTTTGTAACAAACTTGCCTACTCATAAAGATTTGATTGGCTTCCACAACTTTTTAAATAATTTGGATAATATTTGCCGCATTTTCTCAGATCTAAATCAAATTAACATTTAAAAAATAAGCCCTTCCTCTTATAAAATCAATTAAATCATTTAGGTCATCTTTTTGAAATAATTTAATTTCCTTACTAAATCACTTAGTAAAAATCTTCATAAATTCCAGAAATTCACTTTAATGATGTTATCTAACATATTAAAGTTTTAGACCCAAGTTCTTAATATATTTTTTCAAAATAATTTATAAACCCAAATTACCATATTTTTCTTCGCAAATTCGTAATAAATTCTCCGCGGCTTGGAAAATTATGAAAATTAAAACCTAACTCCAAAATTATGTTTTCTATAACATATAATTTTCTCATGGCATTTTAAAAACATTTCATCTCGGTTTTGCCCTAAAACCATGTACATCTCCTATTAAACAACCTTATTTAAACATATATAAATCATAATCAAGCATATCATCATTCAATATATCATAAAAAAACAGATTTATTCTTAAATCTGAACCCATATGATGATAAAATCAAAATAGAGATGTAGAAATTATTATTCACCTTAGATTGGATAAGGAAATTGAAGTTTGATTGAGATTGATTCCTTCTAACTTGAATCTTAAGCTTTAAGTTGATTTTCTCTTCTCTTCTTCCTAATGGCCGACCATGCTTGCTTCTCACCGTTATAAATTTTGTTTTAAGTAAAATGAACGTGTATGACTAAGAAAGATAGTATAAGGGTGAGAAATATGGGCGGCTATTTACCCTAATGCCTTTGTGTTTAATTACTTAACCATTTATATATGTTCATTAGATTTTAAATAAGCATGGCCACCTAGTTTATTAATCAACCTCAATCTCCTTATCTACGTTCTTCTATTTAATTTATTCTAATTAAATCTGCTGAATAATGTCAATAAAATTAGGGGTGTTACAGACTCCCTTCCTTAAAGAATTTCATCCTCGAAATTCAGTAAGGACTAACTAGCAAACATAGCAATCATTTGTAATATCTCCTAACAACCATACTAGCCTATCTGTCTAGCAACCAATATATATAAATCTAATATAGACATACCATCAAAGCAGATCAAGATAAGCCTCTCGAATCATGTCCTTTGTCTCCCAAGTACAGTCTTTCTCGTTGTCGCTCCACTGAACCTTCACCATCGTGACTGTCTTGTTCCTCAATTTCTTCTCCTCTCTCGCTACAACCCAAACTGGTTGTCTAACAAAAGTCAAATCTGGCTCTACTACCAAATCCCCCAACTCTATCTGAGGAATAGTAGCCTCTTGATCATGCACATACTTACGAAGATGAGACACATGGAATACATTATGGACAGCTACCAAACTTCTCGGCAACTCTACTCTGTAAGCAAGCTTTTTAATCCTTTCTATAATCTGGAATGGACCAACATACCTTGGGGCTAACTTTCCCGACTTTGCAAATCGTACCACTCCCTTTATTGGTGATATTTTAATGAAAACCCTATCTCCCACTGAGAACTCTAGTTCTTTACACCTCTTATCTGTGTAACTCTTCTGCTTGGATTGAGCTTCCTTCATCCGTCCTCAGATTAACTCAATCTTTTCCGACGCCTCTCTAACCAAATCCGGACCTAAGACCAATCTGTCTCCAGTCTATAACCAACATGCCGGCGATTTGCATGGCCTTTCATACAAAGCTTCAAAAGATGCCATTCCTATACTAGTCTGATAACTATTATTGTAGGAAAACCCAATCAGATGTAGTGATCTTCCCAAGATCCACCAAAGTATAACACACAAGCTCTCAATAAATCCTCGAGTACCTTGTTGACCCTCTCTGTCTGCCCATCCATCTGTGGGTGATTTGCTGTACTCATCTTGACCTTGGTACATAATACCTCTTGTAGACTCCTCCAAAATTTGCTAGTGAATAATGCATCTCTGTCGCTGACTATGCTACTAGGAATCCCATGATGTCTAACTATGTTCTTCATGAACAACTTAGCCAAAACAGGTGCTGTTCGAGTTGACTTTACCGGAATGTAATGGGCACTCTTGGTCAGTCTGTCCACAATAACCCATATACTTTCATTTCTTCGATTTGACCTTGGCAACCCGTCTATAAAATCCATTGATATCGAATCCCACTTCCAAACTGGAATATCTAAAGACTGAAGTAACCCACTTGGCTTTTGATGTTCGGCCTTCACTTGTTGACAATTAACACACTATCTAACCCACAAGCCAACATCCTTCTTCATGCCTTCCCAATAGAAGCTCCTCTTCATATCTTGATACATCTTGATTCCTCCAGGATGAATCGTTAACTTTGATCGATGACATTCCTCTAGAACCTGTCTCTTTAAATTCTCTACATCTAGAACACATAACCGTCCCTTCATTCTCAACCATCCTCTTTGGTCAAGATAAAAATCCTTTAGGTCATCAACCTCTGATCCAACCTTAAGCCTTCTAATCCTCTCAGCTAAAACGAGATCTTCTCTCTGCTTAGAAGCTATCCTCTCGATCAACACTGGTCGAACTTCTAAGCAAGATAACATGGCAGTATCCTGACTAGAACTAGCAGTAGATCTTAACTACACACCACAACTGGCTAAAGCTTCTAGATCCTTCCATTCTGCCAACATCGCTAACACCACGTTCTGATGTTTTCTTCTAAGAGCATCTGCTACCTTATTTCCTTTCCCTAGGGTATACTCTATGCAGAATCATAAGCAGCCAAAAACTCCAGCCATCTCTGCTGCCTCATATTCAACTCCTTATGAGAGAATAAATATTTTAATGACTTATGATCGGTATACAACTCAAATCTCTCTCCCAAAAGATAATGCCTCCAAATCTTCAAGGCAAAGATCACTGCAGCCAACTCCAAGTCATGAGTACGACATCTAACTTCGTACAATCTAAGCTGCCTAGATGTGTAAGCAATAACTTTTCCCATCTACATCGCTACTGCACCTAATCCAGTGCCACATGCATCAGTGTATACTACCAACCCTTGGTTACCATCTGGAACTACTAACACTGGCTCATTGGTCAACAAATGCTTTAACTTAAGGAATGCTTCCTCACATTTGTCGGACCAAACAAACTTCACATCCTTCCTAGTCAACTTATTCGAAGGCACTGCTATCCGCGAGAAATCCTTGATGAATCTCTGGTAATAGCTACGAAGTCCAAGAAAACTCCAGACCTCGGTTACCGTCTCTAGTCTCTTCCAATTATTGACTGCCTCGATCTTAAATGGATCAACTGACAATCCTTCCTCTGAAACCACATGACCAAGAAACTTAACTTCTCTCTTCCAGAAATGACACTTGGAAAATTTCGCCTTTAGCTGATTCTGCCTCAGCATTTCCAACACCACTCTAAGATGAATCCCATGTTCTCTTTCATCTTTAGAGTACACCAAAATGTCATCTATGAATACTAACACGAACCTATCCAAGTTATCTCGGAAAACCCAGTCCATCAAATCAACAAAGAAAGCAGGTGCATTAGTCAATCCAAATGGCATCACCAACCAATCATACGAATCATACCTAGTTCGAAATGCTGTCAAAGGAATGCATTCCTCTGCCACTCTCAACTGATGAAACCCCATCGCCAAATCCAACTGGGAATATACTCTGGCTCCACTCAACTGATCAAACATATCATCTATCCTCGGCAGAGGGTACCTATTCTTGATCGTCCTTTCGTTTAACTTATGATAGTCGATGCACATCCTTAACGACCCATCTGGTTTCTCCACAAACATCGCAGCTGCTCGCCAAGGTGAACTGCTTGGTCTAATAAAATTCCTTCCCTCAAGATCCACTAGCTGCACCTTCAATTCCCTTATCTTTGTCGGTGACATCCTACTGGGTGGTCTACCGACAGGTTCAGCTCCCGGTACAAGGTCTATCCGAAACTCAACAGCTTATTTCGGGGGTAATGTAGTGACCGGCTCAAATACATTTGCAAACCTCTAGCCACATGAACCTGACTAAGCTCTTCTTCAACCTCCATGGCACTCAACAAAGCCTAAACACTCTTACTGGAATTCTCCACTGAGATAATGATTTGGTTATGACTATCTGGGTGCCTCAATGATATTTCCCGATCCTGGCAAAATATCCTAGCCTCATACTTACCCAACCAATCCATACCCAAAATGATCCTAAAATCTACGAAATAAAAAACATACAAACTACATGCAAACTTATGACCTAACAAATCAAGTTCTAACTGGTCACATCTCATCCCAAGGGTGGCATACCCTCTTATTGGATTCGCAACCCTTAAGGAAGTAACAAGGTATGTGGGTTCTATACATAACCTATCAACTAAACACTATGATATAAATGAATGTGATGCACCAGCATCAAAAAGTACTCTAACTGGTATACTTTGTATCAAAAGTGTACCTTCCATTGTAGTCTTTCCCTTCTCTGCTGCAGTAGGTCTAGAAGAATACGGTGGTCCTATAGCAAACACCTTCCCTCTGTCCGCCCTGACTGGCTCTAGACACTGGTTCTTATAATGCCCAACTTGGTCACAGTTGAAGCATTTCACATTCTTCTTCTCCGCAGGCTTCTTTCCTTTACCATTTCTGCACTCATGGGCATAATGCCCTTCTTATAACACTTATAACACACCAAATTAGCCTTCACCTTCTTAGCGGCCTCCCTTTTCTGAGCTCCTTTCTTCTTAAAGAATTTCCTTTTCCTTCCCTGAGAACCCTAGGGCTCAACTGGCTTCCCCCTAGCTGAAACAACAAGCATTTCCTTAAGGCGGACGATCATCTCCATCATCACATGATAAGGTTCTCTAATATGAGTCATAGCCATCCTTCCTAGCTCTAGCCTCAAACCACTAATGAATCTCTCATTCCTTCTGACATCAGTGTCAACCAAAGCATAACCATACCAGGATAGCTCATCAAACTTAGCAGCATACTCGATCACAGACATCTGCCATTGGACAAGATCCATGAACTTCCTCATCAATGCTGGCAACCTCAGACACAAACCCCTGCTCAAACCTCCTCCTGAAGTCAGCCCAAGCCAACTCTTCCTCTGGTACTCCGGCCGTCACACTGTTCCACCAATGAAGTGCTAACCCCTGCAACTTTTTAAAGGCTAGTCTTCTCTTCTCTCCATTATTTAAGCCTAAATCTGTAAAGTTCCTCTCACAGATCATCAGCCAGTTCTCTACTTCAACAGCATCTTCCATTCCAACAAACAACTTTCCTTCTAGACTGAAATAATCTCCACTCATTTTAGCATAGTTATATCCAACTGGAACTACAAGATTAGCTCCTTCCACATTACCAGCAGCTCCAGCTTGCAAAAGATAAGCCAACAACTGATACACCATCCTCGCATCTATTGGCAGATTTCCAGCACCTACATCGGCCTCAGCATTTTGATTAACATTAGCCTGTCAACCATGGTTTCTTCGAGTATTAGGTCGAGCATTTCCATTAGCAGTGGTGCTTCCTCCACCTAGATTTCCTCTTCCATTTCCTGCCTCCATATCCTCTTTCTCGTATATCTACATACGAGCCTTAATAAGAAACAAAAGAACGGTCTAAGAGAGAGGGGAATACGTACTTAGATATATACCTATATATCAAATACAAGTATGTTAATATAGCATTAACCCAAACCCCGATCATATTTTCAAATTCTTTGGATTATGTTTCAAAAAGATTTTCAGGTTTAGCTTTTCTTTCTAAATTTTCATAAACCTATGCTCTGATACTAACTTGTAACATCCCCCTACTTGGAGGCCCAAAACTAATGGCTATGGATGCTGCAGTCATCCATAGTTATTAATCTTCGGTGACCAAATATGGCGGTGCAAGATACATTGATACACAGATCATAGAAATGTGGAAAAAAATTTACAATTTAAAACATATTTCCACATTCAAATCGAAACATTTCAAGTTCATTACATAATCCCAAAATACGTTAACTACGTTTAGCAAAATATAATTATTGCAATTACGCCAAGAGTGACATAAGAAGATGCCCATTGGTAGATCGGAGTATATAGTAAGGCTAATAAATCTGCCTTTTTAAACAAAACACACAGCGGAAAGAGAAACTCTAAATAAATATCTGCCTCTTGCACTCATCCGGAAGCTTTATTCGTCAGAGAAGAAAACCAAAGAACCTTAAATCTCAAACTACTCAAAAATAAATTGAGTACCCGAGAGTTTAAGGGGAAAACAAAAACTTCGAGTCAGACATAAAGCCTGGTATGAATAATAATCTAACATCTCATTCCTTTAGATATCTAGTGAGACCACGCCGCTTAGTGGAATGGGTTTTCCCCCACATATTATCCTAAAACCTTTATAAAACCATATTTTGTGCTCCTGCATCCATAACGGTTAAAACATACATTTTCAAACTATTATGATGATATTCAAACTTGAAAATAATTAGGATTTCCCATTCCCAATTAAATCTGACACCCTATCTAAATCATAGTTTCTAGGGTCACTATTAACCTTTTAGTTTTCATGGGTTTACTAATAACCTTATTAAAACTAATAGACACCTTGTCCTATTCATAGTTTTCATAGGATCACTAAGAACCTATAGGGTCCTACCAGTTAACATAATTAATTCATGGGTCCCCTTGTAACTATTAGTCATTCCAATAACTAATTACCTTATCCTAGTTTTCATAGGTTAACTAGGAACCTATGGACTTATCTAGTAACTCACTTCACATCCTAGTTTTCATGGGTTGACTAGGAACCTACTTAAACTTCCATTAGCCACTTTTTTATCCTAGTTTCATGGGTTAACAAGGAACCTATTGACCGAAGTCAATTCTTAATCCGGATGTAGTTTTCATGGGTTCACTACAAACCAATTAGCCCCTGACAACTGTCCTTAATACATAGTTTTTGTGGGTTAACTATGGACTTGTTGGTTTACTCCAATAACTACTTTGTCATAGTTTTCATGGGTTCGCTATGAACCTTTTGTTTTACTCCAATAACTACAAAGTTTAGGCATCTTATATTTTTGGGTCACCCTAACTACTTGGATGCAATTCTACTCGTTCGGAGTTTAAGGAATATATATTCACTATTGAGTTAACCTAGCTGGTTCTTCTACCCTCTTTTCCCAAAATACAGTTATGGGTTGTCATGTGAATATATTCCTATTTGAAGAAACAAAACAACAATTTTAACTATACCACTCCTGTGGGTTTAAGGTCCTTGAAATATATTTCATAAAACATAGTTAACACCTTTAACTTATATTTTTGTTAAGGCAATACTTCTTCAAAATTTCATACTTAAAGCCATTAGAAACACCTTTATATAAGCCGTGGGTTTTTCCTTTAAAAATTAGAGTATGGGTTTTCAAACCTTCAGACAATGTCGAAAGGTTACACTTTCAAACTCTTAAAAAGGTTTGATCATCTACTTTAAGAGCAATAGGCTCCAGCTCTTTTAATACTTTAAGCGCTTCATTTGAAACCTTCTGACCTTGATAAAGCATTACTAGATATAAAAGTAGAACCTTTCGAAACCATTGAAAAGTAAACCTTTCAAAAGAATTGGAAAGTAGACCTTTCAAAACCATTAAAAATTAAACCTTTCGAAAACATTGGGTTTATATTTAAAAATATTACTTTGGGTCATAGGCGAAAGTTTCCAAAACCACTCTCTTCTTTATAAAACATTGGGGAAGACAATTAAACCTTTCGAATACATCGAAAGCTTTAGCTTTCGACCCCTTTGGAAGGTTTGGGAAGCGGATTGTTTTACAAAAACCATTAAACCTTTCAACAAAGTCGAAAGCTACTACTTTCAACCCCTTCGAAGGGTTTGAACCAAAATAAAGGCGGTGGCTCTTTTCAAAATCCTCTTTGAAACCACCATACGAACCAAACTTTCGACCTTGTCGAAAGGTCGTATAAAAACAACCTTTTGAAACCAAAACTTTCGACTTTGTCGAAAGGTCTTTAGATAACAGGCAAGTGATTTTTCTTTTTCGAATCAAAGTAAACTAAGGGACCATCTTCTTTGAAAGCAACCATTCGAATGCAATCCTTCGACACCATACCTTTCGACTTGGTCCAATTCACAACATACCACCTGAATGGTATCATATACATTGCTTTCAACCTTGCTGGTCAATGAAGTCGAAAGGTCTTGGTCGAGTGGTCTGAGTTGAAAGGTTTGCCAAAGGAGGCGAAACTACCTTTTTCTGGGTAAAAGCTGATTTTTCCAAAATAAGAAAACTTTTTGTAACAAACTTGCCTACTTGTAAAGATTTCATTGGCTTCCACAACTTTTTAAATAATTTGGATAATATTTGCCGCATTTTCTCAAATCTAAATCAAATTAACATTTGACAAATAAGCCTTTCCTCTTATAAAATCAATTAAATCATTTAGGTCACCTTTTCAAAATAATTTAATTTCCATACTAAATCACTTAGTAAACATACCCAAAAATTCTAGAATTTCACTTTAATCATGTTATCTAACATATTAAAATTTTAGACCCAAATTCTTAATATGTTTTTCCAAAATAATTTATAAATCCAAATTACCATATTTTCCTTTGAAAATTCATAATAAATACTCCACGACTAGGAAAATTATAAAAATTGAAACCCTACTCCAAAATTATGTTTTCTATATCATGTAGTTTTCCCATAGCATTTTAAAATCATTTCTTCTCGGTTTTGCCATAAAACCATGTACATCTCCTGTTAAACAACCTTGTTTAAACATATATAAATAATATTCAAGCATATCATCATTCAATATATCATAAAAAAGATTTATTCTTAAATCTGAACCCATATGATGATAAAATCAAAATAGAGATGTAGAAATTATTATTCACCTTAGATTGGATAAGGAAATTGAAGTTTGATTGATATTGATTCCTTCTTCCTTAAATCCTAAGCTTTAAGTTGATTTTCTCTTCTCTTCTTCCTAATGTCCGGCCTTGCTTGCTTCTCACGGTTATAAATTTTGTTTTAAGTAAAATGAACGTGTATGACTAAGAAAGATATTATAAGGGTGAGAAATATAGGCGGCTATTTACCCTAATGCCCTTGTGTTCAATTACTTAACCATTTATATAAGTTCATTATATTTTAAATAAGCATGGCCACCTAGTTTATTAATTCACCTCAATCTCCTTATCAACGTTATTCTATTTAATTTATTCTAATTAAATCTCCTGAATAATGTCAATAAAATTAGGGGTGTTACATAAGTGGTCCTCTTTTTACCCTTCATTGCCAAGAAATACAGGTGCTTTTGAGCCCCGTTCTTTTAATATGGTAGTTATTGATGGTGTATTGATTCCTCCTCCGAAGGTAATTAAGGTTGGAACTGATGATTGGTTGGAGTATCTTGTCGGTTTCTTTTTTGATTCTAACTCGCCATATTTTGTGGTTAAAGAACAATGCAACAAAGTGTGGCTGCCTAAGGGCAATCTCCTTGTCCATATGGACAACTCCTTGTTTTGTTTCAAGTTTTCTAGGCATGAGGAGTGTTTTTGAATCCTTAGTAAAGAGCCCATCTTTATTAATGGCAAGCCTTTTATTGTCACTGCATGGAGTCCGTCTGTTGACTGTGCCAGTGAGCAAGTATTATCTATTCCAGTTTGGACATACTTTTCTCATATTCCCTCTGTTTCGCAACCTATGTTAGGTATAAATTTGTTAGCTAGTTCTGTGGAAAAGTGAAGTATTTTGATGTAAATATTATGGCAAGGGAAAAATTAGTATATGCTAAAGCTTTGATTGAAATAACTCCGGATAAACCTTTGCCAAACATGATTAAAGTTAGAGTGACTGAGGATCTTGTTGTGGAGATAGTTAATTGATATGGTTGAAAACAAGATATTTGTAGGTCCAGTCAGTCCTTTGGTCATCTCTCGGCTGTTTGGTCCCCACTTCCTAGACCATTAATCAAGTGGATCCTGAAAGTGCACGATGTGCCACCTTCTGTGCCTTCTCCTATTGTGCCACCTATTGTCCCTCCTACTGCCCCATCTGATGTTAATTTGGTTTCTCATGTGATTCCTACCTCTGATGATACTGATATTATTGATCTTGTGATTTCTTCTGTTGCCCTTGCATCTTGTATTGAATGGAATTTTGATGAGAAAGCTTAGATACATGACCCGTTTGAGATAGATATGATCATGTTTTTCATGACTTCCATATGTTTTTCAGTGATGTTGATGGTGAATCCAAGCGTCTTCGTTACTCTGTTGATGGAGATGGTCTTGTTCTTTCGATAAACGGCTCTTGCTGGGCGAGGAATAGCTCTCTTCTCCTCGATGATAACTGGGATAGGAAATTTATCTACTATATGGATTACTCTTGTTTTTTTCGGGATAATGTGTCTCTTTTTGCGGATTATCTGCATGTGTTAGGCCCTGATGGTAGTGATTCCTCTTTCTCTTGGTAGGAGGGGCCTATGGTATTATAAATCATTTACAGTAGCTTAGGCCTTTTTGACCAACTCTTGTTCTGTATTTTAATTTTCCTTTTCTTTTAGTAGTTGAGGCACTCAACCATGCTCCTATACTAAATTTTTTGTGGTAATAAAAGTTGATGGATGAATTTAAAACCCGGCTGGCTTTGGCAAAAAAATATATGACAAGTTGATTGTTGTTTTTATATTTATATGAAACTTGTATTTGTTTCTATTAAAATAAATAAATTATATCATAAAATATATTAGAAAAACATAAAAACACGCCTAGAAAACAAAATATTATCAAAAATCTGAATATTTAAACAAACAACAGGTTTGGCCGACTAAAAAAGAAGATAAAAAAATTAACAACCCGAATTCTGTCGACTGAATTACTATTCAGTCGAGTCTGTAAACAAAACCTACTTTTACCTGAACTTATCATTTAAGTCAGTCGACTGACTCTAATATTCAGTCGACTGGTCAACTAAAGGTTTTTTTCAGTCGTCTAAATATTTATTTCATTCAACTCTGTAAAATAACAAATTTTGATTCCCTAACTACTAATCCACAGCAATCAACTGAGTGCTAATTCAATCGACTGAAACTGGGATAAAAAATATTCCAGTCCCATTAATTAGTCGACTGAAATGCACTACCAGTCGACTAATCTACCAGTTTTCCTTTTTTCAAACCGAAATACCTATTCACCTTCATGTCTTTTGAGAAATCGACCAATTCAAAATCCTAAACTCTATTCAATCCCTCACATTTTCCGACTTTACTCTTTCAACTCCCTCTCTAAATATTTAAATAAAATCAGATTTCCTCCTTATTACTCAATTCCAATGCCTCCAAAATGTTCAAGAGAAACATCTACATCCACTAGACCGTCTGAATCTCAAATCAGAGGATTGCTATACAATAATGCTGCTATCCAAAGGTTCAATAACATGAGGAACATAAAGATTTTGAAGGGTCATTCATCTGGTTTAGAGATTTTGGAGGATGTATTATTCAAGACTTCGCTGAAGCAAACCACATTGATCATCTCATCAACTTTGAAGCCAACAATCTCAAGATTTACCCATTATTGGTAAAATTGTTTTATGCTAACTTAAACTTAGATTTCATGAATCCACACAATAGAGAAAATTGTATATGGACTCTTGTTTGTGGTGTCAAAATTATCTACCTATTGCAGTATTAGGATCTATTTTAAATTACCCTTCGGAAGGAGAAGGCTCAAATGACATTAGAGTAGATTTGAAAAATCATGATGAAGTTAGTTATCTGTTTCTAGTTGATAATTTGGAAATGTTGAAGGCAAATATTTTACATCCAAAAGCTAGAATTTTACATGGATGAGTTGTCAACATTACATAACCATAAAGCCAAAACAATCCATTATGGACAATATATAATCTGTATCTTAATGAGTTTTCAAGTACCTCTCTCAAATTCGGAATTCACTACAGTTGGTTGTTTAGACTCAAAAATTATCAGTCTCATGAAACTTCCACAAAGTGTTGAACACCACAATAACATATCCTTCAACCAATGGAAAGCAAATAGAGAAGCCACCATCACCAACCTACCAATCCTACTGCAGCTTCCTCTTCTCAAGCCCATCCACCTCTTCAGCCTCAACGTGATAAGGATAACATAAAAAAATATCTTTGGAACATCAAGCACGTCAAGCATATGTCACTCTCTCCTACAATCAAAGTAAGCTTGATCGACGACTTTCCCGCGTTGAGCACACTATCGCTAGGATGGATAACAAGCTTGACCGAATTAAAGGATTCGTGAACAAAATTAGGGATAAGAAGTCATGTGCTTCATCCTCCTTTGCATATATACCATCCAAACAAATTCCTCTAAATCCTAAGCATTTAACTTGGACAATGTCCAAAGAAGAAGGAGAAGATCAGTTGAGCATGGAGAGACTAACGGTAGTCATGACTAATGAGCCTTATTACAATGGTAGTTTCTTTTATCACCTATATATGCTATTTTTATTTCTAAAAAACCTTCTTAATTTATAAAGAAATTGTGTTATTGTTATGTAGTCGTGACAATTATGTAATTTATGTTGTTGTTTTTTGCTTTATGTGCTTGTTATGTTTGTGACTATGAGTTTTGTTCTTATAATAGTCATTGTGACAAATTGTGCTCTCTTGTGAACTGTTTCAGATGAGTGACCTAATGAAAGTAAACAAATAAATTACCAACATTTTCATACGACTGAAAAGTCGAAATAGTCGACTAAATATACTTTCAGTCGACTGAATCAACAATTTTAGTTGACTGAAACTGCTTACTTTGAACTACGTAAACCCAAAAAATGGATCAACACCCTGGATCGAGTGTGAAAGCAACGGTGAAATAATCAGTAGTACAAATCTCAGATAAACAACAAATAAAAAGCAGAAGTAAGAAAAGAGACATAGAATTTTTATAGTGGTTCGTCTGACTTTGGCCTACGTCCACTTTAATCATTCTTTATATGATTATACTAATTGAATCTCTCTGGATATCAACTAGTTAGTCCTTAGATCTAAGTTACAATGAGTTAGAATAAGTCACAAGTACAAGGGTTAATTGGATAATCACAGTTACCTCTTTGATTACTGTTGTGAGGTAGAAGATTGTTGAAGAAGTGAAGGAATTCCAGTAGAGTAATGGCAGCTCTCTCCATGGAAAAGATCCATCTCTAGTTGCTGGTAGGATTGTATTTGGGTTAGGAAAGCAACTGGGCCAAAGATGACCTGTCAGAAGCCTCAACTCAATGCTAGGAAGAAGTCTAAAAAGCCTCAAGGCAACCCGAGTTAACATGATGGATCACTAGTGATCAATGGGCGTGGATCTCTTACAATCCATGCCCTTAGACTATTTTTGATTCTAACCATTTGGGTTGCCTTCCTTTCATCTATTTGAATGCCTTGTCCAAATATCAAGTCCTTTGGAGTTTGTTTGATCATCCATCTTCATAGGTCATTTGGTACAGAAGAATCGTCCATAACTTGTTTAAAACTTTACAAAATCAGACAAAACTTTCAGGTACACTCTAGAGGGTGTCTGGTATACCCAACAAATTTTAGTAGGTGGGGCCCAATCTACTTGGATCGTTAGTGATCTATCTAGTTAGGTCGTTGGTGATCCGTCAAACCAGCTCCGAATGATCTCGTTTTTTCTTTGAGCCTTCTTTTACGTTTTCTAAGTGTTCTCCTAAAATTTCAAGTCAATCCAACTCCATATAAGTTCTCTAGGTCCATTTTAAGTTAGCTTCTTTTTGTCAAACAGTTTGAATCAGATAATTCTTCACTTCTCGAGCTAGATTGTTTGGCATGCTATGAAACTTGGCAAGCGTTCTTAGAAATGGTAATGAATCATGATGCAACAGGTTTGGGTGACTCATGATGCTTCCATATGGATTGCTAGCAATCAACGCTAGTGATTCATGGATGATGGATCGTTAGTGATCCATCTACTTAGTATTTTATTGGATAATTTTTCTTGGGTCCTATTGAATTGTTCATTTGGTTGTTTTGGTTGAGTCTAGAGTTATTCTCACTTAGTCTGAATGTTCTAACTTCTATTGAATTCTGATGGGTTAAAAACTAGGTTGACACTTGCCCCCTAAATTATATCTTTTGAATGAAAGGTGTACTTTGCTTAGTAACAAGTTCATGTCTCCAGTCTTCAATAATTGAGCTTCCCAGCTGCTTTATTCATGATGAATCATCCAGTTCCTTTGGATTCTCTAGCCAATCACAAGTCGTTCCAAACCTGTTACATCTTAAGACTCTAGACTCTGCCTAAGCGTAATCTATACATCAAAATCATTCTGATTTCATTCGGAGTTATTACATCACATATCTCTAATTAAATCAAATGTTTCCAATTATATCACATATCTCCAATTA
The DNA here is from genome assembly GCA_030737815.1 of Allium fistulosum. Lineage (NCBI taxonomy): Eukaryota > Viridiplantae > Streptophyta > Magnoliopsida > Asparagales > Amaryllidaceae > Allium > Allium fistulosum. Next base: position 1,337,614,422 of record CM060901.1, on the reverse strand, counting down.
CATCACATATCTCCATTTACATCACATATCTCTAATTCTCCCATGTTCATTCGGGATTTATATCACTATCAATTTTTGCTTCTCATTGAGAGTTGTCACATCATATATCAAAATCACATTATATAACAAAATCACATCATATATCAGAATCATATTGTATATCGAAATCATCTTGTGTTCATCCAAGATTTATCATTTTTATTCCATTTATAAGGCATTCAAATCCTTTTATTAAATCAAATTTGTTTGAAGGCTCGATCTCTCCTGATCGTCTATGTTTAATGTGTGATCTCTTCGAATTGTTTAATGTTTAGTTTAATGTGCAATCTCTCCGGATCGTTTAATGTTTTAAGTTAAGGGGGTGATCTCCCCATATCGTTTGTTTGTTAATTTAAGGGGGAATAAGTAAGCCCGTCCGCTCAATCTTCGGTGAGGGGACTTACTTCTTGCACTCTGGTCCCATCTCTCTATTCGGGACACTAAGCCGATCAATATCGCATAGGTCCATCCACTCGCACTCTAGCAAGGGACTTACACCCTGCACTCCGGTCCCGTGGCGGGACTTTAAGGCGATAAATATTAGCCATCAATAGCAATATGGAATTTTCAAAATTCAAATATTCAAATAAAAAAACAAGCGGAAATCAAACAAGCGGGAATCAAAACAAGTCGAAAACCTACATGTTCACCTCGGAGATCCGACTTAGAGCGTGCCTAGAGACCAATCTTGGTCTCGTAAACGTGTAAGCGGTCCGAGATTATTATTGTCCTAATTAGTTATCTCAGGCATCCAACTCAGAGCGTGCCTAGGGACCGTTCAGGATCCCATACACATGTAAACGGCCTGAGGTTATTATTGTCTAAATAACAAAAGAAAAGTGTGGAAAAAGAAACGAAAAAGCAAAGCATGGGAGCTGGATCCGACTCCTATCTACCCTGATCATGGGATAATTTTTCTTGGATCAAATCCTTGGGCATTTCTTGATGTATTTGCTTTGGATGATGGTTATTCTTACAATTCTACCATATTTATGTTCCTCACGTACTGTGGCAGCTAGTTGTTCCGAACCAGTTCTTTTATCCGATCACAAAGGTGTCGGCACTCATTCTTTTCATGCCCATTCCAGTTGTGGAAGATGCAAAAATTCTAGATCTTTTCTCTCAATCAATGGGCTCCCTCATAGGTAGCCTCCGGTAGAGGTTCTGCCCCTAGTATCTAAGTATATCCACTTTGAAGTTTCAGTCAAGTCAGTGTATGAAGAGAATCTCGGCTCCTTCCTTTGTCGTTTCGGCTCACCGAATTCATCATCGGTTTTCCTTTTCCCTTTGTCTTTTCCAATTCCAGCTTTGGATGGTCCCTTGTCCTCCACGGCATTTATTTTAGTATCCACATCTTCATCCTCGACTTCAGCATCTTCCTGATGCAAATATCTCTCAGCTTCGTCATAAAATTCAGCAAGATTCATCGATGGATCCCATTTCAATGCAGTTTTGAAATCAGTCTTACTTGCGACTCCATATACTACTGCCATTAGGATAAATGATGGATCTGACTTGTCGACTGCAGCTACCGATGCATTGAATCTTGCTAAATAACTTCTTAAGGACTCTCCATGCCTTTGTTTTACGTTTGAAAGCGCAAGTACATTCATCGGTTGTGAGACATGAACTCTGAATTGTCTTAAGAAATTGCTCATCAAGTCGGTCCATGTGCTTATGGACCCATTTTCCAACTGTCCAAACCACAATGCAGCTAAATATGTTAAGTATAATAGGAAGCACTGCCACATTACCTCCTCAGAAGCACCCAACACCTCCATATGTTGGATATATCTCATCATATGAATCGTCGGATATGTCTTCCCATTGTACATTTCCAGCATCGAAAGCTTGAAATCTGGAGGATTTCTCGCATTTGGATATTAATAGCAAATAGATTACTATTCACGTCTTCTAGACCCTAATCTGGGGGTCCTCCTCTAATGAACCTTTATACTAATTCAACAATTCGGTTCTCACCGTCCAATGAAGGTCTCCATTCTAAAGCAATACTTTGCCCCCTGTTTCGATGGAGGTATCCTCGGATGAACTCTTTCCGTCGCATTCCTGTGTTCTGATTCATAACTCTAGCTTCATTTAAAACTACGTTTCTTTAAGGAATTTCTGGTTCTATCGGTTGCATTCTAGTATTTGGATTAGCTCCCATACCACCAGTTCCTGGTGTTTCAACAGTCACTCTAACATTGGGATTGATTCCCATGTTGATTCCAGCGTTGCACCCAAATATTGAGTGCTCTGGGCATGGGGGGAAGACTCTATCTTGTTCCAATCCAACTCCGATAGCTCCTGCATTGTTCCCTAGAGTTTGATTCATATTCCCTACAGATCTAACCATCCCTAGCTGCCCCATCCTCTAGAAGTAGCCATCCATAATCACCTATTTTCTAGTTAAGATTCCATCCTACATCTCTTTCATCATCCTTTCCATCTCCTCTCTAATCACCTAGTTGGGTTGATGAGAATTTAATGACACCTCTTGGCTTCCCCCAAGCTTCGGTTGACTTGCTACATCTCTAGATCAAGTATTAAGCCTACTCATCTTCTCTAAATCTTCAATTCAAACTTCAAATATTCAAATCTCGTTCAAGGTTCTCAAGTTAAAGTACTAAAATGTTAACCCAAAAAATGGATCAACACCCTGGATTGAGTGTGAAAGCACCGGTGCAGATAACCACCAGCACAAATCTTAGATAAACAACAAATAAAAAAAGAAGTAAGAAAAGTGACATGGAATTTTTATAGTGGTTCGACTGACTCTAGCCTATGTCCACTTTAATCAATCTTTATTATGATTATACTAGTTGAATCTCTCTGGATATCAACTAGTCAGTCTTTAGATCTAAGTTATAATGAGTTAGAATAAGTCACAAGTACAAGGGTTGACTGGAGAATCACAGTAACCCCCTTGATGACTGTTGTGGGGGAAAAGAAATTTGAAGAAGTGAAGGAATTCTAGTAGAGAAATAGCGACTCTCTCCCTATTAATGATCCATCTATAGTTGTAGGTAGGATTGTATTATAGGGGAGGAAAACAATTGGGCTAAAGCTGACTTGTTAGAAACTTCTACTCAGTGTTAGGAAGAAGTCCAGAAAAACTCAAGGCGACCCGAGCTAACGTGATGGATTGCTAGCAATCAATGGGTGATGGATCGCTAGCGATCCATTCCCTTAGACTATTTTTGGGTCTACCCTTTTGGGTTGCCTTCCTTTCATCTATTTGAATGCCTTATCCAAAAATGAAGTTGTTTGGTGTTTGTTTGATCGTTCGTCTTTGTGGGCCATTTGGTCCAGAAGAATCATCCATAACTTGCTCAAAACTTAACGAAACCAGATGAAACTTTGTAGGTACATTCTAGAAGGTGTCTGGGACCTACCCTAAAATTTTAGGTGGTGGTGCCCAATCTACATGGATCGTTAGCGATCCATCTAGTTTGTTCGCTAGTGATCCATCAAAAAACCTCCAAATTATTCCATTTTTTTGTTAGCCTTCTTTTATATCTTCTAAGTGTTCTCCCAAAATTTTAAGTCAATCTAACTATGTATGAGTTATCTGGATCCATTTTAAGTTAGCTACTTTTGGTCAAAAAGCTTGAATCAGATAAGTCTTCACTTCTCGAGCTCGATTGTTTGGCATGCCATGAAACTTGGTAAGCATGCTTAGAAATGGTAATGAATCATGATGCAAGTGGTTTGGAGGACTCATGATGCTTCCTTATGGATCGCTAGCGATCAATCTACTTAGTATTTTATTGGTTGATTTTCCTTGAGTCCTATTGACTTGTTCACTTGGTTATTTTGGTTGAGTCTCGAGTTATTCTGGCATAGCCTTAATGTTCTAACTCCTACTTAATTTTGATGGGTTAAGAACCTGGTTAACAAACTACTAATTTTCTGTTTATTGAAACGTCTATATATACTCAAATACAGTCGACTGGTTTACTTCCTTTAGTCGACTGAAAAATCATAACAGCCATATTTTTTAAATTATCCAAAGAGATGCTCTTCTTCATGAAGAGGTATTCCTCTTCGTTAATGGTTGCAATCAATCCTCTAACAATTACAACTACTGATCATCTATATAAAGTAATCCATTTCAAAGATTCAAATCACTCATTTTTACAATTCTTTCTATCTCAATCATGGTTTACTCTCAATCATTCAATTCACAATATTGCTTTAAGTTTTTGATTACACATTCATTCAAGAATTTTTTCTAGGGATAAAATTACTTCCTTTCTTAAAGAGCACACATTATACCACAAAAAAGAAGATTATAAAAAGGTTGTACTTATTGGCTAATCTATACTATACAAGAAAACATGAAGTCACAAACAATTCTACTTACCTTGTAGATAAAGTCATGTTAAGAATATTTAAGACATGAAGTCCAGTTCGATAGCCCTGGTGGTTGTAATACCTATTCCTCCGGCTTAAGTGAGGACGTTGCTAGTTAATTCCAGAAAGAGTCTGGGACTGGACGTGGAACGAGAGTTCGAACCATAATAAAAATCTCCTGTGTTATTTACTTTATTGCTTTACTTTTATATTTATATTCCGCACAAGTTTATAATCTAGACAATTATTCATATTACTTGATCCATATAGACTTTGAAGACGAACCATGGCAAAGAGGATTCTTCGCTATAGGTACTTCTGGCCAGCTGTCAATCGAGACGCAGCTGATTGCACTAGAAAGTGCGACAAGTGCCAAGCTTTGCAAAGATTCAGGGGGCCCAACCGACGAAAGTTACTTAAATGGTCATTCCTTGGCCGTTTGCAGTTTGGGATTGATATTATCAGTGTGTTGCTGATATCAAAAGGTAGCACGAAATATGCTATCGTCGTAGTTCATTACTTCAACAAATGGGCTGAGGCGGAGCGATTATCCATGATTACCATGAAGAAAGTGGTCGGCATTGTAGTTCGGTATATTATCTGTCATTTTGGAGCAACAAGCTATCGTGGCCGATAACGGAATCCAATTCGACATCATCAAGTTTAAGGATTTCTACCCCCGACATTGCATACAGAAGAGATTTGTTGTTGTTGGAACACCCACAATAAAATGGACTAGTTGAAGTTGTAAACAAGATTATCGAGTCCATTATTAAGAAGCAGTTGGAAAAGGCTAAGGGCAAGTGGGTCGATGAACTTTGGGCTTATCGAACGATCCATAAGTTAATTACTAGCCAGTCTCCACTTCCCTAGCCTATGGATCGAAGGCTATGATTTTGGTTGAACTAGAAGTACCTTCTCATTGGGTAATTAATTACAATCCACATACGAATGAGCAACTCCTTCTGGAATCACTTGACATGATCGACGTGGAACGAGACAAAGTTGACTTGAGAGCAGCTATGCACTACAACCGAGTCGCTCGATATTTCAACGCCAAGGTCAAAAATCAGACCTTTGAAATTAGCGATCTGGTTCTCAAATGAATCTTCCTAAGCCTTGGAAACTTGGGCCCGACTTGGGAAGATCTGTACGCAATAGAATAAAAGCCCGGAGATGGCACTCTTAGGCTTACGATGACTGATATTATCTCACTCCCGAGGGCATGGAATAGCGAGCATTTACGATGCTATTTAACTTAGAAATAAATTTGTACATAATTGAATGAAGCTGTGTAATAAGGCAGAATATGTCATTTCCCATTCTCAATAAATGAATTTTTTGATTTGTCTTTACATTTCTTAAGAGTTGTGAAATACGACCGACACAAATGATTCCTCATGTGTATAATGTAGGTATGTAGGCACCCGGAGATAGGTCCTAGCCAAAATTCCACAGTCCATGATTAGACCCTTGAAGTTCAATCACTCTTGGTGTTCGGAGATCGATACCAGCTAACTCTTGCCCTTGACATAAGGACATGAGTATAAACTTGAAATGGATGTGATACGACCGTCTGAATGCTAACTCTTGTCCTAGATGTGGGAGTGGGAGCATAAATCGAAAGAACATGACACAACCGTTCATCTATTAACTCTTGACCTTGGATTGAGAACAGGATTATAAACCTAAGTGGGCATGATTTAATCGTCCATCTGCTAATTATTGCCTTTGCAATGGGGGCGTGAGCATAAACCTAGATAGGACTAGAATTGCCCGTCCATCGACCAACTCTGCCCTAAATGTATGGGCGGGAGCACAAATAAAAATAAATGTGATATGGTTATTCATCCAAAAACTCTCGCTTTTGACATGAGGGCAGGAGTATGACTCGAATTGGATGTGACGCGACCATCCGATTACCAATATCTTTCTCAGAGTAGGCATGGCCAAAGATCCATACCCGGCATAAGGCAGGATTTTACTTATGAACCTCGGTCAAAGCTCAGAGTTTGGCGCAATCGAAAATCACTATACCTGAAAAGGATATTAGAACCATTAGTATAAGTGGTCTACCTCGACTAGGGACCAGAGTTGGTATTTCTATGATTACTTAATGTATGCTAGGGCAACGAAAGGCCGACAAATTAGGAAACAGGCTAATGACTTAGTCCGACAATGATAGTAAAAAGAGATAGATCACAAGTACATTGAATGGAAAGTGCATCTCTTGAATAACTTAGGCAAATTCACACAAAGACGTAAAATAACCTTTGTGATTCACATAGGACTTGGAAAGATAAGTATAGGTTTAACAAAAAGCAAAAGTGGAGGCTGAATCCGCACAAATACCAACCGAGGAAGCAAAAGCAGATGATCAAAAAGAGCCTAAGTGCTGTATACAAGAGGAAAACACAAAGAAGATGGATAATCACTTCTTGATCATCTTCTTTCTCTCCTTCATCTCCTTCTTCTCTATAGAAGATGATGTACTAGACCTTCCGGTTGCTTCCTTATCTTTCCCCGCTTCCTTTGTCTTTTGATGGAGTACTCTATGATGATCCAACAGGCATGCTCTAGGCGCTCCTAGGTGGAGGAATGGTGATGGGCGCAAAGATAGTCTGATCCGGTAGAGCTATGTATAGCGAAGGAGGAAAGTCTCTATTTTCTTCAGCTTGACCTTTTGGCAAGGACCAGTTCTTGCTCAAGGGTACTTATGGTGGGACCCCGCAGAGGCTCGAAGGACCTAGTAATAATAACATCATCATCATTCTGAGCTCCTTAGAGCTCACCGGTCCCTTCATCCTGAAAAGCATCTATCATCTACTCGCAAGGCCCAGGAGTCTCTCTAATCGCAATAACCTGCATCGTCATTGAAGTAGTCACAGTCACTGATTCTATTGTTGTTGCTTGTTAACCTGACTGGAGACTTTGGTTGGGAAGTGGGACGACCAGGGGCTGACCTGAAACTTGAGAGATATAAAAAAAAAAGATTAGCGATGTCAATCGACGAAATATGGAATCTTTGAAATACAGGTGAGGTCAACGAGATACCTCCTTAAGTTTACGTCTCTATGTGGCATGGAGTGCCACCAGAGTTCCCCTCTATAATGGGAGAAAGGATATCAGGGTTATGCATTTGAGGCTGGTCTGGATTGTATCCTGGAACTGAAGACAGATTAGGAGTAGTTTTGGACCCGGGGGGTCCCCAACAACAACATCTTAAGGTGATGATCTGGAGCCTTCACCTAATTCTTTTTGCACTGTTGCGGCTAATTCTCAATGGACAATAAGCTGGCCTTCTTTCAGAATCTTGAGTTCATCTCTTACCAGGATATCCTTCTTAAGCTATACCAGATGCACATCACCACCTTTAAGAAATTCCTTTTCTTCCTCGATAATTTGTTCCTAAGCTAGAGCAAGAATTCTAAGGTAAACATTGTTGAACCACTCCAAGTAGTAGAATTTGAGCACGTTTGCTTTGTACTGGTTAAGCAATGGCTCGGGTGTCTCCATTATCCGTTGTTCCATAGCTTCAACCTTCTTCTTGACAAGTGCATCCGCGTCTTTAGCACATTCACCCACCTTGTCCCTTTCATTATCAGCAACAACCAGCTTATTGCAATAGTCCCGAGCTTGTTAGAGAGCATCGTTCTTCCCTTTTGTCTCACTATCAAGTATGGCCAACAGCTCAATCACCTTCTTGTTTGAGGCGTTCCTTTCCAACAATAAGTCGTGATTCCGATGATCCGCCGTCTCAATCTCATCACGATGCTTGTTTATCTTGGCTTCAAGCACCTTGATGGTGCCCTTGGCTTTTTTCTTAGCTCGGCTTGTGATATTCTTATGTTTTCAACCTTAGCTCCGAGATAGGCAATGATTCTTTTGTTCTGCGCTGCCATGAGATTCAGATTACCAATCTCGAGTTGCCTTTCTCTCAAGACCATGGATATTTTCTCAACTACCTGCAACCATTCATTGTACTGGCTATAAGCATCAGTTACACAAGAAACGGTCATGTCTTGGACATTAGGCAGAATTATCTTCAAGTTGGGCACGAACATGAGCCCATCAAAACAAACATTTGGAAATTGTTCTTTCCATTCAGCTATTCAGGTGCCGGTGGTAAGTTCTTGCACCCCAATGACGACCGGAGCTTCAATCAATTGTTTGCTAGCTTTATGATGAGAAGTATCAGAACTACTTTGAAGGCGCCTATGGTTGGAGGTTCGACTAGAGTGAGAGGGTGCCAAGTGCTGCACAGGAATGGAAACCAGAGGAGGTGCGTGAGAAAAGTCGCCTAGCAGCAAGTCATCACGATGATCATAATGCTTATCTAAGCTTCTAGGACAGAGGTGACCAGGATCTGGAATAACGTTTGGAAGTGGAATCATGCAACGGATAATCTTTACCTCTATTGCGGCTGCCTTTCTCTCGACTAGATCAGTAATCGTACTCAAAATGTCGACCACTACCCTAATGATATGAGATTGGATGATGCCTATGTGATCGGGATGCATTTTCCCTAAGAGATTGATATATGTATTCCTTCTCCATGGATCATGTAAATGAAACAAGAACAAATCAGTTCCAACTAGAAAGGATATAGTCGCTTGCAATGTAGTGCCGTGAACTACACTCGTGCATAAGTGTCCTATTGTCCCCCCGATGGACCATGTTTTGGAGCTTTGCTCATAGGAGTGATCTCCTCCATTTTAATGGGAGGAATTTCATCATTAAAGAAAATAGAAGAGTCAAGATCCTAGAGGCTCATGTCACCGATGCCAAAGGAGCCGAGCTCGGTAGGAATCGGCCCCAACTTAGAGAATGTATATGTGGAAGGAAGATAAGGAGTTTTCTTAGCAATTGTAATGGGTGGAGGCTGTCTAGAAGTCCGCGCCCTAGAAATTTTCACAACTAGACTATTTTTTAGGGCAAACTATTGGACGTCTATGGATTGTTCAGCCAAGAACTCATGGCCCACACCAGTTTCGTCATGGCTAGCTTCGTAATTTCCACCTACGGTTTCACCATCGTCGGCGTGTTCTTCCCTTTCTTCAACATTTTCTTCAACTTCTTCACTTGGACTCGGGACCGAGGGAAATCTGGATTAGTCTTGCCTCCTCCGGCGGTTTATTATCGTCGTTGTCGTCGTCATCCACGTCATCACTAGCGGCCACTTGGACTAGACCTATGATGCGACCCGCTTCTAGTAGATTATCGCCTTGGATATTCTCGTTGGAGAGAAGAACTCCAATGTCTCTATCCTCCTCCGGGAGTGCCATGAGAACTCAGGTAGCATACACAAGAGTCGCGCCATTGGGTCTCGTCGGAACATCTGAATGATAGAAAGAATATAAGTTGATTTCAATAACTAAGTAGGCAAATTCATAGTAAACAAATGAGGTAGAACTTACGTCCATATATCGACCTTCGTGCAAACCCAATTGGATATCATACATAAAACCATTCGCTTTTAAAATAGCTTAACTTGTTCCATATGCCACTAACAACTAGGCAATTCTTTGCTGGCTCCAAGTAAGTCAAGGAAGGACTTCCCTTTAGGCTCTTGAAACTATATATGTACCGGATTTCATTGTCACTGGGTACTTGATGCAAATGTTGAATGAAAACAATGTACGTGCCAACAAGGAAAGCATAGCTATTAGGTGTAACAGTATTGGAGCTAATATCATAAATTTAGAACTCAATGAATGAATGGATTGAATAATAGAACACATCCCGCCACACACATATATCTGTTGCAAGCAGTGTAGCCTTCTAGGAAATTATGAGCTCTCTGATGGCGAGAGGGGACGTACATCAACGAATGGAATTTCGTGCTTGTCGAAAATTCTACAAAGAGATCCCACGTCGATCTGTGAAGCAACATAATTGATACAATCATCTAAAAGAACAACATCTTTAAGAGTATTGGGAGTAGGTTCAACCTTTGGCCCTTCCGCGGGCTCTATAGGATTTTTAAGAACTTGTTGTTTAACCTGTGAATTTTCTTATTGATATGCATGATGTGCTAGGGTTTATTGAACAAGTGGAGTCATAGTTGAACTTGACTCGGCATCAAATTCATTGTATGTCAAAGCATGACCGCCAACATAAAAAATCCATCCACATTTGAGTTATCCTTCGTCCACGTCCAAGTCCATCACCTAATTTCCTATTCAAGCGAATCGAGGGCGAGTTTGTTTGTGGGTTGTCAAACCTAAAAGGCGGTGGCCTTTAGTATTGGATCAGGGACAAGGAAGTTGATTCTTGGATCGGTGAACAACATTCAAATATGGCAAGGCAAACGATGCTAGGTCCCGACGATGTTGGGCGGCGATGGTCCCAGATTCGATCGCGATCAGGCGTTGGATCGGGGAGTTGAAGGTTTTAATGTAGAAGCTCAAGTTCTTAGATTGGCTAAATAAAGTGAGAGAGGAAATGGGATGGATCGTTTTTTATAACCCATAGCCTACAAATTTCCAAGCACCATAACAGGACTTGTCATAGTCCTAGATCGATACCGATCCAAGGATCTGGAACGGTACCAAAAAAGAATATGTGAAGTGATGATGGTGATGATCCATGCCTATGCATATGTGTAAACGAATGTGCATGTTAGGAGTTGGTCAGGAACGTGCATGTATATGCATGAACATGTACATATCCAATAACCGAAAACTAAGATCAAAGAAATCAGATTCCAATATGGAAAATCCATTAAAGGAGCCAGTTCAAAATTACAGAGCTTGAAATGAAAGATCATTAGAGCACATTCAAGATTTTATAATGCCAGATGCTAGTGGACCGTCGTGACAAATGGCCATATATATTACTTTTCACAGAATCGATTCACTAAAAGGATAACGACCATTCAGAACATAGAATGAAGTCCTTCATAGCAATCTTAACTTGTCTCGATTCAAAGTACATCATGTTTGAAATAAAATGTACTTTGGGGGAAAGTGTTATCCAGCATTTTGACCAGGCAATATTCAGACAGACTGGACGAGTCGAACTTGGAGTTATCAAGGAAGAAAGCCTATAGAGATAGCCCTAAAGTCTAGGAACCAAATACAAATAGAGCCACTAGATAAAAACGAAGCCAACAAAAGAGAAATGGAACAAATATCCACCTAAGTGGTGGATCGGTACCGATCCAACCTCCTAGATCGGTACCAATCCAAGTTTCAACCTACAAAGTTGACCCCACTTCTATTACATACTAGTGATGATCCTACAAGTATATTTCAAGTGTCATTTTACTGATTTAAATGGATTCTCCGTTAGTCTCCACGAGCTTTTGAGTTAGCAACTTTATTCTTTCATGGATCCATCATTTGGACTCAGAAACCTGCTAATATTAGTCCAAACAAGTTTTGAATCACGAAACTAACCACCAATTAAGCCAAGACAAGAAGGTCAAAGCAATCCATATTATCAACTTATTGATGGACACTGATCCAAGCCTATGGATCGGTGTCGATCCATGATAATTGATGAGTTGCCCCGTATTTCTTTGGAGAAACTGTCTAGCATGGAAAACGAGGTGGGCATCTTCTAGGCGAGATTCAGGCTTCCTATGTCTATAAATAGAGGGGTAGGGCACATTTCTAAGGATCTTTTGGCTCTTGCTTTCCCTAACTCTAATCACGGTCGGATTTATACCGATCCGTAAGAACTCTGGCTTGTAATCAACAAGATAATCAATAAAATCACTAAGTCGACGTAGGCCAAGATTAACTGAACCACTATAAATTACAGTGTGTTCTTTCCTACTCGTTTTCATTTAAATTTCTTCACCTTTTATTCTCTACTTAATCTTCTATGTGTTTGTGCCATTTTTGGATCAAACAATATTTTAATTGATAAACATTTTACCCATTATATTTAATGCACAAATTTATCGATATAGATATTTTAATTATACATAGCAGATGTTCTTACATTATTAGAAAGGTTAAATGTTACCATTTCATTTTCCTAATGAAGCTCCCACTGGTCTTTTATGTTTCTCGAAACCCTAAGCCCACACATAGAAGTCTTTCGACTTCACTAGTAGGTGTTAGGACTCGTAAATCTTAGGATTCTAACTTTGAGGAAAGCTCTACAAATCATACTCCTATATACGATGGATAACTCCTTATCGATTGTATCACATACAACTCCTAACCTTTTGATCCTTGTCCTAGTATCGTCATTACCTTGAGGAAAGCCTAACAAATAGAGAGGCATTATTCACTCGTACCCACTATTTCGCGACGGTCCAAGTATACTAACATACCTTGAGGAGAGCTCATCAAATATGTGTAAATATCTTACCTCGTCTAGTCTATATATTAATAATACTACACATAATATCCCTAGTACGAGGAAAGCTCAACAACAAAGGAGTATGCAAATAATCTATTAATATATAAATTGTACAGGACAACATTATATAAAAGATTCATAATCTATAATATATTTAATTGAGTGATATCAACTTATAGAATAATGTATTTCTTCCCTCACGATTCAAGTGTCAGACACATCAAAAATCATGGGATACATACTATACGTATATATTTGTCCCTTAAGTCTATTTTAGGTTTCTTACTGTTCCACATTTTTGAAAATAACTATGGATTGAGTAATATGAATCGTTTTACTAAGTTAAAACTTGTATAACAATAACTTAAATAAAAATGCTCAAATGTAAGCGGCACTAGATATATTAGTTCAGACTTCCCGTCCAACGTCCATTCCCAGACTCCTTTTGAAATTAACTAAGCAACCTTTACTAAACCTAGTGGAACAAGTGTCTTACAAAAAGCCTGAGCAGTTGAACAGGATTTCACTTGCCAGAAGATCTCCAACAGGATTTCAACTACAAAAGTAGTATGTTATTGACTTTGTGTGTTGTAGATAAAATATTGAGAGTCAATAAAGTACACCCTTCCTATAATCTCCTTTAGATGATAATTTTAATGTGTAGATCAAGGAAGTAGAAATTTATTGCTTTTTGATAATTCACAAGAAAGTAGAGAGTAGAAAGTAAGTAAGAATTGGTGAATATAAAAAATCAATTTCACTTGTATTTATAGTGTTTGAAAGGTTGTATTTGAAAGGTTATCAGCATTAGGAAAGTTGCAACCTTTGGAGAAGTAGACTACTCTTCAGATTTGAATTTTTTGTGAAGAGACACTTATTTTTGTCCGATCAAATGGCTAAAAATTAAATTCAGATGGTTAAAAAATAGAAGAGTAAAACAGAAACAAAAAATATAAAAGTAGGCTAATTCGGATGACTAAATTTTTAATCATATGTCTGAATTATAAATTTAGACGGTTGAATTTACATAATAAATGAAACATAAATATTTTGTTTATATATCTTTTAAAATCAGCTGTTATGGAATTCTAAGATAGTATGTCTGAGTTCTTTAAAAAAATATAAAAAGGGCTTTTCAAAAACATAATACAGAAAACGTTCGGTTTGTGTGTAATCAACGTTAGCAGATTTTACATAAGAACTATATCTACTGCATATGACAAGACTCTACATAGTACTATCTTCACTATTTCTGCAGATTCCATAGTTGATCATCATATCTCCTTGAAAATTCCTGCAAATATAATAATAGTGTGTGTATATTGAAATGTATGGTTGTCTCATTGAAACTCAAAATGTAGGATCTAACATTCTCCCTCTTTTTGATGATGAAAACTATACATTTTATTTAAGTAAGCACTCAATACGAATCTCCTTGATCAATATGACCGGATTTTTTGCATCCTTTGTCATCAACAAAAAACAAAATTTGATAATACGGAACAAACTTAAAGGAAGAGATATGAAACGAGACATTACGATAAACCATATATCTTTAAAAAACAAGAGTCTAAACGGTACATAACATAAGGTCAAATTATTACAACAAACATTATGACGCTTTTGAAATGTAAACATATCTCACATATTTTTGGAAAAAATACTTTAAAAACGATAATTTATAACATGCTCCATTTCTCTAACATGCCATGCAAGACCACCAAACAAGCAAACAAGCCACCATGATGAATGACCTATACAAATAATAATATAAGTTAATTTTAGTTAAGAATAAATTTTTATTAGTAAAGATAGAATAAGTGTAATAAATTATTACCATTACCAATCACCCCAAGATGGTGAAGGTGATCTAGATCTACCAGAACGACCTATCAAAATTTTGTAAGAAGCGATTTAACACCTTTTACTTCATTTTCCACCTGATTAACTTTATTTTCAATCCTATGATTTTAGAATTTACTTGTGCAAAGCCCCTATATATTTGTCTTTTAAATTTGTTCTGGTTTTGAGTATCTTCATCACTCTCCTCATCATCATCATCATCACTAGTTTCCTCTTCTTGTTGTACTGCCGGTTTTTTGCCTTTGTCTTATTGAGTGGAGGGTTGAGCTTGAGAATTTCTTTAAGCTTTATCTCAAATGGATCATATTCTGGAAGATTTTTTGCTAGGTGCATATGGCTAAATAATTTCTTATCCACTTTCTTGATATGTAAACAATCATCTTGATGCCCTTGATTGTTTTTTCCTATTTAGGAGACTAGTGATGTTTGCAGCATAGACATGTGTAGATTTCTTATAGTTGAAATAAATTTTGAGCTTGTGGTAGATATGACGAGCCCAATTTACTTAAATGCTCCCAAAATAACATACAAATATTTGTAGTCTAAATCATAAACTATTTCATGACTACTTATCCTCAAAAGAATTGTGATGATTATCACTCTTAATAAAAATCTTTGTTGCGGATGTAAATCTTTCGACTTACTATTTCCTCTAATTTCATTCCAAAGATGATGGCTAACTTCATCACGTTCTCTATCTTTAGTATCAACATCCTTTAAATCTATTCCTTTTCTTCCACAACCCAATACCCACGCTTTGTCATTAATGTACAATTTTACAATATTTCCATATACATTAGACCATAACCAACCTTCGTCCCTACATAATCGTATGATTTTGCTATTGACGTTGCCTAAAAAGAGTTGGACGCATAAGGTATCAATTTTAACATTATTTTTATTAAAATCAAGCAAGCTTGTAATCCTAGCTTGGTCTGTATAAGCTTGAAGACTATAAGAAGGAAAACCATTAGGATTATAGAAAATATTCAGGAACATTTTCATCTTTAAGAGTAATTTGAAGTGTTAGATGCTCCTTTCATCATGATGGAGCCAAATTTTGATTCTTTCTTGAGTTGGTGGTGCTACCGAACTCAATGGTGGATCTCTTCTTTGATTGTTTGGTTTTACATGCCATTTTAAAGACTTGAATTTTGGTAATTTAAGGTTTTGAGATAGATTTTCATTTTTATTATGAAGTGGAAGAGTGTAAGTGAAGAGATAGAACATAAAAGGAGAGGGTGGAAGTAATAAATGGGCTATTGACCAATTCAGAAATTTTTGAAATTCTAGAGGATTTAGACATCTGATTTAAAAATCAAATGACAGAAATTATACAGTATGAGGCTGAAAATTTATAGTGTAAAAACAACCTTTTCATATGTTTGAAGTTTATAATCAGACGTCTGAATTTGGTATTCAGACATCTGATTATAAAGTTTAGATATCCGAAGTAAAAAAATTTTAAAAATTTCTACAAGTAATTAGACTTCTGAAATTAATTTTCAAACGTCTTAATACCTTGTATTCAGCCAGTGCATCCATTTTTGAAGAATATTTGAATTTCTGGTTGTATTTTTTGTTTTTATTTTTTTAAAATGATTTATTGTTAATTCTTGAGTTGGCAGACCTACCTTATGGTACGTCTACCTTTTTAAGAGCTTCAATAACGAATTGCTTTATCGTAGAAGTTTTTGTATAATCCATTTTTATTCAATTTATTGAAATTGTCATAGAGACAAGATACATACAAATACAATATAAACATATATAGTAAAAAAATCAATACGACAATGATAGATTATTTGTTTTCCAAAGGATCATCGGATGGCACCGGTTCCCATGAGTTTGCTGGTTGGGGCTTGTATATTTTTAGTGGGGTTTCCATAAGTCCATAAGAGATTTATGAACACTATTCTTTCTTGGTAGTCTACCATAGAATGCCAATAGATCTCTCTCAATAAAATTAAGATGCTCTCCTTGTTTGCGCTATTCCCAGCATTTTTGTTTTTAAATCCGAACATTTCTTTTTGATAGTGGTCGAGATTATCAATGCAATTGTAACAATTAGGAATTTGCGATCCTCAAAAATCGACACCAATATGTCCACTGTATTGTGTCGAGCAATAGAATGCCGGAAAACCCGTTTGTTAGGGGAAAATAAAGAAGAAGAGAAGAAGAGAAGAGAAGAAGAAGAAAAAGAGAAAAGAAACTAAAACAACACAAAATCTCACAATTGCAATGGAACAATATATAATATAATATCAATGATTTTACAAAAGAGACACTATTATATAAATACATCAATCAGAGTACAACAACACATCACAACCATCAGCCTGGATAGTTATAACAACATATCCTCGCAAATGCTGATGATTTCAACAACAAAGCAGCGAAAAATAAACATATACGTGAATACGACTTGAAGACCTCCAACTCATCTCCTAAGCTCCAATGCATCCAAAGTAATCTATAATTATGCTCGGTCTGACCCGAGCATTATAATAAAATATCACTCGAGTCAATTTGGAAAACCAGCATGAGAAAGCACACCCAACTTGATTTTAAAGTTATAGAAAATCTTTGAAAATCAAAAGTATCTCGTAAGACCATGCCGCACATAAATACGGACGGGTTTTTACCTTACATAACCAAAAAAATTTCTATAGAACTCCATTAATATTATTATAATGTCTAGGGATCAAAGTATAATATAAATATAGCTGAAATGCTTGCATCTCACGTTTCAGCATCATTGGGCAAAACTAAGTCTGTACATCACCTGTTGGAGAATGGATTCCATTCAATGACTGGGCTACTAGGCTACGCCTGTCACGGTGCATCTCTAAATAAAATAACACCGAGGACCTCGCCTAGACCCTTGCCAACATAGAACCGGCCTAACCTTACTTGATAGTACCGAATATGATCAGCCCTCCGTTAATGGGTCCAGAAGCATACAATTGAGGGATAACATCGACTCTAGGTAGAGATGATCATACCCTACTTGGGAGCGACGCACTTAGCCCTGCTGCATCTCCCTTGTTTTAGTCATTCATGATTGATGAGGCTTGAACCTATGTTTTACCTCTTATATAGCACTTCCCAATTGGAATGCTAACACTGCCTTTCAGGCAGCAATGCAATACCCGCTTTCATCCATAGAAGTTCGTTTTGGGAATGAACGAAAACCTTTAGAGCTCTATCTTCAATTCCATCATCTTTAAGATGTCTTCACTTCGAAACACTTAAGTTGGATCGAAGTGGTTTTCGGATAACATATCTGATCTCGATCTCTTCGAAAATAACTTTTCGATAATTCTCGGTAAACTCAACTTCGGTTCTTTAGGAAATAAACAGTCAAGGATAAGAGCAGAGATCACCTTCTAAGCTTTAGTGGATGGAATTCCATATCATTATCCTAGGAGGAAAAAATGAGATTTATACGCACAGTACAACATCATCGGGGATGACTTTACCGTATAACTCAAGTGTTTTTCCTAGATATTTCCAAATTTACGTTTGGGTCCAAATTCGATAGTCGGTTATTTAACTTTCGAATAACAAACATTCAATCAGGGATTTAATTCCATAGGGAAACCAAAATGGTTAACAAGCAACCACTAACCTCCTTTAATTAAGCTAAGATTAATTTAAATTCACTTTGTAATACCTGAATCAAAATTCATTTTACAAAGATATATATATATATATATACCTACATATACCTATTTCTCAATACTTGAAAAAATATCCATATACATATCTCTAACGATATAAGTATATTCACCAAAATTAAGGATGATTCTCCTTTTTATGCAATTCTAAAATCATTTATAAACTCCATTATAAATCCACAAAACCATTCATAAAACTCCTTTTATAAATCTATAAGCCAATTACTAATATTCTTTTATAAATATCTAAAACCATTTATAAAACTCTTTTATCTTTTAACCGATCTTCCTTTACGTTTTCCAAAACATGTTATAAGATTCCTCTTATAATCCACATTTGTTTATAAAACCCTATTTATAAATCTCAAAAACATTTATAATATAAATTCTAATCATTTACTTAAAAACATTATTATATAATAGTAAACATTATAAACAGATAAATATTAACTTTAAAACATTTTAAAATAATAACTAATAAATTCCAAAACATCTTAAATAAAACAACAATAATTTATCTTCAACATTTTTATAAATACTAGTAATTAATTTCCAAAACTTTATTGATAAATAATTAAAATTAATTTCAAAATAATCTAGAAAATTAACTTTTCAAAATATTAAAATATTGATAAACCACTTTAAAACAATATTAATATAAATAAACAACTTTTAAAACATAATTATATTTCCTTGATACAATCCATACTTAACTTCCAACATGATCGTTTCCATATTTGTAAAATTATATTTATAAATCTCCTTCTCTTTTATAAAACTTCCTTTCATAAAATCCCTTTATAGACCTCTAAATAATGCTATTTTTGTCTCTAGCATATTACCTGTATCTGCTACTGACTGCAATTATACATGGAATAACTCTAGTAGATCCGGTAACATAGCCTTATGCAAGCTTGATAGATGATACCAAAATCTTTATTCAATTTTGAAATGGCCTACTCTTTCTACTATTATTCTCCCTCCTTCTTTATCTGATCACTCTCTATTGATTCTTGATTAGGGGAAGGATATTATGAGAAGACATGCCTCCTTTTCATTTTTTAATAATTGGGCTGATCATCCTCAATTTTTAGGTATTGTTGCTGGTTGTTGGAAAATTCATGTATTTGGTACTCCAATGTTTATTTTGCAGGCAAAGCTAAGACATCTAAAAGGTACTCTTAGAAGGAGGGCTAAAGCTAACTTTGGCACTGTGAATTGTTTATCATCATCCATAAGGGGGAAACTTGAGCAAGTTCAAAGAGAAATTATGCTTTACCCTTACAATAGTAACTTGGTTGATCAAGAGATTTCTTTAAAGCATAATCTCTAAAAGGCCCTTGTTGAGGAGTTCAAAATGAATAATCAAAAATATAAAGCTAAATGGCAACTGTATAAGGATAGGAACTCCAAAACTTTTCATGATTCCCTCAAGATTAAACATGCCTCTGAAAATGTTACTACTATTATTGACAAAGATAGCTTATCTTGTACTATTCCTGAGTCTATTCAATTAGCTTTTTTGGATTACTTTCAAAACCTCCTGGCTTACCAATGCATCCCAGACATTTCCAATTAGTTAATTTCTCAAACCTTATTACCATCCATCTCTGAAAGTAACAAGGCAACATTGATAAGGGAAATAACTACCGTTGAAATCAAAGAGGCAATTTTCAGCATGAATTCTTCTAGTTCTCTTGGACCTGATGGTTTTAATGCTCACTTCTATAAAACCTCTTGAGACATAATAAGTGGGGATGTTATCAAAGCCATCCTTAATTTTTTTTAAGCGTAATAAGTTAATCTCTGGTAGTAATGCCACTAGACTTGCACTTATCCCTAAGACTAATCAACCATCTTCTGTTAGTTAATTCAGGCCCATTGCATGTTGTAATGTCATTTACAAAAGCATAACAAAGATTATGGCAACTAAGATGAAGGATGTTTTGCCCTCTACAATCTCTACTAATCAGGAAGCATTTCTGTAATCTTGAGACATCACTGACAATGTTCTTCTTTCCAATGAACTCTTGAGAGGCTACAACAGGAAGTATTTATCCCCTAGATGTGTATTAAAATTAGATATTCAGAAAGCTTATGAAACTATCCAATGGAAATCTATAATCTATATTCTTCATAGAATGAATTTTCCCACCCCCTTCCTTGCTTGGATATTCACTTGTATCTCTTTAGTTAATTATTCCCTTAGCCTCAATGGTAATACTTTTGGCTATTTTAAAGCAACCCAGGGAATAAGACAAGGTGATCCTCTTTCACCTTACTTATTTATTTTTGTCATGGAGCTGCTTATTGTCATAACTAAAAATGCAATGTTTCTCAACCTTGTGGACTATCATCCGTCTTGCAAAAATATGGAAATTTCTGCTTTGATTTTTGCTGATGACCTCATGTTTTTCACTATGCCAAATTAAAAGTCTGTTAATGGTGTATTAAATATCTTAAATGCCTTTAATATCAAAAATGGACTGTCTATTAATTATTCTAAGTCCAAAATATTGATTGCTGGTCTTTCTGATAATGATATGGAAGAATTTATTCTCTATCTGGCCTTACTCCATTTGAAAATAATGAATTATACCTTGGAGCCCCAATTTGTTCATCCAGAATCAGAGCTAGTCAATGTCTTCAACTGTTTGAAAAAATTATTGCTAATATTTCTTCTTGGTAGGGGCAAAATTTCTCTATGGTTGGTAGACTTATCATTGTTAAATCTATAGCCACATCAATGTGCCTATATTATGAAAGAATTTACATCCTCCCTTCTAAACTCATTAAAATGATTAACTCGGCATTAAATCACTTTCTTTGGCATGGAAATCATTTCTCCAAAAAATTGGTCCCTGTTGCCTTTAAAAAAGACTGCTGCCCATATGTGAATGGTGGGTTGGGAGTAATGAACATTAAGAAATGGAATCATGTTACTCAATCTTCTCGAATTGATAAACTCCTGAGATATGATGATAACTTATGGGCTAACTGGACAAGGAAAAATTTGATCAAGGGTCTTAATTTCTAGACAATGCAAATTCCAACTGACTGTAGTTTGATGTGGAGGAATTTACTTAGATTCAGAACTGTCATCCTATCTATCTTTCAAAGCTGCATGAAGGACATGCAAGAATTATCATTCTGGCATGATCCCTGGTCCTCTCAAGGGATTATTCTTTGTGAAATGCTCAACTACGACCTTAGAATTTTTACTGGTATTAATGACAAGGCTAAGGTTATTCAATTCTGGACTGATGGCTATATCAACCTCCCCTACTCTAGTTCAGCCTCTGTTAGACAATTGTGGGAAGTTATCCAAAATATGGTGTTCAACTGTGACAGTACCTACTATTCTTGGTCTGGGAAAGCTCATGTTATTGCCACAGTTTATAAATTTTTAATTAAATATGATAACTTGAGTTATTTCCCTTGGCAATCTCGTATATGGTCTACTGCAGCAGCTCCTAAAGAAAATATTTTGATGTGGAAGGTGTTCTCTAATGGGCTTCATACTCTTGATAAACTTAAGTCTATAGGGATGGTTCATATTTCAACTTGCTTTCTGTGTTGCTCTGAAGAAGAGAGTGTATCTCATTTATTTTTCACTTGTCAGTACACAAACTTTGTATGGAAAAGTATTTTAAGCATATTGCAGCTGCATAGACCCAATTTGATCTCAAGTGTGGAATGGTTCTGTGACGCCCCACCTCTATACTCACACTAGCCAAGGACTCTACTGGGTAATGCCGTCGACTAGCACGAAGAATAAGGCTGTTGAGGAGCAACCATCTGTGTAATTGCTTTGTGCAAGTACCGATATGTCAGATAATAAGACTGGCATTTCATTTTAAGAGGAAATCCGACATATCAAATACAAACTCAAAGCTACTACACAGTGGCTCTGTGGGCTTCGGAAACAAATATAAAAATAAGCACAACACAAATCAGTCGCAGATATTCATATCACAAAGGCGGAAACAGATATGAATATATCACATAGAAGTGTACATCAAAGTAGTGGCCATACAAGATCCACTACACCACAAAAGAAAATAGGTACAAGTGCTAAGCAAAAGAATATGTATACATCAAGGAGTCTCTGTCTCGAATGTATAAAAGCAAAAACTACTAATCTAAAGTAGTTAGCCAAAAATCAGATGATGGTCCCAAATAAGAAGTCAAGCAGAAGCACCTAAAATACCTCGGTCTAACCCGAGTATTATTTAAGAAGAAAATAATAAACGGATCAGTCTAGCTATAAATATCATATAAAATGAGATAGGATAAGAGATATGACAAAAACGTATGATAACAAAAATGCCATACTATGACAATTATACATAAGGTAACAACAAAAGTCATACAATATCTAAAATATTCTCAAACACTAAAAAGAATGTCATATTCTTTAAATTATTCACCAAAACACAAATATTGACAAAACATATCAATGCCAATCGCAAAAATCGGTGAAACACAAATTCTAGAAATTATCAACTAGAAATCCAGAAATCACAAAAAGGGGAAGGCCTATCACAAACGGGAGCATGAAAACTCCCCAACACGTGTGTCACAAACGGAATGCTATTCCATGGTCGCTAACCATCAAGTTTGAGCTGAAACTCCACAAACGGCTGAAGACCATGGGTCGCTACCCCACCAATTTGAGTCGAAGCTCCACAAACGGCCCGAAGACCATGGGTCGCTACCCCACCAATTTGAGTCGAAGTTCCACAAATGGGGTTTTTAGTCCCCCACACAAACAAAGAGAAATCACACATCGCTAGTCTAAATCACAAAATGATCATCAATGATCGACAAGTGTAAATTACACTAAGCAAGTAAATAAATGAGTTAGGCTTCATGTCCCATAACCACTAGCTTAACTTAAATATTTACGAACAGATTGTAGATTTCCACTCGAAAATTGTCACGAGAGTTCAATCGAACAAGTCCAAGAATTAACCGACGAAATAAACGCAAGCATTTCATACCACTTGTTATGCTAAGCCGTTTAATTAGATTTCTCATACGAGTGAGGTAAAGGTTTGTATATACTAATAGATTGGAAAACGGTTTTAAAAACGACCTTTATATTTAAAAGTAGTGTTGAAATCGTTTTTGTGAAAGAGTTGACTATTTACTACTAGTATAGAAACCTTTGTATTTCAAAGTGACAAATCACAAAAATGATTGTAAAAACAATCAATCACCAAAAATTCACATTCGAAGACGTGAATCAAAAACTTTGAAATCGATACCAAGCCAATCAAATGGATATTCTCAAAAATCCAAAAAAGGAAGTCATCAAAGTCGATAATTAGTGATAACAACTAACCGGATCAACAAAAATTGATTAAAATTGGAAGTTCACTCAAAAAATAGGCAAATAGGCAAAACTGAATAGTTCCAGACGTCTGAGGTTTAATCCAGACGTTTGGATTTGGGTTCTGGAAATATTCCAGAACCTACCAGACGTCTGAACCCTAATCCAGACGTCTGGTAGGTTTGGACCAGACGCCTGGTCCAAGCCTCTGCCCTTTTTTTTCAACTGCTGCCTAAACCAGACGTTTGGACCTTCAAACCAGATGTCCGGTTGCCTAGTCTGGGCAACAATTTGCCTAGGCCAAGATGGCCAAAACGATTCGAGAGCGATCGGTCGAGCAATGAAGACTAGAGATTTAAGCCAAGCGATAACCCAGCCTTATAGGCTCTTCGATGCACCCCAAATATCATGTCCAAACATCCATAGTAGGATTTTCATAAAATTGGACTCCAAAACCAAAAATTGGAAAATTCACCAAATTAATTCAAATCAAAAGCAAATGAACACAAATAAATGTTAGGAATTCATACCTAACAACAATGAGAGTTATAAATGTAGATGTGAGTTAAAAAGCTCACCTTTAAACCCAAAAACAACGAACGAGAAGCTCTAAAACAAAGGAAAGGCCAATTCCTCTTCAACTTCAACTCAAGAAGCTCCAATCTAAGCTAATAAGCAAATATTTCCTAAGTTAGGGTTTAGGAATTTCTGAAATTGAAGAGAGATTAAGATGGAGAAGATGAAGAGGATGCATACCTAAGCTTCTCTTTGATTTTAGAGCAAGAACTTGAATTTCCTAATAAAACTAGAGTTTAGGAATTTTAATTTCCAATCTTTTCCCCTATTATTCTTTAGCTTGAAAGTGTTAGGAAATGAATGAATGAATGAAGAGGAGTTGAGTGGAGTTAGGGTATTATGATGGTTTAGTGGGCTGAAACCCAAACACAAAGCCCAAATAGAAAAATAACAAAATTCTACTCAACTCCAAACATATCAATGTTTATACTCAAAAAAGTTGTAAGCGCCATTTTGGACTCAATGGAAGTGGTCTCGAGTCCCAATTCGACTATTTACAAAAAGTAACATCTCGGACTTTAATCCGATTAACGATGCTATATTTAAATAAAACATTTTAATATACAGTCGTAAAATATGCGGGTTGTTACAGACTCTTTGCGTCCTCGTAATAATTAAGAGGAAAATAAAAAGTAACAACCACACTAAGGCATAACAACATAAAAGAAGAAATTTTGAAATTAGAAGTTCACCCTAAGGAGCACGAGAGAGTAAGTCCGCATGTGTTTACTCGATGAATTCTCCGGATTCCCAAGAGCAATCCTTAGGATTTGAGGACCATTGAACTTTCAAAAGCGTAACATCTTTATTTCGAAGGCGTTTAACCTTCGAAGTAAAGATACAAATAGAATGTTGCTCATAAGTCAAATTAGGTGAAATCTCAATTTCTTCAATAACACCGGGCTCAAGAACAGATTCGGGATCCCTAAGGCATTTCCGTAGTTGAGAAACGTGAACACGTCTTGAATAGCAGAAAATTGAGCCGGTAATAATAGGTGTAAGCCACGGAACCAATACGTTCGGTGATGGGAAATGGACCAACATATCGAAGTGCTTACTTTCCCGATCAACTGAAACGCACAACACCCTTCATAGGTGAAACACGAACAAAATCTGGACCTAAAACCAGTTTCTCACCAGCTTCAAGCCAACACGAAGGAGATCAGCACGGCCTTACATAGAGTGCCTGGATGGGTGCCATACCAATACTAGATTGGAAGCTATTATTATAGGAAAACTCAACTAGAGAAATATGATCTTCCCAACTTCCACC
Source organism: Allium fistulosum (assembly GCA_030737815.1). Lineage (NCBI taxonomy): Eukaryota > Viridiplantae > Streptophyta > Magnoliopsida > Asparagales > Amaryllidaceae > Allium > Allium fistulosum. The sequence continues at coordinate 1,337,588,984 of CM060901.1, read as the reverse complement.
AAAATCAAGAACACATGCACGAAGAAGATCTTCAAGAGTTTGATTCACACGCTCGGTTTGTCCATCGGATTGAGGACGATAAGCGGTGCTAAAAGAAAAGGATGAGCCTTAAGGATACATAAAACAAGAGATGAACATGAATTGGATTCACAATCTCAAATCTCACAAGTGGATAAAGTCTCGAGATCATTCCATTCGGATATCATCATGGAAACAACCGCTTGTTGCTTTCGGCTAAGGGCATCGGCAACACGATTTCCCTTTCCGGGAGTATAAAGAATATCAAGATCATAAGATGCAAGGAACTCGAGCCAACGTCGTTGACGCAAATTGAGTTCCTTTTGAGAGAACAAATACTTCAAATATTTATGATCGGTGTAGAGAACGAATTTCTCTCCCAAAAGATAATGATGCCAAATTCTAAGAGCGAAAATAATGGCCGCGAGCTCTAGATCATGAATGGCATATCTAGTCTCGACAAGCTTTAATTGTCAAGAAGCATATGTGATAACATATTCCCTTTGCAAGAGAATGGAACCCAAACCAATACTACTAGTATCGCCATAAACAATCAATTTTTGGTTCCGTTCGGGAATCGCAAGAATAAAAGCATCGAAAAAGTGTTCTTTTATTGATCCTCTTTCCCTAAAAGCTAAGACATTCAAAATTATAATTAACTTTATGTAATCATCGTTTTAGAAAAATTAACTTATTACAAGTCAATTTACTGTGTCTGACTATCTCATCATAGCATTTAGGAGATTCTTATCGATAACGTTGATCAAGTGCATCGGCCAGAATTTAAAGCACTCGATGGGAAAAATAACACAAAATTATCTTCTATATGATAAACATGTCTCTTAAAAATTTTAAGAATATTCTTTGCTCGTTTTAAGAGCAAAATCCAATTATACTTATAAAATATCTTACTAAAAAGATTTGCAAATTTTAAATTGCTGTTTTCATCCATAATCAATGAATACAAGGATGGTCTCATCGAGATATTCGCATAATACTAGATTCATAAGATGGATGAAATAAGCTAAACAAACCGAATGACATCACGAGTCACTCATAAGAATCATAATGAGTGCGGAATGCGGTAAGTGGAATGGTACCCTACGCAACTCGTAGCAGATGAAAACCGGTGGCAAGGTCGAGCTGAAAAGACCTTAGCACCACTCAATAGATCGCTTAGGTGGTAATCTTAAGACAAGCTCAAAAAAATCGGAAAATTCACAAACTACTTGAATGAGAGAAATAACATTTTCCTCATCATGTGGGTTTAAAGAATAAAATGATGACACCAAATTGAAATCTAAACCATTAAGAAAAATTAAAAATCTGCTTAACAGATTGAGAATGTCGAAGATGGATAGTCCTCATGGGACATAGGATGTGGACTTAATATCAATTAAGCCAATCCGTTTCCCAAAAATCAACTGCGAAGCCTAAGTAACGCATAACATGCAAATCGGCTCAAAAAGAATAATCGCATAAAATAATCTCGACATCTTTCACAAAGCAAACTGAGTGTTGCGGATCCATCAATCGAATTCGCAATTCTCAATGAAGTCATCAAGCCATAATATTAAAGAAAAAGTATCAACAAGTTCTTTTGATATTAAAGAACGAGATGCACCCGAATCAAAAGAAATTCGAAATAGGATAATCACGAAACAAAATAATGGCATCAAGGGCAGACATGAATACGTCATCCAGAGAAGGACTACTGGATTTACCAGCGCTAGGACTGCCAGATCTAACCATTTCTCTTCTTTAAGAAAGAAAGAAGAGGAAAAAAAGTTATTCTCAGAATGAATATCAGACAAACTTGATAAATAAAACAAGGCATCACAAAAGAAAATAGGATAGATTGGGTCCAAAGACTCAGATTAAATCCTAAGGCACGATTCCTAAGAAAGACTTAGGACAATGATCCTTGCTAGATTATTCTACATTGTTCCAAAGTTTGGCTCTGATACCAAGCTGTGACGCCCTACCTCTATACTCACACTAGCCAAGGACACTACTGGGTAATGCCGTCGACTAGCACGAAGAATAAGGCTGTTGAGGAGCGACCAACTGTGTAATTGCTTTGTGCAAGTACCGATATGTCAGGTAATATGACTTGCATTTCATTTCAAGAGGAAATTCGACATATAAAATATAAACTCAAAGCTACTACACAGTGGCTCTGTGGGCTTCGGAAACATATATAGAAATAAGCATAACATAAATCAGTCACAGATATTCATATCACAAAGGCGGAAACAGATATGAATATATCACATAGAAGTGTACATCAAAGTAGTGGCCATATAAGATCCATTACACCACAAAAGAAAATAGGTACAAGTGCTAAGAAAAAGAATATGTATACATCAAGGAGTCTCTATTTCGAATGTATAAAAGCAAAAACTACTAATCTAAAGTAGTTAGCCAAAAATCAGATGATGGTCCCAGATAAGAAGTCAAGTAGAAGCACCTGAAATACCTCGGTGTGACCCGATTATTATTTAAGAAGAAAATATTAAACGGATCAGTCTAGCTATAATTATCATATAAAATGAGATAGGATAAGAGATATGACAAAAACGTATGATAACAAAAATGCCGTACTATGAAAAGTATACATAAGGTAACAACAAAAGTCATACAATATCTCAAATATTCTCAAACACTAAAAATAATTTCATATTCTCTAAATTATTCACCAAAACACAAATATTGACAAAACATATCAATGCCAATCGTAAAAATCGGTGAAACACAAATTCTAAAAAATCATCAACTAGAAATCCAGAAATCACAAAAAGGGGAAGGCCTATGACAAACGGAAGCATGAAAACTCCCCAACACGTGTGTCACAAATGGAACGTTATTCCATGGTCGCTAACCATCAAGTTTGAGCTAAAACTCCACAAACGGCCCGAAGACCTTGGGTCGCTACCCCACCAATTTGAGTCGAAGCTCCACAAACGGCCCGAAGACCATGGGTCGCTACCCCACCAATTTGAGTCGAAGTTCCACAAACGGGGTTTTTAGTCCCCCACACAAACAAAGAGACATCGCACATCGCTAGTCTAAATCACAAAATGATCATCAATGATCGACAAGTGTAAATTACACTAAGCTAGTAAATAAATGAGTTAGGCTTCATGTCCCATAACCACTAGCTTAACTTAAATATTTACGAACAGATTGTAGGTGACCACTCGAAAATTGTCACGAGAGTTCAATCGAACAAGTCCAAGAATTAACCGACGAAGTAAACGCAAGAGTTTCATACCACTTGTTTTGCTAAGCCGTTTAATTAGATTTCTTATACGAGTGATAAAGGTTTGTATATACTAATAGATTGGAAAGCGGTTTTAAAAACGTGCTTTGTATTTAAAATAGCGTTGAAATCATTTTTGTGAAAGAGTTTGAGTATTTACTACTAGTATAGAAACCTTTGTATTTAAAGTGACAAATCACAAAAATGATTGTAAAAACAATCAATCACCAAAAATTCACATTCGAAGACGTGAATCAAAACCATAGAAATAGATACCAAACCCACCAAATGGATATTCTCAAAAATCCAAAGTAAGAAGTCATCAAAGACGATAATAAGTGATAACAACTAACTGGATCAACAAAAATCGATTAAAATTTGAAGTTCACTCAAAAAATAGGCAAATAGGCAAAACTGAATAGTTCCAGACGTCTGGGGTTTAATCCAGACGTATGGATTTGGGTTCTGGAAATATTCCAGAATCTACCAGACATCTGAACCCTAATCCAGACATCTGGAAAATAACCAGACGTCTGGTAGGTTTGGACCAAACATCCGGTCCAAGCCTTTGCCGTTTTATTTTCAACTGCTGCCTAAACCAGACGTTTGGACTTTCAAACCAGACGTCTGGTTGCCTGGTCTGGGCAACAATTTGCCTAGGCCAGGATGGCCAAAAAGATTCGAGAGCCATCGGTCGAGCAACAAAGACTAGGCATTTATGCCAAGCGACAACCCAGCCTTATAGGCTTTTCGATACACCCAAAATATCATGTCCAAACATCCATAGTAGGATTTTCATAAAATTGGACTTCAAACCCAAAAATTGGAAATTTACCAAATCAATTCAAATCAAAAGCAAATGAACAAAAATAAATGTTAGGAATTCATACCTAACAACAATGAGAGTTATAGACGTAGATGTGAGTTAAAAAAACTCACCTTTAAACCCAAAAACAACGAACGAGAAGCTCTAAATCAAAGGAAAGGCCAATTCCTCTTCAACTTCAACTCAAGAAGCTCCAATCTAGGCTAATAAGCAAATATTTCCTAAGTTAGGGTTTATGAATTTCTGAAATTGAAGAGAGATTGAGAGGGTGAAGATGAAGAGGATGCTTACCTTAGCATCTCTTTGATTTTAGTGCAAGAACTTGAATTTCCTAATAAAACTAGGGTTTAGGAATTTTAATTTCCAATCTTTTCCCCCATTTTTCTTTACCTTGAAAGTGTTAAGGAAATGGAATGAATGAATGAGGAGGAGTTGAGTGGAGTTAGGGTATTATGATGGGTTAGTGGGCTGAAACCCATACCCAAAGCCCAAATAGAAAAATAACAAAATTCTACTCCACTCCAAACATATCGATAAATATACTCAAAAAAGTTGTAAATGCCATTTTGGACTCAATGGAAGTGGTCTCGAGTCCCAATTCGACTGTTTACAAAAAGTAACATCTCGGACTTTAATTCGATTAACGATGCTATATTTAAATAAAACATTTAAATATACAGTCGTAAAATATGCGGGTTGTTACAGACTCCCCTCTTTAAAGAAATTGCGTCCTTGCAATAATTAAGAGGAAAATAAAAAGTAACAACCATACTAAGGCATAAAAACATAAAAGAAGAAATTTTGAAATGAGAAGTTCACCCTAAGGAACACGAGAAGTAAGTCCGCATGTGTTTGCTCGATGAATTCTCTGGATTCCGAAGAGCAATCCTTAGGATTTGAGGACCATTTAAATTTCACAAGTGGAACATCTTTATTTTGAAGGCGTTTAACCTCCGAAGTAAAGATACGAATAGAATGTTGCTCATAAGTCAAATTAGGTGAAATCTCAATTTCTTCAATAACACTGGGCTCAAGAATAGAATCGGAATCCCTATGGCATTTCCGTAGTTGAGAAACGTGAAAACGTCTTGAATAGCAGAACATTGAGCCGGTAATAATAGGCGATAAGCCATGGAACCAATATGTTCGGTGATGGGAAATGGACCAACATATCGAGGTGCTTACTTTCCCGATCAACTGAAACGCACAAAACCCTTCATCGGTGAAACACGAATAAAATCTGGACCTAAAACCAGTTTCTCACCGGCTTCAAGCCAACACGAAGGAGAACGGCACGGCCTTCCATAAGGTTCCTCGACAGGTGCCATACCAATACTAGATTGGAAGCAATTATTATAGGAAAACTCAACCAGAGAAATATGATCTTCCCAACTTCCACCAAAATCAAGAACACACGCACGAAGAAGATCTTCAAGAGTTTGATTCACACGCTCGGTTTGTCCATCGGATTTAGGACGATAAGCGGTGCTAAAAGAGAAGGATGAGCCTCAAGGCTACATAAAACAAGAGATGAACATGAATTGGATTCACAATCTCGAATCTCACAAGTGGATAAAGTCTCTAGATCATTCCATTCGGATATCATCATGGAAATAACCGCTTGTTGCTTTCTTCTAAGGGCATTGGCAACATGATTTCCCTTTTTGGGTGTATAAAGAATATCAGGATCATAAGATGCAAGGAACTCGAGCCAACGTCGTTGACGCAAATTGAGTTCCTTTTGAGAGAACAAATACTTCAAAGATTTATGATCGGTGTAGAGAACAAATTTCTCTCCCAAAAGATAATGACGCCAAATTCTAAGAGCGAAAACAATGCCAGGGAGATCTAGATCATGAATGGCATATCTAGTCTCGACAAGCTTTAATTATCAAGAAGCATATGTGATAACATATTCCCTTTGCAAGAGAATGGCACCCAAACCAATACGACTAGTATCGGCATAAACAATCAATTCTTGGTTCCCTTCGGGAATTGCAAGAATAAAAGCATCGAAAAAGAGTTCTTTTAATTGATCCTCTTTCCCGAAAAGCTAAGACATTCAAAACTTCAATTAACTTTATGTAATCACCTTTTTAGAAAAATTTACTTATTACCAGTCAATTTACTGTGTCTGACTGTCTCATCATAGCGTTTAGGAGATTCTTATCGGTAACGTTGATTAAGCGCATCGACCAGAATTCTTAAAGCACTCGATGAGTAAAACAACACAAAATTATCTTCTATATGATAAACATGTCTCTTAAAAATTTTACGAATATTCTTTGCTCGTTTTAAGAGAAAAATCCAATTATACCTATAAATATCTTATTAAAAAGATTTGCAAATTTTAAATTGTTGTTTTCATCCATAATCAATGAATACAAGGATGGTCTCATCGAGATATTCGCATAATACTCGATTCATAAGATGGATGAAATAAGCTGAACAAACCGAATGACATCACGAGTCACTCATAAGAATCATAACAAGTGCGGAATGCGGTAAGTGGAATGCTACCCTCCGCAACTCGTAGCAGCTGAAAACCGGTGGCAAGGTCGAGCTGAATAGACCTTAGCACCACTCAATAGATCTCTTAGGTGGTAATCCTAAGACAAGCTCGAAAATATCGGAAAATTCACAAACTACTTGAATGAGAGAAATAACATTTTCCTCATCATGTGGGTTTAAAAAATAAAATGATCCACCAAATTGGAATCTAAACCATTAAGAAAAATTAAAAATCTGCTTAACAGATTGAGAATGTCGAAGATGGATAGTCCTCATGGGACATAGGATGTGGACTTAATATCGATTAAGCCAATCCGTTTCCCAAAAATCAATTTCGAAGCCTAAGTAACGCATAACATGCAAATTGGCTCGAAAAGAATAATCACATAAAATAATCTCGACATCTATCACAAAGCAAACTGAGTGTTGCGGATCCATCAATCAAATTCGCAATTCTCAATGAAGTCATCAATCCATAATATTAAAAAAAAAGTATCAACAAGTTCTTTTGATATAAAAGAGCGAGATGCACCCGAATCAAAATAAATTCGAAATAGGATAATCACGAAACAAAATAATGGCATCAAGGGCAGACATGAATACACCATCCAAAGAAGGACTACTGGATTGACCTACGCTAGGACTGCCAGATCTAACCATTTCTCTTCTTTAAGAAAGAAAGAAGAGGAAAAAAAGTTATTCTCGGAATGAATATCAAACAAACTTGATTGATAAAACAAGGCATCACAAAAGAAAATAGGATAGAACAGGTCCAAAGACTCGGATTAAATCCTATGGCACGATTCCTAAGAAAAACTTAGGACAATGATCCTTGCTAAATTATTCTATATTGTTCCAAAGTTTGGCTCTGATACCAAGTTGTGACGCCCTACCTCTATACTCACACTAGCCAAGGACACTACTGGGTAATGCCGTCGACTAGCACGAAGAATAAGGTTGTTGAGGAGCGACCATCTGTGTAATTGCTTTGTGCGAGTACCGATATGTCAGGTAATATGACTTGCATTTCATTTCAAGAGGAAATTCGACATATCAAATATAAACTCAAAGCTACTACACAGTGGCTCTGTGGGCTTCGAAAACAAATATAAAAATAAGCATAACATAAATCAGTCATAGATATTCATATCACAAAGGCGGAAACAGATATGAATATATCACATAGAAGTGTACATCAAAGTAGTGGCCAGACAAGATCCATTACACCACAAAAGAAAATAGGTACAATTGCTAAGCAAAAGAATATGTATACATCAAGGAGTCTCTATTTTGAATGTATAAAAGCAAAAACTACTCATCTAAAGTAGTTAGCCAAAAATCAGATGATGGTCCCAGATAAGAAGTCAAGTAGAAGCACCTGAAATACCTTGGTGTGACCCGATTATTATTTAAGAAGAAAATAATAAACGGATCAGTCTAGCTATAAATATCATATTAAATGAGATAGGATAAGAGATATGACAAAAACATATGATAACAAAAATGCCATACTATGACAAGTATACATAAGGTAACAACAAAAGTCATACAATATCTCAAATATTCTCAAACACTAAAAAGAATGTCATATTCTTTAAATTATTCACCAAAAAAAAATATTGACAAAACATATCAATGCCAATCGCAAAAATCGGTGAAACACAAATTCTAGAAATCATCAACTAGAAATCCAGAATTCACAAAAAGGGGAAGGCCAATCACAAACGGGAGCATGAAAACTCCCCAACACGTGTGTCACAAACGGAACGTTATTCCATGGTTGCTAGCCATCAAGTTTGAGCTGAAACTCCACAAACGGCCCGAAGACCATGGGTCGCTACCCCACCAATTTGAGTCGAAGCTCCACAAACGGCCCGAAGACCATGGGTCGCTACCCCACCAATTTGAGTCGAAGTTCCACAAACGGGGTTTTTAGTCCCCCACACAAACAAAGAGACATCGCACATCGCTAGTCTAAATCACAAAATGATCATCATTGATAGACAAGTGTAAATTACACTAAGCTAGTAAATAAAAGAGTTAGGCTTCATGTCCCATAACCACTAGCTTAACTTAAATATTTACGAACAGATTGTAGGTGTCCACTCGAAAATTGTCACGAGAGTTCAATCGAATAAGTCCAAGAATTAACCGACGAAGTAAACGCAAGCGTTTCATACCACTTTTTTTGCTAAGCCGTTTAATTAGATTTCTCATACGAGTGATAAAGGTTTGTATATACTAATAGATTGGAAAACGGTTTTAAAAACGAGCTTTGTATTTAAAAGTAGTGTTGAAATCGTTTTTGTGAAAGAGTTTGAGTATTTACTACTAGTATAGAAACCTTTGTATTTCAAAGTGACAAATCACAAAAATGATTGTAAAAACAATCAATCACCAAAAATTCACATTCGAAGACGTTAATCAAAACCATAGAAACGATACCAAACCCATCAAATGGATATTCTCAAAAATCCAAAGAAAGAAGTCATCAAAGTCGATAATAAGTGATAACAACTAACTAGATCAACAAAAATCGATTAAAATTGGAAGTTCACTAAAAAAATAGGCAAATAGGCAAAACTGAACAGTTCCAGACGTCTTAGGTTTAATCCAGACGTCTGGATTTGGGTTCTAGAAATATTCCAACACCTACCAGACGTTTGAACCCTAATCCAGACGTCTGGAAACTAACCAGACGTCTGGTAGGTTTGGACTAGACGTCTGGTCCAAGCCTTTGCTGTTTTTTTTAATTGTTGCCTAAACCAGACGTCTAGACCTTCAAACTAGACGTCTGGTTGCCTGGTTTGGGCAACAATTTGCCTAGGCCAGAATGGCCAAAACGATTCGGGAGCAATCGGTCGAGCAACGAAGACTAGGGATTTATGCCAAGTGACAACCTAGCCTTATAGGCTCTTCGATACACCCAAAATATCATGTCCAAACATCCATAGTAGGATTTTCATAAAATTGGACTTCAAAACCAAAAATTGGAAATTCACCAAATCAATTCAAATCAAAAGCAAATGAACACAAATAATTGTTAGGAACTCATACCGAACAACAATGAGAGTTATAGACGTAGATGTGAGTTAAAAAAAACTCACCTTTAAACCCAAAAACAACGAACGAGAAGCTCTAAATCAAAGGAAAGGCCAATTCCTCTTCAACTTCAACTCAAGAAGCTCCGATCTAAGCTAATAAGCAAATATTTCCTAAGTTAGGGTTTAGGAATTTCTGAAATTGAAGAGAGATTGAGATGGAGAAGATGAAGAGGATGCTTACCTAAGCTTTTATTTGATTTTAGAGCAAGAACTTGAATTTCCTAATAAAACTAGGGTTTAGGAATTTTAATTTCCAATCTTTTCCACCATTTTTCTTTAGCATGAAAGTGTTAGGAAATGGAATGAAAGAATGAAGAGGAGTTGAGTGGAGTTAGGATATTATGATGGGTTAGTGGGCTGAAACCCAAACCCAAAGCCCAAATAGAAAATTAACAAAATTCTACTCCACTCCAAACATATCGATGTTTATACTCAAAAAAGTTGTAAGCGCCATTTTGGACTCAATGGAAGTGGTCTCGAGTCCTAATTCGACTGTTTACAAAAATTAACATCTCAGACTTTTATCCGATTAACGATGCTATATTTAAATAAAACATTTAAATATACAGTCGTAAAATATGCGGGTTGTTATAGACTCCCCTCCTTAAAGAAATTGTGCCTCGCAATAATTAAGAGGAAAATAAAAAGTAACAACCATACTAAGGCATAACAACATAAAAGAAGAAATTTTGGAATGAGAAGTTCACCCTAAGGAGCATGAGAGAGTAAGTTCGCAAGTGTTTGCTCGATGAATTCTCTGGATTCCCAAGAGCAATCCTTAGGATTTGAGGACCATTGAACTTTCACAAGCGAAACATCTTTATTTTGAAGGCGTTTAACCTCCGAAGTAAAGATACGAATAGAGTGTTGCTCATAAGTCAAATTAGGTGAAATCTCAATTTCTTCAATAACACCAGGCTCAAGAATAGAATCGGAATCCCTAAGGCATTTCCGTAGTTGAGAAACATGAACACGTCTTGAATAGCAGAAAATTGAGCCGGTAATAATAGGCGATAAGCCACAGAACCAATACGTTCGGTGATGCGAAATGGACCAACATATCGAGGAGCTTACTTTCCCGATCAACTGAAACGCACAAAACCCTTCATAGGTGAAACACGAATAAAATCTAGACCTAAAACCAGTTTCTCAACGGCTTCAAGCCAACACGAAGGAGATCGGCACGGCCTTCCATAGAGTGCCTCGACAAGTGCCATACCAATACTAGATTGGAAGCTATTATTATAGGAAAACTCAACCAGAGAAAGATGATCTTCCCAACTTCCACCAAAATCAAGAACACATGCACGAAGAAGATCTTCAAGAGTTTGATTCACACGCTCGGTTTGTCCATCGGATTTGGGACGATAAGCGGTGCTAAAAGAGAAGGATGAGCCTCAAGGCTACATAAAACAAGAGATGAACATGAATTGGATTCACAATCTCGAATCTCACAAGTGGATAAAGTCTCAAGATCATTCCATTCAGATATCATCATGGAAATAACCGCTTGTTGCTTTCGGCTTAGGGCATCGACAACACGATTTCCCTATCCGGGAGTATAAAGAATATCAAGATCATAAGATGCAAGGAACTCGAGCCAACTTCGTTGACACAAATTGAGTTCCTTTTGAGAGAACAAATACTTCAAAGATTTATGATCGGTGTAGAGAACAAATTTCTCTCCCAAAAGATAATGATGCCAAATTCTAAGAGTGAAAACAATGGCCGCGAGCTCTAGATCATGAATGGCATATCTAGTCTCGACAATCTTTAATTGTCAAGAGCATATGTGCTAACATATTCCCTTTGCAAGAGAATGGCACCCAAACCAATACTACTAGTATCGACATAAACAATCAATTCTTGGTTCCCTTCGGGAATCGCAAGAATAAAAGCATCGAAAAAGGGTTCTTTTAATTGATCCTCTTTCACTAAAAGCTAAGACATTCAAAATTATAATTAACTTTATGTAATCATCTTTTTAGAAAAAATTACTTATTACAAGTGAATTTACTGTGTCTGACTATCTCATCATAGCATTTAGGAGATTCTTATCGATAACGTTGATCAAGTGCATCGTCCAGAATTTAAAGCACACGATGGGAAAAACAACACAAAATTATCTTCTATATGATAAACATGTCTCTTAAAAATTTTAAGAATATTCTTTGCTCGTTTTAAGAGCAAAATCCAATTATACTTATAAAATATCTTACTAAAAAGATTTGCAAATTTTAAATTGCTGTTTTCATCCATAATTAATGAATACAAGGATGGTCTCATCGAGATATTTGCATAATACTCGATTCATAAGATGGATGAAATAAGCTGAACAAACCGAATGACATCACGAGTCACTCATAAGAATCATAACGAGTGCGGAATGCAGTAAGTGGAATGGTACCCTCCGCAACTCGTAGCAGATGAAAACTGGTGGAAAGGTCGAGCTGAAAAGACCTTAGAACCACTCAATAGATCGCTTAGGTGGTAATCCTAAGACAAGCTCAAAAAAATCGGAAAATTCACAAACTACTTGAATGAGAGAAAGAACATTTTCCTCATCATGTGGGTTTAAAGAATAAAATGATGACACCAAATTGAAATCTAAACCATTAAGAAAAATTAAAAATCTGCTTAACAGATTGAGAATGTCGAAGATGGATAGTCCTCATGGGACATAGGATGTGGACTTAATATCGATTAAGCCAATCCGTTTCCCAAAAATCAATTGCGAAGCCTACGTAATGCATAACATGCAAATCGGCTCGAAAAGAATAATCGCATAAAATAATCTCAACATCTTTCACAAAGCAAACTGAGTGTTGCGGATCCATCAATCAAATTCGCAATTCTCAATGAAGTCATCAAGCCATAATATTAAAGAAAAAGTATCAACAAGTTCTTTTGATATTAAAGAACGAGATGCACCCGAATCAAAAGAAATTCGAAATAGGATAATCACGAAACAAAATAATTGCATCAAGGGCAGACATGAATACGTCATCCAGAGAAGGACTACTAGATTGACCAGCGCTAGGACTGCCAGATCTAACCATTTCTCTTCTTTAAGAAAGAAAGAAGAGGAAAAAAGTTATTCTCAGAACGAATATCAGACAAACTTGATAAATAAAACAAGGCATCACAAAAGAAAATAGAATAGAACGGGTCCAAAGACTCAGATTAAATCCTAAGGCACGATTCCTAAGAAAGACTTAGGACAATGATCCTTGCTAGATTATTCTACATTGTTCCAAAGTTTGGCTCTGATACCAAGCTGTGACGCCCTACCTCTATACTCACACTAGCCAAGGACACTACTGGGTAATGTCGTCGACTAGCACGAAGAATAAGGCTGTTGAGGAGCGACCATCTGTGTAATTGCTTTGTGCGAGTACCGATATGTCAGGTAATATGACTTGCATTTCATTTCAAGAGGAAATTCGACATATCAAATATAAACTCAAAGCTACTACACAGTGGCTCTGTGGGCTTCGAAAACAAATATAGAAATAAGCATAACATAAATCAATCACAGATATTCATATCACAAAGGCGGAAACAGATATGAATATATCACATAGAAGTGTACATCAAAGTAGTGGCCATACAAGATCCATTACACCATAAAAGAAAATAGGTACAAGTGTTAAGCAAAAGAATATGTATATATCAAGGAGTCTCTATTTCGAATGTATAAAAGCAAAAACTACTAATCTAAAGTAGTTAGCCAAAAATCAGATGATGGTCCCAGATAAGAAGTCAAGCAGAAGCACCTGAAATACCTCGGTGTGACCCGATTATTATTTAAGAAGAAAATATTAAACGGATCAGTCTAGCTATAATTATCATATAAAATGAGAGAGGATAAGAGATATGACAAAAACGTATGATAACAAAAATGCCATACTATGACAAGTATACATAAGGTAACAACAAAAGTCATAAATATCTCAAATATTCTCAAACACTAAAAATAATTTCATATTCTCTAAATTATTCACCAAAACACAAATATTGACAAAACATATCAATGCCAATCGCAAAAATCGGTGAAACACAAATTCTAAAAAATCATCAACTAGAAATCCAGAAATCACAAAAAGGGGAAGTCCTATCACAAACGGAAGCATGAAAACTCCCCAACACGTGTCACAAATGGAACGTTATTCCATGGTCGCTAACCATCAAGTTTGAGCTGAAACTCCACAAACGGCCCGAAGACCTTAGGTCGCTACACCACCAATTTGAGTCGAAGCTCCACAAACGGCCCGAAGACCATGGGTCGCTACCCCACCAATTTGAGTCGTAGTTCCACAAACGGGGTTTTTAGTCCCCCACACAAACAAAGAGACATCGCACATCGCTAGTCTAAATCACAAAATGATCATCAATGATCGACAAGTGTAAATTACACTAAGCTAGTAAATAAACGAGTTAGGCTTCATGTCCTATAACCACTAGCTTAACTTAAATATTTACGAACAGATTGTAGGTGACCACTCGAAAATTATCACGAGAGTTCAATCGAACAAGTCCAAGAATTAACCGACGAAGTAAACGCAAGCGTTTCATACCACTTGTTTTGCTAAGCCGTTTAATTAGATTTCTTATACGAGTGATAAAGGTTTGTATATACTAATAGATTGGAAAGCGGTTTTAAAAACGAGCTTTGTATTTAAAATAGTGTTGAAATCATTTTTGTGAAAGAGTTTGAGTATTTACTACTAGTATAGAAACCTTTGTATTTCAAAGTGACAAATCACAAAAATGATTGTAAAAACAATCAATCACCAAAAATTCACATTCGAAGACGTGAATCAAAACCATAGAAATAGATACCAAACCCATCAAATGGATATTCTCAAAAATCCAAAGAAAGAAGTCATCAAAGACGATAATAAGTGATAACAACTAATTGGATCAACAAAAATCGATTAAAATTCGAAGTTCACTCAAAAAATAGGCAAATAGGCAAAACTGAATAGTTCTAGACGTCTGGGGTTTAATCCAGACGTCTGGATTTGGGTTCTGGAAATATTCCAGAATCTACCAGACGTCTGAACCCTAATCCAGATATCTGGAAAATAACCAGACGTCTGGTAGGTTTGGACCAAACATCTGGTCCAAGCCTTTGCCATTTTTTTTTCAACTGCTGCCTAAACCAGATGTTTGGACCTTCAAACCAGACGTCTGGTTGCCTGGTCTGGGCAACAATTTGCCTAGGCCAGGATGGCCAAAAAGATTCGAGAGCGATCGATTCATAAGATGGATGAAATAAGCTGAACAAACCGAACGACATCACGAGTCATTAATAAGAATCATAAGGAGTGCGGAATGCGGGAAGTGGAATGCTACCCTCCGCAACTCGTAGCAGATGAAAACCGGTGGCAAGGTTGAGCTGAAAAGACCTTAGCACCACTCAATAGATCGCTTAGGTGGTAATTCTAAGACAAGCTCGAAAATATCGGAAAATTCACAAACTACTTGAATGAGAGAAATAACATTTTCCTCATCATGTGGGTTTAAAGAATAAAATGATGCCACCAAATCGGAATCTAAACCATTAAGAAAAATTAAAAATCTGCTTAACAGATTGAGAATGCCGAAGATGGATAGTCCTCATGGGACATAGGATGTGGACTTAATATCGATTAAGCCAATCTGTTTCCCAAAAATCAATTTCGAAGCCTAAGTAACGCATAACATGCAAATCGGCTCGAAAAGAATAATCGCGTAAAATAATCTCGACATCTTTCACAAAGCAAACTGAGTGTTGCGGATCCATCAATCGAATTCGCAATTCTCAATGAAGTCATCAAGCCATAATATTTAAAAAAAAGTATCAACAAGTTCTTTTGATATAAAAGAGCGAGATGCACCCGAATCAAAAGAAATTCGAAATAGGATAATCACGAAACAAAATAATGGCATCAAGGGCAAACATGAATACGCCATCTAGAGAAGGGCTACTGGATTGACCAGCGCTAGGACTGCTAGATCTAACCATTTCTCTTCTTTAAGAAAGAAATAAGAGGAAAAAAAGTTATTCTCGGAATGAATATCAAACAAACTTGATTGATAAAACAATGCATCACAAAAGAAAATAGGATAGGACAGGTCCAAAGACTCGGATTAAATCCTAAGGCACGATTCCTAAGAAAGACTTAGGACAATGATCCTTGCTAGATTATTCTACATTGTTCCGAAGTTTGGCTCTGATACCAAGCTGTGACGCCCCACCTCTATACTCACACTAGCCAAGGACACTACTGGGTAATGCCGTCGACTAGCACGAAGAATAAGGCTGTTGAGGAGCGACCATCTGTGTAATTGCTTTGTGCGAGTACCGATATGTCAGATAATATGACTTGCATTTAATTTCAAGAGGAAATCCGACATATCAAATACAAACTCAAAGCTACTAGACAGTGGCTCTGTCGGCTTTGGAAACAAATATAGAAATAAGCATAACACAAATCAGTCACAGATATTCATATCACAAAGGTGGAAACAGATATGAATATATCACATAGAAGTGTACATCAAAGTAGTGGCCATACAAGATCCACTACACCACAAAAGAAAATAGGTATAAGTGCTAAGCAAAAGAATATGTATACATCAAGGAGTCTCTATCTCGAATGTATAAAAGCAATAACTACTAATCTAAAGTAGTTAGCCAAAAATCAGATGATGGTCCCATATAAGAAGTCAAGCAGAAGCACCTGAAATACCTCGGTCTGACCCGAGTATTATTTAAGAAGAAAATAATAAACGGATCAGTTTAGCTATAAATATCATATAAAATGAGATAGGATAAGAGATATGACAAAAACGTATGATAACAAAAATGCCATACTATGACAAGTATACATAAGGTAACAACAAAAATCATACATTATCTCACATATTCTCAAACACTAAAAAGAATGTCATATTCTTTAAATTATTCACCAAAACACAAATATTGACAAAACATATCAATGCCAACCGCAAAAATCAGTGAAACACAAATTCTAGAAATCATCAACTAGAAATCCAAAAATCACAAAAAGGGGAAGGCCTATCACAAACGGGAGCATGAAAACACCCCAACACGTGTGTTACAAACGGAACGCTATTCGATGGTTGCTAACCATCAAGTTTGAGCTGAAACTCCACAAACGGCCCGAAGATCTTGGGTCGCTACCCCACCAATTTGAGTTGAACCTCCACAAACGGCCCGAAGACCATGGGTCGCTACCCCACCAATTTGAGTCGAAGTTCCAAAAACGGGGTTTTTATTCCCCCACACAAACAAAGAGACATCGCACATCGCTACTCTAAATCACAAAATGATCATCAATGATCGACAAGTGTAAATTACACTAAGCTAGTAAATAAATGAGTTAGGCTTCATGTCCCATAACCACTAGCTTAACTTAAATATTTACGAACAGATTGTAAATTTCCACTAGAAAATTGTCACGAGAGTTCAATCGAACAAGTCCAAGAATTAACTGACGAAGTAAATGCAAGCGTTTCATACCACTTGTTTTGCTAAGCCATTTAATTAGATTTCTCATACGAATGAGGTAAAGGTTTGTATATACTAATAGATTAGGAAACGGTTTTAAAAACGAGCTTTGTATTTAAAAGTAGTGTTGAAATCGTTTTTGTGAAAGAGTTTGAGTATTTACTACTAGTATAGAAACCTTTGTATTTCCAAGTGACAAATCACAAAAATGATTGTAAAAACAATCAATCACCAAAAATTCACATTCGAAGACGTGAATCAAAACCATAGAAATCGATACCAAACCCATCAAATGGATATTCTCAAAAATCCAAAGAAAGAAGTCATCAAAGTTGATAATAAGTGATAACAACTAATCGGATCAACAAAAATAATTAAAATTGGAAGTTCACTCAAAAAATAGGCAAATAGGCAAAACTGAACAGTTCTAGACGTTTGGGGTTTAATCAAGACGTCTGGATGAGATTCTGGAAATATTGCAGAACCTACCAGACGTCTGAACCCTAATCCAGACGTCTGGAAACTAACCAGACGTCTGGTTGGTTTGGACCAGACATCTGGTCCAAGCCTCTGCCATTTTTTTCAACTACTGCCTAAACTAGACGTCGGGACCTTCAAACCAAACGTCTGGTTGCCTGGTCTGGGCAACAATTTGCCTAGGCCAGGATGGCCAAAACGATTCGGGAGCGACCGGTCGAGCATCAAAGACTAGGGATTTATGCCTAGCGACAACCCAGCCTTATAGGCTCTTCGATACACCCCAAATATCATGTCCAAACATCCATAGAAGAATTTTCATAAAATTGGACTTCAAAACCAAAGTTGGAAAATTCACCAAATCAATTCAAATCAAAAGAAAATGAACACAAATAAATGTTAGGAATTCATACCTAACATCAATGAGAGTTATAGACGTAGATGGGAGTTAAAAAACTCACCTTTAAACCCAAAAAAACGAACGAGAAGCTCTAAAACAAAGGAAAGGCCAATTCCTCTTCAACTTCAACTCAAGAAGCTCCAATCTAAGCTAATAAGCAAATATTTCCTAAGTTAGGGATTATGAATTTCTGAAATTGAAATGAGATTAAGATGGAGAAGATGAAGAGGATGCTTACCTAAGCTTTTCTTTGATTTTAGAGCAAGAACTTGAATTTTCTAATAAAACTAGGGATTAGGAATTTTAATTTCTAATCTTTTCCCCCATTTTTATTTAGCTTGAAAGTGTTAGGAAATGGAATGAATGAATGAAGAGGAGTTGAGTGGAGTTAGGATATTATGATGGGTTAGTGGGCTGAAACCGAAACCCAAAGCCCAGTTAGAAAAATAACAAAATTCTACTCAACTCCAAACATATCGATGTTTATACTCAAAAAAGTTGTAAACGCCATTTTGGACTCAAAGGAAGTGGTCTCGAGTCCCAATTCGACTGTTTACAAAAAGTAACATCTCGGACTTTAATCCGATTAACGATGTTATATTTAAATAAAACATTTAAATATACAATCTTAAAATATGCGGGTTGGTACAGGTTCGATATATTTAAAGCTTCAAGATGGAAAACTGCTGCTGCGACTAGGTTGCTTAGGGCTTTACAAAATTTTTTGTATATTGTTTGGACAGAAAGGAACAATCGAGTGTTTACTGGCACAGCTACTTCTAAACACTCATTGGTCCTCTCTTTGTCCAAACAATTCATGCACTAGCCTTTTGTGTAAGTAGTTTGTTGTCCTGGTTCTTTCCTTTATGTTTTGCCAAGATGGTGTGCCATCTTTGTTTGCAATTCAATTTCAATAATATATGGTAAGGGCCATTCAACCCCGCTGGCTTTGCCAAAAAAATCCCTTTATTTGTGAACCCCATTTATAACTCTAATTCCTTTATAAATCTCACTTATTCATTAATCCCATTAAAAAATCAATCACCAACCGTTTTTAACGTTGCCTCATATGGATAAATTCCTTTCTATTTATAAAATATCGTTTAACATTCCAAATTTACCCTCACCTTCAATTTCCAAAATAGAGTCAACTATTTTCTAAAATATCATTCCACATCTTATAATAAATCCACTATTTGATTTATGTCACCAATTTATTAAATTATAATAGTTGTTTTAATTTATAAATACCATTTATAAATCCATACTATTATTAACAAAATACGATTTTACAAATATTCGCTTCGTTTTAAATATCACTTTTATAATTTATCACACTTATAAATCTCCCATTTGTAAATAATCTTTAATATATGTACATATATATATATATATATCTATTACTTTATATAAAATGGTTAATAAATATTTATATCAAAATATTTTTATTTTCCTTTAAAAAAGCAAATCCCTTTATTATAAAAGACAAACTTATTATAAGATTTTAAAAATCTTTATTTTACAGTTAGAAAATCTATAATTTAAGATAAATTTATAATGTCCAAAAATAACTTTTCAAGATTTTATTATAAGATATAAAATTTATAATGTCCAAAAATCATACTTTTATTTTAAAATAAATTTCTTCTTTAATTAATTCAAGAAAAATTATTAAAACGTATATAATTTCCAAGATCACTTTGAAATCCCTTTTTAAATCAAAACATTAGTTTATAATATTTTAAAATACAAAAAATAAGGCCTAGTGCTACTAAAGCACTAAATAAGTAGAATCATATCCATGTCATCAAACATGGCATCTAACAAGTCATATATCAGAATATATATGAAATGTAAAATAAACAGTGTGAGGAATCTATTTAGATCCCTAAAACATGTCTCCCTGCATCACATACAATATATGACCAAATAAAATAAATCAACCGCTTCGAGGCGGGATCGTATACAAAGGGTTATCCGCTATTACACGAGAACGTAATAAGGTCTCATCCGCTCCAGGGTGGGAACATATCCAAACCAAAAATATAAACTCGTAATTCATCCAAACAGTCAATAACAGCCAACAATAAACTATTCAAATATCCAATCAAAAATTTTATCGACTAAAAATATTTGTGGTTAACCAAAAAGGTGAGATTAACTCACCGTTATCTCTGTTGTCACCAAGGCATTCTAGTTTGGAACTAAAATTGAACAACTTCTTTTTAGCCCAAATTTCAAAAGTCTCCAAATTCATCCAAACAAGTTCCATTATGAAGCTAAAGTCCATATGAGCGCAAGCAATAGAAGGCGTCTGAATCCGACCTCGTATGAAAAAGTTATTCGATTTTAAAGTTATCGATTTTAAATTTTAAATTAATTAAACTAATCACATTAATTAATTAATTACCATTATAATTTCAACATCCTTCTTCTTTCCAAATCGAGACCGCCCTTTCCAGTTACCATGGCCAAAGTTCAAATCCACTTCCACTCTTTATTTCTCAACGATATTCCAAAACAACTTCACCAACGTCCTCCTCGCCTCGCGGGCAACCTGAACTTCACCTCCTCTGACCGTCTGCACCTCCTCCTTGCATTGTGACCAGAGCTCATCATGCATGGCCCACCTAATTGCAACCCCAACTAGCAGCCGTGCCTTGACAAACTTCGACCAACCCTGCTCCTTGAACCCACGAACCCAATACACTACTCCGTTTCAATAATCGAGGCATAAACTTAGCAAAATCTAGAACCCTAGTTTGCCAGCACCAACACTCCTTACTGCCATATGCCAAATTTGACCATGTACTCCAAAATCCATGTACATGAGAAATCTAGGCTTAGTCTTCTCAAAGATATAGATTTTGTAATTTCTGGTTAAGTACTTTATGGGCCTTAATTATTTTTATAGTTTTTGAAATAAAGGAAGTGCTCCATTCTCTTACAATCAAGAATAAATAAGAGGAGAGGTATGGGGCAGCATGTATGGGAAGAGATGGGCAAAGCATGGTTATAAATTAGTATATTTTTATTGTTTTAATTAGAAAATATATAGCTCTAAACGTCTGAAAGTCTCTAACTCCAAACGAGGCGTGTCGTCTGGCGTTCTATATGTAATACCCCTATTTCGAGCATAATGGAACTAGTCTCAAAACCCAATTCGATCATGTACAGAATATAGCTTTTCAAACCCAATTATTATATAAACTCTAAAATTAATTTTTAAGTGTTTCAAGCTCATATGACCAAACAATACATCCAATTGTCACGAAATTCGACAGCATACAATAACTCGCTATTACAGATCTAATGGAACTAGTTTAATCGAAATTCGAGATAGTGTCCCAGAAGACTATTTTCACATGTTAATTAAAACGAGTTATTTCCAAAATCAGTTTAATCTCTTTTAATTCCAATTTAGAAGACTACTATCTTCCTTCTTATTCAAATAGGATTTAAATCTACTTTCAAAAATCACTTTTAAACACATTAAACTCAATATTTAATTATTTAACCAATTCCAAATATTAAATCCAACAATTAATTTATGAAATAAATTGATATATTTGAAATTCAAGTTATTCAACTTATAAAATTAGCTTTTCAATATTTAAAATCAATTCAATATTCCAAATTTAAATGACTAAAATTCTGAGTCGTCACAGCAATGGTCATCGGTAGTTGTTAATACACCATTTAATTGATTGTTTCACCTTCTTTCCTTTGGGGAATAGCTGGTGTGGCTGGTTGGTGATGCAGTAATCTTTAATGAAGATGAACAGTCCATTAAAGGAGATGTTAATTTAGATGAAGATGAAGATGTGTTCTTTGATGAGGACATTGTTAACTTTGAATATATTTATTGAAAATTGTTTGTTTCTTGTGTTTTCAAATGTCAAGGCTATAGGTTTTTATGTGTTTAGGTGAAAATAGAATTGTATGTATATGGTTGAAATTCCTTTAACCAAAAGTTTTGCATTCCAATTATAGTTTAAGGTAAAACCTGAATTCTACCATAGAAAAAAACAGATAATTATGTTCATTCCTTATATTTTTTATAAAAAAAATAGTCTATTTCTAATAAATTTATTTTAATGAAGTTACTCATATATAGATATATATATTTTAAATTATCTTCTGTAATGAACAAATTCCAAGCTCTCCACGTAGTTTAATAATGTATTTTCATTTAACGGTGTTGTAAAGATGTCACCTATTTGATTTTCAATAGCTACGAATTCCAGTGAAATTATTTCATTTTCTATATTCTCCCACAAAAAGTGATGACAAATGTCTATATGTTTTATACATGAAAGATTTATTGGGTTTTTAGATAATTTTATAGCACTTGTGTTATCACAAAATATTAAAGACTTTTGTAAAAACATTTTGAAGACTTGAAGCATTTGCTGCATATAGATTACTTGAGCACATGCCAAAGTAGCAGAAATATATTCCGCTTCACACGTCGATAGTGAAACACAATTTTATTTCTTACTAAACCACGATACTAGAGATTGTTCGATGAAATGACACGTACCGCTCATACTCTTTTTGTCCATCCAACATCCTCCGAAATCGGTATCACTATATGATACTAACTCAGAAGGACATTCTTTCGAGTAAAAGAGTGTTTTCTTTAGTGTTGGTTAAGTAGTGCAAAATTTGTTTTACTGCTCAAATATCTGATTATTTAGGATTTGCTTGAAAGCATGCACATTAACAAACACCTATCATAATGTCGGGACGACTTGCGGCTAAATATAACAAAGAGCCGATCATACTTCTATATAACTTTAGATCTAAATTTTTACCATTTTCATCTTTATCTGGATGTATAGTAGTACTCATTGGTGTTAGTTTACTAGAAGTATTTTCCATACCAAAACATTTAGGTAGATTTTTCCAATATTTTTCTTGATTAATAAAAATGCCATTTTTTAATTGCTTAATTTGTAAACTAAGAAAATTGGGAAGTTCTCCCATGTGAAACATCTCAAATTCACTTTACATAATATTTGCAAACCATTACATAGTTTGTCATCTGTAGAACCAAATATAATATCGTCAACATATACTTGTTGTTAACCCAAAAAGTGGATCAGCACCCTGGATTGAGTATGAAAACTTCAGCCATGTTTATCAATGCATATAGAATAAAGACCAAAAGTAATAACTCACAGATAAAGTAAACAAGACAAGGGGTTTTTGTAGTGGTTCGACTATTAACGAAGCCTACGTCCACTTTATAACTTTTCCTATTGACTGGTTGCTATTACAGGTTGAATCTGAGTACAATGCAATTGAATTATGTAAATGGGATCATGCCACCAATGCTAGAGTTCACTAGAGAATCATAGTGAACCCTGTAGATGACTGTTGTGTGGGAGAATAAGAATGAAGAATAGTTTTTATAGAGTTTCAACAGCCAGTACAGAAGATCCAATGCAGGTAGGATTGTGTTTACAAGGGTTGGAGAGCTATTGGGCTACGTCGACTTGCCATATGTTTGCAAATGACCATACAAAGGTGCCCTGAAAGTTTCATAGTGAGCCAAGTCAATTTGATGGATTGCTAGCAATCCATATCCTACGGTCGTTGATGACTCAACTGCTTGAGATGCTGTCACGTACGGGAATTTTCGACTTTCGAAAATTCGACATCGATACTCACTTTATCGACTGCCGAGCAATCGAGTGCCGGAAACTCCAATAGTGAGGGTTTTAGAAAGAAGAAAAAGTAAGAAGAAGAAGAAAAGAGAAGAAGAGAGAAGAACAACAACAGAACAGCATCAGAAACAGAACAATATCAGAATCTCACATATCGCAGCGGAACAATATCTAATAGATAATTACTAGTCTTTAAACGAAGAACTATATCATTTTATACATACATCAATCATCAGAGTCAATATACAACTCAATACAACAATGGACAGTTATATAACCTGTCCTCATACAGAATACATAGCGGAATAAATACTATCAGATACAAATACTACGTCTCGTCCTCCAGCTTATATCCAAAGCTCCAGAATATCCAGAATATCCTGATAATATAACTCTAGGCTGCCCGTGTGGAAATTGGTGGGCACCCAGAGTTTAGAAGGGAACAATAAACTCCGAGTCAGTCATGGTGACTGGTGTGAGATCGTAAAATAGTTATTTTTCTTTAAAATAAACAACGGAAGAATTTTAAAGTAAATTCGAAATGCTTTTGGAAAATGAAACTACCATAAGACCTCCCACCACACACACAATGCAAACGCAGACTTGGAGGAGATTTCTTCTTATGATAGTCAAAGATGCTTACTACGCAAAAATCAAATTCTTTTTTGGATATTATTATTAGTGCATAGTGGAAAACATTTCGAAAGTAGAATATAAATCTTAGCCAGCATAGGTACCATTATATTATGCCTGCTATAGCTGCCTCCTGAGGAGACAGGTTATACAATTGAAATCGTAAAGGCTCGTATTGTTTCTTTGGATTTCCAACAAATGGTCAGGCTAAGGAACTTCCTTTTCCACGATGGGTACGTCCCTGGAATAGACGACCCGAGAACCTAACCGGATCTCTGCCAACACAAGGCCGGGTTACCTCTGCAAAAATAGGTAACTACTGACACGCGTATGCCATCCCCCGATCGTCACCGATTTCCCGAGGATCCCCGATTTCCAACAAACCACATAGATAATAATGCAGCAACCACATAGGTTAAGTATCTGGGCTCCATACCATGATACCACCTCTATCCAGAAGGAATGATATACACTAAGGGGCGCTACTCCCTAGAACCTTGCCGCATCCTTCCTGTTTCGACCATTTCCGGGGTGTGAGGCTCGACGAAGTCTCGTCCACAAAGCTACGCTTTCTACAAAGCCCTGCTTCGGGTCAAACAAAATGATCAACCTATGATCACAAAGATATAAGATCAAACAAATGATCATATCACAAATGATCAAACACTGATCATTTCACAGCAACACTCAGTATGCCACGTTACCAAATTGGGATATATCGCTGATAAATTTCAACTACATAACCTCTGAGCTCGTACGTCTCAGAGAAGGGTGTTAAGCTAAGAGAATAAATTCTCCGCCACCAACAGAAATGTATTTGAAAGAAATCAGCTTTATATCTCAAATTGTAACGTCAGACACACAATCCATACAAGTCTGTTCCGGGATCGAACAGAACCGAAGGCACTTCTCACGAAGCCCTTGCACATCCGGATAAATTTCTAATCACGTCCGGACTTCCCGTCACTAAGGGTGATAAAAACCTCTAAATCGGAGATCAGCCGATGTAGAGTAACTCGACGGTAATCCTTCCGTTTTCAAAAAATATCCGGTCTTCAACACCGGTCTTCGAATGCAATTCATAACGACGTATCACATATTCGGAATGGGTTATACGACCCCATGGTCCTTTCCCGGCTAACCCGAATAGTGAGCGATTATTCAAAATAAGTGTGGCATTCAAATTCATCCAATTCACAACAAATACCATTCAGGGTAATTATTGATAGTCGGTTATTTAACTATCAATAAAGATGCGCAACATCATCAGATTCCAAATAATTTTCCCAATTATTTATTTTCCAAAAATATCTTTACTAGATATATAATTTCCACACTTCAAAAATTAATCAACGTTTATTTTTCTAAACAGTTTCCCTTTCCTTCATAAATTCCATAGTGAATTTATATTTCAAAAATATCTACTGATATACGATTTTCAAATCGCTTTCAATATTCATTTTCAATTTATCTTTAAGAAGATAAAATCTCAAAACGTTCATTTCATTTTGGAAAAGTAATTCCATACTTATTTAAAAATAAGTGATTCACAAATCTATTTATTTTCAACACTTGGAAAATATTCTATATACTTAAATCAAAATTAAGTATATATTTCATCCTTTAAGGAAATCATTCTCTTTCACAAATTTTATTTGAGTCAAAACAAATGTTACGTAGAACATCGTTACGACGACTCAAAATCACTAGTATAGGGATTCGAAATTTAGATAGATATATAAATCCCAATACTATATAAAACATTTCCCTTTCGGAAATCATTTACTATAACAACAGTGTTATAGTCCACCATTTCCTTATTTTTCGAAAACGTCTATTTCAACAATAAAAATGTTGAAATCTATGTATTCGATATCATAATACATTTTAAAAACATCTCTAAATTGTTTAACTTCATTTTCAATGTCACTTTTCCCAAAACTATCCATTTTACTTAACGATATATTCACTATCCAAAATCGTGAATATATCTCCACTAATTACATTTCATTGTTTTCTACACATTTTATTTCAATAATAATTCGCTATCCAAAATCGCGAATATATCTCCTTCAACAACCTTCTATATTTAATTTATCAAATCCAATTGATTTCGAATTTATAAAACAACGTTTATAAATTCACCTTTATATTTTCTAACAACTTCGATTTATAAAATTCTCCTTTTATTAACTTCTTAAATTACTTATCAAGATAAGTGACTTCGGGTTTATAAACAACGTTTATAAATCACATTTATATTTCATGACAATTTCAACTTATAAAATCATTTTATTAGCAAATTCTGTTCAAATCTCATCTAAGTGCAAAAATCTAATTTATAAGTAAATTCCTTATAAATCTTCTATCCTACAACTTCTATACAATTTATACTTCACAATTTATAAATCTATAAATCTCGTTCACATATGATTTTTTTTATCACTTCATTTTAACACTTATAAAAACTCGTTTTGTAATTCCAATATCTTAATTTATAAAATGTCAACTTTATAAACCTTTTTAAGTAAACCGTTTATAATATTTTAAAAATCTCAATTTAAACCATTTTATAAATCAATCAACTATTTATTCCAAAAATTACTTTTCGATTTTATTTCACAAAGATCTTAACTTTTATAACTTTAATATTTGAACGTTTATTTATTTAAAATAAATCACTTCAAAATTTAATAAAACGTATAATTTCAAAGATCACTTTAAAAATCCTTTTAAATTAAAAGTCGTTATTTTTAAAACTTGAATCCAATGATGCAACGCATCAATTAGTCCATCACAACATCAAACATCATATATCAACATATGATAACAGAATATACATCAATATCTGTAAATAAATAAATACAGTTGAGGAATCCAGTTGGATCCCTCCAACCTGTTTCCCTGCATCCAAAGATGTTAGCACAATACCAATTCCGCTCCAGTACGGAATTATCGCGGTATATGGGTTTAATAAATATTATCCGCTTACTAACGGCGCAATAGGGTCTCATCCGCTATACGAGGCGGGAAATCAATCAATCCAATATATACATATGCCAATATGTATATATTGCTATATATATAGATATATCCTATCATATCTAATATCACATCTAATAGCAATCAAATAAATAACTGAAAATTCCACTTTTCAATTCTTGAGTGAGAAGATCTCACCGTGATTTTAATTCTGATTTCAGCGTTTATTTCGAATAAAATTAAACGGGCGTTTAATTTTACCCGAAATTCAAACTAGCTCCAAATGGCTCCAATTCAGTTGCATCGCGAAGAGCTCGACAAAACGAAGCCAACGCAAAAAGTTTCATAATTTTCTGACCTCGTACGAAAGAGATATAACAATTTAAAGTTTATACAAATTTAAATACAAATAAATTTTCATTTTCTATTTAATTTCTAACCCTAAAACCATCAGAGACGTAGATTTCCAAGTGCATAGATCGTGGCCGCTCCCACGTTCTTCTCCAACACACGCTCCCAGTTTTAAACGAACGAGCCAAAACCCATCTGCCGCTACAACATTTCGAATTAACGCGGCTACACCCTTCACCTACCCATCGATCAGCTACCGCCATTCCAACGCCCATCGCGCCAACAACCTCCGGCCCCAAGCTCGCCGTGCTCGGTCCCCTGTGGCTCTCGAAAAACGTGCCTAAACGACGTGCGAACGGAGGCGTTTTTCTCCCTCCACGATGCTCGAGATTCGATCTCGACCGTTGACAATAAAGAACTTGTGATGCCCTTCCTTTTTGTAGTTGGAAATTTTCGTTAATATTGAGTGGATTGAAAAATAATTGAGGGAGAAGGAATCGACGTTTCTGGCCATTAATGTTGTGAACGGCGGCTGGAACGAAAATTAGGGTTAGGTTTTCATTTGGTTGCAAAAGTGAAGATAGGAAGGTCTTTTATAGAAAACGTCTCAAAACACTATTCACCCCGGATTTTCCGAACTCCAAATCGAGCGTGCCGGCTGACGTTCGTAAGGTTTACCCCGCGTTCCGAACGCAATGGAACAGGTTTCGGAAGCTAATTCGATCGTATGTGTGAGATATAACAATAAACGATCAATTTAAATTAAACCGATTTAAATCGATTTCGAGGCGTTTTAATTTGTATCGGACAAATGGTAAATCCAAAAATTACGAAATTTGAAACCATGCAATAATCCCACATTACGGATCCGATGAAACTGGTTTCGTCGCAATCCGAGACCTTTTGAAAAATGACTATTTTAACTCGACGATTTAAAATTAAAACGATATAGATGCGTTTTGAGCTGCCACGGTCAAACGACAACTCCAATTGCTACGAAAATTGAAATCCGATAATAACTAACTATTACGGATCCAATGGAACTGGTCTCGTCAAATTCTGAGACTGTTCGAAAATTGGCTAATTTTCAGTCGATAATTAAATATTAAAATATTCAATTTTTCACAGATTAACTCCAAATTCAATTTTAAAAGTTCTATAACCTTTCTATAACTCCAGTATGATTAAATAAAATTTTCCAAATCTATTTCAATCATTTTAAACTCGATTTTCAATTATCTCTGGAATTTCAATCATCAAATTATCGATTTAATTGACCAAATTAAATCCAATATCCTTTAAATAAATTATTCGACTTATTAAATTCATTTATTAATATTTAAAATCAATTAAATATTCGAATTTTAATTATCAAAAATTCTGGGTCGTTACAGATGCTTTCCATCATCCTCTCCTTCAAACTCCATGGCAATCTAGCACAGTCACATGGATCGCTAGCGATCCATAGTGCATGGATCGCTAGCGGTCCATAGTGCATGGATCGCTAGCTGTCCATGTACTTAGAGTGTTTTTGCACTTTGCCTTCTTGATTGAGTTTTTTGTCTCATGGTGTTGTTCTCCGTGTAATTTCGTAGCTTGTTGCCTTGTTTTGATGATGATCCACACACTGGTTGCATTGGACTACTGATTGAATTAGATGAATGCTTACTTCTCGATCTAACTAGCTTGGAATTCCATCAATCTTAGCCATCATTTATATAATACCTACTGGTCCATAATGCAAGAGGAATAGTCGACCTATGAGCTATCCTTATGGGTCGCTAGCAATCTATAGGAGATGGATCGCTAGTGATCTATTACCTTAGTATGTTTTCTTTTTCTTTGATCCTTCTTGGTTGGTTATTCTAGTCCTTTCGGTTAGCTCTTGAGTTGTTTTGACTCGACCAAGCTATTCCGACTTCCTTAGGATTCTACTGGGTTTAAAACGTGGATAACAATTACCCCCAGATTATGCCCTCGTTGGAAACAAGGCATGCTCTGGAAGTAATTGCTTTTTAGTTTCCGCTTGGTGAAGTTCAAGTGATCGTGTTAGGGCCATCACGCGAATTTAGCTTTGGCTGTTCAGCTGCTCCTTAATTTTTGATGTAAATTGTCGTTGCTTGTTATAACAAACCAACTTTGACCCCATAACTTTTAAGATGCCCGCTAATAACATATGGATCATCCTTAGCAAATTTGGGAGAGATCAAATGCAATTTGATGGATCACTAGCGATCCAATGACTTAGTAGTTTTTTCCATCCAGTCTCATAATTAACTTAATCGAGCCGACCCTCTCTTCCCATCTTTCTTTCATTTGATGATCCGAGCTATCCTTCTGCCACCCAATCCAAAACTTATCTTGCCATCGCCGATGATGTTCATCATTGTCGGAGCTCCTCGCCTTCGACCATCTGACTTTGCCATTGCCTTGACTTAACCACGCGATTTTGTTGCTCTTCTTTTCCATATCATCACCGGTCCTTCTTCTCTGAATCACTGCCGACCCTTCTATTTTGGAACGCCAACGATACTTCTTTCCAAAGATCGCCAACACTCTGAGTTTATTTGTGTCCCACTTTTGATTCTTAACTATAAGTGGGTTAGGTTGATTTTCGCGCTCGATTTGCAATTCGACGACGGGGTTGTATCGGTGATGACAGTCGTGGAAAATTCGAGTGTGATTTTGTGGAAAAAGATAGTAAATCGAGTCTTGAGTTCTTCACGGAACGACACTCAGGCCTTGCCCTAGTGCTTGACATCTTTTGTTTTCTTCGTCCACAGAATCAAAATTGACTTGTACAAAGTTACATTACTGATACAAAACGACGTATCATGAATTTGTTTTAATCCTCTCAGAGAGGAATAACGGCTTAAGATAGCCTCTTACAAGCAGCTTATGTTGTTATTGCCTTTTGGAGAGTTCGGATTAGTCTTATTATTGCATAGTCGGTGTACTTGAACTGGGAAGAGCTTTCCGCATTGCTTCGGACAACGGATCTGATACCGATCGTTGATCGATAACGGGTAAGTGTAGAAGAGATAATTTCGAAAAATTATACGAAAAGCCCTTTTCATTCTTTACTGTGAGTTAACTATCTACACAGGATAGAGCGTTTTTAGTGTTCAGGACACCGAACTTGCCCCACATAGATATCACACTGCACTTGCCCCGGTATATACTTGAAATCCGATGTGTCGGCGTAGATCGATATTCCTTCGGAATTCAAGTATTATATAGGAATTTTTAGTTAACGATAGAATTACCTGACCATGTTGGACACAAGTTCTGCTGTATAGAATGAAGAATCCGTCTTCTTGCCGTAAGTCCAATGGAGGAAGTCTAGAACTTTCAGATGCTGAATCGTCATCCGTCGCCTCTTCCTCTTCTGCTTTGCAAGCTGAATACGGTCAACTAGTTTCGGTTGGCCTGGTTATGGACTGGACTCCTCCGAATTTCAGAGTTCTTCTTAATCCACCGGAGAGAGCATCCTCCATAATTTCTGCTAAGGTTCTACATTACATTTGCTTACAAAACGGCATTTCGAAGGACGAAGTGCGCCTTCCGAAGAAGAATGAGTTTGCCCATATGCCACCTCTGGGATACATTGCTTGCCAACGGTACATGTGCTTAAACAGAGCAGTGCTTCCCTTCAATGACTTCTTGGGAGAAACTCTTTCAAACTTGGGAATTGCCCCATTCCAAATTCATCCTAATGGATATGCAATTTTGACTCGCCTGCATGTTCTTATTATGCGGACATTTAACCGTGCTCCGAGTTTTGAGATATTTTCTCTCATTTAAGAGGAGAGAAGAATGCCCGTCCCTTGTCGTCATCGAGGCCTAGAGGAATCACAAGATCGTCCTACAGCTTCAAAGCAATCTGTCTTAATTCAAGACTCAATACTTCTTCGTTAGATGTCCTAAAGGGTTTAACCGTATTTGGACAACGGGGGGCAAGTTCTCTTCCTTACATATTGAGTTTCGATATGTGGCTATGGGATTTTTGACAGGTCAAATACTTCCTTCAGTTATTCCAAGGCCGAATAAAGACCTATCACTCGACCAGATTTCCATACCCTGAAGGCCGTAGATCCCGGGGAGAGTTCGGTTAAATTTTTGCTAACGGATGAAAATTTGCTTCGGTATGGGCTATTGCATCCTGGGAGATCCGCCGTAGCAGTTGAAGTCACATCTCCTTCCCATTCTAGAATACGAACACGCTCCGCTTCTTCATCGCACGGTTTTGAAGAGGGTGTTTTTTTAAGAAAAGGAAGGCTTGTCTTGCGAGTCTGCTGAAGGAACTCATGAGGGAGGAAGGGGGATAATAATTCAAGCTGCGAGAGGGAAAGGCTACAGTGACCACAGAAAAAGAGGAGGGTGAAGTTGAGAGTAGCAGTACTTATGATTCCTCCCCCAGTGATGACGATTTCAACGTAGGTTCTGGTGGCGGAGACTCTAAATAGTGTGACGAGACTCTAGGAATGAGCCTTGTTCTTCTTGATTCACCTCCCCAAGAGATCCGCAATAAAGATGCTCCCCTAGAAGACGAGCGATGTCAGGAGTCCCCGATTAAAGATACCGGTGTAGACTTTGGGGATTTGAGCAACGTTTATGTGGATATCTACGAACTTATGGGGGAATATTTCGAATTCAGGCTGCATCTCCACCTTCTGGTCCTATTGCATCTAAAGTTGATTTGACTTCTGCCACGATGACCTCCCAATCCGGTTTATGACGTCCTTTTAGGCTCCCCAAAACACATTGCACATGTCAGTGGGGTCACATTCACTTACACATGCATTATTTAGGCATGTTTCTCATTGTAGAAGCTCTTTATTTATTCTTCATGTCAGGAACCATGAGAGGCCATGGACTTTACGACGATCTCGAGCAATTCACTGATTTGTAACGTTGGTCAAAATGGTCCACAAGCCGCCATCAGCCCAATGAGACCGAAGAGAAATGGAGAAGGCGGAAAGACTTGGAGGCCGAAGCTCATCGCCGTGATGATAGAGAATGGGGTCGGACGTATAAGAGTGGTTACGAGAAGAGAAAAACCCATGATGATCGAGGGGAACCGTCCAAGAAGTTAATGGTCGATCGTGGTTTTCATCCTTTTGAGCATCAGGTTTCTGCCTTGGTCCTAGCTTTTGTCGGCCCTAAGATTTCGGTTCTTCCATTCAGGCTCTGTTTTCATCTCAAGCCCCATCGACTCACATGGCGTCTGCTTCTGGTTCCTCGTGTCCTCACCGGAGTTTGGCTTACATTCTTCCATCAGGTCCCTCTAGACTCGAAGCTGTGCTCCCCCAATGGTTTTAAAGGGAGTTAACTTTTACTGCGACCTTCACCCAGTCCATAAAGATTCCTATATGCCCCACCTTCAGGCGATTAAAAAGATTTAGATCAAGCCGAGGGATGGGAAAAGTTATGTAAGCAGCTGGCCTACACGAATTGCAATAATTATCAGGAGATCCTCTCTATGAATCGGAGAAAGACGATTTCGAGAGGGCATTAGCAGAACGTGACACCAAAATGAGCGACTAGTGCAAGAGAGGGATACGACACTCTGGGAGAGCAAGAACAACGCCATCTTGGTTAAGGAACTAAAAGAGGCTCATGCGAAAATAGAGATTGTATTTCGAGATGAAATTAAGAAGGCCCATGCGGATGAAGTTAAGTTGAAAGAGGAGCTCGAAGCTCGTGACATGATTATTGAAGCCCAGAAGAAGACTATCACTGATAAGGACAAGATTGTTGAAGGCATAACAAGACAATTGCGGAATATGAGGAGATCATGAAGTCCCATGATAAGACCATCTCGATCAAGCCCAGATGAGTGCCTCGCTCCAAGAAAGAATTGTACAGCTTAGTGCCAACAAAACTCGTATTGAATTTGAGAAGGCTGTCGTTACAGCAGATTATTTAGAGCTATATGACACTTTCAAAAAGAAGATGGAGAAGAGATGGACGATACCATCTTAAATTTCTATGTCAACTCCCTATTGCATCAGGGGAGTCTCGGCTAATTTGGCCCTAAGTTCCCACGCACTCTCGCCATGGTTTGGCAGGAAAATCTTCCCCGTTTCGGAGAGAACGGGGATGTATAAACTGAACGAGAGTTGGAGGATGCCTACCTTAATGACGAATCGAAGAGGGCACTGATAGAGGGTCAAGAGATCCTACGAATTGAGAAGGAACAGGAGTCTGTCGATGCTGCTATGACGTCAACTGCCAAAACGTTGTCGAAGCCTCTTGTTTTTGGGCCTAGTGAATCATCAAAACAACCTCGCGATCAATTGGCAAGTTCTAGACCTAAAACTACTCTGAAGATTGTGCAACCATTAAAAGAAGGAGAAAGCGGAGAATATGAGATCGACATTCTTGGCCATTCCACTGATGCAGGCAACCCTTTTGTTTTCCCTGAGTTTGAGAATTTTCAGCTCATGCCGCAAGAACAAGACATACTTTACACTTTCATTTTTGATCTTATAGGTCCGTCTTCTTTACCTATTGATCGCCGGTTCCCTCAATGCTCGGGCCCGCCGCTATTTCAACTGCCTCGTTGCTTGTCTTCGTAACTGCTCCAATTGCTACGTTTGTATCTGGTTCGTAGTCGGGACCGGAATCTGAGAAGATTGCCACATTGCATGGTCTAGATGACCCTTTCGTATCTTTGGAGGGCGACTTCGTAAAAGCTAAAGCTCGAGAGTAGGAAGAATAGACAGTCAAACTACATAGGTCCGAACAACAATTGGTTGCTATTAAGAAGGAAAAGGTTAAGGAGATTAAATACTCGAGGAGCTACCGCAAATATCAAAAATGCAAAGTCAAGGGGAAGTCTTCCGAGAAAGTTGAAGTGCTGGGGGGAGATGCCAGTGCCGAGGAGATAATAGATATTTCGAGCAGCGACACTACTCCTGGCATGGATTTTGAGAGCAAGAAGAAACTCCCGAATAAAGTTGGAAAGGGGAGCGGTGGAAAGAAGCATTGAAAGGTCCGGATGGCAATGGAGCTGGTCTTTGGGACATTTTGTTTTGTTTTGTTCAGGTGCAGAGTTTGCACTAATTGCTTTTTTTATGGCTTCTATATTTTTTCCTTTTTGTTGACCGATATTATGTGGGTACGGCCCCCACATTTTGACTTTGTACAAAAAGTGCTATAAGTAATACGATGTTGACATTTTGATTGTAACTTTATATGTCTACTTATCTGCGTTTCCTGTACTTATGCCAATTTCAATTACTGCTATTTTATTTTATCTAGTTATGTGATTACCACCAAAATTCTTTGTTTGGAGTAATAGAACTGTGAAGTGTTTTTGTTTTGAGTATTTTTATTTGAGTGTTGGCATGTGCCCCGCATATCACGGGGCTGTTTACTTCGAACACCTGACAAATGACCGGCCGATCCGAGTGATTTTCATATGTTTGTAATCGGATCTATTTTGTGGCACCTATCTTCGGAAACTTATGATTTGCACGACATGTGTTACCCGGTATCCTAACCCGGCTATATTGGACTAATTATGCAAGATAGATTCGACTGTAATCAAGAAGGATAACCATGGTACAATGGTTATAGGACCCGGAAATAGAGTTTATATGGTTTTATGAAGCCAGGATTGAACGGAGTTGGTAGACAGACGATGTAGGATGTTAGAAATATGACAATTGGCTTGGACAAGCAAGGGATTGGCATGGCTTAGTGGAATTAAAGGGATCGGCATGGCATGGTGAGACTCTAGGGGTCGACATGAATAAGTGTATATGGATCGGTATGGTTTGTTAGACGAGGGATCGATATGGAAGAAACAGTGGAGGGTTCGATATAGTTAGTTGGACAAGGGATACAATTGGAGCAATGGAAGGATCCATGTAAATAAGTGTGTATGGTTCAGCATAAGTAGAAGAGCATGGATAACCATGATTGGATAAGTAGATAGATCGGCATGGCATGTAAAAGGGATCGGCAGAGTTTGGCATGGCATGATCCATTTAGAAGGGATCGGCAGGAATAACTTCAAAGTGGATCTAAACCAAAGATCAAATAGAAGCATGAGCTCCACTTGTTCAGTCAACATGATAATTTGAAATACTAACATGTCTAAACGTGAAGAAGCCACCATAGGGATCGTTGCCCCAGAATCGAACAATGAAGGAACCAGTATCGATCACTATTCATTGGGATTTGGGCCTAGCGATCCCTATAGTGAGCCCATAGGGATAAAAAGGTCCTATAGCCGAAGTTACAGAGATATTGGTGGTTGCATTCACCTATAAATATTGGCCTAGGGGGTCATTCTGTAGATCTTTACGCTGTTGGTTACATTAACCTTTATTGTAATTAAGTTTTCCTCTAATTTCTTGTTGTTTGCTACTGTAATCAAACTATTTGTGAATCAATAAATAGAGTCTTCAAAGTGGACGTAGGCATACAATGCCGAACCACTATAAATCTGTGTGTTCTTGATTATTGCTTTGATTTGTTTGTCGGCTTATCCTATTCCCCCGTTTTAATTTGACTTTCTTCATTTATTTCACTACATAAATCTATTCTTGTGTGTTTGTGACCAATTTGGTTGTAAATAGTGTTACCCGGTATCATGACCCGGCTATATTGGATAGATTATGCAAGATAGATTCGAATGTAATCAAGAAGGATGACCACCGAGCAATGGCTATAGGACCCGAAAGTAGAGTTCAGTTGGTTATATGAAACCAGGATTGAACGGAGTTGGTAGACAGACGATGCAGGATGTTAGAAATATGGAAATTGGCTTGGACAAGCAAGGGATCAGCATGGCTTCGTGGAATTAAAGGGATCGGCATGGCATGGTGAGACTCTAACGGTCGGCATGATAAGTGTATATGGATCAACATGGTTAAATAGATGAGGGATCAACAAGGAAGAAACAATGGAGGGTTCGCTATAGTTAGTTGGACAATGGATCGGCACAGTTGGAGCAATGGAGGGATCGGGGTAAATATGTGTGTATGGTTCAACATAAGTAGAAGAGCATGGATCAGCATGATTGGATAAGCAGATGGATCGGCGTGGCATGTAAAAAGGGATCGGTAGAGTTTGGTAGGTAATAGGGATCGGCATATTGGAAACAAATGTGAGGGATCGACATGATACATTTAGAAGGGATCGGTAGGAATAACTTCAAAGTGGATCTGAACCAAAGATCAAATAGAAGCATGAGCTCCACTTGTACAATCAACATGATATTTGAAATACCAACATGTCTAAACATGAAGAAGCCACCATAGGAATCCCTGCCCAAGAATCCACCAATGAAGGGATCGGTACTGATCCCAAGCATTGGGATTTGGGCCTAGCGTCCCCTATAGTGGGCCTATATGGATAAGGTGGTCCTATAGCCGAAGTTACAGAGAGATTGGTGGTCGCCTTCACCTATAAATACTGGCCTAGGGGGTCATTCTGATGATCTTTATGCTGCTGGTTACATTAGCCTTTACTGAAATCAAGTTTACTTTTAATTTCTTGCAGTTTGCTATTGTAATCAAACTATTCATGAATCAATTAAGAGAATCTTCAAAGTAGACGTAGGCATATAACGCCGAACCACTATAAATCTGTGTATTCTTGATTATTGGTTTGACTTAGTTGTTAGCTTATCCAATTCATGAAAGAACTAGTAGATCGTGTATAGCTAATAAAACAAGTATATATACTAATTTGTACTATGAAATAATAAAGCAGTAAGTAAATGTACACACCGAGATTTATACTGGTTCGGAGCACCTCTCCTATGTCCAGTCCTAAAGCACCTCTTAGGTATTTCCTTAGTAAATCCCTCGCTTGACCCGGAGGAATAGGTTTACAACTTGAAAAATCTCAGCACCTCTCAGATTTATTCTTTCCTTTGATAAATACAATTCTTGCTTGACAATCTTGTGTTCGTCTAACACTGATTTTGACTTGGTAGTACAATGGTTCTTATAATCCCCCTGATGATTCAAAGTGAGTGCACAGTGATTATAGGAACTTTAGCAAATGAAATAATAGAGTTGAAAGTACAAATGGTTAGAATTGCACAAGAGAATAGAATCAATAGAAACCATAGTAGAAAGTTGAGTTCTAAGTATAAGTTGTGCTATTTATAAATATTGAAGAGAGGCAATCAAGAGATGTCAATCTTTAAGAAATCCTTTCAGAAATAAAAAAAACTGTTCAAAAAAGTTGCAATTCTTGAAGATGACTTCTAAAAAAATATAGCCGTCACAACATCTCAGGCTACTGAGCGAATACGTTAGTCTACTGAGTATGAACGTTTAAATTTTTGCATCACAAAATTTGAATTATAAAAAATTGGTTAACACAGTTTCAGTTAAGTGAAACTGCGATCAGTCGACTAAGCTCGGTCGAGTGAAACCAATTTTAGCCGACTGAACTATGTAAGTTCAGTTTGTATAATTATTTTAACATTTGTCGAATTCAAATCTCTATGATATCTTGACATTTTTGTTTGAGTGTGTTTTTGTGTGTTTATATGAACTATCAAGGAGATTTTACGATTCAATCTAAGACCATATACATACTAATTATCTTCAAGCTCACCATATACATACTATTGATCTTGAAGGTCCATAGTTTTGACTTCTTTGACTTGTAGATGATTCTTCCTGCTTTTTGCCTTGCGTTTTGTCTTCTTAAATGAAAGCCTGGTATCTTGATATAGTTTATATGTGAAGTATATAGTTGTCGTCATTAAAACGGAGACCTAATGTTCTAACAATCTCCCCTTTTTTGATGTGACAACTATCAAAGTTTAGGTTTTAAAAAATATTTGTTTTGCTCCCTCTAAATTCATGCTCCCCCAATCTATATGATTCTCCCGCTTTGGCATCATCAAAAAGAAGTAAACACAATGAATACTCACTGATCAACATACATTACAAATTGGTTACATACATAACATCATATAGAAGTTTTCACATAAAGTCACATAACATCAAATAGAAGTTTTCACATACATAAAGTCGCATAACATCACAAATTAAGTTACATACCAATATCACATAAACAACACAAAACGAAATGATAGTTTTTGAACGATAACACTACTGAATCATAAGAAATTATGATAGACTTACCAAAGAAGAGTTGAGAAATCCTAAGATTCAGGCTCAGATGATGAAGAGCTTGAGCATGAAGAAATTTTTTTTCCAAATTTTACCTAGCAAATTCCCAAAAGTTTTTTGACGTTTCATCATTTTTTGTTGTTGTTTCAAAAGAATTCCTTGGTTGCAGAGAATAGTTGTTGTGGCATTGATGATTCTGGAAGGTTGAACCAAAGAAACTTCATTTTCACAATCCGTAGACCAATTAACTTCTTCGATAATTCCATGACTTGTTTGACCATGCGTTTGTTCTTGAGAGGTTTGAGCTTGGTTGGGAAGATGACCGATCCAAGGTATTTTTTACCAAATTTGGTAAATAAACATTATATGAGGGAAGGGGTTCCATACTATAGGGTAATTTCATAAACGAAATAGACTTTTGGTCCATAACTTTTGGTGAGATGTAAACTTGTAAAATGTCCACATTAATTCCGAAATGAATAAATATCTTCGTGAGGTAGGAGCTAAGAAACATTGTTTTGCGAGAACTGGAACTAAAGCTTTTTATTCATCATGAATTATCTTTGCCCAATTAACTTGTTTATTAGAATAAATGGGATAAAGAGCTTTGTAGTTGTAATCTTACATTTTTTCATAGCTCCCGGTGCGAGGAAAAAGAGTATGAAGAAGCACTTTATTAATGATTCGAGCTTGAGGTTGTAAATTCACCGAATTATTTTCCA
This sequence comes from Allium fistulosum, assembly GCA_030737815.1. Lineage (NCBI taxonomy): Eukaryota > Viridiplantae > Streptophyta > Magnoliopsida > Asparagales > Amaryllidaceae > Allium > Allium fistulosum. The sequence goes on along the minus strand of CM060901.1, from coordinate 1,337,549,396 downwards.
TGTTTTCAATACTGAATTTGTAGCTAGTTGAATCATAAGCGAAATCATGATGGATGACATTATCTAAAGTAGATCCATGGCCATTACACTCTAAAATAGCTCCTACATCTTGATAATTGAGAACTGTATCAACTTCTAATACTCTACTCCCTAAAATTCCCTCACCGGTTTCATTCGGAGGTGTATAAAAATCTCCACAAAGATTTGCATAGAATAATTTAACTAAGAATGGGTAAATTTTTACCTTATTTTTCTTTTAATTAATCTGTAACGACCCGGAATTTTGGTCGTTAGATTTTGAACATTTAATTCAATATAAATGTTGAATGTGAATTATAGTTTGATTTTGAAGTAAGAAGATTTTGGTTAAACCCATAAAATTAGTTAAAATTTCAAATATGACAATTCAATTGGATTTGAATAGTAATAATTAAATATTTGAAATTGGGAAAATTTGTGAATCTGGATGTAAATGGGTATGAAAATGGTTTCTAAGATTTGTTTAAGTCTAGTTTGATTTGAATTTTAGTATTTGACTTTTGGATGGATTCAAAAGTCGATAAGTTGAATTTGAAACATTATACTAATTTAATAATGGAATTTAATATTATAATAATGTAAATAGTCAGGTTTTGATTTGGAATGAATCAGAATGATTTCTAATGTGATTATAAATTCTATATGATTTATAATTAGGTTAGTAAAGTTTTAAAAGTGAAATTTTAAATTTATTTCGACGATTTTGAAAATCGCTCGAATTAATCGATGAGTTAAAATAGCCTTCCGGGGCACAGTCTGGGAATTCGACGAAACCAGTTCGATTAGATCCATAATAGTGTATTATTAACGGATTTAAATTTTCGTAGTGTTTGGAGTTGCCGTTTGCTCATATGGGTGAGAAACGCGTCGAAATTAAAATCGAATTTAATATTTTAAATCGATTCAAAAAGCTATCTTCCACATATGATTGAATTAGCTTCCGAAACACGTTCCATTGTGTCCGAAAGGTGGGTAAAACCCTATAAACGCCTATCGGCATGCGTCGTTTGGAGATTGTTTGAAAAGGGTCGTTTAATTGGAGATAATATTAAAATAATATTAATTAACTTATATGTATAAACGTTCAGAAGCAAAAACCCTAACTTTCATCCTCTCGGCCGCCACTTTCGAGTTCAATGGCCGACATGTTTCCTCCTTCTTCTTCAAATTCCTCCTTATCCACCAATCTTTAAGGGTAACTCCCAACTGTAATATTTTAGAGGGCTGTTGGATCTACCTATTCAATGGTTGAGATGGGAAATAACATTGTGGATCGCCGCAATTTTGCTCGCGTTTGTTTTGGATTCGTACTCGTCGTTCGAGAGCATGAATCGACCGAGTGAGGCGAGCTTTGGCCGAAGGTAGAGCTTCCGATGGGCTACCCTGTGGCATTTTCTGATCGACGTTGAACTCGTCGATGGGGCGGCGGTGGTTGACGAGGGGACGGCGACTTTGGGTTTGGAGGCTCTGGAACGAATCGCGTGAGAAGAAGGAACTGATGACCCTGATTCTCAGAACGTGATGAACGGCCCAGATCTAGGGTTTGTAAAATAAATTAAAAAAAGATTTGTTTTATAAATTATACTAAATGTTTAAAATAACATATCTCATGCATATATTATCAGAATTCGACGATTTTGGTGGCGCCGGAATCGCAGCGACGCGATCTACGCGCTGCAGCAGATCCGGAGGCGTTCGGAGCTAGCGAGAATTTTAGATTAAATCGAATGGGCTCGATTTAATTTGAAATAGGAACGCTCGGCATTTTAAATTCAAGGTGAGTTAATCTCACTCACATCTGGATACTGCTTTAATTTAAATAGTTAATATTTAAATAATTGAGTGATTGGTTGAATATGAATATTAATATCAGCTTGGATTGATATTTGCTGTTGTGCTAACATCTGTGGATGCAGGGAAATAGGTTGGAGGGATCCAACTGGATTCCTCACAATATAGAAATTATTTTCATAATTGATGATGTATTTTATTTATATACTGTGATAGATTAATTTGGAAATTAAATTGTGTTGTGTTATGATTGGATAAATAAAATCTATAATTTTAAAATAAAATGAAATAAATTGGGATTAAAGGGAAATGAAAAGGAATTTTTAAGGAATGGTTTTAAGGAAATTAAATTTCAGAAAATTGGAATGGAAATTGAAATGTTATTGGAAATTGTGATTAAAAAAGAAATGAGGAATGGAAATTTATTAACTGGGTTTATAAATGAAATGGAATATTTATCGGTGGATAAATTTTGAAAGATAGATTTTCGGTGGGAATTTCTATAAGCGGGGCAAATTGTTTTAAAAATAATGGAGAGATATTTTTTTAAAGGATGGGAAGTGTATTTTTCCTGAGGAATGAAGTATGTTTCAAAAGAGAAATTCCAAAGTATAAACTGAAAGGTTTAAAAATGTGTTTAGAATATTTTAGAAAAAATCATTATCTTTAATTATTTTTAAGTGAAAAATAAGTATTTATTAGGTAATTATGGTATTTAATTATTTTAAAGGTAAATTGGTGTTATGTTTTCTAAAGGAAATTTTATTATAAGTATTCGATATAATAACTTGATATTAAAAAGAAATTTTTGATTTAAGTTACCCAATATAAACTTTTATAGTTTTTCAAAAGTACGTTTTGAATAAAGAATTTGGAAACTCATTTTAAAAAATTGAAGCATATATTTTGGAAGTGATTTCCAGGAAATGGGAAGTGGGCTTGAAAATAAAAGGGAGTTTTATTTTTAAAGTGTTGGAAGAAATTTACGGGATTCTAACGTAAATTTGAATTGAGGTAAATCCAGCGGGATTTATAAATAGAATTCTTTGGTTTATTCTGAAATGAGAGTGTATTTCCCTAAAAAGGAAATTACGTTTTTAAAGCAAATATTTGAGTAAAAGTTAGAAGTTTTGAAGTTGTTTAAAAGAATGGTTTCAAGAAATTATTATTTAAATTGTAAAAAATTTAAAAGTGAATATTTATCAAATTAGTTATAGTAGTAATTATTTTAGAGGGGTTTATTAGTATTAAGTTTTGAAAGAATATTTTCAATATTTATATTTTATAAAATGGATTTATTTTAAAGATAGTTTGATTAAAGTTAATTAAAACTAGTATAGAATTTTGTAACGCCTCTTTTAAAATTTAGTGTAACTTAACTTTTATTATAAAATTAGTTTATATTTTATAAAATAGTTTTGCTTTGAATATTTTTAAAATATATTTTTGGATAAAATGTTAAGTAGTCTAATTTAAATATTTAAGGTAAATTTTAGAATAAAGTGATTTAATCGTTTTAAAATCTAAGGTATTTGTACTTGGTGTTTTCAGTGGAAATAAATATATGGAGATTTATTCCATGAGAAGAGTGTGCTTCTGAAAACAGTTTTCAAAAAGGGCTGAAAGGAAAATATTTCTTGCGAAGATATTTTTGGAGATTAATAAATAATTTGGGTAATTATTTATTGTTTGATGGATGCTTGTGAATGTTAATTGATAGTTAAATAACCGAGTATCAATATTGGCCAATGCGCTGATCGTTTCGAAGAGACCGGGATCGGGATTTATTTCCCGAAAACCACTTCGATCCGGTTTGTACGTTTTCGTGGGAAAACGAGTTTGGAATCGAAGATGGAGCAGTGAAGTGCAAGGGCTAGTCGCTAATAATCCTGAGGGTGATTCCAAAATGGATGTAGTAGGGGTAGTGCCTTCGGTTCCGTTCGAACCCGGGATGGACTTGTATGGATGAATGCTTTCGGAACATCGTCAGATGGACGGTGGGCATTCTAAGTGATATGTTCTATAAAGGTAACACTTAGCCTCAAGCCTCATCAACCGGGAATGACCGAAAATCAGGGGTTATGCAGCAAGGCTATGTGGGTCGCACCCATTAGGGTGAGGTCATCCCTGTCTAGATGTCCCTTTTTATTCGGCTTAGTGGTGCGGTTGCTAATCTCAACCGTGGGGTGATCTTACTCGGAATTATCCAGTAAGGGGTAGTTCCGGTCTTGTGTTGCAAGGGATCGGGCGTCGTCCTCGGTACGCTGATCTAGACCAGGTACTATGACAGGTGGTACCCCAGTGCCTAGTCATTAGTTGGAAATCCATTCTCCCTACGTGCCTTTTACGGTTTTTGTTTGTAGAACCCACTTTGTGGCTAGTATGTTGGAATTTAATCATGTAACAATTTCAGCTATTTGAATAAGTATTTGTATATAGACACTATTATAATATCAGAGGATTTTGATAAAAAGTGTTTTGGCTATCGTAAGGTAAAAACCCGACATGTTTATTTGTGGCGTGGTCTTACGAGATGCTTTTGATTTCAAAGGGTTTGGAAAACTTTAATAATCCAATTGAGTGTGTTTTCTCACGCTGGTTTTCCAGACTGACTCGGGTGTTATTTTATTATAATGCTTGGGTCAGACCGAGTATTACAGATACAGGATATGATGCTATGGAGCTCAGGAGACGAGCTGGATGGCGAGACGTATCACTCGTACTTGATGTATATTCCGCTGTGTTGTATATACTGTATTCTATTGTGGGACAAGTTAATATAACTGTCCAGTATTTGATTCTGGTGGTATTTTACTCTGATGATGTAATGTATAAACAGATAAAAATTCTTGTTTTTAAAGATTAGTCATTTATCTATTATATCTTATTCCGCTGCGATGTAAGATTCTGATGTTGTTTTTCTATTTTCTTCTTCTACCTCCTTCTTCTTTTACCCTAGTTATTCGCTCTTTCGTACACTTTGGGTTGAACGAGGAAGAATTATTATCAACTCAAGGGGTACGGAACTGCGGGTCGCTACAGTTGGTATCAGAGCTTAGGTTAGCGATAACCTAGGCTTTGGTGGGGGAAATTACTCATTAGAAATAGAGTCAGAAGTACTCTATAATGAGTTGAGTGTAATAATAGATATGAGAGCGTATTTTTTAGTGAATATAAAAATTATTTTTATACTGTGTTGACTTATCGGTTGAGTGTTTATGAATTCTGGTCGGTACGGGAAGTACAACCGTATCGATAAGGGTTCTTAAACTCTTAAACAAGGTAAACCGACATAATATTGTTTTTAAAGTGGGTAAATGAGATAATTTTACCTAAAATTATATTTGATATGAAAGAAATATTTTTCTAAAATTATTATATATATTTGGATGTTTGATTGTTAATATTGTAATCAAATAAGAATCTGAAATTTGAAATGGTTTATAAACAAATAAAATTCTATAAGTGGGGCTTATCCAATAGAATAACTAAAATTTGATTTAAACCAGAACTTAAATCCCGGAAATTTTGAAAGGTGTTTTAAATGAATTTAAACAAAAAAATTTGGGAATTTAAATCTTAGGAATGTTTGAAATGTTTTCCAAAACATTTGAAGGCAATAAGGGAGTATTATTTTGGGACAATATTTTTGGAATGGAAATTGTTTTGAAATGGAATTGTGGAAGTAAAGAAGCACTGAACTCACTTCAGTCGCTGGAAAATAATCCTGGTGATGATGGCCACATCATCAGAATTCATTTTCGAGTTTCTAAAGTGATGGATTTGCTACCGTGGTGATTGGTTCTGATATTTGTTTGGACTTGTTGGGTATACAAGTTGTTTTGGAAATCTCAAAAGGGAAATTGTTTTGGTTAAAACAAGTTGTTTGGAATCCGAAGATTTGATTTGATGTACCAAGAGGGTATGTGTTGATTATTATTTCAAAATGGTTTTGAAATAAAACCGGGCAATTGAATTCTGGGAATTCTATTTAAAATAAAAATGTGTAAAGTTAAGATGAATCAACTATTGAACTTATAAGAGAAGTTGATATTAATAAGAAATAAGAATGAAATTTTAATCTTGAAGTTCAAATTTAATTTGAGTATATAGGGGATGAATAAATTATATTTGAATTTAACTCAGGATAAGTTAAATAAAATTGAAATTAGAATTGAATTAAATTGGATTTAAAGATGAAATGAAAAATGATTTTATAATTGTGGATTATAATTGTGTAATGAAAACTTATATCCAGAAGCCATTAAGTGTTATATTTATAATTTGGAGTTGTGATTGTAAGATGAAGATGGACTCGAATGAGTAATATAAGCTTTTAAATAAATAAGTGGGTGAACTTATGAATAGGAAATGGAATGGTGAAACCAAAGTAAAATGGTTGGTATTTTATGTGAAATCCAAATTTAAATACTAAATGAAATGTAAGGTGAGATAAGGCATAGTGAAATATGAAATGTGGATGGACTTAGGTTAATAAATAAGTGTTGAAGCTTATATATTGAGAAGTAAATTTAGTTGAGTTTGGGTTGAATTGAACTGAAATCAAAAATTCAGTTGTGTTATAAATAATATTGAATGGAATTAAATTCCTATTTAAGTTAGTAAAGGAAGTGATATGAATTTAAGTTGGCTAAATGAAGTTAGTTGAACTTGAATTAAATCGGTAAAAGACTAAATGAAAGAAATTTTAATCAAGTTGGAATGATATTGAATGAATTAAATTCTCACTCAACTGAATTCAAAGGAATTGTTTGAAGATGAATCCAGTGTAAGCTAAAATTTTAAAAAAATTAAATTGGAATAGGATTAAGTTGGATATAGAGTTGAGATGAAAAATGAATTAAATATGATGGAAATATTTTCGAATGAAATGAAGTTGGATTAAAATAGAAATGGTTTGAGCTGCAAATAAACCCAGTTTGGGTATAGAATAATTGAAAATGGCCATGTTATTAATAGAATAAATTCAGAAATGAATTGTGAAGGTGAATAAAATCAAATGAATTTCAAGTAATTAGTTGAATTAAAATTCGTAAATGGATGGGAATTTCATTGGATAAGAATCAAATTAAATTGAAAAAGAATTGATGAAAGAAAATGGGATGTAATAGAGTTTATTTTGGAATTGAAATAACTTAAGAAGATGTGAAATGATTGTTGTCGAGTTTTATGAGATCGTCTTGAATGAAACCTGTTTGGATAATGAAATCGAAATGTAAGAGTAGAGATTTAATTTAATAATGGCAATGAAGTAAGAATGTATGAGTTGTAAATAATTCAGAATGGAATGATATTAATATAAATTTAAGTTGGAATTAATTTAAAATGGTGACAAGCTTAAGTAATTGTTATTTGCATGAATAACATCAAATTTGAATAGAAATTTAGCATTTTGTCATAAACAGGGGAAAATGAATTAAAAGAAGTAAATAAAATTGGTTTTTGAATAAATTGGAATAAATTGAAATCTAATTTAAATGGATTTGCATAAAAATGAAAGTGAATTATAAAAGAGATGCAAATAAATCAAATTGAAGATAAAATGGGTTGTAAAACTTAAGTAATTATTTTTGAATTACCTAGAGAACCAAGCTTCGCTTGTAAACTCTAGGGAAGTATGTGCCTGCCAAACACATACTTCGGGTACTTGTTACAGGGTTGTCAGTTTCGGGGCTCGAACTCGTGACCTTCGATCACGCAGTCCGGACCATCAACCAACTGCGCCAACCCTGTTGGCTTAAGTAATTATTTATTCACAAGGATATCGTCAAATTGCATGGAATAAATCGTCGTTTGACGTAAACGAAGTAATTAAAATTCTATGAGTTGATAGAAGTTAAACAAATTGATTTTGAATCAATTTGGAATTGTATTGAAGTAAATTAATGTAAGAAAAGCATATGTTAACCATATTGAAGTGAATATGAATTGTATGTAGTAAACTTGAATGTAAATCACTCGAGTGGAAAAGAATGAAGTTTGAATTTGTAAAAGAAATTAAAATGATGTTGAAACCTTGTGATAGCCTTTAAAATATGGTTAACTTGTAGGATTATGAAATCTGCTTGTTTGGACTATGAAATTGATGTGTTGGCTAGTTTAATGAATGGAATGTTGTAAAAATATCATATTCTTGACAACTGATATGCTTGTTTGAGTAAGTACTGGTATGAGAGGAAATTGATAGAGTTGTTGCGCGTATATGCGGTATAAATTAGCCGCTTGCTTTTAAAATGCTAATCATAAGGTACGCCTACGCAATAAATTGGAAAATAATATATATATTGTGAAATATTTTGTTTTCCGACCGTGTGGGTCGATGTATATATATTTATATCTATTGTGATATTGTAAAAGGCTCTCCGTACAAAGGAGACGCTGTCAAAAATTTTCAAAAATTTTGGGAGTTAGAATTTTTTTTGGGAATTTTGAAAGTTTGGGTTAACTAGAAAAGTTGCATTTTGAAATGATGTACTAAACAAAGCTTTTGAGTTAGTAATAAGTTAATGGTTTTGGATTAAACTAAAGGATTTTGAGAAGTGGACGTAAGTTTTAATTAAGTGGGTTTTGGGTAAGTAAATGAGTTTGGAAGCATTTTTCTACCTTAGCAAATTTCGGGGACGAAATTTTTATAAGGGGGGAGGAATGTAACGACCCGAAATTTTGGTCGTTAGATTTTGAACATTTAATTCAATTTAAATGTTGAATGTGAATTATAATTTTATTTTGAAGTAAGATGATTTTGGTTAAACCCATAAAATTAGTTAAAATTTCAAATATGACAATTCAATTGGATTTGAATAATAATAATTAAATATTTGAAATTGGGAAAATTTGTGAATCTGGATGTAAATGGGTATGAAAATGGTTTCTAAGATTTTTTTAAGTCTAGTTTGATTTGAATTTTAGTATTTGACTTTTGGATGGAATCAAAAGTTGATAAGTTGAATTTGAAACATTATATTAATTTAATAATGGAATTTAATATTATAATAATGTAAATAATCAGATTTTGATTCGAAATGAATCAAAATGATTTCTAATGTGATTATAAATTCTATATGATTTATAATTAGGTTAGTAAAGTTTTAAAAGTGAAATTTTAAATTTATTTCGACGATTTTGAAAATCGCTCGAATTAATCGACGAGTTAAAATAGCCTTCCGGGGCACAGTCTGGGAATTCGACGAAACCAGTTCCATTAGATCCGTAATAGTGTATTATTATCGGATTTAAATTTTCGTAGTGTTTGGAGTTGCCGTTTGCTCGTATGGGTGAGAAACGCATCGAAATTAAAATCGATAATTTAATATTTTAAATCGATTCAAAAAGCTATCTTCCACATATGATTAAATTAGCTTCCGAAACACGTTCCATTGTGTTCGGAAGGTGGGTAAAACCTTATAAACGCCTATCGGCATGCGTTGTTTGGAGATTGTTTGAAAAGGGTCGTTTAATTGGAGATAATATTAAAATAATATTAATTAACTTATATGTATAAACGTTCAGAAGCAAAACCCTAACTTTCATCCTCTCGGCCACCACTTTCGAGTTCAATGGCCAACATGTTTCCTCCTTCTTCTTCAAATTCCTCCTTATCCACCAATCTTTAAGGGAAACTCCCAACTGGAATATTGTAGAGGGCTATTGGATCTACCTATTCAACGGTTGAGATGGGAAATAACGTTGTGGATCGTCGCAATTTTGCTCGCGTTTGTTTTGGGTTAGTACTCGTCGTTCGAGAGTATGGATCGACCGAGTTGAGGCGGGCTTTTGCCGAAGGTAGAGCTTCCGATGGGCTACCCTGTGGCATTTTCTGATCGACGTTGAACTCGTCGATGGGGCGGCGGTGGTTGACGAGGGGACGGCGACTTTGGGTTTGGAGGCTCTGGAACGAATCGCGTGAGAAGAAGGAACTGATGACCCTGATTCTCAGAACGTGATGAACGGCCCAGATCTAGGGTTTGTAAAATAAATTAAAAAAAGATTTGTTTTATAAATTATACTAAATGTTTAAAATAACATATCTCATGCATATATTATCAGAATTCGACGATTTTGGTGGCGCCGGAATCGCAGCGACGCGATCTACGCGCTGCAGCAGATCCGGAGGCGTTCGGAGCTAGCGAGAATTTTAGATTAAATCGAATGGGCTCGATTTAATTTGAAATAGGAACGCTCGGCATTTTAAATTCAAGGTGAGTTAATCCCACTCACATCTGGATACTGGTTTAATTTAAATAGTTAATATTTAAATAATTGAGTGATTGGTTGAATATGAATATTAATATCAGTCTGGATTGATATTTGCTGTTGTGCTAACATCTGTGGATGCAGGGAAACAGGTTAGAGGGATCCAACTGGATTCCTCACAATATAGAAATTATTTTCATAATTGATGATGTATTTTATTTATATACCATGATAGATTAATTTGGAAATTAAATTGTGCTGTGTTATGATTGGATAAATAAAATCTGGAATTTTAAAATATAAAGGAAATAAATTGGGATTAAAGGGAAATGAAAAGGAATTTTTAAGGAATGGTTTTAAGGAAATTAAATTTCAGAAAATTGGATTGGAAATTGAAATGTTATTGGAAACTGTGATTAAAAAGGAAATGAGGAATGGAAATTTATCAACTGGGTTTATAAATTAAATGGAATATTTATCGGTGGATAAATTTTGAAAGATAGATTTCCGGTAGGAATTTCTATAAGAGGGGCAAATTGTTTTAAAAATAAAGATATTTTTTTTAAAGGATGGGAAGTGTATTTTTCCTGAGGAATGAAGTATGTTTCAAAAGAGAAATTCCAAAGTATAAACTGAAAGGTTTAAAAATGTGTTTACAATATTTTAGAAAAAATCATTATATTTAATTATTTATAAGTGAAAAAAAGTATTTATTAGGTAATTATGGTATTTAATTATTTTAAAGGTAAATTGGTGTTATGTTTTCTAAAGGAAATTTTATTATAAGTATTCGATATAATAACTTGATATTAAAAAGAATTTTTTGATTTAAGTTACCCAATATAAACTTTTAAAGTTTTTTCAAAAGTACGATTTGAATAAAGAATTTGGAAACTCATTTTAAAAAATTAAAGCATATATTTTGGAAGTGATTTCCAGGAAATGGGAAGTGGGCTTGAAAATAAAAGGGAGTTTTATTTTTAAAGTGTTGGAAGAAATTTACGGGATTCAAATGTAAATTTGAATTGAGGTAAATCCAGCGGGATTTATAAAAAGAATTCTTTGGTTTATTCTGAAATGAGAGTGTATTTCCCTGAAAAGCCAAGTACATTTTTAAAGCAAATTTTTGAGTAAAAGTTAGAAGTTTTGAAGTTGTTTAAAAGAATGGTTTCAAGAAATTATTATTTAAATTGTAAAAAATTTAAAAGTGAATATTTATCAAATTAGTTATAGTAGTAATTATTTTAGAGGGGTTAACTAGTATTAAGTTTTGAAAGAATATTTTCAATATTTATATTTTATAAAATGGATTTATTTTAAAGATGGTTTGATTAAAGTTAATTGAAACTAGTATAGAATTTTGTAATGCCTCTTTTAAAATTTAGTGTAACTTAACTTTTATTATAAAATTAGTTTATATTTTATAAAATAGTTTTGCTTTTTTATTTTTAAAATATATTTTTGGATAAAATGTTAAGTAATCTAATTTAAATATTTAAGGTAAATTTTAGAATAAAGTGATTTAATCGTTTTAAAATCTAAGGTATTTGTATTTGGTGTTTTTAGTGGAAATAAATATATGGAAATTTATTCCATGAGAAGAGTGTGCTTGTGAAAACAATTTTCATAAAGGGCTGAAAAGGAAAATATTTCTTGCGAAGATATTTTGAGATTAATAAATAATTTGGGTAATTATTTATTGTTTGATGGATGCTTGCGAATGTTAATTGATAGTTAAATAACTGAGTATCAATATTGGCCAATGCGCTGATCGTTTCGAAGAGACCGGGATCGGGATTTATTTCCCGAAAACCACTTCGATCCGGTTTGTACGTTTTCGTGGGAAAACGAGTTTGGAATCGAAGATGGAGCAGTGAAGTGCAAGGGCTAGTCGCTAATAATCCTGAGGGTGATTCCAAAATGGATGTAGTAGGGGTAGTGCCTTCGGTTCCGTTCGAACCCGGGACGGACTTGTATGGATGAATGCTTTCGGAACATCGTCAGGTGGACGGTGGGCATTCTAAGTGATATGTTCTATAAAGGTAACGCTTAGCCTCAAGCCTCATCAACCGGGAATGATTGAAAATCAGGGGTTATGCAGCAAGGCTATGTGGGTCGCACCCATTAGGGTGAGGTCATCCCCGTCTAGATGTCCCTTTTTATTCGGCTTAGTGGTGCGGTTGCTGATCCCAGCAGTGGGGTGATCTTACTCGGAATTATCCAGTAAGGGGTAGTTCCGGTCTTGTGTTGCAGGGGATCGAGCGTAGTCCTCGGTACACTGATCTAGACCAGGTACTGTGACAGGTGGTACCCCAGTGCCTAGTCATTAGTTGGAGATCCATTCTCCCTACGTGCCTTTTACGGTTTTTGTTTGTAGAACCCACTTTGTGGCTAGTATGTTAGAATTTAATCATGTAACAATTTCAGCTATTTGAATAAGTATTTGTATATAGACACTATTATAATATCAGAGGATTTTGATAAAAAGTGTTTTGGCTATCGTAAGGTAAAAACCCGACATGTTTATTTGTGGCGTGGTCTTACGAGATGCTTTTGATTTCAAAGGGTTTGGAAAACTTTAATAATCCAATTGAGTGTGTTTTCTCACGCTGGTTTTCCAGACTGACTCGGGTGTTATTTTATTATAATGCTCGGGTCAGACCGAGTATTACAGATACAGGATATGATGCTGTGGAGCTCAGGAGACGAGCTGGATGGCGAGATGTATCACTCGTACTTGATGTATATTCCGTTGTGTTGTATATACTGTGTATTCTATTGTGGGACAAGTTTATATAACTGTCCAGTATTTGATTCTGATGGTATTGTACTCTGATGATGTAATGTATAAACAGATAAAAATTCTTGTTTATAAAGATTAGTCATTTTTCTATTATATCTTATTCCGCTGCGATGTAAGATTCTGATGTTGTTTTTCTATTTTCTTCTTCTACCTCCTTCTTCTTTTACCCTAGTTATTCGCTCTTTCGTACACTTTGGGTTGAACGAGGAAGAATTATTATCAACTCAAGGGGTATGGAACAGCGGGTCGCTACACAATCAAGGAAAGGAATCCATATTTTCTTGCTAAATCTTCGATGCCAAAAGCAGCAAAATCTTCCATCTTGTAGAATGTCCTTTGGAAAATTTGTTTGTCATTCAATTCGTTGAAGACCCGTAGATTTTTGGCACTGCCATTAACCCACTCTAGGATTTGAGCATCGGAAGCAAATTTGGGATGAGCCGGAGTGGATGAAGAAGAAGCCGGAGCTTTGTCTTTGCTTGGTTTAGGATGAGTAGCATGGATTTTCTTTCTTGGAGCCATTAAAAAGAAGTTTGGAGTTAGGGATTTTGAAGAGACAAAGTGATTTGGTGAAAAGGCACGATGGAAAAAAAGTAGTTATGCTGTGAATTTAGTGAATTTCAGTCGACTGAGATAGTAATTCAGTCGACTAAAAACACGTATTTTAGAGGCAGAGAGTTAGGGGGCATTTTCGAACAGGTTTAGTCGGTTGAGACAGACCCCCGGTCGATTGAAACCATGCCTTTTTGAGGCTGAGAGTATCCATAAATTTGATACAGGTTCAGTCGACTGGTAATCTGGTTCAGTTGATTAAACCTGTGTAAAAAAATTTTCTGGTAACTTTTACAGATATTTGTTAGAAGTATTTTAAAAACAAACATAAATTAATATTACATATGATATAATTTATTGTTTACATCCAATTTTCGATATACATAGCTTGTTTTCATTTATTATATATGTATATATATATATATATATATTAAAAAATATTGTAACAACTTATTGATTATTTTTTGAATCATCAAACTTGTTATCTAGAAAATGATCCCAAGAATTTGGTTCCACCTTGGTATCTTCAATTAATGGTTGAAGTGGAGACATGTGTTACACTTAACTGGTGTTCTGTTCCAATTTGACGTGGATGGTCCAGCTTCCCAGGAATTTTTTAGTGGAGTGTTGTCGATAACAATCGTAGATTCGGTAATACATGGACTATGTTGATGCATGCTTTTTTTGGTTGGGGAATGACCACAGATAGCAAGAATGCATCTTTCCAAAAAATTCGGATGTGCACCTTGACGTCTTTGTCCGTAGTACATCTCCCTTTGGACATTCATTATCTATTGTTGATAGTGATGTGTTTCATCTATTTTAGTATGAGTGTCTAGTTCCAAAACTCTTCTTGTCTTCTTTCCCTTGGGCGAGAATCCAGTGTGGCTAGTCGGAGGAGTAATTTGTATAGACGATGATTTTGTAGAATGAGGAGTTGAAACCTTTGGGGACGGATATTCACTGTAAGAAGAAGGAGAGCTAAAATCGAGAGACGAATGAGTGGAATCATAATTGTCCGACATTATTCAATCGATAGTATAGTTTTTAACTTATGTTTCTTTTTTTTACAGAGATTCTTTATATATATAAGGCTTTTATTATTAATAAGAATTGTAATTTCTGGTTCAAGTTCTTCTTTCAGTTAAATTTAGTAAACAATTGTGTTCCAAAGTTTAGTTATTTTTAAAAATTAATTGATGTCCAATGGTTATCATTCTCTAATTTCTGATGTTGGTTCAAAGAGATGTTATGTATAAAATACTTTACATATCTAAATCTTTAAGTGAGCACATTTCGAGATTAGGGCGAAGGTTTAAAAATGCAGTTTCACAAAGAGGTTTAGTGATTATATCTGCTATTTGTTTGTTTGAAGTAACAAATTCTGATGATATTTTCTCTTTTTCAACATTATCACGCAAGAAATGATGTCTAATGCCAATGTGTTTAGTTCTTGAGTGATTAATGGGGTTTTTTGATAAATTAATTGCACTAGTGTTATCATAAAAGATATAAGATTTGTGTAGATGTATTCTAAAATCCTGTAATGTTTGTTGCATATATAAAACCTGAGTGCAAGCTAGTGCTGCAGATATATATTCTACTTCACATGTAGACAATGAAACGCAATTTTGTTTCTTACTAAACCATGATGCCAAAGATTGACCAATAAAGTGACAATTTCCACTTGTACATTTTCGACCCGATCTACAACCATCGAAATCGGCATCACTATACACTACATCAGAAAAGGCCTTTCGTAGCATTGAAAAAGCGCTGCCAAAACTTTTAGTAGTGTTTCAGTAAACGCTGCGATATGACATGCAACTAAAAGTCTGAAACTTTTGTGCATTATAGAAAACGCTACCAAAACTTGACTTATTGTAGGATTTTAGAAACACTACAAAAAGTTGCAGACTTTTAGTAGCATGTTGTATCGTAGTGTTTACCGAAATGCTACTAAAACTTTTGTTAGCGTTATTTCAACACTACGAAAGTCGTATCTTAGCTATTTACATTTATTTCCGTAGAGTTTTTAAAACGCTACTAAAAGTTATTAACTATTTGGTAGCATACTGTACACGCTCACATTACCTATTATTGGCTTGTACTATTTCCAGCCATCGCTCACATAATAGTCTTATTACAACTAGCAACCAATCACATAATCGTCGTATTCAAACCAACAATCAATCATTCAATCACATAATCATCATATTCAAACAATTAAAAAAACACGTTAATCACATAATCAAATATAATATTCATAACCATTTCGATAATCGTTTTTCGACAAACTGAGCAAATTCACATAAAATCCATAAACATTCCTAAAAAAGTTTACACAACAAGTACTAACAAAATTTTATAGTATAGATAACAATTAAAGTCATGTTCATTACTTGATTACCCACAATTCTTCACTACAGCTGATCTTTACTCCTAAAAAGCCAATTACTTGTAGATAAGTTTAACAATCACCAGATGTTTATGAAACTGTTTTGCATATTTAAAGTATATCAAACATCCTTAGTTAAATTTTTATTAAATTTGAATAATTTTTATACACCTTAGTTAACTTAGTTAAATTTTTATAAAACTTGGTTAATTTTTATAATAAACTTATCTAATTTTTAAAAACTTATTACCTTAGTTAAATTCTAGTAAAACATAATTAATTTATATAAAATTATTTAATTTTTATAAAACGTAGTTAAATTTTATAAAAATTAGTTAATTTTTAAAATTTTGGTTAATTTTTATAAAGCTCGGTTAACTTATTTATAACTTTATTTATATTAACTCAAACTTATAAATCATCTCAATTGCTAAAACTTAAATGTCATGACTTATAAATTAATTAACTTAAAATTATAAATTATCCCAAACTTAAACTTTATTAACTTGGTTAATTTTTATTATTTATCACAAACTTATAAATTTTTCATAAACTTAGCTAATTTATTATTGTTAGGGTAAACTTAGTTAATTTATTATTATTATTATAAACTTAATTAATTTTTATAGACATATTTTTTTTTTATAAAACTTAGTTAACTTAGTTAATTTTTATAAACTTAGTTTTAGTTATTATTGTTGTTCTTGTTGTTGTTGTTAATTAATTATAAAACTTAGTTGACTTTATTAGTTTATTATTATTATAAACTTAGTTAATTTTTATCAAACTATAGTTTATTATTATTATAAAGAGGGAATTAGGGAAAAGGACAAACTTTGAAAAAAAATTAGGCTGAAGGACATGAAGTTTTATTTTTAGGCTGAAGGACAAATGCTAGTTCTAATTAGCATTATATTCAACTTTTACACTATACAAAATACTAGTTATATATAGCATTATATTCAGTTTTACACTATACAAAATGCTAGTTACAACTAGCATTGTCCTTCAGTTTAAAAAACAAACTTGATGTCCTTCAGCATAAAAAATTTTCTAAGTTTGTCCTTGTGCCTATTTTCCTGTATTATAAACTTAGTTAATTTTTTATCAAACTTAGTTTATTCTTATTAATAATATAAACTTATTAATTTTTATAATACTTGGTTAATTTTTATAAATATATTTAATTTTTATATACTTAGTTAATTTATTCAAACTATTGTTTATTATTATTATTATTAAACTTATAAATTATCTCAATTCCTAAAACTTAAAAATGTCATAACTTATATTTTAATTAACTTAAGCTTATAAATTATATCAAACTTAAAATCTATTATCTTAGTTAATTTTTATAAATTATCTCAAACATATAAATTTTTCATAAACTTAGCTAATTTATTATTATTATTATTATTATTATTATTATTATTATTATAAACTTAGTTAATTTTATAAACTTATTTAATCTTTATAAAACTTAGTTAACTTAGTTAATTTTTATAAACTTATTTTTTGTTATTATTGCTATTATTGTTATTAATTATAAAACTTAGTTTACTTAGTTAATTTTTTATTATTATTATAAACTTAGTTAATTTTTATCAGTACATTACAAAGCTTCATAAGTTGAGCAGAAACAATAAATTAAAACTAAAATTACATACACCTGTCGAAGATATTTAAGCTTAGCAATCTCTGGTGGCAAAGTTACAGAATGGTTTTCTCCTTTTATAGACCTACAACAAATAAAATGTTGTAGATTCATAAATAAAAAATAAGTAAAAAACCATAAACATATAATGGTTCAACATTACAAGCTAGTAATATGGCATTGAGTGTTGTTAACAGCTAGAGAATGTAAAATAGACTTGCATAAGAATTTTTCAACGATTACTGTTGCTGACAATGTAAAATAGATAAGGTTTTTGACTTTTTACTACTACTATTACTGATAAATCCTCTACATGAACTGTAGTTCTATTAAATTTTCTATGGCACCTAATGTTCAACTCGATTACGATTGATGACTATATGCAATTGGTAAGTAGAAATTGCAGTGGTGGATGAATATTACAACTTGTTCAGAGCTGTAACAAGCCCATAAACTATGTTTTATAAGAGTTCGAAAAATAAATCACATTGAGAATAGGAATGCTTATAGGAAAAGGATAATGCTTACGAGAAAATGGAAGGAAGATATTGAAGAATGTTACAAATACAAGATCCACATCATAGAAATCATTTAAGAATGCAAGATTAAAACAAGATAATTACCCAACCGACCTAAGTTATGTGTGAATGTGCTTAAATCAGAGTCATAAATTCATTCCTTACGCATATGATTAGATATTGCAACAATAAATAAAATAGCAGATGAATGTCACAAACCAAGATGTTTGCAGAACAAAATTGCAGGATCGAGTTTAGTAATAGTACAGAACATAAGGTCAAATAATCTGGCGGTAAAATACAAAATAACTAGATAAACATTGGAAGATCACATTACCTAAATTAAGAACTCTTAGCCATCACCATTAGCCCGTCACTTCCAACGCCATGTTGAACATGGTTGATGTCCACCATATCCGGATCTCATCCCTTCAGCTATAACAACTCAGTTTAATTACTTCTCCGGCCGCATCTATGGATGTAAAGCAAAATATACTCATAGTGAATATATTTCAACATCTCAGTTTTGAAGAAGGTTATTTCAATTCTAAATAGTAACAATTTACAAACAAAATATCCCTTTATAGAGGTGAACGCTCAAATACCTATAAGCTATAACGCTATACCCATATATTGCCTGTTCTCCCATGTACAAGCCAGAAATTCAAGCATATAAATAAAATCAAATTTGTAATTAAGTGCAGCAACACAAGGAAAAACATACGAAATAAGTCACAGTAAAAATTAACTACAATGTTGATATTACAATAACCAAATAATCCAACTGACAAGACCAAACAAAGAATAAGCTCTCGATCTACTATAGAATTTGGTTACGCACTCAACCTCATCTTCGCAAGCTCCTGTACTCAGACTCCCATTAGTTATTTACCGAGTTGATTAAAATTTTAATATATATAAGTATAAATTTCAGTTCTAAATATATGTATATGGTTACTGAATACATTCTCTCACATAATTGTTCACTTTGACCTACCAGCTCTGTTAAACTCACATGCACCTAATTTAAAATAAAACATATTAATTACTTTATATATATGCATTTGTTCCTTTTTATTGTTCTTTAATATAAAAATGTAAAAGAAGATTTTTTTTTTGGGTATATACACATATAGCAACAGATTTGTTCACTCAAAACTTTGTTTCACTAAACCGTTACTATTTCATTAAACTTCTATAAAAAGATTAGTAATGAGCAATATAATTTGATTGAAAAAATGAATACCTATAATAGAGCCAACAGTGATGAGGCACTTGGAAGGACAATCAGACTCGTTCATGCTATAAAGAAGCAAGCAAGCGCGCAAAAAGTGACAACAAGGTTAACCCCAACGCTCATCTCAAACCCATCTGCAATTCAAATAAAAGGCATCTCAGTCAAATGCTTCTTGGGAGGTAACCAATACTTATACATTTTTTTGGAAGAGGATTCAAATTTCCTTTTTAAAACCAATAGTATGTACAAATATTTACAGAAAGAAGCCCATAAGTGCAAAACGCAAAATTATGGCTAACATGAATTTGGTTGGAATACCAAAAAAATGAAAGAAGTAATCATTTATGTGCAAAAATTATATAATTGGGTTACATCTCAGAAACGAATTGCACATGCTGATAATAGTCATATATCCCAACCAACTCTTCATTGAAAATATCATTTTTCTTTGTAAAGCGAATAGTTCAAAAGGGATTATTTAAGAATTTATCTGAAGTTGGAGTACATATGCACATCGCATATGTTCATTTTATTCACTTTCGAATTAAATTTCTAAAGGAGCAAAGTTAAATACATCATGCATTCACATAACATATGCATAAAACCTAAATATCTATGACCAAAAATCCAAACGCAACTACACTATCGTCTTTAGCTACAATGAACCCAAACATCTCAGTAAAGCCATAGTCAACTTAAGGAAGTGATTATCTTCATGGAAACTAGAAAGTCTTCTAATATTCTCCATGGAATTCATATATTAACAAAATTTATCACAAAGACAATTAAAATATAATAAACAAATAAGTGCACATGTTGTGGTTTGATCTTTCATATTCACGGATTCAATAACTTTTCTACATCCTTCAAAATTTCCATAGAGAGAGTCAATATCAATATCAGATGAAATGCTGCTAAATATTTTCCATGTTTCAAATTCATTATTGATACTGAAATATCTTGAACGGATACAGAACTATAAATGCTCAAAAGTAAAAAGCAGTGAAATAGTTTGTAAATAAAATTTACTACTTAATTATACCATCCCTACCGACTTCAAGTCTTAATATAATACTTAGTAACACAAAATAATATACAGCTTAACGTTTCAATTAACAAACGATAAAATCTCAAGAGCAAACAGTTATGTAGAAGTCAGTTGGTGAGTGGTCACCAATATGAGCCTAATAAGAATATAAGAGCTTGTGATGCTTCCATTTAATTTTTCACCATTTTAGTGAACTAGAACAAAAAGTTTAGGAATTACACATACCTACGATGCTTGGAGAATCGAAGAACCTTTTGCTATTTTTGCAGCTACATTTCTGCTGCGCCCATTAATGTAACATCTTGTCAGGAGGTTGTTCGTGTAGCTCCCCATGCTTGAAACTCAAGAGAAGTTTCAATATGCCACTGCCCCCTATCAAAAATCTACACTTGCCTATCATTATACAACTACTACACATGACTATGTTTCAGTTATAATGTGTGCATCCAATGCACATCAACCTGGTCGAGTCTCTCAAACTACTACTGCTTTAGTATCAGGAAATGTATGTCCATCAACCCATGCATCTTCTAATAACCATCAGATTGCTGCTGCTGAGTCCTAACATGTGTGCAACTACAACTGAAAATAATATAGATGCTACTGTTAGTGCGCACAAGCCTGCACAACCTTCAATTGCCCAACTTCTGATCATCAAGTAGTAAAGTCTCAATTTTGAGGAAGCATTGCCTAATGCATAACATGTGCAAGGTACTCACGGCTCTTACTCAAAGGAGTCTCATTATGCAGCAGCACTTGCTTTGGCAGATGTTCATGTACAAAACATTTCTCAAGCTCACACTATGCTTTTGAGGACTTGCCTTCACATGCTTTTAAAGTTGCTTTTAAATACTACTGAAAATTTCTAATTTTACCCATTAAGGTGATGCGAGCTTCTCACTTTCCTGCTACGAACATTCTCCTTAATAAGTCTAAGCATCCGATCCTTATCCTGCTTAGCCATGATACGATCCAAAAGAGGAGAAGAAACAACAAGCTGACACAACATTGCCTTCTTCCGACTCAAAGCATCTACCACAACATTAGCTTTCCCAGGGGTATAGTTGATGTCGAGGTCATAAGAAGCAAGGAACTCTAACCACCTAACTTGTCTCTGATTCAAATCCTTCTGGGTGAAAATATACCTCAAAGACTGATGATCCGTAAAAAGCTTAAATTTAGTCCCCAAAAGATGATGCCTCCAAAGCTTCAAAGCAAAAACCACATCAAGCAATTCCAAATCATGAGCAGCATAATTGGCTTCATGGGTCTTCAACTGACGACTGGCATAAGCAATGACCTTCCAATCTTGCATCAGAGCAGCTCCCAAACCTTCACGACTAGCATCAGTATATACCGTTAATCCCTCATTTCCATTTGGAAAGGTAAGAACTGGTGCGGAAGTAAGCTTGCGCTTTAACTCGCTGAATGCAGCTTCACACTTATCATTCCATATAAACTTAGCATTCTTACAAGTCAAAGCAGTGAGAGGTGCAGCAATCCGAGCAAAATTCTCAATGAATCTCCGATAATAACCAACAAGGCCTAGAAAACTACGAATATTAGAAGGAGTCCTAGGAGTTTCCCAATCCTGAAATAGAATAGGGAAAATAAGAACCACAAAGAAGATAGAATAATTAGATTACAAAAGAAAGATGAAAAGGTAGACTTACATTGATCGCAACGATCTTGACTGGATCAACAGAAACTCCATTACTAGAAACAATATATCCAAGGAATCGGACTTCATCCTTCCAGAAATGGCATTTAGAGAATTTAGCATTCAACTGATGACTCCTAAGAGTCCCCAGAACAAAGTTGAAATGAGATTCATGCTCTTCCTCGGTCTTAGAAAAAGACCGGAATTTCATCAACAAAGACAAAAACAAACTAATTAAGAACATCATGAAAAACACGATTCATCAAATCAACAAAGAAAGCAAGGGCATTAGTCAAACCAAAAGGCATAAATAACCATTCGTAGAAACCATTCTCAGTATGGAAAGCGGTCTTGGAATACTTTCCTCAGCAACTCTGAGCTGGTGGAAACCTATGGCAAGATCAAGCTAAGAGAAAACAGTAGCACCATAAAGCTGATCGAACATATCATTGATACGAGGCATTGTATATCTGTTCCTCATAGTGAGCTTGTTCAGCTCCCTATAATCAACACACATCCTCAAAGAACCATCGGACTTAGTGATGAAAACCACTGCTGCTCCCCATTCAGAATGACTAGGTCTGATCAGACTCTTGGAGAACAAGTCCTCAATTTGCTTCCTTAACTCAACCTTCTCACGAGGTGCCATTCTTCTGGGAAGAAGAACTATAGGTCGATCTCCAGGAATAAGATCAACACGGAAATCAATTTCCCGCTTATGAGGTAAAGTAGAAACTTCACCAAATACATCGGGATAGAGCTTAACCACAGGGGTGGAATCAAGAACCCAGAAGAAGAATCCAAAGAGAAAATAAAACTACCAGCAAAATCCTGAGGCATACTGCACTGAATCACCAAAGAATTACCCCGATCATCAACAAGAGAAACAGTTCGGGTTTTACAAGAGATAACGACTTCATGCCTCTTAAGCCAATCACCTCTAAGCAACAAATCAAAAGCATCGAAACCAAGAACATAGAAATCACCAGAAAATCTTTTGCCAGAATAGAGAAGTTTCACTTGATTACAAATCCTACTAAGGTTTGCGGGACCCCCGATAGGATTAGTAACACATAAAGGTACAACTTCAAACCTGGGTGAAAGGAGATGCTCAAACTTATCACAAAGATCCAAAGAAATAAAACTATGCGAAGCTCCAGTATCAAATAAAAATGAATAGGAAAATCAAACAAAGTAAAGGTGACCTGAAGAGTACCTTGGGAATCACTAGGAGCAGATGGAGTAGACGGAGCAGGAGTGGAAGAAGTCATGGCAATGACTCCAGATGTCTTGCCTTTCTGATACAAAGGATAATTATTCTTGAAATGACCAGGCTGCAAACAGACATGACAGAGATTGTTCCTGGTATCCTGAGATGGAGGAACAGCAGCACCAACTGAAGTAGGGTAGCTATTGGCATAGTGTCCCCTCTGATCACACTTGAAGCAAGTGATGGAAGATAGGTCGATAGGATGCTTCCGAGGAGTAGATCCTAAACCAGGATTCTTGAGCCAATTCTGCTTCTACTGATGGAAATTAGGCTTCCTTTTCTTAGAGTTGCCAGAACCAAGCTGAGATGGAGAAGCACGAGGAACAGAAGCTTCCTTAGAAGTGGGATTCTCATATCTAATGGCCATGTCCATCAACTCCGTGAATGTACCATGAACATGAGAAATGAGACGATCATAAAACTCTGGGCGTGCTCCAGCTATAAATTTCTCATTCTTCTTAAGAGAGGTGTCAATCAGGCCAGGACCAAACTTGGAAAGTTAATTGAACTTCCGCTCATACTCATAAAATGACATGCTCCCTTGCTTAAGATCCATAAACTCCCTGTATAACTGGGACTTCCCGGCTTCGAGCATCCACTTTGCCACAAAAGCCTCCCTGGAAAAGATAGATAAGCTTAAGATAGATTTCAAAGAGAGAAAGCTGAATAGAACACAAGACAACACAAGAAGAAGATACCTAAACTGCTCTTAAGAAATATCTCCCTCCACGATATGAGCTGTGATAGATTCCCACCAATCTTGAGCTGCCTCCTGAAGCTGCCAAACTGCCAACTGATGCTTCTGAGCATCAGTAATCTCCAAACAAGTAAAGATCCTCTCTAGACTCCTCAACCACTACTGAGCCTCTACGATGCTCTCAGATCCAGTAAACTTGGTACCACCAAGTTGGGTGAATTCCTTGCAAAGAGTGGTGAACCTGATGGGTGCAACAGGCTCAGGAACTGGGGCAATACCATGACCCCTACTTCTGCCATTCCTACGATTCATCTTGGAAAATCAAGAATCAATTTTAGGACAAAGGTAAAACAGAAAGACAAAGATAAGATTCAACTAGAATGGAAATCCTAATCAAAGAATTCAAATAAATAAGGTGGATTCGAAAGGAATGAAGTTAAGAACTGAGATTTTTAAAACAAGAAAAATTTTATATCCAAAATAATCTTTTAAAATCCTTTAAAAATCATTTGAAAATCATTTTATACTTAAAAATACGTTCTCTCACAAAGAAATGATTCTGAGCTTGATTTCACTCATTCTACGTTATTTCTACCCTATCTCTAATGAGTTTTTGCTCCATAGGCTAAGGTTTGCCTAAAACCTGGCTCTGATACCAAATGTAACGACCCACTATTTTGGACCATTCAAATCGACAATAAATCCACACATGTCGGACTTGAATAATTCAAAACAATAGATTGTAAATAAATTTGGAGCAAATAAAACCAATCACAGAATCACAGACACAGAATATCAGAATAACTCGCAGCGGAAATAAAATATATAGTGGTTCATGAAGCTACTACAATACATAGTCTCAAAACAGATACAAAATACCATAGTCTAAAAAACAGATACAACAGATGTCTGAATACATAAGTTCATAAATACATAAGCAAAGCTGAATAGGAAATAGATAACTAGATAGACAGATAACTCCAGCAATCTCTAGCTCCAGAAGGTGAATCCAAAGCTATGATACTTAGGCTGACCCGAGCGTAAAGCAAAACACAAAACACTCGAGTCAGGACATACATACTTATAAAATGTAAATCAACTCAAGTGAACTGTAATAGAAATGCATCAATAACTTAAAGATTGCTTGGGATCGCCCATCCTTTAAGGATCCGTTAAACTATCTACTATGTAGTAAGATACGCTATTATAATATTGTCTAAAGTAAAGTAAACTATCAAAATAGCGTTAAGGCTTTACATTTTCCACCTTAACACATTTTTATATTCCCATAGTCTATACAGTACCGTAATCTCCCCCGTAATCGGCGTCGTCAGAGGGCACTCCATAGGTATGGTATAAAAAAAACTCGTAGTAAAGCACGCTATGGTAGGTGACATGGCACAATCAGGCAATGCTAGGGTAGATATACCAATTACGCATCCGTACTGTTGGTAACGCAAAGCCACAGCAATCGCCCAACTCGAGCCACACTCTTGAATCAAGGAGTGCACCCAATCAATCACAAAGTAATAGAATGGTATACGATGGAATGTGTCTGATAAGAGAAGTCACCTCATTAACCCATAACCGCTCCTGTTTTAGCCACCATATGCTAACTCACGGGAGTTAGGCCTATGTAAATATACTTTTGGATCGTCGCCACCATCCTACTTCATTCTGGAATCTCCACCGCGTACACAGTTGTTAAAGTGGTTTTCAGTATCGACGGAGAGTATGTCCATATCCGATCCCGGTCTATTTAGCAACCAATCGTTATTATAACCCGTGGTTATAAATTTAAAAATGGTTTATATTTCAAATCAAAACATATTCATTTTAAACCATTTAAATTCGATGTCAATATCCTTCAAAATAATATTCATGTCCAAAGTTGTAGCATTTCTAAGTTCATTCATTTAATTATAACAATTTCAAAACATTATAATTTTAGTATTCGTAACACTTTGAAAATGTAATAATACATATATTAGCATTCGAAATCATCATTTTTCAGAAACATCAGCACTTAGAAACTGTTACTGTAGATAGTAGTATTTCAAAAAACAGTAAATTTACAGAAACAGCAGCACTTATAAACTGCTACAGTCGATAGTAGTATTATTTTAGAAAACAGTACATTTACAGAAACAGCAGCACTTATAAACTACTACCTTAAAACCACAACATTTTAGAAATGCTGCCAATACAAATCTGAGATTTTCTATAACATTTCAGAAACATTATAATTTCAGTTTTCACCATTTTAACTTATAAAACATATCTCACTTCTCAAAATTATTTATTTGGATATCATTTCACTTATGATTTAAATAAAATAACATTTTATAAATAAAATATCCAAATTAAACATAATTCATTTATTAAGTCAAAAATACATTTAAATTGCTTAACTTTTAATTTAACAAACAACTAGCTATTTTATTTACTTTTAAAATATCCATTTCATAAATAAAATATTTTATTAAGCCAAAATTCCATTTTAAATCAAATTTTCAATTATTAGTTAATTCAAAATTTTATTTACATTCCAATCATTTATTAACTCATACAATTTCAACTTACAGAAAATCACTATAAAATTCATTTAAATCATTTAAATCTAGTTTTAAGTTAAAAATCTCATATATTTTAAATTCCAAATACTTAGAATTTTTAGAAAATATTTATATTTAAAATTAACCACGGGTCTGTATAATATTTCCTAACCTAGGTCAAGTGATACGGATAATATATCATTTCAATCCGTAATGAATTAAAATCCCGGGTTTTATCATTTCAAACCCGCAATCCCAAGTCAAATAAAAATCGCTCGAGCCTATCATTTCAGCTCATAACGACTTTTCCCTATTCTAAAGTCCATTCGGGTATGTATCATTTCAACCCATAGTGAAAGGGAACTTGCAGTGTGAGAAACAGAAATATAAATAAACAGTAAAGCATAGCATGTCATATCAGGTGATTAAACAGGTATATAATCAGTTTATAACATCATATAATATCACATCACAGGCATATATGAAATTACTATCAGCATGGCATATCACTACTACAATTCACATGACTTTGTTTAACAGTTTTATAAGTACGAAGTCGAGAGTGATAACTCACCTTTTTAAAGCTAGATATGACAATTCAAAACAAAAGAACAACTCCGAAAAAGCACGAATCAGATTAGAGGAGAAGTAGCACCCAAATCCAAATCTTGTAACAAATAAAAAAAATAGAATATATATAAGAAAAAGATTCAACACAAAAGAATATAAATTAAACAATGTAAAATATGAACAAAATGAAATCAAATGGCTTAACCAATGCAAGTGGGCTCGGCCATCTTGCAAGTAGGGTTGACCACATGATGACATGGCTCGGCCATGATTGGTTTTGAAGCATATGTGTTCGGCCAAGGCAAGCAAATAGGCACGGCATAGGGTAGGTGAAAGGATGGCAAGCCAAAAGTCATTTTGGAAGGCTAAAGGTCAAGGCAAGTGAAGAGTCATGTGGTTCAATGGTTCGGCCCTAGGCTAACATGGCTCGGCCATGATGGTTTATGTGCAAAAAAGGCACGGCTATGGTGGATTGAAGAGATAGTGGTTACATGAAGGCAAAAGGTCATGGAAGGTAAAGAGGCAAGGCAAGTGTGGGTTCGGCCTAGCAATATGGTTTGGCCCTATGGAGTTTGGGTTCGGTCAAGTGGTCACTTCGGGTCAAGGCACGCGAAATGGCATGACTTTGGGATAGGTTTGGTCACGGCCAAAGTTAAGGGAAAGTGGTGAACAAGGGAATGGCCGAGGCAAACAAGGAAGGGGATGTTCTATAGGGTTCGGCTATGGTTTCAAGTGTGGTATGGTGATGGATTGGATCTATGGGTCACGGCAACAACATGGAGTGATAGTGGGATGGTGGAGGCCGGTCATAGGTGGTGGTGAAGAGGTGGAGATGGTCGGCTAAAGGGGAATGGTTGATGGTGGCCGAACATGCTTGCAACAAAAAGAAAAAGAAAAGAGAAGAGAAAGCCATGGAAAACTTACTGTAAATTTTTTTGTTAGGAATGAAAATGAAAAGGAAATGAGAAACAAATGTGAGATGTACGGCTACGAGGAAGGAATGAACGGCTATGGGAATGGAAAAGGCAAAAATTCACATTAAAGAAAAAGAAACATAAGCCTCTTGGAATTTCCAAGCCCATTTGTCAAGCCCAAAACAATACAAGTTCAAGACAACAAATAAAATTCAAAGCCCAAAAAAAAATCAAAGTCCAAACCAAAATAAAAATAGAAATAAACATAGAAAATATAGACAATAAAATACTGAAAATAATTTCTTGTAAAATGCTGAATTTATCAGATTTCAAAAAGAGTATAAAACAAAATTTAACGAAACGAAAAGCAGAACGAATATCAGAATCAAATACTGTTTCAAGGAAAAAGATTAGAATAAAAATTTAAATTTACAAATTTCAACTGAAAATCAAAGTTTGACAAAAATTGAACAAAATATAAATTTTTTAGAAAATCGTTATTTTATTATATTTGGAAAATAAATTACAAATAAAATCCAAAATACATTGGAAAATTCCAAAATTCCAATTTAAAATGATTTAAAAATCAAAGTTTTCAAATAGATTAATTTAAAAATATTTGTTAAAATATGGGTTGTTACAATTTGGGTTTATGGCAGGGAAGTTGTTTGTTGAAATAAAAAAATAGAAACTTGTAACTCAGTTTACGGCCATCATTGATCGGGAATTTACATGAAAATGCATTTATATTTGAAAAATAAATGTGATTAACTAGACTTAGGCTCTTTTACTCTGAACATGAATTACTGAAAATGCAACTTAAAAAAATAAATTTAAAACATAGGTACATAAACTAGCTAATAATTTAACAAACAAGTTCAGCTCGTAGCATTCAGCCATAAAAGTTCATCTGAGAAACAAAAACATAGAAAACAGTCAAATATTACTCTATGGCCTTATCTAACACGTAGTAAATAAAGAGTACTTTGTCCAAATTAAACTTGAAAATTTGAAAGCTTTGCTTTTGCCTTTTTGAATACTCTTCTCAGTGTCTTCCTTATATATCTCTTTATGTGTTAAATTTTCTACAGGAGGCCTGATAATTTTGTGTTGCACAGTTAACATTCCAGTTGCCTATTTTTAGAGCCAGATCTAAAGTAACATTCCAATAGGTTTTGCAACTGATTCTCCATGTTATTATCTGTTGTAGTTTGAATTTTGTGCCTAAAATTTGATTCTTTGACTTATGATTTGTTAGTTTTGTTGAAGTTCTATCTCATTTGTACCTATTTTCTACTTGCACTTTCGAATATTATTAGTCTGCAATTTAAACAGTTTCATTGTTATATTTCTACACTTTGAGCTCTATGTATGGTATTTCATGATATATTTGTGCAATCACTATTATAATGCAGTTATTTAATTCAGTTTTTTCTATGTATTCCGCACAGTTGTATGTACAACTATATTTTTGATAGAAATTATATGTTTTCTTAAGTGGGTTAAACGTGTCGACCCTGATATGCAGTGGGTTGGGTCATATTTCATTTTTAACAAATATATTAAATGGGTTGGGTCGCAAAATGGGTTGGGTCAATTTTGACCGAACCCATTATGACCCGACCCGACCCATTTGACGGTTCTAATATATATGTATGTATGTATATGTACCATGGTTCAAAATTCTGGCGGAATTTCGGTGATTCCGTTCCGATTTCTCTCATAACCGGAACGGAATCCGGTCAAAATTCTGTTCTGGTCAAAATTCAGGATTTACTTTTCCAACATTGAAAAAAGAACTTATAAAAAATTAAAAAAATACAACAAACATATAATAATTATAAAAAGAAAACATATTAATCGGGACAATAAATAAATGGAGAAGAAATCATGTAGTTTCATAAACAAATTTGTTATACTTTTTTAATTTACATTGAATCATAATAAAAAATTCAAAATTTTCAGAATTGATCAAAGTTTTAAAATCTCAAATGAACAATACATAATCTTACACAATGGATTGTTAATTAAAGTGTGTATTTTATACGTAACGTAAAAAATTTACTGTAAATTAATGACACTATTGGATATTTATTAGCATATATAGCAAATTAAAACAAAAAAGTATAAGAATTAGAAAACCGGAATTAAAGCGAAACTTCTGGAATTTTAAAAACGAAACCGGAAATTTTAAAATTACCAATGACCGAAACGGAAACGGAAAACGGATTTTTGAACCTTGATATATATATATATATATATATATATATATATATATATATATATGCATATGTGTATATATATGCATATGTGTATATATATATATATATATATATGCATATGTATATGCATATGTATATGCATATGTATATGCATATATATATGTATATATGTATATGTATATGTATATTGTATATGTATATTGTATTTGGTGTTTCTTTTATATTGATTTTAGTTAAATGTGTGTGTAAGCTATGTCATAGCTTGTGGTTTTTGTGCCTAAATTTTGTTAACGCATTTGTTGTATAAGGAATTATTTGTGGTTTTTGTGCCTAACCAACTCAGAGGTAGCAAACACATAGTGATTCTGCATGCATGTTGCTTAATGCTTGATCGTAGAGCATAGGTGTTTGGAGCCAACATAAGAAGTTCACATTCTGACGAATCAAAAGCTGAAGAGAAAATTACCAAACCAAAAGAAGTAGAAGCAAAGAACAAAGAATAATTTGCCGTCCCAGAAGCTAAAGCTGATGTAGACGAAGTCAAGGCCGAGTAGATTTATTAAGTCTATGGAATGTTTGTCAAGAATATGATATCTTTTCCAGGTTGTAAGCTAGAATTATTGACTAGTATATTTGTTGATGTTTGTATGTTTCTTCGATTTTCTTGATACGATATGTTATATAGTTTATATTAATATGGGTCATTATGATTGTACTGGAGTTTTATAACACCACATTACGCCTATGCCTATGAATTTACATATACAGTGTTCCATTCTCATAGAAATAAATAGTCCCATATTTTTCCTAGATAAGAATAAAAATAGTAGGACTGATATATAGCTCTCCATTCTCAAACCAAACCACCACCAAAATATTCTGAAAACAAACATCCATGTCTATATTAATTGTATATAAGTAACCACAACGGCATTAATTTTATAGTTGGTGGTGCAAGCTGTATTTTATTACACAGATGATATTAATAACAAAAGAATTTTTTCTCAATCCTCAAGTGGGCAAATATAATAATGAACATATCTCATACAAATACCAACCAATTACAATGTAGAAACAAATGACACAAATATGAAGTCACGTTTTGTATGGTTTACAATTTCTTTATAAAACATTTCACAAAAAAATGTAAATAAAAGGAGCAATATACTAACAAACTGAAAAACTCATGAAACAAATATAGTACCTAAAAGCATTTTTTGGATGTCAACAGCAGCACATTGGAAAATTCATCAAATAAATAAATGCAATATCTATATAAGAGGATGCAATTTCCATGTAGCAAACACATGAAACTTGTTAAGACATCATATTTTAAAAGACAAAATTTTGATATTTGGTATAAAAAGAAGATTACTAATCAGGCCTAGCTAACCAATCATTTCTATTGTTAAATACATAACTCACAAATCAAAAAATTCAACAATCATATCTCATGTAGCAATATATGTTAATATCCAAAGAGTAGGGTAAGGTGGAACATGATAAATATGCCATCAGAGAGGAAAAGATCCTAAGGAGCATTGGTTAAGCTAAGGCTAAGGAGAGTAGGCATACATTAATCATTGTAATAGATCGATATAGACTAAAAGACTGCTTAACGACACACTTTTATCTCAAATATTGCAAGTTACAATGGTGCTCATTGAAGACGAGAAAGTTCCAACCAAACAGTTAAATGGACAAAAATGGTGCAAAGATAAATATTATGATTATTAAACCTAATCAAGTTACCGAGGAAAATAAGAACAATGGATATGCTAACTACAGATCTGATGGCAAAGTTAACTGGATAATCATTCTCAGACAAATAATTCTAGCCAATCTTTATGTTTTCACATCATTGACCATCTCTGTCACCTCTTATTTGCAAGCATTGAACTACAAATAATTCTAGCCAAACCAATAAACAAAAACACGAATTATAGCCTACCCGATCCATAAGCATTTTCTTAAATAAATTAAACAAAAAACCCAACTACAAATAATCCGCACGAGTATTTTCTAAAATAAACAAAACAATAAACAAAAACACTGGATCGCAACCCGTGTAAAACGTACTATCTATTTCAGAACGAAAATATTGAAATCGATACTAAATCGCATTTTCAATTCAAACATCAAAGTGAAACAAAATCAAAAAAATTTAGTAATTGAGCATCGGGATTACATAGATCTGGCGATTCGGAGGGAATCAAAAGCAAGGCTGCAGGTACGAGCAAAATAAAGAAGAATCAACCGGGCCATGAACAAAGAAGAAGCTGCGTAGAGTAGAAACGTAACAGTATGGAGTAGAAGATGGAAAAAAACACATAGGGTATATTTTAGTGTTGGGCGGGATGCATAAAATTTTGGCGGTGTTAAAAAACTATAGCAAAAAACCAAAACAAAAAATGGTATTAGTTGCATTCTTACTATAAACGCTGCTAATAAGTGCAACTAAATGTAGGTTTTTTGTAGTGATATGATATGAGTTCGAATGGACAGTCTTCTGGATAAAAAAGTCCGTAATCTTTGGAATTTCAAAAATATCGTAAAATTCTTTTAACTGCACGTAAGTGCGTTTCTTTGGGATTAGCTTGAAAATGGGCACACAAGCAAACACTCATTAAAATGTTGGGTCTACTGGCAGTTAAATATAATAATGATCCTATCATACTTCTATATAATTTTTGTTCGACGTCTTTACCATTTTCTTCTTTGCCTAAGTTAGTACTAGTACTCATAGGAGTAACTTTATTACTTGCATTATCCATTCCAAAACGTTGAATTAAATCTTTACAATATTTTTCTTGATAGATAAAATTTCTGTTTTTTAATTGTTGAATTTGTAATCCTAAAAAGTAATTTAATTCTCCCATATGTGACATTTCAAATTCATTTTCATAATTTTAGAAAATTCATCACATAAGTTTTTATTAGTTGGACCAAAGATAATATCATCTACATATATTTTTACTACTAAAATATTGTTTTCATTTGTTTTTATAAATAGAGTAGAATTGACTTTGCCGATTTGAAAACCGGATTCTAAAAGATATGATTTTAATCTATCATGCCAAGCACGAGGAGCTTGTTTAAGACCATAAAGTGATTTTCATAATTTAAATACATGGTTTGGAAATTGTTCATGTACAAACAATGGTGGTTGTTCAACATAGACATTTCTTTAATGTATCCGTTTAAAAATGCGCTTTTAACATCCATTTGACATAATATGAAATTATGATGGTAAGCAAATGCTAAGAGAATTCTTATAACTTCAAGACGTGCTTTAGGAGCGAAGGTCTCTTCATAATCAATTCCTTCAACCTGAGAATATCCCTGAGCTACGAGTCTTTCTTTTTTTCGAACTATATCACCATTATTTCATCCATTTTATTTTTGGAAATTCATTTAGTGCCAATAATAGATTGATCATTTGGTCTTGGTACAAGTTCTCATACATTATTACGTTCAAATTAATTTAGTTCTTCCTGCATTGCTATAAACCAATAATCATCTGTAGATGCTTCTTTAATATTTTTTGGTTCAAAGTTTGAAATAAAAGGTATATGTCCCATTTGATTTAATTGATTGTGCATTGAAACTTTGGTATTAATGTCTCCTATTATATTATCCATTGGATGATCTTTTAATATTCTAGGGGGTGATTTAATTCAGCATTATTAGGAGTGATTGATTCAATTTGTTCATTTTGGATATTTGATTGATTTAAATTTTCATCATCTTCTTTAATAGTGTTAAAATTTTCATCAAACGATACGTGTAATATTTCTTCAATTTTATTAGATTTTTAATTAAAAGTTCTGTATGCTTTACTTTGATCTGAGTATCCTATGAATATTCCTTCGTCGGCTTTCGGATCAAACTTTCCTAAAGGATCACTAGTGTTTAAAATAAAACATTTGGATCCGAATATTTTAAAATAAGATACTTTTGGTTCTCTTTCAAAAAAGAGTTCGTAAGGAATATTTTTGGTTAAAGGCCTTAGGGAGACACGATTTAGAACATAGCATGCAGTAGCTACCGCATCTGCCCAAAAATGTTGAGGTAAGTTACTACTACAAAGAAGAGTTCTTGCACATTCTTGGAGAGTTCTGTTTTTCCTTTCTACCACACCATTTTGTTGCGGCGTTCTAGGAAATGAAAAATTATGACTTATCCCCTTTTTATTACAAATTTTTTGAAATGATTCATTTAAAAATTCTCCACCATGATCACTTCAAATTGTTTTGATTTTTAAATCTTTTAGATTTTGAATACGTTTTGAAAAGAATTTGAATGTTTCAAAAGTGTCACTTTTATGTTTTAAAAAGAAGGTCCATGTATATCATGAAAAATCAGCAACTATAACAAAAACATATTTATTATGATTAATTGATCTAATTTGCATTAGTCCAAAGAGATCTAAATGTAAAAGTTCTAAAGGTTGTTTTGTGGAAATCACTTGTTCAGAAGTAAAAGTGGATTTTTTTTAGTTTTCCTTTTGGACATGCATCGCATAGATTATTGACTTTAAAATTTATTTTAGGTAAACCACGGACTAAATTATTTTTAGCTAATTTATGAATGGTTTTTGAATTAACATGACAAAAACGTTTATGCCAAATCCATGGATCAGAAATATCTGCTATTAAGCAAACATCATTATCATGTCTTATTTTCATATTTAAAATACAAATGTTATGTTTTCTTATTACTTCAAAGATTAATTTTTTATTTTTATCAAAGATATTGCATTTTCCTGTTTCAAAAGTTATAGAATATCCTTTATCACATAATTGCCTAATACTAAGAAGATTATGTTTTAAATTTTTAACTAGATAAACATTTGAAATAAGGGGAGAGTTAGATATACCGACAGAAGCAACATCTCTATGTCCTATAACATAGGCTTTGGAATTATCTCCAAAAGTGACGATTCCACTATCTTTGTAAGAGATATTTATTAGCATATCAGCATTTCCAATCATATACTTGGAGCATCCACTATCGAGAATCCATTTCTCCTGTTTATGTTGGGGTACCTACAAAGATAAAAGTAATTTAATGGTACCCACTTCCTTTATTAGGGTCCGGGTGGTTAAATTGAAGGTAACCATACCCATGAGGGTCTGGTAGAACCTTTGAACCTAAAAAATTTATTATAGTGAACATCATTTAAAAATCTATCTATATGTTTTTGTCTAATCAATTTATTATTTGTTTTTGTAATCCATAACTAAATAGTCTTTTTATTATAATTTGGTTTGCTATTCACTGGTTTATGATATTCAAAATAAAGTGTAGCATATTTGTGTTGAACTTTTGGTTTCTTCGATTTTATAAATCCTAAACCATTTTTATTGCTAGGGATTTTGAAATACTAATTAAATGAGATAGATTTTCTTTTCCTTGGTTAAATTTAGAAATGTTTGTAGATAGATCGTTTACTTTCTTTTCTAATGACTGTTTATCTTCGTTTAACACTTTTACCTGATTTTCCAAATTATTGACAGTTTTTCTTAATTTTACGTTGTCATTCGATAGTGTTGCAATTTCCTTTTCTAAAGCATCCACGTTTTGATTTTCTTCAAACAAATTACAAATATTTTGTAATTTTAGAATTTCTTCCTTTAATATAATTTTCTCATCTCTTAGCATTTCATTTTCTAGTTCTAGTCTAGTCATTTTTCTTGGACGTTCTTTATGGGACTTTCTAAGATTTTTATGTTTATTATCTAGTACCAACGCTATTTCTACATCATCATCAAAAGATAAATATGAAAGTACCTCATCTTTAGTTGCCATGAAGCAAACATTGGCTTGTTCTTCATTACTATCACCGTCCCTTGAGGAATCATCCCATGTTACCTGAAATGCACGCTTCTTTTTCGAGAATTTCTCATATTTGTTGTTCTTGTTGAATCTTTTCTTATCTTTCTTTAATTTTGGACAATCTTTTTTCATATAACCAAATCGATTGCACCCATAGCATTTAAATAATGAAGGATCGTTGGAGTTGCTTGGTATTTGCTTTGCACCATTTTATTGAATTTTCTGAACTTGTTGTAGTTTTTAGCAAGGAAAACTACATCTTCTTCATCCAAGTCTGAGTCATCATCATTATTTACCTGAAAAGAAATACTTCGTTTTTCTTGGGCTAGATCTTTTCTAGCTTGCAAATTTGCTTCATATGACATCAAATTTCCAATTAGCTCTTCTACTTTGAGTGTAGAGAGGTCATTGGCTTCTTCTATAGCTAATAGTTTTATTTCCCATTCATCGGTTAATGCATTTAGAATACGTGTGACTAAATCAAAATCAGTAAATAAAACTCCTAATGCCATGAGATCATCTTGTATAGTTTGAAATCTGGTGTACATTTCTACAATGCTTTCATTAGATTTCATTTTAAATGATTGAAATTGATTTGTCAACAAACTTATCTTAGTTTGCTTTACTTTGGTGGTTCCTTCATGTGTGACTTGTAGCATTTGCCATATATCATAAGCTGTTTTGCACATCATAACTCTAGAAAATTCGTTCTTATCAAATGCACAATATAAAATATTCATAGTTTTTGCATTATTTGAAGCAGCAGTTTTCTGAGCATATATCCAGGTACTAATTTCAGTAGTAGGAGCTACATACTGAGATTGAGTAGAAGGCCAAATGTCAAGACCGCTAGATTCCATAAAGGATTTCATACATGTAGCCCAATACATATAATTAGAACCTGTAAAAAATGGTGGACGTGCAGTTGATTGTCCTTCTTGAAATGTGTAATAACTCATATTAGCCATAGTATTCAAAATTATGTTATGATTTTGAATAAACCGTGCTCGATACCGAATGAAAGAACAAGTAGATTGTGTATGGCTAATAAAACAAGTATATATACTAATTTATACTATGAAATAATAAAGCAGTAAGTAAATGTACGCACCGAGATTTATACTGGTTTGGAGCACGTCTCCAACGTCCAGTCCCTAAGCACCTCTTTGGTATTATCTTAGTAAATCCCTCGCTTGACTCGGAGGAATAGGTTTACAACATAATCAATCTCAGCACCTCTCAGATTTATTCATTCCTTTGATAAATACAATTCTTGCTTGACAATCTTGTGTTCGTCTAACACTGATTTTGACTTGATAGTACAACTCTTCCTATAATCTCCTTGATGATTCGAAGTGAGTGCACAGTGATTATTGGAACAATAGAAAATGAAATAATAGAGTTGAAAGTACAAATGCTTAGAATAGCATAAGAGAATAGAATCAACAGAAATCAGAGTAGAAAGTTGAGTTCTAAGTATGAGTTGTTGTGCTATTTATAAATATTGAAGAGAGGCAATCAAGAGTTGTCAATCTTCAAGAAATCCTTTTAGAATTGAAAAAAACTATTCAAAAAAGTTGCAATTCTTGAAGATTACTTTTCAGAAAATGTATCCGTTATAGCATCTCAGTCTACTGAGTTAATACGTCAGTCTACTGAGTATGAACGTTTAAATTTTTGTGGAAAATTATTTGAATTATAAAAAATTGGTTAACACAGTTTCACTCGACTGAAATTGGGCTCAGTCGACTGAGCTCGGTCGACTAAAACCAATTTCAGTCGACTGAACTATGTAAGTTCAGCTTGTATAATTATTTTGACATTTGTCGATTTCAAATCTCTATGATATCCTGACATCGGTGTTTGAGTTTGTGTATATGAACTATCAATTAAATTTTACAATTCAATCTAAGACCATATACATACTATTGATCTTGAAGCTCACCATATACGTACTATTTATCTTGAAGCTCCATAATTTTGACTTCTTTGACTTGTAGATGATTCTTCCTGCCTTTTGCCTTGCATTTTTTGTTCTTGAATGAAAGCCTAATATCATAATATAGTATATATGTGAAGTATATAGTTGCCATCATTAAAACAGAGACCTAATGTTCTAACAATTCCCCCGTTTTAATTTTACTTTCTTCACTTATCTCACTATAAAAATCTATTCTTGGGTTTTTGTGACCAATTTGGTTATAAACTTTTTGGTGCTTTCACTGAAACCCTGATTCTCAGTCTGTTAGGTCCCCTTTGTTGCTACTGGATTTGGAAAATCCCCAGAAGGAGATCCCTAGCTATCATCAAAAAACTTGCTTAAACTACTCGGATTTGCAAAAATCTAAACAAGGAGATTAACAATGGTGAGACATACCAGATCCACTTCTCAGAATGAGATTACTAGTATTCAACAACGGGGCCCAAGCAACCAGCCTGCAAATTTGAATGTTGATCCGGTTGAAGTTCAGAACCCTACAAATTCTATAACCCGAGCTGAATTTCATAATCTGATGAGAGAGTTGGTGGAAAGCCGTCGACAACTAAATGAGCAGATTCAGACCAGTGTTAGCCCGATGAACCAGATTACACAACAATAGCATGGGAAGGCAAGGAGGGATCCCACTCCCTACTCGGCATCGGAAAGTTCAAGCTCATCGGACGAACACCAAAGGCTTAGGCATCGCAAGCTTGAAGGAGATCACGCAGAAACGTCGGAGTGCCACTTGGTAGACCAATATGATCAGCCAAGACCGATTGGTGTCGATCCCTCGCTATGGATTGGTATCGATCCTTCCTCCAATGGAGGGATTCCCCCACTACACTTAGGGGATCGCACTGGAGTTAATAACGGAAGCTTGGATGTTGGAGCTCGATTGAATGCTGACCTGGTACTCCGCCAAAATGACAACGAGATAAATGTTCAAGGTGCACATCAAGAGGATGGTGAACCAAGAAGGCGTGAAACAGACTGTAGACTTTGACCGAAACCGTTCACGTGAGGTGGAGCACGACCACCGCTTGGCACCACCCATCCAGACGCCAGATTTATCAGCAATGGTCAAACAGTTGGTGAGAGAGAATCAAGGGTTGACTAATGATGACTAGGGAATCTCGAGAAGCCATACCCCATTTACAGACAACGTTCTACATGCGGAATACCCGAGGAAGTTCAAAATGCCATCAATGCCTGCCTACGAGAGAAAACCCGACCCCATGCAGCATATAATGAGATATGAATTGTTATGGATTCTAAAAGAGCTAATAACACAACCAAGTGCAGATGCTTTCCCATAACCCTTTTCGGGATAGCAACGATGTGGTTCATGAGACTACCTCCGCGGTCAATTTCAAGATTCGATGAGTTGGAAACCGAGTTTGTAGAGCAATTCCGAATGCAAGCAGTTCGTCCTAAAGACGTGTTGTCCCTTTCCAGTGTAATCTAGGCCTCAGGGGAATCGTTGAAAGATTACTTAGAGAGATTTCATAATACCACCTCGGATTTTTGTAACCCGAATGATCATGCTATACTCATGGCCGTGACGAGAGGGATTGATCCGAAATTCGAGTTTGGCGATTGGCTGGCTGGAAAACCGCCTGCCACGTTGGAGCGCTTCTATGCAAAAGCAGCTCGGTTTTTGAGGAAGGAGGAGGCCAGGTCCTACAGGAAAAAGAACATTGCAGAACTGAGTGGAGAAGCAGTACAGAGTCATATTGCAATAAAGCAGTCTGATGACAGTTCTGGGAAAGTTCAGGTGAATGTTTAGAATAAGCCGAATCAACAAAAGAAAGATGGAGACATGAATCGAGAGCGGAAGAGGGATTTTGGGAGACTAAAGCCTAGGATTCCAATGTAAGAAAGTTACATTCCACTAAACATGTCCTTGGAGAACATTTATCTATCCATTTTCAATACCATGTAGTACAGGAAGCCGCAACCAAAAGAGTCGTCAGAGAGACAGTAGCAGACTGGGAAGTATTGTCGTTTTCATGAATGTTATGGGCACAATACGAATGAATGTAGGAATCTCCAGGATGTCAGAGAAAAATTTATTTGGGAAAAGAACTTGCAACAATTTGTGAAAACTCCATAGGATGGCAGACAGGGGACATTTGACCCTAATCGAGGACAGGCTCCGCATAGGGCTGAGGAGCCTGCACAAGCCAGCGGAAGACTAGTGATTAAAACGATAGTTGGGGGACCGCACCGTACAGACAGGAGTTGGCAAGAGATGTAGCATTATGCTAGCACGATAAGGCATGTAGATTTTGAATGTTGTTCGAATACAGAAGATGGAGCTCCCGCAAAACAGCAGCGCACCATGGCGGATGATATTGTGTTTAGAAGCAGGGATGCAGACAAAGTAGAGGCTCCAACAATTGACCCGATGGTCATCTCAGCTTTGATTGGTCCTTCATTGGTAAGGAAGATTTTGATTGATTATGGAAGTTCGGTGAATATAATCTTCAAGAAGACGTACGATCAGATGAGAATGGAGGCCAAAGACTTGAAACCATCTAAAGCTCGAATTCATGGTTTTAAATGAGTTGCAACCTGTGTAGTTAATGCCCCACTATTACCCCGCTATAACTCTGCTATATCTCATAGTGGATTTCTACTGCTACGATTTTTCCTTATAGCCCCAAATATAGCCTTTCCGCTTTAAGCCCCGCTATTTCTGCTATATCCCGTTATTCCTGCTATATCCCACTATTTCCGCTATATCTTCTTTAAAAGAAATGAATTGAAAAATGTTATTTATACATAAAAAAAATTATGAAATTAATTTGTTTAATTGAATTTTTAAAATATTTTTAGAAATGAAAATACTCTAATATTCTAATAATTCAATTATGTTATATAATAGTTTTACATGTATTTACAGTATATTCGCATATGTTTTTATTTAAAATTATTTATGTATTAAATATAATTCAATTGAATGTTAATTTTTCATTTAATTACCATTTATACATTTGTAAAAACATTAAGTATGAGTTTTATAAGTTGTTTTAGAGCCCTCCGCTATATCTCGCTATATCCTTGCTGTATCCCCGCTATGACTTTTTGCACCTCCACCGCATTGAGTCTGCCGAGTGCTTTAACTGCATAAGTTGCAACTGAGGCTATATGATGCATGGAATTACATGTTGAATTGGGCGAAGTTGAACGAAGGAGAGTGCGGATCTTACCATTTATTGTTTTGGACGTTGACTCTCCATACAATGTTTTTCTGGGCCAACTGGCCCTAACAGAATTCCGGGCAGCTCTTGCCCCATGGTGTTTAACTCTGAAGTTTCCAACGGATAATAGCGTAGGAGTTGTTTATGGCAATCAGGCGACTGGATGTGCCTGTTATGTAGCTGAGTTGAGGGAAGCACCGCATAAGGAGAAGGGAAAGGGTATGGACAAAGCTGGCTACATCATAACCACTGAAGATTGACAACCAACGCCTGGACCTTGGCTCGGGCATCGTAGTCGGTTCTATAGAGATATAGATCTGAGAGATGATGAAGAGGAGCCCAACGAGAACAAAGCGGCACTGGCTGAGCTGACGATTGATATCACGGTCAGCCACGATGACCCATCGCGAGTCCTGAAGATTGGGTCATGGCTCAGCCCTCCGATGATGAAAGAACTTACTAGTTTTCTCCGAGTGTGTAGATATATTCGCATGGACTCACTCCGACATGTGTGGAATCTCGCCTACCATTGCAAGCCATGCATTGAATATTTTATCCAAAGTATGTTCCGGTGAAGCAAAAAAGATGAGGCATGGATCCGAAGAGATCTGCCGCTCTTAAAGAGGAGGTGGATAAACTAAAAGCCAACGGG
This sequence comes from Allium fistulosum, assembly GCA_030737815.1. NCBI lineage: Eukaryota > Viridiplantae > Streptophyta > Magnoliopsida > Asparagales > Amaryllidaceae > Allium > Allium fistulosum. Next base: position 1,337,507,580 of record CM060901.1, on the reverse strand, counting down.
TTTATCCACGATGCCCTCTATCCTAAGTGGGTGTCTAATCCCGTGCTTATGAAGAAGGCAAATGGAAAATGGAGAACTTGCATTGATTATTCAGATCTGAAAAAATCATGTCTAATATAAACAAAGCATGTCTAAAAGATAGTATTCCCCTTCCCAAGATTAATCAGCTAGTTGATTCAACTGCACGACACGAATTGTTATTGTTTATGGATGCGTATTCGGGATATAACCAAATCTCAATGCATATCCCCGATCAGGAGCACACTAGTTTTGTTAAAGACGTTGGGTTGTATTGTTACGCAGTAATGCCATATGGATTGAAGAATGCAGGAGCAACCTATCAACGCTTGGTTAACATGATGTTTAGGGATCAGATTGGAAAGGCAATGGAAGTGTACTTGGATGATATACTCGTGAAGTCACGATGATCAAGCGGCCACATCAAAGACATGGCAGAAATGTTCGACATCCTCTGATATTACAAGATGAAAATCAATCCTTTGAAATGTTCGTTCGGTGTGGCATCAGGACAGTTTTTGGGCTTTATTTTAAATGCTCGTGAAGTAGAAGCTAATCTAGGGAAGATTCAGGCTATCCGCGATATCCAAGTGCCATGAACCATTAAACAAGTGTAGAGTCTAAATGGGAAGGTTGCTTTAAGTCGATTTATCTTCAGAGCTACTGACAAATGCATTCCTTTCTTCGATCTAATTAAAAAGGGAAAAAGAAACTTCGAATGGACATAGTATTGTAAAGACGCGTTCCAAGCTCTGGTGAATAATTTGGAGAGACTTCCTATCTTGTCAAAGCTGGTAGATCATGAGGAGTTGTTCATTTATTTGGCTATATCAGCACACGCTATAAGTGTCGCCTTGGTTCATGAGGAAAATCTGATCTAGAGGCCGGTGTATTACATCAGTAGATGAGTGACATGAGCAGAAAGGAATTATCTGAAAATAGAGAAAATGACGTACTGCTTGCTAATTGCATCATGGAAGCTTCGCCCGTACTTTTAGGCACATCTGATCAATATTTACACTGACTAGCCGTTACGACAGGTCCTATAGCGACCTGAGAGGTTTGGGAGGTTACTCAAGTGGTACATTGAGCTCAGCCAATTCGACATTACTTATCTCCCTCGGAGAGCTATCCAGGTATAGGCATTGGTGGACTTCATAGCAGAATTTACTTTCCAGGATGATCTTCCAGAAGGAAGCGAAATCCCCACTGTATGATGGAATTTATATACTGATGGAGCGTCTAATGATCATTGCTCTGGAGCTAGGATTTTGCTTTTAACTCCTAAGAATCGGTCAATCAGTTATGCTCTGAAGCTTGATTTCCCAGCAACAGACAACGAAGCCGAGTTTGAAGCTCATATTGCTGGACTTAAGCTCGCCAAAGAACTTGGAGTTAAATCTCTAGGAATCTTTTGTGATTCACAATTGGTGGTGTATCAAGTTAGAGGTGACTACTAGGCTAAGGGACAATGGCTTGTCCCTTATCTTACCTGAGTTCAAGAGTTGTTAACTAGATTTGAATACTATGACATTTCAAATATTCCACACGATTAAAAAAAAGATGCTGATTCATTGGCAAAGTTCGCTTGTACTGGCGATGCACAGCAGATGGGTTTCGTACCGGTCGAATTATTAGAAACCCCAAGTATGAACATGATGGAAATCGATCAATTACTGGAGGCGGAATCTGAAAGGGAATCATGGATGACTCCAATTAAAGATTATTTACTACACTGGTTCCTGCCTGATAAAAGAAATGAAAAGCAATAGTTCCTTCTCAAAGCTTCACAATATATTATGCAAGAAAGAATCATTTATAAGTGAGGTTTCTCAGTCCCTCTACTCCAATGTACCACTCATGACGAGATAAAACATGTTTTGAAAGAAGTTTATGAAGGACAATGCGGCGATCACACTGCGGGGCAAACTTTGGCAAAGAAGATACTCCATTATGGTTATTATTGGCTAACCGTAAACTGAGACATAGTCGATTATGTAAGACGATGTGATAAATGCCAAAAATATGCAAAAGTCCTGAGAGCTCCGCTAACAGAAATCATGCAAATCATAAGCCCATGGCCGTTCGCTATGTGGGGTATAGATATTATCGGTTCATTACCAATCTCTGAAAGTAGCGCGAAACACGCTATTATGGAAGTCGATTACTTTACCAAATGGGCTGAGGCGGAACCTTTAGCTATAATCATAACCAAGAAAGTAATCAACTTTACCGTCTGAAACATCATATGTCGCTTTGGTCTTCCACGGACTATTGTAACAAATAATGGGACTCAATTCGATAGTACTGAGTTTAAAGACTGAACATACCCCATTCGCCCTCGCTTACGGTTCAAAAGCCGTTATTCCTATCAAGCTCGAAGTTCCTTCTCATCGAGTGACTTACTGCGATCCCAAAACAAATCAAGATCCCCGCTTGGAATCTTTGGACTTTATAGACGAGAGCACAAGAAAGCTGATCTGAGGGCAGCTGCACACCGATGTCGATTGCACGGTATTACAACACTAAAGTTCGCCCGAGAACCTTTGAAATTGGTGACCTCATCCTAAAATGGATTTTTCCTACCCCATCACGCATGAATCCGGTTTGGGAAGGACCATATGTCAGTGAACAGAGGCTTGGAGAAGGAACTTTCAAGCTAGCGATTGTCGATGGCATTACACTTCCAAGAGCATGGAATAACAAACATCTACGATGCTATTTCACTTAGTTTTTTTCCTTTACATTTCAGTTGAATTTATTTTCAGAATTTGCTTTAGCATTTGATTTTTCGAATGTGTAATAAGACAGTTTATGTTGGTCCCTTCCATTTAATGAACAAAGTTTAAGGCTTCCTCTGCACTTACGTTTGTTATTGCATTGCATGATAGTTACATAGCAAAACTGATTGATATCGATGTGTATGAACATGCTCCCGGAGTTTGGAACAAATCAATCGTGCTAACTCCGCCGGGATTAAACAAGATGAGCTCAGTCAACTTGTTCGTTTAATAATTCCTGCCTAGACTATGGGACTGAGACAAAAATCAAAGCGACCAAAATTCGAACGATTGCTCGCTGAATCAAAACCTCAAATTCTGGGAGGCAAATTAGTTAACCAAAAAGAGTGCAACCTGACCGCTCCCTAAAACAACTCTAAGTCCCCAGAGTGCGGACTAGTGTATAAACATAAATCGGGCAGATACTAACTACCCACAAAATAACTATAAGTCCCTAAAGTGTGGACTGGAGTATAAACATAAATCGGGCGGATACCAACTGCCTACAAAATAACTTTAAGTCCCTGGAGAGCTGACTGGAGTACAAACATCCATGAATAGATGAGTGGATTTCGACCGTTCTCTATTCCACAAACTCCATAAATAGATGAGTGGATTTCGGCCGTTCTCTATTTTGCAAACTCTGTGAATAGAGGAGTGGATTTCAATAGTTCTTTATTGCCCAAACTCCATGAACATATGAGTGGATTTTGTTATCCCGCCTTTTGGCAAGGCCGTGACACCAAGGAATTGACTTGTAATCGATGACGACCCGTCCGAGAGATCAGTTATACACGGGCTCGCAATGGATATCGATGAATTTTGTCCGAGTCCGGATCGAGCCAAAATTTATAGGACATGACGAGCTAAGCTATGATAGCCAGCGTTCCAAATCTCAAGTCAATCCGAGTTCGTATGCTCAAGTTATGAAGGATAAAAGATTGAACGAAAATCAATTACCGTTCGACTCGCTCCTTCGACTCGCTCCCCTCGACTCGATACATATCCCTCAGACATCAACTTCGACTCGCTTCGCTCAAAGGCCTTCTTCAACTCGTTCCTGTTCGACTCGCTTCACAGCCATCTAAAGTACCTACTTTGACTCACTTTGCTTAGAGGCCTTCTTCGACTCGCTCCATTCGAACCACTGATTGACTCCATCAACTTCGACTCCATTGGCGAAGCCACTGCTCAAACCTTTTAGGACGCTCCATTTCGACTCGCTCGACTAGTGCGTACTTCGACTCGCTCGATCTAGGCATACTTCGACTTGCTCGACCAGTGCGTACTTCGACTTGCTCAAAACAACATCAAGGGGAGAGTGAGATTCAAGCGCCATGTCACCGAGTCGAAACAGAAGCGAGTCAAAGGGAACAGAAGCGAGTCGAAGGAAACAGCCTACCAAAAACCCCATTTCGTATCGATCATATCTCCCAATCTACAACTCCAAATGCTTTGAAATTTTCAAAGAAGACTACGTGCATGCTAAAGAATGTCCACGCCAAATTTCGACTCCATTGGATGAAATCTTGACCGAGTCGAAATCTGTTCGTGTCGATCACGGATCGGACCGAAACTTCACGGGCTTGGGTGTGCGGGCCTGGTCACGTGCCAGAGAGGGTCTCCCAAGATCTGAGCGAAATACCAGCCTCCTACACCTATAAATATACCCCCAAAGCCAACAGAAAAGGGGTTCTTCTTCCTTTTTGAGATCTCCAACGCCCGGACTCCGCCAGATTCAGATCTGAACTCCATTGCTGCTGCTACCAGCGAATTTCACTACTGCAAATCACTGTAATTCGCTGTAATTTTTTGAAATCAATTGTAAACATCAAAGGAAGATCAATAAAGCAAACTACTTCATAGTGGACGTAGGCAATACGCCGAAACAATCTAAATTCTTGTGTCTCCCTGCATTTTAATTATTCTCATTTCTGAAATTTGGAGTTTTTGTTAGATAATTCCTCTTTTTCCATTTAATTTCTTCATTTTATCTCTTCAAAAACTTCCGAAGAGTGTTGTGCCCAATTTTGGTACAAACACTTTGGTGCTTTCACTAAGAAAACCCAAATTTTCTCCTGCTCTTTGGATCTCCTATCTATATTGGATTGCATAAATCTAAGAAGAAGATCCAGAACTTTGAAGCCCTTCCATTCTATTCAGATTTGCAATCAGATCTAGGAAAGGACTTCATCAATTCATTATGGTAAGCACACATACCACTTCTGCTGCTGCTGATCAAGGAGCACGGGACCGACAAAATCCCATGCAATCACCTCCATTCAACCAAAATGCTGCAGGACCTTCAGATCCATCAGGTCCAGTCACTAGACAAGAATTCCAGATATTGCTTCAATAGTTGACCCAAAGTCGACAGCAGCTAACTGAACAACTACGCGCCAACACGGAGTTGACTAACCAGCTAAATCGCCAAAGGCGAAGAAGATCCGGAAGAGACCAAGGTTCTCACTCTTCCACAGAAAGTTCAGCCTCCTCCGATGGCTAATCCAGATCCACACGTCCACGGCTAGGTGTAAGCTACACCCAAGCCACGGGACACCAACCTGCTTCGAACCTTGGGCAACCTAGAGCTAGACCATCCACTAGTCTCCGCACGGAACCTTCAACTCGAGGAGGAGCTGCTCCTTACCATGTTACCGGCAACATTGCTACTACCACCACTGCCGAACGGGGAGGTGATGCTAGAAACCAAGCTGATCCTCAACGTAGCCAACGAGAGCAGACTTCTGAGCCTTATGTCCCTGAGGATGTTGAACCAAGGAGGCGAGGCATGGACCGTCGACCGCGTCCGGTCCAGACTCGCGCTGTGGAACCCGACCACACCTTGGCACAACATGCTCCAAGTACCCGAACGCAGGATATACCAGCAATGATCCGCCAAATGATCCATGAAAGTCAGGGTCTCTCTAATGACGACTGGGGAATCTCCCGAAGTCATACCCCTTTCACCGATGACGTGTTATATGCTGAACCACCTCGGCACTTCAAGAAGCTAGCTTTGCCAGTTTACGAAGGAAGTTCTGATCCCAATCAACATGTTAGAAATACGAATGGCTGATGAATGCTGCTAGAGCCGATGACGTGGTAAAGTGCCGTAGTTTCCCTATTTCCCTAGGGGGCATCGCTACCATGTGGTTCACTCGTTTGCCACCGTGATCCATCTCTAACTTTGACCAGATGGCCACCAAGTTTGTCGAGCAATTCCGTATGCACGTGGTGAGGCCTAAGGACGTTAACACTCTGTCTAGTGTTACACAAGCTCCCGGAGAAACACTTAGATGTTACTTGGAGCGATTCTATGCTGCGTGTGCAGAAATAAGAAATCCCAATGATAACTCTATCCTAATGGCACTGACTAAAGGGATTGATGCTGATTCCGAATTCGGAAATTGGTTAGCTGGAAAACCACCTGCGTCACTGGACCGTTTCTATTCCAAGGCAGCCTAATTCCTGAGAAGGGAGGATGCGAAACAGTCTAGGAAGCAGGATGACGCAGGGCCCAACTTCGAAGGAATACAAAGTAACATCGCTGTTAAACAATCCGGAGATAGTTCTGGGAAAATTCAGTTGAACATACAAAATAAACAGAATCAGCAGAGAGACAATGGAAATCGAAACAAAAAACGCGATCAAAATCGTGGTCCACGGCGTAGAGCTTCCATGTACGATAATTACACACCATTTAACACGTCATTGGAAAATGTGTACTTGCAGACCTGCAATACCATGCAGTACAAGAAACCTACCCCAAAACCGCCAACTGAGAGACAAATCCAAACAGGAAAGTTCTGTAGATTCCATGAGAGTTATGGCCACAACACCAATGAGTGTCGTCACCTACAAGACCTCATTGAAAAACTGATACGTGAGCGGAAGCTGGATCAGTATGTGCGGGCACCGCAGTCTGGTGGTGCGGGCCCATCAAATCAGAATCGTGCGCCGAATCAGGAAAGACAGGAGGAACCCGCTCGTGCAAGCGGGAGGTTAGTTATCAATATGAAAAGTGGTGGTCCTCACCCAACAGATCGAAGCTGGAAGGAAATGGAGTCGTATGCCTGTTCTATCAAGCATTCGTACTTCGAGTGTTGTAGTAACTTTGATGAAGGAGCTCCGGCCAAGCAACAGAAGACGATGACGGATGACATTGTGTTTAGGAACAGAGACGCTGATAAAGTCGAAGCCCCCACTATTGATCCACTTGTCATCTCGGCACAAGTAGGTCCTGCTTGGATGAAGTGGATCTTAGTTGACAGTGGGAGCTCTGTGAATATTTTGTTCAAGCGAGCTTATGATCAAATGAACATGGAAGCCACGGACTTGAAGCCTTGTCAATCCCGAGTTCATGGTTTCAACGGAAGTGCCACTATACCCACCGGAATGGTGGAACTGCCAGTAGAGTTGGGAGTTGGAGAACGTCGGAGAGTACGGATGTTGCAGTTCATTGTTTTGGACATAGACTCCCCTTACAATGATTTCTTAGGCCGACCGGCCCTCGCTGAATTTAGGGTAGCCATCGCCCCATGGTGTTTGACTTTAAAGTTTCCCACTTATCATGGAATAGGAATCATTCATGGAGATCAGGCTGCTGCCAGAGCCTGCTATGTTGCTGAGCTACGGGAGGCGCAGTGAAAGAAAAAAGGAAAGGGCGTGGAGGAATCTCTCTGCATCCGTTCAACCGATAATTGACAATTAACGCCCGGGCCCAGGCCCGGTCACCCCAGCCAATTTCTCAAGGATCTTGACCCGAGAGAAACTGAAGACGAAGGAGAATATAAAGAAAGTCAAGCATCCCCGGCCAAACTGACTATTGATGTCCCAATTGACAATAACGATGATTCGAAAATGATAAAGATTGGTTCTCAGCTAAACCAGCAACCTCAAGAGGAATTGGTTGAATTTCTACGGGCAAATCTTGACGTATTTGCCTGGACACATTCTGATATGTGTGGGAACTCGCCGGACATCGCGAGCAACACTCTGAACATTGACCTGCGGCATGTCCCGGTCAAACAAAAAAGGCGCGGTATGGATCTAGAGAGATCTGCCGCCCTTAAAGAAGAAGTAGAAAAGCTTGAAGCAAACGGATTCATTCGAGATGCACTATATCCTGAATGGGTGTCAAATCCCGTGCTCGTCCGAAAGCCAAACGGGAAGTGGAGAACATGTGTCGATTATTCCGACTTGAATAAAGCATGCCCAAAAGACAGTTTCCCACTTCCTAGAATTGAGCAGCTAGTGGATTCGACGGCTGGACATGAACTCTTATCCTTCATGGACGCGTATTCAGGCTACAATCAGATACCGATGCATTTACCCGATCAAGAACATACCAGCTTCGTAACCAATCTGGGACTTTACTGTTACAAGGTTATGTCGTTCGGACTCAAGAACGCCGGAGCTACTTACCAACGATTGGTCAATCAGATGTTTGCTAATCAAATCGGGAAAACAATGGAAGTATATGTAGACGACATGCTTGTGAAGTCACGACTCTCCACCGACCATGTAAAAGACCTGGAAACTATGTTCAACATACTTCGGGAATACAAGATGAAGCTCAACACACTGAAATGTCACTTTGGAGTTGCATCCGGAAAGTTCCTTGGGTTCATCGTTAACGCTCGAGGAATCGAAGCCATTCCCGAAAAGATTTAGGCAATCAGAAATCTTGAAACTCCCAAAACTATAAAACAAGTCCAGAGTCTCAATGGAAAGGTATCGGCACTGAGCAGGTTCATTTCAAAGTCCACTGACAAATGCATTCCCTTTTTCGATCTGATCCGAAAAGGGAAACGAAACTTTGAATGGACCACGGAGTGTGAAGGCGCTTTCCAAGCACTAGTTCAACATCTATCCACACCACCAATACTGTCAAAGCCTATTGATCATGAGAAGTTGTATGCATACTTGGCGATATCAAAAAATGCTATCAGCGCTGCCTTGGTTCGAGAAGAAGACGGGATACAGAAGCCAGTGTACTATGTCAGCAAACGATTGACTGGGGCTGAAAGGAACTATCCAAAGCTAGAAAAGTTGGCTTATTGCCTTGTAATCGCATCAAGAAAAGTCCGACCGTATTTCCAAGCACATCACATTGTTGTTTACACCGACCAACCGTTACGACAGGTACTTTTGCGGCCTGAGACGTCTAGTAGGTTACTCAAGTGGAACATCGAACTGAGTCAGTTTGATATTACTTACACTCCAAGACGAGCAATCCAAGGACAAGTCCTCGCTGATTTCATAGCTGAATTCACCATTCCAAAGGATTTGCCCGAAACCAGTAAATCCTTCGAATATGTCTGGAAGCTGTATACCGATGGGGCATCAAACGACCGGTGTTCGGGCGCAGGTGTTGTACTCGAAACCCCCAAAGGTCGATCTATATGTTACGCTTTGAAGTTTGACTTTCATGCAACCAATAATGAAGCTGAATATGAAGCCCTCTTAGCTGGCCTGAAACTCGCCAGAGATCTGAAAATCACCGCTGTGGAAGTTTACTGTGATTCACAATTGGTTGTGTGTCAAGTACGGGGAGAGTATCAGGCAAGAGATCGAAGATTGGCTGCTTACTTGGCTCGAGTTCAAGAAGTACTGAATCAGTTCGATTACTACGCCATTTATTGTGTACCTCGGGAGCACAACCAAAAGGCCGATTCATTGGCAAAGCTAGCCAGCACAGGTGAGGCTCAACAAATGGGACTCGTTCCCATAGAAACACTACCTTCCCCAAGCATCGACCGGACAGAAATAAACTGGGTATGCGAAACCGTTCCCAAAAAGGATTCATGGATGACTCCACTCAGAAATTACATTGAGCACGGAACCCTGCCGGAGCGAAAGAGTGAAAAGAGACAAGTCCTTCGGAAGGCCTCACGATTTACCATCTAGAATGGACTCATGTACAGGAGAGGGTACTCAGTTCCCCTACTCCGGTCTCCGGTGTATCGCTCTCGACGAAATTAAACAAGTATTGCGCGATGTGCACGAAGGAGAATGTGGCGATCACACCGGATTGCAAGCAGTTGCCAAGAAAATACTTCGCTACGGATACTACTGGCCTACCGTGAATCGTGATGCATTGGACTATGCAAAGAAATGTGATAGGTGCCAGAAATAAGCCCGAATTCCTAGAGCTCCTCCTACCGAGATAACGCAAATGGTCAGCCCGCGGCCGTTCGAAATATAGGGCATCGACATCATTGGTGCTCTATCTCTGGCAAAAGGTGGTGCGAAGTACGCCATCGTTGCAGTTGATTACATTACAAAGTGGGCTGAAGCCGAAGCTCTCACTACCATTACAATGAAGAAAGTAATCAACTTTGTGGTTCGTAACATCATCTGTCGATTCGGTCTCCCACACACCATTATTACGGACAATGGAACCCAATGCGACAGTGCTGAATTCAAAGATTTCTGCAAACGATTTAACATCCAAAAGAAATTCTTTGAAGTTGCACACCCTAAGACAAACTGACAGGTCGAAGCAGTTGATAAAGTTATAAAGTCCATCCTGAAGAAACGACTGGAAAAGGTCGGGGGCAAGTGGGTCGATGAACTTCCTATGGCTCTATGGGCTTACCGAACAACCCACAAGACCGCGACCGGCCACACTCCGTTCTCTCTTTCTTACGGTTCAGAGGCCGTTATTCCAGTCGAGCTAGAAGTACCTTCTCATCGTGTGACATACTATGATCCAAAGACAAATGCTATATTACTTGATGAATCTCTCGATCTACTAAATGAGAAGCGTGAAGAAGCTGATTTGAGGGGAGCTGTGCATCGGAGTCGAGTAGCCCGATTGTACAACACCAAGGTCCGTCCGCGAACCTTCGAACTAGGCGATCTCGTCTTAAAAAGAATCTATCTGGTTCCTTCGCATATGAAGCCGACCTAGGAGGGACCGTATGTTATTGAACGAAGGCTCGGAGATGGCACATTCAAGCTATCGACCGTCGACGGTCTTACCCTGCCAAGAGCTTGGAATAGCGAGAGCCTTCGCCGCTATTACGCCTGACAGGCTATTTTTATCCATTTAGTTTACTTTCCTTTTCTGCAATTTTTTTATGCATTTCGAAATTAGAACTTGTAATAAGGCAACTGACTTTACCATACTTTCTTATTTCAGCAATAAAATGCAACCTCTTCGAGCCAGAGCTGTGATTTACTTGAAATACTTCATATGACCATCACTATGCACGGAGAGCTAAGTCTCATCATACGGTGGGATTTATTCAAATAGAGAGTGACTGCGGTGCAACCAATCACTCACTAAGTGAAACCCGAGCTCGGGGGCATGCCATCACATCAAAGTCAAAAAAGGATTGACACACGACAATCCTTCATCAACTCCGAGTTGCCAAAGTGCGAACCGGAGTATAAACATCAACTCTGAGTACCCAGAGTGCGAACCGGAGTATAAACATCAACTCCGAACTCCCAGAGCGTGAGTCGGAGTATAAACATCTACTATGTATTCCCAGAGTGCGAAGCGGAGTATAAACATCAACTCCGAGTTCCCAGAGGGCGAACCGGAGTATAAACATCAACTCCGAACTCCCAGAGCGCGAGTCGGAGTATAAACATCAACTCCGAGTTCCCAGAGTGCGAACCGGAGTATAAACATCAACTCCGAACTCCCAGAGCGCGAGTCGGAGTATAAACATCAACTTCGAACTCCCAGAGCGCGAGTCGGAGTATAAATATCAACTCCGTACTCCCAGAGCGCGAGTCGGAGTATAAACATCAACTCCGAACTCCCAGAGCGTGAGTCGGAGTATAAACATCAACTCCGAGTTCCCAGAGTGCGAACCGGAGTATAAAATCAACTCCGAACTCCCAGAGCATGAGTCGGAGTATAAACATCAACTCCGAGTTCCCAGAGTGTGAAGTGGAGAATAAAACGACAACTCCGAACTTCCAAAGCGCAAGTCGGAGCATAGACATCGACTCCGGATTCCCAGAACGCGAAACGGAGCGTAAACACCAACTTTAAGTTCCCGAAGCATGAATCGAAGTATGATTATCAACTCCAAACTCCCGGAGCGCGAGTCGAAGTACAAATGCCAATTCTAAGTCTCCAAATTGCGGACATATGATTAAAACTCAAGCCGGCGTGACCAACCGCCAATAAACAAATAAGGAATCCCGGAGTGCGGATATGATCATCGACGATCGGACAAGCATGAATAAACTACTCAATCCCCGTTTGTCTCAAACGCCCATCCAGCGGCACTAGACTTGACATGCTATAAGAAAAGGGGCAATCACTGACTTAAGTTTTACAACATACCACCAAGACTAGGGGGCAAGACTTAAGCATCGACCATCGACTGGAGCAATGCGACGTCAAAATTCGACTCGTTTCCCGGTCGCAAACCATGTCCACAATACCCGAACTTGGCGAACAGAAACAAACTTCATTCGGAAACTGAAACTTCAAAAGTGCATTCAGACACTGAAACACTTAGACAAATACACAATGACAAAAAATAAGTCAAAAAAGAAAAGTTTCATTTCTGTTGATTATAGAAGAAGTTCGTGTACAAGTTTCCAAAAAATTCCTACTAGCAGGGGCCGAACCCGCATCTATACACGGCTAGCAAAATACAAATCAAAATACACCGGAAGAGCATGCCTAATCTTTCTTCTTCCTTGGCTTCCTCCTTGGTGTGGACCCGCTGGAGCCATCGCCAATCTTCCTTTTCGAGCCTTTGCTTTTCGGCGGTTGGTCTTCAAGCGAGGGCATTATGTCGACGTCCTCCTCCGAACTCGTGTGAATAATAATTCTCCCTACGGGCGGAGTCGGAGGAATGGGATCAATTGCAGAAGGTGGAATGGGCAGGCTGGTGAGGAAGACAGTACCACCAGGAGACATCATTCCGAGCGGGGCATGTCCCGATGTTGCCATCCCACCTCCAAAGCTACCGCCATGAGCCGCTGCTGCCATTTCAGCGTCAATCTGAGCGAACATCTCCTCTTCGGTTACTGCTCGAGCCCCGCTGGGGGCATCATCAGTCGGCATTGAAGAGCTTATAGCAGGATCAGTTCCACTCATGACATATGACAAATCAGCACGAGGATCGCCGTGGCAGCGAAAGTGTTCATCCATCATCTGCTCGTCGAACACAATCGTACCTCCCTGCAGATCATCAAGCGGAGCAGTTGTACTCATGGTGATTGCTTCGGTCGCAATAGCCTCCTGCGTTTGATATAACTCTTGAGTAGCAGGAGGCATGGCCGGTGCGGCATCAATCACTGGACAAAGAATGAGAAAACAGTTAGAACTTAACTCGATCGAAGATTTCGACTTAAGAAAGATATGTGGAATGTTCAGAATACCTTCCTCAGTTTGACTCGTATGCGGCGGAGCGGCATTAGTAACTTGCGCTGCAGCCGAAGACATCTGCGGTTGGTCTGGATTATAAGCAGGAACGGCCTGGGGATCGACCGCAGACAAGGGTTTGGGCTGGGTTGATGCAGGAACCTCAAGATTTGCTTCATGTTGGTCAACTCCATAACCCTCACCCACTTCAAAGTGCTGGGCGCCAAGTCTTTCCTTCTCACGCAGAATCATCGACTCATGGAGAATCTTCTTTTCGTCATCAGTTAGGATGCGATTCTCGAGTTCGAATTCATCCACGGACTCGCCCTGGTGCGCCTCTTTCTCCTCCTCGACCAGTCGGCCCCAAGCATTATAGAGATGCGTCGGAAAATCATCGAGCCAGGTTAGACCCCTGTGCCTCAGCAAGTTAGCGTTGTAGACAACAAGAAGGTCTTCAGTGTCAGCCTCTAGCCTGGACTCGGCCTTCACCCTCTCCTCGACCTCAGTCTCCACCTTCTGGAGTTTAGCCACGGCCGCATCCCGTTCGTCCCTGAGCAGGACAGCTTGTTCGCACGCCTCCTGGGCTGCGTTGTTTGCATCATCTTTCTCCTTGGCCATATCAGCAAATTTGGCCTTGAGTTCATTAAGCTCCTTGACCATCGCGTCCCGCTCAGCAATGACTTTGGTGTTCCGGTGGCCCATCTCCTCCACCAGGGCAACTTGAGTCTGTCCCAACCTCTCCATCTCTGCCTTCGCTTCGTCAGCTCTTTTAACGGCCTCAATCTCAGATTTCCGAGAAGACTCGGACTCAGCGGAGAGTACCTGAATAATCTGATCCCTTTTTGCGAGCTTGGTCTCCATCTTCTCGAGCGCTTTGGCTCGCTCAGCAGCCACCTTAAAAGCCTTCTCCACAGCCTTTACCCACTCTTTGTACTTGGTGTAGATGTCATGAATGTACTCATGCATCGTGTTTTCCACTCCAGACGGAATTCTTTTCAAGTGTGGTGGGAAGACATAGCCATCGAAGCAGATGTTCAGGAATTCCTTCCGCATCTGAGCCAGTTTAAGGGCCCCTTCTCCTGTGGGATCGGTGGGGACCTGCTCTGTAATTATAGAGGTCGTAGTCTCGACTCTCTGAAGATGAGTCTCAGATCTAGAAGTATGGGAAGTTGGCTTGTGACGAGGAGGCTCTGGCGGGTGTGGAACGAGAACAGGGGGTGGAGATGGAAGTCTAGGAGGAGGAGAGCGTGATCTTGACCGATGTCTATACTCCCTATCCCTATCATGCCCGTACCTATCTTAGTGGGAGTACTCGCGGTCGCGATCTCTATCCGAGTCCCTCCTGCGGGAGTCATAATAAGAAGAAGATATTCGGGCCGAACGGAGACTGTCGAGCATCGATCCTCTTCCAGACATTGCACCTGAAAATGATAATCGAAGGAAGAGTTAGTGACTTCCTAAGTTGGACAAAGTACAGTTGTGAATCATGTAGTGTAGTGAAGTGTATGCATGTGCAATCCCCCGACCAACCGGAAATGTCGGCCACACTCGTAGCAAGCAACCCGCTCGGTTCAAAAGCACTATCAAGCCCCTCCATCCCGGCATCGTGTGGAAACGACACAAAATCCGGGATCGGAATATCAGCAAGCCCAGAAAAAGGACTCTACACTTGCGGAGGAGGAGCCTCCGAAATTCTAATCCCCTGGAAAGGTAAAGACACGACCATGGATTTAAATCTCTTGGATGTAGGACGTTTGTGAGTAGCGGCCTTGCCTTTTCTTCTTCCTCCCGAATCCAGGACATCCTCAGAAGGCCCAGTTGGGAGCTCGGTATCACTGGGCGTTCTTTCTGGATCAATTTCTTCGGCGATCACGACTACGGGCGCTTTGCGCTTCACCCGTTTCTTCGGGACCACTCTATGTATCCCTTCCAGATGTATGCTCTGTCTCCATTCTATCAGCCCGACAGCCATCAAATTCCTATCGGTCAGGACTAAGTCTTTGTGCTTCTCTTCGCTTGGAAACACTTGAACGATCCAAACGAGCTCTCTGAAGTATGCGCCATCGGGACGAGAGATTGCAGCTGTAAGAAAGGAAAAGTATGTCAGTTTTGAAGTCAGTTACTAGTATCTCAACGTTTCGAGAGAGAAATGGCAACACTTACGTCTGTCAAACCACCGCCCAGCGAATCTAGGGGGGCACCGAATGTAGAACCATTCAGTTTTATAGTAACTTAGTCTTCCCCAGGAGCCCAGTACAATGTGGCAGCTTCTGACCGCCTCCAGGAAGGTGAAAGAAGGACTGTCTCCACGGCTCTTGACATTGAATAAATATCTGATTTCGATCGGCCTCGGCGGTCGAAAAGGATCTCCATAAACAGGACAAAGGTGCTGTTCAACAAGGCATACCCATTGGGATGTAGCTAAGATGGAGCTTCGCCAAGAAACGATAACATCTCCCTTATATATTCATTGAAGGGAGGAAGTGTCCCCGCTGTGCAAGTGTGATGGTTAAAAGTAGTAAACCCCTCTAGGGGATCGTGTGGCCTGTCGGTTGGCCCAGGAAGTAGCACTTCGTCAAGCGACAAACCATTCCTTAAGCAAATCCGTCCTAGCATATCTTCAGAGATACCCGACGGCACAAAATCTGTTGGATTGAGAATAAACCGAGCACCCGGACGCTCATCCGGAGCTGGCTCTATAACTTCGGCTTCGATAACCGTATCTTTATGGTTGGAAGAAAAGAACTTGGGAGTTCCGGCTACTGAGAACTTGAAGGGTCCATGACTAGATAGCTTATAAAAAATCATTGTTAAACTGACAAATAACACTCGTGCATCCCCCAGTGTAAAGTGTGTGAGTGTGTGCTGTGCGGTGCAGTACTGTATGTCATTTGGAGAAGATCTACAGGATTAAGGGAAGCATGTAAACGACGAGACTTCGGAATTCAGTCGGAAGGACCGTCATCGCTGACCGTCACAACCGTGCCATTAACTATCAATCCGAGTTAAAATGTGTCATTATTTTAGTATGTTCCAGTTTCATCGACGAACTTCAATAGGAAATTAGGTGTGCGGTGAAACAATTAAGTCTGGTTAAGCAAGTCTGAAGCTCGTCGGAGTTAAGTGGTCAAAGGCACTAGAATTTTCGGTATCATCAAAATCAAATCAATGGTCAATCATCAAAAGTTCAAGTTCAAGACAATGACTCAGGTTCAATTTCAAATCAGACTCGAGTTCGAAATGATTGTTCAGGGTTATGCAGTTCGACTCGGTCTAAGACCCCGTCCTTCGACTCGGTCCGAAGCCACGCACTTCGACTCGCTTCGAAGCCTCGACTTCGACTTGCTCCCAAGGCCACACGCTTCGACTAGATCCAAAGCAGCCACTTCGACTCGATCCAAGATAACTGCTTCGACTCGACCCAAGGCCATCCACTTCGACTCGATCGAAAGCCACCATTTCGAATCGATCAGACACAGCCCCTTCGTATCGATCCACAGATTCAAAGCGTTTGACTCAATGCAAAGCTCCACCATCGATCGATACGAAGGCCTCCGCCTCATCATCTCGAAACCCCAACTCCAGATCGACACGAAGCTAAGGCCAAGGAATTTTCGATCGACCACGACTATGTTGGATTTGGTGTTAAGAATCTGATCAGTTCGAAGGCGAGAGTGCTTTTCGTCATTGTTTTCTCAAGTCTTAGAGCGATACGAAGGCAAGGCAGGAGAACGAAAAGTAAAAAGTGAAAAAATGGCTAAGTACACACTATTTATATGGACTCGAAAACGAAAGGAATAGACGATTCGCATCCCGGTGAATTCGAACGCGCACTTTGACTCCGTTTCCAATGCACCGATGCGAAGCTCCCCTTCATATCGCTTAACTTCGACTCCCTCTCCGATACAGCATTACAAGCCATCACTTCGACTCACTCCTCCGTCTCCTATGCACTTCGACTCGCTCCTTCGTCTCTTGCGCATTTCAACTCGCTCCCCTTCGACTCCGTCTCCTGTGCGTTTCGACTCCGGCTCCTATGCAGTTCGAATCCAAGACCGAGTCGAACAAAGCAGTTCGAACCAAAACCGAGTCGAACAACCAATTCGAATCCATAGAACCATGACTTCTAGAGGCCAACTCAATCGACTCGACATACTTACTTCGCATCCATAAATCCAATGAAAATCTTCTTCGTTGTTTCAACCCTTCACATCGATTCAAGAGAGGGTCGTTACGAAGGAACATTCAAAAGCAACCATCGAGCATTGTTGCAGCGAATTTCACATCGGTTTAGGAGAGGATTGATACGTAATTCAAAAAGTAAAATAAACTAACAATGACTCATGGGCGTACGAACGTCAACGAGAGTCATGTTAACATATATGCATGAATGTCGGACTAGTGTTCAATACTCCAGATTTTCAAGAATCAGAAACTCATCCAATAACGATTACAACAGCAAATGGCTAATCACTAGCATACAACAATCAGTTTCAACAGTACAGGGTACAACAGTTGACAGTCAACAGTTTACATTATCGAGAAAAATCAGTCAAAGATTACAGCTTTCATCGAAAAAAGTGATAGTTATCCAGGCTAAAGATTGCAATGTTTCAAAGCACATCATGTTTCCATAAGACGTACTTTGGGGGGAAAATGTTATCCCGCCTTTTGGCAAGGCCGTGACACCAAGGAATTGACTTGTAATCGATGACGACCCGTCCTAGAGATCAGTTATACACGGGCTCGCAATGGATATCAACGAATTTTGTCTGAGTCAGGATCGAGCCAAAATTGGTAGGACATGACGAGCTAAGCCATGAGAGCCAGCATTCCAAATCTCAAGTCAATCCGAGTTCGTATGCTCAAGTTATGAAGGATACAAGATTGGATGAAAATCAATTACCGTTCGACTCACTCTTTCGACTCGCTCCCCTCGACTCGATCCATATCCCTTAGACATCAACTTTGACTCATTTCGCTCAGAGGCCTTCTTCAACTTGTTCCTGTTCGACTCGCTTCACAGCCATCTGAAGTACCTACTTCGACTCGCTTCGCTCAGAGGCCTTCTTCGACTCGCTCCATTCGAACCACTGATCGACTCCATCAACTTCGACTCCATTGGCGAAGCCACTGCTCAAACCTTTCAGGACGCTCCATTTCGACTCGCTCGACCAGTGCGTACTTCGACTCGCTCGATCTGGGCATACTTCGACTCGCTCGACCAGTGCGTACTTTGACTCGCTCAAAACAACATCAAGGGGAGAGTGAGATTCAAACGCCACGTCACCGAGTCCATACAGAAGCGAGTCAAAGAGAATAGAAGCGAGTCGATGGAAACAGCCTACCGAAAACCCCATTTCGTATCGATCATATCTCCCAATCTACAACTCCAAATGCTATGAAATTTTCACAGAAGACTACATGCATGTTAAAGAATGTCCACGCCAAATTTCGACTCCATTGGATGAAATCTTGACCGAGTCAAAATCTGTTCGTGTCGATCACGGATCGAACCGAAACTTCACGGGCTTGGGTGTGCGGGCCTGGTCACGTGCCAGAGAGGGTCTCCCGAGATCTGAGCGAAATACCAGCCTCCTACACCTATAAATAGACCCCCAAAGCCAACAGAAACGGGGTTCTTCTTCCTTTTTGAGATCTCCAACGCCCGGACTCCACGAGATCCAGATCTGAACTCCATTGCTGCTGCTACCAGCGAATTTCACTACTGCAAATCATAGTAATTTGTTGAAATCAATTGTAAACATAAAAGGAAGATCAATAAAGCAAACTACTTCATAATGGACGTAGGCAATACACCGAACCACTCTAAATTCTTGTGTCTCCCTGCATTTTAATTATTCTCATTTTTGAAATTTGGAGTTTTTGTTAGATAATTCCTCTTTTTCCATTTAATTTCTTCACTTTATCTCTTCAAAAACTTCCGAAGAGTGTTGTGCCCAATTTTGGTACAAACAGATTTCGACCATTCTCTATTCCATAAACTCCGGCTTGAAACCGACAAGAGGAGTATAAACTCCCTAAGGATGGAATCCGACCATCCGAATTACGGCCTCGCCAAATCGATGCCGGGGACAAAACCACAGTTACTCAAAAAACCGCTGAACCCGATAGCGTAAGACCAAGGCCAGAACCTCATGTTTGATACAACTCAAAGCCATAACTGCATGGACGCCTTGGGATGAAGATGGTAGATTGTTAACAAAATTCCCAAGCAACGAATTACAAATACATTGAATGGAAAGTAATTGTTCATCTACTTGAATAATAATTCACACGAAGCATAGTAGGAAACAAAAGCTTTTATTTACAAAACAGGTGCAGAAATTTCGGTAAATTTATTTCAAAAGATCGGGATTCATACCCGTACAACTACAACTATTGAATGAAATGATTATGCAAACTATGTACATTGAGCTAGAGCAGTAACTATTTCTTTGACTTTCTTTTGGATTTCTCAAGGGTAGAGCCACTTATGCTTCTCTTTCGGGACCCTTTACTACCTTTGGCCGGAGAGCTTGACGAGATAGGAGGAAGTTCATTAAGGATCAACCCACCCGGTGGAATAATTTTCAATGGCACGAGATGAGGATCATCGACATTTACCTCAGCGAGCTTGATTTTAACATTTCTTTTCAAAAATTCCTCCTTTTCAATATGCTCCCTCATGTTGGTCTAATCAGTGTGTTCTAAGGAACTGAGAATAATCACATCATCAGATTCGTCGGCCGAAAGTGGATCCTTAATCTTATCTTTGTCAAACGCACCGATGACTTGAGCATCGGGTTCCGGAATATTAGCAGCGGCCGGGTCTTCAATCGTTTCATCGTGTTGCTCTATAACGGCGCCACTTAGGGGAGTTTGACTGGGACCCAGAAGACCTACAAAATTTGATAAATGGGGAGATTAGATCAAAGCCATTGTGCATGGAAGAACGAAAACTTTTCGTATACTAAGGAGTAAAGCAAAATACCAGCATCTAGCTGACTCTCTGTTGTCGCCGGGGTGACTCCTTCTAAAATAGGGAACAACATCTTGGGCTCAAAGCCAGGCCTGTCCAGGTCATAACCAAGATCTTGCTCCTTATCAAGAGAAGTTGATGTTCCAGCTGCTGGGGAAAAAGAAGGACCTTTAGGATCAGTCCTTGAAGACCTGGCAATATTCTCTCCTCCTTCAGTAGGCGCAGAGGCCTTGAAAAATCAAAGTTTTACAACAGCTAGATCTGAAGGCTCATTCCTGTGAAGAATTCACCTCACTAATTCTTCCTTGTTAAGATCGGCTTCTCCCAGCTCATTCTTCTTCATTTCGACAATGTACTCCAAAGCTGCGACGAGCGATTCGAGGTAACCCTCATCGAGAAACCTTAAGTCATGATGAATCAGGACTTTGGCATTGTATTCAATAATCAGCGGATCGAATAAGTCCTTAATCTCATTCCTGCCGGACTCCATCGTAGCTTCCACGTGGGAGTTAATTTGTTGGGTCATCTCTCTTCGGCCCTCCTCTCGAGCTAATTCTTTGAGAGCTTCGATTTTGGAGAATTGCTCGTCGAGTTTAGCCTTTAAGCTTCTACCCTCAACCACTTCCATGCAGTATTTCTGCGATTCCTCTTGAGCTTCAATTTTTTCCTCCTTTTCTTTCTTTAAAAGTTCTTCAAGTTCCTCAACGCGACGAGCAAGAGCATCCTTCTCTTTATGTAAGGAATCCGTTTCCATAGCGAGTTCCTTGCTGCGATGAAGTGCCGTGTCGAGTTCCTTTTTATGAGTAGCTCCCAACCGGCTTACTGTCTCTACCATTTCGTTGGCATTCTTCTCCGCTTCAGCAAGTTGGGTTTTAAATTCTAGCAGTTCAACATACTGATGCTTGATTATATCATTGTCATGTATAGCTTCCAACTTGAGGTGGTCAATCTCGTGTTGTTGCTCAATATCTACCAAGTGTACAAATGATTCGTGCTGCACAAATACGTCATTCACGCACGTAAGAGAACTTTCTTTGGCATGCCCTGGGATTATATGAATAGAGGGAACGGATTTAAATCCATCAAAGAAAATCTTTGGAAAAGTGGCCTTGAGCTCGGCTAACTTCTCTGCTATGGAAGCGTCAGGAGCAGTGG
Organism: Allium fistulosum; assembly: GCA_030737815.1. Lineage (NCBI taxonomy): Eukaryota > Viridiplantae > Streptophyta > Magnoliopsida > Asparagales > Amaryllidaceae > Allium > Allium fistulosum. The sequence goes on along the minus strand of CM060901.1, from coordinate 1,337,486,300 downwards.
CCGGCAAATGTGGTTCGGAGGTAGCAAGAGGATGTTTGCTAGAACGGCGCTCACGAGATTGTCTGGAGCTTGAAGAGCCGGAATGTGGCTCGTGAGATGAAGCGATATGAGGACCACGATTGGAAGGCTACTCTCTACATGGGTAGGAAAGTCAGACTGCTCGCCTTGCCGGGATGTGTGAGATTGGGATTTGAGTTTGGAAGAGGAGGAAGATTCCCTTGAATGTTTATTCTTATCTCGCCCCTTAGTAGTTTATTTACAGTTTTTAGAATTATTTTCAGTCTATTTCTTTTAGCTATTCATTTCAGTTAATTTTAGTTTATTTCTATTAATTATAGCATTTCCATTTATTTACAGTTTTAGTTTATTTACAGTTATTTATACGTTATTTACATTTTTTTCCTATGTTTTGGATTTTCTTCTTTTTTCAGTCTTCTTTTGTTTCTCCTTTTTCTTCGCGTATGGATCAGAATAGATTAAACGTGAATATGGATTAAAATTATAAGAATATTGAAATAACGGAAGATAAGATGTAAAATGAAACGGCTGTAATAAGAAATGGAATTGGACTGAAATTATGATGTAAATATTAGAATTGGACTAAATTAAAGAAATTGGCCTAGTTATAACTTAGAATTACAACTATAAAAGAGTAAAAGATGAAAGAAGCTTATTTTCACACTTAGACCTTGGGTCAAATAATAATCATGATTATAACGTAGGTTATAATAAGAAAACAGAACAAAATGAGGCTTATTTTAAGACTTAGGACAAATTAATAATCACAGATAGTAAGAACAATAATAAAGGCTTATTTGAATAATTTATCTAAGTTAATAAGCAAAGAAGTAAAGTAGGACCTGTACCAAATAGCATTCCCCTATTATTTCTACAGACACGCTGTTTCACATAATCCTGAAGTGAGAGGAGGGGTATAATTATGCTAATAATGGTAGTAATTGGTCAATAAGTAAAAGTCCAAATCATGAGGATTTGGGCAAAGGGGCGCAACTAGATATTGTTTGGATGACGGGCCAGTACCAACACCATTTCCCCTATTATTTCTATGGACACGGTGTTTCCCATAATCCTAAAGTGAGACGAGGGGCACGCTTATGCTGGAGCTTGAGGTAATAAGAAGACCCAATAGGTGGAACAACAGGTAATGCGAGCTTAGTGACAGTCACGCGTGCGACTTCCAGTGATGGCTCATAAATCGTTATGTGTTCCAAGCGCTTAGTAGGTGTGCCTTTCGTAGGCACCATTGCCTTTTGTGTAGGGAGCTATATAACGTCTAGTCCACAATAAATACTTTGTGCGTCTTTTGTAGACACCATTGTACTTTGTGCGTCTTTCGTAGATTCCATTACCTTATAGGTAGGGAGTTATATAGCATCTAGTCCGCAGTAAGTTCTATGGAGTAGCAGGTCGATCAAAGGGTATAATTAGGATTTTAGCCTAATTATAAGATTAGGAATTCAGCCTAATCAAAGCAGCTAACAAAGACAAGTGCAAACAATCAAAGTTAACCAATCATATTTAATAGTTAATTCATATTTATTTCCAGCTTATTCCTTCTTCTATTTCCTTTGTTTCTTTTTGTATACTAGAGCTGTTGTAAAGCCTATTACCTTTACTTTACTTAAAGATTCTAGTAATTACCATCATTCACCAGACTTTTAGTCTGACCCACTCCTCTACTTTCCCCGTTTTCCTCCCATAGGAAATCAAGGAAGATTGGAGATTTCTTTGAAGGAGTGTGATGGCCCGCAAATCCGTACCCCTTTGAGCAGACAATATTCCACATCAACTCAACTCAAAAGTGAATGGAAATACGAGTCTTCAGGGTTAAAGAAGAAAGAGGTAGAAGAAGAAGATAAAACAACATCAGAATCTCGCAATCGCAGCAGAACAAAATATAATATAGAATAATAGCTTTTAAATACAAAGAAATATGTACTGTTATATATACATACCATTATCAGAGTACAACAATCATCCATCACTTGGACAGCTTATTATCTGTCCTTACACAGCGGAAATAATAATTCAAATACGGAGATATGTCTCTATGATCTAGCTCGCCTCTTGAGCTCCTTAACTTTTTAACCTGAATCTGTACAACTCAGTCTGACCCGAGCATTATAACAAAACAACACCTGAGTCAGTCTGGAAAACCAGCGTGAGAAAACCACACTCAATTGGATTATGCCGGGTTTTTACCTTACGATAACCAAATTTTTTTTTATCAAATCCGTCTGATATTATAATAGTGTTTATAGAAAGTAAAATAGAATCTAGCTGAAATGCTTGCATCTCACGTTCCAGCAATAGTTGGGCATAATCAAAACCGTACGGGAACTTATTGGAGATTGGATTCCATACAATGGCAGGGCTACTGGGGTACCGCCCGTCACAGTACCTGGCCTAGATCAGAGTACCGAGGATCACGCCTGATCCCCTGCAACACAAGACCAGAGCTACCCCTTACTGGATAGTCCGAATAAGATCACCCCGCGGTTGTGATCAGCAACCGCCCACTAAGCCGAATAAAAAGGGATACCTAGATAGGGATGACCTTACCCTAATTGGTTGCTAGCCACTTAGCCTTGCCACACCTCCCCTGTTTTAGCCATTCCCAGTTGATGAGGCTCAAGGCTAGCATTGCCTTTTTGAGAACTCATTTACTTAGAATGCTCATCGTGCTCATGACGATGGTCTGATAGCATTCGTCCATACAATTTGCCCTGGGTCTGGATAAACCGTACCACGTTCAAACCGGATCGAAGTGGTTTTCGGATAATTAAATCCGATCTCGGTCTCTTCGAAACGATCAGCGTATTGGCCAATATTGATAGTCGGTTATTTAACTATCATATAACATCCACAGCAAACATCAGGGCTTAAATAATGTTATCCCGCCTTTTGGCAAGGCCGCGACACCAAGAACTTGAGTAGAAACCAATGACAGTTCGTCTTGGAGATCGGTTATACACAGGCTCACTATGGATATCGATGAATTTTTTTCGAGTCCGAATTGAGCTAAAATTGATATGACATGACAAGCAAAGCTATGAGAGCCAACATTCCAAATTTCAAGCCAATCGAAGTTCATATGCTCAAGATATTGATCGATCACGGTTGAGAAATCCAAACTTGCATCGATCATAACTCGAGATCTACAGACCCAAATGTCCCAAAATTTTAACAAGAGCTTAAATATGACCTAAGGAATGTTCCTGTAAAATTTCGACTCGATCGGAGGAAGTCTTGACCGAGTTGAAATTCGTTCGTATCGATCGCGGATGGAAAAACTCCAACTTGCATCGATCATATCTCGAGATCTACAAGTCCAAATGCTATGAAATTTTCATAGCAGCTTAAGTACAACATGAAGAATGTTCCTGCCAAATTTCGACTAGATCGGAGCAAGTCTTGACCGAGTTGAAATTCGTTCGTATCGATCGCGGATGGAAAAACTCCAACTTGCATCGATCATATCTCGAGATCTACAAGTCCAAATGCTATGAAATTTTCACAGAAGCTTAAGTCTAACATGAAGAATGTTCCTGCCAAATTTCGACTCGATCGGAGAAAGTCTTGACCGAGTCGAAATTCGTTCGTATCGATCGCGGATGGAAGAACTCCAACTTGCATCGATCATATCTCGAGATCTACAAGCCAAATGCTATGAAATTTTCACACCAAGTTAAGTACAACATGACGAATGTTCCTGCCAAATTTTGACTCGATCGGAGCAAGTCTTGACCGAGTCGAAATTCGTTCGTATCGATCGCGGATGGAAAAACTCCAACTTGCATCGATCATATCTCGAGATCTACAAGTCCAAATGCTATGAAATTTTCACAGAAGCTTATGTACAACATGAAGAATGTCCACGCCAAATTTCGACTCCATCGGACGCAATCTTGATCGATATGAAATCCGTTCGTATCGATCACGGATCGGGCCGAAACTTCACGAGCTTGGTCGCGCGGGCCTACTCACGTGCCAAAAGAAGTCCCCCAAGATCTGAGCAAAATATCAGCCTCCTACACCTATAAATAGAGCCCCAGGGCATGCAGAAAAGGGGCTTCTTCTTCTTTGAATTCTCAAATGCCCAGACTCTGCCGGATCCAGATCTAAACTCCCTTGTTGCTGCCAATAAAGAAATTCACAGCTGCAAATCATAATTATCTGATGTAACTCACTAAATTTATTTGTAATCTTTAAAGAAAGATCAATAAAGCTATCAACTTCATAGTGGACGTAAGCGATACGCCGAACCACTCTAAATTCTTGTGTCTCCTTGCATTTTAATTATTTTCATATCTGAAATTTGGAGTTTTTGTTAGATAATTCCTCTCTTTCCATTTAATTTCTTCATTTTATCTCTTCAAAAACTTTCGAAGAGTGTTGTGCCCAATTTTGGTACAAACAAATAATTTTCCCAAATTATTTATCTCAAAAATATCTCCACAAGATTATTATTTCCATATTCCAATACTTTGAAAATAGTTTTCAGATTCCTTTATATTCACGAAATAAATTTCAACCCTTTTCGATACTTAGAATATTTTCCCACCGCATTTAATATTCAATACTTGGAAAACTATTCATTTTATTCCTTATTAATTTTTTCCCAAAAATCATTTACAACTGAATTTGTAAATTTTCCACTCGTTTTACACAAATCCGATAATTTCTAGAATTCCATAATTAATTCCTTTTATATTTCCAAAGCCCTCTTTGCTTATTAAAAATTCCAGATTTTACTTCCCCTTTTCTTTGTGAATTATTTTATTCCACTTCTGAAAACTCCTATCTTATACTCTGACAATTTATTTAAGTTTTCCATAACCCACTTATAAGATTTTTCCTTCTATAATCTTATTCATTTTAATAAATTCGCTTCCCATCTCAAGAGGACTTATAATTGGATTTTCAAAACATTTAAAAATATATATATATATAAGTAAAAATAAAGGTTTATTTTCAAAATATGGCTTACGGTAAAACTAAACATAAATATTAAAATTCATATCCAATTATTAATTGAATTTCAAAGCTGATTAGAAAACTAGAATTTATTACAATAACTAATTTTGGAATATTCTAAATCCAGATAATAGTTTTATAAAAATTATATAGTATAGTAACTTTAAAAATATTCCTTTTAAAACAAATTTATATTCTTAGAAAAATCCAATATTCATCAACACATTCCTCTTGATTTCCTACCTCAACGACTATATTCTCATTTCTTACATTCGGAAAATATTCCACTATTTCCTTCCAAAACAATTTTCATCACTCAATATAAGCTCTCATCATATCTTATATTTTTAAAAACATATCCACTGATATCTTTCTATCTTATTTATAAACCCCGTTTATAAATTTATAAAACTCCCCTGAGTTTTCCATTTATTTATAAAACAATTTTTATTTAAGACTTCTATTTTATAATTTTATTCTTCAATAAAATTCTATTTTATTCCTTAATAAAATCCCATTATATTCCAAGTTTATTTATTGATTCCAAATATTCCTTCGAGCACTTAGTATTTAATTAAAAATTGGAATCTTTACTTAACGAATTTAAGTATAAATCAATATGCTTTTCATTTTACTCAATTCTCTTTAGAAATAAACCCAATTTCCCATATAAATATTTTATATTCGAATTCCCTTCTAGTTTCTTTCAATTTAGTTTACTTATGGTATTTAAAAATACCAAATTCAAATTCCAGGCTATTTGACATTTAACAATTCAATTCACACAATCCATATACAATTATCCATCACATCATATAACACACATATATATGAACTATAAATATTTTAGAGGAATCGTGTTGGATCCCTCCAACCTGTTTTTACTGCATCCACAGATGTTAACACAATAAATAAAATACGAAATCCCACTTTGAGGGGGATATCGCGGTATAAAGGGTCATCCGCTATTATGCGGGGCGCATAGGGTCTCATCCGCTATATAATGCGGGAATATCAATCACTCCAATATATATATATATACACTACTGTATATATACTATCATCCAACAGATAAATCAATCAACATCCAATGATTTAAATTTAACATTTAAATTTAAATGAGGTTATCCAAATGAGTGAGAAATCTCACCTTTGCTTTTATTTGCAATCCACTTTAATCTCGACTGGTTTCACGGTTTTGACCTTGTATAAACAATTTATGATTTATTACTATTTGAGTTAATCAAACAGCTTATCACCATTTATATATTTAATTTAAACTAATAATTTGATTTAAACTAATTTTCCCTTAAAATCTTTTAGTAACTAAAATAAGTCAATTGAAAAAATTAATCCCAAATCCATTATTTTAAAATAAACTAGCAAATTAAAATATGTATATTTGTTTTATTTAATTGAACTACATATATACTTAAAAATAACCTATACCGACAAAAATCAAATTTTTATATGGACTCTACACATTTTAAAATTTCTATAGTTTCTAGAATCTTATATATATTTTTACTATTTTTAAATAAAATATGTTTGCAGATATATACGTATATTAAAACAAAATTATTTATACCATTACTGGAAATATTATTTTTATTTTTTACTTTTTGTTTCCTGTATATAAAAACTGTATATATACAAATGTACATAAATCTTTAGATTGGGAAAAAAACTAGCATATATGCCTTACTGTAAACATTTTTTTCTGTTTTTCTGAACTACATATGCACCCATATTTCTATATAAATATATATTAAATTAAATTGAAATAAAATTATCGAATACCTCGCTGTTGATTGCTCGAGGCTACCATGCCACTTCCCCATCGCGACCGGACCTGGCGAACTGCCGCTCACCCCCAGTTGCCTCAACCACGGCCATCGAAGACGCCGCCAACTCCATATGATGCCAAGTTTCTACGTTTCACGCACGCACCGCCTGGCCTGCTCCTCGCGATCCCCTTTCCCAATCGCCACGACACCCCTATGCGAAGCTCCACTTTGATTTGTTGTCGCATGCTCGATTCCCGGCCAAGACTTCGACCCTTGCGACCTTAATCAAAATCGATTTCGATTCGTATGAGTATTATATATTTTTTGAAATGAATTGAATTCGATTTGTTGAAATAGGAATTGGAGGAGGAGGGAAAGGATAATGTCGAGTGCCGCCATTTATTTTTTTCAGAGAATTTCGTTTGAATGTGAACTGAAGAATAAGAAAGGGAGCGCCTTGATTTAAAACGAAAGGAACGGCTATGAAAGTAAATAAAAGGGGGAAAAGATGTTTGCATGGAGAATATTTTTGCGTGTAGCAGATGAGCTACAGTGCTCCTGAAATGAAGGCGAAAAAGTAACGACATGAAATTTATTTGACTGGTCAAAATACCCAATATACATATTATATTTAAATTTTAAATTTAAGTCTTGAATTATGCAACTCAAAATCTTGACCTCCTATCGAGGCATGCCGCTTTGCGTTTATAATGTTATACCCCTATTCCGAACGAAATGGAAAAGGTTACGAGTCCTAATTCGATCGTATGGAGAATATAGTTTTTTGGACCCAATTATTATATTGAATTTTTGATATCAATTTCAACGCATTTATATCTCGTATGGCTATACGACAACTCCAAACACTTCGAAATTTGAAATCCAAAATAATACCATATTACGGATCCAATGGATGTGGTTTCGTCGAATTCCAAGACTGTGCCTCGGAAGGCTATTTTTAACATCAATTTAAACAATATATTTTTAAAACCGAACAAACCACTTTTAAATTCAATTTTTAAAATCTGCATTGTCTGCAGTATTATTAATATAAATTTTACAAGCCTTTAAAATATTTTTATCGGGCTTAGAACTCAAGATTCAAATAATTTATCCAATATTCAATTACTGAATTGAATAATTATACTATCCAACAAATTTCTATATTCAATTATGAATCTATCTTATTGAATAAATCCAAGTTTTCCATATTCGAAACCAATTTGTAATTCAATTTCAATATTTAAAACCGTTTAAATATTCGAAATCAATGACAGAAAAACCCGGGTCGTCACATTCCTCCCCCTTAAAAGAATTTCATCCCCGAAATTGCTAAGGCAGAAGAATGCCCAAACCCATTTACTTATTAATATTCACTTAGTGAAAACTTGGTATTCACTTTTCTAATCCTTTAACTTCCACCCAAAACAATTGGTTTTCATCTTCTAGTTTAAATCCTACATTTTCATTACAATTTGTAAATCGACTTTTCGTTAACAGAAATTTTCCAAAACTTTTCAAAAAAATTCCAACTCCCAAATTTTCGGAAAATTTTGGCAAAGTCTCCCTTGTACGGAGGAGATTTTGCAATTTGACAAGAGATATAAATATATATACATCGACCCACATAGTCGAAAAACAAAAATAAACAACAATATTTCATATTTCCTATCTTTTATTGTGTAGGCGTACCTTTATTTAGCATTTTTAAGCAAGTGGCTAATTTATTTAGCAATTTGCGTGACCAAAATCCAGCCAAACGGCTTCCACGTACCTGTACTTACTCAGTTTAAACATGTAAGTGCCATATATATGAAGTTTAATAACATTTCACTTATATTTAAATAGATAAAACATGGATTCTATAAACAATGCATACTGAACAATTTTCCATAAGCAACTTATATGATTTTAACACTTATGCACTTGTTTTCAACCAATTCATACACTATTTATTTCATTTAAAGGGTTTACAACTCTATTGCTCACATTTAACTCGTTTTTAAACCAAACGAACTCATATTCATTCCAATTGATTTCAAAATAAATTTTACTAGCTTCTATCAATTCATAGAATTTTATTTACTTCTGTTTACGTCGAAAGACAATTTATTCCCATGCAAATTCGACGACATTTATTAAATGGAATATTCATTTAGTTCATAACCATTTTAAATTGATTCCATCTCAATTTATACTAATTTCATTCCATTCTAAATTATTCACAATCCATTAATTTGTATTCCATTTTATTTCCTCATTCGTTTCATTCAAAACCATTTTATTAAACTCGACAACATTCCATGCTTATATATTGAACAACCATTCCGTAAGTTAATATCTGCCATGCTTTCAAACAAAATATAAACTTAAGTTGTTTATTTTCTTCAAGTTATTTCAACTCCATACTTAAGTTTATTTTCTGGTAACAATTTCCAATTTAAATCCTTGATTTGATTTTTATTTAACCAAATCCCATTAACATATTCAATTAACTAATTTATCTCAAATTAGTTCACTTCCAACTTACAATTCAATATTTGATTTTTATCTTCAAAAATCTCTTTGATTAGTTTACTTGAATTCAATTTATATTTCAAGTTTGGATTTTTATTTCATGAACTTCAATTTATAAGCTATTGAATTTTTTTAATTCATTCCAATTCAATTTTTATTTAGCTCAGCTTACGCTAAATTCATCTTCATACCATTCTTTTGAATTTAGTTGAGTAAGAATTTAATTCATTCAATACCACTTTCAACTTAATTAAATTTCCTTTCAATTCAATTCTTTTTTTTCAATTTAATTCAAGTTCAACTAAATTTTGTTTTCAACTCAACTTTATTTAGTTTTTAAGTCAATTTCAATTCAATTCTTATTTTATTTCTAAATCCAAGTTAATATTTTTTCCTTCAATTCAATCACATCCCCATTTTATTCATTTAACTAGTTTACTTCCAATTTATTTTAGTCAAACCACAACCGTTTTAAATTTCAACAATTTAATTCCTTCAACTTAATCTAAGTTGAACTTCATTTTTAATCTCCTCATTTTTAAATTTTAATCTCAAGATTCAAATCTCAAATTTTCTTTTGTTATTTAAAAGAAACATTTTAATTTATGAGCTTATCAATTATTCTCCGATGATCTTTAATTTATTTAAATAAGGATTCCAGCTTAATATTTTCTTTTCTTCCAAACTCCCCGGAATTTAAATTTCCAACTTCCGAATTCAGCCCAATTTCAATTATAATTCATTTGTACAATTTATACTTATACAAATCCTCATATTAGCTACGTAACCGTTTTAAATTTTATAATCTTGTTTGACAACAATATTATCATCCAAACATCCAAGTTATATAATAATTTCAGAAAATTATTCCTTTTATATCAAAATATATTTTTGAGTAAAATTATTTCATTTACCCCCTTTTGAGAACAATACTATGTCGGTTTGCCTAGTTTAAGAGTTTAGAAATCCCTATCGATATAGTTGTTCCTACGATACCGACCAGAATTTATAAACACTCAACTGATAAATCAACAGAATATTAAATCAATTTGTATTCACTAACAAATACGCGCTCATATCTATTAATACACTCCAACTCATTCTAGAGTACTACTGACTCTTTCTCTAATGAGTAATCCCCACCAGAGCCAAGGTTCTCGCTTAACCTTCAACTCTGGTACCAACTGTGATAATCGGTAGGCTTTTCAACCATCCCAGTAGCGGCCACTTTCCTCCGTGGCACCACAGTGATACCTCGAATTTGCTTTTACGGCCAGCCTCTCGACTGCAACCAACCCATCAAGGTCTTATACTACCTCTCAGGGACATGTAGGGGTAAGAGTCTCCTGCTCGCCACCAAACACGAAGCGAGAACCCCCTATCATGCTGTAATTCAACTGTTATAAGGCCAGGCTCTGATACCAAATGTAAAGGCCTGCAAATCCGTACCCTTTTGAGCCGACAATATTCCATACCAATTCAACTCAAAACGGGCGGAAATGCGAATCTTTAGGGTTAAAGAAGAAAGAGGTAGAAGAAGAAGATAAAAACAACATCAGAATCTCATGATCGCAGCGGAACAAAATATAATATAGAATAACAGCTTTTAAATACAAGAAATATGTACTGTTATATATACATACCATTTCAGAGTACAACAATCAATCATCACTTTGGACAACTTAACACTTTTCCTTACACGGCGGAATAATAATCAAATACGAAAGTATGCTCTGCCATCCAGCTTTTCTCTTGAGCTCCTTAGCTTTTTAACCTGAATCTGTACAACTCGGTCTGACCCGAGCATTATAATAAAACAACACCCGAGTCAGTCTGGAAAACCAGCGTGAGAAAACCACACTCAATTGGATTATTATATCTTTGAAAATCCTTTGAAAACAAAGGTATCTCGTAAGACCACGCCACAAATAAACATGTCGGGTTTTTACCTTACGATAACCAAAACGGTTTTTATCAAATTCATCTGATATTATAATAGTGTCTATAAAAAGTAAAATAGAATCTAGCTGAAATGCTTGCATCTCACATTCCAGCAATAGTTGGGCACAATCAAAACCGTACAGGCGCTTATTGGAGATTGGATTCCATACAATGGCAGGGCTACTAGGGTACCGCCCGTCACAGTACCTGGCCTAGATCAGAGTACCGAGAATTACTTCCGACCCCCAGCAACACAAGACCGGAGCTACCCCTTACTGGATAGTCTGAATAAGATCACCCCACGATTGGAGCGACCAACCGCCACACTACCAAAATAAAAGGGGACCTCTAGACAAGGGAAATCTTACCCTACTTGGGTGCTACCCACTTAGCCTTGCTGCACCTCCCCTGTTTTACCCATTCCCGGTTGATGAGGCTTGAGGCTATGTGTTACCTTTTTAAGAACGAGTCTCACTTAGAATGCTCATCATACTCCTAACGATGTTCTGAAAGCATTCATCCATACAAGTTGCTTTAGGTCTGGACAAACTGAATCACCATCTTCATCATCTTCACGGTCTTCATTCGCTAACGTTCAAACCAGATCGAAGTGGTTTTCGGGTAATTAAACCCGATCCCGGTCTCTTTGAAACGATCAGCGTATTGGCCAATATTGATAGTCGGTTATTTAACTATCAAATAACATCCACAGCAAACATCAGAGCTTAAATAATTTCCCAAATTATTTATCTTCAATAATATCTTCACAAGATATTATCCCCATATTTCAACACTTTGAAAATAGTTTTCCACCCCTTTTATTCACATGGAATACATTCAACCCTTTTCAATACTTAGAATATTTTCCCCATTTCATTTAATATTCAACACATGAAAACTCTTCATTTTATTCCCTATTTCTTTTCTCAAAAATCTTTTACAACTTTATTTGTAAATTTCCAAAACTCACCTCACACGGATTTTATAAATCTCAGAATTCCTTAGTTAATTCCTTTTATATTTCCAAAGCCCACTTTGCTTATTAAAATCCCAGTTTCACTTTTACTTCCCTTTGTGTGAATTTTATTCCACCTTCTGAAACTCCTATCTTTAAGTTTCCATAAACCCCACTATAAGTTCTTTCCCTTACAATCTTATCCTATTTAATAAATTTCGGTTCTCATCCTAAGAGGATTTAAAATTGAGTTTAAAACATTTAAAAACATATATACTTATATAAAATAAGAATAATGGTTTTATTTTCAAAATATGGTTTAAGGTAAAACTAATTATCAACATAAAAATTCATATCCAGTTAACAATAACTAACTTCAGAATATTCTAAGTCCAATAATGGTTTTATAAAAATTATATAGTATAGTAATTTTAAAATTCCATTTAAACAAATTTCTACTTACTCAACAAAGTCTATTATTAGAAATCCAATATTCACTACTTTAATTCAAAACTTCCTCTCAATTCGTATCACCTCGACCATATTCAACATTCTCATATTCGAAATATATTTCACTATTTCCTTTCAAAAATTTCCATTTCTCGATATAAGTTCTCACCATTAACTTATATTTTTAAAACATATCCACTGATATCTTTCTATCTCATTATAAAACCAGTTTATAATTTTATAAACTCCCTTGAGTTTCCATTTATTTATACAAGCAATTTTATTACGCCACTTCCCCATCTAGACCGGACCTGGCGAACTGCCGCTCACCCCCAGTTGCCTCAACCACGGCCATCGAAGACGCCGCCGACTCCACACGATGCTGAGCTTCTACGTTTCATGCACGCACCTCCTAGCCTGCTCCTCGCAATCCCCTTTCCCAATCGCCACGACACCCCTACGCGAATCTCTACTTTGATTTGCTGTCGCACGCTCGATTCCCGGCCAAGACTTCGACCCTTGCGACCTTAATCAAAATAGATTTCAATTCGTATGAGTATTATATATATTTTTGAAACGAATTGAATTCGATTTGTTATAGGAATTGGAGGAGGAGGGAAAGGATAATGTCAAGTGCCGCCATTTAGTTTTTCCAGAGAATTTCATTTGAATGTGAACTGAAGAATAAGAAAGGGAGCGCCGTGATTTAAAACAAAAGGAACGGCTATGAAATGAAATAAAAGGGGGAAAAGATGTTTGCGTGGAGAATATTTTTGCGTGTAGCAGATGAGCTACAGTGCTTTGAAATGAAAGCGAAAAAGTAACGACGTGAAATTTATTTGATTGGTCAAAATACCCAATATACATATTATATTTAAATTTTAAATTTAAATCGTCTCGAATTACGCAACTCAAAATCTTGAACTCCTATCGAGGCGTGCCGCTAGGCGTTTATAATGTTATACCCCTATTCTGAACAAAATGGAAAAGGTTTCGAGTCCTAATTCGATCGTATGGAGAATATAGTTTTTTGGACCTAATTATTATATTGAATTTTTGATATTAATTTCAGCGCGTTTATATCTCGTATGGCTACACGACAACTCCAAACACTCCGAAATTTGAAATCCGATAATAATACCATATTACAGATCCAATGGAACTGGTTTCGTCGAATTCCGAGACTGTGCCTCGGAAGGCTATTTTTAACATCAATTTAAACAATATATTTTTAAAACCGAACAAACCACTTTTAAATTGAAAAACGCGGTAAAATTGAAAAAGAAATATTTTGCAGTTCAAAATGAAGTGAGTGTTTTTGAAAATATTGTTTGCCTCAGTTATTTGGGTTGTTCGTCATCATTTATTTTGAATTCAACTTACACGAAAAGCCTGTAACATGCACAATGTATCACTGTACATGTCACAAGGCCATGCACACCGATATACACTTGATAAAATTGCAGGGACAGGTGAGCACAAGGTCAAACCCAAGCCAAAGGCTGGATTCAACTCAAGTGCATATGAGTCTCGACCAAATCAACCAAAACCAGACATGTACAAGTTCATATGCACAGACTCGAAGCATAGGCAATTCAACTCGAAGCAGTAAGCACTCGAGCAATAGATCAATGCACACAACAACTACAAGCATCAGGTCACAAATGTTCCAGGCGTGAACACACACACATCGAACCAGATTCAACATGAATTCAGACAACAAGAACCAAACAAGAAAACAAATGTACAAAATCATCAACAACATATGGAACCAGATGTGAAGCCATGAATACATAGTGCACCAGTTCAATGAAATAACAACATGAACCAGATATATGCATACAAAGAAAATAAACATGACCGAGACCAGACATCCTGTGAAATAAGTTTAATGAAATGGTCCATACACATGAAGACTCAAATGCAACAACCAAGTTTATATGCAATAATGAGACAAACTCAATTCTCTGCAGCATGATCAACACACCAGGAAAGTGCACAAGACAAGTGTGTCAAGACTTCAGGTTCAAAGCAAATGAACAGTACAGACTCAAAGAAACTTGAAGACCAATGCGAGCTAGCACTTCAACAGAGAATGCTACTCAAAGACATGAGTGTCAACCACACTAGAAACAGACCAGACCAAACCAGAAATTCAGAGTAATGATAACATGTTGCAACAGAGACCAGGCAGCATACAAGTTAAGATAGATTCAGTGCATGTATACATACGCAAATGTAGTGTCATATACACATGTATACATATATGCACATATATGTATACACGTATATCGTTTCAGAGAATCACACACATATATACATACATATGTATATATATGCATGGAGACCATCATAAAACTCGAAGCAATCACGAAACAAAACAAGTTCAGCTCGAAGCAAATAAAAGCAAACCAGTGGATACAACATACAACACAAGAACAGAACGGTAGAGATTCAAGATAAACAACTTCAACATAAACCAAGCAGCAGTGCGAACAAGAACTAGGAAGCAGAACGCAAAGCAAATTAAGTTACAGCAGTAAAAAGAACAAATTCGAATGTATTCAAACGAAGTCAAAGCCGATAACATGAATTGAACAAGTCGAAGTTGCAGAAATTATCTCAAAAATTAAAATGCCGAAGTCAAAGGAGCAATGAACGAAACCAACTCATTCAAATTTGAATATAGTCAACCAGAGAACAAGTCAGAACGATCAACCATCCTTCGATTAAAAACCATGGCCAAGCAGATAAGCTGAATAATTCAAATAGAAAATATATGAACGATAATTTAGGGTTTCGTTCCCTATAAAATCCCAACATCATCATCGGCAAAATGGAGTCGAGTTCAAGCATTATCAAACACGATCAAATTGAAGAAACCGAGAGCAAATAAAAGCTAGGAGCGATTGACAAAGCAATTCTACTAAGAATCATCATCTCAATCGATCGATATCACAAGAGGCGGCTTAAATTACAAAACCATAACCGTTGAAGAGGAACGAAGAAAGAAGGTGGCTAGATCTAAGAAGTGAAAAGAATCACACATTTCTTATTGGTCGAAGAAATAAAAATAGGGAACGATTTCTTTTAATTACAATTAGGCCGGTCATATTATAATATTGGGCTTAAGTTATTTAAACTAGGGTATTGTTTGTTTTTTAGTTTTTATTTTGTATTTTTCTTTTAAAATTTGTGAAACTCTAATTTTGTAACTAGGTTACGAACTACGGTAGTGTAGTTCGAGAATTCGCAACTCAGTGGCTGAGTTGTGGCAGGGTTTTGAGCGTAGAGTTAGGTTAGTCATTAGCGAGTGTCGCAAGTTTACGTGTGTAAGCGTCTGACTACTTAATTTCATGTAGAAACCTTGGGGGCAGCACGTAGGCAGGGTTTTGTCGAAGCTGGGTAAATTTGTGTGTGATCTCTTCTGCATTATTACCTGTGATTGTTTTTTATTTCCGCATTAATTTTTATTATTATTAGTATCACCCTATTCACCCCCCCCCTCTAAGGTGAAAACGATCCTACAAGTGGTTTAGAGCTAGGAATAAAAACCAATTTTTATTCTAAAATTTTATTTTTTTAATGGCTTCTTTTAATAATGCTTTTGCTGTGGGTCAGTCTATAGTCAGACAACCTATGTTCAATGGTGAATACGCATACTGGAAAAATAGAATGAAATTTTTTTTGAAAACCATTGATGCATGGAAGATTGTTGAAATGGGATATAGGACACCAACTATAGTGGTAGATAATCAAGAAATTTAAAAACCGATGGATCAATGGACAGATCTTGAAAATAAACCGTAGAATGCTAACGCTAAAGCTATGAATTCTATTATTTGTTCATTAGATCAAATTGAATTTAGCTGTGTCTCACATTGTTTAACTGCGCAGGAAATTTGGCACAGACTCGAAGTGACTCATGAAGGAACCTCCCAAGTCAAAGAATCTCGCCTTGCCATGCTTAGTAGCGAATACGAGAACTTCAAAATGGCAAAGGATGAAAGTGTCAAAGAAATGTAAGGACGACTTTCAAATCTAGTATACAAATCAAAATCCCTTGGAAAACCATACACGGAGTTAGAAATAGTCTGAAAAATCCTCATAATTCATCCACGAAAATTTGAAGCAAAAGTGACTGCCATTCAAGAATCAAAAGATCTGAAACAAATTAAAGTTGAAGAACTCATCGAAAATCTTACCACTTATGAGCTAGAAATCAAATTTAAGGAAGAATGCGAAGGAGGTGATATGCGAAAGAAATCAATAGCTCTTAAAGGAACAACATAAAGTGAAGAAGATGATGATGATGGAACAGCTGAACTGGCACTGATAATAAAGAGATTCAAAAGATGGAACCACAAGTATGGAAATCCAGCTCTAAATCAACAACTGAAAAACAAAATAGTCAAAGTTCTAGACAACTCAGAAGAGCAAGAGATCATCTGTCACAACTGCAATAAGCCCGATTATATCAAGCCAAATTGTCCTCAGAATCGACTTAGCCAAGGAAAGAAACCGAAAAGGAGAAGTTTTGCAGCTACTTGGGATGAAACTGATGAAGCTGATAAAAGCACAATGAGAGTGAAAAAGGAAATCTGTGTCTTCAAGAAGAAACAACTGACAGTGATGATGACAAACCAAGCGAGGTATTAAAACTTACTCACTCGGAATTACTTATATATATTCACGAAGTAAATGGCTGTTTTGAAAGACCTAGGGAGAAGTACGCTAAAATTGAATCACAAAGAGATAGTTTGATAGAACTAAATAAGCAGCTTGATCAATTGGTTGAAAACTATCGAAATAAGAGGCCTAAGTGTGATAAGTGTCCATCATTCGAAGAAGAAATTAAAAATTCAGAAATTAAAATTAAATCACTTGAAAATGAAATTCTGATTTTGAAAGAAAGTGAAAACACTAGGAGGGAAAATTCTATTAAAAAGTGCACCTTATTATTGAATGAAAATGAATCACTCAAAACACAAGTCCAACATTTGTCTACAACTTTAGGAAGACTTTCCAAAGGAGAAAAATTGCTAAATATGTTATTAGGGAAACAAACTGTTAATCATATTAGACAAGGACTTGGGTATACTCAATTTGAACGTGTTAGCAGCGTAATTAATCAAGTCAATTCCAAGTGCACTTTTTGTGGGAATTTGGGACACAATCACAATAATTGCTGGTATAGACCCAAACACGTGAAAACCATTCCAATTTTGGTTTCCAAAGGCACAAATGTGAAATTCCTTAAAGTCAAACAAATTTGGGTGCCGAAAGGAACAAATATAGATTGTCTTCGGTCTACACAAACATGTTTTTCAATATCGTTTGTCACTAACAATCATGGACCTATAAAAACAAATAGGTCATAAAAATATTTCCTCATGTAGATGTGGTGGCAGGCTAAGGAACAACTAGAGTGGTACCTGGATTCTAGCTGTTCCAGGCACATGATGGACGACAAATCAAAGTTCCTTAGCCTAGAGAAATAAAAAGGTGGCAGAGTCAAAATGGGCACCAAACGATGTATTATATGCTGAGAATCTGCCCCATAATCAGATTTCAATCAGCCAGTGATCATCTGAAAAAATTTGAGCACCAAATTAAATTTGACAAGGATGAAAAAGGTAAGGTTGTTGATCAAAAGAATTATCGAGGTATGATTGATCACTTCTTCATCTTACTGCTTCTAGACATTATGTTCTCTGCTTGCATGTGTACATGGTCTCAATCAAATCCAAAAGAATCTCATTTTAAAAGCTGTAAAAGGATTATAAGGTATCTGTTGCACACACCACGATTTCGTCTATGGTATCCAACTTATGAAAACTTTGATTTAAAGGGGTATTCAGGTGCAGATTATACTGGCAGTCTAGTTGATATAAAAAGTACTAGTGGAATGTGTATTACGATGAGACATTCGTTTAGTTGGATCACACTTCCAAAGAAAATATCTGCATAAATTTTCGTTTCAACTGACTTTCAATTGGTGGACATTTTTACAAAACCCCTTCGAGAAAATAGTTTTTGTCAACTTCGTCTCAAATTAGGCATTTTAGAAATTTGATTTTATATTTTTGGATTTGATCTTAAATGACTTCATTAACTCATCTGACTCCCTACTGATTATCAAAAAGATAAATATTGACTGAAAAAATGATGAGTGTTGGTATTAATCATACATTTTGACTTGAGACAGTATATGTAGTAAATTGCTTTAAAAATTTAAACAAAATTTGTAATAACTTTGATTGGTAAAAATTCCATGACCATCTCTATTTCTATCATATTTCTAACGACTATCACTCGTCAAAATCCAATATAGTATGTCAAAATGTGGTATTTTAAACGGGAAATTATTCATTTTTTTAAATTTAATTAGCAATAAAATTATCCAAAGTGTTCACTCTCATTTAAAAGTCCTCACGGTTATGCATGGGTGAACTACTTGGAATCTTTGGTTATGTGCTTTCATGCACATTTAAAAGTCCTCAAGGTTATCCATGTATGGAACACATATCAAAATTGATTATTAAATAGACGAGTTGATTCTAATCTCATTTAAAAGTCCCCACGGTTATGCGTGGTTAGAAGATACTTGAAATTCATGTTTTAAAAAAATTGGGAATACTACTAATCTCATTTAAAAGTCCTAACGGTTATCCATGGTTAATAAGTATTCAAATTCCTGTCATAAATATGCCACAAATAGATACAACTATATGGTTTTATATACCGACATCACCCCTATCACTCTAAAGTGGAATATGCGCCTAACAGAGTGTTTATGATTTTTGTTTGATTTTTTATTGAAATTTAATATTTATATGGGATTAGGTACAAATGTTGTATTAATGATTATCACTTTATCTCTATTTTTCTAACACTATTACTCTTTTGCTAATAACAAAAGGGGAAGAGAGAAGTTAAGATTTTGGCAAATAAGTCAAGTCATATTTTTTATTTGCATATTCCCATCTATGTTCATTTGCATATTTTATTTATTTATTTGAATATGTGAAGGGGGAGCTTTGGTATAGGGGGAGCATTCAAATAGGGGGAGCAAATGGAATTCATCAAGGTCAAATACATTTAATAGAGTCAAAATCTTAATATATGTTTGTTATCATCAAAAGGGGAGATTGTAGAATATAATAGCTTATGATTTTTGTTTGATGATAATATATATATATATATTCGTTAAAATGTATTTGTTATTGTACTATTTTATTTTTCACATAATTATATAAATATTTGTTGGATAAAATAAATAACACAGAACTCAAATTCAAACAAATATTTATTACAAATTCAAATAGTACAAATTTGAGCTCTCACTACATTTATACATTTTCAATTACAATACAATTTCATACTACAACACAATTTTCACTACATAATTTTTACATACATCTTACACCTCTCTACATAATTCGCTCAACACTCGTATTTGATCTTCAACTCTAATCCAGCTTGTATCTCGTATCTGAATTATCTGCAAAATAAACACTAACGTGGTAAAATTGGAAAAGAAATATTTTGGAGTTCAAATTGAAGTGAGTGTTTTTGAAAATATTGTTTGCCTCAGTTATTTGGGTTGTTCGTCATCATTTATTTTGTATTCATCTTACACGAATAGCTTGTAACATGCACAGTGTATCACTGTACATGTCATAAGACCGTGCACACCGATATACACTTGATAAAATTGCAGGGACTTGTGAGCACAAGGTCAAACCCAAGCCAAAGGCTGGATTCAACTCAAGTGCATATGAGTCTCGACCAAATCAACCAAACCAGACATGTACAAGTTCATATGCACAGACTCGAAGCATAGGCAATTCAACCCGAAGCAGTAAGCACTCGAGCAATAGATCAATGCACACAACAACTACAAGCATTAGGTCACAAATGTTCCGGGCATGAACACACACACATCGAACTAGATTCAACATTCATTCAGACAACAAATGTACAACGTCATCAACAACATATGGAACCAGATGTGAAGCCATGAATACGTAGTGCACCAGTTCAATGAAATAACAACATGAACCAGATATATGCATACAAAGAACATAAACATGACCGAGACCTCCAGTGAAACAAATTTAATGAAATGGTACATAAACATGAAGACTAAAATGCAACAACCAAGTTTATATGCAATAATGAGACAAACTCAAGTCTACAGCATGATCAACACACCAGAGGAAAGTGTACAAGACAAGTGTGTCAAGACTTCAAGTTCAAAGCAAATCAACAGTACAGACTCAAAGAATCTTGAAGACCAATGCGAGCTAGCACTTCAACAGAGAATGCAACTCAAAGACATGAGTGTCAACCACACCAGAAACAGACCAGACCAAACCGGAATTTCAGAGGGATAATAACATGTTGCAACAGAGACCGGGTAGCATACAAGTGAAGATGGATTCAGTGCATGTATACATACACAAATGCAGTGTAATATACATATGTATACATATATGCATACATACGTATACACGTATATCGTTTCAGAGAATCACACACATATATACATACATATGTATGTATATATGCATGGAGACCATCATAAAACTCGAAGCAATCATGAAACAAAACAAGTTCAGCTTGAAGCAAATAAAAGCAAGCCAGTGGACACAACATACAACACAAGAACAAAACAGTAGAGATTCAAGCAAAACAACTTCAACATGAACCAAGCAGCAGTGCGAACAAGAACTAGGAAGCAGAACGCAAAGCAAATTAAGTTGCAGCAGTAAAAAGAACAAATTCGAATGTATTCAAACTAAGTCAAAGTCGATAACATTAATTGAACAAGTCGAAGTTGCAGAAATTATCTCAAAAATTAAAATGCCAAAGTCAAAGGAGCAATGAATGAAACCAACTCATTCAAATTTGAATATAGTCAACCGGAGAACAAGTCAGAATGATCAACCATTGTTCGATTAAAATTCATGGCCAAGCAGATAAACTGAAGAATTCAATTAGAAAATATACAAACGATAATTTAGGGTTTCGTTCCCTATAAAATCCCAACATCAACATCGACAACATGGAGTCAAGTTCAAGCATCATCAAACAGAGAAATCAAAGTAAAAACCACATACTAGTATAATTCAAACTCGATCCAATTGAAGCCATCGAGAGCAAATCAAAGCCAGGAGTGATTGACAAAGCAATTCAACTAAGAATCATCATCTCAATCAATCGATATCACAAAAGGTGGCTTAAATTACAAAACCCTAACTATTGAAGAGGAACGAAGAAAGAAGGCGGCCAAAGCTATGAAGTGAAAAGAATCACACATTTCTTATTGGGCCGAAGAAATAAAAAAGGGGAACAATATCTTTTAATTACAATTAGGCCAGTCATATTATAATATTGGTCTTGAGTTATCTAAACTAGGGTTTTGTTTGTTTTTTGTTTTTATTTTATATTTTTCTTTTAAAATTTGTGAAACTCTAGTTGTGTAACTAGGTTACGAACTACGGTTGTGTAGTTCGAGAATTCGCAAATCAGTGGCTGAGTTGTGGCAGGGTTTTGAGTGTAGAGTTAGGTTAGTCATTAGCGGGTGTCGCAAGTTCACATGTATAAGCGTCTGACTACATAATTTCTACTAGAAACCTTGGGGGCAGCACGTAGGCAGGGTTTTGTTGAAGCTGGGTAAATTTGTGTGTGATATGTTCTACATTATTATATGTGATTAGTTTTTATTTCCGCATTAATTTTTATTATTATTAGTATCACCCTATTCACCCCCACTAAGGTGAAAACAATCCTACAATTTCTAGTTCTCTTGTGGATTGTTTGCACTTAGACATTTCTTTAGTAGTAGACCTCATTGTTGTTTCAAACCGCATAGGAGGATCGGCACAACTATCTATGGTTTGTAGGGGTTTGAATTTTTTATCCAAGGCGCAGAATTTGACTACGACGCCTATGTTTTGGGATTTTCGGGGTATAAGATGATTTTGGGAATGGATTGGCTATCCATATATGGGGCTATATTAGATTGCGAAAGGAGTGTCGTTAGGCTAGAGACTTGCAGCGGTTGTACTCTCGAGGTTTCTTGCGACTCGCAAGGGTCGGTTATGTTGAGCTTCCTTTATTCCATCGATTCATCATCATCAGAGTTAGGTTCGGTTCCTGTCGTCGGAGATTTTCTAGTCATCTTCACTACTAAGGCAGATGGTTCCGTTGGTTATAGAGAATTAAATAGCTCACAAAGAAGAACCGATATCCACTCCTTAGGATTGATGATCTTTTTGACCAGTTATTTGGCTCTTCGGTATTCTCCCAGCTTGATTTAGCCACAGGATTTCATCAGCTTAGGGTCGCTGATGACAGCATTAATAAGACTGCATTTAGGACAACCGATGGATTATTTGAGTGGTTGGTTAGGCCTTTTGGGCTAACCAATGCCCCAGCCTATTTTGTTGATTTGATGAGCTGTGTGTTTAGAGGCATCCTAAGTAAGTTTTGGTGGTATTCGTGGACGACATTCTGGTGATTTCTAAGAGTATGGATGAGCATGTTGTTCTTCTAGAGGAGGATCTTCGTACACTTCGCATTCTTCAGTTGAAAGCAAAGTTCTTGAAGTATCCATTTTAAGTAAGCATGTTTCTTGGGGCATAGAGAAGGTCTACGCATGGAAAGAATTTGAGAAATGATTTTGTACATTTAGGTTCAGATTGTGAAAATCCAAAGAATGGTTGGCAAAGATTGGAGATGTATCATAGAAAAGGAGAAAGCCACATGTAGATAATTGCAGAAAATTAAATTGCCTCAGAAAAGTGGATTTAACCGTAATGCCATAAGATAAATATAGGCATACAAGAGGAACAAAAATATAAGAGTTTAAGTAAGGAAATGAGATTTCCAAGGTTTAGAAAGGATACTCCTGGGATAGTATGTAGGAAAATCTACATTATGTCTAATCCAATAAAATGAAATTATTAGAATTGAAAAGAAGAATTGTCAAAAAATTTAATAGTAAATACTGGGTTTTTGGGAATATGGTAAGAAATTCAAATTGGTTTTTATATGATATAAATTTTGTTAAAAGTGAAATTCTTTTTGAGAAATTATAGAACGTATATAGCTCACTAGTTTCTTTATAAGTAAACAGAGATTTTAAATATAAAAACCTAAAATGTATTAAGTATCGAAAAAGTAGATTACAACATTTATTGTTGTAATAGATATTTTTGTGAAAATAAAGGGAGCATAGACTATAATGCTACCGTTATAGTAAGTGACTACCAAAGGAAATGTTTTTACATAGTAGATGTGGTTTATTATTATTTATTTTTAATTAAATTCATACACTAGTATTTTTGGGTTGTAGTAACAGTGTTTTACACAACATCTGTTTTAAACCCAAATAAAAATGTACTTTTAAAAGATAATTTCTAAAAATAGAAATAAAAGTGATTTGTGAATACACCTATTAATTAAATAGGTATACGAAAATGTTTTTGGTTATGGATATATTAAAACAACTTTGAAGATGAGTTTTTCTGAAGAAAATAAAAGAGATTAAGTTAGATATTAGAAAATTTCTATCATAAGAGAATATAAATTAAACATACTTTAATCTACTGGAATGAAAAGAATAATGGTATAATTTTCTATGAAACCAATAAAAATGTTTTGTGTAAGTTATAAGGAATACATGAAAGAGATGTACAAGGTATGTGAAGCACCATATTTTGTATAGCCTATTTCGAAAAATATAAAATAAGTTCCTTGTAATTTCACATAAACATGAAATCCTCTTTTAAAAAGATCATAGAAGATTTTAGCGTTAATAATTTCTCATAGGAGAAAGTAGTTCCAATACATTAAGGTATGAGACCGTTAGGTGTAATAAGAAGATGTTTTGAAAACACATAAGGATATTTTTCAGTACATTTTAAAAGGAAATGGTTTGGTGAAAAAGTAAATAAGTTTTTGAAAAGAAAAACTCAATAAAAGTAGAATTTGATATTTCAAATTTTATAGAAAATTGAAAAGGTCTTTAAAAGAAAGCGAGGAATAAGTTTTGGACTTAGAATTTGAAATTTTTTCCCTCTAGGTTTGGGAAATAATGTAAATTCAAAAAGATGTAAGGATGCAAATCTAGAAACATAAAATGTTAAGCAACCGAGTATTTTTTAATTTAAGAACTTAAAGATAACACTTTTAAGGACAAAGATTTTGGGATTTGAAAATTTAGAAGCCTTAGTTTTTGAAATGAGTGGATAAATACCAAACAAAATTCTTAAAATTGGAATAGATTGGAATCATCCCCTAAAGAGTGACGGAAAAGGTGTAAGGCTATAAAGGAGACAGCAGTAATTACTTTTGGAAGTAATAATAGAGTTTCCCGTAAAGCATATAGGACACTAGTGAGAACCTAGGAATGTTGATTCATGTGAGCAGGCTAAAGAAGAACAGTAAAGTGAAATTAGTAAGATTGTAAGGCACATATGGTTGAGGACGTGTATTTTTGATTTTGAAGAAACTTGGGAAAAGAATCTTCCTTTAGTGAAATTCTCACATGATAGTAGTTTTCAAGCTAGCATTAGAGTGGCTCCTTTCAAAGCTCTTTATGGAAGACCATGCAAGTCGCTTTCATGTTGGATAGAGTCTATAGAGGTTAAAAAGACTTCGGAGAAGACTAAATTTGATTTGGAGAAAATTCGTATCTCATATCCGCATTTCTTTGATAGTAATTTTTCGAATTTCCTATTTTCCATCTTTAGTTTTGAATAGGTTCTTTCCTTTATTATCCTTTGGGAGGGTAGGACTTAGGGTTAACCTATGGATGGTAGGATTTGATGTAAACATGTTATTAGAACATGTTATGGATGATGTATGCAAGTGGTTGCAAGTGTTTGCTAATGGACGCATATACTTACACTAGGCACTATTATCTCTTAGGGGTTGGCCTAACTAGGACACTAGAGCATATGCATATGGATGTGTGCGCATTTGCATTTTTATTTTCATGGTTGCTATAGATGGATGTTTATCACATGGTTGTTGCATTTGAATGATGATTGAAGCACGCATATAAAACTATCAGTTATCATTGGGAATTTTTCAATTCATTTGGATACATAACATGAGCATGATTGCATAAAAGGAGGTCAACTGAATTAGTGGACCACCTAATCTTTTGCATTAGTTAGGGACATTGACACTACACTAATTGCATAAGTATCATAAATCGCATTAGAAAAACTTAAGGACAGTGGATGAATGGTTGATGAATGAGTAATTGGTTGTAGAAATTAGATGAAAACATTTAGTTCATTCTTTTATCCTTAGAGATTTCGGGGATGAAATCCCTTAAGAAGGGGAGAATGTAACAACCCAAAATTTAAGCTATAATATTTAATTAATGAATTAATTAAATGATAAAATAACTTTGTGAAATTATCAAAATTGAGCCACGGAAGTGGCACCATTGTGTCCGTGATAATTTTCTGGTCAATTTCCATATATAGAACGTCGGAATCCGAGCTAGTATGGAGGAGAAACGAAATAAACAAAGAAACATGAAAAAAATATATATAGGGCTAGGTCGACCAGGGGGTCGACCTAGCCAATCCCTAGATCGACCGACCGGTCGACCTAGGAGGTGGAAGGTCGACCGTGCGGTCGACCCTCCCTACTTAGTGGGCGAACAAACGAATTTTTCGTTCGTGTTCGTTCCAGCAAGCGTTATACACGTCAATTTCATTCTTTTACTAAATATATTCCTTCCGTGCTTCCATCCGACGGCTCCAATTCAGCCTTTAACGTGGTTGCATCCTATTCAATCTTCAAATCCAACGGTCTGAGATCTACTTCTATCTTATAAATAAGACCCTAGGCCTAACACTTTTTCTCATTCTAGATTTTCTCCGCTGGGGTTTACCTTTTCAGGAAGGACCCTAAGAGGAATAATTTTCCAAGGAGAAAATATTTTTAATAAAAATATTTTAATACCCTCAAGTGGATCTGGGAAGAGCTTAGGACCACAGGTGAGTGATTGTAATTATTTTAAATTTCTTTAAGTAATTTAAAATAATAGGGTTTCTAATAGTTGTAGTTTTAATACGATTTTTGGAATAACCTTTTTAGTAGTTTATTTACAGTTTTTAGAATTATTTTCAGTCTATTTCTTTTAGCTATTCTTTTCAGTTAATTTTAGTTTATTTTTGTTAATTATAGCTTTTCCATTTATTTATAGTTTATTTACAGTATTTTAGTTTTTTTACTGTTATTTATACGTTATTTACATCTTTTTCCTATGTTTTGGATTTTCTTCTATTTTCAGTCTTCTTTTATTTCTCCTTCTTCTTCGCGTATGGATTAGAATAGAATAAACGCGAATATGGATTAAAATTATAAGAATACTAAAATAATGGAAGATAACATGTAAAATGAAATGACTGTAATAAGAAATGGAATTGGACTGAAATTGTGATGTAAATATTAGAATCGGACTAAATTAAAGAAATAAGCCTAGTTATAACTTAGAATTATGACTAAAAAAGAGTAAAAGATGAAAGAAGCTTATTTTCACACTTAGACCTTGGGTTAAGTAATAAGCATGATTATAATGTAGGTTATAATAAGAAAACATAATAGAATGAGGCTTATTTTAAGACTTAGGATAAATTAATAAGCATAGATAGTAAGAACAATAATAAAGGCTTATTTGAATAATTTATCTAAGTTAATAAGCAAAGAAGTAAATTAGGACCCGTACCAAATAGCATTCCCTTATTATTTATAAAGACACGGTGTTTCACATAATCCTGAAGTGAGACAAGGGGCACGCTTATGCATAATGGTAGTAATTAGTCAATAAGTAGAAGTCCAAATCATGGGGATTTGGGCAAAGGGGCGCAACTAGGTATTATTTGGATGACGGGCCAGTACCAACAGAATTTCCCCTATTATTTCTATAGACACGTTGTTTCACATAACCCTGAAGTGAGACGAGGGGCACGCTTATGCTGGAGCTTGAGGTAATAAGAAGACCAAATAGGTGGAACAACAGGTAACGCGAGCTTAGTGGCGATCACGCGTGCAACTTCCAGTGATGGCTCATAAATCGTTATGAGTTCCAAGCGCTTAGTATGTGTGCCTTTCGTAGGCACCATTGCCTTTTGTGTAGGGAGCTATATAACATCTAGTCCATAATAAATACTTTGTGCATCTTTCGTAGACACCATTATACTTTGTGCGTCTTTCGTAGATGCCATTACCTTATGTATAGGGAGTTATATAGCATCTAGTCTGCAGTAAGGTCTATGGAGTAGCAGGCCGATCAAAGGGTAGAATTAGGATTTTAGCCTAATTATAAGATTAGGAATTCAGTCTAATCAAAGCATTTAACAAAAACAAGTGCAAACAATCAAAGTTAACCAATCATATTTAATAGTTAATTCGTATTTATTTCCAGCTTATCCCTTCTTCTATTTCCTTTGTTTCTTTTTATATACTAGAACTGTTGTAAAGCCTGTTACCTTTACTTTACTTAAAGATTCTAGTAATTACTATCATTCACCAGACTTTTAGTCTGACCCACTCCTCTACTTTCCCCCTTTCCCCCCCACAAGCAATCAAGGAAGAGGACAGTAGGTTGCAGTTGTTTGGAGATTTCTTTGAAGGAGATTCCACTATGTACTTCCACTTCTTTTATTTCAGCTTTTTGTTCTTTATTTGTACTCGCACATGTTGGGGAATAGTTGTACTCTGATTTTTGAGACTATGGTTTTCTTTGATTTCATAAGACATATATGTATGGTATTTTGACATGTGATGTATTTGGTATTTGGTGATTTATTCGATTTTTAAAGCAATTATGAAGTTCTGTTCTAAATAAGTTATTATATAAATTGTTTCCGTTGTTTTTACCTATTTTTGTCTTGTGAATCTTAATCTCTGCTAGTTTTAGTTTATACCTACAACGCACCACGCCTTCTAGTGTGTCCTTTTGGGTATACTAAGGGGTGTGGGGTGTTACAGGATGTAGAGACGACGGTTGATGCGGTCAGAATGGTAGTAGATCTAGCACCTTGAGGAGGAGGTAACTTGGCAGGAAGAGAGGGTTGATCTATAATATTAGAATAAAGGGCGGTTATCTCGACAATTTCAACCGGCGTAAATTTGAAGCCTTCAAGCACAGGAAAGATAAGAAAATTACCTACTGTGGGGGTCTGTTCATGCTCCACAACTTCGAAGCCTTCGCCGTTGCCCTCCTTTAATGGATGCATAAACAAGGGAGAAATAGAAATGACCCCCTTATCATAGCGAAGATGTGAAGATGGCTCACCAGGGCCAGAAGGAAAATGCACGGCTACAGCTTTAGCAACAGCCCCAACATCAATAGCTTCTCGGTCCCACTCCAGTCTCAATATTTCATGCCCCTCCTCTAAAGCTTGGCGGGACTCTTCGTTTAGATACGCCTGAACCAACTCCTCTTCGGTATAACCGCCACCCATGTCTTGAAATCGGGCCAAAATCTCTTCCCAGATGATAGTAAGCGTACGAGGGAACAACAAACCCAAATAACTATGGGTCCTCTGATGCAGCAGGGAGTTGACATAGATGCCCAAAATAGTAGCATCCATGCTTTCCATCTTCTTTGTGAAGGAACTTTGAAGCTTTGAAAAGCTGGCATATAATCTAGCTTTCTCTACCTCAGTTGTTTCTTCTTGGCATCCAAATGCGAAACTTGTTCACGAAGAGAGGCAATTTATTGAGCCTGCTTGTTAATGGTTTTCTTCTACATCTCAACCATCGTCTCATTTATCCTAAACATTTCTTTTAAAGTAGCCTCATTAGTATGGCACATATTTATTTCACCTCTAATTATAAGTGCGGCTTGGTCAGTGGATTCTTTCAGCTCCTTAAGCAAAGAAGCGATTTTGCTCTCCCTCTTGTGGGCATCATCTCTGTCTTTCTTCAGCCTTTCAATTTCCACGTCACCATCTGCGAGATGCTTCTCGTACTCATTTTCGGACTCGAATGAGAGAATTTGTTGGTAGTTGTTCTGATTAACAATAGACAGCTGCATGCATAAGTGTTCACATCCCTCGGTCTGCTCCAAACCGCTCTGAATTGCTTGGAGATGAGGTGAATAAGATACGGCATGAACTAACTTCAGATTGGGCTTATCAAAAATAGCCTCTTAAGAACAAATTAGGGAATGCAGCTTGTAGATATGGGGGACTAGCAGGAAGAATGTAAGGAGCACGCCTAGAAATCTAGAGAGAGGCGGTCATGACAGTACGAGTGGAGGAGGTTACGACACCAGAGGTAGGGACGTTTATCACAGTGGAAGCAGGAGGCTGTGAAGCAGATTCTCGCTCTTGGTCTCTTTTCGGCCTCTTTGATGGATCTCCCACTTAGTCGGGCTTTTCCTCTTTTCATAGCCACTTCCGCTATCGCATACTTGATCTTTCTCGACATGGCGACGCTCTTCTGCCTCCCAATCCTTCCTACTTTTCCTTTCCTCGTCAGTCTCTCGAGGAGCATGGTACCTTGAAGAGTGTCTCTACGAACGCCGAGACTCCAAAACTCGACCAAGATCATTTTAAAAACCATGAGAAAAGATTCCTGCACCAAGCGATAAAATGACTTTAGGATGGAGGCGTCGGATGAACTAAAACATCTTAGAAAATTGTGATAATATAAAGTGTGTGATCCTAGTGAAGTGTGTGTTGCAGTTTAACGATTCTAGCAAAATACACAAACCAGATTGGTCGCCGACTAATGTCAGGACATTAGTTCCTACAAAGATGATCTAAGTAGGCTGGGGAGGTAACCCTTCCAAAGTGGAGTCATCCATGAAGTCGCCCATATTCAAAAAAAAATCAGCTATATCTCCTAAATCAATGTCAGCACCTTCCAACATAGAGTTGGGTACATGCTCATTCTTGGGAGAAGCTACTTCAATAGACTCTTTCAAAGGGGGTGAGGGTGCGTGTCTAGGGCTCAATTCTAAGGCCTTGTCGCCTAAGTTGACGTCACCCTCATTAGTGTCCCAATCTATTTCTTTCCCATTTAGAGGATGCTCCTCACTGATTTCTCCTTCCTCCTTCTCTTCAATAAACGAAGCCTTGCCCTTCCGTTGAATAAACTCTTCTTCATTCTCTTCTAGGATCCATGGCATTTTGAGTGGACTGTCGACCCCGACTTGAATGTGGATCTCCTCAGGAGTCTTCTATGACCTATCGGATGGGCCGCTTTCTTCTTCTTCATCATCATCTTCTTTACTAGAGTCATAGGAAGAGGAATCATAATGGGTTCGAACTCTATATCGGGAAGGAATGCTGATAAATCCAACGCACCTCCCATGGTGTAAAATCCCACATCGGCGGAGGTTCTCATCTTTGAGCAAGAACCTAATTGTGCGCTCCTGAGCATCGACCGCTTTCAATGTGCAAAGAACAGTGTTGAATGTCAGGTCCTTGTTAATCTTCGAAAGAACAGTAAGGAATATATTATCATTCGAAAAACTTGTAGCAGTTAAAGTAAATTCCAAGCATGGTGAAAGAGATTTACCCTTTGTAGTCCATAAACGGGTGAATCCTTCTGGACAATTATAAAAAAGAACTGATTGTTGAATGAAGGACTTTGCTTGGGAAGATCTAGTGTAAGTTTCTGGCTATGTTGGGCCTCAATATAATAAGTGATGGATTAGACTCTCTCTTCTTCAACAATAGAAGATATTGTTGCTCAACGAAGCTCAGGGCACGATTAAGCATCCGCATGAACAGAACATATAAGCACGTTAGCATAACATATCCCTTTGGAAAAATCGGGAATGGGGCTAACCCTATGATCTGAAGTGTTGTCATTACGAGGTGATTGAACGGGGGCACTGCACCATACATGTACATATATCGATGGTTGACTACGTATCTAGAAGGAGGCCTATGACAAAATTCTCCTCTCGATGGCAAAAGCACGTCATTCTTTAGGATACCATATTACAAGAAAATGCTTCGCAACATCTTGTGTGTAAGGATTGAAGGAGCTTTCTCCGGAGGATCAAGCGAGACTCTAAAGTTAGGAGGGGGCGATCGACGATGGGAACGATAGGAACCAGACGACCATATTGACCTGAAGTTATGGAAGCGGCGGATCTAGCTAGGATCGACAATGACTCTGCTTCAGAGATAGGTGAGTTCCCGTCAATTGATTTGAACCGAGAATATTTGCACGTCATTCTATATAAGAAGCTTGTATTCAAAATGGTCAGGTACGCTTAATCTCTAATATATAGACCCTTACGTGGTTGATACTTGAAATCAGGGAAATAATTGATGTGTACCTACCACCGATCGGATTCTAAGTATTTATTAGGAGTGTATGATGGGTAATCTAAGTAAGAATGAGCTCGGTGTCTTGAATGCTATGAACAAATCATTCCGTGCAGATGGCTCATTCACACCATAAAAAGCAATTCATATCACCTGTTAATTTCATTTCTTCTATTGTAACGACCTAGATTTTCAGTCGCCTGAATTTAGAATATTTAATTGAATTTAAATATTGAAAAGTAATTTTATAAGTTAAATAACTTATATTTCAAATATAGTGATTTATTTGAGTAATTAAATTATTAATTTAATATTTGAAATTTCAGAAATAATTGGAATTTGGATTTAATGTGAATAAAAATGATTTATAAAGTTGTTTTAAATTCTATTTGGATTAGAATAGTGATAGTAAACTTTTAAAATTGATTTAAAAGTTAATTTATAGAAATTGAATATTTTAATATTTAATTAACGTGTAAAAGAAGCCATTTTTGAAACAGTCTTGGATTTTGACGAAACCAGTTTCATTGGATCTGTAATGTTATATTATTGTAGGATTTCAAATTTCGTGTCAATCAGATTACGGTTAAGTCGTGGCAAGCTAAAACGCGTAGAAATCTGTTTAAGTAAATTTTCAATTTAAATAAGTCGATTCAAAAACCTATCTTCCAAATATGATCGAATTGGCTCCCGATATATATTCCATTATGTTTGGAATAGAGGTAAAACATTATAAACGCCAGGCGGCACGCTTCGATTGGAGTTCAAAAAATTTCTGGATGAATAGTGTCGCGAAATTTTCTATAAAAGGACTTCATAATTTTCTATTTGCAACAAAACAAAACCCTAACCATAGCCGCCACCCTCTATTTCAATGGCCGAAAACTCATCTTCCTCGATTTTCTCCAAATCCACGCGTAATTAGCTGAAACCCCCAACTATAATATTGTAGAGGATGGAGAGACGAGCAAATCCAACGGTGTATTTGTACTGTAGAGGCCGGGATTCGCCAAAATCTGGTGATGAAGGGATGCCGTTCGAACACATTATTCAATTGGAGAGGCAACCAAGCTCAGTCGCACTTGGCTCGATGGTGCTAGACATTGGCGGCTTCGATTTGGTCGTACTCGATCATCCTATAGCATGACGTAGAAGGTGCGAAAATCGAAGGCTAATCGACGGGCTATGGGTTCTTCGACCTGGTTACAAACGAGAAGAAGAAAGGAAGAGTAGCGGCCGAGATCTCATTAAAGTAATCGAACGGCTAAGGTTGCTTAGGGTTTTAAAATAAAATAAAATTTGTAAATAATTGTATATATAGATTCGTATAATGTTTAAAACATCATAACTTCTTATTTATGACGAAACAAGTTGCGTTGGGATCATATTGACGAGCACTATATTTCAGAGATGGTTTGGAGTTGATTGGAGCAAGTGTAAATTTTGGGTAAAATTAAACGCCTGTTTAATTTTATTCGGAATAAAACGCTACAACGACTATTGGAATCAAAGTGAGTACAACTCACTCTGTCTGTCCCACGGAAATTTTTATATAAGTGAGAATAAATTTATTTATGCTAATTGGTAATTGTTTGGATGATATATGATATTATATATATATATATATATATTGATTGGTATTTGGAAATATTCCTACCTATTGGAGCAGATGAGACCCTATACGTTCCCGTGTATGAGCGGATGACCTTTTGTACATGCGTCTGCCTCGAAGCAAACATTGTACACATATTTTCATATGTATATTTGTTGCAGGTGACAGGTTGGAGGGATCCAACTGGATTCCTCACCAGTATTGGTTTTATTCATAAATATTGATGTATATGCTGTTATCATGTGATATATGATGTTTTGGATGTCGTGATTGATGTATTTAGTGTTGTTACAGCATTGGGCCTATTTTTAGAAATTTAAAATTAATAAAGTTATGATTTCAAATTAAAAAGGATTTTCAAGTGATTTTAAAAATAGATGTTTTATTAATTTTTGAATTGTTAAAGGAATGGATTTATTTTGAATAAATAAATGTTATAATTTTTATGTTATAAAAATTATGGTTTTATGAAATGTATCAAAATGTGATTTTTGAATTATGGAGTTAACTATTTTGTAAATAGTTTAAATTGAGATTTTTGACTTATTATAAACAGTTTATATGTATAGATTTATAAAATTGAATTTTTATAAATCAAAATATTGGAATTATAAAGGAGTTTTATAATTGTAAAAAAGAAGTTATAAATGAATCTTATAGGTAAATAAGATTTATGAATCTAAGAAGTTATAAAGGAATGATTTTGTAAATAAGAGAATTATAAGTAATTGACTTATAATTCGGATTTTTGCATGTAAATGGGATATAAATGGAATGTGTTAATAAAGGAATTTTTTATATTGAAGTTTTTATAAAATATATATGGAATTTATAAACATTGTTTTATAAATCCGAAATCAACTTATTGTGATAAGTTAAATATGAAAGTTATTAAATGAATTATATTCACGATTTTGGACAGTGAATAATCTTTTAAATTAAAAGATAGGTTTTGGAAATGGCATTTTAAATGGAGTTTAATTGGTTGAAGATGTTTTAAAATGTGTTAAGTATCGAAACTATATATTTCAACATTCATTGTTGAAATAGACGTTTTTGAGAAGTAAGGAAAGTATGGACTGTAACAGTGTTGTTATGGTAAATGATTATCGAAAGGAGATGTTTTGCATAATATATGGGATTTATATATCTATCTAATTATCGAATCCCTATACTGGTGATTTTGGGTTGTTGTAACGATGTTTTACACAACATTCGTTTTGACCAAAATAAATATGTTTAAGAGAATGTTTGCCTTAAAGAATATAATATATACTTAATCATAATTTAAGTATATGTGATATTTTCTAAGTGTGGAAAATAAAAGAGATTTGTGAATTACTTATTATTAAATAAGTATATGAAAATGTTTTCCAATATTGTAGTATTGAAATGGTTTTGGAATTATATCTTTAAAAAGATAATTTGAAGTGAATATTTTGGAAAGTGATTAATTAATAAAAGATTAATTAAAAGGGCCTAGTGATTGCTTATGGTGCTAAATATTTGTTTGTTGCTCTGATAGTTAAATAACCGACTATCAAATTTGGCCATTTTAGTTCCTCGACTTGATGTGGGAACTATTTAGTCATACACTTAGTATGTAGCCTTCTGTGTAGCTTGATTATCGTTTGTGTTGAGGATGTTGATTCATGTAGTGCGGAGTGATAAGTCTATGAGACTTAGTTTTTGTGTGAGGTTGAGAAACGCTTTTAAGTTGTTGGTGCGAAGAGACCGGGATCGGTTTATCAAAAAACCACTTTGGACCAACATTTATGCGACGATTGTGCAGGTTGGTTGTGATGATATTGATATTTAGGATTTATGTAACGACCCGTATTTTTATGGATCGAAACATCGTAAAACAGTTGACAATTGGTCGTATTGTTGATAAGTCGTCTAGAGTCTAAGTCTTAGGTCGTATGAAGGTTTGGAGCGACCTAGGGGAATTGGCGAGTTAAGGAGTAGACGACCTAGTAGAGTAGAGCGACCTAAGGGTTGGAACGACCTAAGGAGTTAGGTCGTTTGATAGTTAGGTCGTGTGGGGTGGCTTAGGTCGAGTGATCAACTTAAGGAAAAAGGCGACTTAAGTTAGTACGCGACATAAGATTTTTGGCGAGTTAACGACCTAAGGGGTAGGCCGGCGACGACCTAAGGAAGCTGGGGTAGCAGTGAGTGACCTAAGGAAGTTAAGTCGTAGAAGACTTAGGAGTTAGTTCGTGGGTCGTTAAGGCGCGCATGTGTTAGGTCGTAAGTCGCGCGTAGTTAAGTCGTGAAGTGTTAAGTCGTATGGTTTGTGATAGGTCGCGTAGGGGTTGATCTGTTAGGTCGCGCGCATATGCTATCTGTTAGGTCGCGCGCATATGCTATGTGTTAAGTCGCGACCGACCTAGGAGTTAAGTTGCTAAGTCGTATCTCGTTGAGTCCTGGTTCGCGCGCGCGTGTGTTATGGCTTAAGTCGTAGGTCGGAGGAACTATTAAGTCGTATGTCGAAGGGTTTGTTAGGTCGTGGGTTTTAGGTCGAGGGGTTTTTAGGTCGTGGACGACCTAAGGTAAGCGGACGACCTAAGGGGGAAATCAGCCTATAAATAGGAGGGTTTTCTTCATTTTTGGGATCCGGATTTCGAAGCGACGCAGTGCTGCCATTTTGAGAGCTCGACTTCTACACTTCTTCACTTATTTTCTCCACTCTAATCTAGTGATTCCTTCCATCCAAATCGAAGATCAAATTGAAGATCCAAGAGCTTAGATTGAAGATCTACATCCATTAAAGAGAGATTTCATCGTTTGAAGCGGATTTGTGATAGATCGAGTTAGATCCTTCGCTGTCCAGATCTGAAGTGTGTTGCTTTAGAGGTGTTTAGGTGATTTGGTGAGTGGTGATTATCTCTCACACGGATCCAAAGGAGTATATCGGATCGTTGGCTTGATTTGGTGTTAAAATAGTGATTTCCATGCATTTCCCTAATCCTAAGTATAGATCCATATAGATTCATTGTTCATGATGATTTGGCATCCATTTTACTACATGTTAACCTATGCAAGTTCATTCATCAAGATTATAGAGACATTGCTCATGTTTTCATGCTTGTTAGACTTTTGACTCTTTAATTACGAAATTGCCATTATTGTTATAATTATCTATTTAGATCATATTTGAATGCTTGTTTACTTGGATTAATGTTTGACTTGATTGATTGCTATGAATTAGATGATTGATGATTTGATTTAGACCGAAGATGATTCAATAAGCTAAGGGAAAGGCTCTTGAATTGGAAAAGCTGCTTGTGGCATATGTAGCGGATGATGAAGCTCATATGGATAGATTTGATGATGATGTTGAGATGAAGCTTTGCTATGATGATGATGAGGCGAAGCATGATATGAGATAGTCTTGGTCTAATCCAGACGGGATCATTCCAAGCAGATTGATAACTCGGTGAAATGGTTTGAGTTTGAGGATAATGGTTTGCTCGAGAGGCGCTTGAGCTAGTATGGAAATAGTCGTCGAGGAAGATGACTAGAAGGCTGAGATCTCATCGTTGTTGAAGGTTCTAGCATGCTCAAAGCAAGAGTACGTTGGGCAGATTCGATAGTCCCTGAAGGCTACTGATTGGCAGTCAAGTACTCTGGGCAGATTCGATAGTCCTAGGCACGGGTCATGATGACGTGCGGAGTTATGTCTAGAACCGGGGTTTCCACTAGCCCTTGACGGACGGATGAAAGAATGAGCCGGTCATTCAGTTAACGATGATATCAAAGCAATGATAACAGTGATAGCCAGAGTCATGGATGTTTGGTTGTATCGTCATTCGGTCTCAAGAGCGGTATTTTCCGGGTGCTTATCTGATCTTGGTTTAGGCCTTGGGGGTTTGTGCTTGGAAAACATTGCCCTTGACTCGAGTGATAATTGTTTTACCTTAGATTGTATGCTCTGCCATGTTTGCTTCTGCTTAGTGTGTGTCTGGGGGCTATCACTGTAGAAAGAGGTGGAGTGGGAGGGTTGTATTCCTATTCCTTTCCTTTATGCTCTTTTGGTATGTTGTTAGTTAATTTACCGCTCACTAAGACTGTGTCTGACTCAAGGCTTTATGTTTTTAACTCTTATTGCCTTGGGCTGTTCGTCCATTTTGGGACGGGCAGACTAGGTAGCAGGTGACAGGTGCTGTTCTTGCTTTCCACGGTGTTGATATCGAAGACGAGCTGGAGGATTGCATATTATCTTCTTACTATATGTACTGGGTGTTCCGCTGTTTGTGTATTCTCTGAGTGTTATGTAGTGAGGCTTGATGTATTGACTATTCACATGTTTGTATCCAACTATTATGAAGTTTTATTGATGAGATTCTATTCTGTGAAGCTTCACTATGTATATGTTCTATTGTATTTTTGTCCATGCGCTGTGAGTAATACGATAGATCCTGTTGTTTTTAATTTACCCTGGCAATCGTCCATGGTCGCCTGGCACACTTTACAGCGCACTATCTCTAGGTTCGGTGCAGGGGTCATGGGCGGTCGTCACAATTTTCATAGTGATTGACCGCTTGTTGATTATTTGGGGTTAAAATCCCAATATACATATAGTAGCAGTAGTCTCTTCGTTATGAAATATCCAATGCAAGGACTGTTTGCTACTAATCCTAGGGATTTCCCAACAGGACGTGGTAGGAAAGTACCTTCGGTTTGTCCTGTTCCTGGACAACTTTTATAGACGAGTGTTTGACATTGCATTTCTATGATTACGTACATTGGTTTTTACAAATGTACATTCATTTGGTGGAGGAGAAGGCAACTTCTCTTAGCTTAACACCCTTCCTTAAGACGTACGAGCTCAAGGGTTGTATTTTTGTGGAAGGCAATTATCAGTCAACGGAAATGGCAATGTGGCATTCAAAGATGATGTGATATGTGATATGAGAAAGGTAATCGATAACTCTTTTGGCCTCACTCCCCGAAAAATGACTGAAACAGGGACAGAAGTAGCAAGGTTAAGTTGGTTGCTCCCAATTAGGAGATGTTATCACTCTTTTAGATATATCTTTACATGCTACGACGTCATGTATCTGATTATTGTTATGTATGCTCGTGGCCATGGATTTTTAGGTCGGTAACGACCGGAGTGATGACATATTTGGTACTATCCAGGAAGGAGTAGGCCGGTCTTGTGTTGGTTTAGGCGCCGAGTATCTCGACCCTAGGTACATCCCTCTAGAGGTGTACTGACTTTTCGAAAAGGTAGTTCCTTCACCTAGTCATTTGTATGGAAATCCAAAATCCAATATGTGCTTGTCATTTTCTATTGTAGAAAGCCTTGTATTACAAGGTGTATGCTGGAATTTAATCAATGTAAGAATTTCAGCTATTTTAATATTATTTGTGTGTAATAGACACTATTATAATATAACGAGAATTTGATATGAGTTGTTTTGGTTACTGTAAGGTAAAAACCTTGTCGGTATTTATTTACGACTCGGTCTTACGAGATACCTTTTGATTTGATAAAGGAAAAGTTTTGATAACTTTACAAATTCAGTTGAGGTGTGTTTTCTCACGCTGGTTTACCAGACTGATCTGGGCGTTCTTCCTTTTCAATGCTCAGGTCAGACCGAGTATATTTACAGGTTCAGTTTTGGTGCTTTTGGAGCTTCAGCAAGCGAGCTGGGGATCTTCATGTCGTATACACGTATATATTTATTATTCCACTGCATTGTTGTTATTGTAAATTGTCAGCAATTGTGAGGACAGGTTATTATAACTGTCCAAGCCGATGATTATTTATTGTGTACTCTGATATTGATTATGTATATTACAGTTTCTCTTTGAAAAGATTATTGATCTATATTATATGTTATTCCGCTGCTATGTGAGATTCTATATTGTTTTGGTTTTGCTTCTCTCGTCTTCTTCTCTTCTCTTCTTCTTTCTTCTCTCTTTCTTTTCACCATCTATTTTCTTTCTCATGATTACCTGCAATCGGTGCACTCTGGTTCGGACATGTGTGGTTTATTGTTGGAATCAGGGGGTGTCGGGTGCGGGTCGTCTCATCTATACTTACCCGTTATCGATCAACGATCGATAATGGATCCATTTTTCGAAGCGATATGAAAAGAACTTCCTATTCTAGGCACACCGACTGTGCAATGATAAGACTATTTTGAAGCGAGCAACTATAGATCGATGGGTCCAAATCATGTCGAGAATTCTTGGCATAAGTCGATTTTAGTTCTTTAGAAATTGATAACAGCATGAGCTGCATACAAGATGCTACACTAAGATATTATCACCTCCCAAAAAACAAAAATCAATCTGCAAGACTCTATGCCAGGATCGACTGTGTAACTCGGTGCAAGTCAACTCTAACTCGATGGATGAAGATAGCAAAACATGTCGAGTGCCGGGGCAAAATCCTAGCTTCGTTCCATGAAAAATTAAAGACGCGATTCGCTATCTTCTTCCACAAAGTCATAATCCACTCGAATCTTCCACTGTATCCGTCATCAACACGACTTCATCACCAATCGCTAATTTAGTAATACACCAAAATCCATGCTACCAACCTTCAAATTAGAGAAGATAAATCGATATTTAGTTTAGAGAGACCCAAAACTAGAAGTTCACACAGTTCAGATTGGCTGTCTTCACGAAGTTGGGGTTTTTGCCGGTAGTTCCATGCTCCAATCGTCGACAACGGCTTCAGGAGGCGGCGGTTGATGGCGCTGGTAGTGGAGATAGGTGGTAGCAGCTCCTTGATGGACATAATGCTTGGATCGGCTAGCTAAGGTTTGAGAGGTCAGATCGGCTGGTGAAGTGATGGATCGATCGAGTGGAAATGAATCAAAGTGAGGGGTCGACTCGTATAAAAAAAAGAGAAACTTTGAAAAAATTATGAAGTACTTGGATCGGTACCGATCTGATCTAATTGGATAGGTACCGATCCAAATTTACTCCTCCAAATAGTTCTAAATTTTCCTTATGCGACCTACTCGATGTACGTATACTTCCTTGAAAAACTCAAGTCCAAATTACTTAGTAATCTCGAGCAATGAATATCAACATTGAAAGCTGAATTGCTCACCGATATATCACAAGATAGGTCAACACGACCAATGAAACTCCTTAAAACAAAAAACCCAGAGATAAACAAATCTAGAGCACACCTTGTTTTCAATGAAAGCATAATCTAGGGGGTAATTGTTACCCAGGTTTTTAACCTAGTATAATTTAGAAGGAGTTGGAACATTCAGATCTAACCAGAACGACTTGAAACTTGATCGAAAGGCCTAAAAGTACAAGATAAAGGACTCTAAGAAGTTTGGGCCATTTTTAGGCTAACATTTCGGATCGGTACTGATCCGATCCCAAATATTGCTTTATTGGATCTTTGTTCCACTTGTCTTACACTCCTAGGTCTCCACTAAGCTTATCCATAGAATTTGATAACATTTCAAGCATCCGAAATCCAGAAGTGAAGACTTATCTGATTTAGATTACAATTCAATCTACCCTATAGGTGAATCATCGTTAAAACAAGTCAAGCTATGAAACTACATGTAGAGCATTATAACTAGGCAAGAATAACAACCAAGTAGTCAAAGCATCAAAAATGCTTAATTATTTGGATCGGTACGGATCCAATTAGATTGGATCAATACTAGTCCAAATACTTTGCCCCGATGACCTTCAATCTTTTTGGACTTCCTATGTGGGATGAATCCAGGCTTCTGGTAAAGCAGATCTGGCCCAAGTGCTCTCCAACTCCTATAAATACCATCCCATCTGGAATAGAAAAAGGATCTGCTCTGATCTCTACTGAAACTCTGTCATTGTTTCTTCACTCTTCTTCTCACATACAATAGCCATTAAGGGGCAACTGAAAACCCTCTGGTTGTCTCTAATGATGGTGGCTTGATCTAACTTAGGAAAGAAGAATCATATTGTAATCCAAACTCATTTGTAACAGTAGTTGACAAACAAAAGCTATAAAGTGGACGTAAGCTTCGTTAACAGCCGAACCACTATAAAAATCTCTTGTCTCTTTACTTTTTCCATTATTTACTATTGCTTTTCCTATTTTATTTGCCTTGATAAACAGGGAAGGTGATTTCACACTCACTCTAGGGTATTGATTCATTTTTTGGGTTAACAAAGTTCAAACAAAGAAGTTATGAGCGTTTTAAGTTTCTAAATTTAAATTAATTTGAACAAGTTTAAAATTGAATTTGAATTTGAATCTAAAAATATAAAGTTTGAATTTTTAAATTTGGCAGAGAATTAAGATGGCAACGTAAGAATTAATAGGTAATTGATATAACTAATTAGGAATTAAATATCGTAGAAAAACAAACAGTCACGAACAAGGACCGGTCACCGCTTATACCAAGCGGTCGATCGC
Source organism: Allium fistulosum (assembly GCA_030737815.1). Taxonomy (NCBI): domain Eukaryota; kingdom Viridiplantae; phylum Streptophyta; class Magnoliopsida; order Asparagales; family Amaryllidaceae; genus Allium; species Allium fistulosum. The sequence continues at coordinate 1,337,444,320 of CM060901.1, read as the reverse complement.
TTAGGGTTCAACAGTCGACCATTAGAAAGCATATAGGTAAACGGCAGCTAGGGTTTTATTATTTTAAAAGGTCCAGATTTGTTTCATTTTGATCCAATGGTTCTGCTTCCTTCTTACCTATATAAATAGACCACCAGACCCACAACTTTCCTTCATAAAATTTTTGGAATGCTAGCGAGCTGTGTCAAAATCTTTCCCCTTTAGGTTTCAGAAATAGTAAACTTTCTGGTGAGTAATTCTGGTTTTTAATCTCTGATTTAAATTAATCATTCTTCTCTCTATCTTCAAATTTATGAAACCTAATCTATATATACAATCTATTTGTTGTATATTCAAAAAGGGGAAGATCTAACATAGGATTAGGAGTAGTATAAATCAGATCTCTTCTTCTTCTTTAGATTCCAGAATCAGTTAGGATTTTTAGATGAAAGGTTTAGATGTTAATTCTTTTGATCTTGATTCTATTCCTCTAGTTTCTTTTTAATAGTCTAATCTCTATATAGAATTCACCTTGTAGGGAGATCTGAAAGAAGAGTTAGCCGTGGTGGAATCAAATCTAGTTAGGAAGCAAACAATTCTCTATGAGTGGAAATATCAAGTTTATAACATTTTCATAATTGAATAGTATTTATTTGGATTTGATGTATGCCTTGTGAAATTTTGGTAAACGAAAACATTACATCTAAAATCCCGAGAATTTCCCTAAATAAATATCAATCTTTGTATATGTTGGAATTTTAATTGTTTTTTGTATCGGTATATTTGAATCTAATTAATTGTTAGAATTAGATAATCTATAATCAATTTAACCTATTTTCCTTCTTTTGAATTGAAGTGTTAAATGGTTCAAAAAGAAAATAAATTAGAAATGGTGTGTAAATTACAAATTGGATTGTTTGTAGCTTGCACTGCCTATTGCTAGCACTTAGATAAATAAGGAATTCCTTTCTCACTTCAAAATGTTAAATATGAAGTTTGAATTTAATTTAAGCGATCTATGTTATGATGATCTATTCTTAATAAAAGAAAAGGGATTCGAATGTATTAATATGAAACAAGTGTAGATGTTCCATATTTGTACAAATCTATTTTATTTGGCTATGGTAGTAGCAGTTCTTGTTGGGATTATCGATTTGTATGAGATTGATATTTCAAAGTACCTTGTATGCGAATTATCATCGAGTAATGATTAGACTTTAAATTCAGTGCGTAAAAATATACATATTGTAACGACCCATATTTTTGATAATTAAAAAAATTAATTAAATAAGATTTTGGAATTTAATATTTTCATAAACTAAAATTTAGGATTATAAATGAAAAGAAAAATATTAGAATAAAATTTAATAATGTTGATTGAATGAAATTGACAATTGTTTAATGTAATTCCAATTATTGGTAATAATAAAGGTTAATAAGGAATAAATTAAATGTTGTATTGATGGTGAAATTATATGTTAGTTAATTAGAATTGGTTTTAATATAGAATTTGAAATCAGCTATTTGGTAAGTAGATTTATACTCCTTGTGGTGAACAATAAATTAATAGATATGAATTACTAAGTTGTAACATTTGGTTTACTCCTATTTTCATTAATTAATTCGTTTTGAATATTAAATTGGTAATTAATGGAATTTAATGTAATTGAAATATTGCAATTAATATGGTAAAAGATGTTAACTATAGGGTTGAGTGAAATAAAATGGAAACTTATGTTAATAAATAAATTACACATAAGAGAACTGTTGATTTAATATAAAGAACTTGAAAATCAAAATAAAAGAATTTAATTGAAATTAAAATATAAGGAAATGGGGTTTTATTACTATTGTAATTTAACGTTGAAATTAATGTAATATTTAAATCTTGAAATTAACATGGAAAATTGAATTTCAAAAGATCATTAAATTTCTGTGTAATCAAGAATGATGAAAATTGTTAACTTTTAAATTTGAATTTAAAAGTGATTAAATTGATTTTAAAATTGATTGTTTTAATTAACGTGTAAAATTAGTCTTTTTGGGCACTGTCTCGAATTTCGATGAAAATAGTTTCATCGGATCCGTAATAGTGAATTATTATAGGATTTCAACTTTCGTAGCGATCAGACTTATCGTTTGATCGAACGAGCTTGAAATGCGTAGAAATCAATTAAAGGAATTTAAATGAATATAATTTGATTTTAAGAGCTAATTTCTATATACAAACGAATTAGGGTTTGAATTAGTTCCTTTGGGTTTAAAAATATTGAAAACCTATATTTTGACATATAGGATGACCTACTTTTGTTTCGGGAATGAAACGGGCGTTTCGGGCCTTTGTTATCGCGTTGGCCCAATCGATCTATTCCATCCATTCTTATCCATCTCTTCCTATATATATGTTGTTATAAACCCTAGAAGCTTCTATTCAATTTTCTGTACGTAGTTATTATTCTCATCTTCTCCTTCCCAATGGCAGACATCTTCAAACCCTAATTACTGATTCCAAATCAAACTCCAAAAATCCAAACTGCTCAAATCCTGTCATATAATATATCATCGCAAAACTCTCGACGAACGTAATCTGTGTCTACAATTCGTTTTTCGATTTAAGGCTCTGTTTGTCCAGAATTGGGCGAATCATTCATGGTCGTCCGTTGTAGGGTTTGCAAATCAACGGTGGATCGTCGACCAATCGACGATCGAAGGCCACTTGAGCATAAATGGCAATGAGGCGAATGCATCTGTAGGTTTGGATCGTTGCAAGGAGGCACGACTTCACCAAAAATCGAGCGTGAATGGAGCTACGACGGAGCCTCGTTTGGTGGCCGATGCGTCATGCGCGTGGTCATTGGGGGGTGGTCGGAGGTGGCATAAGCAGCGGCAAGGTCGGATCCGGGACGTGATGGCCGTAGTGGCAGCGGTTGGTGGTTTTAGGGTGGCGACTGTTCAATGTATGGGTTCGATGTTTGCCGATAGGGTTTCAGATGGGATAATTAATTACGAATTTGCCCTTATTTTTGTTGTTTAATATAAATTTAAATTTCAAACTTCTAACATCGATAAATTTTGCATACGAACTCGGATTCGCACGCGGTTTTTTCCATTGGGATCGTATCGAAATTCTAGAAAAAATGAATTTAGTTTGGTTGAATTTGGAGACTGTTGGAATTTTGGGCTTTTATTGTATTTTTAATGGACTATAAATCAAAGGTGAGTGATTTAACCCCCTCACGCAATACTAAATCTTCTTATGTTAGTTGAATTAAATTTATGAAGCGATAAGAATTTATTGGTTGTTGTTTGGTAGTTTAAATTTGGCATTTTAATTGTTATTGATTTATATTGAATTAAGTTGACATTTAAATTAATTTTGGATTTAATTGCTAGTTAAATACCTGATATTGATAACCAGTAAATTGTTGTGAATAATTGGCTGATTTGGATGTTGATTGTGATGGATGTCTATTTGTTGACATTTTGGATGATTGGATGTTTATTTTTTTATATCCCTGTTATCACTCTGTATATTAAGTGACAGCATATAAACTGTTATTTGAATTATTCCGAATAAATTAATAAATAGGTTGAAATGAAATATACCTATGACACTTTGATTTGGATTGAAATGATATATATCCATTCATGTAATTAAAATTGAAATAAATGATCACTTGGCCATAGGGTAGAAAATTATATACGGACACCGGATTGGTTAAATTAAATGGTTTCAAAATCTTTAATTTGGATTTTGATTAAATGATATTGTTTTAAAGGAAACAAATTGTGGATTTATATGAATTGAATTATTTCTAATCCAAGCTTTGAAATGTTGAAACTGAATTGGTTAAAAGGAAATTGTTTTAAAGAATTGAATTGGAAATGTGAAGTTATAATTGATATATGACTTTAATTTTGGAAATTGAATTATTTTAAAGATTTGGATCTCAAAATTGAACAATGAGGTTTAATTTGATTTAAGTGTTTTAAATCAGTAAATTGAAATTAGACTTGGAATCGATATGAATTGAAATGGTTTAAAATAAGAATTGGATTGAAATTTAAATCATTGAATTGAATTGTTGAATCAAATTTGAAGTTAAAAATGAACATTTCGAAAATTAAACTTAATTTGAATTGAAATTGAAATCAAGTTGATTTGAAACTAAATCGAAATTGAGTCAATTGAATTGAAAGATTGAAAATTTAGCTTTGTATATTTGAAATTTGGGCATGGGCCCAGATTTGTTGAAATGGAAAGAAATAGTTTAACTTGATATTATTTTCAAAATAAATTATTTTAATATAAATTGTTTAAGATATATTATTTTTAACATTCAAATTATTTAGATTTTCCAAACTATTTTACTATATAAATCATATTCAATACTCAAACCATTTTACATTAAACTATTTTAAATCTCTAAACTATTTAAACTATTTTAAACTATTTATAACTGTTCAGACTATTTTCTAAAATTTCAAACTATGCAAATTTGGAATGTTTATATTTAAATCGGTTATTTAAGTGCGAATGTGGTTAAATGAGGTTATAACTTAAGTTGGAATTTGAATGATATTTTCAAGTGCAAATGACAAATTTTGAGTAAATATGGTATTTTGAAATGAAGTGATATTTTTGAAGTGAATGTGATATTTTGATATCAAATATGAATCGTTTTCGAAATGTAAAAGAACCAACCGGTGTGAAAAATGACGTTTTCTTGTTAAAGAGACCGGGGACTCTTATTGGCATACTCTCTGTTAATATTGGAACCACTTCAACAACTTTGTACTTGGTGGATGGTCTAAAATGAAGTGGTTGGATTTGGTGAATGTTTGCTAGATTTGAAGAAAGAGAACGATGATGGATGACCCCGACACTTGTGTCAATTGGAATTGACTAAAACAGGAGCCTATGTCTGGCCAAGGGGTTCACAACCTTTAGGGGCCCTCACCCCTTCGTATTATTATATTGATTTTGGACTTGATCGGTGCACCTTGATTTGATTTTGGGGGTGGTGGACTGGATGGGCAGTCGTGGCTACGATGCGTTACCACCAACCAAATAGGGTAAACTAGTAGAATCCTACCTTGGCATTGCCTCATGTTCCTTGTCATACTTTTATCCTTATACGCGCCCACTACGATTTTGTTTTAGTATGGTACATATAGGGGACTCACTGGCTACCGACGTTACTGGTTGTGTTACAGGACCTGCATAGACTACATGCTTAAAAATGTGTTAAGGGGGATTATTGTAAAGCCTTAACGCTAAGAAAAATATTTATTTTATTGATTAGACACTATATATATAGCGTATCTTACTATATATAGATAGTTTAACGGATCCTTAGGAGATCAAAAATCCCGTAACATCTCTTAAGTTATCGCACTCACGTTATACACTAGATAGGAGATGTAAAATCCCGTAAACATCTCTGAAGCTATTACACTCATATTTACTTGTTGTTGATTTAACTTACATAAGAGCTTTTAGTTCCGACTCGAGTGTTTTGTCTTTTCATTATGCTCGGGTAAGCTTGGCCATTTCAGTATTTGAAGACATTATTTCTGGAGGACGAAGTCGGAGTTGGTATATTATATTATCGGTATTATTCCACTGCATCATTATTGGTATGTTGTTGTTTGTACTCTGATTATATTGTAAAAATTGTGTAATCAAATGTATATTGTAAAACTGCTTCATGAACTATTTATTTATTTATTATATTTTGTCATTCCGCTGCTAGATTCTGTGTTTGGTTTTCCTTCTTTTCCCTTATTTTCTTATTAAACCTCATTGACAATCCTCTCTTTTGAATGGTATAAGTTAGACATATGTGGTTTATTGTCGACTTGAATCGTTCAAAAAGGTGGGTCGTTACACATATATAATATTAACATATTGATTATTAAATTTAATAATAATGTAATAATTATAGCATATTGAACGTACTGATTAAAATTAATAGGATAGTGAATATCATTAATTTGTAGGAAGTAAGTTAGTGTAAACATGGGAGTTAATCCCTAATAAGGGCCTCAATTAGGGTCATATATATGTAAACAGTGGATATACATATAAGTTATGACTAAGTTATAGGGATGCAATGTTAGTCCAAAGCAACATGGATGTCTGCCGAGTTAAATCTGGCTACCGGTGGCGTGGCTTTTTAGATTAATGTGAGGCATTTCCTATAATAAATAACCATAGTGGATGCGAGGTTAGTTCCAATTCTATAGTATAAACCTTCCCAGTTAATCTAGCAATCAATACCTACGAATGGTCGGACTAATGTGAGGCATCACGAGTGGGTTATGGGTCATAAATTGTGTATTCGATGTGGTAGGTGAAATCGTTCGGAGGGGTTCGCTTCGAGTTTGAAGTATTAAGTGGTTACGGTAGGGCCCTCCTCTTTTTAGGAGAAGTACTAAGTGACCTGATAGGATTTCATATGATGTCAACTAGTGAGAACCATGTAAGGACCCACCTTGGGTTATGTCTTAAATGATGAGGACTTGCCTATAGGTCTTAAATGGTTAGAGTCTGCCTAAGTCCCATGAAAGTGGTATTAAGTAGTTTGGAGGACCTCTCTCTTACATCGTTAACGATAGTTGCGTTACAATTTGGAAATGGGTAAGGTATTAAAGGACGGGGACATGCCTATTTTATAGGTATTAATTGGTTAGCGTCTGCCTAATCACCAATATAGGATATTTATTGGTTTGGGTGTATTCTCTTGCATCATTGATGTTAGTTGCATTAGAATTTTGGAATTGGACTGGAAAGGCCTTTAGGATTATAGTTAAAGTTATTAAAATTTGTAGCACCAACATTTGAGGTGACTTTTACATTTGGTATAGTCTTAAATACGTAAGACATATGTCTTATTCAAATAATACTAGCCAAGTAAAATTATAGTAAAGCTAAAGATTTTCATTTTACCAGATATTTGTTGTTCTGACCCACTCCTTATTACAACATAGGTTAGTGAGAGTAATGCTGATTTAAGAGACTGATGTGGAGTTAAAGACTTATGGCAGTTATCTATCTATTTGTGCTTTTTAAGTATTTTACTGTACCCAGTTAAGACAGTTATGTTATTTTGAGATATTGTACTATGAAGGCTTTATGTAAACATGTTATGATATTTAACATGTTATGTGTATGAAATGTTTTTCTTTTATGAAATGGGTACCTGTTTTTGATATTATATTTTATCCATTCCACTATAAGATTCTGAAAGTATAGATAGATAGCTCTGTGTATTGTTTTAATTTTATCAACCTAGCAGCTCGTTTTGAGATGGACCTAAGGTTCGACGGGCTTTTATTGGATCGAAATTAGGTCCATTTTAGGGCCGGTTGTTACATGTGGCATCAGAGCTTAGGTTACCCAATCAATGGGGATATGTATATATATGAGTGATGTATTTGCTATTTTTGAACTCTACTATATATAAAGAAATATATATGTTAAGCTGAATTTAATCTACAGTTTCTGGCCGTAGAAGTAGCTGCAACAATATTTCGAAAGGATGGGCGAGGGGACTATGAGTTGAAAAAATGAATAGATTAGGGAATGAGCGATGAAGGTCGCATTTTAAAGAATGTAAATGGAATAGATTATAACTGAACGATTAATAGGGCAATAAGTGTACAATAAATAGAGAGTTACAATAATTTAATTAAGATATAATGGACTAATTATAGAGGTCATTAACGCAATGGTGGATTATGAAGTGGAAAGGTTATAACTGTAACGACCCGAAATTTTCGACCTCGAAAATTCGACAATAATACGTTCACTGTAGAAATGCCGAGCAATCGAACGCCGGAAATTCCAGATTGTTTGGGTAAAGAAGAAAAGAGGTAGAAGAAGAAACAGAAAACAACAGCACAAAATCTCACAATCGCAGCGGAACAAAATATAATATTAAATAATAGCATTTACACAAGGAAAGCTGTAAATGTCAATTTACATACACTATATCAGAGTACAACCATCACAAATAAAACTGGACAATTATAATAAATTGTCCCTGACTACTATCAATATAAGTTCTAATACACAACGGAAAATACTACATACGTCTCTGCCATCCAGCTCGTCTCCTGAACTCCAGAACGTCCTAACCTGGAAATCTGTAATACTCGGTCTGACCCGAGCATTACATTAAAGTAACACCCGAGTCAGGCTGAAAACCAGCGTGAGTAAACCCATTTAAATTGAAATACTAAGGTTGTAAAACTTCTTTGAAAACCAGGGTAACTCGTTCATCACTACGAGTTCTTATCTTATTATAGTCAAAAATTATTTCACAAAATAATATCTAAGAACTATTGCTCAGTTAAAGGTCAAGTTACATAATTTATTCCAATTCCTGCCTGTTGGATTTTAAACTCAAATTTTTATAGAATCAAAGTGGTTTCGGGTATTTGCTGATACCCTACCCCGGCCTCTTTGAAACCAATGTCATCTTAAATCCAAGTTGTTTAAGTGAAAACAAATCAATTCATATTCAGAGTAACATATTCACATAGCGATTCTATTACAGATAGATAATCTATATCCCAAACATCATATCACATAGCATCACAATCACACACCAGGGATAAAAATTATCCAAGGTATTCAATATCATTCAATCATCCATAAGCAAGATTAATTAGTCACACCATTCTAATTAAATTTTCAATCACCTTTTAAATCCTGCTTATTTAACATTAATTAATTAAAACCAATTAATTAATCACCCTTTTATTATCATCTTAATTAATCATCCTTAATTAATTATTCTTAATTAATTATCCCTTAATTAATCCCATAAATAAATTAACATTAAGTTAATTACATTAATTAGTTAACCCTTAATTAATTACATTAAGTAATTATCTTTAAATCAATAATTAATTAACCTTAAATTATTAATTGTTCACCTTTAATCATTAATTAATTAACTTTTAATTAATTGATTATCCTTTAATAATAACCTTCAAATCATAAATTAATTAACTTTAAAATTTAATCTTTGAAAACTAGTTTTAAAAACTTGTTTAATAACTACTTTGAAAACTTTCATTTCTTTAGCCTCAAAAACTTGTTTAATATTACTTTGGCTTGGAAACTTTGGAACTTGTATAACATACCAAACAACCCGAGAAAATCGGACAAAAACCCCGAGTAACAACCCGAGACAAACCTTCCTTTACCCGAGGCCATCACCTTCTTTCTAAATAAACTTCAACTTCCCAGATACAACGTGCACGGTGCACGTACACCGATGAACTACGACGCTCCGACCATCAACGCTGGCCTCAACACATCGCCTACGATCCCCACTCCCCTTCTGACCACTCAGATCCTATGATTCCTCCTCTAATCAAAATCGAGCACTTCGATCGAATCTGGAATCAACTCACCGACTAAAACCACTCACCGACGACGACCTCGCCCACCAGAGTCTACTCCCATCTGACCCAAGCAGCGTCACAAACTCTTTTGCCATTGCCATACCTCGCGATCGAGTCCGGTCATTCACCAATGTCGCACGAACCCCGATAAAGTAGTCGCTACAAACCGATCCTTAAGCCCTAATCCATCTCCGATCTGTCGCCTTGCACACTGGAAAAATCCCTAACCATTTTTCTCGACATCCCCTACATCATATCCTCCTCCAGCCTTAATTCCGACTCTCCCCTTACCGCCGATCGACTACAATCGACCAAAAAGCCCAAATTGTTCCATTCAGAAATACCCAATGCATACAGGCTTAAATATCCAAATTTAAATACCAAAATTCATCATTTTGTTTAACATATTAGTTTATATAATCACAATTTAAAATTAACCTAATTGACTTTTAACATATGTGGAAGTCTTCACTAATATTATCATGGTTTGAGATAACTACTAAATATAAATTCTCGAAATTATTTTTAGGAAAAATGTTTGCACAAATTCAAACATCTTTCATTTACAAATCAAAATCTAATATTGATTTTATGGTGAGATATTGAATTTATTTAGTAATCAAGCCTGTAAACACACAGAGCATATATACTATACATATAAACACAGTAATATACAGGCATGTCATCCTTATATACACACATGCATTCATCTTCACAAACATTTGCAAACTAAATTACTACAATCATCATAGATTTCCAGGCAAAATTACAGGTTTTAAATCTGTTATGTGTAATAAGTGAGGAGTTATGTAACAACCCTGGTATGGAGATTACCTATTAATATTAAATTACAATGGTAGTTAGAATTTAATATTGTAATTAAAAATAAAATTGGAAATTTTAAATTGTTTATTTGGAATAAACAATGGATTTTGGAGATAAAATGAAAAAAATAAAGTTTTAAACTTTATTTTATTTATTTGGAATAATAATGATTGGTAAAAGGTTTTTATTGGGCTTGATATTTGATTGTTAGGAGATTTGGTTAAATAAGATGAAAATATTGGAATTTTGTTAATTTGAGATAATAAATTAATCAAGAGATGTATTTCAACATTAATTGTTGAAATAAATATAAATTGATGGAAATATAGTTTTAAAAACTTCAATTTGAGAATTGAAGTAGAAAATAATCAATTGGTAATTTTATTTGGGGTAAATGTAACAATATTGGAAAATATTGTCAATATTAATCTTTTATTGATTTAAAAGGAGAAATATGAAGAAATTATGTATTTTATTAAGTTAAAAGATGAAATATTGTTTAAAAGTAATATTTTGTTGTTTTAATAAAGTTAAAGTGATTGTTATAATTTATTTGGCAAGAAAATAATTTTTATATTGATTATTGCATTAAAAATGGTGTTTTTGTGATAAAATAATTTAATTGTGTAATATTGTCAAAAATAAGGTTTTATTGTTAAAAATAACTTTTTATTGTTAAAATAAATTTTATTTTGCTAAGATAACAATTTTTTGTACATACATTTGTTGTACATATTTTTGTTTGGCCTTAAAATGAAGAAATTTGTGAATATAGTGATAATATAGGACAAATAGTGTTCATTTCTTAATATTTCACTAAGTATTTTAAGTTGGGTTTATTGGGTAGGATTTTAAATCCAAAACCCAATATCTGGAAACTTCTTGTATGAGAAAAAATTAACAGTACGAACTCTTTTCCTTATCTTCTTCTCAAACAAAAATATACAGTAAATGGAAATGAGCAAAACAATGGCTTCCTCTAACTAAAACTCAATTCCACTCAAAAACTGCAGCAAATAAAAGAGAAAATTCTTCAAAACAAGACTATAGAAGGTAATCTCCACCAAACTAAAAGAATTTCATCAAAATTCTTAGAACTTGATATGAATTGTCTGTAATTTGCTTTTGTTGTTCTGCATGTCTGTTTTCAAGCTTCTACAAGTTGTTAGAACTCCAATTCTTCTCAAAACCTTGCAACTTGCTATCAAATCTTTACCAAATAGCTGAGGTGAGTACAATACTCACAATTTCTAACCAAAAACTTTTGCTGCTGTAAGAAATTAGGTTCAGAAAAGTTACTGTAAACGTTCAATTATATATTTCTTGTTTCTATAAGTTTCTCGTTTCTGGTTGCTACTTTGAGAAGCTATAACTTCTTGATTTGCCGGATCTTTTCTAGATTATAGTTTGAACGTCACTTTATGTGCATGTCAATTTTCATTGCCTGAAATAACCTATAACTTGGTCAAAATTGAGTGTAAATATCAGTTCGTGCAAGAAAACGAATTGGAAGAAAAAAAATATTAAAAAAATCCGTAGCCATGGTCGACCTTGAGGTCGACCATGGCCTTCCCCAGGTCAACCGTATAGTCGACTTGAGCCCCCTCATGGTCGTTTTGGCGGTCGACCAGAGGAATAGTGTGGTCGACCTGATATTTGCCTATATGCTTTGTTTTACAACTTGATTTCGCAGCTTTTTGCCTTTGAATTGCTATGGTATTGTCACCTGTTTTGATGCATATTTGAAATGATTTTCAAGAGCTGTAATCTATCAATCTTTGTGCAAAAGTTGTGGTCAATCCGAATCCCGGATTGGTGAGTTTTTGAGACATTTCCGTGTGTTGAATTTCGAAGTTTTTCGATGATTTCTTTTGTTTCAAACGCTAATTTTCTCAAATGATTTTTGAAATGAATTTATGATTTAAATTACTTTTGAAATAAATATTTTTCTATACTTATAAATCTTTTTTAAATTATTTTAAAAGTATTTAAATATATTTATTTCCTATAATAAGGAGAATTTTCCAATAAATTGCTTTCAAAATGTTTTCGAAAAATTGTTTTAAAATCCCGTTTTCTCAAGTAAATTATTTTATAAATAATATATACTATTTTATACTCTTCAGATGTATGAGAAAGTGAATTAAATGATTTAGTAAAACACGTGGTATGGGACACGTGAGTTTACTTTTTCGGTTAATTCCGGACTTGTACGATCGAAGCAATTCCGAGCTATTGATTTAAGATGATTTCTGGGATTTGCCATTTTATGGCGTATTTTGAGATTTATAATTCCTATTTTTGGGAATTATCTGAGATGGCCAATATTTGGTGAGATTTGTGCTTCGAGATCTCCTAATTTTGGAGTTATAAGCTATGAGAACCCGATATTTTTTTTTACTTGCCGATGAGATGAGGCGAGCCATGAGATTTCTGAGTTTTGAGAATTTTGATGATTTTATTTTCTAATGTGGCATTGACTAGCGGTTAGGAAACCGTTAAGTGAGAACGTGTGGTATGGGACGCACTCTAACCACTCTTCGGGTTCCTCTCTGAGAGTTTTGACACATTCTGGGTTTTACCAGTACTGTCGTCTAGGATTTACCACTTCGGTCGTTTGGGATTTACGACTTCGGTCGTTTGAGTTCTACGACATCAATTGTCTGGGAGAGGTACCCCTAATATATATAGTGCTGGTTTGAGTTTGGCACGTGCAGCATTGCTTGGCATGCAATCGGGGATCTGGCCAATCCGGGTTTTCTGAGTTTTCTATGATTTATTATGATTTCACCATTTGAGATATTTTTATTACATTGATAGCCTAGAGCTATATGAGATGTTATACATATACGGTGATTTCATTTTATGAGGTTTTGAACTCTTATCGAGTTCCTTGACATAAGAGTTTACATGATTCCTTGATTCTGAGTTATATATTTATATGCCGATGAAATGAGGCATAATTGAGTTGGAGATTTTGATGTTTCCTCTTATAGCAATCATTTTGCTTATTTACATTTATGTTGAATAAACTTGAGTAGGAATCACTTATGATATGTTAAACCGATTCATGAATTATCATTGAGCCATTATCCTATTGCCACCCTTGTATTTGTGAATAGAACTTCATTTTTATCATTCCTTTCTATTCAAAGGAATGTTTCCCTTATGCATGTATATCCATTTATCTCTTGCTAATATCAAGTTCTAGTTAGCTTGACCCGTGTATTTATTACTCGGGTCAGACCGAGTTGCAGGTTAAGATCTTTCGGACTTTTGGCTTAGCTGTATCTTTTAGACTTCACTATCAACCCTTTTGGATAAGAAGCATAGTTCTTGTGTAGTTTTTGTAGTAGATGTCTTGTTGGGAACTTAGATATGTATATTCTTTTATGGGGATGTATATATATATATATATATATTGTGGTTGAATACCACTTACGACATGTTGTATTACATTTAATGTATGTGTATATGTATATCCATATCTGTTTGCTGTTCTATGACTTGTGATGGTTGATGTTATTATATTTTATTTTTGAATCGATCCTGTAGCCACCATAGTATTGTATTCGATAGGAATTAAGTATGTCGAACACTAAGACAAAATGAAAAAAAATGAGTACCAAATAGACATACTTAGCTCTTATGTAATGCAAGATTATGATGTCGCCCTTAACCAGCCCTATTCTCCACATTAGCAGACAGAATTACTCAGTAATTCTCTTTGTTAATGTGGGTCTCGGAGTGGGGCATTACTGCTTGGTATCAGAGCTAGAATAAGAACAAAAATGTAATAAACACAGAACAGTATACACAATTACTATACATCAAGTATAATACAAGTGTAAACATCATCCCCAAATCGTAGTTGAACCCAACCTTGTCCTTAATCTTTTGGGTCCTTTGGGGGCAGATAGAAAGGAATATGTCTTGGAATGTTAATTTTAAATTCCGTAGTATTCCTTATTTAATGAATTCCAATTGCTAATAACTAACCCTGTGAATAATCCTAGCTTATCTTAACTTTCAGGAAATGGCTGGAAGAAGATGAGGTTGCACTTCGAAGGTGGGACCGTCCAGTGATCCTCGTCTCGAAGAAGTCTATATGTCGACCGATCAGATTATTGAGCTTCTTTAGAGCACTTTGCCTCCCGCTCCTACTCATTCCTCTCCTCCACGCAAATCCGCATTTGCGCGTATGTGTAACGACTTCACCCATCTCGGAGGCAAGCCATTCAAGGCTCTAAGGCAGATTTAGAAGTTCAAGCTTGGCTCTGAACATGCAAGCACATCTTTACTCGCATGGAGATCTCTGATCATCACCGTGTTCTTGTGGCCTCGAGTATGCTGCAAGAACGAGCACTAGACTGGTACGACCTCCTTACTACCTAGATGGATGAGTCTACTCTTACATGGCAGAAATTCCAAGACCGTTCTGAGCTTAAGTTCGTGCTAGAATCTGAGAAGGCTTTTATTTACCGTCGCTTCCTAGAGTTAAAGCAGGGCAAATCATCTGTTTCATATTATGTATCCTCCTTTGAATCCTTATCCAAGTATGGGATCGAGTTCATTAGTACTCCATACAAGAAGAATCTTAAGTTCGTACTTGGACTTAAGAAATATTTGAAGAAGTCGCTCATGCTTCAGCTTAAGCTCTCCTTCGAGGAGCTTGTGGATTCGGCGCTTCACCTCGAAGCTGTCGAAAAAGAAAGAGATAGTAGTGATGAGGCCGAGGTTCGACAGAACCCAAATAAGAAGAAATTTCCCTTTCAGAGATCCCAATCCTTACCTCCGAGGAAGAAGGAAAAGTAAGGCAATTCTGGTTCTCATCCTCATGCAGCACCTTCTTCGGTTAGAGTTTTAGCTTGCTTCAATTGTGGTTCTCGAGATCATCTAGCTAAAGAGTATCCTCATCCACGCAAGTGTGCCTATTGTAAGAAGGAAGGACATATGGTTTCTTCGTGTCCTAAGAAAGGGAAAGGTTCTAGTTCGGGGAATTTGAATGTGGTGAAGGCTTCTGGTAGTGCATCTCAGTCTCGAGGTATATCTCCTACCATTTTGGAAGGTTTTATTCTTTCTCATGACCGTTCTATTCGAATCCTCTTTGATACGGGTGCTTGGAATTTATCCATACCGGAGAAATTTGTTAATGCTATTAGATGTTCTGGTCTTGTTGCTTACTTAAGGATTGTGAATCCTTCTGAGGGGATCCGCAATACTTGACGTGAGAATTTTGGGATTTGTTCCTTGTAGCTTATCTTTGCGTGCGTATTAGCACGCTATTTTCTATCTTGAGTTTGGAGTAATTTGAGAGGGAGTGGCTTGCATTTTATCAAGCCACATTCTGTGATTTCAAGGGTCCTATATTTAGGTATCCTAATTCAGTTGGTTGGTTAATTCTTGTCTTCGGAATATTGATTATGATTTCCGAAGTCTCTGTATTCACTCTTGAGTATCGAGACATTGATGATATATCTCGAATTCCCGTCATTATGACTCTGTTGATTTCTGTAAGTCCGTTCGGGTATGACACCCAATCGGGCAATCGAATATTGTATTGACCTCATTCTCGGTTCTTAGCCTTTCGGTCATCCTTCCACGAGGATGCCCACTAAGGAAATGAGGTGATCCTTGGAATTTAATTGATATTGTCATTCTTACCTCTTTTGAGATAACCTTTTTGGATACTCATTTATAGGATTAGTAATATTACTTCACCCGAAGTAATGATTTGCCGTTTGTGTTCTTCTTCTCATTTGAGAAGATATTTTAACCTTACCCTTATATCTCACTGATATCTTATTCGATCTATTGTGTGGTGCTAGGATCTTTCTTCATCTTGACCCTACACCGATTCTAATTAGCAACGAGTTGCGAAGGATAGTGTTTCTTTTACCGCATTCTGCGCTCATTATGAATTTTCTGAGTAGTTTGTTATACCGTTAGGAATGATGAACACTCCAATCTATTCACTCAATCTTGTGAATCGAGTATTCGAGGAAATATCTCGATGAGTTCTTCTTGTGTTTTAGATTTTGAGTATAAGCCAAATTGTGTTTTCAAATTTTTCAAAAATTGAAGATATATTTCTAAGAGAAATTGGATTTGGTTTTTGGGATAAATAAAGAACATTTTGAGAACTAAATAGGAGATAATTCTTTTATAGAAGATGACTTTTGTGTTGGGTTTTCCATCAAGTGCTTTAAGAATTCTGGTCGATACGCCTGATGAACGTTATCGATAGGAATTTCCTAAACGCCGTGATGAGACAATCAGACACAATAAATTGAGTTTTAATGAGACTAAATTTGGAAATAAATCAAAAATATTTGATAAATAAATTTTATTCTGGATGACTTATGTAGCCATTGAACTATAGTGGTTGGATGAGTGGCGAGACAGTTTTGATCATTTGGTCAACTCTGCAGCCAATCAAAAGGGTTATTCATTATAAACCAATGTCGAGGCAATGCCACTATGATAATTGAAATATATGGGTTTGAATATAGTTATGTTTTATTGTTGAAATGATGGGATAATACTTTGTTTGAAAAATAAACGTTTATTGAATATTTTAAAATGAGTTATACATGTTAAAGATGGAGTTTGTTTTGAGAATTTGGGAATTTGAAAATAAAGAGTAGTAAATTGTACAATTTTATCTTAAGAATTGTTGAAATGAAAATATAAAATTCTTTCGAAATTTTAATTTTGGAATAAAAGGGAATATGAGTTTGAAATTATTTTTCATTTTATATGTGTTATAGTAAAGAGTTTGGAAATTTTCCATGTGTTGAAAATTGAGATTTTGAATTTAAAGGTAATGAGTTTTGGAACTTTAAGAAGTTTGATTGTAAACAAAAAATTTAGTATGGTTTTGAAGATAAAGAATTTCGAACTCTGATAAATTTTGATTGTAAATTAAAATTTATATCTATTGTGTTCCTCGTGATTGTCTTGCCTTAGTGCAATGGTCAAACAACTAGCTTTTTGCGGTCGTTTGAGTAGGGTGGTCTTTGAAGTAACCACCTCTCATCGGGTTATCTTACCTCAACTGTTGTTATCTTAGTATCAGAGTAGCTCTTTCCATAGTGACATATGGAAAGTCTTTTTGATGATCGTCTTGTTGATTAGGGGTCGGTGGAAGCGATGTTAAAACCCAACTCTATTTCGAGAAACTTTTGAGAAATCAATCTCCTTCGATAGATTTTTGAGTGACAACCCGTTGTGTTTTGTTTCGAAAGTGAGATACTTTCAAAGCCATGATATATTGCTCAAAGAAATTCAATGGTTAGCAAATCCTAGTATTTATACTGAGGGAAATCATTGAATTTACCGAGCAATTTTTATCTTGGTCTTCTTTCTTCTTGAATAGAGAAAGTGAGGAATTTTGATCTCGTACTTGATTTCGCAACATTTTGCCTTTGAATTGCTATGGTATTGTCACTTGTTTTGATGAAAATTTGAAATGATTTTCAAGAGCTCAAATCTATCAATAGATGAGCAAAAGTTGTGGTCAATCCGAATCCCGGATTGATGAGTTTTTGAGACATTTCCGTGTGTTGAATTTCGATGTTTTCGATGATTTCTTTTGTTTTAAACGCTACTTTTCTCAAATGGTTTTTGAAATGAATTTATGATTTAAATGACTTTTGAAATAAACATTTTTCTATACTTATAAATCATTTATAAATTATTTTAAAATTATTTAAATATATTTGTTTCCTATAATAAGGAGAATTTTCCAATATATTGCTTTCAAATGTTTTCGGAAAATCGTTTTAAAATCCCGTTTTCTCAAGTAAATTATTGTATAAATAATATACATTATTTTATACTCTTCAGACGAATGAGAAAGTGAATTAAACGATTTAGTAAAACACATGGTATGGGACACGTGAGTTTGCTTTTTCGGTTAATTCCGGTCTTGTACGATCGAAGCAATTCTGGGCTGTTAATTTGAGATAACTTCTGGGATTTGCCATTTTATGGCATGTTTTGAGATTTATAAATCCTATTTTTGGGAATTATCTAAGATGGCCAATATTTGGCAAGATTTGTGGTTCGAGATCTCCAAATTTTGGAGTTATAATCTATGAGAACCCGATATATTATTTTACTTGCCGATGAGATGAGGCGAGCCATGAGATTTCTGAGTTTTGTGATTTTTGACGATATTATTTTCTAATGTGGCATTGCGGTTAGGAAACCATTAAGTGAGAATGTGTGGTATGGGACGCACTCTAACCACTCTTCGGGTTCCTCTCTGAGAGTTGTGACACATTCTGGGTTTACCAGTACCGTCTTCTATAAATTAACTCTACATGAAGGATATGATAAAAAAGAATTTCTTTGGAATTTCCATGAAATTTTTTTGAAACATTTTTCAAAGGATTTATTGAGGAGCCGTTGTTTTGAAAAAAAATATAATTTTTGAAATTCATGAATTAGAAACTTTGTTAAGGCAAAGGTTTGTGAATAAAAAGAAGTTGTGGAGTTAAAAGTTTTGATGTCAAAAATTTTGACGAAAAGGTTTTTGGTAAAAAGGGTTTTTCATATTTGAAACTCTTAGTTTAAAATTTTGTTGGATTGAAATGTTTTTCGGTTTAAAGATTTTCGATAAAAGGACTTTTCTTTTGAAATAAATGAAAATAGAGCGTCAGTAGAATTCGTTGATTTTTCCTAATTTATAAAATTGGAAGTTCTTTAAAAATCCTTCTTTTTAAAAATAAAAATAGAACTTAATTAAAATGATGTAGAAGCCATTTAAGGAGGAAAAATATAAATAAAGGCAATAGTATGAGATTTGGATAGGAATATCGCTAGGAACTTATAAAATATGGTTAGCAATCTAGTTAGAGATAATATAAGAGAAATAATGAGAATGTGATAGGAAAATGTTGGGATAGTAGTTTACCGTGTCTACTCCACTTTTCACTGTCTAAAATTGTAGAAGATGTTTTTGAATATTTTGAACTAAAAGACTAACTTTTAAAGGAATAAATCTTTGATGTAGAAAGTTTTGAAATGGAGAATTAAGCAATTCTTTCTTAATTTTAATTTACTAATAAGTTTTGTTCAATAGTTGAGTTTCTGAATGTTCGGGGTTAAAGACCCTACTTTTAAAGTTAAGGAAAAACTGATTGCGAAAGGAAATTAGTTTACTAAATAATTCTAGAACCTTTGAATTTGCGTTTTAAGAATAAAACGATAAATGTTTTGTAATTTTTGAAAAGTTGGACTTAAATATTTTTGGAAGGTTTTGTCTAAATGTTTAATAAAAATGGAAAAGATACATGGAATAAAATAAAACATGGTGTTTATATGTATTTGAGAATTCAATTCCCCCAAACTATTTTGGAAAGTTGTAATTTCTTTTGAAAAGTATGCTAAAAAGCATTTTTGTGATGTGGAAATTCTTTTGTAAGTTTGAATTTCAAATGTCAGATACATGAAATAAAATAAAACATGGTGTTTATATGTTTTTAAGAATTCAATTCCCACAAACTATTTTTGGATAGTTTGAAATTCTTTTGAAAAAGTATTGTAGCATCCCCTATCTTGAGGCCCGAAGCTAAGCGCTACAGATGTTGCAGTCATCCATAATATTAACTTTCGGTGAAAAAACGGTAATGTCAATGGTATCGATAATATCAGAAGTACACTAATATGAAATAAATCATCACAGATTTCAAAAACAGCTTTGCCGATTATATTTCAAATCAATATTTCATATTCAATTACATAATCCCAAACGATTCCTAGTTTTTTATCAAATATAATTATTACAAATTTATGCCAAGAGCGACATACGAAGATGCCCTCTTAGATGACCAAAGTAGTAAACAGACATATCTATCATAAATACATCATAAAGGAAATAAAACTAAATAGCTCCTACATAGCTAACTTTGCCTCCTGCACGTCTTCGGAAGCTTATTCGTCCAACCTACTAAACCTGAAAAACCTTAACTCTCAATCTACTCCAATTAAATTTTGAGCACCCAAGAGTTTAACGGTAAAACATAAACTTCGAGTCGGACATAAAGATTGGTGTGAATAATATTATTACATCTCGATTTACTAATATTAAGTGAGACCAGGCCTCTTAGCGGAACGAGTTTCCCCTCACTAATATCCCTTTAAAAAGCATATCTTTTGCAAATCAGAATCTTGTAATCAAACTGCTTATAACAATAATAGAAAGTACATATATGCATAAAATCAGGAAATTAGTGGACTATCTGTCCACACTATAGTTTTAGTTGGCTAACTATTAACCATTGGCTTACTCGGGCCTACCAGACATACTCAACAATCTAACTTCTGTTAGACATAATACTGGGCTAACTGCTATTAACCTTCTTTTCTAGGCTTTACTGAACCTAATGGTTTTACGGGCTTACCAATAACCATCTTTACTCTGTATATTCCCTTCTATGTGTAACCTCAATTTAGTCCCACCTGTGAAAAGCCCTACACACTAGAATTTTGGACTTATTTGAGCTAGGGGCCAATAACTAAAATATAGGGTGTGACTCTACACCAGTCCCATCTGATCTTCTAATATCTGAGTCATAAACTTAGGGTTAACTTCTCTATTCATGTTTCATTTCCTGCCTTAGGGTTAACTACCCTGTTAAAACTTCATTTCCTTGTAAATAGTCTTTACAAATGATTTACCCCTGAAATCATACCTTTATAAAACAAGGAAATCGTATACTTTGCTTTACTCAAAGCACTTATGCCACGATATATATACTTTACATAAAATGGTGTTGATGAAACCTTATTAATGGGATATCTATCCCTTCCAAGTAAGTTAAAAACCATTTTCAAATTAAAAGATTTTTGGCCATGAAGCCAATCAATACCTTCGAAACCTCTATTTAAACCTTAAACAATGCCTTTTGAAATTATTGAGAACAATCCTCTTGAAAGCTTTACTAAAATCTTAGACATCCCTTTTTAAACCATTTAAACTTACCTTTCGAAAGCATTGGAAACCCTCCATTCAAATACTCAAAATAAACCTTTCGAAGACATTGAGGATCTCCCCTTCGAAACACACACACATATATATATACATATATATATACATATATATACATATATATATATATATCTTTCGAAATAAATGAAATTCTTCACTTAAAACATAACTTTTGATAGTATTGGGTTCAAGTAAACGCATGTGGAAACATAGCTTCGAAACCATTTAAAATCATTCCTTTCGAAACCTTTTTGTTTTAACTTTTAATATAACTAAGGATCATAGAAGAATAAAGGCGAAAGCATTACTTTCGAAAGCTTATATTCCAAGTAAAAGAAAGAAGATGGTTTTGAAACCAACCCCTTCGAAACCATCACATCTGAAACCATTTTGAAAGCAATCAAACTACCCTTTCGAAAGCATGAGAAGGCGGGTTTAGAGTATAAAGGCGAAAGCACCCTTTCGAAAGCATTGATTGGAAAGGTTTGAATGCGGCAGCATGGGGTTTGTCCTTTCGAAAGCTTCTTTTACAACATAAAGGCAGCAACCCATTCGAAAGCTCTTTTATATAAACAAAGCAAATTGAATAAGTCAAAAGCTAACTCCAACCCTTTCGGAAGCATCATTTACGAACGAAAACAATTTAAAGTTAATAAGAGTGGCTTCTACCCCTTCAAAAGCATGGTTTCGACGCTAAACCTTTCGCCTTTCTCCAATTCACTACGTATCAATTGTTTGATACCATGTGCATTGGTGTCGACTTGGCCATGGGCGAAGGTATGGTGTCGAAAGCTACTAATGGAAGAGGCAAAGAAGTAAATTTAAACAAAACTATTTTATAGCCTTATAAAGTAATTGCTTTTCAACTAACATGCATTATCTATCAAAATACAATTTGTTGCCTATTTCTTTTTAAAATTTTCTTTTCTAAAATTGCTGCCGAACTCAGAAATTAGCAATTTAAACATTTAACAAAGAAGTCCGTTTCCTTGGTAAAACGTATAAAACATTTAAGTCCCAGACCTTAAATAATTTTATATCTATTGTAAAATACTTAGAAAAATTCTCTAAAAATTTCCATAATTCACTTCTAAAACGTTTTTCCAAATATTTAAATTTCAGACCCAAAAGAAAAATATAATCGCCGTAACTAATTTAAACCCAATATTAGCTATTTTCTCCCATAAAAAATCATAATAAATCCACCATAGCTTAAAAATTATGAAACTTGAAACCCACTTCATAAATAATGTTTTTGATCATATATCAAAAACACAAATCATTTAGTTGTCATTTAATAGGTTTTCAAATCAAAACTTATCATAAAATCTATATGAAGCAACGTAAATCATCAACAAGCATATATTTCCATTTAAACAATCATATGATGGCATATTACTTGCAAAATCAATTCGAATCTTAACTAGAAACCAAAATCAATTAAAATGAGATGTAAGATCATTATTCACCTTAGCTTGTTGTTAAGAAGGTTGAGATTTGTCTTTTGATTGATTTGCTTAAGCTTCCAACTTGAATCTTAGCTTTTCTTCTTCTTGATTCTCTTAATGGTGACCGACCGAGCTTACAAGGGTTTTAGTTTTGTTTGCAATTGTAAAAATTAACAAAGAATGAAGGTAAGGAGGGTTTAAGGTATAAGATCATAGTCTATTCCTATTTTTCCATTATCATATTCCTCCCATTTACTAAATTTTATTTCTCTTTTGCTTATTTTTATTAAGGCACAACCCCCCTTTTATTGGTTAACAAATCTCAATCCCTTAACCATCTACATTATTTCATTTAATTTATCTAATTAAATGCTCTAAATAATGTTAGTCGAAAATTAGGTTTGTTAAAGTATGCTTAAAAAATTTTGTTTTGTGATGTGGAAATTCTTTTGTAAGTTTGAATTTCAAATATCGCATACCGGTTTAATATGGATTTCTAAGTTCATATTTTATGGAGTAGATAGGGATCACTATCTATGTAGGTGATGTGCACGTAAATGTGCATATATATACATCCATATTTTATCTCTTTTTATTTAAATAAATATCATATTTGAGCATTTTTACATGTTAAAACCAAAATTCAATTATTTTCAAACCATCATATTTTCATCTCCATTCAGGGGCAAAATGGTCATTTGTGTGCATGTGTTAATTTAAGAATTTTTACTTGGAAAATTTTTATGTTTTTTATAGGATATTTTGGTGCATATGGAAGTGGAATTCATGATGATATATGCATGCACAAGGAAATACAAAGGAATGAAGATGAAATAATTCAAGTTCAAGATCATGGAGGACCCCACCCACTTACCTAAATGTACAATTAGGAGCTAATGGACCACTAAATGGAGGTTAAAGCTTCATGCACATCAAAATGATGGATTAATTAGGGGCTAATGGTTACTTGGTGGCCACACTTCCTAAAGGGCATTTTGGGAAGCCCCCTAAAAATAGAATTAGGGTTTTATGCATCTATAAATAACCCTCTTATGTACATGAAACTATCATCTACTCTTTCATTTTACTTAGGAAATTAAGAGATCAAATTGTAAGCTCAATGTTCTATGAAATAAAAATGGCTTCCAAGCCTCTTTCTTCTCTCTTTTCTACATTTTTTTCTTTGTTTTCATGTTAATGCTTTTATTTATGTTCTTTTCTTTTGTTTGTTAGTAGAATAGTTTTACATTCATGCAAGTAGTGTAGCTTAATTCCTTTTATTGTAAGTAGTTTAATTACATTCTCTTCTTTGCTATTTTTCTATTTTCTTCTCGTTTTAATGTTGAAATTTACTTGTGTTGCTTCAATGCCACAAATGAGTAGCTAAACCCCTTCAATTTAGGGGTAATGAAGCTCTCAAATATTATGTAATTTCAACATTTGATGATTTATGATCTCATTTGGTATAAGCGTCATGAAGTGTAACATCCCACCTTTTTGTACGCTTAAGCAGACACACGTGCCAACTTAAACCATACAGAAGGGCGGATTGTTATGGGGTGAATAAGAAAACGTGGAGAAATAAAAGAAACAAAATTGAATCTTGCAGCGGAACGATAAAATATAATAATCAAATAACAGTTCATGAAGTTGTTTTACAAAACATTTGATTATACTTATATAATACATATCAGAGTTACACATACCAGAGAATGATAATTAATGTAGCGGAATACAAGGGTGTAGTGGAATATAATAAATAGTAGTAATAAAATCTTCGTCTTCGTCCTCCAAAAATAGAGCCTTCAAATCCTGAAATGCTCAGGCTGACCCGAGCGAATTGAAAAGATAAAACACTCGAGTCAGAACTAAAAGATCTTATGTAAGTTAAATCAATGAAATAAATATGAGTGTAAACGACATCAGAGATGTTTACGGGGTTTGACATCTCCTATCCAGTGTCTAACGTGAGTGCAGTAACTTAAGAGGTGCTCGGACTTCACATCCCCTAAGGATCCGTTAAACTATTTACTATGTAGTAATATTCGCTATTATAATAATGTCTAATATAAAATAAGCATACTTTTAAATAGCATTAAGGCTTTACATTTTCCACCTTAACACGTAATAGTCCCAGTAGTCTATCCAGTATTAGCATACTCCCAAAATGGGGGCTACCCTCGATACTCCATAGGCTACGGGAGAAATCACAACTCGTAGTAAAGCTCGCTATGGTAGGTGACATGGCACATAAGGCAATGCCAGAGTAGATATACCAATTACGCATTCGGACTGGTGGTGACGCATAGTAGCCACTACCGCCCACCTCGAACAACACTCCCAAATCAAGGGTGCGCTCCAAAAAAAATCACAAGTAATAGAATGGTATCGAAGGAGTGTGTCCGATCAGAGGTGCTACCTCCTTGGCCCGTCGATCGCTCCTGTTTTAGCCACCTTATGCCAACTCATGGGAGTTGGGTCCACGTATATACCTTAGGATCGTCGCCACCATCCTACTTCATTCTGGAAACTCCACCGTGTACACAGTTGTCAAAGTGGTTTTCGGTATCGATAGAGAGTATGTCCATATCCGATCTCGGTCTCTTTGACAACCAATCGTTATTATAACACCGTGGTCGTTTAAAAATATATATACTTTTAAAAACACAATCATTGCCCTCCCAAAACATATTCTTTATTTCAAAATAGTATATACTTCAAAACCGAAAATATTATTGCCATTTCAAACCATATCCTTTACTTCAAAATAGTATATACTTTAAAACCAAAATATTTTTGCCATTTCAAACATATCCTTTACTTCAAAATAGTATATACTTTAAAACCAAAATATTATTGCTATTTCAAACCCAAATTATCAATGTATTATTTCCATTTCAAAACCCAATACAATAATATATCACTTCCATTTCCAAAACAATTCAATAATATATTATTTAAATAAAACCCATATTTCCAATCACTAATCTTTCTTTAATTTAGATAACTTGAAATATTCTTTTAAATCATCTTAAACCCAAACCACATTTTGAAGTCATATTCTATATTTTCAATTTCAATAGGTTTCCAATCAATATATTCACAGATAATTCTTAAATAAATTCTATTTCAAATAAATTCATTTTTCAAACCATATTACTTTCAAAGTTATAACAATTTCGAAAACCAATACTTTGAAAACAATAAAACATTTCAATTTTGATATATTTCAAGTCTTTAAATATTCCAAAATTCCCAACCAAATCTGATAATCTTATATATACCTTAATTCAATTTACTATTATTTAGTTTAGAAATATTTATTTGATAAATTCAATATCACTTAAATAAAGCTCAAACTTGAAATATTCGTAAATCAAACTTAAAACATCATCAAGTTATACATAGCTTAAATTTTAGAATTTAACTATATATAAAATAATATTTATATAATATCAAAATTAGTATTTATATAAACCCTTATTTTCCAAAACCCATAGAAATCATTCCAAATATATATATATACCGACGGTGTCTGTATATGATTTTAATTCCTATGGTCAAGTGATACAGATATTTATCATTTCAATCCGCAATTTAAAAATAAAAATACGGTTATATATCATTTCAAACCACAATCCCGGATGAAATAAAAATGCATAACAACTTGCAGCTTATAACAATATAAATACAACATCCATTCATCCAATATCAACCATCAACCATTTATCACAATCATCATCCAATTCAACAATAACATCAATACAGAACAGAAAATAAATAACAGGTATTTACTGGCAGTTTATATTCAAAAATAAATTATATAACAATTTAACTGGCAGTTTAAATGCAATAATAAATCAAATAATAATTTAACTGGCAGTTTAAATGGAATAATAAATTAAATAACAACTTAATCCAATAAATTCAATTTAATTGAGATGATGATTAAAAATATGCCAAACAGTCATAAATAAACTTTTAATCACATCAGCAATTAATTTAACATACATAAGAAATTTTAGTAGTTGTGAGTGGGTTAAAACACTCACCTTTTGAATTTAAATTGAATTTAATTTAAATTCAATTTAAACCCAAAAATTGCCAAATCTCAGAATTCGTCCAAACCAGTGCTAAAAAGTCCGGAATTTCAATACGATCCTAACGCAAAAATCCGCGTGTGAATTGGAGTCCGTATGAGAAAGTTACAGCGATTTGAATGAGTTGAAATCAAAATTAAATAAAATAAATAAAACAGGCTATTACCAATTACATTGCCACGTCACTGCACCTTCCTTCTCTCACGCGTTCAACTACAGTAAACACGCACCCAACATCCAACTTTGATCGCGCCTCCTCGCCATTGATTCGAGCACCAATTCCAAAAACAAACACTAGACGCAGATTCGAATTGTCGAGATATACGATATATAATTTTTCTGAGGAGTTTGAAATTTTAGATTTGAATTTGATTTGTGTTTGGATCTAAAATTTGTTTGTCTGCCATTGTGAGGAGAGATAGTTGGATTACGTACAAACAAATGAGAAATAGAGGTAGGCTAGGGTTTATAACGGGTATTTATAGAGAAAGCTGAAATAGAATAAATGGAATTTTACTTTATCTCCAATTATTAATTACCATCAGTTAAGCTCTTAACATTTCTTCCCTAAATTTAATTGCACTACATTAGATACTGCATAAATTCTTATTTATATAACATTAAGGTTCTTTTAACTCTGATTTATTTCCAATTTTATTAAAATTTGATTTCACATTTCAATTAATAGACTGAATAAATGGGCAACACATTAATATCGCCATCGTTTACTTTTAACTGTGTTCATAAGTTTATTGTTTACAGACACAAGTTACTCATTTACAAAATTTCAATTTCGTAATCACATTCAATCTATTTTGTATTACTTCATTGGTTTATATATACTTTGAATTCCTTTTATCACCACTAATTGAGTCAATCACTGCAATTGCTTTCGAATTAAATTTTTGAACTAAACAAATAGGTAACTTATACAATTGTAACCATTAAAAATTTAATCAACTTTATGTTTATTACTTTCAAGCAAATAATATGATTACTTATAGAACATTGACTTCTTATTTATTGTAATCCAAATTCATTAATTTATTAATGCTTACAATTATTTCCTATATCCAATTTGTTACAACTTTACCTATAATTAACACTATTTCCTTTATTTAGGTTATTATTTCAAACATAGATCACAAGCTTACATTCCAATATACTATCTTAGGGAACCAATGTACATTTCTAATACTTTATTGCATTTATTGAAATCAAATTTCCAAATTTACTAGATACAACAAATTATGACCTTACAGTTATTTCAATTAATTGGGATTGCGCAAAAAAAAAAATTTATTAACATAATTGCATTAATTTATATTCAGTAACCAATGAATCAATATATATTTCACACATAAATACACTGATTGTATTGGTTTATACTATATTCCATCTTAAACTAAGTCATAACATTTGAATCATTATATTAAATTGGAAATGTTCATTCACGTTCATTACTTATTAACTTGCAATAACGTATTTCTTTAATTTACGTCCAATTACTGTTAACCATGTTTTTATGGCATAATCAATTCAATACTTACCTCTAATTTCTCATATTCAATTTATATCTAGGTATAAACCTTCAATACTCCATTTATTACTTTACACGATAAAATAACATTTAAACTTATAAATGTAATACCCAATTTCATTTTAAATCCAATTGATTTCCAATCAAAGTTTATACATATTTCAAACCACTATTGTAATTACTCCCAGAACATTGGTTTTATTAAATGACCATTTATTATAATTTAATTTCCTTAATTAAATCCAATGTTTATATTTCTTTTCACATTCCAAATTTTATAACTAAGTATACATCTACATTATTCCCAACTTACAAAATTTGAATTAATTACTATTTATTAGTTGCTTTACTGATCAATTCAATAATTGCATTGGTTTCTCTTATATTAAATTTATTACCCAACATTCCTATATTCATCTTAGATTTGTTTAAATGGCTATATTCCAGAATGTGAAATCTTGTCTATTACACATATTAATTTAGGTTTTAAAACTAATTAATTAAGTTTCCTTAGTCCAATCCTTTTTACCAATTTAATTTACATTCACACTTCCGTTATTATTTCAACAATCATTAAAGTAACGTTTATCAACAACACAAACATTATGATTTATTTATCTAACATTGATTGTATAAGTTTCCCATTTATTACGTATTATAGTATCAATTGATATAATTTAAAATCTATTTCCCAAATCTATTACTTTTCAATCAATTAAAACTTCACAATTGTTTACATCAATTGGGATTTACACTACATTTATTATTTATCAACTTGTTCTAACCTTATTACCTAAATTTACGTTCAGTTACTATTGAGCAATACTATTTCATTTCATTCAATAATTCCACTAGTTTTACTCAAATTCCCGTTATTGTAAACCTTATTTGTTCATTAAAATTAAATTTTGATTCCAATTAAATCAACAAATTCAACATGCAATTTATAATAGTTATTTACATGTATGAATGGAATTAACATTTATTTCAAATATTATCTTAGTTTACATTAACATAATAATTTATTAACTTTAATGAATTTAATCCCCAATTTATTACATGCAATCAATTTGACCTTACATCCTTCAATATTCCCACCTTCATCTTAATTCTAATACACTATAGTATCAAATTTCAATTTCTCATAATAAACCCATTTATTATAAATTGCATACCCATTTATTATTTCAAATAAATAGATTGATTCAATTCTACTCTTTTATTAAGTTTATATTAATCAATAAAATATTTCATTAGTTAATTCAAATCTTACCTTTAATTACTTATTCCATTTTATACTCAAGTGTAACAATTTACCCTATTTCATTATTATTGTTTTCACTTCAATTGTAATAATTAGTTCTAATAACCATTGCTACACTTAACACTTAACATTTACTTTATTATCAATTATAAAATTTTTATTTCTTTTTAAATTTAGTTACAAAAATCTTATTAAAATGACAAATTTAATTAACGAAATTTACGGGTCGTTACATGAAGTGAGTTTTGATGCAAGTTTATACAAGTGGGTTTGATAGCTTACATTGTTTATGCAAATGAGCTATTCTTATTCAACATGAACACAAGTTGCATCATCATTTGCTAATCCATTTTTGATTGTGAAATTAAAGTAAAAATGAAATTTGATGATCTATATTACTAGTTACAATAGAAAATGAATCATACTTAAAATAGCTTTTGCTTTGGCTTCATTTTCATGAGAATTATAAGTGGTTTATTTGTTGTATTATAGTTTGATGGTTTGAGTTATGTTAATTAATAACATAAACAAACCATACTTATGATAAATACAACAATATTTCACTTAATATCAAAGCTAGAGATCACAAATTGTGTGTTTGTTGGTTTACAAAAATATGAGAGTGGATTTGCCTCTAAATTGTTCTCTAGTTCAATAGTTTTTAAATCAAATTTTAATTCTGGTTTTAGCTTCATTTCTAGTTAACAATTTCTCCGACTTTGGTTTAATTTGATAGAATAGATTTTTAAAATCATCAATTCCCTACGGATCGACCCGTATTCGCCACCTACTACAAGTGTACGCCGTGCGCTTGCGGTTTATTTTAATTTGAAAATTTTTCGACTATTTTCTAATCGATAGAAAATTAGCCGATTAACAAGTTTTTGGCGTTGTGGCCTAGGAGTTGTTTTTTATTTTAATTCTCTATTCTTCAAATTAGTTTTCTTTGATTTTTGTGTGTTTACATTTAAAAAAATATATTGTGTGTTTGTGTTCTTGTTTGTTTTGCATTTTCATTTGCATTTCCATATGAAAAAAGGGGATACACAATTTCATTTCTAAAAAACAAATTCCACTTCAATTTGCATTTACAATTTAACACTTACATTCTCTTTTTCCTTTTCCTTTTTTTCTTTCTTTACATTGAAAAAAAAATTAATATCCTTTGTGAACTGCCTCACTGTTACACTGTGTCTACTTCACTTCTCTACTTCTGGTCACACACCTACATCTCCTCACCAAACTGTTGCCTGCATAACCTCTACACTATGTTACACAAATACAACTGATACACTGTGCATCACTCCATAATCACAGCAGCACTTTAATACCATTCATACACCTTTCCCGTCCACCCTCTGCCATTCATACATAACCATTCATTCATCCATACCATTCAATCACATAACCACTATCCCATCCATCCTCTCTGCTTCTCCCCCTTCCTCAAAACTGAATTACCACTTTTGCATATCACCTGTAACAACCCGCATATTTTACGATTGTGTATTTAAATGATTTATTTAAATATAGCATCGTTAGTCGGATTTAAGTCCGAAAAGCTACTTTTTGAAAACAGTCGAATTGGGACTCGAGACCACTTCCATTGAGTCCAAAATGGCGTTTACGACCTTTTTGAGTATAAACATCGATATGTTTGGAGTTGAGTAGAATTTTGACATTTTCACTTAGGGCTTTGGGCTTGGGTTTGGGTTTCAGCCCACTAACCCAACTCATCTTATATCCTAACTCCACCCCCTCTCCTCTTCATTCATTCTATTATTTTTCTAACACTTCAAGCTTTAGTAAAAATAGGGGAAGAGATTGGAAACTAAAATCCTAAGCCATAGTTTCCTTTGCAAATTCAAGTTCTAGCTCCAAAATCAAAGAGAAGCTTAGGTAAGCATCCTCTTCTTCTTCTCCATCTCAATCTCACTCCAATTTCAGAAATTTCCTATGACCTAACTTAGGAAATATTCGTTGTAATCTTAGATTGGAGCTTCTAAAGTTGAAGTTGAAGTGTGGTTGATCTTTCTTTTGATTTCAAAGCTTCTCATTTGTTGTTTTGGGTTGAAAAGGTGAGTTCTTTAACTCACATCTACGTCTGTTGCTATCATTGTTGTTAGGTATGAATTCCTAACATTTGTGCATATTCATTTCCTTTTGATTTGAATTAATTTGGTGAATTTTCCAAATTTTGGTGTTTTGGTCCAATTTTATGAAAATCCTTCTATGGATAATTGGACATTGATATTCGGGGTTTATCGAAGAACCGTTAAGGCTGGGTTGTCGCTTGGCGTAAATCCTTAGTCGCCGTTGCTCGTCTGATCGCTCCCGATATGTTTTGGCCACTTTGGCCTAGGCAAATTGTAGCACAGACCAGGTGACCAGACGTCTGGTGACCAAGTCCAGACGTCTGCTTTGGACCTGGAGCAAAAACATATGCACGCAGATTAATAAAAAAAAGGGCAGAGACTAATTTCAGACATCTGAATTATAATTTCAGACGTCTGAAAGGGTTTCGGACATCTGGATTGCTAAACCAGACGTCTGGAAGGGTTTTTCTGGAATTTTCAGAAACTAAATCCAAACGTCTGGATGGACCCCCCAGACGTCTGGAACTGGGTATTTTTGCCTGTTTAGGCTTTTCTTGATTGAATTTCCATTGTTTATCGATTTTAATTGCTCCAATTAGTTGTTATCACTTTTATCGACCTTGATGACTTCTTTTTCGGGATTTTTGGGAATATCCATTTTGATGGATTTGGTATCGATTTCTTTGGATTTAATTCACGTGTTCGTATGTGAATTTTCGGTGATTGATTGTTTCTACAATCATTTCTATGCATTGTCACTTTAAAATGCAAGGGTTTCTATACTAGTAGAAAATATTCAAACCCTTTCATTAAATCGATTTCAACATTTACTTTCAATATCAAACTCGCTTTTAAAACCGTTTTCTAATCTATTAGTATATACAAACCTTTACCTCATTCGTTCGAGAAATCCAATTAAATGGCTTAGCAAAACAAGTGGTATGAAACGCTTGCGTTTACTTTGTCGGTTAATTCTTAGACTTGTTCGATCGAAACTCTTGTGACAATTTTCGAGTGGAAATATATAATTTGTTCGTAAATATTTAAGTTAAGCCAGTGGTTATGGGACAAGAAGCTAAACTCATTTATTTACTAGCTTAGTGTAATTCACACTTTTATTGGTCTATGATGATCATTTTGTGGTTTAGACTAGCAATGTGCGATGTCTCTTTGTCCACATGGGGGACTGTACCTCGTTTTATTGAGTTTCGTCTCATTTCTTTTATGGGCTAGTGACCCATGTTCTTTTATGGTGTTCAGTTCATCAGTTGTACCGTTATTGTACTACATCGATGTCCCGGCTTTTTGGTTCATCGGATGTACCGTTATTGTACTACATCGATGTCCCGGCTTTTTGGTTCATCGGACGTACAGTTATTGTACTGCATCGTTGCTCCTAAGTTATGGTTAGTGACCATGGAATAGCGTTCCATTTGTCATACACATGTTGGTGAGTTTTCATGCTCCCGTTTGTGATAGGCCTCCCTTTTTTTGATTTCTGGATTTCTGGCTGATGATTTCTAGAATTTATGTTTCACCTCTTTTTGTGATTGGCAATGGTATGTTTGTCAATAATTGGGGTTTGGTGAATAAAATAAAGAATATGACATTCTTTTTGGTGCTTTGAGATTCTTGAGATATTGTATGACTTTGTTGTTATTAAATGTATACTTGTCACAGTATGGCATTATGGTTATCATAGTATTTGTTATATCTCTTACCTTATCTCATTTTGTCTGATATTTATAGCTAGACAGATCCGTTTATTATTTTCTTCTTAAATAATACTCGGGTCAGGCCGAGGTATTTTAGGTACTTCTACTTGACTTCTTATCAGGGTTCTTCATCTGATACCTTTTGGCTAACTACTTTAGATTAGTAGTTTTTGTTATTATACACTTGAGATACAGACTCCTTGATGTATAATTATTCTTTTTTCTAGCACTTGTATCTATTCTTTTGTGTTGTAATGGATCTTGTTTGACCACTACTTTGATGTACACTTTTATGTGTTATATTCATATCTGATTCCGCCTTTGTGATATGAATATCTGTGACTGATTTGTGTTATGTTTATTTCTATATTTGTTTCTGAAGGCCTCATAGCCACTATGTGGTAGCTTTGAGTTTGTATTTGATATGTCAGATTTCCTCTTGAAAAGAAATGTAAGTTATATTATCTGACATATCGGTACTCGCACAAAGCAATTACACATATGGTCGCTCCTCAATAGCCTTATTCTCCGTGCTAGTCGACGGCATTACCCCGTAGTGTCCTTGACTAGTGTGAGTATAGAGGTGGGGCGTCACAGCTTGGTATCAAAGCCAAACTTCAGAACAATGTAGAATAATCTAGCAAGGATCATTGCCTTAATCTTTCTTAGGAATCGTGCCATAGTATTTAATTCGAGTCTTCGTACCATTTTATCCTATTCCATTTTATGAAGCCTTGTTTTATCAATCAAGTTTGTTGATATTCATTCTGAGAATAACCTTTTTCCTCTTCTTTCTTTCTTTCTTAGAGAAGAGAAATTGTTAGACTAGGCCATCCTAGCGCTGGTCAATCTAGTGCTACTCCTTAGGATGGATTATTTATGTCAGCTCAACAATTTTTAGATCTTGTGAATAATGCCCAAGCTGCCAGACCCGTTCCAGTGCCTACTCACCCTAAATTTGGGTTTGCACGTTTGTGCAGAGATTATACCGCTTTGGGTGGAAGGCCATTCAAGGGATCCGAAAACGTTATAGAAATCCAAGCTTGGCTTAGATCATGCGAACGCATCTTTTCCCGCATAGATCTTATTAATTCACTTCGAGTCCAACTGGCTTCTAGCATGCTCCAAGAAAGAGCATTAGATTGGTATGAGCTTTTAGTTTCTGAGATTATCGAAGCGGATCTTACTTGGGAGCAATTCTGGGAAAGATTCGAATTGAAGTTTGTGCCGGAAGCTAAAAAAGTAACTTTAGCTCGGCGCTTTATTGACCTTGTTCAAGGTGAATATTCTATGACTGACTAGGTCACATCTTTTGAATCTCTCTCTAAATATGGGGTCGAATATATTAATACCCCATTGAAGAAAAATCAGAGATTTGTTTATTGGTTGAATAAGAACCTCAAAAAGCCTTTACTTCTGAAATTAGAAGTTTCTTTTGATTAGCTTATTGATATCGCTCTTCGACTTGAAGAGGCCGATAATGAAAGTGATGTTGAAGTTGTGGGTGCCAAACAGAACTTCAACAATAACATGAAGAGGCCTATTAAGTTCAAAGGCCCCAATCCCAACAAGAAAGGGAAACAAGAAACTCCGGTAGCAAAGACTCCTACCTCTAGTCGTGGTCAATGCTACAATTGTGGTTCCACGTACCATTATGCTAATAGGTGTCTGAAACCTCTCTTTTGTCGTTATTGCAAAAGTTCGGGTCATCTTTTATCTTCATGTCCCAAACGTCCAAGCAAGAGAGAGGGAAAGCTAAATGTTGTGTAAGCTCCTAGTGACACTTCTCGTGGTCAAGGTATTTCTCCTTCTATACTTGATGGCATTATTTTGTTTCATGATTTTCCTATTCGAATTCTTTTGGTACGAGTGCATCTCCTTCTTTTATGTCAAAAGAATTTGTTGATACTTTTTTTATATTTTGGGCTTGATGACTTCACTGAGAATTGCGAATCCGGTTGGTGGATCCGCAACACTCAGTTTGCTCTGTAAAGATGTCGAGATTATTTTATGTAATTATTCTTTCCGAGCCGATTTGCATGTTATGCATTACTTAGGCTTCGGAATTGATTTTTTGGGAAAGGATTGGCTTGATCATTATTAAGCCCATATCCTATGTCCTGAGCGGACTATATATCTTTGACATTCTCAATCTGTTAAGCAGATTTCTATTGTTCTTAAGGATTTTGATTTCCAAATTTGATGGCATCATTTTATTCTTTAAACCCACTTGATGAGGAAAGTGTTATTTCTCTCATTCAAGTAGTTTGTGAATTTTCCGGTATTTTTGAGATTTGTCTTAGGATTATCACCTAAGCAATCTATTGTGTGGTGCTAAGGTCTTTTCAGCTCGACCTTGTAACCGATTTTCATCAGCTACAAGTTGCGAAGGATAGCATTCCACTTACCGCATTCCGCACTCGTTATGATTCTTGTGAGTGGTTCGTTATGTCATTCGGTTTGACGAGCCTTCTACCTTATTTCATCCATCTTATGAATCGAGTATTCTACGAATATCTCGATGAGTTTATCCTTGTATTTATTGATTATGGATGAAAACAATAATTTAAAATTTGCAAATCTTTTTAATAAGATATTTATAAGTATGATTGGACTTTGTTCTTAAAACAAGCAAATAATATTTGTAAAATTTTTAAGAGACTTGTATATCATATAGAAGATGATTTTGTGTTGTTTTGCCCATTGAGTGCTTTAAGAATTCTGGTCGATGCGCTTGATAATTGTTATCGATAGGAATCTCCTAAACACTATGATGAGATAGTCAGACACTGTAAATTGACTTGTAATAAGTAAATTTTTCTAAAGAAAAAAGATGATTACATAAAGTTAATTATAATTTTGAAAGTCTTAGCTTTTCGGGAAAGAGGATCGATTAAAGGAACTCTTTTCCGATGCTTTTATTCTTGTGATTCCCGAATGGAGCCAAGACTTTATTGTTTGTACCAATGCTAGTCGTATTGGTTTGGGTGTCATTCTCTTGCAAAGGGAATGTGTTATCACATATGCTTCTTGACAATTAAAGCTTGTCGAGACTAGATATGCCATTCATGGTCTAGTGCTCGCGGCCATTGTTTTCGCTCTTAGAATTTGGCGTCATTATCTTTTGGGAGAGAAATTTGTTCTCTACACCGATCATAAATTTTTGAAATATTTATTTTCTCAAAAAGGAACTTAATTTGGGTCGACAATGTTGGCTTGAGTTCCTTACATCTTATGATCTTGATATTCTTTGTACTCCTGAAAAGGGTAATCGTGTTGCCGATGCCCTTAGCCGAAAGCAACAAGCAGTTGTTTCATTGATGATATCCGAATAGAATGACCTCGAGACTTTATCCACTTGTGAGATTACAGATCGTGAATCCAATTTATGTTCTTCTCTTGTTTTGTGTAGCCTTGAGGCTAGTCCTTCTCTTTTGGGTCGTACCTCTTTTGGCTAAACTATATTTCAAAGAAATTGTTAAATTGCATAGAGTTCCTACTTCTATTGTTAGCAATCGTGATCCATTATTTTACTAGTGGATTTTGGTAGTGTCTTCAAAAGCTTTGGGAACAAAGCTTAATTTTTGCACCGCTTATCACTCTCAATCCGATGGACAAATAGAGCGTGTGAGTCAAACTCTTGAAGATCTTTTTTGAGCATGTGTTCTTGATTTTGGTGGAATTTGGGAAGACCATATTTCTCTTGTTGGGTCTTCCTTTAATAATAGCTTCCAATCTAGTATTGGTATGGCAACTTTCGAGGCACTCTACGGAGGGCCATGCCGATTTCCTTCGTGTTGGCTTGAAGCTGGTGAGAAGCTGGTTTTAGGTCCAGATTTTATTGGTATTCATTTATGTTTCACCTATGAAGGGTGTTGTGCGTTTCAGTCGATATGGAAAGTTAGAACCTCGATATATTGGTCCATTTCCCATCACCGAACGTATTGGTTCCGTGGCTTATCGCCTTTTATTACCGGCTCAATTTTCCGTTATTCATGACATTTTCCACGTCTCTCAACTATGGAAATGCCTTAGGGAATCCGATTCTATTCTTGAGTCCCGTATTATTGAGGAAATTGAAGTTTCACCAAATTTGACGTATGAGCAACATTCTATTCGTATCATTACTTCAGAGGTTAAACGCCTTCGAAATAAAAATGTTCTTCTTATGAAAGATCAATGGTCCTCAAATCCTAAGGATTTCTCTTGGGAATCTTGAGAATTCATCAAGCAAACACATTCGGACTTACTCTTTCGTGCTCTTTAGGGTGAACATCTTATTTCAGATTTCTTTTGTGTTGATATGCTTTTATGGTTGTTACTTTTTATTTTCCTCTTAATTATTGTGAGGACGCAATTTCTTTAAGGAGGGGAGTCTGTAACAACCTGCATATTTTACGATTGTGTATTTAAATGATTTATTTAAATATAACATCGTTAGTCGGATTTAAGTCCGAAAAGCTACTTTTGGCAAACAGTCGAATTGGGACTCGAGACCACTTCCATTGAGTCCAAAATGGTATTTGCGACCATTTTGAGTATAAACATCGATATGTTTGGAGTTGAGTAGAATTTTGACATTTTCATTTAGGGCTTTGGGTTTGGGTTTCAGCCCACTAACCCAACTCATCTTATATCCTAACTCAACCCCTTCTCTTCTTCATTCATTCTATTATTTTCCTAACACTTCAAGCTTTAGTAAAAATGGGGCAAGAGATTGGAAACTAAATCCTAAGCCCAAGTTTCCTTTGCAAATTCAAGTTCTAGCTCCAAAATCAAAGAGAAGCTTAGGTAAGCATCCTCTTCTTCTTCTCCATCTCAGTCTCTCTCCAATATCAGAAATTTCCTATGACCTAACTTAGGAAATATTCGTTGTAATCTTAGATTGGAGCTTCTAGAGTTGAAGTTGAAGTGTAGTTGATCTTTCTTTTGATTTCAAAGCTTCTCATTTGTTGTTTTGGGTTGAAAAGGTGAGTTCTTTAACTCACATCTACGTCTATAGCTATCATTGATGTTAGGTATGAATTCCTAACATTTGTGCATATTCATTTGCTTTTGATTTGAATTGATTTGGTGAATTTTCCAAATTTTGGTGTTTTGGTCCAATTTTATGAAAATCCTTCTATGGATATTTGGACATTGATATTTAGGATGTATCGAAGAGCCGTTAAGGCTGGGTTGTCTCTTGGCATAAATCCTTAGTCGTCGTTGCTCGTCCGATCGCTCTCGATATGTTTTGGCCACTTTGGCCTAGGCAAATTGTTGCCCAGACCTGGTGACCAGACGTCTGGTGACCAAGTCCAGAAGTCTGCTTTGGTCCTGAAGCAAAAATATATGCACGCAGATTAATAAAATAAAGGGCAGAAACTAATTTCAGACGTCTGAATTATAATTTTAGACGTCTGAAAGGGTTTCGGACGTCTGGATTGTCAAACCAGACGTTTGGAAAGGTTTTTCTGGAATTTCCAGAAACTAAATCTAGACGTCTGGATGGACCCCCCAGATGTTTGGAACTGGGTATATTTGCCTGTTTAGGCTTTTCTTGATTGAATTTCCATTGTTAATCGATTTTAGTTACTCCGATTAGTTGTTATCACTTTTATCGACCTTGATGACTTCTTTTTCAGGATTTTTGGGAATATCCATTTTGATTGATTTGGTATCGATTTCTTTGGATTTAATTCACGTCTTCGTATGTGAATTTTCGGTGATTGATTGTTTCTACAATCATTTTTATGGTTTGTCACTTTAAAATGCAAAGGTTTCTATACTAGTTGTAAATATTCAAACCCTTTCATCAAATCGATTTCAACATTTACTTTCAATATCAAACTCGCTTTTAAAACCGTTTTCTAATCTATTAGTATATACAAACCTTTACCTCATTCGTTCGAGAAATCCAATTAAACGGCTTAGCAAAACAAGTGGTATGAAACGCTTGCGTTTACTTTGTCGGTTAATTCTTAGACCTGTTCGATTGAAACTCTTGTGACAATTTTCGAGTGGAAATCTACAATTTGTTCGTAAATATTTAAGTTAAGCCAGTGGTTATGGGACATGAAGCTAAACTCATTTATTTACTAGCTTAGTGTAATTCACACTTTTATTGGTCTATGATGATCATTTTGTGGTTTAGACTAGCAATGTGCGATGTCTCTTTGTCCATGTGGGGGACTGTACCTCATTTTATTGAGTTTTGTCACATTTCTTTTATGCGCTAGCGACCCATGTTCTTTTATGGTGTTCGGTTCATCAGATGTACCGTTATTGTACTACATCGATGTCCCGACTTTTTGGTTCATCGGACGTACCGTTATTGTACTGCGTCGTTGCTCCTAAGTTATCGTTAGCGACCATGGAATAGCGTTCCATTTGTGATACACGTGTTGGTGAGTTTTCATGCTCCCGTTTGTGATAGGCCTCCCCCCTTTGTGATTTCTAGATTTCTGGCTGATGATTTCTAGAATTTATGTCTCACCTCTTTTTGTGATTGGCAATGGTATGTTTGTCAATAATTGGGGTTTGGTGAATAAAATAAAGAATATGACATTCTTTTTGGTGCTTTGAGATTCTTGAGATATTGTATGACTTCGTTGTTATTAAATGTATACTTGTCACAATATGGCATTATGGTTATCATACGTATTTGTTATATCTCTTACCCTATCTCATTTTGTCTGATATTTAAAGCTAGACTGATCCGTTTATTATTTTCTTCTTAAATAATACTCGGGTCATACCGTGGTATTTCAGGTACTTCTGCTTGACTTCTTATCAGGGTCCTTCATCTGATTCTTTTGGCTAACTACTTTAGATTAGTAGTTTTTGTTATTATACACTTGAGATACAGACTCCTTGATGTATAATTATTCTTTTGTCTAGCACTTATATCTATTCTTTTGTGTTGTAGTTGATCTTGTTTGA
The DNA here is from genome assembly GCA_030737815.1 of Allium fistulosum. Taxonomy (NCBI): domain Eukaryota; kingdom Viridiplantae; phylum Streptophyta; class Magnoliopsida; order Asparagales; family Amaryllidaceae; genus Allium; species Allium fistulosum. Next base: position 1,337,404,013 of record CM060901.1, on the reverse strand, counting down.
CCACTACTTTGATGTACACTTTTATGTGTTATATTCATATCTGATTCCGCCTTTGTGATAAGAATATCTGTGACTGATTTGTTGTAACGCACCACTCTGAGACCCACTGTAACAAAGAGTATTACGGGAGTAATACTGTCTGTTAAAGCGGAGAATAGAGTATAGTGGAAGCGACCATTTGTAATCAAGCTATAACTATCTACTGAATACGTCGAAAGGATGGTATCTATATTTTTTTTCAAGTGGTTCGACATATTCGGTAAATACTTATAACGAAATTACAAATGGCTAAAGATCTATCAGGACAAAGCATAATAATAAATGATAAAACATCACAGAACAGAATCACATAACAGATATAAAATCCCAGAACAATACATCGTCAATACAGATCCAAATACTATAAGTGAGTACAAAGCCACTGCCCACACATGAGGGTCAAAAATATGTACATATCAAAGTCTGAATAATAATAGAGTAGCGGAATAGTGGACAAATAAAAGCGCTATCTATCAGCATAGCAGATAATGTCCAAGCGGAAGCACAGAAGCTAAGTCCAGAGACCTAACCTAAAACAACTCGGTCTGACCCGAGCGAAAACACTCGGGTCAGGCTAGCTAAACAATCAGTAATAACTGAGATATATAATAATGCGGTACATAAATAAAACAGTACTTTTCCTAAGAGAAGAGTATTTTGGACCACATGAATATAATAACGGTCCCTAATCATCAATCAATAGTAAAAATCTCCAAAGAGAATATCAGCACCAAAGTGATGAATAAATAAAATCGCCACATATCATCGGCGTAGCCAAAGCTATATAAAGTTGCCCATAAGCAATAATCCCAAGAGTGACCAGAGTCTATAATCAATGCCCAAGCAAAGATCGATGCTCCAAAGAGCAATGGGGATATACTGAAAAGTCAATGAAATCAAACACTGAAAAGCAGTGTCCAGAGACACTGTGAATCCACAAGGTAATCGCACTTACATCGTATGGTTCCATAGAACCAACACCGAATGGCGGTACTCGAATGGATATAAAAATCATCAGATAATACAAGTATAACACGTGCACCGACCAGAGTCGTTATTGCCAAGTACTGTAGAGTTGTGATCGATCACTCGCACAGATGCGGAACGCGCGAGACGGCAAGATCCTTCCCAGAAGGATAAAGGCCCAGAGGCACATGCCGAAAAAGAAACTGCTCCATAGAACAGGTGTCCAGAGATGGTTGCCCAGAGGCGTGGTGACCCAGAGGTCCAGTACTGGCTGCCCAGAGGCTAATGTGTCACAAACTTCTTGGAGAGGAACCCGTAAAGTGTTAACGATGAGTCCCATACCCCACGTTCGCACTAAACGGTTTACTAACCAATAGCAAGCTCACACTCCAAACAATAAAAAGTCCACCTCGTATCATCGGTAAACTAGACCCAAAGGTCAAAACGATCAATCGAATAGGTCGGGGATTAACCGGAAAGAAAATACACACGGTTCCATAGGCCGGAGATTTCCTAACCGTTTAAGCACCTTTCCACTTCGCTCGACGTGCTAAAAAGTGAGTGTGAGATTTTTATTATAGAAAATAATGGTGCGAAACGGTTTTATAATTGATTTTGAAATCACTTTAAAACAGCTTTTGAAAACTCTCCTATTATGGAGTAAATAGTCTACTAATTAAAAATAATATTATATAGTAATTTCGAAAGCCATTTCGGAGCGAAAAATCCTTTTAAAACCTTTTTATAAGGCCCGTGTACAAAATCCAGAGACAAATCTCAAAGAAATCGATAAAACCTGAAAATCACTGAAAATATTCTAAGTGTTGGAAAATAGTTCAAAACTGACGCGAACTCAAGTTCAGAAAATTATTCGGACCAGCAGACTAAATCCGAATGGCATGAAAATTGGTAGGAACGTAATCCGACATTCCTACTTCAAAACGCAAAAAAAATTACTCGATTCCGCCTTGAAACGAAGGCATAGCGACGTTCCAAAGTCGGACACAGAAACATGAAATGCACTGTTTTGCACAGCGATCTGGGTTCAAATCTGACAGGAAGTTCGAAGGGTCTAATGAACTCAAATGATGAATAAACATTCCAGATATGGAGTTCATAACTCCATCTTTCCAACGAGACTAAAATTGTCAAATTCCGACTAGCGGCTCAAAAGTTATGACCAAAATAGTTTCAGTTTCATCCACAGAGCGAATATGTGTATCGCTCTCGGGAAGATAGTAGAAAAATCAATTTTTGACCTAGTTAGACTCAAAATTACACAAAACCAACTGAACAAAAATTGTAGCATATGTTTTATGCTTTCCGGAACATCCAAAATTATCTAATTCGGATCAAAAACGAGAGAGATACATGCAAAACAATATCAGATTGAAACTCAAGATAACTTGTTAAAGACAGAGTTGGTCTTCTGTCTTTGAATGCATTACAGGTCATCTAAATGGCAAAATTACAGAAAACTCACTGAACAAAAATTGTAGCATATGTTTTATGATTTCCGGAACATCCAAAATTATCTAATTCGGATAAAAAACGAGAGAGATGCATGCAAAACAATATCAGATTGAAACTCAAGATAACTTGTTAAAGACAGAATTGGTCTTCTGTCTTTTAATGCATTTCAGGTCATCTAAATGGCAAAATTACAGAAAACTCACTGAACAAAAATTGTAGCATTTTTTTTAACCTTTCCGGAACATCCAAAATTATCTAATTTGGATCATAAACGAGAGAGATACATGCAAAACAATATCAGATTGAAACTCAAGATAACTTGTTAAAGACAGAATTGGTCTTCTGTCTTTGAATGCATTTCAGGTCATCTAAATGGCAAAATTACAGAAAACTCACTGAACAAAAAGTGTTCCTTATTGAATTTAGTTTGCAGCAAAAAAAAACAGACAAAAAACGGATGAGAAATGAAGAAGTTATGCCTGATTTCGTTTCAGCTACAATTCCAAAACGAAAATTATAGAAGCATCAAGTAAAAAAAAAGGATTTAGCTAGCAATTTTACCTCAACCAATATAGCAAGCAACTTGTGTGCACACCCAAAATGAAAGAAAAGAGGATCAAAGAGTTATGATTCACATGTTACATAATAAAACATGTGTTACTAAATGATTACTGAAATCAAAAGATGATTAAACACATATTAGAAGAGGTTTTTAGCAATATACCTCTCACAAAAGCAACAAAGACTATTATAGCATCAACCAAAGTTAGCAAAAGATGATTAGGAGGCTATAAGATTAAAAAAACACATAAAACATGTGTTACCAATTAAATTTCAGAAATTAGAGAGATATAAAAATGGATTTGAGGTGGGTATTTGCATTACCTTTGCTTAGAATGACTTGCATAAGCAAAAACTAGAAGGAGATGAAGATAGAGGCCATTTTTGTTATGAAAGCTTTAGCAAATGATTAGGGTTTTGATTAGGGATGAATGAATGAGGTTAGGAGAGTTTGAGATAATTTATAGAGGAGGTTTAGGGTGGGTTATTGGGCTAGGTTTAGTAACCTAATAAGAAGAGAGTTATTTACATGTTTTTCCAAAAATTAGTCTAGGTGTTCATATATGTTTATAAAACTCATTTTTTTTCTCTTACCCAAACCCGTTTTAAAACTTCTCTTAAAATATTTAACTTTCCAAAAAGAACATTTTATCCTAATTTTAAAATCCCATATTTCCCATTTAATTAAAATAGCCTTATTCACATAAATTTTGTTATTCCAAAACCTTTTATGCTTCATTAAAATAAATAAAAATCCTAACTTTTATTTATTAGTTGGTAATGCAAATCCCGGGTTGTTACAGACTCCCCCCCTTAAGAAAATTGCGTCCCCGTAATTCCTTAAGATAGATGTCGTCTATAACGTCAAATCCACAAAAGAAGTGATAGAGATAAAATAGAGAATTCTCACCCGCAGAAGAAGATGGGAGAAAGCCAGGATAATAGCGTTTGATAGATTCTCTGGTCTTCCAAGTGCAGTCCTTAGGATTCGGTGACCATTGAATCTTCACGAGTGGAACCTCTTTGTTGCGAAGGCGTCTAACCTCCGAATCAAGCACACGAAGAGGTTGCTTCTCCAAAGATAAATCAGGTAAGATCTTTAAATTAGGCACATCATGCGGCTCAATGATAGAATTAGGATCGCGGACACACATGCGAAGCTGGGAAACATGGAACACGTCATGTATTCCAGAGAAGTGAGCAGGTAGAGCCACTCGATAAGCCACGGGGCCAATGCGTTCCGTAATAGGAAATGGTCCAACATAGCGAGGAGCCAACTTCCCTGTAGAGCTGAAACGCACAACCCCTTTCATAGGAGATATCCGAATAAAGACATGATCACCAATGGAGAACTCAAGAGGCTTCCTACGGTTGTCCACGTAGGATTTCTGACGGTTCTGCGCCTCTTTCATTCTCTGACGAATAAGAATAATCTTCTCAGAAGATTCCCAAACTGAATCTAGACCAAGAATGAGCTTCTCGCCAGATTCTAACCAACAAGCAGGAGAGCGACATGGCCTTCCGTAGAGAGCCTCGAAAGGTGCCATGCCGATACTAGACTGAAAGCTGTTGTTGTAGGAGAACTCTACAAGCGGTAAGTGATCCTTCCAACTACCTCCAAAATCCAGGATACAACAGCGCAAAAGATCCTCTAAAACACGATTCACCCTCTCCGTCTGACCGTCGGTCTGAGGATGATAAGCAGTCGAGAGATTCAGCTTTGAGCCCAAAACTGACTGTAGGCACTTCCAGAAGTGATGTAGGCACTTCCAGAAGTGACTAGTAAAGATAGTGTCTCGATCACAGACGATAGAGCTAGGAATGCCATGAAGTCGAACGACTTCCTTCACATATAGCTTGGCAAGCTGAGGAGCAGTCCGAGAGGACTTAATAGGAATGAAATGAGCTGATTTGGTCAAGCGATCGACGATGACCCAAATAGAAGTATGGCCTGACCTCGATCGAGGCAGACCGTCAATAAAATCCATGGATATCTGATCCCATTTCCACAATGGAATCTCTAGCGGCTGAAGAAGACCAGATGGACGCTGATGCTCAGCTTTGATCTGTTGACAAGTCATGCAACGGCTTACATAACTTTCAACATCACTCTTCATGCCCTTCCAATAAAATAGGCGACACATGTCGGCATACATCTTACTCGACCCGGGATGTATAGTGTACTTAGTGCGATGACACTCGTCTAGAATGTCGCGCCTAAGTGATAAATCAGATGGTACCAAAATACGGTTCTTCCTACGAAGACACCGATGAGAATCAATAGAATAATCCAATAATGTCTCATCACTGGATCCCGACTCAAGGAGATGAATATATCGCAACAAGTCTGGATCCTGCCGCTGAGCATGGGCAATGCGATCCAATAGAATAGGTCGAGCTTCCAAGCTGAATAGCAAGATCTAAGGATCAGAAGATGGAGCTCGATTCCGAATATCACACATAGAAAGAGTCTCAAGAATATCCCACTCGGCTATCATCATAGAAACTACTGCCGAGTGTTTGCGACTGAGTGCATCAGCCACACGATTACACTTGCCAGGGGTATACTGAATGTCTAAGTCATATGAAGCGAGAAACTCAAGCCATCGCTGCTGCCTCATATTGAGATCCTTCTGACTGAATAAATACTTCAGCGACTTGTGATCGGTGTAGAGAATGAAACGTTTGCCCAATAGATAATGACGCCACGTCTTCAAAGCAAAGACGATAGCTGCTAACTCAAGATCATGAGTAGGATAGCGAACCTCATTCGGACGTAGCTGCCTAGAAGCGTAAGCAACCACCCGATCCTTCTGCATAAGAACAGCACCGAGGCCGCTACCACAAGCGTCGGTGTAAACAACAAGATTCTGGTTACTCTCAGGAACCACAAGAATAGGAGCATGGGTGAGAAGTTCCTTCAGTCGTTGAAAGGAAGCTTCACACTGATCAGACCAAATAAAGCGAACACCCTTACGAGTCAGAGTCGTGAGGGGAAGTGCAACACGAGAGAAATCCTTGATAAATCGACGGTAATAACCCGCCAGACCAAGGAAGCTGCGAATATCATGAACGTTCTCGGGCTGCTTCCAATTCTGAATAGCTTCGATCTTGGCAGGATCGACAGAAATACCCTCAGATGATACAATATGGCCCGAGAACTTGACCTTGCTCTCCCAAAAATGGCACTTGGAGAGCTTGGCCTTAAGCTGATGCTGACAAAGAGTATCCAAGACGATCCGCAAATGATGAGCATGCTTTGCCTCGGATCTAGAATAAATAAGAATATCGTCGATGAAAACCAGAACGAATCTATCGATGTATTCCCAGAATACTCGATTCATAAGATCGACAAAGAAAGCCGGAGCGTTCGTCAAGCCGAATGGCATGACCAACCACTCAAAAGAACAATAACGAGTGTGAAATGCTGTAAGAGGAATGCTGTCTTCGGCGACTCGTAGCTGATGGAATCCGGTGGCAAGGTCGAGCTGAGAGAAGACCTTCGCACTGCTCAACTGATCAAACATATCGTCTATCCATGGCAATGGATAACAATTTCTGATGGTCAACTCATTAAGCTTGCGATAGTCAATGCAAAGCCTAAGAGAGCCATCGGGCTTCTTAACGAAGACCACAACAGCACCTCATGGCGAAGAACTGGACCGAATGAACTGCTTCGCCTCAAGCTCTACTAACTGCTTCATGAGTTCCTCATTCTCTTTTGTAGACATCCTCATGGGAGGACGCCCAATTGGGTGGGAGCCTGGAATGAGATCGATGCGGAACTCAATGGCCCGCTTTGGCGGCAGGCTTGATACTGGCTCGAATATATCGGGGAAATCCCGAACAACTGGAATACGAGATATGTCCACCACATCATCTCGTGAATCTAGAGAAACTAAAGTAACATCAGAAAGCCCAACATCTTAAAGAACAATAGCTAACGGAGAGGACGAGTCAGGGTGATGAATAAATAATATCCGCTCCGAACAAATAATTTTGGCGTCGTACTGAGCGAGCCAATCCATGCCAAGAATCATGTCAAAGCCCAAATACTCCATAACGTGCAGATTTGCACGGAAAGAAAATCCACAAAGATCAATATCTATATTCTCACAGAGCAAGCTAAGGGTCGTGGATCCACCAATGGGATTTACAATCCTTAGTGAAGAAACCAAACAAGTAACATCCAAAGATAAAGTATCAACAAGTTCCTTTGATACGAATGAGTAAGAGGCACCTGTATCAAAGAGAACTCTACAAGATCTACCATGAAATAAAATAGAGCCTTCAAGAACGGAAGGATGTGTACCTTTAGGTTGAGCAGAAGTGGTAGGAGCCTTGGCAGGATTAAGCCTGCCAGACTTGGCACTAGCTGGAGCAATAGGACAAGCGGAGATCCTGTGTCCCTCCTTCTTGCAGAAGGTGCAATAGAGAAGTTTGGGACACTCTCGAATAAAGTGATCTGGAGAACCGCAGTTGAAGCATTTCTTCAGAGGACGGGTCCCACTAGGCTGAGCAGGTGTCTGGGACAGAGTCTGAGGCTGAGAACTAGAGCTGATCGCTTTCTTCTTCTTGTGCTGAAAAGAAGAGCCAGACTTGCCAAGAGGAAACCTCTTCTTGGTGGGGTTTGTGGAACCCACACCACCATCATCACTATGCTCCATCTCGACTGACTCAAGATGTAGAGCTGCATCGACTAACTTCTTGAATGAGAGCTCAAGCTGTAGCATAAGCTGCCTCTTCAGATATTTCCTCAAGCCCTCAACAAATTTGAGGTTCCTCTTATAAGGAGTAGCAATAAACTCAAGGCCGTACTTGGCCAGGGCCTCGAAGGAAGAGACATACTCGGATACGGAGGACTTCCCCTGCTTGAGATCAAGAAAGCGGCGAGCAAGGGAGTTCTTCTCTGACTCTGGGATGAATTTGAGCTCAAATCTCTCACGAAACTGAGCCCAAGTAAGTGTGGTCTCATCGATCTCGGCAATAAGGAGTTCGTACCAATCCAGGGCACGACTCTGAAGCTGACTGGAAGCAATAAGAACACGGTCATGATCCGGGATATCTATACGAGTGAAAATGCGCTCGCATATCCGAATCCAAGCCTGGACCTCTAAGACATTCTCGAAGCCACTGAACGGCTTCCCACCGAGATGAGTGAAATCACTGCAGAGACGTGCAAAAGCAGACTTGCGCGGAGCATCAGCAACTGGGGCTGGAGACTGAGAATGAGACTGGGAATTCCGAACCAGCTCCATGATCTGGTCGGTGGTCATGAACACGCCCTCTGGATGAGTGTTGCTGGACTGCCCAGCAGCACTGGTCTGACGTGTGGTTCTCCCTCTTCCCCTTCCAGACATGCTGAAAGTCAAATGGGAATTAGAGTTAGACATGATTCAATGATAGATAATTAATTAAGGAATACTACGGAATATAACGGATTCCTATACATATTCCTAACTTATCTATCAATAAACATAAGGAAGGGATTTGATTTAATTCGGATCTAATTAAAATGTATTGTACTAAGTGTATCTGTTCTGTGTTTATTATGCTTATTCCTGAAACCTCGCTCTGATACCAAACTGTAACGCCCCACTCTGAGACCCACTGTAACAAAGAGTATTACGGGAGTAATACTGTCTGTTAAAGCGGAGAATAGAGTACAGTGGAAGCGACCATTTGTAATCAAGCTATAACTATCTACTGAATACGTCGAAAGGATGGTATCTATATTTTTTTTCAAGTGGTTCGACATATTCGGTAAATACTTATAACAAAATTACAAATGGCTAAAGATCTATCAAGACAAAGCATAATAATAAATGATAAAACATCACAGAACAGAATCACATAACAGATATAAAATCCCAGAACAATACATCGTCAATATAGATCCAAATACTATAAGTGGGTACAAAGCCACTGCCCACACATGTGGGTCAAAAATATGTACATATCAAAGTCTGAATAATAATAGAGTAGCGGAATAGTGGACAAATAAAAGCGCTATCTATCAGCATAGCAGATAATGTCCAAGCGGAAGCACAAAAGCTAAGTCCAGAGACCTAACCTGAAACAACTCGGTCTGACCCGAGCGAAAACACTCGGGTCAGACTAGCTAAACAATCAGTAATAACTGAGATATATAATAATGCGGTACATAAATGAAACAGTACTTTTCCTAAGAGAAGAGTATTTTGGACCACATGAATATAATGACGGTCCCTAATCATCAATCAACAGTAAAAATCTCCAAAGAGAATATCAGCACCAAAGTGATGAATAAATAAAATCGCCTCATATCATCGGCGTAGCCAAAGCTATATAAAGTTGCCCATAGGCAATAATCCCAAGAGTGACTAGAGTCTGTAATCAATGCCCAAGCAAAGATCGATGCTCCAAAGAGCAATGGGGATATACTGAAAAGTCAATGAAATCAAACACTGAAAAGTAGTGTCCAGAGACACTGTGAATCCACAAGGTAATCGCACTTACATCGTATGTTTCCATAGAACCAACACCGAATGGCGGTACTCGAATGGATATAAAAATCATCAGATAATACAAGTATAGCACGTGCACCGACCGGAGTCGTTATTGCCAAGTACTGTAGAGTTTGATCGATCACTCGCACAGATGCGGAACGCGCGAGATGGCAAGATCCTTCCCAGAAGGATAAAGGCCCAGAGGCACATGCCGAAAAAGAACCTGCTCCAAAGAACAGGTGTCCAAAGACGGTTGCCCAGAGGCGTGGTGACCTAGAGGTCTAGTACTGGCTGCCCAGAGGCTAATGTGTCACAAACTTCTTGGAGAGGAACCCGTAAAGTGTTAACGATGAGTCCCATACCCCACGTTCGCACTAAACGGTTTACTAACCAATAGCAAGCTCACACTCCAAACAATAAAAAGTCCACCTCGTATAATCGGTAAACTAGACCCAAAGGTCAAAACGATCAATCGAATAGGTCGGGGATTAACCGGAAAGAAAATACACACGGTTCCATATAGGCCGGAGATTTCCTAACCGTTTAAGCACCTTTCCACTTCGCTCGATGTGCTAAAAAGTGAGTGTGAGATTTTTATTATAGAAAATAATGGTGCGAAACGGTTTTATAATTGATTTTGAAATCACTTTAAAACGGCTTTTGAAAACTCTCCTATTATGGAGTAAATAGTCTACTAATTAAAAATAATATTATATAATAATTTCAAAAGCCATTTCGGAGCGAAAAATCCTTTTAAAACCTTTTTATAAGGCCCGTATACAAAATCCAGAGACAAATCTCAAAGAAATCGATAAAACCAGAAAATCACTGAAAATATTCAAAGTGTTGGAAAATAGTCCAAAACTGACGCGAACCCAAGTTCGGAAAATTATTCGGACTAGCAGACTGAATCCGAATGGCATGAAAATTGGTAGGAACGTTGTACGACATTCCTACTTTAGAATGCAAAAAGAATTACTCGATTCCGACTAGAAACGAAGGCGTAGCGACGTTCCAAAGTCGGATACAGAAACATGAAATGCACTGTTTTGCACAGCGATCTGGGTTCAACTCTGACAGGAAGTTGGAAGGGTTTAATGAACTCAAATGATGACCAAACTTTCTAGATATGGAGTTCATAACTCCATCTTTCCAACGAGACCAAAATCGTCAAATTCCGACTAGCGGCTCAAAAGTTATGACCAAAATAGTTTCAGTTTCATCCACAGAGATAATATGTGTATCGCTCTCGGGAAGATAGTAGAAAATTCAATTTTTGACCTAGTTAGACTCAAAATTACAGAAAACCCACTAAACAAAATTTGTAGCATATGTTTTAAGCTTTCCGGAACATCCAAAATTATCTAATTCGGATCAAAATCGTGAGAGATACATGCAAAACAATATCAGATTGAAACTCAAGATAACTTGTTAAAGATAGAATTGGTCTTCTGTCTTTGAATGCATTTCAGGTCATCTAAATGGCAAAATTACAGAAAACTCACTGAACAAAAATTGTAGCATAAGTTTTAAGCTTTCCGGAACATCCAAAATTATCTAATTCGGATCTAAAACGAGAGCGATACATACAAAACAATATCAGATTGAAACTCAAGATAACTTGTTAAAGACAGAATTGGTCGTCTGTCTTTGAATGCATTACAGGTCATCTAAATGGCAAAATTACAGAAAACTCACTGAACAAAAATTGTATCATATATTTTACCCTTTCCGGAACATAAAAAATTATCTAATTCGGATCAAAAACGAGAGAGATACATGCAAAACAATATCAGATTGAAACTCAAGATAACTTGTTAAAGACAGAATTGGTCTTCTGTCTTTGAATGCATTTCAGGTCATCTAAATGGCAAAATTACAGAAAACTCACTGAACAAAAATTGTAGCATATGTTTTAAGCTTTTCGGAACATCCAAAATTATCTAATTCGGATCTAAAACGAGAGCGATACATAAAACAATATCAGATTGAAACTCAAGATAACTTGTTAAAGACAGAATTGGTCTTCTGTCTTTGAATGCATTACAGGTCATCTAAATGGCAAAATTACAGAAAACTCACTGAACAAAAATTGTATCATATATTTTACCCTTTCCGGAACATAAAAAATTATCTAATTCGGATCAAAAACGAGAGAGATACATGCAAAACAATATCAGATTGAAACTCAAGATAACTTGTTAAAGACAGAATTGGTCTTCTGTCTTTGAATGCATTTCAGGTCATCTAAATGGCAAAATTACAGAAAACTCACTGAACAAAAAGTGTTCCTTATTGAATCTAGTTTGCAGAAAAAAAACCTGACCAAAAACGGATGAGAAATGAAGAAGTTATGCCTGATTTTGTTTCAGCTACAATTCCAAAACGAAAATTATAGAAGCATCAAGTAAAAAAAAGGATTTAGCTAGCAATTTTACCTCAACCAATATAGCAAGCAACTTGTGTGCACACCCAAAATTAAAGAAAAGAGGATCAAAAAGCTATGATTCACATGTTACATAATAAAACATGTGTTACTAAATGATTACTGAAATCAAAAGATGATTAAACACATATTAGAAGAGGTTTTTAGCAATATACCTCTCACAAAAGCAACAAAGACTACTATAGCATCAACCCAAGTTAGTAAAAGATGATTAGGAGGCTATAAGATCAAAAAACACATAAAACATGTGTTACCAATTAAATTTCAGAAATTAGAGAGATATAAAAATGGATTTGAGGTGAGTATTAGCATTACCTTTGCATAGAATGACTTGCATAAGCAAAAACTAGAAGGAGATGAAGATAGAGGCCATTTTTGTTATGAAAGCTTTAGGAAATGATTAGGGTTTTGATTAGGGATGAATAAATGAGGTTAGGAGAGTTTGAGATAATTTATAGAGGAGGTTTAGGGTGGGTTATTGGGCTAGGTTTAATAACCCAATAAGAAGAGAGTTATTTACATGTTTTTCCAAAAATTAGTCTAAGTGTTCATATATGTTTATAAAACTCATTTTTTTTCTCTGACCCAAACCCGTTTTAAAACTTCTCTTAAAATATTTAACATTCCAAAAATAACATTTTATCCTCATTTTAAAATCCCATATTTCCCATTTAATTAAAATAGCCTTTTTCACATAAATTTTGTTATTCCAAAACCTTTTATGCTTCATTAAAATAAATAAAAATCCTAACTTTTATTTATTAGTTGGTAATGCAAATCCCGGATTGTTACATGTGTGTTATGTTTATTTCTATATTTGTTTCTGAAGGCCTCATAGCCACTGCGTGGTAGCTTTGAGTTGTATTTGATATGTCTGATTTCCTCTTGAAAAGAAATGTAAGTTATATTATCTGACATATTGGTACTCGCACAAAGCAATTACACAGATGGTCGCTCCTCAACAGCCTTATTCTTCATGCTAGTCGACGGCATTACCCCGTAGTGTCCTTGGCTAGTGTGAGTATAGAGGTGGGGCATCACATCACCTGTGCCTCCACTAGCGCCATTCACCATACCACTTCAACTTCTCAACAATACTACTCCCAACATCACATATAAACACCACCATACCATCAATCTCACATCCATACAATCCACAAACAATTGCTAAGCTTCACTGCACACTTCCTGCTTCCTTACCATCAACTTCACCACATTTCATCCACTGCTCTTCCCATTTCGTACTGCTGCAGCCTGAAACCTTACATACCCGAACAACTTCTTCCACCTGCCTCTATCTCTTCTATCACAACTGCTGTTATTGAAAGTGTACGTGTAGTACTAAGGATCGTGTAATATGAATATATGATAATACAGAGTATAGAGATAATAGAAATACTGTAAATAGTGTGGAATATAAAAGCAGTATAGTAAAAATTAAAGTAAGCACACAAAGAATTTTTATACTGGTTCGAACTTCCCGTTCTACGTCCAGTCCCAGAATACCCTCTGGATTTAAACTAACCCCTCACTTAACCCGGAGGAATAGGTATATGACACCTGAGCAGCCGAACAGGAATTTTTCCGCCTCAACACCCGAAGAGGACTTCAACCTAATACAAATTGTTTGTTGACGAATGTGTTCTAAATAACACTGATAGTCTTTTGATAGTACAACTTTCCTATAATCAAATCGTCAAGAGTATATATGTGTGAGAAGATTTAGAAGGAAGATAATCACGTAGAATCGAAGTATATAAAATAAATCAAGAATTCTAGTGATATTAAATAAGAATGAATGCTTTTATTTGCAGAAATGAATAGAGATTAGATTTCAGAAATATAAACAAGAATCGGTTATTGTAGAGGTGAAATGAATATGTTTATATAGTTGTAGAAGAGTTATAATCTTTCATGAAGAGTTTCAGTCAACAGTTGTGTCCATATCTCTTGAAACAGAGGACATTCCTCTTCATGAAATGATCGCATCTCTTCAGTAAACTAGCCGTTATTCTCTGGTCGGTCGACCGGAAAATCTGGTCGGTCAGCTGAGTTCGAAATCGTACAAAAAACAGAGAGTACCTGTGCACATAACACAGGGTCGGTCGACCAAGGATCCTGGTCGGTCGGCCGACCTGATGTTATTTGCACAGTGTACACATTTTAATATAACTTGTTCTGTGTGTGTGCGTGTGACTACTTGAGGAATGATTTTAACAATATTCTAAGACTTAATAAAATAAAATATTCATACTAATCTCTGGATTGTAGTCTTGTCTCCTTTGTAGTACACAATATACGTTTATTCTCTTTTTGTCGCTTTCATATAGTATTCTCTTTGTATTTCATCGTATGATCTCTGAAGCTTGTGTCATGAATCAAAACTCATGAATCAACAGTTATCAATCGTTCCCCTCCGTACTATCACATCACTTCCAACATACAACCACACTTGACCCTCTGCAACCTGACTGCGACCATCTTCCCAAATCGAACGCCTGAACAATCGAACTCACACAACTCCACTTCACCTCAAAACTGCTATCACAGCAACAACCACACAAGAGCATCATCAATTGCTACTTCTCCACTGATCTGCTCACTGCCCTTCATCTATATCAAACCCTATCAACATCACCTACTCAAACTGACAGCAAGCCTAAAACCAGAACCATTCTCAAACAACCTCCACCAAAAAAAATCATACATGAACTGTAGTCAACAGAACAACTCGTCACTACTGCATTCTATCATGCCACTTTACAACCCCTACAACACTGACAGACTTCCCTACTTCATCGCAGTGCTAAATTACTTCTGCCTCACAACTAATCCCTCGCCCATTTTTGCTCCTTGATCAAAGAACCCACCAAGGAAGTCTACTGTGCACATTCCTGTGTGCACACTACTTACTGTGTATATTTCAGCCATACATCTCAAAACATCTAACACATACATACCTGAAACCATAGTTTTGAACCCCATCCACACATATACCAATCCTCTCCTTCAAAACACTCCTCTACCTGACCATTCCACTGCCACAACCTCCGCAATTATCACTGCTCCACTGCATCGCAATTGCAGTCTCTCCTGACCGCTACTAATTCCTCAAAATCAACCTCTGACCACCAGTAACAACGCGACCAAATTCCTCCAACATCGAATCAACTCCATCACGAACCGCGATATCCCAAAATCGCCTCGAACCCCCCTCTTCGAATCGAAGAAACAAAACCACAACCCCCTTCGATTTAATGGTTGAACAACACTGGCCAATCGCAACCACCATCCACTCGAATCTGCAACCAATTTGTTTTGAGCTTGAGAATTGAATTTTGTTTTGCGAAGTTGAGATTTTCGTTCGTGAATTGAGACTGTATTTTGTTAATTCGAGAATTTTGCAAAACTAAAGAGGAGTTTATTTATTAAAAAGAAGAGTGGATAATGTTTTTGGGTAGCAGGATAAATCTGGGACGGGTTTGAATTTAGGACTTGAGTGAAACTTCACTTTTAAGTTTCCTTTTCAAAAAAAAACTTTGTTTGTAAAGTTTAGTTTGTTCATGTAACTTTGAAAAAGAAAAGTGGGTTTGCTTAGTTTGTTTTTCTTCCTTTGATTTTAGTTTTGTTTCATCCTTTTTCCTTGAAAAAAAAAGTATTAAATTCGTTTAGGTTTGTTTTAAATTTTTTTAAGTGCCATCCTTATATTTAAATTAAAAAAAATAAATATTATATATATCATGTTTTATTGCAGGTTGCCAAAGCAGAATTGCAGAAGGAAGAACTACTTGCCCAAAAATAATTGTTGCTTGCTTATAAAAAAATTGCAGCTAAAAAAATAATTGCTAATAATCTGCACGCTCTGGTATTGTGCTTTCATCTCTAGTGCATTGCTGGTTGCTTGCATTTGCATTTATATATACAAAAAAAATTCAAAACCCAAAATATAAAACAAACTTCATTTTAGTTGCATTGTAAATTCACATTTAATTTTTGTTTTGCATTCATCTCATCTTATTTTCTTTTCTAAGGGCAATACCCCAATTCACATAAGGTGAGGGATTTCATCACCCTTTCCTTAGCCCACAAACGCATTTCATCGTAGAATTTGACTAATAATAAAGGTTAGACATTCGACTTAAGGGTGTCGCGAGCTCATCTAAGGCTTAATTGTATCTTCACAGTTGTTTTCTTTGAACAATTCTATTTCTTGGTGTCTAGGCTACGGCAGAGTAATAACCAGTTATAAAAATTACGGTGATATGTAAATATTATACTGGTTGTTCCTCTAAAGGTACTTAAACCTTCGGCTGCATTGCTACGGTGATTCGTGGTGCAGCGAAAACCCCTGCCCGTTACGTGGCTGAGAAATATTTTAGTTGATTTAAAACAAAGTGTGATTATACAATTTTGGGTTAGGAGCTACTAAGGACAGAAAACTGTAATTAAGTCCTTTGCTTTCATATAGTTGCATTAGTTCATGCATATATAAAAAAACAAAAAAAATCCAAAATCCAAAAAAAAAATTAAATTTTACTAAACTTAGTTTTTTTTTAAAAAAAATCCTTTTAAATCCTTTCCTTTAAAAATATTCAATCAAAAACAAAAATCCAAATAAAAATATATATAAAAAATCTTTTCAAAAAGAAAAAAAAATTAAAAAATTCAACAACAACAAAAATTATGAAAATTCAAAAACAAAAACAAAAATCAAATTTCCATTTTTTTTAAAAAACAAATATCTTTTGGTAAATATTTGAAAATTCAAAAAAAAAATACAAAAACAAAACATATAAAAAAAATTAAAAAACCAAAAAAAAAACTAAAATCAAGCTTCTCTTTTGAAAATAAATTTCACTTGGTAAATAGTTTTCTCCCTTGTAAAAAAACAAACAAATTTTTCACTTCGTTTTTCAAATTTTCTTCCATTCTCTAAACTCAACTCTAACTTATTTCTCCTCTCGACTTTCACTTGTGCATGAGTACTTGGACTCGTGACACAACAACCAATCGTTGGACTCACGACTCGACAACTAACCGTTTAACTCGAACAGAGGATCCTTCCGAAATGGCGAACGAGAACGCCCCTCGAACTCGTATGGATAGAATCTTTCCCGATAGAGTTTCGATTCCATCTTGCATCACGTTACCCGCCCCTACGGGTAACCATTTTGAAATTCACTCAAACCATATTGCCACTCTTCCGAAAAATTTGGCAATTTCGAACACGATGATCCATACATCTTCTTGACTAAATTCGAACAAGTTTGTGCAACCATTAAACTCCAACAACTTTATGATGATGGAATTAAACTTCGATTAATCCCATTCGCTCTTAAGGATTACGCTGAAAAATGGTTGTACAGCTTACCATCGAACTCGATTAAAACGTGGGAAGAATTCGTAAAAGATTTCTTAAAAAAGTTCTACCCTTTGGAAAAAAGAGTAGAATCCGAAACGAAATTGTAAATTTTCATCAATTCAAGGGAGAACCATTTGGAAAATATTTTGAAAGATTCAAAGAGCTTTTGATAAAATGTCCACACCATAACTTTGAAAAATGGACGATTTGCCAAATTTTATACGCTGGACTCGAAAACAGCTCACGAACCATGCTCGAATGAATGTGCCAAGGCAATTTTCTTGCCCAACATCACAACGATGCTTGGCAATTTCTTGAAAACCTCGCTGAAAAATCATCCCAATGGGAACATTCGAACGAAAAATCAATTTACTCACGATCGAGTGCAAACTCGATAGGATCTTCTTTTGCGTTGGAAGCTAAGATCAACGCAATGATTAAAAAATTCGATAATGTTTTCTCATCAAATCAAATGAACCAAGCTTCCCAACCGATGTGTTATAAATGCAACGATCCTAATCATATAGCCGATCAGTGTCCCAATTCTATCGAACAAATCAATGCTTTCAATAAAGCCAAAAACGACCCATTTTCTCTAACGTACAACCCTGGTTGGAGAAATCATCCGAATTTTGCGTGGAACCAAAACAATCCCAACACGAATACGATTCATTCCAATTTTCAAGCATTTCCGAATAATGTTTCGAATCCTCCCTTTCAACCCAACAATTTTCAACCAAACTTTGAGGGTCCATCTCATAATCAACCGCAACAATCAAATTTTCAACCAAATTCGGCTCATCCTCCCCAAGACGATAAACGTTTAACTTCTCCTGAGAAAACTCTTGAAACGTTGGCTAAAGCAACTACTCAATGCCTTCAATCAAACAGCAATTTGCAAAATTTATTGGCTTCATATATGCAAAACACAAACCAATCGATTGCAAAACTCGAAATGCAAATGAGTCAATTAGCCACATCTGTAAGTGAACGCGAACGAGGAACATTCCCAAGCCAGCCCCTTCCAAATCCCAGAAATCAAAACGCAAATTCAAATCAAGCCCATGTTGTTCAAGAAAGCAACGTCACCCAATTGAATGCTATCACAACACTTCGTTCCGGGAAACAAATCGATAATCAAGTCGTTAATCCACACGATTTACCGGAAACTTCTCTCGATACTTCTAAAATAACGAATGAATCTGAACAGAATGTGGAGTCAAACGTTGAATCGAATGCCAATCAAAACCCTTCTTCTTCTACTCGAGTAGACCCGCCTACCGAGTATCGTGTCCCATTTCCACATCGTCTTCGACCAAAGAAACACTCGGACCAAATGGAAAAGTTGTTGGAAATTTTTAAACAAGTCAAAGTTAACATTCCGCTTCTTGACATTGTTCAACAAGTTCCCACTTACGCGAAATTTCTTAAGGACTTCTGTACCCAAAAGTGACACACTCAAGTGCCCAAAAAAGTATTCTTAGCCACCAGTTTGAGTGAAGTCTTGTCACAATCCATGTCCGTAAAATACAAAGATCCTGGCTGCCTTACGATTTCGTGTACATTTGGAGACAAGACGATTAACAAATGTTTGATAGACTTAGGCGCGAGTGTTAATTTGATTCCATATTCCATGTACGAATAATTATGCTTAAGTGAGCTCAAACCCACAAAGTCACGCTTCAATTCGTCGATCGCTCCATTAAGAAGCCCGTGGGAGAAATCGAGGACGTGCTCATTCGAGTAGGGCAATTCATATTCCCCGTTGATTTTATCGTTCTCGAAACACAACCCGTGATGAATCCCTCGAGTCAAATTCCATTGATTTTAGGCCGACCGTTCTTAGCCACCTCAAATGCCTTAATCAATTGTCGTAACGGTTCGATGAAAATTTCTTTTGGAAATATGACCTTGAATCTCAACATTTTCAATCTTGAAAGCCAATCAAACGAATCTCGTGACCAAACGTTGGATGTTAGTGCCATTCATGTAAACTTTGAAAACAAAACACTTGATCTTAACGATGAACGCGAGGCCGAATACAATAAATTGGTTCATAAAATTCCCAACGAGATTGAATACACTCTTCCTTTTGAATCACTTCCAGTTGAGTCCGAATCTCAACCCAATTCCTTGATCGAAAAACTCCCGAAGTTGGACCTCAAACGACTTCCCGATCACCTTAAGTACGCATACTTACGTGATAACGAAACATTGCCTGTCATAATTTCTACGACTCTCTCTCTTGATCAAGAAACCTCTTTACTTTCAATCCTGTCGAAAAACAAGGAAGCGATTGGATGGTCGATCTCTGATATTAAGGGAATTAGCCCTGCTATTGTTCAACATCGCATCCATTTAATCGACGATGCCAAGCCCGTTCGTGACGTGCAACGAAGGCTTAATCCAAAAATGAAAGATGAGGTACGTGATGAAATTCTTAAACTTCTCAACAACGGAATCATTTACCCAATCTCTGATAGTTCATGGGTTAGCCCAATTCATGTTGTATCGAAAAAGTCTGGGCTAACCGTTGTCAAGAACGATTCAAACGAACTTATTCCAACTCGTACTCAAACGGGTTTGCGTGTTTGCATTGACTATCAAAAACTAAATGCCGCGACATGAAAAGATCACTTCCCTCTTCCTTTCATTGACCAAATTCTCAAATGTTTAGCTGGCAACGAATTTTTCTACTTCCTTGATGGTTATTCCGGCTATAACCAAATTCCCATCGCTCCCGAAGATCAAGAGAAAACGACTTTCACGTGTCCATTCGGTACCTTTGCTTATCGTCGTATGCCATTCGGACTTTGTAACACTCCTACGACTTTCCAACGATGCATGGTTGGAATCTTTTCCGACATGATTAAACGCTTTTTTGAAGTTTTTATGGATGATTTCTCAATCTTTGGCGATTCTTTTTCCCAGTGTTTACATCATCTCGAATTGGTTCTAAATCGATGTAAAGAAAAACATTTGACTTTGAATTGGGAAAAATGGCACATTATGGTCAAACAAGGCATAGTCCTTGGACATATCATCTCAGCTAAAGGCATTGAGGTTGACAAAGCGAAAATCGATGTCGTTGCAAATCTACCCATTCCCAAAACTGTTAAGGACATTCGATCATTTCTTGGACACGCTGGCTTTTACCGACGCTTTGTGAAAGACTTTAGTAAAATTGCTCGTCTCTTGACGAATCTTCTTGGAAAAGACGTTCCTTTCGATTTTAACTCTGATTGTATCACTTCTTTTGAACGTCTTAAGAACGAACTCATTTCTGCTCCAATCATTTGTGTGCCCAATTGGGATCTTCCTTTCGAAATAATGTGCGATGCTTCGAACGTTGTCGTTGGTGTTGTCTTAGGACAATGCATCAACAACATCCTTCACGTGATTTACTACGAGAGTATGACTTTGAATGACGCTCAACTCAACTACACAACAACCGAAAAAGAGCTTCTAGGTGTCGTTTTTGCTCTCGAAAAATTACGACAATACTTGATAGGGTCACACATTACTGTGTACACGGACCACTCTGCGCTTCAATATCTCTTCGCTAAAAAGGATGCCAAATCTCGCTTGATTCGTTGGATCCTTTTACTTCAAGAATTTGACCTTACAATTAAAGACAAAAAAGGATCCGATAACGTCATAGCCAATCACTTGTCTCGTCTTCCGAACGCACCATCTTCTTTGCCAATCAATGAAAACTTCCCCGATGAACAACTCCTTTCAGTTTCTATCGACCCATGGTACGCTGATATAGTGAACTACTTAGTCACTAAAGAAACTCCCTCATCGTGGTCCAAACAGGACAAATGCAAATTCATGTCCCAAGTGAAGTATTTCTATTGGGACAATCCATACTTGTTCAAATATTGTCCCGACCAAATCATCCGACGTTGCATTCTGGATAATGAGATTAGCAGTGTTCTTTCATTTTGCCACAATCAAGCATGTGGTGGACATTTCGGTCCTCAAAAAACTGCGGAAAAAGTGCTTCAGTGTGGTTTCTAATGGCCTTCTCTTTTGAAAGACTCGTTTGAATTTTGTAAAACTTTTGATCGATGTCAAATGCTTGGACGAATTTCTCGACGAGATATGATGCCTCTAAACCCCATTCTTATGATCGAAATCTTTGATGTATGGGGTATAGACTTTATGGGACCTTTTCCCAATTATTTCGGAAACTTGTATATCCTTCTCACTGTCGATTACGTTTCAAAATGGGTCGAAGCCGTTCCTTGCAAAACCAACGACCATAAAAATTTTGTGAAATTTCTCAAAGAAAACATCTTTTCGAGGTTCGGCACACCTAGCACAATAATCAGTGATAACGGGACCCATTTTTGCAACCGTTCTTTTGAAACTTTAATGAAAAAATACTCGATAACCCATAAGTTATCCACTCCGTATCATCCTCAGACTTGTGGCCAAGTTGAAGTTTCAAATCGACAAATAAAACAAATCTTGGAGAAAACTGTCAATAAAAATCAAAAAGATTGGTCTCAGAAATTGACCGACGTGCTTTGGGCTTACCGTACTGCTTTTAAAACTAACCTTGGGATGTCCCCATTTCGTTTAGTTTACGGTAAAGCTTGCCATATACCCGTTGAAATAGAATACAAAGCGCTGTGGGCAATTAAGAACTTAAACTTTGATCTTGAGAAAGCTGGCGAAAACCGAAAACTTTAACTCAACGAACTAGAAGAAATTAGGAACGACGCGTATGAAAACGAGAAAATTTACAAAGAAAAAACCAAAGTTTTTCATGACAAGTCAATCTTAAGGAAAACGTTTTCGCCTAACCAAAAAGTTCTTTTATATGACTCAAGACTTCATTTATTCCCTGGGAAACTTAAATCGAGATGGACTGGACCATTTGTGGTACGAACTGTTTTTCCATATGGTGCCATAAAAATAGAAAACCCCAGGGATGGATCGGTTTTCAAAGTCAACGGTCATCGTCTGAAACCTTTCTTGGAATTGCCAAATAACCAAGAGGAGGAGCTCATGATCCTTCATGAGCCAAGCTACATCTAGTAAGAATGTTAACCCTCTTTTGTAAATATGTACATAGTTTTTCATGTTACACTCATTATATCATGCATTGACTGTGAGGACACAGTCAAAAATTAAGTGTGGGGGGGAGTCTCTTTTTCATTTTTTTTAGTTTCATGGCATTTTAAAAAATTTCTTTTAACTTAAAAAAAATCTCAAAACTTCAAAATCTCAAAAACATTTTCTTTTTAACATTTTGATTTATTTTTGAGGAAACACTATGGGATAAGTAAAAGTTTTAGTTAATAAATTGAAATTTTTGAAAATTTATCTGTCCTAACAAAAATAAAAATAAAGTTTGGTTACAAATAACAATGGTTTAACTAGTATATATGAAGGTTCATATGTGTAATTATGAAGTATGTTCTAATTAAAAATCTTTGTTTAAAAAAGTGGTAAATTTAAAGTAAAGGATATAACATTTTTATCTCCTTAAGTTAAATTATGCTAAGATGATTTTGCAAAACTCTCTCTTTCTAAAATAAATTGAAAAAAAAACATTTGTATATATGTATATATATATATATATTTAACACCTAGATTCATGCGTTCACACTCGTGTGTTCACTCGCCATGCTCTGTACCCTTCTCACGTAAGCCCGAAAGGCAGTGCATGATCGGTATATCTGGTCACAGTTTGTCTGAGTTAGGTGTATATAAATAAAAATTCTTTTTAATAACGCCTATAGTCGATAAGTGTTCTCACTTGTGTGTTCACTTGCAAAGATCTGTATTCCCCTCACATCAGTCCGAAAGGCAGTGTACGGGTCATATATCTGGCCTCAGTTTACTTGAGTTAGGCATATGTAAATATTGTTAATATCAATAAAATTTTCAAATAAGAGAGAGTAAGCAATTGAAATCCGAGCACTATTTTTACTTATTTGATTTAACTTGTTATTGAAAAGAAATGAAATACCACTTTGACAAACTTTGATAATCAACTAAGGATCCATTTCATAGTTACACTTTGTTATCAACCGAAACAACGAGTTAAACTATTGTCTATTTGCTATGGTAACTTGATTTTTGTTGGAAGTTTTGACGAGTAAATGACTTAAATTTTCAAGACAATGACCAAAACCAGTATTTAACTTATGAGTTTCGAATTGAAAGTGAATCCTTCATTTGTAAATATATTCAAAAACTTGCATTCATCCCATTGTAAATAAATCTTGCACTTTGTAAATATTTTCACTTAGCATTTGGATTTTGTGGGTAGTATCCGCTGAAAACCCTCACGAGACAACACTCGTCCTACTGGGGACACTCAGAGGTTTAACAGCTTGTTGCAGACGCTCAATGCAATCGTGCTCCCTACGAAAACAGATTTATCTTAGTTTTCCTTTACTCGAGGACGAATAAAAAGATAAGTGTGGGGGTATTTGATGTGCACGTAAATGTGCATATATTTACATCCATATTTTATCTCTTTTTATTTAAAAAAATATCATATTTGGGAATTTTTACATGTTAAAACCAAAATTGAATTATTTTCAAACCATCATATTTTCATCTTCATTCAGGGGCAAAATGGTCATTTGTGTGCATGTGTTAATTTATGAATTTTTACTTTGACAATTTTTATGATTTTTATAGGATATTTTGGTGCATATGTAAGTGGGATTCATGATGATATATGCATGCACAAGAAAATACAAAGGAATGAAGAGGAAATAATTCAAGTTCAAGATCATGGAGGACCCCACCCACTTACCTAAATGTACAATTAGGAGCTAATGGACCACTAAGTGGAGGTTAAAGCTTCATGCACATCAAAATGATGGATTAATTAGGGGCTAATGGTTACTTGGTGGCCACACTTCCTAAAGGGCAGTTTGGGAAGCCCCCTAAAAATAGAATTAGGGTTTTATGCACGTATAAATAACCCTCTTATGTACATGAAATTATCATCTACTCTTTCATTTTACTTAGGAAATTAAGAGATCAAATTGTAAGCTCAATGTTCTATGAAATAAAAATGGCTTCCAAGCCTCTTTCTTCTCTCTTTTCTACATGTTTTTCTTTGTTTTCATGTTAATGCTTTTATTTATGTTCTTTTCTTTTCTTTATTAGTAGAATAGTTTTACATTCATGCAAGTAGTGTAGCTTAATTCCTTTTGTTGTAAGTAGTTTACTTACATTCTCTTCTTTGCTATTTTTCTATTTTCTTCTCTTTTTAATGTTGATTTACTTGTGTTGCTTCAATGCCACAAATGACTAGCTAAACCCCTTCAATTTAGGGGTAATGAAGCTCTCAAATATTATGTAATTTCAACATTTCATGATTTATGATCTCATTTTGGTATATGCTACATGAAGTGAGTTTTGATACAAGTTTATACAAGTGGGTTTGATAGCTTATATTATTTATGCAAATGACTATTCTTATTCAACATGAACACAATTTGCACCATCATTTGCTAATCCATTTTTGATTGTGAAATTAAAGTAAAAATGAAATTTGATGATCTATATTGCTAGTTACAATAGTAAATGGATCATACTTAAATTGGCTTTTGCTTTGGCTTCATTTTCATGAGAATTATAAGTCGTTTATTTGTTGTATTATAGTTTGATGGTTTGAGTTATGTTAATTAATAACATAAACAAACCATACTTATGATAAATAGAACAATATTTCACTTAATGTCAAAGCTAGAGATCACAAATTGTTGGTTTGTTGATTTACAAAAATATGAGAGTGGATTTGCCTCTAAATTGTTCTCTAGTTCAATAATTTTTAAATCAAATTTAATTATAGTTTTAGCTTCATTTCTAGTTAACAATTTCTCCGACTTTGGTTTAATTTGATTGAATAGATTTTTAAAATCATCAATTCCCTGTGGATCGACCCGTATTCACCACGTATGTAACGACTCGGGTTTTGCCCGCTCGAAAATCAACATCCGTACTTCACATTGTACTAGAATGCCGCAGATTCGACCGTTCAAATCCGATTCGCCGGAGCTATAACACAATTAAGTAAATAACACAGCGGAAGAAAAGAATGATACATTGATATACAATATCTGATACAACAGAGTGATACAATGAATATCAATATACATCAGAGATATGATACAACAAATAGCAGCGGAAAAGAAAAGATAACATCAACAGCGGAACAATATCAACAGAAATGATAACTCCAAAATAATCTTCAGACAAGAATGAATCCACAACTCCAAGATAAGCAACTCCGATGAATGAACTAGCTCCAGATAATCTACTAAGCCTGAATATCTGAAAAGAAACCCAACTCTAGACTACTCGTGTGGAAAATTATGAGCACCCAGAGTTTAGGAAAGGAACAATAAACTCCGGATCAGTCATGGGACTGGTGTGAGCAACAAAAACAGTTTATCTTTAAACAAACACAAAAGGTTTTAAACATTGAAATCCGCAATGCTTTTGGAAAATGAAACTACCATAAGACCTCCCGCCACACACACAATGCAAACGCAGAATTGGAGGAGATTTCTTCTTATGATAGTCAAACATGCTTACTACGCAAATCATTGGATTATTATTACTAGTGCATAGTGTAGAAAACATTTCGAAAGTAGAATATTAATCTTAGCCAGTATAGACATTCCGAACTATGCCTACTATAGCTACCATCCAAACAGTGGGGCGCCACCATAAGTGAATGGCAGGTTCTACAACTAAAACCGTACAAGTTCCGTATTGGAGAAATGGATTTCCAACAAATGGTCAGGCTAAGGAACTTCCTTCCGCCGCATGGGAACGCCTCTGGCGGGACGCCCCGAGAGACAAACTGCTCTCTGCCAACAAGGCCGGGTTACCCCTGTAACAGGTAACTCACGAATATGCCACCTCCCGGTCCTTTGGGACCTTTATCCGAGCGTTCGATATCCAACATCACACATAATAAGTGTATCCACATGAGTAAGTATCTGGGCTCCATACCATAATACCACCCCTTTCCAGAAGGAAATGACATACCCTAAAGGGCGCGACCCTCATAACCTTGCCGCAACGATCCTGTTTCGACCATTTCCGGGTTGTGAGGCCCTGACGAAGTCTCGTCCACAAATCTACGCTTTGTCACAAAGCCATGCTTTGGGTCAACAGATGATCAACCTATGATCACAAAGATAAATGATCAAACAAATGATCATATCACAAATGATCAAACACTGATCATCACACAGCTACACTCAGCATGTCACATTACCAAATTGGGATATATCGCTGATAACCTTCAACTACATAACCTCTGAGCTCGTACGTCTCAGAGAAGGGTGTTAAGCTAAGAGAATAAATTCTCCGCCACCAACAGAAATGTACTTGAAAGAAATCGGCTTTATATCTCAAAGTGTAATGTCAGACATGTATCCATACAAGTCTGTTCCGGGTTCGAACAGAACCGAAGGCACTTCTTACGAAGCCCTTGCAATTCCGGATAATTTCCAATCACGTCCGGACTTCCCATCACAAAGGGTGCTAGAATCTCTATACCGGGGACCAGTCGATGCAGAGACATTCGACGAGTTGTCCTTTCGTTTTCGAAAATATCCGGTCTTCAACACCGGTCTTCAAATGCTATCCATATACGACGTATCACATATTCGGAATGGGTTATACGACCCAAAGGTCCTCTCCCGGCTAAACCGAATAGTGAGCGTAATATTTAAAAACATATGGATATTGGGATTTCAATTAAGTCACAACTTATTACCCAAAATCTTTCTTTTCAAATGGTTTAACAAATTACCATTTTTAAATCTTTAAACGAAAAGATTCATTTTAAACAACCTTCAACGGTTTAAACAATTTCACCTTAATCTTTTAAACAAAAGATTCATTCACAGATTTTCCAAATTAATTTCCATTTCAATTTGATTAACTCGTTAAATCTTTAAATCAAGATTTAACTTATAGCTTTCTAAACAATCCCATTTCAAATGATTTAAACCAATCATTATTTTAAATCTGTTAAAGATAAACAGATTCAAATCATATTTTTCAAAAACAATTCATTCATAACTTGGAAAACCATTTTCGTTTCAATCTTGAAATTCCTTTAATTAAACTGGAATTTCATTTCTTATCTGAAAGCTTTTATTCTTTTTAAACAACAGTTTCATTTCAGAAAATCTGATTCATTCATACGAGTTGAAATCCTTGGGTTAAATCCAAATTCTCAAAATTATACTTTTAAATGGTTTAACTTTATATAAACACATTTATATCATTTTTGATCCCTAGTTTCAAATCATAGGATTCAATTTCAAACTTGAATTCAAATTTAAATCAAATTATTTAAATTTTCATAACTCGATTAAGTTATTCAAAATAACTTTTATCTTTGAAATTCTATTTCAATTGCTTTTCACTTTAAACCCAAATTTCTAATTTCAAAATCAATTGAAATTAAAATTTCAATTTCAAAAATATCAAATTTAAATTATCTGTGACTTAACCGATTTCCACGTGAAATCCATATTTGTGTGTGTAAAAGTGTAGTCTAGGGGTTTTACACACAATAGTGCAACATCAATCATCACAGATCAAAATACAGGATATAGTTGATAAGCGATATAAACTATAACGCTTATCGTACGGATCACAGATATATATCACAAGATAATATACGAATGTAATTAAAGGAATACATTATACACAGCACAATCACATAGAACAAAATATCATAGATCAGATAGGACAATCAATTCAAAGCATCTCATACAATACAATCATTCATAAGTAAGGTCAAACATTTAATAAATATTTATAAGCAAGATTAATTTATCGTTAAATCCTGATTTAATTCAATTTAATTACTTATGAATGAATTATTCGATCCTGATTTATTAATTTCAAATCATTTGATATAGATTTAATTTATCAAACCCTTATCAATTCATCAAATGCTTTCTTAAATTAATTGAACTCAATAAATTTACTTAAATTAATCATATTATCAAGATTTATTACAATAAATAATTAATCCTTAATTACTTTCATCAAGTAATTATACTTAACCGATTTACAAATGATTATCTTAATTAATAATCTAATTTATTAACAAATCTTAAGTTAATGACCTTCATTAACTTTTTACAATTCTTAGTTAATTATCTTCATTTTCTAATAACTTTTCTTAAATTACTCTCTTAATTAAATTTTTTCTTAATTGTTAATTAATGACTTTAATTACTAATTAATAAAACTTAATTACCCATTATTTATCACTAATTATTCAAATCAATCATTGATTACCAATTTATAAATCATTTACTCCTAAATTAATCATTTAATTAGTTAACTACTATTATTTGATTATTTAACTTTAAGTAGTTACTTAAATTTCAAATTTCAAATTGATTAAACACAAGATTATTAATCTCAAATTTTAATTTCAAATTTATTTAATCTTAAATTACTTTAAATTAATTATTAATGTTTCATTTGCTAATCTCTTTTAAATAAATTTTAAAAATCATATTTTAACTTAACATGTTAACATCATTAACTTATTAATACTAACCTTTATTTAACAAAAATGACTAAAAGTTATTAAGTTAATCCACAACAAAACGGGACCCGTGAAAAACGCTGGGTTACTCGAGTAACTCGAGTTCTTCTCCTTCCTTCCCAGCCACCTCTTCCTCATACCTTGTCCTTCTTCTACCTGTTCTTCCTCCTCATTTTTTTTTACATAAACTTATGTTTAAGTTAAAGACAGTATACTCTAAACACTCACGCGCCAGTTTTAAACTCGAAACCAAACCCCACTTTATACTCGAGCAAAACACGCGACAACCCCAACGTGAATCCCTGTCACTGATCGCCACCGTGCACGTGCACGGTGGTTCGCCGACCCTCCAGCAACCCGCGCTACCCTCCACAAACCACAAATCGACCCCTCATTCGAAATCAATCCCCAGATTGACATGAAAAAAAAATCGAATTCGAAAATACCCCACCTGATCGAAAGAGCAACTCGAACACCTCCCAAGAAATTGCCTCTACCTACCAACGCCGACCACTAGCGGCGCCTCCACCTCACTCATACCTCGGCCATACTCCTCTCTATCAAACCCCGGAAACTCGAGCAGCTCGGTCATCCCATGGCGACAAAAACAACGAACTAACAGACACTGAAAAATTTACACCCAAAACCCTATATTCGATTCGACCCACTACCTCTTGCATTTGAAAAATTCTCTAACATTTTTCCCGAAATCAACGATGATCAATCTTGCTTTAACCAAAATCCTAGCATTCGATTTCGATTTCGATTCGATCACCAGATAATGATCAAAATGCTATTTTTGTTCATATTCAAACTGCACGTGAAATACTCAATTAAAAATCACCCAATTTGTTTTAAAAATCATAATATTGTATGTAGTTTCGATTTGTACTCCTGAATCCTTAAACAAGAAGTTTTGTTTTTAAACTTATTTAAAGCTATCACAGTTTTTCTTAATTTCGAGAGTAGATTCCAGGTTGATTCAACTTATATAAATTTTAATACTTAGATTTTAGTTAATCGAACAACTATTGTTTATGTCTTACATTCAAACAGATGATAGATTAAGTGGTGATGGTTCGTTTTACCATTCTACTCGAAAGAAACAACAACAGATAACAGAGAATCAAGAAGAGAGTTGATATCCGGAGCTTTGCACAATCATTTATACCAAAATACATATTGTCACAGAGAATAGCATGTACCATATTCACTTAAGATTAACATTTTAAAATAAAGTGTTACTCACTTGTCCTATGGAGAACAGAGCACCTTATTGTTGAAGTAGTTTGAATTTAGAAAACTGGAACATGTTTTCCACTTAGATCTTCTGCCAAATCATCTTGCTATCTGTCTATATTGACTTGTTGGTGATGTTAAATTCTTGTTTTAGGATTAAATAGAGTTTTCATTTTGGTTTTTGTTGAGCTCGAACTGGAATTGAGAGGTAACAGAGGAAAGGTTAAGTCTCCTTGTACACGAGAGGAGATAAATTGATATAGGAAAATGTTTATAGGCTTATTACTTCACTGGTACAAAATTTATTAAATTGGGTCAGAGATTTTTATCTCTTGGAGGCTGAAATGAAATATGCTGGTGTACTAAAGATGACTTAACATTAAATGCCTATGTCCTTATGTCTACACATACATATCCCCTAATTTATTTCGTATGTACTTATGTTTGGATATACTTTCCTTTTTATACTTATGTTTCTCTGAACCATTCGTATACAAAGATATTTCATATCATTACTTTGCTTTGTTATACCTGCAACATGTATATCTAGTTTATTTTCTTGCCTAGCATGATTACTTACAGCCTTACATCTACAACTATTTCCAGAACTGTCAAAGTGTTTCATTTGATTTAACTTACCTTGTTTTAGTGTTATCTTTGTAATATAGACAAGTCCTTATAGTTAACTAGTTATTGTTTGTTTCTACTTACCTATTCATGCTTTATGAATAAATATGGTACTAGTTTTATATTTTTGAAATACAAGTAACTTCTATTTGAATTTTATTTTACTTCTATCATTATTTTTGTTTCATTTATTCCATTCGTTATAATTTAACTCTAATAAAAATCATCTTATTTCCATTAATGTTATTTAAATTCAAATCATCATCATTTCTAAATTTTAAACTCTTTTATTTATTTTTAAAACCATTTACTTACACTTTAAATTCAAGTCAATATATACTAATTTTCAAATCTATAACTTAAATATATTCCTGATTCGAATATCGGGGAAACTCGCTCCATTTATCGTTTTATTTTACTATTTTTATCCAAAAATTCATTAAATTATCAATTTAAATAAATTAAAAATCTAGGGTCGTTACAAACTTCCCCCCTTAAAAGAATTTCGTCCTCGAAATTACCAAGGAGACAAAAAGATAGATGAAGAATATTTCATCAACTCAAACTGAATATTCATTCTGCATTTGGCTCACCAAATCAGAATATCAATAACAGATACAAGAACGAATCTGTTTGACACTTCACAAGATACTCGGGTTATTCAGGTCTACGAAATATGCAATGGCATCAGTCAGTTCGAAAGGATAACTAACCATTCGTAGAATATATCCGGACCCAAAGAATAGATAGATATATGGATACAGTTTCAAAACTTTTAGTTTAAAGACTAAGTATACCTATCAACCATAGCAAACAAAGCAAACAAGGCAGCCAATACATCCAAACAAACAAATTTGACTCAGTTGGAGTTTATGTCCCATATTAATATATCGAATTTTCTTCCTGGATCTACCAGAAAATATCGAAGAATTGAGAAAAAATGATGAACAAAAGAGATCGATAGAGAAAAGATCGCTTCCACTGTTGTTACAGAGTATTGACCGATTATAGTCATATTCCCTGTCCCCTATCTCATCCTCTTCTTGCACTCATACTCACTATCGCTGAATAGTAAGAGAATTTACTGAGACATTCGAACGGATATCTGAGGATACTCATTCTAGGGTATACTTCATCCTATCTCTAATGAGCTACTTAACGTGTTATACTCCTGAGCTAAAGTTCAACCTTAGCTCTGATACCACATGTAACGACTCGGGTTTTGCCCGCTCGAAAATCAACATCCGTACTTCACATTGTACTAGAATGCCGCAGATTTGACCGTTCAAATCCGATTCGCCGGAGCTATAACACAATTAAGTAAATAACACAGCGGAAGAAAAGAATGATACATTGATATACAATATCTGATACAACAGAGTGATACAATGAATATCAATATACATCAGAGATATGATACAACAAATAGCAGCGGAAAAGAAAAGATAACATCAACAGCGGAACAATATCAACAGAAATGATAACTCCAAAATGATCTTCAGACAAGAATGAATCCACAACTCCAAGATAAGCAACTCCGATGAATGAACTAGCTCCAGATAATCTACTAAACCTGAATATCTGAAAAGAAACCCAACTCTAGACTGCTCGTGTGGAAAATTATGAGCACCCAGAGTTTAGGAAAGGAACAATAAACTCCAGATCAGTCATGGGACTGGTGTGAGCAACAAAAACAGTTTATCTTTAAACAAACACAAAAGGTTTTAAACATTGAAATCCGCAATGCTTTTGGAAAATGAAACTACCATAAGACCTCCCGCCACACACACAATGCAAACGCAGAATTGGAGGAGATTTCTTCTTATGATAGTCAAACATGCTTACTACGCAAATCATTGGATTATTATTACTAGTGCATAGTGCAGAAAACATTTCGAAAGTAGAATATTAATCTTAGCCAGCATAGACATTCCGAACTATGCCTACTATAGCTACCATCCAAACAGTGGGGCGCCACCATAAGTGAATGGCAGGTTCTACAACTAAAACCGTACAAGTTCCGTATTGGAGAAATGGATTTCCAACAAATGGTCAGGCTAAGGAACTTCCTTCCGCCGCATGGGAACGCCTCTGGCGGGACGCCCCGAGAGACAAACTGCTCTCTGCCAACAAGGCCGGGTTACCCCTGTAACAGGTAACTCACGAATATGCCACCTCCCGGTCCTTTGGGACCTTTATCCGAGCGCTCGATATCCAACATCACACATAATAAGTGTATCCACATGAGTAAGTATCTGGGCTCCATACCATAATACCACCCCTTTCCAGAAGGAAATGACATACCCTAAAGGGCGCGACCCTCATAACCTTGCCGCAACGATCCTGTTTCGACCATTTCCGGGTTGTGAGGCCATGACGAAGTCTCGTCCACAAAGCTACGCTTTGTCACAAAGCCATGCTTTGGGTCAACATATGATCAACCTATGATCACAAAGATAAATGATCAAACAAATGATCATATCACAAATGATCAAACACTGATCATCACACAGCTACACTCAGCATGTCACATTACCAAATTGGGATATATCGCTGATAACCTTCAACTACATAACCTCTGAGCTCGTACGTCTCAGAGAAGGGTGTTAAGCTAAGAGAATAAATTCTCCGCCACCAACAGAAATGTATTTGAAAGAAATCGGCTTTATATCTCAAAGTGTAATGTCAGACATGTATCCATACAAGTCTGTTCCGGGTTCGAACAGAACCGAAGGCACTTCTTACGAAGCGCTTGCAATTCCAGATAATTTCCAATCACGTCCGGACTTCCCATCACAAAGGGTGCTAGAATCTCTATACCGGGGACCAGTCGATGCAGAGACATTCGACGAGTTGTCCTTTCGTTTTCGAAAATATCCGGTCTTCAACACCGGTCTTCAAATGCTATCCATATACGACGTATCACATATTCGGAATGGGTTATACGACCCAAAGGTCCTCTCCCGGCTAAACCGAATAGTGAGCGTAATATTTAAAAACATATGGATATTGGGATTTCAATTAAGTCACAACTTATTACCCAAAATCTTTCTTTTCAAATGGTTTAACAAATTACCATTTTTAAATCTTTAAACGAAAAGATTCATTTTAAACAACCTTCAACGGTTTAAACAATTTCACCTTAATCTTTTAAAAAAAAGATTCATTCACAGATTTTCCAAATTAATTTCCATTTCAATTTGATTAACTCGTTAAATCTTTAAATCAAGATTTAACTTATAGCTTTCTAAACAATCCCATTTCAAATGATTTAAACCAATCATTATTTTAAATCTGTTAAAGATAAACAGATTCAAATCATAGTTTTCAAAAACAATTCATTCATAACTTGGAAAACCATTTTCGTTTCAATCTTGAAATTCCTTTAATTAAACTGGAATTTCATTTCTTATCTGAAAGCTTTTATTCTTTTTAAACAACAGTTTCATTTCAGAAAATCTGATTCATTCATACGAGTTGAAATCCTTGGGTTAAATCCAAATTCTCAAAATTATACTTTTAAATGGTTTAACTTTATATAAACACATTTATATCATCTTTAATCCCTAGTTTCAAATCATAGGATTCAATTTCAAACTTGAATTCAAATTTAAATCAAATTATTTAAATTTTCATAACTCGATTAAGTTATTCAAAATAACTTTTATCTTAGAAATTCTATTTCAATTGCTTTTCACTTTAAACCCAAATTTCTAATTTCAAAATCAATTGAAATTAAAATTTCAATTTCAAAAATATCAAATTTAAATTATCTGTGACTTAACCGATTTCCACGTGAAATCCATATTTGTGTGTGTAAAAGTGTAGTCTAGGGATTTTACACACAATAGTGCAACATCAATCATCACAGATCAAAACAGGATATAGTTGATAAGCGATATAAACTATAACGCTTATCGTACGGATCACAGATATATATCACAAGATAATATACGAATGTAATTAAAGGAATACATTATACACAGCACAATCACATAGAACAAAATATCATAGATCAGATAGGACAATCAATTCAAAGCATCTCATACAATACAATCATTCATAAGTAAGGTCAAACATTTAATAAATATTTATAAGCAGGATTAATTTATCGTTAAATCCTGATTTAATTCAATTTAATTACTTATGAATGAATTATTCGATCCTGATTTATTAATTTCAAATCATTTGATATAGATTTAATTTATCAAACCCTTATCAATTCATCAAATGCTTTCTTAAATTAATTGAACTCAATAAATTTACTTAAATTAATCATATTATCAAGATTTATTACAATAAATAATTAATCCTTAATTACTTTCATCAAGTAATTATACTTAACCGATTTACAAATGATTATCTTAATTAATAATCTAATTTATTAACAAATCTTAAGTTAATGACCTTCATTAACTTTTTACAATTCTTAGTTAATTATCTTCATTTTCTAATAACTTTTCTTAAATTACTCTCTTAATTAAAAATTTTCTTAATTATTAATTAATGACTTTAATTACTAATTAATAAAACTTAATTACCCATTATTTATCACTAATTATTCAAATCAATCATTGATTACCAATTTATAAATCATTTACTCCTAAATTAATCATTTAATTAGTTAACTACTATTATTTGATTATTTAACTTTAAGTAGTTACTTAAATTTCAAATTTCAAATTGATTAAACACAAGATTATTAATCTCAAATTTTAATTTCAAATTTATTTAATCTTAAATTACTTTAAATTAATTATTAATGTTTCATTTACTAATCTCTTTTAAATAAATTTTAAAAATCATATTTTAACTTAACATGTTAACATCATTAACTTATTAATACTAACCTTTATTTAACAAAAATGACTAAAAGTTATTAAGTTAATCCACAACAAAACGGGACCCGTGAAAAACGCTGGGTTACTCGAGTAACTCGAGTTCTTCTCCTTCCTTCCCAGCCACCTCTTCCTCATACCTTGTCCTTCTTCTACCTGTTCTTCCTCCTCATTTTTTTTTACATAAACTTATGTTTAAGTTAAAGACAGTATACTCTAAACACTCACGCGCCAGTTTTAAACTCGAAACCAAACCCCACTTTATACTCGAGCAAAACACGCGACAACCCCAACGTGAATCCCTGTCACTGATCGCCACCGTGCACGTGCACGGTGGTTCGCCGACCCTCCAGCAACCCGCGCTACCCTCCACAAACCACAAATCGACCCCTCGTTCGAAATCAATCCCCAGATTGACATGAAAAAAAAATCGAATTCGAAAATACCCCACCTGATCGAAAGAGCAACTCGAACACCTCCCAAGAAATTGCCTCTACCTACCAACGCCGACCACTAGCGGCGCCTCCACCTCACTCATACCTCGGCCATACTCCTCTCTATCAAACCCCAGAAACTCGAGCAGCTCGGTCATCCCATGGCGACAAAAACAACGAACTAACAAACACTGAAAAATTTACACCCAAAACCCTATATTCGATTCGACCCACCACCTCTTGCATTTGAAAAATTCTCTAACATTTTTCCCGAAATCAACGATGATCGATCTTGCTTTAACCAATATCCTAGCATTCGATTTCGATTCGATCACCAGATAATGATCAAAATGCTATTTTTGTTCATATTCAAACTGCACGTGAAATACTCAATTAAAAATCACCCAATTTGTTTTAAAAATCATAATATTGTATGTAGTTTCGATTTGTACTCCTGAATCCTTAAACAAGAAGTTTTGTTTTTAAACTTATTTAAAGCTATCACAGTTTTTCTTAATTTCGAGAGTAGATTCCAGGTTGATTCAACTTATATAAATTTTAATACTTAGATTTTAGTTAATCGAACAACTATTGTTTATGTCTTACATTCAAACAGATGATAGATTAAGTGGTGATGGTTCGTTTTACCATTCTACTCGAAAGAAACAACAACAGATAACAGAGAATCAAGAAGAGAGTTGATATCTAGAGCTTTGCACAATCATTTATACCAAAATACATATTGTCACAGAGAATAGCATGTACCATATTCACTTAAGATTAACATTTTAAAATAAAGTGTTACTCACTTGTCCTATGGAGAACAGAGCACCTTATTGTTGAAGTAGTTTGAATTTAGAAAACTGGAACATGTTTTCCACTTAGATCTTCTGCCAAATCATCTTGCTCTCTGTCTATATTGACTTGTTGGTGATGTTAAATTCTTGTTTTAGGATTAAATAGAGTTTTCATTTTGGTTTTTGTTGAGCTCGAACTGGAATTGAGAGGTAACAGAGGAAAGGTTAAGTCTCCTTGTACACGAGAGGAGATAAATTGATATAGGAAAATGTTTATAGGCTTATTACTTCACTGGTACAAAATTTATTA
The DNA here is from genome assembly GCA_030737815.1 of Allium fistulosum. Taxonomy (NCBI): domain Eukaryota; kingdom Viridiplantae; phylum Streptophyta; class Magnoliopsida; order Asparagales; family Amaryllidaceae; genus Allium; species Allium fistulosum. The sequence goes on along the minus strand of CM060901.1, from coordinate 1,337,366,861 downwards.
AATTGGGTCAGAGGTTTTTATCTCTTGGAGGCTGAAATGAAATATGCTGGTGTACTAAAGATGACTTAACATTAAATGCCTATGTCCTTATGTCTACACATACATATCCCCTAACTTATTTCGTATGTACTTATGTTTGGATATACTTTCCTTTTTATACTTATGTTTCTCTGAACCATTCGTATACAAAGATATTTCATATCATTACTTTGCTTTGTTATGCCTGCAACATGTATATCTAGTTTATTTTCTTGCCTAGCATGATTACTTTTAGCCTTACATCTACAACTATTTCCAGAACTATCAAAGTGTTTCATTTGATTTAACTTACCTTGTTTTAGTGTTATCTTTGTAATATAGACAAGTCCTTATAGTTAACTAGTTATTGTTTGTTTCTACTTACCTATTCATGCTTTATGAATAAATATGGTACTAGTTTTATATTTTTGAAATACAAGTAACTTCTATTTGAATTTTATTTTACTTCTATCATTATTTTTGTTTCATTTATTCCATTCGTTATAATTTAACTCTAATAAAAATCATCTTATTTCCATTAATGTTATTTAAATTCAAATCATCATCATTTCTAAATTTTAAACTCTTTTATTTATTTTTAAAACCATTTACTTACACTTTAAATTCAAGTCAATATATACTAATTTTCAAATCTATAACTTAAATATATTCCTGATTCGAATATCGGGGAAACTCGCTCCATTTATCGTTTTATTTTACTATTTTTATCCAAAAATTCATTAAATTATCAATTTAAATAAATTAAAAATCTAGGGTCGTTACAACGTACTACAAGTGTACGCCGTGCGCTTGCGGTTTATTTTAATTTCAAAAAATTTCGACTATTTTCTAATCGATAGAAAATTAGCCGATTAACAGTAGGAAGGGTTAAAGGTTTCAGGATGTGAATGAAAGAAGAATAGTATGTACAACTTGATTTGGAAATTTAAAATCTGACCCAAGCATTTATTTGTAAAATGTTGGTAAAGTTGTTACAGTATTCCAGATCTAAAATTAGGTTGTAACTTTGGTTATCCTTGGAATGTAAATTTCTATATTTTTATTTATTGAGGGTAGGTTCATTGTAATTTCCACAAATTATGTAATTCCTTAAATGTATAAAAGGGCGGTGTTTGAATTCACAAGGGGTATACCGAAAGGGAAATAGATGTGTAAGAAATGGATATTCTTTTCTGTAGTTTACACTATCTGTTTCAATAAAAGAAAACGAATTAATCCCTTGTAATTTGAAACAAAGCAAAAATATCACTTGTGGTTAATTTATGGAAGATTATAATGGTAATCCTTTTGGAAGGATAGCTCTAATAAAATAAAATATGGAAAGGATGTTATAGTTTAGAAATTAATAATTAGAAATAAGAAACATATAAACAGTGTAATTTATAACGGTATTTTTATTAATTATAAACAACGTAGTAATTATAGGACTAGGATGTATGGACATTAGTTACAGATTTAATGGGTTGTAATGAATAAAGAATAAAAGGGAATTTAATTAAGGGACTGATTAAGGAATCTGATATGGTATTTATGGTGGAATTGAATACTCATGAGAAGTAGATTTAGAAATTGATAAATGGATTTAAAGAAAATAAATAAGGATTGATTAGAGATTGTCTATTTTGAAATTGATGAATAGTTACTATGAGTAAAGGATATTTAGTAGAACTAAGAAGGAAAATTGAGGAAGGTGGGTAATGGTAGAATGACACTCTAGGAATGTACATCTTAAATTAGTAAGAAGCATAGGACCCCACTCTAGAAATAAATTTCTTTTAGAGTTTTTGGGTTGAAATCGCTAGTTGTCTCCTTTAGGGAAAAAATTTGTAATTACCTACTTTTTCGAACAGTTTAAGCGGACAATCAGCCACACATGATTCACTCAAATCGAATGGAAAGGTGGATAGTTAGGGAAAAGAAAGAAGACAAGAAGAAAGAGAAGAGAAAAAAACTAACAACACAGAATCTCACAGCGAAACGAATAATCTATAATATACAATGAATCTTTACACAAAGAAGAGATGTAATATACATACATCAATCAGAGTACACTAACCTATTTCAGTCCAGACAGTTATAATAGCATGTCCTTACAGTCGATGAAAAATAGAACCAACAAACAATACAGTGGAACACGAAGAAATACGCAGATACGTCTTAGACCTCTAGCTTGTCTCCAAACTCCAAAGCTTCCAAACTAAATCTGTAATATGCTCGGTCTGACCCGAGCATTATAATAAAATAATAGCCGAATCAATCTGGGAACTTAGCATGAGAAAAACACACCCAACTGTATTTTAAAGTTATAAAAATCGATTGAAATCAAAAGTATCTCATAAGACCAAGCCGCACATAAACACGGACGGATTTTTATCTTACGATGAGCAAAACATTTTCTATAGAAAATCCATTGATATTATAATAATGTCTAGGGATCAAAGTAAAATATGAATATAGCTAAAATGCTTGCATCTCACTCTAACACCCCGTAAATTTTAACAATAAATTAAAATTTTAATAAGAATAAAAAAGTAAATTTACATAAAAGGATGAAATCATAAATTTTAAAAATGAAAGAATTTTGGGAAATCTGACTTTTACATTGTGTCAAGTAGATTTTTCTAACCCAAATTCATATATAATTTATTAGAAACAGACACTGTATGAAAAAGATACGGAATGTTTATTGTAGTGCGCATTTTGCATTTTGCGCATATTTTGGGATTAAGATTAAAGATTAAAGAAAGATTTAAGAAGACTTATTTGTTAATTAATAAGTTTAATATGTGTAGGTTGACTATAAGAAAAGAAAGAAAAAGTACAATGATGAGTATACATTCAAAAAGAAAATAATGAAAGACAAAAGGCTTGAGTGGCACAGTGGTAAGACATGTGCATTCCAACTAAGTGACCTAGGTTCGAGTCTCGGAGAGTACATTTTTTTATGAGCACATTTCAACCATAAATAAATGTATAAGAAGGTAAAAGACTAACACAAAATAAGTATGGTAATGTTATCTTATCTTTTGGTCAAGGTTGGGATATCAACTAATATGCTAAAAAGGATGGAAATCAGTATTAGAGATCGATTGGGAACAAGGCTATAATCGATATCGCCAAAATTTGACCGACCCTAATCAAGACGGAATCGATTGGGAATGATGAACAAGGCTAAGAAAGGCTACGTTTCAAATTTCAAGTCAATCAGAGTTCATACGCTCAAGATATGATCAGTGCAAATTAAATATTGTCCTTATTCGTATCCATCCTGTTTACTTCACTTCGTATCCATGGGAAATTGTCACTTCGTATCGTCATTCCTTGCACTTCGTATCGATCCACCCATTTACATATTTCGTATCAATCGGCCATTGATCAGTACGAAGAGCGCATAATGGATCGATACGAATGTTATCCTTTTTCAATCGATACGAAGGGAGTAACCGATGGACACGAAGAGGCAAGGCAGGGGATCGATGCGAACAGGACAGTAGGTACAAGTTGATCGATACGAAGGGGGATTGATGGATGGATACGAACAAACCATTGAATCATCGATACAAAGTGTGGGATACATGGATCGGTACGAATGAGGCTACATTTAAGTGGATGACTCAGTCGAACGGCGCCAAAAATGGATCTACCCTGGGTTTTCGAGCCATGTCATCGGTGCGAATGGGATGGAGACGAATTCATGGATAAGAACGCTTCAGGCTTCATGCAAACTACAACTTGGATCGGTCGTAACTCTCAATCCACAATTCCGAATGCTATGAAATTTTCAAAGGAGCTTCCTGATACACTCTAGAACCTCCATTAACGATCTCAGTTCAATTAGACCACTTTTGGATCGATACGAATTGAACATGCATCGATCCCAAATCACGCTGGATCGGTCTGGTGGGCCCAATGGCGCAAGAGAGGAGGTATTCCAGTTTTGGGGGTGGATATTCTCGAATCTACGCCTATAAATAGGAGTGCTATGGCAGCAAAAAAAGGATCTTTTTTCCTCTCTTCTAGGCGAAGCTCTGTCATTTGAGCTATTGATTTCAAAAATGCTTGTAACTGTAATCTCACGACCAAAGCAATAAAAAGGATTGATTTAAAGTGGACGTAGGCCGGAGATTGCCGAACCACTATAAACCTTGTGTTTTTTCTTGCTTTCTTCCATTTTAATTTTATTGTTTCTTAAGTTATATTCTCTACTATACCTAGATCTGAGATCTGTTTTGGAATATTGTGGATCTGCGTGCATACACTGGTGCTTTCACTACTTCCGGGGTTTATGACCAATTTTGGCCCAAACACTTTGGTGCTTTCACTGAGAAGGCTAGCACCCGCTATACCGAATTTGAAGTTCAGATTTGGAAAGCTAAAGGATCAGATCTAAAGGGAACAATGACAAAGCAATCAACAAGGAGACAAAGAGCGGAAAGGAGTCAACACGAAGGGGTTCAGGAGGCTTCCTCAGGAGCAAATCAGGCATCAATCTTCATCACTAGAGAGGAGATGGAAACGATGCTGACGGGTTGGACAAGCTGGAATGCAAAGCCAAGGGTACCGAATTACAGGGAACGCTGGGAATGAGAATCGCGAAGCTGGAGTAGCAGGAGTGGAGACAGTTCAGAATCAAGAGCATGGAGCAAACTGGATGCAGGACAGAGTAGGACCATCAGGAGAAGCTCCTACACTCGGGGGCATACCCGCAGATCATGTCGACTCGATTCCAGGAAGGGTACCAGGCAGCGCTGTACAGTTTGGAGTTGATCGGGATATGGGTGCTCATCCAAAAGGATAAGTTTCAGGATTCCCTCGTGGGCACGTGGGGCAGGTTAGAGATGGCAGGCAGAGGCTACCTCTTGATGACAAACAGGTTAGCGGACATGATCAAACGGGCTATAAGAGGAGGATTGGTGAATAGAGACTTGGAGGATGTGAATATGAGTCCATTTGCTCCTACGATCAGGCAAGCTAGGAACCCACCGGATTTTAAACTACCAACACTAGAGATGTATGATGGGAGAACGGATCCCACTGTTCACTTGACGAGGTACATGAGGCATATGGATGTGCTGGAGGCATCGGAAGAGGTCATGGCACGGTGCTTCCCTTTGTATTTGTCGGATATAGCGGCATTATGGTTCAGACAGCTGGAGAGTGGCTTTATTGGCGCATGGACGGAGCTGATTGAAAGGTTTATGAGGCAGTTTCGGGTCTACATAGTCCGACCCAAAAATGTGATGACTTTGACATCGATGAAACAATGGAAAGGAGAGTCGCTCAGGGATTTCTTGACCAGATTCAATGCGGCGGTGGCTTTGGTGGATCGACCTGATCCGTCGATGGTTTTGATGGCGGCAGTTTCGGGAATTGTAGATATTTCGGATTTCAAGATATCGTTGGAACAGGACCCACCAAGGGATCTCGGGGAGTTCTACCATGAGGCGGAAAAGTTCCTGACGCAGGAAGATGCGCAGGCTGAGAGAGAAGGGAGAGAGGCTGAAGCTATGCAGTAAGGGGTGGAGGTCCACCCAGGGAGGATCCATATAAAGATGATAAAGGGAAAAGGAAAATGGATGACAACGGTAACGCTTCAAAAGGGCTATGGAGGAATTCAAAGTTTACTTCCTATACGGATTTGACTGAGACTCTGGAGAGGATTTACTTGGATACTCGAGGGCACCTCCGGTATCGAAGGTCGACAAGAAGGGAACCTTCTGAATACGAGCGGGCATCGGGAAAGCATTGTATATTCCATGAGTTGGATGGGCACAACATGAACGACTGCAAGCATTTAAAGGATATCATTGAGGAGCATGTAAGGAATGGTCATCTACAACAATATGTAAGGAATCGAGCTGTGGCAACAGAGCAGGATCGACCACCGCCCATCTCAAGCGAAGATGGCAATGGATCTCGGCAACGTCATCAGCTTTTTATCAACTAAATAGATTTATGGCTTTGAATAAGTAATAGAGCTCGAAGTAATACGGCTAAGTCACTTACACATGTACGGGATCGAGGACGGTCCCTAGGCATGCTCTGAGACGATGAAAAACCGTGTTGCTCGAGTATATGAAATCCTGTTTTTCTTTCCGTTTTCCTAAAAACTTTGGTTTCTCCCTTGGATGTACATGCATTTATTTTATTTTCCTGGGATGTAAAAACTTTTATTTTGATGATTGGATTTGGATTAATGTAATAGATAATACATGTCACGCTATTACGGTCATAACCGGAGAGATGGGGCAGGTATCGCGAGTTATGACTCCCTTCCCCGGAGAGCGATGGAATAGACTCGAACACAATATAAAAGTCCTCGGCCGGAGAGCCGAGGCCGGAGAATATAAAAGTCCTCGACCAAAGAGCCGAAGCCGAAGAATATAAAAGTCCTCGACTGGAGAGCCGAGGCCGGAGAGTATAAAACTCCTCAACCGGAGAGCCGAGGCCAGAGAATAAAAAAGTCCTTGACCGGAGAGTCGAGGCCGGAGAATATAAAAGTCCTCGACTGGAGAGTTCAGGACAGAAAACATGAAAGCCCTTGACAGGAGAGTCGGGGTCGAAACAGGATATCGCAACCCGAAAAGGTCATGGATTCGGATCTTGGCTTGTGATAAATGGACCCGGAGTGGTCCTGGATTTGGCAAAGGGCCCGGTGCGGTCCCGGATTTGGATATCAACCCAAAACGATTATCGATTTGGTTATTGGTCATTGGATACCGACGGATTACGACTCGGTTGATGAGTTCAAACAGCTATGGAATTGGCTAAGGATTCAGTTATTGGACTTTGAATCGGACATCGACTCGGAGCAGTCGTAGACTTGGATATGGCTATGGCACTTGGATAGGTTGGCTTGGTAATAGATTGGATTATGGATCAAATAGTATGGCAATGAATGGAATATGTACCTTGGATGTTGGATTCGGAGCCATTCAAAACACACCTTCTTACCACAAGACATGTTTTGGAGGGCAAATGTTATCCCGCCTTTTGGTCAAGGCTGGGATATCAACAAATAGGCTAAAAAGGGTGGAATCAGTATTAGAGATCGATTGGAAACAAGGCTATAATTGATATCGCCAAAATTTGACTGACCCCCAATCAAGACGGAATCGATTGGGAATGATAAACAAGGCTAGGAAAGGCTACGTTTTAAATTTCAATTCAATCAGAGTTCATACGCTCAAGATATGATCGGTGAAAATTAAATATTGTCCTTATTTGTATCCATCATGTTTACTTCACTTTGTATCCATCATCAACTCGCAGGCCTCGTTCGTATCCACCAAACATCCACTACTTCGAACCCATCAAGCACGCCCCACTTCGTATCGATCAACACTCGTCCCACTTCGCATCCATCATCGCCAGCTAATTCGTATCCATAAGAAATTGTTACTTCGTATCGTCATTCCCTGCACTTTGTATCGATCCACCCATTTACATATTTCGTATCGATCGGCCATTGATCGATACGAAGAGCGCATAATGGATCAATACGAATGTTATCCTTTTTCAATCGATACGAAGGGAGCAACCATTGGACACGAAGAGGCAAGGCAGGGGATCGATGCGAACAGGACAGTAGGTACATGCTGATCAATACGAAGGGGGATTGATGGATGGATACGAACAGGCCATTGAATCATCGATTCGAGGAGTGGGATACATGGATCGATACGAACAAGGCTACGTTTAAGTAGATGACTCAGTCGAACGGCACCAAAATTGGATCTACCCTGGGTTTCCGAGCCACGTCATCGGTGCGAATGGGATGGAGACGAATTCATGGTTACGAACGCTTCAGGCTTCATGCAAACTGCAAGTTGGATCGATCGTAACTCTCAATCCATAACTCTGAATGCTATGAAATTTTCAAAGGAGATTCCTGATACACTCCAGAACCTCCATGATCGATCTCAGCTCAATTGGACCACTTTTGGATTGATACGAATTGAACACGCATCGATCCCAAATCACGATGAATCGGTCTGGTGGGCCCATTGGCGCAAGAGAGGAGGTATTCCAGTTTTGGGGGCCGATATTCTCGAATCTATGCCTATAAATAGGAGTGCTATGGCAGCTAAAAGAGGATCCTTTTTCCTCTCTTTTAGGCGAAGCTCTGCCATTTGAGCTATTGATTTCAAAAAGGCTTGTAAATGTAATCTCAGGACCAAAACAATAAAAAGGATTGATTTAAAGTGGACGTAGGCCGGAGATTGCCGAACCACTATAAACCTTGTGTTTTTTCTTGCTTGCTTCCATTTTAATTTTATTGTTTCTTTAGTTTTATTCTCTACTATACCTAGATCTGAGATCCGTGTTGGAATATTGTGGATCTGTGTGTATACACTGGTGCTTTCACTACTTCCAGGGTTTGTGACCAATTTTGGCGCAAACAGGTAACAAACATATTAATTAATAGGGGTATTTATTACCAAGTATAGAAAGTTCATATGTTTATGAAACATTGATTAAAAGAAGAGAAGGAGCATGTGTTAGTTTATTCCAGGTTTAATAATTCAAATGTGATTATGTATTACTGATTAAGGGTAGAAAAGAAAAATTATGTATAAATACATATATTTGTGTATATATATGTACTTATTTATTTATGCTTAAATGGTTAGGAACATATGTACCTAAGTGTATAAGTTAATTGGTTAGGAAGATATAGATTAAGTTGTAATTGACTAATTAAATTAAGGAGGATTTAATATCGGTTAAAAAGGGTAACATTTATGTGAATTAGGGAAGCTAATTAATACCAATCAATTTCAAAATTAATTGTGCAGTTAGATAGTAAAGAATATAGTCTATTATATACATATGTGTACGTTTGATACCAATTAATTGATTTATTAATAGACTAAATTAAAAGTTTAAACATGTACATATTTTATTTAGAAAAGTGTCTAAGTTCAACGTATCTTATTCAACGCCCCTAATTAATTCCCTCAACCTGAAGCAATTATCCAACGGCGTATATGAATTTACAAATCCTATAAATTCAGCCAAAACCTAGCCTAATTCTCATTCTTAAAACTATTCTCTATGTCAAGCTTTTTGAAGCAATGAACGGTAAATTTCCACCATCTCTGGGATTCTAAGATCCTTATATAAGATTTGAAAGTTTTATTTGGTTGAGCATATTTCCAAGAAAAGAGATGGTTCGAGCAGAAGGTTTTTCAATATAAAAGGAAAGAGGACCAAGGTGGGTCTACTTCAATCCTTATAAGGATGTTGAGTGGCAAATGGATATTTTCTTGATTACATTAGGCAGTCTAATTAGGAACAGGAATTGTAGGCTCGACACTTTGACTGTGAGGTTGATACTATATAGGTAAGGGTAATATACCTATAAGCCACGGGCAGTTCAGGTATTATGTTGCTCCCTTGAAGGCTTTGGGCGAACCAGGTGGATATGAATGGGAAAGTATACCTTTTGGTCTTTGTTGTTGGTTTATATCAGTTTAGGTGTAATCCATGTATGACTTATGTAGGTCTTGAAAATTTGTAGTTAAGTATATCATATATTGAGATATGGAAATAAGGAAAGAAGTAGTCCCTAAAATGGAAACCTTCATAAAGGAAATATGATAAATCTCGGATTTGTTAACATACCTGGTTGGATGAGATAAAAATATAGAATGAATCATTCTAGCAAATGTTTGGATAATTGAGGTGGCATGGTAAAAAAACCAAATCAGAAGGATTATAAAATGGATGGGATTTGAATAGCATTTTAATTCATTGGAATGAAATATGTAGCAATGAAATTTTCCATAAATTGTACAGTTTCAGTATAAAAGTTTATCATTTGAAATGACAAGGAATACACTCCAAACAAAGAGATGTACAAAGTAAGGACGGTTACCATATTTTGTACAGTCTATTTCAAGAAAGTAAATAAAAGAGATAATTCCTTGTAGTTTCAAGCGTAGCACAAACCCTCTTTTAATGATTTTTGGAAAAATTGCAGAGTCACATTACTTCTTGGGAAAAAGATGTAGTTCCAATGCATTAAAATGCGAAAGGCCCTAACTGTAAACTGGAATGGTTGATAAGGCAGAAGAAGAGGTTTTTGAGAATCTAGAATGGTATTAGAATATGACTCTAACCAATTTTTGGCACTTGGAGAAGTGTCTGTATGGGGTGGTTACCCTAGCTTATCAACTTTAGCTAGAAAAGCCTAGATTGTCATTGAACTTAGGATTTCCTATCCACATCTTTTTGTTGGTAAGTTTCCTTTTGAACATCCTATCTTTGATCTTTTCCTAATTAGGATCCTTTGATAGATCTTTTAGGTGACACTTTGTGTTGGTAGGGATGTTTGTAAACATGCCATTAGGACATGTGATGTTTGGTGGTTGCTTCTGGTTGCAAGTAGATGCTAATGGTCACGGAAGGATGCATTTACACACACTAGGCACTCATTCTATCTTATTTGATCTTATCTTTAAATCAGCCACCTAGGAGTACACTTGCATATTCATATGGATGTGTTATATATATATATATTCATTCATTATGCATTTATTACATATTACTTATATATATGGTTGTATATAAATGGATATTGGACATATGGACGATTGCATTTGGATGATGGTTGAAGCAAGCATGTAGAACTATTTATTAGGGTTTTTGCATACATATGGTTGCATGGCATAAGCATATTTGCATGACAATAGGTCGACTGTATCAGTAAACCGACTACCTTTCAGCATTAGATAAGTTCATATGCAATTCACATTACATAAAGTCATAATTTGCATTAGATAAATCTAAGGACAATGGTTGCGGTGTTTGATGTTTGAGTAGATGATTGTGGATTTGGATGATGGTTGCAATTTATGTTCTTCTGTTCTTAGAGATTTTGGGGACAAAATACTTTAAGTAGGAGAGAATGTAACACCCCATAAATTTTAATAGTAAATTGAAATTTTAATAAGAATAAAAATATAAATTTACATAAAAGGATGAAATCGTAAATTTTTACAAGTGAAGAAATTTGGAAAATATGACTTTTACATTGTGTCAAGTAGATTTTCCTAGCCCAAATTCATATATAATTTATTAGAAACAGACACCGTATGAAAAGGATACGGAATGTTTATTGTAGCGCGCATTTTGCATTTTGTGCATATTTTGGGAGTAAGATTAAAGACTAAAGAAAGATTTAAGAAGACTTATATATTAATAAATAAGTTGAATATGTGTAGGTTGACTATAAGAAAAGAAAAAAAAAGTATAATGATGAGTATACATTTAAAAAGAAAATAATGAAAGACAAAAAGCATGAGTGGCATAGTGGTAAGACATGTGCATTCTAACCAAGTGACCTAGGTTCGAGTCTCGCAGAGTACATTTTTTTATGAGCACAATTCAACCATAAATAAATGTATAAGAAGGTAAAAGACTAAAAGAAGAAAAGGAATATGTGTCGGCTTATTCACATATATATGTAGGGTTCTCTTCCATGTTTAATAATTCAAATGTGATTATGTATTACTGATTAAGGGTTGAAAAGAGAAAATTGTACTTAAATGTATAAGTTAATTGGTTAAGAAGATATAGATTAAGATGTAATTGACTAGTTAAATTAAGGAGGATTTAATATCGGTTAAAAGGGTAACATTAAGTGAATTAGGGAAGCTAATTAATACCAATCAATTTCAAAATTAATTGCGCACTTAGATAGTGAAGAATATGGTCAATTATATACATATGTGTGTGTTTGATACCAATTAATTGATTTATTAATAGAATAAATTAAAAGCTTAAACATGTGCATATTTTATTTAGAAAAGTGTCTAAGTTCAACGTATCTTATTCAACGCCCCTAATTAATTCCCTCAACCTGAAGCAATTATCCAACGGCGTATATGAATTTACAAATCCTATAAATTCAGCCTAAACCTAACCTAATTCTCATTCTAAAAACTATTCTCTATTCTATTCCCAATTCTAGTTTCTTTTCCTCTTCTAAAGTTTTGTATTCTTTATAAAATAAATTATATATAAAAAAAGGTGGAACCCAGTGCACGAGGCTCCCGCGCAATAGAGGGCTCTGGGGAGGTCGATTGTACGTAGCCTTTCCCTCGCTTTGCGAAGAGGCTATTTCCGGACTCGAACCCTTGACGTCTAGATCACCAGTAGGGTGACATTACCGTTGCGCCAAGGCTCCACCTCATAAAATAAATTATATACAAAATAAAATAAAGTTAGAAGCAGATTAGTGAATAGCAAGGAGGCTTGAAAAGGAGGAGTTAGGTACGCTTATTTGCATTACAAGGATTCAGGTGAGTAGGTAATACCCTATTTTGGGAATTTGTCTATGAAACTTTTAGATTTGTTTATATGTTTTAATTCTATCTTGTTTGGATTGTAATTTGTATTCTTCGATCCAATTTCTATCAGATCTAGTATATTTTCCCCTTTTTCTTTTAGATCTATACAGGATTTGGGGTGTGATTTACATTTTAGTTTAGATCTGTTGATTTGAATATATTTACTCTCCTAAAAATTATAAAAGGTGAATTTTACCCCTTTCCTATCATATTTATGTTTATCCATTTTCCTATAAGATTGTTACTTTCATATCTGATTTGTGATGGGGAAATATAGAAGTTATCTGATCAAAATGAATGGAATAAATTGTGTACATATATGTTATTGTACTTTTATTATCAGATCTATGGTATATTCTTCTTCTTTAATCAGATCTATATTTAAATAGGTATAATTCACATGTTTATTCTAGATTTGTAAATCTGGATTAGATTCATATATTTCCTCCTTTTATTATAAATATGTGAATTATACCTATTTTCATACTTTCTCCAAATCTATACAATTGTTATATATTTCCAGATCTAAAATGAAATTGGAAGGTTATAGAATATATTTGATTTAGAGTTGATAATCATGTGTATTATGTTGTGATGAATGTTTGTACATTGGAGTTTGTATATTGGGAATGTTAAATATGAAATAGAATTATGTATAAACAAGGAAGGATAGGGCGACTGTGGTTAACAGCGCCAGCAATTGAGGAAGTTTGAGATTGGCCTGATTTAACCAGCTTATTTTATTAATTTTTTTATTTGGATTTCGCTATGTTATTTGGGTTGGTGTAAACCCAAGATTTTGCTATGGTATTTGGGTTGGTATAAAACCAAGATTTAGTTGTAATTTATTTTCAGCTCTGTTATATTTTATTTCTTACGTTGCAAATATTGTGGTAGGCGGAAAGTCCATAGTGGTGTAACTGTGGAAAGTCATAATCGGAGCAGGTTCGCAGGGATTATGGTTTCTTTGGTTAAGTGTTGCCTGTAGTGCAAAAAGCACAAGCAGAAGCCATAGTGGTGTAACTAGGAACAGGGGTGTAACTGGACATGATCGGAGCAGTGCTGTAACTAGCGGAAGATCATTATTGGGGAATTCGGCGGTGTAACCGAATGGGATGCGTAATAGGGGATTTGACCATTTATCGGTGGAAAGCTCGAGGTGTACCGAGTGGGACCGGATATAAGAGGCATTTGGCCACTTGTTGCTGAGAAAGAATATGAGAGAGGCCGACGATACCAGTGAAGCTAGGCTAAACTTGCATGTTCTTTCCATTGTAACTTATGGAGTAGTTGAGGACAGATGTCCGGCAGGCCAATCATCATTTTATTTTGTATTATTACTATTTTACTTAGATGGGTAATCTGAGTTATGCTCCATTCTGTTTGTACTTTTGATGGTCTAAACAGACTTGAAAGTTTGATATTCTAATTCCCTCTTTAGTATATTATTCATTCACCAGACTTTATGTCTGACCCATTCACATTTTTCCCAACCACAGGAAGATAGTTTAGCAACTATTGGGATTTAGTAAAAAGGCAAGTTCCACTCCTAGGTTCAACACTGTTAAGGACGGTAGCCTAATCCTCGTTAGTAACCATATGTTGAATACTTTATCATTATTCCTCTGTGAGATTTTATAAACATTACTCTGACTTAACTTTGTTATTTGCAGGATACCAAATCAGAAATTCATGCTTTAGTGGACTTGGATTTTCGATTCATCGAAAATTTGAGCTTACCAGGGTGCGGGTTGTCACACTCACGTTCCAACATAGTTAGGCATAACTAAATCCGTAAAGCTCGTATTGGAGAATGGATTCCATACTATGACAAGGTAAGGAACTGCGTTCCAATGGTACACCGCTAGACAAAATGCACCGTGGTTTCACAAGAACATCTTGCACCTTTGCCACACAGGACTGGCCTACCGCTTGACTAGAAGTACCGAATATAATCACCCCTTTTGTGAATGGGCCCCGAAGCATACATGCGTTGTAACGACTCGTAAATTCGAAGAAAATTTAAAAATATTAATTATAATTTTTGAATAGAATATGGTTAGAAATAAAGAATTTTCAATTATTACTATAAAAATAAAAATAATAAAAATAATAAATTCATTAGAATATAAAGCATGATCTTAGATAAAATTCTAAAACAAATAATTTTTAATGAAATGGAAGGTGATAACACATATTAGAATATAATTTAATAATATTGATTGAATGTAATTGACAACTGTATTAATGCAATTTCAATCAACTGTAACAATAAATGTTACTAAAGAATGGGATAAACAATATTCTAAATATGCTAGCATATAATAAGAAATCAATTATTTTGTGAGTAGATTTATACTCCTTGTATCAACAATAAATTAATAGATATGAATTACTAAGTTATAACCATTGATTTATTCCTCATCCCATTGATTAATCCGCTTTGGAATTTATTTTGTAATCAATGGAATTAAATGTAAATGAAATCTTTCAAATAAAAGGAAAGAGAACATTAGTTGTAATTAATGGACGTAATAATAGAAACGTATGTTTGAATTAAAATAAAAGTTGAAGTTGAGTAAATAAAAAGGAAACATATGTTTTAATTGAAAGAGAAATTTGATGTAATATAAAGAACATGTAAATCGAAATAAAAGGATAAAACTTTGTTTGAACTATTTAATGAAAATAAAACGATTAGTGTGTAACCAACATTCAATTGGAAATTTAATATTGAATTAATTGGAATTAAATCTTGTTACCCCACCTTTTGGTCAATGCCGGGATATCAACAAATTGGCTAGAAAGGATGAGTATCAGGATTGGGGATCGACTAGGAACAACGTCATGATCGATATCGTCAAAACTTGACCAAACTCCAACAAAGACGAGATCGATTGGGAGTGATGAACAAGGTTAGGTGAGGCTACATTTCAAATTTCAGGTCAATCGGAGTTTGTATGCTCGAGTTATGGATGGATCAATATTGGTGAGAAATGGTTCGCATCGATACCTTCGTATCGATATTATTCAAATCGATACTATTCGTATCGATCAGCGCGGTGTACTTCGGATCGATGGATGTTGTTTGTATTGATACAGTTCGTATTGACCGAGGGGTGTCAGCAGATGGATGCGACTGTGGATAGCATACAAGGCTTTCGATCGGTGGTGTTCGTATCGATCAAGATGGAAATAGCTGCACGCTTCGAATTGAAGGTTTTGTATCGATCAAGATGGGTACGGAAGAAGAGTTCGTATCGGTCTTGTTCTTATCGATCCAAGCTGTCATTTTGGATCGATACGAACAGCATGGATACGAAGAGGGATTGGTTGATGGATGCAAAGAAAGGCTACGGTCCGATGGATACGAAGAGCATAGCATTCGATCGATACGAAGGAAACGTGTTAGGATGAAGAAGCATTCAACTTGGCATAAAAAATGGATCGAAACTTGAAAATAGAGCCACGTCACCAACAAGCATGTGCATGGTATCGATACGAACCAGTATCGATACGAAATTGATTGATACGAACTAAACATCTCAAGAACACTCTAATTTGTATCGATCATAACTCGAGATTTACAAGCCCAAACGACACCAAATTTTCACAGAAGCTTACGTATAACCTGAAGAATGTTCATGCTCAATTTCGACTCGATTGGGCCAAATCTTGATCGATACGAAATTCGTTCGTACGACCACAGGTCGAGTGCAAACCATGTGGGATCAATCGCGTGTGCCCACCTATGTGCAAGAAGAGGTCTCCCGAGATCTGAGCGAGATATTTGCAACATATGCCTATAAATAGCATCCTAGAGCCTATAGAAAAAAGACTTTTTGGTTCTTCTACGTCGAGATTCCGCCGACACTATTGTTATACTCGGATTTTGCTGTTGTAATCAATTGTAACTCGCTGTAATCAGCAAGGATACATCAATAAAATCATAAAATTCAAAGTGGACGTAGGCCGGATCGCCGAACCACTATAAACTCTGTGTTCTTTACTACTTTCCTCTTACTTTTCCGAGTGTTCTTCATTTCTAATTCTTTACATTATTGTTATCTATGATCTGTGGCTGTGAACTGGTGCTTCCGTCGTCAATTGGGTGTTTGTGATCAATTTTGGCGCAAACATTTTGGTGCTTTCACTGAGAATTGAGCTCAAGGATTCTACAGCTTGGACTTTTGATTTGAATACTTAAAGACTTGGATCTGGAAAACAATGGCAAGGCAATCGGCAGAAGACAGAGGACTGAAAGGAGTCAGCGTGAAGGGAGTCAGGAGGCTTCCTCAGGAGCGAATCAGGCCTTGGTCTTCATCACTCGGGACGAGATGGAGATGATGATGGGATCCATGCATGAAGAACTTCTAAAAAGACAAGAGGAGATGATGGAGAACCTTCGTCGACAAGCTGGAATACAGAGTCAAGGGAACGCAACTGCAGGAGACGCTGGAGATAGAAGTCAGAAGCACGGAGCAACCAAAATTCAGAATAGAACAGGACCATCAGGAGCAGCACTAGACCTAGGGGGCACTCACCCCGAGCATGCTGATCCAATCCCAGGTAGAGTACCAGGTGGTGCTATGCAACACGGCATCGATAGGGGAATGGATGCTCGTTCAAGGGAAAGATTCCAGAACTCCCTCGTGAACTCAGGGGGCAAGTTGGAGGCAACAGACAAGGGCTACACCTTGGCGACAACGACAGATTGGTGGATATGGTTAGGCGAGCCATGAGAGGCGGATTGGTGAATAGAGACTTGGAGGATGTGAATAGGAGTCCCTTTACCCCTACAATCAGGCAAGCTAGGAACTCGCCTGATTTCAAATTACCAACATTGGAGATGTATGACGGGAGAATGGATCCCACTGTTCACTTGACGAGATACACAAGCCATATGGAAGTACTGGGGGCATCGGAGGAGGTCATGACGCGACGCTTCCCTTTGTATTTAGCGAATATAACAGCATTATGGTTCAAACAGCTGGAAAGTGGCTCTATTGGCGCGTGGAATGAGTTGATTGAAAGGTTTATGAGGCAGTTTTGGGTCCACATTGTCAGACCCAAGAATGTGATGACTCTGACATCGATGAAACAGTGGAAGGGAGAATCGCTTAGAGATTTCTTGACCAGATTCAATGCGGCAGTGGTTTCGGTGGATCGACCTGATCCGTCGATGGTTTTGATGGCAGCAGTTTCAGGAATTGCAGACAATTCGGATTTCAAGATATCGTTGGAACGGGACCCACCGAGGGATCTCAGGGAGTTCTACCATGAGGCGGAAAGGTTTCTGAGGCAAGAAGATGCACAGGTTGAGAGAGAAGGGAGAGAGGCTGAAACTTTTGTAGTACGGGGTGGAGGTCCACCCAGGGAGGACCCGGTCAAAGATGATAAAGGAAAAAGGAAAATGAATGACAACGGTAGCACTTCAAAAAGGCCATGGAGGAAGGCAAAGTTTTCTTGTTACACGGATCTAACTGAAACTCTCGAAAGAATTTACGTGAATACCCGAGGGCATCTCCAGTATCGAAGGCCGGCAAGAAGGGAACCTTCTGATTACGAGCGGGCATCGGGAAGGCATTGCCTATTCCATGAGCTAGATGGGCACAACACAAACGACTACAGGCATCTAAAGGATATCGTTGAGGCACATGTAAGGAATGGTCATCTACAACAATATGTAAGGAATCAAGCTATGGCAGTGGGACAGGAGCGGTCGCCGCCCGCCTCAAATGAAGATGGCACTGGATCTAGGCAACGTTGGCTTATTATCAACTAAATAAATTTGTGGCGTTGAATAAGTGATAGTGCTCGAAGTAATATGTCTAAGTCGCTTACACATGTATGGGATCGAGGACGGTCCCTAGGCATGCTCTGAGACGATGACAAACCATATTGCTCGAGTATATGAAATCATGTTTTCTTTCTATTTTCCTACAAACTTTGGTTCTTTCTTTGGTTGCACGGACATTAGTTTAGTTTTCCCTGTTTGTTTGGACTTTCAATTTATTAACTGGATCCTGTAACAAGTGGATTTGGATTAATATAATAAATACTACAGGTCTCGCGATTACGGTCCCGACCATAGATACGGGGCAGTAATTGCGAATATAAAAAGTCCATGGCCGGAGAGCCGAGGCCGGAGAATATAAAAAGTCCTTAGCCGGAGAGCCGAGGCTGGAGAATATAAAAAGTCCTTAGCCGGAGAGCCGAGGCCGCAGAATAAAAAAAGTCCTTGGCCGGAGACCCGAAGCAAGAGAATATAAAAAGTCCTTGGCTGGAGAGCCGAGATCAGAGAACATAAAAACCCTTGACCGGAGAGTCGGGGTCAACAGGATGACATGACCCGGCGAGGTCTGCAGATTTGTATACCAACCCAGAAAGGACTTCGAGTTAGGAATCGACTCGTAGCAGTCGCGGACTTGGATATGGCTATGGCACTTGGATAGGATGGCTTGGTAATGGATTGGATTATGAATCGGATGGTATGGCTATGGATGGAATATGGACTTCGAATATCGGATTCAGAGCTATTCAAAACACGCCTTCTTATCACAAGGCATATTTTGGGGGGCAAATGTTACCCCGCCTTTTGGTCAAAGCCTGGATATCAACAAATTGGCTAGAAAGGATGAGTATCAGGATTGGGGATCGACTAGGAACAAGGTCATGATCGATATCGTCAAAACTTGACCGAACTCCAACCAAGACGAGATTGATTGGGAGTGATGAATAAGGTTAGGTGAGGATACATTTCAAATTTCAGGTCAATCGGAGTTCGTATGCTCGAGTTATGGATGGATCAATATTGGTGAGAAATGGCTCGCATCGATACCTTCGTATCGATATTATTCAAATCGATACTATTCGTATCGATCAGCGCGGTGTACTTCAGATCGATGGATGTTGTTTGTATTGATACAGTTCGTATCGACCGAGGGGTGTCAGCAGATGGATGCGACTATGGATAGCACACAAGGCTTTGGATCGGTGGTGTTCGTATCGATCAAGATGGAAATAGCTGCACGCTTTGAATCGAAGGTTTTGTATCGATCAAGATGGGTACGGAAGAAGAGTTCATATCGGTCTTGTTCTTATCGATCCAAGCTGTCATTTTATATCGATACGAACAGCATGGATACGAAGAGGGATTGGTTGATGGATGCAAAGAAAGGCTACGGTCCGGTGGATACGAAGAGCATAGCATTCGATCGATACGAAGGAAACGTGTTTGGATGAAGAAGCATTCAACTTGGCATAAAAAATGGATCGAAACTTGAAAATAGATCCACGTCACCAACAAGCATGTGCATGGTATCGATACGAACTAGTATCGATACGAAATTGATTGATACGAACTACACATCTCAAGAACACTCTAATTCGTATCGATCATAACTCGAGATTTACAAGCCCAAACGACACCTAATTTTCACAGAAGCTTACGTATAACCTGAAGAATGTTCATGCTCAATTTCGACTCGATTGGGCCAAATCTTGATCGATACGAAATTCGTTCGTATCGACCATAGGTCAAGTGAAAACCACATGGGATCGATCGCGTGTGCCCACCTATGTGCCAGAAGAGGTCTCCCGAGATTTAAGCGAGATATTTGCAACCTATGCCTATAAATAGCATCCTAGAGCCTATAGAAAAAAGACTTTTTGGTTCTTCTACGTCGAGATTCCGCCGACACTATTGTTATACTCGGATTTTGCTGTTGTAATCAATTGTAACTCGCTGTAATCAGCAAGGATACATCAATAAAATCATAAAATTCAAAGTGGACGTAGGCCGGATCGCCAAACCACTATAAACTCTGTGTTCTTTACTGCTTTCCTCTTACTTTTCCGAGTGTTCTTCATTTCTAATTCTTTACATTATTGTTATCAATGATCTGTGGCTGTGAACTGGTGCTTCCGTCGTCAATTGGGTGTTTGTGATCAATTTTGGCGCAAACATTTTGGTGCTTTCACTGAGAATTGAGCTCAAGGATTCTACAGCTTGGACTTTTGATTTGAATACTTAAAGACTTGGATCTGGAAAACAATGGCAAGGCAATCGGCAGAAGACAGAGGACTGAAAGGAGTCAGCGTGAAGGGAGTCAGGAGGCTTCCTCAGGAGCGAATCAGGCCTTGGTCTTCATCACTCGGGACGAGATGGAGATGATGATGGGATCCATGCATGAAGAACTTCTAAAAAGACAAGAGGAGATGATGGAGAACCTGCGTCGACAAGCTGGAATACAGAGTCAAGGGAACGCAACTGCAGGAGACGCTGGAGATAGAAGTCAGGAGCACGGAGCAACCAAAATTCAGAATAGAACAGGACCATCAGGAGCAGCACTAGACCTAGGGGGCACTCACCCCGAGCATGCTGATCCAATCCCAGGTAGAGTACCAGGTGGTGCTATGCAACACGGCATCGATAGGGGAATGGATGCTCGTTCAAGGGAAAGATTCCAGAACTCCCTCGTGAACTCAGGGGGCAAGTTGGAGGCAACAGACAAGGGCTACACCTTGGCGACAACGACAAATTGGCGGATATGGTTAGGCGAGCCATGAGAGGCGGATTGGTGAATAGAGACTTGGAGGATGTGAATAGGAGTCCCTTTACCCCTACAATCAGGCAAGCTAGGAACTCGCCTGATTTCAAATTACCAACATTGGAGATGTATGACGGGAGAATGGATCCCACTGTTCACTTGACGAGATACACAAGCCATATGGAAGTAATGGGGGCATCGGAGGAGGTCATGACGCGACGCTTCCCTTTGTATTTAGCGAATATGCATCATTATGGTTCAAACAGCTGGAAAGTGGCTCTATTGGCGCGTGGACTGAGTTGATTGAAAGGTTTATGAGGCAGTTTTGGGTTCACATTGTCAGACCCAAGAATTTGATGACTCTGACATCGATGAAACAGTGGAAGGGAGAATCGCTTAGAGATTTCTTGACCAGATTCAATGCGGCAGTGGTTTCGGTGGATCGACCTGATCCGTCGATGGTTTTGATGGCAGCAGTTTCAGGAATTGCAGACAATTCGGATTTCAAGATATCGTTGGAACGGGATCCACCGAGGGATCTCAGGGAGTTCTACCATAAGGCGGAAAGGTTTCTGAGGCAAGAAGATGCACAGGTTGAGAGAGAAGGGAGAGAGGCTGAAACTTTTGCAGTAAGGGGTGGAGGTCCACCCAGGGAGGACCCGGTCAAAGATGATAAAGGAAAAAGGAAAATGAATGACAACGGTAGCACTTCAAAAAGGCCATGGAGGAAGGCAAAGTTTTCTTGTTACACGGATCTAACTGAAACTCTCGAAAGAATTTACTTGAATACCCGAGGGCATCTCCAGTATCGAAGGCCGGCAAGAAGGGAACCTTCTGATTACGAGCGGGCATCGGGAAGGCATTGCCTATTCCATGAGCTAGATGGGCACAACACAAACGACTACAGGCATCTAAAGGATATCGTTGAGGCACATGTAAGGAATGGTCATCTACAACAATATGTAAGGAATCGAGCTGTGGAAGTGGGACAGGAGCGGTCGCCGCCCGCCTCAAATGAAGATGGCACTAGATCTAGGCAACGTTGGCTTATTATCAACTAAATAAATTTGTGGCATTGAATAAGTGATAGTGCTCGAAGTAATATGTCTAAGTCGCTTACACATGTATGGGATCGAGGACGGTCCCTAGGCATGCTCTGAGACGATGACAAACCATATTGCTCGAGTATATGAAATCATGTTTTCTTTCTATTTTCCTACAAACTTTGGTTCTTTCTTTGGTTGCACGGACATTAGTTTAGTTTTCCCTGTTTGTTTGGACTTTCAATTTGTTAACTGGATCCTGTAACAAGTGGATTTGGATTAATATAATAAATAATACAGGTCTCGCGATTACGATCCCGACCATAGATACGGGGCAATAATTGCGAATTTAAAAAGTCCTTGGCCGGAGAGCCGAGGCCGAAGAATATAAAAAGTCCTTAGCCGGAGAGCCGAGGCTGGAGAATATAAAAAGTCCTTAGCCGGAGAGCCGAGGCCGCAGAATAAAAAAAGTCCTTGGCCGGAGAGCCGAAGCAGGAGAATATAAAAAGTCCTTGGCTGGAGAGCCGAGATCAGAGAACATAAAAACCCTTGACCAGAGAGTCGGGGTCAACAGGATGACGTGACCCGGCGAGGTCTGCGGATTTGTATACCAACCCAGAAAGGACTTCGAGTTAGGAATCGACTCGGAACAGTCGCGGACTTGGATATGGCTATGGCACTTGGATAGGATGGCTTGGTAATGGATTGGATTATGAATCGGATGGTATGGCTATGGATGGAATATGGACTTCGAATATCGGATTCAGAGCTATTCAAAACACGCCTTCTTACCACAAGGCATATTTTGGGGGGCAAATGTTACCCCGCCTTTTGGTCAAAGCCGGGATATCAACAAATTGGCTAGAAAGGATGAGTATCAGGATTGGGGATCGACTAGGAACAAGGTCATGATCGATATCGTCAAAACTTGACCGAACTCCAACCAAGACAAGATCGATTGGGAGTGATGAATAAGGTTATTTGAGGCTACATTTCAAATTTAAGGTCAATCGGAGTTCGTATGCTCGAGGTATGGATGGATCAATATTGGTGAGAAATGGTTCGCATCGATACCTTCGTATCGATATTATTCGAATCGATACTGTTCGTACCGATCAGCGCGGGGTACTTCGGATCGATGGATGTCGTTTGTATTGATACAGTTCGTATCGACCAAGGGGTGTCAGTAGATGGATGCGACTGTGGATAGGCTTTGGATCGGTGGTGTTCGTATCGATCAAGATGGAAATAGCTGCACGCTTCGAATTGAAGGTTTTGTATCGATCAAGATGGGTACGGAAGAAGAGTTCGTATCGGTCTTGTTCTTATCGATCCAAGCTGTCATTTTATATCGATACGAACAGCATGGATACGAAGAGGGATTGGTTGATGGATGCAAAGAAAGGCTACGGTCCGGTGGATATGAAGAGCATAGCATTCGATCGATACGAAGGAAACGTGTTTGGATGAAGAAGCATTCAACTTGGCATAAAAAATGGATCGAAACTTGAAAATAGAGCCACGTCACCAACAAGCATGTGCATGGTATCGATACGAACCAGTATCGATACGAAATTGATTGATACGAACTACACATCTCAAGAACACTCTAATTCGTATCGATCATAACTCGAGATTTACAAGCCCAAACGTCACCAAATTTTCACAGAAGCTTCGGTATAACCTGAAGAATGTTCATGCTCAATTTCGACTCGATTGGGCCAAATCTTGATCGATACGAAATTCGTTCGTATCGACCACAGGTCGAGTGAAAACCACGTGGGATCGATCGCGTGTGCCCACCTATGTGCCAGAAGAGGTCTCCCGAGATCTGAGCGAGATATTTGCAACCTATGCCTATAAATAGCATCCTAAAGCCTACAGAAAAAAGACTTTTTGGTTCTTCTACGTCGAGATTCCGCCGACACTATTGTTATACTCGGATTTTGCTGTTGTAATCAATTGTAACTCGCTGTAATCAGCAAGGATACATCAATAAAATCATAAAATTCAAAGTGGACGTAGGCCGGATCGCCGAACCACTATAAACTCTATGTTCTTTACTGCTTTCCTCTTACTTTTCCGAGTGTTCTTCATTTCTAATTCTTTACATTATTGTTATCTATGATCTATGGCTATGAACTGGTGCTTCCGTCGTCAATTGGGTGTTTGTGATCAATTTTGGCGCAAACATTTTGGTGCTTTCACTAAGAATTGAGCTCAAGGATTCTGGAGCTTGGACTTTTGATTTGAAGACTTAAAGACTTGGATCTGGAAAACAATGGCAAGGCAATCGGCAGAAGATAGAGGATTGAAAGGAGTCAGCGTGAAGGGAGTCAGGAGGCTTCCTCAGGAGCGAATCAGGCCTTGGTCTTCATCACTCGAGACGAGATGGAGATGATGATGGGATCCATGTATGAAGAACTTCTAAAAAGACAAGAGGAGATGATGGAGAACCTGCGTCGACAAGCTGGAATACAGAGTCAAGGGAACGCAACTGCAAGAGACGCTGGAGATATAAGTCAGGAGCACGGAGCAACCAAAATTCAGAATAGAACAGGACCATCAGGAGCAGCACTAGACCTAGGGGGCACTCACCCCGAGCATGCTGATCCAATCCCAGGTAGAGTACCAGGTGGTGCTATGCAACACGGCATCGATAGGGGAATGGATGCTCGTTCAAGGGAAAGATTCCAGAACTCCCTCGTGAACTCAAGGGGCAAGTTGGAGGCAACAGACAAGGGCTACACCTTGGCAACAACGACAGATTGGCGAATATGGTTAGGCGAGCCATGAGAGGCGGATTGGTGAATAGAGACTTGGAGGATGTGAATAGGAGTCCCTTTACCCCTACAATCAGGCAAGCTAGGAACTTGCCTGATTTCAAATTACCAACATTGGAGATGTATGACGGGA
This sequence comes from Allium fistulosum, assembly GCA_030737815.1. Classification (NCBI taxonomy): domain Eukaryota; kingdom Viridiplantae; phylum Streptophyta; class Magnoliopsida; order Asparagales; family Amaryllidaceae; genus Allium; species Allium fistulosum. Next base: position 1,337,341,955 of record CM060901.1, on the reverse strand, counting down.
GAATGGATCCCACTGTTCACTTGACAAGATACACAAGCCATATGGAAGTACTGGGGGCATCGGAGGAGGTCATGACGCGACGCTTCCCTTTGTATTTAGCGAATATAGCAGCATTATGGTTCAAACAGCTGGAAAGTGGCTCTATTGGCGCGTGGACTGAGTTGATTGAAAGGTTTATGAGGCAGTTTTGGGTCCACATTGTCAGACCCAAGAATGTGATGACTCTGGCATCGATGAAACAATGGAAGGGAGAATCGCTTAGAGATTTCTTGACTAGATTCAATGCGGCAGTGGTTTCGGTGGATCGACCTGATCCGTCGATGGTTTTGATGGCAGCAGTTTCAGGAATTGCAGACAATTCGGATTTCAAGATATCGTTGGAACGGGACCCACCGAGGGATCTCAGGGAGTTCTACCATGAGGCGGAAAGGTTTCTGAGGCAAGAAGATGCACAGGTTGAGAGAGAAGGGAGAGAGGCTGAAACTTTTGCAGTAAGGGGTGGAGGTCCACCCAGGGAGGACCCGGTCAAAGATGATAAAGGAAAAAGGAAAATGAATGACAACGGTAGCACTTCAAAAAGACCATGGAGGAAGGCAAAGTTTTCTTTTTACACGGATCTAACTGAAACTCTCGAAAGAATTTACTTGAATACCCGAGGGCATCTCCAGTATCGAAGGCCGGCAAGAAGGGAACCTTCTGATTACGAGCGGGCATCGGGAAGGCATTGCCTATTCCATGAGCTAGATGGGCACAACACAAATGACTACAGGCATCTAAAGGATATCGTTGAGGCACATGTAAGGAATGGTCATCTACAACAATATGTAAGGAATCGAGCTATGGCAGTGGGACAGGAGCGGTCGCCGCCCGCCTCAAATGAAGATGGCACTAGATCTAGGCAACGTTGGCTTATTATTAACTAAATAAATTTGTGGCGTTGAATAAGTGATAGTGCTCGAAGTAATATGTCTAAGTCGCTTACACATGTATGGGATCGAGGACGGTCCCTAGGCATGCTCTGAGACGATGACAAACCATATTGCTCGAGTATATGAAATCATGTTTTCTTTCTATTTTCCTACAAACTTTGGTTCTTTCTTTGGTTGCACGGACATTAGTTTAGTTTTCCTTGTTTGTTTGGACTTTCAATTTGTTAACTGGATCCTGTAACAAGTGGATTTGGATTAATATAATAAATAATACAGGTCTCGCGATTACGGTCCCGACCATAGATACGGGGCAGTAATTGCGAATATAAAAAGTCCTTGGCCGGAGAGCCGAGGCCGAAGAATATAAAAAGTCCTTAGCCGGAGAGCCGAGGCTGGAGAATATAAAAAGTCCTTAGCCGGAGAGCCGAGGCCGCAGAAAGTAAAAAGTCCTTGGCCGGAGAGCCGAAGCAGGAGAATATAAAAAGTCCTTGGCTGGAGAGCTGAGATCAGAGAACATAAAAACCCTTGACCAGAGAGTCGGGGTCAACAGGATGACGTGACCCGGTGAGGTCTGCGGATTTGTATACCAACCCAGAAAGGACTTCGAGTTAGGAATCGACTCGGAACAGTCGCGGACTTGGATATGGCTATGGCACTTGGATAGGATGGCTTGGTAATGGATTGGATTATGAATCGGATGGTATGGCTATGGATGGAATATGGACTTCGAATATCGGATTCAAAGCTATTCAAAACACGCCTTCTTACCACAAGGCATATTTTGGGGGGCAAATGTTACCCCGCCTTTTGGTCAAAGCCGGGATATCAACAAATTGGCTAGAAAGGATGAGTATCAGGATTGGGGATAGACTAGGAACAAGGTCATGATCGATATCGTCAAAACTTGACCGAACTCCAACCAAGACAAGATCGATTGGGAGTGATGAATAAGGTTATTTGAGGCTACATTTCAAATTTAAGGTCAATCGGAGTTCGTATGCTCGAGGTATGGATGGATCAATATTGGTGAGAAATGGTTCGCATCGATACCTTCGTATCGATATTATTCGAATCGATATTGTTCGTATCGATCAGCGCGGGGTACTTCGGATCGATGGATGTCGTTTGTATTGATACAGTTCGTATCGACCGAGGGGTGTCAGCAGATGGATGCAACCGTGGATAGCACACATGGCTTTGGATCGGTGGTAGTTCGTATCGATCAGGATGGAAAGAGCTGCACGCTTCGAATCGAAGGTTTCGTATCGATCAAGATGGGTACGGAGGAAGAGTTTGTATCGGTATTGTTCGTATCGATCCAAGCTATCATATTGGATCAATATGAATAGCATGGATACGAAGAGGGATTGGTTGATGGATGCAAACAAAGGCTATAGTCCGATGGATTCGAAGAGCATAGCATTCGTTCGATACGAAGGAAACGTGTTTGGATGAAGAAGCATTCAACTCGGCATAAAAAATGGATTGAAACTTGAAAATAGAGCCATGTCACCAACAAGAATGTGCATGGTATCGATACGAACCAGTTCGATACGAAATTAAACGATACGAACTAAACATCTCAAGAACACTCTAATTCGTATCGATCATAACTCGAGATTTACAAGTCCAAACGACACCAAATTTTCACAGGAGCTTACGTATTACCTGAAGAATGTTCATGTTCAATTTCGACTCGATTGGGCCAAATCTTGATCGATACGAAATTCGTTCGTATCGATCACAGGTCGAGTGCAAACCACGTGGGATCGATCGCGTGGGCCCACCTTCGTGTCATAAGAGGTCTCCCGAGATCTGAGCGAGATATTTGCAACCTACGCCTATAAATAGCATCCCAGAGCCTACAGAAAAAGGACTTTTTGGTTCTTCTATGTGGAGATTCCGCCGACACTATTGTTATACTCGGATTTTGCTGTTGTAATCAGTTGTAACTCGCTGTAATGAGCAAGAATACATCAATAAAATCATAAAATTCAAAGTGGACGTAGGTCGGATCGCCGAACCACTATAAACTCTGTGTTCTTTACTGCTTTCCTCTTACTTTTCTGAGTGTTCTTCATTTCTAATTCTTTACATACTTGATCTATGGCTATGAACTGGTGCTTCCATTGGCAATTGGGTGTTTGTGACCAATTTTGGCGCAAACAAATCTTTTAATTAAGGTAAAGAGAAACTGATGGTAATTGATTTAGTCAAGAATAAGCAACATATGTTGAATTGAATAAAATGGACATTTGAATGGAGACAAATCAATGTTAATAAAATGAAGGTTCAATTAAGTCAATTTTAAAATATATTATTATTTGAATTTAAATAACATTTAAAGGTTAAAATTAAAGAACAAATTTTGTAATATTGAATAATATATTTTTCAAAATTCAATGGAATAGAAAATTTTCTAAAATTTTAAATTTTGGTCAAACTTAGTCAAAATTTGACCTTTGGTTGAAAATCTTAAATTTGAATTTTAAAATTTTATTCTTTTTATATGATACTAGACTGAATTCTGATCTTCTCCCCACTTTTCGTTTTGTCAAAACCAAATTCCTATTGCTCTAAATATATGAATTTCTGTGAAAAACTGACATAAGTTTGTAATGTTTAGTTGTGAAATTTGGCTCAGTCCTAATGGGTTTGTTTGGTCTAATGGTCCTTGGTTAACCAAGAGACTCTAACCATACCAAGAGTCTTGCGTCTATTCCTATGCCTATGACCATTTTTTTCTTTTTGACTAACTTGTACGTACATAATTTTCTCTTGAGAAAACTTTCTCATCACACTTCCTTCCTCGTCTCCAAATCTACAGAGAGTTCTAGATCTATATACTCAAAATTTCGCCAAATCAAAACTCCTTCCTCCTCTCTTCCAAAACTCTTCCTTCCTCCTCTCTTCCAAAACACTTCCTTCCTCCTCCTATAGACACCACTCTCCTCCATCTCCAAGGTCATCTCCACCTCCTCATCTCCATCCAAGCATAGGCCAAAACCCCTCCTCTTTCCCTAACCCTAGCCGAACCCAAACCACCACCAAACCCACCCAAACCACCATCATCTCCTCCTCTTTTTATAAACAAAAAAACAAAAAAAACAAAAGTTATATATTTCTATTTGGTGATCCATCGTTTCTAGCTTGCTTTGCTTTGGAATTGAGATTCAAATTCATAGCTTTGTTTTGTCAAATTTTCCTAGCCTCGAAAGGTGAGTCATTCACTCACGATTTAAAATCTTATGATAGGTGAATGAATATCTAGTGATATTTTATTAGAATGTTGCAATTGTTTAGATTTTGCGTAGTTTTTATATGATTTGATATGATCTATGTTCACTTATGTTCACCTGTGATTTTGACATGATATTGTTATTTATATTATGTAGTTTGATTATAAAAGTAGATGTGATGATATGGTTATTGATATGCTTCATGATGTTAATATGAAATTGCTATGTTGAAAGAAAAAAAGAAATGTTATATTGATTTAAAAGTTGTCACTCATGTTATGAAAAATGTCACTAATATGATATGTGAAAATTTATTAGTGAAAAAAAGAAGAAGAAGAAAAGAAAAACAAAAGAAAATGAAAAAGTATAAAATTTATATGCATATATGTGTTACATTGTAATATAGGAAATCACCTAAAGTGCTATGTTAGAAATGATTGCATATTATGTTATGTTATGGTAGGAGTTTTATATCACATTCCATGCTAAAATATGTAATTAATTATGTAAGTTACATGCGATGTTATGTAATTAATAATGCAAGTTATATGCTAGGTTCCGTAATTAATTATGTAAGTTACATGCTATGTTATGTAAGTTACATGCTATTAATTATGTAAGTTACATGCTATGTTATGTAATTAATTATGTAAGTTACATGCTATGTTAAATAATTAGTTATGTAAGTTACATGCTATGTTATTCAATTTGTTATGTAAGTTAAATGTTATTTTATGTAATTTGTTATGTAAGTTATATGCAATTTGTTATGTAAGTTATGTGCTATCTTAAGTAATATGCTATGTATGAATATGTGTTATGTTATTTATTTTATGTAAATCATGCTGCAAGTTCCCTTAGCTTTAGGAAATCACTATGGGTTGAAATGATACATACCCAAATGATCTTTTAGATTAAGGAAAATCATTATGGGTTGAAATGATAAACCCAAGCGATTTTATTGAATTTGGAAATTTGGGATTGCATGTTGAAATGATATATACCCGTAAATTTTAAATTATTGTGGATTGAAATGATAAATATCCTTATCACTTGACCCTAGGATAGAAAACTATATACGGACACCGTTGGTTTGTTTTTAAAGTGATTTCTGAAATTTTGGAAAGATGTGTTTGAAAAAAAAAGGAAAATGATTTTTAAATTTATAAAGATTTTATTTTAAAACATATATGTAAAATTTAGATTTTAAAATTATATGTTTTAAGAATTCTAAATTTATAAGTTAAGTTTTAAAATGTAAATTTTAAGGTTTTACTTATAACTTTATTTACTTTTTTTCATAATATAAGATTTAATTTAATAAAATTTAATAATAACAAAAATATATTATGTTTAAAATATTTAACTTAATATATTTATTTTAAACTATAAACTATTTTAATATATAAACTATTTCTAATACATATACTATTTCAATCTATAACATATTTAAATATATAAATTATTTCTAATATATATACTATTTCAATCTATAACCTATTTTTAAAATATAAACAATTTTTAATGTATAACTATTCTTTTATATAAACTACTTTCAATATTCAAAATGTTTAAAGTTGGAACTATTATGATCTAGATTTAATTGATTTAAAATGTGAATATTTTGATATGATGGTTTAACATATTTTGTGGTTATGATTTTGAAAATTAATATGATTTCGGAAGTGAATATGATTTCGAAAGTGATATGATTTTGATGTGAATATGATTTCGAAAGTGATATGATTTGGAAGTGAATATGATATTTTGATATAAATTATGAATCGGTTTTGGAAATGTAAATGAACCAACTGGTGTGAAATAAGCGTTTGGTTGTTAAAGAGACTGGGATCATATATTATCATACTCTCTGCCAATACTGAAAACTACTTTAACAACTGTGCACGTGATAGAGAATTCAGAATGAAGTAGGATGGTTTGGTGAACGCTACTGGAATGAAGTAAGAGACCAATGATGGATAGCCTTGACCTTCGGGTCATAATTAAAATGACTAAAACTGGAGCCATTTCGGGCTAAGTGGGGTCGCTCCCCCTATAAGGCACATTTCTTGGATGCCATATTATTACTTTGTGATTGATTTGGTGGCCACCTTTTGATTTGATTTAGGAGTGTGTCTCGAGGTGGGCGGTTATAGCTGCTATGCGTTACCACCAGTCCGAATTCGCAAAATGGTAGTACCCTACCCTGGGCATTGCCTCGCGTGCCTTGTCATATTTATCTTGATCGCGCCCACGACGAGTTTGGTTTGTATCGTACAAATAGAGTGCTCACTAAGTAAACCACCAGTTTGGTGGAGCGTACAGTATCTGTATGGACTACGGTATTTATATAAAAATGTGTTAAGGGGGATATGGGTAACGCCTTAACGCTATTTTAATATTTAACTTTATCGTAGACATTATTTATGTAGCGTATTGTATTATGTATGTAGATAGTTCCACGGATCCTTAAAGGATGGAAATTCCAAGCATTCTTTAAGTTATTGCATTTCATTTTGACATTTCACTTGACTTGATTTACTTGCATAAGATTGTTAATCCTGACTCGAGTGTTTTGTGTTTTTCTTTATGCTTAAGTCAGCCTGAGTATTACATCAATTGAGACTCACCTTTTGGAGCTTGGAGCTTGGCTTGGAGATCTATCTTATCTATTCAACTTTCCAGTTATTCTATTATTTCAGTCATTTAGTTATTTCTGTTCAGACTTTGTCAGTTGCTTATGCATTAGCAGACTTCTATGTATTTAGGATTTCTATTGTATTTGCTTTAGACTCTGATGTTGTAGTAGCTTCATGAACTACTATTTATCTATTCCGCTGCGTATTGTTGTATTACTCTGTGTCTGTGATTCTGTGATTGATTTATTTACTGTATATGCTAAGTTTTGCCAAATATAAATAACAATCTGTTGTTTTGAGCAATTCAAGTCGGACATGTGCATCTACTTATGTACTTGGCGGTTTATTGTCCATTTGAATGGTTCAAAATAGCGGGTTGTTACATGCATATATAGTAATCGATCTAGATTTGGAATGACCATACCCTGATGGGAGCGACCCACTTTGCCCCGCCGCATGCCCGATTTTTGTAATTTTTCAGTTGATGAGGCTTGAGGCTACGTTTTACGTTTTATATAGCACTTTCCACTGGTAATGCTAACACTTCCCTTCAATCGATGACACAATGTCAACATTCATCCATAAAAGTTAGTTCTAGGATTGCATGAAACCGAAGGCAGTACTTATACTACATCCATTTTGGATTCATCCTCGGGATTAGTAGCAAGCAGCCCTTGCACCTCAAAGAGCTTCGTCTTCAATTCTAACATCTTCAAGATGTCTTCATTTCAAAATGCTTGAGTTGGATCGAAGTGGTTTTGGGATAACATACCCGATATTGGTCTCTTCGAAAACAACTTTCGATGACTTTCGGTAAACTCAACCCCAGTTATTTAGGAAATAAACTGTCAAAGATAAGAGCGGAGATCACCTCCTAATCGTTATTGGACAGATTTCCTTATAGTTTGTCTTAGGAGAGCGAAACGAGACTTACAAGCATAGTACATCATCATCGGAGATTATTGTGCCATATAACTCATGTGTTTCTCCTAGATATTTCCAAAGTTACGTTTTGGGTTCAAATTCGATAGTCGGTTATTTAACTATCAACAAACACACATCCTAATCAGGGATTTATTTCAAAAGGGAAAACCAACATTGGTTAAGCACATGAGCAATGACTGGCCTCTTTAATTAATCTTCTCATTTATTAATATCACTCGTAAATTTCTTGTATAAAAATACCATTACAAAGATATACCCAAAAATCCCTATATTTTAAACACTTGGAAAATATCTAAATACTTATCTCAACGGTATAAGTATATTCACAACATTATACTTCACAACTTAAAAAATGTACTCATATACTTATCTCAATGGTATAGTATATTTACAACACAGAGTGATTTCATTTTTATTAAATTCTAAAAATCATTTATAAACTCCTTATAAATCTCTAAAACCATTTCATAAATCTCTGAAAATCATTTATAATCTTCTAATAAATTTCAATCTCCTATAAATTCTTTTTATACATTTCTAAAATCATTTATAAACACTTTATGAATCCATAAAACCATTTACAAAACCCCATTTATAAATATATACTTCTAAGGTTCTTTTATAACTATCTAAAACATTTAAAAAAACTCTCTTACCCTTTAACTAATCTTCCTTTAAGTTTCCAAGCCATGTTATATAATTCATCTTATAAAACCCAAATCTGTTTATAAAACTCTATTTATAAATCTCTAACATTTATAAATAAAGTCTAATTGTTTACTATAAAAAGTGTTATACAATAATAACTATTAAAAATAAACATTAATGATAAAAAATAATTATTAACTTCAAAATATCTTTAAAATAATATTTAATAATTTCAAAACATTACTAAATAAACAATAATAATTAATCTTTACCATTATTATAAATTGTAATAATTTATTCCCAAAACATTATTGATAAATCCTTATTATAAATTTCAAAAACATATTAATTGTTTAAAATAATTAACTTGTAAAAATATTAAAATATTGATTAATAACTTTAAAACAACATTAATATAAATAAATAACTATAAAAAATATTAATATAAAAAAATAATCTTTAAAACAATATTAAATATAAATAATCTTAAAACAATATAAATAATCTTAAAATAATATTAAAAATAAATAAATAACTTAGAAAAGACAAATAAAAGGTTGGGGTAAAATAGAAGTTAAATTCTTTTAAACAAAATATTTCTAAAACCCAAATTCAGATTTAAAAATCATCTCCCATCTCAAAATTCAACTCCAACTCCAATGACAATTTATAGTATTTTTAAAATTCTAATTTGAGGACAATAGCCAACAAACGCTTAACTAATATCGATATTGATTTTCTATTACTATTGGGTTTCAGTTTTGAACATAAACAATGTCATAACCAATAGTGCTATAAATCATGTTTCGTATCCAATAATTCTTATAACAAGAATTTTATTAGAAATAAATCAACAATAGCGAGGAATCCTATTGGATCCCTCCAACCTTTTCCCTCTGCATCACAACTCATGTAAATCAGTACATATATATGTAAATAAAATCAACAGTGGTGAGGAATCCTGTTGGATCCCTCCAACATTTTCCCCATGCATCACAACTCATGTAATTATATAATATGGATCATCCGCTCCAAGGGCGGGAACAAATCCAAACCAAGTGATAAAAGAGTAAATTATCCAAACATTCAATCAACACTTTTTATCAACTATATAACATTACTGGTAAGCCAAAAAGGTGAGTTTAACTCACCGAAATTCTAGATATTGCCGAGGCATTCCGATTTGGACTAAAATCGAGTAGGCGTTTAAATTTTAATCCAAATTTCCACTAACTCCAAATCCATCCAATCCCATTCTATATCGTATTATCCGTCGATATGAGTACAATGCAACTTGTCGCGCTTGATTCCGACCTCGTATGAGTTAAATATTGCAATTATAAGATTCATTAGTTTTTAAATAATAATAAAATCCTGAATTATAGCCATTGAGTATCATAATTACCCTTAATTATACTAATAACTCTTCCCCTTAATCCCTTTTTTCCCCATTCAAACCGAAGCTAGGCGCGCTCGAAAAATTTGATTGCCTCCTCCACCTTTGGCCATTAGCCACCACCGCATTGCTCATCCAAGCTAGCCTGGACCTTGCCCATGCTCCAACCTTCGCCTCCCCTCGACCACCCTAGAACCATCGAAACCCAAAATATGTTCACCGTTCAACCTAGGATTGCCGCCACTACAGGCGATTTCGCGCCACCAAACTCCGGCCGAATGTAGCCCTCCGCATGCTCCGCAATTTCCCATCACACTCCTCGACCCATAGATGATCGTAGTCTCCGAAATCGACCAGTTTTCTTTCGTCGTTCATCCTCCAATCGTGCCGACCATGAAACGACTTAGTCCAATTCGACCGTTGAATGCACGCAACACATCCTCGCCGACATTTCTCCAGTTGGGGTCGAGCTCCGATAATGCCCCTAGTGGTTCCGATCATTAAGGATCACTGAATTTGGTGGTTTCCTTTCACATTTCAAAAGCCAGAAAATAAAAGTGTGGAACGTATTTATACGAAAGGAACAGTATGGCTTGAACAGTGTAGAGTATGGAGGGGGTATGGCATAGGGTATGGGTGTGGTTATGGGCCTAAGTATGGACTAATATATATTATTTTATTTCAAATATCATGCTTTAAATGTCCGAAAAACTCGAACTCCTATCGAGACGTGCTGCATGGCATTCTATATGAAATACCCTTATTCCGAACACAATGAAACTAGTCATGGGACCTAATTCGATCAGATACAATAGATAGCTTTTTAAATCGAAATATATTATATAAATTCCTGAAATTAATTTATATGCGTTTAAAACTCATACGACCACACGATACATCCAATTGCCCCGAAATTCGACAGCATACAATAACTCACTATTACGGATCTAATGAAACTGGTTTCGTTAAAATCCAAGACAGTGCCCCAAAACATTATTTTCACACGTTAATTTAAACGATTATTATAAAACAAGTTTAATCGCTTTTAAATTAAAATTCAAAAGTTTACCATCTTCAATCTTATCCAAAAAGAATTAAAATCAACTTCCAACATCATTTTCATTCACATAAAATTCAAGATTTAATTATAACTTTTCCAAATTCACATATTCAAATAAATTCCTATATTCGAAACTTAAGCTATTTGACTTGTAAAACTCATATTTAAATATTTAAAGTTAATTAAATTTCTCAAAATCAAGTGACTAAAATTCTAGGTCGTTATATTCTCCCCCCTTAAAAGAATTTCGTCCTCGAAATTAGCAAGTAAGAAAAATGCCCCAAACCCATTAAATTTTAAAACAAATTAGTTGAAATAGATTGCCAAATTATTATAATCCTTTAACTTTCCAAAATCAATTTGTTAAAACTTTCTTATCACCTTTTTATAAGTCCTAAATTCCATTCATAGATTTAACTAATACCATTGAAAGTTATAACATAAAAATAAAATTTTAGTTATCAAATTTTTTTCAATATTTTCTAACTCTTAAATTTACAAAAAATTTCGGCTGCACCTCCTTTGCACGGCTAGATCGGAACAACTACAACTCGTCACTATGGAGCCAAATCAGCCAAAAGAAAATAAAAGCCAAGTGACTCAATCATAAAACCATCTATCCAAACAACAATATAAAAATGTACCTATTTGTCGGGCAACAAACTCTACTTAATAAACCCAAAAGTGTCAACTAGCCTTTGCTTCTGTGAACCTACATCTTATTTACACATGATATCCAACCATATAAATTACAACCATATCATTGGCATTTTCGAATGTTAACAATTAATTTATTTAAGCGCGTACGATGTACATATACCATCCGTACACAATACCAAACTTGATCGCTTGCTCGATCACACAATTTCACTTTCGAACTCGTATCGTTCACACGACCACTCTAGTGCGGACTCAGATCTGGTTCCTTGGTTAGAAACCGCCATTCTCCTTGCATAGCCATATATTATGATAGAGAATATCAGAATCAACCAAAATCCCCGTCGAGAATTGAGTGAAAAATTCTAACTCGGACCGATGTAAATCATCTCAAAATCATGTACTCGAATCGGGATTAAACAGTTATGCAGATAAAATACAACTGACGTATTTACTTCAGTTTGTTTCTTATTAAATTCTATCATTTTATTTGCATTCATTTATTCATAATTATTATTCACATTCATCTATTACTTAGTATATTTCTTTCAATATTAATGTCACTTAAGAACTACTCCATCAAATTTTACTTCAGTTAATTATAAACATTTATATACAACACAACTCATGTTTATTGTCTCTTCACAACCTAAGTCCATATCCATTTAAAATCAAATTCAATTTTATTTAACTCAATTCACTATTCAATTTCAATTTTCAATTCTATCAAACAACATTCTAAACCATATCAATTCACCGATTTATCTAAATAGTTTATTCATTAATTCATTTCCAAAAATCACTTCATTTAACTTATGTAAAATTCCATTCCAAATTTGCTTTTCTTAACATTAATATTCTACAAATTAAAAAATTCTGTTTCTAACTTATTATTTCTCAATTTGTAAGTTACAAAAACTGATTTCTTATCATTCCAAAAAAATACTTAGATAAAAATATTTAGATTTTAAACACTCTGTTATATTTCAACTCTATTTTGAAATAATACGTAAGATAACATATATCTCTTTTTGTATAACAAATCATATTTGGGATCTAAATCAAAACTTGTTTTACTAAAACAAATCTCATATGGTATCAATTCTTTGGAAACCCGAAAATGAACGTCGATGACGCTGTAGTCATCATCAAAATTATTTTCCAGCGATCGAAGTGAGTTCAATAATTTCTTTATACTTTTAAATTCCATTTTAAAAAAATTCCATTAAAAAATATTTTCCAAATATTATTATTATTATTTTCCAAAACTTTGAAAAACAATTTTCAAAATCAATGGAACTTAAATTCTCAAATTCTCATCTTTTAATCCTTTATATTTACAAATCATATTAATAATTTCCCTTATATATAATTTCACTATGGTTATATAAAACCATTTATTAGTTGTTTATCTTGTTTACATTTAACAATAGCAACTTTTACTAGAACAAAAACAACAAACTACAAATGATAATAATCAAATATTATCATTCTTTAACAACCAAACATACCATATATTCTATAATAATTTTAGAAAAATTATGCCTTTATACATAAAATAAAATCAAGGTAAAATTATTCCATTTACCCAATTTCAAAACAGTACTATATCGAATTGCTCTTTTCAAGTGTTTAGAGATCCATATCGGTAACGTTAATTACTCGAATTAACCAGAATCCATAAGCCACTCAACAAATCAATCAACACAATATAAAACATTTTTATATCGCTGACAAATACGCGCTCATATATATGCACTCAAACTCATTCTAGGGTGCTCCTGAACCTATCCGTATCGAGTAATCCCCACCAACACCAAGGTTCTCGCTTAACCTTGCACTCTGATACCAAGTTGTAACGACCCATTTTTCCGAACAGTTTAAGCGGACAATCGACCACACATGATTCACTCAAATTGAATGGAAAGGTGGATAGTTAGGGAAAATAAAGAAAAAAGAAGACAAGAAGAAAAAAGAGAGAAAGAAAACTAACAACACAGAATCTCACAGCGAAGCAAATAATCTATAATATACAACGAATATTAACACAAAGAAGAGATGTAATATACATAAATCAATCAGAGTACACTAACCAATTTCAGCCCAGACAGTTATAATAGCCTGTCCTCACAATCGATGATAAATAGAACCAACAAACAACACAGCGAAACACAAAAAAATACGTAGTTACGTCTTGGACCTTTAGCTTGTCTCCTAAGCTCCAAAGCTTCCAAACTAAATCTGTAATACGCTAGGTCTGACCCGAGCATTATAATAAAATAATACCCGAGCCTGTCTGGAAAACCAACGTGAGAAAAACTCACCCAACTATATGTTAAAGTTATAAAAACCATTTGAAATCAAAAGTATCTCGTAAGACCAAGCCACACATAAACACGGACTGGTTTTTACCTTAAGATAACCAAAACATTTTCTATAGAAAATCCATTGATATTATAATAATGTCTGGGGATCAAAGTAAAATATGAAGATAGCTGAAATGCTTTCATCTCATGTTTCAGCATAGTTGTGCACAACTAAATCCCTAAAGCTCCTATTGTAGAATGGATTCCATACTATGACAAGATAAGGAACTACCTTCCGATGGTACGTATCTAGATAAAATGTAAAAGGGTCTAACAAGAACATCTTGTACACCTACCACATAGGACTGACCTACCACGTGACTAGTAGTACCAAATATAATCACCCCTTTTTTGAATGGGCCCCGAAGAAAATAGACGTAGATAGTAATTGATCTAAATTTGGAATGACCATACCCTAATAGGAGTGACCCACTTGGCCCTGCTGCATGCCTCATTTTTGTCATTTTTCAGTTGATGAGGTGGAGGCTACGTTTAACCTTTTACATAGCACTTCCCACTTGGAATGCTAACACTACCCTCTAGTCGACGACACAATGTCAGCATTCATCCATACAAATTCGTTCTGGGATTGAATGAAACATAAGGCACTACTTCTATTACATCCATTTTGGAATCATCCTCAGGATTAGTAGCAAGCAGCCCTTGTAATTCAAAGAGCTCCTTCTTTAATTCCATCATCTTCAAGACGTTTTCATTTCGAAACGCATGAGTTGGATCGAATTGGTTTTCTGATAACATACCTGATCCCCATCTCTTCGAAAACAACTATCGATAACTTCTGGTAAATTCAACCCCAGTTCTTTAGGAAACAAATAGTCAAAGATAAGATCGGAGATCACCTCCTAACCATTAATGGACATATTCCCTTATCGTTTGTAGTAGGAGAGCGAAATGATATTTACATGCATAGTAAAGCTTCATCGGAGATGACTGTGCCATATAACTCACGTGTTTCTCCTAGATATTTCCAAAGTTACATTTTGGGTTAAAATTCGATAGTCAGTTATTTAATTATCAACAAACACACATCCAAATCAGGGATTTATTTCAAAAGGGAAAACCAACATTGGTTAAGCACATAAGCAATCACTAGCCTCTTAAATTGATCTTCTCATTTATTAAAATCACTTGTACGTTTCTTGTATAAAATAAAAATACCTTTACAAAGATATACCCACAAATACCTATATTTTCAACACTTGGAAAATATTTGTATACTTATCTCAACGGTATAAGTATATTAACAACATTACACTTCACAACTTAGAAAATGTACTCATATATTTATCTATATCGTATAGTTTATTTACAAAACTGAGAAAGGTTCCCTTTTTATTCAATTCTAAAAATCATTTATAAACTCCTTATAAATCTCTAAAACCATTTATAAACCATTTCATAAATCTCTGAAAATCATTTATAATCTCTTTTACAAATTTCAGTCTCTTATAAGTTCGTTTTATACATTTCTAATATCATTTATAAACCCTTTATGAATCCACAAAACCATTCATAAAACCACTTATATAAATCTATAAACCCATTTCTAAGGTTCTTTTATAAATATCTAAAACATTTAGAAAACTTTCTTACCCTTTACCTAATCATTCTTTAAGATTCCAAACCATGCTATAAAATTCCTCATAAAAAAAACCCAACTTTGTTTATAAAACTCTATTTATAAATCTCTAACTTTTATAAATAAAGTCCAATTGTTTACTTTAAACACTATTATATAATACAACTATTAACAATAAACATTAATGATAAAAAATAATTATTAACTTCAAAATATCCTAAAAATAATATTTTATAATTTCAAAATATTATTAAATAAACAATAATAATTAATCTTTACCATTATTATAAATAGTGATAATTTATTCCCAAAACATTATTGATAAATCCTTAATATTAATTTCAAAACATATTAATAATTTAAAATAATAACTTTTCAAAATATTAAAATATTGATGAATAAATTTAAAATAACATTACTATAAATAAATAACTATAAAAAAATATTAATATAAAAAAATAATCTTTAATACAATATTAAATATGAAAAATCTTAAAACAATATAAATAATCTTAATATAATATTAAAAATAAATAATTAACTTAGAAAGGATAGATAAAAGGTTGGAGTAAAATAGAAGTCAAATCCTTTTAAACGAAATATTTCTGAAACCCAAATTCAGATTTTAAATTCATCACCCTTCTCCAAATTCAACTCCAATGACAATTTCTAGTATATCTAAATTACTAATTTGAGGCCTATAGCTAACAAACGCTTAACCAATATCGATATAGATTTTCTACTACCACTGGGTTTCAGTTTTGAACATAAACAATTTCTTGAACAATAGTGTCCATAAATCAGGTTTCATATCCAATAATTCATATAATAGGAATTTTATTGGAAATAAATCAACAATAGCGAGGAATCACGTTGGATCCCTCCAACCTTTTCCCCCTACATCACAACTCATGTATATCAGAACATATATATGTAAATAAAATCAACAGTGGTGAGGAATCCTGTTGGATCCCTCTAATCTTTTCTCCCTGCATCACAACTCATGTAATTATATAATATGGGTAATCCGCTCCAGTAGCAGGAATAAATCCAAACCAACTGATAGTAAATCACCCAAACATTCAATCAACATTTTCTATCAACTATATAATATTACTACTTAGCCAAAAAGGTGAGTTCAATTCACCGAAATTCCAGTTGTAGTCGAGGCATTCCGATTTGGATTAAAATCGAGCAGGCGCTCAAATTTTAATCTAAATTTCCACTAGCTCCTAATCCATCCAATCCAACTCTATATCGTAGTATTTGTCGATATAAGAACAATGCAACTCGTCGCGCTTGATTCCGACTTCATATGAGTTAAATATAGCAATTATAAGATTCACTAGTTCTTAAATAATATAAAAATCCTTATTTACCACCATTAAGTTTCGTAATTACCCTTAATTAAGCTAATAGCTCTTCCTCTTAATCCCCTTCTTCCCCTTTCAAACAGAACTCGAGCGCGCTCGAAAAATTTGATCGCTTCCTCTACCTCTGGCCACTAGCCACCACAACATTGCTCATCCAAGCTAGCCTCGACCTTGCCCATACTCCAGCCACCGCTACAGGCGATTTCATGCCACCAAACTCCGGCTGAAGGTAGCCCTCCTCATGCCCTACAATTTCCCTTCACACTCCTCGACTCATAGATGATCGTAGTTGCTGGAATCAACCGGTTTTCTTTCACCATTCATCCTCCAATCACGTCCACCACAATGCGACTTAGCCCAATCCTACCATTGAATACACTCAACACATCCTCGTCGACATTTCTCCAGTCGGAGTAGAGCTCCAATAACTCCCCTAGTGGTCCCGATCATTGAGGATTGTTGGATTTGGTGGTTTGCTTTCACGTTTTAAAAGCCAGAAAATAGAATCAAGGAACATATTTATATGAGAGGGACGGTATGGCTTGAATAGTGCAGAGTATAGAGGGGGTATGGCTCAGGGTATGGGTGTGGGTATGGGCATAAGTATGGATTAATATATATTATTTTATTTCAAAAATCAAGCTTTAAATTTTTGAAAACCTCGAACTCCTATCAAGACGTGCCGCCTGGCGTTCTATATGAAATACCCCTATTCCGAACACAATGGAGCTAGTCTCGGGACCTAATTCGATCATATACAAAAGATAGCTTTTTAATCAAATTATATTATATAAATTCTTGAAATTAATTTATATGCGTATCAAACTCGTACAACAACACGTTACATCCCACAATTACACACTATTATGGATTCAATGAAACCAGTTTCGCCGAAATCCAAGACAGTACCCCGGAAGGCAATTTTCACACGTTAATTTAAAAGATGATTATAAACATGTTTAATCGCTTTTGAATTCAAATTCAAAAGTTTACTCTCTTCATTCTTATCCAAATAGAATTTAAATCGACTTCTGAAATCATCTTCGTTCAGATAAAATTCAAGGTTTAATTACAAATTTTCAAAATTCACTAATTCAAATAAATTCCTATATTAGAAATTTGATGTTTCACTTCAAAAACTCATATTTAAATAATTAAAATCAATTAAATATTTCAAATCAAGTGACTAAAATTCTGAGTCGTTGCATATTTGATATGGTATAAGACATGTTCATGTGTTATCACTGCAAATATTTTAGGGGTAGGATTAGACCACTAAATAAATATATATCAAGGAGCATCATAAATAATAAAATTTCACAAGGACACTTAACAAGCAATATACTAATGATAAGAGTGGAACTTAATCATAATTTAGGTCAAAATGCTTCAAGTGCAAGACTTGTGGAGTTTCACCATTCACTTCGAATGTGATAAGGTGTGTAGAGATATGAAGAGAATTTTCTAATTGAACAAGGATAAAGAAAGAGCCCCTGAATTTGTTCTAGAATTTTGACATGCTAAAGGATTAAAGTTAAGCAAGGAAAGCACGAAGAGTTGTTATTACTATTGGAGGTTCCAACTTGAAAATGAGTGCATATATCGATAGACCTTGTAGATATGCTGCCTAGAAGCAATGATGCTATTTAGGTTATAGCATATTAGCTCATGTTACTTCTGTTGGAAGTAATAGGATTTTAGCATCTCTAGCACAAATTTATGTTAAGGGAGTGGTGAAACTACTTGGAGTTCTAGTTAGCATTATCAGTTATAGAAACACTTTGTTCATTAGAGAATTGTGGAGGAGTCATGCAATCTGCTTTAGGAATGACTTTGGATCTTAACACCGTTTACCACCCACAGAACGACAGTTTGACAGCAAGGGTGAACAAGAATTTTGAGGTATTGTGGAAAGTGTGCCCATTGGTTTGGAAGGCCTTGGGGAAGGTAGAAATGTAGATGTGGCAATTGGGGGACACATAGGACAGTCTGGATTTCTAGAGCTGACACGCGAAGATAGGAATTGGAGTTTTTAGTTAGGGACATGGTATTTATTAAGTTTCCCCTTTTAGAAAAGTTATGGATTTTGGAACTGCTGGGAAGTTAGCGTCTAGGTTTGTTGGGCCTTCCCGATCTTAGAGAAGGGGGAAACTTGCTTATTGGGTAGAGCTTCCAAACTAGTTAGTGAGAGTCTATGACCTCTTTTATGTTCCATTCTTGAGGAAATGTCTGAACGACGTTGCCTCTGTACTAGAGCCCAATCAGTTAAGTGATAGAAACGGAGCATATCGCCCCCTCGTGCTCCTGGCCACATAGTGAAGCACGGTATTAAGAGGCTTTGTTCGACGAAAATTAGGTTGATTTGGGTGGATGGGGAGACAACCTAGCGGAAAGCATATGGAAAACTGAGGAAAAGATGAATGTTTCTCATCCCGAGCTTTCCTTTGGTAAACTTTTTTCCTCCAAAAATATAGGTTTTTGGTTGCATTGTGGTTGCTAGATTAGATAGTAGGAATGGTTGCCACACTTTTACTGTTATTTTTGTACTCATATAGAAGTTTATATATATTTAGGGTGCTTTCATACATGCCTATATGGCACGACCTTGCATTCACGCTTGGATTGAGCTCACCTACAGCATATTTCATACATAATCACATTGCATTTTTGGTTGACTAGATAGTTTTGTAGATTATAGTAAAAAATTGTTTGTATAACATGGTTGTGACTACGCTATACACTATCTTCCTTTGTGATTTTGGGGGTGAAATCCTTCTTAAGGGGGGTAATGCAACGCCCCGTAAAATTTAATAAGAAACTAAGCAATTAATATAAGGTTAAAAATGGAAATGTTGTAAATATTATAACTTGACCACGGGAGCTACACCATCGCGTCTGTAGTGATTTTCTGATCAATTTCCATATATAAAATGTTGAAATCGGAGTTCAAACCAAAAAGTTATGGACGTTTGAAGTTTCTAAATTTAAATTAATTCAAACAAGATTAAAATTGAATTTGAATCTATAAAAATGAAGTTTGAAATTTTAAATTTGGTAGAGAATTAAGATGGAAACGTAAGAATTAATGAGAAATTGGTATAATTAATTAAGAATTAAATATCATAAAAAAACAAACGATCACGAACAAGGACCGGTCGACCACCTATAACAAGCGGTCGATCGGTGGGAAGCATACAGGTGAAAGATGGCTAGGATTTTATTGTTTTAAACAGTCCATATTTGTTTGATTTCAATCCAATAGTTCTAGTTCCTTCTCACCTCTATAAATAGACCCCAAGACCCCCACTTTTTCTTCATAAAATTTTGGAAACGCTAGCGAAGCTGTGTCAAATCTTTCCCCTTACGGTATTAGAAACAATAAACTTTCTGGTAAGTAATTCTAGTTTCTAATCTCTAATTTAGATTAATCATTCTTCTTTATATCTTAGAATTTCTAAAACCTATCTATATATACAATCAATTTGTTGTATATTCAAAAAGGGAAAGATCTAACAGAGGATAAGGAGCAATATAAATAAGATCTCTTCTTCTTCTTTAGATTCCAGAATCGGTTAGGATTTTCAGGTAAAAGGTTTAGATGTTAATTTCTTAGATGTTAAATCTTTATATAGAATTCACCTTGTTGTATAAAGAGGGAGATCTGAAAGAAGAGTTAGAAGTCATGTAATCAAATCCAGTTAGGAACAAATAATTCTCTATGAGTGGAAATATCAAGTTTTTCACATTTTTGTAATTGAATAGTATTTATTTGGTTTTGATGTATACCTTGGGAAATTTCGATAAACGAAAACGTAACAACAAAAAGCCCTAGAATTCCCCTAGGTAAATATTAATTTTTTGATATGTTGGAATTTTAATTGTTTTTGTATTGGTATATTAGAATCTAATTAATTGTTAAAATTAGATCATCTATGATAAATTTAACATATTTTCCTTCTTTTGAATTGAAGCGTTAAAGGGTTCAAAAAGAAAATAAATTAGAAATAGTGTGTAAATTATAAATTGGATTGTTTGTACTTTCCACCGCCTATTTCTACAACTTCAATCAATAAGGAATTACTTTCTCACTTCAAAATGTTGTATACGAAGGTTGAATTGAATATAGACGATCCCATTTGTGATGATATGTTCTTTAAAACCGAAAAGTGATGCTAGTGTATTAATATGGAACAAGTGTAGATATTCCATGTTTGTATATATCTATTTTATTTGGCTATGATAGTAGCAGTTCTTTTTGGGATCGTAGATTTTTGTATGAGATTGATATTTCAAAATACCTTATAAGCGAATTATATAACATGATGATTAGACTTTAAATTCCGTGCATCGAATTATTTTATCCATCTACTAGCGGTGTGGCTTTACAGACTAATGTGGGACATCGCCTATAATAAATAACCACAATGGATGCGAGCTTTGTCCCAATTCTGTAGGGAAAACCTGCATAGTTAATCTGGCTACCAGTACCTATGAATGGTCAGAATAATGTGAGACGAAATGAGTGGGTTAAGGGTCATAAATTGCATTTTGGATGCAGTACGTGAAATCCTTCGGAGGGGTTCGCTTCGGGTTTGAGGTATCAAGTGATTATGGTAGGGCCTGCTTTTTAGGAGAAGTATTAAGTGACCCGATGGGATTTCTTACGATGCCAGCTAGTGAGAACCACATAGAGATCCTCCTTGGGTTTGGTCTTAAATGACGGGGACCTTCATATTTTATAGTTCTTAAATGGTCAGAGTCTGCCTAAGTCCCATGAAAGAGGTATTAAGTGGTTTCGAGGTTCTCTCTCTTGCATCATTAACTATAGTTACATTAGAATTTGGAATGGGTTAGTTATTAAAGGACAGGGACTGCCTATTTTATAGGTATTAAATGATTGTATGCCTAATCACCAGTAGAGGGTATTTGTTGGTTTAGAAGCATTATCTTGCATCGTTGATGTTAGTTGCACTTCAATTTTGGAATTGGACTAGAAAGGCATTTGGACTTAGAGTTAAAGTTATTAGTATTTGTAGCACCACCATTTAGGGTGACTGTTACATTTGGTATAGATTTAAATACATAAGACATAATTCTTATTTAAAAAATACCACCCAACTACAATTATGATAAAGCTTGAGATTTTCATTTCACCGGACATTTGATATTCTGACCCACTCTTCATTACAACACAGGCTAGAGAGAGTATTGCTGATTTAGGAGACAAAGGTGGAGTTAAACTTATGGCAATTATCTTTTTATTTATGCTTTTTAAGTATTTTGTTGTAACCAGTTCAGTTAAGTTATATTGAGGCATTGTACTATGAATTCTTTTTGCAAACATCTTCTGATATTTAACATGTTATGTTTATGAAATGGTTTTCTTTTATAAAATGGGTACTTGTTTCTGATATTACATTTTATCCACTCCGCTGTGAGATTCTGAAAGTATAGATAGATAGCTTCGTGTATTGTTTTAATTTATCAACCTAACAGCTTGTCTTGAGATGGGTCTAAGGTTCGATGGGCTTTTGTTAGGTCGAAATTAGTCTGTTTTGGGACGGGTTGTTACGATCATCCCATGTGACTTAAAAAGATTGCTTCTTCTTTTTGAAGAATCTTTCATTTTTTTTTGTTGAAGCCATTTTTCTACTCTTTGAGATTCGAAAAGGCCTTTTTATGTGGTCAAATTTTTCGCATTGGTAGCATTTGAGTGATGAAGATGATGTGTTATTGTTTTTGTTGTTTTCAAACCCCCTATTCTTCTACATTTTTAGGAGTTTCTTAAAATTTTTGGCTAGAAGTGCAAAACCATCATCATCAACATCGTATTCTTCTTTTCTTGCTTGAATGTTATTGTTTTCCTTTCTTTAGCCTGATCTCTTTTTGCCTGCAAATTCTCTTCGTATAATATTAGATTTTCTATTAACTCTTCAGGTTTTATGGAAGAAAGATCGTTAGCTTCTTTGTTAACTAAGACTTTTTGTTCGCACTCATTTGTTAAAGAATTAAGGATTTTTAAAACAATATCAAAATCTGCAAGTGTCTCGGCTTGTGCTATAAGAGAGCATTGAATGTCTTGAAATCGTGAATACATATCATTAATATTCTCATTTTGCTTCATTTCAAAATTGGTTTTTTCAACTTTTAAATTTTACTTTGTTTTTACTTCATGGGTTACTTTTAAAGCATGCCAAATTTCATAAGCAGATGTACACATGCTAACTCTATTGAATTCATTTTTGTCCAAGGAGCAAAATAGTATGTTTGTAGCTTTGGTGTTACTAGTAGCATCTAGTTTTTTTTATGTTTGACCATTGTGCATAATCAGTGATAGGAACAGTGTATTCATGTTGTGTAATATTCCAAGTGCCATACCCATTAGTCGGCATATATATTCTCGTCCTAGTTGATAAATAAGGAGAGTTTAATTCGTCAAATAGTGGTGGTCATGTAGTAGATTGCCCTTCAACAAAAATAGCAGTAGTTTTTTCCATATTACTTGAATGATATTCTATAAATTTTTTGCTGTTGTATGACAGACTTGCTCTAATACCAATTGAAAATAACTATGGATTGAGTAATATGAATTATTCTACTAAATTAAAACTTGTATAACAATAGCTTAATTAAAAATTCTCTAAAGTAAAGTGCACCAGAGTTTTGTATACTGGTTCAGACTTCCCATCCTAAGCTTAGTTCCAGACTCCTTTTGGAACTAACTAAGTAACATTTACTTAACCCAAAGAAATATGTATCTTACAAAATGCCTAAGCAGCTGAATAAGACTACATTTGCCTAAAAATCTCCAATTGGACTTCAACTACAAAAGTAGTAAGTTGTAGACACTATGTGTTCTAGATAAAACACTAATGAGTTAGTAAACTACACCCTTCCTATAATCTTCTTTAGATAATGATTTTAATATGCAGATCAAGGAAGTTGAAATTTTATTGCTTTTTGATAATTCACAAGAAAGTAGAGAGTAGAAAGTAAGTAAGAATTGGTGAATATAAATAATCAATATCGCTTGTTTTTATAGTGTTTGAAAGGTTCTATTTGATAGGTTATCACCTTTAGAAAAGTTGCAACCTATGGAAAAGAAGATACTCTCCAGATTTGAATTTTTAATGAAGAAGCACTTCTATTCATACAGGTCAGATGGTTGAAAATTAAATTCAGATGGTCGAAAAATAGCGGTGTAAACTAGAAACAAAATAGTGTAAAAGTAGGATAATTCAGATATATGAAATAAAAATTCATACAGCTGAATTTTTAATCGGATGTCTGAATTACAAATTTTAATGGCTAAATTTGTCTAAAAAATTAAAAACAAATGTTATGTTTAGATTCCTTTTAAATTCAGCTGTTATGAAATTTAAAGATAATATGTCTGAGTTCTTTGAAAAAAATCTAAAATATTTTCTTCAAAAAAAAAGAATTCAAAGAGCGTTTGTGTTTGTATGTGATCATCCTAAAGGAGATTTACATAACAACTATATCTACTATATATGGCAATATTCTACTTAATTTTGTCTTTAATATTTGAGCTTGATTCCATGGTTGAACATCATATCTTTTTGAAAATATTCCTACAAATATAATAATAATAATGTATATATCCAGAAATGAATAGTTGTCTCGTTAAAACTCAAAAGGTTGGATTTAACATTCTCCCTTTTTTATGATGACAACTATACATTTTATTTAAGTATATATGCAATATGAAACTCCTCCTATCAATATTCCTAGATTTTCTCCTTCTTTGTCATCAACAAAAATGAAATTTTGATAATGTCGAACAAACTTAATGGAAGAGATATGAAACGAGACATAATGGTAAATCACATAACATCGGAAAAAAAAGTCCAAATAGTACAGAACATAAGATCAAATTATTACAAAAAAAGATACGAAGTTTTTAGAATGTTAAAAAAAGTCATATATTTTTTTAAAAATATTAAAATATAAGATGCTCCATTTCTCTAACATGCCATGCAAGACCACCAAACAAGCAAATAAGCCACCATAATGAAAAATCTATAGCAAATAATATATAAGTTAATTTTAGTTAAGAATAAATTTTTGTTACAAATATATATAATAAGTGTAATAAATTGTTACCATTTCCAATCACCCCAAGATAGTGAAGGCTATCAAAGATTTACCGGAAATGACTTTCCAAATTTTTGCAAGAAGTGATTTAACCCCTTTTACTTCATTTTCCACTTGATTAACTTTTTTTTCAATCCCGTCGATTCAAGAATTTACTTGTAGATATTTTCCTTTCTAGTTTGTTCCAGTTTCGAATATCTTATCACTCCCGTCCTCATCATCATCAGTACTTTCCTTTTCTTTTTGCATTGCCGGTTTTTTGCCTTTGTCTTGTGGAGTGGAGGGTTGAGCTTGAGCATTTCTTTGAGCTTGTAACATGAAGATATATCTCAAACGGATCATATTCCGAAAAGGTTTTAAGTAGGTGTATAAGGCTAAAGAATTTCTTATCTGCTATCTTGATATGTATATGATCATCTCCATACTCTTGGATGTTTTGACTATTTATGAGATGGGTGATGTATATGTATTATACGTATGTTATTATCCCTTAAGTCTATTTTGGCTTTCTTACTGTTCCACATTTTTGAAATTAGCTATGGATCGAGTAATATGAATAGTTCTACTAATTTAAAATTTGTATAACAATAGCTTTAATAATAATGCTCTAAAGTAAAGTGCACCAGAGATTTTTGTACCGGTCTAGACTTCCCATCCAACATCTAGTCCCAAACTCCTTTTGGAATTAACTAAGCAATTGTTACTTACCCGGAGGAACATGTGTCTTACAAAATGCCTAAGCAGTCGAACAGGACTTCACTTGCCTAAATATCTCCAATAGGACTTCAACTACAAAAGTATTATGTTGTTGACTTTGTGTGTTCTAGATAAAACACTGATGAGTCGATAAAGCACACCCTTATTATAATCTCCTTTAGATGATGATTTTAATGTGGAGGTCAAGGAAGTAGAAATTTTATTGCTTTTTGATAATTCACAAGAAAGTAAAGAGTAGAAAGAAAGTAAGAATTAGTGAATTAAAAAACCAATTTCACTTGTGCTTATGGTGTTTGAAAGGTTCTATTTGAAAGGTTATCACCATTAGAAAAGTTATAACCTTTGGAGAAGAAGAAAACTCTCCTGATTTGAATTTTCTGTGCAGTGACACTTCTTTTTGTATAGGTTAGATGGCTGAACATTAAATTCAGATGGTTGAAAAATAGCATTGTAAAACAAAAACAAAACAGTGTAAAAGTAAGCTAATTCAAACGTCTGAAATTACAATTCAGAGGGCTGATTTTTAATTAGACGTCTAAATTATAAATTCAGATTGCTGAATTTGCCTAAAAAATGATAAATAAGTGTTTTGTTTGTATTTCTTCTAAATTCGGCTATTTTGAATTTTAAGACCATATGTCTGAGTTCTTTGAGAAAAATCTAAAAAGAATTTTTGAAAAAAAATTCAAAAAACGTTTATATTTGTGTGTGATCATCGTAAAGAATAATTTACATAAAAACTATATCTATTATATATGACAAGACTCTACTAAATTTTATCTTCAATATTTGAGCTTGATTCCATGATCGATCATCATATCTCCTTGAATATATTCCTGCAAATATAATAATAATGTATATATACGGAAACATATAGTTGTCTCATTGAAAGTCAAAGGTAGGATTTAACACTTTTATTATACATTTATATTACATAAGTTTTATTATATAACTTTTGTAATTTTTTATACTTATATAATAATCTTATGTATAATATTATATTACTTAATCTTACTTAATTAATTATTATATATTTAATTATAACATATTATATTGAATATATATACTATAACCTTTATAGTGATACACATATATCATATATATATATCTATGTTTTAATTTATTAATTTACTATTAATCAATTTATTTAATTAAACAATTTTAATTAAATTTTATTAATTTTGAAAATTCTTTTATACACACATGTATACTCATATTGTGTTAACAATTCAAGACGACATACCATATATAATGTTATATGTTATACATGTATATATATATATTTAATTAATTAATTAATTAATTTAATTCATTTATTTTATTATTCTTATTAATAAACGATATTTTCGAAATTAATTTTATAATATTTTCAAAAATTTTGAAAAATTATATTATAACTTTTACAATATGTGTTTTATTATAAATTTATTTCTGAATTTAAATCTTTTATTTTAATTTTCAAAACAATTTGAAAATCTATATTATAACATTTATAATATTTTTCCCGTTTTAAATTTAGCTTCGAAATTTAAAAGTATTAATTTTATTTCAAAACAATTTTGAAATTAGCCCAATTCAAATTGGGCTTTTTCTATTAGGGCCAACCTTTGGGCTCACATAACTATTCAGGCCAGGCGGTAGCTAGGTAGGACAGGGTACTTGTTACCCAACAACCCAGCCAAGGCATTACCATTTTTAGAAACCTTACTAATTTGGTTGTAAGCTTAATTAGATAGCCATAATATGACTAATTTAGACTTTATAGACTATTGGACTCTAATACCATTATTGGAACTGGGCCAACCCTCAGTGGAAGAAATGTGTGAAATTCAAATTTTTTTATCATTTTGGATTTTTGTTGGGCCTATGAAGTCTAATTCATTTATAACTTCTCTAAATTTCTTTTAAATAAAATCATTATTTTATTTAATTTCTTTAATAAAGTTTTCCTTTTTATTATTTTGTATTTGAATATGTGTACCATATTTACATATATGTGTGTGTGCATGTGTAACATAATAAAGTAAGCATGGTTTGACATGCCCGTGTATAGGTGCTGGGATTTACACTACAAGGAACATGTTAGCCCCTCTAGTAATTTATGTGCTATCTAAATGAATATATGTACGTGTATCAAATGTTGTACATATATTTATATAAAATTATACATATGTAAAATTTAACCATATATATGTATGCATGTGTAGAAATAATAATATAAAATATTAAAATATATTTGTACAAATATATATTTATACTAAAATGTAAAATAATTTAGTAATTAATATAAAATAATTTAATTTTTTATTGTTGCAAAACCGAAATATTTTAGAGAAAAATAAATAATTTTTATAGTTATTTAATTATAATTATTTATAAACATATAAAGACATGTGTATATACATATATATATATATAATAAATTTTAAAATTAATGTAAGCTTACTTGAAGCTCTTGGCGTCAAAAAAAATTAATTTTTTCAAGATTTAAAAATAATTCGAAATAAACAATTATAAAATAAATTTAAAATCATTTTAAAATATTATTCGAGTTATTAAAAATATTTTCAAAATCTAAAAATTATGTAATGTTATTATATAAAAATTTATACTTAATTTCATATTATATATATATATTATTTATTTATATAATCAATTTCTAGTCAAGTAAATAGTTATATTGATATTTAAATATGTAATAAATATAAATCTATATTAAAATATAGTTTTCCATGCTGCCAAATTATTATTATATATATAAAATTTATAAAATTTAAAGTGTTTATCATATGATTTAATCTTTAGGATAAAATTAATTAATTCATTCATCTTTTCTACTAATAATGAGAATTCCTTGAATAGGAATTCGACCGTGTCCTTTTGAAATACCAGAAATACCCTTCATTATAATTATGGAAATCGTTCACTCTATCTTTATCTTTACTACTAACAAAGAGAATTCATTGAATAGATTTACTCAGTGTACTTTTGAAATTCCAAATATACCCATTTACATCAAATAGAGAAATAGTATTCAAATATGGGAATATAGCCTGTTATTTTCTAAGTACAACTGTCAGTCCCCATGGAGAACTACAGTGTACGTTCACAAGATGAAGTATCTGAGTGTTTCATATTGTCCGTAATTTAGGTGGGAGTTAATCGGTCGAAGTCTCGCCGGATTCCGAGTTAGTATGAAGAAAATATTGCAGTCTGAACAAAAAAAATAGCGGCTTCTGCACTAGGCGGAGTTCAAATATGGGGATGTGGTATCCTGTTATTTTCTAAGTACAACTGTCAGTGCCCATGGAGAACTATAGTGTGCGTTCACAAGATGAAGTATCCGAGTGTTCCATATTGTCCGTAATTTAGGTGGGAGTTAATTGGTTGAAGTCTCACCGGATTCTGAATTAGTATGAAGAAGTTATTGCAGTTTGAACAAAAAAAATAGCGGCTTCTGCACTAGGCGGAGTTCAAATATGGGGATGTGGTAGACTGTTATTTTCTAAGTACAACTGTCAGTCCCCATGGAGAACTACAGTGTACGTTCACAAGATGAAGTATCCGAGTGTTTCATATTGTCCGTAATTTAGGTGGGAGTTAATCGGTCGAAGTCTCGCCGGATTCCGAGTTAGTATGAAGAAAATATTGCAGTCTGAACAAAAAAATAGCAGCTTCTGCACTAGGCGGAGTTCAAATATGAGGATGTGGTATCCTGTTATTTTCTAAGTACAACTGTCAGTGCCCATGGAGAACTACAGTGTGCGTTCACAAGATGAAGTATCCGAGTGTTCCATATTGTCCGTAATTTAGGTGGGAGTTAATCAAAAATAGCGGCTTCTGCACTAGGCGGAGTTCAAATATGGGGATGTGGTATCCTGTTATTTTCTAAGTACAACTGTCAGTGCCCATGGAGAACTACAGTGTGCGTTCACAAGATGAAGTATCCGAGTGTTCCATATTGTCCATAATTTAGGTGGGAGTTAATCTGTCGAAGTCTCACCGGATTCCGAGTTAGTATGAAGAAAATATAGCAGTCTGAATAAAAAAAATAGTGGCTTCTACACTAGGCGGAGTTCAAATACAGGGATGTGGTAGCCTGTTATTTTCTAAGTACAACTGTCAGTCCCTATGGAGAACTACAATGTGCATTCACAAGATGAAGTATCTGAGTGTTCCATATTGTCCGTAATTTAGGTGGGAGTTAATCAGTTGAAGTCTCGCCGGATTCTAAATTAGTATGAAAAAGTTATTGCAGTCTAAACAAAAAAAATAACGGCTTCTGCACTAGGCAGAGTTCAAATATGGGGATGTGGTAGCCTCTTATTTTCTAAGTACAACTGTCAATCCCCAAGGAGAACTACAGTGTGCGTTCATAAGATTAAGTATATGAGTGTTCCATATTATCCGTAATTTAGGTGGGAGTTAATCAGTCGAAGTCTCGCCGGGTTCCGAAGTATGAAAAAGTTATTGCTGACTGAACAAAAAAAATAGCGGCTTCTGCACTAGGCGGAGTTCAAATATGGGGATGTTGTAGCATATTATTTTCTAAGTAAGCTGTCAGTCCCCATGAAGAACTACAGTGTGCGTTTACAAGATGAAGTATCCGAGTGTACCATATTGTCTGTAATTTAGGTAGGAATTCATCGGTCGAAGTTTTGCCTGATTCCGAGTTAGTATGAAGAAGTTATTGCAGTTAGAACAAAAAAAATAGCAGTTTCTGCCTAGACGGCATTCAAATGTGGGGATGCTACTATCAA
This sequence comes from Allium fistulosum, assembly GCA_030737815.1. NCBI lineage: Eukaryota > Viridiplantae > Streptophyta > Magnoliopsida > Asparagales > Amaryllidaceae > Allium > Allium fistulosum. The sequence goes on along the minus strand of CM060901.1, from coordinate 1,337,311,511 downwards.
ATCTACTTCCACAGGTACAAATAAAAATGCATGCACATTGTGGTAAAATGCAGGCCCACCTGGGCGTGCATATGTACTCGTTCTTAAATAATATTATTTAATTACAAAAGGATTTTGTTTTGCTATGAGCTTTAATACCAACAAGCATACCAATTTTTATTTAATCATATACATGTATAGATGCACTAATATATATATCCAACCATCCAATATGTGATAGAACACTGATACACCGATTCGTAATATAAGCTAAAAACCTACAATATAATTCAATATTGATAATATTAATATTAATTAGTTAATAAATAAGATGAATGCCTTTCACCAAGGCCTAGGGTTCTTAAGTTGATATTTTAAAATGAACTCCTTGAATCTTATCTTAATCCAGAAGATGATATCTTCGAATTGTTGAATACCGACTATCGTATAGCTTTAATATGGTTTGATTTGAGCTTGAAAATTTAGAGAAGGGGTTCTAATATTTTCGGATAGCAAAATAGGATTAATGGAGGCTCTAAAAGCTATTTTTAGAATGAGGGTTAGAGTGTTTATATAGTGGAGAAACTAGAGAGCAAATTAGAATCGGTTCCTTAATTTTCTACTACTAATTCTTCATCTTTTCTAACACATCAAAACCACCTCATATACCATTATGTGGCCGACCTTGCCATGATCGAATCATGGCCAAAAATACCATGCCCCGTATGGGTTCAGACCACTTCTAGCCTGAACAATCTTTATTGCATTTAAATCCAATTTAAATGCATACCGATATTGTATATCGATTAATATATTTATAACTATTATAAACATAATTTTTAATATTGTTCAACGTATCAAATAAAAATTTATAATTAATATTTCATAAATATTAATTGTTCAATCAATTTATAACACTTATAAATTAATGAAATCAGGTAGTTAAAGAGTATTCAATGTCTCGATTGTGTGACTCTGATGCAGCACATACCTCGATCCGCAATTCCGAAGACGAAGACGAGCGACCTAACTCCAGCGAAGACGAAGACGAGCGACCTAACTCCAGCGACCTAAACCATCACCGCGACCTAACTCCACCACGACCTAACTCCAACGACCTAACCCATCCCCGCGACCTAACTCCCCCACGACATCATCACCGCTACCTAAACCATCACCGCGACCTAACTCCACCGCGACTTAACTCCAACGACCTAACCCATCACCGCGACCTAACTTCCCCGCGACATCATTCCCGCGACCTAAATTCACATCGCCTACTCCGACCTAACCCTAGGTCGTTCCAATCCCAACCCGTAGCTGCTAAGTCGCACTCCATAACCCGTTGTTTTTAACTCGTGGTGGATAACTCGTTGCCGTTGGAGACTGCCTTTTGATTTGGAGCTAAAGTAGATAGGTCGTAGATGATTGTATTCTTAGATCGTACTGTGTATTTTAGGTTGGGCTGAAATGTAATATTAGGTCATGACATTTGTTAGTTCGCGTACGACCTATGATATGTAGCGTGTGTGGTTGTAAACTTCTATAAATACCGGGTTTGTGTCACTTGTAATGGTTGTTGAATTTGAAAAAAAAATTCTTTTGTGTGCTCTTGTGCCACCATTAAAATTGGTAGTTGAGTGTTATCTCCTATCTCCACCTTCGGATATTCGAGTGTGCTCGAATCAACGATTGTTGAAGCCGATTCACGAAATCTAGTGCGCTAGATCAACGTCGAAGAATCGTAGATCTTCTCTCACGGCATCATGCGCGATCAACGTGTCGAAGATAGCTAAAGTCCGGTATCTCGCGAGATCAACGGATTCGGGCGTTTGGTATCATTAATTCATCGATTCATATTGCTTCATCTAATCGTTTCATCGATTAGTTTGACACGAAATCTTCATTTCGTTGTCATTCGTTATTTCCGCTGTTTCATTTGGTATCAGAGCTAGATCGCAAGGAGTTTACGTAGATTTTTGGAGTTTGTGCAAGATTTACATCATTTGGAGAATTGGGTTCTCGAGATTTTGAAGAGATTTGTTCGTTTGGTGATTTTTTTGAAGATTTCAACAAGTGGGTAGTTTTGATTTGAAGATTTTTAGATCGAAGTGAAGTTTTTGTTGGAATTTGTTGAAGAGTGATCATGCCTTCGAGAAGAGCTAACGGTTATCGCAACATTGATGCTTTGTATGGGAGAGAAGAGGCCGATGAGATGGAGCAAAGAATCAACGAAAACTTTAATGAGAAGCTTAATGAAAGGATTGGTCGATTAGAGAGGATGATGTTGGAGATGAATCAAAATCAGAGAAGGGTTTCACCTGAATCTAACCATGGGGGAAGTAGAGTTTCACCACATTCAAATCGAGAGAGAAGTGTTGATAGTGATCATAGAAGTGTGGATCGAGATTATGATAGAAATGTTGATGATCGAAATCGTGATAGAAATGTGAATGATCGTGAACGGAGGAATGTAGATCGAAGGGATGTTGGTGGAAGAAATGGTGGTAGTAAGATGTTGGTGGTCAGGATCGACATCGATATGCATCAGATTTTGAAGAGGAGTTTGATGGTGGTAGTGTTCATGGACGAGGACGAGGTCAAGGAAGAAATCATTCGGAGTATGATCACAAATGGGAGTCCGGGATCAAAACTAAAATACCGGAATTCAAGGGAGGTATGCAAGCCGAGGAATTTCTTGATTGGCTAGCTTATGTTGAGGAAATTTTTGACTTCAAGGAGGTTCCGGAAAATCGTAAAGTGAAGTTGGTTGCTACTAGGTTGAGGGGGAGAGCTATGGCATGGTGGCAGCAAACCAAACTTACTAGAGAGCGGATGGGGAAGTCGAAGATTGTTGCTTGGGAGAAGATGAAGAAGTTGATGAAGGCTACTTTCTTACCCTACAACTACCAATCACTGATGTATCAGAGATTACAGAACCTGAGGCAAGGGACGAAGACTGTTACTGATTATGCTGATGAGTTCTACCAGTTGATTGCTCGAAATGACATTATGGAGACAGAAGAACAATTGACCGCTAGGTTTGTTGGGGGACTTAGAACACAGATCCAGGATATGGTGAACATGTTCGACCCTAGATCTGTAGCAGAAGCACATCAAAAGGCGTTGGCTTGGGAGAAACAAGGTAGACGTAGGGGAGGTGTGTTTCCAAGTTCTACGGGGCAGAACAAAGGAGCGGGTAGTAGTTTTAATGTTCCTAAAGCATCGAGTAAGCCGGTTGTTCATGAAGTGGCTAAACCAAAAGTCAACACCAATTTCAAATGTTATAATTGCCAGGAAGTGGGTCACAAGAGCAACGAATGTCCGAAACCAAAGAAGAGAACTATGATTGCTGAAGTGGAAGATGTGGATGTAGAAGAAGATCTCAATTCACACCGTGATGAGGAGGAAGAAGAGGTGTCGGGAGACGAGGGATTTAATATGATGCTACGGAGATCTTGTTTAACCCCGAAGTAGGAAGAGGAGTCGAGTTGGTTGAGGAGTAACATTTTTCAGTCAACGTGCACTATTTTGGGGAAGGTCTGTAAATTTGTCATTGACGCTGGGAGTTGTGATTATATCATTTCAATGGAAGCTGTAAGGAAGTTGAAAACGAAGAAACATCCTAGTCCTTATAAACTTGCTTGGTTGAGGAAAGGAGGAGAAGTGAAAGTAGAGAGGCGAGCTCATGTTCCATTTTCTATTGGGAAGAAATAGAAAGATGAGATTTGGTGTGACGTGGTTGACATGGATGTTTGCCATTTGCTGTTAGGAAGGCCGTGGCAGTACGATCGGGAGGTATAGCGTAATGGTCGAACAAATAGCTACAGTTTCTTGTTCGAGGGTACGAAAATCACCTTAGTTCCGAAGAAGCGACAGCAGAATGAGAACAAGCTGGAGAAGATTGAGGAATTGAAGACTTTGTTGTCCTTGAAGGAGTTTGTGGAAGAGGTAGATGAGAGCCCTGAAGTTTTTATGTTGATTGGGTATGAAAGCAGTGAAGTTACTGAAGTTCCAGAGGAAGTGAAGCCAGTTTTGGAGGAATTCAAAGATGTGTTTCCAGAGGAGTTTCCGAAAGAGTTACCACTGCTTAGAGACATACAACATCAGATTGACTTGGTGCCAGGTGCTGCATTGCCTCATAGACCGCACTATCGGATGAGTCCAAAAGAACACAAGGAGTTGAGAAGACAGGTGGAGGAATTACTGGAACAAGGGCGTGTTCAGGAGAGTTTGAGTCCTTGTGTTGTGCCAGCTTGGTTGGTACCGAAGAAGGATGGAACGTGGAGAATGTGCATAGATAGTAGAGCATTGAATAAGATTACGGTGAGATATCGATTTCCTATGTCGAGACTGGAAGATCTGTTGGATCAGTTGAGTGGTGCTATTGTGTTTACGAAGATTGACTTGAAAAGTGGATACCATCATATTCGTATTAGACCGGGTGATGAGTGGAAGACTGCTTTTAAAACTCGGGAGGGTCTGTACGAATGGTTGGTGATGCCGTTTGGCTTGTCAAATGCTCCGAGTACATTCATGAGAGTCATGAACCAAATTTTTCGACCATTTATCGGGAAATTCATAGTGGTATATTTTGATGACATCTTGATCTACAGTGGAAGCACTGAAGAACACCTACAGCATTTGCGGGAAGTGTTGTTGGTTTTACGACATGAGGAATTTTATGCTGCAACGAAGAAGTTTACCTTCATGACTACAAGTATTCTATTCTTGGGCTATATTGTGTCGAAGGATGGTATTCAAGTTGATCAGAGGAAAGTTGAAGCAATTCGAAATTGGCCACGGCCTAAGACAATAACAGAAGTGAGGAGTTTTCATGGTTTAGCATCATTCTACCGAAGATTCATTCCACACTTCAGTAGCGTGATGGCACCAGTTACGGAATGTATGAAAGGGAAGAAGTTTGTTTGGACTAAAGAGGCTGATTCTGCTTTTTAGAGAATCAAGACACTCTTGACCACAACGCCCATTCTTAAATACCCGGACTTTCAGTTACTCATTAAGCTAAATACTGATGCGTCCAAGGTTGGAATTGGGGGAACGTTGAGTCAAAGGGGTCATCCTATTGCCTACTTTAGTGAGAAACTGACGGGAGCTAAAACGAGATACAGTACTTATGACTTGGAATTCTATGCTATAGTCCAAGCCATAAAGCATTGGAGACACTATCTATTTCATAAAGAATTTGTGCTATACACTGACCATGAAGCTTTGAAACATTTGCAGGCGCAATATAAAATTTCAGCAAGGCATGCTTCGTGGGTTGCTTATTTACAACAGTTTACTTTCGTTGTGAAGCACAAATCAGGAGTTACTAACCGAGTTGCTGATGCATTGAGCCGTAGAAATCATTTGCTGACAACTATGCAAGTGGAAGTAGTGGGATTTGATTCGTTTCCAGAGTTGCTTATTTCAGATTCTTATTTTGCGAAAGTGCTGGATCAGGTGCAGGAAGGGAGTTCTGATGATTTTGTGGTGAAAGATGGATTCTTGTTCAGAGGAAATCAGTTGTGTATTCCAGATTGTAGCTTGAGGTTGAAGATTGTCAAAGAATTGCATGAAGAGGGTCACGTGGGCAGAGATCGTACATTGCAGTTGATTTCACAATCATATTTTTGGCCTTCTATGAGAAAAGAAGTTGAAAGATTTGTGGAGAGATGTCATATTTGTCAAGTTTCCAAAGGGACAGCGACGAATGCGGGATTGTATATGCCATTACCCGTGCCTACTAAACCATGGGTTGATACCAGCATGGATTTTGTTTTGGGTTTGCCTAGAACTCAATGTGGAAATGATTCTATATATGTTGTGGTAGACCGTTTCTCGAAGATGGCACATTTCATTGCTTATAAGAAAACGACGGATGCAGCTCATGTGGCACAGTTATTCTTTAAAGAAATCTATCGTTTACATGGGTTACCTGAATCTATTGTTTCTGACCGAGATACTCGATTTCTGAGTCACTTTTGGTTGAGTCTGTGGAAGATGGTTGGGACGAAGCTGAATTTTAGTAGTGCATAGCATCCTCAAAAAGATGGACAAACGGAAGTGGTGAATAGATCATTGGGAAACTTGTTGTGATGTCTTGTGCAGGACAGTTTGAAGAGTTGGGACTTAAAGTTGTGTCAGGCAGAGTTTGCTCATAATCATGCTGTTAACCGAAGCACTGGTTACAGTCCATTTCAAGTTGTATATTCAAGCTTGCCAAAGGGGCCGTTGGATTTAATGGTAGTGCCACAACCGAAAGGAGTGATTAAGCGGGTGTCAGATTTCGTTGATGAGTTGAAAGATTGTCATAGAATTGTTCAAGAACGTTTGGAGAAGACGAATGAGAAGTATAAACGAGCTGCAGATAAAAAGAGAAGAAGTGTGGAGTTCAACAAGGGTGATTGGGTGTATGCTGTGTTAATGAAAGATCGTTTCCCAGTGGGTGCTTATAACAAGTTGAAAGCCCGAAAGATTGGTTCAGTAGAAATTATAAAACGGATAAATGAAAATGCTTATAAGTTGAAGCTGCCAGAGGATGTTTACACTTCTGACGTGTTTAATGTTAAACATCTTATACCTTATTATGGAGATGAACAACTCAATGGGGAAGAACTTTTAAATTCGAGGACGAATTTTTCTCAACCTGGGGAGGATGATGCAGCACATACCTCGATCCGCAATTGAGAAGACGAAGACGAGCAACCTAACTCCAGCGAAGACGAAGACGAGTGACCTAACTCCAGCGACCTAAACCATCACCGCGACCTAACTCCACCGCGACCTAACTCCAACGACCTAACCCATCCCCGCGACCTAACTCCCCGGCAACATCATCACCGCGACCTAAACCATCACCGCGACCTAACTCCACCGCGACCTAACTCCAACGACCTAACCCATCACCGCGACCTAACTTCCCCACGACCTAAATTCACATCGCCTACTCCGACCTAACCCTAGGTCGTTCCAATCCCAATCCGTAGCTGCTAAGTCGCACTCCATAACCCATTTTTTTTAACTCGTGGTGGATAACTCGTTGCCGTTGGAGACTGCCTTTTGATTTGGAGCTAAACTAGATAGGTCGTAGATAATTGTATTCTTAGATCGTACTGTGTATTTTAGGTTGGGCTGAAATGTAATATTAGGTCATGACATTTGTTAGGTCGCATATGACCTATGATATGTAGCGTGTGTGGTTGTAAACTTCTATAAATACCGGGTCTGTGTCACTTGTAATGGTTGTTGAATTTGAATAAAATTTCTTTTGTGTGCTCTTGTGCCACCATTAAAATTGGTAGTTGAGTGTTATCTCCTATCTCCACCTTCGGATATTCGAGTGCGCTCGAATCAACGATTGTTGAAGCCGATTCACGGAATCTAGTGCGCTAGATCAACGTCGAAGAATCGTAGATCTTCTCTCACGGCATCGTGCGCGATCAACGTGTCGAAGATAGCTAAAGTCCGGTATCTCGCGAGATCAACGGATTCGGGCGTTTGGTATCATTAATTCATCGATTCATATTGCTTCATCTAATTGTTTCTTCGATTAGTTTGACACGAAACCTTCATTTCGTTGTCATCCGTTATTTCCGCTGCGTCAGACTCTTAGGTGTAAATTTGGTCAGCGATTAATATCGAACAATTCGAATATTAACGTACTAACATCACACAGTAGGTGGTGTGACATTTTGGCCGAATTTATCACTTATTTGGTTTCGAAAAATCCAATTTTACTTTATTAAGCGTTACCCAGTAGTGATGATTATTTACACCAATTCTCATCATCAAAACTGTATCACTTTGGACTTATGGAATTTGGTGATGGTCAAAAGTCCAATATCATTTATACTCAACTCTATAGTCCAAACATAAAGTCCTTGGTTTAATAATAACAATTATTATTAATTGAAATGGTCTGGACAATGACTTTGAATTGACTTCAGCTGACCGTGATACTAACCTCATATAACCGAGGAGACATGTTTCACTTCCAATGCTTCCACTTGACCCAACTCTAGTTGTTCGATGGATGTCATGTCACGATTTAACTATAATAAAAGTGGAGCTTCCACATTAAAGATCAACAGTATTCTCAAATCAAGAGAATTATGTAAAAATTGCCATATCAATATTTTTGTTTGATCTTAGTTATATTAACAAAACGAAAACTATTGAGTGAGCCATTCCATGGTTACCCAATAACTATTAGTACGTTACCATTTGGTGTCCCAGCAATCATGAATAATACGCTACCTAATATTTGGAGAGTGTTACGTACTCTAGTCTAAATGAATGCAATCGATATCCGGTCTCAATACATATTAACTTGGAATATTTAAAACGGTATGTTTATTTTATTGTGATAAATCACTCATAGTTACAATGCCTTGTAACTACTATCAAAAACATACAATTTATGGATTTTCTATTAAATATACTTTCAATTAAATTAATTAATAAATATAACACATTATATCAAGTATATATAATAGAAAAAATACCTTTTATTTCAAACAAAGTTGGTTATCGAGTTAGATATATGTAACAAATTAATAATTGCCCATATGGCATATCTCTAACTCTATCGTTATGGAATTTGGTTTTGGCCAAAATTCCAATATCGTCCACATTCAACTTGGTTAGTTCATAAGCAAGGACCTTGGTTTATTAATAATTTTTATTATTAACTTTACTACATTAGCCAAAGATTTTGACTTTGAGTTGATTACAGTTGATCTTGATACTAACCTCTTATAACATAGGATACAAATAATATATTGAATTGTATTTCGCTTCTAATGGTTCAACTCAGACACAACTATAGTCGTTCAATGGACATCATGTCGTGATTTGAGTATAATCAAAGTGGAGTATCTACATTGAAGTTGTATAGTATTATCAAGGTAAGGGAACTGTGTAACATCGACACTTCGGGATTCTTTGTTAGAACTTAGTTATATTAACTAACTGAAAACTCTCGAGTGAGTCATTCCATCGTTATCCAATAACTATCGGTACATGACCCCTTGGAGCCCCCAACAGCCATGAAAAATACATTGTGCAACATTTAGAGGTTGTTACATTCTTTTTCTCAACGGATGAATTGACATCCATTCTCGAAACATCTTGATTAGGAATATTTAAAATAATATATAATTTTCAATGTATTAAAATTCTCATGATTATAATACATTATAATTACTATCACATAACATATGATTTCAGGATTTTCTTTCTATGTACCTTAAATTAATTACTTCATTCATTTATATCATTATATAATAGAAAGAGAAACATCTTTTACTTTGAATAAGATTAGTTGTAACGACCCGTAATTTTCGATAATTAAAAAAAATTAATAAGGTTTTGTGAGTTAATAATGGGAGAAATAAAAAAAATTGTGATTATTAATGAAATAATAACTAGAATGGAAGGTAATAATGTCAATTTAAGTCAATTATTAACAATTTTAATGAAAGTTCAAATAATTGAAATGATTTAAATGTTATACTTGGTTATAAATTGAATATAAGAAAACAAATGTAAATATTAAATCAATTAATTAAATAATATATAATTTATGGGAATTGAATAAAATCAGTGTTATGTAAGAAATTATGACATTTGTTGTAAATGATAAACTTACAAAGGTTACTAAATGTAGAAATGGTGACAATTGTTATTTGTTACCAATTTATCTAATCGATTACAAATAAATGTAAATAAATGTTGCATTAATGTGAGTTAAGACAATAACTGCAAATTGTGAATGTAATAAAGGTATAGAAATGTTAATTATATTTACAAGGCAATAATTGATGTAATAAAAAGAGTGAAACAAAAACAAATTAATTTATTGAGATTTTTAAATTATAATAAAATTGACAAAAATTTAATATAATGGAAATATAGTAGTTAATACAAATAAGAGATGAGAAACTATTATTTAGTAAGAAACGTGTAATTACCGTTTGTATCCAATGGTGTATAAATATGTTTAAATTACTATTAGATAGGAAATAATTGTTCTACTTCTCATTACATTCATTTAGTCCATTTTGAAACTTAATCAACTGAAATTAATGTAATTTTTAATTTTCAATTAATAGGAGAGAGAATGCTAAATTTTAAATTAATAGGTGTAATTAAAAGTAGCTTATGTTTTGTGAAAATATAAGGAAAGTTTGATTTAATGAAAAGAACATTTACATGAAATAAAATGAATGTTTCATTTGTGAATGTAGGTTTAATTTCATTAAAATAAAGAATATAATAATCGATTTTAAAGGAAGAAATATATGTTTATTGAACTGTGTTTTAGCTTATAGATTGATTACAATAATAGGAAAATAATCTATTTCAAAGTTATTTATTACTTTTGTGTATAAACAACAAATTTTTAAACGTGTTTAAATAAATAATTGTTCTATTTTTCATCCAATTTAGTTGTCAGTTTTGAAATTTAACTTTGTAAGTAATTGCAATTAATGTAACTCAAATATTTCAATTAAAAAGAAAGAAAACGTTGATTGCAATTAATAGATTTAATAAAAGAAACGTATGTTTTATGTTAAACAAAAAGGGTGTTCTAATGGAAATAAAAGATCATTTTGGAAAACCAAATTGAACGTTTTCATTTTTAAGGTAAGTTTAATTTTTTTTATTATGCGTAGATAAAAACCTAAATGCGCACAATTTTGAATATTATTTGAGTTAATGAAGTTAATTTGGTTACGTTTCAGAAAAATTGAATTTCAAAAGGTTGTGCGATGTACATGGTCCCTTCATTTCTTTTGTTAATAATTGTTGCATGAACGTTTTAGAATAGTTACCTTATTATTAATACTTAATATATTCATTTCTCCTTCTGTTTAATACCTGAGCCTAAACTTTTAGGTTGTATTTAATTCTTGCCACCTCATTTTCACGTATACAAAATTTTACTTTCCTTTAGTCTACAAACTTTTCCATTCCTACATACATTTCCTTATGCATTATTAATGCCTGAAGCTTTCAAAATAAATTGTGACATTTATTTTTGTCCCTCCACCTTCATTTCCTAATTATAAATAACCTGCACCTTATTTCTTCATTTGCGTTTTGTTTCTCCTGACACCTCATATTCAAAAGCTCTTATTCTTGCAAATCCCAAAGTTTTCTTTTATGAAACATGATTTTTTTTTTCATTTTTCCATACACGTCCTTCCTCATCTTAGTTGTTCTTCAATCTTTTCCTGAAGCCTCATCTTGAGAAAAACGTAAGTATTAAAAAAAAAATTGCGTACTATTTATTATTTTAATAATATTTCTTATAACATGAATATCTTTTGCATATAAACTTTGATTCACGCGCGATTTCTTCTGTTGGATTCATATTTAAATTCCGCACAACATGAAATTGATTTAGTTTAATTTGGAGACTGTTGAATTTTGCGCTTCTGTTTGGATTTTTATGGGCTAAAATCAAAGGTGAGTGTTTTAACCCACTCACAATTACTAAACTATCTTATGTTAGTTAAATTAAATCTATGATGTGATTTGAAAATAATTGGTTGATGTTTGGTGTGTTTAAATTGTCATTCTGGTTAAATTTGACTTTTATTGCATTTAATCATCGTTTAATTTAATATTAAATTATAAATTGTCAATTTAATACCTGTTATTGATTATCAGTTATCTATTGATGTTTATTGATTGATTTGGATGATGATTGTGATAGATGTTTGATTTGTTGATATTGGATGACTAGATGTTGTATTTTATATGGTTATAACACTGTAAGTTCCCTATGGGTTGAAATGATAAATACCCGAACGATCTATTGATTAGGGAAAAATCGTTATGGGTTGAATGATAGACTCGAGCGATTTTATGGATTTTTATTTAATTCAATTCGGGATTGTGGTTTGAAATGATAGATAACCGTAAAATTTTAAATTACGGATTGAAATGATAAACATCTGTATCACTTGACCCTAGGGTAGAAAATTATATACGGACATCGCATTGGTTAAATTAAATGATTTTTGAATCTTTAAATTTTGAATTCAGTTAATTGATATTTTGAAATGGAAATTGATTTATATAAACTGAATTATTTTCGAAAGTCTAAGCGTAAATGTTGAAATTGGAATTGATTTAATGAATTGTTTAAAGGATTTAAATTGGAATTTCAAAGTTGAGGTGTCGAAATAAATGAATTTATCGTAATTGGGTTACTGAAATGTTTAGGGTATAAATTTGAAATCTAATTTAAACTAATTTAGACTATTTTAATTTATTTAACTATTTTAATTTATTTAACTATTTTAATCAATTTAAACTATTTTAATTTATTTTAATCTACTATAACCTATTTAATCCAATTTAATCAATTTTACATATTTTAAACTAATTAAATCTATTTAATCTATATTTAATTTATTTAATCTATTTTAAATCTATTTAATCTATTTTAAATTTATTTAATCTATTTAAAATATATTTAATATAATTTAAATCTATTTAATCTATTATTAATCTATTTAAATCATTTTAAATCTAATTAAATCAAATTTAAATCTATTTATACTATTTTTACTATTTAAACTATTTCAATCTATTTTAAACTATTTTTAAAACTATTAAAACTATTAATGACTACCTAAACTATTTTCAAAAATTTCAGACCGTGTAAAGAGAAAGTATTTACATTTAAATCCTTGATGATAATACAACCTAAGTTGGGTTCTGAAATTGATAACTTTTTGTGAAATAACATATTTGAGTAAATGTGATAATTTTGGAACGAGGAATTAATTAACCTATCTTATTGATAATTTCATAACTGAATATGATTTTGAAGTGAATATAGTTTGGAAGTGAATATGATTTCGAAAGAGATATGATTTGAAATCGAATATGCTATTTTGAAATAAATTGTGAATTAACTTTTGAAATTTAAAAGAACCATCCGGTGTGAAATAAGCGTTTGGTTGTTAAAGAGACCGAGATCGAATATTTTCACACTCTTTGCCAATGCCGAAAACCACTTTAACAACTATGTACGTGGTGGAGATTCCGGAAATGAAGTAGGATGGTTTGGCGAATGATTTCTGCAAAGGTATGACGTGACCCAGACTCCCGTGAGTCAGCTTAGATGTGACTAAAATAGGAGCCATGCCGGGCCAAGTGAGGTCATTCCTCCTATCGGGCACACTTCTTCGATACTATATTCTGACTTTGTGATTGAATTGGTAGCCACCCTTGATTTTGATTTGGGAGTGTGTCCAAGGTGGGCGGTAGTAGCAGTTATGTGTTACCACCAGTCCGGATATGCAATTGGTTTATCTACCTTGGCATTGCCTCTAGTGCCGTGTTCACATGCCCTAGAGCGCCTTCTACGAGTTTGTTTTGTACCATACCTTAGGAGTGCCCTCTGATAGCCTCTAGTTTACGGAGGAGTTACGGTACTGTATAGACTATGGGAATATATAAAATGTGTTAAGGGGGATATGGGTAACGCCTTAATGCTATTTTAATACTTTTACTTTACTGTAGACATATTATAATAGCGTATTGTACTACATAGTAGATAGTTTAACGGATCCTTAGGAGATGGGAATCCCGAACATCTCTTAAGTTACTACACCCACGTTAGACACTGGATAAGAGATGTCAAACCCCGTAAACATCTCTGATGCCGTTACACTCATATTTACCGTTGATTTAACTTACATAAGATCTTTTAGTTCTGACTCGAGTGTTTTGTCTATTCAATTCGCTCGTGTCAGCCTGAGCATTTCAGGGTTGAAGACCTTATTCTTAGAGGACGAAGACGAAGATTGTACTATTATTACCTATTATATGTATTCTCCTGCATCATGTTATTCCACTACATTTATTTATTTATTCCTGTTTATGTAACTCTGATGTTTGTGTTGTAAAGAATAATCAAGGGTATTTTTTTAAAACAGCTTCATGAACTGTTATTTGATTATTATATTTTGTCATTCCACTACGAGATTCTGTAATTGTTTTATTTCTTTCTCTTTTTCTTATTTACCCTATAACAATCTGCCCTTTTGAATGGTTTGAGTCCGGCATGTGTGTCTACTTAAAACGTCCAAAAAGGCAGGTCGTTAAAGTTGGTATCAGAGCTTTGGTTTAGGGATAACCTTAGCTTTGTGGGGTCTGACTCATAATAAATAGGGTAGTAATACCCTAGAATGAGTCGCTGAGTGTATATTAATGAGAGAGCGTATTTGTTAGTGTTATAAAAGGTTTTTGTATTGTGTTAATTTGTTCCGTTTTGTATTTATAAATTCTGGTCGGTGCATAGGACGCTATGACATCAATAGGGATTTCTAAACACTTAGTAGGGCAGACTGACACAATATTTGTTTTGAAAAATAGGTAAATGAAATAATATTGCCTATTATATATTTTGTATATAAAATAATAGATTTTATAAATGATATAGTTGGATGTAATATGTTGTTTGTTAGGTAGAAATTTTTTATGAATATTGATTGAAAAATAGGATTTACAAATAAAGTAAATATAAATTGGAAGTTTAGAACTGAAGTTCCGGGATTTCTGAAAATTTATTTCGAAAGATTTTGGAATATAATATTAGTAGTATTTAGAAGTATTTTCTGATATAAATATTTCAAGATGATTTGAAAAAAATGTTTTAAAACAAATTTTTTTAAGGAAATAAGTTCTGTACTCCCCTCTCTGTCGCTAGAAAATAATTTCGGTGATGAGTGCATGCATCATCGACGTTCTTTTTTCGAGTTTCAAAGTGGGAAGACCACTGTAGTAGTTTTACTGCATATCCGTTTGATAAACGAACCTTAATTTTTATTTTTGGAGTTGGACTTGATATTAATATATATGTAAGATATGATTATATATATTATTTTAAAATAATTGAAATGAAACCCGGTTGTTTAGTTCTTAAGTTTCTATAATTTAGAAATTGAAATTATTATAATGAATAGAATCTTGACTATATTAATAATTGGAAATTTCTAAAATGAAAATAAGGAATTTGATGTTAAAATGATTAATGAAATAGATAAGAAAATTTAAAATTTGTAAACAGTAAATAAAAAGGAAATGAAAATAAGAAATGGTAACTATTGAACATTTTGTTAACTAAATATATAAGAGAAACCTTGGATAATATTCAATTGCATTCTTAAAGACATTATATATATATATATATATATATAAATTACCAAAATGTAAAAAGTTGTAGTGTTAAATAAGAAACATAATAGAGTGTTGTACAAGTAAACACTTAGAAAATGAAAGTGTTCAATGGAATTGCTTCTATAAATAAGAATTCTAATGTTATAAATTGTTATAAGCTAAAGTTAATAGTTTGAAATGCTGCTAATTAAATGTAATAAAAGTAAATAATGTAAGAGAAATGATTATAAGCTTAAGTTAACATTTAAGCTGTCTATAATCATATTGAATGGTAAAGGTGAATACTGTAAGTAAACAATTATAAACTTGAATTAATATTGAAGCCATTTATAATTAAAATGAATACTATATAAATTGAATGATTATAACTTCAGTGAACATTGGAACAGATTTAGAAATGGAGTTAATATTCAATAATATATATATATATATGAAAGAATAAAATGTGAAAAGGAAATATCTATTAATGATGAATTAAACTGTAAAGAGACTTACATAATAATAAATAATCTAATAATTGAAATGGAAGTAACTTATGTAAGCAATGAATGCAAAGTAATGAAAAGAAAAATGGTATTGTATAAATGAATGGAAATGAATTTTGTAAGCGATAAATGTAAAGAAATTTAATAAGCACTGTATGAATAAAAGGGAGAAATGAACTTTTGTAAGTAATAACGAATGTAAATTATGAAAATAAGCATTATATGAATGAGAAAAGAAAGGTAAAGGAAAAATGGGAAATCAAACTAAATTGTAAATGTGAAGTGAACTGAAATAAAATGTATACAATACTTCAATAATGAAATTCATTTTTGATCCAAATAATTGAAATGGATATAACTTATGTAAGTAAAGAATTTAAATTAAGGAAATAAGCCTTACATGAATGGATGGAAATTAAATTTTTGTAAGTAATGAATGTGAATTAAAGAAAATCATTGTATGGGAAAAAAAAACAATAAATGATGTGAAAAAGATAAATAGAGTAAACTTAAAAAGATGTTGAATTCTTCGTTTGTTGGGCTTATGGATTGGTTGGGAAAGGATACTGCTATTTTGTATAGAGATGTATAAATAATCTATTGAGTCTTATCTACGACTGTTAAGTGTATGGTTTACTTAGTGGTTTATTTATCATTTTTATATGATGAAAAGTTTCTAACCCGAACAAACCATTGGTTGGTTGCTATTGATGTATGTTTGATTTCCTTGATTGCATGTGATGATATGATGGTTATATTGTTGGTTTGTAAGTGACTATTGTATGTTGTGTTGTTTTGTTGTTATTAGTTGAAACAACTTAAATATTTCTCTTTTATATAATTATTAACTCTTTTGGGTTATATAAGTGAAATACAGGATATGGAAGCAATTGGTACTACTTTTGGTTTCATAAAATAAGCGTTGTTTGCCCGACAAATAGGTACATTTTCGTATTACGGTTTTATAGCGATATTATATTATTTTCCCATGGTTTAGGATATTTTATTTTGAAAAATATGATATATATTGTTATTATTGATATTATTATTTCTCCCAGACCTCTCCGTACAAAGGAGACAATGTCGAAATTTTCGGTAAATTTTGGACTAAGAAAATTTTTATGAAATGTTTTCAAACTTTTATAAACTTGAATACAAAATGATTTAATTGTTATAAATTGGTATATTTATTTAAATTATTTAATTATGTAAATTAATTGTTTGTAAATTTAATATTTTGAGTAAGATATATTGTAACAACCCGCATATTTTATGATTATATATTTAAATGATTTATTTAAATACTAGTAGGTAGCCCGTGATGATGACACGGGAGCATAGGTTAATGAGTGTTATCATTTGTAGTTGTGAATACGTGGTTGGAATATATTTGGTAGATGTAATATTTCAAGTTACAACTATGTTTCTTACCTTGTTGTTTTGAAAGATAAATTTCACAGTTGAAGGTGAAGAAATTAGCGATACACACAGTGTACCATAAGATAAGAATAAATGAATATTGGATGGAATATTATGGAAAAAGTTAAATTGAGATGTATAGTTTTTTCAAATAATTTTATTCTGAACAATATTGAATAAATGAAAAAATGCATTTTTGTAGTAGTAGTTGACTGTTTTAACTACGTTTGTAGTATGCATTGTTATTATATTTGACAAATAGAATATTTTAAAAGGAGCATAATAATCCATCCAGAGCAATTGAGTAGTACTAACAAACCAAACCTTAGTTGTCAAATATCCACATATAATGTTCTAACTTAGTACCATCACAGTAAAACATATATTGTTGCAAGAAATGAACAGTAACATAACATACCAAATTTTGTATCCAAAAGTTGTTCCTCTATTATATTAAAATGGGGCAAATAATAGTAAATACAAATACAGTACAAAGGTTCCCCAAATCAATAAAGTTAAATAATAGTCAGGCATGAAATTTAGCAAGTAGAAAAATGACATAAATAAATAGCCTCCAAGAATAAAAGGAAAACTTGATATAAAAAAAATAGCAGAGAACACAACTCCTTAGTCTATTTCAGATGTGAGAGGGCCCTCAAGCATAAAAGATGATTACATTGCAAATTGATAGTGTCCAGCTTCAAAGCCTAATCCATATTCCTGCATTAGAGCATGACAACCAAGCCATCCAAAAGAATCAGCACTCATAAAGAATTGCAATATATAATCATGTAGGAAGGGGTAAAAAATAATAGTAAGATTCAAATGAACAATGTAGAGAATTTAAGAAGAGTTAAATGAATGTAATAGTGGAAACCATGGTAGTATCTAATATAATAACCACGATAGTGACAGAACATAAAGTGAGTAGGTTTCATCATTGTACTTTGTATATGATAATATTCAATACAGCTGCAAAACTTAAATAAATATCTTCCTTGACAAATTTTGCATAAATATAGGAGGAAGATATAATTTTGTTTAACAGTGTAAAATATACAGAATAAGGGTGAACTATTGTATTTATCTTAACTCCTTTGCATGATAAGAGTGCTAAAATAAATCAAATAATTAGCACCGGTGTGGCTACCAAACTATGTGTGATAACCCGGATTTTTGGACATCTGTTAATTGGATAATTATCTGATTTTATTTGGAAAAATACATTTTGATAATTAGAAATATTTGAAGATATATATATAAGTGGATTTGAAACTATAATAATAGTTGAATTAAAGTGATATATCTTATAGTAAATTAATATATTAATATAAGAATAGTGATGTGCAAACTTAATAATGAAAAAAAAAATTTAAGTGTGTTCATATACAAGGATAAGTGTGTATATGTTAAGTAAATTGAGAGCATTGATTTGAATTCAATATATTAAATTTTCAAAGAAGATTTAAAGTTAGAATTATATATTTATAAACACAAAAGATAAATACCTTAAAATATTTCGATTTAAAAATATATTTTATATGATTGTATATAATTGGTTTTACATTATTTTCTTTAAAATATTTATTATGAATTAAGATAATGTTTTTACTTAATAAAAATATATATAAGTTTTATAAAAATCATTTAAAAATTTATTAATTCAAGGAAAATACACTTGTAGGTTAAAAGTATATATAATTTAACAAATGTAAATCAACTAATACATGCTAGTGACAAATGTTAGATTTTTAGACAAGTGTCAATTGATTTAATTTAAATTAAACAACATGTTTTAAAAGGAGAAACCAGGCTTCTCAAATTTCTTTGATTCATTTTCAAAACTGTAAACCAGAAAAAGAATAGATCCCGATTTTGATTCAACTCAAAACAATCTTCATCAAATTAAAACCAAGTATCAGATCAAAATAAATCAAAGTCAGGATCAATCCAAGTTCCAGTTTCAAGTATAGATCAGATCAAAACAAATTTCAAAACCTGTAGCAACTAATTCAATTCGAAGCAATCAAACAAGCAAGCTAAGATTCAAACTAAAAAAAAAAACCTGGAAACAAAAGCAGATCAAAAGCAAGTTTAAATCAAGCAACTAATCTAGTTCAAAGATCAAATCTGCAGCTTCAAATTCCAGATTTTCAAATATCATTTCCAGGCTCAAGTTTTTCTCTGTTCTTCAATTCCAGGTGAGTGAACTACCTTTATAAAATCTATTGAATCTTGATTTGCATGTGGAAATACTTAAAGTATGTTTTGATTTGCATGTGATGATCTGTAAATGTGTGATAGAAACTATGCTTGCATGTATATGGATTCCTGGTATATTAATAAGTTGAATGTGCGTGTCTGAAATATTTATGTTCATCTCTGTTTATAGTTATAGAGTTTAAATTTAAATCAAAATTACTAATCTCCTTATCTATTCACTGATAGGCTTTAGTTTTCAAGCCAAATATGTTTGTTTAAACATAGATTAAGGTTTTAAAATATATTTAAGTAAATTAAGTTTGAAATTTTCTGTAAAATTTTAGAAAGAACAGAAAATCGAAAAACATGTAAATTTCAATCATCAAAATCTTTTGTTTTATTTATATAATCTGAATCCCCATCTGAAAACATGATTTTTAAAAGATAAATCACAAATTTTAGAATGGGATCGAGAGAGGAAATTGGGGTTGATCAGATTTTGGTTTTTGGGCAATTTCTAGTGATCGGTGAAGGATGGAGTGTCGGGGTAGTTGCTGAAGCATGTTTGTAGATCAAGGATCATGGGGAAAATGGTCGTTTACTTTCTAGTTCGTCGTGGAGGAGGATCGGTGGTGAAGTAGGGTTTAGCAACCGGTTTGGGTCATGGTTGATTTAGAGGCTAATGCGGCGTCGATGTCGCATCGAGTTCGTCCAGTGGTGGTGGAATCGAAGCGTTGGATTGTGTCGAGGCTCGAGGTCGATCGGCAAGGACTCTGGTGATCGAGATTGGTGGTAAGAGGAGATCGTTTGCGATCGATTCGTTCCAGTTTGAGTTCGCTTGTACTCATTTGCGATTTCATGTTCGATTCTTGGATTTGGTGGTCGGGATCGAAGGAGGAGGTCATAGTTGACTTTCTGGCGATGGTGTCGATGGTCGGAGCCACTCCCATCACCTGTGCACATACACCGGTATCAGTGATATCAGGTTGGTTAGTGAAGTTTGGGAAGAAGGGAGGTTGCTCGGGTTGGTTTCGGGGATAATCTCGTATTGACTCGAAGTAACGAAGCAGGAGAGATTACTCGGGTTTGTCTCGAGATTCTTGCGAGTTAGACATGGGTAGGTTAATTTATTAACCAAATTTTAATTAAAATAGGTTTTAAAGTTTTAAACAAATCAAAATTTTGAATGATTTCCTTTAATCAATTTCCTTTACACAATAAATGATTATTTAAAACGTGTGTATGGATAAGAAATATATATATACATAGTTTATTTTAACTTGAATAAATTAAGTTAATCATTAAATTTATATAAAATAAATTAAATAATCATTAAGAAATTGATTAAGATGATTTTGATTATTTAGTAACTTAAAAGGTTTTAAGTTAAATTCTTATGTTAATTAATTTTTCAAGGTTTATTAAATAAGGATTTAAATGATAATTAAGAAATAAATTAAGATAATGATTTCTATTTGATTAATTAAGGTTAATAAATTAGTGTAAGAAATTAAGGTATAATTACTTAAATTGAAATTAATTAAGGATGATTAATCAATTAAGATTAATTAATGTAAGTAATTAAAGGTAATTAATTACTTAAAGATAATTACTTAATTAAAAAGTAATTAATTAATGTTTAAAGTTGATTAATCAAGTGTTTAAAGAATAATTAATTAAATGATATTTAATTTATGAGATTAATTAATTAAGATAATTTATTTGAGGATAATTAATTAATTAAAGGTTAATTAATTAATGAGGATAATTAAAAGTTAATTAATAAGAATGGTTAAAGAATAATTAATTTATATAATTAATTTAAGGCTAATTACTTAATGTAATTAAAGGACAATTAATCAAAAGTGATTAATTAAGGTGGATAATTTGAGATTTGATTAATTAATTGGCTTATAATTAATTAATGTTAAGTAAGCAGGATTTAAGAGTAATTAAAATAATTAATTTAATTAAATGGTGGTAAATTAAATTAATTAGGAATGGTGTGGATAATCAATATTCTTGCTTATGGATGGTTGAAAAATATTGAATGCCTTGGATTATTTGACATATCTGATATGTGTTTGTAATGTTCTGTGATATGAAATGTTTTGTTTTAACTATGATAAATATGAGTTATTTATCTGTAATGAAATTGTTGTGGGAATATGACATTATGAAGTTAAATGGAATTGTTTAAACTTAAACACCTTGCTTATAAGGATGGTATTGAATTCGAAGAGACCGGGATCGGATATCAGCAATATCCGGAACCACTTCGATTAGTAATCTATAATTCTTTATAGATTTGACCTGTGAAATCAATAAGCTGGTTTGGAATAATATGGACCATTTAAACTAAGTTGGATACTTAGATATTGTTTTGTGAAATAAGTATTGACTATATAAGTTGTTACTTGTGGTAAAGTACGAGTTACCCCGGGTTTATATAAGTTCTTTGAATTGAAATTTCATGTTAGAAGAGTTTACTCACGCTGGTTTCCAGCCTGACCCGGGTGTTACTTTGATGTAATGCTCGGGTCAGACCGAGTATTACAGATTTCCAGGTAAGGACATTCTGGAGCTCAGGAGGCGAGCTGGATGGCAGGAACGTATGGAGTGTGATATATTGTTATTTATTGGGACGAGTTATTATAACTGTCCAGTCTATTGTAATGATTGTAACTCTGATGAATTGTATGTAAAGTAACCATTACATCTTTCTTTTATAAAATGCTATTATTTGTTATTATATTTAATTCGCTGCGAATGTGAGATGTTGTGTTCTCTATTCTTCTTTCTTCTTTCTGTTTCTTTCTTCTATCTCTTTCTTTTTCTTCTAACTATCTGGAATTTTCGGGTTCGAAAATTCCGGGTCGTTACAGTTGGTATCAGAGCGAAGGTTAAGCGAGAACCTTGGCTCTGTTGGGATTACTCGTTAAGGATAGGGTCAATGGTACCCTAGAACGAGTTGAGTGTATATATATATGAGAGCGTATTTGTTATTTTCATATATAAAGATTTCAAATGATTTTTATATAAGATTATATTTGATATATAAAGCAATATTTCTTTTAATATATTAAAGAAATTGGTGTTGAATCATTGGAATTAAATAAGATAATAAGAATTAAGTGGTAATAGAAATACAACGAAATTAAAATTGAATGAAGATAAGTTTGAAATGAATTTAAACTGAAATTAAATCTTGAATTTGTAGAAGTGTTATCAAGAATAAAGATAATAATGAATTGGTTTCCAGATATGATAATCTTGGTTATTATCATAGATGGTCGATAATGAAATGTGGTAAATGATTAAGCAAAATGAAATGTTTAGAGAAGTAAACATTTAAGTGAGTATAACTTATAAATTGGAATTGAAGATAATTTAAAATTGTGAAATTTTAAATCTAAATCCAGAAAACTTGAAATTGTTTTAAAGAAGTTTGTTTTGAATTAAAACCAAAGGTGGTTTAAAAATTTAAAGTATAACTTGGTGTATAAAGAAAATGTATATATGAGGATATACATAATATCAAAGATGCTTTGAAATAACTCTAAGTGTTGAGTTTTAAATTTTTCCTGGGAATGTGATGTGAAAACCTAAGTGAATTAAGTTTTTAAACTTAAAAAGGGGAAAGATTGTTAATATAAGATTTAAAATTTGAATGGGAATTCAAATTGTGAAAGTTGATCGGATTAAGTAAATTTAACTTGGAGGAAGTTAAATAAGTTTGAATAAATAATTTGAATTGGAAATTTCAAGATGAAATTTAAATTTAACTTGGGTAGTTAAATGGTTAATTTAAATGGGAGTTATGAGTGATCTCAAAATGGGTTTGAGATTTGGAAATTGAAAATGGATAATAAATTAGAATCTGAAGATTAAATTGTTTTTTTGAATTCTTATTTGAACTTTGTAATAAGTTAAGTAAAGATAATTTTAAAATGGAATTTTGAAATTTGAATTCAGAATTAAAAGGTTTAAAGATTT
Organism: Allium fistulosum; assembly: GCA_030737815.1. Classification (NCBI taxonomy): domain Eukaryota; kingdom Viridiplantae; phylum Streptophyta; class Magnoliopsida; order Asparagales; family Amaryllidaceae; genus Allium; species Allium fistulosum. The sequence continues at coordinate 1,337,288,223 of CM060901.1, read as the reverse complement.
AATTTGTTAAAATTAAAAATTTTAACTCGAATTTATATAATTCGAGATAGTTTTAAATTGAGATTTGAATAGAATTAGTTCAAATTGAATTTGATTTGAATTAATTAGAATTGTGATTGAAGATGTATAAGTTTAAAAATTCAAATGGTAAATTAGAATTGAAATGATTTGAAATTGAAGCTGGTTCAATTTGAAATTTATCCAAATTGATTTGAAATAATTTGGAATTGTGATTAAAGTTGAATAAGTTAAAAATCAAATGGAATTTGATTTGAATTGGGGAAGGAATTAAGATTAATTCAACTTGAATTGGGATGGAAATTGAAGTATTAAGTCAATTTAAATGGAAGTAGAAATTTTAAATTGAATTGATGGGGAATTGAACGGTTTGACTCTGGACTATTTTCAAAGTAAATTGTTTTAATATAAACCTATTTTTCCAAACTATTTACTATACAATCTTTCTTTTTAAACTACAAACTATCTTATACTTATTTTACAATTATTTTGGAACTATTTAACTATTTTGAAATTGTCTTATAAACTAATTACTATTTTTCAGTTACCTACATCTAATCACTATTTTAAATCTATTTTGCAATTATCTAACTATTTTATATCTACTTAACTATTTTTCAACTACTTATCTATTTTAAATTTTTTTTTTCAAGTTATTTTTAAATTTAAATAGGTCAGAGTTCAGACTGTTTGTAATTGAAGTAATAACTCAATTGAAAATGGAAGCAATTGAGAATAAGTAAATGGAATTAAAGGAAATATGTATAGAAAAGAGAGTTGATTTGGCTAATAACCAATAAAGGTAAATACGTAGGATATACGTATATTATTCTATTCGCATAGTGATTGATCCAGATTCGAACACAGAATTTCGAGATAGTATTATCGATCCGAGTTGGGATTTTTTCGCTCGATTTTCGACGGCGAACCTGGATATGGATTTTTGATTGGTTCTGGATATTCTCTATCATAGTTGTGACTATGCAAGGAGAATGACGGTTTCTAATCAAGAAACCAGATCTGAGTCCGCACTAGGAAGTCGGGTGGACGATACTAGTTCGGAAGTGAAATTGTGTGATCGATTGAGTGATCAGATTGATATTGAAGATTGGGGATAAGAACTGTAAAATGGTTTTTGAAAAGAAATATGGTTAATAACTTTATAAAAGATTTATCAAATGTGAATATTTGATTTAGAATAAAATAAAGTTATATATCCTTGTTATATAAGGTAAATCTTCCCTTGTTGAATCTATTGCTAAAAGAAAAGGGTTTTGAAATATTTGAAGTATAAAAGAGGTTTTATACAAAGTTTGAAATGATCCAAAGATTTTCAAAGTATATATATATCTATATCTATATATCTATAAAGGATCTTATGAGAATGATTTTGGAAAAGGTTTTGGGAACCTATGGATTTTGGAAAGGGCTTTTGATTTTTGAGAAATCAATTTTGGATTTTGGAAAGCCTAGTTTGATAATTATCGATTTTTGGTAATCGATTTTGTGTAAAGGAGATTTTGATAAATCATAAAGGGTATGATTTGAAGATACTATAAGTATATAGTATAAAATGTTTTGAGTATAGCTCTGGGGAAAAAGGCGCTCCCTTGAAATGAACTTCTCAGGAGTGCCACTGGGTGGTACTGCCTTGAACCCCAAGGGGGGATTCTAAAGTTGATCCTGTGAGGAGTCCGGACAAAACTAGTTCCTGAGGATTATTTGTGTAGCGAAAGTCGAGGGGCTGGTGCCCACAGAGGCATTTGGGTTATTCTGTGACGACAATGTAACTCGATGTCACTGCGATCTACTGCAGACCATAGCGAAAGTCATGTGTGCCGCTGAGAGCCAACTGTCTACGTTTGATTTTATATCGGTAGACTGTGACACTATGGTAACATAGCGAAAGTCGTGTGTGCCGTTGAGAGCCAACTGTCTACGTTTGATTTTATATCGGTAGACTGCGACCTATGTGGGAGAAGTTTCATTATTTGGCAGCGAAATTCGGTGGCGCTGATGCCTACAGTTATATGGGTTTGTGCTGTGATAGCAACGTAAGGCCCGGGTATAACTGCGATCTGTAGCGGGTTCCATGGCGTAATCGAGGAGCGCGGAGACCTACAGTTATCTGTGGATTTTGCCGGGACGGCAACGTAACCATCGGGTTAACTGCGACCATGGATGGGGGTGATGATTTCCAGAGCATTCTCACCAAAGATATTTCCTCTATTTTCAAAAACGTTTTCGATATTTTCAAATAAAGTATTTTCCAAATATTTTCACTGGGTGTTGAAAATGGGTCTGCTAAGTACTTATAGATTTTCAGTCCTACATCTGATCAACGTATGACCGAATTTCTGTGGGAATAAGGATGGACTTGTTGAAACATCGAGTTATAAAAAGTATTTTTATAAAAACTAATTTAGTAATATTATATATATATTTTAAAAGTGTTATAAAAATGTTCAAAGAGTAATTTAACCGATATTAAGTATTTTAATAAAATTATTGTTTCGTACCTTTTCGAGGACGAAAAGATTCAAAGGGGGAAGGAATGTGATAACCCGGATTTTTGGACATCTGTTAATTGGATAATTATCTGATTTTATTTGGAAAAATACATTTTGATAATTAGAAATATTTGAAGATATATATATAAGTGGATTTGAAACTATAATAATAGTTGAATTAAAGTGATATATCTTATAGTAAATTAATATATTAATATAAGAATAGTGATGTGCAAACTTAATAATGAAAAAAAAAAATTTAAGTGTGTTCATATACAAGGATAAGTGTGTATATGTTAAGTAAATTGAGAGCATTGATTTGAATTCAATATATTAAATTTTCAAAGAAGATTTAAAGTTAGAATTATATATTTATAAACACAAAAGATAAATACCTTAAAATATTTCGATTTAAAAATATATTTTATATGATTGTATATAATTGGTTTTACATTATTTTCTTTAAAATATTTATTATGAATTAAGATAATGTTTTTACTTAATAAAAATATATATAAGTTTTATAAAAATCATTTAAAAATTTATTAATTCAAGGAAAATACACTTGTAGGTTAAAAGTATATATAATTTAACAAATGTAAATCAACTAATACATGCTAGTGACAAATGTTAGATTTTTAGACAAGTGTCAATTGATTTAATTTAAATTAAACAACATGTTTTAAAAGGAGAAACCAGGCTTCTCAAATTTCTTTGATTCATTTTCAAAACTGTAACCAGAAAAAGAATAGATCCCGATTTTGATTCAACTCAAAACAATCTTCATCAAATTAAAACCAAGTATCAGATCAAAATAAATCAAAGTCAGGATCAATCCAAGTTCCAGTTTCAAGTATAGATCAGATCAAAACAAATTTCAAAACCTGTAGCAACTAATTCAATTCGAAGCAATCAAACAAGCAAGCTAAGATTCAAACTAAAAAAAAAAACCTGGAAACAAAAGCAGATCAAAAGCAAGTTTAAATCAAGCAACTAATCTAGTTCAAAGATCAAATCTGCAGCTTCAAATTCCAGATTTTCAAATATCATTTCCAGGCTCAAGTTTTTCTCTGTTCTTCAATTCCAGGTGAGTGAACTACCTTTATAAAATCTATTGAATCTTGATTTGCATGTGGAAATACTTAAAGTATGTTTTGATTTGCATGTGATGATCTGTAAATGTGTGATAGAAACTATGCTTGCATGTATATGGATTCCTGGTATATTAATAAGTTGAATGTGCGTGTCTGAAATATTTATGTTCATCTCTGTTTATAGTTATAGAGTTTAAATTTAAATCAAAATTACTAATCTCCTTATCTATTCACTGATAGGCTTTAGTTTTCAAGCCAAATATGTTTGTTTAAACATAGATTAAGGTTTAAAAATATATTTAAGTAAATTAAGTTTGAAATTTTCTGTAAAATTTTAGAAAGAACAGAAAATCGAAAAACATGTAAATTTCAATCATCAAAATCTTTTGTTTTATTTATATAATCTGAATCCCCATCTGAAAACATGATTTTTAAAAGATAAATCACAAATTTTAGAATGGGATCGAGAGAGGAAATTGGGGTTGATCAGATTTTGGTTTTTGGGCAATTTCTAGTGATCGGTGAAGGATGGAGTGTCGGGGTAGTTGCTGAAGCATGTTTGTAGATCAAGGATCATGGGGAAAATGGTCGTTTACTTTCTAGTTCGTCGTGGAGGAGGATCGGTGGTGAAGTAGGGTTTAGCAACCGGTTTGGGTCATGGTTGATTTAGAGGCTAATGCGGCGTCGATGTCGCATCGAGTTCGTCCAGTGGTGGTGGAATCGAAGCGTTGGATTGTGTCGAGGCTCGAGGTCGATCGGCAAGGACTCTGGTGATCGAGATTGGTGGTAAGAGGAGATCGTTTGCGATCGGTTCGTTCCAGTTTGAGTTCGCTTGTACTCATTTGCGATTTCGTGTTCGATTCTTGGATTTGGTGGTCGGGATCGAAGGAGGAGGTCATAGTTGACTTTCTGGCGATGGTGTCGATGGTCGGAGCCACTCCCATCACCTGTGCACGTACACCGGTATCAGTGATATCAAGTTGGTTAGTGAAGTTTGGGAAGAAGGGAGGTTGCTCGGGTTGGTTTCGGGGATAATCTCGTATTGACTCGAAGTAACGAAGCAGGAGAGATTACTCGGGTTTGTCTCGAGATTCTTGCGAGTTAGACATGGGTAGGTTAATTTATTAACCAAATTTTAATTAAAATAGGTTTTAAAGTTTTAAACAAATCAAAATTTTGAATGATTTCCTTTAATCAATTTCCTTTACACAATAAATGATTATTTAAAACGTGTGTATGGATAAGAAATATATATATACATAGTTTATTTTAACTTGAATAAATTAAGTTAATCATTAAATTTATATAAAATAAATTAAATAATCATTAAGAAATTGATTAAGATGATTTTGATTATTTAGTAACTTAAAAGGTTTTAAGTTAAATTCTTATGTTAATTAATTTTTCAAGGTTTATTAAATAAGGATTTAAATGATAATTAAGAAATAAATTAAGATAATGATTTCTATTTGATTAATTAAGGTTAATAAATTTGTGTAAGAAATTAAGGTATAATTACTTAAATTGAAATTAATTAAGGATGATTAATCAATTAAGATTAATTAATGTAAGTAATTAAAGGTAATTAATTACTTAAAGATAATTACTTAATTAAAAAGTAATTAATTAATGTTTAAAGTTGATTAATCAAGTGTTTAAAGAATAATTAATTAAATGATATTTAATTTATGAGATTAATTAATTAAGATAATTTATTTGAGGATAATTAATTAATTAAAGGTTAATTAATTAATGAGGATAATTAAAGGTTAATTAATAAGAATGGTTAAAGAATAATTAATTTATATAATTAATTTAAGGCTAATTACTTAATGTAATTAAAGGACAATTAATCAAAAGTGATTAATTAAGGTGGATAATTTGAGATTTGATTAATTAATTGGCTTATAATTAATTAATGTTAAGTAAGCAGGATTTAAGAGTAATTAAAATAATTAATTTAATTAAATGGTGGTAAATTAAATTAATTAGGAATGGTGTGGATAATCAATATTCTTGCTTATGGATGGTTGAAAAATATTGAATGCCTTGGATTATTTGACATATCTGATATGTGTTTGTAATGTTCTGTGATATGAAATGTTTTGTTTTAACTATGATAAATATGAGTTATTTATCTGTAATGAAATTGTTGTGGGAATATGACATTATGAAGTTAAATGGAATTGTTTAAACTTAAACACCTTGCTTATAAGGATGGTATTGAATTCAAAGAGACCGGGATCGGATATCAGCAATATCCGGAACCACTTCGATTAGTAATCTATAATTCTTTATAGATTTGACCTGTGAAATCAATAAGCTGGTTTGGAATAATATGGATCATTTAAACTAAGTTGGATACTTAGATATTGTTTTGTGAAATAAGTATTGACTATATAAGTTGTTACTTGTGGTAAAGTACGAGTTACCCCGGGTTTATATAAGTTCTTTGAATTGAAATTTCATGTTAGAAGAGTTTACTCACGCTGGTTTCCAGCCTGACCCGGGTGTTACTTTGATGTAATGCTCGGGTCAGACCGAGTATTACAGATTTCCAGGTAAGGACGTTCTGGAGCTCAGGAGGCGAGCTGGATGGCAGGAACGTATGGAGTGTGATATATTGTTATTTATTGGGACGAGTTATTATAACTGTCCAGTCTATTGTAATGATTGTAACTCTGATGAATTGTATGTAAAGTAACCATTACATCTTTCTTTTATAAAATGCTATTATTTGTTATTATATTTAATTCGCTGCGAATGTGAGATGTTGTGTTCTCTATTCTTCTTTCTTCTTTCTGTTTCTTTCTTCTATCTCTTTCTTTTTCTTCTAACTATCTGGAATTTTCGGGTTCGAAAATTCCGGGTCGTTACACTATGGGTAGTTAGTTAGTTAATTGTATTTCAGATTCCTAGTTATGAATAAGCATGTCATGTAGTGAATGATCCTTGCTAAAATGAGAAACATGTGCTATCATTTTTAAAAGCCAAATTCAATGTGTTTTTCCTTGACAGAAAAAAGCATTGAACAAATGAAAAACATGTAAAAGTTTTGTAATAGTATGAATTAATGTAGGAAAATCACGGCAGCCATATTTCAGTAATCAACTACAAATCAAGAGCAGAAAGAACATAAGACTGTATAGCAAGGATATGGACTTTACAATAAGAGTAGCGTGTGGAGGCATAATGTAACGACCCGGTATTTTGGACCATTCAAATCGACAATAATCCACACATGTCGGACTTGAATAATGCAAAATAACATATTGTAATAAAATTTGGAGCAAATGATATCATTCACAGAATCACAGACACAAAAATATCATAATAACTTGCAGCGGAATTTAAAAATAACCATAGTGGTTCATGAAGCCACTAAAATACATAGTCTCAAACAAGTACAAATTACATATTCTAAAACCAATACAGTTTGAATAACCATAGAAAATCCCAAATTCACTTGTCTCAATTACATAAGCTAAAATAAAAGACTGAATAGCAAAACAGATAGCAGCTTGATAAAGATGATCTCCAGCAGTCCTAGCTCCGTGAAGATGAAGTCCAACTGATACTCAGGCTGACCCGAGCATAAAATAAAACATAAACACTCGAGTCAGGATATACATACTTATACAATGTAAACCAACTCAAGTGAACTGTAGTAAAGATACAAGTAACTTAGAAGATGCTTGGGACCGCCCATCCTCTAAGGATCCGTTAAACTATCTACTATGTAGTAATATTCGCTATTATAATAGTGTCTAAATAAGTAAAGTATAATCATATCGGAAAGTAGCGTTAAGGGGATGGAGAACCTTAACGCGGTCGGATCTTAAAATCATAATCGTAGTAAAGCTCGATATGGTAGGTGACACGGCACAACTAGGCAATGCCAGGGTAGATATACCAGTTACGCACACGGACTGATGGAGCGCATAGCAGCCACTATCGTCCACCTCGAACAACATTCCCAAATCGGAGGATGGCCATCTAGTCAAATCACAAGTAAGAGTATAATATCGAAGAAATGTGTCCGAGAAGAGGTGCTACCTCACTGGTCCGAGATCGCTCCTGTTTTAGCCACCTTATGCCAACTCACGGGAGTTGGGTCCACGTAACATACCTTAAGAACGTCGCCACCATCCTACTTCATTCTGGAATCTCCACCGCGTACACGGTTGTCAAAGTGGTTTTCGGTATCGACAGAGCGTATGTCCATATCCGATCCCGGTCTCTTTGCCAACCAATCGTTATTATAACCCGTGGTTATAGATTTAAAACAATTTATCAAATATACTTTAAATTAAGCCATTTAAAACAAAGTCACTATTCTTTAAAATCAAATATTAAATTCCCAAAGTTTAGCCTTTTCGGAGTTTATTTATTTACTTAAAACAATAACGATAAAAAAATTCAGCTTTCACAACGTTTAAAAAGTGCGGCGGTAAGTTATACTTGAAAACAATTTTATTCAGCAAAGCAACATTTATAAACTGCTATAACAGTTCAGTTTTAAGCAAAAATCATATTTCAGCCTACTGCAGTCCTTAACAAGTGCTACAATAGCCCTTTTATTAGTTCAGGTTCAATTTTAGTTTCTGCTACAACAGCACTTACCAAGTACTATCATAGCCTTAGTTCATTTTAATCTTTTGGTTCACTTATATAACCACAGCACTTAACAAGTGCTACAGATACTACCTAGTTCAGAACTTATAAAATCATACATTAAAATGTTCATTTAAATCCGTTAACTAATATATTTTAAAGAGAAATTTTACACATCAAAACCAAAAATTTACAAGTTCGCTTATTAAATTCAAATGTGTAAATCCCACTTTCATTTAAACAATTCATTTCAACATTCAAACTTAAACTCCATTTTCCACCATTTTAAAACTAAATCTTCATTTCAATTTAATTAACTTAAGTTTCTATCTTTCTTTTAATCAAAATTTCAAATTTAAGTTCAAATTAAAAATCAATATTTTCCCATTTATCTATTTTTTTCACATAGAAAAATCATTTCTATTCTAAATAAATCATTAAAAAATTCGATTTAAATGAATTTAATATTATTATTTTTATATTTAAAGGTATCTAGAAAATACAGAAAAATAACCACGGGTCTGTATAATATTTTCTAGCCTAAGTCAAGTGATACGGATACTATATCATTTCAATCCGTAATTTACAAAGAAAATCCGGGTTTTATCATTTCAAACCCGCAATCCCAAGTAAATAAAATTTAATTGAAAATCGTTCAGGCCTATCATTTCAGCCCATAACAACCTTCCCTTATTCTAAAGTCCGTTCGGGTATGTATCATTTCAACCCAAAGTGATTCTATTCTACAGGTAACTTGCAGTGTGATTTAACAGAATAGAATAACAGTAAAATAAGAACAAAATATAACAGATGATACGATATGCAGTTTTAACAATTCTAACATCAACTATAAATAAATCACAGGTAATTATAACATCATTTATTTATTTATTTATTTCTACACATTCAGTTGCGGTCGTTTCACAATCATATAAGTATGAATATTCGTGTGAGATTTACTCACCTCTACGGAGCTGGAGATTCGGAAAAAGAAATACGATGCCTATCGAACGCACGCAGAAAGCACGATCAGTTGTTAGCGGATGCGCCAACTAGATTCAAACCAAAAACAAAATAAATAATCAAATCTAAGATTGCACGAATAACGAACTTTCAAATGAAGCAAACAACCGAAAAAGAAACAAGTTGAAAATCGACAACAATAGCTCAACCACTCTAAAAATAGACTAACTCCAATGATTTACAAAAGTGACAACAGTTTACTTAAAAATCTAGAGTGACAAAACAAATTTTTTTTTCAAAACAATGGTCAGTAAAACAGCCTAGGATACCAACCCGTGACCAAAATCATTTTTCTTTTTTTTTTCTAAACAAAACTCAATAGAACTATACTACAAAGTACAAGGTGACTAGTACTACTCTTTGTTTTCAAACAGGGTTCAGGGAAAAACAAACACAAGACCAAGATACAAAAATAAAAGGGACGAAACAGTTTCATCATTTTTTTTCATATGCAAGGCTCGGTCTGACCTTGGTTGGTCTCGGCATGGGCTTGGAGTGTGGCTGGTCTGGTCTTGGCCTGGGGTAGGGGTGAGGTTGGTTTGCTCTCGGAATGGGTGGGTCAGGCGAAGGGGGTTGCCTGGTTGGAGGCGCTGGGGTAGGGTGGTTGGTGGAGGAGCGTGGGGTTGGACGTGGGATCTCAGCTGGTGACGGGGACGTGGGTGGTCTTGGCACGGAGTGGAGGCGTAGGCTGGTCTCGGCCTGGGGTAGGGACGGCAGGTGTTGGAGGCTGACGAGGGGTTCTCGGGTTCGGTGGTGGTGGGCTGGGTAGGGCGTACGTAGTGGGCTGTCACGGCATGGGATTGGAGGTTCTCACGGTGGTGGAGTGGGTTGTGGTGACAGGGATGACGTGGGCTGCCGTGTGATTTGGTATGGCATGGGGTCGAAAAAAGTGGGGTTCTCGGGGTCGACGAAGGGGTTGAGATTGGTGGTGTTTGGTCTCGGTGGTGAATGGAAACTGGTCTGACATGGTTCGAGTGGGGTTTCGGTGAAGGAGCTGACGTGGGCAACAGAAGAAAATAAAGCATGTAAGAAGATCAAAACGAAATAACAAAGTGGAAAGAATAGCATGCTGTCCTTTTACCTTCACGAGATGCTCACGAGAATTATGATGGAGGCGAAAGTGAAATTTGCAGTATGGAATAATTTTTTGTGAACGAATAATATATATTACAGATGCTCCCTTGATTGGTGGAGAGAAGGCAAATGGTTTGAATCGGTAGAGGAAATTAAGGCGTTCAATTAATTTGAGAACGTATGGAATGCAAAAGGGAAAGGAATAATTCTCACGTGCACGGTTTTAGGCTAGACTCTGGCAAGATTTTTGAAATTTTCAAACTGAAAATATACCGTTGAAATTTTGTGAAGTCAACGCATATAAAATCAAATGGACAACGGACAACGAACGTAAAGTGTAACGCCTAAAGTAACGTACAACCGTTACTTGTTTCTTTTATTAAATAAATTTAAAAATGATAACGTTTCTTTAAATAAAATAACGTATCATTTCACACTAAAATAAAATAGCTATTACCATAATTAATAAAATTTTGATTGTTAAATATAAAGTTAAGAATGGATATAAATATACGTAACGAAATGTACAGTTTAAATTTTCCGTTTCACACAAATTATTACACTTTTAATTTAAATCAATATTTCAAAATGTTTATTTTTAAATAAAAATTTTTAAATAAAAATGTAACGACTCGGTATTTTGGACCATTCAAATCGACAATAATCCACACATGTCGGACTTGAATAATGCAAAATAACAGATTGTAATAAAATTTGGAGCAAATGAAATCATTCACAGAATCACAGACACAGAAATATCAGAATAACTCGCAGCGGAATTTAAAAATAACCATAGTGGTTCATGAAGCCACTAAAATATATAGTCTCAAACAAGTACAAATTGCATAGTCTAAAACCAATACAGTTTGAATAACCATAGAAAATCCCAAATTCACTTGTCTCAATTACATAAGCTAAAATAAAAGACTGAATATCAAAACAGATAGCAGCTTGATAAAGATGATCTCCAGCAGTCCTAGCTCCGTGAAGATAAAGTCCAACTGATACTCAGGCTGACCCGAGCGTAAAATAAAACATAAACACTCGAGTCAGGATATACATACTTATACAATGTAAACCAACTCAAGTGAACTGTAGTAAAGATACAAGTAACTTAGAAGATGCTTGGGACCGCCCATCCTCTAAGGATCCGTTAAACTATCTACTATGTAGTAATATTCGCTATTATAATAGTGTCTAAATAAGTAAAGTATAATCATATCGGAAAGTAGCGTTAAGGGGATGGAGAACCTTAACGCGGTCGGATCTTAAAATCATAATCGTAGTAAAGCTCGATATGGTAGGTGACATGGCACAACTAGGCAATGCCAGGGTAGATATACCAATTATGCACACGGACTGATGGAGCACATAGCAGCCACTATCGTCCACCTCGAACAACATTCCCAAATCGGAGGATGGCCATCTAGTCAAATCACAAGTAAGAGTATAATATCGAAGAAATGTGTCCGAGAAGAGGTGCTACCTCACCTGTCCGAGATCGCTCCTGTTTTAGCCACCTTATGCCAACTCACGGGAGTTGGGTCCACGTAACATACCTTAAGAACGTCGCCACCATCCTACTTCATTCTGGAATCTCCACCGCGTACACGGTTGTCAAAGTAGTTTTTGGTATCGACAGAGAGTATGTCCATATCCGATCCCGGTCTCTTTGCCAACCAATCGTTATTATAACCCGTGGTTATAGATTTAAAACAATTTATCAAATATACTTTAAATTAAACCATTTAAAACAAAGTCACTATTCTTTTAAATCAAATATTAAATTCCCAAAGTTTAGCCTTTTCGGAGTTCATTTATTTACTTAAAACAATAACGATAAAAAAATTCAGCTTTCACAACGTTTAAAAAGTGCGGCGGTAAGTTATACTTGAAAACAATTTTATTTTCAGCAAAGCAACATTTATAAACTGCTATAACAGTTCAGTTTTAAGCAAAAATCATATTTCAGCCTACTGCAGTCCTTAACAAGTGCTACAGTAGCCCTTTTATTAGTTCAGGTTCAATTTTAGTTTCTACTACAATAGCACTTACCAAGTACTATCATAGCCTTAGTTCATTTTAATCTTTTGGTTCACTTATATAACCACAGCACTTAACAAGTGCTACAGATACTACCTAGTTTAGAACTTATAAAATCATACATTAAAATGTTCATTTAAATCCTTTAACTAATATATTTTAAAGAGAAATTTTACACATCAAAACCAAAAATTTACAAGTTCGCTTATTAAATTCAAATGTGTAAATCCCACTTTCATTTAAACAATTCATTTCAACATTTAAACTTAAACTCCATTTTCCACCATTTTAAAACTAAATCTTCATTTCAATTTAATTAACTTAAGTTTCTATCTTTCTTTTAATCAAAATTTCAAATTTAAGTTCCATTTAAAAATCAATATTTTCCCATTTATCTATTTTTTTTCACATAGAAAAATCATTTCTATTCTAAATAAATCATTTAAAAATTCGATTTAAATCAATTTAATATTGTTATTTTTATATTTAAAGGTATCCAGAAAATACAGAAAAATAACCACGGGTCTGTATAATATTTTCTAGCCTAAGTCAAGTGATACGGATACTATATCATTTCAATCCGTAATTTACAAAGAAAATCCGGGTTTTATCATTTCAAACCCGCAATCCCAAGTAAATAAAATTTAATTGAAAATCGTTCAGGCCTATCATTTCAGCCCATAACGACCTTCCCTTATTCTAAAGTCCATTCGGGTATGTATCATTTCAACCCATAGTGATTCTATTCTATAGGGAACTTGTAGTGTGATTTAATAGAATAGAATAACAGTAAAATAAGAACAAAATATAACAGATGATACGATATGCAGTTTTAACAATTCTAACATCAACTATAAATAAATCACAGGTAATTATAACATCATTTATTTATTTATTTATTTCTACACATTCAGTTGCGGTCGTTTCACAATCATATAAGTATGAATATTCGTGTGAGATTTACTCACCTCTACGGAGCTGGAGATTTGGAAAAAGAAATACGATGCCTATCGAATGCACGCAGAAAGCAGGATCAGTTGTTAGCGGATGCGCCAACTAGATTCAAACAAAAAACACAATAAATAATCAAATCTAAGATTGCACGAATAACGAACTTTCAAATGAAGCAAACAACCGAAAAAGAAACAAGTTGAAAATCGACAACAATAGCTCAACCACTCTGAAAATAGACTAACTCCAACGATTTACAAAAGTGACAACAGTTTACTTAAAAATCTAGAGTGACAAAACAAATTTTTTTTTCAAAACAATGGTCAGTAAAACAGCCTAGGATACCAACCCGTGACCAAAAGCATTTTTCTTTTTTTTTTCTAAACAAAACTCAATAGAACTATACTACAAAGTACAAGGTGACAGGTATTCTCTTTTTTTTCAAACAGGGTTCAGGGAAAAACAAACAAAAAACCAAGATACAAAAATAAAAGGGACGAAACAGTTTCATCATTTTTTTTCATATGCAAGGCTCGGTCTGACCTTGGTTGGTCTCGGCATGGGCTTGGAGTGTGGCTGGTCTGGTCTCGGCCTGGGGTAGGGGTGTGGTTGGTCTGGTCTCGGAATGGGTGGGTCAGGCAAAGGGGGTTGCCTGGTTGGAGGCGCTGGGGTAGGGTGGTTGGTGGAGGAGCGTGGGGTTGGACGTGGGATCTCGGCTGGTGACGGGGACGTGGGTGGTCTCGGCACGAAGTGGAGGCGTAGGCTGGTCTCGGCCTGGGGTAGGGACGGCAGGTGTTGGAGGCTGACGAGGGGTTCTCGGGTTCGGTGGTGGTGGGCTAGGTAGGGCGTACGTAGTGGGCTGTCACGGCATGGGATTGGAGGTTCTCACGGTGGTGGAGTGGGTTGTGGTGACAGGGATGACGTGGGCTGCCGTGTGATTTGGTATGGCATGGGGTCGGGAAAAGTGGGGTTCTCGGGGTCGGCGAAGGGGTTGAGATTGGTGGTGTTTGGTCTCGGTGGTGAATGGAAACTGGTCTGACATGGTTCGAGTGGGGTTTTGGTGAAGGAGCTGACGTGGGCAACAGAAGAAAATAAAGCATGTAAGAAGATCAAAACAAAATAACAAAGTGGAAAGAATAGCATGTTGTCCTTTTACCTTCACGAGATGCTCACGAGAATTATGATGGAAGCGAAAGTGAAATTTGCAGTATGGAATAATTTTTTGTGAACGAATAATATATATTACAAATGCTCCCTTGATTGGTGGAGAGAAGGCAAATGGTTTGAATCGGTAGAGGCAATTAAGGCGTTCAATTAATTGGAGACCGTATGGAATGCAAAAGGGAAAGGAATAATTTTCACGTGCACGGTTTTAGGCTAGACTCTGGCAAGATTTTTGAAATTTTCAAACTGAAAATATACCGCTGAAATTTTGTAAAGTCAACGCATATAAAATCAAATGGACAACGGACAACGAACGTAAAGTGTAACGCCCAAAGTAACATACAACCGTTACTTGTTTCTTTTATTAAATAAATTTAAAAATGATAACGTTTCTTTAAATAAAATAACGTATCATTTCGCACTAAAATAAAATAGCTATTACCATAATTAATAAAATTTTGATTGTTAAATATAAAGTTAAGAACGGATATAAATATACGTAACGAAATGTAAAGTTTAAATTTTCCGTTTCACACAAATTATTACACTTTTAATTTAAATCAATATTTCAAAATGTTTATTTTTAAATAAAAATTTGTTAAAAAATTTTGGGCTGTTACACATAAGATAGAATAGGATTCAAAGAGTAAAAATAGAAGTTTTTTCAGAACAATCTCTAAAATTAAAACAATGTGCAGAAGAACTATCCAGGAAAGCTCTGGTAGATGGAAAAAACATATCTAAAAATAGTTTGTTGGCTTTAACAAAAAAAGCCAATGTAAACAACATATCTAAAAGTTGTAGTGTCCGGTGTCTAAACAACAGGAAGGGGAACTGACATCATAAAGTTTGGTGAATTCAAATGAAAATAAATGTATTATACAATGCTTCGTTTAAATGAGAAGTACATACCACATTTAAAGATAATTTAAAAGTTTTTGTAGAGCATAGGACTCTAAAATAAGGTTAAAACTGAAAAATAAACCTTTGTTACAAATTTGATTTTCGTATAGTCGATGCTTAATTTGAACTGTTTGAAATTAAAATAAGAGTAGAACAACCTATAAACAATAAAATTAAATATAAAACAGTACCGAATAGAAGTACATATAAACAAAATATTGGCTAAATATATTTTACATAAGCCACAAATCTATCCTGCAATGAGGATCTGAAAATAGTTCAATCTATGAATAAAGGTACAAATGTTGCCAGATTGGATACATTAAAAAGGGAATATCAAATACAAAAGGTATAGAGATTGCCAAATACTTAATAGGAAAAGGTGAAGCAATATCATCAAGATTCTTTCTATTCTTCCCACGCAATCAACATACTTATAGATTGCAGATGAGGTAGGAGTTGTATAGTTATAATAATCATGTTGAAAAATAGTTGTAGGCATTACCAATATCAAACAGAATTCTTCATCTGAATCCTCTCAGTCTTTTAATGCCACATACACCTCCAGATGTCCAACAATCGTTGATCAGTTTGAAAGCAGTATAGGGTTTCATCTTTGTTTATTTATTTTTCTGTTTTGTACTCCCTGTTAGTTCAGAGCTTTCCACAAACACTTGGTCTGCCTACAATGTAAACAAATTTGTATTGCATAGGAAACAGAGGAAAAAACCGGAATACAACTGAAGCATGTATTTTTAATTTTTAGCTGAACTAAAAATAGCATAAAGTTTGTAAACAATATTTATAATCTACTTATCTAGTTTCAAATACTTTCAGATATACAATGATAGCAGAACAAAAATATATCAAGAATTACATGATCAATATTATTCTATATCAACCTAAATCTCTACATGCTTATCATTTCGTGGTTTGAGTGAAGCTTTTTTCTTGGTTCCTTGATTGATATGGACTATGGTAATTCTCTACATGATCAATATTAATTACCCAATTTATCGACAAAATTTTGAATTAGCGCTAAAAAAGAAAATACAAACTGTAAACAACTATGGGCATCTAACTAACTTACAGTAGACTTAGAGTAAAAGAATTTCTTATTGTGGCTATATCGATTTTTTTCTTTAAATATTTACAAATTAAATGAGTTGAAGATGGAGGATATGAGTATTGGTTCTTACATTTAATATCAACAATTTGGCATGTTCACAAAAAAATTTCTAGTAATAGTTTTCCTGTACACGATGTCTACGCTACTATCAAAGTACTAATAATCCTTAAACAAATAATTAGTAACTCTAATTAGTGTAAGTCTAGGCAAGTTGTATTATGACAAAACATTTCATGTCATATCCCAAAAAAAATCAACAGTAGTAGAAAAGCATAAGTACTGAAATGAAATAGTATTAGTTTGTATTATGAGTTGAAGAAAGAGATTATGAATATCACAAATTTCAAAAGCCAGAATACTCCATTACTTCATGCTATAAGGAGGTTCCAAATCTTCTAAAAAGAGGCAGGAACGAAATGTTAAATAAGAATGTACAAAAAATGATATAAAATCGCAGACTTTTACTCAAAAAAAGTTATGAAATTAGAAATCTGAAAATACCTGAGGAGCAAAAGCGGTCGATAACGTATAGATTAGGGTAATAGATATGGATTTGAGGAGAATCAATCTGAGTTGGTTAAAGGAAGTGGGAGAACCAATTTAGGGTTTTGACATGAATTTGTGGTTGGAGAAAAGTGGATGAGAAGAGGTAACGTGAAGTGGAGATCAGAGTTGGAGGGGAAACAGATTAGATAGAAAGAATAATGTTAGTAGATAGATGAAAACTGAATGACGAAGAAAGGGTATGAGATTGAGAATGAAAACACGTACGTGATTTTTTTGAAAAGAAGATGGGTTAGTAGGGGCGATTTTGAAGGAGGATGTTAGGAGTAGAAACCAACGGACAGATTTGAATCTTTGACGGAGAACTTAACAGCGTTAGTACATAATAAAAAATGGGCTTACGTGGATGAAACATATCCATCTGATATCTTTGTCAACATTAAATTTAAACCGTCCTTTGTCTTTTTCGTTAAGTCCCAGCAATTTTATTATATAGATAGCATCGTTAAGTTGAATTTAAAAGTCCAAAACGTGACTTTTTGTAAACGATTGAATCTAGAGTCGAAACTATTTCCATTGAGTCCAAAATGGCGTTTGTGACCTTTTTGAGTATAAACATCGATATGTTTGGAGTTGAGTAGAATTTTGCTATTTTTCTATTTTTGGGTTGTGGGTTTGGGTTTCAGCCCACTAACCCAACATAATACCCTAACTCCTCCTCCAACTCCTCTTCATTCATTTTCATTTCCTAGCACTTTCAAGCTAAAAGAAAAATGGGGGAGGAGAAAAGTAATCAAAATTCCTAAGCCCTAGTTTACTAGGAAATTCAAATTCAAGCTCTAGAAGTCAAAGAGAAGCTTAGGTAAGCATCCTCTTCATTTTCTCCATCTCAATCGCTCTTCAATTTTCAGAAATTCCTAAACCCTAACTTAGGAAATATTTGCTTATGAGCTTAGACTGGAGCTTCTTGAGTTGAAATTGAAGAGGAATTGGTCTTGCTTTGTTTTAGAGCTTCTCATTCGTTGTTTTTGGGTTTAAAGGTGAGTTCTTGAACTCACATCTATGTCTATACCTTTGATAGTTATTAGGTATGAATTCCTAACATCTATTTCATGTTCATTTGCTTTTGAATTGTATTGGTTTGTCGAATTATCCAATTTTTGGTATTTTGAAGTCAAAATCTATTATAATCTTGTTATGGATGTTTTGACTTGCTGTTTGGAGTGTGTTGGTGAGCCTATAGGGCAGGGTAGTCGCTTGGCATAAATCCCTGACCATCGTCGCTCGTCCGATCGCTTCCGATATGATTTGGCCATCATTGGCCTAGGCAAAATCTTGCCCTGAGCTTCGGCTCAGACGTCTGGTAATAGGCTTAGACGTATGAGGCTATGGAATAAAAATTCCGGTCTTTCAGCTCAGACGTCTGAGTCTGTTCCTCAGACGTCTGGGTGATCTAGAATAAAATTTCCAGTCTTTCAGCTCAGACGTCTGGGATAACCACCAGACGTCTGGAGCTGTTAAATGCAGCCAATTTCCCTATTTTATGTGGGTTTCCAATTCATGTCGATTTTTGGTTGATCTGATTTGTTGCTATCACCTATTATCGACTTTGATGACTTCCTTTCTAGATTTTTGGGAGTATCCATTTGATGGATTTGATATCGATTTTTATGGTTTTAATTCACGTCGTCGAATGTGAATTTTTGGTGATAGATTGTTTCTACAATCATTTCTGTGATTTGTCACTTTAAAATTATAAAGGTTTCTAAACTAGTAGTAAATATTCAAACTCTTTCAAATAAATGATTTCAACACTACTTTTAAATATAAAGCTCGTTTTAGAACCATTTTCCAATCTATTATTATATACAAACCTTTACCTCATTCGTATGAGAAATCTAATTAAATGACTTAGCAAAACAAGTGGTATGAAATGCTTGCGTTTACTTCATCGGTTAATTCTTGGACTTGTTCGATTGAAATCTTTTGGCAATTTTCGAGTGGAAATCTACAATTTGTTCATAAATATTTAAGTTAGCCAGTGGTTATGGGACATGAAGCTAAACTCATTTATTTACTAGCTTAGTGTAACTTGCACTTATTGATCAATGATGATCATTCTGTATTTACGATTGGAAATCTACAATTTGTTCGTAAATATTTAAGTTAAGCTAGTGGTTATGGGACATGAAGCTAAACTCATTTATTTACTAGCTTGGTGTAATTTACACTTATTCTATGGAGCTTCGTCTCATTTTTATGGGCTAGCGACCCATGGTTTTTCCTTAAACCGTTTTATGGAGTTCGGTTCATCGGGCGTACCGTTGGACTACGTCGTTGTTCCGGCTTATTTCAGTTTCAGGTTCCTCGGGCGCACCGTTGGACTACGTCGTGCACCGGCTCTATGGTTAGAGACCAAGGGATAGCATCCCGTTTGTGATACACTTGTTGGTGAGTTTTCATGCTCCCGTTTATAATTGGCTTCCCCCTTTATGTTTTCTGGATTTCTAATTATTGATTTCTGGAATTTTTGTTTCACCAATTTTTGCGACTTGCATTGATATGTTTTGTCAATATTTGAGGTTTGGTGAATAAGCTAAAGAATATGATATTGTTTTTGGATATTTGAGGAGATTTGTGATATTGTATGATTTTCATTGTTATAAAATATATACTTGCCACAGTATGGCATTATTGTTATCATATATTTTTGTCGTATCTCTTATTCTATCTCAGCTTTCATGATATTTATAGCTAGACTGATCCGTTTATTATTTTTCTTCTTAAATAATACTCGGGTCAGACCGAGGTGTTTCAAGTGCTTCCACTTGACTTCTTAGCA
Source organism: Allium fistulosum (assembly GCA_030737815.1). Taxonomy (NCBI): domain Eukaryota; kingdom Viridiplantae; phylum Streptophyta; class Magnoliopsida; order Asparagales; family Amaryllidaceae; genus Allium; species Allium fistulosum. The sequence continues at coordinate 1,337,268,354 of CM060901.1, read as the reverse complement.
GGGACTAGCTTCTGACTTTTGGCTAACTACTTTAGCTTAGTAGTTTTTGCTTTTATACATTTAAGATAGAGACTCCTTGATGTATACTTATTCTTTTGTGATGTTGTGGATCTTGTTTAACCACTACTTTGATGTACACTTCTATGTGTTATATTCATATTTGTTTCCGCCTTAGTGATATGAATATCTGTGACTGCTTTTGTGTTATGCTTATTTTATATTTGTTTCCGAAGGCCACATAGCCACTATGTAGTAGCTTTGAGTTTGTATTTGATATGTCAGATTTCCTCTTGAAATGAATTGCATGACCTTCTATCTAGCATATCGATATTCGCACAAAGCAATTATATAGATGGTCACTCCTCAACAGCCTTATCATTTGTGCTAGTCGACGGCATTACTCCGTAGTGTCCTTGGCTACTGTGAGTATAGAGGTGGGGCATCACAGCTTGGTATCAGAGCCAAACTTCGGAACAATGTAGAATAATCTAGCAAGGATCATTGTCCTAAGTCTCTCTTAGGAATCGTGCCTTAGGATTTAATCCGAGTCTTTGGACCCGTTCTACCCTATTTTCTTTTATGATGCCTTGTTTTTAAATCTAGTTTATTTGAATTCATTCTGAGAATAACCATTTTCCTCTTCTTTCTTTCTTTCCTAAAGAAGAGAAATGGTTAGACCTGGCATTCCTAGCACTGGTCAATCCAGTGGTCCTCCTTTGGATGGCGTATTCATGTCTGCCCAACAACTTTTGGATCTTGTAAAGAATCAAAGGTTTATCGATGCTTTAAATAAGAACCCTGAAAAGGTTTTACCTCTGAAATTAGAAGTGCCGTTCGACCGGTTTGTAGATATCACTCTTCGATTTGAAGAGGCCGATAAAGAAAGTGATGGTAATATTGGGGTTTCCTAGAAGAGGCATATTAAGTTCAAAAGCCCTAATCCCAACAAGAAAGAGAAGCAAGCAACTTCGGTAGCAAAAACTCCAATCCCTAATCGTGGAGTATGCTACAATTGTAGTTCTAAGTACCACTATGCAAATAAGTGTCCGAAGCCCCTTACTTGTCGCTATTGCAAAAGTTCGGGTCATCTTTTATCTTCATGCCCCAAACTTCCAAACAAGAAAGAGGGAAAGCTGAATGTTGTGCAAGCCCCTATAGCACTTCTCTTGGTCAAGGTATTTCTCATTCTGTCCTTGATGGCATTATTATGTTTCATGACCATCCTATTCGAGTTCTTTTTGATACGGGTGCATCTCATTCTTTTATATCAAAAGAACTTGTTGATGCTTTGTCTTTAAATATTATGGGCTTGAGGACTTCACTGAGAATTGCGAATCCGGTTGGTGGATCCGCAACACTCGGTTTACTTTGTAAAAATGTCGGAATTATTTTATGTGATTATGCTTTCCAATCCGATTTGCATGTTATGCATTACTTAGGTTTCAGAATTGATTTTGGAAAAGGATTGGCTTAATCGTTATGAAGCCCATATCCTATATCCCGAAAGGACTATCCATCTTCGATATCCTCAATCTATTAAGCGGATTTCTATTGTTCTTAATGATTTCGATTCCAATTCGAAGGCATCATTTTATTCCTTAAACCCACATGATGAGGAAGATGTTATTTGCCTCATTCAAGTAGGTCATGAATTTCTCGATATCTTTGAGCCTGTCTTAGGATTACCACCTTAGCGAGTAATTGAGTTCATAATTAATTTAATCCTTGAATCTCTTCCTATTACTCGTCCTCCTTATCGTGCGTCCAATAAGGAAAATGTGGAGATGCGTAAACAATTATCCGAATTGGAAGCAAAATAGTTTATTCATTCTAGTTCATTTCAATGGTGAGCTTCAGCTATCTTTGTAAAGGATTATGATGGTACTTTTAGGCTTTGCATCAATTACCGCAAGCTTAACGAGTTGACCATTAAAAATAAGTATCCATTCCCAGGATTGATGATATGTTCGATCAATTTAGAGGTGCTAAGGTCTTTTCTTAGCGCGACCTTGCCACTGGTTTTCATTGGCTACGAGATGCGGAGGATAGTATTCCCCTTACCGCATTCCACGCTCGTTATGATTCTAATGAGTTGTTCGTTATGTCATTCGGTTTGACGAACCCTCCAACTTATTTCATCCATCTTATGAATCGAGTATTTTGCGAATATCTTGATGAGTCCGTCCTTGTATTCATTGATTATGGTGAAAACGGCAACTTAAAATTGCAAATCTTTCTAATAAGATATATTTATAAGTATAATTGGATTTTGTTCTTAAAACGAGCAAAGAATAATCGTAAAATTTTTAAGAGACATGTTTATCATATAGAAGATGATTTTCTGTTGTATTTCCCATTGAGTGCTTTAAGAATTCTGGTCGATGCGCCTAATCAACGTTATCGATATGAATCTCCTAAACGCTATGATGAGACAGTCAAACACAATAAATTGACTTGTAATAAGTAAATTTTTCTATAAAAAAATGAATACATAAAAGTCAATCATAATTTTGAATGTCTTAGCTTTTCGGGAAAGAAGATCATGAAATAAATGATTTAGCATAGAAGCTGCTTTTCAAAAAAATTAAAAGAACTCCTTTCCGATGCTCCTATTCTTGTGGTTCCCGAAGGGATCAAAGACTTGATTGGTTATACCGATGCTAGTCGTGTTGGTTTGGGAGCCGTTCTCATGCAAAAAGGAACGTGTTAACGCTTATGCTTCTAGGCAATTAAAGCCTGTCGAGACTAGATATCCCACTCATGATTTAGAGCTCGCAGCCATTGTTTTCTCCCTTAGAATTTGGCGTCATTATCTTTTGGGAGAGAAATTTGTTCTCTACACCAATCATAAATCCTTGAAGTATTTAATTTCTCAAAAGGAACTTAATTTGCGTCAACAACGTTGGCTCGAATTCCTTGCATCTTGTTAACCCACCTCTCGGTAAGGCCACGGACAGGCGGATTTAACTAAGTCGACTTCATGATTATCAAGGTTGGAATGTGATGGATTTGGTTTGAAAGGATGGAGTTCACTTGGATACGCCGCTCGGTCTGGAGGTCAAGGGCTGGTCGGCCCTGGTAATGTCGTTCGGCATTGCAGAGAAGTCAGGGTCGTTCGGCATAGGGTAGTGGTTCGGTAGACACCGCACGGCATCATACCTCGCTCGGCCTCCTACCTCGCTCGGCATGAAGCCTCGTTCGGCATAGATGAGTAGACTCGGCATGAAGCCTCTTTCGGCATAGATGAGTAGACTCGGCATGAACCCTCGTTCGGCATAAATGACTCGCTTGGCATGAAGCCTCGTTCGGCATAGATGACTCGCTCGGCATCATACCTCGCTCGGCCTACTACCTCGCTCGACATGAAGCCTCGTTCGGCATAGATGACTCGCTTGGCATGAAGCCTTGTTCGGCATAGATGAGTAGACTCGGCACGAAGCCTCGCTCGGCACACCAAGCCTCGTTCGGCATACGAATGCCATTCGGCATGAACCCCTCGCTCGGCATACGAGTGTCGTTCGGCATGGCCAAGTGGCTCGACATACGAGTGTAGTTCGGCATGGCGACCTCGCTTGGCATTCTCGCTCGGCATTCTAGGTGGATCGGCTATGGCCTTGATGGGACCGGATCATTCAAAAAGCCCAACAACTCAGGATTTACCTATAAATACAGCATATGGGTCTCCAAATGAGGGGACCTTCTTTCTTCTCTCTTGCTTTATATTTTCTAAGGCTAAGATTACTCTGCCATCTTGTAACTGTAATCAATCATTACAGCAATAAAAAGGAAACTTCTGGAGTGGACGTAGGCCGGAGATAGCCGAACCACTATAAAATATGTTGTTCTTTACTGCTTTCATTTGAATTTTTACTGTTCTTCACATTATTACTTTCTACACATATTCTATTTGTGAGTTGTGACTGGTATTTGGTGTTTTAACTTGGATTTGGGTGTTAGTGACTAATTTTGGCGCTAACATTTTTCTGCTTTCACTGAGAAGGCAAACACTTGGGAATTTTGGAGCTAGGAACTTGGATTCTAGAAAACAATGGGTAGGCCATCAACAAAGAAGCAAGTGATAGAAAGAAGCCATCAGGAGAGGAGTCAAGAGGCATCCTCTAGAGCTGGAGAAGGACAAGCTTCGATCTACATCACCAAGGACGAGATGGAGGCTATGGCAGATTCAATACATGAAAGGTTATTGAAGAGTCAACAGGATATGATGCAAAGCTTCTTTGAGCAAATGAGAGCGGCTGGAGCACAGAACCTTGGACCGACTACAGCGGCTGCAAATGCAGGACAAGGGGCTAGAGTTGCAGAAACCACTAGAGGTCAGATTAAAGACCAGAATGCAAAACGTGAAGGCAATCAACAAGGACCTGAGGGCAGACCCACAGGATCTGACACTGGAAGACCCATAGATGGGGCTCAGAAGGCCAGAGCCAACGCTAATGTTAATGAGCCACCTGAAGAATATTACCCAGAATACCCTTCGAGACCTAGGGGTAGGATGGAAGCATGCTAAGGGGGCAACCCCTGGACGAAGACGAAAGAATGGCTGGACTAGTACGACGAATTATGAGAGGAGGATTGTCAAGTGTAGGCCTAGAGGAAGTTAGTCGAAGTCCGTTTACTCCGAATATCAGAAATGCAAGGAATCCTCCAAAGTTCAAATTACCCATGCTAGATCCTTATGATGGAAAGTCAGACCCGACCATGCATATTACCAGATATATCAGACATATGGAAGTGCTGGGAGCATCCGAGGAAGTGATGGCACGATGTTTCCCTTTATTCTTATCAGGTTTGGCTGCGCTTTGGTTCAGGCAACTAGAGAATGGATCAATTAGAATGTGGGGCGAGCTAGTGGAACGCTTCATGAGGCAGTTTAGAGTCCACGTGACGCGACCCAAGAGTGTGATGACTCTGGTTTCAATAAAGCAGAGAACCGAAGAGTCCATAAAAGATTTTTTATCATGATTCAATGCAACTGTGGCTTCGGTAGATCGCCCGGATCCATCTATGATTTTGATGGTGGCGGTAGCAGGAGTTGCGGAAGGCACAGAGTTCAAGGATTCTTTAGCAAGAGATCCCCCACAAGACCTTGGAGAATTTTATCATGAAGCTGAAAGATTCATACGGCTAGAAGATTCACGCGCTGAGAGGCGAGAAACAAATGTTCTGCAAGGCGAAGGAACCTCCAAAGAACAAACCGAAGCGGACAAAGAAAAGCGAAAGCAGGACGACAGATACGATGGTCCTGATAAACGGAAGAAATTCCGAGAACCCAGATTCAGACAATACACAGACTTGACGGTAAGCCTGGAATGGATTTACACGGAGACTAGGAGGCAGCTCCCCTATCGAAAACCACCCAGGAGAGATCCCACAGAGCGGGAACGTAGAAGTGGAAAGTACTGCCTATTCCATGAGTTGGAAGGGCATACTACCGATGAATGTCACCATCTGAAGGATGAGGTGGAAGAGCATGTCAGAAGTGGTAGATTTCCACAATACACCAGAGATCGGACAGCGGCCGTAGGACCTGACCAACTACCGCCTCCACCTGACAGGACTGATCCTGGATCGGGATCACGACTCGTCGTTAATTGATCATGATGGCAAGGGCCAAGTTCAGGACTTGAACTTTGGTCGATTACATAAACTCTTTAGATTTGATTTTAAAATAAAATGGTTATTCCACTTACACATGTACGGGAACCAGAGAGATCCCCAGGCATGCTCTGAGATGGTAACAGACCGCTCTGCCCGAAGAGGCAGTGTCTAGGTTTTCCTTCATTTGTGATTGAACATTTAGAATTTGAATTTAATAAATGAACTTGAATTTCATAAAACAAACCTTTCACCGGAGGGGTAAAGGATGAATATTGGAAGTCAATTTGAAATTAATCGCTTTATGACCCTACCCGGAGAGACGGGGTCCGGAGTGCAAGAAGTGAGTTGCTTTGCCGGAGAGCGACAGGATCGAATCACTTAACGATGTTTCCTCTTCACCGAAGAGTGACAGGATGGGATCCAGCAAGAGCCCGGAGAGGCTATGATCGGTCTAGAAAGTCCAAGACATCGCTTAATGTTCAGAGACACTGAACCGGAGTGCAGGGGGTGTTGCCGCTTCGCCGGAGAGCGACAGGATCGGCTCACTCGACGTTGTTTCCCTTTCACTGGAGAGTGACAGGATGGGATCCAGCAAGAGCCCGGAGAGGTTATGATCGGTCTAGAAAGGCCAAGACATTGCTTAATGATCAGAGACGCTGAACTAGAGTGCAGGGGGTGTCGCCGCTTCGCCGGAGAGCGACAGGATCGGCTCGCTCGATGTTGTTTCCCCTTCACTGGAGAGTGACAGGATGAGATCCAGCAAGAGCCCGGAGAGGCTATGATCGGTCTAGAAAGACCAAGACATCGCTATATGCCCTCGCTGGGGCCACAGTGCAAGGGATAGGTTGCTTCGTCAAAGCGCAACATGATCTGCCTATTCAATCGTTAAGTTTGGATTGAACTTAGCCAGGGTCCGGAGAGGCCATCAATGATCTGGAAAGATTGTATGATTCAATTGCTGACTTCCAAGGGGCAAATTCGGAATTGAATAACGACTTGGAACAATCGCGGAATAAAACTATCAGATTCGGATGGAATCGTTTGATAACTAATGTAGTACGGACTTAGGATATCGGATTTGAGGCTATTCAAAACACACCTTCCAATAGCAATGCATGTTTTAGGGGGCAAGGGTTAACCCACCTCTCGGTAAGGCCACGAATAGGCGGATTTAACTAAGTCGACTTCATGATAATCAAGGTTGGAATGTGATGGATTCGGTTTGAAAGGATGGAGTTCACTTGGATACGCTGCTCTGTTTGGAGGTCTAGGGCCAGTCGGCCCTGGTAATGTCGTTCGGCATTGCAGAGAAATCAGGATCATTCGGAATAGGGGAGTGGTTCGGTAGACACCGCTCGGCATCATACCTCGCTCGGCCTCCTACCTCGCTCGACAAGAAGCCTCGTTCGGCATAGATGAGTAGACTCGGCATGACGCCTCGTTCGGCATAGATGACTCGCTCGGCATGAAGCCTCGTTCGGCATAGATGACTCGCTCAACATCATACCTCGATCGGCCTCCTACCTCGCTCGGCATGAAGCCTCGTTCGGCATAGATGACTTGCTCGGCATGAAGCCTCGTTCGGCATAGATGAGTAGACTCAGCATGAAGCCTCGTTCAGCATAGATGACTCGCTCGGCATGAAGCCTCGTTCGGCATAGATGACTCGCTCGGCAAGAAGCCTCGTTCGGCATAGAAGAGTAGACTCGGCATGAAGCCTCGCTCGGCACACCAAGCCTCGTTTGGCATACGAATGCCGTTCGACATGAACCCTTCGCTCGGTATACGAGTGTCGTTCGGCATGGCCATGTGGCTCGGCATACGAGTGTCGTTCCGCATGGCGACCTCGCTCGGCATTCTCGCTCGGCATATGTGGTTCGACATTCTAGGTGGCTCGGCTATGGCCTTGATGGGCCCGGATCATTCAAAAAGCCCAACAACTCAGGATTTGCCTATAAATACAGCATGTGGGTCTCCAGATGAGGGGACCTTCTTTCTTCTCTCTTGCTTTATATTTTCTAAGGCTAAGATTACTCTGCCATCTTGTAACTGTAATCAATCATTACAGCAATAAAAATGAAACTTCTGGAATGAACGTAGGCTGGAGATAGCCGAACCACTATAAAATCTGTTGTTCTTTACTGCTTTCATTTGAATTTTTACTGTTCTTCACATTATTACTCTCTACATATATTCTATTTGTGAGTTGTGACTAGTATTTGGTGCTTTCACTTGGATTTGGGTGTTAGTGACCAATTTTGGCGCTAACACATCTTATGATCTTGATATTCTCTATACTCCCGGAAAGGGAAATCGTGTTGCCGATGCCCTTAGTCGTAAGCAACAAGCGGTTGTTTCCATGATGATATCCGAATGGAATGGTCTCAAAACTTTGTCCACTTGTGAGATTCGAGATCGTGAATCCGATTCATGTTCATCTCTTGTTTTATGTAGCCTTGAGGCTCAGCCACCTCTTTAGACCGCATCCTTAAAGCTCAAAAGCAAGATCCCGAATTAGCTCTTCTTTGACAAAGTTATAGGAATAAAAATAATATTGATGGTTTGAAAGACTTCGCTATTGATGCCGTGGAGGTATTCGGAAGTTTGGTGGACTTATTGTGCCAAACATTTGTGATCTTCGTAAAGAAATTTTAGAAGATTCTCATCGTTCTAAATTTACCATTCATCCCGATAGTAGTAAAATGTATGCAAACATGAAACGACTTTATTATTGGGATGGAATGAAATCCGATATTGCTAACTTCATTAAGCGTTGCATGACTTGCCAACTTGTTAAGGCCGAGCATCAAAGGCCCGGTAGGTTATTGCAATCTTTAGACCTTCCCGTTTGGAAGTGGGATCAAATTTCCATGGACTTTATTTACGGTCTTCCCCGTTCTCGTTCGGGTCATGACAGTCTATGGGTGATTGTAGATAGACTTACAAATCCGCCCATTTTATTCTCGTTCGGTCCAATCGGACCATACCTCTATTGGCCAAATTCTATGTTAAAGAAATTGTTAAATTGCATGGATTTCCTACTTCCATTGTTAGCGATCATGATCCATTATTCACTAGTGGATTTTGGAAGGGTCTTCAAAAAGCTTTGAGAATGAAGCTTAATTTTAGCACCGCTTATCATCCTCAGTCCGATGGACAAACAGAGCGTGTGAATCAAACTCTTGAACATCTCCTGCGTGCATGTGTTCTTGATTTTAGTGGAAGTTGGGAAGATCATATTTCTCTTGTTGAGTTTTCCTATAATAATAGCTTCCAATCTAGTATTGGTATGGCACTTTTCGAGGCACTCTACAGAAGGCCATGCCGATCTCCTTCATGTTGGCTTGAAGCGGGTGAGAAGCTGGTTTTAGGCCCAGATTTTATTCGGGATGCCATCGAAGAAGGAATTTAAAATTTTCTGTGAGAGATTTAGTGTTCATTCGTGTTTCACCTATGAAGGGTGTTGGGCATTTCCGTCGATCGGGAAAATTAGCACCTCGATATATTGCCCCATTTCCTATCACCAAACGCATTGGTTCCGTGGCTTATCGCCTTTTATTACCGGCTCAATTTTCTGCTATTCATGACGTATTCCACGTCTCTCAACTACGGAAATGCCTTAGAGATTCCGATTCTATTCTTAAGCCCGGTGTTATTGAAGAAATTGAAGTCTCACCTAATTTGGCTTATGAGCAACATCCTATTCGTATCCTTTCTACGGAAGTAAAACGCCTTCAAAATAAAGATGTTCCGCTTGTGAAAGTTCAATGGTCTTCAAATCCTAAGGATTGTTCATAGTAATCCAGAGAATTCATCGAGCGAACACATCTGGACTTACTCTCTCATGCTCCTTGAGGTGAACTTCTCATTTCAAATTTTTAGTTTGTGTTATTATGCCTTAGTATGGTTGTTACTTTTTATTTACTTCTTAAGTATTGTGAGGATGAAATTTCTTTAAGGAGGGGAGTCTGTAACAACCAGCATATTTTACGATTATATATTTAAATGATTTATTTAAATATAGCATCGTTAAGTTGAATTTAAAAGTCCAAAATGTGACTTTTTGTAAACGGTTGAATCTGGACTCGAGACTATTTCCATTGAGTCCAAAATGGCGTTTGCGACCTTTTTGAGTATAAACATCGATATGTTTGGAGTTGAGTAGAATTTTGCTATTTTTCTATTTTTGGGCTTTGGGTTTGGGTTTGGGTTTCAGCCCACTAACCCAACATAATACCCTAACTCCTCCTCTAACTCCTCTTCATTCATTTTCATTTCCTAACACTTTCAAGCTAAAAGAAAAATGGGGTAGGAGAAAAGAAATCAAAATTCCTAAGCCCTAGTTTACTAGGAAATTCAAATTCAAGCTCTAGAAATCAAAGAGAAGCTTAGGTAAGCATCCACTTCATCTTCTCCATCTCTATCTCTCTTCAATTTTCGGAAATTCCTAAACCCTAACTTAAGAAATATTTACTTATGAGCTTAGATTGGAGCTTCTGGAGTTGAAATTGAAGAGGAATTGGTATTGCTTTGTTTTAGAGCTTCTCATTCGTTGTTTTTGGGTTTAAAGGTGAGTTTTTGAACTCACATCTATGTCTATACCTTTGATAGTTGTTAGGTTTGAATTCCTAACATCTATTTCATGTTCATTTGCTTTTGAATTGTATTGGTTTGTCGAATTATCCAATTTTTGGTATTTTGAAGTCAAAATCTATGATAATCTTGTTATGGATGTTTTGACTTGTAGTTTGGAGTATGTTGGTGAGCCTATAGGGCTGGGTAGTCACTTGGCGTAAATCCCTAGCCATCGTCACTCGTCCGATCGCTTCCGATATGATTTGACCATCATTGGCCTAGGCAAAATCTTGCTTTGAGCTTCAGCTCAAACGTCTGGTAATAGGATCAGACATCTGAGGCTATGGAATAAAAATTCCAATCTTTCAGCTCAGACGTCTGAGTCTGTTCCCCAGACGTCTAGGTGATCTGGAATAAAATTTCCAGTCTTTCAGCTTAGACTTCAGGAATAACCACCAGACGTCTGGAGCTGTTAAATGCAGCCAATTTCCCTATTTTATGTGCGTTTCCAATTTATATCGATTTTTGGTTGATCCGATTTGTTGCTATCACCTATTATCGACTTTGATGACTTCCTTTTTGGATTTTTGGGAGTATCCATTTGATGGATTTGATATCGATTTTTATGGTTTTAATTCACGTCGTCGAATGTGAATTTTTGGTGATAGATTGTTTCTACAATCATTTCTGTGATTTGTCACTTTAAAATTATAAAGGTTTCTAAACTAGTAGTAAATATTCAAACTCTTTCAAATAAATGATTTCAACACTACTTTTAAATGTAAAGCTCATTTTTAAAAACGTTTTCCAATCTATTAGTATATACAAACCCTTACCTCATTCGTATGAGAAATCTAATTAAACGACTTAGCAAAACAATTGGTATGAAACGCTTGCGTTTACTTCGTCGGTTAAATCTTGGACTTGTTCGATTGAAATCTTGTGACAATTTTCGAGTGGAAATCTATAATTCGTTCGTAAATATTTAAGTTAAGCCAGTGGTTATGGGACATGAAGCCAAACTCATTTTTTTACTAGCTTAGTGTAATTTGCACTTATTGATCAATGATGATCATTATGTATTTACGAGTGGAAATATACAATTTGTTCGTAAATATTTAAGTTAAGCCAGTAGTTATGGTACATGAAGCTAAACACATTTATTTACTATCTTGGTGTAATTTACACTTATTCTATGGAGCTCCGTCTCATTTTTATGGGCTAGCGACCCATTATTTTTTTTTAAATCGTTATATGGAGTTCGGTTCATCGGGCGTACCGTTGGACTACGTCGTTGTTCCGGCTTATTTGAGTTTTAGGTTCCTCGGGCATACCGTTGGACTACGTCGTTGCACCGGCTCTATGGTTATCGACTAAGGGATAGCGTCCCGTTTGTGATACATGTGTTGGTGAGTTTTCATGCTCCCGTTTATGATTGGCCTCCCCCTTTATGTTTTCTGGATTTCTAATTATTGATTTCTGGAATTTGTGCTTCACCAATTTTTGCGATTTGCGTTGATATGTTTTGTCAATATTTGAGGTTTGGTGAATAAGCTAAATAATATGATATTATTTTTGGATATTTGAGGAGATTTGAGATATTGTATGATTTTCATTGTTATCAAATATATACTTGCCACGGTATGGCATTATTGTTATCATATGTTTTTGTCGTATCTCTTATTCTATCTCAGCTTACATGATATTTATAGCTAGACTGATCCGTTTATTATTTTTCTTCTTAAATAATACTCGGGTTAGACCGAGGTGTTTCAGGTGCTTCCACTTGACTTCTTAGTAGGGACTAGCTTATGACTTTTGGCTAACTACTTTAGCTTAGTAGTTTTTGCTTTTATACATTTGAGATAGAGACTCCTTGATGTATACTTATTCTTTTGTCGTGTTGTGGATCTTGTTTGACCACTACTTTGATGTACACTTCTATGTGTTATATTCATATCTGTTTCTGCCTTAGTGATATGAATATCTGTGACTGATTTTGTGTTATGCTTATTTTATATTTGTTTCCGAATGCCACATAGCCACTGTGTAGTAGCTTTGAGTTTGTATTTGATATGTCAGATTTCCTCTTGAAATGAATTGCATGACCTTCTATCTGGCATATCGATATTCGAACAAAGCAATTATACAGATGGTCGCTCCTTAACAGCCTTATCCTTTGTGCTAGTCGACGGCATTACTCCGTAGTTTCCTTGGCTAGTGTGTGTATAGAGATGGGGTGTCACATATATTGATTTCTTAATTCCTTCTTTTCCCTTCTTTTCCTTTTCGAGGATGAAAAGTTTTGAGTGGATGAAAGTGTAACGACCCGTAATTTTCGATAATTAAAAATAAATAATTTAATAAGGTTTTGTAAGTTAATAATGGGAGAAATAAAAAAATTCGTGATTATTGATGAAATAATAACTAGAATGGAAGGTTATAATGTCAATTTAAGTCAATTATTAACAATTTTAATGAAAGTTCAATTAATTGAAATGATTTAAATGTTATACTTGGTTATAAATTGAATATAAGAAAACAAATGTAAATACTGAATCAATTAATGAAATAATATATAATTTATGATAATTGAATAAAATCAGTGTTATGTAAGTAATTATGACATTTGTTGTAAATGATAAACTTACAAATGTTACTAAATCTAGAAATGGTGACAATTGTTATTTGTTACCAATTTATCTAATCGATTACAAATATATGTAAATAAATGTTGCATTAATGTGAGTTAAGACAATAACTGCTAATTGTGAATGTAATAAAGATATATAAATGTTAATTTTATTTACAAGGCAATAATTGATGTAATAAAAAAAGTGAAACAAAAACAAATTAATTTATTGAGATTTTTAAATTATAATAAAATTGACAAAAATTTAATATAATGGAAATATAGTAGTTAATACAAATAAGAGAAAAGAAAGTATTATTTAGTAAGAAATGCATAATTACCATTTGTATCTAATAGTGTATAAATATGTTTAAATTACTATTAGATAGGAAATAATTGTACTACTTCTCATTACATTCATTTAATCCATTTTGAAACTTAATCAACTGAAATTAATGTAATTGAAAATTTTCAACTAATAGGAGAGAGAATGCTAAATTGTAAATTAATAGGTGTAATTAAAAGTAGCTTATGTTTTGTGAAAATATAAGGAAAGTTTGATTTAATGAAAAGAACATTTACATCAAATAAAATGAATGTTTCATTTGTGAATGTAGGTTTAATTTCATTAAAATAAAGAATAGAATGATTGATTTTAAAGGAAGAAATATATGTTTATTGAACTGTGTTTTAGCTTACAGATTGATTACAAGAATAGGAAAATAATCTATTTCAAAGTTATTTATTACTCTTGTGTATAAACAACAAATTTATATACGTGTTTAAATAAAATATTGTTCTATTTTTCATCCATTTTAGTTGTCTATTTTGAAATTTAACTTTGTAAGTAATTGCAATTAATGTAACTCAAATATTTCAATTAAGAGGAAAGAAAACGTTGATTGCAATTAATAGATTTATTAAATGAAACGCACGTTTTGTGTTAAACAAAAAGGGTGTTTTAATAGAAATAAAAGATCATTTTGGGGAAACCAAATTGAACGTTTTCATTTTTAAGGTAAGTTTTTTTTATTATTATGCGCAGATAAAAACCTAAATGCGTACAAATTTGAATATTATTTGAGTTAATGAAGTTAATTTGGTTACGTTTCAAAAAAATTGAATTTCAAAAGGTTGTGCGATGTACATGGTCCCTTCATTTCTTTTGTTATTAATTGTTGCATTAACGTTTTAAAATAGTTACCTTATTATTAATACTTAATATATTCATTTCTCCTTCTGCTTAATACCTGAGCCTAGACTTTTAGGTTGTATTTAATTCTTGCCACCTCATTTTCACGTATACAAAATTTTACTTTCCTTTGGTTTGCAAACTTTTCCATTCCTACGTACATTTACTTGCACATTATTAATGCCTGAAGCTTTCAAAATAAATTGTGGCATTTATTTTTATCCCTCCACCTTCATTTCCTAATTATAAATAACCTGCAGATTATTTCTTTATTTGCGTTTTGTTTCTCCTTACACCTCATATTCAAAAGCTCTTATTCTTGCAAATCCGAAAGTTTTCTTTTATGTAACATGATTTTTTTTCAATTTTCCGTACATGTCCTGTCCTCATCTTAGTTGTTCTTCAATCTTTTCCTGAAGCTTCATCTTGAGAAAAACGTAAGTATTAAAATTTGTTTATTTTTTTTGCGTACTAATTATTATTTTAATAATATTTCTTATAACATGAATATCTTTTGCATATAAACTTTGATTCACGCGCGATATCTTATATTGGATTCATATTTAAATTCCGCACAACATTAAATTGATTTAGTTGAATTTGGAGACTGTTGAGTTTTGCGCTTCTGTTTGGGTTTTTATGGGCTAAATCAAAGGTGAGTGTTTTAACCCACTCACAATTACTAAACTATCTTATGCTAGTTAAATTAAATCTATGATGTGATTTGAAATTAATTGGTTGATGTTTGGTGTGTTTAAATTGTCTTTCTGGTTAAATTTGACTTTTATTGCATTTAATAATCGTTTAATTTAATATTAAATTTTAAATTGTCAATTTGATACCTGTTATTGATTATCAGTTATCTATTGATGTTTATTGATTGATTTGGATGATGATTGTGATAGATGTTTGTTTTGTTGATATTGGATGACTAGATATTGTATTTTATATGGTTATAACATTGCAAGTTCCCTATGGGTTGAAATGATACATACCCGAACGATCTATAGATTAGAAAAAAATCGTTATGGGTTGAAATGATAGACTCGAGCGATTTTATGGATTTTTATTTAATTCAATTCGCGATTGCGGTTTGAAATGATAGATAACTGTAAAATTTTAAATTACGGATTGAAATGATAAATATCCGTATCACTTGACCCTAGGGTAGAAAATTATATACGGACACCGGATTGTTTAAATTAAATGATTTTTGAATCTTTAAATTTTGTATTCAGTTAACTGGTATTTTGAAATGGAAATTGATTTATATAAACTGAATTTTTTTCGAAAGTCCAAGCGTAAATGTATAAATTGGAATTGATTTAATGAATTGTTCAAATGATTTAAATTGAAATTTCAAAGTTGAGGTGTCGAATATAAATGAATTTATCGTAATTGGGTTACTAAAATGTTTGGGTATAACTTTGAAATCTAATTTAAACTAATTTAGACTATTTTAATTTATTTAACTATTTTAATCAATTTAAATTAATTTAGACTATTTTAATTTATTTAACTATTTTAATCAATTTAAACTATTTTAATTTATTTTAATCTACTATAACCTATTTAATCCAATTTAATCTATTTTACATATTTTAAACTAATTAAATCTATTTAATCTATTTTAAATTTATTTAATCTATTTTAAATCTATTTAATCTATTTTAAATCTATTTAATCTATTTTAAATTTATTTAATCTATTTAAAATATATTTAATATGATTTAAATCTATTTAATCTATTATTAATCTATTTAAATCATTTTAAATCTAATTAAATCAAATTTAAATCTATTTAAACTATTTCCATCTATTTTAAACTATTTTTAAAACTATTAAAACTATTTATGACTACCTAAACTATTTCCTAAAATATCAGACTGTGTAAAGAGAAAGTATTTACATTTAAATCCTTGATGATAATAAAATCTAAGTTAGGTTTTGAAATTGATACCTTTTTGTGAAATGACATATTTGAGTAAATGTGATAATTTTGGAACGAGGATTTAATTAACCTATCTTATCGATAATTTCATAAGTGAATATGATTTTTGAAAGAGAATATGATTTTAAAGTGAATATAGTTTGGAAGTGAATATGATTTCGAAAGAGATATGATTTGAAATCGAATATGATATTTTGATATAAATTGTGAATTGACATTTGAAATTTAAAAGAACCATCCGGTGTGAAATAAGCGTTTGGTTGTTAAAGAGACCGGGATCAGATATTGTCATACTCTCTGCCAATGCCGAAAACCACTTTAACAACTGTGTACGTTGTAACGACCCACTATTTTGGACCATTCAAATCGACAATAATCCACACATGTCGGACTTGAATAATTCAAAATAATAGATTGTAATAAAATTTGGAGCAAATAAAATCAAATGTAGAATCACAGACACAAAATATCAGAATAACTCGCAGCGGAAATAAAATACCATAGTAGTTCATGAAGCTACTATATACAAACTCTCAAAACATATACAAAATATCATAGTTTAAAAATGGATACAATAGAAGTTAGGATACATAAATCACTAATGCAGAAGCAATACCGAATAGTAAATAACTGGATTAGAAGATAAGAAATAACAGATGGACAGATAAGCTCCAGCAAATCTCTAGCTCCAGAAGATAAATTCCAAAGCTGTGATTCTCAAACTGACTCGAGCGTAAAGTAAAACACAAAACACTCGAGTCAGGACATATATACTTATATAATGTAAACCAACTCAAGTGAACTGTAATAGCAATGCATAATAACTTAGAGGATGCTTGGGATCGCCCATCCTTTAAGGATCCATAAAACCATCAATTAAACAGTAGTGACAATATCACAGAAATGTCCATATCGAAGTAAACCATGCAACTAACAGTGTTAATGTGCATCAAACCATCACCAGGAAATCAAATGACATACAGAGAAGTATACCCGGGGTTATAAAATTCCAAAATAATATTTTATACTTCAAAACAAAATATCATTTCAATTTCAAATCTTTATCAAATTAAAGGTTAAATCATTTCTAAACCATTTCAATATTTCAAAATATCATATCTTCCAAAAACTTCATTATCCAATCATCATTTGAATTCAAAGCCCATATTTAACTTTAAATACCTTTTAAATTCCAAGATATCATTCATTTATTCTCATTTCAAATCACTTTTTTAATAGTTTATATTCCAATCAAATTAATTCCTCTAAACCATCTAAAAGTGAAGTTATTATACTTTCAACTCAAGTATTCAATTTCCAAAGTTTAGACCATTCTGAGTTCATTTACTTAATTAAAAACCATAAACATTGAAAATTTCAGCCTTACACAACATTTAGAAAAAGCTGTTACAAGTTATACTTGAAAACATTTTTATTCAGCAAAGACAGCATTTAAAACTGTTGTAAAATCTCAATTTTAGTTGAAAATTAGTTCAATTCAGCAAAGACAGCATTTCCAGATATGTTGTAATAGCTCAGGTTTCATAATAAAGGTTTTCATTAAATTCAGCAAAGACAGCAGGCAACTACAGCATTTACAGAACTGCTGTAATAGCCCTTTATTAAGTTTTTAGCCTTTTAGTTTACTTCAGCAACTACAGCATTTACAGAACTGCTGTAATAGCCTCTTATATAAGTTTTAGTTCATTTCAGAAACGATAGGATTTCTAAAGTGCTATTAAAAGTATTTCCAGATTTTAGTGTATTTCCAGCAAACAATAAATCCCAATTTAAACCATTAAACATTATAAAACCATAATTTAACATTCAAAATGTTCATTTAAAATACTTTTAACTTATGATTTTTATAATAAATTTTCTTATAAATAAAACCAATTTTCAAGAATTCACTTAATAAAATTTATGTGTAAAATTTCTATTCTCTTCATTTTAACAATTAAACTTAACACTTAAATTTTTATTTCCATTTTTCCAATATAATTAAATTTCCATTTTTATTTATATAACTCAAATTTTCTTTTAAACCCAAAAATCCAAATTTCCAAACTTAAGTTATATTTCAATAATTGAAATTTAACCATTCATTAAATTACATTTTTAACTTATAGAAGAATCAAAATTTCTTTATTTAAACATTAAAAATCCAATTTAAATCAAATTTTCATAAATTTACACTCTTAAACATATTCAAAATATTTAAAATACTTTATAAAATAACCACGGGCCTGTATATAGTTTTCTAACCTAGGTCAAGTGATACAGATATATATCATTTCAATTCGCAGTTTACAAAGAAAAATCCAGTTTCTATCATTTCAAACCCGCAATCCCAAGTAAAATAAAATAAATAAAATCGTTCAAGCATATCATTTCAGCCCATAACAATTTTTCCCTATTCTATAGTCCGTTCGGGTATGTATCATTTCAACCCATAGTGATCTAATCTACAGGGAACTTGCAATGTGATAAACAGATATAAATGAACAATTTAACAACATATATTAGTAACAGATGAGATGACAGGTAAATAAACAGGTTTAAAATCGTATAATTAATAATCACAGATAGGGATAACATAACATAATAGTACTACACATTCAATTGTTGTCAATTCACATTTGCATAAGTATAAAATGTCATGTGAGATTTACTCACCTCTTTCTGTTGGAGATATCAATTCAAATGACACAAACAGATTCCAGAAAGCAGGATGACACAACAATAGATTCAAGAGGATGAGAACCAAGCTAATGATCTTGTCACAACCCATAAACAAACAAAGTAAAATTATAAATCAATACAACATCAATTTGAAACAACCTTTGAAATAAAAAGCAAAAATGGAATGAATGTTTTTGCCTTGCTTTCTACTATTGCTTACTCGGCCTAGGGAATGTTTTGGCTTAGGTTTGGGTTCAAAGAGGCACGGCTACTAGGCATTGAAGTGGTGGAGGGGTTACTACACATGAATATGAAGAGGCTTATGCAAATAGTGGAGTTTTGGTTCAACTTTTGGCTCGGTCTATGTCCCATCTAGGTTCGGCCATTTCATGTACAGGTCTGGACAGAGGTAGGAGGTGATGGTTAGGGGTGTGTCAAGGTGGTGGTGGAGCAATAGGAAGTGGCCAAGGTCATCTAAGGTGATGGTGATGAAGACTAGGTGGCTAGGCATGCTTTTTAAGGAGTTTTTGTGATGTTTTTGTGGTGTAGGCTCAACTAGATGGTCATGGCCTGATCTGGTCAGAGGGGATGGAGATGTAGCCATGGATGATGAGGGGAAGGAAGTGGTGGAGGATATGGTGGGGTTTAGGCTGAGCAACATGTGTAAAGAGACAAGGCAATTCAAGCAAAATTCAATGGAAAAAGAGGAAGAAAAGTAGAAAAGAATGGAGGAAGCCATTACCATTTTTGTTCTAGCCGTGAAAAATAATGAGATGGGATGTTTCTCACGTGAAAATTAATAAAATTCACGGCCAAGAACTAAAATGTACGGCCAAAACACAAGGAAAAATGAAAAGACAAAGAAAATGAAAAGACTAGCAGTCGAAAAGTCACACGTTATAAAGCTTTTTTAGTCCCTTCAAATTTCCATTTCTATTAAATCAAATAAAACAAATAAAATTTCAGTAAATGCATTAGAAAAAGAAAAAAAAATGAACTGAAATAAATAAATAAATAAGTTTAAGAGAAATAGAAAAAGAATTAAAGAAATTGTTTAAAAATTCAAAACAGGGCTTAAAAATTACCAATAATATATCACTAGCCTTAGAAAGATTTCTAATTCACTTTTAAAAATATTTTAAAACAAATAAAATTAGTAAATAAAATAAAAGAAACTAAAATAAAGTGAAAAAGAAAATAAATAATTTATTTTTAGGAAAATAGAAAGATAAATAAAGAAAATAGCTTAATATATTGAAACTGGCTTAAGAAAATTGCAAACACAATCCACTTAACTTTGGAAAATTATAACTACACTTCTAAACAAATAAAAAGTCAAGTAAAATAAAATAAATGCTGAACAAAATGAAGTGTAAATGAAAATAAAATAAAGTCTTAAGAAAATAGAAAATAACCAAAGAATTTCTTTAATTAAATGAAATTGGAAATTGGAAATTATAAACAGAATACAACTGACATTGGAAAATGTCAATTACACTTTGAAAATTGTTTTAAAACCAAAATATATACATAACTTGTTGTTTTACCCATATAAATATAAATTAGAACATTACATGACCAACTAAAATATTATTTATATAATTTAAAATAAACAATTTTGTTAAATACAGCAAATTACAC
This sequence comes from Allium fistulosum, assembly GCA_030737815.1. Taxonomy (NCBI): domain Eukaryota; kingdom Viridiplantae; phylum Streptophyta; class Magnoliopsida; order Asparagales; family Amaryllidaceae; genus Allium; species Allium fistulosum. Next base: position 1,337,248,065 of record CM060901.1, on the reverse strand, counting down.
TTAATAGTCAAAAAGGCATAACTTTCACAATATTAATCAGATTTTTACGAAACGAAAAGCATTATTCTTAAAATTTTATTTACTTTCATAACAAAATATAAAATTCAAACTTTCAAACTTTCAAATTTTTAAATTTAAAAGTCAGAGTTTGACCATATCGACCAAAATTCACTTTTCTGGAAAAATATTCTATTTAGTCATGTTTGGAATTCTAATTCATATCAAAATCAAAATTTATATTTAAAATAACAAAATTTATCCATTTTAATAAATAAAATAAAGTTTTCAGATCAGGAAATTCAATTTAAAATAATTAAAATATACAATTAAAATAATCACAAAATACAGGGTTGTTACACTCTCCCCCACTCAAATCTTTTCGTCCTCGAAAAGGAATGAGGTACGGAAAACACAGAAAAGATAGAATGGAATAGGATTAAGACAAGATGACAAGAAGATTAAAATTATACCTGATAACTGTTGTTATAGGTAAGTTTAACAAGGTGGAGAATAGGAATAGCTAGAAGGGAAAATAGGACGAAAGACAAGGATGAGCCATTAATTAAAATTGTTGGTTAAAGAGGTAAACAATATTTAAAACACTTTAAAATCTTTTAAAAAGGAAAATAACTGATCAAAATATCCTTTATATAATACTTTGTCAAAATACTTTTATAACTTGATGTCTTAACAAGTTTATCCTCGTTCCTGCAGACTCTGGCAGTGCGTTGATCAGGCGCAAAGCTAGAATTCTCCAAGTACTTAGTAGACTTGTTTCAACACCCAGTAAAAGTACTGGAAAAACTTTTAAAAACAGATATGGAAAGTACAATCCAAACAAAACAACCAAAACCTTTGTCTAACCATGGTTCGTAGATACACAATGGTTACGCCTGGATCCCCCAGGAAACATTCCATATCCGTAAGCTTTCTCAGCCCTGCGAATTACGCCATGATGACTAGTAGAATGCAAGATACACAATGGTTACGCCTGGATTCCCCAGGAATCAATCCATATCCCTAGGCCATCTCAGCCAGGCGGTTTCGCTACTAATGCGACCTACATAGATGCAGGATACACAATGGTTACTCCTGGATCCCCTAGGAAACAATCAGTACCCCTAGGCCATCTCAGCCAGGCAGTTGCGCTATGCAGTCGCGCTCGTAAGACCATGGGTAACGCCATGGAATTCGATGGACACTCGAGTATCATATCCGGAAAACCAAAAATCAGAGAAATATCGATAGAATGAATCCATAATGTGGCCACAAAGCGGATATCAAGCAGAAGGCACTTTCCATATCTTTACTTCGAAAATATGTATCATATAGTACCTTTTCAAATCACTTTCAAATATCATACTTATATAAAGTCCATTATATATAAGATTTCATTTTCAAATCAAATACTTTCCAAAATCAATAGTATATCAAATCACACTTATATAGACTTTAATTATATAAGATTTCACTATTCAAATTGAGTACCTTTTCAAATCCATAGTTTTCGAATCAACATCATACTTATACAAACCAAATTTTATATAAGTTCGATAACTCCCAAATCAAGTATTTAGTAACACAAGGTTCTCAAATTTCAATTTGTTTCAATATCAGTTCAGTTTCAAAATCATATACAATTCCACCAAATTATTTCTTCACAAATTAAATATCTTCAGTTCCGAAGTTTCCAAAATAATAAAATCCAAATTTCCAAATCAATATAATTTAAGTCAAACAATTTATTTCCAACATCAATGGTTTTCAACATCATCTTATATTTACATAAAGTCCATCTTATATAAGGATCAAAAAAATTTCAAAAATCAATTTCGCTGCATGAAGAGTCATATGGGATTGAACATCCTTGCTTTATAAAAGATTTTTAATTTAGAATAGTTTTGTATATAAAATAGTTTGTAAAATAGTTTTGTATATAAAATAGAATAAAAAAGTTTGTTTGAGAAGAATAAAAGAAAAATAATTTTGAAAAATGGTTTTAAATTGATAGTAGTTTTTCATAAAAGAAAGATTCCAATTTAATTACAAAGATATCCAACCCAACAACTTCCGATTTCAGCGCCAAGTATATCAATGATATTAGGATATAAGATGTACATATGTCATCATTTCGCAAAGTCACATTCGATCGCTCGCTCGATCACACAAGTTCGCTTTCGAACTAGTATTGTCCATTCGACTTCCCTAATGCAGATTTCGATATGGTTTCTCGACTAGAAACCATCAGTCTCCTTGCATAGCCATATACTATGATAGAGAATTCTAGAATCAAGCCCAAAATCCACATCAAATATTCACCATCAAGAATCAAATGAAAAATCCTAACACGAAATGGTGTAATTCACCTCGAACTTGTGTACTCAAACTTGGATCAATTTAATTATGCGAATAAAACAGCATACGTACAAATTATGTATCTATTCCAACTTGTTCAATATATAGTTTTATAAAGATGTTACTAAGTTAAAACATTTAAACTAAATTTTATTCAAAATATTTTGAAGACCAAATTCTTTTCAAAACATTTCAAATCTAAATTTCATATTAGAAAATTCAAAATAGCCTTATTCGTTTACTTAACAAAACAGTTTCGACTTATTTAAATCATATTACTACATACTTTAACATACATACCAAACTTATATACTTTATACTTTTCAAAATTTCTTAGCTTTGAAAAGTTAACCTTGATTTGGAAGTGCTCGAACCTTCAAAATATTCGAAGAAATCATATTTCAATCCAAGAGTTGGAAATCACAATTAAATCAGTAAATCAATTCCAAAAATAGGGTTATATCAAATCAAATCCAAACTCGAGGACTGAACACCGGCTCATTTCAAATTGTTCAAATATATATACATATATCTTTCGAACATCACATCACACTTCGGAATTTGAAATCAAAAACTGGTTTCACAAATCAATCGCATAGCAAAGCTACCGAAGTGCCCTCTCCCCCACTCTGAAACTCGAAAATCAATGTCGATGATGCATGCATTCATCACCGAAATTATTTTCCAGCGACATAAGTGGGTTCTGGACTTCTATTTCTCCAACTTCTTTTGAAATTTCTTCGAAATCATTTGAAACTCATTAAAATCATTTGAAACATTTCTTATTCGGAAAATACTTTCAAATCGTATTAATATATATTCCAAAATCTTAAACCAAATTCAAAATGCCGGAGTTCAATCACTCAAATTCACATTCAAAACCTTCAGTTACAAATCATCTTATATGAAACCATTTCTTTTATAGATTTCAAAATTTCAAATCCTTTCGAAACTTCAAATTTTCATTTTTAAAAGGTATATAATCCCTATCGAAAACATTTCACTTCTATATATAATATGGTCAACCTTATCAAAACAACAACTTCGATGAATACACTATTTTCAAAAGACAATCAACCACAAACTTTCCAAGGGACGATTCAAGGATGGATTTCAAAGCAAAACAGAGATTCAAATTTTTAAAGGAACTCTAATCAATAGAATTCCGATTCAAAGATAAGCTCGAATGAAGATGAGATAATTAAATTACCAAATAGAAGATGGATAAACTCATATAAATTGCGGGCGACCTTAACCGGGTCAACCGTGACTTCAGGAATATAATCCATGCAAAAATCAAGGCAAATCGACCTTCGATCGCCAGAGATAGAATCCAGGTATAGCAGAAGATAGATAGCATTGTAAACCGAGGATATGGAAATCTCCGGTGAATCAATGCCAATTGTAAAGGAGTTTCACCCCTTTACAAATCATTCAAAGTTTGGCGGAATCGCCGGTCTTTATAGAGGTCATTCAAAGTGGAGTTATGGAATGCTCCAAAAATCAAAAGAATACAATTAGGGGAGACAGGAATGGATTTCAGAACAAGTGGGAGCGTTCCACAATTCAAAGGAATCCTAATCGAAGAAATCCCAACTAAGATAGAAGTTCAAAATTTTAAGGAAATCCTAATCAAAGAAATTACTAACAAGGTGGATACGAAAGGGATAAAGTTCAGAAAATTTTCTTTCAAAACAAGAAAATTTTATATCAAAATAATCTTTAAAAATCCTTTAAAATCATTTGAAAATCATTTTATACTTCGAAAATACGTTCTCTCACAAAGGAATGATTCTGAGATTGATTTCACTCATTCTAGGGTATTTCTACCCAATCTCTAATGAGTTTTTGCTCCGCAGGCTAAGGTTTGCCTAAAACCAAAGCTCTGATACCAAATGTAACGACCCACTATTTTGGACCATTCAAATCGACAATAATCCACACATGTCGAATTGAATAATTCAAAATAACAGATTGTAATAAAATTTAGAGCAAATAAAATCAAATACAGAATCACAGACATATAATATCAGAATAACTCGCAGCGGAAATAAAATACCATAGTAGTTCATGAAGATACTATATACAAACTCTCAAAACATATACAAAATATCATAGTTTAAAAATGGATACAATAGAAGTCAGGATACATAAATCACTAATGCAGAAGCAATACCGAATAGTAAATAACTGGATTAGAAGATAATAAATAACAAATGGACAGATAAGCTCCAGCGAATCTCTAGCTCCAGAAGATAAATTCCAAAGCTGTGATTCTCAGGCTGACTCGAGCGTAAAGTAAAACACAAAACACTCGAGTCGGGACATATATACTTATACAATGTAAACCAACTCAAGTGAATTGTAATAGCAATGCATAATAACTTAGAGGATGCTTGGGATCGCCCATCCTTTAAGGATCCATAAAACCATCAATTAAACAGTAGTGACAATATCACAGAAATGTCCATATCGAAGTAAACCATGCAACTAACAGTGTTAATGTGCATCAAACCATCACCAGGAAATCAAATGACATACAGAGAAGTATACTCGTGGTTATAAAATTCCAAAATAATATTTTATACTTCAAAACAAAATATCATTTCAAATTCAAATCTTTATCAAATTAAAGGTTAAATCGTTTCTAAACCATTTCAATATTTCAAAATATCATACCTTCCAAAAACTTCATTATCCAATCATCATTTGAATTCAAAGCCCATATTTAACTTTAAATACCTTTTAAATTCCAAGATATCATTCATTTATTCTCATTTCAAATCACCTTTTTAATAGTTTATATTCCAATTAAATTAATTCCTCTAAACCATCTAAAAGTGAAGTTATTATACTTTCAACTCAAGTATTCAATTTCCAAAGTTTAGACCATTCTGAGTTCATTTACTTAATTAAAAACCATAAACATTGAAAATTTCAGCCTTTCACAACATTTAGAAAATGATGTTATAAGTTATACTTGAAAACATTTTTATTCAGCAAAGGCAGCATTTAAAACTGTTGTAAAATCTCAATTTTAGTTGAAAATTAGTTCAATTCAGCAAAGATAGCATTTCCAGAAATGTTGTAATAGCTCAGGTTTCATAATAAAGGTTTTCATTAAATTCAGCAAAGATAGCAGGCAACTACAGCATTTACAGAACTGCTGTAATAGCCCTTTATTAAGTTTTTAGCCTTTTAGTTTACTTCAGCAACTACAGCATTTACAGAACTGCTATAATAGCCTCTTATTTAAGTTTTAGTTCATTTCAGAAACGATGGCATTTCTGAAGTGCTATTAAAAGTATTTCCAGATTTTAGTGTATTTCCAGCAAACAATAAATCCCAATTTAAACCATTAAACATTATAAAACCAAAATTTAACATTCAAAATGTTCATTTAAAATACTTTTAACTTATGATTTTTATAATAAATTTTCTTATAAATAAAACAAATTTTCAAGAATTCACTTTATAAAATTTAAGTGTAAAATTTCTATTCTCTTCATTTTAACAATTAAACTTAACACTTAAATTTTTATTTCCATTTTTCCAATATAATTAAATTTCCATTTTTATTTATATAACTCAAATTTTCTTTTAAACCCAAAAATCCAAATTTCCAGACTTAAGTTATATTTCAATAATTAAAATTTAACCATTCATTTAATTACATTTTTAACTTATAGAAGAATCAAAATTTCTTTATTTAAACATTAAAAATCTGATTTAAATCAAATTTTCATAAATTTACACTCTTAAACATATTTAAAATATTCAAAATACTTTATAAAATAACCACGGGCATGTATATAGTTTTCTAACCTAGGTCAAGTGATACGGATATATATCATTTCAATCCGTAGTTTACAAAGAAAAATCCGGGTTCTATCATTTCAAACCCGCAATCCCAAGTAAAATAAAATAAATAAAATCGTTCAGGCCTATCATTTCAGCCCATAACGATTTTTCCCTATTCTAAAGTCCGTTCGGGTATGTATCATTTCAACCCATAGTGATTTAATCTACAGGGAACTTGCAGTGTGATTAACAGATATAAATGAACAGTTTAACAACATATATTAGTAACAGATGAGATGACAGGTAAATAAATAGGTTTAACATCATATAATTAATAATCACAGACAGGGATAACATAACATAATAGTACTACACATTCAATTGTTGTCAATTCACATTTGCATAAGTATAAAATGTCATGTGAGATTTACTCACCTCTTTGTGCTGAAGATATCAATTCAAATGACACAAACAGATTCCAGAAAGCACGATGACACAACAATAAATTCAAGAGGATGAGAACCAAGCTAATGATCTTGTCACAATCTATAAACAAACAAAGTAAAATTATAAATCAATACAACATCAATTTGAAACAACCTTTGAAATAAAAAGCAAAAATGGAATGAATGTTTTTGCCTTGCATTCTACCATTGCTTGCTCGGCCTAGGGAATGTTTTGGCTCAGGTTTGGCATGACTTTGGCTCAGGTTTGGTTTCACAGAGGCACGGCTACAAGGCATTGAAGTGGTGGAGGGGTTACTACACATGAATATGAAGAGGCTTATGCGAATAGTGGAGTTTTGGTTCAACTTTTGGCTCGGTCTATGTCCCATCTAGGTTCGGCCATTTCATGTACAGGTCTGGACAGAGGTAGGAGGTGATGGTTAGGGGTGTGTCAAGGTGGTGGTGGAGCAATTGGAGGTGGCCAAGGTCATCTAAGGCGATGGTGATGAAGACTATGTGGCTAGGCATGCTTTTTAAGGAGTTTTTGTGATGTTTTTGTGGTGTAGGCTCAACTAGATGGTCATGGCCTCAGAGGGGAAGGAAGTGGTGGAGGATATGGTTTGGTTTAGGCCGAGCAACATGTGTAAAGAGACAAGGCAATTCAAGCAAAATTCAATGGAAAACGAGGAAGAAAGTAGAAAAGAATGGAGGAAGCCATTACCATTTTTGTTCTAGCCATGAAAAATAATGAGATGGGATGTTTCTCACGTGAAAATGAATAAAATACACGGCCAAGAACTGAAATGTACGGCCAAAACACAAGGAAAAATGAAAAGACAAAGAAAATGAAAAGACTAGCAGCCGAAAAGTCACACGTTATAAAGCTTTTTTAGTCCCTTCAAATTTCCATTTCTATTAAATCAAATAAAAAAAATAAATTTTCAGTAAATGCATTAGAAAAATGAAAAAAATAAAATGAACTGAAATAAATAAATAAGTCTAAGAGAAATAGAAAAAGAATTAAAGAAATTGTTTAAAAATTCAAAACAGGGCTTAAAAATTACCAATAATATATCACTAGCCTTAGAAAGATTTCTAATTCACTTTTAAAAATATTTTAAAACAAATAAAATTAGTAGATAAAATAAAAGAAACTAAAATAAAGTGAAAAGAAAATAAATAATTTATTTTTAGTAAAATAGAAAGATAAATAAAGAAAATAGCTTAATATATTGAAACTGGCTTAAGAAAATTGCAAACACAATCCACTTAACTTTGGAAAATTATAACAACACTTCTAAACAAATAAAAAGTCAAGTAAAATAAAATAAATGCTGAACAAAATGAAGTGTAAATGAAAATAAAATAAAGTCTTAAGAAAATAGAAAATAACCAAAGAATTTCTTTAATTAAATGAAATTGGAAATTGGAAATTATAAACAGAATACAACTGACATTGGAAAATGTCAATTACACTTTGAAAATTGTTTTAAAACCAAAATATATACATAACATGTTATTTTACCCATATAAATATAAATTAGAACATTACATGACCAACTAAAATATTATTTATATAATTTAAAATAAACAATTTTGTTAAATACAGCAAATTACACTTAATAGTCAAAAAGGCATAACTTTCACAATATTAATCAGATTTTTACGAAACGAAAAGCAATATTCTTAAAATTTTATTTACTTTCATAACAAAATATAAAATTCAAATTTTCAAACTTTCAAATTTTTAAATTTAAAAGTCAGAGTTTGACCATATCGACCAAAATTCACTTTTCTGGAAAAATATTCTATTTAGTCATGTTTGGAATTCTAATTCGTATCGAAATCAAAATTTATATTTAAAATAACAAAGTTTATCCATTTTAATAAATAAAATAAAGTTTTCAAATCAGGAAATTCAATTTAAAATAATTAAAATATACAATTAAAATAATCACAAAATACAGGGTTGTTACATACGTAGTGGAGATTCCAGAAATGAAGTATGATGGTTTGGAGAATGATTTCTGTAAATGTATGATGTGACCCTAACTCCCGTGAGTCAGCTTAAATGTGACTAAAACAGGAGCCATGCCGGGCCAAGTGAGGTCATTCCTCTTATCGGGCACACTTCTTCGATACTATATTATGACTTTGTGATTGACTTGGTGGCCACCCTTGATTTTGATTTGGGAGTGTGTCCGAGGTGGGCGGTAGTAGCTGCTATGCGTTACCACCAGTCCGGATCCACAATTGGTTTATCTACCCTGGCATTGCCTCGGGTGCCGTGTTCACATGCCCTAGAGCGCCTTCTACGAGTTTGTTTTGTACCATACCTATGGAGTGCCCTCTGATAGCCTCCAGTTTATGGAGGAGTTACGGTACTGTATAGACTAAGGGATTATATAAAATGTGTTAAGGGGGATATGGGTAACGCCTTAACGGTATTTTAATACTTTTACTTTACTGTAGACATATTATAATAGCGTATTGTACTACATAGTAGATATTTTAACGGATCCTTAGAAGATGGGAATCCCGAACATCTCTTAAGTTACTGCACCCACGTTAGACACTGGATAAGAGATGTCAAACCCCGTAAACATCTCTGACGCCGTTACACTCATATTTACCGTTGATTTAACTTACATAAGATCTTTTAGTTCTGAATCGAGTGTTTTGTCTTTTCAATTCGCTCGGGTCAGTCTGAGCATTTCAGGGTTAAAGACCTTATTCCTGGAGGACGAAGACGAAGATTGTACTATTATTACCTATTATATGTATTCTACTGCATCATGTTATTCCGCTACATTTATTTATTTATTCATGTTTATGTAACTCTAATGTTTGTGTTGTAAAGAATAATCAAGTGTATTTTTTTAAAACAGCTTCATGAACTGTTATTTGATTATTATATTTTGTCATCCACTGCGAGATTCTGTAATTGTTTTATTTCTTTCTCTTTTTCTTATTTATCCCATAACAATCTGCCCTTTTGAATGGTTTGAGTCCGGCATTTGTGTCTGCTTAAAACGTCCAAAAAGGCAGGTCGTTATAGTGGTCATCGAGGTATGTGTATGTAACAAATTATATAATTGCCCCTAGGGCATACCCATAACTCTATTAGTTTCCCATTTGCACTTGGGTTCAATTATAGAATCTTATTCCAACTTTATCGAATTGTTTTTATCAAAAACTAATCGGTTCAGTCCATTAGTAAATGGGTATGCTATTTCATTTTAATTGTTTATTCTGTTAATTAACTCTCCCTAACGTAGAAAAACAGCCTTTCTCATGTAGAGCTATTTGGAGTATATCTAGACTTCTTGTGAGCTCTAGGTTCCTTTATGGACTGTATAGTGGCATGGTCATCATATAACAATATCAAAGGATTCTCAACATTTGGAATCGCCCTTAGCTCGATTATAATTGTGCATTTATATTTATACATTGCTTTTATTATAGCATTATTCAAGGCGACGTACTTCGCCTTCTCGTTAAATTAGCCATAATATTTCGTTTGGAATATTTCCAACTTAAAGCTTCTTAATTAACGTTTGAGCATGAATTTAATATTAACATATTATACTTGACATAACTTATAAAGTTCGAGTTCGAACACTCCTTCATAACGACGTCATTATTTATGTAAACAGTTCTCTAGTATTTCATAAATACTCAAGAACACTCCAAACTACCATTTATCGATCTTAATTTGGATTTGACATTGGTTTCGTGCAACAAATACATAAGCAAATTATAATATGGTAAAAAGTACAACATGTATGGTAATAATTACTACCAGTGCATAAGGAATCCATCTTACATATTCTATACTAAATATTCTAATAAGGTGTCTTTGCATACCGTTTGCAACATTCCCAACATCCTTTGTGCCTATTATAAAAGATATAATTTACAAATCCAATATCAAGATTTAACAACCAAACTAGAACTGATTTTAACATAAGTACACCGTTAACAATCTCGTATGTATTTACTTATAGTTCAGAAATATTTATATATATATATATATATTCCTTTTAATGTTCTTCCTTGTAGGCACACACTTCCTCTGCAATTTGGCTAAAAATCAAACTATTTGATATTTCTATCAAAACACTTGTTCAGCTTTGATGCTTGTCTAAGGATACATTAGTATCTATTCTTTTATCATATTTGAAAACCCTAAAACTCAATATCGCTCCCACTGACTTCAATGTACCTTGGTTATTACGTGCAAATAGTTTATTCTAAATCATCATTTAGAATTTTTCATTTTAACACATATATACCAAAACACAAAGTCATACCAAACGATAATTTTTTGAGTAAAATCTAAATTAACTTAAGCACTTTGAATGGTAAATATATTCCAACCACATAGCCTTTCTCTTGAAGATACATTTGCGCCCGATGGATCATATCTCTTCGGGTACATATGTCAAAATCATATTTTATTAATATACATGGATTCCATTTAGATTTGTGCATCATACTATATTGTAGAGTCAGTACTCTTAATGGTTTAGTTGACAACCGAGGATTACCTATTTTTGACATTGATAAGAAACTCATAGTTTCTTTTCAATGTGCGAGAATACTTATTAGATAATCTAATGTGTTGTTTTGTTTAGGTTAGGTTAATTTTATTTCATCCCATGCAGTCAGTTTCATCTTTGGATCTTATCCAAACCAATTTTACTACTAATAAGTTCTAAAAGAAATTCCTTTGCTATTAAATTGGTGTTTCTAGAAAAACAATTATTTACCAGTGCAACGGAATAAGTATTCATATACACTTTATGAATTGCCTTATTTATAAAACTAATTTGGTTTTAGTTTATGATACTTATACTTAAAACATGAATTAGTCATCTAATGACGATGGTTTCCAAACACTTTTTGGGGGCGATTAATACAAGAGCCCTCATGTACAAATTATTATATGTAATCATTCAAGTCATACAACCTACCAACTCCTTAGCCTAGGATATGGTGGGCTTCTTACAAACCCTTAACTTGTATGTTTTTGTAAACTATTATTTGGATGAAATTAATTTTAACCTTGTGTACCACTATTTAGTGCACGACCTTACAAAAAGAAGTTAACTCAACTTTACCCATCATTAATTGTACTTTGTCAAAAAAAGTTCAATTGCTCCTTATCGATAAATCTTTATGTACCATAGAGAGGAGTAAGTTTTGAGATTGAACTTTTATTCAGTTTTAGGTACATTTAGAACTCTTTCTAATATACTCACATATTCGATCAAATCGAATTCGTTTTATTATCTTTTCATGGTATGTTTTCTACTTCTTTATTAAATTCGATGAACTTATCATAGACATACCACTTATGTGTCAAATACACACGTTTTATTTCTACGATAATTCACTTATGAATTTAACAAAGTATATGGAATCATTTTGGTATTATCAAACCTATGGTTGCATACATCTAAATGTATTATTCCGAAGAGTTCACTAACTCTTATGTCATGGATAGGTGCTTTACCTTTTAACTTCTAAGATATAATTCATCAGTACCATATGATTCGTAATCATATGATTCATAATCATATGATTATTGAATCATTCCTCAAAGATATGGCTTAGTCCATAATTGGAAAATAATTGCAAAATTTAAGTTACTTCTGCATTTTCTAATGCATCGTTGTTTTTATAAATACCAAAATCATAGATTTATTTCAAGACGAATATTCATAATATTCATTTTAAAATAAAGTTACGTCTATTTTCAATCAATACTGAAAAATAGTTATTTCATAAATAATACTTGGTATATTTAGGAAGGTAATCTTTTATGACTTGATGCAACCACTAATTAGTGTTAAATGGTATGCTCCCACTATTTCCACCATTATATAGTAGTGTATGAAATACAAAACTCCATTCAGCCACTCGTTACTAGATTTTATTTCATTCGCTATAACTAGTTTATTATCGAGGGTTTTAAACCAATATCCTAAACTTTAAAAGATAAATCTCATTGAAAATAATTTTCTATATGAAAATACCTTTTGGAATAGAAATCATATTTTTCATTCTATATTGAGTGTCTTTTAGTATTTTATACAATTTTTGTTTTCGATGTCTCTTCATAAACTAGAGTGACCAATCACTCTCTTCATCCCAACCATGCCAAAGTCATATCCACTCTCGTACATTCGGTTTCCTTTCCAAAATGGTCAAACCATTCAAAGGAAATCCTTGCTATAATTAATTTATTAAATACACGATCTCGTACTATGATTTATTTGCTTATTCAGAATGAACTAATTTCATCGAAGTTTCGTACATTAGGGATAACGACTTTTCACCATACAACTTTTGTATGTGATGAATATGGATCAAATATCCATTTTCTTGTATTGCTTACACGTTCAAAACTAAAAAGATAATACATAGCCTTGGGTAGGTAAACTTTCAAGTGATCAGGGTACGAATGTATTTAGTAATTGTAGAATTAAGCACTTGCATGGGTCTTGGAATGACAACATGCCGAAAGATTTATTGGTAAGTATAATTTATATTTCTATGTCATTCTTAATTCAATTCATTCATATATTTTATTGACAAACATTTTATTAATTATTGTTAGTTGCAAAAATTTATTGATGTTGACTATTTTAACTTTATATAACAAATGTTTTTATAATATTAGAAAGGTTAAATGTTACCATTACATTTTTCTAATAAGGCACCCGGTAACACCCCGTAAAATCAACCATAAATCATTTTGTTACTGCCCAGATTGGATCTACATTCATATTGGTTGAATTTGCTAATTGGTGAGTGGTTTATGTTTTCTCACTATACTATGCATGATTATATGGTAGAATCATAGGATTTAACATGTTTTAAATCGATTTTTTGCTATAAAAACTTCTTTACCTTTAATTACATGTTAAACTATGTATATGATCTAAATTGATTAGAAATCGTCCTTGCTCATGCTCATATATTCACGCTATATGTAGTTCTAGGTTAGAAATTGACGTATTTGTCATATTTTGATGGATTGCATGTTTGATCAGATGAAATTGCTTGTTATTCTATATTAGACGATATGATTTAATGTTGTTTGTTATTGTTTTGATTGCATATATGTAACGACCCGACATTTTCCGCCATTCGCATCCACACATGCCAGAATTGAATTGCTCAAAATATCATATTGTTAATTTAAATTTGGCAAAACTCAGCATATATAGTAAATAAAAATAATCACAGATCACAGACACAGAGTAATATAACAATAATGCAGCGGAAACAAAAGAATAGTAGTTCATGAAGCTACCATATATATGACATAGTTAAACAAGATACAACGGAAGTCTCGAATACAATAGTCAAATACAAGATCAGAATACATCACTAGAATCAACTGAATATCTGAAAGCTGGATAGATAGCTGGATCTCTAAGCGAAGCTCCAACTCCAAAGGTGAGCCTCGAATACTGGTACACTCAGTCTGACCCGAGCGTAAAGAAAACACAAAACACTCGAGTCAGGATTAACATTCTCATATCAATAAATCCAACTCAAGTGAAATAACGACTGAAATACAAGTAACTCAAAGGATGTTTGGGATAACCATCCTCTAAGGATCCGTTAAACTATCTACTATGTAGTAGTGTATGCTAAGTAGATAATGCCTATCAGTAATATAAAGTATCAAAATAGCGTTAAGGCGTTACCATTATCCCCCTTAACACATTTTATATAAGCGTCATAGTCTATACAGCACTGTAACTCCACCGTAAACTAGTGGGCTATCAGGGAGTACTCCATTGGTATAACATGAAATAGATCGTAGTGGTCGCGCATAGGGATACGAGTATGACAAGGCACATAAGGCAACCCAAGGTAGTGAAACTACCGTTTGCCTGATCCTGACTGGTGAGAACGCATCGGCGCAACGATCGCAACACCGCGAAACAACACTCCCAAATCAAGGGTGCGCACCAATAAAAACAAGTAATGAGTAGTTTACGAAGAAGTGTGTCCATTAGAGGTAGCTAACCTCACTGGCTCGGCATGGCTCCTGTTTAAGTCATTTTCAATTTGACACAAGTGTCAAGGTCATCCATTATCATTCTCTTTCTTCAAATCCAGCAACGTCATCATTCCAACCACTTCATTCTGGATCACCCTCCGCGTATAATAGTTATTAAAGTGGTTTTCGGTTTGGACAGAGAGTATGTCCCTAACTGATCCCGGACTCTTCAATAACTACGTAATTATTACACCGATTGGTCATTTAATAAACTTTCAAAATAGTTTATATTTCAAAACCGAAATATCATTGCCATTTCACAACCATATCGATACGATATCAATTTCACTTCAAAACCAAATACGCTATCATTTCCATTTCAAATATATCCATCTCAAATATATCCATCTACAAAATCTTAGTACTTCAAAGTTATAACACTTTCTAAATCCAACACTTTGGAAATCATAATTCTTTGGAAATCAAAATTTAGAAATCATAATGCTTTGGAATCATAACACTTCCCACTTAACCGTTTGAATATAAATAATAGTATATAATAAAATAGTATATAATTTAAAATAGTTTATGTGAAAATAGTTATAATTTGAAATAGTTTATATTTAAAATAATTTATATTAAAATAGTTTATATAAAATAAATTTATAAAGTAACATATGTAAATAGTTTTAAATATAATTAAAAAATACTTTATATAATAAAATAGCTTCCTCAAATTTCACAAATCAATTCCAAATCAACACCAATCCCAAAATTTCAAATTTAGTCAAATCTCAAATCATCAGTTTCAATTCGATTCAGTTTCTAAATTGACCATTTCAAATTATCAATTTCAAATACATATTTGAACCACAAAATAAGCCATTTCAATTTCAATATATTTCAAAGCTTTAAATATTCAACATTTCAAAACTCAATTCGATAATTTCATATATATATATATATGTATATCAAATTCACTTTACTATTATTTAGTTTTGAAATATTTACTTAATCATTTCAATAACATCTAAATACAACTTCAAATTACAAATTTAAATAAACAAAATATCCCATTTCAATTTATGTAAATTTGAAATATTCAATTAAGTCATTTTTAATCGAACTTATTTAAGTAAATTCTTAAATAAATATCATTTCAAATCAATTTCAAATTTATCTTTCCAACCCGAATCATTATAAACCCTATATTTAAAAATATATATATTTTATATAAATACTTAAACATATTTTATATTGATTAAATCAACTTTATCAAATCAACTTTAATAAATCTTGAAATCATTATTTATAAAACCATATATTTCTTTCCAAATCATAGAAATCATTTTCAAAACATTTATATATATAGACTGATGGTGCCTGTATATAATTTTCTATCCTATGGTCAAGTGATACGGATATTTATCATTTCAATCTGCAAATTAAAATATATGCGGGTATATATCTTTTCAACCCGCAATCCCAAATTCAATGTCAATGAAAATCGCTTGGATTTATCATTTCAACCCATAACGATTTTCTCCTATTCTACAGATCGTTCGGGTATGTATCATTTCAACCCATAGTGAATTCTATACTAACAGGGAACTTGCAGAGTGATAACAGATATGATAATAATATAATAGACATATATCATCAATATAGATAACAGATAATGGTGTCAGGTGTCACAGGTGAACAGATACAGATAATGGCATCTATATAGCAATATAAATAACAGATAATGGTGTCAGATGTCACAGGTGAACAGATACATATAATGGCATATATATAGCAATATAAATAACAGATAATGGTGTCAGATGTCACAGGTGAACAGATACAGATGATGGCATATGTATAGCAATGTAAATAACTAGCAGTAGCATATTTCAATTGTCGTTTCAATTGAAATCAAATTTAATAAATAAAAGAACATTAATCGTGAGTGATTGCTCACCTTTCGAGGCTAGAGATGAATAAGGATGAGATGGGTTACGAACCCAGCACGAATTCCAAAGCGAAACAAGATTGGCACGAATTCAACGAATAGAGGTGATCAATAGGAAAGACGAAATCAAATTAGAATTGGATCGATGAATATAATTGGTACAGTGGACTATATATATATGACTATATATATATATAACTATATATAAAATTATATATATATATAGAGTCATATTCTAAATTTTAGCATAAATTGAATTAAATCAAAATCATTGTTTTTAAATTAAAACACATCTATTAAAAATCACCACATATACCATATCTCATTTGAAATAGATACATATATATATATATACTTATTAAACTACCAAATACTTACATATATAGTGTATGTTCAGTGCAACATCTCAAATACCACATATATAAACTTTATACTTTGTATACTTTATGAATTAAAATGTATAGACTGTCATATCTATATATATATATATATATATATATAATGCTACAGGTAGCCATCTCGAAAAACAAAGCTTATATATTATATTTAAAACCTACCCAGATATTATAAAAAGTACATATATACTGTTATATATAACACTGCTTAGTATTAATTTTCAAACTACTACAGCAACCGCATAGACAAACTTATATATACATAATAATATATAAACAAAACCCCAATATAGGCTTATACATAAGATCGAACAGGTTGTGTGCAACTTGCAAAACTGTACATCATATAAAGTGAAGTATCCTGTAACATGCGTAAATCTATAATATAGAACCGAAGATATAAAACTCATACTTTACAACAACCACTTATATGTATAAAGTACCAAACTGGGTATACAAACTCATATTGCAAACTTATTATTTAACTAAGGTACACATACATTAACAGACATATATATAACCCAACTAGATTATACTTATATATATACCCACCATAACAATAATATATATATAACTAATATATATAAATCCATATTTAAACTTACCTATGTAAATACTTTGAAATCGACAATATGTATATACTAATATATAAACTTGTGTATATAAGACTAATAAAATACGACACTTAACAAGTTAAACTTTTCTATAACATATACAGTAAAACACATATATATATAAGTACTTTTATAATATGATATCTAGCAGGCCTATGTTTCCAGTATAAAGTTATTTTATTCAAATGTATATAAACTGACATATACATATATGTAAGTGACGAAATTGCCAATCTTTCTATAACATATATACATAACCTTCTCATCTTTGAAAATAAGATAACAGATTTATAATACTCATATATAAATATATATACGACTAGAATAATATATAACTAAACCGATTTTTTTATAAACTTCTATATCCTCCTTCTTTCTTTAAATATACAAATGCAACATAGGCCAACACTAAAATAAAATATAATATAACATAACATAATAAAATACGATATATATATAAAGCATACATTTAGGAAGGAAGGGCCGAAAAATCAGAAGAACATCAAGGGTTGACAGAAGCAAGCAAGGATTTGACGAAGGTCTAGGCGATGAAATCGCTACTGCCTCGGGCTGCGTGCAGTCAATAGTCGGCGACTAAAGTGGAGAGAGCGGGTTGCTACGGCTACATGCAGATGTATGGTGTTCGGTTGAGGCTGGTTTCGGCCATGTATGGAAAATTATGAGCGGGTCACACTGGGTGGAAGCCGGTCTTGGTTATGGTGGAAGAGCAAGGCAGAGCGAGGCGAAGCTGCGCTCGGTGGTCGGGACGAGGTAAGTTCGAGTGATTGAAGAGGCACGGTCAGGGGAAGAAGGGCTGCGTGGATGGGTTTGAGTGCATGGTCTGAGTTGAGAATGGTGACAGGTAGGAAAAATGAATAGCTTTGTATTGTATTGTTTAGAAAAATGAAGAGCAGCCAAACGAAATGGAAAGGTAGTGAGAGAAATGGTATGCAAACCCAAAATGAATGAACCGGCATGAAACGGAATATATGGGGAATAGAAAAAGTTAGATATGGCAGCTGTGATAGCCAACAGCTATTTACTTTACCAGACTGACATTGAAAGGACAAAGAAAGCCAAAAGTCTCAAATGCGGAATCTGTACACTAGGCGCTTCACAGATTGCACCGCACACCGAATTCCAAAATTGACAATTGAATATACCATAGAGATCAGCATGACGAGATGATCAAAACGGTATACAAATATCAGTGGTATGATTGAATTATAAAAATTTAAATTTTCTACTAGTGGAAAATGCAGCAAAAACGCAGAAAAATAAGATCGACGGAGCTAAAGAAGTCAGAATTTGGAAAAAAACGAAAAATGACGTCTTAGTCAGAAGATGGATTAGAATTTTTATATGTAAAAATATTCAGGTTTGGAAAACATTTTATTATCATCAATTTTAACTGATATAAATTGGAATAAAATTACACTAGAAAATAAACTTCCAAATTATTTGATGAAAATTTACCAATTGCTATGATTAATTAGATGCATTCCAAATATCAAATTTTAATTTCAAAATTTTATCATTTAAAATTTCACAAAATTTCAACTAATTACGTTATTAAAACAGTTAAAATTTACGGGTCGTTACAATATAAGTTAGGTCAGAGAATCGAGAAAATTGGAGGCAAAGTTGGTCGGAAATAGATGAAACTTGGTGGGAAAACTCTAAAGTATGAGAGGAGCTTGGGGCTCAAGTCGCAGGTCCAGATTGTCTAAGCATAGAAGTCGACACCGACATGAGAGATCAGTACTGAGTTTTGTGCGTTGGTCCAACAAGTCGGAGGTTTTTAGAGAAGGAAGAGTGTTCCTAGTTGAGGCTGCCTAAGGTGATGGATAGGTGATTGGCTAAGTATTGGAGGCTATGGCGACTTGTTTCTAGAGTATGAAGTAGGGTACTTTGAAGTGAGGACTTGTTCTATGACGACTTGATTATTGCAGAGAATTCGGGGTTAAAGCATCATGGATTACCAGAAGCAAGGAATGAATGAAAGAAAACTTAGCCATAGATTGGCTAAATGGAGAGGTCGGGGCCGCGTAGGGAGGTAGTGCCGAGTTCTAGGGTTAAGACCAAATAGGATGAAACTTCTGGAAGATGAAGTAGAGGTCCTTTAGATCGTGTTGGTGGTGTTGGCTCGTTCGTGCCAGGTTGGATGATGATATTACAACATAATGAAAAGCTATGGTCTTGGATGTTGGCTCGTGTTGGGAGTGGGTTCTGAAGATGGCGGCTCACAAAGAGGGTGGGCCGTATGATTGAGGAATGTGGAAGGGTTCCTCATGAATAATGGAAACTGGATCGATCCCTCCATCCCATCTATGAACAGACCCCTATAATTAGTCATTTTCATGTTCCCTAAAATCTTTATGCCTATCCCTCAGCCATCATGCAAAATACCGATCCCTTTGCACCATACGCCACAATGACCGATCCCTCCATGCTTCACAAACAACACATGACCGATCTCTCCACTTCCTTCATGCTTCACTCTTTTCTTTGTCCTCTTCTACTACCTCACCGAACCCTGCATCGTTATCATTCATTTCATTTCCTTCAAACTTAACCCATAATTAACGTAAACCAAACCCATTATCTCCTCATGAACCAACCTAAATGCAAGAGAACCTTCCTAAATATATAGAATACACTACAAGAAAAAAGACTTTTCACAGCGTTTGAAAAACGCTATTAAAAGTTTTCACATCGTTTTTAAAAATGCTGTATAACGACATGCGGTCGTTGACCCTAAATTTTTAACTGCAAAATATAAACGCTGTCAAAAACCCACTTTCTACAGCGTTTTTTAAACGCTGTTAATAATTTTTCTACTGCAAGGTATAAACGCTGTTAATAGTTTTCTACTGCAAGGTATAAACGCTGTCGTAGGGATATGCATTTTTTTTCCCAATGAATTGACAGCAATGTATAAACGCTGTCGTAGGGATATGCATTTTTTTCCAAAGAATTGACAGCAATGTTGTGCCATTGCAATATTCACACATATCATTAATATAAACTACATTTAATTATATTTTAATCAGTTATTGTACATAACATAAACAAATCAAACTAAAAATTGTAAAATAAAAGCATAACTATTAATCACTTCCATAAAATAAGTTGAACACAATATCCATGAACAAAGTTTACATAAACCCGTAAAGAGAGACAAAATTTATAAACCAACTGCATACAAAATTAGGCAAATGCACAATATCTAGAAAGCAAGTTTGCATCTAATATTATCGACAAAACATGCATAAAAGTAGTTCAAATACAGGCTGAAAATGAAAAGTGGCAGTACGAAGATAGTTAGACATTGGTTTACTGAATTGTTGCCAACAGGGCAGTCTGAACTCGGCAAGATTCCTCCTTCCGTCTTTTTTTCTTGACTTTTTGTTGTTGAGCTATCACTAACCATGGCTTTGTCAACATCCTGTGAGTAGTAAATGAAGATCCAGTAATCCAAGGACATGTGAAGGCTTTTGTTCTGTTGAATAATAATAATATAAGGAATTGACGGTGTTTATTTGGATTAATCAAATATGTTTCTTTGTCCTAGACACAACTAGAATCCATACTGGTGAGCTCGGTTTCATAAGAGCATGTACAGAGATTGTAGAAATGTACATATTTTAGTCGAGGAGACTATTTCAAAAATTTTGTATGTGTGTGAATGTAGCAGTTATTTTATACAGTTGTGTACACGTGCCGGTATTCAGCTCTAAGTCAAGACAGACCTTTCAGGTATGTACAAAATGACACATCAACCTATGAGTATGGAAAAAAACTCCTCCACGTAAGAGAGTGAACAACCAACAACAAAGTAATCTACTTTTTTGATGTGGTAAGCCATGGAGATGAACTTGATTTATTCATGTTAATGCCCATTCAACCAGAAATAAAATGTGTATACCGGTAGTAAATTAACAGAAATTACGAAACCCAAAATGAAATGTATAAAGAAAGATCCATCAAACTTCAAATTTCTAACATAACAAAAATAGCCATAACCCTTGTCGAGTTGTTGACCTGATGCACAGCAACGAAAAATTCCATACCCCTATAGTACACTCAACTAAGTTTAAGCTTGTCTAGTTTAGCTATCCATTGTATTTTTGATTCATGATTTAATATGCAAGTACCTCAATGCAGAGGCACGTCAATGGATCGGATTTTGATCTGTATCCAGTCTTGTTGTAACGACCCGGAATTTTGACCAAATTAAATTGAGAATATTTAATTGATTTTTAATATTTGAACGATGATTTAATTTGAATCCCGATATAACTTTGAAAATTTGCGATTAAACTATGAAATTTAATCAAGTGAAGTTAAATAAAAATTTAAATCTTCAATTTTAAGCCGATTAAAAATATTTCGAAAGTTTGTAAAATTCATATTTATAAAACTGAAGATAATGGAACTCTCAGAATCGAATTTAGAAGTAATTCGTTCAGTTTTGGGATTTAACGGTCTGAACCGATAATTAAAAATAGTCATTTTTCAAACAGTCTCGGAATTCGACGAAACCAGTTCCATTGGGTCCGTAATATTGAATTTTTGTCGGATTTCCAATTTCGTATTTAACGGAGTTGCCGTGTGACCGTACGACGTGCAAACGCGTTAAAAATAAAAAGAAATTGAATTTAAAATTTAAATTTAAATTTATTTACATCAGCACGTTCTCCCCTAAAATCATGCCTAAGATAACGCCGAGCACCACGATACCAAATCGTGCAAGCATGCCTTCTTCTAATTTTAAAACATCCCTCTTCTTCCTGAAATCATTTCGTTCGTTCAAATGAGAAATTGCCGAGCGCCTTAAAACGAAACCATCTCTCGTTCCAAACTCGTATTCCCCTAAAACTAAAATCACCATCCTCTTTTCTTCAATTAGTTTGACCGAGCTGGGGGATTCAAGGCATCGCGCTCGCGTTCAACGGTGAGACTGGGATTCACGGCGACGATCTGGAGTGGGCGCGCGCTCGAAGCGCAGTGAGGGAGGAGGCGCGATAGTGGGCGCGGCAATGGCTGGGGGTTCGCGGCATCAGGGGAGAAACGGTGACTTCTGCGATGGCATTCGCGTTCATCTCGAAGTGGATTGGGGTTCCACAAGGAGGTCGAAGGCGTTCTCGAGCTCGGCGAAGTCGTGATTGTGGGCATCGCACTCGCGAGAAGCAGGCATGGCGGCGACTGGCAATAGCGACATGTTCGATTTGGGGTCGATGACTTCGAGCATTGGGATGGATTCTGGAGTTTGCCGTGGTTTGGGATGGGGCGCGTTTTGGTCGATCGCGAGTTCGTCAAGTGTTGCTGTGAGGTATCCTCAATTTTTTTTTATCTTAATTTATACATGAATATATATATATATATGTACAGGAAGGTTTAAAGAAAGAAAATCTGTTTAAAAATTTAATTATAAAACAGATATAATACATAGGAAAAGAGGAAAATTATATATGAAAAAGATTTTGAATATATATATTAAGGATGAAAAGATTTTTACAGTAAAGTTATTATTGCAGATATATATATATATATATATATATATATATAATTAGGAATTTTAAACCCTAAGTAGATTATTTTGAAAATTTAAAAAAAAAAATAATTATTATGTATCCACAAGCATGTTTAACAGTAATTTAGTTAAATAAGTTTTAAAAAGGAAAAAAATTAGTTTAAATAGAATTTGTTGGTTAATTAAAATTATTTTGGCCAGTAAAGGATTATTAAAGAAAATTGGTTTGAAATATATTTTTTCATTAAGAATTTAATCATTAGTTAAGATTAAATCAATTTCTAACTAAAATTATTATCATAGGAAATTTGATTTGAAATTTAAATTATCAGTTAAATTAGTTGTTAGTTAAATTGAATTAATAAATGGTAATTAATTTATCGATTAATTCAAATATTGATGAATTGTATAAATTTATTTACACAAGGTTAAATGAAGAAAATCAAGTTAGAATGAAAAAGGGGATCACAAATTTAAAAGCTAAGGTGAGATTTTCTCACTCGAAGGAAAATTTTGATTTACAGTTATTGATTGATTTTGTTTGAATGTGCTATTAGATATGATAGGATATATCTATATATATAGCAGTATATACATATTGGCATATGTATATATTGGATTGATTGATTTCCCGCCTCGTATAGCGGATGAGACCCTATTGCGCCGTTAGTAAGCGGATTTATAAAAACCTATATACCGCGATAATTCCGTACTGGAGCGGAATTGGTATTGTGCTAACATCTTTGGATGCAGGGAAACAGGTTGGAGGGATCCAACTGGACCCCTCACATTGACTGAATTTATTTCTATTGTGATATGAATCTGTGAATGATTATAGTGATGCTATTAATCATATTGATGCCTGGAAATTGTTGAAAGCTAAAATTTAGCTGAATGGATGTTTTGACATCATTGGATTCCAAAGATAAACGAAATTGAATTTTTGAAATTCAAGTAGAAAATTTCTAAGTGAATTGAATTTAGAAATTTAATAAATTTGAAGAAAAGAATTTAAAAGAATAAAGGTTGATTTTTATAATCTTATCGAATTTATTTCCAGAATAAAGTGAAAATGTTAAATAAATGAATTTCGTATAATAGTGATTTTAAATTGAGGAAATTAATTTAAAATCTGGATTTTTAAATAGACTGAAAGAAAAAAATTGAAATATATTTTCTTTGAAAGGAATTTATTTAAAAGGAGATAAGTTGGAAATCCAATTAGAAATTTAATTGGTAAGTTGAAACGATTTGGGAAATCAATGTGAAATGATTTCAATTAAAAGAATCCATTTAAAACAGGATGTTGAGTAATTTGAGAAAAATAAGGAATTTATCTTAGTAGTGATAAATAAATTTGAAATCAATCTGTAATTGATTTAATATTTGGAAATGAATTTTTGAGAAATCAATATGGAAATTTTATTCAAACGATTGAAAATAAATTCAGAAATCAATATTGAAAGTGAATTGATATTGAAGTTTTTATAAATAGAATTGAAATTTATAAAAGTTGTTTATAAACCCAAAGTCACTTATTTTGATAAGTTAAATATAGAAGTTGATAAAAGAAGGTTTATAAATCGAAGTTGTTATTAAAAAGAGAAATTGAATTTATAAACGTTGTTTTATAAATTCAAAATAAATTGAATTTGATAAATTGAATATAGAAAGATTTATTTAAAAGGGATGCATTCACGATTTTGGACAGTGAATGTATTATTGGATAAAATGGATTTATTTTTGAAGAAGTGATATTAAAAATGAAGTAAACATTTTTTTAAAGATGTTTAAAATGTGTTAAATATCGAAATCATAGATTTCAACATTTATTGTTGAAATAGACGTTTTCGAAAAATAAGGAAATGGTGTACTATAACACGGTTGTTATAGTAAATGATTTCCGAAAGGAAATATTTTATATAGTATTGGGATTTATATATCTATCTTAATTCTGAATCCCTATACTAGTGATTTTGAGTCGTCGTAACGATGTTTTACGTAACATTCGTTTTGACTCAAATAAATGTTGTTATAGAAAATAGATTTCCTTAAAGAATGAAATATATACTTAATTTGATTTAAGTATATCGAATATTTTCCAAGTGTTGAAAATAAATGATTTGTGAAATACTTATTATTAAATAAGTATGGAATGATTTCCAAAATGAAATGAAACGTTATAAGATTTTATCTTCTTAAAATTGAAATTGAAATTGAGTATTGAAAACGATTTGAAAATCGTATATCAGTAGATATTTTGGAATATAAATTCAATATGGAATTTATGAAAGAAATGGGAACTGTTTAGAAAAATAAACGTTGATTTATTTTTGAAGTGTGGAAATTTTATATCTAGTAAAGATATTTTTGAAGATGAAATAATTTGGGAAAATTATTTGGAATCTAATGATGTCGCGCATCTTTATTGATAGTTAAATAACCGACTATCAATAATTACCTTTAGATAGGTATTTGTTGTGAATTGGATGGATTTAAATGCCACACTTATTTTTAAATAAGCGCTCACTATTCGGGTTAGCCGGGAAAGGACCATGGGGTCGTATAACCCACTCCGAATATGTGATACGTCGTTATGAATCGCATTTGAAGACCGGTGTTGAAGACCGGATATTTTTGAAAACGGAAGGATTACCGTCGAGTTACTCTACACCGACTGATCTTCGGTTTAGAGGTTTTATCACCCTTAGTGACGGGAAGTCCTGACGTGATTGAAAATTATCCGGATATGCAAGGGCTTCGTGAGAAGTGCCTTCGGTTCTGTTCGATCCCGGAACAGACTTGTATGGATTGTGTGTCTGACGTTACAATTTGAGATATAAAGCTGATTTCTTTCAAATACATTTCTGTTGGTGGCGGAGAATTTATTCTCTTAGCTTAACACCCTTCTCTGAGACGTACGAGCTCAGAGGTTATGTAGTTGAAATTTATCAGCGATATATCCCAATTTGGTAACGTGGCATACTGAGTGTTGCTGTGAAATGATCAATGTTTGATCATTTGTGGTATGATCATTTGTTTGATCTTATATCTTTGTGATCATAGGTTGATCATTTTTGTTGACCCGAAGCAGGGCTTTTTGAGAAAGCGTAGCTTTGTGGACGAGACTTCGTCGAGCCTCACACCCCGGAAATGGTCGAAACAGGAAGGATGCAGCAAGGTTCTAGGGAGTAGCGCCCCTTAGTGTATGTCATTCCTTCTGGATAAAGGTGGTATCATGGTATGGAGCCCAGATACTTAACCTCTGTGGTTGCTGCACAGTTATTATTACTTTGTGGTTTGTTGGAAATCGGGGATCCTCGGGAAGATCGGTGACGATCGGGGGATGGCATACGCGTGTCAGTAGTTACCTATTTTTGCAGAGGTAACCCGGCCTTGTGTTGGCAGAGATCTAACCGTAACGTTAGATTCTCGGGTAGTCTATTCCAGGGACGTACCCATCGTGGATAGGAAGTTCCTTAGCCTGACCATTTGTTGGAAATCCAAAGAAACAATACGCGACTTGTACGGTTTTAGTTGTAGAACCTGCCATCTAATATGGCAGCTATAGCAGGCATAATATAATGGTACCTATGCTGGCTAAGATTTATATTCTACTTTCGAAATGTTTTCCACTATGCACTAATAATAATATCAAAAAGAATTTGATTTTCGCGTAGTAAGCATCTTTGACTATCATAAGAAGAAATCTCCTCCAAGTCTGCGTTTGCATTGTGTGTGTGGCGGGAGGTCTTATGGTAGTTTCATTTTCCAAAAGCATTTCGAATTGACTTAAAAATTATCTTGTTGTTTTTGAAAGATATCACTGTTTTACGATCTCACACCAGTCACCATGACTGACTCGGAGTTTATTGTTTCCCTTCTAAACTCTGGGTGCCCACAAATTTTCCACACGGGCAGCCTAGAGTTATATTATCAGGATATTCTGGATATTCTGGAGCTTTGGAAGCAATCTGGATGACGAGACGTAGTATTTGTATCTGATAGTATTTATTCCGCTGTGTATTCTGTATGAGGACAAGTTTATAAAACTGTCCATTGTTGTTTATTGACTCTGATGATATGATATGATATGATGTGATGTAATGTAATAACAGATATAATTCTTTTGTTTTTAAAATGATATTCATTTATCTATTATATATTGTTCCGCTGCGATATGTGAGATTCTGTTATTGTCTCTGTTCTGTGTTTCTATTGATGTCGTTCAGATGTTTTCTATTGTTCTTCTTCTTTCTTTCTTCTCTTTTTCTTCTATCTTCTTCTTCTTCTACTTTTTCTTCTTTCTAAAACCCTCACTATTGGAGTTTCCGGCACTCGATTGCTCGACAGTCGATAAAGTGAGTATCGATGTCGAATTTTCGAAAGTCGAAAATTTCGGGGATGTGACAAAGTGGTATCAGAGCATATGGTTAAGCGACAACCCTGCTCTGTTGGGTGTTACTCATTAGAGATAGAGTCAGTAGTACTCTAAAATGAGTTGAGTGTAATAATAGATACGAGTGCGTATTTGTTAGTGAATATAAAAATTGTTTTATATTGTGTTTGCTTATCCGTTGAGATGTTTATGAATCTTGGTCGGTATGTGGGACGCCATATTATCGATAGGGATTTCTAAACACTTAAACGAGGCAAGACGACATGGTATTGTTTTAAAATAGGGTGAATGAAATAATTTTACCCAAAACTATTTTTGTATAGAAAAGGATGTTTTTCTATGAATTACTATAGTATATGGTTGCATGGTTGTTAGAGGTAATAATATGAGAAATATTATCATTGAAATTGAATAAGAAATTCGAATCATAACTCTAAAGATAAGAAATGAATTCGTATACAAATGAAACTAAAGAATGTAAATTATAAATGTGAATTGTAATTTAAAACGAAATTCCAGAGAAATTTTTGGGAATTTGGAAGTTTGAATCATTTTTGATTTGAAAATGAATTTCAAAGGTTTGAAAAGTATTTTAGAGAGATAAAGCTCTAAACTCTTTTCGGTCGCTGGAAAATAACTTCGATGATGACCGCGGCATCACCGGTGCTCATTTTCGGGTTTCTAAAAGAGGAATTGCTGCCAAATTGTTTTGAATAGAAGTTGTTTTGAAAATTTGGATTTTGTTTTAGAAAATTCAAAGGATGATTTGAATTGTTTTCAAAATGATTTTTTGAAAATGTTATTAAGACTCTGGAATGCTATATAAAGGTATTTATGAGAATACTAAATGAGTTGATAACTTATACAAAGTTGTTGTGAATTTAGATTGAATAAATTTAACTTAAGGAATTTTAAGTTGAATTAAAGTAAGTATAAGTTATATAACTTATAAAATGAGAAATAAAATAATAACCAAAGATTTGAAAATAAATTCATTTAACAAATGAGAATTATTAATGTGAATTAAGAATATAAAGAGATGAATTCACATATGAATGAAATTGTAAATATAAATTTGTAAGTGAATTTATAGTTGGAAAATGGAATTCCAGAAAAGATAATTGAAATTTAAAATTCATTAGTAGAATGAATTTGTAAGTGAATAGAACTAAAATTTGAATTTGATTTATGATGTATGAAATTTAAAGTTGAAATTCATTTCGAATTCGTAAGCAAATGAATTGAATTGAATAAGGTAAATTGAAAGGTGGATAAAAAAATTCATATGTTATTGGAAATTCAGTTTAATATAAGTGGTTATAAACCAAAATAGTGAATTGAATTCGAATGAGGAATTGAAATGTGAAATGTAATTCAAATGAAATTTGAAATGAAAAATTGAATAGATATGAATTCATTTTGTTTAGAAACGAATGTAACTGCAATAGTAAGCTAGAAATGTATAAGCAGTTTATATTGAAAATTTTGTAACAAAATGATTTGTATGTATGTAACTAGATATTATGGCTAGTAGATATACAGGTATTGTAAAGGAATTTGAAAAAATTTATTTCACAGATAATTCGAATTGCTCGAAAAAGGTACGTATTTGAATTTTAATATGAGTTTTTGATGATTTCTCTCTAGCCGCTTGGCTTTTTCTTTTTCTTTTTGAAATCTGAGAGTCCGTAGGGACGTTTTGTAGTAGTGCCGTATTAGCCGCGCAAAGGAGACGCTGGCGAAATTTTTCGAAATTTTCGGGTGTTAGAAAATTTTTGAGAAATTTTTGAAAGTTTAAACTTGAATTTAAACTTAAATTTGAATTGTGAAGTTAAACAATGTTGTTTTGAAACTTAGAGTTGAAGTCGAAATGTAGTTGAATGATAACGAATCTTTAGTAGAAAGATTTGTTTTGATGAATTGATAAAACTATTGGATTGTGAAAGATAGTAGACGAGTTAAGGACCACTTTCCCTAACTTGTAATTTCGAGGACGAAATTCTTTTAAGGAGGGAAGTCTGTAACGACCCGGAATTTTGACCAAATTAAATTGAGAATATTTAATTGATTTTTAATATTTGAACGATGATTTAATTTGAATCCCGATATAACTTTGAAAATTTGCGATTAAACTATGAAATTTAATCAAGTGAAGTTAAATAAAAATTTAAATCTTCAATTTTAAGCCGATTAAAAATATTTCGAAAGTTTGTAAAATTCATATTTATAAAACTGAAGATAATGGAACTCTCAGAATCGAATTTAGAAGTAATTCGTTCAGTTTTGGGATTTAACGGTCTGAACCGATAATTAAAAATAGTCATTTTTCAAACAGTCTCGGAATTCGACGAAACCAGTTCCATTGGGTCCGTAATATTGAATTTTTGTCGTATTTCCAATTTCGTATTTAACGGAGTTGCCGTGTGACCGTACGACGTGCAAACGCGTTAAAAATAAAAAGAAATTGAATTTAAAATTTAAATTTAAATTTATTTACATCAGCACGTTCTCCCCTAAAATCATGCCTAAGATAACGCCGAGCACCACGATACCAAATCGTGCAAGCATGCCTTCTTCTAATTTTAAAACATCCCTCTTCTTCCTGAAATCATTTCGTTCGTTCAAATGAGAAATTGCCGAGCGCCTTAAAACGAAACCATCTCTCGTTCCAAACTCGTATTCCCCTAAAACTAAAATCACCATCCTCTTTTCTTCAATTAGTTTGACCGAGCTGGGGGATTCAAGGCATCGCGCTCGCGTTCAACGGTGAGACTGGGATTCACGGCGACGATCTGGAGTGGGCGCGCGCTCGAAGCGCAGTGAGGGAGGAGGCGCGATAGTGGGCGCGGCAATGGCTGGGGGTTCGCGGCATCAGGGGAGAAACGGTGACTTCTGCGATGGCATTCGCGTTCATCTCGAAGTGGATTGGGGTTCCACAAGGAGGTCGAAGGCGTTCTCGAGCTCGGCGAAGTCGTGATTGTGGGCATCGCACTCGCGAGAAGCAGGCATGGCGGCGACTGGCAATAGCGACATGTTCGATTTGGGGTCGATGACTTCGAGCATTGGGATGGATTCTGGAGTTTGCCGTGGTTTGGGATGGGGCGCGTTTTGGTCGATCGCGAGTTCGTCAAGTGTTGCTGTGAGGTATCCTCAATTTTTTTTTATCTTAATTTATACATGAATATATATATATATATGTACAGGAAGGTTTAAAGAAAGAAAATCTGTTTAAAAATTTAATTATAAAACAGATATAATACATAGGAAAAGAGGAAAATTATATATGAAAAAGATTTTGAATATATATATTAAGGATGAAAAGATTTTTACAGTAAAGTTATTATTGCAGATATATATATATATATATGTTATCCCGCCTTTTGGCAAGGCCGTAACACCAAGGAATTGACTAGTGACCAATGACGGTCCATCCTAGAGATCAGTTATACACGGGCTCACTACGGATATCGATGAATTTTGTCCGAGTCCGGATCGAGCCAAAATTGATAAGACATGTCAAGCAAGGTCAGGAAAGGCAACATTCCAAATTTCA
The DNA here is from genome assembly GCA_030737815.1 of Allium fistulosum. Classification (NCBI taxonomy): domain Eukaryota; kingdom Viridiplantae; phylum Streptophyta; class Magnoliopsida; order Asparagales; family Amaryllidaceae; genus Allium; species Allium fistulosum. The sequence continues at coordinate 1,337,216,989 of CM060901.1, read as the reverse complement.
AGTCAATCCGAGGTTGTACGCTCAAGATATCGTCGATGCAAATGGAGCACATGGCCTTGAGTTCGAATCCATAGGCAGTAACGTGCGTTCGAATCCATGGACCTTCCCCTGCTTCGCATCGATGAAACCCCTCTACTTCGTATCCATCTGGCCTCGAAGCTTCGTAACCATCAGTGAACACTCTGTTCGAATCCATCTGTTCAACTTCACGTGGATTCGCATCCATCAACAAGCGTTCGCTCGAATCGGTCCAGATGAGTCGCTTCGAATCCATGGAGCTACGCTAATTCATAACCTTCAGGTTAAAGTCCTTCGAATCCGTCTGAGATGAAGTACTTTGAATCCGCGAAGACTAATCGCCTCGTATCCATCCAGTACCATTGCTTCGAATCCACTCCCTCGAATCCACTACGTCAAAGCGGCTAGAATCATGGAGTCGACCCAGTCAACTCGGAGTGAAAGGCGGATCGATACGAAGAAGATGCACCACGTCAACAATACCACGCGTGAAGCCATCGATTCGACCCTATCGATTCGAAGGGGATCGATTCGAACAGACCACATCAGCCAGAAATGAAATCTTGAATCGATCATATCTCGAGATCTACAAGTCCAAATGCTATGAAATTTGGACAGGAGCTAACTGGCAACCTAAGGAATGTCCATGCCAAATTTCAGCTCAATCGGAGCAAATCTTGATCGATTCGAAGCAAGGGTCGAATCGATCCCAAAGTGGGCCCGGATTTCCAAAGAGCGGGCATGTGGGCCCCCTCACGTGCCAGAACTGGTCTCCCCTCAATTTAGGCGAAATATCAGCCTCCTACACCTATAAATAGGACCCCTGGTCATTCAGAAAAGGGGATCTGGATTCTGAAGCGCCCAGACTCTGCCGGATCGAGATTTGCATCTTATTCTTTCTATTGAATCCGAATTCCAAGCTATAATTTGCTGTTGTTCGCTGTAATCACTTGTAATCATTGAAAGAGAATCAATAAAAATCATCAAAACTTCATAGTGGACGTAGGCGATACGCCGAACCACTCTAAATTGCTTGTCTACGTATTTACAATTCTGTTTATTGGAGTTTTTGTTAGATAATCTCTGTTTTACATTTATGTTCTTCATTTTATCTCTTCAAATAACTCCCGAAGAGTGTTGTGCCCATTTTTGGTACAAACACTTTGGTGCTTTCACTGAGAAAACCAAGTTTTTTCTCCTGCTCGTTGGATCTACTACCGTCGTTGGATTGCAAAAATCTAAGGAGGAGATCCAGATCTGCCATTCAGTGGTTTCTTCTATTCTATTCAGATTGCTCCAGATCTAAGAGGAACTGCATTCATCATGAATTCCATACCCATATTTTCGAGTCCAGAAAAAGTGCAATTTTTCGTATCCATGTCTTCGAACCCATCTGGACCGAGTGTTCGTATCCATAATCATAGCCTCACTTCGAATCCATTGTCTTCGTATCGATCAGAGACACAAGACCCTCGCATACATCTACTTCGAATCCATCAGGGCGCGCTTCTTCGTATCCATCACGATGCGCTTCTTCGCATCCATCAGGGTGCTCTACTTCGAATCCATCAAGGCGCGCTCCTTCATATCCATCACGATGCGCTCCTTCATATCCATCACGATGCGCTTCTTCGTATCCATCAGGGTGCTCTACTTCGAATCCATCAGGGCGCGCTCCTTCATATCCATCACGATGCGCTTCTTCGTATCCATCAGGGTGCTCTACTTCGAATCCATCAGGGCGCGCTCCTTCGTATCCATCACGATGCGCTCCTTCGTATCCATCACGATGCGCTTCTTCGTATTCATCAGGGTGCGCTGCTTCGTATCCATCAGGGTGCGCTACTTCGTATCCATCACGATGTGCTTCTTCGTATCCACCAGGGTGCGCTACTTCGTATCCATCCATTCACACCCAATTCGTATCGATACTCAACTGCAATTCGAATCGATCCAATTATGTCCAATTCGTATCGATATGAAATTTCAAAAAAAAAAAAATATTTTTCGGGTACGACCCAGATTTCCTAAAAAGAGCCTAAATAAAATTTTTTTCGGGGGAAACCCCCCGAACCCTAGCCGCAGCGCAAGGCACCCGCATTGTCGATTCAATCACCAATTTAATGAAGGAACATTCCATCCATGCTTCTGATTGTTCCATGACAGAACAAGACATAGGAGATCACAACAACAAATGTTGAGTTGCAATCAAGGAATGGGTAAATAAATACTACTCAACCGTACTCCCAAGGCTGGAGAACCTAGTTAGTATGCCAAGAACTGGGGTTGATTAATATATCATGCTTTTAAGGTGGAATGCAACTTCCTCCAATTGACCAACTTTTAAACTCCTGAATTGACAACTATGGTACGACGGCTAATATGATGACTCCCCTACACTATCTACTCTACCAACTCAAAGCATAGCTGGTCACCGCTGAACCATCTTCAAACGCCCGCATCTTGATCATTCTACGTCCACATGACTAAAAGCATGGCATACAACCTCAAGAAGACTTCCTTAATACTCTATATAGGTCCCCTATCTGGATGAAAGTTTGGGATAAACACCAATCTGTTAGCCCATTTTAACCAACTCACCGTCCTATCGGCATTGCAAACCACTCGAACGTTAGGCAATCGTGCATACGTCATTGACCAGTGTTACAAGACCCCTGGGCAATAAAATGAGCCTGATCATAATGCCGATTGGGGAATCTTTCCTAGTCAAGACCTATTCGTTGAAACCATCCTACATGCAGAACTTCCAGTGAAAATTCAACATGTTAACTATGTCGGTGTGTTATGGAAATACAACCCCCGGCACTACCTCATGAAGTGAGAATTGCGCATGACTTACACCAAGAGTGATGACTGCCATCAAATGTAGTTGTCTTCCCCCATTCCTCAAAGAACATTGTCAATCGTGGTTAGACATACCAGATCTACTTCTTATATTGTTGAAGTGAATGAAGAAGCTGGCAGCCAACGAATTTATCCAAAGCCCGCAGCCAGTTGCTGCCAATACCCATAAATGAATTCATCACCGGCGCTTATTTCCAGACTTCGACAAGAGAACTGGTAGACCGCCGCCGACAACTGCACCAACATGTCTAGGCAAATTTTGAGTTGATGAATCAGATGAAGGATCAACATAGCAAGATAAGGAGGGGACCTGCTCCATACTCTAGATCGGAAAACTCCTCTTCTCTAAATGGCTACCGTGAACGCCAACGCCATAAGGATTCTCCGGGAAGGATAGCTCCGACCATATATGCAAGCCCCATAAAACGAAGGACCGGGAACATCCAACCCCTATCGATCAAGGACTTTGATCAAATTGAACCATTTGCGTTAGACTTCCAACTGAGAAGGGATGGAATGATGTGCAATAGCGAGCATACGACGCTGCCTCACTTATCAATGAGATTTGATCTGATCTCTTTTGAATTATTTCTAATTCAATTTCATTTACGTTGCAAAATATGACCTACTTGAATTAAACTACTTGCAAATGATGCAGGTAACCAAGTACTTAAGATTGGGTGCAAAACAACCTCCGCGGACCATGATCAAATCATTAAGGTATCATCGTGATGAGCATGATTCGACCACTCATCGGCTACTATATGCCCCTGACTGGGGGTAAGGCATCAAAGCGGAAGAGACCGACAAGGTCAGGACTTTAGTACAAAGTGGATGCAACCGACCATCCACTCATCTGCCTACGCAATTTAATTAAGAGATGTAAGAAAGACTTGGAGTTATATGTCCCAACAAAGCACTCTCCATCTCGTACTTGTGCCAAAATACTTATGCTTCTTCTGATGTCCGATAAAATCAGAATCACACAAAGGGTGGACGCAACGTCACCATCCATGCATCCAATCCTACATTAGACACTTGGGGTTATTTGAGAACACATGTTTAAAGTGGATATGATTTGGCCGTTCACTCCCCAATTTGCATCTGTGATTAGGCAAAACAATCATGCCTTAAACCGACTTCATCAGGGTCCAACCCTCAATTCAAAGTCATCAACGACTTACTGTCTACTCACTAATCATCATGAGCTGTTATTTCAACTCTCTTCCTTAGCTCGATCGAAAGAACGCAAAGTATAAATCTGCTCTCCATTACTTGCACCCGACTTAAGGGAAAATATACAACTCAAAGTGGATGTAGTTCGACCATCCTTTCCTATGCTCGAGCACAAAGCTTGCCAGAACACTAATCTTACTCCTTAGGCCTGGCAAAAGCGGAATCCAAATGAACATGGACGCGATCTAACCATCCATACTCTAAACCTCATCCTTTGTTGAGGGGCCTATAAGTGGAAGTTAATCGGGATCCCACCGATCACTCGCTAAGCGAAACACCTAGCTCAGGGACAAGCCCTCACATCAGGCCAGAAACGGGTTGATACACGACAACTTTTTACTTAACTCCGTACTCCCAGAGTGCGAGGAGGAGTATAAACATTTTCCTAAAACCCCAGAGTACTCCGAGAGCGCGAGCTGGGTACAAACTTTTAACCAACTCCGTACTCCCAGAGTGCGAGGCGGAGTATAAACATTCATCAACTCCGTATTCCCAGAGTGCGAAGCGGAGTATAAACATTCAAACTCCAGACTCCGAGAGCGCGAGCTGGAGTATAAACATTAACCAACTCCATACTCCCAGAGTGTGAGGCGGAGTATAAACATTCATTAACTCCGTATTCCCAGAGTGCGAAGCGGAGTATAAACATTCAAACTCCAGACTCCGAGAGCGCGAGCTGGAGTATAAACATTAACCAACTCCGTACTCCCAGAGTGCGAGGCGGAGTATAAACATTCATCAACTCCGTATTCCCAGAGTGCGAAGCGGAGTATAAACATTCAAACTCCAGACTCCGAGAGCGCGAGCTGGAGTATAAACATTAACCAACTCCGTACTCCCAGAGTGTGAGGCGGAGTATAAACATTCATTAACTCCGTATTCCCAGAGTGCGAAGTGGAGTATAAACATTCAAACTCCAGACTCCGAGAGCGCGAGCTGGAGTATAAACATTAACCAACTCCGTACTCCCAGAGTGCGAGGCGGAGTATAAACATTCATCAACTCCGTACTCCCAGAGTGCGAGGCGGAGTATAAACATTCATCAACTCCGTATTCCCAGAGTGCAAAGCGGAGTATAAACATCAACAAACTCCAGACACCGAGAGCGCGAGCTGGAGTATAAATATTAACTAACTCCGAAATCCCAGAGTGTGAACCGGAGCATAAACAACAACTAACTCCAAACTCCCAGAGCGCGAGCCGGAGTATAAGCATCAAATAAATGCAGCTTCGAGGAGGGCGGATCCGTCCGCCTAACGACTTCGACCATATCTCAGCCAAGATACATCACTTGTTCCCGGAGTGCGAACGCAAAAAAGGAAACTCATAATAGACGTGACAGACCGTCTGGTCAACGAACTCCAGACTCCCAGATTGCGAACTGGAGTATAAACATCAACTAACTCTGGTCCCGAGAGCGCAGATCGGAGTATAAACACCAACTGGATGCGAATGACCACCCATCAACCAACTCCAGTCCTCAAAACATTGTTTGGAGTATGAATACCAAAAGGGATGTGATTCGACTGTCCATCTATCGGCTATGGTTCCTCATCAAGTTCCATAGTACAAAAAGCGGATGTGGTACGACCGTCTGCTTCCCAATCTTCCCCTGACATGGGGGCACACTTAATACACAAAATTGGATGTGATCCGACCATCCAGCACTAAGCGGGCGTGCCACAACCGTCCATGCATCATCTTTTGTCCCCGGCACGGGACCCATAACATAAATTTATAGGGATGCACTCCAACCCTACGAGACAAAATTCCTTCCTTGATTCGACGGGGAGGCATAGATTCGAAAAACGGACCTAGCAGGATGTCCTATTCTGAATTGATATTACTACCATCCAACCACAAATGAACGTGACATGACCGCTCATATGCTAACTCTCGCTTGTGATCCGACGAGTTGTGCATGCAGCATGGATGGATGTGACCTAACCATCCGCCAATCAATTCCTTCCTACAGTTTAGTGGGAGAAGCATCAAACTAAAATTGTAATTTGATCGGCCACACTTCGGCTTTTGCCCTTGACTGGGGGCAGAAGTACAAATCACTGAAAGAAGAGAAATGTGACTCGCTACATCTCTAGCTTAGCATCCTTTACAACTTAAGGAAATGACTACAAGGAGACCTTAATGCAAACCAATCAGAATGATGCCCGAAGTTCTGGGCAATCACTTATATCGTACCGCCGGATCGACGGGCAATATCGATCTACACCTTTCACATCGTACCATTGAATCGATGGTCAATATCGATCCTCTTTGACTACAAATCGATGTGACCCGAATGTCCATCGAATACCTTTGACCAACATAGCACGGATAGAAGGATAAACCACGAATGAGTGTGACTTGATCATTCGTCCTCCATCGCCTTCCTTCGATCCGTCAGGAAGAGCATGAGACCAAATGAGCATGACATGACTACATCTGAGCTGACTTTATCCCTAGATCTGACGGGAGAACGTAAATCGAAACGGACATGGTTGATCACCCAACTCCAAATGAATGCAACGCGACCATTCATTCATTGACTCTTACCATGATCCAACTGAAAAAGCAATTCAAAACAAGTGCAACCTAAACATCTGCACACTGATCCTTACCCTAAATCCGACAAGGAAAGCATCAATCCTACATTGGATCTGATTGGACGATTCACTCTTCAGTTTTTGCCAAAAGTATGACGACATAAGCAGCGAAGTGAATGTCATTCACCGTCCAGAATTTAGCTTATGTCCGAATATCGGCAAAGTAATAATGTATTCCGCCTAGAGGAAAGAACTAGAGCATAATGCAGGATAGGCACGACTTAGCCCTCCATCGGTTAACTAGATCCCATGTTTCAATGGGATAGAATACAAAATTGAAGCAGACATTATCTACCTTGCCACTTATCGAGATATTCCCCAGACTTGGGGGGAACGAGCAAGAAGATAAAATTAATATGATTCAACCATTCATCAATCAACTCTGATTCTTAAAGCTTGAACTACAGTATAAACACAGCTAGGACGAGGCTAGACCGTCCGCGTAATGCATCCGCCAACCCAAGACTGGGGGCAAAAGAGTAATTATCCGAGAGTTGACTATGACAACTTGAACCTATGACCCATGCCTGATATTCATAACAACTTTAGGTTGCGACCGAAAGGATGTCTAGAGATAGAGTCATCAGATCAATACTCAGACTTATGGGCAACTGATCATCATTCCGACCCTCACAACGAGCAATTGATCGCGGGTACATTGAATGACAAGCACATCATTCAGAAACACAAGTGAAGTCAATCTCAAAGCTGGAGCTAGCTATGTAGCAGCGTGCAGTACAAGGCTAAATCCTACAAATCCTTTGATTCAACATTCTTATAAGCCTGATCATTTGCCATTGCAAATAAACACATGAGGCGCCTACAACCCATCACGAGTATTGTAGATCAGATCACAACTCTGCGCAATGATGAAGAAAGAGTCAACTATTTTACTTCAGGTGAATCTTGATGTGTTCGCTTGGACTCGACCTCATGTATATATATATATGGACTCTCGCTAGCCATGAAGAAACCTGCATTAAAAGTCGACCCGAGGCATGTCTCGGTGAACAAAAACGATGCGACATGGATCCGGAGAAATCTGTTGCACTTAAAGAGGAGGAGAATCTGCTCAAAACCAGTGGGTTTCTCCATGATGCCCTCCAACCAAAGGTATGACAAAGCACGGCTTTCCACTTCCAATGATCGACCAACTAATGGACCTGACCATCAGACATGAATTACTCACATCCATGAATGCAAACTCCAGATACAATCGGATACTAAAGCATGTCCTAGACCAGGAATACAACTGTCTCATTATTGACCTGGGCCTGTAGTGCTATGCTGAAATCCCTAAGTTCGAACTTGAGAACGCTTATGCTGCTAACCAAAGGACGATTAGCAGATCATTAAAAAATCATATATTTCAATCGATGAAAGTAGATGTGATTAATATGCTCGTGAGATCATGGCTATCAAACGACCATATCGATGACTTGACAGAGGTATTCAGCGCTCTTCAAAAATGCAGGATCAAACTCAATCCTTCGAAATACTCTTTCACCATTACATCAGAAAGATTCTTTATTTTCATCATCAATTCTCATGAAATCAAGACTAATTTCTAGAAAATTCCGATGGTTAGAGACACCCATGTACCGAGGACAATCAAGCAGCTCTGATAGACCGCTTGAAGAGACCTTCCATTTTACCCAAACCTTTGGATCGCGAAGATTTATACATCAATTGGGCCATGTCAACACACGCTATAAGCGTCGCAATGCTATGTGAAGATAAACGAATCCAAAGACTAGTATATGATGAAGGCTGGTTGTTGACAAGCTCACCCCGTTAACGTCTATGTCGACCAGCCGTTACGATAGGTCCAATGGAAACCTTAGATGTCTGAAAATTTACTCAAATGGAGTATGAAGCTAAGCCAATTTGATATCACTTATCTCCCTCGAAGAGCTCTCCATGGTCAAACATTATCATACTTCATATCTGAATCCACCATATCAGACGACTATCCGAAGAACAGTGGAGAACCGTCCAACTGATGAAGAACGTACACGGATGTAACTTCCAGTAATCGGCTTTTTAACGTCGAAGTTGCGTTGATGACTACTGAGGAACGATCAATCTACCACGCCCTCAAACTCAACTTCCCTGCAACAAATAACGAAGCTAAGTATGAAGCCTTGGCGCTCAAACTTGCAAGAAAACTAGGGGTGGAAACTTTGCATATATTATGTGATCATTGGTTAGTAGTATACTGAGTGAGGGAAGATTATTCAACTAGGGGGCAACATCTTGCTCCTTATCCTAGCTGGGTCCAAAAGCTACTAGTCGACTTTGACTATTACACCATTACACACATCCTCGGAGAACAGATTGAAAAAGCTAAGTCACTGGCCAAGCTAGCCAATTCTGGGGATACGCGGCAAAAAGAATTTGTCCCAGTTGAAATTCTTATTATTCCAAGCATTAACATATGAAGATCAACTAGACCTTAGAGATAGATCTAGGAGAGGAGTCATGGATGACTCCTATCGAAGATTATCCATAATCGGGGATTCTTATTGAATAAACGAATAATAAATGGCATATCCTCTGCGAAGCATTACTGCATGATTATGTCTGGATCGTTTGACTCCATCAATACAGAACATTACTTTTGTATCCATCGATCCGAGACCCAATATTACGTATTCACCGATACGACGCATACATTCCAACCCTTCGCATCGATTCAGGAGAGGATCGTTACGAAGGAGCATTAAAAAACAACCATCAAACATTGTTACAATGAATTTCACATCGGTTCAGGAGAGGATCGATACGGAATTCAATATAAGATGAAATGACAATGACTCGTGAACGTCAGCGAGGGTCAGATTAACATATATGCATGAATGTCGGCCTAATATTCAATACTCCAGATTTTCAGGAATCAGAAATGCATCCAATAAAGATTACAACAATGGACGGGTAACCACTGGCATACAGCAATCGGTTGCAACAAATACATGGTACAATAGTCGACAGTAAACAGTTTACATTATCAAGAAGAATGGTCGAAGGTCACAGCTTCCACCGAAAAGACAATAACTATTCAGAGTAAGGGTAGCAGTATTTCAAAGCACGTCATGTTCCCACAAGACGTACTTTGGGGGGCAAATGTTATCCCGCCTTTTGGCAAGGCCGTAACACCAAGGAATTGACTAGTGACCAATGACGGTCCATCCTAGAGATCAGTTATACACGGGCTCACTACGGATATCGATGAATTTTGTCCGAGTCCGGATCGAGCCAAAATTGATAAGACATGTCAAGCAAGGTCAGGAAAGGCAACATTCCAAATTTCAAGTCAATCCGAGGTTGTACGCTCAAGATATCGTCGATGCAAATGGAGCACATGGCCTTGAGTTCGAATCCATAGGCAGTAACGTGCGTTCGAATCCATGGACCTTCCCCTGCTTCGCATCGATGAAACCCCTCTACTTCGTATCCATCTGGCCTCGAAGCTTCGTAACCATCAGTGAACACTCTGTTCGAATCCATCTGTTCAACTTCACGTGGATTCGCATCCATCAACAAGCGTTCGCTCGAATCGGTCCAGATGAGTCGCTTCGAATCCATGGAGCTACGCTAATTCATAACCTTCAGGTTAAAGTCCTTCGAATCCGTCTGAGATGAAGTACTTTGAATCCGCGAAGACTAATCGCCTCGTATCCATCCAGTACCATTGCTTCGAATCCACTCCCTCGAATCCACTACGTCAAAGCGGCTAGAATCATGGAGTCGACCCAGTCAACTCGGAGTGAAAGGCGGATCGATACGAAGAAGATGCACCACGTCAACAATACCACGCGTGAAGCCATCGATTCGACCCTATCGATTCGAAGGGGATCGATTCGAACAGACCACATCAGCCAGAAATGAAATCTTGAATCGATCATATCTCGAGATCTACAAGTCCAAATGCTATGAAATTTGGACAGGAGCTAACTGGCAACCTAAGGAATGTCCATGCCAAATTTCAGCTCAATCGGAGCAAATCTTGATCGATTCGAAGCAAGGGTCGAATCGATCCCAAAGTGGGCCCGGATTTCCAAAGAGCGGGCATGTGGGCCCCCTCACGTGCCAGAACTGGTCTCCCCTCAATTTAGGCGAAATATCAGCCTCCTACACCTATAAATAGGACCCCTGGTCATTCAGAAAAGGGGATCTGGATTCTGAAGCGCCCAGACTCTGCCGGATCGAGATTTGCATCTTATTCTTTCTATTGAATCCGAATTCCAAGCTATAATTTGCTGTTGTTCGCTGTAATCACTTGTAATCATTGAAAGAGAATCAATAAAAATCATCAAAACTTCATAGTGGACGTAGGCGATACGCCGAACCACTCTAAATTGCTTGTCTACGTATTTACAATTCTGTTTATTGGAGTTTTTGTTAGATAATCTCTGTTTTACATTTATGTTCTTCATTTTATCTCTTCAAATAACTCCCGAAGAGTGTTGTGCCCATTTTTGGTACAAACAATATATATATAATTAGGAATTTTAAACCCTAAGTAGATTATTTTGAAAATTTAAAAAAAAAAATAATTATTATGTATCCACAAGCATGTTTAACAGTAATTTAGTTAAATAAGTTTTAAAAAGGAAAAAAATTAGTTTAAATAGAATTTGTTGGTTAATTAAAATTATTTTGGCCAGTAAAGGATTATTAAAGAAAATTGGTTTGAAATATATTTTTTCATTAAGAATTTAATCATTAGTTAAGATTAAATCAATTTCTAACTAAAATTATTATCATAGGAAATTTGATTTGAAATTTAAATTATCAGTTAAATTAGTTGTTAGTTAAATTGAATTAATAAATGGTAATTAATTTATCGATTAATTCAAATATTGATGAATTGTATAAATTTATTTACACAAGGTTAAATGAAGAAAATCAAGTTAGAATGAAAAAGGGGATCACAAATTTAAAAGCTAAGGTGAGATTTTCTCACTCGAAGGAAAATTTTGATTTACAGTTATTGATTGATTTTGTTTGAATGTGCTATTAGATATGATAGGATATATCTATATATATAGCAGTATATACATATTGGCATATGTATATATTGGATTGATTGATTTCCCGCCTCGTATAGCGGATGAGACCCTATTGCGCCGTTAGTAAGCGGATTTATAAAAACCTATATACCGCGATAATTCCGTACTGGAGCGGAATTGGTATTGTGCTAACATCTTTGGATGCAGGGAAACAGGTTGGAGGGATCCAACTGGACCCCTCACATTGACTGAATTTATTTCTATTGTGATATGAATCTGTGAATGATTATAGTGATGCTATTAATCATATTGATGCCTGGAAATTGTTGAAAGCTAAAATTTAGCTGAATGGATGTTTTGACATCATTGGATTCCAAAGATAAACGAAATTGAATTTTTGAAATTCAAGTAGAAAATTTCTAAGTGAATTGAATTTAGAAATTTAATAAATTTGAAGAAAAGAATTTAAAAGAATAAAGGTTGATTTTTATAATCTTATCGAATTTATTTCCAGAATAAAGTGAAAATGTTAAATAAATGAATTTCATATAATAGTGATTTTAAATTGAGGAAATTAATTTAAAATCTGGATTTTTAAATAGACTGAAAGAAAAAAATTGAAATATATTTTCTTTGAAAGGAATTTATTTAAAAGGAGATAAGTTGGAAATCCAATTAGAAATTTAATTGGTAAGTTGAAACGATTTGGGAAATCAATGTGAAATGATTTCAATTAAAAGAATCCATTTAAAACAGGATGTTGAGTAATTTGAGAAAAATAAGGAATTTATCTTAGTAGTGATAAATAAATTTGAAATCAATCTGTAATTGATTTAATATTTGGAAATGAATTTTTGAGAAATCAATATGGAAATTTTATTCAAACGATTGAAAATAAATTCAGAAATCAATATTGAAAGTGAATTGATATTGAAGTTTTTATAAATAGAATTGAAATTTATAAAAGTTGTTTATAAACCCAAAGTCACTTATTTTGATAAGTTAAATATAGAAGTTGATAAAAGAAGGTTTATAAATCGAAGTTGTTATTAAAAAGAGAAATTGAATTTATAAACGTTGTTTTATAAATTCAAAATAAATTGAATTTGATAAATTGAATATAGAAAGATTTATTTAAAAGGGATGCATTCACGATTTTGGACAGTGAATGTATTATTGGATAAAATGGATTTATTTTTGAAGAAGTGATATTAAAAATGAAGTAAACATTTTTTTAAAGATGTTTAAAATGTGTTAAATATCGAAATCATAGATTTCAACATTTATTGTTGAAATAGACGTTTTCGAAAAATAAGGAAATGGTGTACTATAACACGGTTGTTATAGTAAATGATTTCCGAAAGGAAATATTTTATATAGTATTGGGATTTATATATCTATCTTAATTCTGAATCCCTATACTAGTGATTTTGAGTCGTCGTAACGATGTTTTACGTAACATTCGTTTTGACTCAAATAAATGTTGTTATAGAAAATAGATTTCCTTAAAGAATGAAATATATACTTAATTTGATTTAAGTATATCGAATATTTTCCAAGTGTTGAAAATAAATGATTTGTGAAATACTTATTATTAAATAAGTATGGAATGATTTCCAAAATGAAATGAAACGTTATAAGATTTTATCTTCTTAAAATTGAAATTGAAATTGAGTATTGAAAACGATTTGAAAATCGTATATCAGTAGATATTTTGGAATATAAATTCAATATGGAATTTATGAAAGAAATGGGAACTGTTTAGAAAAATAAACGTTGATTTATTTTTGAAGTGTGGAAATTTTATATCTAGTAAAGATATTTTTGAAGATGAAATAATTTGGGAAAATTATTTGGAATCTAATGATGTCGCGCATCTTTATTGATAGTTAAATAACCGACTATCAATAATTACCTTTAGATAGGTATTTGTTGTGAATTGGATGGATTTAAATGCCACACTTATTTTTAAATAAGCGCTCACTATTCGGGTTAGCCGGGAAAGGACCATGGGGTCGTATAACCCACTCCGAATATGTGATACGTCGTTATGAATCGCATTTGAAGACCGGTGTTGAAGACCGGATATTTTTGAAAACGGAAGGATTACCGTCGAGTTACTCTACACCGACTGATCTTCGGTTTAGAGGTTTTATCACCCTTAGTGACGGGAAGTCCTGACGTGATTGAAAATTATCCGGATATGCAAGGGCTTCGTGAGAAGTGCCTTCGGTTCTGTTCGATCCCGGAACAGACTTGTATGGATTGTGTGTCTGACGTTACAATTTGAGATATAAAGCTGATTTCTTTCAAATACATTTCTGTTGGTGGCGGAGAATTTATTCTCTTAGCTTAACACCCTTCTCTGAGACGTACGAGCTCAGAGGTTATGTAGTTGAAATTTATCAGCGATATATCCCAATTTGGTAACGTGGCATACTGAGTGTTGCTGTGAAATGATCAATGTTTGATCATTTGTGGTATGATCATTTGTTTGATCTTATATCTTTGTGATCATAGGTTGATCATTTTTGTTGACCCGAAGCAGGGCTTTTTGAGAAAGCGTAGCTTTGTGGACGAGACTTCGTCGAGCCTCACACCCCGGAAATGGTCGAAACAGGAAGGATGCAGCAAGGTTCTAGGGAGTAGCGCCCCTTAGTGTATGTCATTCCTTCTGGATAAAGGTGGTATCATGGTATGGAGCCCAGATACTTAACCTCTGTGGTTGCTGCACAGTTATTATTACTTTGTGGTTTGTTGGAAATCGGGGATCCTCGGGAAGATCGGTGACGATCGGGGGATGGCATACGCGTGTCAGTAGTTACCTATTTTTGCAGAGGTAACCCGGCCTTGTGTTGGCAGAGATCTAACCGTAACGTTAGATTCTCGGGTAGTCTATTCCAGGGACGTACCCATCGTGGATAGGAAGTTCCTTAGCCTGACCATTTGTTGGAAATCCAAAGAAACAATACGCGACTTGTACGGTTTTAGTTGTAGAACCTTCCATCTAATATGGCAGCTATAGCAGGCATAATATAATGGTACCTATGCTGGCTAAGATTTATATTCTACTTTCGAAATGTTTTCCACTATGCACTAATAATAATATCAAAAAGAATTTGATTTTCGCGTAGTAAGCATCTTTGACTATCATAAGAAGAAATCTCCTCCAAGTCTGCGTTTGCATTGTGTGTGTGGCGGGAGGTCTTATGGTAGTTTCATTTTCCAAAAGCATTTCGAATTGACTTAAAAATTATCTTGTTGTTTTTGAAAGATATCACTGTTTTACGATCTCACACCAGTCACCATGACTGACTCGGAGTTTATTGTTTCCCTTCTAAACTCTGGGTGCCCACAAATTTTCCACACGGGCAGCCTAGAGTTATATTATCAGGATATTCTGGATATTCTGGAGCTTTGGAAGCAATCTGGATGACGAGACGTAGTATTTGTATCTGATAGTATTTATTCCGCTGTGTATTCTGTATGAGGACAAGTTTATAAAACTGTCCATTGTTGTTTATTGACTCTGATGATATGATATGATATGATGTGATGTAATGTAATAACAGATATAATTCTTTTGTTTTTAAAATGATATTCATTTATCTATTATATATTGTTCCGCTGCGATATGTGAGATTCTGTTATTGTCTCTGTTCTGTGTTTCTATTGATGTCGTTCAGATGTTTTCTATTGTTCTTCTTCTTTCTTTCTTCTCTTTTTCTTCTATCTTCTTCTTCTTCTACTTTTTCTTCTTTCTAAAACCCTCACTATTGGAGTTTCCGGCACTCGATTGCTCGACAGTCGATAAAGTGAGTATCGATGTCGAATTTTCGAAAGTCGAAAATTTCGGGGATGTGACACTTGTAGTTAGATAAAAGGAGTACTTGGTTCATTTATGACTGGGATAAGAAAAGTTATACTGATAGAACCGTGCCTAACCAATTAGTTAATAATTGAAATTTTTTTCTTTACATGAATATGTAACAAGCATGCATATTGAGGCAGAATAATACCTGGATAAGATTCAACATTTTCCGTGTTTGAGAGAAGATTAATACAGTGTGCCCCTTGGCGATCAAATTATCCTGTTTATAGAAAAAGGTTAGCATCTGAATTTTATACTTTCATGCTGCTTATGGAAAAATGAAAGTTTAAATAAAATAACATCCATGAATTTTATACTTTCATGCAGCTGCATAAACAAAAGTTGTCTGCATAAATAAATAAAAATTATATCTAACTGCTTAAATTAAATTACTGGATGTATGCAAACTGGGAATAAAGAAGAGGACAAGGATTTATTGTCCCAGCTATTGACAATGTTATTTTATGTTCATCTAATATGATCTACACTTATAGTAACCGCCCAACATCTAAAGGCTCTAGAACATATACTACTTCAGTTTGATACAAGTACAAACTGAGGCATTGCCTTTCATAATTATTTTATGAATTGAAGATGTGTTGCTTTTTTGTTTGTTAAACTTCACAAATTTTAATTTTCGTTCAGGTACTTGTATATCTATAAACCAACCCCACCCTGTCATTCTGAAGGGCTCACCTCTTTTCTGCAATCCACTCCCATTAATATTTTAGATGGCTCATTTAAACAGCCAAACTTTTTTTACCATTCCACGATGAGGGAAGATAGGATTCACTTAATAGATACAGTGTGAACATATTGTTATTTTAGTTAAACCCAAAACTGTTTATTCCCTGAATATTGAACGATGCTAATGACAGAAATGAATTTACTGCTACCTTGTTACAATTCATTCCTAATACAGTTATTCAGATATAATGCTCACAGTTATAATAACATTTAGACATACTACTCGAAGTTCCTCCCTTGTAATAGCTATACACTATAGGTTAAATTTCTTGTTCAATTGCAACTGTCACCAACATTCAATTTTTTAAACTGTAAAGTGATTAATTTTCTAAATAAATAATTAAGCATGTTATATTTTGTCATATGAGGAGCATTATTATAGGATGTACAAAAACTAAAAAAGCAAAAAGTCAACATTAACATATGATTATTTAAACTAGAAGACTTAAACTAGCAGATATCGACCTTATTATGTAATTCAAATATATTGAGACGAAAATATACTTGAACACAACTCTTCAGCAGCCTTATAGGAGTGATGATAGAGTTGAAATACATTAAACTTCCCAAATTTTGGCTAAAACATCAGAATATATAATACAGTAAGAGGAATTCAGAACTTCAACAATTTGTTAGATGAAAAGTATCTGATATTTAGATTTAGTCCACCACACACTTTCTTCTCCTTCTATTGTATTTGTACCACTGCCTTGAAGTCTAGCCATAAGTTTTTTGAACTCTAACCACTGTAACATATTTTTATTTTATTTTTTGTACCTGAAAAAATAAATTAGCTTGACAAAGGCCAATGAAGGAAACTGGACCAGCTAGGAATTGAAAACTCGAAGGAATCGTAACAGTTGAAACTACCACCTTACATGTAGATGCCTATGTAGCTTCAAATGCCTTTGTATAATGCTAGGAAGCCTTCAATGCACGCCACCTTAAGAGAAACACAACAAAGAAAATACTATGTGATAGTGTGAAGATGATTCTTCTGTTAATACTATGTGAAGGTGTGAAGGTGTATTTCGACCTGGAGTTGAATTATAGCTATTCTTATTTGAAATCATCAGCAGTGACCAATTTGTCAATACAGAATAAATTAGAAAACATTTCGACCTGGAGTTGAATTATAGCTATTCTTATTTGCTATTTTAGCTTCACCGTGTTAATTTGAAATTAATATTTGATTTTAAAGTACTAGTCTGTGCTCTGGACCAAAAGAATGGACAGTTTAAGTTAACATAGTTACTTTTTATAAATTATTTATGTTTTATAAAACTTAGTTAACTTTTAGAAAATTATTTAATTATTAAACTTGGTTAACTTAGTTAAATTGTTATAAAACTTAATTGTTTCTTATAAATTAAGTTTTTTTTGTATAACTTAGTTAACTTGTTATATTTTATATTTTTATATACTTAGTTAATTTTTGTAAATGAAACTTGTTAACTTTTATAAAACTCAGTTAACTTAGTTAAAATTTTATAATACTTATTTAATTTTTATAAACTTATTTAATATTTATAAATATTAGTTAACTTAGTATTATTATAAATCCTAGTTAATAATAGTAATAATTATTATTATTTTTATTATTATAAAAGATTTAGTTATATATATTTTTTATATATACTTAGTAAATTTTTGTAAACTAAACTTGGTAATTTTTATAAAACTTAGTTAACTTGGTTAAATTTTATATTGCTTGACTAATTTTTATAAACTTATTTAATATTTATAAATCTTAGTTGTTTATTATTATTATTATTGTAGTAGTAGTAGTAGTAGATTCTATTAATTTATATTTTTATATACTTCGTCGAGTTTGTTAAATCTTTATAAAACTTAATTAATATTAGAAACTTAGTTTTATAATAAAACTTAGTTAAAAATTTATAAAATTTAGTCAATTTTTATAAACTCGTTTAATTTTTATAAACTTGTTTAATTTTTATAAAAAAAAGTTAACTTAGTTAACATAAAACTTATGCCCATGCAACCTACACAAAAAGAAAATGATGCTAACCAGCATTAGTAGTGCTGTTAAACCTGGTCAAGGAATCCTTGATTAGAAGGAACAAATTCACATACTTCCTTGAAAGTTTCAAGTGCCTCTGCAACAACAAACACCAAAAAAAACAAACAGACAAAGAAATAAGGACTGCAAATGACTGTAAGAAACAAGCATTCAACTAACAAGCAAAGGACACTATTTCTAACCTTGAAGAGACTTCTTCTCTATTCTCATCAGGGAAGAAATGATGAAACAAGGACTCCAAGAAATACCAATGCATTTTACTTGCAAATTCTACACAACCCACATGATGAAAAATTGATAAGTGAATACAAGCAAAGTGTTGAGTAGTTGTAGACAATGTCACATACTAAAGCAGTATAATATTTAAAAATAAAAAGTGAAATGGCTTACTCAAGGAGATTAACCCACAAAGTTTTATGTGCCCAGCATTTGTTGGGAGTTGAAACCCTTTAGGACCGAATAGACGCACCCTTCGAGAGTATGTTAACTTCAATTCATCTGGTTATAAGATAAATGAGTTGGTTTTCCAAATTCCAATCATGTGGTTGAAGTTAAGTTAACACACTGTAAGGTGTTAACAAAATTGCACTCCTAGAAAAGCGACGGCATTGAAAGAGCTCGTTCTAGGTTATAGTAACGCTAGCCTGATACCGTGCTTCAAAAAGACTAGTGCTTGAAGAAAAATTTCAAGTACATGTGATATTACATACTGCTAGTTTTATTAAGCCGGCATGATTACATACTGAAACAGTTAACTACTAATACACGCTGATTGTAAAATGATACAGAACTCAAATCTACAAATTGAAACAAGGTAATTAGGCAATTAGAAACATGCAAACTAAAACAAGGTTTAAGTTATATGGATTGTAGCAGCTAGCTAATGCCATCCACCACACATCAGATATTGAATTTCACTTGAACAACACCCTTATCACTGATGCTTCTTTATTTGGAAATACAAAAAGAGAAATACATGATGATGTAATCTAACATCTGCCGCAATCTTGTCAGATTAAGTAGGCTAAAAAATATTGCTACTTCAATTTATTGTTAGAACGATTGAATGACTTCAATTTAGAAAGTAGTACATTCTTAACTAATTTGCATGGAAATAATTTGCATGTTCATACTAACAAAACATGGTATATATCCAAAGAGAACTAAAATAAAAAAGATCATAAAACGCTTTCAATAAATGTAAACAGTGAGAGTGATACTATTACCTGACAGAGTAAATAAATATATGATCACACACTATTAAAAAAAGCAATTGCTGCACGTACCTCTAGTATTAATCCTTATTATGGCACCAGAAGTCTTTTAAATTGATTTAATTAAAGCTCCTTGTTTTCCAATCAAATGAGTTGATGAGTCGATGGCACCAATAATTAAATGGTCGTAAGAGTGGAAGATCCTATATTATTTGTTTCAAAGTCGGAAACATGTTTGAATACTCTTATCACTGCATCCATGGCAAGAGAGATTATTGCTTCCGGTTCCTCTTTACCAAAACTGAGAACCTAAAGGAACAATAGTTCAATTACTGCCCAGACATGATAAATCTATCATGGTGCAGAAAAGGAAAGCATTATGTGGAACTGATAGAAAAGGCATGCAAAGTTGTTTAGGTGAATAGCTAAGAGCATCAAGATAGCACTGGAAAAGAAACAATTGTCATCGTATCCAGCTATCAGAGCATACATGTTAATAAGGATAACTAATATTAGTATTTAACTAATGGAAAAGTATATAACTAATGGACTCCCTAAATGATGTAGGTCTTCATAAAAATGATGTAGGTGTCTCCACAGACTTTTGTTTTATTCAGAGTTGTGTAGCTCAAAAAATACATAGGGGCATGGATAGGGCGTAGTGGAACATTTCCATATGTATGTATGTGCGCACATGTATAGGCATGCATGCATAAATAGTTTGAAGCTTTTGAGTTGCAACCAGTAAAAATCAATCTATATTCGACTATTATTCACACAATCCCCAAAATCCAGATTCTCAGAACAAAATATGCAATGGTAGCAAGTTTAAACAATAAACCTTGACAATAAAACACTACAATTTACATATTGTATATTTTAAAACCTACAATTTACATAAGTACAAGTTAGAGATGAAAAGGCAAAATGCAAGCTGAAGCATTTGAACCTGGTCACATTTTGTCCATGGATATGTAAATTGCAGGCTGAATAAGGAAATAATTTGCATTATACAGTAACTAGTTTTACTGTAAACTAGTGGATAGTGGACTTCTGTGTATGTTTAGTGTATTGACAGGGCAAAGTGCAGGCTGAATAATTGGAACCATTTCATTTGTTACAGACTTCACACAAATAGCCAGGGATCCTTCTTCAAGACCCTGTGCACACATACATAATTGCATGTATGTACACATACACACATATAATAGTCGAATAAATGATTGTGGACAAAATTCGTTAGAACTTCTTATCTTTATTCTAAGAGTTGTCATACTAATCTACTACAGATAGGACACTCAGATTCAGGAAAAAAGTGTACATTTTAGATGCTTTCCATTTTTTTATAAAACTATGGTAGTGAATCATATCAGTCAACTGCACAAGTAATTCAATCACACATAAAAAATTAAAAAAAACTAAGTGAGGCTTTAGGGGACACAACACATACTCAAGAAAATAGTGGTTGCAATGGTATATGCACAGATAAGTAACTTATTAGTAAATAAATGTTATTAAATGTTATCAGATTGGATTTGAACTGAAGGAACTTATTATTTTATATGTTCATTTAAATACTAAAATACACCATGTACTTCTTATACTGCTAATAATTATTGACTTCTGTAACTTCTTTATTGCTGCAAAATCATACAAGTTTTCTAAAATAACAATTCACCATATTAAACGAGCAAGCAGTTGGAATTACTTTTTCTCCAACGGAACTGCATTAACCATAAAAATTTAGTTGGGCTTCTAGTCCAGTCCCATTGGACCTAATTAATCTAATGCTTATCTGCCTGCATAATATTATCACTCCCTTACGGAGCCATCAGGCAATAACTAAAATATAGTCAAATGTATAATGAAACTGAAGATAAAAAACTTAGTAAACTCTATTAGTATACAACAATTAATTAAAGAAGTGAGTTGTGATATTACAAATGTAGCTGTAATGAGGATATCCACAAGGAAATTAAAATATGCAAATTTTTGTTACAAATGTATTTGAACAAAATATACATGTACTGATATGTAAGGTGTAAAACATAGCTACCAAATTTTTGGTGATTGTAATTATAAAAAAGATAACCAAAGCACATAATGCTTACGTTTACATGGTTAGATAAGTTTTAGCTTCAATTCATGGTCAACAAAGTTTAGTGTAATCTAGTTCATTTAAATCACAAACTAAGATTAGATAGAATTCTGCATAATAATCAATTAAGAAACTCTGTATGTGCAACAAAAATGATAAAGTTAGGTTAAGTATATATACCGAGGACATCCGATAGTTGTTTTTCAATTTATTCTTGTCTAAAGATGGACTCAAATGAGTGTCTAATCATTGTTCTTCAATATGGACTGTAGAATGTTTAGGGTGTGTGACTTTGTCTTCATTGTCTTATGACAGCTAACCCACCACACTATATAAAGTTCTATCAACGTGTTTTTCACTGATAATCTTGATTTAATACGAAATTCTAACACTAAGAACGTTCTAGTATATTTCTTTGCATGTTCCTGTACACTCACATCTAAAATAAATCAAGTTGATTACGATTATAATACTCATATTTTTCAGTATAGTACTTGACCAAGCACGGCTAATCACAGAAACTAGATCGCATATAAAAGTACATTTTACACCTAAATAACAGAATCGAAATTGATGTATGATTAAAGAAACACATACTGAAATAACAAAATCGAAATTGATGTATAATTAAACTAATCGAAGAACCCATTTTAAACCTAAATAAAATTGATGAATAGTTAAAAATAAGTACCTATAGAGGGAGCAGCTAGCGGTGATGATTCGAATTTGAAATCGAAAGAATGGTGAAGGGAGATGTCTTAACGACGGAGGGAGGGTGATGAAGGAGAATTTCGGTGATTAGAAGAGAGATTTAATTCGGTTTTAGGTGGTGAAGGTGTTAACGAGATGAAAGGCTAAGAAAAGTAAATTGGGCAAGTGAAAAAATAAGGCGGCAAAGTTATATTATTTACGTTTTCTCAGCGTTCACACGTAAAAGTTTCCCTCCAGGATTTTTGTTGACCGCATTCAAGGTACAAACGCTGAGAATAGCTGCTGTCAATGAGGTTTTTTCTTGTAGTGATACGTGTTACTAGAAGGGAGGTTTTGGATTTCGACTCGAATCGAAGGTAGAATGATGGTCCAAAAAATAGGAGAGGATCGTGGATCTCGAGATAGAAGCGGTGTTTGATTCGAGAAGAGGGATCGGACACAAATCTAAAGGGGAGTATTCAGAGCCAAGCTTAAAGAATACAAAGGAAAAAATGAAATGAAATAATGTAAGGGATAGAGAGGAAAGTGTTAGCTTGTATACAAGACTAGAGGGATTGGCTTGCATATTCATTCTCCACGAGGCCAAAATGATTAAGTGCCTAACATAAGAAGGGAACGGCTATGATCCCTTGATTTGGGGATCCAATCTGGTCCCTAATAAAAAAAAGAGAGAAGTTGTGAGAAAAAGGCATCGGCTAAAGGAGAATTCTGATCCCTATTTCAAAAAAAGAAAGGGAAGGAGATTGGCTAGAAGAATGTCGATACCTATGAACATAAAAGAAAGAGAGAGAAAGAAGGGATCAGTTACGAACCCTATGTGCATGCAAACCTATACCTAAAAACTATATAAAGTAAATAAATATAAAATGCAATGAAATTGCATCTAATTCAAAGAAAATTGGCAACAACCCGTAAGCACACAAACGTGTCTGGGAGCCAACGACAAGAACGTGTACCTGAACATGCACGTGTATATTCTAAAAGTTCAATTCTTGAAATCGACAGAAATTGAGTTCAAACCTGAAGCTTTCAAGGTCGAGACTGGATCAGATAGCCAAAGCTTACTAGCACCATAGAACCGGACATAGATATTAACTGACAAAATATAATTCGAAATTTATGCTATTGAAAATCAACCAAGTGGCATGACAATCTAAGTGAGATATGACACTTTGGGAAACTAATTCGATGGAAGGATAGCGACTATACAAAAAGATAGACGGATTTCAATCCGATGACTCTAACTTGCTTCGATTCAAAGCACACCATGTTCAGCACAAGATGTACTTTGGGGGGCATGTGTCCGATATTTTGATCCAGCTATATCTGAACTGATTGGACAAGTTATATTTGATTGTCGTTAAGGATAGTAAGCCCGGAGCGACGATTCTGTGGTCCAAAAATCAAGTACAGATGATAATATGAAGCCGTGATCAAACAAAATTAAGTGATATGCAATGCAGAATGTTCAAAGTATGGAATAGAGTTTAACATAGAAAAGGGATCAGCTATAATCCCTCTCAATCATAGGGATCAGCCAATTTGAGCCAAACAAGTGCAACTCAATGGAAAACAATCAATATCTCAAAATCCATAAGTCCAATGCATATGTAATTTTGGAAACAAGATGTGAGGACCCTAAGAAGCCTACCTAAGGGATCGCACCTCAAAAGGACTAAGCAAGTGGGATCGGTCCACTTCCATCCATAGGGATCAGTCAGAATCAGGCAACAACACACGTTGCAACAATGATCGAGCAATAACTCATGTTCTACTAACCCAATTGTCATGAAACTTGGAGACTAAGCATATCACAACATAGAGAAGCTCTCATAGCGATCGCACCCCCAAATTCCTCTAAAATAGGCATCGGCACTGACCCCTATTTCTTGGGATTTGAGCCTTGCGATCCCTCTTATAGGTCCATATGGTTCTGGAGATCCTTCTGCCCAATTTTTAGGGAGATATTTCATCATATTCCTCTATAAATACAGGCTTGATTGTTATTTTTCGAGACCTTTACGCTGCTTGTTGCTTTGTACTCTATTATAACTAATGGTTTTCATTCGATCCCTATTTACTAAGGTTACAAAGTGATTAATAAAGCTATCTCCTCAAAGAGGACGTAGGCAAACAACGATGAACCATTATAAATCATTGTATTCTTGTTATTGCTTTGATTTTTTATCATTTACTTGCTTGTCTCTTCTATTTACATTTACTATTCTTCATTTATTTCTCTACAAAATCTTTATCGGGTGTTCGTGCTAATTTTTGGTGCAAACACACATGCCCCTCAAAGTTTACTTCATATGTGAAATACGAAGTGAACTTTGAAGTTTGCAGTTTAGTTTATTTTTCTTCATTATCTTCTGAGGTCAATCTGCACTTGGACTGAGAGTTCAAAATCTTTCAAAATCATATTGGTTATGTGAAGCCATTTAGGCTAGATGATGAGTGAAAAATGTTTGAATGCCGAAAGGCGAAATCTAAATTTAGGTCAAAACTTCCGAAAATCGTGCCTTCCACTTGAAGTCAGCTAAACTAAGTGGTAAGAAAAACCTTCTTGGTGCTGAAAGGAAAAATCTAACTTGAGGCCATGAGGTCTAAACTATTAAAAACCATGCTTGACACTTGAAGCCATATAGACTAAGTGACAAGCGTAACTGTTTTGGTGCCGAAAGGCAAAATCTAACTTGAGATCATGAGGCTTAAACTTTTGAAAATCATGGTTGATACATGAAGCCAACTAGGCTAAGTGACAAGTGAAACTATTTCGGTGCCAAAAGGTAAAATCTAATTTGAGACCATGAGGTCTAAATTTTTGAAAATCATGACTGAGACTTGAAGCCATCTAGACTAAGTGACAGCGAAACTATTTTGGCGCCGAAAGGAAAAACCTAACTTGAGACCATGAGGTCTATACTTTTGAAAATCATGCTTGACACTTGAATCCATCTAGACTAAGTGACAACCGAAACTGTTTCGGTGCCGAAAGACAAAATTTAATTTGAGACCATGAGGTTTAAACTATTGAAAATCTGCTTGACACTTGAAGCCATCTAGACTAAGTGACAAGCGAAACTGTGTTGGTGCCAAAAGATAAAATCTAAATTGAGACCGTAAGGTCTAAACTTTTGAAAATCATGCTTGATACTTAAAGCTATCTAGACTATGTGACAAACGAAACTGTTTCGGTATCGAAAAGAAAAATCTAATTTCAGACCGTGAGCTCTGAACTTTTGAAAATCATGCTTGACACTTGAAGCCATCTAGACTAAGTGACAAGCAAAAAAAAATCGGTGCCGAAAGGCAAAACCTAATTTGAGACAGTGAGGTCTAAACTTTTTACAATCGTGCTTGACACTTGAAGCCATCTAGACTAAGTGTCAAGGGATACTATTTATGTGCCTAAAGACAATATCTAAATTGAGACCATGAGGTCTAGGAGATACTTGTCTTGTGAGATCTAAAGGAAAGTCGAAGTTTGATTTTGAAAGGATGGGTCATGCTTTTGCATTAAATGCCTTTACCAACTGTCGTGATTCTATTGGTTTCTCTGGAAAAGTGCCTCCTTTTTCTTTCTCCCATGATGATTTGTATTCTGACACTCCCATATTTACTCTATGGTTAAGATTTTGATGACTAGATAATCTCCACCATTGGCTCTAAGGTTTAATTAAACCTTTTTCTTTCCTTTCTTTCTTACTCATTTGCTAATGGTTGCCTCCACCGTTAAAAGCTTGGAAACTTTTACAGATTACTGCAAACCTTTGATTGAAACGGTAAGTTTTTCGATTTCTCCTACGATTTTATCGATATCTTTTACCGTTATCAATAGTCACGAGCATTTCCCTTTTTTGAATTTAGGAAAATTTTGATTTTGATTACCATTATGATA
Source organism: Allium fistulosum (assembly GCA_030737815.1). Lineage (NCBI taxonomy): Eukaryota > Viridiplantae > Streptophyta > Magnoliopsida > Asparagales > Amaryllidaceae > Allium > Allium fistulosum. The sequence continues at coordinate 1,337,190,669 of CM060901.1, read as the reverse complement.
TTAACGATCGATCTTGATTTGAAGTATTTTCCGATTAGTTAATCTATGATGCTTGTTATCTGCTAAACTAAGATTTTTTTCCCCAGATTGAACCTTTCACCTACTTTGGTTGATAATCACTTTATTTAGAAGATGGTTCTTTAAAAGAGTTTAAAACTTTGAGTTTGGGTTGTAAAATCTAGTTTAGACACAATTTTCTTTTGAACCATAAGATTTTAAAACTTTTTGGTAGTAGTTTCAGAATTTCTATTGAGTAACTAGTTTAACATTAGTCCTGTCTTGGACTTTTTGATGGACAAACATATAACTAATCAAGGAGAGCTGGAGAATTGGTTGGAGAATTGCGGGATTAATGGAGTCGAAATCAAGGCTCCAACTCTAGAAGATGACTGGAGTGAACCACTTGAAGGGTTCTTTACCTGGACCTTACAGTATTTGGCAAATGGGTATCACTCCCTCTTATTCCTTTATTTGTTAGTATCCTGGAATTCTATGGAATTAACCCAATTCAACTTGGGTGGCCACGTACAGCACCTTCTGAACTTTAGGAATCCTATATTGAAAGAAAAGGCACCACAACATGACTACTTACGAGATCCATTACTTATATAATCTACATAGGACATCTGGTAGTTCTGCAGTTCCCCTGTATATCCTTCATTTCTAGAAAAAGATGCCCCTAATCAAGCCACTCGACAAGGTAAGATCCACTTATTGGTTTTTCATGAAGGCATATGATCCTCAAATTTTTACTGAACTGCTAGGGACTCATAAGTTTTCGAATTTTTCCTCTTTAGAATGTTCTTGCTTCTAAGCTTTGGTTACATTGTTCCCTAATATCTTTTTCTCTTTTATCTGCTTAGCTAAACTTGGGAGGGACAAGGCCCCAACACTTAAGGATCATTTCGATGCAAGGTATGAGGAGGTCATGAAAATTCCAAAGGGGGTAGGCTTAGGCATGTTTTTTTTCCAAGGCCAATCTCAAGGCTTGTGGGCTGCTATCATCCTTGGCTAAATTTCTTAGATACGATCTGTAACGACCCAGAATTTCTGATATTTGAAATTCGAATATTTAATTGATTTTAAATATTAATTTGTAGAATTAATAAGTCGAATAATTTAAAATTCTAATATATGGATTTAATTGGCTAATAAATCGAATATATTAATAGTTGAAATTCTAGAAATAATTGAAATCTGGATTTAATGTGATTGAAAATGATTTATAAAGTTATATTAAATCATATTGAAGTTATAGAAATGTGACAGAACTTTTAAAATTTAATTTAAAGTTAATTTGTGAAAATTGAATATTTTAATATTTAATTGACTAATGAAATTAGCCATTTTTGGGACAGTCTCAGAATTGAACGAAACTAGTTCAATTGGATCCGTAATAGTTTATTATTATCGGATTTCAATTTTCGTAGCAATCGAAGTTATCATTTGATCGTGGCAGCTTCAAACGCATCGATATCGTTTTAATTTTAATTCGGCGAGTTAAAAATAGTCATTTTTCAGAAAGTCTCGGATTTCGACGAAACCAGTTTCATCGGATCCGTAATGTGATATTATTGTAAGATTTCAAATTTCGTAATTTTTGGATTTACCGTTTGTCCGGGGGAAGCCAAAACGCCTCGAAATCGATTTAAATCGGTTTAATTTAGATTGATCGTTTATCACACATACGATCGAATTAGCTTCCGAAACCTGTTCCATTGCGTTCGGAACGCGGGATAAACCCCAGAAACGCCAGTCACCGCGCGTAAATCGGAGTTCGGAAATTTCGGGATGAATTGTGTTCGTCGTTTTTCTATAAAAGGACCTAACTATTTTCATTTGCATTAAAACTAAACCCTAACCCTAGAAAACTGCAGCCGCCATGTTTATTTTCAATGGCCAGAGATGCATCATCTTCTTCCTCAGATATCTCACGATCCGTTGACAATTAGCAGAAAGTTTTAACTACGGAAATGAAGAGCTCGTCGAACTCTAAGTGATCAACGGTGGAGATCATTTTCTATGAAGCCGATCGTTGACAGTCTTCGCTTGAACATTCGACCTTCTCACGCATTTTTCGAGGAGCATACGAGGCCGAGCTCGTTGAAACTTGGCGTGGTGGTAGGTGGAGACGTGGGATTTCAAATGATGTTCGCTGATCGACGTGGGGGTTGGCGATGGGTGTCGCGAAATTCGATGAAGGGGGACGACGTTGGGTTCGAACGAACGAAACTGGAGATGTTTTCGAGTGGGAAGAAATAGATCACACGGCCACGATCTGTACAATCGAGATTAACGGCTATGGTAGTGTGAGGGTTTGAAATTTAATTTTAATTGTAAATTAATTATGATTTAAATTGTATAAACTTTGAAATGCAATATCTTATTGATACGAGGTCGGAATTCGACGAAACAAAATGCGTTGGAATCGTCTCGACGTGTACTTCGCTATGGAACTGAATTAGAGCCATTTGGAGCTAGTGTGAATTTCGGGTGAAATTAACTGTCTGTTTAATTTTATTCGAAATAAAAAAAAGCTGAAACGGAAATAAAAGCAAAGGTGAGAACTCCTCACTCAATCGAATGTTTTGCTTCGATTTAAATTTTAAATAGTTAGATTTAAAATTGCTTGATTGTGTGATTGGATGATAAATTGTTATCTGTATTGTTGAAATAGACATTATACGCCGTTATTAAGCGGATGTTATTTATTAAAAACATATACCGCGATAATTTCATATTGAAGTGGAATTGGTATTATTTATATATATATAGCGATATATACATATTGGAATATGTATATATTGCAGTTGTTGATTTCCCGATTGTTTAGCGGATGAGACCCTATTGCGCCGCATAATAGCGGATAATATTTATTAAACCCATATACCGCGATAATTCCGTACTGGAGCGGAATTGGTATTGTGCTAACATCTTTGGATGCAGGGAAACAGGTTGGAGGGATCCAACTGGATTCCTCACCGTAGTGATTTATTTACAGATATTGTTATATATTCTGTTATCATATGATGATATATGATGTTTGGATGTTGTGATTGACTATTTGGTGTTGTTGCATCATTGGATCCATTTTTGAAGTTTAAAAATAACGAGTTGATTTTAAATTGGGATTTTTGAATTATTCCAAACGGTTTATATAAAAGATTGCAAAAATGGATATTCATAAATTAAAATGTTGGAATTATAAAACGAGTTTTTATAAGTGTTAAAAATGGAGTATAATTGGATTTCATAAGTTAATGAAATTTAGAAGTTTTATAATGTGAAGTTATAAAATAAATAGATTTTTGTAAAATAAAAGATTTGTAAGTAATTGACTTATAAATTAGATTTTTGATATAAATCGAGTTATGAATTAAATTTGTTAATTCAGGGATTTTTATAAATCGAAGTTTATAAATAGGGAAAGAATTTATAGATATTGTTTATAAATTCGAAATCAATGGAATTTGATAAATTGAATATAGAAAATTATTAAAGGAATTATATCCACGATTTTGGACAGTGGATAATCCTTTTAATAAAATGTGTGGAAACATTGAATTTGGATAATAAGGTATATTCGCGATTTTGGACAGTGAATATATTATTGGATAAAATGGATATGTTTTGGAGAAATGATATTACGAAATGAAGTAATTGTTTTAAAAAGGATGTTTTAAAACGTGTTAAGTATCGAAACATAGATTTCAACATTTATTGTTGAAATAGACGTTTCGAGAAATAAGGAAATGGTGGACTATAACACTGTTGGTATAGTAAATGATTTCCAAAAGGAAATGTTTTATATAGTATTGGGATTTATATATCTATCTAAATTTCGAATCCCTATACTAGTGATTTTGAGTCGTCGTAACGATGTTTTACGTAACATTCGTTTTGACTCAAATAAAATTTGTGAAAAAGAATGATTTCCTTATAGAATGAAATATACACTTAATTTTGATTTAAGTATATTGAATATTTTCAAATGTTGAAAATAAATGGATTTGTGAATTACTTATTATTAAATAAGTATGGAAATGCTTTTCCAATATGAAGTGAAATGTTTTAGATTTATCTTCAAAGATAAATTGAAATGTGGAAATTGATTTGAAATTTATTTCAAATGGTTAAGTGTGGAAAATTATATATATTGTAAAGATATTTTTGAAAGATAAATAATTTGGAAAATTATTTGGAATCTGATGATGTTGCGCATCTTTATTGATAGTTAAATAACCGACTATCGATAATTACCTTGAATGGGTATTTATTGTGATGTACTTGAATTTGAATGCCACACTTATTTTTGAATAAGCGCTCACTATTCGGGTTAGCCGGGAAAGGACCATGGGGTCGTATAACCCATTCCGAATATGTGATACGTCGTTATGAATCGCATTTGATGACCGGTGTTGAAGACCGGATATTTTTGAAAACGGAAGGATTACCGTCGAGTTACTCTACATCGACTGATCTTCGATTTAGAGGTTTTATCACCTTAGTGACGGGAAGTCCGGACGTGATTGAAAATTATCCGAATTTGCAAGGGCTTTGTGAGAAGTGCCTTCGGTTCTGTTCGATCCTGGAACAGACTTTTATGGATTGTATGTCTGACATTACAAATTGAGATATAAAGTTGATTTCTTTCAAATACATTTCTGTTGGTGGCGGAGAATTTATTCTCTTAGCTTAACACCCTTCTCTGAGACGTACGATCTCAGAGGTTATGTAGTTGAAGGTTATCAGCGATATATTCCCAATTTGGTAATGTGGCATGCTGAGTGTTGCTGTGAAATGATCAGTGTTTGATCATTTGTGATATGATCATTTGTTTGATCATTTATCTTTGTGATCATAGGTTGATCATTTATTGACCCAAAGCATAGCTTTTGTGAAAAAGCGTAGCTTTGTGGACGAGACTTCGTCAGTGCCTCAACAACCCGGAAATGGTCGAAACAGGAATGTTGCGGCAAGGTTATGAGGGTCGCGCCCTTTAGGGTATGTCATTTCCTTCTGGAAAGGGGTGGTATCATGGTATGGAGCCCAGATACTTACTCATGTGGATACACTTATTTATTATGTGTGATGATGCTACCGAGCGCTCGGATAAAGGTCCCAAAGGACCGGGTGATGACATATTCGTGAGTTACCTGTTACAGGGGTAACCCGGCCTTGTTTGGCAGAGAGCAGTTTGTCTCTCGGAGCGTCCAGCCAGAGGCGTTTCCTACGTGGAATAGGAAGTTCCTTAGCCTGATCATTTGTTGGAAAATCCAAAGAAACAATACGAACCTTTACGATTGCAATTGTATTACCTGCTATGGAATGTGGCGGTAACCTGCTATTGAACATAGTAGCTATAGTAGGCATAACGCGAAATGCCTATGCTGGCTAAGATTAATATTATACTTTCGAAATGTTTTCTGCACTATGCACTAGTAATAATAAATCCAATGATTTGCGTAGTAAGCATATTTGACTATCATAAGAAGAAATCTCCTCCAATTCTGCGTTTGCATTGTGTGTGTGGCGGGAGGTCTTATGGTAGTTTCATTTTCCAAAAGCATTGCGAAATTGACTTTAAAATCTTCCTGTTGTTTGTTTTAAAGATGAGCTGTTTTAGTTCTCACACCAGTCACCATGACTGACTCGGAGTTTATTGTTCCCTTCCTAAACTCTGGGTGCCCATCATTTTCCACACGGGCAGTTTAGAGTTAGGTTATCAGGTTATTCTGGATTCAGGAGATGCTGTGGAGCAGTGGCGAGCTGGATGGCGAGACGTATCACTTGTATATGATAGTATTATTCCGCTGTGTATTCTGTATATGGACAAGTTCATATAACTGTCCAGTTGTGTTGTATACTGTTGTTGTAAACTCTGATGATGATGTGATGTATAAAATGATATAGTTCTTTGATTTAAAGATTATTCATTTATCTATTATATGTTGTTCCGCTGCGAATGTGAGATTCTGATATTGTTTTTGTTTCTGTGTTTTTGTTATTTCTTCTTTCTCTTTTCTTCTGTCTTCTTCTACCTCTTCTTTTTCTCCATAACAATTCGGTTTTCCGGCATTCGATTGCTCGGCAGTTGATATAGTGAATGTATTAATGTCGATTTTCGAGCGACGAAAAGTCGAGTCGTTACACGATCCTCCTTCAGTCGAAGCCATGTCCCTAGATGTGATTGATTTATGTATTGTTGAGGAATCCACTCATCCTGATCCTAAAAACACTAAGACAAAAAGGCAGGATGCCGCTCCCGAGGGTAGATTTCAGCTCTAAATATCTTATAGCATGTGTTCTAGGATATAACCTTCATGAAATATAAGTTTGTTTATCTAACCTTCTTTCTCTTTCTCATATGGTTGTTGCTTCTGACGATATGCCTACAATAAGAGAGTTGCTCTTGGATAAGCCATCATCTTCTTCTACTCGACCGAAGCCACATTTGAAGGATCCATCCTTAACTAAGAAGCTTTAAATGAGCATTCCTTCTTCTAAATTTGTGCCCGCTTCGGAAGCTTTTATTTTAGCTTCTTCTCCAAAGGAACAGGTGGACCAGGTGATTGATGTAACTCGTTCTGCTATCAGTGATCACCTAACCAAGGTTTTAGGGAACTCCCGAGTGAAGTTAGCTGACTACATTAATAGCTTTGGGAGGATGATGAGCATGGGGATGAAGGACCACAAAGGGATGAAGATGACTTCTTTCTTATGAAATATTTATCTCTCTACTTTCATAATGACCTTCTTTTTCCAAGTCCTTGCTGACTTCTTAGTTCTCCATCGTAGGTTCCAAAAGCTGAAGGGAGAATTGGTGAAGGCTGATGCTGCTAGGAGACAACTAGATGAGTAAAAAGAAAAGGCCGAGTCCATTGAAAAGCTATTTGCTGAATAAAAGGAGAAGACTGAGAAGGAGGCCCAAGATGAGAGGGAGAAGAGGCTTAAGGAGATGAAAGTTTCCGAGACCAAAATTGCAGAATTGAAGAAGGCTTTAAAAGATCAAAAGGCCAAGCATCAAATGGCCATAGAGGAATTAGCAGAAGCCAAGAAAATTGTCTCAGACCTAGTTACTAAAAAAGAGGCTGAAAAGGTGGTTGTCGATAAAGCCTTTAAAATTCTTTATGAAGCTTATGAGCATAACCGGAACAAGGATGTGATTCTCTCTATAGGCTTCAACCCAAATGGTAAAAGGATTGAAGATAGCTTCACCTAGAGGTATGAGAAAGCGTAGGCCTTGCTATGTGTTGGACCCTCGGTTCCACTAGAGGAGAATGTTGATAAAGACGAGGTAAGTCACCATTCTGATTCCCAAAAATCTGCTGCTAATAATGTTTGACTTTTTGTTTTGTAATACTATTGGTACATTTCCCTTTTGTGTGTTTGTCTGTGGTTGTTGTTGGCTTTGATGATACCCTTTTTTGATGTTTGGATTTTTGGTGAATTATTTTCCTTATTGACTTCGTCACGTATATTCTGAAGTACTTATTCCTTTATCCATTTTTAAACAGAGAAAGTTGGGTTTCACTTCCCATTATGAAGTATTATGGAAGAGGTGTTAAACCAGAAACTCAAAGTTGTTAGCAACCATAGGTGACCTTAAATCCTTGGCATGGTGACGAAAGCAAGCAATGGAAGTGGCAAAGTTGTAATTCGAAACATAACTGGTTTATTGCCTTCCAAAGTAATTTCTTTTTACCTAACTTGCCCAATTTATCAAAATATGATTAGTTGCTAATTCTTTATCAAAATCTTTTCTAAAAGGCTGCCGAATTCAAAATTAACAATTTTAAATCATTTTAAGCAAATAAGCCCTTCTCCTTGATAAAACATTTAAGTTCCTTAACTTAAATAATTTTATAACCATAGTAAAATACTTATGAAAATTCCCCCAAAATAATAGTAATTCAGTTTTAATATGTTTTTTAACATATATAAATTTCAGACCCGAAATCATTATATAATTGCCTTAATTAATTTAAAACCAATATTAGCTATTTTCTATCAAGGAGAATTCATAATAAATCCATAATTACTTAGAAAATTATGAAACTTGAGAACCACTTCTAAAATAATGTTTTTGGTCATATATCAAAAAGCAACTCATTTGGGTGTCATTTAATAGGTTTTCTAATCTAAACATATCATATAATCCATATGAAATCATATAAATCATCAACAAGCATATATATATCTATTAAAACAAACATAATATGGCATGTTGCTTGCAAAATAATTCAGATATAAACATGAAACCGAAATCATTATCAAAAGTTAGATATAAATCAATTATTCACCTTGGCTTTGTGTGAAGAAGGTTGAGATTTTCCCTTTGATTGATTTCTTCAAGCTTTCTACTTGATTCCTAGCTTATCTTCGTTTTGATTTCTCTTAATGGTGGTCGGTTGAGCTCTTAGGGTTTTGATTTTATTTGTGAATGTTAAAATGAATAAGGAATGGAGAGTGGAAGGGTTTATGGTATTAGAATGAAGGATGTTCCCATTTTACCCTTACAATATTCCTCCTACTTACTTATTTTAAATTTTCTTTTGCTTATACATTCATTAAGGCATGGCCTCTATTAACTAGCAAATCTCAATCCCTTAACTATTAACATTATTTTACTTAATTCATCCAATTAATTGTTCTAAATAATGTTACTCAAAATTAGAGTCACTACAAATTCGCAACATCCAGGTGCCAAATACTATCAAACAAGTACAGAGCCTAAATGGGAAGGTTGCTGCCTTGAGCCAATTTATTTCCAAAGCCACCGATAAATGCATTCCATTATTTGACATGATTATAAGAGGGAAAAGGAACTTTGAATGGACCCAAGACTATGAAGATGCATTCGAAGCTTTGGTGAACCACTTAGAGAGACCTACCATCTTCTCAAAGCCGATGGATCATGAAGACTTATATATCTACTTGGTCGTGTCAGTACACGTATAAGTGCCGTAGCAAGGAGAATTGAATCTAGAGACTAGTCTATTACGTTAGCAAGCAATTAACACGAGCTGAAAGGAACTATCCGAAGATAGAGAAGTTGGCTTGCTGCTTGTTGACTGCTTGATGAAAGCTTCACCCCTATTTCAGGCTCATCCCATCAACGTTTACATCGATCAGCCGTTACGACAGGTCCTACATCGACCTGAGACGTTTGGCAGGTTACTCAAGTAGAACATTGAGCTGAGCCAGTTCAATTTCACTTATCTCCCTTGGAGAACCATCCATGGATAGGCACTAGCGGACACTATAGCATAATTCACTGCATAGGATGATCTCCCAAAGAGCGGTGCAGCCTCTACCATTCGATGGAAAATATATACGGATGGAGCATCCAATGATTATTGTTCTAGAGCCAGAATTGTGCTAGTAACTCTAGAAAATCGATTGATTTGTTACGCTTTGAAGCTTGACTTCCCTACAATGAACAACGAAGTTGAGTATGAAGCTCTGATTTTTGGACTCAAACTTGCCAAAGAACTGGGAATAAAATCTCTTGAAATCTTTTGTGATTCCCAGTTGGTGGTATACCAAGTCAGGGGAGATTATCAGGCTAAAGGACAATGACTCACTCAGTACCTTATCCGAGTCCAAGAGCTATTGATTGACTTTGAGTACTATGACATCACGCACACTCACCGGAATCAAAACAAAGAGGCCGACTCATTAGCTAAATTTGCTAGTACTGGGGATGCACAATAAATGGGCTTGGTTCTAGTCAAAGTATTAGAAGCTCCGAGCATAAACTAGATGGAAATCATCTGGGTACTAGAAATAGCCTGAGAAGGAGTCGTGGACTACTCCGATTAAAGATTATTTGCTACAGGGAGTCCTTCCGGAATGGAGGAATTGAAGACAGTAAATCCTCCGCAAAGCTTCATGATATATCATTCGGGAAGGAGCCATGTATGGAATGGGTTTTTTGTTCCCCTGCTCCGATGTATTGCTCATGGTGAAATAAAATGAGTCCTAACGGAAGTTCATGAAGGGAAATGCGGAGATCACACTAGGGGGCAAACCCTAGCAAAGAAAATACAACGTTATAGGTATTACAAAACAACTGTAAATCGAGATGCTGCTGATTACGCTAAGCAATGCGACAAATGCTAGATCTATGCAAAAGTTCCGCGAGCTCCGCCAACAGAAATTACACAAATGGCCAGTCCATGGACGTTTGCCATATGGGGCATAGATATTATCGGTTTCTTACTGATCTCTAAAGGTGGTGAGAAGTCTGCCATCGTAGCAGTTGATTACTTCACTAAATGGGCCGAATTAGAACCTTTAACCACGATCACAATGAAGAAAGTAATCAACTTAATTGTCTACAACATCATCTGTCGTTTTGGCCTTCCACGAACCATTGTAATTGATAATGGAACCCAACTCGATAGCGCCGAATTCAAAGACTTCTATCGTCGGTATCATATTGAGAAGAGATTTGCGGCGGTTTCTGACCCTCAAGCAAATGGACAAGTTGAAGTTGTGAACAAAATCACAAAGTCCATTCTGAAGAAATGTTTGGAAAAGGGTAGAGGCAATTGGGTGGATGAACTCCTAGTGGCATTATAGGCTTACAGAACCACCCACAAGTCCACGATTGATCATACTATATTCGCTCTTGCTTACGGCTCTGAAGCCGTCAATCCTGTTGAACTTGAAGTCCCTTATCATCAAGTGACCTACTACGACCCTAGAACAAATAGAGATCTCCTGTTAGAATCTCTAAATTTGGTAGATGAGAAGCACGAAGAAGCTGATTTGAGGGCAGCTGCACAACGATATCGAGTCGCCCAATACTACAACACTAAAGCCTGACCTAGAACCTTTGAAATCGGTGATCTTGTCTTGAAACGGGTTTTTCCTATCCCATCACACATGAATCCTACTTGGTAAGGACCGTCCATCATTCAATAGAGGCTTGGAGAAGGAACTCTCAAGCCAGCGACTGTTGATGGCGTCACACTCCCAAGGGCTTGGAATAGCGGGCCCTTATGATGCTATTTCACTTAGTTTATTTCTTTTTCATTCAGTTGTATTTAATTTTCAAATTTTCTTTAGCATTTGATTTTCCAGATATATAATAAGACAAATTAGGTCATTTCTTTCCATTTGGCAAATAAAATTTGAAATTTCCTTCATATCTGTGATTGTTGTAGCATCACATATTAGTTAAGATACCTGACAAACTAATATTGACATGTCCAAGCAGGTTCCCAGAGTTTGGAGCCAGCCGATTATACAAGTTCATGACTGAACTAAACAAAATGAACTGGTTAGACCATTCATTAGATGATTCTCCCTCACAACCTGATGGATGAAGTACCAAACGAAGAATGGATGTGACTCTACCATCCAATAAGCAAATTAATCCCACTAAGCGATGGGACGGACATGAATCAAAAGCAATCGTGACATGATCGATCGCTCGTTGAGTCAAACCCCGGACTTGGGGGCAAATTAACCAATTAAGGAAAGTACGGTCCGACTATTTTTCGAAATAACTCTATGCCCCCAGAGTGTGCACTGGAGTAAAAAACAAATTGGGTGCGATTCAATCACCCGACAACTAACTCTTATCCCCATAATGCGGATATGAGTATAAACAAATAGATGAGATGAGTGTGTCTCGACCACTCACTATTCCATAAACTCCAACCCAAAACTGACAGGAGAATTATAAATTCACTAAAGATAGAATTCGACCATCCATTATCTAACTCCTTTAACCCGAGAATTGGGGGTAGGAGTATAATCACTTAAACTGCTGAATCCGATAGCGTAACACTAGGGCTTGAGCCCAATGTCTAGAACTACTTAAGGCCACGGCCGTATAGAGGCATTGGGATAAAATTAATGGATTATCTGAATCAATAAGCGATAAATTACAAGTATATCAAATGGAAAATGTAATAGCTCAACTACTTAAGAAAATTCACACAAAAGTAAAAGAACTTTATTTACATAAGCTTGGAAAGTTAAGTACAAGTGTTCATAGCAAAAGAATCAAAAAAAGGGGGTCGGTCCCATAAAAATTCGGCCAACAAAACCCAAAAGATTTGGGAGCATGAGTGTATGCCAAGAATCACTTCCTCCTCGACTTCCTCTTCTTCTTTTTGGAATCGGGGGAGATTTCACTCGAACTTTCACCACTCGTCTTCTCTCCTCTCTTCCTGCTTCCTTGGCTTTTCACTAGAGTAGTTTAGGGTAACCCGGTAGGTGCATCTTGTGAAAGTTCTGGCTGAGAAGTAGAAGCATCCACGGTTTCTCCAAGAAAAACAATGGAGATGGGAGGGGGAATGATCTCCATTTTCTCCTGCTTGACTTTCGTCTCAGAGGCAATATCCGCCCCGATTTTCTCAACCATTTATTGCATATAGGGGCCTGACAAGGTGGGGAGCTCTAGTAATCACAACGTCATCATCAATAGGAATCTGTTGACGTAGATCGCTTTCTTTCCTCAATAAAGCGTCCACCAAGTGCTCGTTGATCAAAAAATCTTCCACTTCCAGGGCATCTTGTGTTGTTTCCAAAACCATGACAGTAACGGACTCTGTCGTTGGCACATGAGGTCCTAGTTGATATTTCCTGAGGAAGAGGTGGAACTACAGCCGGCGGATCTATGGTCGAGGAAACATAACCAAAAAGATTAGATATTTCAACCGGGGACACTCTATCTTTCTGAAGGACATGTGAGTTGAAAAAAATACCTTCTCTAGATTGATCCCCCACGTGAGTCGGACTGCCCCCAGAACCTCCTTCAATAATCGAGGAGAGCCCACTAGATGTAGAAATATGCGGCTTCTTCAAATTGTAACCAGGCTCGATAGAAGAATCCACAATGGTGCAAGGAATTGCTTAGGTCATCGGATTCTGGTCAGCTGCGACATTATGTGACATTGATCTGAAACCTTCACCAGCTTCATGTTGAGAGGTTGTAGCATGCTTTTTTGGAGTGTAAGCTGGGTTTCATGTAAAACTTTGGGTTCATCACCCAATAGAATTTCGGCTTCCAGTCTCATCAAATCGATTTCTTCAGTAGCGAGAGCCTCCTTCTCCTCTTTAACAAGATGCTCCCATGCATATACAAGATGGTAAGGGTAGTCATTCGGAGCCACTACAAGTTTCTATGCTTCAGGACATTGGTGTTGTAAATAATAACCAGTGGCTCTAAATCTTCCATAACCTCCTCCCTATCTTTTTCTTTCATGGCCTCCACTTCTCGTTTAACAAGGGCATCAATGCCTTTGGCCTTTTCTATAGACGTGTCTCTTTCAAACTTGATGGTAACCAATTCCTCACAGGCATCCTGATCGATTTTCTGTGCTTCCTCTGTGTTTTTGGATTCATGCTCAAACTTAGTTTTTTATTCAGTTGCACTTCTTTGGGCTGCATCCTGTTCTAACACCAGTTTATGGTTCCGATGATGAAGTGCTTTAACCTCGACATGGTGCTTGGCCTTCTCATCCTCGAGTGCCTTAATGACCATTTCATCTTTTCCCTCGTCTTCTGCCTATAAGCTCCTTAAAGATTCTACCTCATTGGTAAGAGTTTCGATGATATGCTTGTCCTAGGCCTCTTGCTGTTTCAACTTCTCAATCTCTGCCGCTCTCTCCCAAGATACTTTAAAATTCCTCTCCACCCTCATCCACTCATTATACTGCTTATGGATATCATTCACGCAATCCATGGTCATTTGCTAGACTTATTCAGGAACTTTCTTAAGATTACGTACAAAGATAAATCGATAAAGAATTACATTTGGAAAATCTGACTTAAGTTGGACCATATGAGCGGAGGAATCGACTTGTTGAGCTTCAGTGAAAACCTAGGTGCCAGCACTTTCTTTGCCCGGCCTTTGTTGGTGAACATCATGATCACTATGATGTCGATGATCGTTGGTTCGCTGAGGATGAGATGGAACAATGGACTATGGAGAAACTGAAGTGGGAGGGGGACCACGAGAGGTGTCAATAGGAGGAACGTCGTCTCAGCAAACTTGTTGCTTTTCAGAACCTTTTGGAGGAGGAGATCTTGATTTGGATCGATGTTTATAACAGGAAGACCTGAATATGTCGCCTCTATTCTAGTAATCCCGATCCTGGCTAGAGCAATAGCTAAGGTCATATTCACGACCACTACCTTGGCGGTAAGGACCTAAACGAGAACCGGGATTCTGGCATGATATTTTCTGTAGAGATTGAAACATATGCTTCTTCCTCATCATTTTTTCTGCATAGAAAAACAAAGAATGAATCAGCACTAAGTATTGAAGGACCCGAGATAAGTGCAATGCAATATTGTGAAGTGCATGCGAATGTGCATGTCCTTATATCCCCCCAACGGACGAGTTATTGACGCTTTAACTGGTAGGAGTAACCTCTCCGCTAGTGGTAGGAGGGATTCTAGCCCCAACTCTGGAAGGAAATTTCGATCCACCGGCGCTCATGTCAGTAAAATGGAAGGCGTCAACGTCATTCGATGTCGGAAGATCGTATAATCTCTCAAATGTTTCATCTAAGTGCTCTGAAGGTTGAGAAGTGGATTGATTTGGAATAACTTGAGGAGTGATGGATAGCTTGGGCTGTTTGAAGAGGCAACTCTTAGGGAACCTAGAAACGAGTTTCCTCCTTGTGAGGTTTGCGAGGAACCGACCGCAGCCCCGAAACTAGAACCTGCGTTACCAAGGTCGTCACCCTTATCTCATGTTGCGTCGTTATCAGTAGCTTCTTGAGCCCCCTCAACTGGGGGGCACAACAGGATCTGCTTGATGGCCTTCATTAACATCTACACCCCATTACTCGGTTATAATAACTCCAGCAGTAACCAGCAGCCTTATTCTATGACCCTCTTCCATTAGGCAGTAAGTAATGAGGCATTCATCAGTAAGGAGATTCTTAATGTCCCTATCTTCTGGAGAACCCTTTTTGGATCCAACGCAGCGGCTGTGTATTGATTTCCATTCGGTCGTGGATAAGAACCTGCACAAACTGGAAAAGTTGCTTAGTTCAGGATACGACATGGATATAAGCACTCAAGAGATTAAGCAAGGAGTAATACTTATGTCCTTCTAACTACCATCTAGCAAAGCTGGGTGGGCAGCGAATATAGAACCACTAGTTTTTTAAAGCACTCAACTTGTTCCAAGTGCCAGTCAAGATCTGGCACTTCTTGGTCGACTCGAGAAATGTGAATGAAAGGCTTCCCTTTCTTTGCTTGAAGGTGAAAAGCAATTGAATGTCTTTAGGAGTTGGAGGACGAGATAAAATCTCTATAAATCCCATGTAGGTACAGTTAAGCAAGGCATACCATTTGGATGCAGTTGTGCCGGTGCTAACCTCATATGATGTAGCATCTCTCGGATAAATGAATTGAAGGGTGGGGCACATCCTACCCAACACAAGAACTTGTTGCATGCAGTGAACCCCTCATGGGGCATATAAACTCTATCATCCCCAATCAGGACTCGGATGTCATCAAATGGAATCTCGTGTCTGGCACAAATTCTATGAAGAGAGGCTTTATTAATTTTCGAAGCCATAGAATCCTCCAGATCTTCCAAAAATATAGCATCCTCTAGAGTGTTGGGAGCAGGGTCTATCACTTCTGCTAGAAGGAGGGGGGCGACAGGGAAAAGGTTGGCAAATGGACAGGAACTTTCTGGTTGTTCAGTGTGATGTCTGGGGAGAGTCTATCAAAAGCAGTTGCACAGCTCGATTCGGTACTTGTATTGTTGTGCTATGAAGGCTGTCTAGCAGCTGAACGCCCTGATAGCTTGTAACGTATGACTACTAAACTCAGTAGATAATTACCATTAGAAAAAATAATCTGTTTCCCCCATGCAAAGTGTGTGCTAATGCAGAGTGGTGCAGTGTCCTGTGTTGTAATGAAAAATAGTTCAGAATTAAAGACAACGACTGTGATAAGACTTCGGGATTCGACCGGAGTGACTCTCATTGCTGACTGTCTCAACTGATTCTCCACATCACTGGCTAAGGGTTCAGTCTAAGCATCGGGATCAGTTGTTGGAAAGTTGAAGTTTGAGTTGTGCATTTAAAAGTGGATGAGCTTCAAAAATTTGTCAAAGGCATAGATAACAAACATAAATATGTAGAAGATTAGTCAAGTTTGTTCCACGGTTCGATTGATCATATACGTCTGAATATGCAGTCCATTTCATATGCAAGTCATGTACGACCATTCAAGCATTCAAGGCCGAAGCTCATCACAAAGTTCTAATTAAGATTTGAGGATTTTAAGTATGTTCATTAAAGTTAAACCAACAACCGATCCAAAATGATGTTACGACCGATCCATCCCATTGCACATGACCAAACCAACTACCACTAACTGATCGTTTCTATACAATCATATCACAACAGATCATCTTGGCAACTCCAACCGATCATTAACCCTTATTTATCATTGCAATCAATCCAATCGTCGACTCTGGTTCCACACCCCACTTCAATTCAAAACTCCAAATGCCATTCCAAAAAATGATCGACCAAAAACCATACCAGAAAACGATCGGTCCAAATTCTCTTCATTTTTCAAATATCAATCCATCATAATGATCAATCGTACTTCGTTTCATTCCCCTATGTTAACTACTTCACCACATCAACCTCGTTAGAAATGATCTGTGAAAGTCCACATTTTGGAACTCCAGGAACGATCGGATGAAAACCATCTTCCACCTTCGACCTCTAACAAGCGCATTCCATCCAATCTCAACACCACATCACCATCCCCCCTCCATTCCGACCGATCGAATCGCCATAGCCTGAATCATGCAAACTAGAATGAGATCCCATCATCTCGTCGCTAAATTATAATAAGTAAGAGAAGTTCAAATTACCTATGTCAGAAATTAAAAGTGGAAGATGGGAGCGATTTGGATTCGATTACGAAGCAAGATCAGGGGAGATGGAGGCGGTGATGTCGAATATAGTGAAGAAGGTGATAAGTTAAGAGACGGATAAAGTTTAGGGCACGATTTTGGATCCGAGATTCATAGCGGAAGTGAAGGGGAGCAGGATGATGGAGTTTATTTACTTTTTGGTTCAGTTAGTATGCTCTTGCTAATGAAATAAAGTGGGGAAAATAATCTAAGTGTCCAAGTATATATATGAAGGAAGCAATACAAACCATCGAAGTTTACAGTTCAATGGAAGTCCAACCGATAAATAATCGGGTACGATCGTTTTATGATAGTCTTACATCGATCCATTTTTCTTAGCCTGTAGTTTAATCAAATGGCCAAATCAAGAAATGATTGGGTGCGATCGTTCTATGATGGATATATGTCGGTCCTTCTCTTTAATATGTAGTGCAATTGGTTCATTCAACACATACTTGGATCATGTACGATCCAAAACTAATGGCTTTGGAATGATCCATCATCTTCTTTCTCGGGTTAAAAAAAGAGAAAAGGAAGAAGGGAGGATGATCAAACATGATCCAATCTTAAACGAATTTGACCCAATCCATATTAAGAATGGATCAAGAAAGATCCATTTACCTGATGGATTCATGCCGTCCATCTCAAAAAAGAAGAGAAACCAGAGGTGAAACATATGAAAAAAGTTGCTAACGACCCGTGAACATGCAATCGTGATCGAGAGTTAAGGATGAATATGTATATGTGCTAGTGTATGTCCTAAAAAGTTTTGATTCCCTGAAATCGACAGAAATTGAGTTCTCACCTTTATTATTTGAAGGAAAATTTAAACCAATCAGCCAAGGCTAGCGGATTCACTGAAAAGAAGACTTAAATGATCACCATCAAGAAGTGACTCGGAATTTATACTATTGGAAATCAATCATTCGTCATGTCAAACAGAAAGAGATGCGACTCTTCAAAGAAAGCAATTCAGCGAAGGGATGACTACTGTTTAGAAAGCTGGAAGGATTCTTTTTTGATGACTCTAACTTGCATTGACCCAAAGCACGTCATGTTGAAATAAGACGTACTTTGGGGCAAGTGTTATCTAGCCTTTTGACCTGTCTATATTTGAATAGACTTGAAAAGTTGACTCCACTTTCATGGGGACCGACAAGTCAAATCAACAATCACGAAGCCCAGAGATCAGGCATGGATGATAATATGAAGCAGTGGCGAAGCGAAAGCAGAAGACAGACTCAATAGAACGATAAAAATATGAAAATACACCATTTACTGAAAATAGATCGGGTATGATCCATATTCACCAATTATGGATTTTACCATATCGATATTACAGTTCAACCCAGTGGAAAACGATCAATATCTCAAAATCTACAAGTCAACTACACATGAAACTTTGGGAACATCAATATATTGAAGGGTTGAGCCCACCGTATCGATCACATGCCAAAAGGAGCTCATAGAACAATCGATGTCGATCGTTATTATAAATGAAGTGGGACCAGCTATCGATACTGTGACTTCTTCTGGATCTGGAGACTCCGCTGCCAAAATTTAAAGAAGATATTTCGTCGTCTTCCCCTATAAATATAGACTTGATTGTTCATTTTTGGGATCTTTCCGCTGCAGTTTCCTTTGTACTCCATTGTAACTATGGATCATACTCAATCCATCCCTCTATACTCAGCAATTCAAGATTATTAAAGTTATTTCTCCAAAGTGGACGTAGGCTTTCAACGCCAAACCACTATAAATCATTATGTTCCTATTATTTCTTATTTTCTGTTATTTAATTGCTAGTTTCCACTATTTTCATTTATCATTCTTTATTTATTTCTCTACAAAATCTATATTGGGTATTTGTGCCAATTTTTGGTGCAAATAGTTAATTATTAATTATTACTTATTGCTTCTTAATTATAGTTGAATATTAATTATTAATTGTTAATTATTATGTATATTTCAATATTTACAATGGTCAAAACTAATAAGTTGTTGTAAATGTCTATTACTACTGGCAAAAACAAACATTCGTTAAAATACGTTTATTAAAACTCTAAGGAAAAACCAGTTGTTAAAAATACATTTATTTCAACTATCATGAAAAACCAGTTGTTAAAAACCTTTATTACAACTGCTAGGAAAAACTAATTGTTAAAAACTCTTTATTACAACTATCGATTTGCGATCATTGTAAATATATAGTTGCAATATGGCCACCTTCTTATATTGTAGCCAAATTCATCGCTGATAGACATTTTCTGTAAAATCAAATTTCAAATTTTCTAAAGTGGTACCTTTTAACCATGATTATTTACACCAATTCTCTTCGTCAACAATATATCACATTAGGACTCATGAAATTTGGTTTTAATCGAAATTCAAATATCGTCCATATTCAACTTGGTTAGTGTAACATCCCTTATCTAGAGGCCAAAAGCTAAGCGCTACAGATGTTGCAGTCATCCATAGTATTAACTTCTGGTGACCAAATACGGTAATGTTAATGGTATCCATAATATCAGAAGCACATGAATATGAAACAAAATCACATATTTCAAAATGGACAACATTTTTTATTACATTTCCAAAACATGTTTCATATTCAAATTACATAATCCCTTTCTGAGGTTCGGATAAAATATAGTTATTAGATAATTACGCCAAGAGCGACATATGACGATGTCCCTTGGTAGACCAGAGTACTATATATACAACACAGCGGAATCAATCAAAATATACAGTAACTCCTAATTGGTATCCGTCAGCCACCTGCTCATCACCGGAAGCTTTATTCGTCAATCCTACTAAAACCTGTAAACCTCAACCCTCAGCCTAATCAAATTAATTTTGAGCACCTGAGAGTTTAAGGGGAAGACATAAACTTCAAGTCAGACATAAAGCCTAGTGTGAATAATATTATACATCCCGGTTATTTGGTATTAAGTGAGACCACGCCGCTTAGCGGAACAAGTTTCCCCTCACTAATATCCTTTTTAAAACATATCTTTTTCAAATTATAATCCTGCAACCAAAACTGGTTGAATTTGTAAAGCAATATCATGTATATGTATATATCAGTTATCATATGGACTATATGTCCATACACTGCAGTTTTGTTTGGCTAACTACTAACCCTTGGCTAACTCGGGCCTACCAAAAAAACATAAAACTCTAACATATGTTAGAACTCCTCTTCTGGATGGTCAGTCCTTACTTACTTCTCTAGATCTAACTGATCCTAATTGTTTTGTGGCTCACCAATAACCTGTCTTTCCTTTTTAGATTCTTTCTGTGTGTAATATAATTTTAGTCTCACCTCTGACAAAGCCCTACACAATGGAATTTTGGACCTATTTTAGCTATGGGCTACTAGCTAAAGTATAGGGCGCGACCTTATACCAATTCCATCTGGTATTACTTAAACAAGGAAATTATTTATATATACTCTTTGCTTTACCCAAATCACTTTGCCATGTTACTTATTCTTTACACAAAACCTTGTTGATGAAAACGTCTCCTTCGAAAGCTTTGAAAACATCTCCTTCGAAAGCTTTAAAACCATAGACATCCTATCTTTAACACACTTAAACATTGCCTTTCGAAACCATTGGAAAACCTTTCCTTTTAGACCTTTCAAAACCTTTGGGGAACCACCCCTTAGAAAACTTTCTTTAAAACCTTTCGAAAACATTAAAACATCAAGCCTTTCGAAAGCATTTGGGTTCAATTTATAACATGTGGAAACACCTTTCGAAACCATTTGGGTTCTACCTTTTATAGAGCAAAAGGGTCATTAAAACATTTAAGTCGAAAGCATCTCTTTCGAAAGCATTTCGTAAGTAAAGAAGTGATGGTGTCGAAACCATCCCTTCGAAAGCATTGGAGAAGCGGCTTGGTTTTAAAAACAAGGTAATCCTTTCGAAACCAATCTGGGTCAAAAGGTAAAACGTGGCAGTCAGGGATTTCGACCCCTTCGAAAGCATTCATTTAAAACAAAAGGCACAACCCATTCGAAACCTTTCCTTTGAAACATTTGACTCAGCCGAAAGCCAACCAAGTCGAAAGCACTTCCTTCGCAAGCAAAAGCAGGCACATTTTCAATTTAAAACAAAGCATGCTTCGACCCCCTCGAAACCTTTAGTTTCGATCCAGTACCTTCCACCCATCCAATTCACTACGTACTAGACATCTGATACCATGTGCATTGGTTTCGATGGAGTCGGAGGCGAAGTCGGAAGCCTGGTGCCGAAAGCATTAAAACAGGAAAAACCATGTTAATTTGACTTTTAAAATTAATCCTTTATACCTAACCTGCCTTGTTTGTCAAATTATGATTGGTTGCAAATTTTTCTTTTCTAAAAGTACTGCTTGTTTTTAGAAATAATAATTTGAATTATTTACAAAATACCCCTTCTCCTTTTTATAAATATATAAAACATTTAAGTCCCATACCTTAAACAATTTTATATATCCATTAAAAAACTTAGGAAAATTCTACAAAAATGCCAGAAAATCATTTTTAATTTGTTTTCTAACATATATAAATTTCAAACCCTAAGCCAATATAATTTGGCCGTAATAAATTTTTAAACCCAAAATTGCATTTTCTTCACTAGAAAATTCATATAAAATCCACATTAATTCAAAATTATGAAAATTGAAACACATTTCCAAATTATTGTTTCTAATCAAAATTTAAATTCGCAAGGCAATTGGATGTCATATAGTAGGGTTTTTAATTAAAACATATCACAAAATTTATGTGAATTAGCATAAATCATCAACAACATATAGATATACATTTTTATCATCCAAAACATGGCAAAACATTTGCAAATAATTCGAATTTCATACTAAAAATCGAAAACCAACAAAAACTTGAGATGTAGTCATTATTCACCTTAGTTTTTTGATTAAGGATGTGAGATATGTTCTTGATTAAGTGATTTGATTCTTCCTCTTGAATTCTTCTTATTTGCTCTTCCTAATGGTGGCCGGCCTTAGCTCTATTTTTGTTTGTGAAAATAGAATGTATGTGTAAAATGAATTTCTAAGGGGGTTTAGGGTATAAGGATGTGTTTATTCCTATTTTTCCCCTCATCTATTTCA
Organism: Allium fistulosum; assembly: GCA_030737815.1. Taxonomy (NCBI): domain Eukaryota; kingdom Viridiplantae; phylum Streptophyta; class Magnoliopsida; order Asparagales; family Amaryllidaceae; genus Allium; species Allium fistulosum. Next base: position 1,337,168,633 of record CM060901.1, on the reverse strand, counting down.
TTTTTTATTCTTTTGTTCATTGTTTACATGGCACAACTACCTCTTATTTAATCACAAATCTCAATCCATTAATCAACTTACATTATTTTATTTTATTTAACTAATTAAATATCCTAAATAGTTTTACTAAAATTATGGGGTGTTACAAACTCCCCTCCTTAAAGAATTTCGTCCTCGAAATTATGATAAGGTACACATCAAAACAATCAAAGGTAAAACATACCATCAAACAAATCAGGATAAGCATCTCTCATCCTGTTCTTTGTCTCCTAAGTATAGTTTTTCTCATCCACACTCCACCGGACTTTAACAAATTTAACTGTCTTGTTCCTGAGCCACTTCTCATCTCTTACGACTATGCAAACTGGCTTTCTAACTATAGTAAAATTCGACACTACGACTAAATCATCTAACACAGTCGGTGATATAGTAGTATCCGGATCTCGAATACACTTCCTTAGATGAGAAACATGGAGAACATCATGGACTCCTGCCAAACTGTTCAGTAACTCTACTCTATATGCGAGTTTCCCGATCCTCTCAATAATAGGAAATGGTCCAAGAAACCTCGGTGCCAACTTCCCTAATTTCTCAAAACGAATCACACCCTTCATCGGTGATACCTTAATGAAAACATGCTCTCCAACAGAAAACTCTAAGTCTTTCTGTCTTTTATCCGCATAACTCTTCTGCCTAGGTTGAGCTTCCTTCATTCTAGTTTGAATTAGCTCAACCTTTTCTGCAGCCTCTCTAACCAAATCCGGACCAAGAACCAACCCATCCCCGGTTTTTAACAACAAACTGGAGATTTGCATGGCCTTCCATACAAAGCTTCAAATGGTGCCATCCCTATACTAGTATGATAATTGTTGTTATACGAAAACTTGACTAGATGTAGATGGTCTTTCCATGATCCCCCAAAATCTAGCATACAAGTTTTGATGTTTTGGAAGAATGAACGAGGAAGGAAGGGTTTAGAGAATGAATGAAGGGATTATTCCCATTATGACCCTCTTATAAATTCCTTTCTATTTTATGTTTAAACAGTCTTCTTAATTGATTAATTAAGGCATGACTTAATTAATTATTAAATCACTTTCTCCTTATCACCTCACATTATACTATTTAATTTATCAAAACAAAATTTCCTGAATAATGTTAAAAAGAGGTGTTACAAACTCTCCCCCTAAAGAATTTCGTTCTCGAAATTTCGATAAGGTAAACAACAAGCATATCATTCATGCAAACATCTGTGACAAACACATAACAACAATACTAGCATATCCTACAAGAAAAAGGTCTATATGCCAAATATAGAACGTACCATCAAAACAACTCAGGATGAGTACCTCTAATCATGTCTTCTATCTCCTAAGTACATCCTTTCTCATTATCACTCTACTAGACTTTCACTAACCTAATTGTCTGTTCCTTAATTTCTTCTCATCTCTTTCTCAACACGAACTAGTTGTCTAACAAAAGTCATATCTGTTTCCACTACTACGTCTTCCAACACAGTCGGTGCAATAGTAGTCTCTGGATCATGCACAAAGTTCCTAAGATGGGAAACATGAAAAACATTATGGACTCCTACCAAAATTATCTGGTAAATCTACCCAATAAGCAAGTTTCCTGATCCTTTCTACGATAGGAAACAGACCAGCATATCTTAGTGTCAATATCTAGGAATTCCCACACCGTACCACACCCTTCATCGGTGATACTTTAAAGAAAACAATTCTCCATCTAGGAACTCAAAATTCTCATACCTCTTATCTGCATAACTTTTTTTCCCAGATTGAGCTTACTTTATCCTTGCTCGAATCAACTCAATCCTTTCCATTGCTTCTCTCGTCATATCTAGACCAAGAATCAGTATCCTTCTAGTCTCTAACCAACATGTGGGTGATTTGCACGGCCTTCCGTAAAGAGCTTCGAAAGGCACCATTCCTATATTAGTTGGGCACCTATTATTATAGGAAAATTCGACCAAGTGGAAATAGCCCTTCCATCCAAAGTCTAGTACACAAGCTCTTAAAAAATCTTTAAGAAATTTGTAACTCTTTCTGTTTGCCCATTCGTTTGTGGATGATAAGCGGTACGTATCTTTAGCTTGGTGCCCAACACTTCTTACAGACTCTTCTAGAATTCACTATTAATAAAGTATCTTTGTCACTGACTATACTACTAGGAATTCCATGCAGTCTTACAATATTCTACATAAACAACTTTGCCAAAGAAGGTGCCTGTTTAATGACGGTTTTTTCTATCGGTTTAGAAAATGGCCAAAAAAATTATAATTAAAATAGCCTCAAGCGCATGGCATACAAATGTTAGTACGTGGCGAGTACGGGTCGATCTGCAGGGAATTGTTAGATTTTAAATTTCTATTCAATCAAATTATACCAAAGTTGAGGAAAGTGTTAAGCTAGAAAATGAGAAAACTAACAAACTAATAACTACAAATGTGAATGAAAACTATGATAATAAAATGACAATTTAGAGGTAAATCCACTATCTAGATCACATAGTTCAACAAAACATAAAATTATGATCTCTCTTTTTTGGTCATTAGTAAGTTTAATTGATGTGTTTATTATAAGTATGGCCTGTTTGTGCTATTAATTAGCTCAACATAAGCCATCAAACTATAACACACCCCTCAAACCACTTACTAATTCTCATGAAAAATGACCACTTGAAAGTAAAATCTATTTTAAGCATGGCCTATTAACTATTAATTAGAAATATAGACCATCAAATTTTTATTTCAACATTCACTTCATTACCACAATCATATGTAGATGAAGAGGTAATTTGTGTTTAGTGATTGTTTAAGCATAGCCTATTTGGTGTCAACAATATAGGTTATCAAATTCAAAGCAAAAACATCAAGTTAAACCACTTCAAGCATTGTCATTAAGCACAAAAGGAGAGCTAAAATTATCAAAATGTTGAAGCTACATAATTAGAGAGCTTCATTACCCCTAAATTGAAGGGTTTAGCCTCTCGTTTTTGTTATCATATCAACAATTGTAGCATGCAACGTAGAATAAAAAGAAGAGGAAAAAGAGAACTAATTAACAAGAAATAAACACTAATCTACTTGCATAAAAGATAAATTTACACTACTAACATGGATGGAAAAAGAATGTAAAAGAAAAGAGCATGTATTAAATTGCATAAAAAAATTACATAAAAGAAATGGCTAAGTAGCCATGAAAAGAAAGAGAGCTCTCATTTTATTTTTGATCCTAAACTAAACTAAGAGATAGAGAGCCTAAAAGAAGAGAGGAGGGTTACATGAAACATAAGGAGTATTTTTACAAGTTAGAACCCTAATTCACTTTTTTGGGAACTACCCAAACTACCCCTACAGGAAGTGTGATGGCCAGTAACCATTAGCATGGGAGTATCCTCATTTAAATGTACATGAAGCTTTAATGACCTTTTAGCATGTGTGTTAGCTCTAATTTGTACATTAAGGTAGCTAGGTAGGTGGGGTCCTCCATGATCGTGACTTTGAATTATTTCCTTCTTCATTCCTTTGTATCTTCTTTGTGCATGCATATATCTTCATGAAACCACTTGTATTTGAAGCCAAATTCCTACAAAATATTATAGAAATTTCCAATTAAATTTTCTCAAATTAATATATGCACAAATATGACCATATTGCCCCTATATGAAGTTGAATATATGAGGATTTGAAAATAATTTGAATTTTTGTTTAAACAGTTTAAAATACCCAATATGATCATTTATTTAATTTAAATAGATTAAATATGGTGGTAAAAATATGCACATTTACGTGCACATCAAATACCCACACACTTATCTTTTTATTTGTCTTCGATTAAAGAAAAATTAAGATAAATCTGTTTTCGTAGGGAGCATGATTGCATTGAGTGTATGCTACAAGCCGTTAAACCTCTAGGTGTTCCCAGTAGGACGAGTGTTGTCTCGTGAGGGTTTTCAGAGGATACTACCCACAAAATCCAAATGCGAAGTGTAGAATTCCTAAATTCAATATATATTTACAAAGGAGATGAATGCAAGTTTTTGAAAATATTTATAAATGAAAGATTTACTTTTAAATAGACACAAATAAGTTAAATATAATTTTTGGTTATTATCAAGATTTTTAAGACTATTTACTTGTTAAAATTTCCAATAAAAATCAAGTTATCATAACAAATAGACTATAGTTTAACTCGTTGTTTCGGTTGATAACAAAGTGTTACTATGAGATAGATCCTTAGTTGATTATCAAAGTGGTATTTTCATTTCTTTTCAATAACAAGTCAAATCAAATAAGTAAAAATAGTGCTAGGATTTCAATTGCATACTCTCTCTTATATTTTTGAAAATTTTATTGATATTTACAATATTTATATGCCTAACTCAGGTAAACTGAGGCCAGATATACCACCCATGCACTGCCTTGCGGGCTTATGTGAGGGGATTACAGAGCGTGGCGAGTAAACACACTAGTGTGAACACCTATCGACTGTAGGCATTATTAATAAAAGAATTTTTTTATATACATACACCTAGCTCAGATAAATTGAGGCCAGATATACCGATCATGCACTGCCTTTCGGCTTACGTGAGAAGGGTACAGAGCATGGCGAGTGTACACATAAGTGTCTACACCTATCGACCATAGGTGTTAATAAATATAAACATATATACCACAAGATTTTTCGTTTCTCTCTTTTTTTGTCTTTTTTATCAATTTTTTTTTGGAAAGAGAGAGTTTTATAATATCATCTTAGTACCACTTAACTTAAAAGATTTAAAATATTATCACCTTTACTTTAAATCAACAACTCCTTTAAACAAAGATTTTCAATTAGGATATACTTCATAATTATCACCGATGAATCTTCCTATATACTAGTTAACCATCGTTATTTGTAATCAAACTTTATTTTTATTTTTGTTAAGACGAATAAATTTTCAAAAATTTCAATTTAATTAACCAAAACCATATATTTATCCTATAGTGTTTCTTTAAAAATAAATCAAAATGCTTTAAAAAAAAATTGTTTTTTTGTTTTTGAGATTTTTTTTTAATTTTGGAAAGAAAAATTAAAAATAAACCATGAAAAAAATTAAAAATTACCATGAAAAATTATAAAAGAAGATAAGGCTCCCCCAACTTGATTTTGACTATGTCCCCACAGCCAATCCAAGTGAAAGGAGAAAATAAAAATATGACCTATATTTAGATAAAAATGAAAAGATTATTTACACGATATCAGAAAGTGTATCGTTAAAAAGTAAATGAAATGGTCTTCCAAAGACCAATTCATTTGTCTCGTCAAGTATGAGAGACACAACTTAAGCATGAAAAACCAAACCATAAAAGATTTCGGAATTGAATGTCGATTTGCAAAAACGAATGTCGTTTTATTAAAAACCGTACGACTTGTTTTATTTTCGATGATTTTCGAGGTAGATAGAAAAATTGGTTGAAGTTCAAGTTTATTCTCACCAAATTGAAATTCAAAATTATCGATTTCAAAATCAGAATGGTGTTCTAAATCTTCCTCTTCATAATTCGACAACTCGTTTTCAAAAGGTCCAAAGAACTTATGTTCACAAAATTCGTCTTCCTTTGTTGAATTATTCACAACTTCGTTGCATATATCATTTTCAAAATCCAAAGTTGTTGCATTCAAATTTTCAAAATCGAAAAAAGGAAGATCGAATTTTAAATTTTATTTCACACCCTCAACAGTATTGAAATCCAACTCAATTACCGCATTTTCAACAACTTCATTAAGATTGTCATTTTCGCTTTCAAAGGTTGTTATTTGAAAATCATCGATTTTGGTAAAAGGTGGATTCTCACTTGACTCGTCACATGTTGTGATTTACATTTGTTACTCACGTTGTTTCATATATGTTTCAATCAACAAATCCGTGTGATTATTGTGAATTTCGTTCATTTGCTCAACAAAGTCAAATTGGTAAGTATTAACTTGAAAATTTTCACTTTGAACTTGTTGAGGACAAAAATTATCAATTTCAATAGACGGTGGATTATTATTTGATTCTTCACAAGTTGGGATTTGATTTTGTTTCTCAAAAATTTTTTGCACGTTTCATGCAACAATCATCGTAATCTTTTTCCATTTACTCAACTAAATCAAATTCATGATTATTAATTTGAGAACTTTCAATTTGAATTTGTTGGGAACAAAAATTTGTCAATCGCACCATTATTGAAACTTTTCCCATTGCCAAAATCACTTGAAAAGTGATTCGCATTTCCATTGTGATTTTGAAATTCATTTTGGAGTTCGAAGTTGAATTGGCATGGGTTATAATCAAAACCATTAGAATTTGGAAGTGAATTCAAATTTTGATTGTTTTGAAACCTTTGACTTGAATTGTTGCATAGATATGAATTACACAAATCATTCATGTGATTTTGTTGTTGAAGTAAAGATTCAGTTTTTTCAATACACCTTTCAAGAGTTGAGGGTTGACCAATATTTTGAAAATTTTATGGTACAAAATCCGAATTGTTTGTACAATAGTTGTTGTTGAATTATCCATAAGAATTTGAAGTGAAATTATATGGATTATATTAATTTTCACAACTGTCATAAAATTCATCTGAATATGGAAATTCGGACATTTTCAAGAATGTTTTTTTTCTTTTTTGTTTTGGATTTTTTCATAAATGAAAACTATTTACCAAAAGAAATTTATTTTTCAAAAAAATTTGATTTTTGTTTTTCTTTTGGATTTTCAAATTTTTTTTTGAAAAGGTTTTTAATTTTTTTCTACAAAAAAAACTAACTTAAAATTTTTTTGGATTTTTGATCTTGAAAATTTTCAAAAGAAAAGGATTTTAAAAAAAACTAAGTTGAAGAATATTTACAATTTTTTTAGTTTTGGATTTTGAAATTTTTTTGTTTTTTTTTAGTATGCATGAACTAATGCAACTAAATGAATGCAAGGTTTTAATTACAAATGATTTATCCTAAGTTGCTCCTAACCCAAAATTGTATAATCACACATTATCTTAAATCAACAAGATAGTTCTCAGCCAGGTAACGGACATGATTTATCGATGCACCACCAATCACCGTAGCAATGCAGCCGAAGGTTTAAGTACCTTCAGAGAAACAACCACTATAATATTTACGAATCACCGTAATATTTATAAATGGTTATTGCTTTGCCGTAGCCTGGACACCAAGAAATTAAATTGTCGAAAGAGGACAAATTATCAATATAAAATTAAGTATTATCGATGTCTAATCGTTATTATTAATCAAAATCTAAGATGAAACGCAAAATTGAAATTAAATGTATATTAACAATACAATTATGAATGAATTTGTTTTTTTTTTGTTTTTTTTATAAAATGCAAATGCAAGCAACCAACAATGTCATTCAAATAAAACTAGAGATGAAAGCAGTAAAAAAAAATTAAGCAAGCAAGTAGAGCAATTTATTTTGGCAAACGGTTCTTCCTTTGAATTTCCCCTTTTGCAATATGAAACTAAAAACAAGATATATACAATTTTTGGCAGCAGTTTTTTTTCAAATATATAAGGATGGAACTTAAAACAGTTTAAAACAAAACTGACTAAAACAAGACTTTCTTTTTTTACTATCAAATTGATATAACAAAACAATTAAGCAAACCATTTTTTTTTTGCTAACAAGGATAGACTTGAAAACAAAATAAACTAAACAATTTAAGACAAAAATATGATATAAAAACAATTTAAGACAAAGATTAAAAAAATAGTAAAATCACTCAGCCCACACCCTCAAATATTGTAACCCGGCCCGTTAAAAATCTCTAAACCGCACTAACAACTTCACTCAATATTCGATTTAACAACAATTTCACTTAAACTACTCAAAATTCCTCACTAAATTGAAATCCCATCTGAAAACATGAAAAATTCACAGCAATTCGATTCGCGGCTGAAGTCGACGTTTTGGGGATGCTTTGGTACATCTTTTTTGTTCTTCTAGTTCGAGAATCGCGGTGGTCGATTACTTTTCGATTGGGGGTTGCGGCGGTTGGCGAGGTGAGGTCGAGAAGGCGATTCAGGTGATGAAGGAGTGTGTATTAGTCTGAGGAGTGTAAAAGACTGTTGAGGAAGTGATGGTGGGTTTCAGGCGAATAGATGGTGATTATTTGCTTGTGATAGTGGTGAATTAATGTGAAGTTGAAACATTAGTTAAGTGAATTTCGACGATAAGTTTAAATGTATGTGCTACTTTGGATCTGTATGTGATAGAACTTTGGGTTCAGTGATAGACATATAGGTCGTATGGTGATACTTTAAATGTAGTTGTATGGGTATGGGAAGGTTGAATGTTGACAATAAGATGGATATGTATATGCAGTGTTGTTTGCAGTTTGTCAGCGATGTTAATATGTGATGAAGTACCGGTTTGATTGGAAAGAGAAGACAGTGGAAGATAGGATGATGAATATATCTGGGTTGCGGGTGATCAGTGAGTTTTGAAGTTGTTGAATATGGTTGGAGAGATGGCTGTATGGTTGACAATGGTAGATGAATGCTGAAGTGAGTTGGAAGGGAGTTTGTTTGTGATATGTATTTGTTTGGAATAGTTCAAAGCAACAGTGCAAGCTGTGATGGAGGTTGTAGAAATGCACAGTCAGGAACGGTTGGTTTGTGCTTACAAGTTGCGGCAATTTCAGTGGATGATGTTTGTTGTCTTGAGGAGATGCTTGTGGGTTTACTTTGTAGGAGGTGGTGATTGGGTTGGATATTGATGAAGCGGCAGTGTGGTTGTTTGATGGTCAGGGCAGTGAATTGACAAAGGAAGGAAGATGCTCGGGAAGTTGCACAGTGGAGAGTTAGTATTGGGATGTTTATGAGTGGTTGAAGCAAAGATAGGCGAGAGCAAGTTGTAATGGCAGCGTATATGAATGTAATGAGGCAGTGTGCTTGATTGATTGAAATGGTAGCAGGTTGTAAGTGGAGGGTTGTGCACTGTGGTATGGTTGTATGACAGAGGATGGGGGGTTGTATGTTGAACAGAGATGATGACAGAGGAGGGGGTGGATGGAGTTTGCCAAGATGGTAAATTGTTGTATTGCACAATACTGTGCATAGAGATGCACAGGTAAGCAGGGGATGCACAAGTAGTTTGCAGTGATGGGTAGAAGAAAGTTTGTGGAATGATGGTTTGTTTCAGACAGTTTGTAGCTTGTAAAGTGGTGATGGTTTTTGGATTCTGCACAAGTGCAAGTAGGTTGATATGAAGTGGTGGTTGTTGTTGAAGTAAGTGGAGGTTGATGTTTGATCAGGTGGCCAGAGGAAGGACGGCCAAAGGAAGGATGCACAGCACTGTAGAGAGAGTTGAAGTGCACAGTTTAGTTGCACACTGTAGAAATTTGTATGTAAAATGAAGAAGCAAATATAAATGCAAATGTAAAATAAAATGAAGTGAAATAATTTATTTATTTTAAATGAAATTGTGGATGTTTTTCTCTTTTCTTTATATACAAATGCAAAGACAACTAGAAAACAAGAAACATGCACACGAACACAAGGTAAACAAAAATCACACAAAAACACACAAATATATTTTTTTAAATTCCACATACACAAAAATTAAAACACACAAAAATTAAACAACAATAATTCGAAGAATAGAAAATTAAATCAAGACTATTCCCAGCCAACGGCGCCAAAAACTTGTTTAACGACGGTTTTTTCTATCGGTTTAGAAAATCGCCGAAAATTTTATAATAAAAATAACCACAAGCGCACGACGTACAAATGTTAGTACGTGGCGAGTATCGATCCATGGGGAATTGTTAAATTTTAAATTTCTATTCAATCAAATTATACTAAAGTTGAGGAGAGTGTTAAGCTAGAAAACGAGAAAACTAACAAACTAACAACTACGAAAGTGAATGAAAACTATGAGAATAAAATGACAATTTAGAGTAAATCCACTATCTAGATCACATAGTTCAACAAAACATGAAATTATGATCTCTCTTTTTTGGTCATTAGTGAGTTTAATTGATGTGCTTATTATAAGTATGGTCTATTTGTGCTATTAATTAGCTCAACATAAGCCATCAAACTATAACACACCCTTTAAACCACTTACTAATTCTCATGAAAAATGACAACTTGAAAGTAAAATCTATTTTAAGCATGACCTATTAACTATTAATTAGAAATATAGACCATCAAATTGTTATTTCAACATTCACTTCATTACCATAATCATATGTAGATGAAGAGGTAATTTGTATTTAGTGATTGTTTAAGCATAGCCTATTTGGTGTCAACAATATAGACTATCAAATTCAAAGCAAAAACATCAAGTTAAACCACTTCAAGCATTGTCATTAAGCACAAAAGGAGAGCTATAATTATCAAAATGTTGAAGCTACATAATTAGAAAGCTTCATTACCCCTAAATTGAAGGGTTTAGCCTCTCATTTTTGTTATCATATCAACAATTGTAGCATGCAACGTAGAATAAAAAGAAGAGGAAAAAGAGAGCTAATGAAAAAGAGAACTAATTAACAAGAAATAAACACTAATCTACTTGCATAAAAGATAAATTTACACTACTAATATGAAAGGAAAAAGCATGTAAATGAAAAGAGCATGTATTAAATTTCATAACAGAAAATTACATAAAAGAAATGGCTAAGTAGCCATGAAAAGAAAGAGAGCTCTCATTTTATTTTTGATCCTAAACTAAACTAAGAGAAAGAGAGCCTTAAAGAAGAGAGGAGGGTTACACAAAACATAAGGGGTATTTATACAAGATAGAAACCCTAATTCACTCTTTTGGAAACTACCCAAACTACCCCTCTAGAAAGTGTGGTGGCCAAGTAACCATTAGCATGGGATAATCCTCATTTAAATGTGCATGAAGCTTTAATGACCTTTTAGCATGTGCATTAGCTCTAATTTGTACATTAAAGTGGCTGGGTAGGTGGGGTCCTCCATGATCATGACTTTGAATTATTTCCATCTTCATTCCTTTGTATCTTCTTTGTGCATGCATATATCTTCATGAAACCACTTGTATTTGAAGCCAAATTCCAACAAAATATAATAGAAATTTCCAATTAAATTTTCTCAAATTAACATATGCACAAAAATGACCATTTTGCCCCTATATGAAGATGAATATATGACGATTTGAAAATAATTTGTATTTTTGTTTAAACAAGTTAAAATACCCAATATGATCATTTATTTAATTTAAATAGATTAAATATGGTGATAAAAATATGCACATTTATGTGCACATCAGTGTCATCCTTGTTGACTTAACGGGAATAAAGTGTGCAGTCTCGGTCAGTCAATCTACTTTGACCTAAATAATTTAATTTCCCCTATACGACCTTGGCAACCCATCAATAAATCTGTGGATATAGAATCTCATTTCCAAAGTGGTATCTAACGGTTGAAGCAAACCACTTGGCTTCTGATGCTCTGCTTTTACTTAATGACAATTCAAGCATTGTTTCACCCATAAGCCTACATCTCTTTTCATTCAAGAAAATCCTCTTCATATCATGATACATTTTACTTCCTCTAGGATGAATAGTAAACTTTGATCGATGACACTCCCTAAGAACTTCCTTCCATAAGTTGCAAACATATGGGATGCACAACCGTCCCTTCTTCCTTAACCATCCATTTTGGTTGAGTCTAAAACCTCTTAAATCATCAATCTTAGTTCTTTCCTTAAGTCTTCTTATCCGTTTAGCTAGTACTGGATCATTCATCTATTTAGAAGCAATTCTTTCGATCATTACTAGTCGAACTTCCAAACAGGATAACATTGCAATATTTCAACTAGAACTAGCCGTTGACCTTAACCGCACACCATAAGTAGTCAATGCCTCTAAATCTTTCCATTCTTCTAACATAGCTAATACTACACTTTGATGTTTTCTGCTAAGTGCATCTGCAACTTTGTTTCCTTTCCCTAGTGTATAATCAATACTAAAATCATAAGCCGCCAAAAGCTCCAACCACCTTTGCTGTCTCATATTCAACTCCTTTTGGTAGAATAAATATTTCAATGACCTGTGATCAATAAATAACTCGAATCGTTCTCTGAAAAGATAGTATCTTCACACTTTCAAAGCAAAGATCACCACTGCCAACTCTAAATCAAGAGTTGGATATCTAACTTCATGTGATCGAAGCTGTCGAGAAGCGAAGACAATCACTTTACCTCTTTGCATTAATACAGCTCCTAACCCTGTCCTACATGCTTCGGTATACACCACTAAGTCTTGATTTCTATCTGGAACAACTAACATGGGCGCATTGGTCAATAAATGTTTCATCTTTAAGAATGCTTCTTCACATTTATCGATCCAAACAAATTATGCGTCCTTTTTGTTAGTTTAGTCATAGGTGCCACTAAACGAGAGATATCCTTGATGAATCTCATAATAGCTAGCTAACACTAGAAAACTTCTTAGTTCAGTCATAGTCTCGGGTCTTTTTTAATTATGAACAGCTTCAATCTTAGCTGGATCTACTGTTAACACATTTTCTGAAACTACATGACCAAGAAACTTCACTTCTTTCTTCCAAAAATGACAATTTGAAAACTTTGCTTTTAGTTGATGCTGCCTCAACATTTCTAGCACTATTCTAATATGAATCTCATGATCTCGTTTATTCTTAGAATATATCAGAATGTCATCTGTAAACACTAACGCAAATCTATCCAAATGCTCTTGGAAGATCTGGTTGATCAAATCCACAAAGAAGGCATATGCATTGGTCAGTCCAAAGGGCATGACTAACTATTCATACGAACCATATCTTGTTCAAAACGTCGCTAATGAATGTTGCCCTCCGCCGCTCTCAATTGATGGAACCCAGTTGCTAAATCCAATTGGGAAAATACCATGGCTCCACTCAACCGATCAAACAAATTATATATTCTCGACAAAGGGTACCGATTCTTTATCGCCTTCTTATTCTACTTACGATAATAAATACATATTCTTAATGACCCGTTCGGTTTCTTCACGAACACCACGACCGCACTCCAAAGCAAACTACTTAGTCTAATAAAATTCTTTACTTCTAAGTCAACCAATTGCACCTTTAATTCTTTCATCTTAGTAGGTGACATTCTGCTAGGCGGTAGGTTCTGCTCCAGGTACAAGATCTATTCATAACTATAGCTCGTCTCGATGGTAGTCCTTTAACTAGCTCAAAAACACCTACATACTCTCTACCAACGAAAACCTAATTCGCCTCATCTTCTACTTCCATTGAATCCAATAAAGCATATACATCTAAACTCGAGTTCTCTATCGAGTATATAATTCGATCACTGCTGTTTGGGTGTCTTAATGATATCTCCCTATCCTGGCAAAATATCCTAGCATCATATCAGCTTAACCAATCCATACCCAAAATAATCCCAAAACCAAAAAAATCAAATATATGTAAATTGCAGGTAAATGCATGACCTAACAGCTCAATTTCTGAATGGTCACATTTCATTCCAAGAGTTGCATAACCTCCTATTGGATTCACCACCTTTAAGGAAATAATAAGTTATGATGGTTCTAGATTTTACTTATCTACTAAACATTGTGAGATAAAATTAAGTGATGCACCAGTATCAATTAATACTTTAACAGATATGCCATCAATCAAAACTGTACCTCCCATCACAGACTTTCCTTTCTCTTCTACAGTCGGTCCAAAAGCCGATGGCTCTAAAGGAAAAACTTTCCTTTTATCAGCCTTGGTCGATTCTGGACATTCATTCTTGTAGTGCTCCATCTGGTTGCAGTTGTAACGCTTCACACCCTTCTTTCCCACAACATTCTTTCCATCACCAGATCGACACTCATTAGCAAAGTGCCCATTCTTTTCACACTTATAGCGGACAATATTAGCCTTCCCCTTCTTGCCAGCTCCGCTCTTCTGAGCTCCCTTATTTTTAAAGAACTTCCTTTTCTTGCATTGGAAACCTTTAGTCTCCATAGGCATGTCACTTCCAAATGTCAAAAGCATTTCCTCATTCTTTAATGTCATCTCTATCACCACATCACATGGATCTCTGAGATGAGGCCTGGTCACTCTCGCAATCTCAGGCTTCAATCCTCGAATAAACTTCTCATTCCTTTTGATCACGGTATCAATAGTAGCATATCTGTATCTTTACAACTCATTAAACTTATTTGAATACTCTATTACAGACATCTCTCCCTGCTCCAATTCCATGAACTTTCTAAGAAAAGTTGACTAAGCTATCTCGGACAAAAACCTTTTCTCAAATCTCCTTCTAAAGTCAGCCCAAGTTAAATTCTCCTATGGTACTCCTACCATCACACCGTTCCACCAATACAAAGCAGCTTATTGCAACTGTCGAGATGCCAACCTCCTTTTCTGCTCATCATTCAAGCCTAAGTTAGCAAAAATCCTTTCACAGTGCAACAACCAATTCTCCACTTTAATACCACTTTCTATTCCTAGAAAAGGCTTTCCTCCAAGACTGGTATAATCACGGCTCAACTTGGCATAATTGTTGTGGGCAGGTACCTTAGGATTAGCACTTCCCACATTGCCAATGTTTCCTCCAACTAAACCAACTACAGCACTAGCTTGCATCATATTCACGAAGAACTTGTATATAGTCCCAATATCTACTGGTGGGATTCCAGTAATCAGATTAGCATTTGCATTTGGATTAGCATTTGCTTATCGACTCGTATTTCTTCTTGTATTGGGCCGAACATTTCCATTAGTTGCGGTGCTTCCTCCACCTAGAATCACTCTTCCATTTTTTGCTTCCATATCTCACTTTTTCGTAATCTATGTATGAGTCTTTGTAAGATACAAAAGAATAGTATAAGAGAGAGGGGCGAATAGAGATAGAAAACATACTTTATATAGCAAATAACAAGTATGTTACTATAGCGTTATCCCATATTCCAATCTTATTCTCTGATTTATTATGATTAGGTTTTCAAATCTTTTAAAATTTTATTTCATCAAAATCTTATAAATTCTACATAAACCTATGCTCTGATACCAAGCTATAACATCTCCTATTTTGAGATTCGAAAATAAGCGCTATTGATGCTGGAGTTATCAACGGTATTATTTCCCGATGATAAAATGAGATTGGTTAATTGCATATATAACATCAAGAGCACATAAATATGAAAATTTCAAAATACATTTCATTAGTAAACTTTCATATTCATTACGTAATCCCATTAGATAATCCCATCAAATCCTTGTTCATAGAAAATATAATAATTACAAATATATTCCAAGAGCGACATATGAAGATGTCCTATTAGATGATCAGAGTCTAACTACTTGATAGTTATAGATCCTATCATTTCATCCATTCAAACCAAACATAAGCTTTAAACAACACGGTGGAAATAAACTCCTAATATTAGCTAGCTTGCCTTTTGCACGTCTGCAGAAGCTTATTCATCTAACCTGAAAATCCCTACTTTCGACCTACTCAGATAAGTGCCCGAGACTTTAGGAGGAAAAATAAAACATTAAGTCACACAAAAAGTTTGGTATGAATAATAACATACCATCTCGAACCAAAATAGATATTTAGTGAGACCACGCCGCTGAGCAGAACGGGATTTCCCCTCATTGGTATCTTACCAAAATATGTCATGCATAAATCATGCACCTGCAACCACAATGGTTAAAATAAAACATAACATGATCATATGCATGCATGCAACATGCGTAAGTCTGACTAGTCTGTCATCCTAGGGTTATGGATACCCAGGGTTTACCCTTCCTAAAAATAGACTGTGTCTCAAGTTATAGTTTTCCTATGGTCACTATGAACCTGATGGTTTTGTAGACCAACCAATAACCTATCGGGCTAAATCGATCCATAACTCAAACCAAATATTTCAAAATATCTAGATACAATTAGGAGTCTCCAAATATGATTAGGAGTAAAACAACTTAAATATTCTGGTGAGCATATAGAGCTACGAGTCTCTTCTATGTGTAAACATCCTTTTGTCTCACTACTGGCAAGCCCTATGAATTGGAATCATGGACCTTTATCAACCGATGGCTAATGGCTAAAGAATAGGGCACGACCGTACAGTAGTCCCACCTAAACCCTTATCAAATTTTAAATCCATGAGTCATATCTTTTGATCAGTTTAGGGTATCCTAATACAATTGATCTATCAGATATCCTGAATGCAATTCTACTCGCTCAGATGTTTAGTCTAACCATACTCACTACTGGAACAACCTAACTGGTAATTATGTTCCCTAAATCCCAAGAAGCAATGTTAGGTCACGAAAATGTGAATATGATAATGATAATTATGCAAATTTAACTGATCAAATGATAGTAAGAACATATAACTTCATCCCTTAAAATATGTTCAATCAATAGCAACTTTCATACTAAACAACTTAAATTTAAGTAATATCTATCTTTGGGAAATTTATATAAAATTGGGCTAAAACACTATTTTATTTCCTTAAAACCATTTATCTTTAGAAATGATAAACCACCTAAAATCATTCTTAAAAACCAGGAAAACGTAGCCTATATACTTAGTAAAAATCTTGTGCTAAAGCGATATCTTATTTACATAGGTTATAAAACATTAGCTGTCAAAACAAGGGTGTCAACTCCTCGGAAAACATGGCTATCAAGCCTATAAACATAGCTATTTACTTTGTAAAACTTTACGCTGTTGAACTTATAAAACATAGCTTTCGAATTTATAAACGTTCGGATATACACGCCGGTAAAATATAGGCGTTGAGCACCTACTCAAAAAAGGTATCAAATCAATAATATAATAGATGTCAAATTTCTTAAAACATGGGGTTCTAAGCCTCTAAGCAAAGCTATCAAATTTCTAAACATACGGCAGTTAATGTTGCTGAAAACATTGGTGTCGAACAAATAGGAGACAAGAGGCTTCAAGTTTTAAAACATTTAGGATTCTCGAACCCTTAAAACAAAGGAGGTGTCAAACTTTTAAAAGATAATATTGAGTCTCAAAACCATACGGTGCCGAGCCTCTACAACCTTGTGATACTAAACCCCTACTATACCAAGTGTCGAACTTCTGTACAAGCAGATACATCACATATCTACTAAGTAGATATTGCATGCATCTTCCCATATAGATGTTGAGTTTATGAATTCGATACATCATATAACTATCAAATAGTTATTTTATGTATCGACCTTCATGGATGTATGTCAAATATCGATGTAACAGGGGTTTCGAGTATCTATAATGGCAATACTATAATTAAAATAAAAGCTATTTTATTTCCTTTTAAAGCCAACACTTTCTACTAACTCTTACTTCATGTCAAATTATCATCGGATAACAAAGTGCTTTACTTATTCTTTTTAGAAATTTCTGGTAGATCTATTCTAATTTCTCAAATAGCTTTACAAACCATTATAATTGATATATTTACCTTGTATTAATTAATCACTTTTCTAGAATAATAAATTCCTAAAAATCATAACCATTAAGGAAAAATCCCCAAAAATCACCAAGAAACTGAATTTCCATCTTCTTCCTCATACAAAAATTTCGAGACCAAATATTAATTTAATTATTTTTAATAATTAAAACCTGAAATAAACAACCTTTTCCTCTTTGGAAATTCATAAAATATTCATATGAACTTGAAAATTTATGAAATTAAAAACACATCTCCAAAATAATTTTTTACGCAACACATTCAAATTTCAAAAATATTGGAGATTAAAAATTTAATTTTTACCTTAAAACCTACTAAAACAATTTTATAAAAATTCCAATAAATAATCATTCAATCCAATAATGATAATCATCAATCAAAGCATGACATATGTTATCCATATAGTTTATGACTACTATGAACAAGAAAAGACGGAAGCAATGGAAGATAGTTCCACTACAATAACATAGAAAACATCAAGATATCAAATCATAAGGGATGTTAAATTTAAAGGTAAAAAGGAAGTCAAGACTTCAGAACCTACAGAACTAGTATCGAACTCATAGACATAGAAGTAGTTTCAAAAGAGTGAAGGTAGCGGACTCCTAAAATGGCAGATGAGATATCAGACTATTATAACCAAGTATGGGGATACCAAACATCAACATTGAAGGAAGACACCAAGCTTCAACATCTGTAAAGGTTATCAAGTATCTAAAGAAAATGGTAAAGCAACGACTTCGCAATAAATTGAGATGTCGAGTACTTAAACAGGAGATGAAATGGTATCGAAACTCTATGGGATGGCGAACATCAAGGGAAGGATAAGCATTATCAGGTAAGGCGCGATGTCAAACCTCCATAATAAAGAATGATGGTCTATTAAGGAAAGATGGCGTGTATCTACAACCTAAGAGATGGCTTGTATCTACAACCTAAGAGATGGCATTCTTCAACAATCTAAAGAATATTGACCACAAAGAGAAGTATGGAAGGCCTAACAACAAGAAGATATCGAAGATGTCACTCTATTACGATACATAGATACCGCAAAGTATGAAATTATGGAAAGATGTCGATCGACTAAGGGATACCAAGCATATAATCGTAAAGGAAGATATCAGGCACCTAAAATTATGAAGGACATCAAGTAAATTCCCAAGTACAAGGTGAAAAAAATTAACAACACATAAAGGATGATGAGTATCAACTATCATAAGGCTTGCCAAGTTTTTACACAAGGTATCAATTTTATACAATTGCAGACATCATAGAATAATTATCAAAAAAGAGGTATTATACCAATGAAGCACTTCGAGTATCTACTTACGAAGAAAAGATACCAAATATAAAGCCTTTATAACGTTGGCTGTTATAAAGCACCTATAAACGGCAAGGATGCCAAACCTCAATAAATGTTGGAATATCAAATATTAGCAACACAAGTAGATGGAGAACTTTTACTTGGAAGATGGGTGTCAACCATGTCGCCCGCCTCTACCACTATAAATAGACTACGTGGCCATTAAAGTAGGGGGTCAATTTTCTTTATCTCTCTCATATTAAAGAATTATAACCCTAAATTGATTTAGGGGGAGATCAAGAATCCTTTGTAACTTTCCAAGCTAATAAGTACAAGGACTTGAATAATTTTGCATAGCCTATTTCTCATGAATTGGGCATATTTAACTATTATTGAACTATGGACATGCATCTGACAAATTTTTGACTTAGATTAAGACTTATAACAAGGCCTTTTAAGCCTTTGTCTAAGTTAAGGATTATCTTGCATAATGACTATCATGTCTATTGACATATGAACAAAGTACTGAGACTTATGTAAATTTCCTATTCAGTCAAGTAGCATATACTTGATGGACTATTGCATAATTATGCAACTTGCCTATTTACCCTTGGACATTTGACACAAACTTTAAAACAACTTCATGACTATCCTTGTTAGTGTAGAATTTCGTTAGCATCAACACTCCGAAGTCCGATGGAAAGCTCCAGTAGTTAAGTGGGAATATTGAGTTCGAAGGGATGATTATTGAGATGTTGTTTGGTTGAGCTTGGAAAATGAAGTGTTAAATTATGAGGTAACAACAGTAGATGCTGAAAGGGTAAAAGGCAGAAAGTAAATAACACCAAAGACTTTTATAGTGGTATGGGTCGAAAGTCCATACATGTACTGTCCTTTACATGTTTAGTTACTCTTATATAGCCGAGAGGCTTATTACATTGAATCTAAGCATTTCCGCCATTAATGAGTTTTTGATTAGTGATATAATATAGGAAAGTACCATTTAGTTTTTGTTTGTTATGTGCCAGAAGATCCCCTATGCCTTGGGACTGCTGCATATTTATAGCTAGCATGTCGTGACGCCATTGGTTGACCACTTTCTTTTTGGATTAATGATCTGGCTGACTATGAGGGATCTTGATTCGAACGCGCGTTATCATCTGGTTGAGTGTGAATTGATGTGGATTGTTGAATGACGATTTTATATATAGCTTTTGGATATCTTTCATTCAGCTTGACCATCGGACTCGGCCTGGGCTATCTAAGCCATTGATTATTGTTATTTGTTGAGTTGTTTTAAGCTTCGGCAACTGATGCTCTCGGTCAGGCTCCTTACCTCAGTTGAATTATGATCTTGGCGTTGGTTGACACATTGGTTCATGCTCTCAAATTACATGTTTTCATTAGAAACCGAAAGATAGATCTCAAAATTTACAAGCCAAGGAGATTTTCTTTTGAATACTAGAAATTTGTACTTTGTAGAAATTATATGTAATAAATGCCCTCCATAGTTCACCTCATATGATCGATATTGGGTGAACTTTGGAAAGAGTAGTGCCATATCAGGTTTAATCCTTGGCTTGTTTATTCCATTCTCATCACAAAGTTGATTCTGAGTTTTCGAGAACATTGTTCCACTTACGCAACTTGTAAAGATTTAACTTTACCGAGAGGGTTTTTAAAACAATTTAAAATCAGTGCCCAAAGGCGAAGGCTTGGCTGGTTAATGGTTCTGAAAACCGAAGGGGTGAAATTTTAACTTGGACCGTGAGGTCAAAAACTTTTAAAACCATATTTGCCACTTGAAGCTATCCATACTAGATGATAAGTGAAATTGTTTGGACATTGGAAGTTGAAATCTAAATCAGAATCACAAGGTTAAACTTTTGAAAATCTACACTTTTCATTTTAAGTTTCTCAGACTAAATGGTAGGCGAAACTGTTTTGGTGCCGAAAGGCAAAACGTAATTTTGGGCCATGAGGCCAAAATGCTTGAAATTGTGTTTGCTGTTTGATGTTGTTTTGGCTAAGTGATAAACAAAAATATTTTGTTTTAGTTTCAAAAAGCAAAATCTAACTTGAGATCGAGAGGTCAAAACTTTTGGAAACTTTGTTGGTCGCTATCTAGACTAAGTGAGAAGCGAAACTATATCGGTGCCAAGCAGCAAAATATAACTTGAGACCGTAAGGTCAGATCTTTTGAAAGCGATGTTTGTCACTTGAAGCTCTCTAGGCTAAGTGGTAATAGAAACTATTATGGTGCTGAAAGGCAAAATTTAATTTAGGACCATGAGGTCAAAACTTTTTCGAAAACGACGCTTGTCACTTAAACCCATCTAGGCTAAGTGGTAAACAAAACTGTTACAGTGCTGAAAGACAAAATCTAATTGGGGACCGTGAGGTCAAAACTTTTTCAAAAACGATGCTTGTCGCTTGAAGCCATCTAGGCTAAGTGGTAAGCAAAACTGTTATGGTGCCGAAAGGAAAAATCTAATTTGAGACCGTAAGGTCAAAACTTTTTCAAAAACAATGCTTGTAACTTGAAACCATCTATGCTAAGTGGTAAGAGAAACTGTTACGGTGCCGAAAGGCAAAATCTAATTTAGGACCGTGCGAAAACTATGCTTGTCATTTGAAGCCATCTAGGCTAAGTGGTAGGCGAAACTATTACGGTGTCGAAAGGCAAAATCTAATTTAGGAACATGAGGTTAAAACTTTTTCAAAAACGATGCTTGTCGCCTGAAGCCATCTAGGCTAAGTGGTAAGCGAAAGTGTTATGGTGCCAAAAGGCAAAATCAAATATGGGACCGTAAAGTCAAAACTTTTTCGAAAACAATGCTTGTCACTTGAAGCCATTTTGGTTAATTGGTAAGAAAAACTATTACGATGCCGAAAGGAAATATCCAAAACTTTTTCGAAAACGACGCTTGTCACTTGAAGCCATCTAGGCTAATTGGTAAGCATAACTGTTACGGTGCAGAAAGGCAAAATCTGATTGGGACCATGTGATCAATACTTTTTTGAGATGATGCTTGTCACTTTAAGCCAACTAGGTTAAGTGGTAAGCGAAACTGTTACGGTGCCGATAGGCAAAATCTAATTTGAGACCATGAGGTCAAAACTTTTTCGAAAACGATGCTTGTTACTTGAAGCCATAGAGACTAAGTGGTAAGAAAAATTGTTATGGTGCTGAAAGGCAAATTCTAATTTGGGACCATGAGGTTAAAACTTTTTCGAAAACAATGCTTGTCACTTGAAGCCATCTAGGCTAAGTGGTAAGCGAAACTGTTACGGCGTCGAATGACAAAATCTAATTTGGGACCATAAGGTCAAAACTTTTTCGAAAATGATGCTTATCACTTGAAGCCATCTAGGCTAAGAGGTAAGCGAAACTGTTACAGTGCCGACAGGAAAAATCTAATTTGGGACCGTAAGGTCAAAACTTTTTCAAAAACGATGCTTGTCACTTAAAGCCATCTAGGCTTAGTGGTAAGCGAAATTGTTATGGTGTCAAAAAGAAAAAATCTAATTTGGAACTATGGGGTCAAAATTTTTTCGAAAACGATGCTTGTCACTTGAAGTCGTATAGGCTTAGTGGTAAGCGAAATTGTTATGGTGTCAAAAAGAAAAAATCTAATTTGGAACTATGGGGTCAAAACTTTTTCGAAAACGATGCTTGTCACTTGAAGTCGTATAGGCTAAGTGGTAAGTGAAACTGTTACGGTGCCAAAAGGCAAAAATATAATTTGGGACCATAAGGTCAAAACTTTGTTTGTAGTACGAACTTGTAAGTGTTCATTTGGGACTAGACCTTTGAATGGATGGGTTCTGGTTTTGCGTTAAATGTTGGCCTAGATGTTGGCGGTTGATTGGTCATCTTCAAAATATGTTTCTTTTTCCAATGAAAAGATGACTTGGCATTTGACGACGCAACCTTTTGATATTCTTTGTCAAACTAAATCCATGGTGGAAAATTTCTCTTTCTTTAATCTATGTCATTCCTTCTAATATAAACACTCTTCCCCCTTTTCTCTCCTCTTTTTACTTGTTCAAACTGTAAAGTCGCCATTGTTATTTTCAAGATTTCTTTGATTCCTCTTTTGACATCTGCCCTACTTTCTTAGATTCGAAATGGATGCTCCTATTCAGACTCGGCAAGACCTCGATGATATTTTGTCTTCGTATGGTATCATAGGATGCTCGCTTCCTGGTATGGGATGCATTATAGGAATCCTCCAGAAGGGTATTTTGTATGGTTTGTAGGACATTTAGAGCATGGGATATTCCTACCCCTAGCACCGCTATTTGTTAATGTTCTTGAATTTTATCGCATTAATCCTTTCTGGCTCTTGGTTACTTCCAACGCAACTTTATTTGTCATGCGATCTTATATTAGAAAAGAGGTTATCGGGATATACCTTCTTTCAAGATCAATTACATGTTCAACATGTTAGAATCCAAATCCATTAGGGAATTTTCGATGTATTTTCACAAATTTCTAAAGCCATCTCCTCTATAAGATCCATTTAGTAAGATAACACCACGTTTAAGGCCACTTCTGATCGAATTGTCACCTCCTTTAACAATGTGGGTATGTTTTTGGATACTTTTCTTTCATTTAGTCACATCCATAACCTAAGTTGTATTTCCTCATTTCGTTAAATCTTAAATAGTGAGACCCGAGCAGATTGGTGATCCGGCTAACATCGACTAATATAAGGAGAGGTATAAGGAAGTTATGAAGATACCCTTCTTACAGCCATTCTGACACTTGGTTCTTTTCGACAACAAGTTAAAAGCTCGGGGCTTACTACCTCCTTCTGCTATATTTTTCGGGCTCATACCATCCAAGAAGTATGAGACAGCTTCTATTGATAGTGAAGGGGAAGCTAAGTCTGATCCTAGAGAAAGCAAAATCAGGGGTTTTACTCTTTAATCATTGAACTAGTTTATTTTAGACTCTTAGCACAACTTAATCTTAACTTTGATTTTGACCTCATCTCTTTTTTGCAGTGTCTTCTTCTTCTAAGAAAACCAGCTTCCTAGATAAGTGAAAGTGATCAAGAAGTGGTCTACTCTGATGCTTTCTAATAAGAGTACTCTTGGCTTAAAGAAACAAAAGGTTACCGGATCCTCTCAAGTTAAGAGTACCAAGGGGAAGGCTTTGGGTTTGCTAGAGAAGAACAAGCAAGCAATGGAAATAGCTAGAGCTGCTTTTGAAGGTGATCTTTTCAATGCCATTACTGTAGTGCATGTTAGACCTCTGACTTCTGCCTTGGAAATCCAAAAAACAATCGAGTATAACCTTCGGGAGGGCATCAACATAAAATTGCATTTCCACATGTACGTTTATAGTTCCAACATATGTCATTACCATGTCGCTTCTTTTAGACTATAGTGGAAATCTCCGCCCTTCAACATGGGTGGTTAAAAATGGAGGAGACGGTAGTCATAACCGAGGCAACAAAAACGGAGTTTGCAGAATTCAGGGTCAAAGTGCAAGAGGCGACTACTCAAGTGGAAGAATCAAGTAGAATTGTGGGAGAGAAGGTTTGTAAGATTGAAACCCTTGGGAAAGCTTTAAAGGAGAGGGAATAAAAGGCTGAAGAAAGCCTAGGCGAGTGGTTGATAGATATCATTATACTGCTATAGATGAGCATGAGAGGCAGGCTGGCAGACGGACTTTCCAGGTTTTATTCGATGCGTATGCTCAGCACCAGGATCAAAACATGAATTTCTCCCTAGCTTATCATGGAAACCATGGGGCCATAGCAAAGGCCGACTCCGCCAAAAGGTATGAGGAGTGTCAAAAGGAGAAAGATACCAAGGCCCAAGCGGGACATGAAGCCGAAACCCCGATAGAGGAGCAGGAGGGAGCCACTTCTGCTAAGGAGGCATAAAATGATACTCTCGTTAATAATCGTGATGAAGAAAACATTCCGCGACTTGCCTTTGTAATAATATGACTTATGTAACTTTTGAATTGTCTAAATTTTTGAATGATACATCTTTGATGACTCGACTATATTTGAATTTCTGCTTGACTTGATGTGATTATTATATGATGTTTCAATCCCGAATAGCCAATATGAAACCTTTCTTTATCTATCATCTTTTACCCCTACTAATCTTAAGTTGATGTTCCTTAGGGAGTATCCTGCTTGGAATGTTCACAAATTTAGCAAGATTATGCCTCTCTTTACCACTCTTATGAGGATAAGGTAACCGAGCTCCAAAAGTTAAAAGTAACCCTTACGACTTTTGAGGTTAAGAACAGTTTCCTTGAGTCGAAGCTGGGTCTAAAAACTAAGAGCTAGATTATCTTGGAGAAGAGTAAGCCTCAAACCAATATCTGGGTGTGGCAATTCTTCACCTACTAATGTTTTTGATTTTGTAATACAGTCTTTGTAATATTATTTTCTTTTCACCCATCCTTGTAACATTTTCTTAAATAAACTATATGTGAAGAATCTCTATCCCCTTCGACTTTATTTCTTATGTTGTCGCTTAGCTAGAGTGAGCTTCTTCCTCTCTTTTTTGAATTTCCTTCTGTGGGGTATCTTTTGCCCCCGTGCATATTTCCGTTAAGATAATGTTTCGGACCCAACCATCTTTTATGGTTAGGTTCTTATTTGGAGCCAACCTAGTAACACAATCAAGAGCTTCGTCTTATTCTGATTCTATGTTCACCCTTCTTTTTAGTTTACCAAGAATCTAGTTTACTAAGAATCTACTTAATGTCTTGACTTAGGGACTTCTCCAACATTCTATCTGTATCGATAATCTACCCATCCTTTTAATCTAATTGGGAATCTACCCAACATTCTAATTTGGTTGGGAATCTACCCAATTCTAATCTATACGGAAATCTACCCATTTCTAAATTATATGGGAATCTACCCGACTCTAATCGATATGGGACTCAATCCATTTTTAATCTATACGGCAATCTATCTGTTTCTAATCTATACGAGAATCTAACTGTTTCTAAACTATACGGAACTCTACCCATTTCTAATTTATAAGGGAATCTACCCATTTCTAACCTATATGGAAATCTACCCGTTTCTCTATTCTAATTGGGAATCTACCCAATTCTAATCTATAAGGGAATCTACCCGTTTCTCTATTCTGGTTGGGAATCTACCCAACTCTAAATTAGGAATCTACTCGATGCATGGTTACACTGACCATGACTTACTATTAGTGTGCATTCTACTTTTCTATGTTATTTTAAACCAATGTGATATGGCTTCAGTCTTTGTGGCGCATCACCGGTGGGGGTGCTCTTATAGCGAGGTCTACTAACTACTTGTTGGGTCCAAAATCTTTAGCTACTTTTGGCTGGCATAGGCCATTTACAACAACTTTTCGGTTGGCATCGACCATCTACAACCACTTTTGGCTAGTATCAAACATCTAAAATAGTTTTTTGGCTGGTACCGACCGAGTTGATAGTGCTGCTGGTTATTACTTACTAAAGAGAAACATGTGTTCTTTATAAAGGAGTAGTTTTGGAATATATTTTTAAGAAGGTACTTGAAATTGCATAATTTATAAATTACCTTATTTGCCAAAGAGTTGAAAAGAAAAGATTAAACTTAATGAAGAGATATATAAACTATTATATTTTTTTTCAAAAGGGTGGTTTCAATAAATGTTTTGTAAAAATACTTTTGGATTCACATGATTACCTAGTTTGGCAGAAAGTTTTTAATTTGAGTTTGAGAAAAGAGACTAGACTTAGTAAAGTGAAAACCTTCCATTAATCTTGTCAGATTAGTGGGAGGGCTTTACTTAAACCGGGTAAAGAGAAACTATACATTGACCTCTTCAACTCAATGATAGAGTTTCAATTTCTAAATTCTAGGAATAAATATGATACACAAAAGTTCTTAAGTAGAGAGAAAATACTGAAAGAGATACCATGAATGCTGAGATATGGGTGCACTTGTTAGCAGAAGACTTAGAGAATTGGATTGTACTGAAGAAGAATTTCACTGGAAGGGGATGGCCGAGACCTGCCAATCAAATCTTCAAGATTTCCAAGAGCATAAAGTGCTCCTTAGAGTTTAAACATTTTGCAGGAGAGGATTTAATCAAGAGGTGTGTTTCCATCTTTTGCAGAAATGTGCCATATGTAGTCACTTGGAAGAGTTACAAGAACTTGTCCTAGAGTCATGGAAACATAGCAAGGTAAAAAAAGTTCCGAAATGGAATATTTAACTTAATATTTAATAAACTTAGTCAACTTCCTTTTCTTTATAAATTCCTCGACTATGTAAGAGAGCTTTAGGCACTTATCTGTTTCGTGTCCATTTACTCGATGATGGATACAGTAGTTCTTTCCTTTTGGATCATCTGTGGTGGAAACAGGATAGTTAGGATAATGGATCTCTTCACATGTCCTCAGAAAGACCTAAGATAGATTATGGTTGAGGGAAGTAAGAACTTGATCATATTTTAATTTATTTTGAGACTCACCACCTTGAGTGTCCAGAGTGGTCCTCTTATTAGAGGGATCCAAACCTTCATATTTTAGCAACTCAACGGAAAGATCTTTAACTTCATCATGCAGGGCTTTAACTATTTCTCGGAGTTGGGAAGATTCACGGAGGGATTCCTGAAGATATCCCGAAAGTTTCCTGATCTGAGAAGCTTGGAGTTTATAGATAGGATCATATTCTTGACCATTTTCCTTCCCCAAAATGAGGGTGACCAGTCTTTCATTGTTGTCTTCTTCAATGAGCTAAATGCGAAGGTTGAGGGTAATTCTAAGATGACTCTTTTGTTTCTAGGACTAGACATAACTGGTTGAAAGGCTCTGTTGGATCTCTAAAAGGCTCTGTTGGATCTCTGAAAGGAAAAGAAATGTGGAGGTTCGAGCCCTCCATCTAACGTCAAAAAATTTACTGTAGAATTTTGTCAGCGCCAACACTCTGAAGTTCGAAGGTAAAGCTCTAGAAGTTAGTGGGAATATTGAGTTTGAAGGGGTGATTATTGAGATGTAGTTTGATTGGGCTTGGAAGGTAAAGTGTTAAATCGTGAGGTAAAAATAGTAGATGCCAAAAGGGTAAAATGCAGAAAGTAAATAACACCGAGACTTTTATAGTGGTTCGGTCCAAAAGTCTCTACATCCACTGTCCTTTCCTTATTTAGTTACTCTTATATAGCCAAGAGGCTTATTACATTGAATCTAAGCATTTCTGCCATTAATGAGTTTTTGATTATAGCATGATATAAGAAAGTACCGTTTAGTTTTTGTTCATTGTGTGCTAGAAGATCCCCTATGCCTTAGGATTGCCGCCTATTTATAGCCAGCATGCCATGACGCCATTGGTTGAGCACCTTCTCTTTGGATTGATGATCTGGTTGATTATGAGTGTTCTTGATTCGAACGCGTGTCATCATCTGGTTGACTATGACTTGACCAGGATTACTGATGTGATGCTTTTATATATAGCTTTTGGATATCTTTTGTTCATCTTGACAGTTGATCTCGGCCTGGGCTATATAAGCCATAGATTATTGTTGTTTGTTGAGTTGTTTTAGGCTCTCAGTCAGGCTTCTTACCTCAACTAAATTATGATCTCGTCCTTGGTTGACACATTGGTTCATGCTCTCGGATTGCATATTTTCGTTAGAAACCAAAAGATAGACTTGGAATTTACAAGCCAAGGAGCTTTCCTTTCGAATATTAGCAATTTGTACTTTGCAATAATTATAGTGTAACAACACTAAAAGTCTATGGGCATTATAAGACCATTCGAAAAAATATTATCTTCTAGAAAAATCATGAATGTTGAACCAATTTTTGGTCGACATTTTAGGCGCTAGAAGGAGGGCTTGAACCTCGGTCCCATTATTTCCTTGCTTAGAAATTAACTATGTAAATTTTTGTTGTAAGAAAATGGTAAAAGCTAAGAAGATCAATGTTCTAAATGAAGAGATTGTGCAACAAACAAACTTGGAGGAAAATATCACTCTAAACTTCAATTCAGAAAATATCGAACCTGGACAACCTTCAACACCAGTGAAGCCAACAAATAACGAAGCTAAGAACCAAGGTCTACCTCAACAACTTGCAATGATGTAGCAACTCCTTGAAAATGTTCTTTCCCAAAAGTCTTCTGAAAAGCTTACTAAAGGAGAAGAGAAGGAATAATCTCCAAGGAGGAATCTACACACCTCATTACTCAACGGCAACGATAAGGGTAAAAGCATTATGGGTCCACAAAGAAAGAAAGAAACTCAAAATGAAGGACTGACAATGTATTCTCTAAACTTGCAAGATGACAAAATTAAGATGAATCATCAAGTGGAAGGCCAAGAAAGGAGAATAAGAAGATCATTCGAGCAGTCAGGCAGCTCAGCTTTAGGCAAAAATACAAGCCCTCCCGATGGGATTATCATGACGACGAAACATACTTGGAAGACATGGCTAATAAAATAGTAAAAGACATGCTTGATCTTAAAGGGAAAAGGACCGTAGACCCTAGGGTAAACAATAATCATCATGAAGCTTCATTCATAGAAGATATAATGTCTGTTAGAATCCTATCACATACAAAAATACCCTCATTGAAGTATAATGGAAGCACTGACCCCGATGACCATCTTTTGGCTTTTGAGAGCCAAATGGATTTGCAAAATGCCTAAAAAATAGTACGTTGCGGATATTTTCCTACAGCTTTTCATGGAGCAACTGCCAAATGATATAGACACTATATAGAGAAAACCATTTACTCTTCAAAATAGTTTTCTTAGGAGTATTCAGCATAATTCTCCATATACAAAGATCCCATTATTGACTTTAGTGTGCTGGCAAATTTCAATCAAAGACCAGGTGAATTGCTAAACGAGTATTTGAAGAGGTTTAATACTGAGGCACT
This sequence comes from Allium fistulosum, assembly GCA_030737815.1. NCBI lineage: Eukaryota > Viridiplantae > Streptophyta > Magnoliopsida > Asparagales > Amaryllidaceae > Allium > Allium fistulosum. The sequence goes on along the minus strand of CM060901.1, from coordinate 1,337,138,943 downwards.
AAAGGTAGTAAACATGATCAGTGAAGAAAAACTAATGGTAGTGCGCTCAGGGTTGATTGAATAGACCCCCTTTTGGAAGGAACTCTACATCCATGGATGTAGCGATCTTTAAGATTTTCATTTTTAGGCTGATAAGTTTATCCGTATGGATGAAATATACTATGCTAAGAAGAAGTCCCTATCAAAGAAGGAAGGAGGAAAATCTAGCTATGATCACCCCAACAAAAAGCTGAGATGGGATGAAAATAATAGAGGAAGATGGGAGGAGATCCCAAAATCTAACTACATGGCTTTGAATAAACCTATTTCCTATATTTTCGCTACAGCTAAAGATGAAGGCAACTTCCCAACTTCTTATAAAGCAAAGAATAATCGTAACCCAAGAAGAGAGGGAGATTATTGCGCCTACCTCAAGGCGAACGGACACAAAATCAACGTATGTCGTGTTTTGGCTGGAATCATTCAAAATATGATTCGATCTGGGCACTTGAAAGAGTTTATTAAGGAGAATTAGAAAACTGCCCACCCTGAGGAGATTAATCAGAGGCCTCCAAGAAACACCACAAATTTCATATAAAAAAAATGACTCTCGATCGAATTTTATCCCTCCAATCAGCCACATAGATGTCATCCATGGAGGTCCCCATCTCCTTGGAAGCAGTAAAGGAGCAAAGAGCATATATATAAGGGAGGTAGGAGATGGAGTCTTTTCTATTTAGAAGGAGCCACCGCTCAAAAATCACAAATATCAAATTCAGATGCCCAACTTAACTATAACTCCACAAGAATTGAGAGGAGTCCGCTACACACATAATGATCCACTGATGATAACTTCACAAATTAGGCTCTCGGTGGTAATAAAGATCTTGGTGGATACTGGGAATGCAGTGAATGTCATCTTTAAGAATGTTCTCGATCAAATGGGAATTACAGAGGAGAAATTGGAACCAAACTTTGAACCTATCTTTGGTTTTAGCAACAAAGGATCTGCGCTGATAGGACAAATCAAGCTCTTGGTGCAAATGGGAATCCTGCCGCACTCTAGAACTTTTGAAACTCTATTCGTGATAATGGACAACCTTCCTACTACAATGCTTTCTTTGGAAGACTAGCCCAAGATAAAGTAGATGTGTTTGTTTCACCAAAATATCTAATGGTGAAATTCCTAACTGAGAATGTTTGGTGAACAATAAAAGGGGAGTAGTTTAGCTTTCGGAAACTGTATTGCACTATACTTGAGAAATTCAAAAAATATGGTGTTTCTTGTTACCACTGGGAGATAAAAGAATTGAGAAAAACCGAAATTGAAAACCCTTGGACAATAGCCCTTCAAACAAGTTTTCCAAGGCAAATAAGAAAACAAGAGTATCTGAGAATCCCGAGAATGTACTAAGAAGATTCAACTTTGCCCAAAGGAAAAGAAAACAAAAGGATGTGAACTTGGAGATAGTGAAATAGATGGTCAAGAAATTGTTATTAAACTAGATTGTAGAAACGAGCTAGAAAGAATAATGCCAACTGAGGAACTAGAATAGGTAAGCCTAGATTCGCTTGATCTAGCAAAAACAGTGAATATCTAAAAAGAGTTAGGCGACAAAATCGAGGGGAAATTATTCGATTTCTTCAATCTAGCAAGGATGTATTTGCATGGTCCTACTCAGACATAGTCGAAATAGATCCAACAATCATGAGCCATGCCCTTAACATAGATCCAAATATCACTCCTATTCGATATAAGAAAAGGCCGTTCGATAAGGTTCGGGCTAATGCATTGAAAGAGGAAGTCAAAAGACTACTTGAAAATGGATTCGTTAGAGAAGTTTTCTACCTAAAATGGTTGGCCAATCCCGTGCTTGTCAAAAAGCTCAATGGAAAATGGAGAATAAGCGTCGACTATACTGATTTGAATAAAGCAAGCCCCAAGGATTGTTATCTCTTGCCTCGAATAAAATAATTAGTTAATGCAACAAGTGGACATAAACTGCTGCCTTTTATGGATGCATACTCAAGATATAATCAAATCCCCATGTTCAGCTGGATGAAGAACACACAAGTTTCTTAACGTATTGGGGAATATACTGCTACAAAAGTATGCCTTTCGGGTTGAAGAACGCGGGAGCTACGTATCAAAGATTGGTAAACATAATGTTTAAAGAACAAATTGGTCAACACATAGAAGTATATGTAGATGATATGTTAATCAAATTTTAAGAGGAATCCAATCGCTTGAAAGATCTTGAGGAAATGTTTGAAGTACTAAGAAAGTACAAGATGAAATTGGATCTGCAAAAGTGCTCCTTCGGGATACAATTTAGGATGTTTCTGGGATATATTATCAATGCCAGAGGAATTGAGGCCAACCCTAACCAAATCAAGGCGATTAGGGACATGGTGGAGCCAAAGACAAGTAAAGATGTGATGAGCTTAAATGGAAGTGTAGCAGCTTTGAACAGATATATATATCTAAGGCCATAGATAAGTACATCCCTTTATTTGACATAATCAAGAAAAAGAAAAACTTTGAATGGGGTGGGGATTTCTAAAAGACCTTCAAAGAAATAAATGATCATCTTGAAAAACCCCTGATCCTATCTAATCCTATAGAGGGAGAGAATTTATATCTTTATATGGTGGTCTCTAAACATGCAGCAAGTTGGGTTTTAATAAGAGAGGAGAATAAAATTCAACTCCCGGTATATTATGCAAGTAAAAGGCTTAAGGATGCAGAGGTTAGATATCCGGTTATAGAGAAGTTAGCATAATGTTTAATGCTCACCACTCGAAAGTAAGGAGCTTACTTTCAGGCACACCCAATCAAGGTCTTAACTAACTTTTCACCCAAAAAAGATTTCGGTAAACCTGAGGCATCATCAAGACTAGTAAAATGGGAAATAGAGCTTAGCCAATACGATATTGAGTTCAAAACCTGAGTTGCAAATAAAAGTTAAGCTCTGACTGATTTTGTCAACGAATCACAGGTTTTGTTAAAGAACAATTAGAAAAAGAATGGGATTTGAAGCCTAAACGACAATTGTTTATTGACGGAGCTTTAAATGAACAAGGGGCCGGTGCAGGATGCGTGATCATTAACCCTAACGGACATTGGTTGCATTATGCAATGAAATTAGGTTTTCCTACTACCAATAATGTTGCAGAATATGAATCGATGGTGGCAGGACCACCTTAGCCCTACAATTAAAAATTCCAGGGATTGAGATCTTCAGTGATTCCCAACTAACGGTAAATCAGTTAAACCACACGTATCAAGTGAAAGATGTCAAATTAGTCCTTTATGTATAAAAGGTGCTAAAGATGTTGACCTAATTTGAAGATTTCTTGATACATTAAGTACTAAGAAGGAGGAATTCCTATGCCAATTCTTTGGCCAAGTTGGCCAGTTCGATCGTGAGGAGCACCGGAAACTTGAATTGTGCCAGTTGGCTTCCAACCAAGTCCTAGTATAGAGGAAAAGGTCTCCAAGCCAAAAAAAATGAGTCTATGGTATTGACTAGATCCCAAGCCTTAAAACAAGCAGATAAAGAAAATGAATCAAGAAATGGCAATGCAAAAAACCAAGAAGGAACCATTCATGCAAAAATTAATAGTCAATATGAAAATAATTGGATGACACTCATTGCTGAATATTTGGTGGAAAAAAAACTACCAAAAGACAAAAGAGAGGCTAGAAAGATAAGGCGCCAAGTCCCAATTTTTACCATGATGAACGGAATCCTTTATTAAAAAGAATATTCACTCCCTTACTTGAGGTGTGTTAGTCCGAAAAATGGCTTAAGATTGTTAAGAGAAGCACATAAGGGATTCTATGGAGATCATTCTAATGGAATAAAGTTAGCCAAAAAGGTCATGGGATAAGGTTTCTATTGGCCTGAAGGAGTAATGATGTAGTGAATCATGTAAAGAAACGTGAGAAGTGTCAGAAATTTTCAACAATTCAACATATGCCCCCAAGTGAATTAACCCCAATTTCTAGTTCATGACCCTTTGATGTATGGGGAATCGATCTAATTGGACCATTGCCTATGTATAAAGGTGGAGCTAGTTTGCAGTAGTAGCCATCTATTATTTTACCAAATGGGTAGAAGCAAAACCATTACCGAATATAACATTAGGAAAAGTATAAAGATTTGTGATTAAAAACATAGTCACTTGGTTTGGAATGGAATATAAGATAATATCTAACAATGGAACTCAATTCGAAAGTGAAGAATTTATCAGATTCTGCAATAAGAATGGAATAATCAAAAGCTTTTCATCCGTAGCTCATCCTAAAGCTAATAGAGTCGTTGAAGCTACTATCAAAACTATTAAAACTATCCTTAAGAAATGATTGGACAAAGCAAAAGGGACTTTGGTAGAAGAACTACCGCTAGTGCTTTGGGTATATAGAACTTCTACTAAAACCGGGATGGGACACATTCCATTTTCTTTAACATATGGATACGAAGCAATGCTTCCAATTGAAGTTCCATCTCATTGAAGATTTGCATATGCATTTGATCCCAATCAAGAATTGAAGAAAGAATCCTTAGATTTAATTAACAATTTAAGGGATGAAGCGGCCATATGAACGGTCGAATATCAACAAAGGATATCAAGTTATTATAACTTCAAATTTAAAGGAAGATCGTTTCAAAAAGGAGATTTGGTTCTCCAAAAAGTCATGGCGAATACCAAAAATCCTACTGGCGGACCACTTGGACCAAATTGAGAATGGCTCATTATTATTCATGAAGTAATTCTACCAGGGACTTATCGATTATGACGACCTAATGGAAACATAATAGCGAGAACTTAGAATGCTGAGCATTGAGGTCTTACTTTCTAATAATTGATGAATAAAGAAATTGAGACAAGTATATCTACAGAATTGATAATCAATGAAAGAAAGAAATTGTAAACAAAAGCCTAAATCACTACCTATAAGTTAAGAAGGGGTGAAGGAAAAGCCTTTGATGCAGCCACAAGGGCCTGGTCAAAGCACCTTCTGGAGGGAGGTCGGAGTAAGCCTTTGGTCCTACCTAAGATGGCCTGGCGAAAGTACTGCAAGCCTTCGGTCCTGCCTAAGTGTCCTGGCTGGAGCGCCTCCTAGAGTGAGGAAGGAGTAATCCTTTGGTCCCACCTAAGATGGCCTAGCCAAAGCACCAAACCAGCCTTCGGTTCCATCTATAAGGCCTAACTGGAGCGACTCCTAGAGAGAGGATGGGTAAGTCTTTGGTTCTGCCTAAGATGGCTAACCAAACGCATCGACTAGCCTAAATCATTACCTATAAGATAATAAGGGGCTTAATCCTAAATCACTAACCGAAGAGTAGTAAGGAGCAAAGGAATTAAAGCCTAAATCATTACCGAAAGAGTGATAAGGGGGGAGAGATTAAAGCCTAAATCATCACCTAAAGAGTGATAAAGAGCAAAACAAATCTATCAAGCAAGTTCTAATCTACCCAAAAAATGGATCAAAGCAATCTTCTAGGGGAAGAACAGTCAAAGTTAAAGTAACTTTCAAAAGGAAAGGTCAAAAACTATCTGAGATATTAACGCCAATAGGAGCGTCTAAGAAGTTCTGAATCTTATGTGAACCAAAGACTTCATTGCTAAGAAATTCAAGACTGAATTATCTCCCAATCTTTAGCTCCTAGGATGGAACTTAAATTTTTAGTGAATGACGAGAACCTCCGTAATTAATTAAGTTTCTAGTCTCTTATTGATTGAGACCAGATGGGTTTATGGTCTTCTATTCATATAAAATTATGGTATTACTATCAGATGGATTTCTGGTCTTCTATTCAGATAAAGCTAATGGTACTATTACCAAATGAATTTCTGATCTTCTATTCAGATAAAATAATGGTATTATTACCAGATGGGTTATGGTCTTCTATTTGGGTAAAATCATGGTATTACTACCAATTAGGTTTTTGGAGTTCTATTCAGATAAAATTATGGAATTATTACTAAATGGATTTCTGGTCTTTTATTCAAATAATATTATTGCCGGATAGGTTTCTAGTCTTCTATTCCGATAAAATTATGATATTATTGTCAGATGGATTTCTGGTCTTATATTCAAGTAATACTATTGCTAGATAGAGTTCTGGTCTTCTATTCAAGTAATACTATTGCCAGATGGATTTTGGTCTTCTATTCAAGTAATATTATTGCCAGATGAATTTCTAATCTTCTATTAAAGTAATGCCATATGGATTCCTAGCCTTCTCGCTAAAAGAACTTATGGATTAATGGATCGAATTTCTGGACTTCTTATTAAACGAATCTACGGAATTCTTTCTAGATGAATTTCTAGTTTTCTTATCAAGAGAATTTATGGTTCTCTTATTGAGCAAATTTATGACTTTCTCGAATAAACTTGGCTTTACATTGAAATATAAAGGCTTCTTCATATAAAGAAGAGGACAAACTAATTCATATCTCTACCAGATCTGACAAGGATCGTATAAAATTCAATATAAATTTGATAATGAAAACTGTCGTCATTTATTTTATATTTTTCAGGAAAACAAGATTGAAATGAAAATCTTACCAAAAGTTTGAAAGATAAGAAAATACTTGGTTTTACACTAAAGTGTAAAAATCCTCTTTTATACAAGGAGGGAGGCAAATGTTATCCACATGTTTTCTGAATACTATGAACAAGAAAAGATGGAAGCAATGGAAGATAATGCCACTATAATAACATAGCAAACATGAAGATATCGAACCACAAGGGATTTGTAACACCTCTAATTTTTAGTTAACATTATTCAGGATATTTAATTGGATAGATTAAATAGAATAATGTATATAACTAGGGAGAATGAGATTTGGTTAATTAGTGTGGTCTTGCCAAACTTAATGAACCAAGTAAGATTGTTTTAAGATTAATACACATAGAAGAATACATGGTAAGGGCAAAATAGGCATAGATAAACCCTTCATTCATTAAACCCCTCACCTCCTACATCATTCTCATATTCACAACAAAACAACCAAAAGGAAAGCTCAACCAAGGCTGACCATTAAGAAGCAATAAGAAGATCCAAATCCCGGATTCAAGGGAAAGCAAGCTTAGGATTAAGAGCTACACCAAATCTCAACTCCAACCATTAATCTAAGGTGAATAATAACAATTATTATCTCTTAAATCTTTGTTTTGATTTAGTTATGGGTAATACCCGAATCTTATGTGTTTGATTACTCAAGTTATGATCTAATGATCATTGTTTGCATAAAATAATGGTTAATAGGAATTTTTGGAATTTGTTGGAAATGGTTTAATTCGGTTTTGGGGTTAAATCCGAAGCTTTTAACCTCCAAATGATTTTAAGTTTTGATATGTTAAGGAAAACATTATTTTAGAGTGGGTTTTTAATTTCATAATTTTTCAAATTATAGAGATTATTTAATGAATTTTCTATGAATGAAATGGCTTAATTAAGAATTCTAATCATTTTAAATAATTAAATGAGGTTTTGGGCTCCGAAATTTTATATGATGTAGAGAAAGGTATTCTCTAATTTCGGTGAATTTTTGGGATTTTTCCCATAAAATTTTGAATTATGAAGAATTATTTATGCTAGAATAAGCATATAAAAGTTTAGTTAATTATGGTTATTTGTTAATTATTTGAAATAATGTTTTGGATCTTGAAAATAGGGTGCGGCGGTTTTTCAATAAAGAAAATTGATAAAGTTAAGCTAGCCAGTAAGCTTTTGATAAATTATAGAGGTTTGGTGAAAAATAATATCTTTTTATTGTAACTTGGCAGTTTTTAAGTTAATTACAGTTTTACCATGTCGATATTGGCTATGTCGAGCCATATCTCCTTATCCTAGTGTCATCAACGTGGAACAAAACAATGTCACATGATGTCAACGAGTTTGGCATGTAGTAGATTGGTTTTGAGCCTCGTCGAGGCAAAAGTAACGAAGAGAAAAGGGAAAGGACTCGACATGGCGATGTCAATGTTTATACTCGCCAACCTTTATAACATTGATATCGCATTGTTTTACAAGTGACTCCAAGATTTGGGCCTCGAAGACCCAGATGGTCATCGAGCCTACCCTATGCCACTTTCAACTTGTTGCCGAACCTAGCTAGGCCGCTTTTGATTTTTCATCGAGTTTACTCTGTGCCAATTTTAACCTATTATCGAGCCTACCTCATGCCAATTTTAACTAGTCTTTGAGTTTCTTATAGGCGGATAGCCTATGTATCATGAGGATCGATGACTTCAATGTCATCGAGGCTCATGATGCCGCATATTTTAGTCGTCGAGTCTTAAAATAGACAGAGAGCCTTATGCTTTAAATTGACATGGTATATATGTCGACGTTAATGCATATTGAGCTTATAAATGACGGAGAGCCATTTGTTGCATGATTTTAACTTCGAACCTTAAGGATACTAAGATATCTTAATGAGTTTGACATGAAATCTTTTGGGGCTTATCAATGTATGTCGCCATAAAATTCAAATAATTAAGGGGAAATAACTTAATTGGGGACACCAATAGAAATAAGTTATATTTGTGGATAGCATGGATTAATGTTGAACATGTGGATAGCATGGAGTAAAGTTAAACATGTGGGTAACATGGGATAAATAGAAACGTGTAGATAACATGAATTAAATGGCCAAGTGATAGGTTCATAGTCATCTTAGGAAAATTATGGGATGTATGATGGATAGTCTACATCAAGCCGAAGATATATAGTCCCTAATTGGTTAATTTAAGGGTTCATAGTTATCCTTGGAAAATAATGAGATGTGAGATAGATAGTCCTCATCGGTTTCAATGATAAAATGTGAGATGGATAGTCCACATTAGTTTAAGTAAAATAAAATGTGAGATGGGTAGTCCACATGAATATAAGAGGGGTAGTGGATAAGAAATTAGATTAGTAGTCTAATAAATGGAGGATGGGTAATCCGGTACATATGACATATTTATACACTATCATATTATTCTATTATAACCATTGTGGATGCAGGAGCACGGTATATGGTTAAGATGTTTAATTGGGTACTGGTCTTGGGAACCCGTTCCGCACAGTGGCATGGTTTCACTAGATATCTATTGGTTTAAGATGGCAGATTATTATTCACACCAGACTTTTTGTCTGATCCGAAGTTTTTGTGTTCCCCTTAAACTCTCGGGTACTCATTTGGGTAGGTTGAGAGTAAGGGATTTTCAGGTTCCTTTTAGACGAATAAGCTTCTATAGACGTGCAAGAGGTAATATAGCTAGTAAGGGTTATATATCTATTTTCCGCTGTGTTTGGATTCTGCTTTTGTGTTGTAATTGCAAGTTGTATTAAATGCCAGATATTTGACTTTGATCATCCAAGGGGGCATCTTCATCTGTCGCTCTTGGAATATGTTGTGCTAATTATATTTTCTTTGAACGTGGTTTGGAATTGGGATACGTAATGAAATTGAAATCTTATTGTGAAATGAAATGATTTTTTTTAAATTATGTTGAAATTCCATATTCATGTGTTTCTAGTATTATCAAAATGATTAAAATAATCGTATTTTGTCACCGGAAATTATAACTATGGATGACTACAACATCCATGGCACTTAGTTTCAGACAGTAAATTGGGGGATGTTACAGTTTGGTATCAGAGCATAGGTTTATGTAAACTTGAAAGGAATTCAAACCAAAAAGATTTTGAAAACATAAACCAATGAACCAAAGAATAAGATTGGGGTTGGGTTAAAGCAATAATAACGTACTATTATTTTGCTATATATAGGTATGTATTCCCCTCTCTCTTAGTCCGTTCTTTTGTATCTTACTAAGGCTCGTATGTAGATTTACGAGAAAGAAAGGTATGGAAGTAAGAAATGGAAGAGTGAATCTAGGTGGAGGAAGCACCACAACTAATGGAAATTCTCGACCCAATACCAGGAGAAACCAGGATCGACAGGAAAATGCTAATCAAAACCAAAATGCCTACGTAGGTGCTGGAACCCCACTAGTAGATATAGGGATGATGTATCAGTCCTTCGTTAACTTGATTCAAGCTGGAGCGACTGCAGGAGTAGCTGGAGGAAATGTTGTGAATGCGGGAGGACCAAATCCCGTGGCGCCAGTTGGTAATAACTATGCCAAGCTAAGTCAAGATTATATCAATTTGGGTGGGAAGCCTTTTCTAGGGACTGAAGATGCTGTAGAAGTGGGAAATTGGCTTTTGCATTGTGAGAGAATTTCTGCTGATCTTAGTTTGGATGATGAGCAGAAGAGAAGATTGGCTTTGAGGCAATTGCAAGGTGCAGCATTATTTTGGTGGAATGGAGTTACTATGGTTGTGCCAGCGGAAGAGTTAACTTAGGCAGATTTCCGAAGGAGATTCGAGGAGATATTTTTGTCTGAGGTAGCCAAGTCCGCTTTGCTTAGGAAATTTATGGATTTGGAGCAGGGGGAGATGTCAGTGTTAGAGTATACTGCGAGGTTTGATGAACAGTCCAGGTATGGATATACCACTGTAGACACTACCACTAAGAGGAATGAGAAGTTTATCCGGGGATTAAGGCCGAAAATCGCTAGGACAATCATGCCATATCTCCAAGATCTATCAAATGTAGTAGTGGAGATGGTGATTAGAAATGAAGAAATGCTTTCTACCTTCGGTAAGGAGAAGTCAATGGAGACTCGGGAATCTCGGAATAAGAAAGGAAAATTCTTTGAGAAGAAGAGTGCTCAAAATGGTGGAGCAGCTAAGAAGGGAAAGGCGGATATTGTCTGTATAAGTGCGATAAGAAGGGGCGCTATGCTAATGAATGTCGCTCAAGTAGTGGAAAGGTGGTTGTGAGGAAGTAGAATGTGAAGTGCTTTAACTGCGACCAAGTGGGGTATTACAAGAACAAGTATCCAAAAGCAGCTAAGGCTGAGAAGGGTAAAGTCTATGCTTTGGAACTATCATCCTATAGACCAACAGTAGCTGCAAAGGGAAAATCTGTGATGGAAGGTACGCTTTTGATCCATAGTATACCAGTTAGGATACTATTTAATACTAGTGCATTACGTTCATTTATATCTCAGTGTTTGGTACATAAGTTATGCTTAGAACCTTCATATCTAGTTACTTCCTTAAGGGTTGCGAATCCAATATAAGGGTATGCAACTCTGGGGATGAGATATGATCGGTTAGAACTTGATTTGTCAGGTCATAAGTTTGCATGCAATTTGTATGTCTTTGATTTCATAGGCTTCGGGATCATATTGGGTATGGATTGGTTAGATAAATATGATGCTAGGATATTTTGCCATGATAGGGAAATATCATTGAGACATCCTAGTTGTAGTGACTGAATAGTATACTCAGTCGAGAAATCGAGTTCAGGAATTTGTGCTTTGCTGAATGCTATGGAAATAGAAGAAGAGTTGAATCAAGGTTTGGTAGCAAGAGAATTTGCAGATGTTTTTGAGCCGGTCACGGGACTACCACCAAAATGAGCTATCGTGTTTTGAATAGATCTTGTGCCAAGAGTAGAACCCATAAGTAGACAACCTAGCAGGATGACACCTACCGAGATGAAGGAATTAAAGGTGCTGCTAGTGGACTTAAAAGGTAAGAACTTTGTCAGACCAAGCATTTCGCCTTGGGGAGCGACCACGGTGTTCGTGAAGAAACCTGATGGGTCGTTAAGGTTATGTATTGACTATCGTAAGTTGAATGAGAAGGCGATTAAGAATAGGTATCCTTTGCCGAGAATCCGACTTATTCGATCAGTTGAGTGGAGCCAAAGTGTTTTCCCAATTGGGTTTGGTTATAGGGTTCTATCAACTAAGAGTGGCAGAGGATAGTATTTCACTTACGACGTTTTGAACGAGATATGGTCCATACGAGTGGTTAGTAATGCTATTCAGGATAACAAATGTGCCTGATTTCTTCGTAGATTTGATGAACTGGATTTTCCGAGAGCACTTGGATAGGTTCGTATTGGTGTTCATAGACGACATTTTGATATATTCTAAGGATGAAAGAGAGCATGAGGTTCATCTTAGAATATTGTTAGAGACATCGAGACAGCATCAGCAGAAAGCAAAATTTTCGAAGTGTCATTTCTAGAAGAAAGAAGTAAAGTTTCTTGGCCATGTAGTCTCAAGAGAAGAGTTATCAGTTGATCCAGCTAAGATTGAAGCGGTTAATAATTGGAAGAGACCCGGGACAGTGACCGAGATAAGTTTTATTTGATTGGCTGGATATTACCAGAGATTTATCATGGATTTTTCACGGATACCAGCACCCCTGACTAAGCTAACCAGAAAGGACGTTAAGTTTGTCTAGTCTGACAGTTGTGAAGAAGCATTCCTTTAGTTAAAGCATTTATTAACTAATGTGCCCATGTTAGTTGTGCCAGATGGTAATCAAGGGTTGGTAGTGTATATAGATGCATGTGGGACTAGATTAGGAGCTGTGTTTATGCACAAGGGTAAGTTAATTGCCTATGCTTCTCGACGGCTCAAACCGCATGAGGTAAGATATCCGACCCATGATTTAGAGTTAGCAACGGTGATCTTCGTATTGAAAGTGTGGAGACATTATCTTTTGGGAGAAAGATTTGAGTTGTATGCAGATCATAAGTCTTTAAAGTATTTATTCTCTCAGAAGGAGTTGAATATGAGACAGCAGAGGTGGCTAGAGCTTTTAGCCGCTTATGATTTTGGTCTAGAGTATACACCGAGGAAAGATAATAAAGTAGCAAATTCTCATAGTAGAAAACAGCAGAATATGGTGTTAGCTATGTTGGCAGAATGAAAGGATCTTGAGGCATTGACTATGTGTAGTATGCAGTTAAGATTGACTGTTAGTTCTAGTCAGAGTATTGTCATGATATCATGTTTGGAAGTTCGACAAGTTTTGATCGAAAAGGTTGCTTCTAAGTAGAAAGGTGATCCATTGTTGGCCAAGAAGATTAGAAGACTTGAGATTGAACCGAGATTGATGATTTGAGAGATTTTAGCCTTGACCAGAAGGGATGGTTAAGATGGAAGGGACGATTGTGTGTTCCGAATGTTGGACCCTAAGGAAAGAAGTTCTTAGGGAATGTTGTTAATTGAAGTTTACAATTCATCCTAGAGGAACCAAGATATATCAGTATATGAAGAAAAGTTTTTTCTAGGAAGGTATGAAGAGGGATGTTTTAGGATACTAGTGAGGGGAAAACCCGTTCCGCTAAGTGGCGTGGTCTCACTAGATATCTAAAGGGCTTGAGATGGTAGATTATTATTCATACCAGGCTTAATGTCTGACTCGAAGTTTTTGTTTTCCCCTTAAACTCCCGGGTACTCAATTGATTTTGAGTAAGTTGGGAGTTAAGGTTTCCAAGTGTTCTTTTAGACAAATAAAGCTTTCGAAGATGTGTAAGAGGCAAGCGTGTTATTAGAGTTCTTTTATATCCGTTGTGTGTTTGATTGTAAAGGCAAACTTGTTTTAGTGCCTTATTATATACTCTGATCATCTAAGGAGGCATCTTTATATGTCGCTCTTGGTATATTTTGTAATAAGTATATTTTGTCTGAACGTGGTCTACGCTCTGGGATTATATAATGAATTTGAAATATTTTGAAATGGAATGTGGACTCGGTTGCTATTTTAAATTTTTTCCATATTCATGTGTTTCTGTGTATCAATGTATCTAACATTGCCGTATTCGATCGTCGAGGATTAATAACTATGGATGACTGCAACATCCGTAGCCGTTAGTTTTGGTCCTGCAAGTAGGGGGATGTTACAAGTTGGTATCAGTGCATAGGTTTATGAAACTTTAAAAGAAATTTAAACTTAAAGGATTTTTAAACATAATCCAATGAATCTGATAATAAGATCAGGGTTTGGTTTAACGCTATAGTAACGTACTTGTATTTGATATATAGTTATATATATAAGTATGTATTCCCCGCTCTCTTAGCCCTTTCTTCTGTATCTTACTAAGGCTCATATGCAGAGTTACAAGAAAGAAGATATGGAAGCAGGAAACGGAAGAAGAAATCTCAGTGGAGGAAGCACCACAACTAATGGAAATGCTCGACCCACTACCAGGAGGAACTCGGGTCGATCGGCAAATGCTAATAATCAAAATGATGATGCCAACGTAGGTACTGGAAATCCACAAGTAGATATGGGGGCGATGTATCGGTTCTTCGTCAGTTTGATGTAATTAGGAGCCACTGTAGGAATTGCTGGAAATGTTGGAAGAGCTAATCATGTAGCTCCAGTTGGGAACAATTATGCCTTGCTGAATAGAGACTACACTAGTTTGGGTGGTAAGCCATTCTTAAGGACGAAGAGTGCCATAGAGGTTGAGAATTGGTTGTTGCATTATGAGCGTATATTTTCTAATTTGGGTCTAAATAATGGGCAAAAGAGAAGGTTGGCCTCTAGACAGTTGCAGGGGTCAGTGCTACACTGGTGGAATCGTGTTACTGCCGGAGCTCTGGAAGAGTAGTTAACTTGGGATGATTTTAAAGGAGATTTGAGAAGAAGTTTGTGTCTGAATTTGCTAAATCGAAGCTGATGAGGAAGTTTATGGATCTAAAGCAGGGAGAGATGTCGGTTGTTGAGTAGGCCACTAAGTTTGAGGAGCTGTCTCGTTATGGACATAATATTATAGACATTGACATTAGAAGGAACGAGAGGTTCATTAGGGGACTGAGGCCGAAGATTGCTAGGGCGACTCTACCACATCTTCGTGATCCAAGTAATTTAGTTGTGGAGATGGCCATTCGCCATGAAGAATTACTTGCCGATTATGCTAAAGAGAAGTTAGTGGAAACTCAGAGGAAGAAGAGAAAGTTCTTTAAGAAGAAGGGAGCCCAGAAGGGAGATACAACTAAAAAGTCAAAGGTTGAGATAGTTTGTTATAAGTGTGACAAGAAGGGTCACTTTGCGAATGAGTGCCGGTCAGGAAATGGAAAGAAAGCTGCAAGTAAGAAGAATGTAAAGTGCTTCAACTGTGATCAAGTTGGGCATTACAAGAATCAATGTCTGGAGCCAGTTAGGGAGGACAAAGGAAAGGTTATTGCTATTGGACCAGCTAAGCCAACTGTTAGTCCTTGAGAAGGATGGTTTTGATGACAACAACCTTAGGACTTGTTATAAAGTATAAATACTAACATTATAGTTTAGATATATATATATATATATATATATATGTGCAGGATATAAACATGCAGGTACCAAGAATGAAGACTGTATAGTATAGAGATACAAGACTGATGAATTTAAAGATCAAAGATATCAAGATTGAAGACTCATGAGTATCAAGAAATCAAGTTATCAAGAGTTCAAGATTTTAATAGTACAAGATAAGTATTGAGTCTAGAATTATGTTAAAACTTCATAATAGCACGGAAATCTTCATTCCATATTTCATTTTGGATGGAACCCATTTCTACCTTCTTAGTGGCTTACAAACCCACGACAAGTAGCTTACAAACCTACGACAAGTGGCTTACAAACCCACGAACATCCTAGTTTTGTACAAGTTCTCGAGTCCTGATTTGATGAGATATTCTGCAGGAAGAAGCTTGCAAAACTACTTCAAAATGCTTTTTTAAAATGATTTTCAAAACTGCTTTTCAAAATGTTTTAGCCTTAAAATATTCTTTGTTTTTGTTTTTAAATAAACTCTTATTTTAAACTTCGTTTGTTTTTAAAACTATCTTCTGATTTTTAAATATTCTTTATAATATATATATACTTGAGATTTAAAATCAAATTTATATATACATTCTAAAAATATATTTTTCTACTCTTGTTTATTTTAAAACATAGGGAAATTAGTTTGTTTTACTCCAGAATCATTTCATCTTGTTTTCCTTTCAATATCATTTTCAAAAAAAAATTACATTATTTTTAACTAGGGTATGTCGACATCATGGGATACCCCATGTCGACATGGTGTCCGTTAAATTCAAAATTCAAATTTTCAAAAGAAGTGTCTATTCGTCGTATCCTTTCACGAATAGATATGGTTGTTGATTTCCTATAAATACCAGTAGTTCTAAACGAATTTTTAACCAGATTTCATTTGTTTTCTCTTCTCTTCATCTTCCACATTTATTCTAAAGAATTCCAAACTATACTCTGCCGAAATACCAAGTGAATCAAACTTGATTATCTCTTGTTTGATTCTCTGCCACTCTCTCCGTAAGATTTCAGTGCTATTCAGAGTTATAGGATTATTTGTAAATCAAACTGTTGAGTAAAAGGTGCGGTTGAGCCTTGAAATCAATTGGGTGTGATTGTTGCCCCAGAAATCGATTAGGTGATCTTGTAGCCTGGTAAATCAAGAGAGTTTGCCCCGGACTCGAATACAGGAAGGTGTACCTTGTGGCCTTGAAATCGAGGGTGTAATCTGGGAGATTATTTTCGATAAGAAATCTGTACGTTTGTGCGGGACTGGATGTAGGGTAACTCTGAACCAGTATAAAATCCTGGTGTGTTCTTTCCTTTACTTCTTTTATTTAGTATTTGCATCTGTGTCTGATTCTGTGATTATATCTGGGTTTGTGAATTGCATTTGTTGGTGTTTAAATTGAATAAAATTCAAAAAGATTTAAAAAATCCATAAAACACTATTCACCCCCCCCCCCCTCTAATGTTATTCTAGCCTTAAGATCCGTCATCCGCATTTCTCACATTTGGTATCAGAGCAAGGTTTTCAAAGTTTTCATAATCTGAATTTTGAAAAAGTTTTTTAAAAAATGGCTATTTTTGGGGATTTTGTTAACACTAGTTTAAATTTGTTCAAATCATCATTGTCTCATAAGTCTGCATATAATTATTATAGAAAACCAAGTTATCTACCAAGTTTTTATTCTGTGCAGAAAGAAAAATGTTATATGGCTTTTGAAGAGTCAACACTCAATGGACAAATTGTGCAAATCAAGAAGAATAAGTGGATACTTGATAGTGGATGTTCAAGACACATGACTGGTAATCCAGATATGCTAAATGATACTATCTATAAAGATGGAGGATTGGTTAACTTTGGAGACAACTCAAAAGGATATGTGATTGGCATCGGCAATGTCGGTAACTCTAAAACTTCTACTATTTCTAATGTTTTATTAGTTAAGAATCTGAAACACAATCTGCTTAGCATTAGTCAACTTTGCGATAAAGAATACAAGATTAAATTTGAAAAAGATAAGTGTCACATCGAAGATAAAAATTCAAATATTATATTTGAAGGAATTAGGAAGAACAATATTTACATCCTTAGTATGAAAGTTTCAAATGATAACTTATGTCTTTTGGCTAATACAAGTGACCCTTGGATTTGGCATAAAAGGTTTGGTCATTTAAATTTCAAATTGTTATCTAGATTATCAAAACTTGACTTAGTTAGAGGTCTTCCTAAGTTAAACTTTAAAGTAGATAGTATATGTGATGCTTGCCAATTAGGAAAACTTAAGAAAAGTTCTTTCAAATTAAAAGATATGATTTCAACTTCAAAACCTCTTGAGTTACTTCATCTAGATTTATTTGGTCCATCTCAAATTCAATCAATAAATCATAATAAATATGTCTTTGTAATTGTAGATGATTATTCTAGGTTTACATGGACAATTTTTATGAAACATAAAATGATACTTTTGATTCATTTAAATTTTTTACAAAAAGACTTCAAAACCAACTTTCTTTCAAAATTATAACTATTCGTAGTGATCACGGTGGGGAATTTGAAAATGAAAATTTTGAGAGATTCTGCAATAAAAAGGGAATAACTCATAATTTCTCTTTTCCAAGAACTCCACAACAAAACGGAGTGGTAGAACGTAAGAATAGAACGATTCAAGAGTGTGCTAGAACAATGTTTTCTGATAGTAACTTACCTAAAACTTTTGGGCTGAAGCAGTCGCTATAGCTTGTTATATATTAAATAGGATTTTAATTAGACCATTAACTAATAAAACACCATATGAATTACTTTACAATAAGAAACCCATAGTAGCTTATTTTAAAGTTTTTGGTAGTAAGTGTTTTATTCTTAATACAAAAGATAATTTAGATAAATTTGAACCTAAATCTGACAAAGTTATCTTCATCGGATATTCTAATAGAAGTAAAGCATTTAGAGTTTATAATTTAAGAACTAATACTATTGAAGAAACAATGCATGTATCTTTTGATGAAAATTTTAAAGATACTGTACAAATAGAAGTTGAAGAAGATTTTGTAACTTTAAATAATGAACCTAATGAAACTAATTGTGAAATCATTCGACCTAATAAAAGAATTAGGCTATTAAAAGATCATCATATAGAAAATATACTATGTAATATTGAATATGTTGTTAGAACTAGAAATCAACTAAATAACATGAGTAATGTAGCTTTTATATCAACTATTGAATCTAAAAATCCAAAGGAAGCATCATTTGATGATTCATGGATTCTTGCTATGCAAGAAGAATTGAATCAGTTCACTAGAAATGATGTTTGGGAACTTGTTCCTAAACCTGAGGATAAAAGTATAATTGGAACAAAATGGGTTTATAAAAATAAAATGAATGAACTTGGTGAGGTCGTGAGAAATAAAGCTCGATTAGTCGCACAAGGTTATTTTCAAGAAGAAGGAATAGATTTTGATGAAACCTTTGCACTGTAGCAAGATTAGAAGCCATTAGAATTCTACTTGCTTTCGCAAATTATAATTATTTCAAATTATTTCAAATGGATGTTAAAAGTGCTTTTCTAAATGGATTTGTTAAAGAGGAAGTTTATGTTGAACAACCTCCACTCTTTGAAGATGAAAGATTTCCAAACCATGTTTTTAAACTTAAGAAAGCTCTATATGGTATGAAACAAGCTCCTAGAGCATGGTATGACAGACTAAGATCTTTTCTATTACAATCAAATTTTGAAATTAGTAAAGTAGATAATACTCTTTTCATTAAAAGAAATAAAAATGATATTCAACTAGTACAAGTTTATGTGGATGATATTATTTTTGGTTCAACTAATCATGAAATGAAAAAAGAATTTTCTGAAATAATGACAAAAGAGTTTGAGATGAGTCATATGGGTGAACTACTTTCTTCTTAGGTTTACAAATAAAACAATTAGATAATGGTATCTTTATTAGTCAAGAAAAATATGCTAGGGATCTAGTGAGTAAATTTGGTATGACTATTGCGAGTGGAAAACCCACTCCCATGGCAACCAATAAAGCTTTAAGTAAAGAAGATCTTTCAAAAGATGTAAATCAAAAACTATATAGGGGAATGATTGGATCACTACTCTATATCACTGCAAGTAGACCTGATATCATGCAAAGTGTTTGTCTCTGTGCAAGATACCAATCTCAACCCAAATAAACTCACTTAAAAGCTGTGAAACGTATCATAAGATATGTTAAACATACTTTTGGCTATGGTTTATTTTACCCTAAAAATGATTCATTTGATTTAATTTATTATTGTGATGCTGACTATGCTGGTTGAAAATCTGACCAAAAAAGTACAAGTGGAACTTGTCACTTTTTGGGGCATTCTCTGGTATCATGGTTTAGCAAAAAGCAAAATATTGTTTCTTTATCAACAACTGAAGCAGAATATATCTTTGCTGCTTTGGCTTGCTCCAAAGTCATTTATATGCAACAAACTCTAAAAGATTTTGGATTAACAATTTCAAAATCACCAATTTATTGTGATAATTCTAGTGCAATAAATTTGTCTAAAAATAATACTCATCATGCTAGGACTAAACATATTGATATCAGACATCATTTTCTCAGAGATAATATAAGTAAAAAAATTATTTCTCTTGAATATATCAATTCTGAGAATCAAATTACTGATATTTTCATCAAACCCTTAAATCAACCTATATTTACTAAATTAAGAAGAGAACTAGGCATTTGTTCAATAACTGAGATATAGAATATAGATATAGTAACATATATATACAAGAATATCAAATTTTTTATAAGGATGTCGACATACCCCTACCACCCATGTCGACATACAATGGCAAAATTTTAAAAATTGATTTTCCCACTAAAATCAGTTTGGTAGTTATATAAACCAATGTATTTCGAATTTTTCTGTCTTCTCACTTTTCTTTCTCTGAAATAAAACTTTTGTAAATTAAAATTAATGGCCTCCTCCACTAAATCAAACCAAATTGACACCATTTCTTTCCCTTCTCCTCATTCTGGTCCTTTCCAACGCACTACACTGGCACGTGTGATAAAGATTGAGGAATCTATGAAGGATGCCATGCAAATATTGACTGAATTTCAAGTTGTGCAACTAAGGATGGCAAAAGAACAGGAAAAGCAAGGCAAAATTCTTCGTAATTTACAAAAATTCCTAATGGATAGTCACGCAAATCCTATCGTAATTGAAGAAGATTCTCCCAACATTCACGTGCATAATCCTTTAGAGCACAGCAAAAGGGAAGAAGAAGAAGATGAAGAAGAAGAAGAAGAGGAAGAAGCACCTATGGAAGAAGACGACAACATGGTCTGTGTAGGCGAAGTCTGTTTTGACAAAGATGGGAATTTGGTTGAACAACGTGGAAACTTTTGTTTTCATTATCAAAATTGTTCGATTCACAGATCTCTGATTGTCAAAAACTCCCGTTAGTATTGTTATTCTATAATTTGTGTACTTAAATATATTTGTATGTTTATGTTTCATATATACATGTAAATATAACATCATATATAATAATATATTTGTTCCACTTATTATACTTCCTTATTAGTATTTAATTTAAATAGTATTAGATTAAGGGGGAGTTTAGGATTAGTTTTTGTTGATGACAAAGGGGGAGAAATATAAAATAGAGTAGTTAGAGTAGTTAGGCTTAGATTAAGGGGGAGTTATTAGTTTTAGGGGGAGTTATTGAAGGAGAAGTATATTTTATAAACATAGGTTGTCATCATTAAAAAGGGGGAGATTGTTAGTCCTTGAGAAGGATGGTTTTGATGACAACAACCTTAGGACTTGTTATAAAATATAAATACTAACATTATAGTTTAGATATATATATATATGTATATGCAGGATATAAACATGCAGGTACCAAGAATGAAGACTGTACAGTATAGAGATACAAGATTGATGAATTTAAAGATCAAAGATATCAAGATTGAAGACTCATGAGTACCAAGAAATCAGTTTATCAAGAGTTCAAGATTTTAATAGTACAAGATAAGTATTGAGTCTAGAATTATGTTAAAACTTCATAATAGCACGGAAATCTTCATTCTATATTTCATTTGGGATGGAACCCATTTCTACCTTCTTAGTGGCTTACAAACCCACGACAAGTAGCTTACAAACCTACGACAAGTGGCTTACAAACCCACGAACATCCTGGTTTTGTACAAGTTCTCGAGTCCTGATGTGATGAGATATTCTGCAGGAAGAAGCTTGCAAAACTAATTCAAAATGGTTTTTCAAAATGATTTTCAAAACTGCTTTTCAAAATGTTTTAGCCTTAAAATATTCTTTGTTTTTGTTTTTAAATAAACTCTTGTTTTAAACTTCGTTTGTTTTTAAAACTATCTTCTGATCTTTAAATATTCTTTATAATATATATATATATATATATATATATACTTGAGATTTAAAATCAAATTTATATATACATTCTAAAAATATATTTTTCTACTCTTCTTTATTTTAAAGCATAGGGAAATTAGTTTATTTTACTCCAGAATCATTTCATCTTGTTTTCCTTTCAATATCATTTTCAAAACAAATTTTACATTATTTTTAACTAGGGTATGTCGACATCATGGGATACCCCATGTCGACATGGTGTCCGTTAAATTCAAAATTCAAAATTTCAAAAGAAGTGTCTATTCGTCGTATCCTTTCACGAATAGATATGGCTGTTGATTTCCTATAAATACCAGTAGTTCTAAACGAATTTTTAACCAGATTTCATTTGTTTTCTCTTCTCTTCATCTTCCACATTTATTCTAAAGAATTCCAAACTATACTCTACCGAAATACCAAGTGAATCAAACTTGATTATCTCTTGTTTGATTCTCTACCACTCTCTTTGTAAGATCTCGGTGCTATATAGGATTATTTGTAAATCAAACTGTTGAGTAAAAGGTGCGGTTGAGCCTTGAAATCAATTGGGTGTGATTGTTGCCCCGGAAATCGATTAGGTGATCTTGTGGCCTGGTAAATCAAGAGAGTTTGCCCCGGACTCGAATACAGAAGGGTGTACCTCGTGGCCTTGAAATCGAGGGTGTAATCTGGGAGATTATTTTTGATAAGAAATCCATACGTTTGTGCGGGACTAGATGTAAGGTAACTCCGAACCAGTATAAAATCCTGGTGTGTTCTTTCCTTTACTGCTTTTATTTAGTATTTGCATCTGTGTCTGATTCTGTGATTATATCTAGGTTTGTGAATTGCATTTGTTGGTGTTTAAATAGAATAAAATTCAAAAAGATTTAAAATATCCATAAAACACTTCACCCCCCCCCTCTAGTGTTATTCCAGCCTTAAGATCTGTAATCCGCATTTCTCACACCAATTGCGGCTGATAAAGGAAAGACTGTGATGGAAGGTACGTTTTTGATTCAGAGTATACCAATTAGGGTACTTTTTGATACTGGTGCATCACATTCATTTATATATCAGTGTTTGGTTGATAGATTATGCTTAGGACCCACATACCTTGTTACTTCCTTAAGGGTTGCGAATCCAATAGGAGGATATGCAACTCTGGGGATGAGATGTGACCAGTTAGAACTTGATTTGTTAGGTCATAAGTTTGCATGCAGTCTGTATGTTTTTTATTTTGTAGATTTGGAATCATTTTGGGTATGGATTGGTTAAGGAGGTATGAGGCCAGGATATTTTGCCAGGATGGGGAGATATCACTAAGGCACCCTGATAGCCATAACCGAGTAATACTCTGTAGAGAATTCTGACCGAAGTGTTAGTATTTTGCTTAATGCTATGGAGATAGGAGATGAGTTAAGTCAGGTTCGGTAGCAAGAGAGTTTGAGGATGTCTTCGAGCCAGTCACAAGACTACCACCGAAACAAGCAGTTGAGTTCCATATAGATCTTGTGCCCGGAGCTGAACTTGTTAGTAGACCACCTAGCAGGATGACAGCTAAAGAGATGAAGGAATTGACGGTGCTGCTAGTGGGTCTAGAAGAAAGGAGTTTTATTAGACCAAGAAGTTCACCTTGGGGAGCGGCTGCGGTGTTTGTAAAGAAACCAGATGGTCGCTGAGGATGTGCATCGACTGTCGTAAGTTAAACGAAAGGACGATTAAGAATAAGTATCTTTTGCCGAGAATAGATGATCTGTTTGATCAGTTGAATGGAGCCAGAGTGTTTTCTCAGTTGGATTTGGCGATAGGTTTCCATTAGTTAAGAGTGGCAGAGGATAGTATTCCTTTGACAGCATTTCGAACTAGGTATGGTTCTTATGAGTGGATGGTGATGCCTTAATGAATGCACCTGCTTTCTTTGTGGATTTAATGAACCGGGTTTTTCGAGAGTACTTGGATAGGTTTGTTCTAGTGTTTATAGATGACATTTTAGTATACTCTAAGAATAAAAGGGAGCACGAAGTTCATCTCTGTGCAGTTAATGCCCCGCTATTACCCCGCTATAACCCTACTATATCTCATAGCGAATTTCTACTGCTACGATTTTTTCATATATCCCCAAATATAGCCTTTCCGCTTTAAGCCCCGTTATTTCTGCTATATCCCGTTATTCCCGCTATATTCTGCTATTTCCGCCATATCTTCTTTAAAAGAAATGAATTAAAAAATGACATTTATACATTATAAAAATTATGAAATTAATTTATTTAATTGAATTTTTAATATACTTTCAAAAATGAAAATACTCT
This sequence comes from Allium fistulosum, assembly GCA_030737815.1. Lineage (NCBI taxonomy): Eukaryota > Viridiplantae > Streptophyta > Magnoliopsida > Asparagales > Amaryllidaceae > Allium > Allium fistulosum. Next base: position 1,337,115,064 of record CM060901.1, on the reverse strand, counting down.
AATATTCTACTAAAGTCAATTATGTTATATAACAGTTTTATATTTATTTACAGTATATTCGCACATGTTTTTATTTAAAATTATTTATGTATTAATTATAATTCAATGTTAAATTTTCATTTAGTTACCATTTATATATTTGTAAAGACATTAAGTATGAGTTTTATATGCTATTTTAGAGTCAACCGCTATATCCCGCTATATCCTCGCTGTATCCCCGCTATGACTTTTTGCATCTCTGCTGCATTGAATCTGTCGAGCGCTTCAACTACACAGGTTCATCTTAGAGTGGTGCTCGAGACGTTGAGGAAGAATCAGCTAAAGGCGAAGTTTACCAAGTGTCATTTTTGGAAGAAAGAAGTTAAGTTCCTTAGTTACGTGGTTTCAGAGAAAGGGTTGTCAATCGATCTAGATAAGATCGAAGCTGTGAACAATTGGAAGAGACCAGAGGCGGCGATTGAGATTAGAAGTTTTCTTGGACTTGCTGGCTATTACCGGAGATTAATCAAGGATTTCTCGTGGATAGCAGCACCCTTGACTAAGTTGACCAGGAAGGAGGTGAAGTTTGTCTGTTCTGACAAATGTGAGGAAGCATTCCTTAAGTTAAATCATTTGTTGACCGATGCACCAGTGTTAGTAGTTCCAGATGGAAAGCAAGGGCTGGTGGTATATACTAATACATGTGGAACTGGATTAGGAGCAGTGTTGATGCAGAATGGTAAAGTTATTGCCTACGCTTCAAGACAGCTTAGACCGCATGACGTAAGATACCCTACTCATGATTTGGATTTGGTAGCAGCGATCTTCGCATTGAAGATTTGAAGACATTATCTCTTAGGGGAGAGGTTTGAGCTTTATATCGGTCATAAGTCTTTAAGTTATTTATTCTCTCAAAAGGAGTTGAATATGAGATAGCAGAGATAGTTGGAGTTTTTGGCTGCTTATGATTTTGGTATATAATATACACCAAGGAAAGGTAATAAGGTAACTGATGCTCTTAGCAGAAAACATCAGAATGTGGTGTTAGCTATGTTGGCGGGGTGGAAGGATTTAGAAACTTTGGCCAGTTGTGGAGTACAGTTAAGATCGACTGCTAGTCCTAGTCAGAGCATCGCCATGTTGTCTTGCTTAGAAGTCCGACCAGTGTTGATTAAGAGGATTGCTTCTAAGCAAAAAGAGGATCTAGTGTTAGCCGAGAGGATTAAAAGGCTCAAGATTGGAGATGAGATCGATGATTTGAAGGACTTTAGTCTGGACCAGAAAGGATGGCAGATGAAGAAGGGACGCTTATGCGTTCCGAATGTAGAAAACTTGAGGAGAGAAGTCCTAGAAGAGTGTCATCGATCCAAGTTCACGATTCATCCAGAAGGGACCAAGCTGTATCAAGATATGAAGAGGGGCTTCTATTGGGAAGGCATGAAGAGGGATGTTGGCTTGTGGGTTAGGCAGTGCGCAAACTATTAACAAGTGAAAGTCGAACACCAGAAGCCGAGTGGGTTGCTTCAGCCTTTAGAGATTCCAGTGTGGAAGTGAGATTCTATATCTATGGATTTTGTTGACGGATTTCCAAGGTCAAATAGGGGAAATGAAAGTATATGGGTCATAGTGGACAAATTGACCAAGAGTGTCCATTTCATTCCAGTCAAGTCAACCAGAATGGCACCCGTATTGGCGAAGTTGCTCATGAAGAACATAGTTAGACTACATGGAGTTCCTAGTAGTATAATCAATGACAAAGATTCCTTGTTTACTAGTAAATTCTGGAAGAGTGTACATAAAGTATTGGGTACCAAGCTTAATATGAGTATTGCATATCACCCTCAGACGGACGGGTAAACAGAGAGAGTCAATAAGGTACTCGAGAATTTGTTGAGAGCCTATGTGTTAGACTTTGGTGGATCTTGGGAGGATCACCTACATTTGGTTGAGTTTTCCTATAATAATAGTTACCAGACTAGTATAGGAATGACGCCTTTTGAAGCTTTGTATGGAAGACCATGCAAATCACCAGCCTGTTGGTTGGAGACTGGAGACAGATTGGTCTTAGGTCCAGATTTGGTTAGGGAGGCTTCAGAGAAGATTGAGTTAATCCGAGAAAGGATGAAGGAAGCTCAATCCAAGCAGAAAAGTTACGTAGATAAGAGGCGTAAAGACCTAGAGTTCTCAGTTGGAGATAAGGTTTTTATTAAGGTGTCACCGATGAAGAGTGTGGTACGATTCGGAAAATCAGGGAAGTTAGCCCTGAGATATGTAGGTCCATTGTAGATTATAGAAAGGATCGGAAAGCTCGCATACAGAGTAGAGTTGTCGAGCAGTATAGCGGGTGTCCATATTGTATTTCATGTGTCTCATCTTCGCAAGTATGTGCATAATCCAAAGACTACTATTCCTCCGACAAGGTTAGAAGACTTGATAGTAGAGCCTAATTTGAATTTTATTAGACAACCAGTTCGGGTTATAACAAGAGATGAGAATAGATTGAGGAACAAGACAGACAACTTGGTGAAAGTTCAGTGGAGCGACAACAAGAAGGACTATACTTGGGAGACCGAGGACAGGGTTAGAGATAATTATCTTGAACTGCTTTGAGGGTATGTCTATATTAGATTTATATAGATAGTTACTAGTAAGATAGGCTAGTATGTTTGTTAGGAGTTGTTACAGATGATTGCTATGTTTAGTATTTGATCCTTACTGAATTTCGAGGATGGAATTCTTTAAGGGAGGAGCCTGTAACATCCCTAATTTTTGATAACATTATTCAAAAATTTTAATAAGATAAATTAAATAGATTAATGATGATAAGGGGATTAAGATTTGGATGAAACATATAGGGTCATGCTTAATAATAAAATACGTGGGCTTAATTTGGTTTGTAAGCTAATTAATTTACTCATGGGCATATTAGTAAATAGCCGTACCTCCTCATAATCATGGCTATACACTTTTGTAATTACCCATTCACGTTTCATTTCTCATTTTTCACAAATGCAAATCAAAACCCTAAATTAGAGCCGGCCATTAACAAGGAGGAAAAGAGGAAAATTCAATCTAGAGCTAAGGATCAAAGCTAGGAAGGATTAATCAACAACAAGTCTCAAATTCCTTATCATATCTAAGGTGAATAATAATTCATTCCATCTCTATTTTGTTTTTATAATCATATGCTTTCAGATTTAAGATTAAATTCGTTTTATGTTGTTTTGGATGATGATATGCTTGGGTTATTATATGTTTGATTTAAACCAATTCATTTACATAAGAAATTGCACGGTTTTAGGGCAAAACCGATTGTTATTGGATTTAGAATGCCATGGAAAAATTATATGTTAAGTAAAATATGATTTTAGAGATGGGATCAATTTTTCATAATTTTCCAAGCTATATTTGGGTTTGAAATTTATTGTAATTATTTCAGAAAGAAATTCGGTCTGAAATTTTAATATGCTAGATAACATGATGAAATTGAATTTCTGTGATTTTTGGGGATTTTTCCAAATTAATTTGCTATGAAAAATAAATTATTTTGAAAATAGAACTTATTTGCAAAATGGGTTTTGCTTAATGGAAGGACTAAAACATTAATTTTCCTTTGCTTTTGATTTGATAAATGCGGCAGTTATTTTGTAAAGTATTTGAAAAGTTTTGTGGCAACCAATCAGGTGTTTACAAATGGACAGGTTAGTTACAAAGCATTTACTAAACTTAGCTTTAATTCAGCCTTTTAAATAAAAAGTTGGTTCTGCCTCTTTTGAAAGTGGCCTTCGACTCCATGCTTTCGCTTCAACATAGTCGAAACTAACCCAGCCGAAACCCACTTAGTCGAAACCAATACACAAGGTATCACTCAAATGGTACGTAGTGGATTGGAGGAAAGACGGAAGCTACGGTGTCGAAAGGAATGCTTCTGATTGGGTTGAAACCCTATTTGATTTTCAAAAGTTAAGTATTTACTTTGTTTTTCTTAGAGCTTTCGACCCAGTTGAAATGAATGTTTTCGAAAGGAGTTTATAAATAGCTTTCGAAGAAGGTTTCCGTTTTATGTTTAAAGTATTAGCTTTCGAAAGGGATTCCTTTTGTTTAAGTGCTTTCAAAAGTAAGGGTTTCGACTAAGTCGAAACCCAGCCGCTATTTCCCTTCCCAGTGTATTGAAGCCATCAATGCTTTTGAAGAGTTATCTCAGTTTTAACTTCAGCTAAGCCACTTCCTAAATGCTTTTGAAAGGGTTTTAGGGTTCCGAAGGCAATGGAGTCTAAAGGGGGTTTCAACACTACCCTTTGAAGTTCTAACTTAAAGGTTTTGTGCTTACGAATAGGTGGTTCCGACACCTTCTACTTTTCTATAAACAAGTCTATAATGGGTTTCGAAAGAGGTACTTTCGTATATAGCCACTTTGACCTAAAGGATGTTTTTAAGGGGTAAAACCCAATGTTTTCAAAATGGGTACTTTCATTAGTTTCGAAGCTATTTTCCTAAAATATTATTAAGTAAGGTTTTGATACATTCGAAAGGTATATACTTAGAGTTTTGAAAAGAGGTTTTCTATGCTTTCGAAGGAGGTCATCCAGTGGATTCGAAAGTGATGTTTTAAGGTTTCAAAACAAATAACCCACTCCTATTTTTTAAAGGAAATACCATGGCATAAATAAAGATTTTTTTAGAGTATTACCTCTTCATTTATTTATTCACATTGTAATTAACCCATAACGGTACTTTGGAGAAGGGCAGAATGACCAGCTAGGTTGACCCAGTAGTGAATATAACTTATGAAATGATAAAATCTGACGCAGCCTATAGGATCACACAACTCACAAATTGATGAATTCGTGGAAAATGAATCGATGAAACAAAATGAATCGATGAATTGAAGATACCCAAGTGCCCAAATCCGTTGATCTCTCGAGATACCGGATTCTAGCTATCTTCAACACGTTGATCGCGCACGATACCGCGTTAGAAGATCTACGATTCTTCGACGTTGATCTCGCGCACGAGATTCCGTGAATCGGCTTCAAGTTCGTTGATTCGAGCGCACTCGTATATCCGAAGATGGAGAAAGGAGATAACACTCAACTTCCAATTTTAATGGTGGCACAAAGCACAAACCAAATTTTATTCAATATTCAACTCCCTTTACAAATGACAACACACCCCTATTTATAGGGAAAGTACAACACCACACGACTCAACACAATTACAACACGACTTAACAATACACGAGTTACAACATACGACTTAACAATATACATCACAATGACAAATAGCGACTTAACAAACTTTAGCGACATAAGAAAAGTAACGACCTAGTACTTCGCGACATAAGACTTCGGCGACATAAGACTTCGCGAGTTAAGAACTACTGTAGCTCGTTCACGACCTAAGACTTCGGCGACATAAGACTTCGCGACTTAAGAACTTCTGTAGCTCGTTCGCGACCTAAGACTTCAGCGACATAAGATTTCGCGACTTAAGACATTCGCGACCTACTGGAAGAACGACCTAAGGAATTCGCGACATAGGAAGCTCGCGACCCACTGTAGCTTTGCGACCTACTGGAGCTTCGTGACTTAGAATTCTGGAAGTTCGCGACCTACGATGCAGAAGAACTGGAGCGACTCGCGACCTACGACATAGGAATTTGCGACATACTGTAGCTTCGCGACTTACTGTAGCTTCACGACCTACTGGAGCTTCGCGACTTAGGGTTAGGTCGGGGTTTGACTTACAGAAGCTTGCGGAACGACCTATGGTGGAGCGACCTATGGTTAGGTCATCGTACGACCTAAGGGTAAGTCGAGGCGGCTTTCTGTGTGTATGCGCTGCATCATCCTCCCCTTGTTGGAAAGAATTCGACCTCGAATTCACGCTCTCCTCTTCTTCGACAAGCTTCTCCCCATAATACGGAATTAAGTGTTTGACATTGAAAACATCAAAAGTAAGAACATTTTCCGACAACCTTAACTGATACGCATTATCATTGATCTTCTTCAAGATTTCTACTGGATCAATCTTTCGAGCTTTCAACTTGTTGTAAGTTCCAACTGGAAAACGATCTTTCGTCAATACTGTGTAAACAAAATCACCCTCTTTGAAGTCCACACTCCTTCGCTTCTTATCTGCCAATTGCTTATACTTCTCATTTGACTTAAGCAATCATTCATGAACAATCCTGTGACACTCCTGCAACTCATTCACAAAATCACAAGCTCGTTTAACAACCCCTTTCTGAAGTGGAATTGTCGACAAATCCAACGGTCCCTTCGGAATTGCTGAATATACCACTTGAAATGGACTGAATCCAGTACTTCGATTAACGGCATGATTATGTGCGAATTCTGCCAGACACAATTTCACATCCCAGCTCTTCAAATTATCCTTCACAAGACATCTCAACAAGTTTCCCAACGATCTGTTCACCACTTCCGTTTGCCCATTCGTTTGTGGATGATAGGCGCTACTAAAATTCAGCTTAGTCCCAACCATCTTCCACAGACTTAACCAAAAATGACTTAGAAATCGAGTATCCCGGTCAAAAACAATAGACTCAGGTAGCCCATGTAGTCGATAAACCTCTTTAAAGAACAATTGAGCAACACGGACTGCATCGGCGGTCTTCTTACAAGCTATGAAATGTGCCATCTTCGAAAATCTATCCACCACAACATATATAGAATCATTCCCTCGTTGAGTTCTTGGCAAACCCAAAACGAGATCCATGCTAACATCAACCCATGGTCTAGTAGGTACGGGCAATGGCATATACAATCCTGCATTCGTAGCTGTCCCTTTGGAAACTTGACATATGTGACATCTCTGCACAAATCTTTCAACTTCTTTCCTCATGGAAGGCCAAAAATATGATTGAGAAATCAACTACAAGGTACGATCTCTTCCCACATGACCTTCTTCATGCAATTCATTCACAATCTTCATTCGCAAACTGCACTCTGGTATACACAACCGATTTCCCTTAAATAGAAAACCTTCTACCAACACATACTCATCCGTCCTCCCTTTCTCGACTTCATCTACAATCTTGGGAAAGTAAGGATCCTCAACAAACAAATCTGGAAATACATCAAACTCCGTCACTTCAACTCTCATCGTAGTCAACAAATGATTTCTTCTACTCAATGCGTCTGCCACACGATTTGTAACTCCCGACTTATGCTTTACAACAAATGTAAACTGTTGCAAGTATGCGATCCATGAAGCATGCCTGGCTGCAATCTTATCCTGTCCCTGCAAATGTTTAAATGCTTCATGATCAATATACAACACAAACTCTTTATGAAACAAATAGTGTCTCCAATGCTTTATGGCTTGGACAATAGCATAGAACTCCAAGTCATAGGTACCGTGTCTTGTCTTGGCTCCAGAAAGTTTCTCGCTAAAATAAGCAATTGGACGACCCTTTTGACTTAACACTCCACCAATTCCAACCTTAGACGCATCAGTATCTAGCTCAAAGAGCAACTGAAAGTCCGGGTATCTAAGAATCGGTGTTGTAGTCAAGAGTGTCTTGATCTGTTGGAAAGCAGAATCAGCCTCTTCAGTCCACACAAACTGCTTTCCTTTCATACATTCTGTCACTGGTGCCATCACGCTACTGAAATGTGGAATAAACCTTCGGTAGAATGATGCTAAACCATGGAAACTTCTCACTTCAGTTACAGTCCTGGGTTTTGGCCAATCCTTGATTGCTTCAACTTTACTTTGATCCACCTGGATACCTTCCTTGGACAATACATACCCCAAGAACAAAACACTGTGCGTCATGATCATGCACTTCTTTGTTGCCGCGTAAAATTGCTCCTGACGAAGTATCATCAACATTTCCCGCAAGTGTTGTAGATGCTCTTCTGTGCTTCCACTGTATATCAATATATCATCAAAGTATACCACCACGAACTTTCCAATAAACGATCGAAAGATCTGATTCATCACTCGCATAAAAGTACTAGGTGCATTCGAAAGACCAAATGGCATTACCAGCCATTCATACAACCCCTCCCGTGTCTTGAAGGTTGTCTTCCATTCATCCCCTGGTCGAATTCGAATCTGATGATACCCACTCTTCAGATCAATCTTTGAAAAGATAGCAGCTCCACTCAACTGATCTAACAAGTCGTCCAATCTTGGCATCGGGAATCTGTACCTTACCGTAATCTTGTTTAGTGCTCGACTATCTGTACACATTCTCCAAGTTCCATCCTTCTTTGGCACTAACAAGGCTGGTACTGCACAAGGACTTAAACTTTCTTGTACGCACCCTTGTTCAAGTAACTCTTCCACCTGCCTTCTCAACTCTTCGTGCTCCTTTGGACTCATTCTATAATGTGGTCTATGTGGTAACACAGCTCCCGGAACAAGATCAATCTGGTGTTGTATGTCTCTCAACGGTGGTAACTCTTTTGGTAATTCTTCAGGAAACACATCTTCAAATTCCTTCAACATTGGCTTAACTTCCTCAGGAATTTCAACCGCTTCACTACTTTCACGTCCAATCAACAGAAATACTTCAGGGCTATCCTCTACTTCTTTGACAAATTCCTTCAAAGATAACAGAGTCCTTAGTTCCTCGATTTCCTCCAACTTGCTTTCACTTTGTTGTCGCCTTTTAGGAACTAAAGTGATTTTAGTGCCATCGAACATGAAACTATAGCAGTTAGTCCTACCATCGTGTTGCACGGCTCTATCGAACTGCCACGGTCTTCCAACAACAAATGACATACATCCATATCCACCACGTCACACAAAATTTCATCCTTATACTTCTTTTCGATGGAAAAAGTTACACAAGCTCTTCGACCAACCTTCACTTCCCCACCTTTCCTCAGCCAAGCCAATTTGTAGGGTTTGGGATGCTTCTCTGTCTTTAACGCCAACTTCTTTACGGCTTCTGTAGAGATGATGTTATCACAACTCCCTGCATCGACAACAAACTTACAAACTTTTCCCAAAATAGTGCATGTCGACTGAAAAATATTACTCCTCAACCAACTAGTCTCCTCTTCCTGCTTTGGCATCAAGCAAGATCTCCTCATCATTAAAGAATATCCCTCGTCTCCCGTCAATAATTCTTCTTCCTCCTCAACCTATGGTGAATTGGAACATTCTACTTCTGCATCCTCATCCTCAACCTCAGCAACCATCGCTCGCTTCTTAGGCTTCGAGCATTCATTGCTCTTATGACCAAACTCCTAACAATTATAACACTTGAAATTGTTGTTGACCTTGGTCTTAGCAGCTTCATTGACAACCGGTTTATTAACAGCCTTGCAAACATTAGTATTGCTACTAGCCCCCTTCACCTGATTGCTCGAACTTGTAAACGCACCACCTCCTCTTCTACCTTGCTTCTCCCAAGCTAGAGCCTTCTGGTGTGCTTCAGCAACGGATCTCGGATCAAACATATTTACCATATCCTGAATTTTCATTCTCAATCCTCCAACAAATCTGGATGTCAACTGTTCCTCCGTTTCCATGATATCGTTTCTAGCAATCAGTTGATAAAACTCATCTGCATAATCATTTACCGACTTTGTCCCTTGTCTCAAATTCTGTAAGCGCTGATACATAAGAGACTGATAATTATAAGGCAAGAAAGTAGCCTTCATCAACTTCTTCATCTTTTCCCATGAAACAATCTTTGACTTTCCCATTCTTTCCCGTGTAAGTTTAATTTGTTGCCACCATGCCATAGCTCTTCCCCTCAATCGTGTAGCAACCAACTTAACTCTACGATGCTCGGGTACTTCCTTGAAGTCAAAAATTTCTTCAACATTTGATAACCAATCCAGAAACTCTTCCGCTAGCATTCCCCCTTTGAATTCTGGAATCTCTGTTTTCATCCCCGACTCCCATCGATGATCATCTTCGGAACCTCTATTTCGACTTCGCCCTTGGCCACGATTTCGACAAGAGCTACTACCACCATCACTGGATTCCTCCAAATCTGACGTATGTCGATTCTGACCATCAACATTTCTGCTACCACGCACGTCTCTTTCTCCCGAAACTGACGGTTCTCTTCTTTCCCGATCCGATGTTGGTGACATTCTTCTCCTCTCGGAATTTGACGGCGAAATTCTATGTCCACCTTGATTTGAACCTGGCGATGCTCTTTGTCGAGTTTGATTCATATCCATCATGAGCCTTTCTAATCTATCAATTCCCTCATCAAACTTCTCATTGAATTTATCACTAATTCGTCGCTCCATTTGTTCAGCATCTTCTCTTCGATACACATCTGCAACATTCTGATGACGATTAACTTTTCTTGGAGGCATTGTCAAATCTTCAACAAATCCAAACACACACTTCGCTTCGATTAAAAAAAATCTCGAAACTTCACACCCAACGAACTTGGAAAAGTTCGTCTCCTAGCTCCGATACCAAATGACGCAGCCTACAGGATCACACAACTCACGAATTGATGAATTCGCGGAAAATGAATTGATGAAACAAAATGAATTGATGAATTGAAGATACCCAAGTGCCCAAATCCGTTGATCTCTCGAGATACCGAATTCTAGCTATCTTCAACACGTTGATCGCCCACGATACCACGTTAGAAGATCTACGATTCTTCGACGTTGATCTCGCGCACGAGATTCCGTGAATCGGCTTCAAGTTCGTTGATTCGAGCGCACTCGAATATCCGAAGATGGAGAAAGGAGATAACACTCAACTTCCAATTTTAATGGTGGCACAAAGCACAAACCAAATTTTATTCAATATTCAACTCCCTTTACAAATGACAACACACCCCTATTTATAGGGAAAGTACAACACCACACGACTCAACACAATTACAACACGACTTAACAATACACGAGTTACAACATACGACTTAACAATATACATTACAATGATAAATAGCGACTTAACAAACTTTAGCGACATAAGAAAAGTAACGACCTAGTACTTCGCGACATAAGACTTCGCGACTTAAGAACTTCTGTAGCTCGTTCGCGACCTAAGACTTCAGCGATATAAGACTTCGCGACTTAAGAACTTCTGTAGCTCGTTCGCGACCTAAGACTTCAGCGACATAAGACTTCGCGACTTAAGACATTCGCGACCTACTGGAAGAACGACCTAAGGAATTCGCGACATAGGAAGCTCATGACCCACTGTAGCTTTGCGACCTACTGGAGCTTCGCGACTTAGAATTCTGGAAGTCCGCGACCTACGATGCAGAAGAACTGGAGCGACTCGCGACCTACGACATAGGAATTTGCGACATATTGTAGCTTCGCGACTTACTGTAGCTTCGCGACCTACTGGAGCTTCGTGACTTAGGGTTAGGTCGGGGTTTGACTTACAGAAGCTTGCAGAACGACCTATGGTGGAGCGACCTATGGTTAGGTCGTCGTACGACCTAAGGGTAAGTCGAGGCGGCTTTCTGTGTGTATACGCTGCATCAAAATCTTAATTAAAGATATTGGTAGGGGCCAATATGTTCATAGTAAGCTCATGAAAACTATGTAAGGGGAAAGATATTGGCATAGGCCAGTAGGTTCATAGTCAGCCCATGAAAACTATGATTTGATATTAGCAGGGGCCAATAGGTTTATAGTTAGCCCATGAAAACTATATCCGGATTAAGATATTGACAGTTAGTCAACAGGTTCCTAGTTAGTTCATGAAAACTAGGATAATATAAAAGATATTGGAGTTACCAATATGTTCTTAGTGATCCCATGAAAACTATGAAACTGGACAGATAGTCCATAAACATGTCCATAAACATTTAACAAGTTAATAGTAACTCTAGAAACTTTAATCGAGACAAATAGTCAGAATGAATGGAGATGGGTAATCCAGATTTGATTTACTTGTTTTGCATATGATCCTAATTTTTGAAATACTATGTTTTAACCATTGTGGATGCAGGAGCACAATATATGGTTTTATAAATGTTTTAGGATACTAGTGAGTGGAAAACCCGTTCCGCTAAGCGGCGTGGTCTCACTAAATATCTAAAGGGTTTGAGATGATATATTATTATTCATACTAGGCTTTATGTCTGACTCGAAGTTTTTGTTTTTCCCTTAAACTCTCGTATGTTGATAGATAGCTTGTGTAAAGGGTTTGCCTTTTCTTTTGTTTGTGTGGCTTCGGGTTTGATAGCGATACCCGCTCTGCTTTGTAATTTTCCTCTGGGCTTGGCCCATTTAACTATTTCAAAAAAAATAAAATACAATAACCACACAGTTAATAGATATAATTCCTAAAATAATTGTAGCCCAACGATTCAATTCATCTTCTAGATTTATACGTTAGTTCATGTGAATTTTTTATTTAATACAGGCTGAATTATTTTTAATACACTAAACAAAACGTAAATATTAATTTACATGTCCAGTATTAAAAACAAAAATCATTCAAATCAGAGCGCAAATACACTTGAGGTTGACTAACATGAATTAAATAATCAACAGCACTGAATAAACATTTGTGCTTCATCAGTTAGCTTGAAATAATATGAGTAAACCGCCATTGTCTCAAATCATCAGCCAGCGCTGTCGACTAAATAGAGCAACTCCGACTAAAGAAAAACAAATGAAAACACGAAAACATCCTCTCAAAAAAAAAATCTCTGTAGCTGGAAACTATTCCTTTCAAGGCCCCACCTTCCAAACTTCACAATTATCGAACGGCGGCATGACGCCTCGGCTTTATTACCCCCATCACTTCCTTTTTTCCCACCATCTTTTACGTTTCTTTTTACAACCCAAACCAAATTAAATACCCAAATTAATAAAAATTATACAAATAAATAGCCTTTTCATATTCGTTCTTCCTTCCAAAATTCAAAACATGGAAAATTTCATGGCAGCCAGCAATCAACTCCTCGACCCAACCGCGCAAGAATTCTACCCCACTTCCCAAACCACCCTTCAGTTTCCACATATCTACTACCCCTACCCTCCTCCTCCACCACCGCCGCAGCCCGAACAGGCGCCGTCTCGTGCCGTTACACTAACCTTTCTTCACCCGCACGTCACTGAACCCGCCATCATCAACTCGATGATGTCTTTCGGCGGTATCCGCACCGTCGACGTCTCCTGTCTCCCTGAATCAGTCGCCACAGTCCATTTTTACGACATTCGCAGCGCTCAGGTCGCCGTCGACGAAATCCGTGCAGTCTACTATCAATTCTCCGCCTCCAACTTCGTCTCCGTATCAAACGGACGCGGTCTGATCGATGGACACGTGGCGTGGGCTCAGTTCGGCTCCGACGATATGAGCTTGTTGAACCACGGCTTGCTTTTCGTCAACGTTTCTGCTTCGTTGGATGTTGTTTTAGAAATTCTTCGGTCTTTTGGTAATTAAAGCTAGCATTAATAATTTTCAGCTTTCTATTAATGGAAACTTTATTGATAATTCAATGAAAACGATTAATTATTAGGGCCGGTTATGAACGTGAAGGAATCGCAAACCAGAAAACAACACAAATTCGTGCAGTACTTCGACGTCAGAGACGCCGCACGTGCGTTTAATGATCTGAACGGAAAAATCATTCGTGGTCGGAGATATTTCGTTCAGTTTTGTAAGCCAGGTTGCGAAGAATCAATAAGGTACGAATGTCTCATTATTCATTTTATGATTGTATGTAATGATTAACACTACTTTAATTTACGCAGTTATGAAAGATATCAGAAGCGACCAAATCATCCGAGTTTGAGCTTGCCGCCAAGACTTCAACGTGCGAATGTAGAAGAAGAAAATGTTGGTTTAGTTTTGAGGAGGAATGATTCCATGAGTAGTAATGCTTCAAAAAATAGCAGCAAAGCAAGCAGTGGTGGTGAGAAAGGAAGTATAGGGAGTGGAAATAGACACATTACTTCCACTTCATCTTCCCAATCAAAGCCGAGATTTATTAAAAAGGGGTACAAATATCATGTAAAGGGTAAAACTGGGGAAAGTAGCAGAAGTGAGGATTGGAAGTATGAGATTAAAGAGGAGTTAAATGTTGAATCGGGGTCAGAGCGTTCTTCGGCCACCTCTTCATGTGGTGATTCTAGAACAACTGTTATGATCAGGAACATTCCAAACAAGTATAGGTAATTGTATGTTTGACTTAAATAATTGAATATGAAGAAGAATTTGTGAAATCGATTTAATTGGTTGGATGAACATTTGCAGTCGGAAGTTGCTGTTGAACTTGCTTGATGAGCACTGCATGCAGTGCAATGAACAGATTTGTGAAGGAGGAGAAGAGCCCTTGTCTGCTTATGACTTTGTTTATCTGCCAATTGATTTTAAGTAAGTTACTTCTAATTTTACCATATGATCCTTTGTTGATTGTTGCAGCATCTGTTATCTAACTAGCATTGAGAGAAAGTAGTGTTATGATGTTTCATTGTTCTCTTGGTGAAAGATGCACATATGCTGGTGTCATTCATATACAGATCAGTTACAAGTCAATAATACCTCCAAAAGTTGGGCATTTAATCAGAAATGAATTGAATATAATATTATGATGTATGTTAATAAGAAATAAATCGTTTATATATGATATATAATGACTAGTTAACAAACCACACCAGGTATTAATAAAAATTGAAGATAAATAAGTGTCAAGTTATCTACTGTAAGCTTGTTGCCAACATTTGTTTGGTTTATAGCGAAATCCGTGTATATTTACTAGGACAAAAGGTTTGTTTTGTTATTTAGTTAAGATGAGAGTAAATGACATTAAGTGTGTTAGTTAATTAGAACCATTTAAATATAATGCTTATATTGTGTTATGCAAATACTCAATAATCATGAATTGATGGTTGTGAACAAACAAACTTAAAACTAATCTACATTCGTGGATCAAGTTTTGTTTTCAAACAAATACAATTTTAAATACATCCCAAACTTTGCGTTTTCACCTCTTAGAAACCATAAGTAACCCCAGTTAGTGTTTTATTCTTCTTTATTTAGGATGTATACGGTCATTATGATGGTGATAAAAATTAAAATACAACTGCTAATTAAGCCATAATTTATAATTTTTTACTTATTTTTCGAATCTGTAAAAAATATATCAGTAAATAAAAAAATTTGTTGTCAAAAATTGATACACATAGTTGGAATTAATATTTGGGCCAATATCAAATAAGGGACGATTTGAGGTAATTTGGTCCAACAATTGGAGTGAAAATAAGAGTTGTGAGGTTTAAAGTTTTCTGTAAAATTATTCAGGGGTAAAATGCATTTATGGACTCCTAAGTATACTTACCTAGTAGCTAATTTCTTTTAGATTATGGTATTTTTTTGTACATCAAATTACCTTTCATAAACATTCCTTACCAAGAGGTTGGTATATATCTTTGTATTAACCGGTAGTAAATGATTTTAGTTTTTGATTAATCTTAGAACCACTCGAAGAAAGTATTTTGGACTTGATTTTGTCTACTAACATTGCGATCAAAATCTAACCTCGTTTAATTGGAATTAATCATGTGTTAGACTCAATTTCTCAAATTTAGCTCTGTTAAATAAAATCAGTACATTTTATAAGATTAATAATTTGTCTTTTTTTTTGGATATATGTTTTCGCAAAATGAAAAGAAATAAAATACTAAATTATTATCTCAAACAATTCAATTGTTATACTTAAGCATTAAAGTCTCAGTTCGGTTAATACTTGTGTCAATTTCTTGGTTGGCTGCAAATCACTGTCTTAAAACTTGAGTAATTCTTGTGGTGTAAATTATTATTAAATGCAAGCTTTAATTATGCCTTTGAATAATGTCCATAAATATTTCTTGTTACCTGTTACAGAAATATTAATCTTTAACATTGAATTAGCACATTCTTTGAAAAATTTGTTGGTGTTCATTTCACCAGTACATATATTACCCACAGTATGTGCATCTATTACTCCCTGTAGTACAAGTAGATGATTGTGTTATACCACAGTGTTATCAGAATTGCCTATTCAAGGATTTATTCTAATGGACTTTAGTACAAGTATTTAATTATAACACTTGTTTAATATAGATAATGAACTGTCTCTGGTAGATTTCAAAACTCAAACCTCAAAATAGGTAATCTAGATTCGAACGAACCAGAGAAAAAAGCACCTTAAACTAGAAATAGTAGTGTTCTAAACTACAATATCTAAAGAAATTCGTATAATTTGTCCACACTGAACAAAATGGCAATGAAACATAAAGTGGCAAAAAAGAGCATGTGATCAACTTTTCTCTTTTAAAAATGCCTGGTACTGCTGCCACCAATAATGCAAATAAAAACAAGCTACAGTGGAAAAGAAATCCCTGAAAAACCCTAATTCTTACTCCTATCACAAAAGAGGAAGATGCAAAAAATAGTGCAAACAAGATCAGAAAAAGTTTGGACAATGCACATTGCATTGATTCATGATAAAAGTTGAAACAAGTTGGAAAAGACTCATCGAAACAAGAAATTATAAACTAAATGGAATATATTTAGTTATTAACAATAGAATCTCTCTCTTTTGGTGACCTTGCGCTTGTTTTTGCTTCTGCCATCTCTGAACTTGCATATCAGAACACATTTGGCAAAAAAGCAGCTTTTCTTCTTTGGTCAGATAAAATCAAAAAAGTATTCATATCAACATAAGTTACATAAAATAACACAGAAAGTGACATATGTACTTCTTTCCTATTGGATTAAAGTTTATATAATTTTTTGTTAATGCAGTAACAAATGCAATGTTGGTTATGGCTTTGTTAATCTAACTACACCTGAAGCTGCTTTAAGGCTGCATAAAGCTTTTCATTCTCGACCATGGGAAGTCTTCAACTCTCGCAAAATCTGCGAGGTTACATATGCTCGTGTGCAGGTAAATATATAATGTTTTTTCTTAAAAAGATTTTGGGGTCCTTTTCTTATCATCCTGATTTCAAAATTAGGGTTTGGAGGCATTAAAGGAACACTTCAGCAAGTCAAAATTTGCATGTGACGTGGCTGAGTACATGCCGGCAGTGTTTGATCCGCCGAGAGATGGCAAACAGCAAACTGAACCGGATCCGATTGGATGTCGCCGGATTGAGGTGATGCCACGTGGCAGAAATAATGGGGAAGAGGAAGATCCAGGTGATGATAATAAAATATCTTATGAATTTGCTTCTCAACTTCAGCTATGAATATTTAGACTAAGACTGATGAAATGACCTTTTGATAAATCAGTCGTCACTACTGGTCAGTTCGTATACCATCTTTCTCTTTCTTTTTATTTTTCTTGAGATCATAAAACTTTATGCTTGGAATGATGCATTTGGGTGTTTGTATCCAAATTAATAGCTTTTAGATGTTTTTTTGGATCTCATGATGAAAGTTTCATTAAATGCATAGTATGTTGGAAAAGACAACTGTGGAATTGTAGACTTAGATAAAATGATGATGATATGTGCTGCATGTAATAAAATCATTTTTAATGTTTGTAGGAGTTGAGTAATTTTTTAATAGCAGCAGACAGACATAATAATGGTTTAAGATTTTGTGGGTTCTGCTTTCTTTTTGTAGTTAGTTTGATGTTTCTCTGGAATAGTGGTCCTTCCGTTGTCACCGCATCTGTGTATTTGACATCAGTTAGGTTTTTTGTTTTTGTTTCCTTAAAAATTTATTTAGTTCCCTTCTACGCTTTGGTTAGTGATAAAATCTATGATGATTCATCTAAAAAAATAATAGAGTGCGTTCTAAATATCTTTTGGATGTTTTGAATGTCTGGAGGCAGAATATAAAAATACGTCATTATCCCATTAGGGATGTGCAAAATACCTCAAAATAACTTTAACGTTATTGGCATGATTTTGTTACTTGCATCTATGTTATTAAAGAATAACATTTATCACTAACAAATAGCGCACACACGAAATATTGAGATCCATAAGCATGTATTTAAGAACCTGAGATGGTCCTAGGCTAGGGCGAGATGCCTATTGCCTTCCTCTTGGGCAACCTGGTAAAAGGAGCAATCCACCAATGGTTCATCATTTTACTCGGCAAAAGTGGATGATGGTTGATATGGAAAGTTGGACGGAGGTTTAAAAGGCTTCTCCTTTATGATAACTTTTTTAACTAAAAGGCCAGGATTTAGGCTTTGGAGAGAAAGAGTATGCAGAAAGTATTGAAATAATTAAGTGGAAGAAATCAATTTATTATTTTTATTTGTTTTTATTAGTTGAGAATCATTAGTTTTATTCTTCATTTAACAAAACCGTTACATTTATAAACTTATATTTTTTTTCACTGTCCTCATTTTAATAATTCTCTTCAACAAATATTAATTAAAGTTAGTTGTTCAATCATTCATTTTTTTTTTGATAAATCAATCTAATTGTTTTGATAAATCAATCTAGTTGTTACATTCTTTCCAAAAATGCATAACATATGTTCCTAAAATGTGAAACTAGGTTTGCTCAATTTTTTAAAAACGTATTAAGTGAAAATTAATTTGAGAGATTAAAAAAATAGTTGTTACGTGCCTCATCATCACTACATTTGTGCGTGTATTTGCAGCAAAGATCGATCACATCTCTTTTTTACTACATCTCAAATCTTCTTGAATATCAACCGCAAGTTTCAAATCAAATAATGTTCTCTCTTTTGCCATTTCGCTCTATTGTTTACTTCAGAACCTATAGTTGATATTTAGCGGGGTTTGAGGTGTAACAAAAATAAGATGTAGTCGAACCTTAAGATGTGCGCCCACGTGCATGCATGCATGCACATACAGACGTATTCACACAACACACATATATGCATGCATATCTACCTCCATACATATATTTAAAAGTTAATATTAAATATAATAACATAAAGCAAAACCATCAATTAATGAATAACTTTTTAAAAAAATTAACGATTTATCGTAGAAGTATTAAAGTTTATTGGACATAGAAAATGAATGCATGTTTCTTTTTGCTAGGGATTAGAATCAGTCCTTGTTTTTATATCAAATTTTCAGTAACAAAGGAAGAGGTATATTTGGCAAATTTTGGATTTGAGTTCGAATCCAATATATATGTGAACTGCCATTAACATTTAACAAAATATACTCAGATATTTGAAAAGTTTGTGCTCCCAGAAAATGAAAAATATTAGGTGTATTTAGAAAAGGTTGCTCTCATACAAAATAAACATGGTTTATCATTACTTGATTATGCACATCAAGCACAAAATAAACTTGGTTCAAAATAAAAGATGGCATAGCATAAATCTCTTCTGTTGTTTTAACAATATTAATTTTGAATAAATCACGGGAGAGTCAAATGTTAGAATAGAATAAGTCCTCGTGCGGGTACTGTCAATTGCAAAGTTGGAAATATTTTGATTCTTTAGAGAAAGACATAGCTCTTCAATTCCGAGAGGAGTTTACTTTATTTGTTGTATAAATTTATTGAGACAAACCGCACGTATATCAGTGCCCTTTTCTTCCTATTTTTATATGACTATTATCGTGGCAAATCCTAAATATAGTTAACTCAGTTTTATACATGGCTTCCCATGCTTAGTTTTATCGAAATGTGTATCCTGAACTATGTTTTTGTTTTGTTTTCGCTTTCCATTTTCAATGCATGTTTTGTGGTGATACGTGTATTTGGGACCTTGCTTCGACTCGTACTGGTTTTTGTATTATTTTCATTCCAAGCGCACCGAGTAGAGCATTTTAACATTGAGTTACCATTAGGTTTTCCTTTCCTAGTCCCACTCTCATTTCCTACTTTTAACCATTTTTTTTTTCAAAAGTGGGAGTGGTTAACACGTGAAAACGATAAATAGAGGTGTGGTTATTTTAATTTCAGTCATTCTGGAAAATTTCAAGAAATTCCAACTTTGATTTGAAGGAAAATACTTTATTAGGAAAAAAGATTCCTCTTCGGTTAAATGTTCAAATATTTAAAAGAATTCTTAAATAACCTTGCTCTTCTATTTGTCATGTTTCTCTCTTCTGCATCTTCACATATAAAATGATATTATATGATAACATTATAACATAAAATGTTCAACACACTTCTAAAGCACGTAATGTTGTTATTGAATTACTAAAATGGAAAATTTTACTACAAGTAGGCGTGTCTGTGGATCAGGTTTGGTGGGGGTAGCTTAAAATCCAGGCTCAGTTACGATGATCAAAACTCAAGCTCGGCTCGAGCTCGTTGGTTATTTTAAACCAACACTCAATCTCGACTCATCGGGCTTTGAAGCACGCTGGATAATACTCATATAAATAACTCATAATATTAATGCTAAAACAATATTTTAAACTTTTAAAATTTTCTAATTACAAACAAACATTATTTAAGAGAAGATTCGTCTTCTTCAAATAGAAGGTCGGTATCGTTATAATTGGTAATCAAACTTAAATCAAAGTCTTTGTGCAAATCAAATCGATTAATCCATAATTGTTATTGCAATGAATCGTGTATTTTAATGGTGAACTTCACAGTTAACTACGAATTTTATAGGAGTTTTTACCATTGATAGAGTTCTAGATATACAAGTGATATAGTAATGATAACGAGAAAACATGTACAGTATATCGTTGCTAAAGTGTATTTAATAATTAAAAGTATGACTTTGTCTAGATGCGCTGTAAGCAATTGAATTCTTGTTCATTATTGTGTTTTAGCAAAGTCCGTATAGCTTCTAATATTTAAATTGTATAAATATTAATTAGGGTTGAGTTCATAGCAATTTTACAATTCTAACTTTCTACGTGCGAAATCAACTTAATTAATTTATAAATGTTATAATATATTGTGAAGAAATCAATATAATTATTATATTGATTTAGTTAATATTATTAAAGAGAGGATTATTTAATAAAATATATAATTTTTATATATGTATTCAAATTTTTATATAGATAAACAGTCATATTTATTAATTAATAAATAATATATGGTAGTCGAAATTACTAATATGGATTAATGATAGAGGACTAGCCACTTAGATAATAATTAAATAATTTATTATTTAATTGAGCGGACGGTCTTAACTAATAAGATAAGCTCTGGCTTGTAGAAATATATTAAGAAGATATTTTTGTAGTATCTGATGCTATAAAATCCCATAAAATTGTTATCTAATAGTTTGCTCCACCATTAAGGTAAGACTTTAACCAATCACTTTAATCAAATAAAGGAGTTTTCTTAGCGGTGATGTTAAGGATTCAACTTGTAATTAATCATCTACTAGTCAGTATGTTGTATGTGTAAACTTTTGTCAAAAACTAGTAAACAAGGTGTCAAATTCTTCATCTGGATGGAACATGCTACATGCAATTAATAGCTTGTCGATTCGTCGATTGGATCATTAGAGAAACACTGTCAAAGTAGCATCGGTTCAAGTTTTATCGATGAAGAACTACCACTAAAGATGACATGGTTGCTATGGGTCGACTCAGACTTCAAAGAGGAGATTGATCGGTGACGACAACGCTTGAATCCAACTACGGTGGGAACGATTTATCAATTAGGGGTTTGATCGATAAACCCTAGGTAGACATATGGGATCAGATGCATTGTGGACGTGGGTGATCGATTCGACTCGGTGAGCAGAAGCCAATGGAGATGACAATGTAATGTTTAATCGGAGCGAGGATAATTTGGTGGGTAAAGCTCACCAGATCTAGGTCGAAGAAGGTCGAGTTCGGCGCTCTTTGGTATGTCATTTTTCACTTTACCAAATTATTATTAACATAAATTACCCTATAACTTGTAATTCTAATATCTTTCACATACGAACTTCGTCAACGTACAACTTCCGTCATTGGGTTTGAGTTATAACTCAAAACATTTTGATATCGATTAACCTTGTATCACATAGTTGTATATAAAATTGGAAATTAAACATTGATATATTCCTTCATTAATAAAATATTTATAAAATAACATTGTTAACAGAGTTTGATAAATCAAGGCATCATATAGTACTAGAAAATTCCACGCTCGAATAAAACATATCGCATATTATTTATTCATATATAATTGTGTGCGTATGTCTGTATGCATATATCGTATGTGTGTGTATATAAATGTGTGTGTATAGACACACACACGTTATATAATATCATCAAATATTATCCAAATTAGTAATAAAATTATTTTATTAAGTAGCACATTGGAATAAATGCTACTCATTGACAAAATTATTTAAATATAATACTTTAAAAAAATTTCATATATTCTAATGCTTAAATTATTTTGGTAAAACCGTTTGTTTTATTAAGTAGTACTTCGGAATAAATGTCACTCATTGGCAAAACTATTTTCAATATAATACTTTAAATAAATTTCATATATTTTAGCGAATAAATATTTTGGTAAATCTGATATTTAAATAAAATGTTTTCATACTAATAATATTGTAACTAAAAACTCAAATTAAATTCAAATAATAAATATTAAATATGATCAAAAGTGTCTATATCATTCATGAGAATGCATATAAAAGGTATGTTGTATAATGAATAAAAAGAATTTTTTTTGAAATATGACTCTTTTACTCTACTGCTCGATCCACCCTATCCAACATGCCATAGGGGAAATTATATAATTTATTATATAATCTTAATTTTATAAACAAAATTGTTCATAACAAAAGTATGCTTTTGTTGTTGTTTTTGTGGTATGTGTTGTTATATGTGATATAATAATGTTACAAATACGTTAAATGTATATAGGTAGAAAATTACTAGGATAAGGTATTTTGTAGATCGCAGTTGCGAATGTTTCGTAATCATGATTATCAGATCATACGAATCTTGTTCTTAAATATTTACAATCAAAACGTACCGAGAATAGGATATCGATTCATCTGTTGAGGCTAGTGTACGTAATGCTTTCATACCATGAATAATGATTTACTTATCATCACGTACTTTTAGTTGTTTGAAACAATTACATAATGACTCAACGAGAGTCTTCTATAAGTTACTTGTATCTAAGCCAAATAGAAAATCTCACACGACGATGTGTAGCAGTATTTTGATTTGACAATGTGAGGAATCTTATATTGTAATTTACTTCTGCGATGATCAATCACACGTGTTTTGGTTGAGGTGGAGATTGAGTGTGTATTGAAGTGATGTGATTTGTAATATAAATCACATTTAGAGGAAATAAATATAATAAAATGAAAACACATATTTGGACTTACTTAAAATAATATTGTATGTATGGATATGTACATTATAATAAAAGAGAAATTTTTATTCTTTTAAATTAGATACAACAATTTATTATTGCCATGTAGACGATGATATTTGAGTACCAAGTAATTTCTTGCTATAAAATAGACGCATTTTTCTTTTAGATTATCTGAATGATTGTATTAGTTTTTTATTTTGAGTCCGGTAGTCAAGTTACGTTATTGTATTTGTTTTTGGAGAGTTAATTAAAATTTTGCTTTGGAATAAATTATTTATGTATCGTTTCTTTTCACTTCTTATCTTTTCTCAAATCTATTTGTGCAAGGATCCTTGGGATAACTCTATCAAATTGGTATAAACAAATTGTTGGATCATGTGCATCAGACAGTGGGGTAGAAGGGCAAATTTTAAAAATTCATTTTTAATTCCTCAAGCACGGGACCTTTTGTAGTGTTACTACGAATAATGTGTTAACATTAAATCATATTTAAATTAAAATTCATTTAATTTACTTTAAATAAATTAGTTGTAACAGTAATATTAATTAATTAATAATGTAATTATTTGTTTAAAGTATTTAGCAAAATGATTTATTATCAAATTAAATAACCTTTACTCGATGGAAAATTTTAAATAATAAAACAATTTATTAATTATTTATAACATATATAGTTTTAATTTCTTAAATTTAAATTATTATGTTGGCCCAGTAATAACTAAATAAATATATAACAATTATGCATTTTATTGATTAATATAATCGTTATATTAGTTTCTCCATAATCATAATTTATAACTTTTATAAATTATTTCAAATACTATTTTCGGTTGAAAGCCGAGAGTTACAGTTGTGTGACTCCCAAGTATGAAATTAGCTATCGGTAATAGTTAAACAATTTAAATATTAAAGCATGTACGAGCTTTACTGAAGTACAGTATGGGTTCGGTTGCTAATAATTTTTTTATATGAAATCCAATTTTTTATCTATTAAAACAACACCCTTAAGCAACGATATATTGTGCGCCTTTTCTCTTTGTCATCAATATATCACTTAGATATCTATAGCTCAGTCAATGATTAAAACTCTATTAGTATCTGTAGTTGATCACGAAGTCCAACAATAAAGTCCATAGTTCAATTTGATGTCGATTAATCGATTTGCCTTGGCCAAAGACTTTGGTTTACGTTGATTACCAATTACGGTGATAATAACCTTCTATTCGAAGCAGACGAATGCTCTCTTGAATAATGTTTCACTTTAAGTGGTTCAACTTATACTGAATCACGGCTTTACCATGACCATCATTGTTGTGTGATTGTCCACAATCAAAGTATTGTTTAAGCACTTAAGGTTCACAATATTCTCCAATTATGCAGTTAAAGCCCCAGTAAAGCTTTGCTAATGCCATGTTAAAGCGCTTAGCGCACTTCGACCGCTATGCTTTTTTAATTTAGCACAATTAAATAATAGATCTGCTTAAAGTCCTGTTATTTTCTACTATGCTCGCTAAATTAAAAGTTTTTGCACCCACTTTAGCAACTTTAATATGAAATGGTTGACTTGATCAATTCTCTCATAAACCAAATCAACAAATTTAGGGTATAGATCTAAGTTCATGTATTGAGCACTCAACATAAATTAAAACTTTGTTCTACTCACCAAGTCCGAGCTGCATGTATCGTGATAATTTTTAGTTTTGTTATATATGAGTGAACAATGTTTCTTTATTATATACAATTGATGTGGGAATGAGTGAATAGAACTTGAAGATTTGATTTTATCTTCAATAAATATTTTTACACCTACACTATTTTTTGATATATCCCTGCTTTATCCCTGCAATAGTTTTTAAATCTCCACCATTATAAAACCTCTAAGGACATTAACTGCATAGTTCTCAAGTCAAAAGAATACTTGCACACCGTCACATAGGATCTTCTATTTGATTCTTAAACTATAGAAGACTTTCAGTGAGTCGTTCTGTAATTTTTCCAAACGAGTACACGTACGTAACTTATTGGTGCCTCAACGGTAATGGGTAATCCACCATCCATCATATGGAGAGCGTTACGTTACACTAACCTCAACGGATATATCGATATACCATTTTCGATACATCTTGACTAGGAACATTTAAGGACAAGTGTTTTTTTATTCAATTTAATACTTATGATTGCGAACACATTCGTAACTGCAATTGATTAAATATTTTTTCCAAGGATTTTCTAATTGTATGTATTTGAATTATTTATATCATTATTTGTATCCCAATATCTTTAATAACAGTTGTAATACTTTTAGTGTCACATATTTTTAATGTCAGTGTGAACTATCAAAAATGTCCCTCTATAGATTTTAGAAATTCTTACTAGTACTTAAAAGTAGGATCTAACCATTCAGCTTCCTTGACGAATTCAGAACACCCATTCATAAATACTTAGAAAATTTTAATATCACCTAAAAATAGGCTCTAACAAGTAATTTTTTTTACAAATTCGTCCTACATAAATTAATAATAAAAATAAAAATTCAAACTAACAAAAAAACTATGTCACAACTTAGAAACAAAAAATGAATTTAACTACACAAAATTTTAACGTAAAAACATGACTAAATATTTATGAAAATTATTTTATGTTGTATGTGTTAAGCATATACAATTTGTAGAAAAATAATTCATGTACAAAGCACATGCCATCATCACGTGTGATTTTATTGTTTTGTTGAATGTATTAAACATAAAACCAAAAGTTACTTTATATCGAACAAAATTTAACATTTGTACAATCAAATTACATAATTGTCCCTAGGGCACACTCTTAACTCCATCAGAACAAAACTCACATCCACACCATGATTCTACAAAGCTCATACATGCTTTAATGTTTAAAGAGCTTCAATATTACCGAGCCTTGTGTTCATGGTAGGGAGAATAACCAATATTTGGTTAGATCGGGTATATTTGACAGTTCGGATTGTGTTATCATGAATAATCTGTTTACATTGGCTAAAATTTATTCTTAGTTTGAAATGATGAATATTTTATCGTCTAAAATTAATTTTGTTTCGATTATAGTTATTAATTATATTATAATTAACTTTAATATCATAAGTTCATATGTACTATATATTATATGGATGTTACGAGGGATATAAATATTCAATAATCTAGTATATACACACACCCACAATATATATTTATATAAATACATATACGTATATGATTATTGTAATTTATATTCACATTATATATATAGGAAGTTTCAATGATACCCCTATTTTGGAGCGCCTCTTTAGCACTTCTATCATACATTGAGCTCATTATTCCAAATGGTACAAAGTTTTGCTGATGTTCAATCCATATATAGATGACCATCAGTGCAAAATTTGGGTTCATTTTGATAAATATCGTATAATATATTTGATGTTTAAATTTAACAGTTGAAACAAATGCTTTAACAAATGACTTATGATTTTGGTTGGGTTATAAATATCGAAATGAACCTAAATTTTGTAGAGATGAACCTCTATATGTGGGTTGAACATCTACAAAGTTTTGTTTTATTTGGAAAATAATGTAGCTAAAGATAAGACAGAGGGTGCCATTGAACCTTCCTCGTGTGTGTGTGTGAATTTAATTTAAAACTAATTTAGGGCTTGATCTACAATTTGGATACGTCATATATAAAATATAGGCTAGACGAGTAAAGGTCAAAATCTTGTATTAATGGGACTAGGTTTTTCCTTTCCAATCGTCTTTCTATAGCCTCTTTTACCATTTACATCTTCGTCTGATTCTTCCATTTCCCTTCCACTCTCTTATCGTCTCTTTCTATCTCTCTCTCCCATAACCCTAGCTTTCTCTGCTGCTGCAAGTTTTCGATCTTTGTGATGCCCAGCTTCCTCGGTTGCTACTCTACCCTTCCGCCTTTTCCCTTCCATAGATCGATGTCATTAGATTACTTTCTTCCTCACACGGTTATACATAGCTTCCGTAAATACATGTTTAAACTGTAGGCTTGGATTTGAAGTGGCAAACTATGCTTTAATATCATTTTGTTTTATGGGAT
Organism: Allium fistulosum; assembly: GCA_030737815.1. NCBI lineage: Eukaryota > Viridiplantae > Streptophyta > Magnoliopsida > Asparagales > Amaryllidaceae > Allium > Allium fistulosum. Next base: position 1,337,087,846 of record CM060901.1, on the reverse strand, counting down.
TCTGTTTGAAAGGTTGGGCATGCGCTTTAGTACTCGAGAGGAGGCCTTTTCGCCCTTTTCTATTTGCTCTAGTTGGACTTTTCTGGCTCTTGTTTGGGTTGATTTTTGTAGTTTGAAAGCCTTGTCAAGCCAATTTTTCCATTACCTCTTCAGGATGCATAGGTGATTGCTTTGCATTGGGGTGCTTCTTTATAGTGGTAGCTTTTGGTGCTTTACCTGGCGCATGTATTGGTTCCAGATTTATATGCCACTTATTTTCTCCTTTGGTTGTAGCTGGTTCTCTGCTATTTTGCAATTGACTAATTTCATATGAGTTGCATCCGGGTTATCTGGTTGTTTCTGTAGTTCCCTGTTTCTTTTTATGCAGGCTGCTTCTTTTTGTGCAAGCTGCTTCACTTGAGCGTTTTGAGTGGTAGTGGCTGCTTATTCTCAAATAATTTTGTTAATGTTATGCGTCTATGCTATCGCTGTTGGAAGCATGAGTAACCTTGCAAGTGCTTCATGGTCATAGTGTGTTGTTGTCATAGAGTTGTGCTTGTAATGTTTTGGTTTGTGAGTGATTGATGCAACTATATTTTCTCTTGAGTTGAGTCTTGTAAGCTTTAAGTGTGATTGCGCAGTGCCACATCCCAGTGTTTGTTCTTTATAGGCCTAAGTGCCAAAGCTACCAAGATCTTTTTCATCACATACATAATAATTTTATCATAAATTGGACGGGTCATTATAAATACTGGCTTGTCTTGTAAAGATAAAGAGCCAATTTCTTAATATATGTTTTAAATTTTAAAATTCAAATCTAAATAAAAATATAATTCAACATTTCATAAATAGGCTCAACTAGAATTTTTTTTAATATATATATAGTTCACATATATGCTATAAATTAAAAACTTAAAATTTTACATAGTCACAGTCAAATAGTATATAATTTTAAAATTGTTTTGTTGACTTCCTAGTGTGGACTCAATTCTTAGTAAACAATTTAAATACTAAATCCTATATGGACTTTGTTGAACTACAATATCAAACACGGGTTCGGTTGCTTATTAACCATTTAGGCAAAATTCACTTTTTAATCTTTATTTACTTGCACTTTTAAAATGATATTTTTTGCACATTTTCTATTCATCATCAATATGTCACTAAGATATATGAAGTTTGGTCAATTACCAATAACTTCAATAATATAAGTAGTTAACTACATAGCACCACTTTAAAGTTCGTGGTTTAACCCTATAACATTTATTGCTTAACTGTTTTACTCTGACTAGTGATTTGGACTTTATGTTGATTACTAATTATATTAATACAAACCTTCTACAATGAAGGAGACAAATCATCTCTTGAGGAGTGTTTCATTTCAATTGGTTTAACGAGTACCCAACTATGGCCGTTATATAAGCATTATGTCATGTGATTGAATATATTTAAAGTACAAGTTAGACATTTAAGATTTGTAGCACTCTCAAGTCTAAAGACTACACCAGATTGTTACATGAGATTATCCATTATGACCATTTTATTTACTATAGAAGACTCTCATTGAGTTGCTCTGTGTTTATTCTAAACAACCACTAGTATATAACACTTTGGTGTCCCAACGGTCATAATAATTCACCGTCCATCGTATGAAGAGTGTTACATAAAGTAGTCTCATAAAATGTATTAGTACTATGTTGTTGAAACATCCTGACTAGAAATATTTAAGGATAAGTATTTTATGTACGCAATTCAACATCTACGATTGTGAACATATCAAGAGATATAACCGATTATATATTTTTTTCAAGAATTTTCTACTTGTACAAATTTAATATTTTTAGAGAATTACTTGTATCACAATGTATTTAAGGGCTTAAAATTAATTAAAATAATATATGATTGTTATATTTTGATTTAATTAATTAACTAAGTCTGGATTAAAAAAGTTGAATAATTATTAATGATTATTAATTAAACCCAAAAACTAATAAATATCCTAGATATTTATGGCCTGCCATACTTTAATAATTTGATGACTAACTGCTATTTTGAATGGTTATTTTGTGAATCAATTGCCAACTAACATGTATTTAAGAAAAATATTCAAATATTTAAATATAGCTAATTCTATTTAAACATGAAAAGTTGCTGAGTAGCCCCGCACAAAATAAAAAAAAACCATTATATCTATATTTTTGCTGAGTATACCTATCTTATCGTTAAATTTTCCCTTTATACCCTTTTCTAGTAAAAATCAAATCCGCAAAAAATTCCACCATTGAAAAAATCACCATAGAAATTCACGCAAAAACGTATAATTCAAGTTTTACATCTTCTGCAAACTACGAACATTTAAATTTAAAAAAAAATCAACATAGCATGGAACTCAAGTTTTTTTTATTTCATTAGATTTGTATTATCAATCATCAAATTTTATCAATTCAGACATATTTGTGAATTTACCTAAAATTAAATTTTAGGTTTGTTGGATAAGGGGAATAGAAAAAAAATTTGTTGAGAGGTACAAAGATGTAAATGACATATGGGCAATTTTGTCCCTGAATTTTTTTTAAAATTTAAGGGGACTACTCAGCAATATCACATGTCTAAATAGAATTAGCCAAGCACCATACTCTCATTCAAATCATGCAATTGAAACCTAGTCTCCATGAAAGTAAGTTGAAGCTAATAGCGTAGTTTTGCAATCCATGGTAGGAGGAGATGAGAAAGAGTCTTCAAGGATGAAATAGTTTACAATACAACGTGTAATCTACTGGTTAGATCAATTAAGCTATAGAATTTAATTTACTGAAAGTTCCTAAATATTATTATCATTATAATATTAGACCATAATTTTAGTCTTAAAAACAAATTTTATTACTGATATTAATTTAAAATCATATATTGTTATCTTATATTAATTAAATAATGTATATATGTGTGCTTGTACATTTAAATTTTGCTTTACATATACTATTAAACAAATGGTTTTCATTTCGGCAATAAGTTAATGTATAATTAAGTATTTTTCAAGGCTAATATATCAGTTATATTGTTATATGTATAATCTATAAATACCTAGATATGTTTTAAAATGAATATGCACATAAAATGCGCTCGACATTTAGTTTTTCAGTCAAGACACAAAAAAACACATATATACACATGCATACAAACATACATACATGCAGATACACAACACACACATGATATACTTTTAGTAACTTTAATACATTAATTTAACTAAGTAAATTATACATTATTTTATTTTAAGAAAAATGAGTGTTTCTCTATTTGAGGAGGAGAGCACTCGTGTATTTTATCATACACTTAGAAAATGGTACTGCCAACAAGCTTAGTAGGTAGCAAAACAACAATTTACTAAAATATTGCATAGAGCAAACATTTATAGATATGAAATGAATGATAAATTATAAACAACAATTTATAGTCTAATTAGCTTCTTATTGAAAATATTGCATCATAAAATTTATTAACATACATATCAATTTAAAAGGTATTTAAAGTGCTATTATTATTATTTCTATTTTTGGAGACTATAATTTCCTTAACTAAATTAATACAAGTTTTACATTTTTTAAGATATTATTTGAAACTAATATTGTTATCTATTTTATAATTTGAATTTCATATAAAAAGGACACTGTATATATTAATTTTTTTATAGGAGTATTTATATTACTAATTTTAATTTAAAAATTGAGTTTAAAATTTAAATATATTTATTTTTGAAAAAAAAATTTGTTCAAAACCCCAATACCATAATGTATCATATTTAATTTTTATAATTAATTATTTTATGGGCTAAGCCCAACTAATGGGATTAATGTTTTTAAATTATTATTTTTTGAAGTTGGGTACTTTGGTAGTAGTACATAATTGTACTATAAGTCATAGATAGTATAAGATATTACAAGTCAATATATGTCCAGTGGTTCGAATCACAAGCTATGTAGGATTCAAACCTGTGACATCATGGACCAATCACAGAGTGTTTTGACCAGTAGAACGGTGGTACTGAACATTTTTAATTATACTATTACATTCATGTATATATATAAATATATATAACATATTTATTCTAATATAAATTATTATTAAAATCCAAATATATTTATTGTAGATTTTGTCAATACATATACATATACATATACATACATACATACATACATACATACATATATATATATGTATTTTGAAATATGTTTTACATGAATTACCGCATATATAACATATATTTCATGCTCTACAGTATGTATGCGTATATATATAATAATATTACGTTCATGTGTGTATGTATATATAATTGTATATAAAATATTTATTCTAATATAAATTATTGTTAAAATCCAAATATATTTACTATATTTTTTTTAATCTATTTACACATACATACATATTTATATAAATATGTATGTGTGTATAGATATATTAAAAAAAAAAGTAAATATATTTGGATTTTAACGATAATTTATATTAGAATAAATATTTTATATACAATTGTATATATATATACATGAATGTGATAATATAATTTAAGAACATCAATTCTATTAGTTTATATGTATGTGTGTGTATACATATAACGTGATTCCAAATCCCAATAATTACATATCTATATGCTTATATATAAAGGTATCTGTAAGAACTAGATTATTAAATATTTATATTCGACTTAGATATTTTATGAGTAAAATGAGTGATCCTCTCAAGGAGGAGGGCACTCGTATAATTTTATTCTATGCTTAAAGATGTGCCACCAACATGCTTGACAGGTAGCAAAAATCCATCGTACAAAAAGAAGAAAAGAAAAAACCCTACCTACCATAATGGCTAGAATCCTAAATAGAGATGAAACAAACATGGGTCAAAGAAAAATCAAAAAGACAAGGATGAAGTAATGGGAGAGCATCCAAATCTGAAACAAACAACGTAATCCTTGATGAGCTAGTAGAAGGTAACAAATTCCTACAGTTCAACCTTCACCTCTTACACATGAAGGCAGTATAACATAGTCAGCCCATACCATAACAGCCTACTAAAGCTGAATACACTCAACAAAATACATTAGTGCTGCATACACACACATATACACATACATACATACGTATATAAATACATATATAAATACACACACACACACACACACACATATATATATATATATACATACATGCATACATACATAGATATATGTATATATGTATGTATATAAAGGTTTATACACAATATATGTGAAAGAAGTAAAGCTAGACATATATAAATATAAACTTAATTATCCAACACATCTATATTCCACCAAGATATTATATTATTATACTATTATAAATATAGGCGTACGAGACTCAATATGTAATATGATGTATTATTAATTAAATTAAATTAAATTAAATTTAATAATATAAATTCTAATTTATAAACTCACTCATCATGTCAAATTAACATTAGATGTGATTAAATGAAATCAAATTACAGGTTAATAGCTAGTGCAATAATTTACAAACTATTTTTTTTGAAATTTGGCCTAACCCGCTGCTAAATGCATCTAATCCAACTTTGATATCATAGCTCGCATTGTGTTATTATGATATAGTTAACCAACACATTGAGAATGGTAATAAACATTCGCATTAGACGAATCTCTAAGACAAGTATGTCTTGAAGGAAGGATACATAATTAAAGATTGTTTTTGATAGAAAACTCCTTACCCCTTTGGTACTTACCTATCCCGTTTGATGGTCTAAGTATAATTTCTTAAGTGTGAGGCCAAAAATGTTTTGACCTTGGACTTATTTAAATAATCATATTTGAATAATTATATATTTTTTAGGTTAAAAACTACATAATTTGAATTGTTTTATATCAAAATTAATTATAAAGTTATAAATATATAAAAGGATTTTGAAACTATATGAATTATAAAGGTTATATACCATACAAGTTCAAATATTCTTATAATATAAGTTTTAATGAGTAGATTATTAGGACATTAATATAGTAGATATTCTTATAATATTAGTAAGGTTAAACTTTATGCTTTATTTTACTAATATACTCCCACTAGTGTTTTATGTTTTGCCAAAACCTAAATGGAAACATAGAAGTCTTTCGACTTCACTAGTAGGTGTTAGGACTCGTATGTATTAGGATTCTAACTTTGAGGAAAGCTCAACAGATCATACTCTCATATACGATGTATAACTTTTATCGGTTGTATCGTATACAACTCCTAACTCGTGGTACTTTGTCTTAATCCTGCCTTTACCTTGAGGAAAGCTCAACAAATAAGGTAGGATTATTCACTCGGATCTACCATTTCGCGACGGCCTAAGTATAATGCACATAGCTTGAGGAAAGCTCAACAAATGTATGCAATTATCTACCTCGTCCATTCAATAAATTAATAGTACTACACATAACATCTCTGGCTTAAGGAAAGCTCAACAACTAAACAATATCAAGTTATCTATTAATATATAAATGGTAGATGACAACATTATAGTAAAGATTTATAATCTTTACTATATATATTGAGTGATATTGACTTATGGAATAATACAAATCTTATGTATTACTCTCGCAATTCAAGTGTAGAACACATCGGAAATTATGGTATACATACACATATGTATTTATTTCTTAAGTCATTTGGGTTTCTTCTATGTTACACCTTCAGTTTATACATTCATATTATATAAGTTTTATTATTATATAAAATTCAAATTACTTATATAATAGTCTTTTGTATAATATTATATTAACAAAATTTTATTTAATTAATTTTAGTTATCAATCTAATATAACATTTATATTGAATATAAATATTATAACCTTTATAGTATTATATATATCGTATATATATGCATTTTAATTTATTTTATTAACCTTTAATTAATTTATTTAATTAAACAATTTTAATTAAATTATATTAATTTTGAAAAATCATTTTATATACACACATGTATACTTATGATATCTTAAACATTTTTAAATATCATAACATATATCAAAATATATAATACATGTATATGTATTTTTATTAATTAATTCATTTAACTAATTTATTAATCTTACTAGTAAATTTAAATTTCAAAATTAATATTTAAATATTTTCAAACACTTTGAAAATTTTATTATATTCTCAAACATTTTGAAAACTTATGTTATACTATAACTTTTAAAATAAACTTGTTTCATTTTAATTTAACTTTTAAATTTAATACTTTATTTAATTTTCAAAACATTTCAAAAATTAGCCCAAGGCCCAATTCAATTTGGACCTTTTTCATTAGTGAAATTCTTTGGACTCACATCATCTTTCAGGCCAAGCTGGTAACCAGGTGGGATAGGGTAATTAATTACCCAATTCCAATCCTAGACATTACCTTTCTAGACATCGTACTAAGTGGGCAAGCTTAATTAGTTAGCCCTAATAGACTAATTTAGACCGCATAAGCTATTTGGCTCTGATACCATTATCGGATCTGGGCTAACTCACATCGGAGTTAAATGGTAAATTTTTTTCCATTATTGGATTTTTCTTGGGCCTATGAAGTCTAATCCATTTAGAAATTTTCTAAATTTTCTTTCTAAATAAAATCCACATTTAATTTAACTTTATAAATAAGGTTTAACTTTATGCAATTTGTATTATATTTTGGATATGCGTATCGTATACACATATGTGTGTACATGCATGTCCGACATAATAATGTATACATAATTTAACAAGCCCGTATATAGACGTTGGAATTCACACCGCAACAAACATGTTACTCTTTCTAGTATTCGATCATGCTATCTAAATGAGATATATGTGTGCATCAAAATGATATATATATATATATAGAGAGAGAGAGAGAGAGAGATTATACACATATGAAAATATATCATTTGTATATATAAATGTAAAGAATTGATAATTATAGCAATTTATATAAGATATTTTAATACATACAAACGTACGCACATACATACGTATATAAATCACCAAATCAATTAATAGTTAATATAAAATAATTTTGAATTTAAATATTTATGTGTATATCACTGTAGCAAACCTGAGAATAAAAATAATTTTTTTCATATATATATGTATGTATGTAAATATATAAATAAGTTAAAATAATATGTATTTATAAATATACAAACATATTTATATATGTGTGTGTATAAATAATAAATTATATATATAATTTAATACATATTTATAGAGAACTCACGGCTCAGGAAATAAAAAAATTCGTTTTTTAATACACACACACACACATATATATATATATATTTAATTATAAGTATTTATGAATTTACAACATAAACATAAACATATACACACACACATATATAAATACACACACACATATAAATACACACATATATATTTATAATTATATACATATAAATATTTATATGTATATACATATATATAACAGTAAGCTTTGTATATAAATTACTATATATTTACAGCAAGCTCTTGGCTCATATAGCAAAATTAATAGTATTTTTTTTTATTTACAATTTTTTTTCAAATAAATGATTTATCATTAAATTTAAAACCAGTTCGGAAAATTACTAAAAAATAATTTTGAAAATAATAATGTTTAATTGTTATATATAATTTTACACTTCATTACATATTTTATTTGAATATATTTATACTTATCTATTTATATATTTAACTTCTAGTTAAATAAATATATAAATATAAATAAATATAATATACATTAAAATAAATAAAATTTTACTGTCGAATTATACTTGTAGGAAAACAAATTTTAATAACTTTAGTATATAATTATATTCTTTAGAAAATGATTTATTATATAACAAAATCGTATTTAAATAATATTTAATTACAAAATGATTTTTTTAATTAGGCCGAGAGTTCAATTTCAACATACATTTAAGATAATGATAAATATTATTTATATATAGATGCGCCATATTATATTTAAATATCCGGTATGTGACATAATATCGATAAACTAGGTTCGTAGTATTTCTATCTAAGCATCATATAATTTAACGATCAATTAAACATTGATCCATTAATGTAAATCAAAGAATCACCACTTTCGAGGCCTATTGAATACATGTTGAAACATAGTTTAATACCCCTTGAATCAAATTCACAAGTTGGAAGATGCTAGCTCCAAATTGTCTACCACCGTAATCTAATTGAATCGTTTTTATATGTATTTGAACTTGGAATTTTTGATATTTGGATTGGGGTAATTTTGGCCAGGAATAGTAGCAAGGAGATGGACTTGTGTGTATAAAAGTGAGGCACATATGGCTTTAACAAAGCAAGAACAAAGGAGTGATACAAGGATCAAGGACCTTGTTTTTCTCTTTACCGTTTCTTCCTTTTACCAAATCAAAAAGCCTCCCTTTCTGGCCATCATATAGCCGACCACACTAATGCTATTCAAGGCCAGCTATACACCCCATCTTGTGCCTAAAACAATCCAAGCCCGAACCAAAAATTGTTGCATCTAAATCTAGTTTAAACACGTATCGATATCACATACCGATAAGTATATTTATAACTATTACAAATACAATGTATAAAATTGTTTAACATATAAAATATAATTTATAATTAACATTTCATAAAAATTAATTAGTTTAATATAATTTATAACAATTATAAATTGATTAAATTAGGTTGTCAAAGGAGTTACAACATTTTGGCCGTGTGACTATTTATATGCAAATTTATTCAGCGATTAATATCGAACAATTCGAATATTTACGTTTGCACGTCGCTTAACAGGTGGTGTGATATTTTTGTCAAATTTATCGCTTATTTGGTTTCGGTAAAATCCAATTTTACTACGTTAAGCGTTACCTAGTTGTGACTATTATTTACACCAATTCTCTTCATCAAAATTACATCATTTTGGACTTATAGAACTTGGTAATGGTCAAAATTCCAATATCATTCGTATTCGACTCTATAATCCAAATCCAAAGTCCTTGGTTCAATAATAGCAATTATTATTAACCGAACTATTCTGGTGAGAGATTTTGAATTTGAGTTGACTTGAGTTGACCGTGATACCAACCCCATATAACTAAGGAGACGAATCCTCTCTTGAATAGGACTTCACTTCCAATATTTCCACTTGATCCAACTATAGTCACTCGATGGGCACCGTGCCATGATTCGATATAATCAATGCAAAGCTTTCATATTGAAGATCGATGGTATTCTCAAGTCAAGAGAACTGTGCAAAACAGTTAGATCGATATTTTCTGTTTGAACTTAGTTATATTAACCAACAAAGAACTATGGAGTGAGTCGTTCCATGGTTATCAATGATATCAGCACGTAACTCCAAGGTCTCCCCAACAGTCATGAGTAATACACTTCCCAACAGTTGAAGAGCGTTGCGTACTCTAGTCTCAACGGATACATCGATATTCAGTTTCGATGCATCTTGACTAGGAACATTTAAAAGATGTGTTTCTTATATTGTGATACAATACTCATGATTACAACTATTTATAACTACTATTACAAATACACCGTTTATAGATTTTCTGTTAAACATATTTTAGTTAAATATTTATTTATGTATAACACATTATAACAAATATATAACAGAAAGAAAACACCTTTATTATGAATGAGAATTTATTACAAAGTTAATTAATGTATAATAAATTATAGAATTGCCTCTAGGGCAATACCCCTAACTCTATCACAAAAGACGTGAGTCCAGCACATATATATATGTATATAAAAAGGTTTATATACATATATATGTGAGAAGTAAAGCTAGACATATAGAAACATAAACTTAGTTATCCAACACATCTATTTTCCACCTACATATTATTATTATTATTCTACAGTTATGCATACAGATGTATGATGCTCAATATGAGATTGACGTATGATTAACTAAGTTAAATTAAATAATACAAAATTCTAATCTATAAAGTCTCTCATCATGTCAAATTAAAATTAGATGTGATTAAATGGAATCAAATTATAGGTCAAGATCTAGTGCAATAATTTACAAAGTATTTTCTTAAAATTTAGCCTAATCCACTGCTAAATGCATCCGATCCAACTTTGATATCAGAGCTCACATCGTGTTATTATGATTAACCAACACAAAGAGAATGGTAACAAAACATTCGCATTAGATATTCTTGCGATTTGAAATTTAAGTATGCTTTGATGGAAGGATACATAATTATAGAATGTTTTTAACCGAAAACTCCCTATCCCTTCGGTACTTACCTAGCCCGTTTGATGGTCTAAGTATAATTCATTAAGTGTGAGGCCAAAAATGTTTTGACCTTGGACTTATTCAAATAAACATATTAGAATAATTATATATTTTTAAGGTTACAAATAATAGAATTTGAATTCTTTTATATAAAAATTAATTATAAAGTTGTAATTATATAAAAGATTTTGACACTATATGAATATTAAAATTTATAAACCATATAAGTTCTAATATTCTTATAATACAAGTTTTAATGAGCAGATTATTAGGACATTAACATAGTAGATATTCTTATAATATTAGTAAGGTTAAACTTTACATTTCGTTTTACTGATATGCTCCCGCTAATGTTTTATGTTTCGCCAAACCCTAAGTGGAAACATAGATATCTTTCGACTTCACTAGTAGGTGTTAGGACTCGTAAGTCTTGGGATTCTGACTTTAAGGAAAGTTCAACAAATCATACTGTCACATACGATGGATAACTCTTATTAGTTGTATTGTACGCAACTTCTAACCCATGGTACTTTATCCTAATCATGCCTTTACCTTGAGGAAAGCTCAATAAATAAGGAGAATTATTCACTCGGACCTACTATTTCTTGACGGCCTAAGTATAATGCACATATCTCGAGGAAAGCTCAATAAATATGTACAGTTATATATCTCGTCTATTTAATATGTTAATAGTACTACACATAAAATCCTTGACTTGAGGAAAGCTCAACAACTAAAGAGTATGCATATATAAATGGTAGAGGACAACATTATAGTAATTATCCATAATATTTACTATATTATATTAATTGATATTGACTTATGGAATAATGCAAGTCTTATGAATTACTCTAGTGATGAGTATCGAACACATCGTAAATCCCGGTATACGTACATTTACGTATTTATTTCTTAAGTCTATTTGGGTTTCTTTAACGTTCCACCTTGAGTTTATACACTCATATTATATAACTTTTATTATTATATAACTTTTATATTTAAATTACTTATATAATAGTCTTATGTATAATATTATATTAACAAAATCTTATTTAATTAATTAACATTTTAAATAGTTTTATTAATCCAATATAACATCTATATTGAATATAAATACTACAACCATTATAGTATATATATTTCATATACAAAATGTATTTTAATTTAATTAATTAACCTTTAAATAATTTATTTAATTAAACAATTTTAACTAAATTATATTAATTTCGAAAAATCATTTTATATACATACATATATACTTATGATAACTTAAACATTTTAAAATATCATAACATATATCAGAATATATAATACATGTGTTTGTATATATATACACCTTTATTAATTAACTCATTTACTTAATTTATTTATTTTATTAATTTTACTAATAAATTTAAATTTCGAAATTAATATTTAAATATTTTCAAACATTTCGAAAAATTTATTATATTCACAAACATTTTGAAAAATTATGCTCCATTATAACTTTTATAATAAACGTGTTTCATTTTGAATTCAACTTTTAAATTTGAAACTTTATTTAATTTTCAAAACATTTCGAAAACTAACCCAAGGCTCAATTCAAATTTAGGTCTTTTCTATTAGGTATAACTTTTGGGCTCACATCACCTTTCAGGCCAGACTAGTAACCAGATAGGACAGAGTACTTGATTATCCAATTCCAATCCTAGACATTACCTCTTTAGAACCAGTACTAAATGGGCAAGCTTAACTAGCTAGCCCTAAAATGACTAATCTAAACCGCATAGGCTATTGGACTCCGATGCCATTGTTAGATTTAGGACAACCCGCAGCGGACTTAAATGGTAAATTTTAAAAGTTTTCCTTTATTGGATCTTTCTTGGGCCTATGAAGTCTAATCCATTTAGAAATTTTCAAAATTTTCTTTTTAAATGAAATCCATATTTTATTTAACTTTATAAATAAGGATTATCTTTATATAATTTGTATTATATTTTGGATATTTGTATCATATACACATATGTGTGGATGTGCATGTGCGGCATAATAATGTGTACATGGTTTAACATGCCCGTATATAAATATTTGGATTTAACCGCAACGGATATGTTACTCCCTTTAGTTTTCGATCATGTTGTCCAAATGGATATATATATATATATATATATATATATATCAAGATTAAACACATGTGAAAATATATCATTTGTTTATATAAATGTAAAGAATTTATAATTATAATAATTTATGTAAAATATTTAAATAAACACACACATATATACATATACACATATACACATATATACATGTATATAATTAAATCACAAAATCATTTAATAATTAGTATATAATAATTTTGAATATAAATATCTATATGAATATTACTATAGCAAACCCAAGAATATTTTTTTTAATGTATATATATATATATAAAAGTTAGAATAATATGTATTTATAAATATACAAACATATCCATATGTGTATATATATAAATAAATAATAAAAAATATATATATATATACAATTTAATACATATTTAGAATTCTTGGCTTAGGAAATAGTTTTGTTTTTTTAAATATATATATTTATTTAATTATTAGTATATATGAATTTACAAATATATATATGTGTATGTGTGTGTGTGTATGTATGTGTAACAATTTTTTTTATATATAAATCAATCTATATTTATAGCAAGCCCTCGGATCATATAATAAATTAAATAATAATTGTTTTAAATATAAATCAATTTTTAAATAAACGATTTGTAATTAAATTTAAAACCCGTTCTAAAAATTATTAAAAATTATTAAATATTAATTATAAAAATTGAAAATTATGTTTTATTGTTATATGTAATTTTACTCTTCATTTCATATTTTATATGAATATATTTATATTTATTCGTTTATATAAGTAATTTCTAGTTAAATAAGTAGTTAAATTAATATATACATATAAATAAATATAGTATACATTAAAATATATAAAATTTTGCTGCAGAATTATACGTATAGAATTTTTTATAAAATATAAAAAATTTATTATATAATATTATTCTTTCGAAAATGATTTGTTATTTAACAAAATCTTATTTAAATAATATTTAATTATAAGATGATTTTTTTAAATTAGGCCAAGAGTTCAATGTTAGCATACATTCAAGATAATGATAAATATTATTTATATATAGATGCACCACAATATATTCAAACATCCGATATGGGATATAATATAGATAAACTAGACTCGTAGTATTTCTATCTAAGTGCCATATGATTAACGATTAATTAAACATTGATCCATTAATGTAAATTAGAGAACTACCTCTTATAAGGCCTATTGAATACACGTTGAAACGTAGTTTAGTACTCCTTGAATAAGATTCACAAGTTGGAAGATGCTAGCTTAAAATTGTCTACCACCGTCAATCAGATTGAAGCGTTTTGATATGTTTTTGAACTTGGAATTTTTGGTACTTGGAATGGGGGATTTTGGCCAAGAATAGAATAAGGAGATGGACTTGTGTGTGTGTGTGTGTACAAGTGAGGCATATGTTGCTTTAATAAAGGAAGAACAAAGGAGTGAAACAAGGATCATGGAAATCGTTTTTCTCTTTACCGTTTCTTCCTTTTACCAAATCAAAAAGTTTCCCCTTCTAGCCATTGTATGGCCAACCAGACTAATGCCATCCAAGGTTGGCTATACACCCCATCTTGGGCCTGAAACAATCCAAGCTTGAACCAAAAAATGTTACATTTTAAATCAAGTTTAAACGATTACCGATACCGCATACCGATAAGTATACTTACAACTATTATAAATACAATGTTTAAAATTGTTCAACGTTCGAAATGTAATTTCTAATTAACATTTCATAAACATTAATTAATTAAATTAAATTTATAAAAATTATAAATTAATTAAATCGGGTGGTCAAAGGAGTATCAACATTCAGTTGTGTGACTCTTTAAGTGTAAATTTGGTCAGCGATTAATATCGAACAATTCGAATATCAACATTCACACGTTACTTAGCAGTTGGTATGACATTTTTGCCAAATTTATCACTTATTTGGTTTTGGTAAATCCAATTTTACTTTTTTAAGCATTACCTAGTTGTAACTATTATTTACACCAATTCTCTTCGTCAAAACTATATCGCTTTGGACTTATGAAATTTGGTAATGGGAAAAATTCCAATATCATTTGTATTCAACTCAGTAATCCAAGCCCAAAGTCCTTGGTTCAACAATAACAACTATTATTGACCGAACTAATCGAGTCAGAGATTTTGACTTTGAGTTGACCGTGATACTAACCCTATATAATCGAGGAGACGAATCCTCTCTTGAATAGTGCTTCACTTTCAATATTTCCACTCAACCTAACTACAGTCACTCGATGGACACCATGCCATGATTCGACTATAACCAAAGCAGAGATTTCATATTAAATATTGATAGTATTCTCAAGTCACGAGAACTGTATAAATCAGCCACATTGATATTTCTGTTTGACTTTGGTTATATTAACCAACATAAAACTATGAAGAGAGTTGTTCCATAGTTATCTAATGACTATCAGTACGTAACCCCTAGGTCTCTCCAACAGTTATGAGTAATACACTATACAATATTTGGAGAACATTGCATACTCTAGTCTTAACGGATACATTGATATCCAGTCTCGATGCATCTTGACTAAGAACATTTAAAATGATGTGTTTATAATATTATGATACAATACTCATAATTATAACTATTTGTAACTACTATCACAAACACACCATTTATAGATTTTCTGTTAAATATATTTTAATTAAATATTTAATTATTTATAACACATTATAACAAATATATAATAGAAAGAAAAACACCTTTATTACGAATGAGAATTGATTACGAAGTTAATTAATTTATAATAAATTATAGAATTGCCTCTAGGGCATACTTCTAACTCTATCACAAAAGACGTTAGTCCAGCACACATATATGTATATAAAAAGGTTTATATGCATGTGTATGTGAAAGAAGTAAAGCTAGACATATAGACACATATACTTAGTCGACAAGCACATTTGTCCCAGTGGTTAAGTGATTCGACTTTGGTGCGAGAGGTCATAAGTTCGAAACTTGCGTAGTGTGATTTGAACGTTTATTGACATGTGAAATGTTGTCCTAGTGACATGTTGTATATAAAGTACCATTTCAAAAAAAACATTTACTTAGTTGTCCAACACATCTATATTCCACCTAGATATTATTATTATACTGTTATACACGTGGATGTATGATGCTCAATATGAGATATGATGTATTATTAATTAAATTAAATTTAATGATATAACATTCTAAACCGTAAAGTCTCTCATCATGCCAAACTAACATTATATGTGATTAAATGAAATCAAATTATAGCTTAATATCTAGTGCAATAATATACAATGTATTCTTTTTTGAAATTTGGCCTAAGCCCACTGCTAAATGCATCTGATCCAACTTTGACATTAGAGCTCGCATTGAGTTATTATGATATAGTTAACCAACACATAGAGAATGGTAATAACATTCACATTAGACGAATGTCTAAGAAACTATGACTTGAAGGAAGGATACATAATTAAGGAATGTTTTTGATGGAAAACTCCCTGCATCTTAAATCATACGATGCCAAAAATGTTTCGACCTTGGACTTATTCAAATAAACATATTTGAATAGTTATATATTTTTAAGGTTACAAACTATAGAATTTGAATTGTTTTTTTTATCAAAATTAATTATATAAAGAATTTTGAAACTATATGAATACTAAAATTTATAAACTATATAAGTTCTAATATGTTGTAATATCAACTAAATGTTAACTAATAATATTTGCATAATCTAAGATTCCATATTAAATTTTAGAAGTTATAATTAAATAAGTGAATATTGTACAATGTAAATATATAAAAATGTTTTTAATGATGTTAAAAGTTTAAATCAATTAAAACTTAAACAGACCTAAGGAAGTAGCATATGATCTAACGGTAAGGTATCATGATGTATTATGAATACACATGCCCCTTAAATCATCATCATATCATTCAATATATAATATTTGGAATTTTGGACCCCAAATATTGTTCCTTTCTTCCATTTACATTACATTCTGTTATTTTGATTTACATATGGTTATTGAGCATACTTAAGATAAGTATAATATCTTAATAGTTATTACTATTGTCTATAGATCGATGATGAAATTTGGTAACCTTGTCGAGCATGCTCAAAGGTTATAAATTTATCATTATGCAATTGCAAATAGTGGGTACCGGTGACTAATATACTATGTAGCTTGCTAATCACACTCGAGATCATAAATATAATTAGAAGCTAAATTAAAAGAAGTAAGAAATTATATAATGATATAACCAATAATGTGATATTTACCATTTATGTTGAGTATAATTCATTTGAGAACATTTTGGCTTGTGATTACATGGGAAATAGATCTAAACACTCATTAGAAGAATTTATGAAATTCCCACAACTATTCTAGAGTTATTGAGAGATGTAAAATATAATGTGATCCCTATTCAGAAAAATATAATAAACCAATTTAATAAGTATAAGAACATATACAATGTTATCTAATCCACCTGAATAAGTTGCATGGATATTGCATTGACATACGAAAAACCTTATCATGTGGTTGCTAATGGATCAATGGAAAAAACTTCTAATAATGTCATCCCTGAAGAAATTAAAACAAATGAATCTTGGCAACTCGATTGTGACCTCCCATAATTCTACATATTGTCGACTATGAGCGTTGAGCTCTAACGACAGCTTGAAATATGGGTGTGCATTCCGTATTCAATCACCTCAAAATGTTATCTAGTGGGCAGTCTCATCCTATAATGTATGAGGTATCAACGAAATTATTTCATTGTAAGATAAGTAATGGAACTCCAGTTTAAGAACCCATACTCAATAATATTGATTATATTGGATAGTTAGCTAAGTTGAGAATTATTAAGCTTCAAGTGGACTTTATATTTAGATAAAAGACTTCACAGTTTCAGTCCATTCATATTGTACTATCATTGAACTCCTTAATATGATAAGGTAGTTGAAAGTATTTTCATGAAAGATTCTAGTATCGTGCTTACAATTAAGAGCGCCCTTACTTTGAAAGATTCAAAGAAGAGGAAACACAAATTTAAGGCTAACTGGAAGAAGCCCAGAGTGCGAACGAGAAGGGAGAATGTGACTATTACTCGAAAAAGGTCAATGGAAATGAAATTGTTTGGACTTGTTGAAGATACCCAAAGAGAAGAAGGAATCTGATTTCATTGCTAAATGTACTTTTGTTATAGAAAAATGTTTATCTATAAGTACTATTTTTTGTTTGTTTTAGATATTGGAACTGAAACTCACATCTATAATATGTTACATGGACTAAGAAATTGGAGGCCTATAACAGTGGAAGCTATGAAACTTTGTGTTGTAAATGATGCAAAATAAATGTTATAGTAGCGAGAGACTTTTTTATAAAGGTTGCTGATGGGCAAAATTAAATTTTAAATTATTGCTATTGTATACCAAACTTTATTTGTAGAATAGTATCTATTTCCATTTGAAAAAGTAGTTATGGTTTTATTTATGATGATAGTCTTATGAATATTTTTATGAGATAAGACTATTTGGTTTAGAAGTCTTGATGGTGACATTTATATTTTGAACTATGAAAATTATGTAATACTTGTTGGTAATACTAAATCATTTAAGTTAATGACTGTTTCCTTTGGCATTGTAGGCTATGCCATATTAATGAGAAACACTTGCACAAGTTGTGAAACGAAGGCTTCCTCCGATCTTTTGATTTAGAATCATTTGACACTTGTGAAGCATGTCTCAAAGAGAAAAAGATTAAGCACTCATTCGATGGTATCAATAAAAGAGTTACTTAAATCTTAGGACTTGTACATACAAATGTATGTGGTCCAATGTCTACGTCTACCAATGGCGCTTCTGTGTATTGTAACTTTCACTAATGATTTGTCAAGGTGTCGATATATGAATCTTATGAAATACAAATTTGATGTCCATGATAAATTCATTGAATATACAAGTGCACTTGAAAAGCGAACATGTAAGAAAATTAAAATAT
This sequence comes from Allium fistulosum, assembly GCA_030737815.1. Taxonomy (NCBI): domain Eukaryota; kingdom Viridiplantae; phylum Streptophyta; class Magnoliopsida; order Asparagales; family Amaryllidaceae; genus Allium; species Allium fistulosum. The sequence goes on along the minus strand of CM060901.1, from coordinate 1,337,068,460 downwards.
TTTGATCGGATTGATGTGAGGAGTATAGAAGATAGAATTTCAAATGTATCTAAAATAGAATAAGATTTGTCTTCTATCACTCCTCCCTACAATCAACAACATAATTATATTTTAGAGAGAAGGAATCACTAACATGGCTCAATCGATGATGTGTGAGGTTGGTAACTACTTTTCTATGGGGGACATGCGTGCTTGAGATCGTAACGTGTAAATTAAATTCAGTGCTTCATAAATCCGTGCTTAATACACCATATGAAATATGAATTTATAAAAAATATTATATTAAGTATTTTATGGTGTGCGGTCCTTCGACATACATTACCAACGTGGGTCTTAACAAGGTAGAAATTAGGTTTGTATTATGTAAGTTTATAGGGTATCCAAAAGATTCCCATGGATACATATTTCACCATATTGAGTAACAAATGATAACTTGTTTAAGATACATCACCTTTCTTGAAAGGAAATTTATTTTTATAGAAATTTGTGGCTATGTGGTAGACTCCAATGAGATTCTATGAACTAATATGAAGATGGATCATGCAGAAAGCATAGAAGTAACCAAAGCCTAAGAAATACAACCTATTATAACGTCTAATGGGGAATCACACACATTAAAAATATGATATGGGTTTTGTATTAATAGCGAGGATGAGGGTTGTGTCATTCATGACGCTAATCATATTTAGCTGTCGACAAGCATTAGGGAGTAAAAACTTTTGCCTAATTGCTTAATGTGATAAAATCTGAAATGGCTTTCATATATAAGAATAAAGTCTGGACTTTAGAGAATGTATTCATATGGGTAAAGTCCATTGGTTGAAAATGGTTCTTTAAGAAAAAGATCAACGTGTGAATGAAAGGCCGGAACCTATAAAGCAAGGTTGGTACTGAATTGTTTCCATCAAATTCAAGGTGTTGATTATAACGAAACATTTTTTATAGTCACCATGCTTAAATGAATTAAGATACTTCTTGCGATTGATGTACGTTACGATTGCGAAATATGGCTAATAAAATTGAAGCAACCTTTTTAAATGGTGATTTAGATGAAACTATTTACATGTCTTAGCTAGAGGGTTTCGAGATAAGTGTGAGTGACGACTAGTCAAGTAGACTCTAAAGATTAACTTATGGTCTTAAGCAAGTATCATATAATTGGATAAATGTTTTTGATGAAGTAATCAAATAGTTTGGTTTTCATAAAGACACAAAGGAATTGTGTATGTACAGAAAAATAAAAAATGATACAGTTATATTTCTAGTGTTATATGTTGACGATCTACTACTGATTGATAATGATGTACTTATGTTACAATTAGTGAAAGCTTGGTTGGTCAATAACTTTTGGGTGAAAGATTTGGATGAAATATCCTACATACTAGGTATAAAGATCTATAAAGATAGATCTAAAAGAATATTGGGATTTTTCAAATCATTATACATAGATACCATATTGAGAAGATTTAGTATGGAAAATTGCAAGTGCAGAAATGTTTTGTGTACCATGTAACCGTTCTTCTTAAGAAAGAATCTACATTTACGAATGCAGAGAGATAGTGTACGAGTAGGATTTTTATGCTTTGGCAATATAATTTATCATATACACTATGTTACATGCTAGGTCAAATGTCGATTTTTCACTTGATGTAATTAGCCGATATTAAACAAATATGAGAGAAAATCATTGAATGATTGTCATAAGTATTTAAGAAACGCTAAAGATTTATTTATGATCCATGGAAATAATGATCTCCTTATGATGGGGTACTCAGATTAAAGCGTTCAAAGTGACATCTATGATAGCAAACGAGTTTTAGGTTTTGCGTTTACCCTCAATGGAGGAGCCTAAAGTTGGACATCCAGTAAGTTATAGATTTTATGACGGAGGCTGAGTACATCATCTTAAACGACATCACAAAAGAAGAAGTATGAATGTGCAGATTCATTGGAGATCTAGAGAAATCTCAAGCATTGAAGGTTCTATGCCCTTGTATTATTACATCAATATGGCACAAATTACTAAGTAATTAACCATGAGCCCATAGGAAGTCGAAACACATTCTCTTCAAATACTACATGATAAGATATTTTATTAGTGATAAAGAAGTTATAATAACTCGTAGTCGAGAAGGGATTAATCAAGATTTAAAGGTTTAATTGATTAAAAAGGGGTTTTAAATTAATAAAAATGGGTTAAATAGTATTAATTCGGAAATCATGTGGTTTATTAAATAATATAATAATTTACTTGAGAAAAGCATGATTTTAAATGGGTTTGGACATTTTTAAACGTCAAAATGATTTTTAAAATTTACTAATAATGGTTAAATAATTCATAAAGTCAAATATTAAAAATAAATAAGATAGAGGAATTATTATAAAAGAAAGAGAATGTTATTTCATTTATAAAAGAAGTTTATAAATTATTATTGAAACTGGGATGTAAGAGGTAAATATAGAAATAATTATTTAATTGGTATAAAATATAGAAAATAATTATTAAAAAATTATAAAATGTTAGTAAAATATTTGTGGATAATAAATATGAATTTTATTTGGAACTTTGGGCTAACTTGTTATGGTAGAGAAACAGATTAGCAAAGAGAAAAAGAAAGAAAAAGAATAAATACAAATGAAAAGAGAGCCCATTAGCTCATCTTAACACTTAGAAAAGTATCCAAGTCCTTTGCTTTATCACGAGAAGTCTATAAACCTCCACCTTGCAATCAAATTCACTTCCCGTATGCCTCTTTTGCTTCCATCTCCACTAAACTCAATTATGAAAACCTTAATCCTTTTCATTAAAAATTCAAGAAAAATAGAAATAAATTACCAAAAATTCTAAAATTATAGTATATCCCTCTCAACACCTCACTCCACCTCTAGGAAGGAAGAACTTGTGATTTTGATTTATTTTGGCTTACATAGGATTTTGCAGAGAGAAGGAAAATAGGAGATAAAAGGAGCAATTCTTGTATTGAAACTTAGCTACTTAAAGGTGTGTATTCCCTACTCACAATCTATGTCTAAATATATGTGTTTCATATTGATTGTTAATGTATTTGAATTATGTGGGGCCTACTTCTCTTGAACCCATTGCTTTGCATTTGCCTTAACTGAATTTGAGTGACATGGAAATGCTTCAGATTGATGGAGTGTAGTATATGGTGTGGTTTATAAATAGGGTTCAGGTGAGGGTTGTAAGGCGACCAAAGTCGCCAAAATTTGGGTCATAAGACTTGGAATGTCACCGTTCAAGGCTGTGAACTGGTGGACCGGTCATGGTGACAGTGGGTCCACCATGTGAGGCCTGGAACAGTGATGACTCAAGCCATGTGCTTGTTGGTTTTAAAAAATATATTTCTTGGAAAACTTTAAATAAAAGTTTGATTTTGTAAGATAAGATTGACATATTGCAAATATGAAATTATTTTTATGATTTTTTTATTTAAATTAATATTATGTATCATTAAAGTTATTAATTTATTAAAGGAAAATTTTGATTTCTGACTTTAGATAAATGTTTAAAAATTCTAGTAAAATATAAAATGATTTCTAATTAATATTGTGTGCATTTTAAAGTGTATTTCATAATTTATGAGTATAATCAAGAGTTTGAAAAAATATGTTCTATGGATTTGAAATAAAAGGAAATTGGTTTAGAGTTTGTAAATTCAATTAAAAACCTTATCTATGCCGAAAATTATGGGATGATTTTCAAAGATGATAGTCGATTATAAAGGAATTTTCTTTGATTTTAAATATAGAAAAGAGATTTAGAAGTGTATTAAAAGGGTTGAGATCCATCTATAGCTTATATAAATGAAGAAAATGATATTCCAACCTTTAAAGTATATAGAAGTTTTGGAAAGTAATATACTTTTATAAATGAAACTTCTTATAATTGAATGATATGCTTGGTTGATTACGGTTTCCCTGTGATGAGAATACCGCATAAATGGAGTTATAATACCATTTGGGACTTTGGGTAATATTCCTTCGTATATTCTTCGGACTTATCATATACAATATTATCACATGAAGTGAGTGAAGTGTACAACCATTGAGTAAACGAATGACTAATTCATAGTGGTATGGGACACTAGAGTTGATATTTGTTCGACCACTCTTTATGAGTAGATGACACTCAAACATGAATAACAATAATGAGATATTGCATAGTTGAGGTAACACTCACTGTGTTGAGCATGATTATGTGCCTTGTAATATACGTAGATGTCTATCATTTTTGTGTACTCCTATTATTTTAGTAAGCAGTAAATCGGATTAGGCTAGTATCCACCTTAGCGACCAAATTGCAGGGTCGCGCCCCGGATCCGTGATACATTTTTTAATATATAGTTGTATGCTATTGCTGTGTGCGTCTGCCCTAGTGTCACATAGGCTAGCAGAATGTTACCATATGGCATTTGCAGAGGCATGACCAATGCTTAGTGTTGATTAGCATCCAATGGATAATTGGTCACAATGACCATCGAGGTAACTAAAGATTGTAGGAGTCGTGTCAGATGGGTACGTGTGTAGTCTCCTGGAGCAAGCGAGTGATTGTTTGTCTCATGTCTGGTTATGACGTGTGATAGATAGACATACAATATTTGCACATCTCTTTGGGTTTGATGTAGAATGATGAAGTGTAGACGACTATATTGGAGACTGTGTGTCCAATGTATAGTCAACCCGCGTACATGAGATTATCAACGAAGAATAATCAAGGTATATGCTGAGGCGTTAGCTTAATCTGTATTGACGTGTACTTCCATTGTATGTTTTGTTGTACGGATGCTTGTTGTTTCACTTATATGAGTATGAAGAATCTGGGATATGTCTATTTATGATCATCTGGGAGACAATCTTGGGTATTGTTGTGTGCTAGCCCTATGGTACTTGATGATTTCTTACGTATTGGCGATAATCATATGCGTGGACGTTTTTCTCAATTCTGATATTATGCCACTTTACATGGGTGATCATACTTAGACATGGTTTTGAGAGATGTTGTGAGACTAGTAATGATTTATGCCACTTTGAGATATTTATATGATTAGTTGTACCATGCTAGTTTCCATGTTATGCTGACATCCACGTTCTAGACGTAGTCTGATCCGTGTGTTATCTATATAATACTTGGATCAGTCCGAAACATTTTAGATTCATGGACGAAGTGACCAACTTGTGATGGTGAGACATAGTTGAATGCTAGTTTATTAATTGACTAGTGCATCATCATTTATTATGAAGCTCCATGTATATTGATAATGTTGAAATGTATGCATTGGACATATACATTGTATTTACTTGATAGATAGTGGGCAATTGACTATTTTTGTAGACCCACCTGAATGTGTGTATTTTCTCTATTATAAGTTATGCTGCATTGATGAACTTATGTCCTCTGTGATTTATTTTATATTATGCGTTGTTCTATCCTGAAAACACATGTATTTATTACTTTGTGTTGATACCGAGTGTGTACAAGTGAGCTATATGAGATTTTGAAAAACGTGTCGACGTTAGCCCAAATGATATTCACGTTTGATAGTCGAATATTGCCTTATTCTCCGTATTATCAGACAGTATTACATAGTAATACTTTTTGGTAGTATGGATATAAATGTGGGATGTTATAGAAGTAGTAATCAAGAAGTAGATACTAAAGATAACATGATAGATCTATTGACTAAGAACATGTCATGATTTAACGTAGGCAGAGTAATTGAAGGTATGAGCACGATGCTCAATAATTGACCCTAAATGCAAGTGAGATATATCTAGAGTTAAAGAGGTTCTCTAGGGGCAATTGTGTTAAGTTAAATTTTTTAGGATAAAACATTCATTATTTTATTAAGTTAATAGTTGATATTTTATGCATTTAATGGACATTAATTGGTCAAAACTATTTAACATCATCTTATTTGTTTATTTGTAATAATTATATAATCGGTAAAATTGATATTTTTTTGTTAAACCAAACATTTCAATTTATCAATCTTCAGCGGATATGATGTATATTCGATATTCATCCGTATTCAAAGAAACAGATATCCGATCTTCGAAATTGATTCCATGTGCATATGGAGTTATGACGATGAAATACAATTTTTTTTGTATTAAATATAAAATTGATAGTGATTGGCGCAATTCAAAGTTCTTATGAGTTCAATTGCATTACACCTCTTAATTTCATCAATCACCACCGATGCTAGTGTGATATTGAGTTGAATAAAATTGGACTGGGCATACGGAAAAATGCATATTTTTTAATTTGATCAGTCCACAAACTTAAATTTAACAATATTGCATTAGCATTAATACATTTTTCTGTTCGCTGCTAATTTCTGACTATGAAAATTATACATACTTTTCTTATTTTTGGTTCTTTTCCTTATTTGCACCAGTATTTGCTTTCTTTCTTTTTGGATTCGACATACGGGAATAATGCAATTTGAGCGGGACAGACAATATAATATAGAATCTTACTGCAGACAAATAGTGTAAAAAATTAAGTGAAGATATTTTTGTATGGCAATGGTCAACGTAGCATGTATAATGTATTTGACAGTAAAGCAATTTTAAATTTACGTACATATTCTTGTTTGTACGTTAATTAATAAACAAATGTTATTTTTTGTAGTTAAGCTTAGATGATTTGTTGTCGAACGCGTTTACCATTTCTTTTGTTGTCTACCGTAAATGTCTATTAAATATGCCCACATACGGCATTGGAGAATAATCACACAGTGAGAAACTGATAGAAGAACAGATAAGGTTGAGATAATAAGATTTGCTGCACACATTAAATTCACATATCAGGTTCCGGAGAAAACCCCAGATTTTTGTAATAATAGGACCATTAATAAAAAGGAAGCATTCGTTGAGTAGTCAGGGATTTGTTAGCTCGTATATCAAAGCAAAAGCGCAAGCTTTTTAGCAGTAGTGTGTACTATATCTGGGGAGAAAGAAAGAAGGTCCAAGTGCTTGACAGTTCAGCTTTGACTACCACGTATACATACAATGCTCTCAGCTACACTTTTCTTCTTTACCGACCATCCATATTAAATGTGCATTAACATTTAAAACATTACGATATATTGATTTGATAAATTGTGGATCTATAACCCCAAAACCACAAAAGAGTCAAAACATTATGGCTGTTCAAAGAAAGATGTTCTCGATCGCTCGAAAATGTCTACACAAAGCGGTCAAAATTTCGCGTTGGGATGATGCTCAAGCTTGGAACTTTATAAAGCAATTGAAGTCAAGCTTCATGGAGAGAGCTAATTGAGACCGAGCTTGTAACGGCCCACTATTTACAATAACATGAATCAATGCTAGAGCACAATATGTGACCTTGGATATTGTAAATGACGAACATTTGGTTAAACAAAACAAAATAAAATTTTGACATTATATTTGCGGAACAATATATAACATGATAAGTATATGGATGCGCAAAGGCACGATAAATGCGCAAAGGCATAATAGTTAATTGCTCGAGGTCCAAATAAAACATAACACGAATAATCCAATTTATATAAACTCCACATATGCGGAATGCTGAATGATCCATGATACATAGTTTTTATACATGAATTAAATGTGTGATATACATGACCATGTATGGTGTATAAATGCATACAAATATGCAAACCCCATACCTCTAAATTTCCAACTATCAAGCCCTTAAACTTGTCCCTTAAACTACCCATGGGAGCCACCAAAAGTTTCCCATATAGAAAATAAAAAGAGAGAAAATGAGGGTCAAACATAAGTTTGGTGAGAGGAACTAGACTCGAAAATTTCCAATTAAACAATCATATATACATCATAACAAAAAATAAGTCTATACGAAAATAACACAATAAAAAACAATACATATCCTAAGAATGTTAGGTATTAGCAATATGACAAACTAGTGTATAGGTAATGCAACACTTCATGGTCAAAGGTGTCATTGGTCTTCCAATCCCAATCAACCCGCATTGTAAATTAAACACAATGATATAACTATGCTATAGACATGAACACACCTAACTATACATATAAATCGTATATGAGTAATATCATAAGTTAACGCTATTTGGATATCTGAAAACAATATCTATGCGACAAATCGCCATTAGCTAACCATAGATAATACATTGGAGCCATCTCGTCCCATTGACCACGAGTCTGTACCTAGAAGTACTATTGATTCATGTAGTTCCTTCTCAACAACTAATTGTGTTATGAATTATATATGACTTACTTGAGAAAGGGCTCCAATCCCGCCCCTACACTCAGATCTATTCTGGATGTCGTGTTATCTCTTATGGTACAATGAATTAACTTACCAACATCATATCCATTCGGTTTTCAATACCCAAATATACTAGAGTCGTATGTAACCGTTAAATATCACATATACACCCACACACATGTGCACACAACAGATAAGTCTCATTGTCCTCATGTGAATCACTGAATTAGGTTCCACTATAGCCCCAAAATTAAATTCCTCTAAAGTCAACCCAAACTTCATGTTATGTATCTGTAACATCCCTCATCCTGAAACCCATAGATGAACTCTAATGTGTTATAGTCACCTTGAAATTATATTTTAACGACATAGGTGAGACCAGTTATTTTATATAGTCTTTTATAAATAGAGCACATATTAACTAAACGTGAGAAATACATCACTGCAGATTAAGTTAAAAATTTATTTCCAAATATTCATGCCCATGCAGTGGCCAAAAATACAATACAACATAAATAATAGTGTTATGCCCAACATATAAAGGCGCTGACATAAACATTTAGTACAGCAAAATAAAATTTTCAAATAATACTCCCAAGTGTAAGACCCCTAATTTTTGATAATATTATTCAGGATATTTAATTAGATAAATTAAATAGAATAATGTAAATGTAAGACTAAGGGGATTGAGACTTGAATTAATTAAATAAGGGTCGTGCCTAATGAACTAATTAATGGGCTTAAGAATGGGTTTTGTTTAATTAAGTCACATAAGGGTATATTAGGAATTGCCGCCTCGAGCTTCCACCCTTATATATATTTCGTTTCGACCTTCTTTCTTCCCATTCACGTCATTTTAAAACGTAAACGAAATAAAGAGGAATGGCCGGCCATTAAGAGATCAAGAGAAATTCAAATTAAAGCTAGAAAATCAAGCTTAGGGGAAATCAATCTCAATCTAATCTCCTTATCAAGAGCAAGATGAATAATAATTCAATCTATATTTTGGTTTTAAATCATATATTTTCAGATTTAAGGGATAAGTTCGTTTTTATGATATATTGGATGATGATATGCTTGATTCGTGATTTATTTGATTTAAACAGGGTTGTTTAAAAGAGATTTAGCACGGTTTTAGATAAAAACCAAGATTAAATTATGTTTAAATGCCATGGGAAAATTTTATGTTACGAGAAACATGTTTTGGAGTTGGATTTCAATTTTGAGAATTTTCCAAGCTATGGAAAGGTTATTATGAGTTTTTAAAGGAAAAATATAGTTATTTGGGTTTATAATTTATTTTGGAAAATACATTGAGAATTTGGGTCTAAAATTTTATATGTCAGATAATATGATTAAAGTGAATTTCTGAAATTTTTGGGGATTTTTCCAAAGTGATTTGTTATGCAAAATAAATTGTTTTAGAAAAGGGACTTCTTTGCAAAACTTGGAAGGGCTAGTTTGATTAACTTAACCATGGTTTAGATCTAGATCAGAGGCGGTTATTTTTGAAAAGAATTTGAAAAAGGTAAGCCAACCAATCTGATGTTGACACGTGGCAAGTTAGTTAGATGAAAGTTTACTTAAACAAGAATAAAAACTTGGTTTGCTTAGAAAAGTGGTTCTGCCTACTTAGGAAAGTGCCTTTCGACACAGTAGCTACCGCCTTGATCCTTTTCAAAATCAACTATGCCGAAACCAATACACACGGTATCATCATGATGGTACGTAGTGGATTGGAGATAGGTGGAAGGTAGAGTGTCAAAAGCATAGCTTCCGAAGGGGTCGAAACCTTGGTTTGTTTTAAAAAGAAAAGGGCTTACCAATGTTTTGTTTTAAGCCTTCGACAAAGTCGAAGCATAAAGTTTTGAAGGAAGTTTTAAAGGATTTTGAAAGGGTTTCCATTAACGTATAATTGCTTTCGACCGGGTTCCTTATTTATAAAAGAATGTTTTGAAAGATGGGGTTCCGACCTAGTTGATACCCTGCTGCCGTTTATAGTCATTCGATGGTGTTGAAGATATCAATGATGTTGGAAGATACTTTGTTTTATAAAGTTCAAGCCACTTCCTAAAGCTTTCGAAAGGGGTTAGGGGTTTCGAAGGTGATGTTTTCGAAAGGGGTTTCGACACCAACCTTCTTATGTTTTACCCAGATGTTTTATGCTTTCGAAAGAGATGGTACCGATGTCATCATGTTTCTCCAATGTTTTATAAATGATAAAGGATGGTTTTGAAACAAATGCTTTCTCCTATATTCACTTTGACCCAAATAACGTTTTAAGTTTAAACCCAATGCTTTCGAAAGGTGTACTTTCAATGGTTTCGGAAGGGTTACTTCCATAAGTGTCGAAATGGGTACTTTTAACAGGTTTCGAAGCTAAAGCTTCTAAAGTTATATGCTAATACTTTAATGTATTCGAAAGGTTTCGAAAGGTAGCTTTTAAAGTATTATAAGGAAGAAGCCTAATGTTTTGAAGATAGATTTTAAGGCTTTCGGAGGAGGCTATCCTATGAAGTCGAAAGCTAGATTTCGAAATGTTTTATGACCCAAACTCTATTTTCAAAAGAAAAACCCATGGCAATATTAAAGGATTTTTTATAATGGTTTAAGAAGAAGCTATCTTTGATAAAGTATGAGGTTAAAGAGATTAACCATGTTTTATATTAAACGCACATGAGTGGTATTGCTATATTGTTATCTTGCTTCTTCTAATATGAATATATTCACTTTATAATGGACCCATAACTGCATTTTGGGGATAAAGGGTAGGAGAACCAGTTAGGTTAATCCAGTAGTGAATACAAATTGAACAAACTCCTGAATGAGTAGAATTGCATCAAGGAGGTCAGGAAGACCAGAATATGGGGTGCTAAAATATAAAGGAAAGATATTGGCAAGGGCCAATAGGTTTACAGTAAGCCCATAAAACTGTATGATATTGGCAGGGGCTAATAGGTTCATAGTTAGCCCATGAAAACTATGTATAAGAGAAGATGTCAGATAGACATGTTCATAGTTAGCCCATGAAAACTGTGTGTAAAAGAAGATATCAGATAGAGGTTCATAGTAATCCCATGAACACTATGATTGGATACTGGCAGGACCAGTAGGTTTGTAGTTAGCCCATGAAAGCTATATTCAGATGAAATATTGAAAGATGTCAATAGGTTCCTAGTCAACCCATGAAAACTAGGGCGAGGAAAAAGGGTATTAGGGTTACTAATAGGTTCCTAGTCAACCCATGAAAACTAGGATAAGAGTAATATTGGAGTTACTTATAGGTTCATAGTGATCCCATGAAAACTATGTAATTGGACAGGGAGTCCTTAAATGTTTAACCGGTTATTAGGCAGCCCATTAAAACTAATAGGTTAAGAGTAATCCTAGAAACTATAACTGAGACAGATAGTCTAATATGAACGAGAACGGGTAATTCAAAATTGATTCATTTGTTTTGCATATCATCATATTATACTGCTTTGAATTGTTTTTAACTATTGTGGATGCAGGAAGCACAATATATGGTTTTGTAAAGGTTTTGAGATACTAGTGAGGGGAAACACGTTCCGCTAAGCGGCTTGGTCTCACTAAATATCTAAATGATTTGAGATGGTAGATTATTATTCATGCCAGGCTTTATGTCTGACTCGAAGTTTATGTTTTCCGCTTGAACTCTCGGGTACTCAATTTATTTTGAGTAGTTTGAAAGTTGAGGTTTTCAGGTACCTCTTAAGATGAATAAGCTTCCGGAGACATGCAGGAGGCATGATAGCTAATTAAAGTTCACTTTTCTTTTGATTCCGCTGTGTTTTTTGTAATGGAAAAGTTGTTATATTGCCTGTAGATACTCTGATCATCCCGGGGGCATCTTCATATGTTGCTCTGGGCGTATAGTGTAATAAATATATTTTCTCTGAATTTGATTTACGAATATGGGATTATGTAATGAATTGGAAATTTTTGATATGGAATGTGATTTTGTTGAAGTTTAATTATTTTCCATATTTATGTATTTCTATGTATCAATGAATCTAACACTGCCGTATTTGATCGCCGATGATTAATAACTATGGATGACTACAGCATCCGTAGCCGTTAGTCTTAGGCCTCCAAGTAGGGGGATGTTTCAAGTTGGTATCAGAGCATAGGATTATGAAACTTTAAAGGAAAGTTAAACCTAAAAGATTTTCAAACATAATCCAATGAATTTGAAAATATGATCGGGGTCTGGGTTAATGCTATAGTAACATACTTGTATTTGATATATATATATATAAGTACGTGTTCCCCTCTCTCTTAGACCATTCTTCTGTATCTTACTAAGGCTCGTATGCAGATTTACGAGAAAGAAGATATGGAAGCATGAAACAGAAGAGGAAATCTAGGTGGAGGAAGCACCACAACCAACGGAAATGTTCGACCTAATACCAGGAGGAACCAAGGTCGACAGGCTAATGCTAATCCAAATGCTAAAGCCAATGTAGGTGCTAGAAATCTGCTAGTAGATGCGGGGATGGTATATCATTTATGGGTTAATCTTTTGCAAGATGGGGTTACCTGTAATGTTGGAGGAGCTAATCCTATGACTCCAATTGGGAATAACTATGCTAAGCAGAGACTACACTAGTTTGGGTGGAAAGTTGTTTGTTGGAACGAAGAATGCTGTTGAAGTAGAGAATTGGCTACTGAGTTGTGAGAGGATTTGTACTGATTTAGGCTTAGATGATGGGAAAAAGAAAAGGCTAGCCTTTAGACAGTTGCAAGGGGTCAGCGCTTCACTGGTGGAACAGTGTAACAGCCGGGGTACCAGAGGAAGAGCTGACATGGGCTGATTTCAGGAGAAGGTTTGAGCAGAGGTTTCTCTCTGAAGTTGATAAGTCTGCATTGATGAGAAAGTTTATAGATCTGGTTCAGGGAGAGGTGTTAGTGGTCGAGTATGCTGCTAAGTTTGATGAGCTATCTTGATATGGATATGCTTTGGTTGACACTGATGTCAGGAGGAATGAAAGGTTCATTCAAGGATTGAGACCTGAGCTTGCCAGGATGACTATGACCCATATCCGAGATCCTTTTAATGTGGTGGTGGAGATAGCCATTCGCCATGAAGAGAAGCTTGCTGTTTCAGCTAGAGAAAAGCCAGTTGAATCCCAGGGTCCTCAGGGAAAGAAGAGGAAATTCTTTAAGAAGAAGGGAGCCCAGAAAGGGGATGCTACCAAGAAGGCAAAGACTGATTTGGTGTGTTACAAATGTGATAAGAAGGGTCATTATGCAAATGAGTGCTGGTCAGGCAAGGGAAAGAAGGATGCAGAGAAGAAGAATTTAAAGTGCTTTAACTGTGATCAAGTGGGGCACTACAAGAACCAGTGTCTAGAGCCAGCTAGGGTGGACAAGGGAAAAGTTTTTGCAGTTGGATCATTAGCTAAGCCCACTGCAACCGATAAAGGAAAGATTGTGATGGAAGGTACATTTTTGATTTAGAGTATACCAGTTAGTATACTTTTTAATACCGGTGCATCACATTCATTTATATCCCAGTGTTTGGTTGATAGGTTATGCTTAGAGCGCACATACCTTGTTACTTACTAAAGGATTGCGAATCCAATAGGAGGGTATGAAACTCTGGGGATAAGATGTGACCAGTTAGAACTTGATTTGTTAGGTCATAAGTTTGCATGCAGTTTGTATGTGTACGATTTCGTAAATTTCAGAATCATTTTGGGTATGGATTAGTTAAGGAGGTACGAGGCCAGGATATTCTGCCAGGATGGGGGGATATCTTTGAGACACCCAGATAGTCATAACCGAATTATATTCTCAGTAGAGAATTCTGACCAGAGTTGTTGTGCTTTGTTAAGTGAAATGGAAGTGGGTGAAGAGTTAAGTCAGGTTCGGATTGCAAGAGAGTAAGCAGATGTGTTTAAGCCAGTCATAGGACTACCATCGAAACGAGCTATTGAGTTTTGGATATATCTTGTGCCAGGAGCTGAACATGTGTGTAGACCACCTAGCAGGATGACACCAACAGAGATGAAGGAACCGAAGGTGCAACTAGTGGATCTTGAAGGAAGGAATTTTCTTAGACCAAGCAGTTCGCCTTAAGGAGCAGCCACGGTATTCGTGAAGAAACCAGATGGGTTGTTGAGGATGTGTATCAACTATCGTAAGCTAAACGAAAGGACGATAAAGAATAAGTATCCTTTGCCGAGAATTGATGATCTGTTTGATCAATTGAGTGGAGCCAGAGTATTTTTCCAGTTGGATTTGGCGACAGGGTTCCATCAGTTGATAGTGGCAGAGGACAATATTCCTTTGACTGCATTTCGGACTAGATATGGTTCGTATGAGTGGTTACTGATGCCATTCGGATTGACGAATGCACCTGCTTTCCTTGTGGATTTGATGAATCGAGTCTTCTGAGAGTATTTGGATAGATTCGTGTTGGTGTTTATAGATGACATTTTGGTGTACTCTAAGGATGAGAGAGAGCATGAAGATCATCTTAGAGTTGTGCTAGAGACACTGAGGTAGAATCATTTAAAGGCAAAGTTTTCCTAGTGTCATTTTAGGAAGAAAGAGGTTAACTTTCTTGGTCATGTGGTTTCAGAGAAGGGATTGTCATTCGTTCCAGATAAGATCGAAGCTATGAACAATTGGAAGAGAGCCGAGACGGTGGCCCAGATTATAAGTTTTCTTAGACTTGTTAGCTATTACCGGAGATTCATCAAGGATTTCTCGTGGATAGCAGCGCCTTTGACTAAACTTACCAAGAAAGAAGTGAAGTTTGTTTGGTCCGAAAAATGTGAGGAAGCATTTGTTGACCATAGCTCCAGTATTAGTAGTTCCAGATGGTAAAAAAGGGTTGGTAGTATACACAGATGCATGTGGGACTGGATTGGGAGTAGTGTTGATGTAGAAGGGCAAAGTCTTTACTTACGCATCTAGGCAGCTTAGACCGCACGAAGTAAGATATCCTACTCATGATTTGAAGTTGGCTGCGGTGGATTTTGCCTTGAAGATTTGGAGGCATTATCTCTTGGGGGAGAGATTTGAGTTATATACCGATCATAAGTCTTTAAGATATCTATTCTCTCAGAAAGAGCCGAATATGCGACAGTAGAGGTGGATGGAATTTTTGGCTGCTTATGATTTTGGTATAAAGTATACCCCAGAGAAGGGTAATAAAGTAGCAGATGCTCATAGCAGAAGACATCAGAATGTGGTGTTAGCTATGTTGGCAGAGTGGAAGGACCTAGAAGCTTTGGCCAGTTATAGTGTGCAGTTAAGATCGACTGCTAGTTCGAGTCAGAGTACTGCCATGATGTCCTATTTAGAAGTTCGACCAGTATTGAGCGAGGGAATTGCTTCTAGGTAGAAGGAGGATCCATTATTAGCTGAGAGGATCAGAAGGCTTGAGGTTGGAAATGAGTTGATGTTTTGAAAGATTTTTGTCTTGACCAGAGAGGATGGTTGAGAAAGAAGGGACATTTATGTATTCCAGATGTTGAGAACTTTAGGAGAGAAGTTCTTAAGGAATCTCATCGATCCAAGTTTACGATTCATCCTGGAGGGACCAAGATGTATCATGATATGAAGAGGAGCTTCTATTGGGAAGGCATGAAGAGGGATGTTGGCTTGTGGGTTAGGCAGTGTGTCAACTGTCAACAAGTGAAGGCTGAACATCAAAAGTCGAGTGGGTTACTTCAGCCACTAGATATTCCAGTTTGGAAATGGGATTCGATATCCATGGATTTTATTGATGGGTTGCCAAGGTCAAGGAAAGGAAATGAAAGCATATGGGTTATTGTGGACAGGTTGACCAAGAGTGCCCATTTCATTCCAGTAAAGTCAACCAGGTTGGCACCTGGTTTGGCGAGATTGTTCATGAAGAACATAGTTAGACTTCACAAAGTTCCTAGTAGCATAGTCAGCGATAGAGATGCTTTATTCACTAGTGAATTCTGGAAGGGCCTACAGGATGTGTTAGGCACTAAGCTCAAGATGAGTACCGCATATCACCCACAGATGGATGGGCAGACAGAGAGAGTCAATAAAGTGCTCGAGGATTTGTTAAGAGCTTGTGTGTTGGACTTTGGTGGATCTTGGGAGGCTCACCTGCATTTGATTGAGTTTTCCTATAATAATAGTTACCAGACTAGTATAGGAATGGCGCCTTTTGAAGCTTTGTATGGAAGGCCATGCAAATCCTCTGCATGTTGGTTGGAGACCGGAGACAGATTGGTCTTAGGTCCAGATTTGGTAAGGGAGGCATTAGATAAGATTGAGTTTAATCCGAGAACGGATGAAGGAAGCTCAATCCAGACAGAATAGTTACGCAGATAGAAGCATAAAGACCTAGAGTTCTTAGTGGGAGACAGGGTTTTCATTAAAGTATCACTTATGAAGGGTGTGGTACGATTCGGGAAGTCGGGAAAGTTGGCCCTGAGATATGTTGGTCCATTCCAAATTTTAGAAAGGGTTGGAAAGCTCGCATATAGAGTTGAGTTGCCGAGCATTATGGTAGGTGCCCATAATGTGTTTCATGTGTCTCATCTTCGTAAGTATGTGCATGATCTAGAGGCCACCATTCCTCAGACAGATTTAGAGGACTTGGTAGTAGATCCTGATTTGACTTTTGTGAGACAACCAGTTTGGGTTGTTGCGAGAGATGAGAAAAGATTAAGGAACAAGACAGTCAAGTTGGTGAAAGTTCAGTGGAGCGACAACGAGAAGGACTGTACTTGGGAGATAGAGGACAGGATTCAAGATACTTATCTTGGTCTGCTTTGAGGGTATGTCTATATTAGATTTATATAGATATCTCTTAGTTAGGGAGACTAGTATGGTTGTTAGGAGTCGTTATAGATGATTGCTATATTTGATATTTAGTCCTTACTGAATTTCGAGGACGAAATTCTTTGAGGGGAGCCTATAACACCCCTAATTTTTGATAACATTATTCAAGAGATTTAATTAGATAAATTAAATAGAATAATGTAAATGTAAGTGATAAGAGGATTGAGACTTGAATTAATTAAATAAGGGTCGTGCCTAATGAACTAATTAATGGGCATAAGAATGGGTTTTGCTTAATTAAGTCATATAAGGGTATATTAGGAATTGCCGGCCCTAGCTTCCACCATTATATATATTTCGTTTCCACCTTCTTATTTCCCATTCACGTCATTTTAAAACGTAAACAAAATATAGAGGAACGGCCGGCCATTAAGAGATCAAGAGAAATTCAAATTAATGTTATAAAATCAAGCTTATAGGAAATCAATCTCAATCCAATCTCCTTATCAAGCACAAGGTGAATAATAATTCCATCTCTATTTTTTTTAAATCATATATTTTCATTGATGATATGCTCGATTCATGATTTATTTGATTTAAATAAGGTTGTTTAAAAGAGATTTAGCACGGTTTTAGATCAAAACCGAGATTAAATGATGTTTAAATGCTATGGGAAAATTTTATGTTACGAGAAACATGATTTTGGAGTTGAGTTTTAATTTTGAGAATTTTCCAAACTATGGGAAGATTATTATGAATTTTAAAAGGAAAAATATGGTTATTTGGGTTTATAATTTATTTTGGAAAATGTACTGAGAATTTGAGTTTGAAATTTTGATATGTTAGATAACATGATTAAAGTGAATTGCTAGAGTTTTTGGGGATTTTTCCAAAGTAATTTGCTATGGAAAATAAATTGTTTTAGAAGAGGGTCTTCTTTGCAAAAGTTGGAAGGGCTAGTTTGATTAACTTAACCATGGTTTAGATCTAGATTAGAGGAAGTTATTTTTGAAAAGAATTTAAAAAGGTAACGCAACCAATCTGATGTTGACACGTGGCAGGTTAGTTAGATGAAAGTTTACTTTAAAAAGAATAAAAACCTGGTTTGCTAAGAAAAGTGGTTCCACCTACTTAGGAAAGTGCCTTTCGACATAGTAGCTACCGCCTTGATCCTTGTCGAAACCAACCATGCCGAAACCAATACACAAGGTATCATCATGATGATACGTAGTGGATTGGAGATAGGCGGAAGGTAGAGTGTCGAAAGTATAGCTTTCGAAGGGGTCGAAACCTTGGTTTGTTTTTAAAAGAAAAGCGCCTGCCTATGTTTTGTTTTAAGCCTTCGACAGGGTCGAAACATAAGGTTTTGAAGGAAGTTTTAAAGGATTTCGAAATGGTTGCCATTAACGTATAATTGCTTTCGACTGGGTTCCTTATTTATAAAAGAATGTTTTGAAAGAAGGGGTTCCGACCTAGTTGATACCCTACTGCCGTTTATAGTCTTTCGATGGTGTTGAAGATATCAATGCTGTGGGAAGATACTTTGTTTTATAAAGTTCAAGCCGCTTCCTAAAGCTTTAGAAAGTAGTTAGGGGTTTTGAAGGTGATGGTTTCGAAAGGGGTTTCGACACCAACCTTCTTATGTTTTACCCAGATTTTTATGCTTTCGAAAGAGATGGTACCGATGCCATCATGTTTCCCCAATGTTTTATAAATGATAAAGGATGGTTTCGAAAAAGATGCTTTCACCTATATTCACTTTGACCTAAATAATGTTTTAAGTATAAACCCAATGCTTTCGAAAGGGGTACCTTTAATGGTTTTAGAAGGGTTACTTCCATAAGTGTTGAAAGGGATACTTTCAACTAGTTTCGAAGCTAAAGCTTCTAAAGTTATATGCTAATACTTTAATGTATTCAAAAGGTTTCGAAAGGTAGCTTTTAAAGTATTATAAGGCAGGAGCCTAATGTTTTGAAGATAGATTTTAAGGCTTTCGAAGGAGGCTATCCTATGAAGTCGAAAGTTAGGTTTCGAAGGTATCAAAAGGTTTTATGACCCAAACTCTATTTTTAAAAGAAAAACCCATGGCAATATTAAAGGAGTTTTTATAATGGTTTAAGAAGAAGCTATCTTTGATAAAGTAAGAGGTTAAAGAGATTAACTATGTTTTATATTACACCCACAGGAGTGGTATTGCTACATTGTTAGCTTGCTTCTTCTAATATGAATATATTCACTTTATAATGGACCCATAACTGCATTTTGGGGATAAAGGGTAGGAGAACCAGTTAGGTTAACCCAGTAGTGAAAACAAATTGAAAGAACTCTTGATTGAGTAGAATTGCATCCAAGAGGTTAGGAAGACCATAATATAGGATGCTAAAATATAAAGGAAATATATTGGCAGGGGCCAATAGGTTTACAGTAAGCCCATGAAAACTGTATGATATTGGCAGGGGCCAATAGGTTCATAGTTAGCCCATGAAAACTATGTATAAGAGAAAATGCCAGATAGATAGGTTCACAGTTAGCCCATGAAAACTAAGTGTAAAGGAAGATGTCAGATAGATAGGTTCATAGTAAGCCCATGAAAACTATGACTAGATACTGGCTGGGCTAGTAGGTTTGTAGTTAGCCCATGAAAACTATATCCGGATGAAATATTGACAGATGTCAATAGGTTCATAGTCAACCCATGAAAACTAGGGTGAGGAGAAAGGATATTAGGGTTACCAATAGGTTCCTAGTCAACCCATGAAAACTAGGATAAGAGTAATATTGGAGTTACCAATAGGTTCATAGTGATCCCATGAAAACTATGTAATTGGACAGCGAGTCCTTAAATGTTTAACCGGTTATTACTCAGCCCATGAAAAATAATAGTTTAATAGTAATCCTAGAAACTGTAACCGAGACAAATAGTCTAAAATGAATGGGGATGGGTAATCCAGAATTGATTCATTTGTTTTGAATATCATCATATTATACCGTTTTGAATAGTTTTAACCATTGTGGATGCAGGAAGCACAATATATGGTTTTGTAAAGGTTTTGAGATACTAGTGAGGGGAAACCCATTCCGCTAAGCAGCGTGGTCTCACTAGATATCTAAATGATTTGAGATGGTAGATTATTATTCATACCAGGCTTTATGTCTGACTCAAAGTTTATGTTTTTCCCTTAAACTCTCGGGTACTCAATTGATTTTGAGTAGTTTGAAAGTTTAGGTTTTCAGGTACCTCTTAAGACGAATAATCTTCCGGAGACATGCAGGAGGCATGAAAGCTAATTAGAGTTCACTTTTCTTTTGATTCCGCTGTGTTGTTTGTAATGGCAAAGTTGTTACTCTGATACATACTTTAGTAGATGGCTTAAAAGAAAGCATCCACCCAGTATAGATGAATTTTATCGAAAGGCATCTCACTATCTATGCTCGAAAGATGCACATCTGGCTATAGGACCCATTGGTGGTAGACCATCAAATTAAGTGGTGCAAAGCAACGTTGATATTAAGCAAACTAGTAAGAGCATTATAAACATTGCAGTGAATGTTGGGAATAATAACCAAAAAAGAATAAACCAAGGCATTGGTGGGAAGAAGCAGACACCAAGAAGTGTCCAAGATACATGAAGCTGGAAGATTACACTCCCTTGAACGACATTATTGAGAACATCTACCTTATTATGCAAGGAATAGAGAATTATGAGAAACCGCCTTAGAGGGAGGCAATTGAAGTTAAACAATGCTCGAGGAAGTATTGTTGCTTCCATGAAACTCATGAAAAATTACCAATGAGTTTCGTCATCTGAGAGATGTGATCAAGGATTTGATCTAGAAGATGAAGTTATAGCAGTACATGAGAAGTGCACAAAATGGCCGATAGAATAATAGATCCCAATGGCAGAACATCCAAATAGACCAGACCAAGGTGAACTAAGAGTTTGATTGTGATAAACACCATATTTGGAGGACTCCTTCCATAGGAGAAAAGTTGGAATGAGATGGAGAGTTATGGTAGTTCATTGAAGCATGTGACTCAGGAAAGTTGTTTTGCTGTCGAAGACGGAGCTCTAGCAAAACAACAAAGGTTAATGAATGCTGACATTGTTTTCTAAAACTGGGATTCCAACGGGATTTAAGAGCCAATGCTTGATCCCATGGTGATTAGGCCATTGTTGGGCTAGCAAATATACATCGGGTTTTGATTAACTATGGAAGCTCAGTTAATATCTTATTCAAGAAAATGTTTTACCAAATGAAGATTAGTCCAAAGGATCTGAAGCCATGTAAATCTTGCATCCAGGGATTTACAGGAGAGGACAAAGAACACATCAGGTGCATTTATTTGTCCATGGAATTAGGTGAAGGAGACTACAAAGTAGTGCGGATGCAGACTTTTGTGGTAATTGATGAATTTTCAGCTAACAATGCTATTTGAGCCGACTGGCCCTTACTATCTTCAAAATAGCCACGGCTCTATGGTGTTTAATGATAAAGTTCCCTACTGAGAATGTGATTGGAGCTATTCTAGCCAACCAGAGCACTAGTCGAGAATGCCATGTTACTAAGCTCAGGTAGGTAAAGAATGTGAGAAAGGGAAGGGTGTTGAGAAGGCGCTCTACATCAAAAATGCTGATGCATAGCCACTACTGCCTACGTCCTAGCTCGGGTACCATAGTAGGTTCTACAAACCCATGGACCCTCGAAAAGAACTAGAGTATGTTAGGGCAGCACCAGCAGAGCTGACAATCAACATCCCGATTGACGAGGATGATCCAACTCGGGTACTCAAGTTTGGGTCTTAACTCGACGTAAAGATTAAAAAGGAGTTTGTAGGGTTTCTTTGGGAAAATCTAAATGTGTTTGCCTAGACACATTTGGATATATGTGGAATATCACCAGAGATAGTGTGTCATGCATTGAATGTGGACCCAAGATGCCCTCTTATAAAGTAGAAAAGAAGTAGCCTAGGTTTGGAGTGATCTGCTGCATTGAAGGAAGAAGTGGATAAGCTAAAAGCACATGTATTTATCCATGATGCCTTATACTTGAATGGTATCAAATTCCGTGTTGGTCATAAAGCCAAATGGAAAATCGTGGGCATGCATTGATTATTTATATCCGAATAAAGCATGCCCAAAAGATCGCTTTCCGCTGCCGAAGATCGATTAACTTATGGACTCAACAGCTGGATACGAAGTATTATCCATTATGAGTGTGTACTTCGGCTATAACCAAATAGCGATGCACGTTTCAGATCAGGAGCATACAAGTTTCATCACTGATTTAGTTTAAAGCGCTAGAGCTACTTACTAGAGATTGGTAATACGTTGTTCATAGATCAAACCGGATGAACAATGGAGGTTTATGTTGATGATATGCTTGTAAAGTCACAACGATCGATGAATCACATGTTTACCTCACTGAAATGTTTTAAGTGCTTCAGAAGTATGGAATGAAGCTTAATCTATTGAAGTATTCTTTCAGAGTCGCATCAGGAAATTTTTTGGGTTTCATTGTAAAATTAATGGGCATCAAAGATAATCTAGAGAAAATTCAGGCATTGAAGGATGTTACTGCCTAGAAAACAAAGACGGACATACAGAGCTTGAATGGGAAGGTCATCGCACTGAGTTGATTTATTCCAAAAGCGACTGATAAATGTATACCGTTCTTTGATGGCCTTAAGGAAAAAAGAAAAAGTTTGTTTTGATGAAGGAATGCCAGGAAGATTTCTAGAAATTATTAAAGCATATGAAGAGACCATCGGTCTTGTCAAATCCTTTGAAAAAGGAATATCTATTCATTTACTTAGCAGTGTCTGCTCACACACTAAGTGCAGTTTTGGTGCATGAGGAATCTAGGCTCCATAGGCATATATATTATATCAGAACGCAGTTTATTTGATAGGAAATGAATTATCCAAAGATAGAAAAGCTGGCGTACACTTCTTGATATTGCTCCAAGGAAGCTGCAACCATACATCCAGGCTCACACGATAAAAGTCCTTACCAATCAACCGCTAAGGCAAGTACTCCATCGACCTGAGTCCTCATGAAGATTTTTAAAGGGGAATGTTGAGTTGAGCCTGTATGACATAATCTACCATCCCGGGAAGATGATATGAGGACATGCACTGGTTGATTTCAATTCCAATTTACCATTCAGGATGGAGAAGTGGAAGAAGATATGGTTCAACTATCTGAATGAGAATTGTACATAGATGAAGCTTCTAACAAACATAGTTCTGGGATAAGAGTAATTCCTGTAACCCTAAAAGGATGAAAAATATGCTACGCATCAAAGCTAGAGTTCTAATGATGAATTATGAAGCCAAATATGAAGGTTGATTATGAGACTCAAGATAGCAAAAGAACTAGTAATCATGGCACTGCGTATATTCAGTAACTCAGTTGGTGGTCTGTTGAGTCAAAAAGAAATTTCATGCTAAGAGAGTGACACTTTCTCCTTACTTGATGAAAGCCCTGGAACTTTGAACAACATTAAATACTACACAATCATGCACATTCCTAGAGAAGAAAATACGAAAGCTGATTCACTATCCAAACTGGCCAGCTCTGTTGATGCACAACTTATGGTACTCATTCCAGTAGAGGTTTTATTGGCTCCAAGCATCAAGCAGATGGATGTTGATTGGATCTTGGAAGCCAAGGAAGAAAATGTGTTGTAGACAACTCCTATTAAAGATTATTTACTAAAGGTAACTCTCCTTAATGAAAGGAATGAACATAGGAAACTATTGCGTAACGTTCCATAATTTATTATGAAAGGAGTGTTATATAGGAGAGATTTTCAACCCCTTGCTATCATGTGTCACCAATGAAGAAGCTAAGAAGTTCCTTTCAGATGTACATGAATGAAGCCATGGTGATCACACTATGGGTAGACTGTGGCAAAGAAGATTCTTCACTAAGGATACTTTCGGCCAACAATCAACCAAGATGCAGCTGATTACACCAGATGATGTGGTAGATGCTAAATATTTGTGAAAATACCGAGAACCCAATCTACGGAGCTTACAAAATGATTAGGTCATGGCCGTTTGCGATTTGGGGAGTTGATATGATTGTTATGCCAACGATGTCGAAAGGTGAAGCAAATTGTGCTATCGTAGCTGTGGACTACTTCACAAAGTGGGCTGAATTGGAATGACTAGCTATGATCATAATGAATAAAGTGATCAACTTTGTGGTGAAGACATCAAATGCAGATTTGGAGTCCTACATAAAATCAGTACTGGTAATGGAACACAATTTGAAAGTGTCGACTTCAAAGGCTTCTATAACAACTATCGAGTTAAAAAGAGCTTTTCGGTAGTAGCACACCCACGAGAAACAAATAGGCATGTGAAGGAGGTGAACATGATCGTTAAATCCATTCTGAAGAAATGACTGACAAAAGCCAAGGGAAATTGGGTTGATGAGTTACCACTAGCACCGTAGGCTTGTAGAATGACCCACAAGTCCGCAACTGGCATACTCTATTCACTTTGGCCTACAAAGTAGAGACCAAGATTCCGATAGAACTAAAAATCCTCTCTCACCGGAGATTGAATTACAATCCCTAAATGAATGAGGAACTCTTGCTTGAGTCCCTGGACTTAGTCGATGGAAAGCAAGAAGAAGCTGAACTAAGGGTAGCTGCTTACCAGAAAAGAGTAGCAAGACATTTCAACACAGAGGTCAGAAATTATACCCTTAAAGTAGGCAACCTCACTTTGAAACAAGTCCTCCCTTGTATAGGAGCACTTAGTCCAAATTGGGAACATCCTTATGTAATTTAATAGAAGCCTAGAGATGGAAATTTCAAGCTATCGATTGTTAATGTGACCCATTTCCACTGACGTGGAACAGTAATCACCTAAGATGCTATTTCACTTAGATTTATTTATTTTCTACGAAAAAGCCACCTTAGTTGATTGGGGGCAACATAATAAGGTAGGTTTGCTATTTCTTTTATTTATAAATAAAGTTTGATTATTGAACCAATGGAAACGTGCTCTTAGAATTTTAAATTTGTGATGCATGATTAGCGGCATGATTATGTATCTGGAGATGGGTATCGATGAACTTTTTTGATCCATGATCGGGTCATAGGAGTATAATCGCACTAGGGCTGATCAGATAATTTGACCGTATCCATCTGATCTTTACCAGTGCCGAAGATAGGCCAAGTTAGGGATTGATGCCCAACAATAGGAATCAAATATGCTGGGTCTCGAAGAAAGGAGCCAACATGAACTTATATCCTATAATAGGATTGACCTTGTTTACGGCCTAGCAGGACACGCTTGGCCAATGATAAGCGAGGTTAATCATTGAATGTATTCGATCACATCTAAAGTCAAGCATGATCGAAGACGGATTGTCAGAGATAAGCATCTGAGATGTTGATCCTTAGAGATAGGAGTCAGTGTATAATTGAACCTTTGGTAGGAATGACCATGCTTATGGCCTAACGAGATGTTCTTGGCCGAAGATAAGCAATGATGGCGGATGAATCCTCTCGATCGACACCGAAAGACATGTGAGACTAAGAATAGATTCCTAGAAATAGACATCCAAGACACCGATTCCAAGGGATAAGAACCGATGTATAATTGGAACTTTTGCGAACACGACTATGCTTATGGCCTAGCAAAACACGCTTGGTCGAAGTTAAGCAAAGATGGTTTGTGGATGTTTTTAGTCAATGCTTAGAGATAGGCACGATTGAAGATGGATGCCCAGAGATGGGCACTCAGGCACCAATTACTAGAGATAGGATTCAACACATATCCGAGTTTTTTATAGGTTGAATACGTTGATAGCCCAATGTGAAATTTTGGCTAATGATAAACAAGGTTGATCGACCGGGTAGCTTTAACTATCACTCGAAGGTATGTGAAATTATGAGTTAATGACCAAAGATAGGCATCCACACTCTCGTTTCCTAATGATAGGAAATAGTGCATAGTTAATGGTTATCATAAATAAGACCTTGATTATCATTGAATGGAACTCGGCCGATAATAAACCAAGATGACAATGAAATTGGCCAAAGTGATGTAGCTCTACTTATTATGATGCGAGATACGCCCGACCGAAAACAAATAAAGTCGGTCAGAGAAACATAGTCCTATTTATCTAAGGAAGAAATATATTGGCGCAATGATAAACATAGCTAAGTAATGAAATAACACTAAGCAATTAAAAAGATTTTTTTTATATATAGATTTACAGTAAATAATGGCACTGCATATATATAAGCATGTATAACATAAATGTGATTAAATTACATATAATTGTATTATATAGGCAAGCAGTTATATAGGCAAGTAAAACAAAAGATGCAGAAATGTAAATACAGAAAAGATTGAACAACAACAGTCCTTTATTTATATAAATCTTTTATACAAGGATTATGGGGTGGTCTCCTGCATAGTGACGATCTATAAGCAGAAAATGGAAAAAAGAAACAAAATACATGAAAAGGGAAAAAAGATACTATCCTACAAAAGTAAAGGTAACTACCTACTACTCGATTCCATGCTTGCTCCTCCTCGTAATAGGCAGTTTTTTGTGGCACTTCCTAGGAGTCTCCTCCTCCTTTTCCATAGAGCTCTCCTTAAAAGAAGAGACTTCTTCTTCGATCGTACTGTATAATGGATCCTTAGGCTTTTTTGAGGCAGGGTCAAAGGGCTTTGATCTGCCAGCACCGTGACCTTTAGGAGGCTTGATTTTCAATGGAGGAATTTTGAGGGTATTGCAAGAGTCAAAGAAAAGTAGACTGACCAATTCGACAGGTGATGGTTTTCCGAAGCCGGCCATAGGTTTTTGAGTTCCATAGTCAAATTTGATCTTGATATTCTCAAAGTCATGTGTCTTTTCTACTATTGTAATCGAGTCATCTAGGTCCTTCATGCCTGTGATAGTGACCTCCTCTTCTTAATACTGATTCACATCCTCTAACCCTTCCAATGCCCCTATTTTCTCCAAGTCAGTGACTGGGCTAGAGCTGAAAGAAGGAATTTGAGTGATCGACATTATATTGATGGAGGTCGACAGAGTTGAAATAGAACTCGGACCTAGGCCTTTATTAGATAACGGAGGAGGAGGCAGTGATTGTTGACCTATATCTTGATAGACATAATAGTATCAATTAGTGATGCTCTCTAGCAAGAATTGAAATTTCTCAAAGACTGGTGAGACGAGAGATATACCCTAGCCAGATGGAGTCTCCTTGGCTAGGAATTTAACGACTTCTCCCTCCTCGATGGAAGATTTGGCCAATGTGGAACTTCGGTACCTGATGCCACAAGGGTAGGAGTTTCAATAAGGGTGGCTTCATAGGTGCCCAACATGGAAGTGACAATGTATATTGTAGGATCTTTTGAAATGAGAGTGGATGATTTTGCTTGATCTAATGCGTTGGAACCAACGAGACCTCAATAGCTTCAGAGGGGCGGAGCTTTCATGAAGCAATCAATAAGAAGTACACCAATTTTTCTATCTTTAAGTAGTTCCTTTCAGCTCCTGCTAATCGCTTGCTAACATAATAGACCGGTCTCTAGATCCGACTCTCCTCACGAAGTAGTGCGACACTTATAACATGTACCAACACAGCCAAATAGATATACAAGTTTTCGTGATCCACCGGCTTTGTCAAGATGGGAGGCTTCTCTAAGTGGTTCACCAAATCTTGGAATGCGTCTTTACAATCCTACGTCCATTCAAAGTTCCTTTTCCCACTCCTAATCAAATCGAAGAAAGGAATTCATTTATCGGTGGCCATGGAAATAAATCAACTTAGGGTGGCGACCTTCCATTTAAGCTCTGTACTTGTTTGATGGTCTTTGGTGCCTGGATGTTGCAGATTGCTCGAATCTTTTCGGGATTAACTTCAATTCCACGAGCGTTGACGATGAAACCCAAAAACTTTTCTAATACAACACCAAAGGAACATTTCGAAGCATTGATCTTCATTTTGTAAAATCGAAGGATATCGAACATTTCTGCCAAGTCTCTAATGTGGTCACTTGGTCATCGTGACTTCACGAGCATATCATCCATGTATACCTCCATTGTCTTTCCAATCCGATCTTTAAACATTCTGTTGACTAGGTGTTGATAGGTTGCTCTAGTATTCTTCAATCCAAATGGCAATACCATATAGCAATACAATCCAACGTTGGTAATAAAGCTGGTGTGCTCTTGATCGGGAATGTGCATCGAGATTTGGTTATATCCAGAGTACACATCCATGAAAGATAGCAACTCGTGTCCTGCAGTTGAGTCTACCGGCTGGTCGACCCTTGGAAGGGAAAAACTGTCTTTTGGACATGCCTTGTTTAAGTCCGAGTAACCAACGCATGTCTGCCATTTTCCATTTTCCTTTTGAACTAGCACAGGATTGGATACCCATTTATGGTAGAGGGCAACAAATCTCTCTGGATCCATGCCATGCCATTTTTATTTCATCGGGACATGCCTCGGATTGATATTTAATGCGTGGATCGCAATGGCAAGCGAGATCCCACACATGTCAGAATGAGTCCAAGCGAACACATCAAGATTTCCTCGGAGAAAACTAGCAAGTTCTTTCATCATCGGGGGACTAAGCCATGATCCGATCTTTAGGACCCTTGATGGGTCGTCGTGGCTGACCACGATATCAATCGTCAGACCAGCCTATGCAGCCTTGGTCTCTTTGGGCTCCTCCTCTTCATCCCTTGGATCTATGTCTTTATAGAACCGATTATGGCACCCGAGCCAAGGCCCAAGCGCTAGTTGTCAATCTTCGGTGGTTTGGATTCAGAGAGACTTGTCCACACCTTTACCTTTCTCCTTCCATTGAGCGTGTCCCAATTTAGCCATACAGTAGGCACGTCCAGTCGCCTGATCACCATGCACAACTCCAACACCGTTATCAGTTGGGAACTTTAAAGTTAAACACCAAGGGGCAAGAGTTGCCTGGAATTCAGCTAGGGCTGGTTGGCCTAGAAAAGCATTTTATGGAGAGTCAACATCTAAAACAACGAATGGCAACAACTGCACTCTCCTGCGGTCACCTTCTCCCAATTCCATGGACAATTTGACATAAACGATAGCTTCGGTCGCAGCACTGTTAAGGCCATAAGTGCGGGCTTTAGACGGTTTTAAGTCCTTGGCTTCCATCCTCATCTGATCATAAGCCTTTTTGAAAATTATATTTGCGAAACTTCCATAGTCAACCAAGATCTTCCTCACTAAGGCGGGGCTTAAATGGTCAGAGTCTACCTATTTTCCATTGAAAGGTATTAAGTGTCTTGGGTTCTATCTCTCGCATTGGTAGAATTAATAACGATGGTTATATGTTACTGATTATGGAAGAATCTGCTTCAAGGATTGAATTTATTAAGTGGTTGTTTGAGGGCCCGCCTCTTTTCCTTATATGAAGTATTAAATGGTTTTGAATATAGTCTAAATGCGAAAGACATATCCTTATTTAAATTATACTGCTTAAGTATTGATATAGAAAGACTCGGGATTTTCCATTCAGCAGACATTGTTTTGCTGATTTTCTCCTCACTAAAACATAGATTAGGGAAGGAAACGATGATCAAGATGAAGATGATGATGAGAGGAGCTAGTGGAAGTAATCTATTTATCTATTTATGCTATTTTCCAATGTACATTATTGAAGATGACAATTATTTTATGGTTTCATGGCATTTGAAATTCTAAATAAAATGGGTACTATTAACGCTATTAGATTTCATCCTTCCACTACGAGTTTTGAATGAATAGATAAATAGCACTCTATTGTTCCTTTTACCAACCAACAGCCAGCTTTGGAACGAGTTTATGTTTTGATGGGCCTTTCTGGGTTGGGATTTAGGCCTTTTTGGGGGTAGGTTTTTACACTAATAAATAGAAATAGCATAATACGAAATAGAGTACATGGAGAGTAGCAATAAATTGATATTACTTTAGGCGACTAGTCTCTCCTCAATGCACTGAATCTGGGCCAAATCACCTACAGGCTTGTCCTTCTGTAGTGGGTATAAAAGGGATAGATAGACAAAGTCTGGTGAATGAATTGCATTACTAGTATATGGTATTCATAAGCAATTAACATAACCTACATGGCCCAGAGTATCCATTAATGTTTAATTATTATGTATAAAGGATTGGTTATTTTACAAATCAAGGGTATAGTTCTAATTAAACATATAACAACTTACAAAGGTTTCCTAACCAAGGGTTGAACAACCATCATCTAATAATTCTAGGTCAGTTCCTGGTATGTGAATCCTGATGATTAACTTCCTAACCAACATCGGGTTAACATTCTCAAATAAAAAACTGCGTATATCGCACTTACACTTTGAGCAAACATCCCCATGCTTAGGCTCGTATCGAATACACTACCTAGACAGTTTATGGCCTACCTAAGCATTTGTGTCAACATCTCAATGGTAAACACGTCCTAAGCTCTTTGTTATTCAACCCAAAGGATTAAGAAAAGTCACTATATTGAATTCCCTATAATTCTAGCCACTGCCCTGTCATATAGCCCTACTATGTGGAGGACTCCGTCTCACCCCCCCCAGTTCCTACATGTTTGTCACATGACCAAGGTACCTCGGTAAAGATAAGAGCTTTTAATTACACTACCAAAGCCCGCTTTACCGAGTTCTATGTTATGCCCGCTATGAAGTGATACTACTCATTGCACTTACTCTATGAAGCTATGCGAAATGCTAACAAAAAATACAGTGGGATACAAGTCCCTTACCTCGCCCTACTTGGCCTACATCCGGTCTAGGTTCAACCTCTACTTTTCAAAATAATTCAGATATCTGTTTATCTATTTCAGATATCTGACCTTCACTTTACAAAACTGTTTTCCAAGCATTCTATCATTTGACTCCCTTTTTCAAATGTCCAACTCCATTTTTAAACGTCCAACTTTGATTTTGAACGTTTGAATATGGATTCAGATGTCTAAATCGAGTCAAATTCGAACAAGTTCCTCTCAAGTAGAGTTTTACAGAAATTCAGACGTCTAACACCTTTTTCAGACGTTTGGTATGAATTTTCAGACTTATAAAGTTTTTGTTTATTTTAGCTATTTTCATTTATCTTCTTAGTGATTTCAAATATGGATTTAAGGTTCATTTTCCACTAGATTGTTATGTATAGTTCGTACCTTTTATTAACGTGAATTTAACAAGTAAAATTCCCATTTGTATACGTGTATTTTCACTACTTTATTCAAGACTATGTATGTGCTTATGATGAAAATTCTGCATATATTTCAAATTACAAAATCATTTCAAAGTGAAATAAAAGAGTATTTGGTTTCTTCATTATCCCAACCAACCCAAACATTGTCACCAAGGATTTATAGGTGTTAACCATAAAATATGAATGAAGATAAAGAAGGCCTTTTGGAAACCTTCCGCATAGATAAAGAACATTAGGAGAAATCCCCTTACGACAATGTCGAAAGGATTGTACAACGCTAACAAGGAAGAGCACATGGGAACTTAAGAATGAAGCTTTCTCAAGCATGAAGGAAAGAACTACTAAAGCACAACGAAGCAGCTAGATACAAAACCGCTAAGCACCTCCCGAATGAAAAAGGGAAATGGCTCCGTAACCATTTGCTATAAAACAAAGACTAAAGAAAAAAAGTTCACGCTAAACCCTTCGAAGAACCCGAAAGAATGCGGTTAAGAGCTTGTAGCAATCCCAAACCTTTCGAAGGAGACAAAGGGTTTTGTCTCTCGACATTCGAAGAGTTCTTACCTTCCGAAAAAGATGGAGAAGTCAAAGCAATCGTATGCGACTCTATAATGACCTTTTCGAAAGCATAATAAGACTTTCAGACCAGTTGGAATACATACTTAGTACCTTTCAACACTGTCGAAAGGTTTATGATAAGGGTGGCGTTCATAGGTCAACAAAGAATGAAAAACAACCTTCCGACAACATTCAGGAAAAGCACGACTTTCAGCAGCAATCAAGTAGGGGAGGAACCTCCTGACAAGGTCGAAGGGTTCACAACAGTCAAGTAAGGGAGAAACCTTTCGACAAGGTCAAAGGGTTCACAATACTATACAAAAGACAGACCCTTTGGAAAAGACGAAAGGTTCATGAATACATTAGGAAATGCAGACCCTTCGATAACATTCAAAGGTCCATGATGATGTACAGTGGACAAACCTTTCGACAAGGTCGAAAAGTTTACAGCTGCATATAAGAGGCGACCTTTAGTCCCAGTCGAAGGCATGGAGCCGAAGGGAGGGCCGCCTGCATCTATAAATAGGACCCAAGGGGTCCAATTTCCTGATCCGATTTTCTTGTCATTCTTCTTTCACTCAACTACTATTGCTTCTGCTTACTACTTTGTAACCCTAATTTAGAAATCAAATTGGGGATTAGTTTCTTAAAATTTGTATCAAACTTCATCATGAAGAAATAAAGAGAATTGTGGCTTGTGATCGACTCGGAATTTGGAGATGATCATGATTAGGCGTTAATTCAATATTAACGGCTGATTATATATGATTTATTTCTTATCTTCTTTTTTTATTTTGGGTATATGCCATGGAACTATCATTAGGCATTTTCATGAGTCTTGTACCCATTTCTTGGCTCGGGACACAAAAAGGGAGATACTACTTGTAAAATAGTCCCTAATATGGTTCTCTGGCATATTAAATCAGTTCTTATGTTTGTCTGAGCATGTTTGGATGATGCATTCTTTTCGAAGGGTTTTCACGAGAAGAATATCAACCTAGGAGGCTGAAAGCATCAGAAAAGTGTAAAACAAAGCAACATCTCCTTTCGACAACGTCGAAAGATCTACTACCTTCCGACAAGATCGAAAGGATATGAAAATCATTAATCGACTGCTCTCGGTTTCCAGGGGAGATGGAATACAATGAAACGACAAAGTCGAAAGCTATAAAATCATAGCAACCTAGTCGAAAGGTTTAGATGATCTTTAAACCCTCCAGCCAGGGCGGAAGGTTTAATAATTCTATTATTCCAACCAAACCATAAGGTTTAAACAGAACCTCAACCATTCGACATGGTTAAAGAGTTAGTTAATTTTCTACTCAATTTCATAGAAGGGGTAAACAATTTCTCAAAACCTTTCGATATTGCCCATCTTAGGCTAAGGTTAAAACTAAGGCCTTAAACCCTTCCGACTTAGTCATTTTATTCGAAAGATGTGAATTCATTCAACCACAAAGTTGAGCCCATGTGAAACAATCTTATGCAAAGCATTGGGGATGTTAACAAGAAATCTTGTTAATAATAGGTATTGATACGGATTTACTAATCTATTTACTTTTCATTTTTCAATAATTATTCCATTTAATTAACAAATAGGGTTTTCCATCATCACCATTCATTCTAATTCGCAACTAAAATTGTAATTCAAAAATAGATTCAAGTTGGAATTATTATTCGAATTCAACAACATTATTTTCAAATCATATATAAAGGAATTCAATTACTTATAATCAACATAAGCGTAATAATCAATTCACTCGCCTTTTTGAAGCTTCCTCTTCCTAACCTTGATTTGAATCTAGATCTGCATGACTGATTCGCCTTCCTTCTCCTTTTTTCTTCTTGGATTCTCTCTCGTTATCTTGATTTTACTCTTTTTTTAATTTAGAATTGTTTTGAAGAGATATAGAGTGTGTTTAGGTTAAGGAGTTTTTGCGAGAGAGATAGAAGAAATGTACGTGCAAGTGACGGCTAGGGTTGGGAATAAGAAATAGTGGAGGCTAGGGTTTCAATTTATAAGTGAAGTCTAGGTCTCGTAAGAAATATATGTTTATT
Source organism: Allium fistulosum (assembly GCA_030737815.1). Lineage (NCBI taxonomy): Eukaryota > Viridiplantae > Streptophyta > Magnoliopsida > Asparagales > Amaryllidaceae > Allium > Allium fistulosum. The sequence goes on along the minus strand of CM060901.1, from coordinate 1,337,034,557 downwards.
CATATATTACTTATCTTCACGTATACACAGTATTCCTTTACCTTTTTATTTTCCTTTAAAGAAAGTAATGGTTAGATTCTCCCAACTAAGAATATTAATCATGATTCGAATAAACACCATTTATTATAATTCATATCAATTAATTTTATTTATCCTACACATTTATTACTATTGATCGTTTTAAGGAATCATTTATTTATATACAAATGTACATGTGAGTGTCTGAGTGTGTTTGTGTCTGTGTTTATGTGTGTGTATTTATTTACATTAATTTGAAACCTTACTCTTTAAAAATTAGTTGCACAATCACTTTGTAATTGATTGGTATTAATGTTTGTAGGTTCAAATTGGATTTACCCTTTATTCTTTGCATAGAGATGGCGTATCTTACATTTCCTTTAAAATAACGCTTTATTTCCATGCATTTATTGTTATCTTCACTTTTCAATATATATGACATTAAATGAATTCAAATATTTATAAATATATTTTTACATCCCCTTTCTAATATATGCAACATACACTTTCATTAATTGCAACAATAAATTCCATGGTAATAAATGCTTTCCTCTACGCATGTAAATATCTTCCTTCTTTTCTTTTAATGCGCATCAACAAAATTGTACTCTTTTTTTAAAAGTAATTCAAACATATTCAATTGATTACTTAATAAATAAGTTTTTGACTTATTCATGTAATTAATTCCTAAACTTAATCTCAAGGCCCAAAACCCGATATTCGCACTATGGTAAACGTTCCATATTATTTACATGGTATCCATTTCTGACATTTTATATATGAATTTAGGATAGAAAAATCTATTTGATTCAAGAGAAAAGTCAAATTCCCTAAATTCCTTCATTTTTAAAAAGCCACTATTTTCTCCTTTTAAGTTAAATTACATTTTCCCCTTTTTTAATATTTTAATTTGTTATTAGAAATTTTGGATTGTTACAGGATTTTTGCTTAGAAACTTTTTAAGCTAACATTTAATTTAGTTTAAGTTCTTTTCGGCTAATAATGTTACTTCTCAGATTATCATTAATGTTCGAAGTACCGGTATCCTCAATCTTAAGCCTTATCTGGGGGAAGCCTGTCCTATTTTAGCATTGCTGACATATAGATTTTTTAAATTCCAAAAATCACCTCCTCTACTTATAATTCCGCTTTAGTCCTTGACAGCCTTTAGCCCTCTGCAAATAAATTCAGTTTATTAACTTCAATCATATACTTAACATATCTTAGCTACTTACTTCAGTTCTTTTACTTAAGGTTCTAGTTCATTTTACTTTTGGTTCGCCTCCAGAAGTAATGCCTCGATATACTTTGGGAATCATTCTATGCACAGTTTACACTATCTTTACATATGTTATCCCCTGATTAGTCTGACTTAGTCCTATCTTATCATTATTTATTACTTTACTAGCACGTTCGATATACAAAGTGGATCTAGTCTATCGATCCATTATCAAATGTTTTATTTTATTTAATTAACTCTTGACCCACTTGCAATTGCTTTTCGGCACCCCAACTTATCCCTTTGGCAAAGCCTAATTACTTTCGAAAATTACTTATTTTATTTCTAGAAAATTATAGAGAATATTTACATGTATTTTCCTTTATAAAATTTCCCAAAACCCTAGATTTCTAAGCATTTTCCACTTTTTTGACACTCAATCAATTCATATCAGTTTATTTACTTATGAGAAAATTTTATAAATCAATACCCACCTTTAATAATACATACCAAATATCATATTGAATTCTCTGATCGTATAAATTTCACGAAACATGAGAAACAATCAAAATGAATATGGTCACGAGAAATTTAGGGAGAAATGAGTCTATAGAATATATTACTCACTTATGTTTCATTATTGGATAATGTTTGTTTGAACCAAAAATGGCACAAACATCCAAAAGAGTAAGAGAGTAGAGATTAAATGAAGAAAGCAAATGAAAACAAAAGAAATCAAACAGAAAACAAGCACATACAAATTTATAGTGGTTCGGCAATCTTGGCCTATGTCCACTTGAATGATTTTATTGCTTTTGCACTAGATTTTGTGATTACAAGTAGGAGGGATCGTCAGGGATCCTTGAATACAAGAGAGTTTGTGTGTAGCAGCAGCGTAAAGATCCTTAGAATGAACCACACCTCTTGTATTTATAGGGGTAAACGACCAAATATTTTGCCGATATTTCTCCTGCAGAACCTCGCTACCAAGATTAGGTTGCCTAAAAATTTTTGACTCCATATTAGCGAGGGATGGGGATCGGTACCGAACCCTATATATGTAGGAAGGTATCCTACAACTTTCTGTGTTGACTAATCTTCATGTTGGCTTCATGTTTCCAAGGTTTTTTTGCATAGTCATCTAGGTGTTTTTTGGTCCAAGCAATGGATCTACAGAAGGTTGAATTGCTGCTTTAGACTATATAAAGAGATTGTCAATACGATGCATAGGAACTCCGAAACAACACTTGAATCAAGCTCTATGTAGATAGAGAGAGTCCCATAGGAGTGGGGGCTACTTTGGGTGTACAACTAGGGACCGGTACCGATCCCCTATGTAGGGTGGAGTACCAATCCATACTTAGTGTATTTTAGGGTGTTTCTCTTCTAAGTTCGTTCGACTGTCGTCTCATGGTCTTGTCTGTACTTGGTTCCTGGACACTAAGATCATATCTCCGAGCTGCTAGCCTCAATAATAGTTGACTCTAATTTGTCTAGTCAATCTGAATATAGCCTGGTCAAAAGACTGGATAACACTTGCCCCGAAAAGTATGTCTTGTTTCAAACATGATGTGCTTTGAATCGAGACAAGTTAGGATCGTCGTAAAGGATTCCACTTTGTGTCTCAAAAGGTCGTTACCCTTCCATTGAGTTTCTTTTTGGGAAAAGTCGTATATCAAACTGTTCATATGACGCCTATTCGGTATTTGACATTATAAAACCAATATGCATTCTCTTAGCAATAGTCTGTTATCGGTTCCTCTGAGCCAGCCGATCAAGTTAGTAGGCTTCGGTTATCAAAACTGGTTTCTTTTCATAAAATCCCATGTAGGAATTCAATTTTCCACCGGTTCTGGAAATAAAATGTCGGGTGTGCACACGGGCTTGTACGTTCATGTACTCACTATTGTCATTGACTCCCAAGCATGTTCATATGCCAATAGGTCGTTGCCAAATTCTGCCAAACTACGTTTACATTTTCATTTCATTTCATTCATTTTTCATTCTTTTTTTATCGGCCGGATTCGGTACCGACCCTTGTAGGGGGATCAGTGCCGATCCTGTACTGGGATGCATAGTATACAGGGTGAATGGATCACGTGGTATTCTTTGCATTTGCTCATCATTTTGGACCCAAATATATTGGGTTGCACTTGGGTATATAACCCATTTATTTTGCCTCTTCCCTTCACTATTTTATTTACTTGTAGTAGAAACTTTTACCCATTCATCGCCATTACATCAATACTTGGGAAAACATGCCCAATCCCTACAAATCTGACATCATTCCATCCATTCATACTCCCCACGATCTTGCACCTCTAACTTCCTCCTTTCTACCTTTCGATTCTAGCTATTTGATTTTGATTTTGATTTAGGCCGGACGCGATTTCTAAGCCCTCAAACTTCATCTAACCTTGCCAGTTGTGCTCCCGCTCACATAGGTAGGTTAGTGGACTTATGTAGGGTTAGATTGTGGTGGGGACAAGGCCGAGTCAGGTTGTGAGGTTCACGTCGCTGGGAATTGGAGCAGGTATTGATGAAAGCAGGGAAGAGAGATCTGACCTTTGGGTGTTTTCGTGTTGGTGGTTGAAAAGCATAGGGATTGGCCGTAGGTTAAGGGATCAGTAGCAATATGAGGCTTGCTCTTGAATGAAAAGATACGAGTTCTGTTATTGAGACAAGTCTCTGCAAGTAGTTTTCCATATGCTTCTTTTGTAGGAGATTATAGAAGTGTTTTCCTTTTCCTTGCTAGATTCAGTCAATTGATAGCGAGTGTAGTCCATGTCCATTGATGATCGATCCAAAATGAATCTTTCTCCACTGTGCTTTTTGGAAAACAAACTTGGCATGGAAGAAGTACGAAATGGAGGAAAACTGTCGATCCAACTTCTCTAACGATGCTCGAGTTCTACTTCTGACGTTAGAAAGTATAGGAGGAAGTCAAAATTTTAATGTGCACGTATGTATCCTAGGTATGGGATTGGTAACGGTCCCATATATGGTTGGATTTAAATTTTTTTCTTGTAAACTTGTACATGTGGACCTATACGAACTTGGATTTGAACACATACATATTTATTGATTATGAACTTGACCTCGAATTTTGATGCACACGCTTGTTTGTTTAGACGTGAATTTTGATGTATACATATGCCTGGACTATTAAAACCGTGCTGCTACATGTCGATAGCTGATCCTTGAACACGAATTTAACTCTTATGTGTAACCATCGACGTGAAATCCGGTTGGGACGGTCAGCGATGACGATCACTCCGGTCAAGCTCCTAAGTTTTGCCATAATTATCGTATAATGTTGAACCATATAACACTGCACAACGCAATACCACACTAGATTGCAGTTAACATGGGCGTACATGTTAATCCATCTAACAATGACTATCTATTGAGTTTGATAGTTATAGGTTCCAGACACTCCGAGCGTTTAGCTGCAATGGCTGCCAATCAAGTTTTCACATATGCTGAATTAGATGTTGTATCAAATTCAGCGACACTTTCTGCTCGAAATACTCCATGCCAACAATTGCAACAACCCAATAGATCACACCATGCACCAAGAAATTCTCTAAATCTGGGAGCAAATGATACCGTAGAACCGGCTCCCAATACACTTCAGGATTTCGAAATCTTGGAGGATCCAGAAGATTCAGTTGCTTCAAAATTTGATGAGGCATCTTTACGACGAACTTGCTTTAAGTATGTAATTCCATATGATGACGTACTAGTCCCGCATCATCATCAAAGGGCTTATCTTTCCCCAGAAGAGTACACTGCTCGCGATAGATATATGTACCTAGTTGGGGGTATACCACCATTTAACCCGTTCATCCACCGAATGCTCCATTTTGTGAGACTTGCTCTCGCTCAACTGCATTCGAATAGCTATGCTTGTCTCCAAGGCACATACATGATTTTCCTTGAGTTATGAATCATGAGCCAACCGAGGGAGATATCCAATTCATTTATAGCTTCAAATGATGAAAGGGAAGCCTCTCGTTTACATATCTAGAGCCAGTCAGCGATTGTCGAGTTGTGACTGGTGCTTGGAACAGGCTTAGTTACTTCAAAAGCAAATGGTTTTATATACGTTGTCCACTCGGGTTTGTACAATGGTGGTTAGTAGGATGTATATGCTTTTTCAAATTCTATTATGAAGGCTTTAATCAAGTTGTATCTTGACTCATGTAATCCTCCGAATTATGCAAATATTCCATTGAGACCCAGTGGCGACGGTCACCTAGCCACAGTTACAATGCTCAGGAACGTCCCTGAGGGAAGTAGGGAGGTCAGGTCCCTTATCACCGATGAGCATCTTATGGCCTTCCATTTGTTAGAAGAGGGTTATAGAATTGGCCAAGCTGGAGACACTAATGATGAAGTGGTAGTATGGCTAGAAGTAGGTTATGTCGGCCTTGTCGTGCCCTCAGCCTCCAACAGGGAGGTCGATGAGGCTTAAGGTGACATCGGGAAAGGGGAAATAGCAGGCGATGTTAATGAGGCTTGTTATGATGACGTGAATTCAAGTCACGAACCGATGGTTGAGGAATCTTTAGATGAGCTGCCACCTGCTTCCAGGAGGAAACTCGTCATTAGGCTTCGCAATGGGCAAACTTCTAAGCAGCATTCGCCAGCTTCAACAATAGAGAAAATTCCATCACTTCCTTTTGTGGATACATATTCGAAGATGGGACCAATTCCTACCGAGTTTGGCTCCTTTGACATACGGAACTGGAGCATAGATGGATCTCCTCCCCGTTTTGACGACATCACCATTCCTATTTGTGTAAGAGAGATCACTCCCATTAGCAAGGCTCTTCCTTACGGTCCATCGGGGGGACACTAGGACACTCATGCGCACGCGCACTTCACGGAACCATATTTCACTTGTCGTATGTCCTTATCCATTGAATTTAATTTATTGTTCATTTTATCTGCAAGATCAATGGAGAGAAAGAAATACACATACCGATCTCTGAAGAAGAAAGCATATCAAGCGCAAAGGCCTCAGTTGAGCTCGCATCACCAGGGGAGTGGTCGTGAATATGAGTCTGGCTATCCTTTTAGTCAAGATAGAGACGACTGAGATATAGGCAATTATGATAGAGATCATCTTCTCATGACCCTGCTTCCCAACGTCGCCCTAGTTCTAGGTCACCTCCTCTAAGTGGTCCAGATAGGCAACCCGATCATCGTGATGATATCCTGCCTGGTGGTACTCCTCATGTTCCTCTTCCTACTTCTTCCTCAGTAGCCTACAATGCCATCCCACTCCAATTGGTCCTCCGAGCATAGATATTGTAAGAGTGGCTCTGAGACTTCTCATCAAAGGGCTAGTAAAGAAAGCGCTGTCGCTCTGGTCAATGCTAAAGGAGTAGCAAGTTGACAGTACCATCTAGATGGCCAAATTAAAAAAAGAATTCCCAAACATTTTCTTAAATGGGCATATGTTCGTGCCCAATTTAAAAAGAATCCTGACCGAAGTCCAACAAATGACCATCGATTGTGTTATTGATGTCCGCAATTAGGATAATGAATGAGCAAAGTTGGCCAAGAAGGTTTCTAAAGTCTCAAGGGATGGACACCTGGAGATTGAGAATCAATAGCTTATTGAGGCTGATAATAAAAGAATCATTTCCTATAATAATGTCGAGGTTAAAAACTTAAGGAAATCTCGGGCTAAAGCCAAGAATAGAGAAGAGGAGGCTATCAAGGTGCTCAATGCCGAAAAGAACAAGCATCTTAATGAATTCGAGCATGCACATCATCGAACCATGATATGGTATTCAACAAAGATACTACTAATAGGAAAGTGGTCGAGCTTACAACCTAGCTTGATTGCGAGACAAAGGAAAAGAACACGCTCTTTGTCAGGCTCAAGATTATTGTGGCGAGATGCTCAACACAAAAGAAGAAAGAGATAAAGCTATTGAGCATGCTAATGGTGTTGATGCACTTGTTTAGAGAGAGGTTTAGGCCGCAGAACAACGAACTGAAGAGCGGGTAAAGGAGAGATTTGAGCTACTGTTTACCTAGTACAATGCTAATGTGCTCCAATTTCGAAATCTGGAGTGGTTTAAAGATGATTATCCCCGACTCCTCGTATGTGCCTGGGAAAAAATTGTTGAAGAAGAGAAAGAATTTCTCCAAGGCGGTGATGTGGATCTTGAGCAGTTAGAGAAAGTGGTTTTAAAGGGAGTTGAGCTCATGATGTGCACGTAAATGTGCATAATTTTACCACCATATTTAATCTATTTAAATTAAATAAATGATCATATTGGGTATTTTAACTTGTTTAAACCAAAATTCATATTATTTTCAAATCGTCACATATTCATCTTCATCCAAGGGAAAAATGGTCATTTTTGTGCATATATTAATTTGAGAAAATCTAATTAGAAATTTCTATATTATTTTATAGGAATTTGGCTTCATATACAAGTGGTTTCATGAAGATGTATGCATGCATAAAGAAGATACAAAGGAATGGAGATGGAAATAATTCAAAGGCATGATAATGGAGGACCTCACTTACCCACCTACCTTAATGTACACTTAGGATCTAATGCACATGCTAAAAGGCCATCAAATCTTCATGCACACTTAATGGATGATTAGGGGATGCTAATGATTACTTGGCCACCACACTACCTTAAGGGCAATTTGGGCATTCCCCAAAAATATGAATTAGGGTTTCATACATGTATAAAGACCCTTTATGTTTCATGTAACCCTCTTCTTCTTAGTCCCTCTTAGTTAGTTTTAGTTTAGAAAAAAATAAAAGACATGCTCTCTTTCTCTTTTCACGGCTACTTAGCCATTTTTATTTCATGTACTTTTCCTTATTTTTTATGCAATGTATTTATTGTTTACTTTTAATTACATGTTCATTTCCTTTCATGCTAGTAGTGTAGATTTTCTTTTATGCAATTAGAATAGTTGTCTTTCATTTAGCTTTCATTTTGCTTTCATGTTGTTAGCTACATTTGTTAATCAAATGACAAATATAAGAGGCTAAACCCCTTCAATTTAGGGGTAATGAAGCTCTCTAATTATGTAGCTTCAACTATTTGTTAATTCATGCTCTCTTTGAATTTGAATTTGATAGCCTATATTGTTTACTAGTTGTTTTTGCTTTGAATTTGATAGCCTATATTGTTGACACCAAATAGGCTATACTTAAACAATCACTAACACTAATTGCCTCTTCATCAAAATATGATTATGGCAAAAGAAAGTGATTTGAAATTAAATTTTGATGGTCTATATTTCTAATCAATAGTTAATAGGCCATACTTAAAATAGATTTCATTTTCATTGTCAAGTTTCATGAAAGTTAGTAAGTGGTTTAAGGGGTGTGTTATAGTATGATGGCTTATGTTGGCTAATCAATAGCACAAATATGCCATACTTATGATAAGCACATCAATTAAAGCACTAATGACCATAAAAGAGAGATTATGATTTCATATATGTTGAACTACATGATCTAGAGAGTGGATTTATTCTCTAAATTGTCACTTAACTCTTATATTTGCTTCTCTTTTCTTTTAGTTAGTTAGTTAATTCTCTAATTCTCTAGCTTAACTTTCACTTGAAATTGGTATAATTTGATTGAATTGAATTTTTAAAATCATCAATTCCCTGCGGATCGACCCGTATTCGCCACGTACTTCAATAGTAAGCCGTGCGCTTGTGGTTATTTTTAATTTAAATTCGTTCGACGGTTTTCTAAACCGATAGAATTTCTGTCGACGAACAGCTCACGATTCTGAAAGATGGCCTACCTATATTTCACCCAGAGCTAGCCACCACTATGCAGAAAGATTTTGGAAAAGGCTCTGATTCGACGCCATATGATGCTTTTGTCAGCCAAGCACTTGGGTCTTAGGCTGCTTCCAAATCCATTACTGATACTGGGTGTGACCCTCAGAGGCCCTAAATTCCTAGGCCTATTATGCTATCTTCTATCCCTGAGGTGAACTCAGGCGGCACTCCGACCCACACAGAACTTTAAACTGAAGAAGGTATCTCATTTATTTCTCATATATTTCAGAGGGTTGACATGTCGCTAACCAACGTCACTAATCTCTCTTTTATTTTGTATCTCAAGTTTCAAGTCAGCCTTCAGTCGTTCAACTTCCTATAAAGGACTCTCAGCCGGGGAAGCAAGTGCCTATGGCAGAGTCAGTAACCATTACGAATTTAGCAATGATCCCTAGTGCTCTGGCTAAGGAGATTCCAAGTCTTGACAAGTAAATAATTGATGCTTTATTGGACGAAGGGACCGGAGGACCTCAATGTGTTCAAACCGATGAGGATGTCATAGAGTCTCCGAGTCCCTACCTGGTCACACCTTAAGCGATATTGGGTGCAAATGCCTTTCTGATATAGAAATCAAGCTAGCGAAGGTGGAGACCATTCCCATTCCTTTGTCCATAGCCTTACCAAGCCATACTATCTATATTCTGGTTTATATTCCTCCGCCTAGGAGCACTCGGCGCATGTCTGTGGGATCTTTACAAAGCACGCTTGCCTCCCTTCCTCCGCCTAGGAGTTCTCAAAGTTACCCTACCATATCATAACATAGCACTCCACCCAAAGGGAAAGGAAGTGGAGGAAAAGAAGAAAAGAGAAAGGGTGAAAGCTCAAGCGAAGCATCTGCCGGTGCTAAGAAGAAGCCATGGAAGAAGAAGCAAAAGAAATAACGGTTGGTCCCTCAGTATAAATAGACTTACATTTTAGTAATAGTTGCGGTTTATTTTGTTTTTTTGGCCAGATTTATGCAGTTTCGGCCCCAGCTTTAGCTTTTTGTTAGTACTGCTAAGAACACTCGTACTTAGCTCCCTGAATTTCATGTGACTGACAAAGGTTCTTCATTTTGTTAACTCTTTGTTCCCATCTGTCTAAGTACTATAGAAATACACTTTCCATTCAATGTACTTGATTTCTATTTCCTTTAATGATTATTTTTCGAACAAATTCCATAGTCCTTTCCATAGTTTAACGGCCTTTCATCGTTCTAGCAAATGTAAGGTAATCACTGAAGTACCAAACAGTAGGAGTTAGCTAGGGTTAGTGACTTAGGATTAGTGACTTAAGTATCCTTTTCCAGGATAATAATTTTTGATCGCACCAAAATTCGGGTGTTAGTTTAAGTCAACCACTTAGGATTGTAGTGTGCACACCCTCATCTAGGATGTTTGTGTTAAATCACGCCTAACTCTGGGTGTCGATCGAAGGCTTGTAAGATAAGTCCTACCTTACATCGGGCACAGATTTTTTGTTTTGCCTACTCCGGGCAAAATGTTATGAGCTGGATGGTCTTGCCACGTCCACTTTTGTTTATACTCCTGCCCCCACTCCGAGGGGTCGTATCATGTTCGTTTTGATTTATACTCCGACTCCTAATCAAAAAGCAAGGGCTAGCGCATGGATGGTCTTGTCACGTCCGGTTTGAGTTTTTACTCCCATCCCTAATCAAAGGGCAAGTGTTGGCTGATGGATGGTCGGGTCATGTCCATTTAGTTTATACACTTACCCGCAATTCGAAGGTAAGAGTTAGCATATGGATCACATTCAGTTTAGTATATACTCCTGCCCTCAATTTGAGGACAAGAGTTTGTTTACGGATGGTCACGTCACATCCGGTTTATGTTTATACTCTTCCCCAATCCAAGAACAAGAGTTGGCTGGTATCAATCTCCGGACACCAATAAGTACTTCAAGGGTCTGATCATGGACTAAGGAATTTTGGTCAGTGCCTATCTCCGGGTACCTGTATACTTGCATTATTGACATGCAGATTCATTCGAGTCAATCAAGTCACAACTCTTGAATAATGGAAAGACAGAATCTTGGACTCGGAAAGCCATTTTATTTTGTAAAAGATGGGAAATGATAGGTTTTGTGTTGGACCTTCCTAGCATTGCCAGAGGAACGCTAGTTCTTACCGTCGACTCGACTGTTAGGACCTTCCCACGTTGTTGGAGCTACGTCGGTTCTCAGAAGGTTAGGGATCAAAGGTGATCATTGACTCAACCTGTGTAGTTAATGCCTCACTATTACCCCGCTATAACCCCGCTATATCTCATAGCGGATTTCTACCGCTACGATATTTCCATATAGCCCCAAAATATAGCCTTTCCGCTTTAAGCCCCGCTATTTCCGCTATATCCCGTTATTCCCGCTATATTCCACTATTTCCGCTATATCTTCTTTAATAAAATAAACTGAAAATTGCATTTATACATTATAAAAATTATGAAACTGATTTATTTGATTTAATTTTTAATATATTTTCAGAATGAAAATACTCTAATATTCTACTAAATTCAATTATGTTATATAACAGTTTTACGTTTATTTAAAGTATATTCGCACATGTTTTTATTTAAAATTATTTATGTATTAATTATAATTCATTTGAATGATATTTTTTTCATTTAATTACCATTTATATATCTGTAAAAACATTAAGTACGAGTTTTATATGCTATTTTAGAGTCATCCGCTATATCCCGCTATATCCTCGCTGTATCCCCGCTATGACTTTTTGCACCTCCACCGCTTTGAATCTGTCGAGCGCTTTAACTGCACAGGACTCAACATATTCGTAGACTACATTCTCCCTCATTTATTCAAGGACAGAGGCGTGTTCCCCAGGTTGTACTGATGGTTTTGCGGCAGTTGTAATCTACCTTGTGGGTTCGACCCGTAAGAGATCTCGGGCTAAGCCATGATTCCTTGGTTCTTCAGCCTTTAGGAGAACTTTTTGGTCAGTGGTTCCATGTTCATTCTTTTACGGCAATTCAACAGCAACCACCCGATTCCCTGCTCCCTGGCTAGTCATAGAGTGTCCGGATGGTGCTCTATCTCCAGCCTGAAAATCCGACCTATGGTGAGTGGGTTTGGTACTGACCCCTATACCTTGCTGTCTAAAGCTTATGGAGATCGACGGAGAATGGCATAGAATCATTGGAAAGGAACTTGAAACAGGCCCTTGGCATCATTAGTATTGAGCGGAAGGAGTGAAGGTCACTTTAGATGAAGATTTGGTGATCAGTACCAAGCCCCCTAGGTGGGGGATCGGTACCTATCCCATTCTTAGTGAAATTCAACATATGGGATCGGTATTTATCCCTAGGTGGGGGATTGGTACCTATTCCACACTTTGTGGAATTCTGCATATGGGATTGGTATTGATACCAAGTTGGGGTATCGGTACCTATCCCACACTTAGTGGAATTCAATATGTTGGATTGGTATTAATCCATAGGTGGGGGATCGGTACCTATCCCACACTTAGTGGAATTATTACTTTGGAATTTTTTGGATAGTTTGCCTAAACTCCTGTGATAGTGGCCAGATGACGAGGAACTCCAGAGTTAGAATATGAAGGAGTCCGCTCCTTCCTAGTCCTCTTGTAGCGGAAATCCAGCTAGTTCATTAGGTTTCTCTTTTTTAGGACCTATCACTTTAGCTCTGCATGACTATCTTGCGGTTCTTTCATCATTCTATCTAGGTCGATCGTGATACTTTGTCAGAGGGATTTTGGACATCCATGGCGCCTTGCTGCATGCCTTCATCTAAAATGTTTAGGTTGTCCTTTTCTGCCTCATTAGCAGCTCTTAAGGTAGCGGTGGCTTTGTCTTTCCTAGGACCCATTAGTGATAGCTTCCTATAGACTTTGCTCTAATTTTAGTAGCATGGAAACTAGTTGAGAAGAAATTGGATCATTTTTCTTGGTGGTGCCATGGCATAAAGGTTTTATTAGGTCTTTGAAAATATGAGTTGTAGAATTAAAAGGTTGAGAAATTGGATATATCTCTTGGATATAGGAAACCTAATAATAGATGATGGATCCAACTAGCCTAAGAATCTCATTCTCAGTGAAAGCACCAAAATGTTTAAACAAAAAATGGCACAAACACCCAAAAGAGTAAGAGAGTAGATATTATGTGAAGAAAGCAAATGAAAATAGACGAAACCAAATAGAAAACAAGCATACATAAATTTATAGTGGTTCGACAACCTTGGCCCACATCCACTTGATTGATGTTATTGCATTCGCACTAGACTTTGTGATTACTAGTAGGAGGGATCGTCAGGAATCCTTGATTACAAGAGAGTTTGTGTGTAGCATCAGCGTAAGGATCGTTAGAATGAACCATGCCTCCTGTATTTATAGGGGTAAATGACCAAATATGTCACTGATATTTCTCCTGCAGAACCTCGCCGCCAAGACCAAGTTACCTCATCTTGATTTTAGGCAAGGATCCAGCAACTTTTTGTGTTGACTCGTCTTTATGTTGGCTTCATGCTTCCATGGTTATTTTGAATAGTCGCCTAGGTGTTTTTTGGTCTAAGCGATGGATCTACAGAAGGTTGAATTGCTGCTTCAGACTGTATATGGAGATTGTCAATAAGACGCATACGGACTCCGGAACAACACTTGAATCAGACTCTGTGTAGATAGGGAAGAGTGCTAAAGGAGTGGGGTCCAATTTAGGCGTACCCTTAGGGAACGATATTGATCCCCTATGTAGGATGGAGTACCAATCCATACTTAGTGTATTTCAGGGTATTGCTCTTCTGAGTTCGTTCGACTGTCGTCCCGTGAACTTGTCTGTACTTGGTGCTTGGACCATGGGATCATATCTTTGGGTTGCTTGCCTCGAAAATTGTCGAGTCTAACTTGTCTATTCAATCCGAATATAGCCAGGTCAAAAGACCGGATAACAATGTTTTAAGTCGATCTTCTTCTTTTCCACTTCTTTCTTTTTTAGGCAGCAACCACCGTTAAAGAGCTCATCTTTTATTTTTAATTTGGGTAGGTAATGAGATGTATATGAAAGATGAAAAGATTTGGACTATTCACTCCTATGGGCCACCCCTACCATTTCCCTTCTATATTTAATTTACTAAATTTACACTTTATTAAACATTACTTTGGCAAGTAAACGTACACCCAAATATTTACCATATTATGTTATCTAATTGTTTAATTTATAATTAAATGAATTCACGTAATTAGTTTTTTAGTTAATTATTTATTAATTTATAGGGTGTTATAGTATCATCACATATCTATAGATCTAAATACATAAATATTTCAAAACAACATTCAAAATGATTGAAATCTATGGCCAAGACTGAACAAGAAAATTACCGACCATTTACTGCATATTTTTAAGAATATGTTAGTGTAACGACTCTCCATCCGTGACACCCATAATCTGCACAAACATGTAACCATGGTGCATAAGTATTTTGGATGACATTCCTTTAAGGGTTGAAAATTAAACCACAACAAAATAGAGAATATCTATGGAAACTATCATCATACTGAATTTCATATGAAATGAATAAAATATAGTATCAACATAAACATGTAAGAAATTAAATGCATTTCTTATGAAGGGGCATAAATTTCGGTATCACAATACAATGTGTGAATAGCACATCAAATCCCATTCACAACATTTCTCAAAATGAATATATATGATCTGCATGTAAATATCTCAAAATTTGAATAGATATAAAACTAACGACAAAATGGCTATGTCTCAATGAATCGCCTCTGGCTAGTAGAAATCTCCATCTCTAGTCAAACTATTCAAAGAATAGACAACTAAAGAGACAACAAAGATAGACCAAGACATAAAGTCTAGTGAAACGGAAACATCACTAATATACATGATTACTAATATGCTACTATATCATAAACAATACCAAATGGTATTACTCGATGGAATGAAACCATAACTCGACCTACATTCAACAAGTTAGTATATTTCCACTATAGTGCTACGCTATATGATATGTCTATCAAATACTACTTATTATGGAACTAATCGTGACTCAACCATTACACACTAGATTTGTCGGCCTCAGAAGAGATAGCACAAGTAGCCTAACTACTATCGTTTGCTTAACAAGAGGAGACCAATGCTTTTATTCGTAAATGCATTGTCTACCACCTACAATCGTATCGAATCCAAATCGATATACACATGCCTAACTGCTATCGTTTGCTTAACAAAAGGAGATAGCACAAGTAGCCTATGATCGATCACCTTTTACTACAAAGTGCTTGAGTTGTGTTACCTTTACTTTTGAGATAGAATGTCTTCTACTCTTCAAATCGGTATCGCTAGACATGCATATCTGTAACAACCATTACTTGTTCTACAAATGATCTAGAAATATCAAATCCCAATGTCATACTAAACATGAATTTTCCACATACACACAACATCGCACGAAATTATATCTCACACTTCCTTAATTATTATGTGTCAAAAATCATCAGATGAGTCTATAAAGTCACCATACAAAACAGATCATGTCTTAAACCATTCCATAATCTCTATCTTCCGACACCAACCATCACGTTTACAGAGATAAGGAGAACCATCCAAGAACTCATCATTTTGTTCTATACTCATTTCAGACCTTTTGAGCATGACGTGAGTCAGAAATGAAACCTGAACTCTCAAAACACTAAATTCCAAAGCACAAAACACGTCATGCTCAACAAAATATTCCATACTTTAAACGGCCATTCTTACACAAACCCTGATTTCAGAAATCTGAAGCAAAAATTTCAATTCATTGAAAATGGTGAAAATACAGTGAAATATTATAGGATGTAACATCCTAAATTTTAGTTATCTAAATATTTGATTAAAATGCCTGAGTATCTAATGTTCACGAGTTTAAACCTGGATGGGGAATTTCCCTTAGCAGAAATTATCCCCAACATTTCCTTGCTCTCCTTACTCTATCCCATCTTTGACGTACGACTCTGTGTAACCCATACACTTTGCATTAACATCACTCGACGCATATTCATGCCATTTTATATGTCGATCACATCTAGATGAGTGCAATTTCACACTCAACGAATGACTTGAGGAAACGAATCATTTCTTCAACCGTTAGAGTTTAACCACTCAACTCACCATTTCATTCACAATGTCAAGTAAAAATTTCATACACTATCTCTTAACATTCTTTCAATTCCCAAACAAACTATCAAGCCAACAATCAAATCAAACAACATGTAATTCATATCAAATTACTTAACACATTCATTCCATAATTAATTACATTTAAAAAATTTGTCAAACAAGATTTTAATCTCTAAAATTCATATTCAATTTCGTCACTAAAGCCTGAACAATATTGGATACTTAACATGCTTTTTTAACAACGATTATACATTATAAATTATTAATCTCACTAGCCTAATATCAAAAAATCCGAGCTCCAACCAAACCCACTTTGAAGCTCTTCTTTGATTTTTGAAATTTGAATCCAAAGTTCTCCAACATACGCACTTGTAGAGATAGATTTGTAGAGAATCTTGTAACTTGATTTTAGATTTTTAATTGGTTTTGATGTAAAGTTTGAAACCCTTCCTTTTCTTTTTAGAAAGTCGAAGAAGAAGAGAATAAAATAGTGTACAAGAAGAAGCTCATTTCAAAATTAAGAAGACTATTCTGTCTAAATTTTTATTTTGCCCATACATTCTTGTTTCTTCTTAGTTTAACAATTTTTTTTGATTTTGAAAACTTTATATGTATGTGTGCGTATGTGCAAGTATGTGTGTGTATATATGACAATACGAACATAATGGAAAAAGTCTCGAGTACTAAATCATTCTCTTTAAGTGTTTTTCTTTTAAGGCCATTGATTTGTTTAATTCAAATAAAACAATTAATTACAATTAATAGTAAGCGTAAAAAAGTGTGTTGTTACAGTTAATAATTTAATCAACTTGCACTATTGATTTCTAGTCATCATAGGAGTAGGCATCGCAGGGTCAAAGGAGAACAAGCAGGAACATCAGAGGATCGCTTGGCAGACCATATAGATGGATCGGTACCGATCCCTCTCTAGGGATCGGTATCGATCCCTCCTCCAGAGGAGGGATTCCCCCGCTACACTTAGGGAATCGAGTTCGAGCTATTTCCAAAAGATTGGATGTTAGAGTTCATTTAAATGCTTGCCAAGTTCCCCACCGGAATGACGATGAGATGAATGCCCAAGGTGCACACCAAGAGGAGGGTGGACCAAGAAGGCGTGAAAAGGCCCGTAGACATCGACCGGACCATTCACGTTTGGTGGAGCGCGACCACCGCTTGGCACCACCCATCCAGACACTGGATTTATCGGCAATGGTCAGAAATTTAGTGAGAGAGAACCAGGGTTTGAAGAATGATGACTGGGGAATTTTGAGGAGCCATACCCCATTTACCGACAATGTTTTGCATTCGGAATATTCAAGAAGATTCAACATTCGTTCGATGCCTGCCTATGAGGGAAAACCCGACCCCGGGCAGCACATCATGAGATACGAATTGTTGATGGAATCAGCAAGAGCTAATAACGAAACAAAATGTAGATGCTTTCCTATAATCGTTTTTGGAATAGCGACGATGTGGTTTACAAGACTGCCCCCGCGATCGATTTCAAGGTTCGATTAACTAGCAACTAAGTTTGTGGAGCAGTTCCGGATCCACGCTACTCGTCCTAAAGACGTGATGTCACTTTCTAGCATAATCCAGGCTCCAGGGAAATCGTTTAAGGACTATCTAGAAATATTTCATATCGTCGCAACAAAAGTTAGTAACCCAAATGATCATGCTATACTTATGGCCGTGATGAGAGGGAATGATCCGGAATTCGAGTTTGGTGATTGGCTAGCTGGAAAACCGCCGGCCACATTGGAGCACTTTTATTCAAAGGCAACTTGGTTTTCGAGGATGGAGGAAGCTAGGTCTTCTAGGAAAAACAATGTCGTGGAACCGAGAGGAGAAGAAGTACAAAGCAACATTGCAATAAAGCATTCTGATGATTGCTCTGGGAAAGTCCAGGTTAATGTTCAGAACAATCCGAATCAACAAAAGAGAAATGGGGATAGGAATCAAGACCGAAAGAGGGAGTCTAAGAGACCAAGGCCTAGGATTCCTATGTATGACAACTACACACCACTAAATGCATCCGTGGAAAATATTTATCTATCCACCTACAATAACGTACAATATAGGAAGCCGCTTCCAAAAGAGTCATCAAAGAGATAGAAACAGACTGGAAAGTATTGTCGGTTTCACGAGTGTTACGGACATAATACAAATGAGTGCAGGCATCTCCAGGATGCTATCGAAAAGTTGATTCGTGAAAATAAATTGTAGCAGTTTGTGAAAGCCCCGTAGGATGGTGGACAGGGGACATCTGACCCCAATCGAGGACAAGCTCCGCGTAGGGCTAAGGAGCCTGCACGGACCGGTGTAAGACTAGTGATTAACATAATAGTCGGAGGTCCGCACCTTAATCTAAGTTGGTAAGAAATGGAGCGCTATGCTAGCACGATAAGGCATGTGGACTTTGAGTATTGTTTAAATACGGAGGACGGAGCTCCGGTCAAGCAGAAACGCATAATGACAGACGATATTGTGTTCAAAAGCGGGGATGCAGATAAAGTAGAGGCTCCTACAATTGACTCAATGGTCATTTCTACAATGATTGGCCCTACTTTGTTGAGAAGGATTTTGATTGATTGTGGAAGCTCAGTGAATATAATTTTCAAGAAGGCATATGATCAGATGAGGATGGAGGCCAAAGATTTAAAACCATCTAAAGCTCGCATACATGGTTTTAATGGCGTGGCGACTGAGGTTGTAGGATACATGGAATTACCTGTTGGATTGGATAAAGGTGAACGAAGGAGAGTGCAGATCTTACCATTTATTGTTTTGGACGTTGACTCTCCGTACAATGTTTTTCTGGGCCGACCGGCCCTGGCTTAATTCCGGCAGCTCTTGCCCCATGGCGTCTAACTTTGAAGTTCCCAACATATAATGGCGTAGGAGTTGTTCATGGTGATCACGCGACAGGGCGTGCCTGTTATATAGCTGAGTTGAGGGAAGCTCGGTGTAAGGAGAAGGGAAAGGGTGTGGACAAAGCTATCTGCATCCTATCCACGACAACCAGCACCTTGGCCTTGGCTCGGGCGCCATAGCTGGTTCTATAGAGATATAAAATCCGATTTGGGAAGGACCATATATCATTGAACAGAGGCTTGGAGAAGGAACTTCCAAGCTAGTGACTGTCGATGGCATTACATTCCCAAGAGCGTGGACTAGCGAGCATTTAAGATGCTATTTCACTTAGATTATTTCCTTTACATTTTAGTTCTATTTATTTTCAGAATTTTGCTTTAGCAAATGATTCTTCGAATATGTAATAAGACAGATTAGTTTGTTCCTTTCCATTTAATGAATAAAGTTTCAAGCTCCCTTTATATATATAATTTTATTGCATTGTATGTTAAGTACATAACGAAATCGATTGACATCGATAGGTGTGAACAGGCTCCCGGAGTTTGAAATCGATCAATCATACTACTCCCCGATGGGATCAAATAAGATGAGCTACATTGATTTTCTCGATTAACAATTCCCAAAATGATCTAAGGAATGGGACATGCAATAAGGAACAAATATGGAAAAAAATCCGGAGATTGAAAAATTCCTGCCCGGACTGTGGGGCTGAAACGAAGTCAAGGTGACCAAAAGGAGTACAACTTAATTGCTCCCACAATAACTCTAAGTCCTTGGAGTGTGGACTAGAGTATAAACTCAAATTGGGTATGATCCGACCACCCACTAACTAGATCATATCCCAGAGTGTGGATACAAACATGGATGAATAGATGAGTGGAGTTCGACCATTCTCTTTTCTATAAACTCCGGCCTAGAACCAACAGGAGAAGTATAGACGTTCTATGGATGGAATTCGACCATCCACGAATTAACCCCGTTAACCCAAGACTGGAGGCAGCAGTGCAAATTACGAAAGGCTAAATACGACAGCCCACTACAGCTCCGGCCTAGTGTTCTTTATAGGTTATGGCAACGTTTGCAAGGAGTCCTCGATACAAAGCTACTTTGAATGACGTCAGAAGTTACAAGCGACTAAAAATATCATGCTGCTAGGGTCGAAGCTCAATATCGTTCCACACCAAAATATCGTGCCGCTGGGTCAACGGTCAATATCGATCCCCACCAAAATATCGTGCCGCTGGGTCGATGGTCAATATCGATCCGCACCAAAATATCGTGCCGCTGGGTCGATGGTCAATATCGATCCGCATCAAAATATTGTGCCGCTGGGTCGATGGTCAATATTGATCCATACCAAAATATCGTGTCGCTGGTTCGACGCTAGATATCGATCCACACCAAAATATCGTGCCGTTGGGTCGACGGTCAATATTGATCCACACTAAAATATCGTGCCGCTGGGTCGACGGTCAATATCGATCCACACCTGTAACATCCCTTATCTTGAGGCCCAAAGCTAAGCCCTATAGATGCTGCAGTCATCTATAGTATTTACTTCCGGTGATAAAATGCAGTAATGTTAATGGTATCCATAATATCAGAAGCACATGAATATGAAACAAAATCACAGATTTTAAAAAAACCAACTTTTCTGATTACATTTCACAAAACATGTTTCATATTCTATTACATAATCCCAATTATTTCCCAAGTTCAGGTCAAATATAATTATTACATAAATACGCCAAGAGCGATATATGAAGATGCCCCCTTGGTTGATCAGAGTATTAAATAGTCATATCAGACTTAGTACAACACAAAGGAAATAAAATGAAACAACTCCTAAATATAGCTAGCATCAGCCTCCTGCTCGTCTTCGGAAGCTTTATTTGTCCACTTACTAAATTTGTAAACCAAGACTCTCAATCTACTCAAATTAATTTTGAGCACCTGAGAGTTTAAGGAGAAAAACATAAACTTCGAGTGACACACAAAGCCTGGTGTGGATATTACTATTACATCTCGGGATATTGATATTAAGTGAGACCACGTCGCTTAGAGGAACGAGTTTCCCTTCACTAATATCCCATTAAAACATATCATTTCGCAAATCAAAACCCTGCAACCAAATTGGTTAATCAAATTGATTATGTCAATAATACCAAATATCATATATGCTCAAAAACAGGTAATAAATGGACTTTTTGTCCGAAACAATGTAGTTTTGTTTGCCTAACTACTAATCTTTGGTTGACTCGGGCCTACCGGACAAATGAAACAAATTATCTATAAACTTATAGATATACTTCTGACGGTCTGTCCTTAACTTACTTCTCCAAGGGTCACTTGATCCTAGGGCTGTCAATGGGTCGGGTCGGGTCTGGTTCAGGACGGGTCAAGTCGGGTTTTGGGTTGATTTAAAATGGGTCGAGTCAACCCGTTTATTAAACAGGTCAAAAATAGCTCAACCCGAACCCATCCCGATTATAAACGGGTTGACCCGACCCGACCCTTGTAACCCGATTATAACCGGGTCGGGTCGGATCGTAAATGGGCCGGGTCAACCCGTATAAGGTATAAATAGGTTATAAATGGGTCGTAAACGGGTTATAAACGGGTCAAATTTGGGATCACGGGTCATAATCGGGTCACGTCAACCCATATATGTCTAAATAGGTTATAAACGGGTCAAATTCGGGTTCACGAGTCTTAATCGGGTCGGGTCAACCCATATAAATATAAACGGGTTATAAGCGGGTCAAATTTGGGTTCACGGGTCAACTCGAAACCCATTCGTTTATAAACGGTTCAAATTCGGGTTGACCCAAAACTGACCCGCCAACTTAACTGGGTCGAGTTAACCTGCTAATTTCCGTGTAATCTTCGGGTCGTGTTTTGGGTCGTGCTGGAAGTTGACAGCCCTAACCGATCCTAATGGTTTTTCAGCCTTACAAATAACCTATCCTTCTTCTCTGTACATATATATTCCTTTCTATGTGTAACCATCATTTAGGTCTTACCTGTGATAAACCCTACACACTGGAATTTTGGACTAAATTAGCTAGGGGCTAATAGCCAATGTATAGGGCGTGACCCAACACCAGTCCCAATTGATAACAAATATCCAAGTCTTTTACTCAGGGTTAACTACCCTTTAAATTTTCGTTGAAAACCTTTTCAAAATGATTTAACCCTTTAAATCACACTTATACAAGGAAAATATACTATTTGCTTTACTCAAATCACTTTGCCATGATATATTCTTTACTCAAAATATTGTTGATGAAAGCATTCGAAACCTTTGTTTAATCCTTTAAACAATCTCTTTCGAAACCATTGAAAGTATCCCTTTCGACACAAGCAAACTACTTTACTTTGTAACATTAGGCCTAAAGGCCAAACCATATCTTTCGAAACATTGACAATAGTCCTTTCGAAAACATTGGAAACATCTTCTTCAAAAGCTTTATAAACCTTAGACATCCTTTTCAAAACACTTTAAATATGCCTTTTGAAACCATTGGAATCCTTCCATTTAAACACTAAGGTAAACCTTTCGAAAACACTTGGGAATCACCCCCTCGAAACCTTATATATATATACACACCTTTCGAAAATACTAGGGGACCTCCCTTTCCAAACCTTTTCTTGTTACCTTTCGAAAGCATTAAATTTTACTACTTAAAAAAAACCTTTCAAAAGCATTGGTTTTAAGTCAAAATATGTGGAACAACCTTTCAAAACCATTCCTTTCGAAACCTTTGGGTTTAACTTTCAAAATACCAAAGAGGGACTTAAAACAACAAAGTCGAAAGCAACTCTTTCGAAAGCAATTTCCTAAGTAAAGAAGTGGATGGTGACAAAACCAATCCCTTTAAAAGCTTGGAGAAGCAGCTATACTTTTGAAGCAAAAGAACTCTTTCAAAGGAACTGCTTCGGAAGGTATAAAGTTGGCAGGTGGGGGTTTCGATCCCTTCGAAAGCATTTATTTAAAACAAGGGCGCAACCTATTTTGAAAGCTCCTTTCTTTAAAAGAAATTTGACCCAGTCGAAAGCAGACTAAGTCGAAAGCTATCTTATTCGAAAGCAAAGCAGGCGCATTTCCTTTAGAAAACAAAACAAGGCTTCGACCCCTTCAAAACCCCTTGTTTCAACTCTATACCTTTCGCCTATGTTCAATTCACTACGTATCAAGTCTTTGATACCATGTCCATTAGTTTCGATCTAGTTGGAGGCGGAGGTACTAAGTCGAAAGGTGGCTGCCGAAGATGGTGAGGAAGTGGAATCTTAAAAATCTAATTTTTAACTTTAAAAAGTAATTCTTTTCGACTAACCTGCTTATTTGTCATCATATAATTGGTTGCCTTTACTTTTTCAAAATCTTTTTTGAAATGTGCCGCCAAATTTCAGAAATTAACATTTTAAAACATTGGCAAATAGCCCCTTCTCCTTTTATAAATGTATAAAAAATTTAAGTCCCAAACCTTAAATAATTCTATATATTATTAAAACACTTAGGAAAATTCTACAAAAATTCACATAAATCACTTTCAATATGTTTTCTAACATATTCAAATTTCTGACCCAAAACATATATATATAATTGCCACAATTAATTTTAAACCCAAATAACCATTTTCTTCACTATAAAATTAATAATAAATCCACATTAATTTAGAAAACTATAAAACTTGAACCCACTCTAAAATATCGTTTCTGACCATATATTAAAATCGCATGGCATTTGGATGTCAGTTGATTGGTTTTTCAATTCAAAACATGTCATAAAATCAATATGAATAAGCATAATTCAGCAACAAGCATGTATGCATCTAAACATCATTCAAAACATGGCAATATACTTGCAAAAACATTCGGATCTGATTCTAGAAACCGAAACATCAAAAATAAGAGATGTAAATATTATTCACCTTTAGCTTTGTTGTTAAGGAGTTGAGATTTGATCTTGGATTGAATTTGATAAAGCTTTTTCTCTTAATTCTTTCTTATCTTCCTCTTACTTCTCTTTAATGGTGGCCGGCCTTTGGTATAACTTTAATTCGCTTATGAACGTGAGAATGATACGGTATGAGGTTTTAGGGTATAAGAATATAGCTTATTTCTATATTGCCCTTATTTAATTTTCCTTTTCTATTTCATTTTAAATTCCATTTAGTTCATTAGTTCAACTAGGCAGGGCTCCCCTTTATTATACAAATCTCAATCCCTTAACCATTTACATTATTTAATTTAATTTATCTAATTAAATGTACTAAATAATGTTAATAAAAATTAGGGTCGTTACAGACACCCCTCCTCAAAGAATTTTGTCCTTGAAATTACGATAAGGCACTTATCAAAATCAATCATAAAGGTAAAACATTCCATGAAACAAGTCAGGATAAGTATCTCGAATCCTGCTATCAGTTTCCCAAGTACAGTCTCTATCATCGTCACTCCACTGGACCTTGACTAATCTAACTGTCCTCTTTCTAAATATATTCTCATCTCTCGCGACTATACCAACTGGTTTTCCAACTACAGTCAAATCTGGTTCCACTACTAAGCCATCTAATACAGTCGGTGTTGTACTAGTCTCTTGATCTCGAATATACTTCCTTAGATGAGAAACATGAAAAACATTATGGAATCTAGCCAAACTATTCAGTAACTCTACCCTATTTGTGAGTTTCCCAATCCTATCTACGATGGGAAATGGTCCAACGAACCTCGGCACCGACTTTTCTGATTTCCCGAATCGAATTACAACTTTCATTGGTGACACTTTGATGAAAACATGGTCTTCGACCGAGAAATCTAAGTTTTTCCAATTCTTATTGGCATAACTCTTCTGCCTAGACTGAGCTTCTTTCATTCTAGCTTGAATCAACTCAATCTTCTCTACAGCTTCTCTGACCAAATCCGGACCAAGAACTAACCTATCCCCGGTCTCTAACCAACAAACTGGAGATTTGCATGGCCTTCCATACAACTCTTCAAATGGTGCCATCCCTATACTAGCCTGATAAATGTTGTTATATGAAAACTCGACTAAGTGTAGATGGTCTTCCCATGATCCCCCAAAATCTAGCACACAAGCTCATAACAAATCTTCCAAGACTTTGCTAACTCTTTCCGTTTTCCCATCTGTCTATGGATGGTAAGCAGTACTCATCTTTAGCTTGGTATCTAAAATCTCTTGTACACTCTTCCAAAATTTGCTAGTGAATGAGGAATCTTTATCACTTAATATACTACTACGAATTCTATGCAGTCAAACTACATTCTTCATAACAACTTGGCTAAAACAGTTGTCGTCCTGGTCGACTGAACTGGAATGAAATGGGCACTCTTGGTTAACCTGTCCACTATGACCCATATACTTTCATTTCCTCTAGTTGACCATGGAAACCCGTCAATAAAATCCATTGAGATAGAATCCCATTTCCACACTGGGGTATCTAAACGATGAAGTAACCCACTTGGCTTCTAATGTTCTGCTTTTACCTGTTGGCCCTTCAAACACCGCTTCACCTATATGCCTACATCTCTCTTCATAACTTCCCAAAAGAAACACCTCTTCATGTCCTAATACATCCTAGTTCCTCTCGATTGAATGGTGAACTTGGAACGATGGCATTCTTCAAGAATTTCCTTTCTGATATTTCCTACATTCGGAACACACAATCTCCCTTTCTTCCTCAACCACCCATTCTGGTCAAGTCTGAAATCTTTTAAGTCATCGCTCTCTGTTCCATCCCTTAAATTCTTGATTCACTCAGCTAATACTAAATCCTCTCCTTGCTTAGAAGCAATCCTTTCAATCATCACTGGTCGAACTTCTAAACTTGACAACATAACGGTTTCCTTACATGATCTAGCTTTAGATCTCCACTGTACTCTACATGTCGTCAGCACTT
Source organism: Allium fistulosum (assembly GCA_030737815.1). NCBI lineage: Eukaryota > Viridiplantae > Streptophyta > Magnoliopsida > Asparagales > Amaryllidaceae > Allium > Allium fistulosum. Next base: position 1,337,008,530 of record CM060901.1, on the reverse strand, counting down.
CTAAATCTTTCCACTCAGCCATCATTGCCAACAGTGCATTCTGATGTTTTCTGCTAAGTGCATTTGCAGCATTGTTGCCTTTACCTGGTTTGTACTCAATACCATAATCATAAGCGGCTACAAACTCCAACCACCTCTGCTGTCTGAAATTCAACTCCTTTTGAGAGAATAAATACTTCAGCGACTTTTGGTCCGTGTATAACTTGAATCTTTCTCCTAAAATATAATGTCTTCACACCTTCAATGCAAAAATCACCACAGCTAATTCCAAATCGTGAGTTGGGTGCTTAATCTCATGCGGTCTAAGCTGTCGAGATGCATAGGAAGTCGCTTTGCCTCTTTGCATCAACACAGCTCTTAAGCCTACTCCACATGCATCTGTATATACCACTAAATCTTGATTCCCTTCTGGAACAACTAACGTAGGTGCATTTGTCAATAAGTGTTTCAGCTTCTAAAATGCCTCCTCACACTTATCGGTCCAAACGAACTTCAAATCCTTTCGCATTAGCTTGGTCATCGGTGTTGTTATCCATGAAAAATCCTTAATGAATCTTCGATAGTAACTGGCTAATCCAAGAAAACTCTTTATCTTAGTCACTGTCTTGGGTCTCTTCTAATTATTCACCACCTCGATCTTAGTCGGATCTATAGACAACCCTATCTCTGAGACCACATGACCAAGAAACTTCACTTCTTTCTTCTAGAAATGACATTTCAAAAATTTCGCCTTCAGCTGATGCTGCCTCAGCATCTCAAGCACCACTCTAAGATGAACTTCATGCTCTCTTTCATCCTTAGAGTATATCAAAATATCATCTATAAATACCAACACGAACCTCTCCAAGTGCTCTCGGAAAATTCGGTTCATCAAATCTACAACTGGCACATTACTTAGTCCGAACGGCGTTATTACCATTCATACGATCCATATCTAGTTCTAAATGTCGTCAAAGGAATACTATCATCTGCCACTCTAAGCTGATGGAACCCTATCACTAGATCCAACTGGGAAAATACTCTAGCTCCACTCAACCAATCAAACAAATCGTCAATTCTAGGTAATGGAAATTGATTCTTTATCGTCTTCTCATTCAACTTATGATAATCGATACACAAGCTTAACAATCCGTTCGGCTTCTTGGCAAAAAATGCGGCTGCTCCCCAAGGCGAACTGCTTGGCCAGATAAAATTCTTGCCCTCCAAATTCACCAGCTGCACCTTTAACTCCCTTATCTCGGTAGGTGTCATTCTACTTGGTGGTCTACTTACCGGTTCTGCTCCTAGTACCAAATCTATCTGAAACTCAATGGCTCGTTTCTGTGGTAGTCCTACGATAGGTTCAAAGACAACTGCGAATTTTCTAACAACGAAAACTCGATTCGACTCGTTTTCTACTTCCATAACACCTAATAAGGCACTAACATTAAAACTAGGGCTTTCTACGGTATACACAATCCGATCTCTACAGTCAGGGTGCCTAAGCGATATTTTCCTATCATGGCAAAATATCCTAGCATCGTATTTACTTAACTAATGCATACCTAATATAATTCTGAACCCTACGAAATCAAACACATGCAAACTGCAAGCAAATACATGACTTTAAAATTCAAACTCTAGGTGGTCACACTTCATCCTTTGTGTCGCATACCCTCCTATCGGATTTGCAACCCTTAAGGAGGTTGCTAGGTATAAGGGTTCTAGGTTAAGCTTATCTACCAAACAATGAGATATAAAAGAATGCGATGCACCGGTATCAAATAGAACTCTAATTGATACACCATAAATCAAAAGCTTACCTCCCAACACAGCTTTTCCCCTTCCTTCTGCTATTGGTCTCCAGGTAGCTGGTTCCAATGCAAACATCTAGCTCTTTCCATCCTTGGTTGGCTCTTTGCGCTGGTTCTTATAGTACCCAATCTGATCACAGTTGAAACACTTTATTTCTTTCTTCTCAGCAGCTTTCTTACCCTTGCCTGTCCGCCACACAAGGGCATAATGTCCTTTCTTGTCACACTTGTAACAAACCACTTCTTCCTTTCCCTTCTTAGCAGCTCCACCCTTCTAAGCTCCTTTCTTGTGGAAAAACTTTCTCTTCTGACTCTGCCTTCCTCGAGCTTCCTTGGCCGTATTTCTTTCAAGAAAAGCCTGCATCTCTTTATTCCTCAAGGCCATCTCAACAACAACATAACTTGAATCCCTAATATGCGGTTACATGGCTTTAGCAAGCTCAGGCTTCAACCCCCTGATGAACTTCTCATTCCTCTTAATCACAGCATCAATCATAGCATAGCCATATCTCGCTAGCTCCTCAAACCTCGTCGCATACTAGAGCACAGTCATATCCCCCTGCTCCAACTCGGTAAACTTCCTAAGTAGAGTGGACTTAGCAATTTCTAACACAAACCTTTCCCCGAAGTTCCTCCTGAACTCAGCCCAAGTCATATTCACCTCGTTGACTCCAACTGTCACACTGTTCTACTAAAATAGTGCTTCCCCTTGAAGTTGTCTAGAAGCGAGTCTCCTTTTATGTTCATCGTTGAGCCCTAAGTCAGCGAAAATCCTCTTGCAATAAAGTAACCAATTCTCCACTTCAATTGTGTCTCAGTACCAATAAACGGCTTTCCTCCCAGCCAAGCAAAATCTCGACTCGGAATAACATAGTTATTCGCCACTGGAGCTTCTTGGTTCTCTACTCCAGCATTTCCTCCAACTACTCCAGCATCAATTTATGCCTGCATCATGTTGACAAAGAACTGATACATTGTTCACATATCTACTTGCGGGACTCCAGCACCCACATCTGCAGCTTGTGCCTGACCTTGGTTTCTCCTAGTATAAGGTCTACAATTTCCATTGGTTGTGGTGCTTACCCCACCAAGGTTAACTCTCCACCTCTAGTATCCATATCTACATTCGATTCTTCGTAAGATACATAAGAATATCCTAATAGAGATTGGAGAATAGAGATATAGCGTATACTTATACATAGCAAATACAAGTACGTTACTATAGCGTTATCCCATACCCCGATCTTTTCTCTAATTCCTTAGGATTATATTTTCAAAAAATCATTTTAGTTTAAAGTTCTTCATAAACCTATGCACTGATACTAAGTTGTAACATCCCCTATCTTGAGGCTTAAAGCTATGCACTACAGATGCTGTAGTCATATATAGTATTAACTTCCGGCGACAAAATACGGTAATGTTAATGGTATCCATAATATCAGAATAACATGAATATGAAACAAAATCACACATTTCAAAAAAAAACCAACTTTTCTGGTTACATTTCACAAAACAGGTTTCATATTCTATTACATAATCCCAATCGTTTTCCAGGTTCAAATCAAATATAATTATTACATAAATACGCCAAGAGCGACATATGAAGATGCCCCCTTGGTTGATAAGAGTACTAAATAGTCATATCAGACTTAATACAACATAACAGAAATAAAGCGAAACAACTCTAAATTTAGCTATCATCAGCCTCCTGCTCGTCTACGAAAGCTTTATTCGTCCACCCACTAGACCTGTAAACCCAAACTCTCAATCTACTCAAATTGATTTTGAGCATCCGAGAGTTTAAGGGGAAAAACATAAAATTTGAGTCGGAATAAAAACCTGGCGTGGAAAATACTATTACATCTCGGTTTACTGATATTAAGTAAGACCATGCCGCTTAGCGGAACGGGTTTCCCTTCACTAATATCCCATTAAAACATATCGTTTTGAAAATCAAAACCTGCAACCAAACCGGTTAATCAAACTGATTATATCAACAATATCAAATATCATATATGCTAAATAAAAGGTAATAAATGGACCATCTGTCCGAAACAATGTAGTTTTGTTTGGCAAACTACTAACCTTTAACTGACTCGAGCCTACCAGACAAACTAAACAAATTATCTAACAACTGTTAGATATACTTCTGGACGGTCTATCCTTAACTTACTTTAACAAGGGTCACCTGATTCTAATGGATTTTCGGGCTTACCAATAACCCATCCTTCTTCTCTATACATATATATTCCTTTCTGTGTGTAACCATCATTTAAGTCATACCTGTGACTAAGCGCAACACATTGGGATTTTGGACTAAATTAGCTAGGGCTAATAGCTAATGTATAGGGCATGACCCTACACCAGTCCCATCTGGTATACAAATATCTGAGTCATTTTACTTAGGGTTAACTACCCTTTAAATTTTCCTTGAAAACCTTTTCAAAATGATTTAACCCTTTAAATCATACTTATACAAGGAAAATATACTATTTGGTCTACTCAAATCACTTTGCCATGATATATTCTTTACTCAAAATTTTGCTAATGAAAACATTCAAAAGCTTTGTTTAAACCTTTAAACAATCTCTTTCGAAACCATTGAAAGTACTCCTTTTGACATAAGTAAATTACTTTACTTTATAACCTTAGGCCTAAAGGCCGAAACATATCTTTCGAAACCATTGACAATAGTCCTTTAGAAAAAATTGGAAACATCTTCTTCAAAAGCTTTATAAACTTTAGACATCCTTTTCTAAACACTTTAAATAAGCCTTTCAGAACCATTGAAATCCTTCCATTTAAACACTAAGGTAAACCTTTCGAATACACTAGGGAATCACCCCCTTCAAACCTTATATATATATACACCTTTCGAAAATACTAGGGGTCCTCCCCTTCGAAACCTTTTCTTGTTACCTTGCAAAAGCATTAAAGTATACTACTTAAAACATACCTTTCGAAAGCATTGGGTTCAAGTCAAAAAATGTTGAACAACCTTTCGAAACCATATTCCTTTGGAAACCTTTAGGTTTAACTTTCAAAATATCAAAAAGGGTGTTAAAACAACAAAGTCAAAAGTAACACTTTCGAAAGCAATTTCCTAAGTAAAGAAGTGGATGATGTCGAAACCAATCCCTTCAAAAGTATTGGAGAAGCGGCTCTAATTTTAAAACAAAAGAACCCTTTCGAAGGCACTGCTTCGAAAGGTATAAAGGCGGCAGGTGGGGGTTTCGACCCCTTCGAAAGAATTTATTTAAAACAAGAGCATAACCTATTTTGAAAGCTCCTTTCTTTAAAACAAATTTGACCCAATCGAAAGCCGACCAAGTCGAAAGCTATCTTATTCAAAAGCAAAGCATGTGCTTTTCCTTTAGAAAACAAAACAAGGCTTCGACCCCTTCGGAACCCCTTGTTTCGACCCTACACCTTTCGCCTGTGTTCAATTCACTACGTACCAAGTCTTTGATACCATGTGCATTGGTTTCGATCTGGTTGGAGGCGGAGGTACTAAGTCGAAAGGTGGCTGCCGAAGATGGTGAGACAGCGGAACCTTAAAAATCTAATATTTTAACTTAAAAAGTAATTCTTTTCAACTAACTTGCTTATTTGTCATCATATTGGTTGCCTTTACTTTTTCAAAATCAGGCGTTGCCGAATTTCAGAAATTAACATTTTAAAACATTGGCAAATAGCCCCTTCTCCTTTTATAAACGTATAAAAATTTAAGTCCCAAACCTTAAATAATTCTATATATTATTAAAACACCTAGGAAAATTCTACATAAAATTCACATAAATCACTTTAAATATGGTTTCTAACATAGTTAAATTTCTGATCCAAAACATATAAATATATAACTGCCGTAATTAATTTTAAACCCAAATAACCATTTCCTTCACTAGAAAATTAATAATAAATACACATTAATTTAGGAATTTATAAAACTTGAAACCCATCTCTTAAATATTATTTCCGACCATATATTAAAATCGCAAGGCATTTGGATGTCATTTGATAGGTTTTTCAATTCAAAACATGTCATAAGATCAATATGAATAAGCATAATTCATCAACAAGCATGTATATATCTAAACATCATTCAAAACATGGCAATATACTTGCAAAAACATTCGGATATGATTCTAGAAATCTAAACATAAAAAATATGAGATGTAAATATTATTCACCTTTAGCTTTGTTGTTAAGGAGTTGAGATTTGATCTGGGATTGAATTTGATTAAGCTTTTCCTCTTAATTCTTGCTTATCTTCCCCTTACTTATCTTTAATGGTGGTCGGCCTTTGGTTTAGCTGTAATTTGCTTGTGAATGTGAAAATGATATGGTATGAAGGTTTATGGTATATGAATATAGCTTATTCCTATATTGCCCTATCTAATTTTCCTTTTCTATTTCATTTTAAATTCTATTTAGTTCATTAGTTCAACTAGGCACGGCTCCCCTTTATTATACAAATTTCAATCCCTTAACCATTTATATTATTTCATTTAATTTATCTAATTAAATGTCCTAAGTAATTTTAATCAAAATTAGGGTCGTTACAACACCAAACACAAATAGGTGTGACCCAGACATCCTTCGAAAAACTTCAATCACCAAATTGCGAATAGGAGAAACAAGATGAATGTAAACCGACCATTCAGTGATCAACTTTATGTCTTGGAGCTTAGATTGGAGCATAAACACGATTGGGACGGGACTCTGATGTGCATGTAAATGTGCATATTTTTACCACCATATTTAATCTATTTAAATTAAATAAATGATTATATCAGGTATTTTAACTTGTTTAAACCAAAATTCATATTATTTTCAAATCGTGACATATTCATCTTCATCCAAGGGCAAAATGGTCATTTTTGTGCATATATTAATTTGAGAAAATAATTAGAAATTTCTATATTATTTTATAGGAATTTGGCTTCATATAAAAGCGGTTTCATGAAGATGTATGCATGCACAAAGAAGATACAAAGGAATGGAGATGGAAATAATTCAAAGGTATGATAATTGAGGACCCCACCTACCCACCTACCTTAATGTACAAATTAGAGGCTAATGCATATGCTTTTGTAATTAATGGCTTCATGTACACTCAAATGATGATTAGTAGAAGCTAATGATTACTTGGCCTCCACACTTTCTCAAGGGTATTTTGGGCATTCTCCAAAAATATGAATTAGGGTTTAACACATGTATAAGTACCCCTTATGTTTCATGTAACCCTCTCCTCCCTTAGTCTCTCTTTTAGGCTCTCTTCTCTTAGGAAAACAAAAAGAAGCTCTCTTTCTCTTTTCATGGCTACTTAGCAATTTTTATTTTATGTAATCTTCTTTTCTTTTTATGCAATGTTAATTATTGTTTCCTTTTACTTACATGTTCATTTCCTTTCATGCAAATAGTGTAGATTTTCTTTTATATAAGTAGATTAGTTTTTTTTTCTTTCATTTAGCTCTCTTTTCCTCTTTGTTTGTTCAATGATGCAAGCTATATGTGTTGACATGATAACAAATATGAGAAGCTAAACCCCTTCAATTTAGGGGTAATGAAGCTCTCTAATTATGTAGCTTCAACATTTTGATAAATGTTACGCTCTCCTTTTGTGCATCATGTGAAATGATGTTTATGTAATTTTGTGCTTATTATTGAGTTTGATAGCTTATGTTGTTCAAAACAAATAGGCTATGCTTAGTCATATGAATCACAAATTGCCTCTTCATCTATATATGATTATGGCAAAGAAGTGAATGTTTAAATCAAAATTTGATGGCCTATATTTCTAAACAATAGTTAATAGGCCATGCTCAAAATAAATTTTCATTTTCAACTTTGTTGTCATTTTTATGAGAATTAAAAGTGGTTTAAAGGTTGTGTTATAGTTTGATGGCTTATGTTGAGCTAATTAATAGCACAAATGAGCCATACTTATGATAAGCACATCAATTAAGCTAACTAATGACGAAGAAAAGAGAGATCATAACTTCATTTTGTTGATTTATGTGATATAGAGAGTGGAAGTTGCCCCTAAATTGTCTTAACACTCTCATATTTTTATCTATTTTCTTTTAGCTTGTTTTTACTTTCTTTTAGTTAGTTAACAATCTCTCGACTTTGGTTTAATTTGATTGAATAGATTTTTAAAATCATCAATACCCTACGGATCGACCCGTACTCGCCACGTACTTTGATAGTACGCCGTGCGCTTGCGGTAAATTTTAATTTCGAAATTTTTCGATGGTTTTCTAACTCGATAGAAAATTAGCCGATTAACAAGTTTTTGGCGCCGTTGCCGGGGGTTCACTAAACGACATTTGCCTTCTGACTAACCGCCATACTACATCACACCTCGATCGCAATCACCACTCCGCGAACCAAAATACTCAACCGTGTCCCACCCACCATCCTCAATTCACCCAAAATCGCTAAATCGCCAAACAACGATTCATCGGATTAGCGGGATTTAGTTGCGGTTCCTTTTTTCTTATTTGTTCGATTCTGTTTGTTTTTCTTTGTAATTGAGAAAGTTCATTTTTCTTTGTAATTGATTTAGTTGCTGGTAGTGGGCCTATTGGGCTAAGTATTATTTTGTTTTGTTTTATTTCAAACCTTTTGTGTTTTCTTTTGTTTAAATATCTTTCTTTTTTTTCTTTTAAAAAAATTTAAAAAAAATACAAAACAAAAAGAAAATGGAATTCTGGCTTTGAGATTTCTTGGAGGTTGTTCTACTTTGAGTTGTGGATAATTTCTTTTAATTTCCTTTTATCACTTTAAAAAAAATTTCAAATATATAAAATAAATTTCATTTGTTTAGCTTTTGTTTTATTTTTTTTCATTTGTTTTGTTTTGTTTGGTCTTTCTTTGAATATATAAAACTAAAATTTGTATTTATTTTTGTTCACTCCTTTTCAGGTTGCCAAAGGAGATTAAAAGGAAGAACTGCTTGCCCAAAAATAATTGCTGCTTGCTTATAAAAAAATTGCCGCTAAAAAAATAATAATTGCTAATAATCTGCACGCTCTGGTATTGTGCTTTCATCTCTAGTGCATTGTTGGTTGCTTGCATTTGCATTTATATATACAAAAAAAATTTCAAAACCCAAAAACAAAAATTCATTCATAGTTGCATTGTTAATACATGTTTAATTTCAGTTTTGCTTCTCATTTTTGATTAATAATAACGTTTAGTCATCGATAACACTAAATTGTGTATTTACAAGTTGTCTTCTTTGAACAATTTAATTTCTTGGTGTCTAGGCTACGGTAGAGTAATAACCATTTATAAATATTACGGTGATTCGTAAATATTATAGTGGTTGTTCCTCTAAAGGTACTTAAATCTTCGGCTGCATTGCTACCGTGATTCGTGGTGCACCAATATATCCTGTCCGTTACCTGGCTGAGAACTATCTTGTTGAACTAAGACAATGTGTAATTATACAACTTTAGGTTAACTTAGGATAAATCATTTGCAATTAATCCTTGCATTCATTTAGTTGCATTAGTTCATACATATTTAAAAAAAGTTCAAACTCCAAAACTAAAAAAAATTGTATATATTCATGTTCCTTTGAAATTTTTAAATCCTTTTTCTTTGAAATTTTAAAAATCCAAAAAATTTAAAACCAAAATCCAAAAAAATTTAAAACCTTCTCAAAAATAAAGAAAAAATTGAAAAACCAAAAAACAAAACAAAAATCAATTTCCCTTTTGAAAAATAAATTTTATTTGTAAATATTTTTCCTTTACAAAAAACATTCTTGAAAATGTCCGAGTTTCCCCACTTACGTGAATTTTACAATAGTTGTGAAAATCAATATAATCCATATGATTTCACTCCAAATTCGTATGGATATTTTAACAACTATTGCTTAAATGATTCAAATTTTGAACCACAAAATTTTCAAAACGATGACCAACCCTCAAGTCTTGAAAAGAGCATTTCGTCTTTACTTGAAATCTCTACACAACAAAATCAAATGATAAATGATTTGTGTAATTCATATTTGGGCAATGATTCAAATCAAAGTTTTCAAAATAATCAAAATTTGAATTCACTTCAAAATTCAAACGATTTCGAGTATAACCCATGCCAATTCAATTTTGAACTCCAAAATGAATTTCAAAATCAAAACGAAAATGTGATCCACTTTTCAAATAATTTTGGCAATGGGAATAATCTCGACTATGATGCAAGTGAAAATTTTTGTTCTCAACAAATCCAAATCGAAAATCCTAAAGCTAATAATTATAAATTGGATTTTGTTGAACAAATGAACGAAATTTACGATGATCACACGGATTCGTTGTTTGAAACTTATATGAAACAACGTGAACAACAAAACCAAATCCCAACGTGTGACGAGTTAAGTAATAATCCATCTTTTACCCAAATCGACGATTTTCAAATAACAACTTTTGAAATTGAAAATAAAAATCTTAATGAAGTTGTTGAAAACACGGTAATTGAGTTGTATTTCAATTCTTTTGAGGGTGTGGAACCAAATTTAAAATTCGATCTTACTTTTCTCGATTTCGAAAATTTGAATACAACAACTTTGGATTTTGAACTTGAGATACGCAATGAAGTTGTTGATAATCCAACAAAGGAAGACGAATTTAATTAACACAAATTTTTTGGACTTTTCGATGACGAGTTGTTAAATTCCGACGGGGAAGATTTAAATCATCACTTTGATTTTGAAATCAATAATTCTGAAGAATTTTTCAATGAAGAGCTTGAATTTCAATTTGGTGATAATAAACTTGAATTTCAACCAATTGTTTTATCAACCCCGAAAATCATCCAAAATAAAACAACTCGTACGATTTTTGATAAAACGACATTCGTTTTTCCAAATCAACATTCAATTTTGAAATCTTTTACGGTTTGGTTTTTCAAGCTTAAGCTGTGTCTCACATACTTGACGAGACAGATGAATCGGTCTTTTGAAGACCGTTTCATTTACTTTTTGACAATATACTTTCTGATCTCGTGTAAATACCGTTAATTTTCATTTAAATAAAGGTCATGTTTTATTTTTATTTTTCTCCTTCCACTTGGGTTAACTGTGGGGACACAGTCAAAATCAAGTGTGGGGGGAGACTCATCAACATTTTCAATTTTTCATGGTTTATTTATTTTTATTTTCTTTCCAAAATTTAAAAAAATCTCAAAAACAAAAAAAAACAAATTTTTTTTAGCATTTTTTGATTTATTTTTAAAGAAACACTATAGGATAAATATATGGTTTTGGTTTATAAAATTGAAATTTTTGAAAATTTATTTGTCTTAACAAAAATAAAAATGAAGTTTGATTACAAATAACAATGGTTTAACTAGTATATAGGAAGATTCATACGTGTTAATTATGAAATACATCCTAATTGAAAATCTTTGTTTTAAAAAGTGGTAAATTCAAATAAAAGGATATAACATTTTTTTTGTCTTCTAAGTTAAATGGTGCTAAGATGATTTTGCAAAACTCTCTCTTTCTAAAAAAAAAGAAAAAAAGAAAAAAAAACATTTGTATATATGTATATATTTTTAACACTTAGAGTCAGGTGTTCACACTCGTGTGTTCACTCGCCATGCTCTGTACCCTTCTCACGTAAGCCTGAAAGGCAGTGCACGATCGGTATATCTGGCCTTAGTTTATCTGAGTTAGGTGTATATATATAAAAATTCTTTTTAATAACGCCTACAGTCAATAGGTGTTCACACTCGTGTGTTCACTCGCCACGCTCTGTATTCCCCTCACATCAGTCCGTAAGGCAGTGCTTGGGTAATATATCTGGCCTCAGTTTATCCGAGTTAGGCATATGTAAATATTGTAAATATCAAAAAAAAATTCAAAAAATGGAGAGAGTAAGCAAATGAAATCCAAGCACTATTTTAATGTATTTGATTTGATTTGTTATTGAAATGAAATGAAATACCACTTTAATAAACTTTGATAATCAACTAAGGACCTATTTCATGGTTACACTTTGTTATCAACTGAAACAATGAGTTAAACTATTGTCTATTTGTTATGATAACTTGATTTTTATTCGAAATTTTGATGAGTAAATGACTTAAATTTTCAAGATAATGACCAAAACTTATATTTAACTTATTTGTGTCTATTTAAATGTAAATCTTTCATTTGTAAATATTTCCAAAAACTTGCATTCATCTCTTTGTAAATAAATCTTGCATTGTGTAAATATTTTCATCCTGCATTTGGATTTTGTGGGTAGTATCCGCTGAAACCCACACGGACAACACTCGTCCTACTGGGGACACCCAGAGGTTTAACGGCTTGTTGCATACGCTCAATGCAATTGTGCTCCCTACGAAAACGGATTTTTTTAGTTTTCCTTTATTCGAGGACAAATAAAAAGATAAGTGTGGGGGTATTTAATGTGCACGTAAATGTGCATATTTTTACCACCATATTTAATCTATTTAAATTAAATAAATGATCATATCGGGTATTTTAACTTGTTTAAACCAAAATTCATATTATTTTCAAATCGTCACATATTCATCTTCATCCAAGGGCAAAATGGTCATTTTTGTGCATATATTAATTTGAGAAAATTTAATTAGAAATTTCTATATTATTTTATAGGAATTTGGCTTCATTTGCAAGTGGTTTCATGAAGATGTAAGCATGCACAAAGAAGATACAAAGGAATGGAGATGGAAATAATTCAAAGGCATGATAATTGAGGACCCCACCTACCCACCTAGCTTAATGTACAAATTAGAGGCTAATGCATATGCTTATGGAATTAATGGCTTCATGTACACTCAAATGATGATTAGTAGAAGCTAATGATTACTTGGCCTCCACACTTTCTCATGGGTATTTTGGGCATTCTCCAAAAATATGAATTAGGGTTTAACACATGTATAAGTACCCCTTATGTTTCATGTAACCTTCTCCTCCCTTAGTCTCTCTTTTAGGCTCTCTTCTGTTAGTCTCTTCTCTTAGGAAAACAAAAAGAAGCTCTCTTTCTCTTTTCACGGCTACTTAGCAATTTTTATTTTATGTAATCTTCTTTTCTTTTTATGCAATGTTAATTATTGTTTCCTTTTACTTACATGTTCATTTCCTTTCATGCTAATAGTGTAGATTTTCTTTTATGCAAGTAGATTAGTTTTTTTTCTTTCATTTAGCTCTCTTTTCCTCTTTGTTTGTTCTATGATGCAAGCTATATTTGTTGATATGAGAACAAATATGAGAAGCTAAACCCCTTCAATTTAGGGGTAATGAAGCTCTCTAATTATATAGCTTCAACATTTTGATAAATGTTATGCTCTCTTTTTGTGCTTCATGTGAAATGATGTTTATGTAATTTTGTGCTTATTATTGAGTTTGATAGCTTATGTTGTTCAAAACAAATAGGCTATGCTTAGTCATATGAATCACAAATTGCCTCTTCATCTATATATGATTATGGCAAAAAAGTGAATGTTTAAATCAAAATTTGATGGCCTTTATTTCTAAACAATAGTTAATAGGCCATGCTTAAAATAGTTTTTCATTTTCAACTTTGTTGTCATTTTCATGAGAATTAAAAGTGGTTTAAAGGTTGTGTTATAGTTTGATGGCTTATGTTTAGCTAATTAATAGCACAAATGAGCCATACTTATGATAAGCACATCAATTAAGCTAACTAATGACAAAGAAAAGTGAGATCATAACTTCATTTTGTTGATTTATGTGATCTAGAGAGTGGAAGTTGCCCCTAAATTGTCTTAACACTCTCATATTTTTATCTATTTTCTTTTAGCTTGGTTTTAATTTCTTTTAGTTAGTTAACAATCTCTCGACTTTGGTTTAATTTGATTGAATAGATTGTTAAAATCATCAATTCCTTGCGGATTGACCCGTACTCGCCACGTACTTCGATAGTACGCCGTGCGCTTGCGGTAAATTTTAATTTCGAAATTTTTCGACGGTTTTCTAACTTGATAGAAAATTAGCCGATTAACAGACTCGACCGTCCATGTATTACATTTATCAACCCGAGACCTAGGGAAGAAGTGTAATCATCCAAAGAATGGCCGTGATAGCTCAATCCTGCAACTCATATCAAAAGTTTACAACGACTCGAGGCTACGATCGCAAGGAGGCCTTGAGATGAAGATAGTGAATTGTTAATAGAATTTGCAATCAACAAATTACAAATACATTGAATGGAAAGTAATCATTCAACTATTTAAATAACAATTCACATGATGCTTAATCAAAAACAAAAACATTTATTCACAAGTGTCAAAATTCCAGTACAAGTTATTTCAAAAAACTGGAATTCATACCCGTACACCTACGACCAGGGAAAGAAATAACTATGCAAATTATATACAATGATATGAAGTAATAATTACTTCTTCGACTTTCTTTCCCTTTTGGAATTTTCAGGGGTGGAGCCGCTCAAATTTATCTTCGGAGATCCTTTGCCGCCCTTGGTCGGAGTGCTTGTGGAAGAAGGAGGGATTTCACCAGGAATTGACCCTCTCGGTGGAATAACTTGCAATGGTACAAGATCAAGATCATCGACTTCCACCTCGACGGGCTCACCTTTAACTTTTCGCTTCAGCTTTTCCTCCTCCTCAATCCTTTCCTTCATGTTGGTTTTAGCGGTATGCTCCGAAGCGCCATTAATTATTACGTCATCAGGGTCATCGGCTAGGAGCGGATCTTCGGTTTTGTCTTCATCAAGAGCACCGATTTGTGGCCCAAAGCTAGGCTTATCTGGATCATAGCCAAGAATCTACTCTGTGTCAAGAGAAGTTGGCGGTCTGGCTACTTAGGTTGGAGAGAAAAACTTAGGATCAGTCTTGGAAGACTCGACAATCTCCATCTTTAGTGGGTGCGGGAGCCTTGAAAAATTGAAGTTTAGCGGGGGCTAGATCTGAAGGCTTGTTTCCTCGAAGAACTTATCTCACTAGATCTTCTTCGTTGGATTCAGCTTCTCCTGGCTCTTCCTTCTTTATCTTAACGATATGTTCCTAGGCTTCGGCAAGCGATTCGAGGTAACCCTCGCCAAGAAAGCTTAAGTCATGATGGAGAAGGACCTTCGCATTATATTCGATAATCAACGCATCGAATAAGTCATTAATTTCGTTCCTACCGAACTACATGGCGGCTTCCACCTGGGAGGGCTTGTTCAAGCATCTCTTTTCTGCCCTCTTCTCGGGCTTCTTCTTTTAGAGCTTCAATTTTGGCAAACTGTTCGTCATGTTTTGTTTTCAAGCTCCTTGCCTCAACGACTTCTTCGCAGTATTTCTACGACTCCTCCTAAGCTTCAATCCTTTTCTCCCTTTCCTTTTTCAATAATTCTTCGAGCTCCTCAACGCGGCGAGCTAAAGCATCTTTCTCTTTTTGCAAGGAGTCCTTTTCTAAGCCAAGCGTTCGATGTGTTGAAGTTCTGCGTCGAGTACTTCATTGTGTGAAGTTTCCAAACGGCTCATCGCCTCTGCTGTCTCCTTGGCGTTATTTTCAGCCTCGGAAAGTTGGATTTTGTATTCAAGCAACTCAGCATCTTGGTTCTTGATTATATCTTTGTCGTGAATAACCTCCAACTTGAGATGATCTACTTCATGTTAACACTCTATGGAAACTTCAGAAACTCTCTACCAAATGATTGAATGATTCGTTTTGAACGAATAAGTCGTTCACACACGCTAAAGAGCTTTCCTTGGCATGCCCAGGGATAACGTGAATAGAAGGGAGGAATTTGAGACCGTCGAGGCAAATCTTCGGGAAAGTGGCTTTATGTTCAGCCAACTTTTCTACTGTTGAAGAGTCTGGAGTAGTAGCCGGTGGGAGTGGATCAGAAGTGGCGAGTGGGTGCTTGCCAAATCGGCGCTCACGAGACTGCCTTTAACTTGAAGAGGCAGAAAGTTTCTCGTGAGAGCAGCGATAAGAAGATTTTTCTTCACTCTGAACCGAAAGATTAGAATGTTCGCCCTGACGAAAACGCATGAGATTGAGACTTTCCCTTAGAAGAAGAAGAAGACTCCCTCGAATGATAATCTTTGTCTTGTCCCTCGTCCTTTTCTATATGTCGAGTGTACTCAGAATCCCAGCTTGGGCGATGACATGCAAAAGAGCTTCGAAGACGATCAAAGGCTCGCGATTGAGACATTGTACCTATAAAGACCGAATAAGAGCATATTAGAAGTTATTGTGCGAAAGATCAATAACAAGTGTATAGTGGAGTGCAAGTGATTGTGAGTGTCCTAGTGTTCCCCCCAACGGACTGGTAACAGTAGCTTTACTCATCAGTGTGCTCTCCCCTCTATTAGAAGGTTGGATGCCTTCACCGCTTCTCTTAGGAAAGTTAAGTCCTTTGAAGTTTATATTTGGAATGTCATGGGACATAATGTCATTTGAAATTTGAAGATTGGAGAGTCCTTTTATTGAGCTTTCCAAATGCTGAGAAGATGATTCCTCTTCGAGAGGAGTAATGACGAACTCTGGGTCTAATGCAGTCTTTCTTCTGCATAGCCGGTCCACCAACTTCTTTTTTCTCTTTGGAGGTGTTTGCAATTGCTCGACTTACGACGGACCAACCATCGAGGCTTTCCCAAGAACTGCATCGTCATCTCCCAGTTTTTCAACGTGAGAATCTTTAATTTCGCCCTCCTCTGTATTTTCCCGAGTCCCCTCAGTAGGGGGCAAGAAGGGGTTGATTGTTTCCTCTCTTCGTTCTAGAACTATCTTTGGAACTGTCGTGCTTCCGAGAAGTCTGATTCTACGACTGTCTTCCAACAGCCTAAATAATGATGGCAGTTCATTGGTTACAAGGGGTTTGATGTCCCGGTGCTCAACAGGGGTAGCGCGGAAGGCAGCAACAGATCTAGAAAACTCAGCGCCTTTGAGACATGGACGAACACCTTGAAGAACTTCGGATGTTAGCAAATTCAAAAGAGAAGTTATGACTTGGGTTGGTGAACTTGAGAAAAAAGTGGAAGTAACACTTACGTCCTTCTAACCATCTTCTTACGAATCCGGGAGGGCATCGCATGTAGAACCATTCGTGTATGAAAAATAAAAGCATGTTCTAGGTGCCCGTCACGACCTGACAATTCAGTGAAGGTCCAAGGAAGACGTAAGAAGGGCTTCCCGATCGTCTTTTGAAGTTATAAATAAATCTGATATCGTTAGGAGTGGGCGGACGGAACAGAACATTCATGAATATCAGGAAAGTCCCGTAAAAGAAAGTGTAACTTTTGGAATGCGGTTGTGTAGGAGCGATCTCGAGATATTTCAACATCTCATGGACAAAGGAATTGAATGGCGGGACGCATCCATCACTGCACATGAACTTGTTGCATGTTGTATATCCGGCTGAGGGCAAGTAAGGTCAATCTTGCCTCGTAGGAACTAAGACACCCTCAAACGGAATTCCATGGATTGAGCATAACCAACAAAGAGTGGCTTCACCGATTCGAGAAACTTGTGAATCCACTGTATTATCAAGAAGAATGGCGCTGTCAACAGCATCAGTAGCAGGACTGATGATTTCCGTCGGAAAGAATGGAATACCGGAGACGAGATCATTTGTGGGTTAGAACTTATAGTTGTTCTACATGATGGCTTGGAGAAGGCCTTCCGGATATAGTTGAAGAACTTGACTTCGCTTCAGAACTGATGTGTCTCGTCGCCGAATCAGGAGACATGCTAATTGAACGCTTTGTGCATCTAGAATCTAAATTAGCTATACTCAGTAGATAATCGAGATTAGAAATAATAACCTGTTCCCCCCATGTTAAGTATGGAGTAGTGTAGTGAAGTGTGAAACAGACATAAACAGTTTGAAATTAGAAAAGAAAAAAAATAAAGAGATGAGATTTGGAGTTTTGTCCAGAGAGACCGTCATCGCTGACCGTCTCAATTGACAAGAAAGTTGATCGACAATGAAAGCTTTGGGATCGACTATCGGCATATTGAATTATGAAGTCCATTATCTAAGTTCACTAGAAAATTTATTACTTAGTCCATATTCAGAAGTTCGGAAGTTCGGTCGTTTAATCTTAAGTTCAATAATCCAAGTATGCAAGTCATATTGTCCATCGTCATCTTATATTCGAGTTCAGCAAGGCAAAATAACGTTAAGTTTTCGAATGAGTTGCATAGGATTAGTCCTTATTGTCAAATGTTGATCCCTTACTTCTACCTATCCCTTTCCTACCATTCCTTCATCAAAACTATTCCCCAAAGCCTCGTGCTAATCCCTCATCTAAAGTTACTTCCTACCGATCCCTACACCAAAGCAAACAACAATGATCCCTCATCAACTCTACCTCAATACCGATCCCTCACTATGCCACTACCAAATACTGATCCCTCTCCAAATTTCTCCTTTCTAATCCCAGAACTCAACTTTTCTTCATCCCTTCAACTAAAAAGCATCATCTCTACCGAACCCTACCTTTCTTTCTTCCTAACTCCTTCCAAACTAAAGACTTCGGTCGAACCCTTCTTTTCTCTCTTCTTCTTCTTCTTCTTCTTCTTCTTCTTCTCTCCCTCATATCCTAAAACAATCCATCAAACCACATACGCTTGAGAAATGATCGCGCTCGCATCAACAACTCGAAGCAAGAAAATTTAAAAGAGCTATTGCAATTTCGTACCTATGTGAAAACGTGAAGTTTCGAGTTAAAGTGGGGATGAATGGTTGGGGATTATAGGATTGAAGACGAAAGAAGAGCGACTGTGAGGGATTCATGTTTGGATTTAAGGTCTGGGTTGGAAGAGCGCTCGTTTGTCAAGGAAGTCTTGGATGCTTTAGGTTCGGCAGAGAAGGATAATGCAAAGATAAGTGAAGTAAAAAAAGTGAAGTAAGGAAAGAGAGAAGGTTCATATATATACATAGGATATGGCGAGAGAACCAGTCACAAAGGGTGAACAAGTCAAATATGAAGAGGGATTGGCATTGGGATCTACCAATCCCTATTTGCATGGCCCTAGCAAGGGATCGACATGTCGAATGTCGATCCCTCCAAAATAAAAAAAAATAAAAAGAAAAAGGAAAAAATGAAAAATAAAAAAATGATGGAAGAAAAGGTGGATGAGTGAAAAGTGAACGACGATCGTTATCATGAAGGTTTGACTGCAAACGCGAACATACAGAATATTATAAAAACTGGCAATGACCTGTGAACGTTCAAACACGTCCGGGAGCCAACAACAGAAACATGTATATAAGTATTCACGGGGATGGTTTAAAATTTCAGCTTTTTGAAATCATCAAGATTTGCAATCAAAACTGAAACTTACAAGTTTGAGGCTAGATCAAATAATAAAAGGCTTATGAGTTCCGCATGGCCGGACTTATATACGCTGATGGAATATGACACTGATCTTACATTATTGAAATTCCACCAAGTGTCATAGCAATCAACGCAGGATCCAATGCCTTCAAAAACGATTCGACAATGGGATAACAACCAATCAGGAAGCTGGATGAACTTCTTTTCGGCAATTCAGACTTGTTTTGGTTCAAAGCATGTCATGTTACTCACAAGACGTACTTTTGAGGGGCAAGTGTTACCCATTATCCTGACCCGTCTATATTGGACTGACTATGCAAGGCAGGTTCGGCTATTATCAAGAAGGATGACCACGGAGTAATAACTATAGGACTCAGAAGTAGAGTTCGGATGGTTATATGAAGTTAGAATTGAACGGAGTTGGTAGATAAACGACGCAAAATGTTAGAAATATGGAAATTAGCTGGGATAAACAAGGGATCGACATAGCTGGGTTGTACTCTAGGGATCGTCATATTTATTTGGATGGATAGTCAACATGGATGAAGTATTAGAGGGATCAACATAGTTATTTGGATGGATAGTCAACATGGATGATGTATTAGAGGGATCAGCATAGTTGATGGTGCTTGGTTTGGCATAGATAGTTATTAGTGGGACCGACAGTGTATAAAGGAATAAGATGGATCAGCATAGGTGGCAGTCTACGGATCAACATAACACTGTGAGATATAAGGGATCGGCTGAAATAAAGGGTTCGGCGTGGTTTTGTTGAACTAGATGGATCGACAAAGCACTGTGGAAATGTAGGGATCGGCATTATGTAACTCAAGGAATAAGAAAGCATGGTTCGACATATTGGATGGATCACTATAGAGTGCAAAAGGGATCGACACGTTTCTCTTAGAAGGGATCGGTAGCAATGACTTTGAAATGGGTTCGAACCAGAGATTAAGCAAAAACACGAGCTCCACGTATCCAATCAACATGATATTTGGAGAACCATCATATGTGACCATGGAGAAGCCACCATAGGGATCGCTGCCCTAAAATCAACCAACGGAGGGATCGGTACCGATCCCTCTCCATTGGGATTAGGCCCTAGCGCCCTCTATGGTAGGCCCATATAGATAAGGAGGTCCTGTAGCCGAAGTTTCAGAGAGATTGTTGGTCGCCTTCACCTATGAATACTGGCCTAGGGGGTCACTCTGAGAATCTTTACGCTACTGGTTACATAACTCTTATATTGTAATCAACTTTCTTCATTATTCTCTTACTTCTTGCTGTTTTCTATTGTAATCAAGAATATAGTGAATCAACAAAGAGAATATTCAAAGTGGACGTAGGCAATCGACGCCAAACCACTATAAATCCTGTTGTTCTTGATTTCTGTTTTGATTTGCTTATTATTTTTCTATATTCCTCTGTTTTAATTAATTTTCTTCATTTACTTCTCTACACAAATCTGTTCTTAGGTGTTTGTGCCCAATTTTGTTGCAAACATTGTATATGTACTATCATGCTATACATAAATGTAAATAGTAAAGTAAAGTAAGAAGCAATCACATCAGACTTTTTACTTAGGTTTGGACCTCCTATCCTACATCCAATCCCGAAGCACCCCTTCATATTTCACAAACCAAAATACCATCATTTAGCCCGAAGGAATAGGCGATACAATAGTTTACTGGCTTTGATAATCTTTTGTTCGATCAACATGGATTTTGACTTGTATTACACCCTTCCTATAATTTGCTTCGATGATAGTGATTTGAAAGTGCAGATATTAGGAAGTAGAAGATCGTTTTTGAAAGCTTTTGAATTCTCAAAGAATATAGAGTATAGTAAGTAAGAGAAAGAACAATTTTTTAACATTGTTCAAAAACCAATCCTATATAGAATGTTCGAAAAGTTTCTTATGAAGAGGAATCACCATTAGAGCAGACACATCTATTGAAAGACGGTGTCTCTCCAAAAAAATGGTTGTTACATGAAAATTGCCCTTTACAGGTATTAAGACATCCGAATTCAAATTCAAATGTCTGAATTTGATCAATATTTAAACATATAGTTTATAGTTCAAAATCACCTATATACAGACTTCTAAATTTGAGGTTAGACATCTAAATTTTAGGTTAGACGTATAAATTATAATTTAATCGTCTATGTAATGTATTTTTCAGAACAAATAGTATATTCAGACGTCTGACTTATGGTGAGACGTCTGATTGTCTGGGTGTAGTGACCCAGAATTTTCGACTCTCGAAAATCGACATCTATACGTTCACTGTATAACATGCCGAGTATTCAAGTGTCGGAAATACCGATTGCTAGGGTAAAGAAGAAAAGGCAGAAGAAGAAACCGAAAACAACAACACAGAACCTCAAAATCGCAGCGGAACCAACTATAATATATAATAACAGATTTTAATTACAAGAACTGTAACCATTTTATACTTACAATCATTAGATTACTACAATCAATACACCAATCTGGACAGTTATAATAACTTGTCCTCATACAGCGGAAATACAAACCAAGTACGGGAATACGTCTCTGTCATCCAGCTCGTCTCCTGTGCTCCATAGCATCCTATCCTAAATCTGTGATACTCAGTCTGACCCGAGCATTATAATAAAATAACACCCGAGTCAGTCTGGAAAACCAGCGTGAGAAAACACACTCAATTTGAATTATTAAGGTTACCGAAATCCTTTGAAAACAAAGGTATCTCGTAAGACCGCATCACACATAAACACGACGGGTTTTTCCCTTACGACAACCAAACCTTTTGATATCAAAATCATCTGATATTATAATAGTGTCTATAGAAAGTAAATAGAAAATTGCTGAAATGCTTGCATCTCACGTTTCAGCATAATTGGGCACAATCAAAACTTTACGGTGCTTATTGGAGAATGTATTTCATATAATGACTAGGCACTGGGGTACCACCTATCACGGTACACGTCTAGAAAAATATACCGAGGACCACGCAAGGATCCCCTACAACACAAGACTGGCCTTATCCCTAACCTGGATAGAATCGAATATGTTATCACCCTGGGGGTTCCCACCCTTATCGAGAGCTCTTTTTTTCATGCACCACCATATCCATAATTTATAATATATCCGAGGGTATCTAGAAAGGTGATAACATACCTTAATTGGGTGCGACCCACTTAGCCTTGCTGCATCTCCCTTAATTTTCAGTCATTCCGGTTGATAAGGCTTGAGGCTACGATTACCTTTCAAGAACAATTTCACTTAGAATGCTCATCGTCCTCCAATGATGATGTTCTAATAGCATTCGTCCATACAAGTTGTCCTGGGTCTGGACAAACCGAACCACCGTCTTCACTATCTTCACAATATCCATTCGTAACGCTCAAATCAGATCGAAGTGGTTTCCAGATAATTAAATCCGATCCCGGTCTCTTCGAAACGATCAACGAAATTGGCCAATACTTGATAGTAGGTTATTTAACTATCAATATAACATCCATAAGCAGTCACTAGGCCCATATTATAATTTTCCAAAATTTATTTTCGAAATATCTTTATAAGATGTATATTCAAATCCCTTCCAAAATTTCAACTTTTGAGACAACTCAAATTAATACTTATATCCATATCATGATATTCCAAGCCATCTCTTATCTCAACATTTAGAAAAATATATTTTCTAACTCCTTACTTCTCAACACTTAGGAAATTCCATTTATTTCTCTTTCTCAAAATCCTTTACAATTTATATTTTAAATTCCTTAACTCGTTTATAACGAATTCTATAAGTTCTGGTTTCCTTAATTAATTTCCTTTAATATTTCCATGTCAAAACACTTGTCTAAAATTCCAAATATCCAATTCTAACTTCTTTTATGAATCCTAATTCATTTTTCGAAGTTCACTTTTGTTTAACTATTTCAGAAATTTCCTTACTTCTTTCCAAATTCCATTTTTGAGAATTTCCTATAAATCCCATCTACTGAATAAACCTCATTTCCAGATTCTCGAGAGGACTTATAATTAAATTTCAATTATTACGAAACTCTCTATATATATATATATATGTAAATAAATAAGTATTTAAAAGAATAATAATTTATTTTTAAAACATGTTCAAGTAATTGTTTAAAAATATCGAACACTTTTTATAAACATCAATAATCCATTTTTAGATAACAAATCAATTTTCAAAGCTGATTTTAAAAATTAGAATCTATTAAAATAAAGATTAAATATTGGGAAAATCCACTTACCAAAGTATTTCAATCCTAACTAGTTTAAAATTACATAGTTCAATAAATAAAATTTCCCTTTTAAAAACAAACTTTACTTCTTAATAAAGTATTTTTTTAAAAATCCCAATAACCAGTTCAATTTATAAATCCCTCTCGATTTACAACACATCAATCCTATTTCGATCTCCTTAACCATTTTCACTTTTCAAAAATAGAATCCATTATTTTTCCCCAACCCTATTTCCATATTCTAATATAAATTCACCTATGAATTTTATATTCCCAAATTTTCATCTGATATCGATTTTCCTTTATTTGTAAACATCGTTTATAAATTTGTAACTTCTCTGAGTTTCACTTTTTATAAAAATAATCTCATTCATAAAAATTCCATTTTATAAATTCAATTCCTTCTAAATTCCATTCATTTCTGCCAATCTATTTTTATTATCGATTTCAACTTCTTTTCATATTTTCCAGAAATATCGTTTAAAAAAATCCATCGTTTAAAATTCTTCTATATAAATTATTTTTAAATCTCTATTTAAAATATATTTTCCGAATAGTTAAGTACAATCTAAAAGTCAATTTATTGTCTTATCCAAATCGATTTCTTTTAAAATAATCCAAACTTCGATATACATATTTTTATATTCAAAATCTCCTTTTAATTTCTTCAAATTCAAAAATAATATTTATGGTATTTAAAATACCAAAATTCAGGCCAGTTCCACTATAGCATCTAATAATTCACATCACAGCAATAATCTATAACAGATTATTCTAACACATCATATATCACTATATATGAAATTAAAATCCACATTTTTGAGGAATCCAGTTGGATCCCTCCAACTTGTTCCCTGCATTCACAGATGTTAATAAAACATAAAAATACCAATCCCACTTTGAGGGGGATATCGCGGTATATAGGGTCATCTGCATTTATGTGGGGGCGCATAGGCACTACACCAGAAACGCTATTTAGGAACGGTTTCTGACCGTTCCTAATTAACTTAGGAACGGTCTATAACCGTTCCTAAATGAGGAGTGGCTAATTTTTTGGAACGGCCTTTAACCGTTTCAAATTCACCATTTTGAAACGGCTCAAAACCGTTCCAAATTTATAATTAAGCACGGCTCAAAACCATTCCAAAATTTTAATTAAGCACGGCTCAAAACCGTTCCAGCTTCATAGTGGTATTTTCCAACCATGCTCCTTTTACCACGGCTTTAGACCATTCCAGCACACACAGCAAATAACAACATGAGCAGAAAAGAAAACTTGTACTGGGAAAAAGTAAATATACACTAACCGATATTTGTCGAATATTAACAAGCTTAAATTAATAAAGCATGCACATGTTACATGTAAGGAAACCTGGCTCAAAGCAAAATATCTTCTTCTTTTTTTTCAAAACCTGATATATCATTAGAGCAGAACATCAATTTTTTTTCAAAACCTGATATATCATTAGAGTAGAACGTTACATATTTTTTCATAACATGTAGCTCTTAGTTTTTATACATATCATGTAAAACTTACACAACAAAAAAGCAATGAAATCCAATGCAATACTGCAGCTAAGTCATTGGTTGTTCAAACTTCAAAGATAGAATTTGATGATTCCTTCAATGTCATCGAATTCTGGACTCGCCAATCTCTGAATGAAATACAGGAAACATAAAGTTAAAATTAAATATAAGGTTTAAGAAACATAAAGTATATTTGCAGTTAAAATTAAATATAAAGTATATGCAGCAAGAAACAATTTTCACCTCGGATCATCATCATACATAAGCCAATTAAAAGCTGTTCGTTAAATATTATATTAACTAGAGGAGATGCATAGACAACTTGTGCTTTTCTGATATTTAACCTAAGGTCCTAGACATTTGTTGTAGATAATTCTAATGTTAAAATCCATAATCGTCTATTTTTCTTTTAGTTTCTCATGTTACTTTTCAGTTTTTTTTATTACTTACATTCACATCATTTAAATTACCATTTTTGGAATACGTAAAACATACCAATATTTATAAGTTTTTTGGGCGATAGATGCATCTGTCAACGAGTTTACTTGATAGGTACTAAATCTCAACTTCTCTATCTAAAAATCATTACTAATTCTTTGTAAACAAAACATATTTTTTGGTCAAACACGATTGTTATTTTCATTTCATACAAAAGACACACACTAAAGGTCAAATTAATTAAATTTCAGGAATAAACACGAGTTCTACTAGCTGCTCACCTTGTCAAATAAAACTTAACCTCACAAAATTATTAAAAAAGGAAGAAAAATACACATACTGAAACATGGCCAGAAATCAGCCAAAACTACATCAAGCCCAGAACCGATCAACTAACAAAAAAAAGGAAGAATTTATCTTTCGTAAGATATCATGTCATTTGTTTTCTAATGTACGAAAAATAAATTTGCAGGAGTGAAGAAAGCATTCGTTCTTGCTAAAATAAGGAGAATAATACAAAAATTTACCAAAAAAAATGGCGGAGAAGAGAGTTCGAACCTTATTTGCTGACAGTAGTAGCCAAGAAAGAAACCCAAGGTTGTGAGTCAAACAGCATGCATGAGTCATATATATAACAAGTGCAATTAGACAACCGACATCCAACAATGTGATGGCATTGCTTACGTTAGAATAGACTTTGAACCTGCATAACAAGCATGCGATTCAATTTCATGTGTCAAATAACTTAACTCGGAAAAATCAAGGCTGGCAACAAAAAACGAATGAGGTAAAACATGAAACAGTTGAGCCAACAAAAGGTTACCCCATTACCAGCAAATTTCATAAAAATTAACCAACTACATTTGGAAACTAAAACCTATACGCATTCTGACCAAAGTCAGACATGATGAAAAACCATCTAACATAATATTCACAATTGTAACTAACCATTATTAAGCTCAAATAGAAAAAAAGTTAGACTGTAACTTTGTCTATGTTATACATCCGACTAACAAATTAGGATTCAACATATTCACTGTGGATTTGTTCCAACTAAGTTCAATAGATTCATGTCTATATTTATTGTAACCCTATACATTATTCACACCTTAGTTTAATTCAAAATATAAATAAATCTTAGTTACCAATATATCATTGATGCATGTTATACTGCAAATGTAATGTTGCACCAACCTTATGCTATAACAGATATGCAATTTCATTTCACAAGTCGAACACCTTATACAAACTGAACTTTGATTTCATTATTCAATAACAATTCAAAATTTGAGAACACAATAACGAAAAATCAACAAAGTGGTGTGTTACTTTGCAGTAAACAAGAGAGATATTTTCCAGAAAAAATTATCGACTGAACAAATACAATAACATTCAAAAAATAAATTTTTTTAACCGCAAAGATTCAATCAATCACCGCAGATATGAAAATGAAAGTTGCTAGTATAATTCTAATACTATGATTAACCCCGTATCATTCAGTATAAAGTACGACATGTTGAGAAAATAAAAAATAACAAAACTTATCATTCAGTATACAACTTTTGATATTCAATAATACTGTAAGTAATTGCATTGCCTAACATTAACCAAATATACAGCTTATGATAAAGGGAAAGAAATCAATTGCTGACCTGATTAGAAACCAAAGTGAAGAGAAACAAGTACCTAGATTGATGACGACTGTGATTATCAATTGAGGGGGTTAGCCCAATTTCTGGAATCAAGGAAGTGAGTTGTGGCAGCGGCAGCTTTTTCGACTTGCAGCGGCGGTGATTCTTGAGTTTCGATGGGGGTTCGATGAAGTGAGTTGAGAGGTTGCGGACGACTTGAGATCGAAGAAGAAAATTGGGGACTTGAAGAAGAAATTTGGAGACGTACTTGAGTCGAGTTGTGGCGTTGTAGGTGGTTTTAGGTTATTACGGAGGAAATAGAAATGGAGGAAATGAAAATTTGGAGGGGAAAGTAAAGTTTCGTGCTAATTTGGTGGGAGTCTTCGCGCCGAGAACGTGTTGAGGCAGCTTGGGAAGATTCGAGGCAGCAATAATATTGTAAAGGTCCATGACCGTTCCTACGTATAGCATGACTCCATTATAAAGTGTAGGAAATGGCTACAAGCCATGCCAAAATTGGAACGGTCCAGAACTGTTCTAAAATTTCCGCGTAGTGGTGTTCCAAAATAGCTGTTATGGTGTAGTGAGGGTCTCATTCGCTAAAATATGCGGGAATATCAATCCAACTACTAATATATATACTACTATATATATATATAACATCCAAATGATAATAATAATTATCCATTCATCCAACCAATCAATAAATGTTTTCAACAATTTTAAATTAAACCAATAATTCTAGTCGAGTGAGATTTACTCACCTTTATTTTTGAATTTGCTGATCGATCCAAATTTGATTCTATTGCGTAGATTTCATAGCTACGAACCAATCTCGACTTGTTTCATGATTTTTGGACCTCGTATGCAATTTTTATTAATTTTATTAGCTATTTTAATTTCAATTCTCCATTAAATAAACCAACTATAAAAATTAAATTTAGTTACAGCTTATACCTCCCACATCTCGTTCACGGAAAACCCTCGTACTCACTGCTAGAAAATACGCAACTACCCCTTCATCGAACGAATGCCATCATAACCCTTGCAACTCCACTACTTCGCCCTAGCCTGCCTTTGTTGTCGCCGCCGACATCCGACATCGTTTCCCCCATACGCGCGACCCAAACCCTAGCTGCCTCGAACCATATCGTCTCTCGCGTTTTCTTTCGTCGCGTGCGTGATTCCCCTCTGCAGTCGCCTTTCGAATTCGCCTACAATCCACGTCGCCGTCTCCAAATCAAACGCTCCAACCTCTGGACATCGCCGCGCTCGCATCCTCCACCAGAGCTCCCTCGCGCGCGTCTCAAAAAGAAATCACGACCACAAATCACTCGAACGCGCCTCGTCCAAGCGCGATTCAATTGCCTGCTTTTTTTTACGAAGCTTTTTAATTTGATTTTCGAACACCAGAGGAATGAAAAAGGGATATTCGTGATTTAAACTTTCTTTCTTCTGACAGTTGCGTGCAATGATATAAGAGAAAAGAAAGAGGCGTGTCAGAATAGGCCAGATCAAATCTAGGAGGTTGATGGAAAGAAAGTGACAGATTTGAAGGGTTGAATTAATTTCCAAAATGTCTCGATTTACGTAACTTAAAATCTCGAACCTCTATCGAGGCGTGCCGTTAGGCGTTTATAATGTTATATCTCTATCCCGAACGCAATGGAAAATGTTTCGAATCCTAATTCGATCGTATGGAGAAGATAGCGTTTTGAATCCAATTATTATATTAAAATTTTGATATAAAATTCAACGCGTTTCTATCCCGTACGACCAAACGGTAATCCTAAACGCTACGAAATTTGAAATCCGATAGTAATACACTATTATAGATCCAATGGAACTGGTTTCGTCGAACTCCAAGACTGTGCCCCAGATCGCTATTTTAACGCGTCGATTAAATTGACAATTTTCTAAATTTAGGAAATTGCTTGAAATTTTGTTTTAAAATCTTATTAACTAGATTATAATTCAAAATCCAATATTTAAACATTTAAATATTCAAAATCAAACGACGAAAAATCCGGGTCGTTACACTTGAAAAGTTGATTTTCTGATTTTAATAAACTTTTCTATCTATATAAATATTTTGATGTATTTGCGTTTCAAAGGAGATTGTACAAGGTTTTAATCTACGACTTACGACTTATTATGACTCTATTAGATCTTCACTCTTTATGCACTTGTCTTGAGTAGATTGTCGGAGTCTTCTTTACCCTCAAGTACATTTGAAAATATTAACTCGTAAGAATATCTCAAAATGTATAGTTGCCACCTCAAAACTGTAAACAACCCTGTTTGAAAAGTAACCGATATTGTATATATCGACATTCAAATATAATTTTTTTACATGCATTTAAATAATTACCAATAACATTCAAAATATCAAATAAATTAATAATAATTAATATTTCTCAAAATATTAATTAATTCACTAATTTATAACATATTATAATTTAATTAAATCGTGCAGTTTTTTTAAAGATATCATAAATGCGGTTGTGTGACTCACAGATGTGAATTCAGTGATTAAAATAGAACAATTCAAATATCAGTGTTTATACTTTATCTTAGCTAGTGGTGTGACGGTTTAGCCTAGTTTATTACTTACAGATCTTTACGATAAAATCATATTGTATATTATCTTTAGCGGTATCAATTAACAATGATTATTTACATATATTCCTTTCATCAACATTATACCACTTGAGGATTTATGGATTTTGGTTTTGGTTAAAATTCTAATATTATTCTTATTCAACTCAGTTAGTCCATGTTTCAACAACATTTATTATTAATCGTACTATTCTGGCAAATTTTTTTGACTTTGAGTTGATTACTGTTAACCGTGATACCAACCTCTCATACAATTGAGTAGACGAATTCTCTATTTAATGGTGTTTCACTTTCAATATTTCAACTTTTAGACACAACTACGGAGTCCAATGGACGTCATGCCATGATTTGATTATAATAAAAGTTGAGTTTTCACATTGAAGCTCAACGTTAATTCAAATCGAGATAATTGTGTAATATCGTCACTCAGAAATTACACGTTTGTTAACTGTTATTAACCAACTGAAAACTCTAGGCCGAGTCATTGCATAACTATTCAATAACTATTAATGCCCCAAAAATAATGAGTAATACACTGTCCAATATTTGAAGAGATTTAAATACTGTGATCTCAACGGATATATATAAACATCTTGATTAGGAATATTTAAAAACTATTAAAGCTTTCAAAGTTTTAGTGTTTATATGATAAATTTTTTACACTTCCAATCTCTTTAATCATCTCGACTAACAATATTTATATTGCGTATTTTAACTTATAATCAATGTATGCTAACTTCAACTTAGATCATGTTCAACATTACTTTATCATCATTACATTTACAACCACAATAGTAGACCAACAGCTGAAGCTGTGCGTATTACTTAGAGACATGACAAAATATGATGCATAGAGACCGGTAATATTCCTCCCACCATCTCCTCCTAATATCGTTGTTTACAAGTATTTTCTAACCTGGAAACATTCCTTCTGTGTTTGTAGGGACTGAAACTATTTTAACACAACCCTTGTTTCACCTTTATGTTGTCCATATTCTTTTTTCATGCATTTGTATTTCATTACCTGTATGCTTGTAACTTGGTTGAAACTGTTTAATGACGGTCATATAATTTTACTGCATACTTGGGTTTTTAATTGCACAATCAGATTATTACAAGGATGACTTAATTTTATCCTCTGCGTCTTTTATTATGTATATATATATATATATATGTATATATATATATATATATATATGTATGAACAGTTTGACATAGACGGAACTTAACTGTACGAAGTCTACAGATATATACCCTATCACTGTTCAAAATAGGGCTATGTGGTAAAGATAGATTAGTGGGAACTAGGAAATGGACCCTAAAACCTATGGCGTTGCAAATATCACTATTTGACTAACACATTTTTATAAATGTTGGCTTGGAAGCATGCAGGTGGATCCCCCAGATTCGAACTTGGTTTATGTCCACTTGCCTTTTGTTTTTATTTACTCTGTGTACTTCTATCATTACTTTATTTGGATGTTAGTTGTAGTACTAAATCAACTGTTTATATCTATACATGTGCTTTCATTTTGTACTTTATAACGTATATATATTACAATACTCAAAGTCCTTGCTTTCGTTGTACACTGTTGATTGGTAAACAGTGTGCGTTCGCAGCGTACTCCGCAGTTTGCAACACGTCGGAAATTAGAAATGGAACATGTTAAATAGTATGGGATGCCTCTGTGGATACGACATGTAGTTGGACGTCAATTCTTGGTCTCAACTTAAAAAACAATTAATAAATAATAAAATTCTAAAATAAATAACAAATAATAAAACTTTAAAAAATTATAAACAACTAAAATTTGTAAAAAAATGTCTATTTTTAGTAAAAATAACAATAAATTAATACATATTTTTGTAAAAAATAATATAATATTAATATTAATGCAATAACTCTAAACACCGATAACATATATCTTTTTTACTATAAGACGATGTCTCGCATCCTGCCAGGTGCGATTCCCCTTAGACCCCTCCGGAATAGACCGGCCGCCAAGTCGACCGTCATCCATAGAGGCATTTCCTCCGCATCCCACCTAACTGTGTTACCATACCCTTGGGTTACTCCTCTGTGGTGTTAAATCTGCGTAGTGGTAAACTTTTTCTAAAAAAAGTTATTACCCACTTCCAATCTCATTATTTTTTTTCATGTATTTGTATTATGTTTATTATATCTTTTTTTAGTATCGGTGTACCAATTTTGTTCTTAACGTGTGTCTTTTAATTTTATAACTTTTAACATTTACTCACAAACGCCTAAAATAATATAAAATGAACAAAAATATAAATAAATACTTACAATCATTCCCCCTACGTTGTCCATTTCACATCATGAAAAACCATTCCACTTTCGTCGAGGTTTACCCTTTCGTGCCCTTTCAAAATTCCCTTAGATAGAGTTAGGGATATGTCATACGAGCAATCAGCTTGTAACTTTGATTATATAATGTACATTTAACACTTTTAGGAAAATCTTATTTGAAATCAAATATTATATTCTGGTTTATGTTTCTATTTTGCACGCACATATTTATATATGAATTGAATGTTAGTGATTACATGAATACGTACAATATGAAATCCCTAAGACCGAGTATTAAATCGATAGTAACTACGAAATGGTTCGTAATCATTGTTAAGAAGAAAACTTGTCAACACCTCAAAATAGAGTTTAAAGTATGAGTGACTCTTTCGTGACCACTTTTCGAACAAGTGAAGGTAACAAACACTTTTTTAGTAGGTAAAGATGGTCGAAAACACCTGTTTAGTACCTTTCGACACAGTGGAAAGATTAATTTTTCCTTCAGAAAATCTTTTCGAATCGATTGGTTTATGACTCTATCAGAACCATCTTTCGACACTGACAAGATGACCTAAGTTGAGACTTAATGGTTTCTGGGAATAGATGAGCAGGAAGGGTTTTGACTTCGTCGAAAGGGTAGGCACCTGTTATCTTGTGGATTTGAGCTAAAACTCTTAAGAAATGTGTGAACTAGGGGTTTCAACCCAATCAAAGGGGATCCTTTCGACTAGTTTGATAGTTGATTGAATTATCTGTGTAAAATAAGAAGCTCAGAATTACTATGTAATCAGGATTAGCATAATCCTACTTTTATTGAACTCAGTTGTACAAATTGACCAAATCACCAATTTGATTTGAGAATTAGAGTTTACAAGCTTTTAGAAAATACAAGTTAGAAGTGAAAGAAATAGGATCTTCTCAACCTGACCCCTAGGGTATTATTTATAGGCGCGGGTCAGCACCTTTCGACCATGTGACGAGGATTATAATTCTATGCCAGAGATTTATTTAAAACTTGTTCCTTGAATATTGACGAGGATTCTCGTTTTTCAAAGGATAGTATCCTACTAATTGATATGTAATTCCTAAAGTACCTATAAGTTAGTAGTATTATTGTTATATTGGAGCCGCGTAGTTCCGTAAAGCGATGCAATCATTCAGAATAGTAGTTCCATAGAACCAGTCAGCCATTGGAAGTAGTAGTTCTATAGGACCATTCAACCGTTCAGCAGATAGTTCCATTCAATTGTTCAGCTTTTCAGCCATCCAACTGTTCAGCATGTAGTTCCGTTCAGTTGACTTGTCGTTCAGCAGTGCAAGCTCCATTTGACTAGTGGTCGTTCAGTTGTGCAAGTTCCGTCCTACTGCTTGGTCGTTCAGTAGTGCAATGGTCCAAATAACATATTAATATATACATAGTATATAGACTCTTCTATCCTAAAGGGTCACCTTATTTCTAAGGATTTGGAAGTGGTTTACTTAATCTTCTCTTCGAATGAAGTCGCTTTTATCTCTGTAGTAAAAATTTGTTATCTATTCCATTCCTTTAGTTTTTGTATAGGTCCTTACTTTTCATCTCATGTTACAGATTTCTTTATCCATTTCCTCTTATCGTGTTTCCTTTTAGGATGCAAGTTTCTTATCTCTTTGTTGTGGGTGCCACCTCTCTGGTATTAGACGTACTAAAATTTACTAGCTCATATTCTGTTCTTTCTGATTATGGTTGTGGATTTCTTGTATGTTTCCGATTGAGGCATTGGACATCTTCATCCTTTTGTCCTTGTTTGTACCCCTCTCTTGGGTTTCGTCTTTGTCTTAGATGGTTGATGGATTTCTTTCTTTAACCCTTTCTTCTTTTGGTTTTTGACTTTTGTTTTGAGTTGTAGACATCTTTGTCTTTCTTTATTTGTTTAATGCCTCTTCCGGGCTTCTTTTAATTCTAGGGATGTAGGGTACTTAACCTGACCCTACTCCTAAGAGGTGATTTGGACGTTAGGGTTTCTTTGGTGGGTGCTTGACCTGACCCTCCCCCTAAGAGGTGAATTGGACATTAGGGGTTTTGACCCTCCCTCTAGGAGGTGCTCGAAAGATTGTCGTAGGCTTTTTAGAGGTTTTGACCCTCCCTCTATGAGTTGCCTTTGGTAAGGGCTTAAGAGGATTTGACCCTTCCTCCCGGAAATACCTTTGGTAAGGGCTTTTTAGAGGTTTTGACCCTCCCTCTATGAGGTGCCTTTGGTAAGGAATTAAGAGGATTTGACCCTTCCTCCCGAATGTGCCGTTGGTAAGGGCTTTTTTAGAAGTTTTAACCCTCCCTCTAGGAGGTGCCTTTGGTAGAGGCTAAAAATTGTTTTTCTCATAGTGGAAATACGAATCTCAAATAAAAGTCTAGGAGGTCATGATTCATGACCCTACAGTTTTTTAGGCGAGTATAGGATTTCCTTATCTGAGTTTTTGTCAATGAAATTTTGATAACTTTAAAACATTTCTTGAAAAGGTATAAATAGGCTTCTCCTTTCCTATGGTTTTAGAAAACTTTGAAATATTGAGATTTCTTAGTCAGAAATCCTTTGTGTGCATTCACTAATGCTATATGGTATTTTTGGAAGATTGCACAAATCAGTTCTTAAAATAGATGGACATTTGTCTTCCCTAAGTTATGGGGTAATTTGAAAATAACCTTTCTTTCAAGATATGTTAGGGAAATTCCTTTTAGTAGAATATTTTGCCAAAATAGTGTTGATGTACCATATCTTGGTTAGCATTGCTTAGTAACGGAGTAGTCTATTTTTAAGCTTTTCTCAGAGACTGGTGACGAATTAACAGTAATCTGAGTTTTCATGAAAGCAAGCATTTGTATTCTGTTGATTGATGGTGATTTTGTAATCAAGCATTTGAGCTGTCTTTCTCAGGTAGCTAGAAATTTTTTGTGCCTCAAAAGTATGTTGAATGTTATGGACTGGTTCTGTTTTTCTTCATAGTTGAACTAATGCTGCAAGACTTCATGATTTGATAGAGGTCCGCATTTTGAAGTTACTAAGCTACTTTCTTCAAGAGATTTTTTTTAAGTTTCTTTAATGAACTATTTTAGGGTTCCTATCATGATCATATTTTGAATCATTCCAGCTAACATGCGACACTCATTAGTCTTATGTCCATTTGCTTTGTGATAATCACAATAACTTTCCACTTTTTTAAGCTCTAGCTGGCTTCGCATTCTATGTGTTGTTGAGAAGCTTCCATAATATTTTGCTGCAACAAATATGTAAGAAAGTGGTTGATCTAAGGCTACATAGTTGGACTCTGGAATTCTCTTTCAAATCCTTTCGTTATCATTTGATTTCTGCTTGGAGTGATCGTGACTATGTTTTTCTTCTTTTATGTCTTGTAGTAATATTTTCTTGTCGTGGCATATTTCATCTAAACGGATAAATTTGTCTGCTCGGGAATATAAGTATTATAGATCTTTGCATCCATTGATATAAAGGTCTTCCCAAAACAGGGTTTGTTCGATCAACCTCGACCGAACTGCCATAAGCTTTTCTTTATCAGTTGCACTCTCTGCCCTTAACGCTTTTGTACCAAATCTGTTCAAGTATTCGCTAAGCGGTTCACCTGGTCTTTGTTTGAAAGTAGCTAACAAGCTAAAGTCCATAGTTGAGTCTTTGAACATAAAAAATTGTGTCATGAAGTCATAAGAAAATTGTTCCCAAGAATAAATGGTTTTCACTTGATAATTCCTGTACCATCTGATAGGCGCTCCTTGAAAAGTAGTCGGGAAAAATCTACAGCAAATTGGTCTAGGAGCATTATATAAGTACATCCAGTTTTCAAAAGCTTTAAGGTGATCATCTGGATCCGTAGTCCTATCATATATTAATGGGGGATTTGAATGTGAGGAGGGAGACTAGCTGCCATTATTTCTTCTGAAAAAGGAGTCTCTTGCAGGAAAACATATTTCTCTAGGTCAGGAATTTATTTTTCTTTAAGCGTATCCATATTTATTTGGTGTAGGATGTCTTTTTGATCTGTTTCATTTTTGCGTCACTTTTCACTGTTTCTTTGGATTGGACTATCTGATTGCTCGAGGGATCTTTTAGCTTTACTTTCTTGGTTTACTGATGTATTTCCGTTGTGTTTGTAATAAGTCATTTATGACTATCTAGTACTCTGGTCAACCAAGGAGGCATCATCATATGTTGCTCTTATCATATTTATGTAATAATTATATTTTATCTAAACCTGGGAATGTGATGGGATTATGCAATTTGAATATGGAACATGTTTTGAAAATGTAATGTGAAAAGTTTGTTTGCGCCAAAATTGGTCACAAACCCCGAATGTTGTGAAAGCACCAGTGTATGAATATAAATCAACAATATTCACACACAAATCTCAAATCTAAGCAAACAGAGTATCACAATTCAGAAATAATGAACAGAAACACGAGATTTATAGTGGTTCGGCGATCTTGCCTACGTCCACTCTGAAGTTGATGATTTTATTGATGTTCACTCGATGATTACAATCTCTTCTAATGTAGTACAACTGAAATTATATGCTAAGTCTCAATCTAAGGTAGCGGTGGTGTTCTGGAGTAAATCTGGCAGAATCTGGGCGCTCTTTAGTACTTAGAATTCTCCGACCCCTTTTCTGAATGACTAGGGGCTCTATTTATAGGCGTAGGAGGCTGATATTTCGCCTAAAATGAGGGGAGACCAGTTCTGGTACGTCAGGGGGCCCACATGGCCGAAATCTGGAGATCCGGGCCCACCTTGGGATCGATTCGACCCTTGGTTCGAATCGATCAAGAAATCATCCAATCGAGCTGAAATTTGGCGTGGACATTCTTCATCATGTGCTTAAGCTTCTGTGAAAATTTCATGGCATTTGGACTTGTAGAACTTGAGTTATGATCGATTCAAGATTGCACTTTCGGTGAAGATGGTGGTTCGAATCGACCCCTTCGAATCGATAGGGTCGAATCGATGCCAGGTGTATGTGCGCGGTGATGTGGCTCGCGCTTTTCTCGAGTTGATCCGGTTTTTCCTCCGAGTTTTACTGGGTCGACTCCTGAGTTTTAGCCGCGTTTACTTGGTGGACTCGAGACGTTGGATTCGAAGGCTCTCCTCCTTCGAATCGATGGAACAGGAGCTTGTTCGAATTGATCAGGATATGCTACTGTGGATCGATTCGAAGCTGTCTCAATATGGGGGATTCGAAGGCAATGGAATCGAAGGCATATTCCTTCGACTCGATCGAATAGATATTTTCTATGTATCGATCAAGGCAGGCTTCCGGTCGATTGATACGAAGGCTTCCCAGTTGATGGATTCGAAGATGGTCGTGGGATGGAGTCGAAGTGCATTGATTGCATGGATTCGAAGCAGATGAAAGCCTGTTTGGATGGATTCGAAGCTGGGGGAATCCGATGGTCTCGAATCGACTGAGACCTCATCGATTCGAAGTATATCACGTGAGCTTGACGCATTGGATTCGAACGGAACTTGCTCTGATGGATACGAAGATGATGGAGTCGACCTTGATGGATTCGAATGGATTCTGTTTTAATGGATGCGGACAGCATTCCTACCTCACCGATTCGAACATAGGGCCCTTTTATGGATTCGAATACAAGGTTGTGTCCTCATCTTGTATCGACTATATCTTGAGCATACGAACTCGGATTGACTCGAAATTTGGAACTCTGGTTCCAATGACTTTGCTTGATGTGTCTTATCAATTATAGCCTGATCCGGACTCGGGCAAAATTCATCGATATCCATGGTGAACTTGGGATGTAGCCGTCCTACAGGACGGACTGTCTTTGATTTCTAGTCAATTTCTTGGTGTCACGGCCTTGCCAAAAGGCGGGATAACATTTGCCCCCCAAAATATGCCTTGCGGTAGGAAGGCATGTTTTGTAGTACCATAAGCTGGATGTTCATATCCTATTGATGACCTGCAAAGAAATTGATAGTTTTATCTAACCATGAATGACGATCGTTCACGACCGTATGTCATTTGAGGTAACATGGGACCGTTCGAGGTCGGATGCCGTTTGTGGTAAACAGAGAAATGGGACCGGTCGAGGTCGGATGTCGTTCTAGACGAATTGTGACTGTTCGAAGTCGGATGTCGTTCTAGACGAATCATGACCGTTCGTGGTCGGGTGTCATGGAAAGAGGAATGTGATCGTTCACGATCGTGTGCCGTACGAGGCAAAAATGTGATCGTTCGCGATCGAATGTCATATTAGGTGAATTGTGACCGTTCGTGGTCGGGTGCCGTACGAGGCAAATGGTGACCGTTTGAGGTCGGGTGCCGTTCGAGGCTAATGGTGACCGTTCGAGGTCGGGTGCCGTTCGAGGCTAATGGTGACCGTTCGAGGTCGGGTGCCGTTCGTGGCGAAGTGTGATCGTTCGCGATCGAATTGTGACCGTTCGCGGTCGGATGCCATTCGAGGCGAATTGTGACCGTTCGTGGTCGGGTGCCGTTCGAGGCGAATTGAGTGTGCCCGGGGAGGGACATAGTATCATCAATACCAGGTTTCACGTTCGGGTGAATCCCCGGATTGTTTCTTGCAACGTTTTATCGCCATCTCAGAGCATGCCTAGGGACCGTTCGTGATCCCGTACATGTGTAAGTGGCTTAGCCGTTATGAAATCACAAGTAGCATTTTTTCATTGAAAATAAGTCTTTAGCAGAAATGTTAAACAAAGTCAAGTTCAAATATTCAAATCAAGATGAAACAAAAGCAAAGCAAGGATGTCAAAGTGTAAATTCCCACAACGATAGGGTTAGTAGTCATTCACAACATGCCTATGGACCGTTCGTGATCTCGCACATGTGTAAATGACTTACCCGTGTTGGTGAGAGGTTTACAACTTGTCCATCGTTATTTCAACTAATTGATAATCATACGATGTCCTGGCTCGGGGGCACCCCTGGCTGATGTAGACGGTGGTCGCTCTGGCTCCACCGCTGGAGCTCGCCTCCTCACATACTGAAGTAGCATACCGTTCCTGATGTGCCCTTCCACCTCATCCTTCAGATGTCTACAGTCGTTAGTGTTATGACCATTCAGTTCGTGGAATAAGCAGTATCTGTCTGATTTCCTCTCGTTAACAGTGGGATCCCTTCGTATTGGCCTATGGTAGGGAACTTGCTCTCGTGTATCTTGGTAGATTCGCTCCAAACTCTCATTCAGCTCTGAATAAGTGGTGAATCGTGGCTCTCTCCGCAGTCGCTTTGACCTGTCACCATTGTCCTCAGCCTTTCGTTTTCTTTTATCCTGGTCTGAATCCTTTTCAAAAGGCTTTTTGTCTTTAAGTGCATAAACTTCTATTCCCACTCCTTCTTCTCTTTCAGCATTAGCGTCTTCCAATCGTAAAAACTTTTCTGCCTCGTGATAGAATTCTCCTAGATCCATTGGCGGATCCTTAGTTAATGAATTTTTGAATTCCGTGCCATCAGCTACTCCGGACACAGCTGCCATCATAACCATGGATGGATCTGGCCGATACACCGATGCTGCTGCCGCATTGAACCGCGTCAAGAAATTCCTCAAATACTCCCCAGCTTTCTGCTTTAGCGTTGCCAAACTCATCACATTCTTGGGTCTCGAAATATGAACTCTGAATTGCCTCATAAATTTCTCAATCAAATCGGTCCATGTCCCAATGGAGCCGCTCTCTAGCTGTCTGAACCATAAAGCTGCTATGTCTGTCAAATACAATGGGAAGCATCGGGCCATGACTTCCTATGATGCCCCCAGCACTTCCATGTGCCTTATATACCTCGTTAGATGGACCGCAGGGTCCGTCCTCCCATCATACCCTTCTACTGTTGGCAGTTTGAATTCTGGTGGGTTCCTAGCCAACCTAATCGCAGGAGAAAAGGGACTCCTGTTCACATCTTCAAGATCTCTGTTTACCAATCCTCCTCTCATGGCTCGCCTGACCATCTCTGCCAATCTATCATTGTCTCCAAGCTGTAGTCCTCGTTCACTACCTTCGATCTGCCCCCCGAGTCCGTGTGAGCTTTCAGGCGTTTGCCCCCCTGATTGAGCGTTCGTCCCTCTATCGCTGTCAGGTTGCTCGGATGTCATTGTCTCTCTTCCCGTGTTCGGATCAACATGTCCTAAGTGTGTGCCCCCCCAGCTCCGGCGCTGCGTTGGATGGTCCTGCTTCGTTCTGGGCCCTGGTTGTTCTTTGATTTTGCGCTCCAAGTTGCCCAATCTGTTGAAGCAAATTCTGGATCATTTCCTCCTGTCTCTTCATCATTGTCTCCATCTCATCCCTGGTGATGAAGACTGACGCTTGGTTTGCTCCCGAGGAAGCCTCTTGACTCCCTTCGTGCTGGCTTCGCTCTGGCCTCTGCCTTCTACTTGTTTGTCTTGTCATAATTCTTCGGATCTAAATCTCTTAGCCTTCTGATTCAACTTTCAAATGATAGAACTCCTGAGCTCAATTCTCAGTGAAAGCACCAAAGTGTTTGCGCCAAAATTGGTCACAACCCCCGAATGTTGTGAAAGCACCAGTGTATGAATATAAATCAACAATATTCACACACAAATCTCAAATCTAAGCAAACAGAGTATCACAATTCAGAAATAATGAACAGAAACACGAGATTTATAGTGGTTCGGCGATCTTGCCTACGTCCACTATGAAGTTGATGATTTTATTGATGTTCACTCGATGATTACAATCTCTTATAATGTAGTACAACCGAAATTATATGCTAAGTCTCAATCTAAGGTAGCGGTGGTGTTCTGGAGTAAATCTGGCAGAATCTGGGCGCTCTTTAGTACTTAGAATTCTCCGACCCCTTTTCTGAATGACTAGGGGCTCTATTTATAGGCGTAGGAGGCTGATATTTCGCCTAAAATGAGGGGAGACCAGTTTTGGTACGTCAGGGGGCCCACATGGCCGAAATCTGGAGATCCGGGCCCACCTTGGGATCGATTCGACCCTTGGTTCGAATCGATCAAGAAATCATCCAATCGAGCTGAAATTTGGCGTGGACATTCTTCATCATGTGCTTAAGCTTTTGTGAAAATTTCATGGCATTTGGACTTGTAGAACTTGAGTTATGATCGATTCAACATTGCACTTTCGGTGAAGATGGTGGTTCGAATCTACCCCTTCGAATCGATAGGGTCGAATCGATGCCAGGTGTATGTGCGCGGTGATGTGGCGCGCGCTTTTCTCGAGTTGATCCGGTTTTTCCTCCGAGTTTTACTGGGTCGACTCCTGAGTTTTAGCCGCATTTACTTGGTGGAGTCGAGACGTTGGATTCGAAGGCTCTCCTCCTTCGAATCGATGGAACAGGAGCTTGTTCGAATCGATCAGGATATGCTACTGTGGATCGATTCGAAGCAGTCTCAATATGGGGGATTCGAAGGCAATGGAATCGAAGGCATATTCCTTCGACTCGATCGAATAGATATTTTCTATGTATCGATCAAGGCAGGCTTCCGGTCGATTGATACGAAGGCTTCCCAGTTGATGGATTCGAAGATGGTCGTGGGATGGAGTCGAAGTGCATTGATTGCATGGATTCGAAGCAGATGAAAGCCTGTTTGGATGGATTCGAAGCTGGGGGAATCCGATGGTCTCGAATCGACTGAGACCTCATCGATTCGAAGTATATCACGTGAGCTT
The DNA here is from genome assembly GCA_030737815.1 of Allium fistulosum. NCBI lineage: Eukaryota > Viridiplantae > Streptophyta > Magnoliopsida > Asparagales > Amaryllidaceae > Allium > Allium fistulosum. The sequence continues at coordinate 1,336,967,000 of CM060901.1, read as the reverse complement.
GACGCATTGGATTCGAACGGAACTTGCTCTGATGGATACAAAGATGATGGAGTCGACCTTGATGGATTCGAATGGATTCTGTTTTAATGGATGCGAACAGCATTCCTACCTCACCGATTCGAACATAGGGCCCTTTTATGGATTCGAATACAAGGTTGTGTCCTCATCTTGTATCGACTATATCTTGAGCATACGAACTCGGATTGACTCGAAATTTGGAACTCTGGTTCCCATGACTTTGCTTGATGTGTCTTATCAATTGTAGCCTGATCCGGACTCGGGCAAAATTCATCGATATCCATGGTGAACTTGGGATGTAGCCATCCTACAGGACGGACTGTCTTTGATTTCTAGTCAATTACTTGGTGTCACGGCCTTGCCAAAAGGCGGGATAACAAAGATGTTTTTGAAATCTATGATTTTGTTTCATATTTATGTGATGCTGATATTATGAATACCATTAACATTACCGTATTTTGTCACCAGAAGTTAATATTATGGATGACTACAGCATCTGTAGTGCTTAGCTTCGGGCCTCCGGATAAGGGAAAAGAAGCTTTTGTTCTTTAGGACAAATACTCCAAAGAATTTCTTTCTTTGTTTCCTATAAAGCAGATAACAAATCCTATTAGGGTTGTAAACTTGTTGTGAGAGCATGATGGGTAACTTTTTAATTCATGACACCATCTAGTTATTTTATTTGGTAGAGTATTCAAATTATTATATGACCAAATATGAAACGATATTACTTGGTCTGCTGTCGTTAATTTAAGTAAATAAACCTTCCCAAAAAGGCCTTTGCATACTCCAAATCCATTGTTCTTAGGTTATGTTTTCTTCGATCACTAGGGATTGATTCCTCACTTTTGGTGGTTTTACCCTGCTTCCCTGTTATGACTTTATTTTATCCCTACACTATATTAACAAATCCATAGATAATTTTAACATTAATGTTGTATGAAAATTAGTGAAACTCCCTTTTACCATCATTTTCTAACAAAAGGAATAAAGTCCGCTTGATAAGAAACACTTCTCCATAATTCTTATCTAATATTGGTGCAGAAATGTTAAATCAAATTGATTAATGTTAATTTTGGATTTAAAATCACATAAAGTTATCTAATGTGATTTAATGCATATATATTTCTATTATATATGTGTATATATATATATATATTAAACAAATTTTATGGACAAAAAAGGCATATGTATAGGGGAAATAGGTCTGTTGCGGTGTAAATCCCAGCACCAACATACATTTCCATTAACTATGTACACTTCTTATCTGTATCTCATGCACTTCACATAAATAAGTATATTTAATATGCTTGTGAAATAAAACATAAAAAACCTTTTAAACGTAACTGAATAAAATGAAGATTTTATTCAAACTATTTAGATGGGATCAAAAATCCATTTAGTCTTTATAATCTTAACTAAGATCAAAATAGAATTTTTTTTTGAAATTCACCCATTTAACCCACTTATGACAAGCATGGTTCCTTCAAACTCCACTCTGATTATAGTTAAGTCATAGAATGACAATCTATCAGTAACTTTAGCTAGGTTTGAGTTGAAGCATTGGCAGTGAAGCATTATCCAGTAGAGTATTTCTCTCCCCGGTTATATAAGATTAGTATCATAGTCGACTATAGTCAACATAAAGTCAAAATCTGGCTATTGTACTGTTAAAAATAAATGTTATTATTGAACCAAGGACTTTGTTTTGGACTAACAAAGTTGAATATGGATAATATTGGAATTTTGACCAATACAAAATTCCATATATACTAAAGTGATATAGTTTTGACAAAGAGAACGTATGCAGATTAATGGTATCATTTAAGAATATGTGAATTTAAATTTCATCGTAAAGATATGGAAGCGATGAATTCAGCCAAACTGTCACACCTCCAGCTAAAGTGATGTGTGGACGTTAATATTTGAATAGTTCAATATTTATCATTGACTGAATTCAAACTTTTGAGTCTCAAAACAATATTTGTGAATTCTTTGAAAAACCACATGACTTAATTAATGTATAAAATGTTATAAATTAATTAGTATTAATAAATATTAGTTAATAGTTTATTTGATGTTTTTAGGTGTTGATAATAAATATTTGGACACACACACACACACACACATATATATATAAGTAATATATGCACTATCGATATATGACATTGGTATGTATATAAACGAGCTTTAAATATAATTAGTTATTTAATAGGCTTTCTATAAATGTAGTCCATGTAAGGGGACTTCTTCTCTGGCCATTAAAAGAAGGGAGAAGGATTGGATTGATTGAAAATTTATTAGGAATTAAAAGGGGAAGGTATTTAAAGAAAGAAGAAGAAAGTTTATATTTCCTCATTTGATATTTTTTTCCACCTTCATCCCTCAACCATGATCGTTCTTCCTCATTTTTTGAAAAAATCAACTCCAAAACAAATCAAAAAATCAAATGTGTATTAAGGCTACGTGGTTCATGCTTCTCCTGCAAAGATGAATGTAGATTCAAGGATCTAGGGATTGATTTCAAAACCAAAGTCACTGTCTGAAAGGTATATTCTAATTTTAATTTGTTTTCTTAGATGTAATATACTTATCATAATTTTATATGTACATATTATTGCATCACCTTGATTTAGGATTAGTAACATACCTTAAACAACTTGTTAAATGATTTGATCTGTTTTAACTTGAAAATTAGAACCAAAATTTATGTATGCATAAAAAAATATTTAGGTTATAAATCTATTGTTTAAATTACCTATAATCTTATTCTAAACATATTATGCAAGTTAATGATTTAAATGTTTCTGTTTGAATTTTAGTCAGTCCTAAAATATGGAGATTGTTAATATCATGTTTTATTTAATGTACACGAAGTTGGTGTTATAATATTTTGATTGTTTAAAAGGAAATTATTTTTGGCTAAAACCTTACTTATACATATGTGTATGTTTGCAAATACAATGGAATGGTTTAGTGTAATATGGATGCTTGTTTTCGAATAAATTAAAAATTATTTTGACTACAAATTATATATATATATATATATGTGTGTGTGTGTGTGTATGTATGTATGTATGTATATTCATTTATTTATTCGTGTGTGTACGTGTGTTCATAAAAATTTATATTTATATTTTATATTCTTAAGGCATGTATTTCAGAAATAATTTTTTATAAATTTACTTATATTGAACTATTTGAAATTGGGGCAATAATATATATAGTATATAGCGAATAAATAAATAATAGATATAAATCTTGTTGACACCAAAACTGGATCAACATTAAAATATTAATGCCAAAAATGGATCAACCCCCAAGAATAGATTATAGAGAACTTGTGAGTCCTAGATCTAGCAAATAAAAGTTGGAATAAAAGGAAAATAATTGAAATAAAGTAGAGAGACACAAGATTTTATAATGGTTAAGTAGTCTATGGCCTACATCCACTTTATAGCTTTGTTGTTTTTAGACCTGATGTAGTTTGCTTGAGATTACAATTGATTTGAAAGATAATAATCACAAGTATAGTGGTTAAATGGATACTAAGTCCTAGAATTGCCTAGAGTAGCTGCCTTGGTGACTATTGTATGAGTATAAAAGATGAAGAAGAGGTAGAGCTTCCGCGTAGTGATGGCATAACTCAGATCCTGTTTTGATTGCTCTATGGTTTGTATGTAATGGGAAACAATCGTATTGGGCCAGAAGTTGAGTTGGAGCAGAGTCCAGCTATCAGCCCGAAGTAGTGTGTAAAATCGCAGGACCATCGAGTTAAACAAACATGTCGGTACCGACTTGTCACTATGCCACAAAGTGAATCAGACAATAGTGATCACACAATATAAGATAGATTTTCTATTATTCCGCTATTTACCACTGTTTCACAAAAAATATGGATAAAATAATCTGTTGTTTGAATAGCCCCTGAAATCTCTATGTTCATGCTTGTCCTTCAGACAACAATTTATCTGTTGTTTGATTGAAGTTATCGAAAAATTTAGTTTGGCTCCATATTTTCCCTCATAATATTTTCGTGGCCGCGTTCCTTAATTATTCCCTCTTCGCTTTCTTTCCATTCCATCTTCTCAAAATATATTTCCCTCTTCTCAAAATTTCCCCCTTCTCAAAATTTATTTCTCTCCTCTCCAAAATCAAATCGGTAAAACCCTAAACTTAAACTCGTCTTCGATCCATCTTTGACTTGTCTTCTAGAATAAGGGTTTCAAATCGGCTTGATAATGAAATCACTCTACCGGTACTCTCTTACTCTCAAACAACGATTGATAAAGAAATTGGTTTCCATTTTATGGCCGTGTTCATTCAAGCTTGCTTCAATTTGTCGACTATTCTTCGAATGATAAATGATATGATTTCTGTCCCTTTCGATTTTGTATTATTTTTGACTTCGATTTTAAGAGCCAATGATGAGATGGGTTTATATAGGAATTTATTTCCTGTATTTTCGATTTAGACTTGACTTTGGATTCTTAACATTGGATGTTGATTTTGTATTGCTACATATATTGTTGACCGCTTTGTTTTTTGATTTTCTGCTTAATGGCCTTGACTCATTCAATTGTTAAGTTCTCTGATATACTCGAATATATTCTTACTCAGTTGAATATATTTTGAATATACTGATTTCCAGCTTTTTGCCTTACTTACCTTAATTTGTATATCTGACTTGAATTTTTTAAATTGGCTGGTGATATGGGGGTTGTGCAAGGCACTAGCACTTATTTGGTTGTTGAGTTGGTTGTTTAAGGCAGTGCATAGTTGACTTATTTGTGCACTTATTTGAGGCCTATGAACTTGAACTTGAACCATTATTCACTTCATTGTTTGATTTTGAGTTGCTTTCCTTGTTCACTTCATTGTTCGACTTTGTTAAGTTCATCGTTTTGCTGGTTGCCCCTTGCACTTGTATTTTTTCACTTCATTGTTCGATTTTTGGAACTTTCATGTATATACATACATACATATGTATGTATATACCTGTGCATGTTTGTTGCACTACCTTTTCTAAATTTTTGGCACTTGCCATTTGTAGCACTGCCTTGTTTTAATTTGTGGCACTGCCTTGTTGCATTGTTGAATTGTTGGCCTTGTCCATGTACTTGCACATATATGTATATACATATCTACATGTATATATGTATGTTAGTGTGCTTGAACTCTAAATGGTTTTAATTTTCTGATGGACTTATGAGTGTGCCTTGCCTGAACCTTGAATGGCTTGAACTCTACCTTGTTCTATTCAACTACCTTTTGAGTGTGCTTGTCTTCATTTACTATGTGCATATGTTGTACCATTTCATGAACTGGTCTGTGGAATCCCTACACTAGTGTTGACCTAAAAAATGGATCAACACCCTGGGTTGAGTGGGAAAGCACCAGCCCTGTTGATTAAGGCAAATAAAATAAAACAAAAAATAAAAACTTACATATAAGGGAAAGAGACAAGAGATTTTTATAGTGGTTCAATTGTTAACGATGCCTACCTCCACTTTATAACTTTTATTATTAATTGACTACAATTACAAGTTGAATCTGATTACAATGCGATTGAATCTTGTAAGTTAGATCAAGTCACTAGTGTTAGAGTTCACTAGAGAATCATAGTGAATCCTTTATATGACCGTTGTGTGGGAGGAGAAGTGTAACGACCCGCAAATTTATCGCTTTGATAAGTTATATTTATTTTTAAATAAAATGTTGATAATACCAATAATATTGATTTGAGTGATAATAAATAATAGTAATCTTATTTTGAATATATATTTACAAAAATATTTCCCTCGAAAATTTAAATTGATAAAATGGCCGAAAACTATTTTACCGATAACCAGCTCTATAATCATCAAATATCGCGGACCGAGCTGGATACATAATAATTTTTATAATTGAACAAGAATATGAAATAAAATTAATTATTTTACTTTTGGAAATAAAATGTGGTTTTGACATTGTTAGTAATGCCCTTAAATATAATAATAGACTTATGGATTTAAATTGAGATTTAATGTTTTAATAATTATTTTAATTATTCAAATAATTATTTTAAATGATGATAATTCATTTTGAACGATTATAAAGTGATAATAAATCATTTATAATGGTTTTATAATGTTGTAAAAGTAATTTGAAATTATAAGGAAAAAATCGATGTCACTTTATCGGTATAATAGCAATTACTGTAAATAATTATTAATATTAATTTATATGATTTTATACATAAAATATGATCATTTTAACTTATTAATAATGATAAGATATTTATTTTCAATTTTTTTTCACCAATATATGTACGTTAACGAAGAAACGAAAATGTGACCGGTAATCGGTTTCCCGATTTTCAACGATTTAATAAACAAAAGTTGTTCGAATTCGTTTGAAGTGTTATGCACATACATGTATGATATATGTCACATGCACATGACAATATATATATGTGTATATAAACACTTAAATATATACATATTATAAAATAATTAAATAATTTCCTAAGACTTAACACTTAGGTAACCAAAAAGCAAACATCAACTCACCTTTTCAACACCTTCATCACACACATAGACAAGTACATGGATGCACCGATGTGAAGATCACTTCAACCTATCCTAGGGTGATGTAGGGAGGCAGTGGATGTAATGATGTTTGGTGATGATGGATGATGTAAGGTGGAGATATTTTCTACCTCTCCACTTGCCTATAAATACCAACCCATTTTGCCTCTTCTTCATTCCTCCATAACTCTCTCAAATCTGATGAAATGGTAAAAATCTTTTCCTGGATTCATTCAAAATTTCAGTGGCTACAACTTTCTAGACCACTTCTTCCCATTTGAAGCTTAGTAATGCTCAAAACACCATTCTTTCCAAAGCATTTTCGAGCCCAGTTTAATGGCCGAAAATACCTCTTTTTATTCTAGTATAACTCCTCCAAAACCAATCCAAATGAAATAATTCTTTTTTTCAAACCATGTATAATTCCAGTGGCCAAAACTTTTATGTTTACAACTTCTTCCAGTTTTGAGTCCAACTATGTCAAAATTTCACTTTTTACAGTGCATTTTCGGGCTTCGTTTTTATGAATCCGAGAAGACCTCTTCTTCTCTTTGCCATAATTTTCTCATAACTAATCCAAATTAGATGATTATATTATTTAAACCATATAGAAAAGAATTTCCTACAACTTTTTCGAATTTTGAGACTAAGAGGGTCAAAAATCAGAGAGAAGATGACCTATTTTCGGATCTAATTTAGTGAATTCAAGGTCGAAGCTCTACCACTTCTCTTCCATACTTTTGGCCATCCTCTTCAAGTCTTGGCTAAGCCTTCTCAAGGGTCTAACGACCAATTCCAAAAGCTTTCATGTGATCGTAGTAGAGCTATTGTCCATTTAGCGAAGTTAGGAAGCAATGATGGTGAGAACTCCTAAGCTATTATATTATATTTTGGATGATGATATGATGTTTGCAATGGATGTTTATTACGCTTTGATCAACAAGTTTGGTTGTTTAAATATGAATGTTGAATATATATGCAAGTCACAGAAATACACGTCGATAAGCATAAAGGAAATCACTTTCCTTGATGAATTGTTGTATATGGAATGTTAAACCTCTTTAAAAATGGTTTGAAATGAGTTTGAAATGTTTTATAAACATTCAAAAGTGTTTTGATGAAGTTTGAAAAGAAATGGGAAATTTAGTCAAAAATAAGCGCATTGCGTAACGGCAGTTCGCGATTTCACGCCATAAAAGTCAAACTAGTGTAAAGAATGGAATATAGCTCAGAATTCTTCGAGATAAGAATTTTCTGAACTATTATATCCATATTTTCCAACGAAGAAAGAAAATCGAGATTTCGATAAGTAGATTTTGAGATATGAGCAAAACAATCTTTTTGAAAAATCGCGGTTTTGCAGTTCCGGATCCAAAACTGAATTTCTTAGAAAATGATGTTTTAAAATTGTTTAAAAATTGTGGAATAAATCTTATAAATCTTAATGTTTTAGAACTAATTTGAGTAATAAAAAATGAATTTTCAAATAATAAAAAGGAGTTTTGATTAATATCGCTTATAAAAGCGCTTTTCGCAGCACTTTTAAATTTTAGTTTTAAACTTAACGATTCTTTTCCAAATCTTTTATAAATATTTTAAAAAGGATAATGAAGTGTTTTAATAATGATTGGAGGTTTTCAATCTTATTTAAGAGAGTTTAAATAAACTTTTAAAAGAAAAGCTATAATAAATAAAGTGGTTTATTCTTGGCTCTAAAAACCGACGAGTAGATTGGATTTTTCTATTCGTGAGATCCGGATGTGAGGTGCTTAAACTAAGGAGATGTTCAGGAGCAACCAATGCCCTGGCTTATCTGACCTCTTCCTTGGGCGAGTGATAGATAAGGTCAAAATGTAGGAAACAGGTTAAGTATAAAAGGATTTAAACTTTCCAAATTTAAATTAAATATAACTTTGATTTTATGGGGATGATCTTCTTATACTTGGTGTTAAGACCTGAAGAGGGAACTCGGACTATTCGTGGAATTTAAAAGGTAATTTCATCGTTATTTTGCCTATAGTATTTGTTGAATACGGGAACTGATATTGAGTAGAATTAGATGATTTCTATAGATTCTGCTCATTTAATATTTACTGGCTTTGGATTAACATCCTAGATAACATGGTTTTAACTCAATCAAAATTATGAGTTTTAGATTAAGAAATCTTTATTAAGATTTAAATGAAATGACTTGGAATTAATTTAATTCCTGTAGCTGAAATTTATTGGTTTGGATTTATAGTAAATGGAATAACATTGTTTTTTGATCCATTTTAGAAGTTATGATTTAGAAATCATCGTTAAGATTTAAATAAATGATTTGGAAATATTTTCCTAAGAAAAGATGAAATGATTTGAAATTTAAAAAAAGGTTTTAAGTAATTAAAGGATTTGATAAGAGAGGTTTAATGATTCTATATATATCGAAAAGAATGTCTGAGAAATATATATCTCCAAAAGAAATTTTGATAAAAAAAAGAACTTAATCAATTAAAGAATGATTCCCTATTCACAGAACCTCTTTTTATCGATGATTGGTTCGAAGGAACCGGGTTCAGATCTGGGGTAAATCCTATCCGAAAACCACTTCGAACCGATGTATGCATTCAAAAATTGAAGTCTTGATAAAGAAAATGAAGGATGAATACCAAGGATTTTTGAGGTGAAAGGACTGCTTGTTGATAATTTTGGTTAGCTCCCAAATACTAAAGTAGCAGTGGTCCCTTCATTTCTGAAACTCTTTGGGTTACAAGGACTTCCCGCTACTAATCCTACTGTTAATTCCCAATAGGATGTGGTAGGAGGCTGCCTTCGGTTTTGTTCAGTCCCAGAATGAACTTGTATGGACGGATGTCTGACATTGCATTCTTGAGATTTCATCGTTGACTTTTATACATATACATCTGTTTGGTGGCGGAGAAGGAAACTTCTCTTAGCTTAACACCCTTCTCTGAGATGTATGAGCTCAGAAGTTGTATGTCTGTGGAAGTCAAAAGTGATGATGGAATGGTGATGTGGCATTCAAAGTGAAATGTGCAAAGTGAAAGGTAATCGTCACCTCAAGCTAGAGACGCGGTCAAGGGCTTGTCTGGTGCTTTACGCTGGCCATCTTATGGCGCGGATAAAGGCTTACTCCGACCTCCCTCCAGGAGGCGCCCTGCTCTGGCCATAGCATGTCCTGGACAAGGGCTTGTTCGGTGTTTTACCCTAGCCATCTTATGGCGCGTATAAATGCTTACTCCGTCCTCCCTCTAGGAGGCGCCTTGACCTGACCAGAGGCGCGACCAAGGGCTTTGTCCGGTGCTTTAACCTGGCCATCTTATGGCGCAGTTAAAGGCTTACTCCGCCCTCCCTCCAAGAGGTGCTCTGCCCTGGCCATCTTAGCGCGAGCAGAGGCTTTCTACCATCGTAGGTACTATCCAAATATAAGGACATTTCACTCCCAACTGTGTAGATTTTCCTTTTAAAGAAAGAGATGCTTTATTTATTCATCTTTGGAAAATATGGCATCAAATGTTAGGCATTCCATGTTCATGGAACCATATTGCCGTTTGGTCGGCATAATTCGTAAGCTCACGGGGGGATTACTTTGTAAATGATTAATGGTCCTTTCCAATTTGGGCCCAGGGGTCCATCTGCGGGGTTTTTGGTATTTTCCATCACTCTTCGGAGTACCAAATCTTCTTCGTGAAATGACCGAGTTATCACTTTTGAGTTATAGTACTTTGAGATTCTTCTTTGATACTCAACGGTTCTTACTGCTGCTTCATCTCTCAATTAATGTATTAAATCTAAGGATTCTCTTTTCAGCTCTTAATTCTTATCGAATGCGTAGCTTCAGTGTAAGGGTATCTTAATCTCGATTGGTAACATCACCTCACACCCATATGTCAAAGAGTAGGGAGTATGTCCCGTCGCCGCTTTAGTGGATGTTCGATAAGCCTATAACACAAGTGGCAGTTCTTCTACCCAATTTCCTTTTGCTTTGTTTAGCCGCTTTTTTCAGAATTATCTTTATGGTTTTGTTTGCAGCCTCAACTTCCCCATTCTCTTTTGGATGTGCGATGGATGAAAAGCTTTTAATGATCCCATTCTTATGGCAAAAATGAGAGAATTCTTCGCTCTCAAATTGTGTTCCGTTGTCAGAAATTATCTTCCGGGGAATTCCAATTCTGGTTATGATGTTTTTGGTAACGAATTTGAGTACCTTCCCATAAGTAATCTTTGGAAGCGGTTCCGCTTCAACCCATTTGGTGAAATACTCTATGGTGACTATCGTGTTCTTTGCTCCTCCTTTTGAGATCGGCAATGGGCTGATTATGTCTATTCCCCGTACATCAAAGGGCTCTGGACTTGCAATTAGAGTCAACTGACTTGGGGCCAATCTGGGAATCTTTGAATATTTCTGACACCTTTTGCTACTTCTCACATATTCGATGGCTTTGCTTACCATATGCGGCCAATAAAATCCTTGCATCATTATTTTCTTTGCCAATTTTGTTCCATTTGAATGATCTCCGCAGAACCCTTCGTGTGCTTCGGCCATTAATTTTACTCCATCATTCATGCTCACACATCTTAGATATGGAAGAGCATATCCCTTTTTATAGAGTATTCCATCCCTCATTATGAAGGTTGGAGCTTGTCTCCTGATTTTCCTTGATTCACCTTTGTCCGATGGGAGTATTCCTTTAACAAGGTATTCAACAATGGGTGGCATCTAGGTGTCATCATATATGTTACTTGATCTTGGTTGGTTAACCCTTTCATCTGATATTTCTTTATTACTTTCTCTTCTCTCTTCCCCTTGTGATTTAGCTTAGGACCTTGTCGGAACTAACAATTATTTTCCCAGTTCGGATGCCTCCTCTCCAACACTTGGAATTTCCTGATATCCCACTGGAATAATACGTGTCTCCAGGGCTCCCCTTGAGCTTGCTAGTTTTGCTAGGGAGTCTGCTTGTGAATTTTCCGCTCTTGGTACTTGGAGTATCGAAAAATCTTCAAACAAAGCAAGCATTCTTTGTATATTCTTCACGTATAAAGATATCTTAGGGTCCTTTGTTTGATATATCTGTTTCACTTGGTTCACCATTAGCTGAGAATCACTAAAGATCTGTATTCGTGGAATTTTGAGTTCTAATGCCAAGGTTAATCCTGCTACCATAGTTTCATATTCTGCTACACTATTAGTTGCGGGGAATCCCAATTTCATGGCATAATGTAAACGGTTTCCATCCGGTGTGATGATTACATATCCTACACCGGTCCCTTGTTTGTTTGAAGCACCATCAACAAATAATTGCCACATAGGCTTCTAGTCTTTCTTCCTTTCTAATTGCTCCTTGATAAGGTTAGTGCACTCATTAATGTAGTCTGCTAATGCTTACCCCTTGATTGCAGCTCGTGGCTGAAATTCTATGTCATATTGGCTGAGCTCGATTCCCCATTTTACCAATCTTCCCGAAGTTTCTGAATTACTAAAGACTTGCTTAAGGGGAAAATTGTTCAGTACCCTGATCAGATGTGCTTGAAAATATTCTCTAAACTTTCAAGGTGTGAGAATCAAGTAATAGGCTAACTTCTCTATTACTAGGTATCAAATATTTGCATCCTTCAAATGCCTGCTTACATAATATACTGGAAGTTGTGCCCCACTTCCTTCTCTAATCAATATTGAACTGACCATGTGTTCTGAGACTTCCATATATAGATTTAAGGTTTCCCCATTCTCAGGACTAGAAAGTATAGGTGGTATTTCGAAATGGCTTTTTAATTCTTGGAAAGCTTTTCTGCAATTTTCTCCTCATTCAAAGTTCTCCTTTTTCCAGATTACATCAAAGAAAGGAATACACTTATCTGTAGCTTTGGATATGAATCTACTTAGGGCGACTACCCTTCCATTTAAACTCATCACTTCCTTACTGGTTTTGGGTTCGGCCATGTCCTTAATGGCTTGAATTTGGTTAGGGCTAGCTTCAATCCCTTGGGCACTTACGAGGTAGCCTAAATTTATTCCTGAATGGACTCCAAAAGAGCACTTTAGTGGGTTCAGTTTCATTTGATATTTTCGCAACACCCTGAACATCTCTTCCAAATCCTTAAGATGACTCTCGACCTTACCAGACTAAACATATCGTCCACATAAACTTCCATATTTCGGCCGATTTGTTCTTTAAACATCCAGTTGACCAATCTTTGATATGTTGATCCTTTATTTTTTAGCCCAAATGGAATTGCCTAGTAACAATAAATCCCTCACTCAGTTATGAAGCTAGTGTGCTCTTCATCTGGTTTGAACATCGGTATTTGATTATACCCTGAATAAGCATCCATAAGAGACAACAACTTGTACCAGCTTGTTGAATCCATTAATTGATCTATTCGCGGCAACGGGAAACAATCTTTTGGACATGCTTTTTCAAGTCCGTGCAGTCAATGCATGTCCTCCATTTACCATTTGACTTCTTTACCAAAACTGGATTGGCTAACCACTTTGGGTAGTATATTTCCTGGATAAATCCATTCTCAAGGAGTCTGTTTACTTCCTCTTTCAAAGCATATGATCGTACCTTATCTAACTATCTCTTCTTCTGCCTAATAGGGGTTGCTTCTGGATTGATGTTGAGTGCATGACATATAACCGTTTGATCAATCCCTACCATATCAGAATGTGACCAGGCAAATACATCTTTGTTGACTTTGAGAAATTGGATCAAATCCTTCTTTACGTCACCGTTAAGATCTTTTCCCACTTTGACCACTTTGGTAGCATCATCTGAATCTATGTGTGCTTCCACAAGATCCTCTATGGGTTTTATCCTTTCGGTTTCCCCATGGCAATCGAATTATGTGACTATTGGGCTTTCTTCTGCTGAGTTAGCATCAATTCTCTTTCGATTGCCTCCAGAAGGAATGTACCTTTGATACATACATTAGTTAAATTTATTAATTTTAATCTTTGCTTCAGATGTTGGATACGAAAATCCATCATCCGAAGGCTGTAAAATAGTAGAAGAATCAAAGTAAGCGGAATACTTCCTTTTATACTGGTCTAGAGTAGCAAAATACATTTCTTGGGAGCTGAACTACCCCCCTCGGACTGTGCCCCATCCTCTTTTTATCAAGAATTTTACCATGAGATATTTCAGGGAGACAAAGGCATATATTTCGTCGAGACCTAGCCTGCCAAAGAAGGTGTTGTAGTATGAGGGTTGATTGATTATCATAAAGATAGTTTCGAAGGTTCTATAGGTTGGTGGCACCTCCATTTGCTTGAGCAGCTTTATCTGTCCCACCGGAGTTGATCCTCTGTTATTGAATCCAAATGTGGGTTCCATGCTAGGCTCCAGTTTGTCTTCAGGAATGTTCATCTGATCGAACGCGTGCTTGAAGATTACGTTGATTGCACTGCCTGTGTCAACCAGAATTTTAGAGATGATGGATAATCCAATTTGTGCAGTAATCATCAAAGGATCATTGTGAGGATGGTGAACCCCCTTTCTTAGCTTTGGAGGAGTGACAACAAGGTTTGACATCTAAATGCTGAGACGTAGATTCTTCATTGGGGGTTCCTCTTGGACAGAGTAGATGCCTTCTTCATCTTCCTTAATATACCTATTTCGGGCCCCCTTGCTATTTCCCGTCGGATGTGGCCCAGCGTGAATCACGTCAATTATGTTTACTAGCGGGCTCAAGCTTAGGGGGTCTTCATCTTCCAATATATTTATAGTATTGCTAGGGTGTTTCGGTGGACCATCCCTTGTCCGTTGAGCTTTTTACTGATCTTCAATTCACTCCTTCAAATGACCCTTATGGGTCAGTTTTTGGATAACGCCAGCTAGAACCTTGCACTCATCGGTCATGTGACCGTTGGCCTTGTGATAAGTACAGTAATCTCCTCCCTTTCTCTATTCAGGGTTATTCTTAGCTTTAAAGGAGGTTGGAAAGTTGACTTTTTCCTTAACTATGGCATAAACATAAGACAGCGGCTTGTTTAAAGCAACTGTGTTAGCGATTGGCTCTTCCCATCTTGTCCTTTTGTGTCCTCGGTCTTGGCCAAATCTCCCCCCTTCTTTCTTGAGGATAGTTTACTTCTTAGCATAGTAAAGCTCATCCATCCGGATGAACTTGTCAGCTTGGAAATGGAAGTCTTGTAAATCTTTGCTGCCGTTAACAAATAGCTATTTCTAGAAGGGGGTGTTTTCAATCAAGCCAAAATGAACTGCAATAAGTTTGTCTCGATCATTCATGTCTTTGGCTTTTATAGCTTCAGCGTTGAATCTCCTCAGATAATCTCCTAAGGATTCCCCCTGTCTTTGCTTTATATTGGCCAAGACTGTATAGTCTATTGTGGGATCTTTGCAAATGCAGAATTGGGCGGAGAATTCATAAGAGAACTGCTTCCATGAATATATGGTTTTCTCCCAGTACCGTCTGTACCATTTTGCTGCAGCTCCTTGGAGAGTGACTAGGAACAATTAGCATCTGATAGCTCCAGATGCATTGTACAAATCCATTTGGCTATCAAAAGCCATTAGATGATCATCCGGGTCTGTAACCCATGGCATTTCATTGATGGGATCTTCACATAAGGCGTCATGACTGTTGCCATGATCTCATTAGTGAAGGGAGGCACTTGTTCATTATCGTTAGCATTTTCATCCATTGTTCTCTTTCCTTTCGTGTTCATACATCCTTTATTGCCTTTTCAGCTGCATCATATAGATATGCCTCAACATTACAATAATATTTTTGGTCCGGACAATACTCTTTTGACGTTGAGCTTCTGGATTGTTCAAGCGACTTATCATGAACTCTCCCTTAATAGTTAACTTTTAAGGGAGGACGCTCCTTCTTCTTGGAGGATGTTAAGTCTATTTTGCTTTTGGAGTTAGCTTTTAAATTCCTCCTGGGCGAAACCACCTCATCCCCCTGAGTTGGTTTTGGTGTCTTTGAAAATTTCTGAGATAGTGCCATCTTAAGTAGCTCTTTCATCTCTTGCAACTACTACTCCAAGTGTTTGATCTTTGCAGTATTCTCATCTTGCTGAGTTGGTGACAAAGGTTGTCCTTGAATAGCCCCTTCCAGATTAAAGGATAGAGCTATGTTCTCCTCAAGAGTGGTGGTGTGGATAACTCCTTCCTCAATTCCGTTTAATCGTTTAGATTTCATTTTGCCAATGCAAATGAAATGAAATTATAGACTTAGTCGAAAAGGTTTAAGGAGACAACTCTACCTTTCGACCAAGTTGGCTTAATCGAAAAGGTTTAAGGAGTTAGCTCTACCTTTCGACCAGGTTGACTTAGTCGGAAGGCTTCAAAGAGCTAGCTCAAGAATGCAGGCTAAGGAAGTAGCATCCTACTCGAAACCTTTCCTTTGAGTGGGTCGGAAGCAACTAATCATTTTGGCTTTTCATCCCTTTCGATCATGTTGAAAGGTTTGTTCTGGCCCTTTCGATTATGTCGATAAGGATGCATGTTTCACTAATATGACACAACTGCTCTCGACCCCATGGTTTCGCTACTTTTGTTATGGAACCCCTTTGAAAGGGTTGCAAATGTAGCTAGGGATAAATCCCTTTCGAACGAGTTCCACTCTAATTAATAGTTAGTAAATTATAAACTGGGATCCCTTCGAAACCCTCCTTTCATTTGGGTCAAGAGGGGTTCCACTCTTTCGAAACAGGTCCAGCTTTTAACTGCCTAAGCTTCACTTTGTTTTCCCCGTATAAGATCGACCTAGATACTCCCCGGTTTCATAAATTCACCCGGTTTCATAAATTCACCAAGGTCAAAAGCCCATCATCATTCTTATTTTTCATTGTCTAATGTTGATTTTGCTGATGATGTGTCTCGACTATGTATACCCAAGTCAATCCTATGCATTGCATAGACAAAAAGAAGTTAAGAGAATAAGTTAGAAACATGTGCAATGGATCATTAGACTAGCTAATGATCTAAATGATCTTCCTCATCATCAAAATACTTAATGAACCAACCATCTCTCCTTTATTAATAATCCAATATGAGTTACAATCAACAGAGCTTTATCCCCAATTTGATTTAGGGTTTCTAGAGGATTTAATTGCAGCTAAGAAATAAGAGTAGAAGAAATGAATTTGGGATTCCAAAATTTGGTCTCTATAACTGGACCCCTTGGGTCTTGTTTATAGATGCAGGTCGGCCCCCTTCCACGCCTGTGCCTTTGACACAGTCGATAGGTCCCCTTTTTATATACCTCCTAGCGCCTTTCGACTTGGTTGAAAGGCCTTGACTGTCTTCGACGCTGTCGGAAGGCATCTCTCTGGAGTCCTTTAATTTTCCTTTGAGCTTTCTTTATCTTTCTTTAGACCTTTCGACTAAGTCAGAAGGGTCTTTTACCAACCTTCTGCCCTTGTTAAGTTTTGAGTATCCCTATTAGATGCTTTCTCCAAAACACCTTTCGGTGTTGTCGAAAGGTCTCCAATGCACTTTTTCCTTCATGTTGCCTTGTGGTCATCGAAAGTTAGATAGGTTCCTCTAACTTTATCAATAGGTTGTCTACAGGGGCTTCGAAGATGTTGATGTGCCGATGGTTTCGATGATGTTGACTAGCTTTCGAATGTATGTCTGTGCATTGATGCGGAACCTTGCCTTAATGTCATTGGCTACCACCAGTTCGAAAGGCTTGTGTATTCTTTTGAAAGGGTTGCTATGAGGGCAAAAACCTTAGTTCCAAAAGGTCTGGCGCATTTATGGGAGATTAACATTCAATGCCTTCAAAAGGAGGTTCTGAAGTAGTTTTTGCTGACCCATCTGTGTCGAAAGGTCTTAGAGAGGCAGAAAGGTGGGTTTGTTTCTCCTTTTTCATTTTTTTTGGAGGCTTGCACATGTTTAATTACCTGCAAGGGTGCCTGCTGCTTATAACTTTGAAGTCTTCTCAATGCCTTCGAAACCTTCATTCATGATCCTTGTCGAAACCCACTTTAGTGGATGTTGGCGCTTTTCTTATCTTCTTTCATGCCTTTGTTCTCTGGCTGGATTTTATGGCTAACAAAGGCATTACTTAGAGACTAATTAAATTAGTTTTTCAATTATCAGGAAAATTTTCAAAGTTTATGTGATATGGTTTCAATGCAAATAATAATGATGATCAATAAGTTTTTAACTTGATTAAATCTCTATGTATAATCTTTTCTTTCTCCATTTTGCAAAATCAATTAATTAACTAAATCATTGAATCAATTTTCTTCCTTTAAGTACTTGTAAAATTCTTGAATCACACAAATTTAACACTCAACCTTGATTAAAATATGACGATTACTCTTCATAATCACTTCTCAATAATTCATTGAGTTTATGCTATATGGCACTAAGCTCATGATGTACTAGTTTGGGCATTACTTCCTATAAATCTATCCCAATAATAAGAGAGATAGTATGCACATCAAGAAGCAAAATGCATATAAGAAATTACCAAAATTGGTCAGCACAATCGAGGTAGGAGACAAGGTTTTGGATATTGAACTTCAAGGTATCAATGAAAGTCTAGCAAAGTGGTTCACTTCCTCATTTCCATATTGAGTGAGGACATACTCAATATTATCCATACAAATGACCTCTCGAAATATGTTTCTCAGCTTCTCAAAGTATACGACAACAAGCTCCACATTACTCAAAGCATAAGATGAAGAATGAATACAAAAAATATGGTTACTAATAAAACCAACTAAATCAAAGAGCCTTGCCTGGGACTGAGCCACCTAAAGGCTAAACCTTTGATATCTTCTCATTAACCATGGTGTCATTAGAAATACCACGTATTATCTTGGAAATAGAATGACCTTTGAAGTGTTTGGCAAATTTCTATCCTCCTAACAATGTCATAAGACTGAGGCTCCACCTCCAACCAAGACCCCTCTATCTCCTACTTACTAGGCCTAATTCTCTATGCTAAACACCACAACCTATACTTTTCCATTCCTTCTCTATAACATAATAAAATGTAATATCGTCTCATAGGCTTCAAGTGATCAAGTATCTCATCGTCCAAATAAGTTGAACAACCAAACACTTTAAGGAATGAAATATTCACATGCTTATATTTTCATTTCTCCTCAAGGATCTTCATATTTATTGCAACGGAAGGTATGCGATTAATGAGAAATACTTTCATAAATATCACCTCTTCCCAAAATCCCACTTTCAAACCAACAGTTACTCTTATGCTCATTGCCCTCTCCTATAATATTCTGCCCATACTTTCTGCCACTCCATAACAATGTGACTCAAGAGATATAGAAAAATCTTTGACTACATACTTGGACTTACAATATCTTGTTAACTCTTATGACACGAGTTCACCACTATTTTCGATTCTAAGAACTACCAAATGCTTCACCGACCGTTTCTCTACTAAGGTCTTCCATATTAAAAATTCGATAAATATTTCATCTTTGGTGTTCAAGAAATAGACCTACACCTTACATGAGAAATCATCCATAAATACGACTAAGTAACTGGCTTTAACTAAAGATGCAACTGGGGAGGGCCCTATGCATAAACATAATATTGCACATACTTTAGAAACTTTGTAGCTCTACATCTCTCAACATCAAGTGTGATAATGCTTCTCTTTCCTAAGAGAACAATATCTAAAATAGCTAGTTATCGATTGAAAAACCCCCTCTTTGGTAATACATAAAGAATCTCCTCGTAAAATTGACCTAAACCAAGATGACGTAACTAAGTATAATTTGAAACACTAAAATCAGTAGAAATTACCGAATCTCCTAAGATTATCTTTCCCCGAAGCACATAAATATCATCAACTCATATCCTTCATCACTGCTAGGAACCCATCGCCACTCTCAATTTTTCTCCATATATTACTATCCTCATACTAAGTCTACTCAATGCTTCCACAGAAAACAAAGTCCTACGCAGCATAAGAACATGGCTAACATCCATGATAGTCCTAATAACACTATCAAACATCCTAAACCTCACACTTAGAATGCCCATTAACATAACAAGATGTGTCATTCCCTATATGAACTACTCCTACATCAATGTCCCTATAATTGACAAAAAGGATCCTACCTAGTTTCATTCGGTAAGAGGCTCCAGAATCAATTAATCAACCTATATTTCCTAACGATGAAATATAAACAGAAAACGCCAATGTATCATTGCCAATATTATCTACATCTGAACTAACTACTTCAAAGCCCAAAGGTTTCTCGTTCTCATACTTCTTCTTAAAAGTTGGACATTCCCATATAAAATTCCATGTCTTCATACAATAATAACAAGTACACTTGCTAAGACCCATGGAGTGATATCTATGCATTTCTTTACTACTTCAAAGGTGCTTTTGGCTATTATTACTTTGTATAAACGAATCGATTTGTTATTGAAGTATGATATCATTAGAATTCTTCTTCCATATCCTAAAAACTCTTTTCCACAAATTTGGTGATGTAATAGTTGTTTATACTTCTTCTAGAAAAATTGGCCACTAATGATATTTACCTAGAATAAGACTGCGAGTTATGATACTAAACTATTATGAAAATTTGGGCTTATATGTGGAACACCCAAAGATATAGCTTGTCGATTGACTAAGAAAAACTAATTAAATGAAAAGTAATAACAAATAAGGACAATATGAAAAGTAAAAAGCATAGAGATTTAACATGGTCTGGTAAAAAGCCTACATATGCGAATCCAACAACTTCTTTATAATTCCTTCCAAAATAAAATATGATTGGGAGTTATTACAAACATTATAGGTAGAAGAGTGGAGTGACTGACCTTAATTATAAATTAAATATTCAATTTTCCCAATTTTTTGTTACACTCAAACCCCATAATTTGATTTAATTGCAGAAAATAAGGTTATAGAGTATAGTATATTAGTGGATTCTCTTATATCAATATGAAGATTATCTGCCTTCCATTGTATAATCTTAAGGAAGAAGAAGTTACTTGGAGACTAAATAACATAATTGTCTAATTATTTGGAAACATTTCCAAGTTTCCATGATTTGATTTCATGTAAATAAATAATGGTGATCTAGGTTTCCATAATATTCCTTATTTGATTAAATCTGCATGCATAATCATTTCTTTTCTCCTATTAAAAAACCAATAAATTAGTTGAATCAATTTATAATATCTCGCACCTTAATGGGCCCAAATTTTCACTAAATCGAAAATCCAAGTCCATTAAGGTACGGATCATTGGTTTTGGTATCCTATAATAAAACCAAAGTATATCAAAGAGCCATCGATAAGAACTCATAGCGGAATAATAAAGTATAGTAAAACATACAAATATACACTCACGCACGCACACACAGATATGCACATGCACACTGACCAAGGCTAATACCTATAGGTATTTAGCATCCTTGTCAGTAAGGAGCATGCATGAGGAAATCTATCCACTTATCGTTCTTACTTTGTACCAGTACCCGTCCCTTGAAATCTATCCTATGGGTTATAATGAGGAGGAGGTCAGAACAACATTCCGGTGACTAGTAAATTATATACCTTATCCAAAACACTAGTTTATGTCGATTGTTTTCCATTACATATTATTACGTGTCATGTCTATTATTTAAAGCTTAGTCATTTTCAATTTATGTATACATACGATACGCCGAACCTACTCGAGGTATACAAAAGCTATATATATACATATATATATATATATAATACCCCATGGACCGGGATATATTTCCCGCTAGTATCCATAACTCTACACTACGCTGGGCATCTACCAACAAGGTCTAGGCTGAGTTGTCTACATACACCGATGAACCTTCCATTAGTGCCTAGTTACGACATTACGAATACTTAGCCATATTTGAATTCATCTCAAAGACTCATCTAGGGGTTATGTAGCATGCCTCCTAATGACCAAGAAACTAACTAACTTTGAGGCAATTGGATATTCTATATGGAACATATTCTAGTAGGAGGTGTAGTTCGTCTCTAGGCGTAGCCCAAGTCTTTCTGACCACTCTAGGATCGATGGACCGGTGGCGCTCTCGGCCTATGTATATAGCCCTACTCCTTAAATATATGCCCACCTGGTTAGTTAGTACCCAATGTTCGGACTGAAGTAGACCCTAATTGGGCATTTAAGGCTACAACCCGAGGTTAACCCACTTTGGTATATTCCCTTCACTTATACATGAACATAAATTCCTAAGGGTCCTGTAGTCAAGATGTCCCACATCAATACAGTGCATACACAACTGCTGGTAGCCCCTTGAGGAGGGCATACTTTTGTTGCGCAACAATTCAGACCTCGCATTCCGATCCGTACTAATGATCGCGTCATTTATATTATATATATATATATTTAGTTAGATCCAATATTTCACACCCATCATAAACGTATTCTTAAGGCTATATAAATGCCTCCAAAGTTCAATTATTAGTATTCATTTACATGAACTCACTTCTTATTCATTAATGCCACTAAATGTCATTTACTGCTTCTTTCCAATTTAATAAATTAAATATCCTTTACTGCTTAATTTTCAATTAATACAATTAGGTATAATTTACTGCTCCTTTTTAACTAGTACAATTAAATATAATTCAAAGATTCCATTAATTCAATAACTACGTATCTTAATTTATATCATTTTCCTAACTAACCTAAATCACGTATATTAAATTGACAACATAATTATTGTTATTATTTCTATTCATAATACTTTGGTTTCACATTTAGGAATTCCTATATTTTAATGCATTGGAACTATATCTTCACAAAAGGAAATGTTAACGCTGTAATTTCCCATAAATTATCTAAAAAAAGATATGTTTGTGTTTGGAATTACAAGGAATTATCTTCTCTATTATTATTGAAATAGATCGTACAAAATATGATAAAATCTCTATTTTGTACATCTCTTTCATTTAGGCATATTCCTTGTTATTTCAAATAATACACCTTCATACATAATTATAAAGTTGGATAATTTATAGAAATTTACATAGAAACATTCTTAAATCCAATAGATTAAAATATTAACTTAGATCCCGATAAATCTTATAATAATCTTCGATTCATACTTAATAACTTGTAACATTCAGATAACAAACTTGGAATTTAAATAAAATTTTATTAATGAATTATCTCATAAATTATAAGGACTACTTTCACCCTTACATTCTAGACTTAGGTATATATAATATTCAATCAAAGTTAACAATTCACATAATATGTAAGCAAGGTTCTCAAGTTCATTACACATATACACGATATATATAAGCCTACAATTCCAAAATATACATTTAGGCATAAATGGAAAAAACTGTAACACCCCTAATTTTTGATAACATTATTCAAGTGATTTAATTAGCTAAATTAAATAAGATAATAAAAAGATTAATTAGTTAAGGGAATTGAGATTTGTATAATAAGGGTGTAGCCGTGCCTAATTGAATTAATGAACTAAGGAAAAAGAAAATGAATTAGATAAGGGTAAAATAGGAATGAGCCATATTCATATACCCCAAGCCTTCGTACCATTTCATTTTACACGTTCATTTCACAGACTAAAAAAATCTAGAGGCCGGCCACCATTAAGAAGAAGTAAGGGGAAGATTAGCTAAATCAAGAGGAAGAATCCAAATCAACTTAATCCAAGATCAAATCTTAACTTCTTAACATCAAATCAAAGGTGAATAATTGGTTACATCTCATGTTTTTGTTTTCGGTTACTAGATTGAGATCCGAAATAGTTTGGCAAATGTTTTGCCATGTTTTGATTGGTTAAAATGGATATATATATATATATATATACTTGTTCGTGATTTTGGCTATTTCCTATGGATTTTTAAAATAAGAATTGATATAGAAAACCTATTAGTTGACATCCAATTGACTTGCGATTTTAATCTAAGGTGAGAAATATTATTTTGGAAATGGTTTCATGTTTCATAATTTTCCAAATTATTGAGGAATTAATATTAATTTTCTAGTAAAGAAAAAGGTTATTTGGGTTTAAAATTAATTTCGAAAATTATGTATATGTTTTGGGTCTGAAATTTAAATATGTTAGAAATCATATTAAAAGAGATTTATGTGAATTTTTATATAATTTTCCTAAGTGTTTTGATAGATATATACAATTATTTAAGGTATGGGACTTAAATTTTTTATATATTTATAAAAGGAGAAGGGGAATTTTGTAAACAATTTAATTAGTTTAATTCTAAAATTCGGCCGTACTTTTAGAAAAGAAAATTAGCAGTCAAAAATATTTTGACAAACAAGGCAGGTTAGTTAAAAAGATTACCTAAAAAGCTTAAAAATCAGACGAAAAATGCTTTTTACATACTTCACCACTTTCGGCCCCTAGCTTTCGACCATGTTCCTCCGCCACCATCACCATCGAAACCAATGCGCAAGGCATCAAAGACTTGGTGCACAGCGAATTGGATATAGGCAGAAGGTATGCAGTCGAAACAAGGGGTTCCGATGGGGTCGAAGTGCTACTTTGCTTTTAAATGGAAATGCACTTCCTTTGCTTTCGATAGTAATGCTTTCGAATTTGTTGGGTTTTGACTAGGTCAAATTATTTTAAAGGAATGGTTTTGAAAGAGGTTGCGCCTTTTGTTTTAAGTTAATGCCTTCGAAGGGGTCGAAACCCTTAACTGTCGCCTCTTTAACTTTCGATCCAGATTGGTTTCGAAAGGATTTTTTTAATAAAAAATTTAGCCGCTTCTCTAATGCTTTCAAAGGGATAGGTTTCGACACCATCCACTTCTTTTACTTAGGAATTGCTTACGAAAGAGTTGCTTTCGACTTGGTTGTTTATGAACCTTTTTTGATATTTGAAAGTTAAACCCAAAGGTTTTGAAAGGAATGGTTTCCAAAGGTTTCGAAAAGATTTCCACAAGCTTTTACTTGAACCCAATGCTTTCGAAAGGTTTAATCTATTATTTTAAAGGGGAGGTTCCCCAATGGTTTCAAAAAGTACTTAAAGCATTTTAAATGGAAGGTTTTCGATTGCTTTTGAAAGGCAAGTTTGATGTTTTGAATAGAGGATGTCTAAGGTTTATCAAGCTTTCCAAGAAGATGTTTTCAATGGTTTCGAAAGGTATGTTTGTCCCTTAGGCCTAAGGTTACAAAGTAAAGTAGTTTACTTATATCGAAAGGGATACTTTCAATGGTTTCGAAAAGGGTATTTTCAATGGTTTCGAATGGGTTGTTTAAATATTTTAAACAAAGGTTTCAAATGATCTACCTTGGCAATATAGCCTAAGTGTTTTAAGTTAAAAAGGGTTTTAACTTATATGGAGGGATAGGTAATCCTCATTATATTACATCAACATTATTTTGGGTAAAGTATGTATAACATGGCAAATAGCTTAGAGTAAAGCAAATAATGTATTTTCCTTGTATAAGTATGATTTAAAGGTTTAAATCATTTTGAAAAGGTTTTCAAGGAAAATTTTAAAGGGTAGTTAACCCTAAGAAAATGACTCATATTAGAAGACCAGATGGGACTAGTGTAGAGTCGCGCCCTACTCATTAGCTACTAGCCCCTAGCTAATTTAGTCCAAAATTCCAGTGTTTAGGGCTTAGTTATAGGTAGACTTAAATTATGGTTACACACAGAAGGGATTATATATGTACAGAAAAGAAGACATGTTATTGGTGAGCCCGCAAAACCATTAGGATCAGGAGACCCTTGGAGAAGTAAGTTAGGGACAGATCATCCAGAAGACTTATCTAACAGTTGTTAGATCATATTTATTATTTTGTCTTGTAGGCTCGAGTCGGCCAAAGGTTAGTAATCAGCCAAACAAAACTACATTTGTTTTGGAGAGCTGGTCCGGTAAATACCTGTTTTTAGCATATATGACTTTGCAATTATTGATATAATCAGTTTGATTAACCAGTTTAGTTGCTGGATTATGTTTTGCAAGAAGATATGTTTTAAAGAGATATTGGTGTGGGGAAACCTGTTCCGCTTAGCGGCATGGTCTCACTTAATATCAAATAACCAAGATGTATAGGATTATTCACACCGGGCTTTATGTCTGACTCGAAGTTTATGTTATTCCCCTTAAACTCTCGGGTGCTCAAAAATTGATTTGAGTAGACTGAGGGTTGAGGTTTGCAGGTTTTAATGTTGGTGAATAATGCTTTCGGAGACGAGCAAGTGGTCAATGGATAGCTATTTAGGAGTTGCCGTTTTATTTTGTTTTATTCCGCTGTGTTGTATTAAGTAAGTTATAGTACTCTGTTCAACCAAAGGGGCATCAAAATATGTCGCTATTGGTATATTTTGTAATAATTGTATTTAATCTGAACTTGGGAAATGAATAGGATTATGTAATGGAATATGAAATATGTTTTGTGAAGTGTAACTAGAATTTTTTTTTAAATATGTCATTTTGTTTCATATTCATGTGCTTCTGATATTATGGATACAATTAACATTACCATATTTGGTCACCGGAAGTTAATACTATGAATGACTGTAGCATCTGTAGCACTTAGCTTCGGGCCTCCAAACAGGGGATGTTACAACTTGGTATCAGAGCATAGGTTTATGAAAAAATTCAACTAAAAATGATTTTTGAAAACTTAATTCTAAGGAATTAGAGTAAGATCGGGTTATGGGATAACGCTATAGTAACGTACTTGTATTTTCTCTATATAAGTATACGCTATATCTTTAATCTCCTATATCTCTTAGGCTATTCTTCTGTATCTCACGAGGCTTGAATACAGAAATGGATGCAAGAAGTGGAAGAGTTAACCTTGGAGGGGGAAGCAGCAATACAAATGGAAATGCCGGACCTAATAATAGGAGAAACCCAGGTCAGGCACAAACTGAAAATGTTGGTGCTGGAGTCCCGCAAGTTGACATGGGAGCGATGTATCAGTTCTTTGTCAATATGATGCAAGCGAGAATTGATGCTAGAGTTGTTGGAGGTAACGCCGGAGGAGGAAACCAGGAAGCTCCAGTGGTGAATAACTATGCCATTCTAAGTAGAGATTATGCTCGGTTGGGAAGATAGTCGTTCATCAGTACTGAGGACGCAATTGAAGTAGAGACTTGGCTGCTTCATTGTGAAAGGATATTTGCTGATCTGGGGCTCAATGATGAGCAGAAGAGGAGGCTTGCATCGAGACAGCTTCAGGGAGCACCTTTATTATGGTGGAATAATGTGGCAGTTGGAATGAATGAAGAGAATATGACTTGGGCTGAGTTCAGGAGAAAGTTTGAGGAGAGGTTCATGTCGATGATGGCAAAGTCTGCCTTGCTCAGAAAGTTTGCTGAATTGGAGCAGGGAGACATGACGGTGTTAGAGTATGCTAGAAGGTTTGAGGAGATAGCTAGGTATGGATATGCCACGGTGAATACTGTGATTAAGAGGAACGAGAAGTTCATCAAGGGGTTGAAGCCTGAGTTTGCCAGGGCTACATTAGCTCGTATTAGAGATCCCTATGATTTTGTAGTTGAAATGGCTTTGAGGCAAGAGGAAATGCTTGCTTCTCTTGAGAAGAATAAGGCCAAGGAAGTCCAAGTGGGATAGGGTCAGAAGCGAAAGGTTTTCCATAAGAAAGGGGCTCAGAAGGGAGGAGCCACAAAGAAGGGGAAGGCATAAGTTGTCTGCTATAAGTGTGATAAGAAGGGGCATTATGCTCATGAGTGCCAAAGAGGCAAGGGAAAGAAGGCTGATGAGAAGAATGAAGTTAGATGTTTCAGCTGCGATCAGATTGGTCACTATAAAAACCAGTGCAAGGAGCTAGCAAGGGATGGGAAAGGCAAAGTATTTGAATTGGAACAGGCTACCTCAAGACCAACATCGTAGTAGAAAGGAAAAGCAGTGTTGGGAGGTAAGCTTTCGATCCATGGTTTGTCAGTTAGTGTTCTGTTTGATAAGGGTGCATCACATTCTTTTATATCTCATTGTTTGGTAGATAATCTTAACCCAGAACCCACATATTTAGTTACTTCCTTAAGGGTTGCAAATCCGATAGGAGGGTATGCGACTACCTAGAGTTTGATTTGTTAGGTCATACCTTCGTTTGCAGTTTGCATGTGTTTGACTTTGTAGGGTTTAGAATTATTTTGGGTATGTATTGGTTAAGTAAGTATGATGCTAGGATGTTTTGCAATGATAGGAAAATATCACTTAAACACCCTGACTGTAGTGATCAGATTGTATATACCGTAGAAAATCCTAGTTGTGAGATGAATGCTTTGTTGGGTGTTGTGGAGGTAGAAGACGAGTTGAGTCGAGTTTTCACGGTTAGAGAATTCGCAGATGTCTTTGAACCCTTAGTTGGACTGCCACCAAAATAAGCCATTGAGTTTCGAATAAATTTGGTGCCACGAGCAGAACCAGTGAGTAGGCCGCTAAGCAGGATGACACCTATAGAAATGAGAGAGATGAAGGTGCAGTTGGTGGATTTGGAAGGCAAGAATTTTATTAGACCTAGTATTTCACCTTGGGGAGCAGCCGTAGTGTTTGCTAAAAAGCCGGATGGATCATTGAGGTTATGTATCGATTACCATAAGTTGAATGAGAAGATGATAAAGAATCGATATCCGTTTCTTAGAATTGACGATTTGTTCTATCAATTGAGTGGAGCCAAGGTACTTTCTCAATTGGATTTAGCAATATGTTTTCATCAGCTTAGAGTAGCAGAGGATAGTATTCCTTTGACGACATTTAGAACCATGGGTCATACAAATGGTTAGTTATGCCGTTTGGAATGACTAATGCGCTAGCATTCTTTGTGGATTTGATGAATCGAATTTTCCGAGAGCACCTGGATAGGTTTTTGTTGGTTTTCATAGATGATATTTTGGTATACTCTAAGGATGAAAGGGAGCATGAAGTTCATCATAGAGTGGTGCTTGAGACATTGAGGTAGCAGCAACTGAAAGCGAAATTTTCGGAGTGCCATTTTTGGAAGAAAGAAGTGAAGCTTCTTGGTCATGTAGTCTCGGAGAGAGGGTTTATGTAGATCCGACTAAGATTGAAGCGGTGAATAATTAGAAGAGACCTGAGATAGTGACTGAGATAAATATTTTTCTTTGATTAGCTGGATATTATCAAAGGTTCATTAAGGATTTTTCGCGCATAGCAGCACCGATGACCAAGCTAACGCGAAAAGATGTGATGTTTGTGTGGACCGATAAGTATGAGAAAGTATTCCAGAGCTTGAAACACTTATTGACCCATGCACCTATGTTGGTAGTTCCAGAACGGAACCAGGACTTGGTTATTTATAAAGATGCATGTGGAATAGGGTTAGGAGCTGTGTTGATGAAAAAGGTAAAGTTATAGCTTATGCTTCTCGACGGCTTAGACCGCATGAAGTGAGATATCCTACTCATGATTTAGAGTTGGCTGCGGTGATCATTGCATTGAAGATTTAGAGGCATTATCTCTTAGGAGAGAGATTTGAGTTGTACCCGGTCATAAGTCTTTAAGGTACTTATTCTCTTAGAAGGAGTTCAATATGAGACAACAGAGGTGGTTGGAGTTTTTAGCTGCTTATGATTCGGTATAGAGTATACACCAAGGAAAGGTAATAAAGTGGAAGATGCTCTTAGTAGAAGACATCAGAATGTGGTGTTAGTTATATTGGCAGAGTGGAAGGATTTAGAAGCTTTACTACCTGAAGTGTGCAGTTAAGATCGACTTCTAGTTCTAGTCAGAGTCCTGCCATGTTGTCCTGTTTAGAAGTTCGACCAGTGTTGATCGAGAGGATTGCTTCTAAGAAGAAAGAGAATCTAGTGTTAGCCGAGAGGATTAGAAGGCTTGAGGTTGGAATTGAGATCGATGATCTAAAAGATTTTATTCTTGACCAGAGGGGATGGTTGAGAAATAAGGGACGATTATGTGTTCCGAATGTTGAGGACTTGAGGAAAGAAGTTCTTAGGGAATTTCATCGATCCAAGTTTACGATTTATCCTGGAAGGACTAAGATGTATCAAGATATGAAGAAGAGCTTTTATTAGGAAGGTATGAAGAGGGATGTTGGCATGTGGGTTAGGCAGTATGCAAACTGTCAACAAGTGAAAGCCGAACATCAGAAGCTGAGTGGATTACTTCAGCCTTTAGATGTTCCAGTTTAAAAGTGGGATAGTATTTCTATTGATTTTATAGATGGATTGCTAAGATCTAATAGAGGAAATGAAAGTATATGGGTCATAGTGGACAGCTGACCAAGAGTGCCCATTTCATTCTAGTTAAGTCAACTAGAATGGCACCTGTTTTAGCTAAGTTATTTATAAAGAATATAGTTAGACTTCATGGAATTCCTAGTAGTATAGTAAGTGATGTAGATTCCTTTTTCACTAGCGAATTCTAGAAGAGTCTATAGGATGTATTAGATACCAAGCTCAAGATGAGTACTGCATATCACACTCAAACGGATGGGCAGACAGAGAGAGTCAATAAGGTACTCGAGGATTTACTAAGAGCTTGTGTATTGGGCTTTGGTGGATCTTGGGAAGATCAACTACATTTGTTTGAGTTTTCCTATAATAACAGTTATCATACTAGTATAGGAATGGCGCCTTTTGAAGCTTTGTATGGAAGGCCATGCAAATCTCCAGTTTGTTGATTAGAGACCGGGGATAGGTTGGTTCTTGGTTCGGATTTGGTTAGAGAAGCTATAGAAAAGATTAAGTTGATTCGAGCTAGGATGAAGGAAGCTCAGTCTAGGCAGAAGAGTTATGCAGATAAAAGACTTAGAGTTCTTTGTTGGATCATGTTTTTATTAAGGTATCATCGATGAAGGGTGTGATTCGATTCGGGAAATCAGGGAAGTTCGCACCGAGATTTGTAGGACCATTTCCTATTGTAGAGAGGATCGGGAAATTCGCATATAGAATAGAGTAGCCAAAGAGTTTGGCGGGAGTCCACAATGTTTTTCATATTTCTCATCTAAGGAAGTGCGTTAGAGACCCGAAGACTACGATAGCACCGACTGTGTTTGATGACTTAGTATTGAAGCCGGATATGACTATAGTTAGAAAGCCTATTCGTATAGTCGCGAGAGATGATAAGAAGTTAAGGAACAAGATAGTCAGATTAGTTAGAGTCCAATGGAGTGACGACGAGAGATATTGTACTTGGGAAACTTAGAGCAGGATTCCAGATGCATATCCTGACTTGTTTCATGGTATGTTTTACCTTTTTGATTGATTTTGATGAGTGCTTTATCGTAATTTCGAGGACGAAATTCTTTAAGGAGGGGAGATTGTAACACCCCTAATTTTTGATAACATTATTCAAGAGATTTAATTAGCTAAATTAAATAGAATAATGAAAAGATTAATTGGTTAAGGGAATTGAGGTTTGTATAATAAGGTTGTAGTCGTGCCTAATTGAATTAATGAACAAAGAAAAAGAAAAAGAATTAGATAAGGGTAAAATAGGAATGAGCCATATTCATATACCCCAAGCCTTCATACCATTTCATTTTACACATTCATTTCACAAACTGAAAACAAAACTAGAGGTCGGCCACCATTAAGAAGAAGTAAGGGGAAGATTAGCTAAATCAAGAGGAAGAATCCAAATCAACTTAATCCAAGATCAAATCTCAAATCCTTAACATCAAAGCATAGGTGAATAATAGGTTACATCTCATGTGTTTGTTTTCGGCTACTAGATTGAGATCTGAAATAGTTTTGCAAATGTTTTGCCATGTTTTGATTGCTTAAAATGGATATATATATATATATATACACTTGTTGGTGATTTTGGCCATTTCATATGGATTTTTAAGATAAGAATTGATTTAGAAATCCTATCAGTTGACATCCAATATGCTTGCGATTTAATCTGAGATCAAAAATATTATTTCGGAAATGGATTTCAAATTTCATAATTTTCTGAATTATTATGGAACTAATATTAATTTTCTAGCGAAGAAAAATGTTATTTTGGTTTAAAATTAATTTCAGCAATTATGTATGTGTTTTGGGTCTTAAATTTAAATTGTTAGAAAACATATTTGAAGAGATTTATGTGAATTTTTATAGAATTTTCCTAAGTGTTTTAAAAAATATATAAAATTATTTAAGGTGCGGGACTTGAATATTTTATATATTTATAAAAGGAGAATAGGCATTTTGTAAATAGTTTAATTCTAAAATTTCGGCAATACTTTTAGAAAAGAAATTAGCAACCAATAATATTTTGACAAACAAGGCAAGTTAGTTAAAAAGATTACTTAAAAAGGTTAAATATCAGTTTAAACATGCTTTTTACATGCTTCACCGCTTTCGGGACCTAGCTTTCGATCGTGTTCCTCCGCCACCATCACCATCGAAACCAATGCGCAAGGCATCAAAGACTTTGTCCACAACAAATTGGATATAGGCGGTCGAAAGAAGGGGTTCCGATGGGGTCGAAGCACTACTTTGCTTTTAAATGGAAATGCACCTGCTTTGCTTTCGATAGTAATGCTTTCGATAGTAATGCTTTCGATAGAGATTGCGCCTTTTGTTTTAAGTAAATGTCTTCGAAGGGGTCGAAACCCCTAACTGCCGCCTTTTTACCTTTCGACCTAGATTGGTTTTAAAAGGGTTATTTTAGCCGCTTCTCCAATGCTTTCGAAGGGATAGGTTTCGAACCATCCACATCTTTTACTTAGGAATTGCTTACGAAAGAGTTGCTTTCAACTTGGTTTTTTATGAGCCTTTTTTATATTTGAAAGTTAAACCTAAAGGTTTCGAAAGGAATGGTTTCCAAAGGTTTCGAAAGGTCCTCCACAAGCTTTTACTTGAACCCGATGCTTTTGAAAGGTTTGTTTAAGTAGTATACTTTAAAGCTTTCGAAAGGTATCTGATATAGGTTGCGAAGGGGAGGTTCTCCAGTATTTTCGAAAGGTTTAAACTATGGTTTTAAAGGGGAGGTTTCCCAATGGTTTCGAAAGGTACTTAAAGCATTTTAAATGGAAGGTTTCCGATGGCTTTCGAAAGGCAAGTTTGATGTTATGAAAAGAGGATGTCTAAAGTTTATAAAGCTTTCGAAGAAGATGTTTTCAATGGTTTTGCAAGGTATGTTTGGCCTTTAGGCCTAAGGTTATAAAGTAAAGTAGTTTACTTATATCGAAAGGGGTACTTTCAATGGTTTCGAATGGGTTGTTTAAAGATTTTAAACAAAGGTTTCGAATGATCAACCTTAGCAATATAGCCTAAATGTTTTAAGTTAAAAAGGGTTTTAACTTATTTGGAGGGAAAGGTAATCCTCACTATATTACATCAACATTATTTTAGTTAAGGTATATATAACAAGGCAAATAGCTTTGATTGAAGCAAAGAATGTATTTTCCTTGTATAAGTATGATTTAAAGGTTTAAATCATTTTTAAAAGGTTTTTAAGGAAAATTTTAAAGGGTATTTAACCCAAGAAAATGACTCATATTAGAAGATCAGATGGGACTGCTGTAGGGTCGTGCCCAACTCATTAGCTACTAGACTCTAGCTAATTTAGTCCAAAATTCCAGTGTGTAGGGCTTAGTCACAGGTAGACTTAGATGATGGTTACATAGAAAGGAATATATATGTACAGAAAAGAAGACATGTTATTTGTGAGCCCGCAAAACCATTAGGATCAGGAGACCCTTGGTGAAGTATCTTAGGGACAGACCATCCACAAGACTTATCTAACAGTTGTTAGATCATATTTATTATTTTTTCTAGTAGGCCCGAGTTAGCCAAAAGTTAGTAGTTAGCCAAACAAAACTACATTTTTTTTGGACAGTTGGTCCAATAAATACCTATTTTTAGCATATATGACATTACTATTATTGATATAATTAGTCTGATTAACCAGTTTGGTTGCAGGATTATGTTTTGCAAAAATATATGTTTTAAAGAGATATTAGTGAGGGGAAACCTGTCTGCTTAGCGGTGTGGTCTCACGTAATATCAAATAACTGAGATGTATAGTATTATTCGCACCAGGCTTTATGTCTGACTTGAAGTTTATGTTTTCCCCTGTAACGACCCGGATATTTCAAAGTTTAATTTGGAATATTTAAATGGTTTTAAATGTTGGATTTGGGATCATAATTTAGTTAGTAAGATTTTAAAACTGAAATTTTAAGCGATTTCGAAAATTTTGAAATCGTCGATTTAATCGACGCGTTAAAATAGCGATCCGAGGCATAGTCTCGAAATTCGACGAAACTAGTTCCATTGGATCCGTAATAGTGTATTATTATCAGATTTCAAATTTCATAGCGTTTGGAGTTACAGTTTGGTCGTGCGATCTGAAAACGCCTAGAAATAATTTAATTGAATTTAATTTAAATAGTCGATTTAAAAAGCCATCTTCTCCATACGATCGAATTTGGACTTGAAAATTGTTCCATTGAGTTCGAAATAGCGGTATAACATTAGGAACGCCTGACGGCATGCCTCGATAAGCGTTAGAATAAATATCTAGGTATTTTAAAAAATTTAATAGTATATATTCACATCGATTATCACTTCGGCCACCTCTTTGGGCCGACCTATACTTGAACAAAACCACTCCCTCACGTTTCCTCTTCATTCCCTTTTAAAAGGTCACAAGCCTTTCTTTCTTTCTTTCAGCTCATTTAAAATCACGTCTTCTCCTTTCACTTCTCAGTTCAAAAACTAAGACAGTTGAAAAAAAAAGACTCCTTCCTCTCGAAGGAAATCTTTCATTATATATAAAAGAAAAGAAATCGCGATCGTACTAATACTGCGAGCAAGAAAACGATGGTGTGGGCACACGATCGAAAGGGGGCAGGAAGTGGCGAACGAAGTCATGGAGAGAGGGTTGCACGATTGGAAGATGCAAGGCGAGGGTTTCGAGATCAAGCTCGACCCCGGAGGAGAAAAGGCGTGATGATGGTTGGAGGGGATCCGCGATTTGGGCAGGTGACGTTGTTTGTCGCGATGGTCGCGTGGACTAGGGAGGTGATGGCGGCGCTCGTACGCACGATGGTCAATGATCGGAGATAGTTAGGTGACGAGGCGAAGTTGTATCGCGATCTGATATTCGAATTTTGAAAAGATGATTAGGGTATTTACTGTTAATGTTTTTAATTAATTCAAATTATCATATTATTAAATTCGAATGCTTATAAAATGTATATCTCATTCGTACGAGGTCCAAAATGAACGAAACCAGTTGCGTAGGGCTCGTGACATCGAATATCACACAATAAAATTGGTTTGGGATGTTTCGGAGTCAGCTGAGATTTTAGCCAATTTAAAATCTGATTATTCGACAAATTAAAATTCAAGGTGAGTTAATCTCACTCGATTTGGTTAACTGGTTTAAATTTATAGGAATTAAAAATTTATTGATTGGTTGATTGGATGAATTGATATATTTATCAGTTAGATGTTATATTATATATATAGTAGTATATATTAGTAGTTGGATATATTTCCCGTCGATTGGAGCGGATGAGACCCTATGCGCCCCGGATAAGAGCGGATGACCCTATATACACCGATATCCCCCTCGAAGTGGGATTGGTATTTTTATGTTGTACTAACATCTGTGGATGCAAGGAAACAGGTAGGAGGGATCCAACTGAATTTCTCAAATTTATATTGATTGTTTTTCATATATAGTAATAAATGATGTGCTAGAATAATCTGTTACAGATTATTGTTGTGATGTGAATTATTGGATGCTATAGTAGCACTGGCCTGAATTTTGGTATTTTAAATATCAAATATATTATTTTTGAATCTAAAGGAATTAAAAGAAGGTTTTGAATGTAAAAATATTTATATCGAAATTTGGATTATTTTTAAGAAATTGATTTGGATAAAACAATAATTGATTTTGGTTTGAATTTAACTATTCATAAAAATATATTAAATAGAGATTTTTAAAATAATTTATATAAAGGACTTTTAAATGATAGATTTTTAAACGATATTTCTGGAAAATATGAAAAAAGTTGAAATCGATATTAAAAATAGATTGGAAGAAATGAATAGAATTTGTAAGGAATTGAATTTATAAAATGGAATTTTATAAATGAGATTATTTTTATAAAAAGTGAAACTCAGAGAAGTTATTAATTTATAAACGATGTTTATAAATAAAGGAAATCGATAACAGATGAAATATTGGGAATATAAAATTCATAGGGTGAATTTATATTAGAATATGGAAATAGGTTTGGAAAAATAATAGTGGGTACTATTTTTGAAAAGTGGAAATGGATAGGATGCTGGAATGGATTCGATGGGTTGTAAATCGAGAGGATTTATAAATTGAATTGGTTATTGGAATTTCAAAAATATATCTTTAATTTTAAGAATTTAAGTTTGTTTTTAAAAGGAAAATGTTATATATATATCAAACTATGAAATATTGAACTAGTAGAATTAAAATACGTTGAAAAGTAAAATTTTCAAATACTTAATATTTATTTTAGTAAATTCTAATTTTAAAAATCAGCTTTGAAATTGATCGGTTTATATAAAAAATGAGTTATTGATGTTTATAAAAAGGGTTTCAATGTTTTTAAATGACTACTACTTAAACTGGTTTTAAAAATAAATTATTATTCTTTGAATACTTATTATATATATATAGAGTTTGAAGTGATTTAAAATTTTATTTATAAATTCTCTTGAGATTCGTAAATGGGGCTTATAAATGGATATGATTTTGAGGAGAGGAATTCTATAAGGGATTTGGTGGAAATGGAATTTCAAAATGTTGAATATGGGAACTTCGGAAAATGAAATCTGAATTCATAAAAGAAGTTATAAATTGTTGAATGGGGTTATACATAAGTATACTAGGTTTTGGAAATTGTAAAAGGGAATTTATTAGTGATTTCGAAGACTTATGAGATAAGTTATGAAATATTCTCATAAGTGTTGATATTTGAAATGATTTTGGAAAATAAGACTTATAAAATTTTCCTAAGTATAAAATTGGAAATTTGGAAATATTTCTAAATGGTGAGATGGTTTGGAAATATCCTGTCATGGATTTAAGTATTTGAAATTGTTTTCAAATATTGGAAGGGATTTGAATATATATCTTATAAAGATATTTTGAAAATAAATATTTTGGAAAAATTTATAATAAGGCCTAGTGACTGCTTATGGATGCTTTATTGATAGTTAAATAACCGACTATCACTATTGGCCAATTTTGTTAATCGTTTCGAAGAGACCGGGATCAGATTTAGTTATCCAAAAACCACTTCGATCCTGTTTGAATGTTACGAATGGATATCGTGAAGATAGTGAAGACGGTGATTCAGTTTGTCCAAACCCAGGACAACTTGTATGGATGAATGCTATCAGAACATCGTCATTGGAGGACGATGAGCATTCTAAGTGGAATTGTTCTTGAAATTAACGTTAGCCTCAAGCCTCATCAACCGGGAATGACTAAAACAGGGGAGATGCAAAAAGGCTAAGTGGTTCGCACCCAATTAGGGTATGTTATCACTTTTCTAGATACCCTCAGAAATATATATAAATTATGGATATGGTTGTGCATGAAAAAGGGATCGCTCGATTTTTAAGGGTGGGAACACCCAGGGTGATAACATATTCGGTTCTATCCAGGTTAGGGGTAGGCCGGTCTTGTGTAGCAGGTGATCCCGACGAGGTCCTCGGTGCATTTTCCTAGAGGTGTACTGTGACGGGCGGTACCCCAGTAGCCCAGTCATTATATGGAATCCATTTTCCAGTACGAGCCTTTATGGTTTTGTTTGTAGAGCCTAGTATGCTAGAATTTAATTAATGTAACAATTTCGACTATTTGAATAAGTATTTGTACTTAGACACTATTATAATATCACTGGATTTTCTATAAAATGTTTTGGTTATCGTAAGGGAAAAACCTATCGTGTTTATGTATGACGTGGTCTTACGAGATACCTTTGTTTTTCAAAGGATTTGGATAACTTTAATAATTCAAATTGAGTTTGTTTTCTCACGTTGGTTTTTTAGACTAACTCGGGTGTTATTTTATTATAATGCTCAGATCAGACCGAGTATACAGATTTAGAATATGATGCTATGGAGCTTAGGAGAAGAGCTGATGATAGAGATGTATCTCCATACTTGGTTTATATTTCCACTGTGTGAGGACAAGTTATTATAACAGTTCAGATTGATGTATTGATTAATGTACTCTGATGATTGTAAGTATAAACAGTTACAGATTCTTTTGTATAAAAATCTGTTATTATATATTATATTTTGTTTTGCTGTGATTGTGAGATTCTGTGTTGTTGTTCTATTTTTCTTCTACCTCTTTCTTCTTCACCCCTAAAGATTCGTATTTCCGATCAATTTGAGTTGAATTGATGTGGATTATGGTCGACTCAAAGGGTATGGAGATACCGACCTTTACATTTGGTATCAGAGCTGAAGGTTAAGTGAGAACCTTGGCTTTTGTAGGGGATTACTCATTAGAGATACGGTCAGTAGAACCCTAGAATGAGTTTGTGTGTATTAATTGATAAAAGCGTGTATTTATTAGTGAATATAAAATGTTTTATATTGTGTTGATTTATCTGTTGAGTGGTATATAAATTCTGGTCCAATAGTGGGATGCCACGAAGCAGGTATATCGACACGGTATGGTTTTGAAGTGGGTAAATGAAATAATTTTATCCAAATTATATTTTGATATAAAAAAATAATTATTTTGAAATTATTATAGTATAATTGGTGTGTGTGGTTGTTATTATAATCAAAATAAAATTATAAAATTGGAAATGGTTTATACAACCAAATGAAATTTTGTATAAATATGAATTAGACAAATGGATTATAGTTAAAATGGATTCAAACCAGAATTTGGAGATTTAAAATCCCGAAAGCTTTGAGAAATGTTTTAAATGGGTTTGAACTAAGTATTTGGAAATTTTGAAATCCTGGAAGTTTTAAAAATGTTTTCCAAAGTGGTTGAAAGAATAATGGAGTTAAATTTGAGATTTCTGAAAAAGTATTCTAAGGCATTTGGAAATAAATGATGGTGATATTATTTTTGGAATGGAAAATGATTTAAATTGGGATTAAAGTTTTTTTAAAGGATTTTGAAGGTGAAATAGCACCGAACTCAGTTCAGTCACTGGAAAATAATCCGAGTGATGATCGCAACATCATTAGTATTCATTTTCGAGTTTCTAGGTGACGGATTGCTACCGCAGTAAATTAATATGGAGATTTTTGGGTGAAAACAAGTGTTGTCTTGGAAATTCCAAATGGGATTTGTTTAAGATAAAAACCAGATTTGGTTTAAATGTAAAAAGTGGGATTTGGTATACAAAGAGATATATATATATATATATATATATATATATATATATATATATATCTATGTTTTCAAAGTGATTTGAAATAAATACCGGGTGTTTGAATTCTGAAATCCCTAGCTAAAGGTTTTAGAAATATTAATAAGGAAAGAAGTGTGGAAACTGAATTTTAAAATTAAAATTTAAAGTGTGAAAGTTAAAATGGGAGAAAGAATTTATAAAATGTGGAAAATGAATTGTATGAATTGGAATTTAACTTAAGTTAAATAAAATTGAATTGGAATTAGAAATTTTATCGAATTGAATATAGAATTTGAATTATAAAGTGTTGGGATAACTATAAGCTATAAATTTTTGAATGGAATAAAATTTAAAAGGGAAAGTTATGGAATGGTGAATAAATAAGTTATGTAGCTTATAAAAATTGGAATAAATGAAATAAAAATATACTTAGGCTATAAATAGATGTATAATATCGAGTTAAAAATAAAATGTGAATATACTCGAGTATAGAGTTGATAAAAAATAAGGAAAACAAGTTGTAAAATTTATAAATTAGGGAAAAATAGAATGGTAAAACCCAAATTAAAAATGGTTTGATATCTGGTGAAGGAATAAAAACCAAACTTGAATTATAAAATAAATTTGAACTCAAGTAAATTAAATGGAGTGATTTTTGAATACAAAAATAGAACCTAACTTGGTTGAATAAAAATTGGATTGTGGATTAAAAATGGATTCTGGAAATGGAACTTGAGTTATAAATGAGAATTCGACTTTAATTGTAAGAGAATTAAATATAATTGGAAATAATGTCGAATGAAATGGAAATGACCTGAAATAGTGATGATTTAAGTTATAAATAAATTCAATGTAAGTAAAAATAAATTATATATGAGTTTGAATATTATTTAAATAAATTAGAGAATGGCTTCGAGTATGGAATTAAGTTTTGAAATGGAAATGCAAATCGATAGAAGGTAAATAAATTGAATAAGAATCAAATTAAAATGAAATGGAATTTTATTGCAAATGGAAAAGAACTTAAGTTATATTGGAATGAATAAAAGTGAACAAATTAACTTGAGTTAATATATTTGCATAGAAAAATTGTAGTTTGACGAAAAGGGAAGTAAATAAATTTCTATGAATTAATATGAATTGAATGAAAATAATTGGGTTGTAAGTCATTTCGAATTTAATGAAAAGGTATAGGGATCGATTGGAAGTAATTAAATTAGTATCGGAACCTTATAATTGCTTATAATATATGTTTAGCATGATTGGGTTATGAAGATTATGTGTTTTAACTATTCAAATAAATGAAATGTTATTGATTTTCATATTTTTGTACTTACGTGTTTAAATAGAGTAAGTACAGGTACCCAGAGGCTATGAGGCTAGATTTGGGTTGCAAAATTGCATATTAAATAAGCCGATCGTTTAAAAATGCTAATATAAGGTACGTTTTCGGATTAAATATCGCAAAATATATAAATGTTGATATATATTGTGTTTTCTGACCATGTGGGTCGATGTATATATTTTTATCTCTTTTGTCATATTGAAAAAGGTCCTCCATACAAAGGAGAATTTGCCAAATTTTTTTGAAAATTTAGGGTGTTAGAATATTTTTGGAAATTTTTAAAAATTTTTGTTAATTAAAAAGTTGATTTTAAATTGAAATTGAAATAAGAGATTTTGGGTTAGAAATGGAAACTAAATGTTTTGGATGAAACTAAAGAGTTTAGAAAAGTGAATATCGAGTTTTAACTAAGTGGGTTTTGTTAAGTTAACGGGTTTGGATCATTTGTCCTACCTTAGCAATTTCGGGGACGAAATTCTTTTAAGGGGAGAGGAATGAAACGACTCAGATTTTTCGATGTTTAATTTGGAATATTTAAATGGTTTTAAATATTGGATTTGGGATTATAATTTAGTTAGTAAGATTTTAAAATTGAAATTTTAAGCGATTGCGGAATTTTTGAAATCGTCGATTTAATCGACGCGTTAAAATAGCGATCCGGGGCACAATCTTGAAATTCGACGAAACTAGTTCCATCGGATCCGTAATAGTGTATTATTATCGGATTTCAAATTTCGTAGCGTTTGGAGTTACCGTTTGATCGTGCGATCTGAAAATTCCTAGAAATAATTTAATTTAATTTAAATAGTCGATTTAAAAAGCTATCTTCTCCATACAATCGAATTGGGACACTAAACTTATTCCATTGAGTTCGGAATAGCGGTATAACATTAGGAACGCCTAGCAACATGCCTCGATAGGCGTTCGAATAAATATTTAGGTATTTAATAAAAAATTAATAGTATATATTCACATCGGTTATCACTTTAGCTGTAACGACCCGCTATTTTGGACCATTCGCATCCGCACATGTCGGACTTGAATTGCTCAAAATACCACGTTGTAAATAAAAATTTGGCAAACTCATCATATACAGTAAATGAATAATCACAGATCACAGACACAGAGTAATATAATGCAGCGGAAATAAAGAAATAGTAGTTCATGAAGCTACTATATAAATACATCAGAGTTAAGTAAGATACAATAGGAATACCAAGATACAACAAGAGTAACAGTATGATATTCAGATACAACTCAGAATACAACTGGATAACAGAATGAATAGATATCTGGATCTTCAAAGCAAAACTCCAGCTCCAAAGGTGAGTCTCTAATGCTGTACCACTCAGTCTGACCCGATCGTAAAGCAAAACACAAAACACTCGAGTCAGGACATACATACTTATACAATGTAAACCAACTCAAGTGAACTGTAATAAAGATACAAGTAACTTAAAGAATGCTTGGGATCGCCCATACTTTAAGGATCCGTTAAACTATTTACTATCTAGTAATATTCGCTATTATAATAATGTCTAATATAAAATAAACATACTTTTAAATAGCATTAATGAGTGACCCAATATTCCCCTTAACACGTAATAGTCCCACTAGTCTATCCAATATTAGTATACTCCCAAAATGGGGGCTACTCTCGATACTCCACAGGCTACGGGAGAAATCACAAATCGTAGTAAAGCTCGATATGGTAAGTGACACGGCACAACTAGGCAATGCCAGGGTAGATATACCAATTACGCATCCGGGCTGGTGGTGACGCATAGCAGCCACTACCGCCCACCTCGAACAACACTCCCAAATCAAGGGGTGCACCCAATCAATCACAAAGTAATAGAATGGTATCGAAGAAGTGTGTCCGATCAGAGGTGCTACCTCATTGGCCCGTCAATCGCTCCTGTTTTGGCCACTTTATGCCAACTCACGGGAGTTGGGTCCACGTATATACCTTAGGATCGTCGCCACCATCCTACTTCATTCTGGAAACTCCATCGCGTACACAGTTGTCAAAGTGGGTTTCGGTATCGACAGAGAGTATGTCCATATCCGATCCCGGTCTCTTTAACAACCAATCGTTATTATAACCCATGGATATTTATTTTCAAAACAGTATATACTTTCAAAACCAATATATCATATCTATTTCAAACCACATCATTTATTTTAAAATAGTATATACTTTCAAAACCAAATTATCATATCCACTTCCAAAATTAAACATTTAATTATAACACTGTGAAACCATAATAATTTAAAACCCATAGCACTCTATAACTTTTATAACCATAGCAATTTGAAACATTACATTTTAGAAATAATGACATTTCGAAAACATAACCTTAGGTCATCATAGCATTCTGGAATGTAATACTTTCCACGCTACCATTTTATATAATCTAAATGTTTATATACTTACAATTTTTACCATAGTTATTTTATCACTTATATTTTATTACACTAATTAATTCATTTGGATATTAAATAAACCATGCTTTTAAGTTAAATGAACTTAATTACTGTCATTTCCCATTTAAAGTTGAAATTCGATATGTTAAGTTAAAGTATATTATTAACTTGCATTTCATTATTACAGTAAGGAACATTTATTGTTTTAATCAGTATTACATTAACTAAAATTACATGTCAAATGTTCATTTTTAACTTACATTTTATTTTCACAATAAAGTGCATTTATTGTCTTAATCAATATCCCATTAATTAAAATTTCATGTCAAATGTTCATTTTTAACTTACATTTTATGTTCACAATAAAGAGCATTTATTGTCTTATTCAATCTCCCATTAATTAAAATTACATGTCAAATGTTCATTTTTAACATACATTTTATTTTCACAATAAAGAGCATTTATTGTCTTAATCAATATCCCATTAATTAAAATTACATGTCAAATGTTCATTTTTAACTTACATTTTATTTTCACAATAAAGAGCATTTATTGTCTTAATCAATCTCCCATTAATTAAAATTACATAGTCTGTTCATTTTTAACATACATTTTATTTTCACAATAAAGAGCATTTATTGTCTTAATCAATATCCCATTAATTAAAATTA
This sequence comes from Allium fistulosum, assembly GCA_030737815.1. Taxonomy (NCBI): domain Eukaryota; kingdom Viridiplantae; phylum Streptophyta; class Magnoliopsida; order Asparagales; family Amaryllidaceae; genus Allium; species Allium fistulosum. Next base: position 1,336,923,663 of record CM060901.1, on the reverse strand, counting down.
CATGGTCAAATGTTCATTTTTAACTTACATTTTATTTTCACAATAAAGAGCATTTATTGTCTTAATCAATATCCCATTAATTAAAATTACATGTCAAATGTTCATTTTTAACATACATTTTATTTAAACCAAATCACAAATTTCCAAATTAAGTTATATTTCAAATCACAAATTTTTCCATTCATTTATTTACATATTTAACACATAGAAAAATCATTTTCACTTTATTAAATCATTTTAAAAACCAAATTTAAATCAAAATATCAAAATTTACATTTTTTTAAAATACTTAAAACTTCTAGAAAAATATATAAAATAACCACGGGTCTGTATAATATTTTCTAACCTAGGTCAAGTGATATGGATAATGTATCATTTCAATCCGTAGTTTACATAGAAAATCCGGGTTTTATCATTTCAAACCCACAATCCCAAGTAATTAAAATAAATAAAAAATCACTCAGGCCTATTATTTCAGCCCATAATGATTTTCCCTTATTCTAAAGTCCGTTCGGGTATGTATCATTTCAACCCATAGTGATTCTATTCTACAGGGAACTTGCAGTGTGATTTACAGAAATAAATAAACAATAAAATAAAATAAAATATAACAGATGATGTGACAAGTTAATAACAGGGTTTAACATCATAAAATTTACATCACAGGCAGGTATAACATGATATAATAATTTCTACACTTTCACTTGCTATCAATTCACATAATATAAGTATGAATGTCAGGTGTGATTACTCACCTTTATAAAGCTGGAGTTCGCAAACAAAACACACAAACAGAAATTCGGAAAGCACGAAAGCACGATTTTTGATTTGAGTGGAGAGATCCAAGATATTAATCTTGTATTCACAAAATAAACAAAGTAAGATATAAATATGAATACAATACAAAAGAATATATTGAAAAAAATTGAAATAGAAATAGACAATTGACTACACAAAGCTTTTAAACCATTTTTGCTTGATCTCCACTCAACTTTGCTCGACCATAAGGCTTTATAAGTTCAGCCACAACATGGTTTTGGTTTAGGTTTGGACCTAAAAAGGCATGGCTACAAGGAATAGGAAGTGGTAGAGGTTACATAACATGAATACAAAGGGGCAAGCATAAGAGGAAGGTTTTGGTTCATCACTTTGGCTCGGCTACATGGGTCTATGGGCTCGGCCATTCATGCTACAGATCTGGACAGAGGTAAGGCTGAGAGTAAATGGTCATATCATGGTGGTGGTGGAGCATGGGGAGGTGGCCAAGGCAATCTAAGGTGATGGTGATGAAGACTAGGCTCAGTTAGGCATGTTTTAAGGAGTTTTGGCCATTGTTTTGTGATGTTTTGATCAATGGGAGGTCACGGCCTGAATTGGGCAGAGGTGATGGAGGGGTTATTGCCATGGATCATGGGGAGGAGGAGGAGTGGTGGTTGGTGGTGGTGGTGGAGGGGATGGCCGAGCAAAGCTATGAAGAAGGCAAGGCAAAAACATAGAAAACAATGGAAAAAAAAGTGAAGAGAAAAAGTAGAAAAGAGGAGAGAAGACATTACCCATTTCAGATCTGAAATGATGGCTGCAAATTTGTGAATGAGGAAGTGATTTCACGTGAATAAAAAGGAATAAAAGTCACGGCAACAAAAAGGAAAGGAACGGCCAAAATTGGAAAAGTTATGGTATGAAATAAATGGATGGAAAGCTAAAGAGGTAATAAATCAAAACGTAACGTATGCCTCCATTTAAAAATAGATAACGTATCCTAATTGATGTGTTACCTATAAATTAAAGAAAGGTGTATACAAGAAGCTTTCACAAACCAATAAATACAATAACGTTAAATAAATACCTTTTAAGGATATGCCTTTAAAAATAAAAAACATACATATATTGAAACTTCTTAAAATTTCAAACAAAATGCAATTAACTTTGGAAAATTATAACAACCCTTCTAAACAAATAAAAGTCAAGTAAATAAAATAAATTCTGAACAAAATAAAGTGGAAATGAAAATAAAATAAGGTTTTAATAAAATAGAAAAATAAATAAAGAATTACTTTAATTAATTGAAACTAGAAATTAAAAATTGTAAACAAAGTACAACTGACATTAGAAAATTTCAATTACACTTTTTAAAATGTTTTAAAACTAAAATATATATACATAACATCATGATACACAAGTAAACATAAATTAGAACATGACATGACAACAAAATATTATTTATATAAAAATTAAAATAACAATTTTGTTAAATACAACAAATTACATCCAATAGTGTAAAAGGCATAACTTTCACAATATTAATCAGATTTCAAGGAAACGAAAAGCAGTATACTTGAAATTTTATTTAATTTCATAATAAAATTCAAAAATTCAAAAATTCAAACTTTTAAACTTTTAAATTAAAAGTCAAAGTTTGAACATATTGACCAAAATTCACATTTCTGGAAAATACTCTATTTATTCATGTTTGGGATTATAATTCACATACAAATCATAATTAATATTTAAAATAACAAAATTTTCCATTTAATAAATAAAATAAAGTTTTTAAATTAGGAAATTCAATTTAAAATAATTACAAAATACAGGGTTGTTACATCAGCCACCTATATGGGCCGACCTATATGTAACGACCCGTAAATTTCAATTGTTTTAATAACGTAATTAGTTGAAATTTTGTGAAAATTTTAAAAACGATAAAATTTTGAAATATAAATTTAATATTTGGAATGCGTCTAGTTAAACATAGCAACTGGTAAATTTTCGTCCAAAAATATGAAAGTTTATTTCGCGCGTAAATTTACTTCAATTTAATCAGTTAAAAAGCGATGAAAATAAAATATTTCCGAAACCTAAATATTTTTACATTGAAAAATTCTAAAACATCTTCTGAGCAAGATGTCAGTTTGTCGTTTTTCCAAATTCGGACATCTTTGGCTCCGTCGATCTTATTTTTCAGTGTTTTTCTTGCATTTTCCATTCCGTCGATCTTATTTTTCAGTGTTTTTCTTGCATTTTCCATTAGTAGAAAATTCGAATTTTTATAATTCAATCGTACCGCTGATATCTGTATGCCGTTTTGATCGTCTCGTTGTGCTGATCCCTGTAGTATATTCAGTTCTGTGTTTTGACGTCCGATACGCAGCGAGGTTTGCGAAATGTTATACGTATCGGTACCGCTTCAAACTTTCTTAATTCGTTTGTCGGCTTGCTTACTATTCAAATTCCAATGCAAATTTATTATTTTGGTCCGTTCATTTTTCACTTCGTACTTACCGTTGCTTCTAAAATGTTTATAACTAGGTTGGTTATATTCTGAAAGACTATTGCCCCTTAACCTTCTCAATCTCTTCCCTTCCCAATATTTATGTCAGTGCATTCCCAATGTTTATGACAGTGCGTCCATTTGAATATGAAAAGAAGCAAAAGTTAGAAATTAAAGTTGCTTTGCATTTCAACTAACCTGCACCGATTTTATTATAAATCTAACTTTAGATTTTCCCCTTCCTTCTCTTTTCTTTCTTTCCTCCTCTGGCATTTTTATCTCATGGCCGAAATTATATTTGCTCATCCCCGCGCCTCTCCCTCCGACCCAGTTTCCTTCTCTCCACCCTTCCCGACTTACCCCACGCTTCCAGACTCACGCACCCCTCCACATGACAGCTCCTGCCACTCACCATGCACCGCATCTTCGCCTATCCTCCATCCAACCCTCCTTCATCCTGTTCCGCGACCCAAAGCTCAGCCAACCCGAGCTTCTTTCCCCCCTGCCCTTGCCTCCTTGCCGAGCCTACCTGCTATTCATCTATGGCCGATGCGTTTTGATATAAAGGTATATATAGGTATATTATATGTAATTAGTTATATAATCTATTGGATATATATAGGTCACGTTTATAAATTCCTTTACAGCAAATATGTATATAAGCAGCTGACAACCATACTTGTTTGATTTCGTTTATATATATTTATAGTGTTAGTTTTATAAATATTAGTTATAAGATATGGGTTTATTAGTATTACTTTCGCTAGTTATATATTCCTATATATATTTTCCCTATGCATTGGGTCAGTTTATATAATATGGATTGTTAAAGATACATATATTTATTCAGATCTGTTAAATGGACTTTGAGTACTAACTTCAATATATATATCAAGTTATGTATATAATATGTTAATTTATACTTTAATCTGCATCTACTCCTTGATTTACTTTTAATTTATGTAAAGTTGTATAAATTAATCAATAATGAGATCATTTGTTTATGTGTGTTATTATAATACTGATTTAAAGTGTATATATATATGTATCGAATGTACTTTGAATACATTAAAGTTTTTCATGTTATATAAGTATACGTAAATATATGTATGCATATATATGTATTCTACATTTTATAATAATATTATACATATATATGGTATTCTACGGTTTCGCATATCATATATGTTCTGTAAGTTAGAAAAAAAGAGGAAACAAGGGTACTATATACAATGTAATGATTTCGCCAGCTGTTTATATTTGTAAGTATGGAGTTGTTGTTTTATAAGGTGTAAATTTATGTATGACCTGTCTATTTTATATAAGTTCATATCAGTTTTAAGTAAATGCTTTGAGTCCATACATATCTGTATATATATTAATAGTATAAGAGTTTGCGTGATTATTTTATGTCGAAAGGTTTCAATTTTTTTATATATATATAAAACTGTAGATTTTGGGATATATATAGTATATAGTTTTATAGTGTATACAGTTTATATATTTTAAGTATATAAAGTTATAAAGATTTATATAAATATACATTGTTTGGCTGTAGTTTGAACACTAGTTATTTATATATAACACAGTATGTATAGTTAGGCAGTTTTATAATAAGTATATCCATATCAGTTATACGATATATGATTCATAGTTGATATTTTATATATATGATACTGTGTGGATTCATGTGTTTATATATTTTAGCTTATGTCGTAGTCTCCATTATTATGAAGGGTTTGTTGTCCATATTGACTTTATAATCATAATATTTGATCTAAAGGTTAAAAGTAAGTTATACCAATATATATGTTAATTTGCTATATTCTAATGTACAGATACAAAATTTATTTTATATATATATATGGGTAATTTTAAAATTTGAATTTAGAATATGATTGTATGACATAAATATTTATAGTTAAATATAAGTCCACTTGTATCAATTATTCACATCGATCCAGTCCTGATTCGATTTCGTCTATTTCTGTTATCAGATCTATCCGTCAAAATTCATGCCAACCTTGTTGTTTTGGATTCGTCCTTGGATTTCGCAACTAAACTTCCTTGTTTATCTTTCTAGCCTCGAAAGGTGAGCACTCACTCACGATTAACGTTCTTTTATTTATTAAATTTGATTTCAATTGAAACGACAATTGAAATAATGCTGCTATTAGTTAATTACACTGTTATATATGTTATTGCCTGTATCAGTTCACCTGTGACATTTGACACCATTATCTGTTATATCTGCAGTGATAATCCAGTTTGGTTGTTAAATGATTGATTGTTTGATGTTTATATTGGACGTTAAATTGTTAATGATGTAAGTGAATAATTTGAAATTGAAATTGACGTAGGATAGTTAGATTTGATATATGTGTTAAAATTGATTAAATGACATTTGTATAATATGACCCCTTTTAATTGTTAAATTAATTGACATATAGAATAGTGATAATTACACTTTGAACCATTGAACGTATATTGGATTAATTGTTGTAGTGTAAAAATTTAAATTGAATGACAAGTGAAAACCGTAATGTAACAATCTTTAATCTACATGAAATGATAGTGTAGATTCTAGAAATAATTATATTAATTCGTACAAATAACAATGCGAATTAATACAGTTATTTCGGCATTATTTGAATGGATTATTTGATTGTTATTGATTGTTGTTCTTGCTTGTTTATTTACTTTGACACCATCCCAGTTATCGCACTGCAAGTTCCCTTTGTTATGCTTTGATTTTTGAATTGAATTGGAATCGGGTTGAAATGATAAATACCCAAATTGAACTTTGACCTTGGATATGGAGAATTAAATAAAACCCGATTGGTCAAATAATTTGATTTAAAAATAAATGAAGATTTTATTTAAATAAATAATATGGTTTTGAAATGTAGTTGAAATTTGAATTTTAATGAAAGGAAAATGTTAATATATAATAATCTGAAACAAAATATTAACAATGTAATTGATGAAAGAATGTTGTTTAATTTGAGAAATTATTGAATCAAGTTTGAAATTATAATTAAGTTTAAATTTATTAAACTTTGAAATGATTTAATAACTAAGTTTGAAATTATAATTAAGTTTGAAATTATTAAACTTTGAAATTATTTAATAATTAAGTTTAGAATTATTTAATAATTAAATAAGATTGAATTATTTAATGATTAAATTGAATTGGATTTTTAATTAAGAAAAATTGAACTTTTGAATAAGTGAATTTTTACTTCGTAAATAATTGAAATTGAGTTTTCTTTATTAATTAAGTTTTGGAAAATTATTTAAGAAGGTAAATAAGTGAAATGGAATTTCTTTAACAAGAAATGAAAATGTGATATTTTGGAATTAATGTAAGACTTGTAATTGAAAGAATTGATTTGACGAATTTAGTTAATTCAAATTGTAAGTTTTGATTTAATGAAGTTGAACTTAAGAAATTAATTTAATGAATATCGAATGAAAGCGATAATTGATTTAAATCGTTTGAACGTTAAATTAATTTAAATGATTTGGAATGAATCTTAGATACGAATTTGAATCAATATTTGAATTGTTTTAAATAGAAATTGGAATTGAATTACAAGATTTTGAAATGGTAATTTGGAAGTTTTGAAACGTAAATTTTGGAAATTGATTTAGAAAGACAAATGAAATGTTGGTTTGCAAATTTCTAATTGGAATTGAAATTGATTTGGTTTTGAAATATATAAACGACCAATCGGTGTAATAATGACGGAAGTTATTAAAGAGACCGGAATCGGTTATGGATATACTCTCTATCTAAACCGAAAACCACTTTAATAACTATACGCGGAGTGATGATCTAGAATGAAGTGGTTGGAATGATGTACGTGATGACTGAAGAAAGTGAACGATGATGGATAGCCTTGACACTTGTGTCAAATTGGAAATGACTAAAACAGGAGCTATGCCGGGCCAATGGAGGATTAGCTACCTCAAGTGGACACACTTCTTCGAACTACTTATTACTTGTTGTCGATTGGTGCACCCTATATTTTGGGAGTGTTGTTTCACGGTGTTGCGGGCGCTGCGGCGTTGCGTTCTCACCAGTCCGGATCAGGCGAACGGTAGTATCACTACCTTGGGTATTGCCTCATGTGCCTTGTCATACTTGTATTCCATTTATGCGCGACCACTACGATTTTGATTTGTACCTTTAGTATATGGATTGCCCTCTGGTGACTTCCGGTTTTGGGGAAACTACGGTCTTGTATATGCTTTTGGGAATAAAAATGTGTTAAGGGTGGAATGGGCCATGACTTAACGCTATTTTAATATCTTTTTATATTACTGATAGACATTATCTACTTATCGTACACTACTACCTAGTAGATAGTTTAACGGATCCTTAAAGGATGGTTATTCCAAACATCCTTTGAGTTACTTGTATTTCAATTGCTATTTCACTTGAGTTGGATTTATAAATATAAGAATGTTAATCCTGACTCGAGTGTCTTGTGTTTTGCTTTACGCTCGGGTCAGACTGAGTGTACCAGTATTCGAGACTCACCTTTGAAGTTGGAGCTTTGCTTGAAGATCCAGCCATCTGTTCTGCTTTCAGTATTCGATGATTCCAGTGATGTATTCTGATTTGTATCTGATGTATCGTATTACTCTTCTATTGTAAACTCTGATGTATTTTATATGTTCATATAGTAGCTTCATGAACTACTATCTCTTTTATTTCCGCTGCACTTATTACTCTGTGTCTGTGATCTGTGATTATTTATTTACTTTATATGTTCAGTTTTGCCAAATTTAAATTAACAACGCGGTATTTTGAGCAATTCAATTCTAGCATGAGTGTCTACCTATACACTTATAATGGATGCGAATGGTCCAAAATATCGGGTCGTTACACTATACGTGAAAAAAACCGCTCCCTCACGTTTCCTCTTCATTCCCTTTTAAAAAATCACGAACCTTTCTTTTCTTTCTTTCAGCTCATTTAAAATCACGTCTTCTCCTTCCACTTCCAAGTTCAAAAACGATGACAGTTGAAAAAAAAACGTCTCCTTCCTCTCAAAGGAAATATGTCATTCAATATATATATATAAAAAGAAATCGCGATCGTATTAATACCACGAGCAGGAAAACGATGGTGTGGGCTCGCGATCGAAAAGGGGCAGGAAGCGGCGAACGATGTCATGGAGAGAGGGTTGCACGATTGGTAGATGCAATGTAAGGGTTTCGAGCTAGAGCTCGACGCCGGAGGAGAAGAGGCGTGATGATGGTTGGAGAGGATCCGCATTAGGGCAGCGACGTTGTTTGTCACGATGGTCGCGTGGACCTGGGAGGTGATAGCGGCACTCGTACGTGCGATGGTCGATGATCGGAGATGGTTAGGTAACGAGGCGAAGTTGTATCACGATATGGTATTCGAATTTTGAGAAGCTGATTAGGATAATTTATTGTTAATGTTTTTAATTAATTCAAATAATCATATTATTAAATTCAAATGCTTATAAAATGTATATCTCATTCATATGAGGTCCAAAATGAACGAAACCAGTTGCGTTGGGCTCGCGACATCGAATATCACGCAATAAAATTGGTTTGGGATTTTTCGGAGTCAGCTGAGATTTTAGCCAATTTAAAATCTGGATATTCGGCAAATTAAAAATCAAGGTGAGTAAATCTCACTCGAATTGGTTAACTGATTTAAATTTATAGGAATTAAAAAATTATTGATTGGTTGATTCAATGAATTGATATATTTATCAGTTCGATGTTATATTATATATATATAGTATTATATATTAGTAGTTGGCTATATTTCCCGCCGATTGGAGCGGATGAGACCCTATGCGTCCCGCATAATAGCGGATGACCCTATATGCCGCGATATCCCCCTCAAAGTGGGATTGGTATTTTTATGTTGTATTAACATCTGTGGATGCAGGGAAACAGGTTGGAGGGATCCAACTGGATTCCTCAAATTTATATTGATTGTTTTTCATATATAGTAATATATGATGTGTTAGAATAATCTGTTATAGATTATTGTTGTAATGTGAATTATTGGATGCTATAGTAGCACTGACCTGAATTTTGGTATTTTAAATACCATAAATATTATTTTTGAATCTAAAGGAATTAAAAGAAGATTATGAATGTAAAAATATTTATATCGAAATTTGGATTATTTTTAAGAAATTGATTTGGATAAAACAGTAATTGATTTTGGTTTGTATTTAACTATTCATAAAAATATATTAAATAGAGATTTTTAAAATAATTTATATATAGGACTTTTAAACGATGGATTTTTAAATGATATTTCTGGAAAATATGAAAAGAAGTTGAAATCGATATTAAAAATTGATTGGTAGAAATGATTAGAATTTGTAAGGAATTGAATTTATAAAATGGAATTTTATAAATGAGATTATTTTTATAAAAAGTGAAACTCAGCTTTGAAATTGATTTGTTTATATAAAAAAGGAGTTATTGATGTTTATAAAAAGGGTTTCGATGTTTTTAAATGACTACTACTTAAACTGGTTTTAAAAATAAATTATTATTCTTTTAAATACTTATTATATATATATAGAGTTTTGAAGTGATAGAAAATTTTATTTATAAATTCTCTTGAGATTCATAAATGGGGCTTATAAATGGATATGATTTTGAGGAGAGGAATTCTATAAGGGATTTGGAGGAAATGGAATTTCAAAATGTTGAATATGGGAGCTTCGAAAAATGAAATCTGAATTCATAAAAGAAGATATAAATTTTTGAATGGGGTTATACATAAGTATACTGGGTTTTGGAAATTGTAAAAGGGAATTTATTAGTGATTCCGAAGACTTATGAGATAAGTTATGAAATATTCTCTTAAGTGTTGATATTTGAAATGATTTTGGAAATAAGAATTATAATATTTTCTTAAGTATAAAAATGGAAATTCAAAAATATTTCTAGATTTTGAGATGGTTTGGAAATATCCTGTCATGGATTTAAGTATTTGAAATTGTTTTCAAATATTGGAAGGGATTTGAATATATATCTTATAAAGATATTTTGAAAATAAATATTTTGGAAAAATTTATAATAAGGCCTAGTGACTGCTTATGGATGTTTTATTGATAGTTAAATAACCGACTATCAATATTGGCCAATTTCGTTAATCATTTCGAAGAGGCTGGGATCAGATTTAATTGTCTGAAACCACTTCGATCTAGTTTGAACGTTACGAATGAATATTGTAAAGATAGTGAAGACGGTGATTCGGTTCGTCCAGACCCAGGAAAACTTGTATGGACGAATGCTATCAGAACATCGTCATTGGAGGACGATGAGCATTCTAAGTGGAATTGTTCTTGAAAGGTAACGTTAGCCTCAAGCCTCATCAACCGGGAATGACTAAAACATGGGAGATGCAGCAAGGCTAAGTGGGTCGCACCCAATTAGGGTATGTTAACTTTTCTAGATACCCTCGGAAATATATATAACTTATGGATATGGTTGTGCATGAAAAAGGGAGCGCTCGATTTTTAAGGGTGGGAACACCCAGGGTATAACATATTCGGTTCTATCCAGGTTAGGGGTAGGCCGGTCTTGTGTAGCAGGTGATCCCGGCGAGGTCCTCGGTGCATTTTCCTTGAGGTGTACTGTGACGGGCGGTACCCCAGTAGCCCAATCATTATATGGAATCCATTTTCCAGTACGAGCCTTTATGGTTTTGTTTGTAGAGCCTAGTATGCTGGAATTTAATTAATGTAACAACTTCGACTATTTGAATAAGTATTTGTACTTAGACACTATTATAATATCACTGGATTTTCTATAAATTGTTTTGGTTATCGTAAGGGAAAAACCTTTCATGTTTATGTATGACGCGGTCTTACGAGATACCTTTGTTTTTCAAAGGATTTTGATAACTTTAATAATTCAAATTGAGTTTGTTTTCTCACGTTGGTTTTTTAGACTAACTCGGGTGTTATTTTATTATAATGCTCAAATCAGACCGAGTATACAGATTTAGAATATGATGCTATGGAGCTTAGGAGAAGAGCTGATGATAGAGATGTATCTCCGTACTTGGTTTATATTTCCACTGTGTGAGGACAAGTTATTATAACAGTCCAGATTGATGTATTGATTGATGTACTCTGATGATTGTAAGTATAAACAGTTACAGATTCTTTTGTATAAAAATATGTTATTATATATTATATTTTGTTTCGCTGTGATTGTGAGATTCTGTGTTGTTGTTCTATTTTTCTTCTACCTCTTTCTTCTTCACCCCTAAAGATTCGTATTTTCGATCAATTTGAGTTGAATTGATGTGGATTATGGTCGACTTTTACGGTATGGAGATATGCGCATTTACATCCCCTTAAACTCTCGGGTGCTTAAAAATTGATTTGAGTAGACTGAGGGTTGAGATTTACAGGTTTTAGCAGGTGGCTGACAGATTGCTATTTAGGAGTTGTTATTTTATTTTGTTTTATTCCACTGTGTTGTATTAAGTCAGTTATGACTATATAGTACTCTGGTCAACCAAGGGGGCATGATCATATGTCACTCTTAGCTTATTTTGTAATAATTATATTTAATTTGAACCTGGAAAATAATTGGGATTATGTACCGATCCCTTAACCAGAGGAGCTGTTTCTCAAATGCAATTGGGGAGCCGTGTTGGAGCTGGGTCTGGGAGTTTGGATGCTAGAGTTCGTTTGAATGCGAACCAACTACCCATTTGGAATGATAATATGGTGAATAATCATGAAACACATCAGGAGGTTGATAGGCCAAGGAGGAGAGAGATGGCCCATAGACACCGACCGGAACATTCACGTGAGGTGGAGTGCGACCACCACTTAGCACCTCCTATCCAGACTCCTGAATTATCGGCGATGGTTAGACAGCTGTTGAAGGAGAACCAAGGCTTGACAAATGATGATTGGGGAATTTCAAGGAGTCGTACCCCATTAGTTTATAGTGTTTTACATGCGGAGTATCCGAGAAGGTTCAATATGCCTACGATGCCTGCCTATGAGGAAAAACCGACCCCGAGTAGCACATTATGAGGTACGAATGGTTGATGGACTTAGCAAGAGCCAATGATGCAACCAAATGTAGATGTTTCCCTATAACTCTTCTGGGATCGCAAGGATGTGGTTTACAAGATTACCCCCGCGATCGATCTTAAGGTTTGACGAATTGGTAGCAAAGTTAGTGGCGAAGTTCCGGATCCACGCTACTTGCCCAGAAGACGTGATGTCACTATCTAGTGTGATTCGGGCTTAAGGGGAATCACTGAAAGACTACTTGCAAAGATTTCATGTTGCTTCCACTATAGTTCGTAAACCAAATGACCATGCTATACTTAAGGCTGTGACCAGAGGATTTGACCCGAAATCCAAATTCGACGATTGGCTAGCTGGAAAACTACCGGCCACGCAAGAACACTTTTATTCAAAGCCAACTCAGTTTATGAGGAAGGAGGAGGCCATGTCCTCTAAAAAGAGCAATGCTGTGGAACTAAGCGGGGAAGCGGTCCAATGAAAATCGCAGTAAAGTAGTCCGATGAGAGTTCTGGGAAGATTCAGGTCAGTGCTCAAAATAAACCAAGTCAACAAAAAAGAAGTGGTGAAGGGAATCGAGACCAGAAGAGGGAGCCCAGAAGGCCAAAGCCAAGGATTCCTATGTATGACAGCTACGCACCTCTTAATGCATCCCTAGAGAATATTTATCTATCCACCTGTAATACCTTTCAATATAAGAAGCCGCATCCGAAGGATCGACAAAGACACAAAAGAAGACTGTGAAATATTGCCGATTTCATAAGAGTTACGGGCACAACACGAATGAGTGCAGCCATCTCCAGGATGCTATTGAGAAGTTGATTCGAGAGAAGTTGCAGCAGTTTATGAAAACTCTGCAGGACGGTGGAAATGGGACATTTGACCCTAATCGAGGACAAGCTCCACATAGGGCTAATGGGCCAGTGCAGACTGGAGGAAGGTTGGTAATAAACACGATAGTTGGTGGACCGCATCCTGCAGATAGAAGTTGGCAGGAAATGGAGCGCTATGCTAGCGCGATGAAACATACGGATTTTGAATATTGTTCGAATACGGAGGACAGAACTCTGGCCAAGCAACAACGTAGGATGAATAATGATATAATTTTCAGGAGCAGGGATGCCGATAGAGTAGAAACTCCTACGATTGACCCGATGGTCATTTCAGCCATGATTGGCTTTGCTTCGATGAGAAGGATTTTGATTGATTGTGGAAGTTCTGTAAACATTATTTTCAAGAAGGCTTATGATCAAATGAGAATAGAGGCTAAAGATCTAAGACCATCTAAGGCTTGCGTACATGGTTTCAATGGTGTAGCGACCGAGGCAGTTGGTTATGTGGAGTTGCCAGTGGAATTGGGGGAAGGTGAACGTAGGAGGGTGCGGATCCTACCATTCATTGTGTTGGGTGTTAACTCACCGTGTAATGTATTTCTTGATCGACCGGCACTGGCTAAATTTTGAGCAGCTCTTGCCCCATGCTGTTTGACTTTGAAATTTCTGATTGATAATGTAGTAGGTGTTGTGCATGGTGATCAGGCGACTAGATGTGCTTGTTATGTGGCCGAGTTGAGAGAAGCTTAGCGTAAGGAGAAAGGAAAAGGCGTGGACAAATCTGTTCGCATCCAAGTTACTGAAGATTGACAAGTAGCGCTAAAGCGTTGGCTTGGGTGCCACAGTCAGTTCTATACAGAT